>CATOUR010000110.1:2853259-5706519 GCA_951848785.1 Callosobruchus maculatus | reverse complement strand
TGTCAGAGAGATGTTTAATTTATAGCGTTTAGCAGGAATTTAGCGTCCCGAATCTGTCTTCACTGTTGAAAGAACCCTGGGACCGGTGGTGAATTTTCATTCAAAAGGGAGGTTCGTGGCGGGTCCGCGACAGCTGGAGCGAGGAATAGTATTTTGTCGAAGGGCTATATAAACGAAGCTGCTAAAAACACATAGAAAAATGAAGTAAGTTGATTGACTAGAACTAGGAACTAGAATGATACAGTTTTATTTTGCAATGTTATATTTAAAAACATATTTTGCTACCAGCATCAATCTATGGAGAGCAATGAAAAGTGTCTCGGGATTCCTCAACCACCCTATCCGAGACCCCATCCTACCTTAGCTCATTTTGATCACTCAGAAAATGAGAGTGATCAGAGATCCCCCGAGCATCCAGACAGAACATATTTTTAATGGCTTTTATATTGTACTGTTTCTTTTTTATTTCGCTTCACCGTCACTAACACAATTTTCAAAAACCATAGATTTTATCGATCTCTACTACGACTCCGTAACGGTTTATACATTTCATTCTAGCGGCTTGATAATGAGCTACATATATTACAGAATTGAGGTTTTGAATCAATTTTTTTGAATCGAGTACCGAAAACACGCCGACGGCTCCCGAACCCGTGTGACGTAACGATGGCGGTTAACATGCTCCTTTGAACAACGACGTCCTACATCGATTCCCAGCCAATCATGAAAATACTCGCTAGTAACTAGTGTACATTTGTTGCAATATAGCCGATGAATGAAGTTTGCAGCTCGAGACGACCTCTACGATCGAAATAAATATCTTTTTGAATGTTTGAAATCAGATTACAGATTCCAGTAAGTAAGTAAGTACCTAATCAAATATGTCTTGTTGAAACTATCTGGTGCATGTTCGGCTGGCCTAGTGGTTAGAGTGTTGGGTAATGGATCCGTTGGTCTATGGTTCAAAGCTCAGCCTGTCCATTTTTTTTAATTTTTTTTATCAAATAATTTATTATTTGATAAAAAATATTAATATTAGGTATTCATGATTTCAAACTGTACTAATAAAAAAATGGAGTCAAGTTGATTGACTCAGTACTTCCCACACACAATGACGATACCATTTTATTATTTCCCATTGCATGAAACTATAGGTTAAAATCCCCTTGCCAATGCCGATGAATGAAGTTTGCAGCTCGAGACGACCTCTACGATCGAAATAAATATCTTTTTGAATGTTTGAAATCAGATTACAGATTCCAGTAAGTAAGTACCTAATCAAATATGTTTCGTTGAAAAGATCTCCTCAACCGAAGGATGGCCCAGTGGTTAGAGAGTCTGCTAGTGGATCTCAGAGTCTTTGGATCAAAAACCAGACCTTCCACCTTTTTTTATTTTTTTTTATCAAAAGATTTATGGTGTGCTTTTAGCTATCACTGACTCAGTGAAGACAGCTTATGCAGAACCTCTGTCCATTCGTCCGTTCGTCCGTCCTTATACAAAAGATAGCCAAAACTACAGGTGCTAGCGAAAACTAAATACAGATTCGGATTGAGCCAAAACCACAGGTGCTACAGCGAAAATTATTGAATTGATTTTAATAAAATTTTGACACAGAATTTGTTACCGCGTCGAGAATGGAAAACGACTCTTTTTTTGAAAAACCATGTCAGTGACGACCCAGCAATAATAAAAAAACCAAAAATATAAAATCAGCTCAAACTTTGTTGTTAGACGGGTTGGATGCTCTTGATAGTTTCGCATCGTCCAGTTGAAGCACGCAGAAAAAAAACTTTGGCGTTCTAGTTTCAAAGTAGGGAGACGCAAGAAACTATTTACGGGGTTGCTGTTTTTGCTGGCGGATGGGCGATAATTTAGTTGCAAGGGGATTTTATTTAGACTATAGTTTCATGCAATGGGAAATAATAAAATGGTATCATATTGTGTGTGGGAAGTACTGAGTCAATCAACTTGACTCCATTTTTTTATTAGTACAGTTTGAAATCATGAATACCTAATATTACCAAATGGTATGAATAAACTATTTGATAAAAAAAATAAAAAAAAATGGACAGGCTGAGCTTTGAACCATAGAGCAACGGTCCATTACCCAACACTCTAACCACTAGGCCAGCCGAACATGCACCAGATAGTTTCAACAAGACATATTTGATTAGGTACTTACTTACTTACTTACTTACTGGAATCTGTAATCTGATTTCAAACATTCAAAAAGATATTTATTTCGATCGTAAAGGTCGTCTCGAGCTGCAAACTTCATTCATCGGCTATATTGCAACAAATATACACTAGTTACTAGCAAGTATTTTCACGATTGGCTGGGAATCTAGAATCTAGTATCGATGTAGGACGTCGTTGGTCAAAGGAGCATCTTAACCACCATCGTTACGTCACACGGGTTCGGGAGCCGTCGGCGTGTTTTCGGTACTCGATTCAAAAACCCATTTTTATTTTAATATAACTTTTGAATAATTGCAAAAAAAAGAAAACAAAAACAGTTTTGTTATAAAATTTACATATGGTATTTCGATTTATCACAAAAAAAATTTTTTTTCTTAACTCAAAACCTCAATTATCTACATCAATATAATTTCAAAAATTATTTTTTGTCTAAGGTAGGGCAGTGTTCGGATAAAGCTGAACATTATACTAAGTCATTCATTTACAGGGCAATGAAGAGCCCATTACGAACACAGCAATTTTTTCAGTTTCACAACCCCCTACCCCGGAACTATCTACTACCCCAATTTTACCCCTTGTAAAAAATCGAAAACGACCAGGAACTCCCAAATCGCCTGAAAACGACGTTTGAGCTGTTTTTATATTTTTAATTTTTTGACTATTGCTGCACCGGCACTGGTACGAATTCTAAAAACTGTACGCGTTTTATTTTAATAAAATCAATTCAGTTATTTCAAGGCTACACAATACAGAACGATCTAAAGCAATACTCGTCCCTTGGCTTGTATAATAAGCAAGATAACTTTCGGATGGACCTAAGAAAGTGTATTATGTTTACATTCATCCACCACCCCAATTTCACCTCCACAAAAAAAGTTGACAACGACCAGGAATCTCTAAAACGCCTAAAAACAAAGTTTGAGCCGCTATTATACTTTTAGTTTTTTGATTATTGCTGCGCCGCCACTGACACGATTTCTAAAAGACATACGCGTTTTCGACGCTCGCCACGTTAATAATACTGTATCAAAATTTAATTGAAATCAATTCAACATTTTCCTCTTCACACAATACAGAACGATCTAAAACAATACTCGTATGCAAATAAAAGAAAAAGTAGGTTGCTTTCTGTATTGGGCAAGGCAATATTCTGATGAACCTAAAAAAAAGTAGTAAGCCGTTAGGCCTTTCTTTTACCGGTGAATAGATATCCTGAATACAACAAATTTTTAAGTTTTACTGCCCCAAACACCACAATTTTACCCCCACCCCTGAAAAAATTAGAAAATATTCAGGAACCCCTGAAACGCCTAAAAAGAAGTTTGAGGATTATTTGAAATTTTTTGTTTCTGCTAATTACTCCGCCACCTATACAGCCATTTTGAAAATTATAGCAGCATTACTTATTACAATCCCACATCATATCGCTACCCAAATTTGATCACAATGCAGTGGTCACTGAGATTACGAGGCTAGCAGAACGCCAACAGACAGACCGACGGAAATGAGTGACGTGGATTTTCATTATGTAGGTATCATAAAACGCCCAAAAAGTGTATTATCTCAAAAATTTCGTGATCAAAATACTCCCATCACCTATTGGTGGGGAAGTAAAATCACGAAATTTCGGTAAAATAACGCTGGTGAGTAGAGATAAATTTAGGTCAAGACGTAAGAATATAAGAAAGGAACATCGAATAGTCTGAACGAGAGTATCCCAACTCCTGAAACAATAGTAACTTAAAGCTTAATATGCAAAAAGCTATTTATTGCGAATTCAAAGTACGTAAAATCTGTCCTTTGGATCAGCTTAGAAAGGTTTATGAATTAATGCTGGGATAGGATGAGGTATATGAAAGAGCTTTGAAAGCTGTTCTTGCTTTCAGAGGGTGTTTATTCTTAATGTGAACTTTGGTCTTTTGTTAAAGCGCAGCTGAAAGTGGGAAGAGTACTCTAGTTACATTGAATAAGATACAGTCTTATACAAGATATATAAAAATGGGTCAAAGTTTCGTGGATTTTTCAACCTCATCACTTGCTTTAAAGTATGTAAGCTGTACCAGGTGTAAATATGCTGCAGTGAAATCCAATTTCTGAACCTTCAGCAACAAACGGTAAATTAAACGTAAATACCAGGGCGATGGTATATTTAATTTATAGGATTTAGCAGGGATCCAGACTTCCAAATCTATTGTTTTCGAAGGCGCGTGGCGTCTCTCCGATAGCTGTTTTGCTGTAAAATTGTTTTTAACTGACTTGTCATATGAAAAGGAGTAGATTAAAACGGAAGAATATATGTATAAGTGGGACATCGATTAGTTTGGACAACAATCTCTTTAAAATAATTATCCCATCTAGTAGACTCAGAAGTGTAGTAATATCAAATCCAACTATAATTATGTAAAAAAATGGTTCATTTAAGTTTGGGTTAAGCTAGTAGGGAACGCTGTAAATAAATAACTATATTGCTCTGTGAATGGTTACATTACTGTTGAGCAGTAACGCTTCATTATTATCATTATTATTAGCCTCATTAGGTGAATGCTTCCAAAGTGCAAGAGTAGTCATACTTGCCAAATTTTCGAGAGCAATCGATACGCCTAACCTCACAAAGGACCTCCACTGCCTGGTATATCGAAGAAGGGTGGCCGAGTTGTCACTGTTTTACAGATTCTATCACGGAAGGTGTTCGAGTGAGCTCTCCCAGATAATAATGCCATTAATACCAAAGGCCGTTCGGACAAGGAACACTAGAGAGGCTCTGAGAGCTCATTCTTACCAGGTCAAGGTTCCTACTCCCCGAACCAATCTCCTCCAGCACTCCACGCTGTGGAATGAGCTGCCGGGGAATTTGTTTCCCGACGGCTACAACCTACAGCGTTTCAAATCTAACGTGCACCGATACTTATTCTCTCGTAGCGCTTCAACAGCACCATAGGCTTTCAGACTTTGCGGGAGGCTGACCATAAATTACCTTACCTTAATTTTTGGATAGATATCGCCGATACAATTTTGGAAGATTTTTTATTCATGCCAAATTGCACAAGAAATCTTTCATGAAACAGCTACTCTTAAAGGCTCGTCTAGCCTCCAGAGGGTCTTTTTAATCTGAGCAGGAAAACAACTACGTAGCAGCCTTAAATAAGCCTCATACTTCAAATTCAAGCTCCTGTTGAGATAATTTTTTTACGTAATTCGAATCTAAGACATCTTGACACATAACGGACAAAACTGGTTCGAAGCTTCGTCGTCCTTTCAAATCTCTCTGTTAACTTCGTCAGTCTCACCAGGTGGAATTTAGGCATTTTTCGTTGGTTCAGCTCAGAAAGGTTTACAAATTAATGGTGAGATGAACAAGAAATGTGTAGGTATATGACTCAGTGAGCCGTGAAAGCGCTTTTCGATTTCAGAGGATATTCTTAATGCCAACAGAAATACAAATACGCACCTGGCTCAACAAAGCTTATAAGACGAACTTTAGGTTTCAGCTAATCTGTAGCTGAATGATGCGAGGATTTTCTACGTACTTCGTATCTGAGGCACTTTGATATCTGAAGGATAAAAGTGTGTCGAAGTTTCGTTTCAAGTCTATCTCTAGCTTTAACGTCAGTTATACTAGGGGTAGTGAAGCCGATCCAACGGAGTGTTTTAATCCATCTTGCTAGTCAAATCTCTAAATGCTCGTCAACTAACTATAAACGAAATGTAAATGCTATATTTAATTGTCAATTAGCTTAAAGGTACTTCCCATTGAACTGTTAAAACTTAAGAACTAAAGCTGAACGGTTTATTTTAAATTATAGATATGTGTATTATTACTTTTTATTAATTTTTTAACATGCAAATCTCAATTTCTAATCATACTGATGTACTTTGGACATTTTTCTAATAATTTGGCTACTTCTATATACAAAGACTTGTTAGTTTGAACGCTTATTCTTTAAGTCGACATAACTATTGTTGGACAATATTTGTTATTTTACTTCTTTGATTGATATTTGAAAGCAACTATTAAAGCTGAATATCCGCCAAGTCTTTATTATCATTATTATTTCCTGAAACAAGATGTCCTTAATTTCAGAGCGCCTTCTCAATATGTGCAGGAAAATAAGTAGGTATGTAATAACCTAGCGCTAGTGAGTAAAGTTTAAGATTTCAGTTGATTGATGGGCATATTTTCTATGCATGAAATCATGAAATGTCGGTAAAATTCTATTCAAATCTCCAAATGCTCGCCAATTAACTATAAATAAAATGTAAATGCTATATTTAATTGCCACAGATATTTCCCATTAAATTGTTAACTAAAAAACTAAAGCTGAACGGTGTATTTTAAATTATACTTATGTGGATTATTGTTTTTTATTATTTTTTTTAACATGAAAATCTCATATTTATTACAGTAATCTACTTTGCATATTTTCTCTAATAATTTGGTTACTTCTATATACAAAACTTGTTAGTTTGAATTTTTATTCTTTTAATCGATATAACTAAAGTTAGATTGCCCTGATTGATATTTCGAAGCAACTTTTAGAGATGAATATCCAAGTCCTTTATTATCATTATTATTATATGAAACAGAATGTCCTTCATACAGAGGGCCTTCTCAACGTTAGCAGGAAAATAAGTATGTTAGCCTAGCGCTAGCGACTAAAGCTTAAGATTTCAGACAGATTTCTGATAGTCATATTTTCTAAGATATTACAATGCATAATGGACAGAAATGGATCACAATTTGTTGGTCCTCGAAGCCTGTCTAACTTATGCCAGGTATACATTGTAACGGTTCACCCGTCTTCAAAATTATTTTTGTATTATTTACTTGGTTACCATACACAAATAGTTTATAATTTTTTTTTAGCAACTATTTCCTAATTATACTAGTAACGTTTTCATAATTGTTCGCTTTTTACTTCCTCCTTTTCCCATCTCTATTTCTTTCAGCTGGAAATGTTATTATATTATACAATCTGCGCACAAATTTTTGAAAACTCTAATGAGTGGGGGGTATGCTCTCGCTCTCTACTAATGTTTACCTTTGCATCAAAACACATACCTCTCCCCTTTCCATTTCTGAACTCGAACAGTGAACACATAAAATAGTTATGTCTCTCTAAGACAATTTTTGTGTGCGTGCATTTATGTTGTAACCGAGGAAACCACCCTTCTTCGGGGCATCACCGCACTTCTTTGGTGTGCCACCATCAATCAAGATTTCTTTGGGATGCTACCATCAAGACTTCTCCGGGGCATCACCCTTCTTTGGGGTGCTACCAACACCTCTTCGAGGTGCCATCACCACCCTTCTTCGGGGTGCCACCATGTAGACATCATCACCGCACTTCTTTGGGGTGCCACTCTCAAGACGTCTTCCAAGACAACAGTACTTCTATGGAAGATCACCATGCTGTAGATGTGACAACTTTGGGGCACCACCTTCTCTTCAGAAGGGCACCACGAGAACTACCCCATGGACCTCCTACGGAAGCTAAGTTATTGTTTTCAAACAAATATATAATAAATACACATGTACTGCATTCGTATACAGAAATAAATCTTTATTAAACCATTGTTGTCCTGTTTTCATTTCTTGACGGCTAGCTAGACTCACGCACACACGCACGCACCGACAGGCCCTTGTCTTATGCAATCTGATTGAGCTGCTGATTGCTATGGGCAATATGTTGGTTGGTGGCTCATCACCAATCAGCAATTTATTCTTACAACATAACCCGAAGCCAAAAGAGCTTCTCAATCCAATTCCTAAATCCACGGAAGCGAACGTCAAATTAAATGTAAATGTCAGGGCGATGCTATATTTAATTTATAGGGCTTAGCAGGCTTCCAGCGTTCGGAATCTGTTGTCTTCGGAGGCGCGCAAGAACCCCGGGACCGGTGGTGGTTTTCCCTCCAAAAAGGAGGTGCGTGGCGTGTCCCGGATAGCTGGAGCGAGGAGTAGTGTGGCGTCGGCGGTCGGCCGGGACGAACGAACGAAGCTGATCAGCAACGCAGCAGCTGCCACCCCGCGTGGTTCGCGTCGGACCATCCACACCGACGCGCATCAGGTGGCGTTCCAAACACGGGGCAATGGAAGAATTTGTACTGCGATTCGGTGGTTGTGCGCGTGATGTAATGCTCTAGTTGTTGCTTCAATATACGTACAGGGTGAGATTTATGTGTCCCTAACAGAAAAAAATTGTCTTCATTGACAAATATGGCCGTTCTGCGTAGGATCTTTGTCATTAATTCGATCAGTTAATTTTACACAAAGAAACGTCATACTTTAATCAGTTCTACGAGTAAACTTAAAATGAGATCAATTAATATTGAGCATTCACATTAATTTCGATTAAATTTGATATTGCCAATAATTGTGGTAATTTGAAACAAAGCTTTAAAAGCCAGAAATTGCTTTGTTGAGCGTTTCAATTTGTATGAAAGCATTTTATTTCAAGATAATTGTGAATACTTGGAGCAAGTCCGTTGTTACTATAATAAGACCACCATATTAGAACCTTTGTGATCTTTAAAGTTGACAATCTGCGCTGTTAAGGTCTAATAATAAATAAATGAAAAACAAATCAAAACCTGAAACCCTATCGTATATAAATTAGTAGAGATAATTCTTTACTTCGTGCTCAAGTGCGGTCTTTGTACCTAAGGTTAGAAACCCTCAAATAAAAAATCCATTCTAGAAACTGCTGTTATAGTCAAATGAAAATTGGTGGTGTTGGTGCAGACATTTCAACGAAGAATGTGTTCTTCTTCATACTACTATATAAGTTAAAATAACGGTATTCATCTCCTTCTTTTGTGACGCCTTATCTATTTTTTTTTAACTCAGAATTGCCTTTGTCCTGACTGGTTCAAGTAACTGATGTCTATTTCGTCCTATGGCCTGTTCCAAACAAAGCAGTTTCCTTTTTCTGCGTTTCTGCGTTTCGGTGGTTGTGCGTTTCGTATAATGCTCTAGTTGTTGGTAGAATATACGTATAGAGTGACATTTATGAAATTCTAACTAACATACAATTAAAAGAATGAGCACTCAAATTTGAAAAATAGAAGTTTATACATATAAATACTAAATACTAAAAACACGTAAAGTACAGCACTACAGTTAAAAATGCAAGATTTACATCGCATATCATTCAAAATGAACTCTTTAACTTTAATTTTGAATAATTCAATGGACAATGACTCTAACTAGCAGGAAGTTAATTGTAATCTTTAAAGCTAATAATTTGACTTGTTAACGCTCAAACAATAAATAATAAAAAAATAAATCAAAACTTGAAAGCCTATCGTATATAAATTAGTAGTGATAATTCTTTACTTCATCCTCAAGTACAGTTTTTGTACCGAAGGCTAGAAATCCTCAAAGAAATAACCCATTTTAGAGACTGCTGTTATAGACAAATGAATATTGGGTGGTGTTGAACCATAAGCGCAGATATATCAACGAAGAATGTGTTCTCCTTCAGACTACTATAATAAGTAATTGATATGCTTCTCCTCCCTCTACTACCTCTTTGTAACAGACAGTACAATCTTCTTTTTTCTTTTTGCATTTGTCTTAACATCCCACTGTTGGTGCCTTTCTGGTTAATAATCGTCACATACCTATCCAACTTATTTACAAAGAAGGTTATTCAATACAGTTTATTGGCTTATCCAGATTTTCTAACTCCTGGATGATCTAATTATTATTTGTCCTTGAATTGATATTTGTTCCTTCGTATTATCTGTTCCAAAATACAGCCGTGATCTTTTTCGCGTTTCGGTCTTTGTGAGAGCAATGTAATGGTCTAGTTGTTGGTAGAATATACGTGCAGGGTGAGACTCACGTAACCCCAACAGAAAAAATGGTCTTCATAGGCAAATAAAGCCGTTACAAGGAGGCTTGTTGGTCATTTATTAAAAAAGCGTTATATTTTAATTGTTATGGCTAAAATTAAAGTGTGAGCTTATAACTAAAGCGGAACTACTCTGAATAAATTTTGCTAATTTGATACAGAGCTTTAAAGACTAAACATTGTTCTGTTGTGTGTCGACTTTCAGTTTGTTAAGTACTTTGTTTCTGAAGCTTTTTGCGTCTATTTGGAGCAATTCAGTTGTTATCATAATAGGAAAGCTTCACCATAAGAGAGAATTTGTATTCTTCAAAGCTAGTAATCTACCTTGTTAACGTTTAAATTAACATTTTTATCAATAACACGAAATAAAACAAGATCTCACAGCCTATAATGACAATGACAAAATGAGTAGAGATAATTCTTTTCTACTTCGTCAATTGCAGCATTTGTACATATAAAAGTGCAGATATTTCAACCAAAAATATATTTTTCTGCCTACTATTACATGTTGAAGTTATTGATATTTCACTCCTCTCGTAATTCGTAATGTCTTGCAGGTAGTGGAATTTCTTCTCTGGATAATGATCGTTTTATATTAATTTTTACAATTTATTTACAAAGGAGCTTATTTGATATAGTTATATGTATATCTTATATATTAATTTATTCAGGACTTTCTACTCCCCTGCTGATTCCTTTACAAGAATTTTACCTTGCATTATAAGTTCAAGCTCACATTTACTTTTTTATTAGAACCTGTTCGACTCTGAAAAATTTCCTTTTTCTATCAGTACGGTTTTGTTTTTTTAATTAACGTCTGCTAACACTTTAGCATTGATGATTCTATTACTGTTATTTATCCAATTTATTTACAAAGACATATAAATAAATACGTATACAAAAATTCGTTTTAAAATATGTACCTAAACCATAAGTTGGTGATTCATTTTGCTTATAAAACTACGTCCGTAGAAATACCAGTTTCTGACATTCTACTTTGAGGCCTTTCTCAACATATTCATTGTTTGACATGAATATGGCAACAACCATTATTGTATCTTACACTTATTGCTTATAAGAAAGCCAACATAGTGATTTTAAGATACCGACGTGGTTGTCATTCTGGCTTTATCAAGATGCTTAAAACCCTGTATAATTTAATACCTCATGATAATTAACTTCTTCTAAGTCGTTGTTGAAAAGTTGTATTTTGGGGCAGCAAGTAATGGCTTTGAAATACTTTGTACTTCGAGAAAAACTGTAGAAGTAGACATTTTCTTGAGGTAATTTCAAAAACAAGCCGACCTATGTTATTGCCTATTGGTACTTTTATATCGGTGACGTATATTTTGCAAACAAGAATCTTGTCGTTTACCTGGATGTCTCGCTTCTACAATCTTTTCGTCTATATTAAGTATAGAAGTTAACTGAACATCTCCCTTAATTTAAAATATATTGTAGTTTATATCTTCTGATAGCAGAATCTGTATCTATTTCACTCTAATATTGTAGCGTTCGTAAATTTCTCGCCACTATGGTACTTTAACATATACAAGATTACAAGCCATTGTTGCTTAATTTATAGTTAATTTTATGTGGTGCACGTAAAACGTTTGCCGCTGTTCTAAATAGTTGATTAGATGTCATCCCAAACCAGTCCCTCAAGTTTTTCAGCCAAGAGGTTCTTCTTCTTCCTTGGCTTTTCTTGCCCTTGATCTTCCCTTCCATAATGTTTTGTAGTAGAGTGTATTTGGTTCCTCTTATAACATGACCAAGGTACTCTAGTTTTTTTGTTTTGAGGGTGTTAATGATTTCTTCCTGTTTTTGGATTCTCTGCCGTAGTTGCACATTTGAGACCCCATCAGTCCAAGAGATCGTCAGCATTTCTCTATAACACCATAACCGTAAAACGTCCTATTGTCCAATTAATACAGCTGTTAGAAAAAAATTTTTGAAGCAGCACTATATCTAGACCAATATTTTATTACCGACCTTTAGGAAAATACAACACAATATCTAACAAAGAGATATGTGCCCATCACTGAGACTGATACGAGTTCGAGCACAAAAGCTTCATTTTGTTGTATTTCAATCTGCATGTTTGTTTTGCGTAACAACTAATCTGCGTAAACTGACACGTGCTCTGGAAATCAGGTTTATTCGACTTTATTTGCATAAACAGCTACTAATGTATTTGTGAGAACAAAAGTTCAGCAATACAATTTTATCAACATATGTGAACATCTGTCATTGTTGATCAAGTTATTACATGGAATATAGAGAGAACAGCGTTTCCAACTGTTGCCAGGTTTACGGCCGAATTTTAACTCGCAGATTAATATTTGAGGGGTTCTGTCCCCCTGTTTATAGGAAATTCCTCATTCTAAAGACAGTGGGGAGAAGAGTCGCGACTTCACAACTTGTACTAAACGGTGAGCCAACTTTAGGGTTAGAAAATCAAACGTGTATTTTTTCTAAACGTCAAATCGTTTGACATCTCAGATGTCACATCTGACATCTCCAGTCAGTACCATTTGTAATCATGTCGTCGTTTAGCGCGCAACAGCGTGTTAAAGTTATTCAAACTTACTACTAAAATTCGTGTTCTGTGAGAACCACATTTCGCAAACTCCGAAGTGAATTGGCAATTCCAAAAATCGATGAGACCTCTAGCGGCAAAAATCTACACTGACAAAGCAGGTACTCGAATTTCGGACGGCACACAATTAACATGCCATTAACCGTTTATATGCCGTTTATGTTTCTTCGTTCAGTCGTGTTTTCGAGTTTGGGCTTTGTTAATTGGTATATTGTGTGTTAGAATATTTCTTCAGACCTTCTTCATACGCTATTGTCAAGAATATGGCATCTACATCAGGCTTCAAATCAAGAAAGGCTAGCAAGTTTAATACAAACTGTAGTGTTTATGGTTGCCACTCCAAAAAAGACGATGATAAAAGCATTCATTGCCACGCATTTCCTCCAAAAGCGTGTCACAGCGTGCAAGATACCTGCTATCCTCCATATTTGTTTACAAACGCCAGCGCCCTCATCGGTAATTGGAATCGCCAATACGGTCGATTTGATCGACTATCGGAGAAGGCTATACGAAAAATAGTGCAAAAAGTTCGAGTCAACTGATTCGTTGTGTGACCTGCGACATGTTCCGCATCGGCGTTCAGTGCGTTCAAACGAAAACATTGAAGCAATTCGTGAGAGTGTCGCCGACAGTCCATCCACCTCCATTCGCCGACGTTCACAGCAAGTCAACATTTCTTATGGCTGTCTGCGGCGATTTTTGAAAGACGATTTGGCTCTCCATGCGTACAAAATTCAGTTGACGCAGGAACTATTGCCAAATGATCAAGGAAGACGTCGTTTGCTAACTGGATCTTAGAGCAGCTGCGACAATCGTTTTTAATAAAAAATCATTTTTAGTGACGAGTCTCATTTTCATTTAAATGGCTACGTCAACAGACAAAATTGCCACATCTGGGGCGACGAAAATCCAAAGACGTATGCAGAGGTATCCATGTATCCACAACGGGTCACTGTTTGGTGTGGATTCTCAGCGCAAGGAGTGATTGGGCCGTATTTCTTCGAAAAACCGGATGGAAAAGCGGCAACCGTGAGTGGTGTCAATTAACGAGCGATGTTGGAAAACCTTTGGTGACCGATATTGGATGGCATGGGCACTGGACAACATCTGGTTTCAACAAGATGGAGCGAAGAGTTACACTGCAGGCGAAACCACCGATTTTTTGAAATCCAAATTTCCCAATCGCTTGATTTCATTGAAATGTGATATTGACTGGTCGCCAGGATCTTGCGATCTAACCCCATTGGACTTCTTCCTTTGGGGTCACGTGAAAGTAAAAGGCTATGCCAACAATCCCAAAACGATTCCGGAGTTGAAAGACGAAATCCGGCGTGTAACTGGTGAACTACAACCTCATGCATGCCACAATGTTATAAGGAATTTCAGTAGCAGAATCATGTACTGCAAGAAGAGTCGCGGAGGCCATATGCCTGATATTATCTTTCACGTATAAATGGTAAAGGCCAATGTTTGCAATACAATAAAGGATCGCAAAACATTCAAAATAGTTTGAGTTACATTCAAAAAATAGAATCACACCCTAAATTTGGCTCACCCCATATAATGATCGTTTGTATGACCCTTCATGCATAGCTAACTATTATACTTATACATATACGACACAGTGTAAGTGTAGGTGATAAAAAAATGGAGTCAAATTGATTGACTCAGTACTTCCCACACAAAATAATGATACCATTTTATTGTTTGTCCATTGCATGAAGCTATAGTCTGAAATCCCCTTGCAACCAAATCCTCGCCCACCCGCCCGCAAAAAAATATCCAACACAAAAACTCTCGTAAATAGTTTCTTGCGTCTCCCTCCTTAGAAACTAGGACGCCACAATTTTTATTCCATAGGTCAATGGACAAACTATTATGAATCCAACAAATCTTTCAGTTTTATAACCACCCCAATTTCACCCCCACCCAAAAAAACCTAGAAAATGATTGAGAACCCCTAAAACGCCTAAAAACAAGGTGTGAGCTGTTTTTATATTGGCACGATTTTTCCAAAACATACCCATTTTCCATCCTCGCCGTGGTAGTAATACTGTGTCAAAATTTCGTCAAAATCAATTAAATAATTTTCGCGTTACGCAATATACAACGATCTAAAACAAACTCGTAGGATACGTCACAAATTCTAAGTCCCTTGGTTTCTATAATGAGCAAGGCAATGGTCGAATGGACCTAAAAAAGTGTATTATGCCGCTAGGTTTTTCATTCACAGGTCAATGGACACCCCATTATGAATACAACAAATTTTTCGGTTTTCCAACCCCTACCCCCCAACCACCCCAAATTCACCCCTACCAAAAAAAAGTAGAAATGATCATGAACTCCTAAAATGCCTAAAACCAAAGTTTAAGGCGTTTTAATTTTTTTTTGTTTTTCGATATTGCTGCGCTGCCACTGACACGATTTTTCCAAAACATATTCGTTTTCGATCCTCGCCGCGGTAGTAATACTGTGACAAAGTTTTATTAAAATCCCTTCCATAACTTTTACGTTACTCAATACAGAACGATCTAAAGCAATGTTCCTATGTATTTATTAGAAAATTCTCTTGGTTTCTGAAATAGGCAAGGCAATGTTCGGATGAGCCTAAAAAGGGTATTATGCCGCTAGGTCTTTCTTACAGGTCAATGGATAGCCTATTATGAATACAACACATTTTTGAGATTTAAAACCCCCCACCCCTTAACCACCCCAATCACTGACAATAGATCCACTACCCCAATTTCACCCTCACCCAAGAAAAAGTAGTAAATGATCAGGAACCTCTAAAACACCTAGAAACGAAGTTTGAGGAATATTTATCTTTTTTGGTTTTGCTAGTTAGTCCGCCGCTCATGCACCGATTTTCAAAATTATAAGAACATTACCTACTACCACCCCACAGATGTTTCAACGAACATATAAAGAGAACTGCGGTGAAAGCAGAAAGAAAAGTGGCATATACTGTCACGTATAATGCCAAACATTGACGGCCCAAGTATGAGGAAGAGACAGATCTTGAACGGAGTTATCCACTCAGTTATGTTATACGGTGCTCCAGTATGGTATAAAGCAATGGAGAGGAAAAAGCACCAGCAAACCGTAGACAGGGTGCAAAGGAAGTCGCTGCTGAGGGTCGCCAGTACGTATCGTACTGTCTCCACCAAAGCGCTGCAGGTTATAACAGCCATACCGCCACTGCATTTGTTGGCCAAGGAGAGGAGACATATGTATATCGCGAAAGGTGCTTTTCCAGAGCGGAGGAGGACCGCCAGGCAGAAAACAATGGACGAGTGGCAGGGGATCTTGTCCAGTACAATGGAGGTGGCGCAGTGGACTAAGCGCCTGATTCCAAATATACGAGAATGGACAGAGTGTAGACACAGGGCAACCTGCTACTGCCTAACACAGGCGTTGTCGGGCCATGGTTCCTTTCGGGTGTTTAGAAACAAAATAGGGCGAGCGACGGACGATCGTTGTCGACATTGCGGCCAGAGCGACACAGTCGAGCATACCCTATTTGAGTGTGACAGATGGTCCGGTTGGATACGACGAAACAGTTGCTGGATATGAGGGTCAAGAGCGCCACTAAACTGACAACAAATCGTGAACGATGGCGAGCCACAGTGCTCAAAACTATTGATAATATTCGTGTCGGCAATATTCTAGCTCCGACTTAATGCATTTTACGAGTTCACAACATGTCTGTTAAGACATTGTGACTATGATGATGATGATGGTCCGGTTACAGGCAGGAAGCGAGGGCGAACCTGCTTGAGGACCTGACCCCAGAGAACATGGTGCTTATAATGATATCAAGCGAACAACGCTGGAAGATCATACATGAGATGGTTCGAGGCATTCTAAAATCGAAAGAGGAACGTAGGGACATGCAGTAAGAAGGAGAACAAAAACATACTTAACTCATCTTGCACTGCGAAGAATATCGTTCACGATGATGCCCGGTGCAGATGGAGATTGAGCAGAGGTAAGAAAAGAGGAAACGGGTTTTAGCCGGTCGGGCCGTGGTGACATGTCGAATGGACGCATTTGCGTCCGTTGGACATGACATCAGAAGACTCAAGCTGGTTCAACGTCGGGCGGGCAGTCTCTCTCTCACAGTTTTGGGTGTGCGAGTGCTTCTGTCCTTGCGATCAAGCCGATATCCTAAACCCTCTATAATAATAATAAAAAAAACTACGACCCCACAGCATATCGCTGCCCAAAGTTCATCACAATCGATGCAGCGGTTACTGAGATTACGAGGCTGGCAAAACGCGCACAGACAGACAGACAGACAGACAGACCGACGGAAATGAGTGACATGGATTTTCGTTATGTAGATATCATAAAGCGCCCAAAAAGCGTGTTATTTCAAAATCGAAAATTTTCCCTATCGCTGTGGGAACTAAACGATGATCATTTTAGGCGATAATCTTATAAGTATTTAATAAGGTAATTCAGTTAATTAATGAATGGTTAGAATAAATTAGGTGAGAACACAATGTAATATTTAAACAATAATTTACCAGTACTAATTTAACATCAATAAAAGTTGAGGCGTGTATCAGGAAGCGCTTGACATGACACATCTGGAAATTAAATAGTTATTTAATACAGACTTGATTGACATGACAAGTAGGTTTTTTTTCGTAGTGAGGGGGTTAGAGTTCAGTTGCCCTAATAGTTGTCGCGCAGCCTTAAGACTTATTGTGCACCCCCCAGACAAGGGGATCAAACAGTCCCATCCTAAGTTCTTTGCGATTTTTGAGATGCATTGGACTATGCTCTTCTGTCTTCCCTTCTAGCCAACATTCAGGTAGGAGTTCCGTCTTTCACTTAGGAATGGACAGTCGAAGATAACATGCTTAGCTGTTTCCTCTGCCTCACCGCACTTCCTGTATAATGGATCTGCCACATCAATCTCCAGCTTTTGCAGGTGTGCACTGGATGTCATACCTACCAAAGCTGGGGATCGAAGTTTTTCGCAGGGGTGACGCCCATTGCACACCTGCAACAAGTAGGTTAGTAACTGTACATACATAGATTACACAACAAATACATTTTTAGCGGAGTAGGAGTAGCTGGTACTAATCCAAGGCTAAAATCTCAGTGTACCACAATCTTCCAAGCAGAAATGATAGCCATACAGTTGTGAGTCAGGGAGCTAAAAAAAAGACCCCTGACAAATAAATCTATAAAAATAATTTCGGATAGCCAGGCTGATCTGGAATCGCATACTTCTCCTTAATGAACTTGGAACAAGGAACAAAGTAACTTTGGTTTGGCCTTCAAGTAACAGCCGAGTGAAAGGCACTAGATTGTCCGATACAATCGCAAGAGGAGGAACCGGATCTGCGCTCATAGAACTAGAACCATTTACAGGCTTTACGGGCATTGCAAAAAGCACTGCCAAGAAAAGCATCTCAGATTGGGCATATCATACCCCTCTAGTCAGGCCCCCAGGGAATCATAGAGAATAGAGCAGGAAGGCTTTGCGCATTCTGGCTGGCCTGTTGTCGTGTGAGCAACCTCTTGCGGAAGTAAGGTCTGGAACAAACAACCGGCTGTCGTTTTTGCTATGTGGAGGACAAAACACGGATTCGTATGTAGAACAGAACTGTCTTGTTTTTCAAACTACATCCATCAAATTTTAGAAGGTGATAGCTAAGACCTTAATAAAGGGCAAAACAGATCGTTTTTCCAAAAAAGCTTTTTAGTGTGAAAAAAAAACTCGCGATGCAAAATCGTATATTTTTCAAATATCTTTAATTTAACAACCAAACACGGTATCAAAACAAGGTAACTGTGTTGCTCTAGCGCAACGTTTATTCTTTAATCTGCTTTTTTAATCATTACTGTAAGCCTAAGACTAACGTCAGGAGCTTCTACATGGCAAATGCATTTTTATTTCGACCTTTGTACCTTACCTTTGGACTTTTTGACCTTACCTTTGGCCCTTTAAACTCACCTCCTCTTATTTTAGACATACTTACTGGAAAAAGGGAACAGGCGGCCCCGCCTCCTGGCTAACACGGCAGTATGTATTTTCTTGGATTCTCAAGTTCGCGCGCTATACCCTAGACCCTTAAGCCTCGGTTCAGCAAGCCAGTGCAGACGCCTATAAGTCTAATAGCTATGACTTTCGTATATTATGTTAGGGTAATATTCCTCACCTTGTACGTATCTGCTAAAACAGGTCCATAATCGTCGAAACCGGCGATATAGTCCATCTCTATTTTTGTAAAAAATTTATCCGATCGAATAAGTATTTTTTGTATGTTCGATGTTAAATAAATGTATAAGTGTTAAGTGTATAAATGTGTAGTGATACATAAGCCTGAAGAAACCCCTTTGTGACAATCTACTGTATCAATTATAAAGGTTAGTATATTTTTATTTATTATTACACCCAGCACTGCATCCACGATAACTTCTCATAAAATACTTGTGATTAATAATAGCGGAACAATACAGGTGATACTACAAGAAAATGTCGAAAAAGTGCTTACTGCCAGTGGGATTTGAGCCCGCGACCTTCGGAGGTTGTGAGGTCAGATTAATGGCTCTCTACTGGGTAGTGTCCAGACGCTTTAGAGAGTGCTTCGGAGCGCATTCCCACACATGGGAGTAATACTCCAACGATGGTCGGATCTGTGCCTTGTAGAGCAGCAGCAGTTGCTCTGGTGTATACAGCTTCCTACAGCGAAACAACACTCAAAGCTTCTGGGATACCGTTTTAGCAAATACTGACGACCTGGTGATGCCAGGACATGTCATTGTTGATCCACAAAGGCTTGACTGAAGGTGGGTCTTCTTTGTCAGTGTTGTTGCCCGAGTTTTCTGTACGCTAAACTGAACTTTATTCAGTAATCTCAACTTTATAATTGTTTTGATACCTACGTTGATCTGTGAGGCATGCTAATGTCGCCGACGTACCGTTTCCTGGAATGATAGTGAATTGCCTGGTGCCATGCACGATATTAATGAACTGTAGTCTGCGGAGCTGTTAGTTCCAGCAGCTCGTTAATGTACTGCAAAAACAGTGTAGGATTTTCAGTTACTCTGTTCCACAAGTGGGTGACGTAGGCCAGGAGGTCACCCGTAGACCTATGCTTATGGAAGTCATACTGACGTTCGTTTATAATGCTATTGTTGTCCAGGTATTTCAGGAGCTACTGAGAAGAGCCACAGGCCTACAATTGATGGGATCGGTATTTTTGCCCTTCTTAGGGATGGGTTGTACGCAGCCAGTCTTCCATACAGCGGGAAAGACGCCTCGCTGATATGATATTTTGAAGAGCTTGCAAAGAATAGGTGCAAGCTCAGCGGCACAGCGTTTGAGCACAATGGCTGGAATCTGATCAGCATTAGTTTTTGGAGGATGCTTTTTACATCTCGGTGTTGAAATTTGACCTCTGCCATTTTCGAGTTCACATTTGTGGTGGTGGTAGGAGCACGTCCTTGGAAGTCAACAGTAGAATTGGCTGCGAAAGGTCTTCCTAAGATGTCTACTTATTCTTTAGGAGTAGAAGCAATGGACTTGTCCTCTCTGGTCAAGAGCGGTATTGATGAACAGAAGTTCTGACTAATAGCCTTAGCTGTAGACCAGAATGTTCTGGATGAGCTAGGACATGAGAGGAGCTTGTTCTTAATTTTTTTATAGTGATTTCTGGCGTCGACATTTCCTGCAATTATTGTCAGTTATAAATGGATATTTGATTATGATTTCATATAGTCTCGTGTCGCTATAACTTGACCCAGAATAGCAAGCATAAATCCCTCAATTTCTGTAAAAAGTTGGTCATCCTGCCGCCAGGTGTATGACTGTGTTGTTTGCCGTGGAGAACTTTCTGCGACAAGGTGTTTATTTTTAGTTGTTGTGATTGTATCTGATTGTTGCATCTGCTGCGTGGTTTGGGCTGGATAGGGTATGTGGTCTATAGCTTTTGTCGGCTTCCACTATTGACTTACGTTTGTCTGTTTACTTTGGGAAAAAGTATTATTATTATTTAGAGCTCAACAAAGCTGTGATGGACATACTAAATATTATACTCTCAAAACTCAGTTTCACAGAAGTTTATTACAAGTAGATGAAAAGCTGGGATCAGTCAATTCAACAGATAGGAAAGTTGTTTGAAGAATACTTGTTGAAGGTTTTTAAATGAATATTTCGTTGTTATACTATACCAACAGTACTGATATTCTATGATGTATCCTCGTATATCTAATATTAACTTCAGTCTAAGTTTTACTGCGGAAAACAGTTTATGGTCTCGAAGTTAATGCTGAAGAGAAAAGAGCGACTAGCTAGCCACAAGTATTATAGATAAGGGAACTATAATTTTGAAACAGTTTCTTAGAAACAAGGAGTAAAGTATCTCATGAGATATAAACTTCATGTATCAGGACATATCTTAGCAACAGTCAATGTTAGACATGAGGGTTTGAGTTTCACAATTTACTCTTGGGAGATATCAGCCAGTCCAATTTATTTAAGTGATAGTCACAGAACGTTATAGACCGCTATATATGCTAACACATATTTCAAGTATATAGTGAGTTTTAAATTATCTATACGGTTTTGAGCAATAAGTTATACGTAAAACAATTAAATAATATAATAATAATCTCTGTTATTGTGCCAACATTTAATTACGTTTCTACTATTGCGCGAATACTGTTAGGTGGATGAACTTCTGTTATAAGGCTAACCAGAGCTTTTGAGGTATACAGCCGATCATGAAACCATCAGTTTTCTTTCAAGCACTAGTTAACTAACAATTGCAAAACTGGGCCTCGAGAAGATCAAAGTCTATTTTTTTCTTTGTTTTAGTACTTTTTTTTGACAGACTATGCAGTGGCTTTTATGTTTTCCTCGAAA
The DNA here is from genome assembly GCA_951848785.1 of Callosobruchus maculatus. Taxonomy (NCBI): domain Eukaryota; kingdom Metazoa; phylum Arthropoda; class Insecta; order Coleoptera; family Chrysomelidae; genus Callosobruchus; species Callosobruchus maculatus. The sequence continues at coordinate 5,684,978 of CATOUR010000110.1, read as the reverse complement.
ACAAAGTAAGGTTCGAAGAGTCATTCAAACAACAAAAAGTTACTTTTATCTGTTTAATGTTATGGAAACGTTAATTACCTTCTAGTCACTGCTGATAATAAAAAATATTTTTTTTCAAACATTGACACTTTGATCAGACGTTTTTGGACACATGTTTATATGAACTGTTCTACTTAAATTTGGGTCCGAAATACGTCGGCCTATCAATGAGTAACATCCTGTATAGCTTAGTACAAAGCAAAGCGCAAGCACAAAAAAAATAAAAAGGAACATATTTTTTTGCCCTGTATAATGTGCATCCGATACCCGCTATATATGATGATAGGGGGCATAAAAGTTCGCTCTATAGAGCAGAACCCTGAAGATTCGTGCTCGGAATCATAAAATATGTGAGAATTGATGCTGTCGCCGAGTTAGGATTTTATTCAAATAGAAGGGTGACATCGTCGTTTTCAAGCAGCCCCTGGAGGCGTTTTTGAAAAGCCACCTACAGAGTAGCTTCAACTTTATGTCTTCGTAATATAAAAAAATGTCAAGTCGGTTGACACAGTACTTCCCACGCATAACAGTGATACCGTTTTATTATTTTCCATTGCATGAAGCTATAGTCTGAGATCCCCTTGCAGCCACATCATCTCCCGCTATCCGCAAAAAACATCCAACACAAATAATGTTTCGTAAATATTTTCTTGAATCCTTTTTCATAGGAAGTAGGATGACACAGCTTTTATTCTCAAAATTTCATCTAGTCGGAAAGAAACTATCAAGAACCCCATATTGCATAAAAAAGAAGATAGGGCTTATTTATATTTTTAGTTTTTTGATTATAGTTGCGCCGCCACTGACACAATTTCTAAAAACCATACTCGTTTTCCATCGTCGCCTGCGTGTTCATTAAAATCATTTCCAGGTTACACAACACAGAAACATCCATGAACGGTAATGATACTGTGTCGAAATTTCATTAAAATCAATTCAATAGTTTCTGGGTTACAAAAAGACCGTTGGTTTCTACAATCGGCAAGACCACGTTTGGATGGACCTGAAACAGTGTATTATGCCGCTAGTGGCTAGCCCTTTCTTTCACAGTTTAATAGAGAGTTCATCACTGATAATTAAATTATAAATAATAAAAAGTTTTTCAGTTTCACAACCCCGACTCTTGAACAATCCCAATTTCACCCTCTCCCAAGAAATAAAAATAGAGAATGATCAGGAAGACCTAAAGCGCCTAAAAACAAGTTGGAGGAATATTTGAGTTTTGCTGTTTTTTGCTAACTACTCCGCTGCCTAAGCACCTATTTTCAAAATTATAGCAGCATTGCCTACTACGACAACACAGCTTATCGCTACCCAATTTTCATCACAATCCATACAGCGGTTACTGAGATTACGAGGCTAGAAACACGCAAACACAGCCGACAGACAGAAAGACCGACAGAAAGACCGACAGGTAGACCGACAGAAACGAGTGACGTGAATTTTTGTTATGTAGATATCACAAAACGCCCAAAAAGCATTTTATCACAAAATCGAAAACATTCGCGATCACAATACTACCCTTACTTGTCGGTGCGGGAAGAAAAAGGAAATTATTTTTTTCCGAATCACCGTATGAAATGAGCATATGTTTTTTGACCTTTGTAGTAATCCATATAATAATTATCCATTAATGTAATATTTCAAAATACCTTGTTTGTACAAATATGAAGTTGAAATGTGTGCATTTGAACCGATGAATGATGACTGTTGTTTATACATACATTCTGGTTTAATTGAATATATTCCATATTGTGGGTGTTTACAGTATATACGTAATTACTGCACAGTCAAGTAATCTTTTTAATTATCTGATGTTAATGACAGTTTTTTGCTACCACTGCAACAGTGAATAATTCAAAATTTTAGTTCATTTAAAAATAAATCACAATTCCTTCTATCCCTCCCAAGGTTTTCGAAAGAAGATTTATTTTATTTGACTTATTTATTTAAGCGCAATTGTCACACTGAAAAAAATCTTTTTGCAGGAACTAAATTACAAAAGGCTTTGTTTTGCATTATTACAGTGATGCATATCTAATACATTGATACATAATCAGTTGAATGTCCTATACAACGTGGTAGCTTGTCATAAAAATTTACCTAACTCATTAATTACCTGTTTTGAAAATTGCGCCGATTAGAAAAGTTGAAATACTAATTAAAAAAATGGAGTACGTGTGGTGGCCTACTAGGGTACCTGACGGTTGAGTGTTCATGGTCGTTTAATTTTGTATGCTGTGCCAATAAAATGTTGACGGATGATGCGTATTGCATATTATTTGTATTCCGTAAAATTAAAATTGATTAATGCGTCAATAATTTTTTAGTTTATCTCCCTAAAATACCTGATACTCTACTGTTTCACTTGCTGTTTATATCTTCTTTTTTATTTTAATACTATTAACATTTTCTTTTTCTCTTGCATCAACGTCCTTCACAAAGGTATTACAAAGAATGGTGAAAGCACACACAACTTTATGCCCCGCTACCCCCCCAAGACTGAGATCTGGATACGCCCCTGCTATGTAGGACACTTAATTGAAGCTTGTAACTTGTGTAGTAGTAGAAAGTAAACTAAATTCAAAATAGCTAATGAACACACTGAAGCATAACTTACTTATAAGAATGATACATGAGAAAATCTGGAAAACTGTATTGTTTGCTAAAATTAAAGAGTTGACCTTTTCATATTTTTGCGTAATGTAATTCTTTAGTTTCTTACGGAATGAGTAGGAAGGTAGCCTGTTTAGTGTTTCAGGAATATATTCAGTGTTGTGTAATGTGATACCATTGTGGTTAAGTTTTTTGACATACAGTTTTTCCTAGGTATTATCCAAATAGTTCTCTTTAACAAAGGTTGCAAATATGTACAGATCTTTTACATCCAAAACAGCGTCAGTTCTGAATAAATTCCCTATATGTAATTATTGTTGTTACATTTTCATGCGCAGAAATGCTTTGAGCATATGCTAGCACTGTGAAAATGAAATAAAAGTTCAATATGCCTAATAGTATATTGTTGAACGAGGGGTAACGCCGCTAATAACTTACGTAGTTGAACATTGCAGCACGAGTCGTAGGCTAGTTGAACAGTATACTTTATCTGCGACCGTAGCGAAATAGCAAACAACTTAACACTTGTGTCATTAAAATAAATACTCTACACAGACTTAATTATTACCTTTGCAGTTATTATAGCGTGTATTTAATCATAATGCATATCCAAGAGATCCGTATTGGTTTTAGTAGGCGTTGTATACAACTCACGGCTAGAGCGTTCTTTTCATGATTTAGAATGACTGTTTTCAGGGGAATTTCCGAATTTTTTTTAGAATCCAAACGAATCTTGATTGACATATTCCGTATTGCGGGTCTGATTGAGGATTGAAAAAATGGTGGATGAGCATGAATATCTTTACGTCGCGTCCGTCGCTTGGACGGTAACAATTGAATAGGTGAAAGAGCACGTACAATTTCTATGGATGGACAATTGGACGATTCTAATAATGCTAATTCAAGATACAAGAAAACTCATTTCACAGCGTGGTTACAATGGTTCTGGAATGAATCATTCCATGTAGCAAATCACTAAATCAGTCAGTCCATCATTCATAAGTTTTACAACTTATGGGGCTTACTTTTAATAGTGTTGCTACCTCTAAAATTTCGCAACCAGTTGAAAACGCGTAAAAAACTAGGATTTTAGAGCCCAGAATCTGGACATGCCAACAGGTTTTTTATACATAGGCAGTGCAATAAAAAAGAAACCTACCTTTTATTTATTTATAAACAATAAAATTTCTGTTTCATCATTATTATGAATGCACCTTACAAAATAGTATTTTATTAAAGTTTATTACAAATTTGTTCAATAAACTGTGAAATTTTTTATTTTTAAAACAAAACACAAACTATTCATATGCTCTGTTATGAAAACAATACCTTATCAAAATATTAAACCTTACCTAAGTAAATTACATTATTAACTTATAAAACACAAATTAACCAAAGGTAGGACAAATCCGGGGAAACCTAGATGGATGACAACCCTAACTATTAACGGAGGTCTACAAGAAATGTATCAACAACTGCTAAGCACTTTAATGTAGTGATGTTTTTGGGCAGCTCTAGTTTTGAACCCTACCATCATACAACTCTCTGTTTCAATATTAAAACACAAAAATTTCACGAAAAATGCCTGTAATTCGTTGTATAACAAGTTTATGTATTTTTTGGGGCACTTAACACGAACCCAAAAAATCAGTGTTTGCTTAAAGACAGCTTTCACCAAGCTGATGAATTGTGGCTAAACTTGAGTTATGCTAAACTCATAATATTAAGCTCCTCGTGTGCCTTGGGCGAAAATATGGAAGAACATAATTATATTCATATTATTACGTTCATTAAATAAATTTTGTTGATATCATATCTTTTTTAAGCTTGTTTGTCAAATGTTATTTTAACCACAACTAACCACTATGTATCATAGATCTGCTCTTATTGCTTACAACCAATTATACAGAGTGTCCCACGACGACTAAGACAAGCAATATATCGGAAATGGGCAGTAGTATAGAATTATAATTTTGGGGGTTTAAGTTAGAGTAAATATAGTATCTTTTCTTGTTATTGTGTTACCCAACGAGGTATTTGTTTTTGATCACGTGACGTCCGATTCAAAATTTTTAATGGGACACCCTGTATACTTGTGACTTTTTGTATTCCCCCGATAAAACAATTCCAACAAACTAGCACACTTGGGGTCTAAAGTTATTAATTCAAGAGCTATAGGTGCTTAAAAGATGGTACCACTACCGTTGATTATAACATGTACCACTTCAGTTAAATTACTTAGGATCGGTTTCTCAATGTGCAGTTAAAGTGTCAGATAGCGTTGCTATGGATACAACTGTCAGATAAGATTTACGTTACTTCGTAAGTTTAGCCTTCAATTGTTTAAACAATTTATCTAACAGTTGCTGTTATCTTGCAGATAAATATTTAACTGGACATTGAGAAACCGGTCCTCAGTAGTGTTTCATAATGATAATGGTAGAGTACCTGTAGCTTTTGAATTAATCACTAAGTGTGCTAGTTTGTTGGAATTGTTTTATCGGGAGGAACACAAAAAGTCACAATTATACAGGGTGACCCATTAAAAATTTTGAATCGGACGTCACGTGACCAAAAACAGTTGCCTCACTGGGTGATACAATAATAAGAGAAGATTTTATATTTGCTCTAATTTACAGCCCCAAAATTATAATTTGCTACTACTGCCCAGTTCTTATATATTGCTTGTCTTAATCATCGTGGGACACCCTGTATATCTTTATCTACTCCCATTACGTAAATAAGCCATTAATGAACTGCTTACGAACATGTTATACTACTTATAAACAAACAGCGTGTGTTATTTTTCATAACTCATAGTCCAGCCACAGCATAGTAAACAACCAGCACAATAACTCAGGTTGACGGTAATTACATGCGCATCCCCCCTTTTGGATGATTTTTTGTAGGGATGCTAACGATACTTCTGCACTAATGTCGAGTATTTTTGTCATCTATACTTTTTGAGGCATTCCAAGCTGGTATCGATACTTTTGTGTCGGTATCGAAAATAATTATATAATTATTGAGGGGTGTAATCAGTTGCACAAAATGCTCTGTACGAACCAAACGCACCTATTTGGCTAAAAAATATCGAGTTGGTGCCGGTATCGATTTTTTGTTTTCGAATCTCTACCCAAACTTCACATCCGTAAAATCATTCCAAGGTCAAATTCTGTGGGAACCATTTTTATATGGGAAATCATCAGAGATATTACGGCTGGTTGTTTACTATGCTGTGGTCCAGCCTTGTGCCATGAACACCGAATATCAGTCTGATTTCTTGGAAAGTTGGAGATGCATAGGATTAAACTAACTGCATATGTTGCTATGAAATGTCAAACGCTAATTGGAACAGGGACAGTATTTATTTTGGTAACAGAAGTGAGGTTAAGTTGTCAATATTGTGTAATTATCATGCATATTAGTCGTACTATTCGTAGCTTCGGCCGTAGATAAAGTATAGTATTTAATTCGCGGAAATGGTAATAACTCATTGCTGATTAACAGCTGCAAACTTTAACTACGTGACTTATTACTAAAGCTTTGGACACAACGGGGACTATCGACCCTTGACACTCGACCATCGACCATTGACCCTCAACCATAGCATCTGTTATGTCCACCCACTAAGCTCCAATTTACCCTGGTACGATGGGCGCAACCGTTGTGTCTACACAGATTTAAGACTGTGTGTTTATTTTTTTGGTGAGCGGAGCTAGGGTACCATGCTATGGTCGAAGGTCGAGGATCGACGATCCGTTGTGTTCGCCCAGAAGTGTGGTTGAGTTGTCAATTAGGTATGTATATGTTATGTATTTAAATCGTAATACTTATTGATACGGTCGTAGGTAAAGTATATTATTCAACTTATGGTAATGGTAATAACTTATTTTAAATGCGTGAGTTATTACCGCCATTACCGCTCGTTAGACAATACATGACTCTTTATACTCAGGAAAATGGCTTTAAAGCCGTAATCTGCCGAAAAGCTTCGGTACATTTGTCGCTTTATCCTTCACCCAAAGTGTGAGAGTCTGTAGATATACATACATTATATCCACATTGCAATTGATTGGCAGTTTGCTATTGATATGCGACAATTGTGTCGCTGTATTTGGTCTTACTGGGTAGCGTCATATTAAACCAAAGCTATTTGTCTATTTCCTTTGTCTCCTCTCGTACGTGTTGATTTTGTTTACTTATAGTTTACTTTAGTTTATGGTACCTTACTGCTAGCTCTTATTTATTTTGTTCGTCATGCATCTTACTTTACCTCAAAATTGCCTGCATAACCCTTAACACACCTGAGGCCCTCTTCTCTATAACGAGCTTGATTATTGTTGTCATGGCTTCAAAAGCAAATTTTTATGTAAGCAACATACAAAACACTCAATGTAGGTCTTTTATCACGGCTATCAAGACGGATAATAAGGATACTTTTGTATAAAAAGTTAACTCAACGTCTAATGGTGTTCAAGTCGCTACTGAAAAGCTTTTAAAGACATCGTCGTTTAAGCTCAATGTTAGCTAGTGTGCAAAGTGAGAGTAGAAAGATCGGATTAAGGAAATTGTAACTCTTTGCAGTTACTTTACGGATTTCTGCACACCTGCAAGCAAGTTGGTGAAGTTTTATCCCTCAAGTCTCATGTGCCTGTGACATATTTTGTCTGTAAGTAGTATTTTCTTGATCCATTGCGATTTACTGGCCTGTAAGTGAAACCACATACGCCGGAAGATAAACTTTTTACTGATCTCTTCTGTGGCCTTTATCAAAATACTAAATATTCGATATATTTGACCGAGTTAATGTTGATCTATTTGGAATAACGTGACATTGTTTGACAGAGATATCAGGTAACAGCTTACTTGGAGATAGAGCTCGAATGAAAAACACTTCTATAATAAAGCATAATGCAACCCTGCTTTATCGAAATAGAGCAAACAGTGTGTATTACTTTTACTTCCCAGACCGATAGAAGTGGGGAGTATTGTGACCGCGAAGATTTTCGATTTTGAGATAATAGCCTTTTTGGGCGTTTCATGATATCTACATAATGAAAATCTACCTCACCCAGTTTTGTCGGTCTAACTGTCTGTTGGCATTCTTCTAGACTCATAATCTCAGTAACCGCTGCATGGATTATGATGAAATTGGGGTAGCAAAAAATGATATATTTCAAACATCCCTTAAACTCCGTTTTTGGCGTTTTAGAGATTTCTGATCATTTTCTATTTTTTGTGAGTGAGGTAGTTGGGGGTGGGCGGTTGTAGAACTGAAAAACTTGTTGTATTCATCATAAGCTCTCCATTGACCTGTGAGAGAAAGACTCAGCGCCATAAGTTCAGTCGAACGTCTTCTGTATACATACGAATGTTGCTTTAAATCATCCTCTACCGTGTATCCTGCTAATTTCTGGAATTATTTTTTTATGGTTTTTAGAAATCTTATCAGTGGCTGCGCAGCAATATGTAATAACAAAAAATATAAAAACAGCCCAAACCTCGTTTTAGGCGATTTAAGTGTTCCTGATCCACACATTTTTTAAAGGGCGTAAAATTGGGGTAATTTGGGGGTGGAGGGCTGTGAAAGTAAAAAATGTGTTGTAACATAACATACTTTTCAGCTTTATCCGCATGCTGCCTTACCTTGGACAAAAAAATAACTTTTGAAATTATATTGCTGTACATGATTTTGTTAATGTACGAGTATGTAGTTTGCATTGCGATCACTAAGCTGATAGCAATGAGATTCCTAAACGGTACCATGTGCCGTAGTAGGTTGGATAAAGTCTATGATTTTTGTGTTAGTGGGGGTGAAAATTAATTTAAAAAGTAACAGTACAATATAACATCTGTCCAAACTCAGTTTTTGGGTACGCTAAGGACCTCTGATCATTCTGTACTTTTTCATTTGGAGTATCTAAAATGAATCTAGGTAGGATAGGGTGGTTGGGAAACCTTGGAACGTTTCACTGCCCTTTAGAGATTCTGGTACTATCATCTGTATTTAAATATCAGAAAATTAGCATGCCATGTAATTAGAATGTCAGTTGAAGATTGCAGAATAAAAACTGTGCCCTAGTTCCTACGGAGAGGGATGATTGGGCGATGATTTGGTTGCAAGGGGATCTCAGACTACAGCTTCATGCTATGAGAAAATGAAATGGTATCACACTAATATATAGGAAGCACCGAGCTGATCAGCTTGACTTCATTTTTTACGATTATGGTTGCCTTTATGATAAATCTCGATTTACCTTCAACACAGGGCCCAATAAAATATTGGTATTACTTATTGTTCATTGGAATCATCATCATAGTCACAATGTCTTAACAGACATGTTGTGAACTCGTAAAATGCATTTACTCATTTTACGAGTTTCTCTTGGGATATCATTAAGATCTTTAATGCAGTAGTTTCCCATTTGCTTTCTGCATCATTATGCCGTTGACCAGATGGTACCTACTGGTTCATCCGCCTTTAGGGGCAATTTCTCACCCCAAGGACAAGAGGGTGCCCTGATTCTTCTCAACTCGTCCACCCAAAGCTGTTTGTTGAGAAGAGCTTACTGTTTATACAGACAGTAGTTCGGTACCTTTTAGTCGCCTCTTTCGACACGCAGGATATACGATGAGAGATATTCTAACCCCCCCACACGAGCAGTTCATTGGAATATGTTCTGCATGAAGAATATATACCTGACATTTTCTAGTAATAATACCTGTGGAAGATCTCAAACTTACTACAACGCACATACGTTCATAATTGTGTTGCCTAAGAAAATTGAACAATTTGGGGGTAATGCATCTGTAATGCCTTTTTACTCATCAGTGGCCTACTATCGAAGAACTAAATACGGATTTGTTGATGAAAAAGTGTTATTTATTTATTAAAATCATATTTTATGCTACAACCGAAAAACTGCATTAGGATGGCGAGTGATTAATATTGAATTATGTGTGCACTTTAATGAAGAAAGTTTTGGCTCGCAAAGCCGTTGGGTATAGCGTTTCGCTTGCACAATAAATAACTAACAGTTGTTTTGGAAGTAATTACGCCTTTTCATGAAACAACAGAGGTATTAATGCTTTTAAGTCGCTAACTTAATCGAAAGTTGTACTGCCTACACAGTTTAATGTAGGGTGCCCCATATTCCTGGCAAAAGGCACTTATGCGGAGCAAATTGTTCCTTTTGTCAACTATACATGAAGAGACGAAGAGCCCCCAGGAGTATCTAAATGAAGTTGGTTTAACTTTTAGACTCACAAAGTATTACGGATTACAGAAACAAATGAATATATAAATATATTTGTATGTATGTTTTATAAATCTTGTGAATAGTGACTTTAATAATTCATTATTGCCATTACTGCGAGTTGAACACTTATGATTTACATACGCCCAAGGCAATAAATACTACAATCTAAATAGATAATAATTAGAAGCTATTGACAACTTAATAACCAGAAATCAATACTTCTGTCGCTAAAATTAATAAGTACCGCACGCGATTAAATTCGCTCTTAAAAAACCAACTAATAGACGATTTTAAACTTGAGATATGTTCCGTGGGCGCTTTATGATATTAAACTTATGAAAAAACATGCCGTTCATTTTCACCCATATATTTTTCTAAAATTCGAAAATCACAGAGATAATATTGCAGCTTATAACTAAAATTTTTGTGGCACTAACTCTTTTGATGTACTGTTTATTACTACTGCAACAAGAACAAAAAACCTTCATTGATTTTGATGCCTGATCTATAGCGACGAAAAAATAACAAGAAAACAAACTATGTGAGTATGTAAGTAATGTTCAAGTTAATTAGAATTTGCCGTAAAGAGGACGTCAGGGTTGGTTCTACTTCACACAAAAAGTATTCATGAACGACTTTATGTTCGACTGCATCATAAACACTTGATTTATAAATTCGTTAAGTGTCGATAATTGACTACTTTATTGGACACCACTTTATTGGACTCAACTGTCATTCTGTCAAGTAAAATGTCATACTAGATGCAAACGACACTTTTTTCACAGACGAAAAATTTAGCTTTGACCGAAAAATAACTATTTAACTATTCTAATTATTAGTGTGGTAGTGAATATTAAAAACATATTCTTTGTGATTATAAAAATGCATGCCTGAGGAAGTCGAGCTTGAAGTGGAAGCACAGATTCAATCTGCAATTGTCTTGATGCTTCACCATTGTTACTAAGGCCCGTATTTATAAACCTTCCTTGAGGGAGACTCAAGGTCGCCTTGATGCTTGAGGACGCCTTGGCGACAAAATCCAATTTATAGTCACTGAGGCTTCCTCAAGTCGTCCTCAAGTCCTCCTTGAGCCTAAGGTAGCACGGGAGCTCCCTTGGCTCTTCCTTAGACCTTCCTTACCTTCGTTTGACATTTAAGAGTAAGGTTATATTATGTTAATTAAAAATATGTGAAAAATATTGTTTTGTATTCACCAAAAAATAGTGTCTTGAATTATTTTCCAGTTTCTTCTTGTTTTTTTGGTATATCTATGATAGATAGTAGGTGTATGGTGCGCTTTTTATAATAAATAATAATGTTTTTCCCAAAGCCCAAACCAAAAGAAGTGAAGGTTCAGCCAAACTAAATTGAATCTGTACCAGTATTATAAAGGTCATTAAAGGAGAAAAGTTATTAGAGACTTGGATTAAAACACACTACGATCATGCAACATATACACTCCCACAAATGAATAAATTGATAGTGGCGCCTAAAGTCGCATTGGGGTTTCCGCCTTCAAGGCAAGTACTTTCAAGATGTTCACCAATATTTAACAGTTTCTCAATCAATTTTTTATTTGAGGATCTTAGATTCATATTAGAATAAATTTGATGCAGATAATCTAAATTGTGGAGGTTCAACAAGAAGAAAAGATATCCAAAGTATCAAAACATGTCCTATTGACATGTCAACAAGGAGTTAAACAGAATAATGATGTTATATAAGCCGATTTATGAGTGAATCAGTGTGAGCAAGATAGAAATAATAATAATTATTATGTATTATTGTATTATAAACAATAAGGTATGAAGGTGGAGGATGATTTATATAAGCATAAGTGTATAGTATAGATTTTTATCTGATTGTTATGTCAGAATTTCAATGAACTATGGTAATTTGGGAACAATAATATAGTAGCTATGGATGTGACCCATGTTTTAAACATTTATGATTTTGAGCTGACTACTGTTATCGTAGTGGATGAATGTGGGGAAGGAGTACTAGTATGTTTTATTTTTAGTAATATATAGAAAATGTATTTATGTTATTTTTTTGAGGTGATTAAATCAAATATAAGATTAGTTTCTCTAAAAGTATTCATGACTGATATTGTTACCACTTTTTAGAGTGCTTGGTCCAGTATGATGGGAGCAGCTGAACTATAAATATTGTGGTCATGGCACATTGACTGTGCAGTGATCAGAGATGTATGAAGTTATAAAATGTTCGTGGAAGAGCACTGGCATGGGTGAATTTAAACAAAGCGCCTACAAAATATTATTTTACAATTATTGCTTCTGGGTGTTGAAGCTCATAACTTGACCTTTGGCACATTGTATCATAAAGAAAACATGTATAATAGACACTATGTGGTTAGAATAAATGCACCAATTTATAAAGTATTTTTATTTGGATGGAAAGAAAATGAAAAAGTTAAATAATAGCATGCATGAGCTCCTAAACTATAATGGTTATTAAAGGCAAGTACACTATTCACACAAAAAAATATTTTACCAAGGCACAGAGCTGCTGTATTAAATAATTTTACTATTGATTTTACTTTGTAGTGCAACTGGACAAATTTATTGTGTCAAAAACTTGAATCTCATAGCTGTTTAATGTGCAACACTTGAAATATTTCTTATCACACATATTCTTGCAGCTGTAGTGATTTTTCCATAAGAAACTTCACTTGCAAATATGTTCACTTGCAATTGCTTGGATAGAAAAAAAAGTTATTAAAACCTGTAAAAAAGTTAATGGAATAATGTTGCAAAAACTTTTTTATTTTCCACTTTTTAAATATATACATACAATCAGAAATTATTACACTTTTTTATTTTTTCTCTTCTGGTTCTACTCCATGCTGTAAATATCCACGATTCACAACAGTAAGTCAGGACTGGCCTATATGTCGCTCTATACACCGACATCTTGGTCCACCTGCTTATTTACTTATGCCTAGAAAACAATTTTTCAGGTGGGGATTAATCTTGTTGGTTTTATCAATTCTCTTGTTTATTCCTAGTTGGCTCCCTGATCGTTCTAATACTGCACCCAGATATTTATAATATTCAACTTTCTCTATTTGAACTCCTTGTAGTTATATTTGCACCTTTTTTCGTTCTGCAGATAAGCGGATACCACTAACACTTTACTTTTGGTTTTTTCTTAATGTCTCTTTAAAACTTCATTCCAATTTGTGAATAAATATTGCATACCTTTCTCGCTTTTGGCTACTATCGCTACATCATCTGCAAATGCACATTTCGAAATTCCTTCCCTTTTCCAAATTTCGATATCCAATAGATAAAGCAAATATACAGGTTCTGTGTACTTCTCTTCATCCATAAACGTTATAAACAACAAAGGACTGAGAGCTCCTCCTTGCTGCAGTCCATCATTTGTAGTAAATGCCTGAGATTTCAATTTCTCCATATTTTTTAAATAAATATTTTCAAATGTATAATTAAAATTCTCCCGGAAAGTGTAGACAGCCATACAGAAAATGACACTAATGTCACAGTGGATTTTGCTATTTCTCTGGTTTCTTTGCAACGTTGCCAGATTTTCCTCTTCCTTGGCTAAGGAGGCCTTGAGGAACGACTATAAATTAGAACATTCCAAGGCGTCCTTGGCTAAGGCTTCCTCAAGGGAGCCTCAGGATCGGGACTATAAATACGGGCCTAAGAGAGATTCTTTGGCGCTTGCGGCTAAATTTTCTACGCTTTCTTCTCCGGCACTATCCATTTTTTGGATTATTGTGACGTCTGTCACAAAATTCACGAGGTAAACAACTTTGTTTACTAAGGTAAGGTCACTGGTTAGTAAACTAAGAAAAGCAAAAGCTCACTTAGGGCCTGTTGTACAAATGCGGGTTTAGCACGAGTTTTGTTAAGCCTAAGCTTAGCTAAGCTCAGGCTTAAAGTCGACACCCGTTGTACAATGGTCGGCTTAGTTAAACCTGGTTGATAATGAAATTCACTACAGTTGGCATCAATGAAGCAATACGTGCTGACATAATCATCTGAAAAATTACCTTTTTTGGTTAGGCACTTATGACAGTTTGTGTCAAATTTCGGCAATGACCGTTTCTGTCTTTGTTCTTCCATTTGCTCTCTTTATTAAATTAGACAAAAATCTTTCAAAAAATATGACCTAATAAAGTGACAAGCAATTTGCACGTTTCTTCTTGACATACCATGTCACTTGTATCAGGTACAACGGACGTTTAGCAACTGACGTTGTTTAACGTCGGTTTACCTTAAGCCGGAGCTTAAGCTTGCATTGTACAACCGGCCCTTAATATTTTTTAGTAATAAGGCGACGAATCTGAAGATTGCCATTTTAGAAAATAAAATTTTTGCAATGCAGTTGAATAGTTGTATGCAACTCATACAAACTTTTGGATTCATCCATAAAGACCTAACTTATGTACTTGTTACTTAAACAGCTATTAGATGGATATCTCTCATTCGCTTCTAAATGAAATTTCCAGTAACCGATTCAAAACGCTAGTAAATTGACATACTATATTAGGAATATCAGGTACTTGGAAATAACTATTAATCCTTGAAAAGTATCAAGGCTATGGTGGTGACCATATACTTCATAGATCAATTCCGGACGCTTGGCTTAAGGTGTGGGGGGGGGGTTGTAGTGTAGGAGAATGAAGAGAGATGAGCAGTGTAGTAGTTTTTTGCCTGTCCACTTACTGTACTTGTTTATTTTGCTGTATATTGTGCCAACTATTTTTGATTGGGGTTCAAATTCCGGGAATTTAACCGATTTTTGTAATTCCGTCCGAACAAGATATTTAGCTCCAAATTTCCGGACATGTCCAGGATTTTCCGGACGGATGGTCACCCTAATCAAGGCCCCATTATTTTTATGAAATTTGTTATACACCTCATATTAAAATACGGTTACGTTGAGGCAGGGCTAGTCCCTAAATTATTAATTTATCTATGAATATTACTGAAATTATTATTTGTTCAAGGACCAAAAAAAAGTTCGAAAGGTGCATTTATAAAACATGTCAAGATTCTTATATTGCCTCGCTGCCTCAGGTGCCGCACTCTGGTACAAAAGCCCCTAAATTTTGTCTAAAACCTCAAAAAGTATCGTAAAATCAAAAAAGAACCAGGAAGACCAACCTTATCCTATCGAAATATTTCGTTGCGTCCGGAAAAAAAGAAACATGAAACAATGTTGTTAGTTGAGGCAGCAAGCACGGCTCATGAAACACAGGAATCTGATCTCGCGGCTAAGCCAAAAGAAGCTATCGAAAATTAGAAAAGTGAAAATAAAACTTTATCCTCTGTTCGTCGCATGAAAATCGCAGCAAGGTCATCTTTGTCAAATCTACTATAAATGTAGCATGTTTATTATTTTGACGCATTGTAGTCTTCATCTTGGAAAGTATATAATTCTGTAACAATAGATGTATATAGTGAAGTGGCAAACAGGGTCAAATAAATAGCAGGCGACAGAAAGGTTCTGCCGGTGCGCCATCTGGTACCCGAAGGTAACGGCAAACCAAAGAAAATCGCTGCTAAACAGCAGCAGACTTCTTGGTGGGACGCCACGGCGCGTCCGCTTGGCCACCAGAGAGCGCGGGTTCTATATGCTGCTGCATATGAAAGCCGATATACGAGGGTTGCTCTATATCAAATAAATACTACACATTGTGGTTTAGTAGGCTGTATTGAACTAATATAGGTAATAAACAAATGCTGGCAAATGACAGCCATTTTTTTTAAATTAACCATTTTATGTTTTTATAAAATATATAAATACACAGTGCAATAGCTTAGATTTTTCTAAATACCTACCTATCAAAATCAAACATATAATCGTTGATGTTGAGAGTAACTATTACATATTATTTATTCATAAAGTACGCTGAATTCACACTTTCGTTTCTGAACCCCTTGTAACATGCGGAATAAAAATAATTGACCATCGAAGAACACTCGATGCGAGAAATAACGTGATCTAAAACAACCCTGAAAAATTTCAACGTGGCAGTTGAATGAGCGAACCAAAGAAGGAAAGAGGCTTTCTGGTGACTAAAAAAACTACCAGTGCATAGACCTAAAAGCGGGCCCTTTTGCACCTCTCCTTACCCTAGTTCCTAAGTCCATTCCTCATCGCAAAGGTGAGGATGACCTTGGGTCTTACTTATATTATATCTTAAGGTTCAAGAACCCTTGAACCTAGTATGGTCTACCTGTGAAATTCAAGGGCTTCATAATGACATAGAAAGTGTGCCGAGGAGTCTTCCTCGTCGCCTCAGCGTGTATACGTCACACAAGTGACGCTTGAAGGTGATATGGCCAGATAAAAGGAAACATGTAACTTTAGTTGGTTTCTCTCTAGTGAGAGACAGAACCATTCCACCTTGGCCAGAGTTCCTGAGATAAGTTCTTTAGCTTGACGGAGAAGTCCAGAGATTCATATCCACCTCATAAGATGTTGATTTTGCAACTACAGTTCTGTTTCCCTTCTAACAGTACCTCCTGACAGTCCCACAGCCGGCTCAGGACCCAGAAAATTATTCCACGGTCCTCGCCTTGCGAGCGCGTCCGCCGTTTCATTACAGCAAACGCCAGCACCTACGTAAGTGGCACCACATGTCTTGTCGAAATGTCATCCAAGACCTTCCTACAAAGGTGTTTCCTTACTATCAGGAAATATCTGGTATTTTGGAAATAAGTACTGACCCTTGAAAAGTATGATTACGTTAGGGACAAGCATCCATTTAGCCAAGTACGAATTATTATAAACAGCTCATAATTGGGTAATTATTGTAGGTTTGGGTAGCAGTATTGACGTTTGAGAGTCTAATTATTAACACAAAATGTATTTGTACCTTTGTTCATTAAATTATGTGAATTTCAAACATGCATCGTGAATTTCCAAATGACAGAAACACACCCCAGTTATAACAGCGAATTAATTTACCGTTACCAAACAATGTGTAAGCTTGGCGCAAACTTGGGTAACAGTCTCATCAAGCAAAGCTTGATTATCACTTTGAACAGTGTACGAACGTGACCCGTATTGGAAGCAGCATCCTTCATCCACCTGCTTAATAACATAATATCTTCCGGTAATTGCACGCTACAATGGTTTATCCTGAGAAGGTGGAGCGAGATATTGAAATTGTAGAGACTAATAAACTGTACCAACACTTGGGTTAGACACACCTCAGTGGCTTTAAATCAATTAAATTAACATGAGCATCTTGGTACCTGGTATTGTGTTGTGTACCGCACACATGCACTTCTAATATAAGTACAAAGTGAGTTTTCAAAACCTAAACATCACACAAACTGACAACCATATTACTACTAAAATGATGGCTTAAGAAGTTCATGAAGGGAGAATTGATATTTGTGAATTCTAATATTATCTCCAAATCTGCGAGATAATAATAATAATAATAAATCGTCTTTATTTCTTCAATCTACAATAGGCGAAGTTTAGCTCAGCTATTCTTACACTTAACCTAATGTAGACTAAACCAGAATTCCGTTACAGTACATTTATGGTAATTAAGTATAAAGAACATTTATTTACATTACAACCAAGTGATGTCTAAAATAATATAATTCAAACAAATAATAGAACCAGCAATAGTTGATTCCGATTAAACATCTAAAATTGCAACATTAAATAATTGAAAACGTCTTTCGGAAAACGTCTCCAAGGTAATTTTTTATAACTATCAGGTAAGGAGTTATAAGTTGCAACAGCGCTATGCGTAAAACTTCGGTTGAATAAAGCAGTCAGATGCAGTGGCATGGTAAGCGTTAGGTTATGTCTGATATCGACATTGTGAATATTGTGTCTAAAAATCAGTTTTTCACGAAGATACGACGGTTATGATGTGTTGAGTAGCTTTTGAATAAAGATAAGGAGATTGTATTTAAATTTCTCATGCATTTTCAGCCAATTTAACTCTTTAATTTTCGCTGAAACGTGGTCATGTTTCCTCAAATTACAAATGTACCGACAACAAGTATTCTCGATCTTCTGTAACCTATGCGCAGTATTATAATCTAAACATGGAAAATAAACTATGGAACAATACTGGAAAATAGAGAGAACTAGAGTTTCACAGAGTTTTTTCTTCAATTTTTTGTTCAAAATGTGTTTATTGGTATATAACAGCCTAAGACGCATATATGCACGTTGAATCAATGAGCCTACATGCTCTCTAAACCTTAATTGATCATCAATAAGCAAATCTAAATTTCTAGAAGCGTTTTGAAACTGCACTGCGCCACCACAAATTTGTAGGTTCAAATTGGATTTAAGCTCAGGTTTCTCATTTTCTGACGAGTACAGGATAGCCGTACACTTATCAGGGTTGAGTTTGAGATTGTGTTCCGAAGAATAATTATAAATTATAGCAAGGTCCCTGTTAACTGCCTGAGATGCATTTTGCACAGTCTCTGGAGGAAAATGATGAGTCACTTGAGTATCATCTGCATATGTTTGTATTATTTCCTGATTTATTTTGTTCTTTTCTTAGTTGATGGTAGAGAAGAGGAACATCATTAGAAATCAATGTGATATTTATTACAAATGTGAATCAATCAGGTTCTATCTATGAGCATCGAAAAAAAAATGAAGTCAAGTTGATTGACTCAGTACTTCCCATACGTTATGGTGATACCAGCTTATTATTTCCCATAGCATGAAGCTATAATCTGGAATCGCCTTGCAACTAAATCATCGCGTGCCTCCAGCAAAAAAGTGTATTATATTGCTAGGTATTTCCCTCATAGGTCAATGGATGGCCTATTATCAATACAACAAACTTTTCAGTTTCACAGCCCCCCACCCTTCAACTACCCAATTTCACACCCATCCAAAACAAAAGTAAAAAATCAACCAGAAACCGCTAAAACACCTAAAAACGAAGATTGAGCTGTTTTTATACTTTTAGTTCTTTGATTATTACTGCGCCGCCCCTGCCACGACTTCTAAAAGCCATAGGTGTTTGCCACCTTCGCCAAGATAATAATACTGTGTCAAAATTCCATTAAAACCAAATCTATCATTTCCAGGTTACACAATACAGAACGATCTACAGCAACACTCTTGTGTATTTCTGTAATATTCAAGGTAATGTTCGGATAGACCTAAAAAGTGTTATTATGCCAGTGTTTCTTTCAGAGGTTAATTGACAGACTATGCGAAATTCAACAATTTTTTGAGCTTTACAACCCTCCACCTCCTAAACACCCCAGTTTCACCCCTACAAAAAAAAAAAAAAATAGAAAATTGGCAGGAATCCCTAAAACGCCTAAACACGGAGTATGAGGAATATTTGATTTTTCTGTTCTTTGCTAACCACTCCGCCGCCCATGAATCGTTTTTCAAAATTATAACAGCATTACCTATTACGACACCACGGTATACCGTTGCCCAAATTTCACCACAATCCATACAGCGGTTCCTGAAATTACGACGTTAGAATAACGCCAACAGACAGACATAATGATAGACTGACGGAAATAAGTGACGTGGGTTTTCGTTATGTAGATATCATAAAACACCCAAAAAGCGTATTATTTCAAAACTAAAACATCCGCGATGACAATACTCCCCTCACCTATCGGTGTGGGACGTAAAATGACTGACAAAACCTAAACATTGTTCCAACACTACCATGAAATGGCAAATGATTTTTGAGGTATTGTTCAATGTCCCGCTATATAATTGCAACGTTGTATTGCTCACTCATTTGGCAATGTATCTACAGGGTTTGTCCGGAAAGTAATAGTTCTCATTTTTGTCTACCGCGACTGAATCTCACGTTTGAAATAATCAAGCAGACTTACCCAGAGAACTTTAACCAGAGGTGATGCGTTTCGGTGGCACAAGACCTTTGAAGTCGACAAAAAACGACAATGTGACAGTTAAATTACATTGGTTATTATAGGTAATTCAGAGGTACCACCATTTTTCTTGCATCTAGCCATTTACTGTTCGCAACTGAGAAAAGAATGCTTAATAACACTAAGAAGTACATAACCTGATTATAAAGATGATTTAATAAAGAGATTTCTCCATAAAGGTCATCAATATTTACATTAAGTTTTTGCAGATATAAATTTTCAATTATGTTAACAATATTATAAAATTCTAAATTACTCGCTAAATTTTAATTATGAAATGTAAAACACCAGTTTGTATTATTGAAATCGAACCCTTTTTCAAGTACTCTAGGGCTTTATTAATATATAATAAAAAATCACTGTAGATTTCCCTTGCCAGTTCCGGCGAAGATAACAACTTCAGTTTTCCTGCTCCATATCCAAAAAAGAGATCTGTCTCAAGTCAAGAGTGCTTAAGAGACTCATAAGAGGGGTCAATCAGGCCCAAAAGACACCGCAGCCGATTGGAAGTTGCACCACCACAACGCCCCGGCTCACACCTCTTCTGTGGCCCCCAGCAGGCATCACAGTGCGCCTCCAGCCACCTTAAAGCTCAGATGTGGCTCCATCCGGCACATTTTTGCTTTCTCGCTTAAAAAAACCGACGAAAGAAAAGCATTTTGAGACGATATAACGGAGCTAAGCAGCCTGCATCGCGGCCCTAAGGGATATCCAGGAGAATGCCTACCACGGTGCCTGGAAATCGCGCCGACAGCGTTGTATCAACGCAGAAGGAGCTTATTTTGACAGTTTTTGAGAAATTGTACGATTGGCTTAATACATTTTTTAATCCACTTAGTCTTACTACTTTCCAGACAAACCCTGCACCTGTGAGGAATATAATCTTAGATAAAGAAAGAGAGGGGATACCGCACGCCCATTTGATGCTATATGAATTAGCTGTCATTAGCTGTTACCGAAAATGAATAGTCACCAAAATATTTTTTTATGATGTTTAGCGTGTTTAAGATCGATCATTGTAAAATATTGTGGTGTGCATAATGGTAGGGTGTACAGCTTAGGGTTTTAAAATCCACATCAGCAGGAACGAGCCAAGAATCACTTACCACAGGTAAATTTTGGTAGTTTTTTGGTGCCATTTGGTAACAGAAATGTCAGTCGCGCGTTCCATCCTCTGTCTTTCCTTGTCTAAGGGAATAATGAATGCGACTGGTATGTATCCTATTAGATAAAAGAAAAATGCAATAAATGGTGGATGAGACATGTATGTACCCTGTTTGATCAATGTGAAAAATGGTGGATGCTGTATTCACCAAATATCGCATTCAATATAGGGCGGGGCCTGTAAGATGGCCCACTACCTTATCCCGGAAACTATATGAGATACGATAAAAAGTTCTATATAAAAGTTGTTTGATGCAACTTAGACAAGTTATTTTTTATATACAGGGTGGTCCGTTGTGCTTGAATCAGTGTCAACTTTTTTTATTTCAAATGGAAGATTATGCTCTTAATTTCAAATATTTTTGTGGTGCGGTTTCAAAATCCGTCTGGTTTTTGTACAAATCGAAATTACACTTTTTTTTCGAAAAATGAGTGTTTCTAAAAACCACATCTTAGCCGCTCTGTAAGGCGCATGTCACTACTACTATGATCTAAAAGATTTACTAAGAAATGAAATTTAACCTTTTTAGTATACTTATTGAGAAATGGTATACAGGATATTTGCTACAGTCATTGGAAGAAGCAGTTTTTCAAACACCGATATCTTCAATATTTCAAATGGAACTCTCTGTATACTTTGGTTTGGTCGAATTTTCTGTATTTCCTATAAGAGAAATACCAGGTTGACTTAAAAGAATGCAAACTATTGGAACCTACCTACCTACCTTACGTATAGGACATGGACAATCCGACAATACTAAAATATATACGGGATCCGCTCCATGTACAGTATTTCGAATATGATTAAAAAAAGCATAGTGTTGAATTAAAAAAGTTTCAATTATTTGGAATAGTAGTACCAACATATAGATATTGGAAAGCAGTACTTTGAAAAAGTATTGGTTCGCCATCTATCTACCAAAGCCAGTACCTGGGCGTTTAATTTGAGGAACCGAGTACTGTTTATGTGACACGTTTAAAAGCATCAGGTATAGGAACCTGCGGATACAACAAAAAGACTCTTTTTTTGTGGAACACTCATTTAACACTTCCGACATTCGGTTTATGCTAAAAAGCAACTTAACTCAATTAAAGAGTAGCAATTTCATTCATTCATCCGAAACCAATCACAGACGACGTCGTTTCGCTTTTATTAAAGCTCGTCAGTGTGATTTAGATCTCAGACGAATAAATGAAATTGCCTGTTAGTGCCTAGCTGGCAAAACTCGTACTAGTAGTAGCAACATATAGATATTGAGAAGCAATATTTTAAAAAAGTACTGGTTTACCATTTATCTACCAAAGCCGGTACCTGAGCGTTCAATCTAAGACAAAAAAGGGTCAGTTTGTTGTCGTATCCGCAGGTTTCTATACCTGATGCTTTTAAACGGGTCACATAAACAGTACTCAGTTCCTCAGATTAAGCGCTCAGGTACCGGCTTTGGTAGATAGATGGCGAACCAGTACCTTTATAAGGTACTGCTTCCCAATATCTATATGTTGCTACTACTAGTACGAGTTTTGCCAGCTAGGCACTAACAGGCAATTTGATTTATTCGTCTGAGACCTAAATCACACTGACGAGCCTTAATAAAAGCGAAACGGCGTCGTCTGTGATTGGTTTCGGATGAATGAATGAAATTGCTACTCTTTAATTATTTGGAATTAGGGAACTAAGCAGCGAATCCGACCAAATCAAAATATAGGGGGGGGGGTTCCATTTGAAATAGAAATAGAAATATCGGTGTTTGAATATACAAAAATCGTTAAATTTAATTTCCTAGTAGATCTTTTAGATCATAGTAGTAGCAACATGTGTTTTACAGAGCGGTTAAAATGCGATTTTTGGAATAATTGATGTTTGGATAAAAAAGTGTAATTTCAATTTACAGAAAAGCTAGACAGAGCTTAAAAAAGATAAACAACAGAAATATTTGGATTTGGAAGCGTAATCTGAAAATCGAAAAATAGATAGGGTGTTTCATTTGAAATAGAAAAGTTGACAGGCACAACACACAGGCCACCCTGTATACACAAAATTACAATAAAATTAAAGTCTAACTCACATCAAACAGCCTTTGTATTTATTTTTTATCTATCTCATATTGTTTCTGAGATAAGGTAGTAGGTCATCTTACGTGGCCACCCTGTAGATTGCACAATATTAGTTTAATGTCAAAAATAGTGAATGCGCCTTGCAGGTATCTTATTAGATAAATGCAATAAATGGTGGATGCGATATGTCCGTACACTAATAGATCAATCTGAAAAATGGTGAATGCTGTATCTACAATTAGTATTATTTACGTAGTTTTAAACAGACCAGAGAGAAACACTCATAAGTATCCTGCCTGAATTTATTTAGAAATCACTTTTTTGCTTCTCTCGATGCGTATTTGTCATTTACTTAAATGCTTTGCGAACAAGTTGGGAGAATGGTTTAATGCTTCTATAAGAATATCAAAACTTTTCATGTTCTTGTAAAATGAAAAGAATTGACAGAAACATGGGCCATATCCACAGAGATCTTATGAAGTGTGACATGATTTGAAACGTATTTGAATTAATATACAATACTGTATTTACGGAGTTTCTTTGATCCACATTATTTGCCCCAATTTCTGAGCTCCTATTAAATTTTCTTTTCGCGTATTTGCGTTCTGTTAAACTGTTTTGCGAACAGAGAAGGACACATAGAAGGGCATCAAAGCTTTTATTGTTTGCGGAAAATATCACCGTATTTAAGATGAAAGTAAGAAGGGACCATCCCAAAGCAATTATGTTGTCTTTGTTAGGGAACGGCCAAAGAGCTTGGAGAAAGACACTTGTTTTGTTCACGGTCTTATCTATAGTCTCTAAGTCTTTGGTATCTACTACGTTTGATTTCAACGATTTCACCACTGACAGTCGCTCAGTGTTTGCGTACTATTAGTTATTGTCATTATTATTATCATCGTATTATCATAAGAATCTTTTAACGTATAGACATCAAATTTTCATCACCTGGAAGTGACTTTCATCAGAATATTATCACCTCAAAAACAAGGCCGAAGGATCAGTTGTACTTGCTTATTGATCTTATGCTGAAGGTACTTGAGACCAGGTGCATAAAAAAGATACATGCATTCAATATGAGTGCATCAATTGTTAAAAATACATCGTAATTTATCGTTGGTCTAAAACAGAAAATGCAATTTTCCGGCAAACCGTCTATAATGGCTCTGTTAATATTTCATATAAAACTGCTACAGTGTTGCGAACGATCTCATAACACGCAAGGCCGTTCTCTGGTGTTAGAGCAAGAGCTCTTTTAATTTGTACGAATACGTCTGAAATAAGAGCATCTTGAAATGTATAAAACATTAATAGGATCGACCTTTCCAATGGTAATAGAAACTGTTTTAGGAATAAAAAGTGTATTGAATAGGTTGACACAACAATTTTCTAATTAATATCAGGCAAATATAAACAACAAAGCAAATCGTATAGGTATAAACGTGCAGAAACATAAAAAAGACAAAACATGACAAGTAAAAATAAACAGAAAATACACTGTCGATTACTACTAATGCAGATTATGGATGTTGTAGCTAGCGAACTCATCTATGCTAAATGAAGCATTAGATAGGAGAGTCTTAGATTAGATGGAATGTGAGCGGGGCAATTATGCCTCCCTCTACTGTGACCCTATTGTGTCTATTGTAGCTCACATCTAGTTAGAGTTTACCGTATAATCCACACCCCTTGACAAAGGCGATGACCGTGTTGGGTGAAACTTCAACGAAGCCAGTAGGTTTCAGTTGGGTGAATCCAAAGGTTTGAAATCTAGCTCATTCCAGTGCTGGGCAGGGGCACAATATGTGCTCCGCTGTTCCGTTCTCTACATAGCAGAAACCTCAGTCTGGTGTTTGTTCTAGACCTAACTTTTGTAAGTGGTTCCTCAGACGACGTCGACAAATCAACCAGAATGCGCATCTTTCATTCTGTGATCCTCGGGAAGGGATTGGAGGGAGAGGGGTATAGTATGAACGTCTTCGAGTGTAGTAACCCTGGTATGCCTCACTAGAGCAGGACTGCTTTCCTCTCTGCCCAATCTTAAATTGCTTTTTTTTGCAGCTTTTTTATGGTCAGCCTCCCGCAAAGGCTGAAAGCCTATGGCGCTGTAGAAGCGCTGCGAGACGATAAGTGTAGGTTTACGTTAGATTTGAAACGCTGGAGGTTGTAGCCATCGGGAAACAAATTCCCCTGCAGCTGATTCCACAGCGTCGTTTCTCCAAAAGAAGGAATGCTGGAGGAGACTGGACCTCGACCTGGTAAGGATGAGCTCGCAGGGCTTCCCTAGTGTTCCTGGTTCGGACAGCCTTTGGTGTTATTATCTGGGAGAGCTCACTCAAACACCTTCCGTGATTGAATCTGTAAAACGGGGATAGGTCAGCCACCCTCCTTCGATGTTCCAGGCTGTGTAGGTCCCTTGTGAGGTTAGGCGTATCGATTAATCTAATTGCTCTTTTCTGGATAGAAGCCCAGAAGCTTAAGAGAGTGCTTCGGAGCGCATCTTCACACATGGGAGCGATACTCTAGCGATGGTCGGATCTGTGCCTTGAAGAGCAGCAGCAGTTGCTCTGGTGTATACAACTTCCTACAGCGGAACAAAACTCCAAGCTTCTGGGATGCCGTTTTAGCAATACTGACGACGTGGTCGCACCAGGACATGTTATTATTGATGTTGATCCCCAAAAGCTTGAAGGAAGATGATTCGACTATGGGGTGGCCCTCCATTTCCACGGTTGGTAAGCTATCGTGACACTTCTTTGTAGGTGTTGTTGCCTGAGTTTTTTGTCCTTTGAACAGTGCTTTTCGATATGCCTATGAACACAGATTCGGTTTCTCCTCTTGTATGTCGGACAATACATTGACATACACTCCGCTATGACCTGGAACCCAAACCAAAGTTACTTTTCTCCTTGTTTTAAGTTCGTTGAGTAGATGTATGCAGATTCATACGAGTATTGAGTCAAACCGTTTGGAGCTCAGGGCAGCCTGGCTATCTGAAATGATTTTCATAGATTTGTTTTTTAGGGGTCTTTTGATCAGTTTCTTGATTTCCAACTTTATGGCTATCATTTCTGCTTGGAAGACTGTCGTGTACCTCCCAAGGTTAAATAAGCTTCAACTCCTGGATTAGTACCAGCTACTCCCGCTCCTATCCGGAGTGACTTGAAGCCATCCATGAATAGCGCAAGGTCGGAAGGTGACATAAAGCTATGTACCAATCGTCTCTTCCAGAGAAAAGGACAATAAAGGACATTTCCATGAGCGCTTGGAGAACCATGGAGTCCGAAACCATTCCATTATATGGTGGTTCATAATTTCGCTCATAATGTACGTTGAGTATAGTCCTAGTTCATTTTTGTCCAGTTGATAGCAGCCTGTAGGCGACCATACTGACACCTCTCTCTACCTCAATCTGTAGAGGGGTTAAGTTTAGGAGGGAATCCATGGCAAGTGTTAGTATAGGGCACCAGTAATAGCCAAGCAGGTGATGCGTTGCATAGCCGCCACCTTGGTTCTGGCCGCCCGTTGGGTTACAAGGAGGGCCTTTATAGCACTTCTGAATTCGTTATTATCGAGAGCTCCTATTTTATCAGTAAAAATTTTCGTGTCATGGCAATTAACGCCATTCATGCTTCTATTATGTCTATGTTGATATAGACAGGTGTTTCCTTTACGTCGAATTCTATATGTATGGGTTTCTTGGTGGATTGTATAAACCGAGTCATCATCATCATAGTCACAATGTCTTAACAGACATGCTGTGTACTCGTAAAATGCATTTACACATTTTACGAGTTTCTCTTGGGATATCTTTAAGATCTTTATCCAGTCGTTTCCCATTTGCTTTCTGCATCCTCATGCCGTTGACCAGATCGTACCTACTGGTTCATCCGCCTTTAGGGGCAATTTCTCACCCCAAGGACAAGAAGGTGTCCTGACTCTTCTCAACTCGTCCACCGGAAGCTGTTGGTTGAGGAGAGGTTACTGCTTATACCGACAGTAGTTCGGTGTTCCTTTCAGTCGCCTTTTACGACACGCAGGATATACGATGGGAGATATTCTAACCCGCTCCCACACGGGCAATAACCGAGTAGTGGTCTTGAAACACATGAAACATCTACAAAAATGCATGCGTATGGCAAAATCATAATACCTAATTAGATAAATTGTTCTCTGAAATAAACTCTGTACTTTTTTTATTTTCCACACCGATAGGTCAGGGGAGTATTGCGATAGCGAAAATTTTCGATTTTATTAAGATAATACGCTTTTTGGTCGCTTTATGACGTTTACATAACAAAAGTCGACGTCACTCATCTGTGCTGGTCTGTCTGTCTATCTGTCGGTCTATCTGTCTGTCTGTTAGGCTGTGTTTTTAGCCTGGTAATCTCAGTAACCACTGCATGGATTATGATTAAATTTGGGTAGCGATACGCCGTGGGGCCGTAGTAAGTAGTGCTGCTATAATTTTGAAAATCGGTGCATAGGCGGCGGACTAACTATCAAAAAACAAAAAAAAACTCAAATACTCCTTAAACTTCGTTTTTAGGCGTTTTAGGAGTTGCTGAAAGTTTTCTACTTTTTCTTGGGTAGGGGTGAAATTGGGGTGGTTGCAAAACTTAAAAATGTGTTGTATTCATAATAGGTTGTCTATTGATCTGTGAAAGAAATAAACATTTTTAGGTCCATCCGAACATTGTCTTGCCTGTTACAGAAACCAAGAGAATTTTCAGATGTATACATACGACGAGTATTGCTTTAGATGTCTTTGTATTGTATAACGAGGTAATTATTGAATTGAATTTAATGAAATTTGGACACAGTATTACTACCTTGGCGAGACTGGAAAAAGCATATCATTTTGAGAAACCGTGCTAGTAGCGGCACAGCAATAATAAAAAACCAAAAATCTATAAATGGAGCTAAAACGTTTTTAGGCGTTTTGGGAGTTCCCGATCATTTTCTACTTTTCTTTAGGTGGGGGTGAAATTGGAGTGGTTAGGGGTAGGGGGCTGTGAAAGTGAAATAGTTTTTGCACTGATTATAGGCTCTACGTTGACCTGCGAAAGAAGGACCTAGCGCCATAATACACTTCTCTAGGTTCATCGAAACATTGCCCTGCCTATTACAGAAACCAAGGGGCTTAGAATTTTCTGATGTATATACATACGCGTATAAATACCTTAAGATCGTTCAGTACTGTATAACCTGGAAATGATTTTAATGAAATTTCAACACAGTGCTATGACCGTGGCGACAATGGAAAATGGGTATGGTTTTTAGAAATCGTGTCAGTAGCGACCTAGCAATAATGAAAAACTAAGAATATAAAGATTGCTCAGACTTTGTTTTTAAGCGATTTGTGGGTTCATAATCATTATGTTTCACCCAGTTGAAGCTTGCAGAATAAAAACTGTGTGGTCCTAGCTCCAACATAGATTCAAGAAACTATTTAAGAGAGTTTGTTTTAAGGATGAGCAGATAATGATTTGGTTGCAAGAGGATGTTAGACTCTCATGCAATGGGAAAATAATAAAATATCACCGTTATGTGTGGGAAGTACTGAGTCAATCAGCTTGACTCCATTTTCTCATGTATCTGACAGATCTTTTCCGTATGATAAATACCTTTAATATATTTGATGAATATTCCTATACTAGAATAGCGTAGGTTTATTCCAATATGTAAATATGCATGGTAACTTGTTAACATAAGTGGAGTGATCAACAAATTCGCTGTTAAGAGCAGTGAAAGAGTGCAATATGTAGGCAAATATGACCAATGTAAATCTACACAACGAGTGAAGTTAGTAGACTACAGGGACCGTGATCAAGTTATAGTTATTAATTTAATTAAAAAAACACAATGAGAATCAGGATTCAACAACTAAATGAACAGCATACAGAGTGAGTGTGAGGAGCTAGATATAAGTAACCATAATGTTTAGTAGTTATTTGTAGCAAAACTGTTACCCACTATAAATATATGGTACCCTAAACTTTTTTCACAAATGTGACTTGTAATTTGTTTGACTGTTTTACCTGACCATTAGGCTAAATGGGTAGAGCTTTTTGTGGTAGATAGAATCATTGGAATTTCAGAACTTTACTTTTTCGTTTCTTATTCTTAGTCATCAGCTCCTGGACCATAAATGGCTACCATCTGGGCGAAAAGCCGGTATGGTCACACAAGCGCTGTTTTAGTAGGGCTATAAGTGCTGTTTACTGATAGTGACATAGAACGCGAGAGCGTAAGCACGAAAATTAATGCTATGAGCTTTCACGTTATCTTCAACTTTATCTAAACCTCCGTTTTAGGGGTAATTTTAGTATATTGAGGTTGATACGAACGTGCTAAGTGGTTTTCCCGCTGCAAGTAATCACTGTTATTTTAAGGTTTCTTGTTATCCACAGATATAGACGAACTCCAAATATGCAGGCAGAAACTTTCAACTGAATATTTGGTTTTTATCTAATAACGAAGGACCAAACCATTTAAATGGACGTTTGACAAATTATCATTTCAAGTTTATATCATTTTAAGTTTAGACTATAGATTTCTTTAAAATTCCGATTAAGAGGACAAATGTGGAAAATGTGGAAGTAAATTGTCCTTCAGTCAGAGCCCAAAGGACATAATATGATTTTGGTTATAATGCGGATTTATTCATAGACAACCTTACATAGACGTAGTTAAATCCCTGAATCTGGAGGGGCTTAGGTCCGCACCCTAGATACAAACTCAACAGAACGTTACTCATTTTGGGGGGTTGATTTTATTTTTCAAGGGGCTAAGCCTGTCCAATCTCCCATCTAACTACGCCTATACAACCTCAAGACATTTAAAAGCACTCTGCGTAAACACAATACAGTTCTTAGTTCACTCTTAGTTAGGTTGGTTTTTTTGTTATCAAATGTCTGACCGATGTCGATGTTACTTTTTTATTTCACTCTATACATTGCTGTAAGTAGTGGTCAAGTCATGGAATTTTTTTCTGTTATACTCTAAATTCCCCAATAAATAAATAAATGAATAAATAAGTAACAACAGTGCATTCTGTATTCTGTATTTTTTTAGATGTGAAATCAAATCGCATAGGCAATTAAGCAAAACCCCCATATTAGTATTTGCGGCTCCTATGTCTGGTTCTATTATTCTTTAGAATATATTTGTTTTTTTTGTAGGTCTTCATTATTGAGCCACAGAAACATAAAAAACACGAAGAAAGCAAGTGCATATAAAGAAAATGGTTTCCATCTCACCCAATGCTAGCTCAAGAATATCTTGTCCTTGTTTGGAACATGTCCTGGACCACTATTCTCATAATAAACCTGTTGAGCGAAACGTATCGAACGGCATTTGCGGTCAGCGATTGATTTTGATGTTCTTGTTGTCGCACGTTACGACTTTATCCAATACGTATTTGTGGAGAAAGGATTCCATGAGCAACCAAAGCAAAATATTTAGGATTGACGATTGATACAACCCTAACTTGGAAACCTCACATAGACTCAATCAGGACTAAAATCATGATAATTTTTCGAAATTTATATCCTATGCTAAAAGGAACAACCAAACTCAGTCTAAGTAACAAGTTATTGTTGTATCAATCGATAATACGTCTAACTATAACTTAAGCATGTTCTGCGTGGTCTTTTGGAGCTAAAACGCACATTAAAAAATTGCAAGTGATACAAAACAAAATTCTTAGAACAATTTTGAATGCACCTTGGTACGTTTCTAATGCAACCATACATAGAGATCTTGATATTTCTTTCTTGTCAGATTTTATTAAACAAATTGCAAGTAAAAGTTATGAACGCGCAACATCTCATTCAAATCCTCTGATAAGGGCTGCATTGTCATATGACCCTACATCCATACGGAAACACAAAAGAGCCAGATTGCGGCACTTCTATAGCTCCTATTTTTACGGTATTCTTAAACTATAAATTTACTATATTCTATCTTCAAATCTCAATACATGAATCTATTTCTGTAAAAAAATTTTGTCATAAACTATATTTTGGAATGTTTGTTTAAAACATTTTTCGCAGAGAATCGCTCTTCTGCCAGTTAAAACATCAGTAATTTTTGGGCAAAAGGCCTCTGGCCTACCATGATGCTTAACAGAAGTCAAGTCAAGTCAAATACGCGTGTCACATTTTGACAACTTAGTGCTTTACTGTAAAGTTTTGCGTTTTATGTCATCAGGTCCATCCAGATGTTTGTGGTTTTGCGTAGCACTGCTGTTTTGCGTTTCTTTGGAATGTCGAACCTATAAACCTCATGCTCTTATGTGACTTTAGTGATCCGTGTGTGTTCCTAAGTTAGCCTCGTTGTAGGGGTTGAAGCGGTTGTAGTAGCAAATAGTTTTGTCCAATAATACAAACTTTCGGACTTTTCGGTGAACACAAATAGGAAAATGATTGCTTTTCAACAGAAAGCGACCCTAGTTGAATTCGTAGAACAACATCTTGATTTAATAATCAATTACTTAAAAGTATTGCGATGTTTTCATACTCTAACCAATTTATCGATAATATGTACGTTCAAATAGATCTTCTGGTGCGAAACGTTGTCTTGAAACATTAATCAATATCCCTCCTATATATGGAAGAGCCATGGCATTCTAAAAGATACTTGTAAAAATTATAAAGGTAACATGACTAAAACAACAGATAATTATCGTACCAATAACAAAACGCAATAATAAAATCAAATTTAGAATGAAACAAACTTCCATTCCCTTTTCTACCACAGGATTATATTATGCACAAAAATCAAAATCTTGAACTATATAGGTTGAAATCTCAGTTTGAAGTTTGACGTACGAGTCAGGCGGCAAAACAACAACCAAATGGAAGGTGTTTTTCAGCCGCTTAGCGTTTCTGAAAAGTTCTTAGCGTTAAATACACGGGAATACCTTTTTTTTAATTAAGTGCTAAACGAATTGACGTAACAAAATGCGCAGCGACACAAAAACGCTTAGCGAATTTGATTACGAGAATGGGATCCTGAATAGCATCAAGAACATCCCTAGTCCACGTCAGCGCTGTTTCGATCTTTCGGTTTTCATCGGGTGGACCTGGGTGAAGCCCGGTATCAAGAAGTGAACCAACAGAGGGCAAATGCCTCTACCGGCATTGGATTACACTATGCGTAAGGTGGAAATCACCAGAATTACTTTGAATTTTGGCGGCTGAAATAATTGTTCTTGTAGCTCGTCTAACGCGTTTGAATAAAAATGAGTTAATAGACATGTTAATCTATCGAAAGTTACATGAACACTTTAGTGACTGTATACATCTTCAATACATAAAAGAAAACATCTGCGAAAAGTGTCGGGCAAATCCCGAAAATGACAAAAATAAATTCCCAGATGTTTCGACAAGAGAGGTTTGGTCTTACAACTCCGCTGAATGTAAACAAATCAACAGTGAGTATGCATACCTTTAACGTGAACTTGTCACGAAACATCAATGAATCGTGCACCTATAAGGTAGAGTAGCGGATGAATCAGACCTAATTAACTTATATATTAACAAAGACAAAACTATTGAAAATTCACCGCAACTGTGCCACCTAAAGTAAAAATAAATAACTCAAACTCATCCAAAACGACTTCTCAGCCATTCACAAGTACTCACTGTGGCGGCATTGCCAGCCAACCCTCGATTTCGCAGCAGAATGCTCTTAAACCTAATAGCACTGGTGATACGAGGGATCATCAAATAATTGGGCAGCCGAATCCACGGTCATACAACCCTATCAAACCAAGTGACGTCTCACAATCTATTTCCGAAGTACAAAATAAACTAAACTCACGCGGTATTGCTATACTAGGCGTAGATGGATTCACCGACGTTGTGTATAAGAAGCGACGTCGTAGGGCTACTGTACTTAACAGCAATCCTAGATGCTCTCTAAAAATGCCGGACGCCTTGGCATTTCTTCACGTTTATAAACTTCATCCTGACACCACAGAAGATAATCTTAAAAACTATCTGCTACAGTTTTTCCCGAAAGTACACAGTGCAAAGCTGAATTCACAGTATCCCAACTACTACTCGTCATATAAGGTGCCCATTCATAATGATCATCTCAATCAGGCTTTAGATTCTTCAATATGGCCAAACGGAGCTTGTGTTAATCGGTTTTTTTACCAAAGCAGGATGCCAGTTACTACAAATCATATAATAAAAAAGACTTTGATAACTGGGAAGATCCCCCTCCCGAGTCTTTATGTAGGAGAGTACAAAATTTTGAAAATTTTAGGAATAGCACAAGTGCGTTCCACGTAAACATTACAAGGTTTATGTGTTAAAGTTGATCGATTAGTATTATTTTTATCTGAATACCCATTCGATCTGGTTTATATATCTGAACATCTTTTACAGGGCGATCAACTAAAACAAACATATATACTACCTGCATATACATTAGCTAGCTTTTTCTGCAGATAAACAAAAGGAAGAGGTGGTGTTTGCATATTTATAAAAAACAAAATTAAGTTTAAACTACTGAACTTTGAAAACAATGTTGAACTTGAGTCTGAATTTTGTGGCCTTGATTTGATTTGAGATGCAGTAGAAACAATAAATCCTATTTGCAGAATTTCGAAGCTCTTCTTAATAAACTATACAGGGCGTCCCATGACGACTAAGACAAGCAATATATCGGAACTGGGCAGTAGTAGCGAATTAGTGTAAATTAGGGCAAATATAGTATATTTTTGTATAATTGTGTCACCCAATGAGGTATTTGTTTTTGGTCACGTGGCGTCCGATTCAAAATTTTTAATGGGACACCCTGTATATTTGCGACTTTTTGTGTTCCTCCCGATAAAACAATTCCAACAAACCAACACACTTGGGGTCTAAAGTGATTCGTTCACGAGCTACAGGTACTTAAAGGACTGTACCACTACCATACATTATGAAACATTACCAAAGTAATTTAACTTTAGGGGTACATGTTATGATCAATGGTAGTGGTACCAACCTTTAAGTACCTGTAGCTATTGAATTAATCACTTTAGACCCCAAGTGTGCTAGTTTGTTGGAATTGTTTTATCGGGAGGAACACAAATATATAGGGTGTCCCATTAAAAATTTTGATACGTGATTAAAAACAAATACCTCATTGGTTGATACAATGACAAGACAAGATAGCATATTTGCTCTAATTTAAATCCTCAAAATTAAAACTCTCTACTACTGCCCAGTTCCGATATATTGCTTGTCCTAATCGTCATGGGATAATAAAATTCGCTCAAAAAATATAATAATCATGGGCGACTTCAATTTTTATTTTGATGAACCATCTAAACAACTATGTGATCTGTTATCTTTAGCAAATTATTTTGGTCTTCAACAAACCATCTTTAAACCAATTAGAAAAAATAACTGTATTGATAATATTTTCACTGATTTGCCAGAATTCTGTTTTAAGTAAGATGTCCTGAAGATATCTCTGTATGTTCTTTTTAACGGTGTTCTGGTACAAACAGGTTAAGAGAAAGTATATTAAACCATGACTGGACTCCATTTATCGATGAAAATACTGATGATAATACTCTAGGGGCGAATGTTACAAATTTTTTTTGCTGAAAAAAACCTGTTATTTAAATGTTCTAAAAATAAGAAAATAAAAATTTCTTTTAAAATGTTAACTATCAATTTATAGCCTCTTTATACACAATTTATATGATCAATATATCAATATATATACCTACCTAGATATACATCAGCTAGCTTTTCTGTAGATCAACAAGAAAAAAAGGTGGCATTTGCATATTTATAAAAAACAAAATTAAGTTGATACCACTAAGCTTTGACGACCTACCTTCAACAAACCATCCTTAAACCAATTAGAAAAAATAACTGTATTGATAATATTTTCACTGATTTGCCAGAATCCTGTTTTAAGTCAGATGTCTTGAAGATGTCTCTGTATGTTTTATTTAATGGCAGTTCTGGTACAAACAGGTTAAGAGAAAGTATATTAAACCATAACTGGATACCATTCATGAATGAAAATACTGATAATAATAATCTAGGAGCGAATGTCACAAATTTTTTTTGCTGAAAAAAATCTTTTATTTGAATGTTCTAAAAATAAGAAAGACAAATTTCTTTTAAAATGTTAACTATCAATTTATAGCCTCTTTATACACAATTTATATGATCATAAAAGTTTGTCGCGAGGTTTACGTAAGTACCTATAGATACCTGCTTAATTAAACTGAAATTTAACACAATTAAACCTAGCAAACCAAGTTAGTCAATTAGTCAGTTAAATAGCTTATTTACACAAGTAAATCGCGCGACAAGCTTTTATGATCATATAAATTGTGTATAATGAGGCTATAAGTTGATAGTTAACATTTTAAAGAAACGTTCTATTTTCTTCTTTTTAGAACAATTAAATAAAAGCTTGTTTAAAAAAGCTTTTTGTTTTAATTTATTGAACTACTGCATGAATTGTCGTTTTTATTAAGTATGTGAAGTAGAATGGCGCAAAACCCT
Organism: Callosobruchus maculatus; assembly: GCA_951848785.1. Taxonomy (NCBI): domain Eukaryota; kingdom Metazoa; phylum Arthropoda; class Insecta; order Coleoptera; family Chrysomelidae; genus Callosobruchus; species Callosobruchus maculatus. The sequence continues at coordinate 5,649,398 of CATOUR010000110.1, read as the reverse complement.
ACTTTTCAACTTTTTTGGAGTTACTGCGATTTCGCTAAGGGCGGCAGCATAGCACAGAGATTATCGAGAATAATTAATTTTTGATCCAAATTTCAATTTATGTATTACACGAGCTCATGCCAGAGCTGTGCCATATCAGTCATATGGGTGTGTTGACTCTAAAATGGATTCTCGGGGTTGTTAACTACAGGCTTGATATTTTGATGCAATTAGTGAGCCAGTAACAGAAGTTCTGTACGTGAATGTGCCAGTGCCTCAAAACCCTAATACCCACTCCTAATTGGACCTTCAAACATCTTAAACATTAAATGAATGGATTTCAGAACAGTGAACGTCTCTGGAATACACCAAAATTCAGTTAGGGATGGAGTTACCTTGCGAAAGTCTGCGTCCTTCATTAGTAACAGTTGAAACGTTGAAATCATGTTGCTTCGCTAGGGGGTAGTTGTGTGTTAGGTTTGACATTTCTGACCTCGGATGCTAGATCGATCTTGGATACTTCTTCCTTTTAGCAGCACAGTTTAAGATGAAGAGACATGAATATAATACCAGTACCAGACGCCTTCATAGAATCTTAAAAATATTTGAAACACTTATCACTACTGAGAATATAATCACTACCAATATTTCAAAGTAGGTACTGTGTAATAAAACAAAATAGTATAATGGGGTATTTTCCAACTTGCTAATATTGCCTGTTTAATGGCTGAAATGGATTGCTTGTATCTAATTTGCAATGATGGCACTGTTTGCTCAATTTTTTTCTGCACACGTGGAGTAGAGATAGAGAAATAAAAATAGAGAAAATAGTATAATGGGGTATTTTCCAACTTGCTAATATTGCCTGTTTAATGGCTGAAATGGATTGCTTGTATCTAATTTGCAATGATGGCACTGTTTGCTCAATTTTTTTCTGTCCACATGGAGTAAAAAAGAGCTCATTTAAATCTCTTAAACCTCCCGCCTAATAAATCAACCCATCAAAAGTCATTTTTATGCCGGATGTAGATAGGATGTGACTATATTAATTTGAATTATGCGTAGATTCAAGGTTGTCACGTTGCTATTTTGCCTAGTTTTTCTACATATACAGGATGCAAACTTAATTTTATGTATTATTATGTTTATTTAGTTTCCCTCTCGTTAATTGAATAAAAGTCCATGTTTGTAGACTATAAATGTTATATTACACTGCAATTCCATTTTTTGCATTATTATGTCATTAGCAGTTTACTCTGAGAATGTTTCCTATACTATGCTTTTCACAATTTTACTCGCCATTCTTTAGCAGCCTGTCACTAGTGTCATGCCATACATAACCTCCCCTGGCCTCACGACTGTCACGATATCTAAGTTAACCATGATGAAATGATGTAAACAAACACCTGTCAATGTCAATACGAAGCGGAGGTTATGTTTGTACGTTGACATGGAGAAAAGGAGGCCAGACGACAAAGTAGAGTCACATTCTAAAAATAGCACCACGAAGGACTTATTACGTCACGCTAAGATTTATTACATCACAGCTTTGGCGCGAAATTTTATGTTTGAACTTTGGAGGGGGTTTTAACCCACTTCGCGTTCACAATAAAACGTAAAAATGTTCGTTACATAGTTTTTGGGGACGTAACATCAATATTCCGTCATAAAATTTTGTTCGGAAAATACCCCTTTTGGGGTATAATTCTGTGAATTGATTAATCAACTTATTATTAATTATCCTTGCCATCTACGTATCAGTATGACTGTAAGTTCAAAGCTAACTATTGGTTAATATTAGGTACAGTTACTTTTTTCAACCTTGAAGTAATTGAAAGCAGAATATATAGACATACTATAGCTTTGAACTTGTATGTATCATATAAATGCTCATTAAACAATATTAGCTCAAAGTCTATGAAATGAAATCTTTTCTCATCTAGACTACCAAATTTCTTTAGCAGTTACAGATGTGTACGTGAGCTTAATTCAAGACGACGCGCAGTAAAGGAAAATCACGACTGAATTCTGGTGGGCTATCATCATTTACTATTACATTGTGGGACAATTTTGTCAGGGTGAGGTTCACGTCCTGACTACTAAATGTTTATACCAGGAGAAGTTTTCCTTTACTCGCCGTAGCTGTGAAAACGTAGTTCTTGGGAAATTTATATTTTAAAATGAACTACTACTACTACTATAAGATAGTATATCTAGCCATAAGAAAATCTGATCGACGTTCTCCAAATCGTACCGAAGAGTAAGTTTTTCTTATACTTCATTCATGGATCTTGAACGGTTAATTTAGATGCAAACTCTGCGTTCTTTGAGATTTTTAAATTGCCGACTTAGCAAGTTCGTTCTCAAATAAGAAGAAAAAATAAAATCTGCTTTCTGGCGCAGTTATCAATCAACGTCAGTTGCAACTTATACGCTTATACGAGGGTGCGTCAGAAACAAGCGAGACTGTTGCTATAGTAAAATAATGAAATATTTATTTAATTTAAAGTAGGTAGTGGGTACTTTTTATTCTGTTCGATACACCAAATCTCCCCGCTTTACCCACCTGTCATAAACTTCCGAGGAACCATGACCTATACCCATGGCAACGCTGTTGTGCAACTAAATTCAACTCTCACATGGAGTAGAGTCGGACGAGTAGGAGGTGAGTCCTAATTTCCACCTCTAATTTTTCAACTGTTCGTCAAAAAATGGCTGATCTTTGGGACGGAGTATTCTCGTGATGCAGCAACCGATGGTAAAGCGGCCATTTTTACTTTAATTTTACCACTAAAAGTCCTCGAAGTACATTAGAATAGCACTCGTTAGTTCATCATCATAGTGACAATGTCTTAACAGACATGTTGTGAACTCGTAAAATGCATTAAGTTGGAGCTAGAGTATTGCCGACACGAATATTATCAATAGTTTTGAGAACTGTAGCCTGCCATCGTTCGCCGTTTACTGTCAGTACAGTGGCGCTCTTGATACTCATATCTAGCAACTGTTTCGTCGTACCCACCCTGCATGTAGGGGAACGGCCATGGCGCCGCCCACTCGGAGCGTGACCCTGAACTACAAGTTTCTCCATATTATCGCTTCTATGAATATGTCCGAAGAATGTAAGCATTCTCATCGACACAATGGAGGATAGTCTCTTTGGATTACCGAGCTCATCCAATATGGAAACATTAGTTCGATGGGCGGTATAAGGAATTCTCAGCATTCTCCTCCACGTCCACATTTCAAAAGCATCTATGCGAGCTCGATCTGTCTTTTTAACAGTCCAAGCTTCCCAGGCATACAAAAATATGGAGAACACAAGAGACTGAACCAGTGACATTTTGGTAGCTTTAGTGATGTTATGGTCACGCCATATTTTAGTAAGCTTTGTCATGGCCACCCGTGCCTGTTGAATGCGCCGTCGAATCTCATTTTCACAGCTACTTGAATTGTCGATCAAAGAACCGAGGTACACAAAAATTTGAACTACCTCACAACGGCCCATTGACTTTATTTCTTGATGATTGTCATGCTCTCTATCTACGATAATAACCTTGGTTTTGCTGTAGTTAATCGCTAGTTACTACGAAACATTTAGGTATAGAGTGATTATAAATAACCTCACAATAATAAAAAAAGGATCACATGTCACATGTATCGCTGTACCACCTCTTTTAACAGTTATGACGTTTTGCGGCCTTGGGTAGCCTTTAATCTAGGCCGCACAGTCTTACTGTCAAATCTCAACTTATGGAACACTCTGTATACTGATATATCCTCAAATATATGCACAACGTAATTTGTAATTAGTATTAAAATTTGTAACGGTTGAACTAGTAGTAGATAGAATTAGCTAGTTGATTCAATATAATACGATTGACAACACAATGCGAACAGTGAAGTCTAAAATTAGCACAAAATGCATTGGTGAACTTATCAAGACATTGATTATTTATTGGGGTTTTTTTGGCTCATTCCAGCCAGTAACTATTATAGTATGTCATGTTTGGCTCCGTTCTAATTTGAGGGCTTGATTTTTAAAACTATCTCTTCCTAATTTCTAACCTAATCGACCATGGAAGTTGTTCAGAAGAAGCAAAGGAAAGGGATTAGGGTTAACGCACTTCACACCCAGGGGTCTGTCAGGGTGACTTTGTTTACACAGGTAGGGTAGACCACGGGACAAAAGGTATTTTTTACGAATGACAGTAATGCGTCGAATATGTCTGATCTATTAGTGGCTAGAAGGGATATTAAATTGAATGGGGCTTGTAACTTATTTTTTGTTAGATTAGAATAAAGCTGATTGGATTCTCTGTTAAATTTGTTACAGCCAAAAAGTATGTGGTCTAAATCGCTTACTGTGTTGCATGTATCGCATGTGTCGGTGTTTTTTCAGAGGATAAGGGTAGCAAGCGTGTCCAAATTTCAATCTGCTTATAGTGACTATCCCTCTACGCTTATAATTGAGACTCTTAAACCACAATTCGTAAGGAATTGATGGACTTATGAGAGTGTATCGTGTAGGCTTTTGATTGCAGTACTCCATCCAGGTGTTGTTCCACTTCTGTTTCATTTTATTTTTGGATTCACTTATGCACTCTTGGACGCTAATGGAGTTTTCAATTTCCACTCTGCTGTATGTACTTTCTTGCGCTAATCTGTCGACTACTTCGTTGACTAGTAAACCCTGAATGTGCTTTGACACATAGTAGGATGATTTCGAATTCTTTGTTCCTCAGGCTAAACATCTTTTGTCTCAGGTTTTGTGCGATTAGATTGTTATATGGATGGTTAATGTCTATGGGAGATGTAATACTCTTGAGTACCGATAATGAGTCTGATAGAATAATAGATTTTTTGATTAAATGCTGTTCTATTTGTTCGAGGGCTTTAGCAATGCCAATCGCTTCTGCAGTAAATATTGAAATTTATTGGGGTTCTACTGTGAAATGTGACTTTGTGGATTATATGTTTACTTACTGTACACGAAAATTTATATGAAATAGTAAATAAGTAGATAGACAGAACCCTTAAGCCACTGTAATATCTTATCCAAAATCACTACACTTGTGACTTGTGCATTGAGACAAAGAGTGCATCGAGTAGTACATTATGATACTAGCACTAAATGATGCACATCTTGCACGAGTTTGAAAGCTTGCGACACAAGCAAAAGGCCAGTGTTGCAACATTAAATTGCTATTTTATGCGGGTTGCACGATAGACGCTGTATGAAGTCTACGTTCGAAATAAATATGTTTTTAATGTTTGAAATTGGATCCCAAATCCCAGTAATAAAGCATGTACCTAACCAAACATGTTTTGTTCAAAGAATTTTTTGCACCATGGTCGCATAACGGCTAAGCGTTCAGCATTCCACAATGTCCGGGTTCGAGCCCAGAGCTTGACAAATCTTTTTAAATTTCATTTTACAAAAACACTTATTAATACGTTTTTTGCACATATTACACACATTTTTTTCTACGATCGAAATAAATGTATTTGAATGAAATTCCATCAGTTATTTGACTTGCACTAGTGCAATCAGTAAGTACCGGAGACACAGTACACAGGGACAATAACTAAAAAAATCAGTGGAAATGAAGTTTGTCCATTAATATCTATCGCCAGTTGCTCTGATTGCGACATCAAAATTGAACTTAATAAAAAAATCATTAGTAATTGTTGTTGTGCAAAAGCCTATTTATTTAGATTGTAGGAGAACATTGGTGTAACATGTGCAAAAAGTATATCAAAAATCTTTTGATAAAAAAGAATCAAAGAAAAGTTGTTAAGCCCTGGACTGGAACATTGTCGTATAGAACTTTGAGCTCTTAGCTGTTGAGCTACCATGCCGAAAACTTTGTTTCTACAAAACATATTTAACTAGCTTATTACTGGAATTTGTGATCTAATTTCAAACATTCAAAAACATATTTATTTCGATTCGCAGACTTCGTCTCAAGCTGCAGACTTCATTCACCGTCTATAGTGCAATACAAATAGCTATTTTCGCGATAAGCTGGGAATCTAGAAAAAATAATGGTAAGAAGCATCATAGTAGGACGTCGTTGGTGAAAACATTTTGACGTTGCACGAGCTTGGTTTTTCTTGAGAGCTGTCGGCGTGTTTTCGGTACTGGATTCAAAAATCAATGTTATTTTGATGTAACCTTTGAACTATTGTGAAAAAATAGATACAAACATCATGATCCTTTCATGTATCACAAAAAATATTTATACAGGGTGAGTCAAGCTCAACGCCTCGGACTCTTGTGACCAAACGATACCATTTTTCGAAAAATCGACTTTGCAAGTGTATGTAGGTCGAGTTGGGCTACATTTTAAAAATAATGGCTTTTATACAGGGTGTCTAATAAAAGCGTGACATATCAAAGTTATGTTTTTTAAATGGAACACCCTGTATATTATTGCATATTTAGATTCCTGGGTGCATTTTAGTGTGACTTTATGTATCACACATGGGACTTTAAGGGAACCGTTTAGGTGCAAATCACAATTTTGGGTATAGGTAGATGTCAGAAAAAAATTGAATATCGCAGCTGTTATAAACCATAGAGGGCTGTGACTTTTCCGTATTACTAAGCATGAAATGTGTCAGCTTACGTTAGACGGTCGAGTTCGAATTACATTTGTACTTGGAGAAATCGGTAGATCCATTAAGGAAACTTCAATCAAAGGTAACTTGATTTTTTCAAATGGGAATGTATAATTTTTTTTTATACGATTAATTGTGCAATTTGATAGGCTTTCTAATTGTATCAGGTTTTGAATATCAATCTATGGTAGTTTTTATTAAATTTCGAGATTTCAATGAAATCAGTGTTCTTAAATTTTCCTTCCTATAAACAAACTAGCAGGCCATGAAATATAAACAAAATCGTATTCAGATGGAAGAAAATAACTAACTTAGCAAAAAGATCCAGCAGAACTAGAGTAAAAGAACAAGTTTATAAAAATTCCCCACAACAAATCAACTCTAACCAGAAACAACGGCGGTAACATGTCTAAGGTTAAAGAGAAGCTGGAGTACGACAGAAATGGATAATTTTTACAGCCTACTAGCGACTGCAATGTACTAGAGATTAAAAGTTTCCAAAATCACTAAACACTTTGAAATGAAAGCAAAACTTTCAGTGATCGTTGCCGTCAGTCTAATATCTTCATAATGCAATTTCACATTTAATGGTATAAAACAGTAGTCATTTCCGTCAAAGTCAAAATTAATGATACCTTTCACTGTCGTCCTTTAAATTTTTCAGTATCTATTAGCAAGATCGCAAAAAGGAATACTGACAAATCATATTTTAATTTTCTGCCAGGTAAATTATGTTTAATAATTTGAACAGATTTTTAATTTGTTCTTCATTTTCGGCGATCTTGCTTATAGGTAAGTATTGAGGAATTTGCAGAACTCCAGTCAGAGGTATCGGTTACTATTTTTTTAAATCATGAAATGTTAAATTTTATTCTGAAGCTATTAAACTGCCAGCAACATTACGTGGTAGATTTCCTTTCATTTCAAAATTCACAATGGTTTTGTGAATCGTCAATCTTTAGAATATTGTAGTAGCCGGTATGCTGTGAAAAATACCCATTTCTGTCCTACTCCAGCTGCTTTTTGACGTTAGATGTGTTATGTCTGCTATTTCTGGTTAGAATTGATTTGTTGTAAGTCACTTTTATAACTTTGTCCCTTTACTCTAGTTCGTCCGTAACTATCTGCTAAGTTAGTTGTTTTGTTCCATTTGAACAGTTTTTTGTTTATATTTCATGGCCTGCTCAGTTGCTTATAGGTAGGAAAAGTGAAAAACACCGGTTTTACTGGAAATTTGAAATTAAATCAAAACTACCAGAGATTGATATTTACAACCGCATATCGTTAGAAAGCTTATTAAATTGCACATTCGATCGTATAAAAAAATTATGCATTCCCGTTTGAAAAAACCAAGTTACCGTTGATTGAAGTTTCCTTAATTGATCTACCGATTTCTCCAAGTACAAATTTAATTCGAACCCGGCCGTCTAACGTGAGCTGACAGATTTCATGCTTAGTAACACGGCAAAGTCACAGCCCTCTAAGATTTGTAATAGCTGCGATATTCACTTTTTTTCTGACATCTACCTATACCCAAGATTGTGATTTGCACCTAAACGGTTCGCTTAAAGTCCCATGTGTGGTACATAAAGTCACACTAAAATGAACCCGGAAATCTAAATATGTAATAATATACAGGGTATTCTATTTAAAAAAACATAACTTTGATATGTCACACTTTTATTAGACACCCTGTATAAAAGTCATTATTTTTAAAATGTAGTGACCGACATACACGCGCAAAGTCAATTTTTCGAAAAGTGGTATCGTTTGGTCACAAGAGTCCGAGGCGTTGAGCTTGACTCACCCTGTATTATCATTGTAGTTTTGAAAGAAAAAAATATATGACTGAAGAAGACCACAAAGTGGTCGAAACGTTTCAACCACTCTGAGATAGAGACTTTTTTCTCTCCTTGTATTGCTTTTTGGAACCTCATCCCCAAAAACCTACTACTGGATAAAATATTTTATCCAAAACCCCAATTTTGGATCATCCAGTGGAGGACGGCCAAGTCAGGTTATCACGGCAATAAAGCGATGAAAAGGATGAAAGATAGGCGCCAAAGTGACGTGGAAACTGAGTGACAAAGGTAGATGACAATTCTCGCACCGAAACTGCCAGCAGTGTATTTACTTTTCTGTTAAGCATTGATAGTATATGTTATTGTACTAGTTCAATATAAATTAATTAATTTTGAACATTTTAATGTCTTGTATCTGGAATGGACAATTACAACATAGTCGAAATATAGTCTGCTAAGATTTTAAGACGTCAAGATCACATCAAGCAAACATTTCATCGTGAGTAGGTAAACCACCCCTACAAGTTCCAAATGAGCGAGCAGTGCTCAAGTTTTTTCCTTGCTATGGTAAAATATGAAATTCCAACACCCTGTATTTCTACCTGTAAGCGCCGCGAATATCGATCGGCGGCAGGTCGGTTTTCGAGAGCCTCTAAACTCTCCGGCAAACTCGCAACTCCCGCTGGCAACAGGTGGCACATCAATAATGCTCTCTGTTCGGCGTTCGGAGTTCGGCCAGGAAGCTGCTAGCCTCGATCCTAGTCGCACGCTCCCGAAAATTCCATTAATTACCCGGCAGGGAGATACGATTGGAATTTTTTGCACGACAGCCACTGTGAAATGAACTTCCCACTTCTGACGGCCACCTCTACTTTTTCACCGTAGTTCATTAAGTGCAAGCGTCCCCGCTTCTTTTTTGTTCACAGGAACTTTCATAGCCAATAATCTGGCACATCGACTCGGTAGCTGGGCTATACAGGGTGTGCAAGGACACCGTTCACCGTTGAGAAGTACGGGAGTTTTTTTTATGGTCAGCCTTCCGCAAAGGCTGAAAGCTGTAGAACTGCTGCGAGAGTATAAGTGTCAGTGCACGTTAGATTTGAAGCGCTGCAGGCTGTAGCCGTCGGGAGACAAATTTCCGTGGCAGCTCATTCCACAGTGTTAAAGTCCTTCAAAATAAGGAATGCTGGAGGAGACTGATTCGGGGAGTAGGGACCTTGACCGGGTCAAGTCAAGCCATTGTTAATTATTAGAGCGGTCTGAGGGACCTTAGCTCTTGAATCATAGTACAAGGATGACCTCGCAAAGCCTCTATAGTGTTCCTTTTTTGGACGCCCTTTGGTGCTGTTATCTGGGAGAGCTTACTCGAACATCTTCCGTGATGAAATCTGTAAAACAGGGACAGGGCAGCCATCCTTCTTCGATGTTCCAGGCTGTGGAGGTCCTTTGTGAGGTTAGGCGTATCGACTAGTCTACTGAATAGTATTTAGAAGCTTCTAGAGAGTACTTCGGAGCACATCCCTACACATGGGAGCAATACGGAAGTCTTTTTCTTCATATGACGCCGTCTCCTTTCGAAGGTTGATGGTCCAAATAGTTAACGTAGTTTTAGATATGGCCATGCAGAAAATGTCAAGCGATGAGCAACCAAACCATCTTCGGATGTCCTTCAACCAATAATTTTGGCGTCTGCAAACAGACCTTTTACCTTGGACTTTTACTTCTATAATCAGTCGCAGAAGTTCGTATTTGATGATAAGCGTGACTTCTTTGTGTTTCTTGATACGATTAAGCACTTCATCGTTTGTTATTCTTTGAACCCATGATATTCTGAGTATACAGCGATTAATATACATTTCAAAGTTGTCTATTTTCTTTTCTAGCATCTAGAGTTCAACTCTCACATCTGTATGCGAGAATTGAGAAAATGTAGCATCTGGCCATGCGTATCCGGGGCTTAGGCTCAGATCTGACCTTATGAAAAATTTTCTCATACCCATAAATGCCTTTCTGGCCTGTTCAATGCGGCATCTGACTTCTTCCTACGGGTTATTTACCCCAGATATTTGTATGACGACACTTGTTCCTCCGTGCTACTGTTGATAATAATCAGATGAGCCTGTAAGGTGTCTTGGCAAAGGCAACGACTTTAGATTTTGTCGTATTTATAACGAGTATTCGCTTGATTGAACTAATTTGATAGATGGTAGTGTCAAACGCTGATGATTAGTCAGTAATCCTGCTGAGTTAATGAGGAAGTTTCCATTTTTCAAATTTTAGTTAATCAGATAGTCCTAAAGAGTTAAAATTTTGTAATTATCTCCATTAATAGAAAAGTTATAGTCCTTCAAAGTTTGAATAGCCGTATCCTCCGGGCGAAGCCGCTGTTACGTCACGCGACACCACGCAAGCCCGTGTGCGCTCTGCCGAGGATGCTGCTCCCGCAAGCCACCGCGCCGCCGCCGCCGGTCTCCTCGTTCATGTTGTTATTCCTTGTTTTCAGTGGGGTAGGCGACGCCGACGGTGACAAAATGATACACTGCAGTTTATTGGTACTCGTATTATTAGAATATGTCTAGCAGACCGAGAAACTATAAATACTGCATTATACTCAGATGTACTAACACCACCATAAAAACACCAAGCAAATATTTCAATGGATAGCCTATTATGAATACAAAAAAAATGAGTTTTATGGCCCCCCACCCTCCAACTACCCCAATTTCACCCCCACCCAAAAAAGTAGAAAATGATCACGAAACCCCTAAAACGCCTAAAAACTAAGTTTGAGCTGTTTCTATATTTTCAGTTTTTGTATTATTGCTGCGCCGCGGCTGACACAATTTTTAAAAATCATAAAGATTTTACATCCTCGCAGCGGTAGTAATACTGTGTAAAAATTTAATTGAAATCAATCCTACAGTTTCCTAGTTACCATACAGAATGCTCAGAAGCAATACTCTCGCATGTATGTATGTATGTATACATCAGAAAAGTCGACGATCCGTAATAGCCAAGGTAATGTTCGGATGCACCTAAAAAAGTGTAAATCACCCAAAAAGCGTATTATCTCAAAATCGAAAATGTTCACGATCACAATACGCCCCTCACCTATCGGTGTGGAAAGTAAAAGTCCATAATCATGTCATCCACTTTAGGAAGATTACTAGAATCACCACGAACGTAACCTTCCTCCATATTTCAAAAATATACTGGCGTCTGCCCGTTACAACAAACACCTCCGCCGTTCCACTAAAGTCCAAATGTCGCAAACTGTACAGCGCAGCGTATGCATAGCGGAGTTCTGACCAGACTGTGGCTGCCGCGAACAATTAATAACATGTGACGTCATACGGCTTTTCATCTCCGCGGTCGCTTTACGCAAATATAAAATTGAATAACTCCGCCGTTTTTTGGAATATTCAGATGATTTTTTCGACATTCTTCTAGCGAAGAAATATACTATCAGATAATAATGAATTTTCCAAATTTTATTTTTTTGGAAACTTCTGTACATTTTTGAGTACATACTTTATTTGGAAGTTAAACGTACTTACGAGATCATTGGGAAATCTAAAAAAACTTTTTCTGCAATTATAGTACTTATTTCTGCAATGTTTAGTAGTAGTAGTAGTAGTAGTAGTACGTTTATTTAGCATACACACACAATTCCAGCACATTGTTTTTCCATTTTAATGAACACATACCATCAACACCGATTATAGAAAATATCACAGCGTATGGCTATCCAGCTTATCTCAGCAAATACGAGCTTCGACTTTGCGTCAATAGTGTCCATCGAGGTATATGCCTGCTTTTGGCAGATTCTAATCCAAAATGGCGGGATGCGCGTATGGTTGCCGACAACCTGAGGTATTCTGCTGATTGTTTGTTACGCTGTGATTTGACTAATTGATAAGCAGACATCTGAAAAACGGTTACTCGGAGCTACATTTATAAAGTATACCTTTTTCAAGTAAAAATGCTTCAAGAAATATAATCTTTAAGATGAAACGTTAAAATGCTTAGATGACGACGGAATCTATCTTTTACATAATATTTCTAAGAGAGTCTGGTCCTCCGGTGTTCGGCTAGATGAATGGTACACATCAATTTTTGTCCCACTTCATAAAAAGGGATCTCCAACAAATCCAGACAATCATCGCCTACTTTCGTTAATCTCTCATGCAAGTAAGGTTCTACTATATATTTTACAATCTAGTTTGGAGGGTTTTATTGGATGAAAAATTTCTCAGGCGCAGGCAGGTTTCGTGAAAGGACGCGGTACGGGTGAACAGATCTTAAACTTAAGACAAATTATTGAAAAATCCATAGAGCATTGTTTTCCAGTTTGTATCTGCCTTGTGGACTATTCTATTACGTTTTATAACGTAAAGTGGCCTAAACTGTGGGAAATCCTCATCTCAATGGGAGTTCCTTATCACCTAGTGTTTCTCATACAGCAACTCTACGAGTCTAATTCGGCTCGTGTAAGAGTTGATGGTAACCTGTCTAGTCAGATTGCAACCAGAAAAGGAGTTCGTCTGGGATGTGTATTATCTCCGATGTTGTTTAACATTTACTCTGAATTTGTAATAAGACAGGTATTAGTCAACTGGAATGGCGGTGTAACTATTGGCGGAAGCAAAATATCCAATTTAAGATCTGCTAACGATACAACCCTTATTGCAGCTTCTCAGCAAGAACTAGTAGCTCTATTAAACATCTTAGAACAACATGGTGGAGCGTATGGTCTTGGTATCAACTACAATAAGACCAAGGTTATGATCGTAGATAGAGAGCATGATAATCATCGAGAAATAAAGTCAATAGGCCGTTGTGAAGTAGTTCAAAGTTTTGTATACCTCGGTTCTTTGATCGAAAATTCGGGTAGCTGTGAAAATGAGATTTGACGGCGCATTCAACAGGCACGTGTGGCCATGACAAAGCTTACTAAAATATGGCGTGACCATAAAATCACTAAAGCTACAAAAATGTCGCTGGTTTAGTCTCTTGTGTTCCCCATATTTTTGTATGCCTCGGAAACTTGGACTGTTAAAAAGGCAGATCGGGCTCGCATAGATGCTTTTGAAATGTGGACATGGAGGAGAATGCTGAGACTTTCTTATACCGCCCATCGAACAAACGTTTCCATACTGGATGAGTTCAGTAATCCAAAGAGACTATCCTCTATTGTGTCGACGAGAATGCTTACATTCTTCGGACATATACACAGAAGCGATAATATGGAGAAACTTGTAGTTCAGGGTCATGCCCCGAGTGGGTGGCACCGTGACCTTCCTCCTACACGCTGTGTGGATACGACGAAACAGTTGCTGGATATGAGTATCAAGAGCGCCACTAAACTGACAGTAAATCGCGAACGATGGCGAGCTACAGTGCTCAAAACTATTGATAATATTCACGTCGGCAATACTCTAGCTCCGACTTAATGCATTTTACGAGTTCACAACATGCCTGTTGATACGTTGTGACTATGATGATGCTTGAGATTTACACTAATATACCATGTCAGTGTTACGTCCGCAAATGTCAAAGTGTCCCATCAAAATTTCAAGTAAAAAATATTGCATCTTCCAAACTACATGTATGGTGAAGAAGAACGGAAATTAAACCTAGCAGCAACATTAAAAATAACAGCCATGATCATATGAAAAGATCGAGTAATGATTTAGGCAATCTCTGCTGTAAAGAATGGTGATCCACAAGGCTCAGTAGCTAGAGAGCGTATAAATGGCAGATCAGCATGATAAGTCGAATAAGTCATTCTTGTATATAATAAGAGGTTAGGTTTGTTTGTTTACATATTAGTTCAAAATTTTTCAAAGTTATTTTTAACACTATTCTGCTAATTATAAAGCAAAATATTGTGATGGAGCTGCTGGGCAACAGCCCTTATCCACCCGTAATCAACACAACTGGCAAAAAGTACGACGATTGCAAAAATATTTGAAGATAACCTCGAAGATGTCTGGGACGACCGGGACCTGCAGCACTTGCAACACATCAGTGATTTTTAAGGAGCCAAAGACCAAAAGCAATGATGTATTTGGATACCCCTGCGACCACTGTAAGAGGGTAATATGTCAAACATGCAGTGATATCACTGGACCTACAGAAATACGTGCTATAGTTCTCTCAAAGCGTTCCTTTCCATTCTACTGCAAAGAATGTATGGGAAGCGTTAAGCAGATTCTAGGCTTAATGGACCGTGTATGTGAACTGGAAAGATGTGTTAAAGAATTGCAATCAAGCCTACCAGTCCTAGTGAAGGAGTCAGTCGATGCTGCCACTATCTCTCTAAATGAAAGGGTAACCCAACTGGAAACTCTTGACGTAAGACCGGCACCGGCGGCCAGTAAAGAGTCGACGACAGCGCCTACTTCACCTGCATCCTCAAACATTGACATTTTAGCTGAACTACATGATCGCCAAACCCGGGCTAACAACTTACTTTTTTTCAATATTCCTGAGTCAGATGATGATTATAAACAAGTATGCTCTGTCCAAGAAATGCTATTGGGCACACAGTCCACCATTTGCAGAGTCACTCGTTTTGGTAAACCTAACGTTAAAAATGCACGCCCCATAAGAGCAGTGTTAAACTCTGCTCTTGACGTACAAACCACACTACGAAATGGTCACAAGCTCAAAGGTAAACACATATATATTCGACCTGACCTAACCCTCAAACAACGAGAGCTCGAGAAGGCTGCCACAGAGGATCTAAAAAAACGACGTGAACAGGGTGAGCAGAATATCCAGGTGCGAATGGTGAAAGGCATACCCACAATTGTACAAAAAAACCCGTTACGGGGTCAAGCACAACGAACATCAGGCGTACACACTACAGCAGAAAGCAAGTAAACTTTAGCATCTATTACCAAAATGTTCGAGGTCTCAGAACCAAGTTGGACCAGCTTCGTTGCAGTATTGCAGTGCATAATTACCAGATAGTTGCGTTTACAGAGACTGGGCTAAACGATCAATTTTATACAAGTGAGCTTGGGTTTGATTCATACAATGTGTTTCGTTGTGATCGATCAGCTTCTACAAGTACAGCAGAACGGTTTGGAGGTGTACTTATTGCAGTGCATGAGTCTATTCCATCACGTCTAATACGCTCAACTGACGATATTGAACAAGTTTATGTTCTTGTAGGCTCAGGCAAAAAGCAAATAATAATTGGCTGCTTATACATACCACCATGCTCCCCAATTGAGAAGTATGAAAGCTTTGGAAACAACCTTGAAGTAATGTCTCAACAGTTTGGCAATGCCAGTATCTGTATTGTGGGGGATTTCAACCTCCCAAAGGCCACATGGACTATGGAAAATCTCTGCTCATCAGCTCAAAGTTCACAAGACGGCTACCTGTCTCCAGCTGAATCTGATAAAATACAGCTGTTATCAGAGATCTGCTCACTTCACAACCTCTACCAAACTAACGACATTCGAAATGTTAACAATGTTATACTTGATCTGGTCCTAAGTCACTTAAACCTGCCAATCACACAACCTGTCGCTGAAGATCATCTGTTACCTCTGGATAAACACCATCCACCATTGCTTTTTAAAATAGACCTAAATCCAAAGCTTACCAAGCCATGTGCCCAGGGCGAAGATTACTACTATGACTTCAAATCAGCAAACTTCAACGACATCAACAACTACCTCGGACTCTTTTTGTGGGATGAACTGCTTGCTGGGAAGACAGTTGAGGAGATGTTAAGACTGTTCTATGACATTTTATATAACACATTTGATATTTTTGTACCTAAGAAAAAAACTGCTAGTAGGAAATTTCCCAAATGGTTCTCGCAAGACCTGAAATCACTCATAATACAAAAAAAGGCTGCTCATAAAAAATTTAAGTTAAGCCATCTTCCCCTTGATTACCAATCTTACTCAAACTTACGTTCTCATTGTAAATTTCTTTCAAAGCAGTGTTTTCAGGATTATGTAAAAGAAACAGAGGCGTCTCTTCGGCACAATCCCAAAGCTTTCTGGTCATACATAAGTTCCCTAAAAAACTTTAGCAATCAACCATCCAGCTACATCTTAAATGAAAAATCATCTCCGGTGGGCCCACAAGCAGCTGAACTCTTTGCCGAGTACTTTGGCTCAGTCTATACAGACAACTCATTGGATGTGCCAGATCAGCCTTCTTCAAGTCCTCACAACCTATGTCATCTTACTATTGCAATTTCTGATATCTATACCGAACTTGAAAAAATTGACAAGTACAAGGGACCTGGACCTGATAAGGTTCACCCAATGTTCCTAAAAAATTGCTGTTTTGTTCTATCCCGTCCACTACATATAATCTTCAACAAATCGCTTCAGGATGGTATATTTCCAGACTTCTGGAAAATAAGTTATGTGGTACCTATTCACAAATCAGGTGATACTGAAAATGTGATTAATTATCGCCCTATAAGCATCCTCAATGCTATCCCAAAAATATTTGAAAGTCTGGTTACTAAAGTCCTTACATCGTGCCTTGGATCAGAAATAATACCGCAGCAGTTTGGCTTCAAAAAACACTCTTCTACTGAACTAAATCTTCTTACTTATGTGGACATCCTGGCGAGCGCCTTGGAGAAGGGTGAAGAGATACACTCTATTTACACTGACTTCTCCAAGGCGTTTGACAGGGTGTGCCATAAAGCTTTAATAAAAAAACTAGAAAATTTGGGTGTCTCAGGTTCTCTCCTACAATGGTTACAGAGCTATATCACAGGCAGGTCTCAAATGGTACACCTTAACAACTTTACATCTTCTCCTATCTCAGTATTATCAGGCGTCCCCCAGGGTTCTCACTTGGGCCCCCTCCTTTTCAATATTTTTATTAATGACATTTCATCTTGTTTTAAGCATAGTCTCTTTCTCTTGTTTGCCGACGATTTGAAGCTTTTTCTAGAAATAAGCACCCCAGATGATTCTTTTGCACTTCAGGAAGATCTAGACAGACTGTCTCAATGGTGCCATGCCAATGGCATGGATCTTAATGCTCTCAAATGCAAAGTTATTAAATTCCATAAATCTAAAAACATCAATAGTTTTGTCTATCATATCAATGGCAGTCCATTGAGCTGCGTTGATCAAATCAATGACCTAGGTGTGCTAATAACCTACAATCTTGATTTCTCACCTCATATTAACAAAATTATCAATACAGCATTACGCATGCTTGGCTTTGTGAAACGTAGCACCAGGGGCTTCTCAACCATTAATGCCATTAGAACTCTATATTACTCCTATGTCAGATCACACCTTGAATATGCTACTTCTGTATGGTGTCCTAATTATGCATGTCATATCCATCGGATCGAATCAGTACAGAGAAGATTCTGCAGATATATTCATTTCAAATTTTACAACAACAATGAATTTCATTATTCTGACTTATGCACATCACTTCACTTAGACACTTTCTCTTGTAGAAGAAAACAGAGAGACCTGGTACTTGTTTATAAACTCATAAACTCTATCAGTGATTGTCCCTATTTAACTTCTAGAATTGGATTACATGTTCCATACCGAAACACTCGTACTACACAAACTTTCCATCAAGAATTTCATAGAACTAACTACGCTTATCACTCTTTCATTTCTCGAACCCTGCGGCTGTGCAATGAGTTGTCTGATTTAGATTTCTTTGGTCCTTGTGAACCATTTGTGAGAACTGTTAAAGGTCTAACTTTATAAAAATTCGAAAAATTATTGTGGTTCCTGTTATCTATTTCTTTTATGTACTAATTGTGATTGTATTAACTTTGTGTAGTGTTACTTTGTTATTTTATGACAGATTGAACTTTGATATTGTAAGACCTTGTAGGTAGTAGTTTTTCGTATTTAATTTAAATATTTTGTTTTATATTGTCAATTTTAAAATATTTAGAACTTTTGCTCCATTGCATTGGACAAGTGGGCTTGACCCGTTAATAAATAAATAAAGTTTTAATGTAACATTCTAACTTTGGTACCAATGCCTCATACAAGGTGCTACTTTCGAGTTGGTTATATATGTATGGATACAGTACAAACATAAAGATAATGAAAAAGTTACATCATCTGAAGAGGTCTAATGATAGTAAGTGGCGCCCTCTCTAAATGATGATTACAACTTTGACACCCTATATTTCTGTTATTATCATCTTTTGCATTGAGGTAAGTTTAGTTAAATCTCAATATTTTTACACAATGAATCTGCAGTTTAGCCGTGTACCATTAAGTAGCGGACCCATTGTATAGGCAGATTTAAAAATTACTTTAATTCGGTTGATGATTAGATTTAGCTCGCTTTCAGTTTTACTTAATACCGATTTCGATAGAAGCTGCTAATGAAAGTACGGTTTAGTTTCTTAATCAATCGAGCTCGTTCGCTTGGGGCGGTAGTCGAGAATAAAATAAAACGAAACTCGAATTACTTCATCTACAGAAATTGAGTGTATATAAGAAAGTTGATGCTTGGTGAGAAGCAGAAAATATCAGTGTAGGCTGTAGGTGTCAAGCATCGAGATAGGACACTCTTCTTCTTAAAGTTCCTATCCGGTCCTGATTTTGGCTATCACACATGCTATTTTGACTTTGTTTACTGCAGCGCGGAATAATTCAGTTGTACTCATACCAAACCAGGTTCTAAGATCTTTCAACCATAAAACCTGTCCTGCCCGCTCCTCGTTTTCCCAATATTTTTCCTTGCAAGATAGATTGCAATAAATGAAATCAATTTTCATTCCTTATTACGTGTCCCAAATGTTGGAGCACTGATGCCCTTACAAATAACCACTATACTTCAAAAATAGTGTGGGAATGCTATAGTACCCTAAAAACACTGACTAAGACCAACAAGGTAACATTATCTTGGGTACCTAGTCACATAAGAGTGGGTGGTAATGAGTGGGCCGACAGGTGTGTCAAGGAAGGCGCAGAATTCCCTCTCATCGGCCCAGAACCAGCATGTGGGATATCATACAACATGATATGGACACCGCGTAGTAAACAACCAGCACAATATCTCTGAGGATTTCCTATATAAAAATGGTTCCCACAAAATTTGACCTTGGGATGATTCATGGATGATTTTACGACTGTGAAGTTCGGGTAGATGCGAAAATGAAAATATCGATACCGATACCAACTTGATATTTTTTAGCTAAATAGGCGCGTTTGGTTCGTACAGAGAATTTTGTGCAATTGATTGGACCCCTCAATCATTATATAATTATTTTCGATACCGATACCCTCACAGAAGTATCGACACCAGCTTGGAATCGCTCAAAAAGTACTTAAGATAAAAACAGTCGATATTAATGCAGAAGTACAAATATCGAAGTACCGTTATCATCCTTACAAAAAATCATCCAAAAGTGGGAATGCGCGTGTAATTTCCGCCAAATTGAGTTATTGTGCTGGTTGTTGTATGGACAGCTGTCACCAGATCGGTGACAAATGAGCACCAGAAGTGCTGGGACAGAGTGGTGGGGAATGACCGTATAAGAGAATGCTGAGAGGATCCTCGTGTTCTAATCACAGCATAGTCAACCAGCACAATAACTCAATTTGGCGGAAATTACACGCGCATCCCCACTTTTGGATGATTTTTTGTAGGGCTGGTAACGGTATTTCGATACTTGTACTTCTGCACTAATATCGACTATTTTTATCTTAGATATTTTTTGAGCAATTCCAGGCTGGTATCGATACTTTTGTAGGTGTATCGTTATACAGGGTGTCCCAGAAATAACACGCCAGAGTGACATGGAAGGTAGATTGGCTTTATATCAATCAGATAACATCGACATGATCTTAGTAAAAGTTTTCTGGTTTTCGAGATATTGCCACTTCTGAGGTTTTTTTTAAATTCCTACTTTTACTCCCTTTTTTGCCTGTTATGACTATAAAGATTTGCGGACTTATTATCCTTTTTTTTGGGCTACTATTAATAGTTGGTTGAGACAACACAGTATTGATTTTATTGAAAACAGTTTTTAAAAAGATGCATATTGTGTATAAGAGTGGGTGGTAAGCATTTTGAAAATCTGTTATAGTGACTAAAAATCAATGGAAATAAAAAGACAGCTTTATGTTCTATCCATTATTTTGATGCCTACAACGAATTAAAAAGGACAATTTATCTAGGCGTTCTAGACGTAGAAGTATTATGTCAAAACTTGGGGCTATTCAATTTTTAGTAGAAAGAACCCATAAATGTTATACTATTTTTGAAAGAGCATTAAGTAGGTTTTTTTAAGAGCATTTGCTGATTCGGTCTGGTTCATTCGTTGTCACAGTAATCAGTTAAACCTTGGGTTAAGGTTTTCCCATTGACACAAAATCTAAGAATTCGGTTGTTTTTTTAACACACCGTGACAGTTCTCAATGAAATCAATACTCTGTCGTCTCAACCAACTATTAATAGTAGTCCGACAAAAAAAAGTCCGCAAATCCTTATAGCCATACCGGGCAACAAAAGGAGCAAAAGTAGGAATTTTTTGAAAAACCTTAAAAGTGGCAATATCTCGAAAACTAGAAAACTTTGACTAAGGTCATGTTGATGTTATCTAATAGATCTAAAGCCAATCTACCTTCCATGTCACTCTGGCGTGTTATTTCTGGGACACCCTGTATAATTATTGAGGGGTGTAATCAATTGCACAAAATTCTCTGTACGAACCAAACGCGCCTATGAGGCTAAAAAATATCGAGTTGGTACCGGTATCGATATTTTTCGTTTTCGCATCTCTACCCAAACTTCACAGCCGTAAAATAATCCACAAAACCCTCGCAAGGTCAAATTTTGTGGGAACCATTTTTATATAGGAAATCCTCAGAGATATTATGCTGGTTGTTTACTATGCTGTGGTTCTAATACCGCAGATGCTCTTAGATTGAGCAGAATGGAACTACGAAAGGTGTTGGTTTTATAACTAGGCACTGCACGTTCGGTGCACCCTACAAAAGCTGGCTGGCAGTGGTAAACCTATTATGCAGGAAGTGCGGTTAGGCAGAAAAAACAGCTAAGCACTGTCCTGTACTGCTATGTAATGTAGGCCTGTAGGGAAGACAGGAGAACATAATCCAGTCCTTCTAAAAGTTCGCAAAAACTTAGGATGGGATTCTAATCTCTTTGCTGTGTGCACAGTAAGCCTTATTAGGGCTGAGCGGCAATTATAAGGGCAACTGAACCCTAAACCCTTCACTACAGAAAAAAAATATTGCCTGCCTATAAGATGCCAGTGAGCTTATGTCAGGAGTTGGACAGTCTCCCCAGAGATCGATCCAGTTTCGTAGTGGTGGTTGGCAAAGCATTATACATAAATGCTGATGTTTACCAGAGATCCGCTCTTACCTTCATATAAATCATTACAGTGTTGGGTACAATAATAATTTCCCATGGAAACAGTCTGGCCACTCGATTTACATTACCCAAGACACATAATTGCTTACTGGGAAACATCTACAAAAAAGAATTCATGTTTCTTCATGCTATTCATTGACCGATTGCATACAAAGAAAAAAGCTTACAGTCATACAAATACAATATCACAATTAAGAATAGAAGATACAAAAGTATAAATTTACAAACAATTCTTATGAAGGGGAGATTAAGCAAGCTAGGATTATAGTTACAATAGGGTCGAATGTTACAAACTAGTACTGACACTGATTTTAATGTACAAAACAACCTGGCGGACATTAAGATCTGATTAGCTTGGTGTTATCGAGTAGAAGCATTGGCCAGGCAAGAAATTGTTGAGGAATGGGTGAGTGCGCACCTCTGACATCATAGCTGAATTTCAGATTAGTTTAACATGAAGATTTAGATTTGACAAAATAATCACATGTTCGTTTTACAGCTGGTATCTGGGAGAAGAGATGGTTACTACCCTGTGGTAAATTTTTGTTCCGGACTATGAATATGAATGAGCATCTGTGGAAGTCTACACCTGAAGCTTGAGTTTCACGCCCAGCCCTTCGAAAAAAAAAGTAATCGACACCATTATGGTTCTTCTTTAGAGCTGGAAGCGACTAGCAATCATACCATGAAGGAGCTGGTTCCGGTTCTGTTTTTTATTCTAATTTATATAAAAAAAGATAATAATACAGCAACCCTCGTGACTTATATACACCCAACCTACCTCATGAAAAAAGTTTTATCGTATGAAGTTATGAAGCCTGGTGCTATTACCTTCTATCATTCTTGCTGCTTCTTTTAATTCTGTTTTGGGGTAGGATGATTGGATTTTTTTTGAGTCACAGCCATTGCGAAATGAACTCCCGCTTTCTAACAGCTGCCTCCACCTTTAACGAAAGTTTTTTGACTGCAAGCTTTTTTCTGATTTATACGATTATATACTATAAATCATCTGGCTCGGTTGTAAATGTGCGGTATTTGTATACAGGATGACCCAGAAAAATAGTTTCTTTAAGTCTACTCCAGCGCAAAAGTTGATAATAACTGAAATACAGGATGTCAAACTCAAAGTTGTAACTATCTTTTATTTTATGCTTAATAATTCAACAAAAAGATGACGTCACGGCACGAAATTAGGAATTAGGTCTTCTCAAATTCAAATCCTCATCATAAAACGCCCATAACGCGTATTATCTCAAAATCTAAAACTGTCGCGATCACAATACTCCCCTCACCTATCGGTGTGGGAAGTACAGCTAATTCAAGAAGTATGACTAACATGCAAAATGTCACCAAGCACTTGGATACCAAGTTTTCGTATGGAAATTTGACTGTGTACTGACTAATTGAGAACCAAACATCTGGAAAATGCTTAAACGGAGAGACATTTGTCAAGTATACCTTTTTTCACGGAAAAATGCTTAAAACAACATAACTTTAAACATTCACACTAATATATCGTGACATAAAAAGGTTACATCATTTTAAATTTTCTGATTCAAAAACCCAAGAGTTCCTGATTTTTTGCCGTTACGTCACCCTATTGATGAATTAAGCAAAAACGAAATGGTGGTTACAACTTTGACACCATGTGTTTCGATTATTGTCAACTTTTACACTAAATTAGGTTTGGTCAAATCTAAATATTTTCACCCGACGAATCTGCACAAAACAGTACCATTAATTAGGGGATACCCTGTATATTATGAGTTGATTGACCTTATTTGTATTCGATGGAAGTTTAGTAAATAATAAGCCACAATTATAAAAAGGGAGGTGCTTAAAATGAATAGAATGAACAATGAACGTACAAGAAATTGTTCCAATGCCACTCCTTTGAAATATTAGATACACCTCTGCAACTCCCTTCGTCCTTAATATGAAATATGATTTTCAGAATCCGCTTTCAAGCAACAAATACTTCCTCACAATCTCTAGCAGTGCCCCAGCTGATAATATTATATTGCATATGGGAGTATGCATATGCATGGTACATATTTAATAGAAATGTGCTATCTATAGCATCATACAGCTATAATACATAAAATACATCATTTATTAGAATCCGTAGCTGATGTACTCACTAAGTGAAGGCCCTTCAAAAAATAATTTAAAATTGAAGAATAGTAAGTTAACTAGAATTTGGAGCTATAAAGGATAACAGCAGCCATCAAGAGTATAATGAGCTCATCCTTACAAGAATGAACTTCTAACTCCTCGCGACAGAACCCATTTTAAAACTCATTCCTTTAAGGATGTGCTACGTCTTCAAATTACATGCAGGGGAGTTATTTTCTCGATAGTTAAAATTTACATCACTTTGAGGAGACAAATAGTAGACATTGCTCCTTCACACAGCGCCTCTGGAGTTTGATGAGAGGTTTTCCTTTGTGAAAGTTTGTCGATAAAAAATTAGCAGCAGTCGGAAGTTCAGTAATAAACCACGTCTGAAGGTATCGGAGCTTAAACTTCAAAAGATTTAAGCATACTTGACTAGTACTCAACACACCTTGATTGAAATTCCGAGTAGTATCTCTGAGTTTTAACTTGCTTTATTATAAGGTTACAAAAAACTCTTTAAGTGACGAGCTGTGACCTTACGTGCCCTAAAACTTATTTTTTAGTGTTGGTTTTCTCTTTTTTGCTCTTTTTCGCTCCCAACTTGCTCTCAAATAAGGCAGATTCTAAGGAATAGCTTTTATCGACGGTCCAGTGAGTGCAAACGGTTTTCCGGCTTTTTCAGTAACATAAAAATCAATAGCTAAACATCAAGCTCAAAGGTTTGAGGATATATCACAGCTAGACATGAAAGCCTCATTTATCTCTGATGTACTTCAGTCAAGTAGTCTTTGATTTAACGTTTGAGGTTTGTTAGAAATCAGTAATTGGAATGTCAGCGTTTCGCATGAAGCAAAGATATGCATCCTCTACTTTAGACGGCGGAAATAAAAATCTCGGAAAACTCTATGTCCAAATTGGAACTTGCCCTTTTAAAACATTTGACCTTGAATGATTAAGTTAAGGTCAAAATGTGATCAGCAGAGTATCTTAAGGAGTAATGGTTGCACAAAAGATAATCAAGACAAATGTCGTAGAAACGCTTCCTGGCTATGCGTTGGTGACCCTTATGGTGACCTTGCCCTGGACATCAAGTTCCATCAGGGTTATTTCTATTTTCTTGAATGAAAACCTCTACTTTTGATGTCAAAAATAAAAATGTAAATTTTACGTCCAGTTAAGTAAAGTAAAACTGTAACCGGGAGGGTATCTTGAGAAACTTTGGCCTAGACATAATCATTCAAGGTCAAATATTCCAAATGGTCAGGTTCATGTCTGGACGTAGAATTTTACGTGCTTTTTATTTCCGGAGTCGAAAGTCGGGGGTCTCCATTTAAGAACTTTTGTTTTGACAATTATTTTGTGCTAGTAATTGATCTAGTCCAGTACTTTTTGAATTCAAGACTATGAGAAGTGATTAAAGTGATTTGATATATGTATTGCACAGAATGGAAAGTATTTATAGTTAATGAAGATATTTGAAAGAAATTCTGATAATATAGCGCCATCTTTGTTAGCTTCTTATACATACTTTTCGTGGTGAGGTTTATTTGAGTGGAATTTCAGTACCAGAGTATTTTCTGGAATATGCAAATAGCTCTGTCCGTGGGTATGGGGGTAAAATTATGGTAGCTGTAAAGATAGAAAATTTCTTTCCAAAATATTTATTACCTTAAACTGAGTCAAGCTACTTAACGCCAGTTTAGAATAACGGAACTCTCCTATAAGTAGAAACATTCTGCATATAGATCTAGTAATGATATTATCCTACAGGCTCCACAAATTTGCTCTCAACGCCCACCTATCAAGCAATACATGCTGAGACACCAGTTGATTAATCTAATTACATCCCTCATTGAAGGTTAGCATTGTCTGCTGAATTAGGGATACCAGCATATCCAAGGACCTATCGATATTTATTTTAGTAACTAGATATCATTTCAGTGTCATTACAAATAACGGTATCCTATACAAATTTATAAAATCACTGCCACATACAAACCTATACTTTCGATGTGGTAAGATTGGCATTGCAATAAATTTTTGCCATCCGCACACGACCCGATCGACTATGTGGTCGATGCGTCTACAGTCACATACGGGTGGATTAATAATTCATAAATTTCAGTTTACCTTAGACCTTTATCTTATTTAATGATTAAATGTGGAACACTGGATAGCGAATCGACCTGTATGGGGAGGCGTTTATAACTTTATATGAACAAATTCCCCGGCAGCTCATTTCGCAGCGTCGAAGTTCTCCAAAAGAAGGAGGAGGAGACTGTTTCGGGGAGTAGGGACCTCCACCTGGAAAGAATGAACTCGCAGAGCCTCTCTTGTATTCCTGGTTCGGAAGTCCTTTGGTGTTATTATCTGGGAGGTCTCACTTGAACATCTTCCGTGATAGAATGTGTAACACAGTAATAAGTCAACCATCGTTATTTGATGTTCCAGGCTATAGAGGTCCTTTGTGAGGTTCGGTGCATCGTTTAATCTAATTGTTCTCTTCTGGATATTGTCCAGAAGCTTTAGAGAGTGCTTCGGAGCGCATTCTAAAACATGGGAGCAATACTCCAGCGATGGATGGTCGAACCTGTGCCTTGTGAAGCAGCAGTAGTTGCTCACCAGTATACAGCTTCCTACAGAGGAACAAAACTCCAAGCTTCTGGAATGCCGTTTTAGCAATACCGACGACGTAGTCGTGCCAGGACATGGGGTGACCCTCCATTTACACAGTTGGTAAAGACTTATTTGTAAGTGTTTTCTGTACGTTGAACTGTACTTTATTTACTAAACCCCACTCGACAATTGTTTTGATACCTTGTGGAATCCCATACCTCAGGTCCACATTAAGGCCCTAGAAAATGTGCAAAGACGATTCGTCAAGTATCTCAGTTATGAATTAGATGGAGTTTATCCAAGACGGGGATCAGACCATAGATTACTGTTAGCAAGATTTGATGTTCAACCATTAGAACTAAGAAGAGTAAATCATGGCTTAAGGTACCTCTACCAACTTGTGAATAATCAGGTGGGCTTAATATATTTGATGTCCCGACTTCAGTTTCGGGTACCGTAATCTAATTCTCGTCACCATGCCACCTTCTATCAAGCAACCCCCAAAACCAATGTTTAATTAAATCTCCGGTGTACTCTATTTGCACCAACTTCAATCTGATCTCTGATGCTTGTGACATTAATAATTCTAAGTATTATAAGTATTACGCAATTCACAGGATTCAGTGAGATTGGTCTGATGCCGTTTTGCGACTTTAAATTTAGCTTATCTGATACCATTTGTTATATATTTTTATATATTTTTTTGTATCTTAGGTAGTCTTATTATACTGAGTATGTATTGTCCTCTTATTGGAATTATCTGTTGGACAATAAATAAATAAATAAATAAATAAATAAATACCTACGTCGATTTTTGAGGCATGCTGCTGTCGCCGACGTGCCGTCTCCTGAGATGATAGTGGCTTGTCTGGTTCCAAGCACGACACTAATGTACTGTCATCTGCGAAGCTGTAGATTGGATTGGATGTTATTTCCAGCAGCTCGTTGATGTACACCAGAAACAGTGTAAGGGATAGGACAAATCCCTGAAGAACATCAGCATTTATTGAAAATACGTCCGATGAACAGACCTCGAACATGATATGTACATATATTGTATATGACATACGTGATACTTACATACAAATGTATGAAGTACCCCAACCACAGCAAACTGCCAAACAATCCTTTTATGAACTATTTACAAATAAGTATAAGGTCTGCGTTAATCTCCGATCTGCATGAGCCAAGATTATCATATTTTCAATGGTACTCCACAATTCTCAAGCAATACAAACATGTATTCTTCATTGAGGTTATAGGAGTTCAGTTGGTACATATTGTATCCTTACTAAAACTCTTTACGAAATACTTGGTCGAAGAGTACTGAAATTTTAGTTTTTACAAAATTATATTCTTGGTTAGAGCATATCTCTTTAGAATGAGTATTGAAACCAAAAGTATATTTTTATTGGTTCAAATTAACCACAATTTCCTCATCAAGTAAAGTTTCTTAGAGTGCCAACAGATGTTCTTGTCGCAAGTATATTTTTATAAGATTATCAGAATCCTTCTATTGCGCATTTCTTATTATGTATGTGTGGGGGAAAATCATGCTCGCCTGGAGGATGGGAAATTTTTCTAACTACCGAAAACTGAGTCAAGCTTCTTGACGCCAGCTCGGCATACCGCGACCTCCCTACAAGTTATAAAACATTCTGTATAGAGGAGCGAGTAATGATCTTATATTAGAGGCTACACCATATAATTTCCTCTCAACATCCTTCCTTGAAGCAGTACATGCTGAGACAGCAGTTGATTAATCTAATTACATCCCTTATTGAAGGTTACTGTTGTCTGCTAAATTAGGAAGACCAGCAAGATGATTACGCTGATACGATCCAGCCTACAATGAATGAACGGCTCTGTGTGGCTTCACCGAAGATAGCCTGGAGCGCGGGCGAGTAGTAAACAGAAACAGGTGTCCGACCAGCCTTAGCTTCAAAGCTGCAGCTATAAATATACCTTGCTATATGAATGCAGAGGCGGAGAATATGCTGAAAACGTGGATGAACGATTACGGTATTCTACTTCAGGCGGAGTTATAAAAGCTCTATTTGTACAGAATTTCTGCCTTTTACGACTGATTTGGTCTCCTCCGTCATCCAGGTATTGTCTAAAATTTGTACGCCTATCCGCATGGCCTATTTATGACTTACTGTCTCTATACAATCTTTAAGGGTCACGAAATTTCGATAGATTCATCTTCAATCACTTTATTGAGCTAAAGGTGAATGAAGATAGAAAATAAAAGAAATGTTTTTACTAGCGACCGGATTATACAAGGTGAGTCAAGCTTAACGCCTTGGACTCTGGTCATCAAACGATATCTCTTTTTAGAAAAATAACTATGCGAGTATATGTAAGTTGATTTGGACTATACTTTAAAAGTAATTTATTTTCTACAATTTCTCTAATAAAAGCGTGACATATCAAAGTTGTGGTATTCTTAAAAGGATGGTCCTATGCAGGGTGTTCATTTAGTGTGTAATTTTTCGATATCTCGCAAGATATACCTGATAGAAGAAAATGTCAAATACAAAAGTTATTTGGTTACTTGAGACGCATATTCTAAAAATATTTTGAAATATACAGGGTGTTGCGGGAAAGTAGGATAGAGATCAGCTTAATTTTTTTTACGGAACTATAACCTTTTTTTAAATTTTTCTAGTTTCCGTCATATTTAATCCTAAAACATTTTTGGGATCGGTTGCGGCGTTGCCAAGTTATAATTTATTTTCTATTAGTTTCCGTATTTGCAAGGTCGCAAGTAATACGTCCAAATTGACATATTCCTTCAACTTTTCTCAATAATATTATACAGCCAGTTACTTGAATATGAAGTGGATATTATTTTGGATGTTACCAGCAATTTGCATCTACAGGGTGTTTTTGGCAGAATTTTAAATTACGGCAACTTGAAGGTCATTTTACCTTGTTTTTTAAATGAAACACCCTGTATTTTTTATTTTAAGTCGAAATATCTACTAATACCCTACCTCGCCTTATAATATTTTTTTGCCTTTGCAATGTTGCCAAGTTATAAATTATTTTTCCAATTTTTTTAACAAATATTCCCGATTTTAATTTATTTTAAATAGAATCCTCTACTTATTTTTATTGCGATGAATGTCGAATTTAGTAAAATCTCACAATTTCAAAATTTTGTTCCCGTTAGTTACTGAGATACGGCAACACCGCTTGTTCACTAAACAGTACCGGAACGCTTAAATATTTCTAAAATTGTCACAGCTGGAGAGGTGAAATTCATTACTTGGGCGCTTTCGAACATATAGAATTCAAAAGTGCTAACATCGGCATTGTCAGATTTACCAATTTTACGTTAGACTTCGTCATAGTTTTGAATGGAATGCCCTATTTATGAAGTCTAACGTAGAAGTGGTAAAACTGACAACACTGGTGTTACCATTTTTGAATTCTATATGTTCAAAAACCGCTAAGTATTGAACTTCACCTCTCAAGCTGTGGCGGTGTTGGAAATATTTAAGCGTTCCGGTACTGTTTACTGAAAAAGCAGTGTTGCCGTATCTGAGTAATTAATAGAAATTTTGAAATTGTGAGATCTCACTAAATTCGACATGCGCAATTCACTGCAATAAAAATAAGTAGAGGATTGTATTTAAAATTAATTAAAATCGGGGACATTTGTTTAAAAATTTGGAAAAATAATTTATAACTTGCCAACGCCGTAAACGCGAAAAAAAATTACAAGGCGAGATAGAGTATTAGTAGATATTTCGATTGAAAATAAAACATATAGGGTGTTATATTTAAAAAATAAAGTAAAATGACCTTCAAATTACCGTAATTCAAAATTCTGCCAAAAACACCCTATAGATGCACATTGCTGGTAACATAGAAAATAATATTCATTTAATATTCAAGTATCTCGCTGTATAATATTATTGAGAAAAGTTAAAGGAATATATCAATCTGGACGTATTACTTGCGACCTTGCAAATCCGGAATTTAATAGAAAATAAATTATAACTTGGCAACGTCGCAACCGATCCCAAAAATATTTTAGGGTTAAATAGAGATTAATGATGGAAGCTAGAAGAGTTTAAAAAAAAGTTATAGTTCCATATGAAAAAATCAAATTGCAACACCCTGTATATTTCAAATATCTTTAGAATATGCGTCTTAAGTAACCAAACAACTTTTTTATTTGACATTTTCTTCTATCAGGTATACATTGCGAGATATCGTAAAATCACACACTAAATGGACACCCTGTATATTATTGACGTCGCATCCAAATTTTACGTTTCAAATGACGGAATCATTGAATAAGTTATAGAAGAATACATGCTGCTGCTGAAGATGAATCCATAGGTCAAAAAGAAGAAGCTAATCAGTGGAAGGCGGACGAACGTACATCGACCATAATGTGAGGCAGCAGTGAAGCTAGGTTAGCAAAATTTTAGTGTATATTTTCTACATGTGAATGCCGATACCTCATACAAGGCGTAGCTTTCGAGGCGGCAATACTTGCATTGCACAGTACCAATAAATGAGCGAATGGATGAATATTCCGATTCCTTGGTCAATTCTACTGTGACATTATGCATCACATATAGGACTTAAAATGAACCATTTAGGCGCAAAGCACCATTTTTGGTATAAGTAGATATAAAACAAATTGAATATGGCAGCGATTATAAAATTTAGAAGACTGTCACTTTGCCATATAACTATGTATGAAATGCTCAAGCTTAGGTTAGATAGTCAAATTCCAATTGTTTTTGTACTTGGAGAAATCTGAAATTAATTAAGGAAACTTCAGTCGGAGATAACTTGATTTTTTCAAATGGGAGTACCTATTTTTTCATGCAATCAAATGTAAAATCTGATAGCCTTTCTAATGGTATAAGGTTGTGGATATCAATCTATGCTACCGATTTCTCCAAGTACAAAAACAACTAAAACCTAACCCTCTAACCTAAGCTGACGCATTAGTCATATATGGCAAAGTCAGATCTTTCTAAGTTTTATAATCGCTGCGATATTCAATTTTTTCCTGATACCCACTTATACCAAAAATGGTGCTTTGCACCTAAACGATTTGTTTTAAGCCGACTATGTGATACATAAAGTCATACTAGCATGGAGCAAGGAATCTGGACCTAGGAATTTGAAGAAAAATACATAACTTTGACATGACACGTTTTTATTAGATATCCTATATAAAACTCGTTATTTTTATTATTTTAATGTAGTACAACTCGACCTGTATAACTCGTATAGGTATTTTTATGAAAAAAGTCCGCGGCGTATAATAATAATAGGTATTTATTTGCAGTTAACATACACAAAAAATATGAACTGTGTAACTGCAGATTCAAAGAAACAGATTGTGATTCGCCGCTAAAAACTTAATACTGATAGAGTACCAGCTTATATTTAAAAACCACCGTTAAAGAAGTTTGTACATCAAAGAGAGAAAAAAAGGAGTTATAAGAGCAGGAAGCATACTGTTAAAACAATGTAATAGGAAAAAAACGTATATAGTACAAGAATGATATGAAAGCATTATATTTTAATACTTTGTTAGATGCTGCTATCAGGTTATACATATATGCTATATATGAAAAGATCTGCAGCAAGTTACCATTTTATGTGAATGCGTCTGGATAAAGCCTTTATACCTAAGATTCAGCTGGTAGATATCAGTCCTGAGATATTCTTTTATACGCAACACTTTGTGATGCAGTATCAGCGCATATAGTTGACGTCTGCCTGACATCGGCAGTCAAATCCCGTCACTCAGTTCATGAGATATCCTCTAATTATGCTTTCTTATACCACATATAAATCTCAAGCATGATTTTTGTACTTGCTTAATTCTATCTATCGTTTTATCACCATTGAAGTAATTGAACTACTCACATGCTGATTTCGAAACATTCGAAGTAATTTCCGACGAAGTTTTTTTTTATATGTATAAGCCTTCTGAATACATTCAGTCATCTGTTACTTGAATCCCAGCTGTCCTTCAATTATAAAACGAAACTTTTTTGCAAAATATGAAGATGTCAATTGCCCACAATTATTAACTAAATTTATATTTTTCTCTACCGAATTACGATGTTTTCCAAAAAGGTTTATTGCTGATTTTGAGAAATTACACAAATACTCAGAATGGGCTGAGAGCAGATCCCTATGGTGCTACATTTTGTATTTATTATATTTGTATTTATTTGCACACAGAATTGCCGTTTGCAGCATAAAAAGTTTAAAATATGCAAAACTAAATAACAGGAAAACATTAATTTCTATACTTTTTACCTTACCTAATAGCGGCTATTTAACATATCGTTATTTTCGAAAGTACAACTATAATAAAGTATTGCTTGAACTGTTCTATTACTTTGAATATTATTAGAGGTGGAACGATAACTTGGTAGTGACTGGGCAGCATTTGAACTGGAACCTTATGCTAGATTTTATTGTCTCTGCAAAGCGAAACAATTTCTCAATTTGGCACAAAAATTTGAAGCCTGTGTAATTGCACGACTGCTTAGACTGAACCAAAGATTTATATCAGGAACTATATCATTTAGCGAAAAAACGTGAGATGAATTAGTAGCATTACCGAAATAGCATTCCAGCAAAATATATGCAAAATCTATGTATTTTTATGTAAATATGCAATAGCCGCTGAATAAAGACTTAATATTCAAATTTATATGTTAATTGGAAATGCATAATTATCTAGTTACATAGTTATCATGGTGAAACATTTTATAAACGTTGTACAAGACTCAACTTTTGATAGTATAGCATACCCATCGGGGCATTCAGCTGTAAATCCGACTCAAATATTCGACTCCTAAAGCTTTTTTGACGTCAGGAAACAAATAAAATTCGCATTACTCTGAGACTTCAACTCAGGATCGTAAGGATACTACCAATTTTCGTCACATCAAACTACATTGCTTAAAAACTATGGATTATAATCACTCGATCCGCTTTTTGTAACTACGTTCAAGTAACATTCCAGCATTATGTTTAGTGGGGGGGGGGCTTCTAGAACAACTAAGTTATTGGGGGCTCAAGCCGCTTATCTTGCTTTGTTAGCTTTCTGTTCATGATCAAGTGCTCGAATACCTGGTTATACGAACCAAAATACCGGTTTCCAGCTGCTAGTTGAAGTAGTTAGCACAGTTATTTGACACCGTGTGTAAACCTTGCTTTAGCTTTATCACAACGGGTCGGGCAATAAGAGTTGTCGCGCCACAGTGTTGTGTTAGATGAATCTGTTACATGTCTGTACTCACCTTAATACGAAACGCCTCAGGATTGGTGGATTCAATCCCCTTCCTTAAATCAGATTAGGGAGTATGCAATCAGAGGTACGGAACCACCAATGTTTGCACGCAATCAGAAACGGCATCGACGGACATATTGCGTGCCAAACGTACGCGACGCACAGGAAGTCAATCGATCTCCGTGTCACCCGCCAAAAGTTGCCGTTGCAGTGGCGTATGCTTTGAACATTCAGTATATAGGAAGACCGAAAAAGTCTGTTGCTCACCCTATGGAACCAAGACTAGAAAACCTCGTGGCCTTCAAGAAAACTCCTCCTTGTCAACCCTATTACACCTCTTGACGAAAGACAGTAGTATGTCAGGCTCGTTCACTGAGTATAGTAACTCCACCTCAAACTCCGTCCTGCCAGATATCTGAACCCTGTCGGTTATGGATAAAAATGCCAGTGTCACTCAACCGGAATCCCGAAAAGACCTCACGTCACATCAGGGCTAGCAATGGAATGCCACCAATTATTAGTCTATGCTTCAGACAAAAACAATATTGCCTTGAGGTGGGTTGAAGGGCACAACAACAACAACAAAGATAACCGTACAGCGGACGGCCTAGCCAGGACAGCGGCTGACTAAGAATTTTTGCACCATGTGATCTTTTTGAAATGTCGAAAACCACAATTGAAGAAATAGCCAAAAAACGCTCCAATGCCCAAATGGTTAAACGATGGAAAGAACTACAAGGATATCGATTTGCCAAGCAAACCCTTGCAGGATTTGGCATGGTAATATTCAAGACGTGCTTGGTGACGACCAGGTCGAACTGACGTCTCATAGTAGGATTCCTGACTAGCCACTGTCAACTCAAGAAACACCTCCACATTATGGGGTTGTGACACACCGATATGTAGAATGTGTGAAAGCGACGACGAAGCTGTGGAATACGTTATATGTGAGTGCCCAGAATTATCTTCTATTAGAGAGTGTGCGTTGAGCGAGTTTTGGCTTACATCTGCTCACACGAAGGGATGTCCCCAAGCGACCTGCTCACCTTCCTAAAATTAACAGGATAACGGTGTCCCGAGGAAACAATTCCTTGGGAGGATGCACAATGGGTCAGTTGTGGCCTAAGTGCATTGACACTACTCATTCTAACTACTCTACAGATACAGAGAGATCTAAACCTTGAGATTGAGATACATAGCACATCTACCCATCCCTCCCTGAAGAGTGAACGACACATACATAAAAAGACAATAGAAGACAAAACAGAAATTGTTGCTTTAATGCAGAAATAGCTCATGCCGAAAAGTTTAGGTAATTTTACAGGAGACAGTCATTTTTGTCCAGAATCTTAATGAACTAAGATATGCCAATTAAGAGTAGCTAACCAAGTTCAAAAACTGATTTTCTTTTTGCTATATATACCGAGTGAACATTTTATTTATCCATTTACAAAAAAGCTTTGGACACAGGATACATTATTTGATGATTATGCAATTATGCATCCTGATTTTAAATCTGCAGGTAGGTTAGGCGGTGTCATCTAGACATAAAATGGTTTTGTCCAACTTCAGGCATCCTATTATTCTTAGAGCTTGATCAGAACTATTCTATGTACCGCATTTTCATTCAAAAAATACCGAAAATGGAATTAATTATGGTTATATGGCCCACATTTATTATTTCAAGAAGTTGCTATAAAATATTTTCACTTCCTCAGACATCTCTACACATAAACAGAACCGTTACGCGTCCCCAGTTTTCACTCCACTTAACACCAATCGCCACGTTTTCCATCTCACATAATCTGAATTAGTGCTAAATCTCAGAAATACGAATTTTATGGGATATTTACCCATTGGAAGATATTCTCAGAAACCTAATAGAACTGCTAACAATTCAAAGGATTATTCACAAGGCATCTTCCTACAAATATACGTGTACAGAAAACAATGAATCTAAGCCGATTACTGACAGTTTGATTGAAGCAGCTTTTCAATAATTACCAAAGAACAAAATGCCCTTAGAAGAGTTCAAAGAATCACCTTTTAAATTTTTGCCACATGTTGACCATGTATTTTATACTTGGTTTTTTCTAGTGGTATTGCGGTCAATTAAATGAAACAATTTCCCTTTCCACGACGTTTCGGTTTATTATATCTAAGCCATCGTCAGGTGTCTATAAAGAATTATAAAAACAGGTAAATATGTTGTCTAGTAGATGAACTGTATATACAGGGTGGTCCACTAAGCGCGCGGTGCTCCCTAGCGGCCATACCGTTTAAATTACACGAAAATGTTTGGAATAAAACACGTTTATTTTCAAATGATATATATTCAGAAAATATTTTCAAAGATGGCGGACTTCCGGATATACCGGAAGTAGGCATCAACTTCCTTATTTTAAATGGAATACCCTGTATATTATTACGTTTTTGAACTCAGCATCGATTTCTAGGTCCAGTTTGTTAACCATTGTTTATGTCTACGAAGCCTATTTTTGGAGTTATTCAGTAATTTTTACAAAATTTGACGTTTGTAGTACTTCACAAGAAACGTTAATATCTCGGAAGCTGAGCGCAATAGAAAGATACGGCTTTCTGTTTTGAAACAAACAAAGAACGTATTTGTGTTTTAGTAAGATCTTTGTTTCAAAAGAACATTAAATCAATAGACTAGCAATTTTCAAATTTGAAAAGTTAAAAACGTTAAAAACTTTTTTTTTTCAAATGGGATGGTATGATAAGTGTCACATCGGTGGATGCAAAATTTAATTCTCTTTCACTTTTATCTAGGCACATGTGGATCTATCTTTGATGGTTTTCAAGATATTTAGCTTTACTATTCATTTGTACTGACAGAAAATGAAACTGTTATTATTATTGTTATTAAAATGCCTCCCTAGTGTGTGCGGGAAGTAAAAGGGGATACATAACGTAAATAAAATTCGGGCACATATGCTCCGGCTGACGAATGAGATTTATTCCGAGGGAAGCTATATGGAAAAGACTTAATGCTTCCCTTCAATTTTCCCTTTTATAGCATTTTTCATATATAATGCTCCATTTTCCAGATACAAGAAAATGACGTATAAAAGATCGATTTTGCTTCATTTTTATGGACGCTGTGCATGGAGGATGACGGAGGATCATTATCAATGAAATTTAAGGGCGGATCGTCCAAGAAGAGAAAGAGGAGGCGATAAATAATTTGAATAAATTACCGTTTTCAATAGCGCAGGCTGATTGTGAGTTTCCCCAGTAATGGAACACCTACCAAAGGCATCAATACAAATAGGAGTTTATGTAGTTTCTGAACTTTATCCTGTAGTTGTCTGAAGATACTTTTTTTGTGTTTCTGTCACCTCTGTGGCCTTTATCAAAGTACTTATTTTACAACATTTTTTGAATGAGTGACATCATGTGACAGATTTTTTTTGTGAATCAAATATTTTGAAAAAATACTTAATAACAATGATAGAAATTTTCAATGATACGTTTTCTTGCACCGAGCCAAGGTGAATTTTATAATTCTTAACAGGTCGCTTTTAATCTAGGTAACATAATTACATGCTAACCGACAATAAGGATTGCTGAACAATAAACAAACGTTTTGGTTAACCCTGCAGCATTTATCCCAAATATTTGAATTTTTAGCTTACGATTTGAATATAAACTGAGAATAGGGTAAACTCGACTATTGCCGGTACCCTACCTATGGTTGGCATTCTTTCCTATTTTCATAAAAAAATAAGGTAACGATAAAATAATGTGCTTTCAATGTTTCTTCCCGTAAGCGAATCAAGGTAAGTGCTTACCGTTTTGTCAAGATGCACTATCATCGGAGCGTTACCGGAATTAAACAAACATTTACTGAAAAGATCCACTTCCATTACAATATACCCTTGAAGTAATCTCTTAGGTTCAATATACAGGGTGAGCTTTTAGTACCGACTCGGTCGATAACTCCACTACTGTAGAAGATAGCGAAAAAAGTTGTAGCCACGGATATGCTCCTTACTCAGAAAATATTTTGCACATGCATTTTTTTAAATGAGACATCCTATATATTCAAATTTTAATAATGATTTCCGTTCATCCAATTTAGGGTATTGTTACATTATACAGGGTATTTCAAAAGTTATGAACATTTTTATCTCTAAATCGCTGTCAAATGAACGTACCGTATATCAAAAAGTGATGAATCAAAAATCATATTTTCCACACGGATGGATAAAAAATATCATCTAGTTTTAAAATCGGCTATAAAAAATTCCCGCGACGCATATTCGTGTACAGGGTAATGTAGAATGCAAGATACAGGTTTTCTCTTTTTTTTTCAAATGTAACCTTCAATATTTTATTATACCAAAGAATTGCTTTTAATATGCTCTTCCATATTTGTATAAAACTTGTTGTACCTACGTCCATCAGTTTCAGAGATATTTCGATTTTTCGGTAAATTTAAAATACAGCTTCTATTTTTGTACTGAAATTTATTAATTTTGAGGAAGTACTATCGAATTTGTTTTTTATTTAACGAACAACTAAATTATAAGGTCATGATAGTATTTGATGAACTCAAAACCCTGCTGCGGAAACAATTGTGTAGGCGTGGTGCATAATTATAAAGCAGATTTATCAGGTATGCTTTGAAAAATTGACAATTTTCATAATCTGCTTAACAATACCGTACTGTGTGAAAAACGAGCTTCAAAAATTGATTTTTCCATTGAGGGTATTTAGGAGAATTTTTGAGAAATTGCCTACTTGCCTCTAGAATATATCAACTATGAACAGCAATATCCAGAACGGAGGCACCCTAGAACTAATGCGATTGAAAGAATGAAGAATCGTTTTATTTGGACCGTGTCGTTTAATATTTCATAGCTTACCTGATAAATCTGCTTGATAATTATGGATGACGTCTATAAAATTGTTTCCTTAGCACACTTGACCTATATTATCTCAACAATCCAGTGTTTTGACTTAATTAAGTACTATTATGGCCTTCTATTTTAGTTGTTTGTTAAGCAAAAATGAAATTTGATAGTATTTTCTCAAAATAAATAAATTTTAATAAACAAATAGGAGGTATATTTAAAATTTGTAGAAAAATCGAAATATCTCAAAAACTAATGAATTCAGCCATAACAAGTGCTATATAAAGATGAAAGAGCATATTAAAAGCAATTTTTTGGTATAATAAAATATTGGGGGTTACATTTAAAAAAAGAGAGAAAATCTAGGCGTCGTGGGCTTTTTTATAGCCGATTTTAAAACTAGATGATATTTTTCACCCATCCATGTAAGAAAAATGATTTTTGATTCATCACTTTTTGATATACAGCACGTTCAATTGACAGCGATTTGGATATAAAAATGGCCATAACTTTTGAAATACCCTGTATAATGTAACAATGTCCTATATTAGAAGAACGGAAATCATTAGTATAATCTGAATATAGAATAATGTATAGGGTGTCTCATTTAAAAATTGCATGTTTGCATCACCACGTAGTTATGGGTCACCCTGTATGAATCAAAATATTTTTTGAGCAAGGAGCATATCCGTGGCTACAACTTTTATACAACTTTTATCGATATCTTCTATAGTAGTGGTGTTATCGACCGAGCCGGTACTAAAAACTCACCCTGTACATCCATTTTTTGACACCTCTGTGCCAACAACTGGTAATAAAAAAATAAAATAAGCCCATCTAATTTCGGCACTTTAATAGTTTTTGTTTTTTTACTGAGTTCACAAAAACAGTTCAAATGAGAGTAATTGACTGGGAAAAGAGTAATAATAATGGAAATACTTCTCACAGGCAAACAATATTCATATTCTATGTCAGTTTGTTGCTTTCTATTGGCAGTAGTAAAACTAGCTGCTACTTGCAACACTGAGATCATCTTGCGAACATTGTATTAGAAAATATGCTTATTTTTTCACACTATTAGTAATCAGGAATAGTTATATACAATCACAACTGATTATATCCAATTTAAAATTTTCATTTTTTAAGGCTTTGTAGAAAATATTTAAGTGCCAACTACTGATAACGCATAAAAACAGGTTTTCCATTACTAGGAACACAACTAAGAATATATTATAATAATATCTTCAGTCTGTCTATGTCCATTTACAAACATGCTGGTGAAAGAAAAATAATTTAATAATAGAAATTTGATCAAATACGTTTTAAAATAAGGTTTATATATAGTTCAACTACGGCCATCCTGTGGTACAGCACATTAAATTTAACATAAACTAAAAAAAAAAATGGATTCAACGACTTCTATACACTGTAAATAAATGGAGTCAAGTTGATTGACTTAGTATTTCCCACACATAATAATGATACCATTTTAATATTTACACATTGCATGAAGCTATAGTTTGAAGTCCCGTTGCAACCAAATCATCGCCCACCCGCCCACAATAAACATCCAACCCACAAAAGTTCTCGTGATTAGTTTCTTGCGTCTCCCTCCTTAGTGACTGGGATGCCACAGTTTTAATTCTGCATGCTTCAACTGAACGATACGAAATGACCAGGAGCCCTCAAATCGTCTAAAAGCGCAGTTTGAGCTGTCTTTATATGTTTAGTCTTTTATTATTGCTGCGCCGCCACTTACACGATTTTTCCAGAACATACGCGTTTTCCATCATCGCCGCTGTAGTAGTACTGCGTCAAAATTGCATTAAAATCAATTCAATAATTTTCGCGTTACGCAATATAGAACGATCTAAGCAATTTCTATAATAAGCAAGGCATTGTTCGGATGGACCTAAAAAAGTGTATTATGCCGCTAGGTTTTTGATTTACAGGTCAATGGAAAACCCATTATGAATACAACAAAATTTTCAGTTTTACAACCCCCCACTCCTCAACTACCCCAAATTCACCCTTACCCAGCAAAAAGTAGAAAATTGCCAGGAACTCCTAAAACGCCTTAAAACAAGGTTTGAGCTTTTTTTATATTTTTGGTCTTTTTATTATTGCTCCACTGACACGATTTTTGCAGAACATACGCGTCTTCCATCTTTGTCGCGGTAGTAATACCATGTCAAAGCTTCATTAAAATCAGTTCAATAATTTTCGCGCCACGCAATACAGAACGATCTAAAACAATAGGTACTCATATCATACATCACAAATTCCAAGTCCCTTGGTTTCTACAATAATAAGCAAGGCCGTGTTCGGATGGACCTAAAAAAGTGTATTATGCCGCTAGGTTTTTCATTTACAGGTCTTGGGACAGCCCATTATGAATACAACAACCCCAAATTCACTCGTACCCAAAAAAGTAGAGAATGATCAGGGGCCCATTAAACGCCTAAAAACGTAGTTTGAGGAATATTTGAAATTTTTTGTTTTTTGCTAATTACTCTGCCCCCTGTACAACGATTTCCAAAATTATAGGAACATTACCTACTACGACCCCACAGCATATCGCTACCCAAATTTCATCACAATTCATGCAGCGGTTACTGAGATTACGTGGCTAGAAGGAAGTCAATAGACAGGCAGACCGACGGAAATGACTGGCGTGGATTGTCGTTATGTAGATATCATAAAATGCCCAAAAAGCGTAGTATCTCAAGACTGAAACTTTTCGCGATCACAATACTGCCCTATAGGTGTGGGCAGTAAATTGTCGAAAACGATCAGGAAGTTTGAGCTGTTTTTATATCTTTAGTTTTTTATTATTTTTACGTCCCCACTGACACGATTTCCTGAAACCACGCGTTTTCCATTCTCGTCAAGGCAGTCATTAATACTGTGTCAAAATGTCATTAAAATCAATTCAATAAATTCCACGTTACACAATACAGAACGATCTAAAGGCCATACATCAAAAAATTCTGTACCTTGGTTCCTGTAGTAGGCAAGGCAATGTTCGGATGGTCCTAAAAGGTGCATTATGCCGCTAGGCCTATTTTTACAGGTCAATGGACAGTCTATTGTGAATACGACAAATTTTTCAGTTTTAAAACCCCCCACCTCCTAGCCACCCCAATTTCAAAATCTAAAAAAAGTAGAAAACGATAAGGAACCCCTAAAACGTCCAAAGTGAAGTTTGAGAAATATTTGAAAAGCTCTGTTTTTTTCTAATTACTCCGTCATCCATACACCGATTTTCAGAATTATAGCAACACTACCTACTACGATCCCACATCATATCCCTATATCTGAATTTCATCAGAATCCATGCAGCGGTTACTGATATCACGAGAGTAGAAGGACGCCAAGAAACCGACCGACTGACATACAGACCGATAGAAAAAAGATACGTGGGTTTTCGTTATGTAGATATCATAAAACTCCCAAAAAGTGTATTATCTCAATATCGCAAATTTTCGCGATCACAATACGCTCCTCACGCGTCGGTATGACTTTTTTTTTGTGAGCAGAGATTACTCACTATGGTGTACATAAAAGCTTTGAGTAGTTTAGACGTATCAAAGGGCGCTGTGTGAACTGAGTTTCTAAAACGATCGGCAATCCTAAGCTTATAAGACACATCTTTAAGAACCGCTGCTTTTACTTATGAAATTTATATACATCTAATATTGGATTAGGTATAACAATTTTTCTTAATACAGGTCTAGCCGTTTTGTTCATTTTAAGGCAGTAAGGAGGTAAGGATACGGATTTTTTGTTAAGAGAAAAGGTTGAAAACCCTATCTGGAATCCTTAGATCTCAAAGTATATAACATGAGGAAGATTTTTAGTATAGCACCACTGACCTATACAAGAAAACTGCTACTGATTAAACTAATTACTATTAGATAAGACATTGATAATGTTTTTAGGTATGTAATTTCTGGGTTCCTTAATTTTACCTCGAAAAGACGTTGTAGACGTATTTCGTTAGTAGCTAGAATCCCCACCTGAGCATTCACTGTTGGCTTCTAATTAACAGTGCTGTTCCTAAGTGGCGCCGGGAAACAGTAACAAAGCCTACACAGAACACGAGGCTAATGACCAAAGTAGTCGATGCCGATGACACAGAAGTAAAAAAAAATTGCAAATACAGCTTTAGTAGTAGAAAATATTCAATAAAATGCTCGAACCTGTTATACTTCTCTTGTTTGTCATATTACTTCTATTTTTTCTTTAGAAATAAATCAATTTTATTGAGTTACTTCTCTTCCTGTCGAACTTTGAAAAACTCTTGACAAAGTTATTTTTCACCCTTAGCTTCTTGTCTTATAAAAGCGACTTTTTCAGCTTTTAAGACTACTGTTTATTTTGCATCTAACTAGATATTGTTTATCACCGAAAACAGATTCAAACTAGTATAATACCTAAAAACAGGCAAACAGGAATCAAACCTTAATACATCAACAAACAGCAAACACAAACGTCCACACTATTGCATTATTCTGTACGCATTCAACTCCAACAGGCGTGTCCGATATTATATCCATCCGAATTAGA
This sequence comes from Callosobruchus maculatus, assembly GCA_951848785.1. Lineage (NCBI taxonomy): Eukaryota > Metazoa > Arthropoda > Insecta > Coleoptera > Chrysomelidae > Callosobruchus > Callosobruchus maculatus. Next base: position 5,606,133 of record CATOUR010000110.1, on the reverse strand, counting down.
GCAGACTGGTAGGGTTATACGGTAATTAAAATGGAAATCCTATCCAGTACGCAGCCTTAGCAGGAGTCCCGTTCTGTCCTGATGCTCGTTTTAGAAAAGGGATTAATTTTCCATGTTCCCATGCAACTGCCTAATCTTATCAGTATCCCTTTCACTAACGAAATTACTCATTCCAGCTGTTGCTTCTTACGGCGGTCGTAGGTATTACACCATAGGTGTCTCTAGAGACACTATAGTAAAAGCAATTCCGTTTGACCTAAGGTATGAAGATAATGCGATATTGCATAACGCGTGCTTTCTAACTGAGAGCTTTTATCTCCCTTTGCTTCTAACAGTTGAAGCTCAAAATGTGCTCACATGTTTGGTTATTATGATAAAGCAATAGAGTTTTTTTGTGTTACCATATAGGACATGCCTATTCGGCTGGTCAAAAGTACATGGCAAGGGATAGGGCAAATATTTCGTTACAAATTTAGGCAAAGGACTTGCGCATTAGTAATTCAGTCATGTCATTTATCTGTTCAAAGTTATCGTTACTCCAATGTATGGTTCTTATTTTAACATTCTGTATAATCTCTAAAATGTCAAGTTTGTAATCATATTCTAACCCGATATACGTGGTGTTTATTTATTTCGAGGATTTGTGTTTGTTGTAGTTGAATTTTTTGCGGAAAAGGTTGTTGTTCGACGAAAGACAAAAACATGCAAACTAAAAATATTTAACTTTTATAACCTCAGATTTCAACTGCCACCAGCAAAATATTCTAATAAACAGCAATTCAACGCGCAGTCTTACATCCAGTTTGCCCAAATATTTAGAACACGTTCTAAATATTCGAACAAATTGGATGTAAAAGTGCGCATTAGCGAATGCACAGCCATCCTATTTTTTTGTCAAATATTTAGGATGGAAATGACCGTGACATACAGCCCTAAGGGGCCTGGATACACACATTTATACATACGTATTTGCCATGTAAAACACGGACTCACAATTTCTCGCATAACTCACTCTATTTTCATACTCCATATATATAATATTTCAGAAGGCGATAGTTAAGACCTTAATGAATGACAACTATTTTCGATTTTCTCAAAAAAGTTTTTTTATGTGCAATAAAACTCGCAACGCAAAATCATACATTCCATAAATGCCTGTAATTTAACAACCAAACACGATATCAAAAAAAAAGGCTAAATAGTTGCACAAGCGCAAGCTTTCTTCTTCAATTTGCTCTTTGTGTCATTACTGTAAGTTTAAAGGTAACGTCAGGAGCTTGGAAATGCGAAATTCATCTTTATGGTGACCTTTGTACCTTACCTTTGGACCTTTTGACCTTATTTTTTTTGGACTTATCTCCGCTCATCTTAGACACGCATACTGGAGAAAGGGAATAGGCGGCCACGCCTCCTCGCTAACACGGGAATAGGTCTTTTCTTGGATTCTCAATTTCACGCGCTATATCGTAGACCCTTAAGGTAGCACACGGATAAACTGGATTTAGGCAGTGCTGTTGCCTGGTCGAATTCAATTCTATTTGCAGTTTGAGTTTTATCTGGGTTTGGGCGTAGCTGGTTTAACTGGTAGTATTGGGCCATTCTTGCTTGGGTCTTTGTTAACCTTTTTTCGATTTTTCCCAAGTTGTGGGATTGGCACATAATGGCTACGTCATCGGCATAGAAGAAACTATTTGTAGAAGGGCCGATAGGCTGATCATTCGTGTACAAATTGAATAGAAGAGGCGCCAGCATGCTACCCTGGGGGAGACCGTAGACCATACTTCTCCCACCTCCATCGACTCCTCTGTGCTGCAACTCCACGTACAATCTCCTGTTGCACATCAGTGATCTCAGGACCTCTGTCAGATGGAAATTTCGTGTCATCCTTCAGATTTTTTCCACAAGGGTTTTGTGGCTAATGGTACCATAAGCCGCCGAAAAGTTTACGAACACTCTCCCGTTTTTCGCTCCTTTGGAAACCATGCTCCATCTGTTTTGTATGAGCCATTCATACACCTTAAAGGGAGAACAGAGGAGGGATATTGGTCGATAGCTCTAGCTAATCTATTTTAATTCATATGTGTTTAATATACAGGGTGTCCCATGACGATTAAGACAAGCAATATATCGGAACTCGGTAGTAGTAGCGAATTATAATTTTGGGGGTGTAAATAAGAGCAAATATAGTATCTTTTCTTATTCCTGCGTCACCCAATGAGGTATGCGTTTTTGAACACGTGACGTCCGATTCAAAATTTTAAATGCATATTTGTGACTTTTTGTGTTCCTCCCGATAAAACAATTTCAATAAACTAGCACACTTGGGGTCTAAAGTGATTCATTCAAGAGCTACAGGTACTTAAAGGTTGGTACTTCTACCATTGATTATGACATGTACTCCCACAGTTAAATTATTTTGGTAGTGTTTCATAATGGTATTGGTACAGTCCTTTAAGCACCTGTAGCTCTTAAATTAATCACTTTAGACCCCAAGTGTGCTAGTTTATTGAAATTGTTTTATCGAGAGGAATACAAAGAGTCACAAATATACAGGATGTCTCATTAAAATTTTTGATTCTGACGTCAAGTGACCAAAAACAAATTACCTCGTTGGGTGACACAATAATAAGGAAAGATACTATATTTGCTCTAATTTACACCTCCAAAATCATAATTCGCTACTATTGCCCAGTTTCGATATATTGCTTGTCTTAATCGTCGTGGGACACCCTGTATAATAAGGTATGACCAGGCGGCAGAAAAGATTTGCTTGTGCGCCATCTGGTACCCGAAGGTAACGGCAAACCAAAGAATGTCGCTGCAAAACAGCAGCAAACTTCTTGGTGGAACGCAAAGGCGCGTTCGCTTGACCTGACCAGAAGCGCGCGCTTATATGCCAACTGCATATGAGAGTGGGTTTCACGCTTATTAGCGATCATTAGTGCGCCATAGGTCGATTGACGGAGATAGAGAGCATCAGAATTTTCATGTCACGCAGACATGTAAAGCATGTAAGGGTAGGCGGCAGAAAAGATCTGCCTGTGCGCCATCTGGTACCCGAAGGTAACTGCAAACCAAAGAATGTCGCTGCTAAACAGCAGCAAACTTCTTAGTCGAACGCAAAGGCGCGTTCGCTTGACCTGACCAGAAGGGCGCGCTTCTATGCCAACTGCATACGAGAGTCGATATACGAGGGTTGCTCCATATCTCCGTCAATCCACCAGTACGCAGACAGCTGTTTCACGCTTATTTGCGTTCCATCAAGAAGTTTGCTGCTGTTTAGCAGCGACATTCTTTGATTTGCCGTTACCTTCGGGTACCATATGGCGCACAGGCAGATCTTTTCGGCCGCCTACTCTCACATGCTTTACATGTCTGAGAGACATGAAAATTCTGATGCTCTCTATCTCCGTCAATTGACCTATGGCGCACTGATGATCGCTAATAAGCGTGAAACGGCTATCTGCGTACTGGTGGATTGACGGAGATATAGAGCAGCGCTCGTATAATGAGATATGTCAATATTGTGACATAAGCTTTGACAGCCTTGGTCACTTTTGAATGCACGTGCTAGTTAGTTTCAGTATTTAAACTCTTTTATTTTGCTTTAGTTTTACATATTTTTGTACTATTACCTGTTATTGGGTATAAACCTGTTGATAATATACACGTCTAAAAATGTAAGTACGGTTATGTGTACACTCGTCACATCCTATGTAGTTAAGGCATACTAAACAGAGCAGGAAGGATAACGGAAAATGGCATTACGAAAAAGAAAATTTAATTAGCTCAGCTTCAAATGAAGGCTGATTCGAGAACCTCTATTTCAAAATTAATAATTCTGTTATAAATGGCACGGTTTTCGCAGCAAACTGCTATTCATAACCTGAGGAAATAGGTAGATAAGAGAAGTGCGTAAGAAAATGGTATGTACCTGCAGCTTCGTGTTGTGTATAAGAAATATGGTGTACAGGGTGAGTCAAGCTCAACGCCACGGACTTTTGTGACCAAACCATACCACTTTTCAAAAAATCAACTTTGCTAGTATATGTAGATCGAGTTGGACTACATTTTAAACATAATGACTTTTATACAGAGTTCTAATAAAACATATCAAAGTTGTGTTTTTTTAAACGGAACACCCTGTATATTATTACGTATGTAGATTCCCGGGTGAATTTTAGTATCATCAATATATATTATCACCGATGGGACTTCAAACGAACCGTCTAGGTGCAAATCACAATTTTTGGTATAAATAGATATCAGAAAAAATGAATATCGGAGCTATTATAAAACTTAGAGGGCTGTGACTTTACCGTGTCACTAAGCATGAAATGCGTCAGCTTACGTTATACGGTCAAGTCTAAATTACATTTGTACTTGGAGAAATCGGTAGATCAATTAAGGGAACGTCAATCAGAGATAACTTGATTATTTTAAAAGGGAATGCCTAATTATTTTATACATTCAAATGTAAAATATGACAGCCTATCTAATGATATACCGGTATTTTGCAACTTTCCTACTTATAAGTGACTTAGAAGACCATATAAACAAAAACATGTTTAGATGGAGGAAAATAACTAACTTAGCAGATAGATGGATGAACTAGATAGAAGCGACAAGATTATAAGAATGACTTACAATAAATCAACTCTAACCAGAGAGTTTGTACAGTTTGTGCTAGACAGTTTGTTTATACTAGTTCTGCAACCATTCGAAAAGCAATTGTTGAGTACGCAGGTCCTTCTGTTTCGTGCACCAGACGAAACTGTTTCGTCATGCAGTGTCCTAGGAAATTGTAAGTAAAATTATTTAATATTTATTTTTAATTTTCTTATTTCTCTCTTTTTGTTCCTTTTTGAGAACTATTATTGACAAACACCTTAAAATTTACAGTTCTTTTTTAGTATACTTTATGCTTAATACGTAATATAATCATATAGAAAAACATATATATTTTTATGGACACTACCTGAAGTTGGTTTTGAATTAATAGAAACCGAAACGTCATAGAACAAACCAGAAATGTTTTATATGACCACTAAGCAAGCAATAATAGTTTACACAGGCTGTAAGTTCCAAACAGTACAAGAGTACTTAGGTTTTAATATTTGACGATACATTCACAATGGGGTACCGCCTTATTAAATAAACCTGTGTCATTTGTTCCATCCCGTATACATTCTGAGATATTTTGAAACTCATACAAATTCTCTACAAAACAGTCTTAAAAGAATTCAAATCACGTAAAATGCAATAGTATATTCTTCAACGAGTTGAAATCAACAAGTCAGTTACATATATTACCATTATTGCGAGTTGAATCGACAGGGTGTCCAGTTAGTGTGTAATTCTTCGATATCTCGCAAAGTATACCCGATAGAAGAAAATGTCAAATACAAAAGTTATTTGGTTACTTAAGACGCATATTCTAAAAATATTTTAAAATATACAGGATGTTGCGGGAAAGTAGAATAGTGATCAACTTGATTTTTTTATATGGAACTATAACCTTTTCTTAAATTGTTCTAGTTTCCATCATTGATCTCTATTCAACCTAAAATATTTTTGGGATCAATTGCGACGTTGCCAAGTTATAATTTATTTTCTATTAATTTCCGGATTTGCAAGGTCGCAAGTAATACGTCCAAATTGATATATTCCTTCAACTTTTCCCAATAATATTATACAGCAGGTTACTTGAATATTAAGTGGATACTATTTTGGATGTTACCAGCAATTTGTATCTACAGGGTGTTTTTGGCAGAATATTAAATTACGGCAACTTCAAGGTCATTTTACTTTGTTTTTTTAAATGTTACACCCTGTATGTTTTTTTAAATCGAATATCTAGTAATACCCTATCTCGCCTTGTAATTTTTTTTTCGCGTTTGTGGCGTTGCCAAGTTATACATTATTTTTCCAAATTTTTAAACAAATATCCCCGATTTTAATGTATTTTTAATCAAATCCTCTGCTTATTTTTATTGCAGTAAATTGCACATGTCGAACTTAGTAAGATCTCAAAATTTCAAAATTTTGTTTCTGATAATTACTGAGATGCGGCAACACCGCTTTTTCAGTAAACGGTACCGGAACGCCTAAATATTTCCAAAACCGCCATAGCTGGAGAGGTAAAATTTAATACTTGGAGGTTTTTGAACATACAGAATTCAAAAACGCTAACAGCAGTGTTGTCAGATTTACCATTTTTACGTCATAATTTTGAGTGGAATGCCCTATTTATGAAGTCTAACGTAAAAGTGGTAAATCTGACAACACTGCTGTTAGCGTTTTTGAATTCTGTATGTTCAAAAACCCCCAAGTATTGAATTTCACCTCTCCAGCTGTGGCGGTTCTGGAATTATTTAAGCGTTCCTGTACCGTTTACTGTAAAAGCGGTGTTGCCGTATCTCAGTAATTATTAGAAACAAAATTTTGAAATTGTGAAAAGTCAAAGGAATATATCAATTTGGACGTATTACTTGCGACCTTGCAATAAATTAACCTTAAAATAAACCTTGAAGTGTAAGGTATATAAATACAGGGTATCCCACGACGATTAAGACAAGAAATATGTCGGAACTGGGCAGTAGCAGAGAATTATAATTTTGGGCATGTAAATTAGAGCAGATGTTGTGTCTTTTTTTGTCATTGTACTACCCAATGAGGTATTTGTTTTTGGTCACGTGACATTCGATTCAAAATTATTAATGGGACACCCTGTATATTTGTGCCTGTGTTCCTCCCGATAAAACAATTCCAACAAACTAGCACACGTGGGGTCTAAAGTGATTAGTTCAAGAGCTACAGGTACTAAAAGGATTGTGTTACGCTGGAAGCGTATAGTGAAACAAAATATCTATTCGGTGAAAATATTTTTATTGATAACTTTAACAATCTAGTTTCTGCAGTAGCAATTGGAATGACAGTGAAAAGCAAAATTTCAAAAATAATTTATTCACATCCATGTAAGGCATTTCCACATGATTATCTTTTAAAATTGTACATACGAGTTCGTATACACTATACCATAAAATTTATAAACTGTGATCTCAAAAATAAGCCAAATAAACAAAACATTAAGGCAAAAAAGCACTACAGCACCTTTGAACCATCAGTTTTTTCTCATCTACGAAACAGCTACAATATGTGAAATTATTTGAGATTCATTAGTAATAGTTTTACTAGGCTTAATTTTTGATAACCATTTATGCAACTTAGTGCATTAGCAAAATAAACGTTATATTTGTATTTGTATGTCTAACTCTCCGTCAATACATAGTTTTTGAATGACCCTCGTATATACGTACAACCCAGGCGTTAGCAAGTTCCCGCTAAAAGACCCTCGTACTCAAAACCAGCAAAAACCAACGCAAAAACTAGCTGGGGCGTGCGGCCGCGGCATCGCTTTCATGTGAGTTCTTCAAAGTGCCGACGGAGAGTGATCCAACTTATATATGTATTCCGTAAACTTTGTCTTTGCCTAGAGTGTATTTAATCATAATGCGTTTCCAAGAGATCGGTACTGGTATTTAGTAGGTGTTTTTTATAACCCACGGCTCTAGCGTGGAGTAGGTATGAAAACTAATTCATGCTGTTTATTTATAGGTTTATAGGATTCGCTGTATGACTTAATGGGAGTAGGTAAAGTAATTCAAGTCAACTAGATCTTAAGACCCGCAAAAGGAAAGCATATAATTTTGACAAAAGGGGTGGCTGGTTGTGGTGCACCGAGGATCCCCGTGAAAACCTTTTTGCAATTCAACATAGATTTCTCGATATTGATTTATCAACAAATTAGCTCAAAATAAATCGCGGAACTTACGTTACAACTTTTAAAAGCAGTTTTAATATACAAAGAATACAGTGTTATCTGGGTTCTTAGACGTCGTCTATTCCAATTTCTTCCCAATACCTCTCTACGTTCTCCTAGTACACGGCTAAACACCTCCAATATTATTAAATAAAAAACCTTTTAAAAAACCAGCGACAAATTTCTTAAAACTGGCAAACAGGGAAGGTTGATAGAGTCAATGGGACTATATAAAGATGGTATCCGAATCTTCCAAGTCCGATATTTATGCGAAAATTGCTAAAAATAGTGTATTATACAATAACTATGAGTAGGGCATGTATATGTGTACAAGCTCGAAATTTTACTTCTTAACTTATCTTCAAGCTCAAAGATAGTTCTAATATGTACTAAGATTCTTAAAACACCTTTGCAGTAAGGTTTTGAAAACTGAAGAACGTTATATTGAATAAGTATTAAAGTGTAGTAGAACAAAATAGTCACCTGAAAAATAATAGGATATTTGTACGGCTTGTGTTGCTAAAAGTATTATAGTTATTGTTACAAGCTTGAGGAAATACTTTTTTCAGATAAGAGATAAGTTAAATCATTTCAGGGAATCAGTAAACGCAATCCAATTAAAAGATTCCATAGCAGCATCACGCGCTTTAATGATGCTTTTGAAACTTATCCTATGAGACTGAAATGAAAGACGGCAGAAATTTAGGGGATTATCCGAAGCATTAAAAATAGTGGCACCTAAAAAACTTGAAAAAAGCTTTCCAACACGTTTAAGACCTATATATGGCTTGGAGTTTGTCATTTCCAGCGTCAACGTAATTAAATAGTAATATAAAGTAATAAAAGAAAACGCCTAGCTATGATGAACTTTTTAATTACTATTTGGTTGTGGAATTTTTAACATACATACTCCGCATATTTTGCCAAATCTGTGATCCTTCTATGAGAGGCCTCTGTGATCCATGTGTTCCCTTTACCTCCCTTTGCGGCATTTCCATAATTTTGTAGTTCCCTGACTGTGTTGCTAACGAGCGAATATGTTATACCCAGATTGCCTCCACTGTAACCTTCAGTAAACACTAATGAACCCAATTGGGTAATGTAGAAGGTTGTTCCCGTAAATACTCGTCTACATACTGTATATGTAGGTATATCGAAAACAAAGCTTTGATGACTTGTTTAGCAAAATCGATAAAGATGATATTATAGAGAGCGATCAACGAATTAATAAGGTACACCCATCTAGCTCTGCATCAGCCAAATTGTATTTCAAATAAATATGGTTAAATAAAACTAGCAAGTACGCTTTTAAGGAACATCGGACTAAAAGGTTAAAAATCATTTTTGAAATAAGTCTGAAACAACAATGAAGTTTTACGTCAACAGCACATCCATAATTTTATTGTGGATGCAGTTCGTGGTGAAACTTGACAAGTGTAAAACAGGAATTTGACGTCAAATAATCCCAAGGATATTTTCGTCGATTTTTTTTTGCTATTATAATGACTCTGGTCAGAGACCAACAGGCCAGATCATTTTGCCCCATCCTTTCATAAGGAGGGGAAATTTTAAACTGATTTATTCACGATTTAGAACCTGCTCTAGTTTGTGGTCAAGTTTCACGTCAAATTTGGTAGTGCCAACCATAAAATCATATAACGCATGTTGCAGACTCGTCTCCGTATATTATTAGACATTTTCTAAGTAAAAATTCGTAATCAAGTTAAAAGTTTCAACTGACAAAGGGCCACATAAATGCGAATTGAAAAGATTTCGCGAGAATCGGCAAATCATATGACAGCAACAGTGTTGGCAGCACTGCATACTAACACAAAATTCATGGTTTTATTCTCAGATATATCACACAATCGGTTTGACCCTAAAGAAGACCATGGATTAATCCATGAATAAATTCGCAAAGAAATTGCCGATATAAAACGGGTATAAGTGTAAGAGCGTGAGATTGATAACCATTATATGCAACAAATTGCAGACGATTCTGTAGATAAGATGATCGCAACAGTACAGAGCAGTCAGTGAAGCTGGACAAGTCTAATTTTTATAGTTACTAGGAGTGACATAACCTCACTTAAGGTATGAAAAATAAATCACGCTGTTTGTTTAAAGGTAGCACCTGCTCAGAAAAACTTAGGGCGTGTAACGGAATGGTAGTGATAAAAATATGTTCTTACTCTTGAAACGACAAGGTAGCGGAATAATAGCACAAAAGATTCCACCGCTTATTTGTTACGAGACTTCAAAGTATAGTTTACCACAACAACAACAATTTTCGATGTTGTCGTTCGATTGAAAAGCGTAAATTCATGCTTCAAGTTCGATGATGGCACGAACTAAAACCATGCCGATAACTTCTCTTCTGTTATACCAACATCTATATGTAGCATCCTTTCTGTCTGCCACGTTACGAAAGAGAGCCCATGGAGCTGTTAATTTTTAATTGTCGCTATTTAGAGCTATATATAGGTATATAGCGGGGATACTATAGCCGTGGCCGCTTCCCGCATATTATTCTCCAGCCTTTTCTATATATCCATTCATCATCTTTTATTTCCCTGGACCTCATGTTTTCCTCCATACCTTGCCTCCATGTTGTGGCCGGTCTCCCTCTTCTCCTTCTACCACTTGGTGTATAATTGAGAACTCTTTTTGGTCATCGTTCATCTGTCATTCTCATCACATGGCCATACCAGATCAGTTGACGTGTATCTATCCTGTTGTTGACAGTGACATCCATATCATTATTATTCTTCAAATATTTCATGTCACTTCACGTAAAGTAACGATTCAGTTGCTAAGGCCAAGAAAAGTAGTTTTTGAACTAGAATCCGCAAACTCAAACATAATCTATACAGACAGAAGTTGAGAGTTCGATGTTGAATGCTGAATAAGAAGAAGAATAAGAATGAAAAAGTTGTGAGAAAATACTTACTATTTGTTCGCTGCGGAGTTTTCAGTGCGGTCCTGCCACATCAGCTTTATAGATACAGTTCGCTAAACTGGAGAGCACACGTATTTCTTTCTGACTTTGGACCATTCGAAGCTATCTAGGTCCTCCAGCGTATCCGCCATGATGTGATACAAACATCCTGGGTTTCTAGCTCTTTAAACGAGGTAGACAAATCGACAGGGTGTAGGGTGAATACGGTCAGGTAAACGATCAGCATACGCATGCGAAGTCTGAGGCATTTTTACCAGATTCACCGTACACTAAAATCATGTCCACCAGTTCATTATAGTTATAGTGCTTGCACCATTTTTCTTGTTTTTAAAGTCCGATGCAGCACGTCAACAACTCGATAGGCCTCAAACGCGCACTGCTACGTATGCCCCATAACCACATGCATTTTTTGTGTCTGTTTGGATCTAATCGCACAGAAACGGAATGAGAAATGAGGATTTCATTATTGGTCAATATTTTGATATCCCTAAATACTTCGTTTATATGTTATTGGGTAAAATCTCCCCTTTTGGCGAGTACAGTACTATAGCTCCTCTGTAGAAATATCACAAATTAGGAAATATCCTGTATATAAGCAGCAACATCATCATTATAGTTTATTAAGTCACGAATGTTTTTTAAGCTTAGGCCTCAATCAGTTCATATAAAGACACGAGTCAAATGTTAAAAAAAAGAAAAATAGTTTTTCAAGACCATCATCTATCAGTCAATAAATAATCTATAAGTATGCCTAGTATGTAAGGAATGTAGCATATATCTCAGTAAATAATGATTTAATACATTTTTATATACAAGTTGTTTAAGGTTCTATTCCCCACAAAACGGCAATATTAAGTTGCTTCTGTTTCACAAAACAAATGAGCAACGAAAAGCAATCGTTTTTTGTCATAACATGTTAATACCCAAATACAAGAAAATGCTTCAAAAAAAAAAAAATAAAACTTCATTAAGTTTATTGCATCAGTAACATTAATCTAGTTTGTATGTTACATTAAAATAAAACAAATGAGCATGTACTTTTCTTACTAAGCCTCGAAAATGTGTCCAAATCTTGCCCAGAATGCTCAGAAACTCTTTTCAAGCTTCCTGTGATAGGTTTGGCAAGACAGTTAATGGTGAACATGTTAAATACCTAATGTGATGAATACCGTTTCATTGCTCATTTCGTTTTGTCTTCTAGGGCTAATAAGAAACGACCTGACTTATTTGTTTTATTTTGGTATAAAATACATAGTATTTGGGTACTTACATGTAATATCATTGGAAAGAGAAAAAAAGTTGTATCAAATGAGAATAATGAAAGGGTACATTACTATTAAAAAAATATTAATTATTTTTCGTTACTCATTTGCTTTCTGAAACAAACACAAGTGAATACTATCGTATTACAGGAAATACGATATTAAACAACTTTATGTAAAAACAATATTCGTACAATCATTATTTACTGAGATGCTATATTTCTTACATAATAGGCATACTGTACATAAGCGCTATCATAATCAGTGTTTATTACGTCACGAATGTGCTTTGAACCTGTAATTCTGACTTACTCCTGAAGTATATATCGATTATGGGCGGCAAATTTCAGCATATCACTTCGTGTTCTTGACAGGCACTCCTCGCTGGGATTCCGAACATTTCTTAATCTAATCTGTTTGTCCAAAGGTATTCTGGAGTTGACGAGGGATGGATCGTGGGAAGATAGAACTAGTTCGATTAGTAGATCGAATGTCAGACGAGAAATCTAACCCCCTTGTCCACTGCAAATTTGCTGGGGTTTGTCTTATAATTGAAAATGAGGAGAGGGCCATATGAGAATTTAAATATATGGAGAAAAACCGGCGTTTAGTCCCTGACTGGCATTAGTATGAGTTTTTGCTTCTACCTGCTAGGCTAAATCAATTCTTTTTCTTATTTCGTTTGCTTGTCTTGTAGTAAAGCAGGAGTTACATGCCTTAGGTAAGATTTGAAGGACGCAAGATGCTGTTGATGCTGTAAAAATAAAGCAGATAGTTTTCAAATATAGGTTCAGAAAGCAATAACAGTAATTGGTGTATCTGATAAGAATATACTTACAAAAAGTCAATTTAGGTGCACTGCAGTACTTAAAATTATAGGCATAATCTCAAAACCTACATGGTTGAAATATACCTATACATATACTAAGTGATATAGAAAACAGAAAACCCAGTATTAACGAATTTGAGAGAATTTCATTTCATTTTTACTTCCCACTCAGATATGTGATCGCGAAAATTTTCGATTTTGAGATAACACGCTTTTTGGGCGTTTTATGATACCTAGGTATCGAAAATCCACGTCACTCATTTCCGTCTGTCTGTCTGTCTGTCTGTCTGTCTGTCGGTCTGTCTGTCGGTCTGTCTGTCGGTCTGTCAGTCTGTTGGCGTTTTTCTAGCCTCGTAATCTCAGCAACCGCTGCATGGATTTTGATGAAATTAGGACAGCAATATGCTGTGGCGTCGTGGTAGGTAATGATGATTTTCTACTTTTTTTTGGTGAGGGTGAAATTTGGGATGGTTGGCAAGGGTGGGGGGTTGTATAATTCAAAAATTTGTTGTATTCTTAATAGACTGTCCACTGACCTGCGAAGGAAGCCCTAGCAGCATAGATAGCTTTTTTAGGTCCATCCGAACATTGCCTTGCACAGAGCAAAGGACTTTTTTTTTTGGTGTAAACATACGAGTATTTCTTTGATGGTTCTATACTGTGTAATGAGGATACTGTTGAATTGACTTTAATGAAATTTTGACACAGTATTACTACCGTTGCGAGGATGGAAAATGTATGTGGTTTTAATAAATCGTGCCAGTGGCGGCGCAGAAATAATGCAAAAATTAAAAATATAAAAACAGCTCAAACTTTGTTTTTAAGCGTTTTAGAGGTTCCTGATCATTTTCTGCGTTCTTTGGGTGGGGGTGAAATTGGGGTGGTTGGGGAGTGGGTGGTTGCAAAACTGAAGAATGTCTTGTATTCATAATAGCCTGTCCACTAACAGATGAAGGAAGACCTAGCGACACAAATCACCTTTTTAGGTCCACATTGCTTAGCCTTTTACGGAAACTAAGGGACTTGGAATTTTCTGTATACATATGATAATTTATTGCTTTAAATCGTCTTGTAGTTTGTAACGTGGACTCTATTAAATTGATTCTAATGAAATTGATAGGGTATTATTACCGTTCTGAGGATGAAAAACGCGATTTGTTAAAAATCCTGTCAGTGGCAGTGTAACAATAATAAAAAAACTAAAAGTATGAAAACAACTCAAATTTCGTTTTACATGTGTTAGGGGTTTCTGATCATTTCCTACCTGTTTTTTGGGTGGGGGTAAAATTGGGGTGGTTGAGGGGTGGGGGGAGTGAAAAACTGAAAAGATTGTAGTATCGATAATACGCTGTCCATTGACCTGTCAAGGCAAGACCTAGCGGCATAAGAACATTTTAGGGGGGTGGGGGGAGGCTGGAGATTATTTGGTTGCAAGGGATCTCAGACTAAAGCTTCATGCTATGGGAAAATAATAAACTGGTATCAGCGTAATGTGTGGGAAGTACTGAGTCAATCAACTTGACGTCATTTTTCTTCAATCATATACAGATAGAGAGGTTATTGTTAATGTCTGTTCTCAGAAAAAAAAAGGCGTCGAGTGTCTTGCCTCAGTGTCTCCCACATATTATCGGTGCTAACAAAAAGTTTGGAATGCTCTTTCACCATTTCTTCAATATATACTGTAACCCTTTCACACAGTTGCGATGCTTGGAGAGGTCGTAGGGATATTATCAGTAGGTAATAAAAAGATTCTTTATATATTAGTCTAAACTTTTTAAGACTTTGTTGTATTACAAACTCTGGGAGGGTATTTAGCATGATGCGCTTTCACCATTTTTTCAAAAAATTACAGAAAATGTTCCAAAACCCTGTGATTCTGAAGACCTGAGCATCGCAGGGTCATTCTTCAACACAGATCAATCATTTAGACAATAATAATTATAATACAATACTTTTTTCGTCAAGAAGTTGAATAAGTAAAAAAAATGCTTATTTGTCTCTAATGATACGCAGGAAGCTGATGGCTTTGTTCACCAGTTGTATTTTCGTTGTTTATAGGTATTGAATAACTAACCACTGGATCTAAAAAGTTAGCTGCGGCACCGCTAGATTGAGTTAACAGTTCTGCAGTCTGGTCCTTAACTAGCTTTTCACTACCCTACGATTTTGTCATATTTACCATGCATGTAAGAAGGTTTTTCCAGTACATGCATAGCAGTTTCTAGATGTCAGATTTAGGCATGTTGATGGTCAAGGATTAAGAGGTTCTCTGGCAATCTAACGATCAGGTGACCTTGCGCTTAACCATGATCACAACATAATGCTGTAGTGTTCTGTGGTCTAAACGGCAAGGAAACCTGTATAAAAAAGAGACCAGTAGAGAGTACAGTGGCATTTTTAATTGGTAATAATAATCTGATTGGTCCACATTTTTTTCCGAACATCTACCACTTTTATTTTTGATTGAATAGGAAAGTATGCGTATAATTGTGAGAAATGTAATGACGTTCAAGAAAGAAAATGCAAATACTGTTCGTGTTGTGTATGCTATTAATGTGATGATGGATACCATCTTACCTGTTTGAAGCCGCCTTTAGAAAGTGTAGCAGATGAAGAATGGTGAGTTGAGGTGTTGAGGAGTGACGTTTTGGCATAGAACTTCTTTAGGTACCAACTCTCAATGAAGATCGGCAACAATTTCGATAAATGCTTCTCTATCTTGTGCTCGCCTGAGTAGAGTATGAGAATCGAGTCCCGCCCAGTCTCTCTTTTGAACCATGCGTTTTGTCTGCGCTTCGGCAATCGTTTGCCTTCGATTTTGTCTTTTATTATTAGTTTCAGAAGGGCATATTTATTGTGCCTCATGACATGTCTAAGATAGGCGGTCTTTCTTCTTTTACGTTGGTGAAGTAATCACGTTCCCTGTTCCTTCGCCGCAGAACTTTGATATTTGTAACGCAGTATATTGAAGGTATTCTTAACATGCTGATTTATTTGTAGCCCCACCTGATCATCAACTAAAGCTATTCCGTCGATTAGTCCTTGAGGACCCTCAGAACTATCTGCAATGATGACTGTCATCGGCATTCTTCGAATTCATCAACTGCCTGTCATAGAATAGCAGTCGACTTATCTTTTTTATCGCTATGTATAGAAAAGGTATGCATGTATACTCAATGTCCTAGAATTTGGGACATTCATTATACATCGAGACTTAGAGAAATCATTTTTTGATAATATGCTCATTACGTATACAGTATTGTTGAAAATTCTAATTTTTGAAATGAAACCAGTCTCGGAGATCGTTCAAACATGATATGCGTCTTCTCCCAACTGATCTTCTTCCCTCAATTTTTCCTTGCATTATAAGCCTTAAAATTTTATACCCATAACTGATGAGAGTACATGTATTAGATGTTCGAGTTTTTTTTCTGTACGGCAAAGACCAATGTAGATGTAGATATCATAATACGCCCAAAAAGCGTATTATGTCGATATAGAAAATTTTTACGATTATAATAAGGCCCTACCCCCTATCGACATGGGAAGTAGAATGTGCAAAACGATCATGAACCTCCAAATCGTCTAAAAAAAGGAGTTTGAGCTGTTTTTATATTCTTAGTTTTCCGACTATTGGTGCGCCGATACTAACACGATTTATGAAGATTATTCGAGTTGTCCCTTCTCGTCATGGTAACAATTTTGTGTCAGTATTTCACTAAAATCAATTAAATAATATCCAGGCTACACAATAGAGAACAACCTAAAGCAATACTGGTATGCATCCATGAGAAATTTCACTTGATTTTTAGAATGCAACGTACGGATGAACTTAAAGAAGTGTTATGCCGCTAAAAAAATTATCTAACAAGATTTGATCCCAGTAAATAAAAAAAATGCTCACTAGAATAACATTTTTTTAGAATACTTCCTGATAAAACTTTTACGTTACTGACGCCATGACCGTAATTACTTGGCGCATCTGAACAGTTCTTTCTAAGCACAGCTTTATTTTACAATGTTGTGGTGACTTAGACTGGTGAAGCTATTTTTCAGTACTTATTCGTAGAACTAAAATTAATCCCAGTTTGTACTGTGTACCTTCACACAAAAAGTTTTGCTTGTAACGATAGTATCCACCAGTTGCAACACATTTTCTAGCAGCAACGTGGAGAGTGAATAATGCCTGAGATTATCCACAGACACTGAAAAATAATTCTCCTTAATCTTCGTCGTGCCTTCCTGAGCAAAAATGCGGTTAAGTAATCACTTAAGTGACAAATTATAGCGTTGCTGAAATATGTATAACCGTGCAGCGAGCTCTGGCTGGATTCAAGAAACAAATAGTCCAGGAATATGATACGAATATCAACAAGCAGATTACTAAACCTCTAAATTTTTAGCTGAAAGACGTCAGATGAAAGTCAAATGATTCAAGAACATTTTCAAGCAGCTAAGAACGCAATACCAGTCAATTCTATAACCCTGGCTCAAAAAATCCGATGTTCGCCCACAAATAATCGGTATTCGAGGCACACACCGTATGTGTGGTTGAAATAATATTCATGTTAGTTGCTGAATATTCGGCGTGTTCGCCGCGAAGGTCAAATGATTCAAGAACATTTCAAGAAGCTAAGAACGCAATGCCCCGTGTGGGGGCGGGTTAGAATATCTCCTATCATATATCCTGCGTGTCGTAAAAGGCGACTAAAAAGAACCGAAACTACTGTCGGTATAAGCAGTAACCTCTTCTCAACCAACAGCTTTGGGTGGACGAGTTGAGAAGAGTCACGACACCTTCTTGTCCTTGGGATGAGAAATTGCCCCTAAAGGCGGATGAACCAGTTGGTACCATCTGGTCAACGGCATGAGGATGCAGAAAGCAAACAGGAAACTACTGCATTGAAGATCTTTAAGATATTCCAAGAGAAACTCGTAAAGTGAGTAAATGCATTTTACGAGGTCACAACATGTCTGTTAAGACATTGTGACTATGATGATGAAGAACGCCACACCATTCAATTCTATAACCCTGGCTCCACAAATGCGTTGTTCGCCCACAAATAATCGGAAAATGAATACAGAACAAAGCACCTGAATATTCGTTCTGTCTATATTCGCTCTGTCACCGACACTTGCGTTGACAAATAATACTTCCACACCGATAGGCGAGGGCAGTATTGTGATCGCGAAGATTTTCGAATTTGAGATAATACATTTTTTGGGCGTTTTATGATATCTGCATAACGAAAACTCTTGTCACTCATTTCTGTTGGTCTGTCTGTCCATTGGCGTTTTTTTAGCTGCGTAATTTCAGTAACCGCTGATCTCTGCAGCATTTTTATCTCAAAATCCGAAGAACCCTTTCTACGACATTTGCAACAGTGCATGCAACTATGGTGGGCGATCATCGTATTGTTTCAGGGTTCTTTCTTCTTTTGTTTAAATTATCATAATAGCACAGAAAAAAACAGACAGCTGCAGCTTTTGTATCATCGTGAACTGGATGTAGAGCAAGTGAGGGTGAGACGAGTACTTTGCACATTTATATTCACATGGAAATATTCGCTTATATTTATGTCGATGGTGAAGCAAATGTTCGTACATTATCATTATTTTCTGAATATTCACAAAATATCCAAATATTTGAACACGCATGTGTGGAGCCGGGGTAAGGGTAATTGATCATTTCTATAATTAG
The DNA here is from genome assembly GCA_951848785.1 of Callosobruchus maculatus. Classification (NCBI taxonomy): domain Eukaryota; kingdom Metazoa; phylum Arthropoda; class Insecta; order Coleoptera; family Chrysomelidae; genus Callosobruchus; species Callosobruchus maculatus. Next base: position 5,587,560 of record CATOUR010000110.1, on the reverse strand, counting down.
TAGAGTACACGAACATAATTTACCTTTTATTATATTATTATGCTTTGTTCACCCGTATGCATTTATGTATCTATCAAACGAAATTTTTAACATAATTTGGATACAATCAGTATTTGGATACATTCACCATTTTTTGAAAAAGTATGTAGATATATAGAACATTCACCAATAACTGAATGCGAATATTCAGAGCTCTTTCAGATGAGGATATGTATCTCAAAGGGGTGATACACGTACGAACTTTAAGTACGCGGTTTTTAAGTTCGCGAACTTACTCGGCTCGACGTCGGTGACACACGTGAAGCTGAAATCACTCATTTTGATAATTTTCCTAAATAAACAAAACTTTTAACAACCGCCAAAAACAACACGCGTTGCGCATCGATGGCCTGCCGAAACAAAGTGGTGGCTAGCGGCTCGCAATACGAGCCGAGATAAGCTACGGTGACACACAGGCGAAAAAGGTCATCGAGCCATAAGTACGCGTATTTGCTCGTACGTGTATCACCTCTTTTAGATACGCGTATCTGAGATACATTCTCTGTACCAAGCCAGTCGATCACTTCGGTGCCTAGGAGTGAGATGTAAGACCAACTGCGATAAATTGTTCGCATTGTTGTTGGCCTGTCATGCTCTGCAAACAATTGGTACGCTATTGACGTTGTGGACATGAAGCGGTGCTGTAAAGCTCTAGTTCTTCGTGTATGGCCTTCTTGATTCCATACCTGACAACAAACCATCAACTTATCTACATGTCTGTGCATCCTATTTTGTTCTTTCGTTTTAGCTTGAACTATTACATAATGAAATTGACTGCCCACATTTACTAAATCAATTGAACTTAAATGTAACTAGACCAAAATGCCGACAACAAGCTACTTTTTATTATTTAACATGTCATACAAATGTAATCCGAAAGTCCTCTGTTCACACTATGACTTTCTAAGTTTCTTTCGCACGACTGCGGTAGCAACAGTAGTTGACGGGATATGCCCTATGATTGTTCTGAATTTAGGAAGGATCGTACAATACAGGTCTTCAGGATTACAGACTTTTGGAATATTTTGTGTAACCTTTGTGTAAATGTAAATGTGTTTGGTTTAAGGCCTGATATCGACATAATTAGTGTAGCAGTAGTAAATTTTTTGTTTCCAGAGTCGTTTTATTTCTATGGCAAGTTTAGTTTATTCAGATATCTTCCTAGCCTAGAAGTTTTGTATGTTCATATTATTATATATAAAATCCAGCAGATTAAAATGTTCTTGTCTTCTCACTCTTGGCACGATAACAGATTAAATCAGCTCTTTACAACGACTTATGCGAATTGTAGCTTCAGCACAATTATGATGTACTCACTTTTTTGTGAGTAACAAAAAAACTTATGTATCTATGAGGTTGAAAAATGAACTGTTTTTTGTCCTAACATAATCAAATATATGTTACTTAGTATATTTTGATTCATACATGATCTTTTTGCTGTAGAAAACCATGCTCTATTGAACTTTAAAATCCATACCTTGCCAGTAGTCAGTTAATGTAGGAAAAGTTCATTTGTTCCGTACTATATTAAAGCATATAGCAGAGCACTCTGGATATAAAAGCTCACCTTCAATGTCTGGATGAGCTTCGTGAAATATTCACTATGAATACACCTGCAGCGTCCAGTTTTCACCAAGGTAACGGTTTCATCTAGAAGAAAGTCTTTTAGGTGCAGATTTTTATATTTTGATATACAGCTACTCGTTCGTTGGTGCTTTCATGACCAAGGTCGGCATAACATGGTGTATTTCATATGGTTCATTTCAATATATCCATGGCATATAATATACTGGATCGCACAGCGGTGTAACTAGTTGTACGCAAATTTCGATTTTTGTACAATCATAACGCTCTCAATATCACATTTTTTTGAGGGTTTTAATAATAAATAATAGTATGTCCTATTCTATAGAATAATAATAATCTCTTCCTACGGAGTGATATAAAGGGTGTCCAGAATTTTCTTGACACGGGATCTTCTCGTGACACGTGATAGGGGGCATAGTGCTACCATACCATGCCTTCATTCTTTTGTACTAAAAAACACCCCAGAACAACATAGTGCAGCATATGGTCTTGGTATTAACTACAATAAGACCAAGGCTATGATCGTAGATAGAGAGCATGATAATTATCGAGAAATAAAGTCAATAGGCCGTTGTGAAGTGGTTCAAAGTTTTGTATACCTCGGTTCTTTGATCGACAATTCGGGTAGCTGTGAAAATGAGATTCAACGGCGCATTCAACAGGCACGTGTGGCCATGACAAAGCTTACTAAAATATGGCGTGACCATAACATCACTAAAGCTACAAAAATGCCGCTGGTTCAGTCTCTTGTGTTCTCCATATTTTTGTATGCCTCGGAAACTTGGACTGTTAAAAAGGCATCCGCCCATCGAGCTAACGTTTCCATACTGGATGAGGTCGTAGTCCAAAGAGACTATCCTCCATTGTGTCGACGAGAGTGCTTACATCCTTCGGACATATACACAGAAGCGATAATATGGAGAAACTTGTAGTTCAGGGTCATGCCCCGAGTGGGCGACGCCGTGGCCGTCCCCCTACACGCTGGGTGGATACGACGAAACAGTTGCTGGATATGAGTGTCAAGAGCGCCACTAAACTGACAACAAATCGTGAACAATGGCGAGCTACAGTGCTCAAAACTATTGGCAATACTCTAGCTCCGACATAATGCATTTTACGAGTTCACAACATGTCTGTTAAGACATTGTGACTATGATGATGATGATGATGATGAACCATTTTTTCAAATAGCAAATAGTCTTTCCAACACAAATTAAGTACCTATCTTATTTAAAATTGAAAAACAATGTAGTACCTTTGATTTTATACAAACATATTTTTTTCGTCAAGTCACAGGCATAAGATAAGCATAATAAGGATTTGTTTGAGGCGTAATATTTTCGTATTTTTGGGAAGACTGGGTAGGTATGCTCTTCTACAAAAGGATGAGGGTTTTCGTTGCTCCAATACCTGCAGTTATGATTTTCAAAATTCAAAATTAAAAGGTGGCAACAGCAATCTGGACTCCCCTAAAACCAGGTCTTGTGCTGGATATACAGGGTGGCCAATCGGGTGACGATCATAATTTTTTTTTACGAGTAGATAGCCCGTACCGAGACCTATCCACAACACCCCCATGTGTGTGTGTACCGATTATTGATAGTTTTAGAGTTATGATTTTTTTTTTGAAAACTTAGAGATTTTCCAGTTTTTCCAAGAAATCGTCAAAAACAAAAACAAGAATTCTTTTTGGCTTTTATTTTTTCTGCAATTATACTCAGAATTAAGCCTTTTTTAATATCCAATAAAGAGATCCTGTACATCTGAACAATAATTAAGTACATTTTGGGCCCAAAGTTTGAAATCTCTTAAGTCAGGAGACCAAAACCTTCAAAATAAAATTAAAAATACTTATGCCTGATTCTGGAGCAGACAGACAGACCGACAAACAGAACGACGGAAATGAGTGACGCGGATTTTTGTTATGTAGCCATTATAAAACGCCCAAAAAACCTATTACCTCAAAATCGAAAATTTTCACGATCACAATCCTCCCCTCACCTATCGGTGTGGGAAGTAAAAGGGATGGCGTATGCTACGATAACGCTTCCCAGGTAATTCCGCCATAGAATTAAAAGCCAGATTGTTGTTTATTATTCCTTTCCTTTGTTAACTTTCCATAATACAACTTAATTTAGGAGAAGTTCAATAGTACACAGCAAAAAGCACAGGTATTAATTTTTTTATTAAAAGTGATTAAAACGTCAACGATTATCGTGTTTATTAGTTGTTATGAGTTTTTTTCTTTAATTTGTCGTAATAAAGTAAAATAGTAGTTTTTTAAATCATTTTGGATTCGTGAATTATCACCTTTTTACCTTTAACAGTCACGTACGGCGCAAAATGCCCCCATAAGTGCTATTTTTTCATCATTATTTTGAAAGTGCAATGTCTTGCAGAGTTTTTAAAATTGGATTGGAGCTCCAGAACTAGGCATAAATATTTTTGATTTTATTTTGAAGGTTTTGGTCTCCTGACTAAAAACAGAGATTTCAAACTTTGAGCCCAAAATGTACTTAATTATTGTTCGGATGTACAGGTTCTAGTTATTGCATATTAAAATAAGCTTAATACTGAGTATAATTGCAGAAAAAAATATAAGTCAAAAAGCATTCTTGTTTTTGTTTTTGACGATTTCTTGGAAAAGCCGGAAAATCTCTAAGTTTTCAAAAAAAAAATCATAACTCGAAAACTATCAATAATCGGTACATATACATGCGGATGTTTTGGGTAGGTCTCGGTACGGACTATCTAAAAAAAAATTATTATCGTCACCCGATTGGCCACCCTGTATGCCCGCAGTCGGATCCATAATTTTGAGTAATGAAGTTTTAGTATTTATCCCAAAATGATTCAAAACTTCAACTTGAGCGGCTTCATACAGAACTCCCGTTTTTTATTTGCAACAGATTCAGTTTGAGTAAATTTCGTAACAAGGTCCAAAACATATCCACTGTTTTTGCAACTATCCTTGAGGAATTTGGAGGGGGACAGGGGAGAAAGTAGTTTTTGGTTAAAAAGTTGTCCCCTTGGTAAAATTTTTCGCGTGTCTCGTGGTTTTTCCTTTAATTCAGCGGTTTTGGATAAATCCGTGGTGGGAAGTCTTCAAACGGACACTCTGTATGTGTGCTAGAAATGAGTCAGTAAAATGCAATGAATACGTAATTGCAGTTTCCCATAAGAATTTTCTTTTAGCGAACGAAAGAAGGACTCTCGTAGAATTTTAAGTTTTCTATCTAAAACATCCACGCCAGTTTTAACTTATCGATTAACTCTGCAACTTCTTTGAACAAATCTACATATGATTAAGTTGCCTGTGGCACTCCAGCACAGAGAGATATACCACGCAACCTGAAGTAGTAGTAGCAGTAGTGATGAGGTGGCGAAGCCAGCCAAGTAGGCCACCTTTGGCCCTTTTTGCCAACCCTCTGAACCAAAGCTGAAGACACCAAAACCCTACGTCTTAGAAAGCTCGTCGTCGAACCTACCACACCTTCTGACGAAGCTCAGTATGTCCGATCATCTCACTGAATATAGTGACACCTCCCCAAACTCCATCGTGCGGAATATCTGAACGCTAAGGTTGCGATATCTGCCCAGGAAGTGGAACGCTGTCTCGTCCTCCTCCCAGCATCTGGAGCATGTGGGGTCCCCTACCACTGTCATGAGTGAAAAATGTCTACTCAGCAGGCAATGGCCAGCGAGAACTCCCACCAGAACGTTGAGCCTTTTTCATGCAATCTGAAAATTTGATTGTCCGACTCAATACCGATCATACGAGTTCCACGTATATTTTCAAGTTGTATGTCGAGCGTGATTAAAAGCAGCTATGTTTACGATAAAAATAAACAATGCCGATTGAAACAATTGACTGGAATTGAAGTTAAACAAGGCCGGAAATCCAGTATCCTTTGAAGTCAGCTCAAGCGGATCGAGCATTGAGCTGTATGAATACCCCACTGGAAATAATAAAAAATTGTTGCTAATCCTGCTATTCATAAAATTGTACTCCATATCTGGATTTGCTCACAATATGTCATTTTATTTCCCTTGCAGAGAGCAGGCACACAGATTTGCCAATTCACACAGTACTTAGCTTTCAGCTATGTTTGATGTTATCGATATGTCATTTTCTTTGCGGTTTATCGTCATTTTTTTATAGTCAGCCTCCCGCAAAGGGTGAAAGCCTGTGGCGCTGTTGGTGCACGTTGGATTTGAAACGCTGCAGGTTGTAGCCGTCGGGAAACAGATTCCCCGACAGCTCATTTCACAGCGTCAAAGTTCTCAAAAAAAGGAGGTGAGGATGAGCTTGCAGAGCCTCTCTAGTGTTCCGCGTTCAGACGGCCTTTGGTGTTATTATCTGGGAGAGCTCACTCGAACATCTTCCATGATAGAATCTGTATTACAGGGACAGGTCAGCCACCCTTCTTCGATGTTTCAGGCTGTGGAGGTGTTTTGTGAGCGTAGGCGTATCGATTAGTCTAATTGTTATCTTCTAGATAGTAACCAGAAGCTTTAGAGAGTGCTTCGGAGCGCATCCCCAGACATGGGAACAATTCTCCAACGACGTTTGGATCTATACCTTGTAGAACAGCAGTATTTGCTCTGGTGTATACAGATTCCTACAGCGGAACAAAACTTTAAGCTTCTGGGATGCTGTTTTATCAATACTGATGACGTGGTCGCGCTAAGGCATGTTACTGTTGATGTTGATCATCAAAAGATTGACGAAAGATGACTCGACTACTGGGTGATCCTTCATTTCCACAGTTGGTAAGTCAACGTGGGACTTCTTTCTCAGTGTTGTTGTCTCAGTTTTCTGTACGTTAAACTGTATTTTACTAATCCCCATTCGACAAATGTTTTGATATCTACGTTGATCTGTGAGGCATGTTGCTATCGCCGATGACAGCGTCATGCCTGGTTCCATGTATGATATTATTGTACTGTCGTCTGCGAAACTGTAGATTGGACTGAGTGCTATTTAATTTCATTTTATTGTCATAGAGTCATCCACTATTGCAAAAACTACTCAAATGCATTATAAAAACGCTGTAAAAGTAAAAAGTAAGGGTCGCGTAATTCTTGAACATTTTAATATTCATTACCTACTGTCAAAGTAATACAAAGATCTGTCGTTTAGCACGTAAACTTGAAGTAGCAGGCTTCCTTCGTGATTTACAATAATCTGTTATGCGAAAAAGCATTCATATACCAGAAAATATCAGTTTTGTAAAGCAAAGCATTGAAGGTGATCCAAAACACAGTGAACAGCGCGTCGATCACTTGACTTTGGTTTATCGAGAGCCCGCTAGAGATAATCTGCATAATGAAAATTCACGTCACTTATTTCCATCGGTCTGTCTGCCTATCTATTGGTGTTCTTATAACCACGTAATCTCAGTAACCGCTGCTTAGATTGTGATGAAACTTGGGTAGCGACACGAACTTCTTTTTTAGGCGTTTCAGGGATTCCTGATCTTTTTCCATTTTTTTTGAGGACATAAAATTGATATCATGGGGAGTTTAGAAACTCAAACATTTATTGTACTTATAATATACTCTATGCATTGCGCTAAAAAAATTGACTCTGGTGATATATTGTGATTTTTAGATCTATCCGATTGTTGCCTTTGAATTGTATATTTGTGGAATAATTTGATACACACATATGATTCTTAACTTCGAAACTACCAACTTAATTGTGATGAAATTGTGATACCGTATTACTACTATGGAGAAAATGGTAACAGTGTATCATCGTTGTTGAAACTCTTGCCAGTGGTGGAGGAGAAATTAACAAAAGACCAATTTTGAATTCGCTCAAACTTCGTTTTTAGACGTTCCATCATTGTCTACCCTTTTGACGAGGATAGTGCAGAGATTTGATAATGTGTTGATATCAATGCATCAGAGGCATCAGATAAACCAAAAAATGTTGCCATGAAACATGACACGACTTGAAAGCGCCCCTTATAAGTGCATAATAAATTAAGTTTCTAAAAATAGGACAAGCGTGAACGAAGGAACACAGGTAACTGGATCTGTCATCTCCCGCAGGAAATAAAAAATCTCCAAGCATAATATTCGCAGCTGCGGAAGCAGCAAAGTCATTCCCGTGTCGTAATTGCCGGATGTCAGGGAATAACTACAAGACGCCGAGGATTATAAATTTTACGAACAGCAAAATGTACACCGGGAATAAGCAGTTTTTCTACGATTGCGGGGAAATTGCAGGCCGCAAGAAAAAGCCTTCTCTTCATGCACCGCGAACCTCATTGAGTATGGACAAAGTAGGTTATGCTGCAGTGAATTTATTCTTATTAAGCATAGCAGCTAATTTTTTCAAACTATACGAGTTTTTTCACTTGTGGGGTTCGCTAAATTTCAACTTCCTTTAAATTTTACTTCCCCCAAAGGTTGTGGGAGTACTGTGATCGCGGAAATTTTAGATTTTGTGGTAATATGCGTTTTATGATATCTGCATGACGAAAATCCACGTCACTCATTTCCGTCGGTCTGTCTGTGCGTCTGTCTGTTGGAGTTTTCCCAGCCTCGTAATCCCAGCAACCGTTGCATGGATTGAGATGAAATTTGGGTAGCGATATGCTGTGAAGTCTGAGTAGGCGATGTTGCTATCATTTTGAAAATCAGTGCATGGGCAGCGGAGTAATTAGCAAGAAATAAAAAATTACAAATACGCCTCAATGTTCGTTTTTAGGCGTTTTTGGGGTTTCTGATCATTTTCTACTTTTCCTTCCATTATAGGCTGTCCACTGACCTGCGAAGGAAATACTTTTTTAGGTCAATTCGAACATTGCCTTACATATTGCAGAAACCAAGGGAATCTTTTTTTGATGTATACATACGAGAATTGATTTAGATCATTGTGTATTGTAACCTGGAATTTGTTCAATTGATTTTAATGAAATTTCGACGCAACACTGTTACCGTAGCGAGGATGGAAGACGCGTATGGTTTTTAGAAATCGTGTCAGTGCGGCGCGGGAATAATAAAAGAATCTAAAAATATAAAAACAGCTCAAACTTCGTGTTTAGACGATTTGGGGATTCCTGATAGCTTTCCACATTTTTTTAATCTCTGTAAACAAGTTAACTTAGCGATGAAACCAAAAGAATGAGAAGACAAATATGTTAGCTTAACTGCCTGACCTTCCCGGCATACTCATAGCAGCCAAAACAGTTGTTCAAAGGAGCATTGCGGGCAAAAATACCAGAATCTGCACAGACAGGAGTCGAGCGATACTGGCTTCAAGGTGTTTTAAGCTGACGACGAGCTTAGCATTGGAATGCATCTACCAGCAACAATATAATAGTTGTAGCAGGTGGTGTAGATTTCTTGGTGGGACGCCAAGGCGCGTCCGCTTGGCCACCAGAGAGCGCGGGTTCTATACGCTGCTGCGTATGAAAGCCGATATACGCGGGTTGCTCTATACCTCCGTCAATCCACACTGGTGGATACTGGCGTACTGACGCAGACAGCTGTTTCACGCTTATTAGCGATCATCAGTGCGCCATAGGTCGATTGACGGAAATAGAGAGCATCAATTCTTTCATGTTTACCAGACATGTGAAGCATGTTGTAGCAGGTGACAGAAAGGTTCTGGCGGTGCGCCATCTGGTACCCAAAACATACGCGTTTCCCATCCCTGCCGCGGTAGCAATACTGTGTCAAAATTTTCATTAAAATTAATTCGATAATTTTCACGTTACGCAATATAGAACGACCTCAAACAATACTCGTATGTATACATCACAAAATCTAAGTCCCTTGGTTTATATAATAAGCAAGGCAATGTTCGGATGGACCTAAAAAAGTGTATTATGCCGCTAGGCTTTTTATTCACAGGTCGAAGGATAGCCCATTATGAATACAACAAATTTTTGAGTTTTACAACCCCTACCCCCTAACCACCCCAATTTCACCCCCACCCAAAAAAAGTAGAAGAAAATGATCAGGGACCCCGTAAACGTCTAAAAACGAAGGTTGAGGAATATTTGAATCGTTTTTTGCTAATTACTCGATTTCCAAAATCAGATCAGACATATCGCTACTCAAATTTCATCACAATCTATGCAGCGGTTACTGAGATTATGACGTCAGAAAAATGCCAACAGACAGATAGATCGACAGACAGACAGACAGACAGACCGACAGACAGACAGACAGATAGACCGACAGACAGACAGACCGACGGAAATGAGTGACGTGGATTTTCGTTATGTAGACATCATAACAGGCCCAAAAAGCATATCATCTCAAAATCGAAAATTTTGGCGACCACAATACTCCCCTCACCTATCGGTGTGGGAAGTAAAAATGTTTCTATGAAAAATCTTTCTTAAAAGGTAATCTTTCGTTCTTAGAATCATTTGGAAGGAGGATTTACTCCGGTTAAGCTATTTTTGGGACTACTCAATACTTTATGGACAAAAGTCATCGAGCAATCTTATCTACTAAACTTGATCAATTATAGTTACTTATTTACTGCATTAATTTTCCAGCCCATGGTCAATCGCCGATTGCTTTCAATCTTTTTTCCCACCTAATTAATTACTTCTCTCTTACACCATTCCCAACATCTGTTCCCTAGTTCTTTTGTCGAAGAACTCACATCTTTTATATAACAGCAAGTCGATTGATAACTTCACACGAATCATTAATAAAGCTGTCAATACTTATATTCTGTGTAAAACAGATTCGGGAGCGGTCCCCGAATCTCTCTTATATAGTACGGGTGGGGAGGGGGGTTATTTCATACCTCCCTTGAAGATGGAAGAAAGCTCAGATTGCCGATTTACTCAAACTTTCATACGAGGATATGACAGAAAATAACAAGGTTGGTGCTGAAATATGTATTTGAAAATCTTCATAAATATCCTTTAAAGTACTCTCAATGCTGTTTAACACACTTATCCTATTGATTTATACTTGTTACAAGCCTCTGAGAGGTCATTTTTTGATAATCTGCTTAGTATACCCATCACAGAATTATTGGAATCGAAATAAGCTCAAATTTTTGATCCTCTCAATTCTTGTTTGACGTCAGAAGCAAATGGAAGTCGCATAGAGCAAGGTGTAACTTGGAAAGTATGAACTTGATTATAATAAAGTTATGACACCGTATTACTACCATGGAGGAAATAGTAACAGTGCATTGTTGTTGGAACTGGCCATTTTTTTTATTTTTGAAGTGCAAGCGAAAGAGGGGTGTAACCTGATAATGGCAATAATATTTTATATTATGTGGGTACATAGAATGTGAATCAGTCAACTTGATCCCATTTATTATATGTCCAAATTGTAGCTTCTTGTAAGCATCACAGCACAGCAGTTTATCTCAAATGACCAAGATCAAACAAAGCTCTTGTACGGACTCCAACCGTTAAGAGGGCGTTGTTAATCATCACGCTACTAGCTACCTAAACATTAGCTGTCGTCGTGTCAACAATTTGGTAGTATCTGTTATAGCCTATTGGGCCAAGATTGGTTTTTAGTTGCTGTGTATCTGGATATGGTACCAGAAATAAAATTATGCATTGTTTTACCGCCCACACCGATAGGTGAGAGAAGTATTGTGATCGCGAAAATGTTCGATTTTGAGATACTATGCTTTTTGGGCGTTATATGATGTCTGTCTGTCGGTATGTCTGTCTGTCTGTCGGCTGCCTGTCTGTCGCTTTTTTCTAGCCTCGTAATCTCAGCAACCGCTGCATGGATTGTGATAAAATTTGGGCAGCGATATGCTGTGGGGTCGTAGTAGATAATGTTCCTATAATTTTGAAAATTGGTGCATGGGCGGCGGAGTAATTAGCAAAAAACAAAAAAAAATATTGCTCAAACTTCGTTTTTAGGCGTCTTAGGGGTTCCTGATCGTTTTCTACTTTTTTTTGGGTGGGGCTGAAATGGGGGTGGTTGGAGGGTGGGGGGTTATAAAATTGAAAAATTTGTTGCTTTCATAACTGTCCACTGACCTGTGAAGGAAGACCTAGCGACATGAATAACTTTTCTAGGTCCATCCGAACATTGCCTTACCTATTACAGAAATCAAAGGACAGAATTTTTTCTGGTATAAACATACGAATTGATTTTAATGAAATTTTGACAAAGTATTACTACCGTGGCGGGGATGGAAATCGCGTATGGTTTTTATAAATCGTGCCAGTGGCGGCGCAGAAGTAAAAAAAAAACTAAAAATATAGAAACAGCTCAAACTTCGTTTTTAACCATTTTAGGGGTTCCTGATCATTTTCTGCGTTTTTTTGGGTGGGGGTGACATTGGGGTGATGGGGGGTGGGGGGTTGAAGAACAGGAAAATATCTTGCATTCATAATAGGCTGTCCCACAGAGTTAACGGTTGTCCACTAATCTGTGAAGGAAGAGATGCGACATAAATCACCTTTTTAGGTCCATCGGAATATTGCCTAACCTATATTACGGAAATTAAGGGACTTACACTTACACTTACTGTATACATACAAGTATTTATTGCTTTAGATCGTTTTGTATGTTGTAACGTGGAAACTACTAAATTGATTCTAATGAAATTTTGACACATATTACCGTGGTGAGGATGGAAAATGCGTATATTTATTGAAAATCGTGTAGTGGCAGCGTAGCAATAATGAAAAAACTAAAATTATGAAAACAACTCAAACTTCGTTTCTAGATGTTTTAGGGGTTTCTGATCATTTCCTACCTTTTCTTTGGGTGGGAGTGAAATTGGGGTGGTTGGGGGGTGTTGGGTTGTAAAACTGAAAAGTTTGTAGTATTGATAATAGGCTGTCTATTGACCGGTGAAGGACAGACCTAGCGGCTTAAGACAATTTTATGGGAGGGGGGGGGGGGGGAGCTGGCGATTATTTGGTTGCAAGGGATCTCAGACTAAAGCTTCATGCTATGGGAAAATAATAAACTGGTATCACCGTAATGTGTGGGAAGTACCGAGTCAATCAACTTGACTCAATTTTTTTGTATAAAGGATGAACATCTGGACAACTAAATTTATCTGGCTTCAAAGCATCAGAAACGATCCCTTGAAGACAATTGAGAAGGTTATGATACCCAAAAGTAGCTCATCTTGGAAATTTGGATTCTCAGCTAAAGTATGGTATAATGTGTAACTCAACAAGTGACTTATTACCATTACCGCGAGTTGAATACCATACTTCGTCTACGACAAAGCAATTAAAAGTACGACTTAAATACATAATAATAACGAATTTTTGATAAATTAACCTCACTTCTGTAAAGCAAGCCAGCTTTGTAGTTATTATAGTCTGTATTTAATCATATGCGGTTCCAACAGGTCGGCACTGGTACCTAATATGCGTTTTTCATAACCCACAACTAAAGCGTGAGTTATGAAAAATAATTCAAGCTGTTTGTTTATAGGTAGTATTACCTGTTTTTTAAACAGTTAGTTTGGTGATCGCTGCATGATTTGGGAATAAATAAGAATCTCTATCCCATTCTACACTTGTCTTCTGTATCAAAGCTACTGGTTCAAATCCAGGTATTATTCTTTCTTAGCTCCATACTTCCTGCAAAATAAATATCGGCCATAAAGGAGAGAGCAAGCTGCACAGCAAAAATAGCAGCTGCAGCAGGATCAACGGAAAGGAAATCTTATAAAACCATTTTTCAAACTCGCTCTCTGCAAACTCAATGTCCATTCCTGTTCGCTGTATACATCAAAGGTACGCTGTTATTTAAGCCATTCCTTTGTGGATTTTTGTCCCCTATATTCGCTCACAAAAATCTCACCTGTTTTTTATGCATGTTATGTAATATTTTACATAGATCAAAGAAGTACGTTTCACGTGCTATGATGTGTCGGCCGGATTTTTATTCTGCAATTCTGTCGTAACCTACATTTTTCTGAGGGAGCTTTTCGTTTTGATGCTGTTTGGCAGTTGCAATTTCGAACAACTTCTTGCTATTGCTGTGACTGTATGACTTATATTGATTGGTGTCTCTTAAATTTGAATAGTATGATATTGCGATTTTATAAATTTTTACTACTAGCGTAATGAGCACAACAAAATTTATATTTTTTGACAACAGTTTTTTGACAAAAATGCATATTGTGTCTATGGATCAGTTACAGGAATTAGCTGAAATTGATCCTTTTCCATAAGTTATTATATTAGATCGATATTTTGCTGGTTAGCTCTTTGAGGACTTAATAGTCTCAATATTTATATGCCTAAAGCATTTTTCAGCTCTAAAGCGATTTTTCAGATTCTAATAATGGTTGACGGTATAATACTAGTACATACAAATCTTAATTTATTTTATTATATGGCCCGTTGAACGTAATACTTGCACATATAACTTTTTAATCTTAAAAAATAGGATATAGTTACAACAAACAAGATGATCACAGAATTTACATCTAAATTCTGTACAGCTATTGTATATATGTTAGACGCGCAGTATTTAAATAAATTTTGTTCGCTGATCAAGCTTGTCAAAGGCTTTACTAGAATCAGGGCAAACAACATCCACCTGGTCACCGGTATCCAACACTTTGGAGATAAATTGAGTTATTGCTGAGACGCACTTATTTTAAAATGCTTTTGTGAAGATACAAACTGGGGTGATAGGTATCTTCAACTAGAAGTCTATTGCCTTTTCTGAAAGCAGGGTGTACTTTAAAGCACATGTAGACTATGCAACAGGTTGAAAAACAATGTCTTTATGATCAGCCTCCCGAAAAGCCTAAAAAGTCTATAGCGCTGTAGAAGCACTGCGAGAGAATAAGTATCGATGCACGTTAAATTTGAAACGCTGCAGGTCGTCAGGAAAAATATTCCCCAGCAGCTCATTCCACAGCGTTGAAGTTCTCCAAAAGAAGAAATGCTGGAGGAGACTGGTTCGGGGAGTGGGATCTCGACCTGGTAAGCATGGGCTCGCACAGCCTGTCTAGTGTTTCTCGTTTGGCCGGCCCTTCGTGTTATTATCTGGAAAAGCTCACTCGAACACCTTCCGTGATAGAATCTGTAAAACAGATACAGGTCAGCCACCCTTCTTCGATGTTCCAGGCTGTAGAGGTCCTTGGTGAGGTTAGACGTATGGATTAGTCTATTTGTTCTCTTCTGGATAGTATCCAGAAGCTTTGGAAAATGCTTCGGAGCGCATCTCATCACATGGAACTAATACTCCAACGATGGTCGGATCTGTGCCTTGTAGAGCAGCAGTAGTTACTCTGGTGTATACAGTTTCCTACAGCGGAACAAAACTCCAAGCCTCCGGGATGTCGTTTTAGAAATACTGACGACGTGGTGGTGCCAGGATATGTTATTGTTGATGTTGATCCCCAAGAACTTGACGGAAGGTGACTCGACTATTGGGTGACCTTCCATTTCCACAGTTGGTAAGCCAACGTGAGACTTCTTTGTCAGTGCTGTTACCTCAGTTTTCTGCACGTCAAACTGTACTTTATTTACTAATTCCCACTCGATAATCGATAGCATCGCAGCTTTAGCGTTACAAAATTTATTGCTTTGGAAAACATGTAGTAATCGCATACTTTTAGCTACTCAAACCCTTTTCATAAGTTATGAGAGGATTTAGGAACACTTTGCGTTCCCACACTGTAATACATTGCATTGAAGGACATTCTTTTCTTTGTTCTAGTGTAATAATATTCATCATGTTGGGAGGCGTAGCGGGCCGTCACATGTCCAACCGAAGGAGAGGCAGCACAACAACGGCACTCAAAATGGGGGAGGAATTGGGAGCAATACCCCCTTCTCGTTATGCACGGAGGAGGAGGGCTGTCACCACAATGGACCACAAATCATGTGCACTCATACAGACTCGGCTCAAACTCGGAGATATCATGTAAGTACACCGTACTCTTTTTAATATTTATTGGGTGGGTAAATTATAGATTCACGATCTCATAAGGTTTAAGTAAAATATAGAAGTCTATTTACATCGGTTCATAGGTATTGTCAACTATAAGATTCACCATCCTATAAGGGCTTGTTAAAAGTCTTGTTGAGTTATTCATACGTAACTTTACAAATAAGGGGGTGTGTTGGCTTAGTGGTTAGACTCGAGGGCTCGTGGCCGGAAGGTTCCGGATTCGATTCTTGTTAGAGGCGGAAATTTATTTCTGGTTTTTTCAATCAAAATAGATATCCATAAAAAAGCTCAGCGAGAATCCTCTTCACTGTTGGCTTCTAATTAACAGTGCTGTACCTAGAGTGGCACCGGGAAACAATAAAAAAGCCTACACAGAACACGAGGTTAACGACCCGAGAGGTCGTTGCCGATGACACACAAGTAAAAAATGAAGTCAAGTTGATTGACTCAGTACTTCCCACACATTACGCTGATACCAGTTTATTATTTTCCCATAGCATGAAGCTTTAATCTAAGATCCCTTGCAACCAAATAATTGCCACCCCCCCCCCCCCTAAAATTGTCTTATGCCGCTAGGTCTTTCCTTCACAGGTCAATGGACAGCCTATTATCGATACTACAAACTTCTCAGTTTTACAACCCCCCAACCCCCCAACCACTCCAATTTCACCCCCACCCAAAAAAACGCAGAAAATGATCAGGAACCTCTAAAACGCTTAAAAACGAAGTTTGAGCTGTTTTTATATTTTTAGTTTTTTTTTATTTCTGCGCCGCCACTGGCACGATTTATCAAAACCATACGCCTTTTCCATCTTCGCCATGGTAGTAATCCCGTTTCAAAATTTCATTAAAATCAGTTTAACAGTTTCCTCGTTACAACGATCTGACGCAATACTCTCGTATGTTTATGTTTAAAAAATTTCTAAGTCCTTTGCTTTCCGTAATAATGTTCAGATGGACCTAAAAAAGTTATTTATGTCGCCAGGTCTTCCTTCACAGGTCAGTGGACAGTCTACTATGAAAGCAACAAATTTTTCAATTTTACAACCCCCACCCCCCAACCACCTCAATTTCACCCCCACCCAAAAAAAACTAGAAAATGATCAGGGACCCCGAAAACGCCTAAAAACGAAGTTTCAGCAATATTTATTTTTTTTTGTTTTTTGCTAATTACTCCGCCGCCTATGCACCGATCTTCAAAATTACAGGAACATTACCTACTACGACCCCACAGCATACCGCTGCCCAAATTTCATCACAATCCATGCAGCGGTTACTGAGATTACGAGGGTAGAAAAACGCGACAGACAGACAGACAGACCGACAGACCGACAGACCGACAGACCGACAGACCGACAGACCGACAGACCGACAGACCGACAGACCGACAGACCGACAGACCGACAGACCGACAGACAGACCGACAGACAGACCGACAGACAGACCGACGGAAATGAGTAACGTGGATTTTCGTTATGTACACATCATAAAACGCCCAAAAAACGTATTATCTCAAAATCGAAAATTTTCGCGATCACAATACTCCCCTCACCTATCGGTGTGGGAAGTAAAAGAAAACAGTACAAATAAAGGCCACACTTGAAGGTAACACGTTGTGCAAAGCCTCGTTTTCACGGCGCGGCGATAGTTGTTGCGATAGTTGCTGTCATAAAAAATGTCACCGTGTAGACAACATGACAGTCGCTATCGCACTGTCGGGCAGTGCAATCACACTATCTCGTTTGACGAGATAGTTGAGAGAGTGTTTGAACTATCGCATCTGATGTCACCGTGCACACAACAAACAGTATGATAGTTCATTTGAAATATCTCTCTTATTTGGCACCAGTTTCTGTTGTTTTGTTTATGTTTTTCATAAGATATGTCTGAAAGTTTTGATTTTTTAAAGCTTCTGGAGGGATATCAAAGGTTTCCACGTTTATGGAAAAAAAATCGGCAGACCTCATGAATATAGTGAAGAGGGATCACGCTAAAGAAAGTTTCTTGCTCTGTGAGTTCTATGTTCTGTACTTGCTACTAGTGTAGACATTCGACTTTCATAACATGACTATCGCGCTGCCTATCATGAGAGTACTTTCATGACAGTTACTATCACCGTGAAAACGAGACTTGGGGGTATTGGTTGATAATAACTAAATACATTAAATGTTGACAGTCCGTGACAGATCCAGCAGCGCAGCACAGACAATTTCGAATATTGACAACGTCAAACATATATAAGTAAGAACAAAAAAAGCACAGCTACGCCTCTGTGATATCTATGTATGAATTTTCTGCTCATTCATTTAGGTTGAGAAGAACAGGGATAGGAAATTAATTGATTGCTAGTAATTAACCGTATTTCTCAGCAGAATAGCCTAAGGGCGTGTGTCATACGAAATTAATTTCTAGGTATTCTTGAGTTGAATAAAAGAATAATTGTAATACTTAAAAACTTTTTATACAAATTTTGAATTTTTTTCGAATAGTTTCTTTAATGACCCTGGTAATCTATAGTATAAAACTGTAATTTAGTGAATATATACTTGATTTTTTTAATTTATGAAGATGAATGGTAATCAGACCAGATAGGGATTATGTAAGCTACTTTTGGTAGTTGAAGGCAGTTCGATTTTTGTATAAGTAATTTCTAGGAGTGTTTACAATGACTACGATAGTGAGCACCACATAATATTCTACTCATCCTTTTCCTGGCTTTTTTTTCTGTAACCTAAAAAGAGTAACAGCTGCTGTACACTCACCCTATAAGGGGATCGCATACGTGATTCTAGAATGAAACAGAGCAAAATAACAGGTTTTTAAAACATTGAAACTAACAAAAGAATGGAATGAACGTCCTAAACTATCGGTGTTCTGAGCCCATGAAAGTTTGTCATTTATAGTGAGTGCCAAAAGTTTTAAAGAGTTGCTCTGAGCTTTTAGGAACTATCAACTTTGGGTTTTGTTTTTTGTTCAGTAGCAAATTATTGGCATGAAATTCTTCTGCTAGTATTAGGGCATCATTTGAACTAACGAGTGGACCATCAAGAGTAGGGCTAGCCACCCTCAGCTCCCCAGCATGTCGTTGTCAGTGTTCTTGGCACAAATGTAACTAAATATAACCGATGGTGATGATGATTTGCAGTGAGTGGAAACACTAGATGCAGACGGTATGATCTGAAGCACATTTGACGCAATCTCTGGTACACTGCAAGCGTCAGCAACAGTTCGAGTGGATCACATTCTGTCTTAAACGGCCAATAGTCGTATATGACTATCTTGCTGGTCTGTAGTTCTCCTACGTGCACTAGAACCTCTGCCTCGCTGTATGCGGCTCCTTCGATCCATGCGCGTCGTGCTGCTACAACTGTAGCCACCCTGCGCCCCATGGTTATAGACATTGTTTTAAAGGAAACACCACGTTCCCGTTGGCCTACAAATCGACCCCGTTAAGGGGCCTGGATACACACATTTATACATACGTATTTGCCATGTAAAACACGGACAATTTCTCGCATAACACACTCTATTTTCAAACAACATATATAATATTTCAGAAGGCGATAGTGAAGACCTTAATGAATGACAACTGTTTTCGATTTTCTCAAAAAAGTTTTTTAATGTGCAAAAAAACTCGCAATGCAAAATCATACATTCTATAAATGCCTGTAATTTAACAGCCAAACACGATTTCAAAAAAGGCTAAATAATTGCACAAGCGCAAGCGTTCATATTCAATTTGCTTTTTGAGTCATTACTGTAAGTTTAAAGGTAACTTCGGGAGCTTGTAAATGCGAAATTCATTTTTATATTGACCTTTGGACCTTACCTTTGGACCTTTTGACCTTACCTTTAGATTTTTGGACTTATCTGCCCTCATCTTAGACACACACACACTGGAGAAAGGAAACAGGTGGCCACGCCTCCTAGCCAATACGGCAATACGTCTTTTCTAGGATTCTCAGTTTCGCGCGCTATACCCTAGACCCTTAACTGCCTAAACTGAGGCTGTCGTCTTCTAGGGAAGATCTTCACACGCTCAACTAGTCTCTCGAAACGTTTGCAACGGATGTAATAGGTTTTTGATCGACAAAAAGCCAGGCTTTGTTTTTACCATTTTTGGAGGAGCCATGTAGGTTAGTGTCTGAATGAACAACAAGTGTCAGATGCATACGAGAGAGGGTACTGCCAAGCTCCACATGTATTTCTAATGCGAATATCCCTTTTTCTCTAGGTGTTTGGATTTCACATTTTGAATCATCAAAACCAAAATAGTTGTTTTTGGGCTATTCACAAATGAATCATAATAATATAGTCGCAAACATTACCTGTTCGGTAACTAAGAAAAAACTCTTAAGAATCCAGTTTCTCGGAGGCGAATCCTTCTTTGAATCCTAAGAAATAACTGTATGCATCTTGATGTAGGTACCACATTTAACTATTTCGGAATTGTGGTTTTGGATTAAAAATTTAATTTTTTTGTGATAAATGGGAAGATTATATAAAAATTTTATAACAAAACAATGTTTTTTCTTTTTTGTCGCAATGATTCAAAAGTTTTATAGAAACAGAAATTGATTTTTAAATCCAGAACCGAAAACGCGTCGACATCTCCCTAACAAAAGAAGCTCATGTGACGTCAGTATGTTTGTTTTCACCAAGGACGTCCTACTTCGATATCTATTACCATAATTTTTTCTAGATTTCCAGCTAACCGTGAAAATAGTTACCTGTGTAACTAGTGTATGTTCGTTGCACGATAGACGATGAATGGAGTTTGCAGTCTGTTACGTTGACTGTTTTTTGCGTCGGGTATGATGTTATGCACCCATGTTCCATACATGTTTGGAACGATGTAAAAATGTATGCTCTGTTCCAATGAAACTTTGCTAAATACTCAATTAATATGTTGTAGACATACTTCTCATGTCCACATTTTCAGCTAACATGTACTCTGTACCTCTCAAAAGGACAACGTATTGAACAACCAATAAAATACACCTCTATTGTTAAAGATCGCACGAGCGACTTCTCGATCTATAGATTCTAGTATACTTCGAATGAGATCGAAAACCAGAGACCCATCCAACTGTATACAAAGTCCTCATAGATAGAATGTTATAAATTGCAGCAACTTGCTTCATCTCGAGTGCGCTCCAGTTTTCAATTATCATTCGTGGCGGAGAAGGTAACAATTATTCGAAGCAAGCGCCGAATGAAAGCGACGATTCAACTGTTCCAATGAAAGCAGCTGTTGTCTCGAGACGCCAGAGGGAGAGAGACAGACACACAATTTTCCGCGGTGAATTTTGAAGTTACTTTTGAATAGCGAAAGCGGCAGCACTCAGTAATTTATTGAAAGAATGCACTGGTAGGTATTCTTATATCGCACGTGGAGTGGAGTGGAGGACTACAGATGTATATGTTGATAAAGGTAATGGACCAATTTGAAGTTATTCAGTATTTCGTATACAAATAACAAGACCGGTATATAACAATGAAATACTTACTACCATTTTTCATACTTTTGTCCGCATGTCGGGCTCTAAAATCAAGGTGCTACCAGAAAGTGCCGGAAAGAGAACCGACGGCGAGCGGGATTTGAACCTGCGACCTTCGGAATTCTATCCGACGCTCTACCAGCTGAGCCATGGCAGTCATGGTAACCCATTCTGCAAAGCGATCGCCAGATACATCGGATACTCGCGCTAGCTGACGGCTCCATCCCCGAACTAGAATTCCGGAGGTCTCCGGCTCAAATCCCGCTGACAGTTGGCTATCTCTTCGGAATTTTCTGATAGCCCCTTGATTTGAGGGTTTGACATGCGGCCAATAGCATGAGAAACGGTACTTACATTCATTTTCACTCCCTACACAGATAAGCCAAACGCGGTCGGTGATTGTTGCTGACCTAACAGATTTTCATTCATGAGACAGATACGAGCCGCTCCGTACTACTACCAGAAAATGGTGGCAGTGGAGCCGCCAGTTAAGGTGAGAATTCAACGCATCTGGTGGGCACGTCGCGGACTGAGTTCCCGTGACCGCCATGGCTCAGCTGGTAGAGCGTCCAGCTAGAATTCCGGAGGTGGCAGGTTCAAATCCCGCTGTCAGTCGGTTCTTTTTCCGGCATTTTCTGGTAGCACCTTGAACGAAATATTTATTTAAAAATATTTCTCCATCCTATTTAACATTGACTCCACCAAGCAAATGAGATGTTCCTCGGAAAACCACCATTCGTCCAAAACTATAGAAAAATGAAAAAACTCATTTCATCTTCATTTCATTTTCTATTAGAATATTTGATTGGAATATCTAGGACAAGTAAACACTTTATTTTTTATTATACAGGGTGTTTCATAAGTTGGGACTTTTTTCATACAGCGGATAATAGCGCAGAAGTGAATGCGAGACGAAGGAGACGGATAGCCGAATGAGCTAACGGCACCGGAGGTTACTGTCACTTTTTATTGATTGTCAAAAACTTTGGTTGTCAGCTGTGGTTTTTTTTGAGTACGAATATACGTTTTTACTGGGCGCGTAGCCATCCTAATACCCTCTGATCCACCCTGACAAAGAGTCCCGTTACAGGGAAAGTAATAAAATAGTATCGCCATTAGTACTGAGTCAATCAACTTGCCTCTCAAGACTTATTAATGGTCTGGCGTTGACTGTAAGACTACGTTCCAACTTTACACCGTGTTTGCTTGCCAGAAACTAATGACATATTGTACTGTATCTGTATATGAGTCACGCCTGTGTAGGTTAAGGATTAGTCGAAAGTAGTGGTGGAAGGGCGGTCGTAGTACTTAATAACATATAATTATTTGCAGCCTGTAGTTTGTCAGACCAATTATTCAGAGTTATTCATATTTGCATGAAAATCTCCAATTAATAAACTGGCAACGAAGGTATGTATATTTGCATAAGACGCTGCTAGAACATCTGATAGCTCCTTCGTTTTGACCGATACACAATACTCAAAGATTGCTTGTAATAGCAACGCTAGTCTACAGTTCCAGTAAACTTCTATCGTGTAGCGGTCCTGGTCTATAGTTACAAAACTAACTACACAGTGTTGAGTAGCATCATTGTAAACATGGAAATTCTACCGGTTCTGAATTCGAACTAGACTGATATTGCTAGACAATCCTTGAATCGAGTATTGAGTTCACTTGTTTACTGTAAACAACACAGGTGTATTATTCTCGGATTCAATAATCTGGAGGTATAACGCAGACAGATGACAATAGGCCCAATGTCCTATGTTCTGTATGAGGAGAGAATTTTGATTCAATCAAGGAGAGCTTTGTGACGCGGTATACGAGAGTTAACAGTTAGATATTGGAGCTTTATGTGAGTTGTCCGACACAGGCGCCGGAAAGCGAAAAGTCGAAAAGTGCCTATGTTATAGACTACTGGCCCGTGTCAAAAAAATGATGGGTCATTTGAACCACCAGGTGACCTACGTAGAACGATGTAAGAGCATAAAATAATAAGATTCAGCACTATGCCGTCACTTGTAAGCTGTCCAACTGAGTGCACGTGAGAATTCAAAAGTACAGGTAGAGTGAGTAAATTTTGGTCATATATTTTGTACGACATTCTTACCATCGATAGATCCATGCAAAATAATAAGAAAACACGCAGTTCCGTACAAAAATGGTGCGTCAAGTCACCCCCTGGACCACGGAAAGAGAGGGGTTGCAACCCTCGATTTTTTCACTTGTCACATGATTTTTGTTCTGCGTTGCGGAATAATGGATTAGAAGCAGTATTGAAATAGTATGAAACTGATGCCGTACAAAATCAAATGACCAAATTTACAGCGGAAACTGTCGGAAAATAAAAAAAAATCCGACTTCGCGGCGCAGCATTTTTGTACGGAACTGCGCGTTTTCTTATTATTTTTCAGGGATCTATCGATGGCAAGAATGCCGTAACAAAAATATATGACCAAAATTTATTCACTCTACCTGTACTTTTGAATTCTCACGTGCACTCAGTTGGACAGCTTACAAGTGACGGCATAGTGCTGAATCTTATTATTTTATGCTCTTACATCGTTCTAGATAGGTCACCTGGTGGTTAAAATGACCCATCATTTTTTTGACACGGGCCAGTAGTCTATTAGTCTTTGCCTTCTTTCACCGATCCGATGTGTCATTCGGTTAGTCAAGTATTTGTCATTTATTAGTACGCTTTTATCAGCTTTACCTGAATTTGGATTTGTGAGCTTGTAAATATCACTTGCGTCTAGCCGGACCATGCAACTTTCCAACCCGCAGACCCGAAGACCGCCGAAGGTTTCCGATTATGCCGTAATGGCGCCACATTTAAATCTAATCTAAACGTAACATTGCTCTATTCTATACTTGTCAAACGTCTTGATCACTTCAATCAGCTGATGTTGATTGAGCACTTTTAATTGTGTTTTTTACAGTTTTTTGGACCATTTTACCATAATTGTTGTTGTGTTGTGTTTTTCAAGGAACCTTTTTTGGCAGGTAAGCAGCTATGTCAATTAAAATGATGTAATTTATGAGATCATGCATGCATGATAAAAACCTTAATGCATATTGAAAACAGCAAAGAAAAACGAGTTTATTCGCAAATTACAATTATCTCATTCATTTGGGCGACAGGTGTTATAGTCATACGGCATCTTTGTCACTCAACCTTTACCAGATCAAGAAAATAAATCGAGCTGTGTCAGTTTTATTTTCTATTTAACAAGGTGCATAATAGGTATATGCTGTCACAGTAGTAATTATTTAAAATATTAGAATGAAGGTTCTTACTTGCACTATGTTTAATGCATTTTATCACTTATCAGTTAGCTTTCTTCTATTTTTCATTTTTGTTAAAAATATGAATTATTTCAGGATGTCAGATGGAAGTGAATAACTACTTTAAGGGACTGGGCAAAACCTGAAGCATCTTTATGTTTATAGGCATAAACTCAATAGTATCAATAACGTTGGCCCATACTGTGTGACTGAGGACTGCAGCAGCACATCACTGAATAGTGTTTCACTCATCGCCCTTCGATACACTGAATTATATACTGTTCGAAACAAGCCCAAATACATCGAAGGAAAATATATATAATAAATACATAGGAAAATATGACTAATAGTTTTTTATTCAAGTAATAATCCTTTAGCTTTTGATCTGTCGTACAACTTTACAATCACCCAATGAGTATTTTTTAGATAATCACCCTGTTTGATAAGATACAAATTAATCACACTATGTTAAGCAAAGTGTCATGTAAATTAACCCAACCTGTTCTGATATCTGTGATGTAAATGTTACTTTCACCTTGCTGTAGCTAGACACCATTTCATGTTACATATTTGGAAAAAAAAATATGGATGTGGGTATAAGGATTGATATTATGAAATATTTTCAATTTGATTATGTGAGAAGCTTACCCTATAATAATAAAAAATTTATTTTTCTCCACCATTTACAAAAAAATATATAGATAGATAACATGAGCATTTATTGGTGCTGTTAGTACAACACTTTTATTACACATAGCAACCAGCAGCTCGATCGGTTTGCATGAGACTAGGGTATGTAGGTGCGTGCGTGTGTGCGTGAATGTGTGAGTCTCGTTAGCCGCCAAGAAATGAAAAATACGACAATAATGGTTTAATAAAGATTTATTTTAGTATATATATGAATGCAGTACATTTTATTTTTTTTTTAAAAAGAACACTTAGCTTCAGAAGGAAGTCCTCATGGTAGTGCCCTTCCGAAAGGAAGGTGGTGCTCCAGAGAAGGCTGGCTTTTTCAGGAGTTCAGGTGGTGCCCCAAAGGTGTGGTGTCCCCAAAGAAAAGTTGTCTTCATTTTGGCAACCCGAGAAAAGGAAGGTGGCTTTGGTGGTGGCACCCCGAAAAAAAAATGTGGTCTTCATGTCGGCACCCCAACAAAAAGGGTGGTTCTCCTGTGAAAGAGTTATGGCTGGTATTAGCACCTTGTGGAGAACTTCACAGGACTTCACGATCTGTTCCTGAAGTATGGATCTTCATGCGTTCTTACATTTTAATAAATTGCATTCATATACTTCAGAAACAAATCTATGAAGTAGCATGGGGGAATTAAAAAGCCAAAAAGCAGATAACTTTCAAATGTTCACATGGAAAGATTAAAAAAAATATAGATATATACAAGAGCGAATAGATAGAACAATAGTTAAAAAAAAAGATTCTTAAATGCTTTGTATTTTCAGTCCTATCGGATCTTTTCAGATATGTAGTAATAAATAAAAAAAAAGTATAAAAATGTATGTTCAAAAATTTACAAACTTTTTCCTCACGCCTTGTAAAACAAAATTTCAAAAATGTCCAAAAGATCTTTTCATTGCGTTCTCAATTAGCAAATCTGAGTGCTAGGTATTTTTACGTAAGGAATGTCATAAAAAAATGTGAAACATTAAATACACAAGATAAGGCATCTTAACACAAAAATATATGGCTAGAAACAAAGAATAATGTTCAGCGACTCTTTCGTTAGATAATTGATAGATATACAGTGTATGATTGACTTGATATTTAAAGATTAAAATGTTCGCCATCACATGTTCATCAGAAAAAAAAATGTATAAATCGGAAAAATTACATTCCTACACATAGCTGTAAAATAAAAATTAAAAGCACTAAAAATTTGCGAAACTATAGCAATCAAATCGTTATCGTTACCTTGATTAAGACATAATGGCACAGACACAAAAGATTGTCTTAGAGAGACATAAATACATTAGCTTTTTATTTTAAAAAGGATGAGTGATCTATCGCCACCCATTTTTATAGAGATTAATGTCGGTAGTGAGAGAGAGAGGGCATATTCCCCACTCATCAGATCTTTGCCAAAATTTGGCGCACTTGCGCAGTGTGTATAATTAACAATATTTGCAGCTCAAGGAAGTAGAGATGGGAAAAGGGTAGAGGCGAGAAGCAAAATAGTTATAAAAATGTACTAGTATAATGAGGAAGTAGTTGCTGAAAATGGAAGTTGTAAACTATTTGTATATGGTAGCCAAGTAAATAATATAAAAACAATTTTGAAAACGGGTGAACCGTTACAACACAGTATGTGGAATATATCGGGTTCTACTTTCTACAAAGTCATCACACTCTTCGCCTCCTGGTATCGGTCTGCCTCTTCTGTCTCGAATACTTGGGAAGCTGAAGAATTTTTTCCACACCTATAATGACAAAAAGGAAGGATTTTGAAATAGTGCATAAATTATTTTAATAGAGAAGTGAATAGTCATTATATAATGTACCTATTGTTTTGGTGCATAGTTACATAATTAATTCATTCATTTATTTGTACTCGTCAAATACAAATATTGCCACCTCAAAGATTACAGCTTGTTTGAAGTATAGGCTTATGAAGTTGACATTACAATAATAATTTAGTATTTTTCAAATTGGTATGGTAAGCATAGGAACGAAGATATGCATTTAATGTTTTATCAAATTATCCCTTTAAAAGTCTAATGAAGTAGGAACTTTAACATAACAAGTAACACAATAATATACATAGGTACTTACCTGGATGAAATTTTTGTGCATGTCTCCTTAAGTGCTTGTGTCGTAAAACGACTTTTCGCACGCATCGCGCCAACCCATGCTTTCTCATACAATAAAAAGACAAAACGAAAGCACCGGGAAAACCGAGAAAAGCACTTTTTAAATCGTGGCATTCATGGCTGGCGTAAAACTAACGGCTATTTTGAATTTGAATTCTAGAACTGTCAATGTCAATCCCAGCTGTCATGACAAATGCGCATGCGGGCCTGCGGGTTGGAAAGTTGCGTGATCCGGCTAGACGCAAGTGTAAATATCATATGAATTAAAAGCAAGTTGGCTCACTCGTGTTATTCCATTTCCATTCACAAAAATTCGTTACATCTAACGAAACATCCATTAAGTTAGCATGGCTGCCTACCTGACATAAATATGATTCTCCATGCTCTTAGAAAGATAGTTGTTGAATTTTGTCGAGTGCGTGATAGTAACTGCAACACTGCGCCATCTGTTATCTTAAACTTCGTGCATAGCCATCTATAGTTATAACTGACGGTACGGAACTCTGGCGCCACGTTTGGTCTGAGTTGGGATTTGCATTAACAATTCACATTCACAATATCATGTAAATGACATAACGTGGCTCTGTGCTCTCGACACTAGGGCAATGGTAACACAATTACGGGTAGCAAAATTAACAATTTTGCAAGATGTGCAGCTCTACGGCTCACAGGTAGGTATTGTATCAAATGGCCGAATTAGTTTATCAGTTAGAGATCAACCTCCTACCGGTCGACCACAAACTGGGCGACCTGCCACAAAAATTACAGAAACAATTAACGCCTTGGTACAAAATGATCGACGGAGTGACATGCAAAGCAGGCTTGCATATAGGGTACAGTCAACTGTTTTATTAGGTAACGGTCATGTCACGGTGAAAACGCAGTGAAAATTGATCAAAAAAACTATATACAATTTTTTATGAGTGCTGGCGTCCCACAGGGTTCCTCACTATCTCCTGTATTGTTCACGTTATATATGGCTGATATCCCAAAATTTGGAAAAACAGAACTTGCTTCATATGCTGATGATACTTGCCTGTACGCAACAGCTGCCCAAGCAGAGGTTGCATGCAGGCAAGTAGAAATATATATAAATCGGAAAATAGTCCCATACCTGAACAAAAATAAAATCTTCCTGAATACACAAAAGACACAGATACTCAGGTGCACAAAAAAATTTGCAAGGCGTAAAACAAAAATATTTAGAAAATTTAGAGTGTCTGATTCTGAAATTCAGGAGAGCAAAACAATCAATTATTTGGGCATTACACTGGATGAGCGTTTATCGTTTCACAGGCACATCGCAAAATTACGATCCAGGTCATCAGCAATGATTAAAACCTTATACCCCTTCATATGCAGGGCTAGTAAGCTGCATAGAAGCGTAAAATTGCTTGTTTATAAACAAATAATAAGACCCGCATTAACTTACGGCTGCGCAGTTTATAGTTCAGCATCTGATACGCAGATAGGTTTCCTACAAAGGATAGAGAATAAGATTTTAAGGTTAATAATGAGCACCGAGCAAAGAGAGACCAATGAACAAATCAAGGAAAAATTCATAAACATTAGGCAAGTTATACACGAAATTACCAGAAAATTTTACAGATATTCAGTGCAAAATAGCCCACTAACTGCCAATATCCCAATGTCCCATCTGGATGGGAAAACCCGGAAACATAGTCTAATCTACGGCCTTACTCTTATAGAACCTTCAGCGTAAATATGTATTATATATTCTGTAAATAATGTAAATAGCTAGATTTAGGACATAACAGCAACATAATTTTTTAAGTGGGTTTTTATCATTTTCCCACAAAAGAATATAACTTTTTTACCAGAAAAAATTGTGCTGAAGGATGAATTATATTGGTTAACTAACCATATGGGGTATATTAGACTTATCACATGCCAGAAGGTGATAAAAATTACATTAATATGTTAAATAGGTATTTGTTATAAATACAGCCTACCACCAGGCACCCGAGGGAGCAAAACTGAGTTATGGGGTCAGTTCCCTCGGTAAAGATTTGAGCCCTAGGGCAAATCCCATGTATTATAAATACATAAATTATAATAATAACTAATCAATAAATGTGTTAAAGCTGAAAAAAGCAGTCTCTCGACGATCGCCGAAACTAAGCAGCATTGGGCGCGGTTAGTACATGTTTGGGTGACCGCTGGTAAACACTGCGTGTCGTTAGCTTTTTTCTAATATTATTTTTTGATAGGGATTGGGTTTTATAGTGCTTTCTTTGAAATTAATAAGTTGCTGTTAATCGGGGAGTGTCTCACATATGGTCTGGCAGGTCTACAATCAGGATAACGTCTATCGGGACCGCTAGTTTATAACTGCAAAATTAATGAAATAAATAAAGCTTGAAAAATTAATAAAATAAATTAATTAATAAAATATTTAATGGTAAAGTTAACCAAAAACATAAATATAGTTGAAAAAACCTAAAAAACACTCTTTTAAAGAACATAAAACTAAAAAGATGAAAAAATGTTTAAAATAAGCTTAAAACCACAATGTACGAAAAGTATGCTTGTGAAAAAAGCGTCGGGCGTTCGATTTACGAATAATGTCACAAACCACCCACGTTTTTTTACAACAAGCATACTAGCATTCTTCGTCCATTGTTGTTTTAAGCTTTCATTTTTAACTTTTTGGTTCTAAGTTCTTTAAAAGCTTGTTCTTCTTTTAGTTTTTTTGTCATGAAGTCCTATTCAGCTAGAAGTAATGCCACTTAATAATAATAATAATAATAATAAAAGGCCTTTATTTACCTGGCGGATATTCAGCTAGAAGCTGCTTTTAAATATCAACCAGGGCAGTAGAATTACAGAATATAAAACTATAACTTTGACATACAGTTAAAAAATAAGCATCCAAAACTAGAAAATTACAAGTCTATACACATAAAAATAATCATAATATAAAAACAAGTAAGGTACAACACTACAGTTAAAAATGTAAGATTTACATGGAATGTCTATGATTGAAGATAAAATCCTTAACTTTAATTTTAAACCGTTCAATGGACAATGACTTTAAACTCGCTGGAAGTTCATTGTACAGTGATGGAGCCATGTACGAAAAAGACTTTTTAACAAAATTTGTCTTATGAGGAGGGATATTCAGCGTAATTCCAACATGACGTAAATTTAGCTTATGATATTGGTTTCTAAAAGTCAGCTTTTTGAAAAGATACACTGGAGTTCTGTTATTAAGTATAGACTGAATGAAGGACAATAGGTGCACTACCCATCTCTGTTGCATTGTCAGCCAGTTAATATCTTTAATATGTCTAGATATTCTCTCTCTTCTAGGAATTCCCGATATATAGCGTACCCAGCTGTTTTGCACTTTTTGTAGCCTAAAAGCCTCTTGTTGGGTCAGGCAGGGACCTACAACTAAATCAGCATATTCCAGCTTGCTCAAAATCAAACTGTTAGTAAGCTTTACTTTGGTACTTTTTGATAAAATGTTTTTAAAATCATAAATTGTCTTTAGTTTTGCGTAAGCACTCTGAACAGCTCTGGAAACATGGTTGTGGAAAGTGAGGTGTTCGTCAAAGATCACACCTAGATTACGCACCGATGTCATGTGGTCAATTTCCCTACCATCTATATAGAATTTAATGTTATCGCTCTGAAATGTGCTAGTTTTGGGCTTGAAAGTTATTACAACCGATTTTTTGGGGTTAACTTTGAGCCCGTTACTGTTAAACCATGTACAGACATTGCCTAAGTCTGATGACAAGTTGAGAGATGCATCTAGTACCTCAGCAGGATTATAAGATAAATAAAGTTGCGTGTCATCTGCATAAGAATGTATCTTGCAATGTTTAACTACTTCATTCAAATCAGAAACATACAAGGTGAACAGTACTGGACCTAGGATGGACCCTTGCGGCACACCCTTTGAGACATCTCGTAAAGTAGAAATTGATCCATCAACTTTAACACACTGCGATCTGTTAGAAAGATAATTTGAAAACCAAGCTACGGAAGATTCCGAGAAGCCAAAGTAATGAAGTTTGGATATTAAAAGCTGGTGGTCAATGCTGTCGAAAGCTTTGCTTAAATCTATCATTATAGCTGTGGTAACTGATCCAACATCCATTGCTCTTAAGTAATCATCACACACGTCTGCTAATGTAGATGTAGTGCTGTGACCACTGCGGAAGCCTGACTGTGTGGCAGGTAAAATGGAATATCTGTTCATATGATTAACGATTTGTTTGTAGACTATGCGCTCAAGAACTTTGGATAAAACTGGAAGTACGCTAATGGGTCTATAATCATTCAAAGATTCAGGATTGTCAGTCTTGGGTAGAGGTATGACGGTGGCTGATTTCCAAATTTGTGGAACGGTACCTTTTTCAAGCGAGTAGTTGATAATATGTGTAACAGCCTTGAGACAGTATGGAAGTACCAAGGAGAGCAAGTTGATGTTGAGACCATCAAGTCCCGTAGCTGTGGTGGTTATTTTGTTAAACATTTCTAAAACTTCATCGTCTGTGACTAAACTAAAATTGAATGTCTCGTCAATTGAGGTCAATACATTTGAGTTATAGTAGCGTAACAAGTCATCGTTTACTGGTATATTTGGTACGTTGTCTACAAAAAAATTATTAAGCGAGTTCGGGTTAACATCACACACAAGTGGGTTATTTATCTTAGAGCAGTTAATACCTAAATGTTCAATAGCCTTCCACCAACTCCTAGGGTTATTATTTCTACGCAACTGAAACTCGATAAATGCTTTTTTTTCTCGCCTCACAGATGCTGTCACTAAATTTCTCAGCTGCTTATAATAAATCCACTTACTGATAATAACGTATTCATCATTTCTATCTCGAATAGATTTTTTGTACGCGGAGTATGCTTTATTTCTCAAACGCATCATGAGTCTTATAACAGGTGTGATCCAGGGGTAGAATGGTTTACTGATCTTTCTACTTTTGATCGGCGCGCAAATGTTTAGAACGGTTTGGATAAGTTCGTACAAATAATTTGCTTTAGCATTAATGTCATCTAGATGCACAACACCGAGCCAGTATTGGTTAGAAGCGACTTGCCGTAGTAGCTCAAAATCTAAATTTTTAAGATCCCTGAACTGTATGTATTTAGGCTTGCGTAATAGCGGCAAACATTCTACGCAGAAATATACAAGGTAATGATCAGAAATTGTGGAAAGATCAACTGTGCCAGATTTTGAGATTTTAACATTATTGGAAACCATAACAATGTCAATTAGACTTCTAGTACTATTAGTTACACGAGTATCGTCATTAATTACCTGCGAAAGCTGAAAATCATTAAGGATATCTGACAACAATTGCAAACTCGGACTACCTTTCTTCGTAAAATCTATATTCAAGTCGCCCAAACAAATTATATTATTGTAAATAGGAGCAAGTTGTTCGATACTATTTTCAAGTGCATATAGTGAGTTATAGGGAACATTAGGCGGTCTGTACATTACACCGATCGCATAAAAAGTTTGGTTAACTTTAACCTTCACCCAGAGCTGCTCCAAGCCCTCACGCTCACCAAAGATACAATCAAGGATTTGTGTACACTTGAAGCCATGTCTGACGTATAGTGCCACACCCCCTCCTCTGCCTTCATGTCTATCCGCGCGAAAAAGTTGATAACCTGGAATATGAATATCCCGGCTCAGTATTTGGGGCCTCAACCAAGTCTCCGTTAAGCCAATAAAGTCAAAGTCCTGTTAATATAATCTCTGAAAGTACTGAACGAGCTCGTTAGAGACCTTATATTCAAGCAAGCACCTAAAAGATTGTGCTGTTCAGTTTGAATTATATCTAATTCCGATAACAAAACCATGTTAATATATAGAAACTAAGACACACAAACTATGAGATACAAGTGTTTTTAAAAGTATTTAAAAAGGATTAGAATGAATCGATTCGTGTGGGTTGAATGTATTGAAAAGAAAGAAAAATTAATAAAATTGCTTAAAAACGGTTAGCAGTAGTTAGTTTTACTGCGAATAATATTTTCAGCTTTTATCAAACAGCTGCACTTTTTGTCCCACACGGAATGATTGGTATCGACATTTTTATTGAATTTTTGATTCATATTCACGCAATTAACACACTTTAAGTAAACACTATTACAATGCTTCTGTTCATGCTTCTCGGCGCAAGTTGGACAAGTAACATCATTTTTGCAGTCTTTTAGCATGTGCCCATATTCACAGCATTTGTAACATCTCACAACAGACAAATGCTCGTACACTCTACAACTGTTAAATCCAATGTGTAGTCTTCCTTCCCTCATGATCAAGTTATAGCTGGCAGGGTCCGTCTCTAGGATTACATCGAATTTTTTCTCCTTTATAGGATATTTATAAATAATGTTTAGCTTTGCTTCAGAATTTCCATTGAAGACCTCATTTTGCTTAAGTATTTTGGATTTAAAGACCTCAGCATCATATTTGTATGCGTCTTGATTAAGACCGATGACCCTAATCCTTGGATTACGTTTGGAAGGAACAGAAGCCACACATGTATTTGCTAAAGTCGCTTCAATGGATGACTTAACTTTATTAAGAGATCGCTCACTATCACATTTGAGAACAATACTTCCATCATGGGTAGTCTTGCCGATGTTGATACCGATTTGCAACTTTTCAGGGTCTATCTGTTGGGTCAACTGTTTTTTTAAGAGCGAAGGATCCTCTTTTTTGACTGATTTTACAAGTAGGACATGCTCTTTCAAAGTGCCTGTTTTCACAGCTGAACTGTAGGATTTTGAGTCGATGCTATCAACACAAATAGCACTACTTTTAATTGTCGCTTCCAGTTTGTTGCTGAGTTCACCAACAACGTTGGTGAGCTCTTCAATTTTAGAGTTCTGACTATTTATAATTTTATAACAAGATTCTAACTTTTTCTTGACGTCAGCCAGAATAAGAGCAAAACTAGAGCAGTCACAGGTGGAGCTGGTAGAACGTGAACCACTCCGTTTAGTTTCGCTACTTGAAGTACTCATGGCTGCTTCAAAAAAGAGCAATCTGGCAACGATATCCTACACATTGGCATTCTCTTCCATTCCTCCGGATGCAAACAATAAGAAAAACAGGTGTTTACTCACAGTTTTTGAAGGCAGTCGATGTAAAAACAACTTTGTTTCACAACATGCACATTTTTAAAATTTAATTCTACTAGTAATTGCACTTTTTGATGTATAAACACGGAGCATTAATCACACTCAACTGCAGCGGTGTTGCCGTCGTTACACATTCACTTCACACAACTGCTTTGTGACCCTTTGGGAAATATACGTGCCATAATTTTATATATGTTGGAAGTTTTTCGTTGAGGGAACTGTTGATTTTCCATGCACTAATGGTGGACTCTTGAAATGTCGAACGAACGAAGCATGAGTAGAGTGAACGTAAGTACATAGCAGTGGTGATATAGTACAGTCAACAGAAGTAACATTTTTATAATGAAAAATTATGGTAGAAAATTCCGGATGGAACCGGCATCTGATTTGAGCTTAACTCCAAGTCCCATGATTGC
Organism: Callosobruchus maculatus; assembly: GCA_951848785.1. Classification (NCBI taxonomy): domain Eukaryota; kingdom Metazoa; phylum Arthropoda; class Insecta; order Coleoptera; family Chrysomelidae; genus Callosobruchus; species Callosobruchus maculatus. The sequence goes on along the minus strand of CATOUR010000110.1, from coordinate 5,552,870 downwards.
ACGGGACATCATCAGGGTACTACCACGACTGAACCAAAACTTATGGTGCTAATTATACGTATATAGATTACAAAAGGTTGCAAAAAAGTCTGTTTTTAATAGTTGTGTTATGTAAGGCTTCCGCGGCCATAGTTTTTTTTATTAGATGAGCAGTCCGCGAAGGCAAAGTTTAAATACCAGAGTACCGCGTCCGCTTAACTACATTAGCTATGCTTCATGCAATCTACAGAAGGACAATTCAACTACTCGGAGACCTAACCTCAAAGCGCCACATCCAGCATCTTTCTGATCGGTGTGCGGTTAGGGACTTCTCACTTTCTTCCGGTATTCAAACGGAATCTAGTCCTCTGTGCTACCCTCTATAATTCTGCCGCTCATTAAGCCTATCAGATGCATCAGCGGGACTGCTGCTTCTCATCCCAAGAAATCGACGAACATTATGACGAATGGTATGGTACATAGATGGCTCCAAAAATTTATCAGGTACAGGAGTAGGCAATACGGTGGTAGGCTTGGGCGGAATGTACATAAGTATCCACCTAAGTAAGCTGGCTACAGTTTTCTATGCAGAAGTAGCCACAATTTGGAACACGGCAGAATATGCATTGATAAAGGCTACAGCAAAAAGACTATCTATGTAAAAACAGACAGCCGGGCGGCTCTGATGGCCTTGACAAATAACCTTTATACTTCAAAAATTGTGTGGGACTGCCATAATACCCTGAAGATACTGGCGAAGACCAACAAGTTAACATTATATTGGGTGCCTAGTTACATAGGAGTGAGTGGTAATGAGAGGGCCTACAGATGTGCCAAGGAAGGCCCAGAACTCGCTCTCATTGGGCCAGAACCAGAGTGTGGTATATCATAAAACATGATACGGGCAGCTGTCACTAGTTGGGTGTCAAATGACAGAGTGGTAAGAAATCTTCAGTTTAAGAGCATGCTGAGGGACCCTCGTGTTCAATACCGCAGATGCTCTCAGATTAAGGAGTAAGGAACTACGAAAGGTGGTTGGATATACAACTGGCCATTGGACGTTCAGTGCAAAAGGTGAATGGCAAATCGATTATGCAGGAAGCGCATGGACGCTGAGGAAGCAGCTAACATTGCTATCTTCGACTGTCCTGCCTTGAGTGAAAGCAGGAACCCCCATCTGAATGTAGGCCAGAAGGCAAGACATGAGAGCAATGCATCTCAAAGCTCAAAAGGAACTTAGGATGGGACTCTGTTTGATCCTTTGACTGGGGGTGCACAATAAGCTTTAAGGCTGAGCGAGTATTAGGGCAACTGAACCCTAACCCCCTCACTACAAAGAAAAAATGATCCTTAATAATATTCGATAAGAGGGTAAATTCAGGAGTTGAAGCATATTTGTTTTCAACATTATCGACGCTTTCATTTATTAATGATAGTTGATCATCAAGTACTGCAAGAGATTGATATGGAATACTTGGTGGCTTATGAGTAACCCGCATAGCAAAAACGTGTTTGTTAATTTTTACCTTTACCCACAAATAATATTGTTGGTTGTCAGCGCCATACTGAAATTCCATTTCATACTCGATCTGACACACAAAGCCACTCCTCCGCCTCATCCTTCATGTATATCTGACCTAAAAGGTGAGTAACCCATTATACTAATAGTATCATTTGAAACGCCCGGTTTTAACCAAGTTGCTAGTACACCTACAATATCAAAGTCTTGCATTATAATATATCATCTCATGTCATAGAGACATTTGGGAGAGATCCAGCACTAATTTGCGCAATGGTTAAATTATGATTTTCTGATCAATTATGTTATAATCTGATAACATTCTGCTATTTAGGCTTTGCTCAGATACATAAAAAATAGTATGCTGATTCTCTTGACTAGACTAAAAGCTGTGCACGGGGCATGGAAAACGCAAATAATAAAAAAAGTCTGTACACTGGTAAAGTCCGCCGCTTAGTGGGGCGAACTGGAAAACTCGAATGGGATTACACTAAATCCCAGTTACAAGGGAGGATTGAATAAAGTCAGCGCTTCCTCATCCCCTTTTAGATAAGGAAATAATTCGAGAATTCATTTCGCTCACTCTGACCAAATAGTAACAGCGGAAAGCTGCTTATTTGTTTGTGCATATTGGGCGTAGGGAAAATTGAAAAAAGTTTAACAGGTCTCAAGCTTCCATCGCGCCTTACTTGACCGTCAGTAAAACCGCATATTACATTACGCTGGAAGATAAACTTGACCTATGACCTTCATCGAAATAACAAATGTTTAACCACGTTAGGTTAGGTTGAAAGTGAGTGGGGCAGAGCTGCCTCCTTCCACTGCGACTCAATTGTGTCTATTGTGGCTCACACCTTTTTAGAGTTCACCGTACAGTCCGCACCTCTTAACGAAGGCGATCAACGTGAAGGGTCCTTGAAGTCATGAGGTTGCAGTTGGGCAAATCCGAATGTCTGGAACCTAGCATTATCCAGGACTGGACAGGAGCAAAGAATATGCTCAGCTTTGTCGTCCTCCAGGTAGCAGAAGCGACAGTCTGAAGTTTGTTCAAGACCCAACTTCCGCATATGGTACCTTAGACGACCATCTCCCGTCAGCAGACCGACCAGAATGCGGAGGTCGTACCTATTACATTCCATGATCCTCAGGGGGGCCTGACTCGAGGGGTATCTTATAAACACCTTCGAGTGCAGTAGTCCTGGTGTATCTCGCCAGTTCAGGAGTGCTTTCCTCACTGCCCAGTCCGAGATGGTTTTTTTTAGCGGTGCTTTTTGCAATGCCCGCGAATGGTTCTGGTCCTATGAACACAGATTCAGTTCCTTCTTTTGCTGGCGCGTCGGCCAATACATTGCCTTCCGCTGTGACCCGGAACCCAAATCAAGGTTACCCTGTTTCCGGTTCCGAGTTTGTTGAGGAAGTGCATGCAGTTCCATACCAGTCTTGAATAACCCGACTGCAGCACAGTGCTTTCAATGCAGCCTGGCTGTTTGAAAAGATTTTTATAGATCTGTTTGTCAGGGGCCTTTTGATTAGGTCCCTGACTCCCAGCTCTATGGCAATCATTTCTGCAACCTCCCAAGGTTGACTGAAATTTCAACTCTTGGATTGGTACCCACTACTCCCGCTCCTGCCCCCAGTTCAGACTTGGAGCCATCAGTTAATAGCGCAAGATCAGAGTTGTGAAAATTGTCCCTCCTCCATTCGTCCCTGCCTGGGAAAAGGACGTTATAGGATGGCTCTATATGCGCTTGGGGAACCATATAGTCCGAGACCATTCCGAGTACATGATGATGGGTAATTTCATCCATTATACCCGTTGTGTCTGGACCTAGTCCCGTTTTGTCAGATCTGCCTGTTGATAGCAGTCTGTAGGCGACTACTCTTGCAACTCTTTCCACCTCAATATGCAGAGGTGTTAAGTTTAGAAGGGTCTCCATGGCTAACGTTGGTGTGGTAGATATGGCTCCAGTGATGGCCAAACAGGCGGTGCATTGCACCGCCGCCAGCCTGACTCTGGCTGTCCGTTGTAGGCATTTCTGCCACCAGACAACAGCGCCATATACTACCATGGCTTTGACCACGGTCTGATATATCCAGTAGATCAGTTTAGGACTAACGCCCCAAGATTTGCCGCAAATCCTTCTGGGTGTCCAGAGGGCGAGGCGGGCCTTTTCGATTCTGTTGTCCAGGTGAGAGTTAAAGGTGAGTCTTTTGTCCAATATAAAACCAAGATATTTCACCTCCTCTGCAAACTGGATTGACTCACCCGCTATTCTAGGTAAGCAGAGCTTGTCTAGTTTCCGTCTTCCTCCTCCAACTCCAAAATTTCTAGAGGAATGGAACAAGGCGAACGTGGTGCTAACGAGCAATAGCGGAAAGCCCCCGCGAGCTCGCATCATCGCGATCGTATAGACCCATTTACTTACTGGACACGGTTCTAGTCCGATTATCTTTAAAAGCGTGTTTTTAGTTTTTTTAAACTATACTTATTTATTGCTGTGAGGGGCCATCATCTACGGCGATCTGTAAGAATATCGAAAAGCGCCAAGGTTATGTTATGAGTTAATGTAATTCGACGTATTCCTGTCAGAGCGTTACAGTAGGGCTAAATGCAACAAAATCAGTTCTATATTTTATGTAAAGAAAAAAATAAATAAAATAAATGGGTTTTGACATTTTGCAATCGCAAGGGAATTCTAATAATTAGCCAAAATCTAGTATATTTGTCTGAAATTTACGTTAAAAATCTGTAAAATATTTACTTATTTTAGTTCAATACGCTTAAAGTAATTGAATATCATCATATATAGGTGGGAAGGTATAAAAATATATAATATATTGAGACAAATAAAGCAATTCTGATGTTCGTTTCCGTTTCAGTAGAATCATATCTAGCCAGCTCAAAATATTGGCAAGATACTGCGCATACAGCCACTGGAAAAACTTGCCCATACTCTCAGTTTCTCACAAAAGTATAAATTTCGAATTGAAAATCTACATTCAGGAGCTCAGCCGAGATTTAAATTCGGGGAACTGAGTCCTTATGGTATAGTTTTCTAGAGGGCGTGTATTGGATATTCTTCGTAATGTAGGTCTTCAATTCGGAATTTTCACCTTTTTGAGGAGCTGAGATTATGGGCAAGTTCTTCCAGTGGTTTGAATGCGCAGTGTCTTGGGAATATTTTGAGTTAGATATGACCCGAAATGAAAAGGAAAATGAAAATTATTTTACTTTCTCAATATCTGTCTTTTTCTAAAGAATCATACTTTTTCACCTATTTATTATGGCACTGAATTAGTGTGAGCATATTGAACTAAAATAAATAACAACTTACTGATTTTTAACGTAGATTTTTATTGTTGAGATAGAAATGCAGATTTTGGGTAATTACTAGTATTCCGTTAAGATTGAAAAATCTAAAAAACTATTGAATTTTGTCCATACATACATTAGGCTAAATTTGTTGCATTTTAGCTGCCCTATCATGGACCGGAATATGTCAAAATGCATTAAACCCTTTATATCTATTCCCATATAAATTTTACTAGGCAATAAACCTTTTAGCCTTGTGGCACCCAGGAAATAAAATCTGATTCACTGTTCAGTTTCCAATAAAAGCTAAATATCCCCCTCTAGAGATCTATTTTCACCATTATCCTTCCTTCCTGTTCAGCGCACAAAGAACAATTAACGTCACATAAAGATTGCCGGATTTATTTCTCCCCCAAAACCTGAAATCTAAAACTTCGACAATAATGATCGGCAGGGGTTTAGGTGCTTGAAAAGCGGAAACATCGCCTGCCAGTGAGGGAGGCGAATCAGGTTCCTCGGATACAAGGGGTTGTTCTGAGGAAATGGCAAGAAAGTAGGTCACAGCTACATTTAGTTAAAAAAAAACTGAAAGTGGAAGTTGATTGAATCAGTACTTACCACTCACAGCTTCATATCACAAAAATTTCTCACGAATGAAACTATATACCGAAATATGGAAATCTGTTATATACAGGGTGTTCCCTAATTAATGGTAAATACACAGCAAAACTGCAAATTCTTTGGATTACATTATTGAGACAACCAAACTTACCTCAGTGCAGCAGTTGATAATAACCGGGATACAGAGCATCAGGGTTACAATTTGTGTCAAAGTTGTGACCATCATTCCATTTCGGGAGTTTTTTGAGGGAGGACATTCAAATCCGTTCTTAATTCGGACGCCACTTGTGGAGGGTGCCCCTTACTATACATTAAGCCACTCTTTGTCACATAATATTAGTGTTGAAGATTACGTTTTTTAAGCATCTTTACGTAAGGAGGCCCTATACTGTTGACCCCAGGAATGGGAAGAGTGAAAAATTTAACATTCGACAATGACCTTAACCTTAACCTTGACCATGACCTTGAAGGTCACTTGAAAGTGAAGTCTATTTTTTATACGGGACTCCATATTTTGGATCCCAGAAATAGAAGGAGGTGATCATTTTAAATAATGGCCCTGGCCAAAAAGCGACGGGCACTTTAGGGTCAAAACAATTCTCTAACTCTCACTGACCGGTTCTAGCCTTCCCTGTCCAAGTCAATTACTAATTAGATTCACCTTAAAGGTCAAGGTAAAGATCAACTACATCGGCTTACTAAGCAACTAAACTTAACTAAATTTGTATCGTCAGACCACAGCATAGTAAACAACCAGCATAATATCTCTGAGGATTTCCTATATAAAAATGGTTCCCACAAAATTTGATCTTGGGAGGATTTATGGATGATTTTACGGCTGTGAAGTTTGGGTAGAGATGCGAAAATGAAAATATCGATACCGGTACCAACTCGATATTTTTTAGCCTCATAAGAGCGTTTGGTTCATACAGAGAATTTTGTGCAATTGATTACACCTCTTAATAATTATATAATTATTTTCGATACCGATACACCTACAAAAGTATCGATACCAGCCTGGAATCGCTCAAAATGTATCTAAGATAAAAATAGTCGATATTAGTGCAGAAGTACAAGTACTGTTACCAACCCTACGAAAAATCATTAAAAAGTGGGGATGCGCGTGTAATTTCCGCCAACATGAGTTTTTGTGCTTGAGTTTACTATGCTGTGGTTAGACTTTCTGTTTTAACTTATTTTATTAAAGTTAGGTTTCTCGATTCATTTTGACTTTAGTTAACTTTGGCAGCCTCTCCTCGTATCTCCGAAACTTATTGCACTTATCAATGATCTAGCAAACTTTACAGACCTATCCAAATATAATCTTAAGACCAATACTCTCTTAAGACCTATGCACATATTTTGAGAAATCAGGAGCATGTTATGATAAATATGCAATCAATGCTGCTATACCTTTAAAAATTGATGAATAATCTCAAAACCAAAACCATCAGAAACGTTCAAACTTTGTTTTTAGGTGATTTAGGGGTTCGTGATCATTTTTATTTTAGTAGGGGATGAAATTGGGATGACGAGAAGGATGGGGTTGGTGGTACTCCAAAATTTCCAAAAGTTTCAAAATCTTGCAAATTTCTCAAGAAAACGATTTACATCCTACTCAAAGTGAGATCAAGAATATTGCAGTCCTTATTTGGAACATGTCCTGAATTGCACCAGACACGATGTCCCTAGGCAACGATAGCGCTGTTTCGATCCTTCAGATCTCATCAGGTGGACTGGATAAAGCCCGGTATCCGGCTGATACGAACGCAATAAACCAACAGAAACAACTACTCTGAAGGCAAATGACCCTATCAGCTTTGAATTACACTATTGGCTCGAGTGCTTCCTTTGAGGAAAAGGGATTGAGCTCACTTTGCGTAGGTACGGTGGAAATCATCCTCTTCATGCTCCTCTAAAGAAAGCACTCGAGCCAATGGCGGAAGGGTGATTTGTCCTTGGAGTAGTTGGATCACTATTTTTTCGTTTATTTCTGAAAATTTGAAACCTCTGGATATTTTAAAAAGTTTCAAATACAAAATATTACATTATTAAACATATTTCGAAACTTTCGAAAATTATGAATGTAACAGAAATGCTGATACCATCAATAATCTTGAAAATCTTGAAGTCCTGGAAAATTTTGACAATATAAAAATACATACATATATGACAATATGAGGATACATAAAATGTTTATTATTTTGAAATTTTAATGACACACAAGCAAACAGACTGACGGATATAATCTGTAGATATTAATGCCCTATCGTCTAAAATTTAGAAAGTTCTCGTTGCCCTAAGAAAACCCAAAAAGGCCGCTGTGTCACGTACTTTGACTCAGGCATAGACGGTGTATTCAATTGGTCGATGTTTTATCCTTCCGTCCTTCAAGAGGATGAACGTGACCCCGCTTATTTATAATGGCATTTGTTTAATGACATTCTAGTCGACTACTTGTTGGAAATTTGTGCATTTTCCGGCGTGGTTTGCGTTTGACGTAATGACTGTGCATCAAAACTGTCTCTGATTAAATTAAAAATTAAAAATCTATTAAAATCACCGCCGATGGCATTTCCGCTATATGCGTCGAGGAAATTGAATTCAAACGCATAATACCCATAGCGACAAGGTCTTAATGACGATCTATCGATTTTTGGTGGTGAATTTACACTTTTTAATGGATACTGATGCATATACTCAACGCTATTAATCAGGAGCTATTGAAATGGCCGATAATTAACTATTGTTCAATTTTGTTTAGTACTTGTGCACTCAAGTCAAAAGTTGATATTACGGTGGCATGTACTTGTGGAAGTGTATACAGGGTATCCCTGAATTTCCTTGACACGTGATATTCTCGCAACAAAAAAAAGTTCAAAGAAAGCTGAGTGGAATTTTTGTAACTACTATAGGGTCCATCATACAATCCTTTCAAAACATTTTTTTTGTACTTCAACCCTTAAAACCCAGCCTCATGTTTTGTTTTTCAGATAACACCAAATAGTTTTTGCGACACAAATTTAGTCATTATTTTACTTAAAATCATGAAGTTCCTTTTATTTGATGAATAAAATAAGAATTTGCTTGACGCAAAAAACGTTTAGAAATAAAACTATGTAGATTTTTGAGGGCACTGAATGACCTATAATACATGCTTTCGAAAACAAATGTCTTTTTCATCCTTTTTTTACGAGAATATTACGCCTCAAACAAATCCTCATTTTATTTGTCACATATTACTGACTACGAAAAAATTGGTTTGTGTATAAAGTCAAAGGAACTACAAGATTTTAAATGAAATAATGACCTTATTAATTCAGGAAAAGTCGTGGGGTGCTAGTTGGTGGTAAGTTTTAGAGGTGGAGGTAAGAAAAATGTTTCGAAAGCATGGTATTATTTTCGTTTTCCTTTTTATATGTTTTTCTTATGAAAATACTAGGCCTCATTTTATTTATTTTATGCTTACGAATTTATGAATAAAATAGGTTTCTGTATATAAGATCAAAGATACTACAAGATTTTAAATAAAATAAGGACTTAATATCTGTGGAAAGACCTATTGGGTGCTATTTAAAAAAAGAAAGTTGAGGGTTAATTTCAAGGGTTGAAGTACAAAACAAATGTTTTGAAAGCATGGTATGATAGACGCTGTAGTACTTCCGGAATCTCCACTCAGTTTTCGTTTGAACTTATTTTATTACTAGAATATTACGTGTCAAGGTAATACAGTATATCGGAATAACAAAGAGATCAGTATAAACTAGAATTTTGGAACACAAAAACACAAATCCAATTGCCGATTAGGTCAGACAGAAAAATCTGCAGTAGCTAAACATCCATGCCAGGAAAGCCACCGCAACAAGATAAAGTTTGAGGAGTCACAAGTTCTTGCTATGACCTCCTCTCATTATGCAATATTGTACAGGGAGTCCATTCATATATTTATAAACACAAAAACAACTACAACAACAAGGAAGAAGTACACAAGCTCAACGGAATATGGATACCCGCCCTAAGAGATGCAAGGATTCTAAGATGCGCAGGAGATGGGCGCTGCACTGCGCAACCGCCCCCACTCCTAATCCGGGGTATATCAGTGCTCTCCGGTGACGCGTCTCAGTTGCTCGGAACACGTCAATCAGGTAGCAGTTTCTGAGGATGCCATCATCGGCGGAGCGTGTCGACGCCGGCCGAATGGCCCAAGAACCAACAGTTCATCGGACCATGGCCATGAAAACCTTACACAATACAAAAGATTGTGTCAAAAATATGTCCTAAAATAGTTATCTCTAGCTCCGTAAGCGAACAAAAAATATTCTGTCACTTCCCAGTGATATGAGCAGTCGAAGTTTTCTTACAAAAATGTAATTACCCCTCTTATTTTGTTACCATGATATAGGTTTATTTTTCTTTTTAGTTTATACTTGCTTATCTATATGTTCTGAAGTTTGTAGTGAATATAACAATATCTTTTCGGGAGAGCAAATAGGATGAGGAATTATACAAGGTGCATTCAGTTCAAGTTTGGACTTTCGTTTTCAGAAGCAACTGTCTTCGTAATGACAAATGTCCGGTGAATCAGCAGCAGAATACTAAAAAACTGTCACATGCGTTTTATAGATACAGATATATGTCCTGAAATAGCTATCCCTAGCTCCGTAAGGGAACAAAAAATATTCTGTTGCTTCCCAGTGATATGAGCAATAGAAGTTTTCTTACAAAAATGTCATTACTCCTCTTATTTTTTACCATGATATAGGTTTATTTTTCTTTTTAGCTTATACTTACTTATCTGTATGTTCTGAAGTTTGTAGTGAATATAACAATATCTTTTCGGAAGGGCAAATGGGATGAGGAATTACACATTTATGTGTTTTTAAAGTTGGGACTTACCTTTTCAGAACCAACTGTCTTCGTAATGAGAAATGTCCGGTGAATCAGCAGCAGAATACTAAAAAAAATGTAAGGAAATACTTACTGTTCGTTCACTGCAAAGTTTTACGTGCGGTTCTGTCACATGAGTTTTGTAGATACAGTTTGAACTTCGCTCATTCACAAAAATGAAAAGCGCAAGTATTTATTTTTCAGCTGTCTAGGCCTTCTAGTGTGTCCACCGTGATTCTGTCATATTAATACAAACATCCTGTGTATCTAGCTCTTTGCACGAGATAGACAAATCGACAGGGTACAGGGTAAATACTGTCAGGGAAACGAGCAGCATACACTCGCGAAGTCTAAGAGGCATTTTCACCACATTCACCGTACACTAAAATCATATCCACCAGTTCATTATAGTTAAAGTTCGATGTATCACGTCAACAAGTCGAAAGACCTTCAACGCGCACTGCTATGTATGATCCGTAACCAACTGCGTTTTTTGTGCCTGTTTTGATCTAATCGCACAGGGACGAAGTTTGAAACGAGTATTTCATTTTTGGTCGATAGCTTGACATGCCTTAGCATTTCATTTATACGTTATAGGGAAAAATCACTCCTTTTGGCGCGTACTATACGCTCTATGAAGAAAAGTCCCAAATTAGATACCCTGTGTAGTTTACGCCACTGTTACTTGCATTTTTGATTCATATGCACTCCTGTTACATATCTACTCTTTATTACGAACCATGTTTTGTTGACGTTCCGTTCAGATACCATGTCAATTATTCTATTATGGAGGCTTTTGATCTTCGCAAGAGATGGTCGCGTTTATTAACCATTTAACATAATGTAGGTACGTGTCGCATTATATTTACAAAGGGTGAGCGTTTTCAGATGACAATGAATTGGCAATTATATATGTTTGTTATTCAAGGTAGTCATATTATACAGCAGTTTGTTGTAGTGCCACATGCTTGATGTGTATAAGGATTATCAGTTTGTTTGTTGTGTTGATTGCGGTTTATACATCTATAGACCTGCAGGTGAGATATATGCCATTGTACTACTTTTATATTAGTACATCTTTAGCTAGAAGTCATGTATGTAGGATTTGGAGTAAATAATGGTACCAGTCACCAAACTGATTCCTTCAACCCCGACACATGTTTCGTTATGTTAGCGTTCCAAGGGAAGGTTTTAATGAATTGAGCTATGAGCATCTCTTGCCTGCTAAATGAGCATATCAGATAATTTTTAAGAAATCAAACCGTATAACAAGCTGTTTACAACTGAGTTTTTATTCCTATTAATTACATCGTTGCACTTCTCGTCTACTTTTAAACTTCCGCATACGTCCAGTTTACTAGACTAGGAACACATTTTTAATATCTTAAGGCCCGATTTTATCAACATGCATATTTAACAAAGACTTTGACAAATATTTTCTATTGGCTGTTATTTAGCAAAAGCTTTCTAGTGGGTATTGAGGGCTATGTTAATAAGTATCATCCAATAGTATTTTATGAATATTTAAAATAACACGTCAAAGCTGGATGACACTTTATTGGCAATTAATGCCACATTTTCCATGTTTACATTATAATTATTGTATAATTACTAATTGCAGACTGCGATAATTGGTGATAAAAGTAGTAGGTACCTATGTATATCAACCACAGCAACTACCTACCTACCTTATTTAATAATTAGAAATCCCACGTATGTCAGTCAGATGAATTATATGAAAATACATACTTTTATGGAGAATCAATCTTTCATTTACTGAATGCATGTTTGTTATAGATTTTCTTATAGAAATATTCACAGCTGCAGCGTACACATTGTAAATAAAATAGGGTTATACTGAAGCTAAAGCTATAAAATGACAAGCTTTGCCGTTCTGGGCACAGCATAATAAACAACTAGCACAATAGCTCAAGTTGGCGGAAATTACATGCGCATCCCCACTTTTGGATGATTTTTTGTAGGGATGGTAACGGTACTTCGATACTTCTGCACTTATATCGAGTATTTTTGTCATAGATACTTTTTGCGGTATTCAAAGCTGGTATCGAGACTTTTGTATCGGTATCGAAAATAATTATATAACTATATATAGACAAAACAAAAACAAAAAAGGTGCAGCCCGGGCTCCGACACACCGGGCTGCTGTTCCATTCCCCAGCGACTACTCCTCACACCGTGAGGTGAGCAATCACTGGGTCCGCGTATCGTGCGTCCTAAGCAGACGAAGGGACCCATGGATGACTGCCTTCTGCATTCTGGCGGCTAAGATGTGCGCCGCCGCACGGCACACCGGCATTTTGCGCAGTGCAGAGAGCAGCGTATCCCTCATACCACCTAGGGATCCAATGACCATTACTAGCAGACTCACAGTGTAGTATATATATATATATATATAGTATATATAAACAAAACAAAAACAAAAAAGGTGCAACCCGGGCTCCGACACACCGGGCTGCTGTTCCATTCCCAGCGACTACTCCTCACACCGTGAGGTGAGCAATCACTGGGTCCGCGTATCGTGCGTCCTAAGCAGACGAAGGGACCCATGGATGACTGCCTTCTGCATTCTGGCGGCTAAGATGTGCGCCGCCGCACGGCACACCGGCATTTTGCGCAGTGCAGAGAGCAGCGTATCCCTCATACCACCTAGGGATCCAATGACCATTACTAGCAGACTCACAGTGTAGTCCGGCCAGAGCCTGCGAAGTTGTCCGAGGAGCTCCTGATACTTGGTCCGCTTTTCCTCCTCCTTAGAGACGATGTTCCCCTCGGCGGGTGCCGAGAACTCGATAACGAACATCGTCTTTTGTTGGTAGTCGAGGAGGACTATGTCGGGCTTATTTGCATGTATAAGCTCGAGCGTGGAGAATGAGTAGTTCCAGTAAATTCGGCACCTCTCGTTCTCCACAACGGACTCAATGTCCCCTGGAGCGTATGGCAGCACCGGTGTCTCATCTATACCGTATGAGTGCCTTAAATGGTAGTATAGCACTCGTAGAGCCGCGTTGTGCCGATAGACGTAGGCTGTGCCAGCGTACACCTTACACGCCGACAAGAGGTGCGTAAGGGTCTCTGGCGCCTGCAGGCAGGCTCTACAGCGGATATCGGGCACATCCATACCCATAATCCGGCTACGGTATACTAAGGTGTTGAAGACACCGTCTTGGCAAGCCATTATAGAGCTCTCAGTCTCCGACTTCAACCCATTAGACCTTAGGAAGGAGAAGGTCAACTGCTCAGATAAACCATGCTCTTCTAGATGTTTGTAGAAGATTCCGTGCATTGGTTTATCTTTGTGAAGTCTTAAAAGCAATTGGACTTCAGCAGTTTTAATCCGGGTTTTTAATTGTGCGGGAGCAAGTTCCGTAACGGACTGCTGACACCTCCGCGTGAAGTCGAGCGTGAGACTAAGTTCTTCGGCTGCCCGTGTTGCTGCTTTAAAAAGGAAGGCTCCTTTGCCCGCAATCTCGTGCTCTCGCACAAAGCGGATCAGGGGATCGGTGCTCGTCGTAACATAGCAGGCAGTGGCCAGTACTACTCTGTTGTGCAGATGCTCCAAACTCAATAGTCCACGCCCTCCCAGGTGTCGCGGGAGGTATATTCGCGGGACAGAGGATCTAGGATGTAGACTTCCCTCCATATTCATCCTTTTGCGGGTCTTTATGTCGATTTGTCGCAGCTCTTCCACGTTCCAGTGGACAGCACCAAAGCTGTATAGCAACAATGGGACCGCAAGCATGTTTGTGGCAGCGACTTTGTTTTTGCCGGACAGTTCTGACGACCAGATCTGCCGGAGTCGGTGCAAATACTTGCGGCGGAGACACTCTTTGACCAATTCTGCCTCTTGGATGTGACGCTGCGCCACTCCAAGGTAGGTATAGGTATCTCCGGCATGCAGTTGTCGCAAGATGCTCCCATCAACGAGCTGCTCCTCATCTTCACTATCTCCGCAACGTCCTCTTTTGAGATGAACCATGGCACATTTGTCTATCCCGAACTCCATACCAATAGCTTGACTGTAATCCTGCACTACCCTCAGCGACTGCTCTAAATCGCGTTGTCCGGAGGCATAGAGTTTCAGGTCATCCATGTAAAATAAGTGGGTGACCTTGTGCCTCCGGTAATTGGGCTTGCCACAGCTGTATCCCTTAGTATTTTTCAGCGCTATGGACAAAGGCAGTAGCGAGATGCAAAAGAGCAAGGGACTCAAGGAGTCTCCTTGGAAGACCCCTCTTTTAAATGATACCAACTCTGTTCGAACCCTGGTTTCACCCGATGTTATAGTGAACCGAGTCTTCCAGAGCGGCATCAGTTGTTTGATGCATCCCACTATTTGATCATCTACCGAAAGACATTCCAACAGCCGCACAATCAGTTCATGAGACGTAGTGTCGAATGCCTTCCGATAGTCGATCCAGGCCATAGAAAGGTTTCGCAGGTAATGCACGGAGTCCTGTGTGACACAGCGGTCAATCAACAGGTTATCCCTGCAGCCAGCTACTCCTTTCTTAGACCCTCTTTGTTCATATACGCTGAGAAATACGGGATTTACAGCTTGAAGGATACGCATGTACAAGATTCTGGTGAAGAGCTTGTAACATGCGTTCAGACATGTTATTGGCCTGTAGTTTTTAGGATCAGACAAATCTCCGGTCTTCGGGAGAAGCACGGTTCGACCCTCGACAAACCAAGCCGGAATTGGCTGCTCCTGATTTAGCCACGAGTTAAAAACTCTAGCTAAATGCCGGTGGCAACTGGGAAACTTTTTCAACCAGTAGGTGTTTATGCCATCCGGGCCAGGAGCTGCGAAATTCTTTGCGCCTCGTAAGGCACCAAGAATTTCTTCCGTGTTTATCGGGTGACGCAGTACATTCAGGTTTGGAGTCCTCCTACAAACGGACTCGAACTGCGCCAAGGCCGGAGTGTCTGCTTGGAGAGGTTTGGGGTGTTCGTAAATGCCCCTCCAGAAAGTCTCCACGCGATCAGCAGTTGGCGGCTGCTCTATGACTGGTGGTCGCTGTTGGAAGAGACGAGCAGGCTTTTCGGAAAACAATCTGTTTTCCTCCAAACCTCTCGCCCGCGTCACCAGTGATCGTTTAGCAGCGATTAGCGTCCGTATCCTGTCAAGACAATGCTGCTTGACAACAACCAGTACCGCTTGACTGAGCGTGCGATGGTCGCGCCTTAGCTCTCGGGCTATCTGGCGCACGCGGCGCGTAAAAGGCCTACCGGCCGCTCTATATTCCATCACACACTGGATACGGGATGCTTCTTGGCGAGCCAACTGGATTTTCGCTTCCATCTGGCGCACCCGCCTCTGTGCTCTCTCGACAGGAGAGTCTCTCACTCTCCCCTGTCCAGCCAGCCTCAGAGCCGCAGCGTAAATTTCGCAATTGATGCTCCAAATGTCAGAGACCTCCGATAGACGTTCACTCAACGCCTCATCCTCTCTCTTTAAATCTGCCAGCTTGAAGGACCTCTTGTTGTTATGCAAGGCCCTTCGGTCACTGAAATCTCCAGGTGAGACGGCTTCGTCCGATTTCCCTCTCAGCGGGCCTCATCGGCGACCTTTCAGCCTGGTTAACAGGCCTTTCAGTCGCCGGAGGGGCAGGCTGAGCTGGAGCACGAACGTATCCCTGCCCCCGAAGGTAAAATACCTGGTTCCGCAAGCTCTGGGAGGTAATTGTGCTATGCTCTGGATGCATTTCACACCACCTCCCATGCATGCGGGGACATGTATCCCCTACGGCGCGGGCTACTGCTCTCGTAGCAGCTCAGCAGGTCATCCTTCAGTTCCGTCGTCCACCTAAAACGGTCCATGTCGTTGCGTGTGTCGTCGTCAGGGCGATCCGAGGCACCGCCACCTTGCCCAGAGCCGGCTTCCGATACCGGCCTGGTGTGGGTGCTCTTCTTCTGGGGCGGTCGAACCAGAAGGTAGGGCCCGTCCGGTGGTTAGCCTTAGGGCCCCCAGCCGACATTTCGGAAGCAGCCGACCACATTGCCTCCTAGGATGACCTGTACAGGTTGCCGGCCGGCTTTCATCCCTGGCTTGGGTTATCCCCCACAGTGTCGCCACGCACCGAATAGCCGTTTGATGTTGGTCGGCTTCCTGGGGGCGCATTTTATACCTACTGCCAGGTTTGCTATCAGCCGCCCCTAACCTGGGGTCAGACGCTGTCGGGAAGCCGTCCTTAACATAGGTGCAGCCGCTTCCTCACTATGGTGGTTCATACGCCTGCTTTCACAGCCGGTGACCACCATAGGCCCCTTTTAAGGCAAGGACTACCAATCTTTTAGTCGCCTCTTACGACAGGCATGATGTAAACCCTGGGAACATTCTAAACCCGGACCCAGACGGGTCCGGATATATATATATATATATATATATATATATATATATATATATATATATATATATATATATAGACAAAACAAAAACAAAAAAGGTGCAACCCGGGCTCCGACACACCGGGCTGCTGTTCCATTCCCCAGCGACTACTCCTCACACCGTGAGGTGAGCAATCACTGGGTCGCGGTATCGTGCGTCCTAAGCAGACGAAGGGACCCATGGATGACTGCCTTCTGCATTCTGGCGGCTAAGATGTGCGCCGCCGCACGGCACACCGGCATTTTGCGCAGTGCAGAGAGCAGCGTATCCCTCATACCACCTAGGGATTCCAATGACCATTACTAGCAGACTCACAGTGTAGTCCGGCCAGAGCCTGCGAAGTTGTCCGAGGAGCTCCTGATACTTGGTCCGCTTTTCCTCCTCCTTAGAGACGATGTTCCCCTCGGCAGGTGCCGAGAACTCGATAACGAACATCGTCTTTTGTTGGTAGTCGAGGAGGACTATGTCGGGCTTATTTGCATGTATAAGCTCGAGCGTGGAGAATGAGTAGTTCCAGTAAATTCGGCACCTCTCGTTCTCCACAACGGACTCAATGTCCCCTGGAGCGTATGGCAGCACCGGTGTCTCATCTATACCGTATGAGTGCCTTAAATGGTAGTATAGCACTCGTAGAGCCGCGTTGTGCCGATAGACGTAGGCTGTGCCAGCGTATACCTTACACGCCGACAACAGGTGCGTAAGGGTCTCTGGCGCCTGCAGGCAGGCTCTACAGCGGATATCGGGCACATCCATACCCATAATCCGGCTACGGTATACTAAGGTGTTGAAGACACCGTCTTGGCAAGCCATTATAGAGCTCTCAGTCTCCGACTTCAACCCATTAGACCTTAGGAAGGAGAAGGTCAACTGCTCAGATAAACCATGCTCTTCTAGATGTTTGTAGAAGATTCCGTGCATTGGTTTATCTTTGTGAAGTCTTAAAAGCAATTGGACTTCAGCAGTTTTAATCCGGGTTTTTAATTGTGCGGGAGCAAGTTCCGTAACGGACTGCTGACACCTCCGCGTGAAGTCGAGCGTGAGACTAAGTTCTTCGGCTGCCCGTGTTGCTGCTTTAAAAAGGAAGGCTCCTTTACCCGCAATCTCGTGCTCTCGCACAAAGCGGATCAGGGGATCGGTGCTCGTCATAACATAGCAGGCAGTGGCCAGTACTACTCTGTTGTGCAGATGCTCCAAACTCAATAGTCCACGCCCTCCCAGGTGTCGCGGGAGGTATATTCGCGGGACAGAGGATCTAGGATGTAGGATGTAGACTTCCCTCCATATTCATCCTTTTGCGGGTCTTTATGTCGATTTGTCGCAGCTCTTCCACGTTCCAGTGGATAGCACCAAAGCTGTATAGCAACAATGGGACCGCAAGCATGTTTGTGGCAGCGACTTTGTTTTTGCCGGACAGTTCTGACGACCAGATCTGCCGGAGTCGGTGCAAATACTTGCGGCGGAGACACTCTTTGACCAATTCTGCCTCTTGGATGTGACGCTGCGCCACTCCAAGGTAGGTATAGGTATCTCCGGCATGCAGTTGTCGCAAGATGCTCCCATCAACGAGCTGCTCCTCATCTTCACTATCTCCGCAACGTCCTCTTTTGAGATGAACCATGGCACATTTGTCTATCCCGAACTCCATACCAATAGCTTGACTGTAATCCTGCACTACCCTAAGCGACTGCTCTAAATCGCGTTGTCCGGAGGCATAGAGTTTCAGGTCATCCATGTAAAATAAGTGGGTGACCTTGTGCCTCCGGTAATTGGCTTGCCACAGCTGTATCCCTTAGTATTTTTCAGCGCTATGGACAAAGGCAGTAGCGAGATGCAAAAGAGCAAGGGACTCAAGGAGTCTCCTTGGAAGACCCCTCTTTTAAATGATACCAACTCTGTTCGAACCCTGGTTTCTCCCGATGTTATAGTGAACCGAGTCTTCCAGAGCGGCATCAGTTGTTTGATGCATCCCACTATTTGATCATCTACCGAAAGACATTCCAACAGCCGCACAATCAGTTCATGAGACGTAGTGTCGAATGCCTTCCGATAGTCGATCCAGGCCATAGAAAGGTTTCGCAGGTAATGCACGGAGTCCTGTGTGACACAGCGGTCAATCAACAGGTTATCCCTGCAGCCAGCTACTCCTTTCTTAGACCCTCTTTGTTCATATACGCTGAGAAATACGGGCTTTACAGCTTGAAGGATACGCATGTACAAGATTCTGGTGAAGAGCTTGTAACATGCGTTCAGACATGTTATTGGCCTGTAGTTTTTTAGGATCAGACAAATCTCCGGTCTTCGGGGAGAAGCACGGTTCGACCCTCGACAAACCAAGCCGGAATTGGCTGCTCCTGATTCAGCCACGAGTTAAAAACTCTAGCTAAATGCCGGTGGCAACTGGGAAACTTTTTCAACCAGTAGGTGTTTATGCCATCCGGGCCAGGAGCTGCGAAATTCTTTGCGCCTCGTAAGGCACCAAGAATTTCTTCCGTGTTTATCGGGTGACGCAGTACATTCAGGTTTGGAGTCCTCCTACAAACGGACTCGAACTGCGCCAAGGCCGGAAGTGTCTGCTTGGAGAGGTTTGGGGTGTTCGTAAATGCCCCTCCAGAAAGTCTCCACGCGATCAGCAGTTGGCGGCTGCTCTATGACTGGTGGTCGCTGTTGGAAGAGACGAGCAGGCTTTTCGGAAAACAATCTGTTTTCCTCCAAACCTCTCGCCCGCGTCACCAGTGATCGTTTAGCAGCGATTAGCGTCCGTATCCTGTCAAGACAATGCTGCTTGACAACAACCAGTACCTGCTTGACTGAGCGTGTGATGGTCGCGCCTTAGCTCTCGGGCTATCTGGCGCACGCGGCGCGTAAAAGGCCTACCGGCCGCTCTATATTCCATCACACACTGGATACGGGATGCTTCTTGGCGAGCCAACTGGATTTTCGCTTCCATCTGGCGCACCCGCCTCTGTGCTCTCTCGACAGGAGAGTCTCTCACTCTCCCCTGTCCAGCCAGCCTCAGAGCCGCAGCGTAAATTTCGCAATTGATGCTCCAAATGTCAGAGACCTCCGATAGACGTTCACTCAACGCCTCATCCTCTCTCTTTAAATCTGCCAGCTTGAAGGACCTCTTGTTGTTATGCAAGGCCCTTCGGTCACTGAAATCTCCAGGTGAGACGGCTTTGTCGATTTCCCTCTCAGCGGGCCTCATCGGCGACCTTCCAGCCTGGTTAACAGGCCTTTCAGTCGCCGGAGGGGCAGGCTGAGTTGGAGCACGAACGTATCCCTGCCCCCGAAGGTAAAATACCTGGTTCCGCAAGCTCTGGGAGGTAATTGTGCTATGCTCTGGATGCATTTCACACCACCTCCCATGCATGCGGGACATGTATCCCCTACGGCGCGGGGCTACTGCTCTCGTAGCAGCTCAGCAGGTCATCCTTCAGTTCCGTCGTCCACCTAAAACGGTCCATGTCGATGCGTGTGTCGTCGTCAGGGCGATCCGAGGCACCGCCACCTTGCCCAGAGCCGGCTTCCGATACCGGCCTGGTGTGGGTGCTCTTCTTCTGGGGCGGTCGAACCAGAAGGTAGGGCCCGTCCGGTGGTTAGCCTTAGGGCCCCCAGCCGACATTTCGGAGGCAGCCGACCACATTGCCTCCTAGGGATGACCTGTACAGGTTGCCGGCCGGCTTTCATCCCTGGCTTGGGTTATCCCCACAGTGTCGCCACGCACCGAATAGCCGTTTGATGTTGGTCGGCTTCCTGGGGGCGCATTTTTATACCTACTGCCAGGTTTGCTATCAGCCGCCCCTAACCTGGGGTCAGACGCTGTCGGGAAGCCGTCCTTAACATAGGTGCAGCCGCTTCCTCACTATGGCGGTTCATACGCCTGCTTTCACAGCCGGTGACCACCATAGGCCCTTTTAAGGCAAGGTACTACCAATCTTTTAGTCGCCTCTTACGACAGGCAGATTTAAACCCTGGGAACATTCTAAACCCGGACCCAGACGGGTGGGGGGGTATATGTATATATATATATATATATATATATATAACAGCACTTCAGGCCTGGAGGCCCATGGCTTCAACTTTCTTGACCACGTCTCTCCATAGATTTCTGTCTTGTGTGGTTTTTTCCCAATCTGGTAGATTCAGTACACGTATATCGTCCTTGACACATCCGAACCATTTTTTCTTGGGTCTTCCTCTTCTTCTTCTACTGCCTTCTCCTCCTAGCAATACTTTTTTGGCCGTTCTACATGGAGCCATGCGGTAGACGTGTCCTAGCCAGCGTACCCTTTGAGCACGGATTTTTTGCACTATACTGGGCTGGTTATATAACTCCATCACATCTTTATTGGTCCTTCTCCTCCATACACTTTCCTTATTTTTTGTGCCGCCGAATATTTTTCTTAATATCTTCCTCTCCCATCGTTCTAACCTTTGTATATTTTTTTGGCTTAACACCCACGTTTCACTACCATATGTTACCGATGGCTGAATTACTGTTTTATATATCTTTATTTTTGTAGCTCTAGAAGTTAGTTTGGACCTCATCATCTTAGTCAAACTCCCCATGGCTTTACTTCCTTTCATGATTCTTTTTTCAATTTCCATGTCTTCATCTGCCTTATCTGTGAGTGTAACCCCCAAATATTCGAATAATTTACTTTCTCAAACAGGTATTCCCTGCCACATCGGCTCTTTAATTTTACTTTTGTTCCTGTAGCTGTTTCAGTTCCTCTCATCTCCAAATATTTTGTTTTGTCCTCGTTTATGTGGAGTCCAAATTGTTTAGCAGTTTCTTCCAGTCTCTTGAACATCTTCTCTAGTTCCATTTTAGACCTAGTAATTATAGCTATGTCATCAGCATATGCAAGAACTTGCTGCTTTTTGTGGTATATTATTCCTTCAGCTTGTATGCCACTCTTTTGTAGGATTGCTTCCAAGGTAAAGTTGAACAAAGTTGTTGAGAGTGGATCTCCCTGTCTCAGCCCCCTTCTTACTTTAAAAGCCCTCGACAAGTTACCTTCCACTGCGACTCGATTCATCGTTTCATTCATCGTCATTGCAACTAACCTGATCAACTTCATTGGTATTTTCAGCAATATCAGGGCTTCACATAGCTTGTCCCTGTCAATAGAATCATATGCCTGTTTAAAGTCAATAAAAAGTACATGCAGACCAAGATTTTGCTCATAACTATTATGGAGTAAATGCTTCATCGTAAAAATTTGATCTATTGTTGACCTGCCTCTTCTAAAACCTCCTTGGTATTCTCCCACTACCTCGTCTTCATAATCTCTTAATCTATTTCTTAATAAGGTGGCTAATGTCTTGTATGTTGTGTCTAATAGTGCAATACCTCTGTAATTTCCACATTGTGTTTTATCACCTTTTTTATGTATCGGGCAAATAACTGCGTTTTTCCACGTATCTGGCATTTTCTCTTGTCGCCATATATCTTTGATTAAACTGATGATACGTTTGTGTAGGTGCTCTCCTCCTGCCTTCAACATTTCTGCTGATATACAATTTTCCCCTGGGCTTTTATTATTTTTTTAACTCTTTTAATGCCTCTCCGATTTCCTCCTCTGTTGGTTCACACAAGTCTTTTTCATCGTCTATTGATAATGCTACTGGTACGTTCCCCTGGTGGTCCCTCGATTCGTCGCATACATTCAAAAGCACCTCAAAATAATCAGCCCATCTTTCTAGTTTTCCTGGCAAGTCCCCTATTAAGTTTCCTTCGTTATTTCTAATAAAGCATGTACCCCTTGGCCCTCCAGATTTATTTCTTTTCACGTCTTGATAGAAGTTCCTGATGTCCTTGTTGATCATATGGTTCTCTAACGCCTGTAGTCTCCTTGTCCAGTACTCTCGTTTCTTCTTCCTACATATATTTTTTACTTTACGTCTAGCTTGTTCATAGCAGGCTCTCGTCTCTTCCGTGTTTGACATGTTCAAAAATAGTTTTGCTCTTCTCCTATTCTCTAACGCACGTTCACACTCTTCATCAAACCAGTGGTTATCTTTTCTAGTCGTCCAGCTATTTCTCAACATTTGTTCTGCTGACCTGGTCATTATGGTCTGGATTTGACTCCATTCCTGTGCAACATCATCCATTACTGGTGTATTCTGGAGTCCTGTTGTTACTAACTCCTCATATTGTTGCCTAATTTGATCGTTCTTCAATAGACTTGATTCATACCTCCTAATTGCTTTATGTTTGAGCTTCTGCTGTTTTGGGAGCTGCTGTTTGAGGGTTGCTACCACCATAAAGTGGTCTGTGTTACTATCTGCTCCTCTATAGCTTCTGATGTTCTGCATAGCACAGCATGTTTATTTTCTATCAATACGTGATCAATTTGGTTAGCAGTTCTACCATCTGGTGAGATCCACGTTGTCTTATAAATGTCTTTTCTGTCAAAATGGGTACTCATAACTTTGAAGTTTTGCTCGATTGCGAAACTGATAAGTAGTTTGCCATTTTCGTTAGAGAATTCATGTTTACTTTTTCCTCCTGTGACTTTTTTGTAAATGTCCTCTCGTCCCACTTTTGCATTACAGTCGCCTAGTACTATTTTTACATCATATTTTGGCAGACTATCTATCAGATCTTCCAACTGCTGGTAAAACTCGCTCTTGGTATCTATGTCCTTGTCTTCACTTGGTGCATGTATATTAATGATAGTTATTTTCCTGTATCTTCTCTTAGCCGTTAACCAGCATATCCTCTCCGAAATTGGTTTAAATTCTACCATGACCTCTTTAATGTTTACGTTCATTAAAAAACCCGTTCCCAACATTCTATTTGTTCCACCACTATTACAAAGGACAAATTTTTCACATTCTGATATTCCAGTTTGCTTTAATTTCGTCTCCTGAAGGGCAAGAAGATCCAATCTGTACCTTTTCATTATATTGACTAAGTTTTTCACTGCACCTTCTTCATAGATACTTCTTACATTCCACGTTGCAATTTTAATTTGGTTAGCTTTTAATTTCTGGATAGTTCTTTGCCCTCTCTTCGAATACTCTTGCTCATGTCTTGCCATCCTTGTTGCCATGTTAATAACTATGTTATCATTACTCGTATTCCCTATTCCTTGCCTGGTCCGTCATAGTAGTTTCACAATCTTCCTTGCAGCTAGTTTTTTGGCGGATCGCCAACATTTGGACTATGAGCTTTTATCAGACTCTTTAGTCCCGCTTCCATGTCACTCCATCTATTATTAATTTTTTGTAGCCTATTCTGGTAATCCTGCCTTTCATTCTATCTTCATTTGATTTTCGCCTAATCACCTTTTGAATGTCCCTTTCTGATTTGGATAAATCATCATTAATGAATATCTCCTCATTCCTAATTTTTCTCAGTTTACTTTTGTTCTTCATAACCAGGTACTTTTCGCTTTCTGTTTCCATTCTAATCAAGCAAGTGTTTTCCCCTAGTTTTATTGCTGATTCTACTTTAACTTTTAGTTCTAAGTGTTGTTCTATCAAGTTTTCCATTTTGTTTCTCAGTACATCCTGGTCCTGAGTATCTAATTTTATACCCTGCAGCACTATATTTTTTCGTCTTTTTTCATTTTCCAATTTCTCCAGCCTCTCTTCCATTGTGTACATTTTATTACTTAGTTCCTGCTTTTCTATGTTTAATTCAATGATTTTTTGTTTCAAGTCTTTTACTTCATTTATATAATCTTGCTGATCCCTTCTCACATCCCTCAATTCATCTGACATATCTTGCTGATGCCTTTCTGAAGTCCTTCAATTCATCTGACATATTTACTATGGATGTTTGCATATTTTCCATCATTCCCATCATCTTTTCTAACATGTCTTCTTTTGCTGGCTGTTTCTTATCCGGTGTTCTGTGTATTTTTTTTACTCCTAACAAATATCAGATCTTCTCCGTTCGTATCCCTTTTTCTTTTGCTTTCATCCGTGGAATAATCGTCGCTGTCCATATTTACTTAGTCCGGTCCTGTTCTTTTCCTGCTGTCACCGATTGCGCCTGCTCCGCTAGATCTCCGATATTCGGCAATGAGCGGCAAACACCGCAAGATAAACTGGTACGACTTCCCTCCAATTCAACCTCAAAGTGACCTCAACTCATAACCTCACTTTCGGTTCAAGTATCTGCTGCTCTGGTTCAGAAGTTTATAGTCCCATATACCGCACTGCACTGGATGTACTCTGTTTATTTCACCTTTACGCACACTTTTCCACAAATAATCCCTGCTACAACTCCCAGTTTTTGAGTTTGATTGTAGGCAAAAATTAGATGCGTGTTTACACATTCAGTGCTACGTTGCCACAATTATATAACTATTGAGGGATGTAATCAGTTGCACAAAATACTCTGTACGAACCAAACGCTTGGCTAGAAAATATCGAGTTGGTACCGGTATCGATATTTTCATTTTCGCATCTCTACCCAAACTTCACAGCCGTAAAATCATCCATAAACCCCCCGAAGGTCAAATTTTGTGGGAACCATTTTTATATAGGAAATCCTCAGAGATATTATGCTGGTTGTTTATTATGCTGTGGTTCTGGTGTTAGGCAAACAGTAATGCACATACACGTTTGGGAAATAGCTGTAACTTTTGAAATGTAACAAAATGCTATTTTTACCTCTTTTTATTGTAAAACAAAGATATATTGCAGGTATTCATAATTATTATCGATAGTAAATTACTTTTTATCCAAATAATGCAGTGAGTAAATTTCTTGTCATCATATCATTTGATACACCAAGAAACTAGTGATCAAATGTACGGCTTCTCTAGAATCTGATTGGTTGAGATCAACAATTGTTAAACTTTTTGCTAAACAAGAAAATGAAATTTTTCACCCATTTAGGATGGAAAATCAGACTTGAAAAGATGCTAGATGGTTCACAATGGCCGACTGTACATATATAAATTATGTCATTTTGACCTTTTTTGAGGTTAACTTCAAGAGAAATCAATAATGTTCAGAGTACTTTGTCAGATGCATGTTCCTGAAATGGCTGCTTGCTCTGATTGGTCAAAGTCTTTGTTAAAATGTGAATGTTAATAAAATCGGACCTTAATCTACCTTATGTTCACTATTGAACATATTGTGTTCAATCAATTGTCTGTTTTATCATACTTTAAACTGGAACTGGTCTAAGCTAACTAAATATCAATACTCCCCCGTACTACAATCATCTGCAGCTGAGGGTCCGCGCTTGTAGACGACAATTATTATTATTACCGAACTTAGTTATGTGATATACAGGCACAGGTCTAGTGGGTTCGAGAAGTTAACATTTTGCTCGGAGATTTTGTAATGTCGCAGTGCCGTTATGGGTGAGTAATTCTCTTGTTGAAAGCAAAATGGTGTATTTCTCCATCTTGGCAGTGCTGGCTATATCAGACAAAATTTCTTTGTGCGTTATAGTGGAAACCGTATTGCCCTATTTCAGAAATGAACTCAGATCCAAAAAAGTGATGAACTTGATTATTGACTGAAGTTTATAGTCCTCGAATCAGTGGTTCTAATGTTTAATATACCTATTCATTGATAAGCAGCCCATTTTATTCAAAGTCATAAAACAGTGGGTGAGATTTTACGAAGGAAAAATTTGAAGCATCTTTCTATTTATTCTCTCTATTTATTTTTGCTGAAGCCTCATATTTGTTTTTAACTTTGTTCCATTTGTTATGGATTGGACGCGGTGAAACAATCGCTTGGCCACGGCGTTCACCTGATTTGACCTCACTTGATTTTCTCTTGTGACGTACAATGAAGTAGAAAGTTTATGTCGACGGCGACGTGCCAAAATACACGCGAGGAGATTATTAGCAAAATTATTCATGTCAGAAATGAATTACGGAATGAAAAAGCGATGATCAGTCGCTCTATGCATCATGTGTCAGTAAGAGCAGCAGCATGTCCACAACAGCATGGAGGACATTCCGAACAAAAGTTGTAACATTTGTTTCTTTTTTCCCTCAATAAATGTCGTGACCACTAAATATTTTGTTTTATTGCCCTTTCAACTACCGGATTAGACAACAAAGGGGCATACTCAAACCACCATAGCTTCTAAATTACTTTACTGAGGACTAAGGGCATTTGCCTTAAAAAATATCATGTTCTATCGCTTAGTAATAAAAAAATTGTGGGTCAACAGCTCAGATTCTTTTAAAAAGCTGAAATTGTGAAAAACTCAGAAAATTGCATAATTATTTTCTTTAAACAATTTTTTCTGTCCATTTATGAAATAGAATTTAGGAAATGTTTACTACTAATTTATGGTCTACATGTTTCGCTATCGAATAAAACTTGTTTCGTGATTCTAGGACCTATATATCTTAGCCTCTGGCTAAATTAGTCCAATACTCACAATCAAAAGATGTCCCATTATATTCGACTACTCACTGGGTGACGTCATTCTTCATAGGCCACAACATTTTCGTGACTTGGGTGTTATATTTGATGCTAAGCTGTCATTTGTACCGCATACTGACAATGTGATAGCTACAGCAAGTCGGACATATGGATGTATTGTTAGAAACTGCCGCAACTTCACGTAGACATCACCGCTCAAAATTCTTTACTATGCATATGTTAGACCTATCTTAGAATATGCATCGCTGGTTTGGAATCCGTACCATTCAACGCATATACAGAAACTTGAGTCGGTAAAGAGGCGGTTTTTGAAATTCCTCTCTTTCAAATTGGGATGGCGTTTATCCACCTACAGGAATACCCCACGATTCCCTTCTTGAGAGACATGGTATGTGCAGTTTGGAAGCAAGAAGGAAACTACAGTGTGTTGTTTTTGTATTCAAATTATTGAATGGTGATATTGACGACATCAATCTGCTGAGAAAATTTTCTTTAAATATTTCAAGAGTGTGCTCCAGAGCAAGTGACACTTTCTACCCGCCAACTGCCCGAACAGACATTAAACACTGTTCACCTCTACTCAGTATGCTAAGGGAATGTAATACAATATGTAATCAGCTTGATATATTTAATAGCAGTGTATCAAAGATTAAGCAGTATTTTTTGTAAGATTCTTGACTGTCACTGAATTTCCTTTACAACGTTTTTTTTCTTCTATTTTTAAGTTATTAATTAGTAAATATAGTTAAGTATATGTATATCTCACCCTGTAATTGGTGTTGAACTGTTAGGTAGAGTAAATAAATAAATAAATAAATAAATAAATAAATAGATAAATAAATAAATAAATAAATAAATACATAAATAAATAAATAAATAAATAACTGAATAAATAAATAAAAAAATAAATAAATAAATAAATAAATAAATAAATAAATAAATAAATAAATAAATAAATAAATAAATAAATAAATAAATAAATAAATAAATAAATAAATAAATAAATAAATAAATAAATAAATAAATAAATAAATAAATAAATACATAAATACATAAATAAATAAATAAATAAATAAATAAATAAATAAATAAATAAATAAATAAATAAATAAACACTCATGTTTCGATTTAAAAAAAAACAAAAGGGCCGCCATTCTATTATGGTGAGAGAAAGATTACTTATGGAGGGTGATTTGTCGATAAAAAATACCGTATTTCATCCCCTTAAAGGCTCCGACACTGATGACCGGACACATTATATAATCAATTCTGGTGTCAATACGTAACTAACATACAGTGTTAGTTAAAGGGTTCGAAAAACATAGTTGTAGTTTTCCTCTGCAGCTCAGATTGCATTGAAATAATCTACCTCCTTATTTTTTTAAGGACAAGTAAATGCTCACACTGATTTAACGATAAAACAATCCAACATTTAAAACTGCATGGCACTGAAAATAAGAGAGAAAGAGCAATAAAGGTGAAAATTCAGGTTCATATTTTTTATGGTGCCCTATGCGTCGTTTAAGGTCTAGCCCGTTAGGTTTTAATTTAAAGAATAGCATTAGCATAATATTTATTTACAATCTTACTGGATTATCAGCTTTTATATCATAGTGTTAGTTTATAAGTTAGGCAGACCTGGCAGTCCAGGAATCAAACGTCAAGAAAAGAGGAAAAAGTAAGGATGACATGTATAGTGCAAAGGCAAAAGAAGAAATCTTATAGAATAGGAGGCAATTCAAGACATTATTAAAACGGTTTGACATGATTTGGTATTTTCCAAATCGATTTAATTTGATCATAAAAGACCTAACTTTGATCACGTACGAAATAATTTAATTTTAATTATCATAAGTCACTGTAAGTTTTGCTCAGAGCCTGAGCTGCTCGACTGTGTAGATTACAGTTCCGTGCAACAAAGGGTTGCTCTGCGACTCTGCTGACAGTGAGGCAATTGTAGATTTACTCTGGAGAACAATGTATGTTGCTATAAATCATTCACTTGCCGTAGGGTGCTTTGTTATCTACCATTAGCAGTCGAAAGGTACAGCAGCAATCATTGGCGGTCGAATACTTTTAACTGTGAGACATATAATGACAGGCCATAGTACTAAAGGCGCATTACTGACCCTAATTCAAGTTGAAAACTTCACATAAACATATGTCCTAAAGAGCCTGGCTTTCAATGTACGGGGTGTCAAAGTTTAGCAAAAAAAATTGAATGTACGCTACTGACTGATCATTGAAAAATAGAATATTAATATATAGGTGAAAAGGGACGTAAACTAATGAAAAATGAAGTCATGAAGTTGATCGACTCAGTACTTCCCAGACATTACGCTGATACCAGTTTATTATTTTCCCATAGCCGCTAGCCCCCCCCCCCCCTAAAATTCTCTTATGCCGCTAGGTCTTTGCTTCACAGGTCAATGGACAGCCTATTATCGATACTACAAACTTCTCAGTTTTACAACCTCCCACCCCCCAACCACCTCACTTTCACCCCCACCCAAAAAACTGGTAGTAAATTACCAGGAACCCCTAAAACATCTAAGAACCGAATTTGAGTTGTTTTCATACTTTTCGTTCTTTGATTATTATTGCTACGGGGCCACTGACAGGATTTCTAACAAACATACGTGTTTTCCATTTTCACCACGGTAACAATATACTATGTCAAAATTTCATTAGAGTCAATTTAATAGTGTCCACGTTACAAAATAAAAAAAGATTTAAACCGATAGACTCTCGTATGTATACAGAAAATTCTAAGTCCCTTAGTTTCCGTAATAGGCTAAGCAATGTTCGGAT
Organism: Callosobruchus maculatus; assembly: GCA_951848785.1. NCBI lineage: Eukaryota > Metazoa > Arthropoda > Insecta > Coleoptera > Chrysomelidae > Callosobruchus > Callosobruchus maculatus. The sequence continues at coordinate 5,522,954 of CATOUR010000110.1, read as the reverse complement.
GGACCTAAAAAGGTGATTTGTGTCGCTAGATCTTCCTTCACAGGTTAGTGGATAGCCTGTTATGAGTACAAGAAATTTTTTAATTTCTCAACTCCCAACCCGCCAACCACCCCAATTTCACCCCCACCTTAAAAAACGCAGGAAATGATCAGGAACCTTTAAAACGCTTAAAAACGAAGTTTGAGCTGTTTTAACATATTTTTAAATTTTACAACCCCCCACATCCCAACCACCCCAATTTCACCCCCAACCAAAAAAAAGTAGAAAATGATCAGGGACCCCTAAGACGCCTAAAAACGGAGTTTCAACAATATTGTATATTTTTTTGTTTTTTTCTAATTACTACGCCGCCTATGCACCGGTTTTCAAAATTATAGGAACATTACCTACCACGACCCCACACAATACAGGTGCCCAAATTTCATCACGATCCATGAAGCGGTTGCTGAGATTACGAGGCTAGAAAGAAGCGCCAGACCGACAGACTGGCAGACCGACAGACCGACAGACCGACAGACCGACAGACCGACAGACCGACAGACCGACAGACCGACAGACCGACAGACCGACAGACCGACAGACCGACAGACCGACAGACCGACAGACCGACAGACCGACAGACCGACAGACCGACAGACCGACAGACCGACAGACCGACAGACCGACAGACCGACAGACCGACAGACCGACAGACCGACAGACCGACAGACCGACAGACCGACAGACCGACAGACCGACAGACCGACAGACCGACAGACCGACAGACCGACAGACCGACAGACCGACAGACCGACAGACCGACAGACCGACAGACCGACAGACCGACAGACCGACAGACCGACAGACCGACAGACCGACAGACCGACAGACCGACAGACCGACAGACCGACAGACCGACAGACCGACAGACCGACAGACCGACAGACCGACAGACCGACAGACCGACAGACCGACAGACCGACAGACCGACAGACCGACAGACCGACAGACCGACAGACCGACAGACCGACAGACCGACAGACCGACAGACCGACAGACCGACAGACCGACAGACCGACAGACCGACAGACCGACAGACCGACAGACCGACAGACCGACAGACCGACAGACCGACAGACCGACAGACCGACAGACCGACAGACCGACAGACCGACAGACCGACAGACCGACAGACCGACAGACCGACAGACCGACAGACCGACAGACCGACAGACCGACAGACCGACAGACCGACAGACCGACAGACCGACAGACCGACAGACCGACAGACCGACAGACCGACAGACCGACAGACCGACAGACCGACAGACCGACAGACCGACAGACCGACAGACCGACAGACCGACAGACCGACAGACCGACAGACCGACAGACCGACAGACCGACAGACCGACAGACCGACAGACCGACAGACCGACAGACCGACAGACCGACAGACCGACAGACCGACAGACCGACAGACCGACAGACCGACAGACCGACAGACCGACAGACCGACAGACCGACAGACCGACAGACCGACAGACCGACAGACCGACAGACCGACAGACCGACAGACCGACAGACCGACAGACCGACAGACCGACAGACCGACAGACCGACAGACCGACAGACCGACAGACCGACAGACCGACAGACCGACAGACCGACAGACCGACAGACCGACAGACCGACAGACCGACAGACCGACAGACCGACAGACCGACAGACCGACAGACCGACAGACCGACAGACCGACAGACCGACAGACCGACAGACCGACAGACCGACAGACCGACAGACCGACAGACCGACAGACCGACAGACCGACAGACCGACAGACCGACAGACCGACAGACCGACAGACCGACAGACCGACAGACCGACAGACCGACAGACCGACAGACCGACAGACCGACAGACCGACAGACCGACAGACCGACAGACCGACAGACCGACAGACCGACAGACCGACAGACCGACAGACCGACAGACCGACAGACCGACAGACCGACAGACCGACAGACCGACAGACCGACAGACCGACAGACCGACAGACCGACAGACCGACAGACCGACAGACCGACAGACCGACAGACCGACAGACCGACAGACCGACAGACCGACAGACCGACAGACCGACAGACCGACAGACCGACAGACCGACAGACCGACAGACCGACAGACCGACAGACCGACAGACCGACAGACCGACAGACCGACAGACCGACAGACCGACAGACCGACAGACCGACAGACCGACAGACCGACAGACCGACAGACCGACAGACCGACAGACCGACAGACCGACAGACCGACAGACCGACAGACCGACAGACCGACAGACCGACAGACCGACAGACCGACAGACCGACAGACCGACAGACCGACAGACCGACAGACCGACAGACCGACAGACCGACAGACCGACAGACCGACAGACCGACAGACCGACAGACCGACAGACCGACAGACCGACAGACCGACAGACCGACAGACCGACAGACCGACAGACCGACAGACCGACAGACCGACAGACCGACAGACCGACAGACCGACAGACCGACAGACCGACAGACCGACAGACCGACAGACCGACAGACCGACAGACCGACAGACCGACAGACCGACAGACCGACAGACCGACAGACCGACAGACCGACCGACCGGCGGACCGAAAGACCGACAGACCGACAGACCGACAGACCGACAGACCGACAGACCGACAGACCGACAGACCGACAGACCGACAGACCGACAGACCGACAGACCGACAGACCGACAGACCGACAGACCGACAGACCGACAGACCGACAGACCGACAGACCGACAGACCGACAGACCGACAGACCGACAGACCGACAGACCGACAGACCGACAGACCGACAGACCGACAGACCGACAGACCGACAGACCGACAGACCGACAGACCGACAGACCGACAGACCGACAGACCGACAGACCGACAGACCGACAGACCGACAGACCGACCGACCGGCGGACCGACAGACCGACCGACCGGCGGACCGAAAGACCGACAGACCGACAGACCGACAGACCGACAGACCGACAGACCGACAGACCGACAGACCGACAGACCGACAGACCGACAGACCGACAGACCGACAGACCGACAGACCGACAGACCGACAGACCGACAGACCGACAGACCGACAGACCGACAGACCGACAGACCGACAGACCGACAGACCGACAGACCGACAGACCGACAGACCGACAGACCGACAGACCGACAGACCGACAGACCGACAGACCGACAGACCGACAGACCGACAGACCGACAGACCGACAGACCGACAGACCGACAGACCGACAGACCGACAGACCGACAGACCGACAGACCGACAGACCGACAGACCGACAGACCGACAGACCGACAGACCGACAGACCGACAGACCGACAGACCGACAGACCGACAGACCGACAGACCGACAGACCGACAGACCGACAGACCGACAGACCGACAGACCGACAGACCGACAGACCGACAGACCGACAGACCGACAGACCGACAGACCGACAGACCGACAGACCGACAGACCGACAGACCGACAGACCGACAGACCGACAGACCGACAGACCGACAGACCGACAGACCGACAGACCGACAGACCGACAGACCGACAGACCGACAGACCGACAGACCGACAGACCGACAGACCGACAGACCGACAGACCGACAGACCGACAGACCGACAGACCGACAGACCGACAGACCGACAGACCGACAGACCGACAGACCGACAGACCGACAGACCGACAGACCGACAGACCGACAGACCGACAGACCGACAGACGACCGACAGACCGACAGACCGACAGACCGACAGACCGACAGACCGACAGACCGACAGACCGGCAGACCGACAGACCGACAGACCGACAGACCGACAGACCGACAGACCGACAGACCGACAGACCGACAGACCGACAGACCGACAGACCGACAGACCGACAGACCGACAGACCGACAGACCGACAGACCGACAGACCGACAGACCGACAGACCGACAGACCGACAGACCGACAGACCGACAGACCGACAGACCGACAGACCGACAGACCGACAGACCGACAGACCGACAGACCGCCAGACCGACAGATCGACAGACCGACAGACCGACAGACCGACAGACCGACAGACCGACAGACCGACAGACCGACAGACCGACAGACCGACAGACCGACAGACCGACAGACCGACAGACCGACAGACCGACAGACCGACAGACCGACAGACCGACAGACCGACAGACCGACAGACCGGCAGACCGACAGACCGACAGACCGACAGACCGACAGACCGACAGACCGACAGACCGACAGACCGACAGACCGGACAGACCGACAGACCGACAGACCGACAGACCGACAGACCGACAGACCGACAGACCGACAGACCGACAGACCGACAGACCGACAGACCGACAGACCGACAGACCGACAGACCGACAGACCGACAGACCGACAGACCGACAGACCGACAGACCGACAGACCGACAGACCGACAGACCGACAGACCGACAGACCGACAGACCGACAGACCGACAGACCGACAGACCGACAGACCGACAGACCGACAGACCGACAGACCGACAGACCGACAGACCGACAGACCGACAGACCGACAGACCGACAGACCGACAGACCGACAGACCGACAGACCGACAGACCGACAGACCGACAGACCGACAGACCGACAGACCGACAGACCGACAGACCGACAGACCGACAGACCGACAGACCGACAGACCGACAGACCGACAGACCGACAGACCGACAGACCGACAGACCGACAGACCGACAGACCGACAGACCGACAGACCGACAGACCGACAGACCGACAGACCGACAGACCGACAGACCGACAGACCGACAGACCGACAGACCGACAGACCGACAGACCGACAGACCGACAGACCGACAGACCGACAGACCGACAGACCGACAGGCAGACCGACAGACAGACCGACCGACGGAAATGAGTGACGTGGTTTTTCGTTATGTAGATATTATAAAACGCCCAAAAAGCGCATTATCTCAAAATCGAAAATTTTCGCGATCACAATACTTCCCTCACCTATCGGTGTGGGAAGTAAAGGAAAAGTATTTTGAGAATACTTTGTCCTTTGGTCATTGTTGGAAATCCGTTCCATTTCAAAGATATAATGAGAAAAATTGTGACAGCAAGTTGCTCAGTCGACAATAAAAGTTCAAAATGACTTCCACCAGCTTGAATACAAGCAGGCAATCCTCTCATCAGTGACTGCCGGACTCATTAAAAAACACACCACGTCTGTTTTGAATGGAGTTACACTCAGCAATTATGCGAATTCGCAAGTGTTCAAAATTTTCCAATGGAGTAGCGTAAAGCAGTGATTTTAGATATCACTAAACTTAGTCCCCCAAATTTAAATCCTGAATATTCTCTCTGTAAGGTAGGTTTTCAGTTCGAAATTCATTATATCTTTTACAGGAGCTGGGATTATGGGCAAGTTTTTCCAGTGGTTTGTACGCGTAGTGCCTTGGAAACATTTTGAGCTAGATATGATTTTGTTGAAATGGAAAGGAAAATGAGAATTGTCTTATTTTTCTCAATATCTGTTTTTTATAAAGTATTGTACCTTGTCACCTATTTATGATGGTATTGAATTAGTGTGAGCGTGTTGATTTTCAAAGTGGATGGAACTACATTAAACCCTGTATAGGCTTTATCGTTCGCAATTACCCTGTACAAAATAAATACCGGGATGGCATTTCGAATGATTTAATATAACCATAACTTCTGACATTTCAGGGAAATTATTCCCGTGACTGGCGCAGATTGTGTTTCTCTTATGGGCAGTTTCGCAGTTTCACGCTTCAGGGAAGCGTACCCGGCAATTTAATTGCCGCAAGTCTCGCAGTTTGGGATTTACGCGTTTGCTTGACAAAGTATACACCATTATTCCGCAATTATATTTTATACGCTTTTACTGATTTTCAGAATTTATACTATTCTGGATGAGATGCGCTGCTTTATTTTAAAAATTACTATAACGGTGTTTCTAAATATCATGTACAAACGAAAGTAAGAGATTCTTTGGTTTTTCTTATAACTGAAATTTCAAATGAACGCAGGGGCTCAAACGCTTCGTTACCGATCTACAGGGTGTGGAAATTTCAATATTTTCAGTTGTTTCTTAATAAATCTATTAATTTTTGAGGTATTTAACACAAATTTGGAATATAAAAAATTCAATACGAGTTACATAATTGAACATGTCAAGCGGTTGGCAGAATCTACTAGGTGATATATTTTTTCAGGGGCCATGCCCCCTTTCTTACCCTGAACTTCTTTTCGGTGCAGTTTGCAACTTAAAGTTGACGACACAACTTATGATTTGAAATACTGTATGCCAAATTTAATAAAACAAAACAATTATTCAAATAAAGCCACAGCCTCCTAGGCGATATTTCAAGTACATTATTTTCATCTACCTAATAATAGAGAATCCTGTTTTTTTTCTCGATAATCATTGGACATATAAAAAAATTGAAGAATTATAAAAGGTTTCTAAACAAGACCAAAAAATTAATTTGTTTTTTGAATCTACCTGCGGCGCACCGCAAAAAGTGTAAGAAAAGGGGGCAGGACCCTGACAAATTAACACCCTGTAGATTGTGGCAACCGTTTGACATGTGCAATTATTATGTAACTCGCATTGAATATTTCACATTCCAAATTTGAGATAAATATCTCAAAAATTCAGAGACCGGTAGGTAATGAAAAAATCAAAGAATCGTCTCCCTTTGCTCGTACATGATATTTACCAGTTGAATAGCGACCGCGTGTGGTTAAGTTTGAGCTATTATCGATCAACCTTTGTTTCTTCAACTTCTTCAACTGGAGGATATATATACAAAAAACAAAACTCAAGCTAGATGGCTGGGTAGCGGCAAATAAACAGCGAAGTGTACTCTTAAAACTCTATTTCCAAGCTTTCGGGATCATTTGATCCCTTGTTCAGGGCTACAAAGACAATTTAGAAATCAGCAACATTAGAAAAAATTAAGATTGAAAAGTTTTCACTTACAAAAGTTTGTTGCTGGAAGATGTTATAAAACTAGCCAAAAGAGCAAGTAACAACACATATCTTGCATGAAGCACGTTATACAGACACAGAAATTTACGAAAAACATTACACAATTTACTGTTAAAAGTTAAAATCTTAATAAAATCGTAAAATGGCCGTTCGATGATTATTTTGCGTGCCGGCAATTACGTCTCTCGAAACGGTCAAGCACACGTGTCTGAGCGGAAATCGGCTGGTGGAGGGAAATTCAAATTTTGTTCATTTGTCAAATGTCATTTGCCTAAATTTTGGCGCATGCGCGCACAATCTATGTTGAAATTATTTTTGTGGAAGGGATTTATGTATAGGGTGATTCAAATTATCACTATACAGTGTCGAACAGAATGAACTGATGTAATAAAATGTTTTAATGTGTGTAATATTATGCAATGTGCGTGGATAGCAATGAATATATCAAAAAGTAGAAAAAGAGGAATTATATGTGCGTTATATCAAGCATTTTAGTGATAATGTGAAATTGTTAATTGGGGGGAAATTTTCTTTTTCACAATATATGCGGTGTAAATTAATTTTATATGTATTACATTTACATTGATGAATTCTCCAGAGAATTATCAATACGATATTTTTCACAATTCAAAAGATATGAATAAATTATGCTACGGCTGTTGATATCAGTTTTTTAATTAATACAATTGTCACATTGAAAAATATGTGCCACTTCAAGGAAACATCTTTTCTTTAAATTTGACTCACTTGCCAAACCTTTAACAGAATTATAGTCAATGGTATGATTGGGAAGATTAGCATGTGATGCCAAAGTACACCTGTTAGGGTAAAGTCTGGCATCACTTTTATGAGAGGTAAGCCTCCCTTTTAGGGACCTGGCAGTTTGACCAATGTATACTGAGTTGCAAGTACTGCAAGGGATACTATAAACCACATTGGTTAAGCTAAGCAATGGTACTTTGTCCTTTAATTTAGAAAAAAGATTATTAATTGTTAGAACTGGTTTTGAGGCAATTTTACAGTTTACACTTCTGAAAATCCTGACCAATCCAGGAGTTAATTCTTTGATAAAAGGCAATTTTGCATATATAGTGATATGTTGAGTGGTAGGTTGAGAATCTTCAACTTGTGAATTATTTGTATTAGCAATGTTGTGGTTAATATTAGCAATTTGTGGTAAATTATTATTTTCTGAATTGAAAAGGATACTGTTAACCAAGTGTTTAGGGTAACCATTATTAATAAATAATTTAGACAAAGTATGAGGATTTGGATTGTGGAAGGAGTTATCAGCTATTTTTATGACCCTGTTTTTCATCTGTTTTATAAGATTAATCTTGATTTGCATTCTATGGTAAGACATATAATTAAGAAATCTGCCAGAACTGCTAGGTTTCCTGTACCAGTCAACCAAAACAATGTTATTTTCAGATCTTATAAACCTTGTGTCAAGGAAAGGGACTGACTGTTTGGAGTCCTCATTCGAAATAGTGAATTCGATGTAAGGGTCATAGCTATTAAAGATATCCACTATTACATCCAAGCCTTCAGACGGCAAGCAGACGATAATGTAGTCTACATATTTTTTAATGAAAAAGAGATTGAAAGGCAACACTTGGATCACAGAATCCAATAAGTCATCCATTACATATTCTGCTAAGATTGGAGAAATTTTGGCTCCCATAGGAGTGCCAAAAGTTTGTTGAAAAATTTTGTTATTAAAAGAGAAATGGCTCTCTTTTAATAACAAAATTTTTCCTAACAAATCGGCAACGATTACCCGCTTCCTAACATAATATACAAAAAACATATTTTTTAAACCAACAACGCCACACGAGGTTTTTGATATTATTCAAAACCTACCACCCAAGTATTCAACCGGTATAGACGGAATTCCTAATATTGTAGTAAAGAATGTAGCAAGTATTATTTGTTTCTTATGCCTCTGCCTTTCTTTCACAGGTTAATGGAAAGCCTACTATAAATACAAACTGTTCCAATACAATGATGCACAGCATTTACGAGTGTATCGCTATCCTTTTCAAGTTCACGGACACATGACATGCGCACTTTGTTAATACACGGGATAGTTCGCTCGGACCTCTCTGGCGCACGTATTCACTGGCAGCATTATTTTGATCTTCAAAATTCGACAACCGGTATTCCAGATTGATTTTTTGCAGACAACCCTATATCGACGTGTTTGCAATAAAATTATTTTTATTTTGATATAAACTTCATGCATTGACCATACCGGTGCAAATTACTATTATTGATTTACCTGTTTATAACTGCCTACCCTATAGTTGGGACGGGAAAAACGTAGCCAACCTAACGTTTGCATGTTCTATGGGCTTCATACTTTCGATTGGTATGCAATTTGTCTATTAACCGAACTAGTGAAATGTTTAAAAAAAATTAATTTTTCAATATTTAATTAATCATATTCTGGACTGAAATTTCTCAGCCAACCCACTCGCGATATGTTTGTTAACATATTATATTTAATATAAAATGCTTTTCATCCATTAACCAGTTCGGTGAAGGTCGGCTTATATTCGGATCTTCCACTAGTAGGAAAGCTTTGGCTACTGGCTACTTCGCTACTCTATCCGCTCGCATATATAATGTTACTTGTTTTTCTGAGTAGCCGTTTGCCTTTAACGCATTCTTCATATGTTCGAGCTAGTCACGTAGTTCGGCTGGTTCAAACACTCTTCTTGCCGCGCGAAATACAGACAGCGATACCCTACTCGCAATTAACCCAACGAAAGTTTTTTTTCTGGGACCGTCCGACGTCTACGCGATACAGGAACCTTTCGGCGACGTTCTAGTGATACCGGTAGACCTCATCTATATATTCCCGCAGATCAAGACCAATTTTTTCGTAATTACAAGATCCTGCAGCATCCACCTACGCTGTTGCAAATTGTCGCAATACGGTATTTCGCAGTAGAAGGTGTGGTTCTCTGCGTAAACAAATGGTCTGTGTCTGTACCATTACATGTCAATACAAATTTTGAAGGAAGGCACTCCTGTCAGAAGATTCGAGTTTTGGCGATTGCCTTTCTTTCACAGGTTAATGGAAAACCTACTATAAATACAACAAATTTTTGAGTTCTAGAACCCCTACCACCAACCACTCCAATTTCACCTTATCAGAAGGATCAGAGGAAAATGATCAGGAATACCTAAAATGCCAGAAACGAAGTTTCAGGTATATTTGAAGTTTTTAGTCTTTTGTCGCAATCCAAATTTCATCTCAATCCATACAGCGGTTACTGAGATTACGATGTTAGAAGAACGCCAACAGACAGACCGAAACACCAACAGATGGAATGACCGACAGACCGACGGAAATGAGTGACATAGATTTTCATAATGTAGGTAGATAAAACGCCTAAAAAACGCACTACTTCAAAATCGGAAAATTTTCGCGATAACAATACTCCCCTCAGCTATCGGTGAGGTAAGTGAAACTGTATTCCTCTAGTATAAAGCGGTGTAAAAGTTGATTTACTGGACATTGATATTGCGCAATTTAAAAATGTCTATACTATTCCTTTAGTGCCTTAATGTATATGTACCAAATACTAGCACATATTTTTAGGGCATTCATAAGCCTAGAAGGTAACATGACCTTCCTCTTGTTGCGGTGTTCTCGGATTTTTCCAGGTTAATAAACAGGAGATGAATATGTGCAAAGTATTGTTTCCAACGACTATTATACTCTTAGAATAAAAGAATTCTCAGTATAGCGCCCACCAGCACAAAAGCAACTGTGCTCATCAATATATCCGTGCACTGATTTTTGCTTAACGTTCATGTACCTTGACTTTTCATTCATTGCTTTACTTGTCGACCATTCGCCGAATGGAATGAATGAAAGCACAAAGGTGGTCTATAGACATGGACTGCATTATATGGATGCTTCGAATTTAATCTAGACACTTGTTAGAACAGCTTCATTACCGACGGTCGTAGAAAATAGAAATATTTGTATATGAGTACGTGTAAAGGCAGTACCTATAAATGGCCGTATACAGTCTGCAACTAAGCAATATTAAAAAGGACTAAATTTTTCGTGGGATGACATCTAAAACGTTTAAATCGGTTTAGCTGTGGAGCCTAAATCAATAGTTAGAGCGGTGAATTTTTTTCATTTCAGTGCAAACTAATATTTTGCGTCTATCTAAGACTACATATTTTAAAGCTGATACTCCTATTGAAAAAGAATTAAGAATTAGAAGAAGAAATAGAATTTTACGTTACATAGATACCCCAGTTTTAAAATTCAATCATATTGACATATATAATTTTACAACAATTTTAGATCTGTTTGTTTTTACTTTACCCTTTTGGCTGGACTTCATTTCGCCCTTGGTATATGGTCAAGCTACATATCTTCCCACAGAATTTTACGAGTATAGTACAATGATACGAGACGTAACATCTAAAAACGAAAAATGAAAAAGTTATTTACTTTACAGCACCCATCGTACATATCTATGGAAAAGATAAGCAACGACATCAATCGCAACTCCTGGAAGTGAAAAATAAAAAAAAATATAATATTTTCCATTTTTTATGTTGAATCTACTGGGGAAATGTAGATAAACAACATCAGGTTCGCTTATACAGGCGTAGTTACTAAAACCTGGAGGTCCAGACGTCCGCAGAAAAAAACTCACTATGATATTTCAATACTCTAAAGCAACAGATACCCTCAGATAAGATTGTCGCCTGTACGGTCTTTCTCATAGCGTGTCCCGGCAGGCCACAGCAGATTTTTATCTTGCTCCTTGAAAATGATGATACCTAATTACTCCTCCCGGACTTTTGAGAAACTGAGTTGGCCCCTAGGCCGCCTTAACCATCGTTTTTGATGGCTACCCTAATGCGGCATCAGCAAAGAGTACGAAATCAGCTGAGCGGCTTCGCCGTAGAAGCAAGTACTGTTTTGCAAACGTGGTATTCACTGAAGTGATGAATGCATTCATCCCGAAAGAACAATTTCTCTCCAACGAAAAGAACAAAGGGCGGCTTATTTGTATGCTGTGTAGAAGTTGGTTCAAAGTAAGGCAAAGTGTTGAGGATGCTGACACCCTTATTGTCCACACTGTCATTGAATTAGCTGTTAAATTTGCTACGGTCATTATAATTGGGGAGGACACTGACTTATTGCTCCTATTGACTGCCAAAGCACCAAATTCGTCCAACATTTTCGTCATGAAACCTGGAAGGAACACCTTTCAGAATACGTTCTACTCTCCCAAGTACTTCAACTTCTCGTCTGTTGTCAAACAGCATATCCTGTTCTTATATGCGATCAGTGGATGTGATACAACCTCTGCATTATATCGCCAAGGTATGTTGAAGCTTGTCAAGCTTCTTCAAGAGAACACGACACTGCAAGACATTGTCAGGGTCTTCCATGATGAATATGCAGATCCTGAGGTTCTCATTTCAGCAGGTCATCTGTTCTTGGCAGACCTCTATTCGCTAAGGCTGATGTGATCTCCTTGGACCAAATCCGTTACGAGATATTTTCTCAATCTCTAACAAAGCCAACTTTCGAACTGGCTTCCCTACCTCCAACAAATGCAGCTGCCGCTCAACATGTTCTGCGGGTGTACCTTCAAATCCTGGGCTGAGATGATAGATCGAATGATCCTTTTAGCTGGGGTTGGAGGAGGACGGATCTTGGTCTTATCCCCACTACAAATACTAAGCAGCCAGCTCCAGCTGAAATTCTTAATACTGTGTCCTGCAAATGTACAAAGGAGTGTACAGGGAAGTGCAGCTGCCGAAAAGTAGGCATTAAATGCTCAGTTATATGCCTCAATTGCAACGGCTAACCATGGTCTAATTTGGCACCCTTTGAGGATGACATTGCCGTAGAACCAGAAAAAGCTGAAAATAGTTTATTTGAAGATGATCCAGCTGAAGAGGACCTCAATATGCAACCGCGCTTTCTGAGCTTTTCGGATGAAGGACCATCAACGTCTAACAAAATACGAATATGAATGCTGCCACAGAGACATCTGTCGTGTCATCAAGTACTCACACTTTGATCGAATGAGATCTCACATTCAGTATTCCTTAAAATACAACAATGTCTCATCCAATGTGAGGAGTATTTGATAACCAACTATAGCCTGATGTCGATCCAATGACAATAATAATAAATCCACTCTCCAACGCACTGAACAACACAAACTATGGTTTCAACAACAGACACCAGAAAGTAAATCAACACAGAATCAATCATCTTCTCTACATGGATGATATAAAACTATATGCCGCCACTGAAGTGCAACTGAGAGAATTGCTCAAAATAATAGAAGTTTGTATGTTAGACGTCAGGATGGAGTTCGGAATGAGCAAATGCAAGGTCCTTCATATCAATAAAGCCCAATGGAAGAACCATTCCGAACAGGAAATAGTAACTGACCAAACCTTGGATAACATGGGCAAGAACGAAACATACAAGTACCTGGGTTTCAATCAGAATGTTAAAATACACCACACCCAAGTCAAGGCGCAACTTAAACAAGAATTTAGAGACCACCTCATTAGGCTACTGAAAACGAAATTGAATTCTAGAAACCTCACAAAAGCAATTAACACATTTGCAATACCAATCCTCACGTATTCCTTTGGCATCATCAAATGGTCGCACACTGATATAGAAAATATACATATACTCATGCGAACAGAGCTCACGAAACACAGAATGTCACATCCCAATGCGTGCAAGGAAAGGCTGACTGTAGACAGAAAGCAAGAGGGTAGAGGAATTATAGACATACAGTCTCTTCACACAAGGCAAATAAAAGCACTCAGACATTTCTTCCAAAGCAATCAAACAAACTTACATGGGGCAATAGTAAAAGCAGACAAACACTATACACCACTTAACCTCTCTTGTCCAGATCACGTAGCAGACACATACAATCACATCCGATCACAACAATATCAGTCAATATATTTATTTGTTATAGGTATACAAATAAATATTAGTACTAGTTCGCAAAAAGCTAGGCTTTGTGCGCGAACACTGACTAGTAGATACACACTAAAATATTCGATAACCTTCCATAGCTCCGAAGCTCGATCTTTTCCTTCTGCACTGTGTTTTTGTTACTCTTTATATCTTCAATACCTCAACTGGATGGGGTGTTCAGCAGCATTTTGGAGCTCCCAGCACAACATACCATTACCAAATAATTAAATTTCTTTCTACACAATCATCTTTAAATTTTGACAACCGTTGACAAATCTGACAAGAAAAAATAAACACCTGGTCGCAGAAAGCACTCCACGGCAAACATAGATACCGTGCATGATACTACGACACTGACAGATATGATCACTTGGCGGACAGATTTCAAACTGGTCTGCGCATGACGTCACCGTGTGACAAAAGTGTACAAGCACATGGCGCCAAAGCATTGATTTTTGAAAGTTTTATTTCGTTTCCTGTTATATCTGTCTTAGATATTTAATATTCATACAGAATGAAAATAGCTCATGCATAGTATAATATACACGATACATATTGCTCTGTATCTGAATGAAAAATTGGTGAAATAGTTATACAGAGAATGGATATTAATCGACTCCTGACCCGTTTGCAGTAGTTCCGAGCGTTCTGAATTTCAGATACAAAAACTTGAATGTATGTACTCAAATAAAAATTTACATTGTGAAAAAAGAACAGAGCCAGAGCGGTCTGGACGTATTTTTTTTAAATCTTATATAAGAGGTTGATTGGAGTGCCTAGTGAAACCATCTTTTTGTGGGAAAATTTCTCGGGTAGGGGGTGGAATTTTTATATACTCCATTCAGGAGCCTTTGATTACCGTTCTTATTTTTTATATATAGATTATGATGTTGCGTCACCAGCTCTTCAAGCCAATTTACATAAGTATTTACTGTATAAATCTCTTAATAAAAGGTAGACAAGAAATAAATAACATGATTTTGTCATTAGAGGTTTTTAAAAATCATGAACAAGCATAATGGCATTATCTTTATGGCGAATGAATATTGACTTTTTTCTGCTAACGATTGGTGGAAAAATACATAACCAATTTTTCTTATTTTTTATTTATTCAAATATATGTCACAACCGCGTATATGTTAAACATAAAATAAACACATATCACAATACAACAATACAATATCCTTCTGGGCATTGTATTTAGCTAGTACAGGTTAATTCTCGTATACTAAAGACTCCTAGCAATAACAGGTTTTTCATCAATTTTTTTCAAAATGTTTTCACACGATGTATCTGTTTAATAATATGTTTGAATTAAAAAGTTTGATCCACTTGTAGTGATGGTTTCTGATGGCCTGAGTATAGGGCACATTATTTGTTGCGCTCTTGTGTTGTAGTTAGGTATTGATTCTGTATACATATATGAGACTATGGGGAAATATATTTTGGACAGACAATAAGAACTGAGAAAGGGGTGAATAAGAGCATATAGAACTAGCCGTTCTCTATATGAACTGAAAATGAAATATCAAAATACGTTCTGCAACCTGTAAATCTCCAACCATCTTTTAGCGCATTTTTATTTTATGTAGCATTTTTTTATTCCAAATAAGAAAGGCGTTAGGAAAGCTGGATGCACTGTCAGGACCCTGTATATTTATTACTTTATACTATTTTACAATGTTAGTGAATTTCAGTTTTCTAATATTCGAGGTCTCTCTAATTCCCCTATCAAGAATTCGTATTCTGAAATACATTTTGCATCTAGAAAACAAGCTCATCTTTGCTTCGTCAGTCACATATACATTCTCTGATAATTTGTTTAAATTCGCACGATAGTTTTTTTTCAATTTTCAAAGCGTTTCCATTATAGTTGGAAAATATATGGCCGAGCTCATTACATTTTGCCAAGAACTCATCTGTATGTTTTTGTAGTCCACCTTCTGTTAAATGGTTGACCCAACTGAGATAAGTATCTGTGCAATCTGGGATACAACCCAGATTCTCCTTATTTTTCAACTTAAATGCAATGAAACATGCCAAATTTTCCAAACCATCCCAAGTAGCGGTAGTGTGACGAATAGTTTTTACTTTTTTATTATTACATCCCACAACCACACAATAAACCATTGTTCAAATATGTGTTAAACTCTAGAATCGCAAATAATTAATGTTTTATCAAACTTTACTACGGTAAAGGAGTAAACTCAAGAAAATAAACTAAAAATGTTCGGCTATAACCTGTAACTAAACGAGTAAACAAACCCCGTTTGTCACACGCTGACGTCACAGGTGGAAGCGAGATGGAAGACATCATGCGCGTGAGCATACCTTCTAAAGTCGTAGTATCATGGATACCGTGTCACAGAAGACCACATTAACGAAAAACAGTCATACACCTGGTTACAGGACGGCCAGCTATTCCCAGAAACGGAGGGTTTCATGCTTGCCATCCAAGACCAAGTAATTGCAACACGAAACTACAAAAAATACGTACTTAAAGATCCATCCATAACGGACTATAATTGCAAAAAATGTCACCAACAAAGAGAAACAATAGATCACATAACAAGCGGATGCAAAACTCTTGCCGGCACCGAATACACAGCCAGACATAACTCTGCGGCCAAGGTGATACACCAAACATTAGCCACAACAAACAAACTAATAGAAAACACAGATCCATATGACAATTACACTCCGATATCAGTACTCGAGAACGATCGATACAAACTATACTGGGACGTTGAAATACATACAGACAAGACGATCCCAGCCAATAGACCAGATATAGTTTTTCAGTCAAAGGCCGACAACATTATGTATTTGATAGATATAGCCATTCCCAATGATGTGAATATCCAAAACACCTACGCTGGGAAGATATCTAAATACACGGATCTTGCTATGGAAATAAAACGACTTTGGAAACAAAACAAAGTCACTATTGTCCCCCTCATTATGTCGGTCTCAGGCCTTACACCAGACACGTTCACACAACACCTTCAACAGTTGGGCCTGGACGAAAAGTTACACAAAGCATTCCATAAGTCTGTAATCCTAAAGACCTGTAATATTGTGCGATCCTTCTTAAATTCTGATCAATAGTCAGGGTGTTGACTTGGCACAGCCCACCAACACTTGTCGCTACCGCAATTATGCGAGAGGAACTTAGAAAGTCGGATAATAATAATAATAGCTTTATTGTCCAACAGCAAAAACCATTTATAGGACAATATTGTTCATAAAAAATATATGGTGTCAAAGTACATATGAAAAACCTAGATGTATAAGGTATAATAGGTATCGAACAATCAACATGAAAAAAAAAATAACAATAGTATGAGCTTACTCTAAGTGAACAATGGCAATTCTGAGCAAATTTTTTAGCGAGCATGCAAATATATCGCAGAATGAATTAATTTGATTATAACAGTCACACATTACATATAAAGGTGATTTAAGCATAATGTTTGTTCGCGCTTTTTGAAGTTTAAACGTAACATGAGAACGGGACCTGCGAGACGGTACATTGAAATTGATTTGGTTGAGAATTTCTGGGCAATCTATGTATGAAGTTATTCAGTAGCTTAAATAAAAGTACAACAAATCCACATCTTCTTCTAAGATCTAGTGAAATCACATTTGAGCGGTCACACAGTAGTTGGTGATTTACACCTCGTTCAGGATAAATACCATCTATCTTGAACGCTAAAAACTTCAAAAGCTTTCTCTGAACCCGTTCTAACTTGATTTTATGGACTTCATAATAGGGGTGCCAGATAATGCTTGCATATTCCATTTTTGATCTTACATAGGTGAAATAAAGCGCCTTTAATGACTGAATGTTATTGAATCTGCTACAATTCCTAATTATGAAGCCGTAAGCTTTTACCGCTTCAGATGCCTTCAAAGAGATATGCTGTGCAAATGACACTTGACGTCAAACGTTACACCAAGATCCTTGATAGTTGTACAGCTATCAATTACAGAACCTTGAACAGTATATGGATGTTGACAAATAGCTTGCTTCCTGCAGTAACTAACAACCTTGCATTTACTTACATTTAATTTCAACCTGTTATTTACACACCAAGCGTTCACTAAATTTAATTGGATTTGAAGGTCATAGCAATCATTAATAGTGCTAATTCGCGTAAATATCTTTAAGTCGTCAGCAAAACACAATCTACCACAATCCAGCTGGTCGCAAAGATCATCATTTATGAACAAAAGGAAAAACAGCGGTCCCAAGTTTGAGCCCTGAGGAACTCCAGATTTAGCGAAATAAATATCCGATTTAAAACCATTGTGATAAAAGTATTGTTTCTTATTGTCTAAGTAAGATTTTATGAAAAGTTTAGCACAGTCGGTAAACCTAAATAAGAAAGTTTACAAAAATCATTGAATTCAGAATAAGATACTTTTAGTTTAAATACTGCTTACTGATGTCCCAAATAGCATAGATAATGTTGTAAAGCATGAGTTGTTATGTCTATTAAAGTTGCCTTTTAAACAAGATGAACCTTCTTATTGTACTAATTATCAAGAAATGCTATTGTAAAAATAATTTTAAGGTGTATATTGAAAACAAAAGAATGCTTTAAATGCATTATACGCTAATATTACTATTGGAATCATAGCAGATATCATTAGTACGAATATAACCTACTTTGAAATGATAGACTTACCTGCAATTGCCTCAATCCTGAAAGGTAAATTGTTTAAAGGTAAATTGTTTAAATGTCACGGTTTTGCAACAACTGTAAATATGGAAGTGACAGAAAGGCATCCAAATACTAACAATTAATTGAAAGCACAACGAAATTTTTTTCTGTGTGCCCACGCATTTCTGGCCCTGGCTGGTATTAATGTCAGCTTTTGCCGCTAGTCCTGTTTAGATATTTATTCATTTATTTATACTGTGTTTACATTTATATTTCATTAATAAACCTGTAAGTAATATTATTAATTCATTCTCCTAAACCATTAAGAACTATGATTAATTTACTTATTTCTGAATTCGTATCAATAATACTTATCAAAGATTTAATGGTAATACAATACATTAATAAACTTAATAATCTTAGACAGGAAGTGATATTGTGGTACAACATTTTGATATGATTTTACTTTACATGACTTCAAATGATTAGGAACGACGAAAAAAACGATTTTATATTAACTCCAAATTTGGAATTATAAATTACTAAGCCTAATAACTATGATATCTATTTAACGTGAAATTTCATTCTCTACAACTTTAATTTTATGTATCTCTTGATGGAAGTACCTCTTTTCAAGATATGTGATCTTGTAAAACCGCAAAGTGTAAGTTTGTACTAAAATACGATTTTTTATCATCTTTAGCATTATATTTCGGCTATATCACTGAACCACATCTGATGTTTTATATACCATTTGACGCAGAATTTAGTCTTCTTTATTATTGAATGGAATGAAACTTTCCGTCCGATGCACCATTTTCCAGCTACAAGCAAAAAACAAAAAAAAGTGCAAAAATTTGACAGTTTTTGGGCTGTCAAAAGTTAAGCTCACCACCTGCGATGGTGCAAACTCAGATTACACGTATCTAGTACCCAATAAAGGTATTGAGACAATTTCCCGCCTGCTGGGAATTAATTCCAGAATCCGTTTTTTTTGACTCTATTTGATTGGCCTATAACCAATTAATTCATGTGTAGCTCAGACATGATTGAATAAATCCTTTTATACATCACTTTCCTCGATTATTTGTGCCGAAAGTTGAAATACGTAACAGTTTGAGCAAGACAACGAATCATCCCAACCATTTCTTGGAGCCCGCTCCTGTCCACCGGTTTGTCGCATGGCCTATGCGCATGAACATTTTCCTTCGTGGGAAGCTCCGACTGAAAGGGTACAAAGCCCTCTGAAACCGCAAAACCGTCCACGAGCTTGTTCGTACAGGACGTTGGACGGGTTTAACTCGGAACTTCGATGACTGGTCGTCCGCTGTTGCGGTAATAGAACACGAGAATTGAGGGCAAAAAGAGAAATGCACAACTGCACTGGTCGGAGAAAAGCTTTCCCATGTTCTGCATTTAAACATAAATGTTTAAAATATTTACCTACTAGGATTTACTCGTATATAAGTGAACATACATTATTGGTGTTGAACACAATTTAGTCATAATCAATTGTGCTGGTAATAATACCACTGAGAATGAGATCCATATTGATAGTATAGAAAACAATGGTTAATGGATCCATCTATACAAAACTACACTTTAAGCTCAAAAAATTGCGGCGCAGTTGGGTTGAGCATACTTAAATATAAAGAATATCGTGTTTCTTAAAGTTAAATTCCAGGTGGCGTGTTCACTATATCAAAATCTTGAAAAGCTGTATTATTGAGGTGTTTATGCATTTTTAAAATAGATAAGAATAAACAAAGAACGGCTGAATAGATTTTATAAAATCTTAGATTAAAGCTCTTCCAATATCAATTCACTTTTCAAAAGATGTTTAGCTCTAGTATTCAAGAAGACAGATACTAAGTACAAGAGCAGTACTGAAGCAATGACAAGACTAGATCTACTTATAAACTTTTTAATTTTGGGGATGGCTAACAAATACTGGCACCATAAAAATTTCCAACTTCCAACTTGAAGTAGAATATACGAACTTTCATTCAGATGATCCAAGCACAAACATGAAGTTTAAACAGCAGATAAAGAGAATCCCTTAAAGGACATGCAGGCTTACCTCAAAACGACACAGTCGATAAACTAGCAAACAGAGCGACTATAGATGCAGTGCTGCTGAGGAATTTGAAAAATCCCTATAGGCGGAAGGTATATTGCATTAGATAGGTCTTGAAACATCCAATGTAGAAGGAGTTGAGGCACGAAGCCCAATACTACTCAGAAGCATCAAGATAAACCATTCAAAGAAGTTTCTTTTTACTTCCCACACCGAGGGGTGTATACAAAAACCCGGAATTCGTAAAAAAAGTGGAGCTGCGGGTTATTGCACCCAATCCTTCATATATCCAGATTACGGCTTCATAATTTACAATTAAAAGTCGGATCGGTATCACAATGCTATAAAACTTAAACCCCTTTGTAATGGCGCGGGGGAAAATTGGTGAACTACGTCATCAAAGCTATGATTTTGAAAGGGAAGTACAAAGGCCAAGACGTCTTGATTGCACGCATCCCTATGTTTCCGAACAACACGCCTTTCGACTTCAAATGGTAAAAATTTTCAGTCTGGTTTGCATTTGAAGGGCAGTGGCTGAACGTTTGCGGGATCAATCTTGAAAATCCATGTTCTCTACATGACCCTGTCACCTATTCCTTGTCATCATGCTTATATATTTACGCGCCCGAAAACAAAACAAAAAATTTATATCAAAAAGCATTTCAATATACACCATGGTTTTGAAATCACTTTTTTTAATTTATTCCAGATTCACGTTTAATTTGAATATTCATAGCTGAGACAGGACAGGGTCTGTTGGGTCAGTTAGTTCTTAATAATGACGATTTGATGTTATCTATTAAAATAAGCCCGGACTCCAAAACATCGTGTTGCCGTTCCACTACCCAGTGACTACTCTTCACACCGTGAGTTTCTTCAAATTTACTTTCGGGGCTGTGCTTCAAAAAATGAGAAGTCAAACTTGATTGGCACACTGAATCCATCTCTGTAGTATACAGGGTGGGCCAATAGTGTATTCTGGGCTTAATAAAATATATTTTAGAAACCTGTCACTTGATCATGGTAGGGAACCTTGAGGGCTATAAAACAAAAATAATTTCACTTAAATTTTGACGTTTATACAGGGTAATTCATTTCAAACTAACATTTTTTAGAATGAAACCCCCTATATATTATTGCACATTTGGATTCCTTGGTCAATTCTAGTGTGACTTTATGTATCATACATACATATCATATATACGCATACTTTAAACGAACCGTTTAGGGGCAAATCACCATTTTTGGTATAAGTAGGTATCAGGAAAAATTGAATATCGCAGGAATTATAAAAAATAGAAGGCTGGTATGATCAAGCATGAAACGCGTCACCTTAGAATAGACGGATAAACTTAAATTCTTTTTATAGTTGGCGAAATCAGTAGATTAATCAAGGCAACTTCAATCGCAGATAACTTGATTTTCTCAAATGAGAATACCGATTTTGGTTTATAGAATTAAATATAAAATTTGATTACCTTTTTAACGATATCAGATTCTCAACATCAATCTTTTTTTGTTTTCATTTTATTTCAAATTTTCAGTCAAATCGGTGTTTTTCAGTTTTCCTGCGTGCAAGCAACCTAGCAGGCCATGAAAAATAAACAAGAGTCCATTAATATGGAAGAAACCAACTAACTTACTATAAAAGATGCAAAGGAACTAGAGTAGCGAGGGAAGATCATAAAAATTCCTTACAACATATACATAAGCTCTAACCGGATACAACAGCGACAATATATCCAATGTCAATGAGAAGCTGGGGTATGACAGAAGTGTTTGCTTTTCACGACCTACTAGCTATTAAGATCTACTAGATCTTGACAACTTTCCAAAACGATTGAAAATTTTGAAACAAAAGGAAAATTACCAGTGATTTTTGCTTACAGTCTGACATCTTTGTCATAAAGTTTCACATTTAATGGGATACAGAAATTAGTCATGTCCGTCCAGTTAAGTCAAAAGTGAAGATATCTCTAACTGGAGCATTCTGAACATCTATTGAAATGATTGCTAGATTCTTTTAATTACGCTATGTTGTAATTGTGTTTATTTCATGTAGTTTTCCACAAACTAAATTATGTTTCAAAATTAAAACAGCAATTCAGATTTCATTTTCCGTGATTCTCTAATAAGTAGAAGTACCTACTAAAGAATTTGAAGTGTTCCAGTCAAATGTATCATTACTTTTGACCTACTGAAATGGCATTAAATGTGAAAATTTATTCAAAACACATAGATATTTTACTGTCAGCAACAGTCACTAGTGGTTTTCCTTTGGTTAAATATTTTTTTAATAACTAACTTTGGAAATTGGCTAATAGCTAGTAGGCTGTGAAAAATGAGCGTTCTTGTTACCGCTATTCTTTCTGGTTGGAGCTAATATGTTGTAAGGAATTTTCATAGTCTTGCATCATTACTCTAGTTAGCTTGCATCTTTCTACTAAGTTAGTTGGTTTATTCCATATTAACGGGCTTTTGTTTATTTTTGGTGGCCTGCTAGGTTACTTGCACGCAAGAAAATTGAAAAACACCTGAACATTTGAAATAAAATGAAAACCAAAAAAGATTGATATCGAGAATGCTATTTCGTTAGAAAGCTAATCAAATTTTACATTTGATTCTATAAACCAAAATACGCATTCCCATTTGAAAAAATTAAATTATCTGCGATTGAATTTCCCTTAATTAATCTACTGATTTCTCCAAGCACAAAAAATTCAAATTTAGCCGTTCATGCTTAGTCACGACCTTCTAAGTTTTATAATCGCTGCGACATTCATTTTTTTCTGATACCTACTTATACCAAAAATGGTGATTTGCGCCTAAACGGCTCGCTTAAAGTTCCATGTATGATAAATAAAGTCACACTAGAGTTTACCAAGGAATCCAAATATGCAATAATATATAGGGAGTTCCATTCAAAAACTATAAGTTTGATGTGAATCACCCTATATAAACGTCAAAATTTAAGTGAAAATATTTTTACGTATAGCCCTCAATGGTCCCTACCATGATCAAGTGACAGATTTTTGAAATATTTTTCAGTAAGCCCACAATCTTCCGTCCCCTGTATTATTTAGTGTCTGCCTGATCCTAGCGTTTAAGTTCAACCTTTGCCGTTTTTTGTCGAGAATCACCTCACTATGACAAGTCAGGTTGTAAATAAAGGATAATTACGGAGCGGTTAAGCGAGGAATGTTAAAGAGAAAAGAAACAGCAAGAAGCGCCAGATGTCACGGCTCAAGCACACGTTGTTCGTGACTATCTACATACAGGATGTTCATTTGAAAACCACGCATTTCTCGAAAACCGTCGATCAAAAGAAAACACGAGGGTTGCTCTATATCTCCGTCAATCCACCAGTACGCAGACGGCTGTTTCACGCTTATTAGCGTGCGCCATAGGTCGATTGACGGAGATAGAGAGCATCAGAATTGAGCAACTCTCGTATATCGACTATCATATGCAGTTAGCATAGAAGCGCGCTCTTCTGGTTAGGTGAAGCGAATGCGCCTTTGAGTTCCGCCAAGAAGTTTGCTGCTTTTTAGCGGTAACTTCCTTTGGTTTGCCGTTACCTCCGGGTACCAGATGGCGCCCAGGCAGATCTTTTCTGCCGCTTACTCTCAAAAGAAAAAATGCTGGGGCACATCAAAAGATTTATCAAAGGGGACAACTTTTTTACGAAAAACTACTTTTCTCTGGTACCTTCAGCCCCCTGAGGGTCGTCCCTTTACAAATTTCAAATAACAAGGGGTATCGACTAATAGCTTGTCTCAAAGGTATATTGAAGTACTTTATTTTGACGTTCCATTTTTTGAAATCGGCCGATTCGTTTACGCGAAAATTAAAAATTTCTTTATGTATTTTAATTTGCTCAAATAGAAAACAAAAAATGGAGTCAAGTTGATTGACTCAGTACTTCCCACACATAACGGTGATATTATTTTATTCTTCCCCATTGTATCACCCGCCCGCCCTCAACACAAAAACTCTCGTAAATAGTTTCTTGCATCTCTATACGAACTAGAGCAATACAGTTTTTTTATTCTGCAAGCTTCAACTGGGTGAAACGTAACGATCAAGAACCCCAAATTGCCCAAAGACGAAGTTTGAGCTATTTTTATATTTTTAGTTTTTTTATTATTGCCGCGCCGCCACTGACAGGATTTCTAAAAACCATAGGCGTTTTCCATCCTCGCCACAGTAGTAAATCTGTGTCATTAATTGAAATCAATTCCAGGTTACACAATACAGAACGTTTGAAGGCAATACTCGTATGTAAGTTTATATCAGAAAATTCATTCTCCCTTGATTTCTGTAATAGCCAAGGTAATGGTAACTAGACAACCCATGGTGAATACAACAGATTTTTCAGTTTTACAACCCCCACCCCCCAACCACCCCAATTTAACCCCCACTCAAAGGAGCAGAAAATGATCAGGAACCCTTATAACGCCTAAAGACGAAGTTTGAGCGGTTTTTATGATTTTAGTTTTTTTATTGTTGCTGCGCCGCCACTGACACGATTTGTAAAAACTATATAAGCGTTTTCCATCCTCGCCACGGTAATAGTACTGTGGCAAAGTTTCATTAAAATTACGTTACACAGTAGAGCTAAAGCAATATTCGTATAGTACACATCAAAAACAAATCTAAGTCCCTTGATTTCTGGAATAGGCAAGGCAATGTTCGGATATATCTAAAAAGGGTATTATGCCACTAGGTCTGTTTTTCACCGGTCAATGAACAGCCCATTGTGAATACAACAAAATTTTCAGTTTTTCAACCCCCCACCCTCCAACCACTCCAATTGTACCCTCACCCTCACCCTTACCCTCAAGAACCTCTAAAAAGTTTAAAAACAAAGTTTGAGCTTTTTTATATTTTTGATTATTTATTATTTCTGCGCCGCTACTGACACCATTTATAAAAACGATAAGCGTTTTCTATGCTTGCCACGGTAGTAATAGTGTGTCAAAATTCCATTGAAATCAATTCAAGGTTTCGTCGTTACCCAATACAGAACTATCTAAAGCAATATTTGTATATACGCATTAAAAAAAATAAAAGTCATTTGTTTCTATAATAGGTAAGGCAATGTTCGAATGCACCTGAACAAGTAATTTATGTCATGTCTTCCATCACAGGTCACTAGACAGCCTATTGTGATGTCGACAAATTTTTCAGTCTTACAACCCCCACCACCCAACCACCCTTAATTTCACCCCGACTCAAAAAAGTAGAAAATAATCAGGAACCCCTACCCCTTTGAGGGATATCTGAAATTTTTTAATTTTTGCTAATTACTTCGCCGCCCATGCACCGATTTCAAAAATTATAGGAACATTACCTATTACGACCTCACAAAATATCGCTGCCTAAATTTCATTACAATCCATGCAGCGGTTACTAAGATTACGAGGCTAGAAGAAAGCGACAGACAGACAGGCCGACCCATAGACAGACAGACAGACAGACAGACCGACGGAAATGAGTGACGTGGATTTTCGTTATGTAGACATCATAAAACGCCCAAAGAGCGTATTATCTCAAAATCGAAAATTTTCGCGATTACAATACTCCCCTCACCTATCGGTATGGTAGTGAAACACACGAACGTATCATTTTTTATTGCAATAAGTATTCAAAATGTTGCACGTCGTCGCCCAAATAATGATATAGACGATGTTTAAATTCCTGACCGATAGTTGCAAAGACATGCTGTAGGATATCATAGCTGCTTTCGATTATGCGTTGACGAGGGTCATCCAAACTTTCAGGTTGGGGACTAAACACAGTAGATTTTACATGGCCATATAGAAAAAAGTCTAGGAGTCAGATCAGGAGATCTGACAGGCCCATTCTATAGCCCCTATTCGCTCTATCCATTTATCTGGAAATGCGTCGTCTATCCATTGTCAAACCGGAAGAACATAATGAGAAGGAGCGCCATTTTGCTAGAAATAGAGTTCAGCCTCATCAATTATAGGATTTCCTCTTTGATTTTCGATCGATTCAGTAACAAACAGATTCATGGTGTTTCCCAAAATACCCAAATAAATGTCTCCATTTAAATTTCCATTAATAAACAATGACCCAATCATTTTGTTTCTTAAACTGTCTGCCCATATATTAATTTTTTGGGGGAACTGGGAAAACCCTTCTACAAAAGCATGAGGACTTTCATTGCTCCAATACCTGCAGTTATGCTTATTAACAAATCCAGTTAGATAAAATGTGCGAATTTACGGAGTTTGGTAATTGTGTATGTAGAGCCAAATGAAATGTCAGTCGGATTCACAATTTTGCGTAATGAAGTATTAGGATATATGTCACAAAAAAATTCGGTTTCCTTACTTGCAACAGATAATTTAATTTCGTTACAAGGTCAAAATATACTTATGCGATGTTATCTTCTCCGGATGTCTGGCGTTAAACGGAACCGCAGTTTCCGGAGCACATTGATTTCGGTCACCATAAATTGGGATCATTTCCACTGTTTTTGCAACTGTTCGTCAGGAATTTGAACATCGCCTATGTTGTTGTTTGACCAATAACGGGTAGCAATTTGAACACTTATTGCAATAAAAAGTGGTATTTTTATGTGTCTTTGTTTCCTATCTGAATTAATTAAGATACATAAAGATTTTTCTGATTTTCTATAAAACGAATCGACCGATTAATAAAAATCTAACGTCAAATTAAGGACTTTCTTCGAAACAAGATATTACTTTTGTCGTTTAAAATTTTCAAGGGGGGCAAAGGGTACAAGAAAGTGAAGTAGTCCCCCTTAACAAATCTTGTGATTTGTCACGGCGTTTAATCAGAACCTTCCGATAAATCCGTGGTGTGGAAATTTCAAATGAACACTCTGTCTGCGTTAATATAAAACTTCTATTTGGAATAAAAAGGTGTAAGTCTAACTGGAGGTAGCTTAGCCTATAAGTACTTGTAAAAAGGTTGACTCTCTGACTGGTGTGATATTCATGCAAATTATTTACACATAATCTGCCTGTTTCTACTGGAGTATATTATTATATACTTTGACTTCTCTTACCGTTTTGAATCACCTAACAAGTATTGATACACTATTAGGTACTGATTTAAATTTAAATTCAAAATCAAAACTTTAAGGAAATTTTAAGTACATATATAAATGCTATTATATCACTTCCATATTTATAGGGCAGGCTAGTAAAAGTAAAGCGTGCTCTTTGGGAGCTATTTAGCGACCACCAGTTCTAAGGTAAACATTGCTTTTCAGAAATAGACTAAGGACCGGTTTCTCAATGTCCAGTTAAATATTTATCTGCAAGATAACAGCAACTGTTAGATAAATTGTTTAAACAAATTTAAACTTACGGAGTCACGTAAATCATATCTGACAGTTGTATTCATAGCAACGCTATCTGGTATATACCTATCTGACACTTTAACTGGATATTTAGAAACCGGCCCTTACAGACTTGGCAGATGAAGATTAATTTGAAACCATCTGTCAGTATTGTACTTCATCAACAGTAGGTAGAACCTTGCTTGTCGTTGTACCTGAAGTTCGTTAAGCAAAAGTTGTCTGGTTTCTTTAGTACTAATACTTTGAAGAAGAAGCAGTTGAAGACTGTAAAATTAACAAAACATAGTTTACGCATTTTAAAGCAAAATAGCTCTGTTTCGTTTCACATGCATTTCGCCACAAAAATATGGAAATAATTACATTTCTACTAAATGTCATCAATAACAGCTCCAATACAAGACTGCATATGGAGTTCCTCACGGATCTATCTCTGGGCCATTCCTGTGGAACGTTTATTACTACTGAGTTCTAAAGTGGCCCCGGAAATTCACTTGACATGACTTGAAAACTTGAGGGAGTTTTTAATAAGCCATAAGTGTGACACACTGGCCGTACCTCTAGGAATCCAAGGAATCATCAAGGTCATTATATGTATGGACAAAATAAGCTTACTGTTTACTCTCGATGGAGGAGCTGACTGCAGTAACACTTATCATTGGAAATGCTGAGATTAAAAGCCAACTGATATTAGGAATGACTGAGCATTCAAATCAACATGATTGATACATAAGCCGTGCTACAGACAGGATTTCAGTTCAAGAAGAGACATTAGATATGACAAATCATGTTTCATGGAGCTCCATTTGTTGAAAGGCACATAAAATTCGTATTCAGGAAAAGAACGAGTTCGAAGGAGACATGAAGTCTAGTGTCGCAACAGTTGATTTGTTGCTTGGAAAGTAACTTGATATTTATAAAAGGTACAGTTAGATTAGAGAATAAGTAAAGAAAAAAGGAAGAACGGTAAGCTGCATGTTTCTTCGAGCGAGCCATACTGGTTAAAAACATACATCGATACTTTGGAATCTAATGAAATAAAAATGCACATTCACCATAAATGCAACGCCCTTAAGGACCAGCGGGCACTTTCAGCATAATTTAGAGTCCGATCCTGTGCATGATAGTAGCAGCGCCTGCTTAGTCCTTTCGGTTGACAGCCGATCCTTGGCGAGCTATCCCGAAAGCCGCCACCTAACTATGACAAGCCAGGTCGCGGAAGGCTGATTATCGGGTGGCTGAGGAAAATCGGGCGTGTAAAGAAAAACGAAACAACGAGAAGCGACAGGAACGGGGAAAATGATCGAACGCGACGAATAGTTGGCTTAGAAACAAGTGAAGTGTGTTGCAGTGGAGAACATGGAGAGTCCGGCCAGAAGCGGACTGAATCGACAGCAATAGGGACTGCACAAGATGGAGGTATGCTGTTTTGGCAGACGAATCAAGTTTAAGGTTAGTTATCGCTGATATAACTGATTCGTATCTTGCCAGATATTTCCTTTACTGTCAGCACAACGTTTGGACGACGTTTGGAATGTATGTTGAGATTGTTTGTGGAGATTAATCAGATTGATTTGGGGATGACCTATATACTTAACTGGTTTATGGAATAGTAAATGAAGAACGTTTCTAAATCGTTTAGGCGGAAAACCTTTGTAATGACGAAGGCACCTTGCTTTAGAGCAAGTGACGATTTGGTAAAGAGCATCTCCGTTTCTTCACCCCTTAGCCTTCGAGGTCATGATTAAATATTAACGCATTTCACTAGGAGCTGCACCGTACATGTCAGATTGAAGCGGTTCTGCATGCTATTACAAATCAAATTTGAACTAAAATGAAAATTCTATGGACTACATCAGCTACTGCCAGTTTTCAACAGTTTCCTACATTGTATGAGCAAATTTTGATGCAAATATTTACCAATGAAATATATTTCTATAGGTCCATTATGGAATTCTTTGCATCGTCTCTATGCAGGCAAAAGAAGGGGAACTAGAATATATCTCATCTTAGTCAGGTTTCTTTTTACAATTTTTTAAAATTTTACAAACGATAAAAACATACCAATGGTAGTGTATACAAAACAGAATTGGACTATGTAAACATAAATTAACTGCGGCTGATATTGTGATACTTTTTTTGAAAACACATAAGGTTAAAATAAAATCCTGTTTTTCTAATGTTTTAATGGAGAACATGTCAGCATACATTGTGATTCTATGACACAACAGAGCATTGCTTATGTTCACTATAGAAGGCACCCCAGAATCAATTATTGTTTATGAGCTAGCAGAGGAACCTGAATAAGTTGCTTAATATTTTTGTATTTCTGTCTACGTTTTTTGCAGAGGGATGCATCTCCTGACCTTAAACTATAGGGCTGATCATTCATGGTGTTAATAATAAGGCAAAATTATCTACTAAATGAACAATGATCAAAAAGTCTGACTTTAGTGATAATTTTTGCCAGTTGGTCATATGTATAAGATATATGGCCTTCAGAGTGATGTGCCATACTTTATGTGGCTGTCAGTTATAATACTGTAAACAGCAATATTTAAGGACCATCCAGTACTCACGTTATTGCGTTACTTCGGGGTTAGTACTGTTTGTGAGCCGTCTGGAAATTGAACATTTTTGTTGGTAATATTTTGCCAACAAAGGCATACTGCTGTTTCCAGGTTTACTTGTGGAGTTGATAAGTCTCGCATAACTCAGACATATTTTGTTTGGCTCAACTAGGGTTTTTGAAGTGACCTGCTGACGTTTGGTCAATATTCTGCAAGCCACTGCTGGTTTTATGGTGGAAATGTATATCCACTTAGCACTTTTGGTTGCTTGGTACTGCTACTAAAGTACAGCCTGACAAGTATAGCAAGAAACTTGGGAATTTCGCCGCTGTCTCACAAGCACACTTTATTTCATATTCTCTCGTCTCTTGCTATCCTTGTCTATTTCATATTTCTCAAGGCTTTTGTTACACGTGTCAGATTGTACGTGTACTGTCATATTAAGTGCACAGTATCATTTAGTTTGGCATTTGTTAGGTGAAGGTACTTCACATCAGATGCAAGTTGCAAAATTAAACTGAGTTTCTGCTTTACTGGGCATATTGCATAAGCTGTTACATAGGTTGTTAGAAAAGTGTGGCAACGGTAGCTTATTGAGTCGAATGCTCAAGGTGTCAAAGGAAGCTTTAAGGTTCTTCAGTGTCTACTAAGATGTGAAAGTTTCAATTATACAGCATTCGTCATAAAGTCCTGGTAAAGTGAAATCTCCTTTCTTCAGTAGAATTTTGTATGTTTATGCTATACAATGCAAATCTGTTCTTCCTTAAATTGTAAGTAAAAACGGTATGTAATATAATGCTTTTAAATGTAACCGCCTGCGCCTCCTAATATTCGAGTTTCAAAGATGACAAATAAACCGTATGAATAAAGACTGGAGACAATTGATTATTGCATAAAATACAGTTTAGTTATGAAAAAGGTTCAAACAAAAGTTTTGGAGTTCACATGTGTCTAAAAAATCAAAAAGTAATTGTAGCGGGTAGGCCATAACGGAGTTTCTTTTTTTAAATTGAAGATCCTTCTATATTACTGGATAATTCAATTCTTCTTTGAATTTTCAGAAAAAAACTGTTTGCAGCATAATGTACCACAATTTCACGATTTCTGTGCTATCGGATAGAATTCATCCCCAGGAATTTTTTTTGCTGTGTAGCTGACTAAAAATTAGCCACAAACACAGATAAACTTAGGGATAAATAATTGGATATTATTGTATATTTTCTTACTGAATGTAGATGAAAGAGACTATAAGCAAATTGATTATCAGGACCACGTTGTGATCCACTTAAGCATATTCCTTAATGTCTAATGAGGTCACTAGTCAACTTATCTCCTTTAGTAATATTTGAATGACTGCGCGTTTGAAAAGTAGACTGCTAAAATAAAATTACAGTCAGAACAACGATAATGAACTCAAATAATGGGAAATATGGTTAACGTCGTTTTTCCTTTTTTTTTCAGTCTTACCTTTAGACCAAAGATTTCCTAATGGTAATATGATACTATAATGCTCTTCTTGTTGTCCAGAACATTGTCTTCAAGTTGTTCGCTGGGCTTGGAAAAAAGACATTAGAGATGAAACTTACGTATTATTTAAATTGAACAGCGATCTACCCTAGCTTTGCACGTGTATCTCACTATCTATATGAGGCACAGCTCCAACCATCTCTGTAGTATTGCTCCCATGTGTGGGGATACGCTCCGAAACACTCTCTAAAGCTTCTGGACACTATCCAGAAAAGAGCAATTAGTTTAATCGATACGCCTAACCTCACAAAGGACCTCCACAGCCTGGAACATCGAAGGAGGGTGGCTGAACTATCCCTGTTTTGCAGATTCTATCACGGAAGATGTTCGAGTGAGCTCTCCCAGATAATAACACCAAAGTCCGTCCGAACCAGGAACATTAGAGAAGCTCTGCGAGCTCATCCTTACCAGGTCGAGGTCCTTACTCCCCGAATCAGTCTCCTCCAGCATTCCTTCTTTTGGAGAACTTTCACGCTGTGGAATCAGCTGTCGGAGAGTTTGTTTCCCGACGGCTACAACCTGCAGCGTTTCAAATATAACGTGAACCGTGGCCGACACTTATCCTCTCGCAGCGCTTCTACAGCGCCATAGGCTCTCAGCCTTTGCGGGAGGCTGACCATAAAAAAGACCTGTATTGGTCAATTATCCATCTGTCATTATTCTACAGCCTTGCCTCGTGGTTAGCCCTGTCAGCATGTTTACATATTCCATAGATGCCAATATATTGACACTACAATACATACACATACACTGTCATACAGAGATTTCTTTTAAATAGACATCTCAGATACGGAGGTGTTTAAAGATTTGAACAAATAGGAGACACGAGATACATGGTTCATTTGAAAACGTCCCAATATAGATTTATCGACACCCACTGATAAAAAAAGCGCCGAGGGCGGACAACTTTTAAAACAAAAACTACTTCACTCCCCCTTGTATCCTCTGCCCAGCACGGTCATCTCCTTAAAAATTTTAAATAACAAAGGGTACCGAGAAACACTTACTTTGTTTAAAAGGTATGTAGAAGTACTCTACTTTGACGTTTGACTTTTTTTAAATCTTTTGTTAGGTTTTCGACAAAATTCGAAAAATCTTTATGTATTTTAATTTCTGGACGAAATATCAGGCGTTGCTCGGACAACTTCGCTGGCTCTGGCCAGATTACACTGTCGTTAGTGTGCTGATTATAGTTATTGGATCCCTAGGTGGTACGATGAATACGCTGCTCTCTGCACCGCGCGCAATACCAGTGTGCCGTGCGACGGCCCTCATCTTAACCGCTAGAATGCAGAAGGCAGTCATCCTTTGATCCATTCATCTACTTAGGGCACACTACTCGTTGACCCAGTGATTGCTCACCTGTAAATGTGAGAAGTATTCACTGGGTAATTGAAAAGCAGCTCGTTGTGTCACAGCCTGAGCTGCACCTTTTTGTCAAAAAAAATCATAATAATCACCTGGACAGTGTAGGAGTTGCAACAAATCGACACGAAGGAGAAGAATATCTCCTTCACTGTTGAATGCATATTATACCTAAATGGATTTTTTAATGAGCATAAGTGAAGATATTGGGGTAATGAAAATCCTTATGCTTTTGTAGAAGGACATACTCAGTACCCCTAAACAATTGTGTATGTATGAGCAGGCATTCTGGGAAACAAAGTGCTTGAGACATTGTTTATTACTGGAAATTTTAATGGACACATTTTCTTGCATATGTTGTCAATCCGCTTGTAACTGAAACCATTGAAAACATTCGAAGAGGATGGGAACCTTATACTTGATGCGGCTCAAAGATTTGAGAAAATAGATATTTCCAGCAGACGCGCTCCTCCTCACTATGTTCTTCCGGTTCGGCAATGCCTAGGCGACGGGTTTGCAGATAGATGGACAGGTCCTGGGGGGCCTATAGAATGGCCTGCTAGATCTTCTGATTTGACGCCAATAGATTTTTTTTATTTAAAAGGTTTACTCCCCAACCTGAATGTTTGGATGCCCTTCATCAGCGCATAATTGAAAGCTGCCATGATATCCACAACATATTTTTGCAACTGCCTAAAAGGAACTTTAACATCGTCTATATTATTGTTTGGTATATAACTGGCAACATTTTTAACACTTACTGCAATAAACAGTGACATTGTTTTTGTTTTATATCTGAGAAAATTATTATACATGAAGATTTTTCTAATTTTGTGGTTGTATTGATAGAAGCCTCGGTAGAAACGGAATGTTTGATGAATACTCCCACATTGTTACTTTCCTAAGTTGTACGACAGCAACTTTAAAATAACCCTTCCAGTCCCTAAAACGGACTGTAAGCACCACGTGTCCCAAGTGACGCGTCCCGCTCGCCGGAGAATGTAGTAGGTTGTGACGTCACGTCAGCCGGGAAGCCTGCTGACGTGGAGCGGATCGATAGGAAACTCGTCGCTCGACGCCTGGCGTCGCGTGGCGTCGCGTCGCGGCAAATAGACTGCAGTGCCATAGCATATACACGTTCCAGCAGCGCGACTCCTTACAAATATGTTGATTCAGACTTTACTGACTTTAGACAAGGAAAGAGAGAGGACGGAACGCGCGACTGACATTTCTGTTACCAAATGGCATCAAAAATGTATCAAAGCGCTAATAAATTTACGTGTGATACGTGATTGCTGGCTCGTTCCTGCTGCTGTGGCTTTTACAACCCTAAGCTGCACACTCTACCATTATGCACACCACAATATTTTACAATGAATGAATGAATGAAAAACGCTGAATATCATAAAAAAATATTTTGACAGCTGTCAAATAGCTATTAATTTTCGGTCACATCTAATTCATGTAGCATCAAACGGGCGTGCTATATCCCCTCTCTTTCCTTATCTAAGATTCAGACCACAGCATATAAAACAACCAGCATAATATCTCTGAGGATTTCCTATATAAAAATGATTCCCAAAGAATTTGACCTTGGAAGGGTTTATGGATGATTTTACGGCTGTGAAGTTTGGGTAGAGATGCAAAAATGAAAATATCGATACCGGTACCAACTCGATATTTTCTAGCCAAATAGGCGCGTTTGGTTCGTACAGAGCATTTTGTGCAATTCATTACACCTCTCAATAAATTTCGATACCGATACAAAAATATCAATACCAGCTTGGAATGCCTCAAAAAGTATCGATGACAAAAATACTCGATATTAGTGCAGAAGTATCGAAGTATCGTTAGCATCCCTATAAAAAACCCTCCAAAAGTGGGGATGCGCTTGTAATTTCCGCCATCTTGAGTTGTGCTGGTTGTTTACTATGCTGTGATTCAGACTATGAAACGATGTGCCGCTATACCAAGGGCGTAGCCAGATTTTCGTTTAGGGAGGGGCATACAATAATATGCACGGTGCGAAAACGTTCATTGTGAAAAAAAAGAACAGTTATTTCATTACATTAGCGGTAATGTACGAGGTTCTTCACAAAACCGTTTCAGCACTTCACTCGCCATTTCATCTCTATTCTCGTGTACCATATTTTTGTGTACACTAAGGATACACAAGCTTCTGCTCGATTCTCCAGCATTGTTGACATGTATTATTATACACAATCGTGAGAAGATAATTAGCAAATGGTTTTAAGTGCATTATTCATAAAAGTTATCGACTTTTCGGTTTGACAAGAGTGGAAGCACTTGGTTACACATGGGTGGGGGGGGGGAGAAGGTGCAACTCCCTCCTCTACCTGTACCTGGCTACGCCCTTGAACTATACGCCCCACAAATAACCATGGATTTTGTGTTGATGTAAAACGGGTATTATAAATGAGGTTTTGGGGACAATTATTCTAGGAGACGCAACTTCGGCTTTATTTTTTGTAAAAAAGTTCATGATCTTCAGCTTCGTTACAATCACACAGCAAAAATAAAAACCTTAAAAACAATTATTGATCTGCCTTCACCTATTTAGATGGTATGTCTTTAATCTTATACTTATCCTATTTAGGGTTATGTTCACCAGTCACATCGACAAAATAACAAATACCGAATCTCAAAACAAAGAAAAGAGTCATATTTGTCATATGTAAAAGTAATGCCCTGGCAGTGCCGCGTTTCAGCTTGACGTTTTGCCAACACGAGCGGTTGAAAGTCCAGTGTTACCAGGTTAAAATTCAAGAATTCACTAGATGACGCTTAAAAAAATCATTAGAATTCCACTAGGTTTGCTTTGCTGCTTCTGCTGGTGGTGGTTGGGGGGGGGGAGGGAGGTGTAAATGAAAATGCCGAAATACATATATTTAGTACATATGTAAAAATCAACTTAAACAACGATTGGCAATTCGATACATTCATTTGGGGAGGTGGTAAGCTAATAAATTGACCATGTTCAATTCCTAATGGTTTCTAAGATAAATTGAATTTTAGAGGTTTTCGTTAAAATGCTAATATCCAAACGAGAACTAATGAAACAAAATGTTATTGTCGGATTTTGGAATTTTTGGTATAAGCTCTTAAAAAATTACTATTACGTCATTATGGATTGAAAGAAAGTGATCATGTATCAAAAACTTCGCGAGATAGTGAGTGTCAAAATCAGCAAATGTTGAATAGTGAATTCAAGAAATATTACAAAAAAATTAATGTATCTTAAAAAGGCACCAAATAATTAACCGTGCACTTTGCGGTAAAAACATGTCCATCTTTCTAGTTATCCATTGGTACCACAAATTTGTTGTAAATGTAAATACAGGCAGTAAGATTGCATTTAATATTGAATAGCATAATGAATGTCCGAGAGTAAAAAGCTTCAACAAAGCATTCGGCAAAAACTTGGCATTTCTAATTTTTATTATGGGTACTTGATTAGTTTGCTGAACACATCATAATCAGTCATAAAAAGCGATAGGTTAGGTTAACCAAAACTTCAGTATAGGGTCTCAAAATTGTATAATTTTAATATAAAAATTTAAGTTTTCGTTTAAAATGGATTCGTCTTTAAAAAATTGCTATGTAATCAAGCAAACGCATTCCGTGTTATAAGATCAAGATAATCAAAATAATAAAATGTGTGATGCAATATATCAGTGTGAAAAAATCACTAGATTATGACATTTTTCTAAAAGTTTTCACTAAATCACCAAATTACAGAAAAATCACTAGATCTAGTGAAATTTCACTAGACCTGACAACTGTGGTTGAAACTGAAACCACGCCACCGGGTTGAGCATTTATATACCCCGGATTAGGAGTGGGGTCGGCTGCGCTGTGCACCGACGATCCCTGTGGATCTCCTGCTCATCTTAAAATCTATGCGTCTCTTAAATATTCAATTGTAAGCTTCTTACTTGTTGTTGAAGTTGACATGTTTATGTTTATAAATCTCGATAGACCCCTGTACAATCTGGCGTAATATAAGAACGTCTTATCAAGAACCTGTGCCTCCTCTGAACTGTGGCCGCCGCTTTCCTGGAGTGCATGCTGAGCTACCGTAAATTTTCTGTATGACCTAATCGGAAATTTTATTTGTGTTCCGAAATTCTAGTTTGTACCGATCTCTTTGTTGTCCCGATATATACGCTAAGTACATGGGATCCTATAAATCCCTTTTGTTTTTTGCCGATCTCAAATGCTGTTGTATTTTCCCAGTTGGTTTGTATATCATCCTGATTTTTGCCTTTTGCAATGTCTTCCCATTTCTGTCTGCGATCCGGGGAACGTAAGTTTAAGGTGGGTTCACACACACTTGCTGCCCATTCTGTCAGTGTCTTGATGATTACGAACTTCTGGCATGGATGGTGGTTCTAGTTCTTGTGAAATAGTGATCAGTGTGTGTCGGATTCCTATACACTGTATGTCCCAATGTTGATCATTTCCTAGTTAGTAGCACATCCAGAAAAACAAGTTTTAACATGAAAGAATAACTCAGCTATAACTCCAAACCTGCAAGGTGAACGCAAAATCGGATTTTTTGTAATATTTTTTGAGTATGATAATTCATGAGTTAATACATCAAGTGCATCCACTGCTAATATATACACTTTTCTTATTTAAAATGAAAATAATCATTTCCGATCAAGATCATTCTAAAATGCGACTGTTAGATGTCTCCACCCGTCCAATATGTCTGTCCAATGTGTCCGATCGATATGTACGAATGGGCGCCTACCTTTACTTCCCAATCAACCTAATTGGCTAAAACTGTCCATAGCTTCTTTTAATGAAATAACCTTTGCGATCATTAATCAATGTTATAATCAGAAATTAGTGCTGGCAGCTTTTAATATAATTCAGATCTTACACAATAAATGGAAGCGTAAACAAATCAACTAAAAATTGTTTTTGAAAATATTATATTGTTGTTTATCTTAAGAACGTATGCAAACTGGATCTTTTCGGCTAGTCTGAAGTTACTAATTCAAAGGGCTTGATTTGTGTGCCGTTTGCTAATATTGAATATTTACACAGCTTTATACATCCTAATAAACCTGCATTGTATTTAATTTGCTTAACAACTTGCTTTTAATGAAGTGGCGAAGAATTCCTAGCCATTATAATTATTGCAACATACTTGTTCATTCTTCACGTTTCTGGATATACACGCTAATTGCTTACAAGTTTAAGTTCAACAGCACTGCCATTTTTTCTGCAGTGGAACTGTAAATTATACTGATTTCCTTCCTTTCGTATTACATCCTTTGCTTCAGAGTTTTTGAAAATAATGTTTTAGTTGGAGAAAACGTACAGTTTAACTGGTTCTACAGGCGTATAGAGTTTGTTTAGCCAACTAGAAAACGAAGTTTTCTTACACACTTTACAGCATAATATCAATAAAATTAAAAAGATATAATCCAAATAATATGTTTTCATTTAACTAGCAGTATTGTCAATTTGTTGCCCTACAACATTTTTAGATGCGAAAGGCTTACTAGTGAGAGCACATAATGGTTTCACATATATTTTGTAAGGTCATGACCAGATAAACTGTTGCTTTTTAGGCTGCTCGGCCGACGTTGACAGGTTCTGCCGCCTTGGCGTCCCTAACATGTATATCTTACGGTGAAAGATGATATTTCGGTATTTAACGATATTGGCCGGCCATTGTCGTGAATGTCCTATTACAGCGGGACGTCCTGACAATGACCGGCCAATAGCGTATTCACGCTATTGGCCGGTCCATGTAAACTGGGGAGTGTTGATGAACTGGGAATAGATTTACGTTTTTGTGACTTTGCCAGAGCAATCACGCTAATATCCGCTACAGAGTGGACTATCAAGATTTGAATAAACATAGGTTATTTTTCAATGAATGGCTCAAAATATTGATTAGAAATTATTCTAGACACAAACAAAGCAGTCCTCGACAAGAAATTTAAACGAAGCAAATTCAATCCATGTTTGGAAAAGTTCATATTATTGGAAAACCTCAGTGACTATATTAAACGGAAAGAAGTTTCATTTAGAGAAGCGTTGCTGTTGTTTAGGGCGGCTGCGAGCCGTGCCAATGTCAAAATTTGCAATTCAAAGTGTCATAGTTCATTACCATGTTATAATACACATGCTTTGATCCAGTTTCTATAGACATGTTTAAATATTTGAAACGGTTAAATTTGCGATGAACAAATATTTGTTTAATTTTCTTCATACAGGGTGTCCCACGACGATTAAGACAAACAATATATCGGAACTGGGCAGTAGTAGCGAATTATAATTTTGGGGGTGTAAATTAGAGCAAACATAGTATCTTTTGTTATTATTGTGTCACCCAATGAGGCATTTGTTTTTGGTCATGTGACGTCCAATTCAAAATTTTTAAAGGGACACCCTGTATATTTGTGACTTTTTGTGTTCCTTACGATAAAGCAATTCCAACAAAATAGCACACTTGGGGCCTAAAGCGATTAATTCAAGAGCTAAAGGTAACAGATGATATTGATTATAACATGTACCCCTACAGTTAAATTACCTTGGTAGTGTTTCATAATGGTAGTGGTACAGTCCTTCAAGTACCAGTAACTCTTGAATTAATCACTTTAGATCCCAAGTGAGCTAGTTTGTTGGAATTGTTTTATCGGAAGGAACACAAAAAGTCACAAATATACAGGGTATCCCATAAATTTTTTTGAATCGGACGTCACGTGACCAAAAACAAATACCTCATTAGGCGACGCAATAACAAGAAAATATACTATATTTGCTCTTATTTACACCTCTAAAATCATAGTTCGCTACTATTGCCCAGTTCTGATATATTGCTTGTCCTAATCGCCGTATATTTTCAAATAGCTGCCCTAATCTGTAATATCTTCGCCCATGCATTGATGGTCGATGTCGTGAATGGCCGGACAAAGATGCAAACTCTAAAATATTTTCAACCTTGTCCATAAATGACGGCCATTCTCATTACAGCCTGGACAATAACGAATTTGGCCTGCATATTTGGCTCCTATTGCCCGGCCAATGTCGTCAATGACAATGACCAATTTACAACAGTGGCCGTAACATATATGCGAATTATTAATTCGGGCTGTATTAAGAAACATATAGTGGATATTTTGGATACTATATATAACAATACGTATATTTTTCTGAATACTACGTGTTTCATAACTCATGGCC
This sequence comes from Callosobruchus maculatus, assembly GCA_951848785.1. Taxonomy (NCBI): domain Eukaryota; kingdom Metazoa; phylum Arthropoda; class Insecta; order Coleoptera; family Chrysomelidae; genus Callosobruchus; species Callosobruchus maculatus. The sequence continues at coordinate 5,482,075 of CATOUR010000110.1, read as the reverse complement.
TCACTATACACAAAATTGTTTTAACATTTTCCCTGGTTCCCCTAGGTTGGCCTGGCGAAAATTGAGAGACTAAACCAACGACCTGCTGCGACATATGGGCCCCAATTTGTGCATTTGAGTGCATTACTTCAGGGTTTATTATGCTGCGTAGCTTTCAATATCCCGTGTAAAACAGATATTATCCATTCAAAGCATCAGATAACTAAGAGACCTGAAAAAGTATCTTATATTCAAATGCCAAGCATCCAAGGAAAATCGTAGGATGAAGACTTATTTAGAAAGACCAATTATTGTAAGTTATAACAGGACGTACGCTCTTAAAAAATCGATAACGAATCCTTCAGCTAATAATAAACGATAAAAATAGACGTAGTAAGGGATCCAATACATTATGGATGCTGCGAAAGCCTGATACAATGTGTAATGAATCTTTCTATTGAAGACAGCAATTGAAAACATTAAAAAAAAATTAGCATTGAAAACATGTCATTTTGCGAGGATCCACTGACTAAGCCAGCATTTTCTAAGTTGTATTTTACGATGACCGCTACAAGTACTTATTTAGTGGTTTATTATTAAAACAATTCTTTAACTGACCAACATTCAAAATTTTGGCCGTTCTAGAATATTAATAACAGGAATAAATGAGGCAAGAACCAATGCAGTAACAAAGTCACTGGTGAATAGACCGGTGAGTTCTTTCGCACTTTTGACAGCGGTACTACACAAGACACACCCTTATAGCCACCTCTGTAGCAAAAGCTAGTATGCAACCTTCTTGGTTTGGGTCATAGCCCTTTTACAACCTCTGGTTTCAAAGTTATAGGTCCCAAAACGGTCTGCCTGTCATACCCTAAATCTTTAGAGCGGCATAGAAGTGACAACCTCCATTACGAGCATTGTTTAGGGAGAGACGTAAGGTTCTCTTATCTTTTGGAATGTAATCTCTACTTTTTTGTTGCAGTCCTTATCAGGAGGCACAGACTACCTACTTATTAGTAGGAAATACATTAGGGGCGCGCGTATTTACCTAACAGTTAGATATGGATGTTATCTATGTACATGTTATTTTTTGTAGGATAAGGTCATTTAAACGAACTAAAATAATTGGTGGTGAAGGCTATAAACAAATTAACAGAAACAACAGAAATACACAAAACCTAACACTGACTTTTCATTTTTTTATTATTGAAAAATGATGGATGCCACTTGCTAAAACGCACGAGTGATTTGGTTTGTATTTCAAATAGTATAAAATATACGAAAAACCTCAAAAAGAGTAAAAGTAATTTTTTGGGTTTTTTTGTATATCTCATACTATTTGAAATACAAACCAAATCACTCGTGCGCTTTAGCAAGTGGCATCCATCATTTTTCAATAATACAAAAAAATGAAGAGGCAGTGTTAGGTTATGTGTATTTCTATTGTTTATGTTAATTTGTTTATAGCCTTCACGTCAGTTGTTTTAATCAGTTATAGATACCTGAAGATGGTTTAGATAAAATAACGAACCGTCGTGTAGAAGGAGGTTAGTTTTAATGCTTGACCGACATTTAATGGTCAGATATTGATTATATTGATGAACGTAGATTCGTCTTGTTAATAAATAAAACTATTAATCGATGACTGACAAATTATTGATACGATGAAATAATTCATTGTCCCAATGAAATAATAGTTAAGAATTGTCGCTCTCTAGTACAATGAACAATGTATTTTTCAGTGTAGTAGTCTGTTAGCGGTATAAAAAATAACTCCCTCATTATGCCTTTTCAGATACCTGTCGGCAAACTGAGCACCCTGCATTTACGAGAAAAAATATCGGTCTTGCTTTGCCCGGCTTCGGATTCACAGCCCGTAATGAAATACATGCACCATCCATATAATCAACCGCTGTATCGCCGGTCGATGTCCATTCGTCAGCAGCATCCCTCCTCCCCTTCCACCCTCCCTGCTGTTCATCCCGCGAGGGCGACATTCGATCTGCCACTAACCTACATACATAAAACGTGCATATACTGGCGCCTCTACCACCACCGTCCCTGTCTAGACGTCTACGATAACGTTTTGACGTATCGAGCGGAAAATGTGATCGTTGAAACGCAGTAGCCTGAGGTTTGCTTCATGAAATATGTTGGATTACTTATATTGAATATGAACAAGTGATATTTATATGAATGTTCTCATTAAAAGGGGTGATACACGTACGAGCAAGTACGCGTACTTATGGCTCGACGACCTTTTTCGCCTGTGTGTCACCGTAAGTACGCGTACTTTAAAACTGTCGCGCAAACCACCGGCGAGCCAACTGGTTTGAAATATTGCTCGTAGCTGGTCTCAGCTCGTACTGCGAGCCGCGAGCCACCACTTTGTTTTGGCAGGCCATCGATGCGCAACGCTTGTTGTGTTTGGCGTTTGTTAAAAGTTTTGTTTATTCAGGAAAATTATCAAAATGAGTGATTTCAGCTTCACGTGTGTCACCGCGTCGAGCCGAGTAAGTTCGCGAACTTAAAAACCGCGTACTAATATTGAAACCAAAACGTCAAAGCTGGACGACACTTTTCTCAAAAATATTTTAGAAATTCAGGGATCAAAATCACTGCAGGATATCAGAACAAAGCGATTGATTTGCAAACCAATGCCAGATTTTCCATGTTTACCTTATAATTATTGTATAATTACTAATTGAAAACTGCGATAATTTGTGATAATCATAAAAGTAGTATCAGCCACAGCAACTAACTTATTTTATAATGAATAATCTCACCTCCGTCAGTCAGATGGATTACAGATAATATGAAGAATCCTCTATTTACTGGATGCATGTTTGTTATAGACCTTCTTATAGAAAGAGGATGTAAAGGTGCAGAGTACACATTGTAAATAATTCATATGAATAAAAAACCTCCTGCTAGTTGCTTTCTACAAATTATACAATACGTCAGGTGACGAGCTTTGCCGTTCAGGATAGGGAACCAATAATGCACATGCATACTTGGAAAACAGCTTGGCTAACAGTTAAATCGTGTGTTTACCTTTTGAATTGTAACAAAATGCTATTTTTACCCCTTTTTACTATGAAACAAAGATATATTGCATGCATTTATAATTTTTATCGATAGAGTAAATTATTGTTTTATCCAAATAACGCAGTAATTTGAATTTCTTGTCATCATTATCACTTAATAGACCAACAATCCAGTGATCAAATGTAACACTTCTGTGGAATCTGATTGGTTGAGATTAGCAATTGCTAAACTTCTTGTTAAACAAGAAAATGCAGTTTTTCTCCCAATTAGGATGGAAAATCAGACTGGAAAATATATTAAATGGTTCACAATAGTCGACTGTATAGTCAACTATGTCACTTTTGACCTTTTTGAGGTAAACTTTCAAGAGAAATCAATGATTTTCAGAGTACTTTGACAGATGCATGTTCTTGAAAGGGCTGCTCTGATTGGTCAAAGTCTTTGTTAAAATGCGCATATTGGGCCTTAGTGTTATGAATTATTTGCGGTTTTATTTGTAAATAAAATAAAACAAGACGTAAAAGAAAGAAATAGGATTAGTTAGAAGTAAAGTTGAGTGTATCATTCAAATTTTAATTCGAGACAGCATATAGTTTTTGACACCTGAAATCAATCACGAATTATAGCAACCCTTTATTACTTTCACCGAATTCCTTGCGCTGGTCAATTTACGATATGCACACAGTCACACCGATCCAGTTTATAATTACACACAGACTTCAGTACTCGAAAACAATCAACTCAAACTATACTGAGACACTGCAGTACATACATACAAAACCATCCCAGCCAAAAGGCCAGATATAGCTTTTCAGTCAGTCAGACAAAGTGACCTATTTAATAGATATTGCGATTCCCAATGATAAGAATATCAAAAACACCCACGCTGGGAAGATATCTAAATGCACAAATCTTGCCATAGAAATAAAATGTCTCTGGAAACAACACAAAACTGTTATTGTCCCCCTAATTATGTAGGTCTCATGCCTTAAACACCAAACAACTTTAAACCATACCTACAATATTTGCGCTTGGACGAACATTTACAGAAAACCTTCTAGAAGCTTGTGACCCTTAAGACATGTAGCATTGAACAATCCTTCTGGAATTCATAATAATAATAGGCCAGGTGTTGACCTAGCACAGCCTGCTAATACTTATTACTACCGCAACCATGCAAGAAAAATAAGGAATGCATAACTATAATTAATGATTCGTCTTCATTTTGCTACATCTACATGGTAACACAAACTATAGAACACCTCATCGACGAAGATTAGCTAGCGATACTCTTACACCTAACCAGTGAGGTTAGCAACTAGTTTTAAAAATTACAAGTAATTTTGGTTTGAACATTTCAGTTACAAAAAACAAGAATCAAATACAATCTTCAGTGTATCAAAGGGTTAAAATTACTAAAACAAACATGCCGTTTGTATAATATGTACTTTCGATTTGTTCAAAGTTGTTGATTATTCTTTGATTCAATAATTTGTTGTACTTTTCTATTCTTACCTTATTCACCTTATTATTTGTACAGCTTGAGGAACTCCAGGTCAAGCTATTGGTCTATGTGCTATTCGTCTGCCTAATTTTAAAACATGATATGGTCATGTTGGGTGATTATACACGAGACACAAACAATTTTATAGCTCATCAAAAATTATTTCAAATTAAATGAAAAGTCTATTTTGATCATCAGGTATATGGCAGTTAACCATTAAATAAGCAAAAAATATATTTTGATAAAAAGTGATATAGAATGAAAACACAATGCTCTAATTTTCACTTCTATTCATGGTAGCAACAACTGTATCCACAATGGCAATTACGACAAATACGTGGTCGAAATCTTCAACACTTCAGTCTGTCCTAATCCAAACATCAACTGAGCCGCAAATAGGTTCAAGGTGTGGTGTCGAATACCCGATGGCAACATTGCTAAGTTTTATGGAAAGTAACAATAACTGCTTTGCCATTTGGGACAAAGTTCAATATAGACAACCGCATCCCTAGTCGTGGGTGCTTCTTACAATGGATTACTCTTGTGCCTTTGTAACTCTATAATATTTTCCAGACCTCAAATTTTGTATTTTAATAAAGGTAACAAAGGTTAACGATGGACGAACGCCATATCACAGGTTAAGTTTCAGAAATGAGATTTGTTTAATTGTTGCAGGTTGGCCGCAGCTCAGGCGCACCAGAAGACCAAACAGCAGCAACAGCAGCAGGAGCGGCTAGCGGGCAGTGGTGCGGGTGGGCGGTGGTCGAGTTGGCTACCCGCCCCGTTGGGGGCGGCGCCGTCGCCTGCAGCAGCTGATAGGATGGGGGCGGGCGGGGGCGGTGGCCACCATCCCCAGGGCGGACACCTGCCCAGGGATGGACCATCGTCGCTATTCATCCTCTCTGAGGAGAACATCATCAGGAGATATACTAGGTTCATCATCGAGTGGCCATATCCTTTCATGCATTTGTTTTTAGAGTGATACCACGGCATACTAAACAATCAGCAGAGTATCTCTAAAGATTTTCTATATAAAAATGGTTCTTACGGAAGTTGATCTTGACGGCGCCATTATGGATTAGAAGTCTGGGTAGGGATAGATAGATAGATAAATAGATAATAGCTTTATTGTCTAACAGTCGACCCATTAACAGGACAATATTATATATAACTAAAAAAAAAACAAGTTTACACAATAATAAAAAAAAATATACATGATGACAAAAATTGAAAACACACCCCTATTTTGCTAGTGTACTCGCTAGCCTAACAACCTCACTTAAAGAAACACAAAATATGTCACAGTAGCTACAAATGCTGTTGAAACGTCTGAACATATTGTTAAGTGGTGAGTTAATTAAAATATTTGTTCTGGCTTTTGCGGTCCGGAAAGGCAGGTGAGTACGTGCTGGGAAAGCCGGTACGCTTATGTTGACCTGACTAAGGAGTTCTGGGCTATCAATTAAATTATGTAAGAGTTTAGACAAAAAAAACAGTGACGAACATATTCGGCATTGCTCAAGAGTTATGAGGGCAATGCGACTTGAAAGCTCAGTGCTGCTAATACCCCCCTCAGGATAAACCCCATCAATTTTATAAATCAAATATTGACAAAATTTTTGTTGTACTTTTTCAATGGTAACTATGTGAGAGACATGAAAGGGATCCCACACAATAGAAGCGTACTCAAGCTTAGTTCTCACAAAAGCAAAATATAGTATCTTAATTGCTTTTATATTATTGAAGTATCCACAATTTTTAACTTAACCATATAACCGCAATGAACTTGAAACTATGTGATCAATGTGTTCCACAAAGGTTAGCTTATAATCAAAAATAACACCTAAATCCTTAACCGCACCGCAACGCTCTATAAAAAAACCACTTAACACATAGGAAAACTGATACATACTTTTCTTCCTGGTGTAACTTACAACTTCACACTTGGGGATATTCAAATATAATTTATTATTATCACACCAAACCTGTAGGATGTCTAGCTGAGCCTCAAGAAATCTGCAGTCAGCCGCATCATTGATGATAGAATATATTCTCAGATCGCCAGCAAAACATAGCCATTCACATTGAAAAACCTCACATAAACCGTTAATACATAACAAAAACAGTAGTGGACCTAAATTTGACCCTTGAGGTATACCAGAAGCTGCGTATGTATCAGATCGGAAATGACTGTAGGAGACAGATTGTTGAAAAGAGATAAATATGGCTCCAAGAAATCTCTACCATCCTTTGAAAAACCAAATTTGTGAAGCTTTTGTAGCAGAACAGAATGATTTCATCGATCGAAGGCCTTTGAGAAATCCGTGTAGATTACATCAACTTAGCTGTTGTTGTCTAATGCAGCTGCAATGTATTGAGTTATCGTAACTAAGTTAGTGTTTGCAATAAATCCATGTTGATGTTGCGAAATTTGAAGATGAACGGAGCTATAGATGTGATTATACAGAATTATCTCAAAGACCTTCGGAAACATGGACAAAATAGATATTGGACGATAGTTCTCAATGTTTGATTCGTCTCCAGATTTTAAAACAGGGCAGACTTTAGCAATCTTCCAAAATTTAGGAAATTCCTTGAAACGAATACATAGATTAAACAAATCCGTTAGAAGCCCTACAAATGCACCTGCACAGTCCTTAATTAAAAACGATGGAATATTGTCGGGTCGAGATGTCATTTTGTTTTTAAGTTTCTTGATTGCAGTCAAAACCTCACTTTCCTCGATTTTATCAAACTTAATATAAACATTATTGTTATCACTAATGTCCTCATTATCTAAATTCTCTGCATCAGACGTTGTGTAGACACTCTTAAAAAGAACGCTAAAAGCATTTACAATATCTTGCGGATTATCGAGTTTTTGGTTTTGGAAACACATTATCCCAGGTATCCTTGAGGTATTTGTCTTGGAATGAATATACGACCAAAATCGTCTTGCATAATGGGATAATGATGTTTGAATATCATCAATGTAATTATCATAAGCCCACTTTATCTGAAGCTTAACCAATTTACGTAAACGCTGAAATTCAGATTCATCTGATTTACGACCAAACTTCTTAAATTTGTTCCTGTACCTCACTTTTCGTTTTATATTTTGGATAATTCTAGAATCAAAAAAGGAGGACAATTATGTCTGTAATTTCTAGGGATGCGAAAATAATAAAACCAATTCGATATTTTGTGGTCAAGTATCGATACTCCCCGATACTTGAAGACAGAATATCGATTCTCTGCAGTATCGGTATCGACGATATGGATCATCGAAAACATGCATATTAAAAAAAATTAAACTGCTCAAATTGCTTTTTGAAGTTAGATGTATTTCCAATAGGTTTTATACCTACTCTTAGGATATTTTTTATGTAGCCATATTTAAAAAATAAAATCAATAGTTTATATTAGTGGCACATTTAGACAACGAGCATCACTGGTAGTACCGGAACCCAGAAAGAAGTCTAGTTTGTTAGGTACCGAACAACGACTTGAACTACCCAGAGAAATAAAACAAAAAAAGAATGACCTAGTATGAAGAAAGTTGAGGGAAAGGTGTGTATTCGTTTGATTGGGCCGATTAAATGGATGGTAGAGCTAACTATTTTTGTTCATTAATTACTGAAAAAACATATTATGTTTGTATAATATTTAGCTCAAAAGCATGCTGTTTTTGCTGTTATTGGTGTTTGTTGCTGTTTTCATTATTGTTGCTTTGTTGTTGAAAGTTATAAGATTCTATCCCAACAATGGAGAATTTAAAGGGCAAAGTGCTACATAGTCAGGCACGGAAAGTGATTGCTAACGTTAACAGAGTGTGTGACGAGGAAGCGGCGAACAACGCTTTCAAGTTGCATTTGCAAAATAAAGCGGAGAGAGCTATGATGTATTGTGGAGTAGGGAGATCCTCTATTGTGAAAATTAGGAAAGAAGATCAGCGACGGATTAATAAATACTGAATGTATATTGGTATTGCACTAATTATGGCTTAATGTTGAGTATTTGTTATGACACGAATGTAAAGTACTATGTCCATTGATCCTTCCTGAAATAAGGTAAATAATAATTTTAATAGCTCAGTATAACCATTGATTAACATAATATGTTAATCAATGATATAACACATCAGTGACGCTTCTATTCAATTTGGTGACAGTGCACTCTTATTCCCTGTTATGCCGTTTGCAGATTCGTTGTAAAAGATTTTTAACAGTTGTGTGGATTTTTGTTTATAGAGTTGTTTCTGTTTACTACTTCTGAAATTCAGTTTTTTAGTGATTATAGTATATTCAACTGATTGTTCTATGCTTCACAACATATATGGTAGGGTTATTTTTTAGTTTAATTTTAGTTAACTGGTTAAGTGGAATAGCCATCATGGCCAAACTTCTACATTTGTATTTCAACACAATAAAAAACATATTATTATGATTTACAAAAAACAAAAAAGTCCAGCCCGGGCTCCGACACACCGAGCTGCTGTTCCATTACCCAGTGACTACACCTCACACCGTGAGGTGAGCAATCACTGGGTCCGCGAAATCGTGCGCCATAAGTAGACGAAGGGTCCCAAGGACGACTGCCTTTTGCATCCTGGCGGCTAAGATGTGCGCCGCTGCACAGCACATCGGTATTTTGCGCAAAGCAGAGAGCAGCGTATTCCTCATTCACCTAGAGATCCAATGACCATAACCAGCAGACTTACAGTATAGTTTGGCCACAGCCTGCGAAGTTGTCCGAGCAACTCTTGATATTTAGTTCGCCTTTTCTCCTTGGAGACGATGTTCACCTCGGCAGGTGCCGAAAACTCTATAACGATCATCGTCTTCTGTTGGTGGTCGAGAAGAACTATGTCGGGCTTGTTTGCCTGCGTGGGAACGAGTAGTTAGTAAATCCGTAAAAAATTATTATTATTATTACATATCACTGCAGTATGTCCCACTTCAAAGTCAGCATTGAATGTAATAATTTGTCTTAGACTATTACGTTATAAATAAATGAGCCCAGAAAATAAAAGCGTACTACGCCACTGAACACTGTAATTTTAGGGAATTGACGGTCATTTTTTGCGAGTTCTTCCCCCTTTCGTTGCGTATGCAGGTAAACTGGTAGAAGAGTACTGGTCCATTGAATGTGAAAATTGCAAACCGCCTAATAATCCAACAACTGTATGACAAACCTGATATGGGACGTATACCACTGTTCTAAAAAGTGATGATCAGACTTTTCAATGGAAACCTTGAAAATATAATTCTACCCAAACTTACTGCTTTGAGGTTTCTGACTGGTTCTAAAATCGATCAAGTATTTCAAGCTCAGATTCCTTAATGACCTCGATCTTGACTTTCTTTGTACCGAATACTTATACACGTGCTCTAAAATTGATACTGTCAGCATAAACTCTGACAGTCAAGGGTTCGGGATCGATTTATCAAGGGCATCGTTTTTGCCCGACTACGAATTCCTTTGTGCAGGAATTATCTCATTATGCCATTACTTTCGCTTTTAATTAACGTTTGACACATGCAATTTTTTAGTTGTATGCAATAGTGTAGATGACTCAAAAGATCTACTTCATAATTTTAATTTTCAGTAGGTATACAATGTAATATCAGAAATGGCCTTGTATTATGGGTTTGAAAACAATGATTAAATCATTTTAACCTCTTAGTGTAAACAAAAATAGGTGTAATACTGATGCATTTCGTTACTCTCTGCATCCCCACGTCACCCATTTCTGTCGGTCTGTCGGTCTGTCGGTCTGTCGGTCTGTCGGTCTGTCGGTCTGTCGGTCTGTCGGTCTGTCGGTCTGTCGGTCTGTCGGTCTGTCGGTCTGTCGGTCTGTCGGTCTGTCGGTCTGTCGGTCTGTCGGTCTGTCGGTCTGTCGGTCTGTCGGTCTGTCGGTCTGTCGGTCTGTCGGTCTGTCGGTCTGTCGGTCTGTCGGTCTGTCGGTCTGTCGGTCTGTCGGTCTGTCGGTCTGTCGGTCTGTCGGTCTGTCGGTCTGTCGGTCTGTCGGTCTGTCGGTCTGTCGGTCTGTCGGTCTGTCGGTCTGTCGGTCTGTCGGTCTGTCGGTCTGTCGGTCTGTCGGTCTGTCGGTCTGTCGGTCTGTCGGTCTGTCGGTCTGTCGGTCTGTCGGTCTGTCGGTCTGTCGGTCTGTCGGTCTGTCGTTCTGTCGTTCTGTCGGTCTGTCGGTCTGTCGGTCTGTCGGTCTGTCGGTCTGTCGGTCTGTCGGTCTGTCGGTCTGTCGGTCTGTCGGTCTGTCGGTCTGTCGGTCTGTCGGTCTGTCGGTCTGTCGGTCTGTCGGTCTGTCGGTCTGTCGGTCTGTCGGTCTGTCGGTCTGTCGGTCTGTCGGTCTGTCGGTCTGTCGGTCTGTCGGTCTGTCGGTCTGTCGGTCTGTCGGTCTGTCGGTCTGTCGGTCTGTCGGTCTGTCGGTCTGTCGGTCTGTCGGTCTGTCGGTCTGTCGGTCTGTCGGTCTGTCGGTCTGTCGGTCTGTCGGTCTGTCGGTCTGTCGGTCTGTCGGTCTGTCGGTCTGTCGGTCTGTCGGTCTGTCGGTCTGTCGGTCTGTCGGTCTGTCGGTCTGTCGGTCTGTCGGTCTGTCGGTCTGTCGGTCTGTCGGTCTGTCGGTCTGTCGGTCTGTCGGTCTGTCGGTCTGTCGGTCTGTCGGTCTGTCGGTCTGTCGGTCTGTCGGTCTGTCGGTCTGTCGGTCTGTCGGTCTGTCGGTCTGTCGGTCTGTCGGTCTGTCGGTCTGTCGGTCTGTCGGTCTGTCGGTCTGTCGGTCTGTCGGTCTGTCGGTCTGTCGGTCTGTCGGTCTGTCGGTCTGTCGGTCTGTCGGTCTGTCGGTCTGTCGCTCTGTCGCTCTGTCGGTCTGTCGGTCTGTCGGTCTGTCGGTCTGTCGGTCTGTCGGTCTGTCGGTCTGTCGGTCTGTCGGTCTGTCGGTCTGTCGGTCTGTCGGTCTGTCGGTCTGTCGGTCTGTCGGTCTGTCGGTCTGTCGGTCTGTCGGTCTGTCGGTCTGTCGGTCTGTCGGTCTGTCGGTCTGTCGGTCTGTCGGTCTGTCGGTCTGTCGGTCTGTCGGTCTGTCGGTCTGTCGGTCTGTCGGTCTGTCGGTCTGTCGGTCTGTCGGTCTGTCGGTCTGTCGGTCTGTCGGTCTGTCGGTCTGTCGGTCTGTCGGTCTGTCGGTCTGTCGGTCTGTCGGTCTGTCGGTCTGTCGGTCTGTCGGTCTGTCGGTCTGTCGGTCTGTCGGTCTGTCGGTCTGTCGCTCTGTCGCTCTGTCGCTCTGTCGCTCTGTCGCTCTGTCGCTCTGTCGCTCTGTCGCTCTGTCGCTCTGTCGCTCTGTCGGTCCGTCGGTCTGTCGGTCTGTCGGTCTGTCGGTCTGTCGGTCTGTCGGTCTGTCGGTCTGTCGGTCTGTCGGTCTGTCGGTCTGTCGGTCTGTCGGTCTGTCGGTCTGTCGGTCTGTCGGTCTGTCGGTCTGTCGGTCTGTCGGTCTGTCGGTCTGTCTGTCTGTTGGCGTTCTTCTAGCCTCCTAATCTCAGTAACCGATACATAGATTTTGATGGAATTTGGGCAGTGATATGGTGTAGGGTCGTAGTAGGTAATGTTGCTTCAATTTTGAAAATCAGTGCATGGGCGGCGGAGTACTTAGCAAAAAACAAAAAAATTCAAATATGCCTTGTTTTTAGGCGTTTTAGGGATTCCTGATCATTTTCTACTTTTTTTTGGGTAGAGATGAAATTGGGGTGGTTGGGGGGTGGGGGGTTGTAAAGCTGAAAAATTTGTTGTACTCATAATAGGCTGTCTACTGACCTGAGAGAGAAAGACCTAGCGGTATAATACACTTCTTTAGGTCCATCCGAACATTGCCTTGTGTATTACAGGAACCAAACGACTTTTCCGATGTATACATAAGAGTATTGCTTTAGATCGCTCTGTACTTTATAATGTTGAAATTACTGAATTGATGTTAATGAAATTTGGGCACAGTATTACTACTTTGGCGAGGATGGAAAACGCGTCTGATTTTTAGTAATCGTCTCAGTGGCGGTGCAGCAATATTAAAAAAACTAAAAATATGGAAACAGCCCAAACCCCGTTTTTAGGCGGTTTGTTTTGGGAGATCGTTTCGAGTGTATTGTTTAGCAATTGTTTGCATAATAGAAGTTCTTTAAATCCAGCGGATTTCTGTCAATTTCTGTAAACAATAGCATCGTGTTTGTAAACGATAGGTAAATAATAACACTAGCGGTCACAGGAACACTCACATGCCTGTTAGCACATGGGCTTTGCTTCTTATAACCTATTCGAATTCGTTAGTTATCAGTATGCTTGTAGCCAGCTTTTGGCATGAAAATCGCCAGAAATCCCCAACGCAGCACGAATGAATGAAAATCACGAGAAATGGTGGCATTGTGGTTGTTAATGTAAAAATTTTTAAAACTGAACCGCCCGGTATGACATTCTGTTGTTGAGAACCTGACCTACAGAACTGTAAAATATGTCACACTGAAATTATGATAGCCTGTGGTCAAGGTCATATTTATTGTAGAAGGGCTATTGTGAAACCTGTCGGACTCCCAGACCGCTTAAAAGGCATTGGACTCTAGGGAGATTACATTATTAAAATTGGCATGGGACCATTTCCACACACGGTGGAAGAACTCGGTACAACTCAGGGCACGAATGAATTGGTGGCAATGAGTATACAGTTCAAGGTACATAAATATTACTGAATATTTATTTTTTTAATTTAATGAAAAGAATTTTCAGTTATGACTCCCTCTGTCTATATTTGATTGGAATTAAAACAACTTCCAGTGAGATAAATTTATTTTAAAACTTCTAAGGGTCTAATTGTGTATCAACTCCAGGTTTTCAAATAATTTTTATTTTGAGACATTAGAGCAGTAATAAGAAATAGGCAAATGGTTCCTAATAATGATAACGAAGTCGACCAATTTCCCTTGCCTGCTCTCTTTCTTTGAAGAGTCAATATGGTTAAAGTGTCAACTGTAAAACAACCGACAATATTGCCGCTTTGTGCGGCTAGCTTTCATTTTTGAGAGGAAAATCAATGAGATAGAAGTTATAAATAGCCAAAAGTCGTCAACTCACTGTATATTTTGCGCCACAAAAAATCCGCCAATCACCCAGCTATACGATTTTTGGTCGCCAACTCCATTTTGAAATCGCCACTTTGGCGGAAAACCGGCACCACTGGCAGTCCGTGTTCTAGAGAATGGTAGGTGGGAGGTAGAGGATATCGTGTTCTCTGTTCAGTCTGTTGAAGGATAACTTTTATTCTCGGATATCTGCATAAATATGATGCGTCAATATCGGCATTCTAGCTTACGGCTTTCTAATCGTGTGTTTATACCTGATGTCAATAGGATATTCCTTGCAACCCTACTTTATTAGCAATAGAAATACATTGTTTAGAGATATCGTTTATCACTACATTACCGTCATGTTTCTTAGAATGAATAAGTTTTCGAAGTATGCCATATTTTCCTTAATATTATATCCAATCCTTTCGAATATGCGGTACTCTTGACAATCATAGCCAACTGCATCGTTCTGGCGCTGGAGGAACATCTGCCTTATCATGACAAGACAGTGTTGGCACAAAAATTGGTAAGATATAAGGACTACTTTCCTAAACACCTTAGAAACATAAAACAATTAACAAGTTTCTTGCAGCTTGCATCTGAATGAACACGAACCATTGCATTTCACTGGCCAATACCATTTACTTTAATCAATGCCAATACATAAAATCATATTTAAGGAAATTAAAACAGCTTTATTATAATGACCGCTGAAGAGCTAAAACATTAGTACAGCTTTTTTGATTCCAGTGTACATTGTTGACCAATCATTAAATCAGAGAGACACAGCTACGAGATCAGAACCAGTACTAAAATTCTAGTTATCTGTACGACTGGTTGCCACACGAAATACTTTTACAGAATAAACTTATCCTTTTCAATATTTTTGATGCTTAGAATTAAGTTAAAAAGCAACTGATTCCATCATTTTTATAAGTGAACTATACAGGGTGTCCCCGAATTTCCTTAACACGTGATATTCTCGTAACAAAAAAAGTACAAACGAAAACATGTGCAATTTTTGAAAATACTATAGGGAGTGTCATACCGTGGGTTTAAAACATTTTTTTTGTACTCTTAAAACTCACCCTCATCTTTTGTGTTTCAAATAGCACCAAATAGTTTTTTATAAACAAATTAAGTCCTTATATTATTTAAAATCTTTGTAGTATCTTTGATTTTATATGCAAAATTATTTTTTCCGTAAAATCATAAGCATAACATAAATAAAATAAGAATTTGCTTGACGCAAAAAACGGTTGAAAATAAAACCAACTGGGTTTTTATGGGTACTGAATGACCTATAATAAATGCTTTTGAAAACAAATGCTTTTTTATGCTTTTTTATTACGAAAATATTCGCCTCAAATCCTCATTTTATTCATCTTATGTTAATGTTAAACCAAGAAATTGGTTTGGATATGAAGTCAAAGCCACTACAAGGTATTAAATAAATAATGACCCCACTAACGCAGGAAAAACTGTGGGGTGTTATTTGTAAAAAATAGGGGGTAAGTTTTAGGGGTTGAAGTAAAAAATGTTTCGAAAGCCTGATATGATAGGTCATTCAGTACCCTTGTAATACCCACTTAGTTATATTTTTTATCGGTTTTTCTTAAGAAAATATTATCCCTCAAACAAATCTTTATTTTATTTATTTTATGCTTATGACTTTACGAAAAAAAATAAGTTTTTGTATAAAATCGAAGGTACTACAAGGTTTTAAATAAAATAAGGACTTGTGTAGGAAAAACTATTAGGTGCTATTTGAAAAAACAAAGTTGGGGGTGAGTTGCAAGGGTTGAAGTACAAAAAAAATGTTTCGAAAGCATGGTATGACAGACCCTGTAATACTGTCAAATATTCCACTCAGCTTCTGTTTCAACACTTTTTTGTTACGAGAATATCACGTGTCAAGGAAATTCAGGAACACCCTGTATATAAGATAAAACTTCGAATAATTACTGGTCAACAGAGTTTTCTATCAGGAAGTGAGTACAATATTCGAAACAATCCTTTACATTCAAATCCAAACCCAATATTGGTGCACCACATCACGATTTTTAGGTACTAGATATATTGTGCACACGAGAAAATACTATTTTGGATATCTTTGGCATTATAAAGAAGCTGCACAATATTTTCTGTATTGACTTCCGCCATTCAGTCGGCTACTATTTTCCTTCAAACTGCAGAGTTTCGTACGATATTTCTTTAGAAGAAAGTTATAATCATATTAAGATAATGCTATGAGATAAAAATTGTATTCTGTACCCCGATTTTGAAAATTTAAATATGACGGAATTTCCAAAAGTGTGTGCCTAGTTTGATGTATGCATATTTTCGAGGCTAATTCATTAATCAAAATTTAAATTCAAGCTAACTGATCTTTGTAAACCCTAAGAATTGAAATAAAAGAATATACATGACTTTAGAAGATACCTAGCTGAAGCTGGAGTACCAACTCCGGATCATGCTTTGTGGTAATAACTTTCGAAAGAAACAACCTACATCTCAACTTGGACTCCCATTTTAAAGAGGAAGAGTACTATTGGTATTGTTTGATACAGCTACAAAAATATACAAATAAGTCTGTACCTAACTAAACATATTTGAGGCACTGAAATGATTCCGATATTTAACTTGGACTTTTAGACAGAAAGTTGTTTAAGAAATTAGAAAATTCGTGTTGTTATTAGGCTTTTCACCAGTATTCCAGAAAACCTTTTTCGCTAAAAATAAGGTATTGGCATTCATAGAGAGATTACTCAAGTTGATACGTTTCAACGCCTTTTAATTTTCTTTCTTTATCAAAACAATTGTCGAGTGGGGATTAGTATATAAAGTATAGTTTAACGTACAGAAAACTCAGGCAACGACACAGACAAAGAAGCCTCACGTTGGCTTACTAACTGTGGAAATGGAGGGTCACCCAATAATCAAGTCACCTTTCGTCAAGCTTTTTGGGCTCAACATCAACAATAACATGTCTTGGCACGACTACGTCATCAGTATTGCTAAAACGGCATCCCAGAAGCTTGGAGTTTTGTTCCGCTGTAGGGAGCTGTATACACCAGAGCAACTACTGCTGTCTACAAAGCACAGATCCGACCATCGTTGGAGTATTGCTCCCATGTGTGGGGATGTGCTCCAAAGTAGTCTATAAAGCTTCTGGACACTATCCAGAAGAGAGCAATTAGACTAATCGATACGCCCAACCTTACAAAGGAAGAAGGGTGGCTGATCTGTCCCTGTTTTACTGATTCCATCACGGAAGATGTTCGAGTGAGCTCTACCAGATAAAAACATCAAAGACCGTCTGAACGAGGAACAGTAGAGAGACTCTGCGAGCTCATCCTTACCAGTTCGAGGTCTCTACTCCCTGAACCAGTCTCCTCCAGCACTCCTTCTTTTGGAGAACTTCGACGCTGTGGAATAAGCTGCCGGGGAGAATTTGTTACCCAACGGCTACAACCTGCAGCGTTTCAAATCTAATGTCACCGACACTTATCTAGCAGCGCTCCTACAGAGCTATAGACTTTCAGCCTTTCCGGGAGGCTGACCATAGAAAAAAAGAATGTTGTTTGTGTAGTGCATGTTATAGTTAAACTAGATCTTAAGCTTTTATTATCTAACCATATTTTTTATTTGTGTTGCAGGAAAGAACAGAAGTTTATTTTCTTGGGATATTTTGCGTCGAAGCATCGCTAAAAATCTTAGCGTTAGGTTTTGTTTTGCATCGCGGCTCTTATTTAAGGAACATCTGGAACATCATGGATTTTTTTGTGGTTCTTACTGGGTAAGCATCCTATTTACTTCCGTCCTCTAACAAGATTTTAATATTTTTGTAGGGTAATGAATTTTGCAGGACTTGTAAAGAACCTTATGTAATTATCGATGAAAGTGCAAAGGTAAACATCAACTTACTAGATTATGGTAGCGTTAATGGTTAGAAGAAAAATTAAAAATTTTTAAATTATAAGCTGAGGAAACATTTATTTAGACATTTAGCTTGTTGGAAGTCAGAATTACGCATTACACATGTTTTTACGCGTCATTCATAATAACTCACAATATAATGTATGAAGATGTTATGAAACGACTTTTAGTCGATGGTTTTTGCAAATACTTGAGTTAGTAAAATTTACAGAAGACCATATAAACGTACTCCCTGCTATGTACCTTTTTCAGTGTGAATAGTGTTAATTAAACTGAATGTACATTAACTAAACCAGTCGAAGGATTGGTACTGGAACAATAATATAAAATTGCTCTTGTAAAAATAGACATATATTTCCAAAAAGGAAAAGAATATTCACCCTACTCAAAAATGAATGCATATTTACAAAAGACTGTTAAAAAAATCTAAAACATCACAATTGCTATCTAAACTTCTTGTGCTACCTAACGGCAAGCTAACTTTGAGCCCCGTTTTCATAAAATCACTTTAAAAATACCTTTCAATTCTCTAAACCTTAAGTATACAAGATGGTCAAGGCTTGAGAAAAAATTGTTTATTTGAGATTACGTTTCTCGCATATGGTTTTACCAACAATGTTTAACACGCCTTGTATATTGTATAAGTTTGAGCCAACTTATTTGTATTATAAATGTATCATTCATTATCAGTACTGGTAAATATAGCACCTTGAATTAAATTGCTTCATCAAGAACGGTTCATCCAGTTTGAACATACGACAATAAAAGGTGCTGTCTACCAAAGAAATATTTCGTGATTCACCGAAAATGCTTACCCGGTTTTACAAGGAACGCTATTTCAAATACTCAAACAACATGTTTTTTTTTCTTAAAGCTCTGTTACCCACCATCTCAAAATTTGTAAGGCTTAGGATATATCTTTATATAAAGTTGTTTTCAAACGGATCATATCCCATTTATTATTATCATGTCAATAAAGAAACACCTTGTACTGACATGGAAACTACAGAGTGAAGTTGAAACTTTTTAATATTTTTGAATATTCTCTTCCACGTCCTTTACGCCATAGGCAGTAAAAATTATAACTATGATGTCTCTGTGACGATCATGTGGATAACACATCTCTCCATGGAATGAAAGGTGCTTGCTTACTCCGCAAGAGGGAGATGATTCCAATTATTTGGTTCACAGACAAATCAGAAAAATTAAGGGTACCGGCTGGTTTCGAACCAGTGTCTCCGGCATTCTAGACCGATGCGATACCAACTACACTACGGTGCCCCGTGATATAGCCGATATACAGCGCCGACGACAAGGCATCGACTCTGCCGACACCCACCACTCCCCCGTATCTCTCGGCGAACCATGTATTTCAGTCATCCAGAAAGATCTAGTCGGCTGTTGGGAGAGTGCGAATCTCTCATGGAATGAATTTCATTCCATGAAATCCTGAGGAGTCGTACATCAGTAAGAAAGAGAGCTGTCGTGCAAATAGCGGTGGGAGATTCACACCCACCCAACAACCGACTAGATCTCTCTGGATGACTGAAATACATGGTTCGCAGAGAGATGCGGGGGAGTGGTAGGTGTCGGCGGAGTCGATACTTTGTCGTCGGCGCTGTTTATCGGCTACATCACGGGGCACCGTAGTGTAGTTGGTATCGCGTCGGCGTAGAATGCTAGAGACGCTGGTTCTAATCCAGCCGGTACCCTTCATTTTTCCGATGGTTCTGTGAACCAAATGATTGGCATCTCTCCATGTTTCATAGACGTCAAGATTGATGTTCTTCCTCGTCAAATTACTTAGAGATAAGTTATATTCTTTTGCATATTCATCGAAAATGATACTGAAGATGTAAAAATACTCAAACAATGACCGATCGTTTCCCTGCAAAATTCGCGCCATACCAGTCTACCACTTACTTTGCAGGAAACCAATGGAAGTGCAGATATGCCGTAACATATTTTTTTTGTATTTTTTCGCAAATATTTGTGATGTCAGGTCGATGACAGTGTTTGCGGAGGCTAACGTCGACGTAGACCTGAGGATGCTGAGGTCCTTTAGGGTTTTGCGGCCGCTGAAGCTGGTCTCCAGGATCCCAAGTAAGGGCCCCCGACAATAACGGAACCAACAGAAAAATAGTACTACCTATCGTTCCTTTGCTTGGTTCTGGGGTACAACAAGAGATGGTATAGATGTTTTTAAACGAATGTACCTAACGGCAATAACTACTTATAAATAAGACGAGACATTACAAAACCAGTAAAAATTGATATGAAGATTTTGAGTTGTCCAACGACATAGAATAAATTCAAAACACCATCCTGTGCGATTTTGTACACAATACAAAATAACTTTTTATGTAACTTAATGTCGCTGCATAAGATAGCACTCATAATTACCAAACAAAACTTTTTTTAACTGAGTATTTGTAATAACTGGAGCAGAAGCCGTAGCAAAGATTCCAAACTACTATGCTTGGTATTCGCAGATTATTTTAACTATAAATAATGAAACTACAGCTCATCTGAAGTAAGAAAGTCCTGGACAAAACATACTGAACACAGTCAATTTGATATATATAACACTACGCGATGTTGAAGAAAAACCTAGGCAAAAGTTTTAATGGCATAGAGTCTAAAACTCAATATTTCTGCGGTAACAGGGCTGAGTCGATAAAACATAGTATTTTTTAATCTGAATGCTTTCATACTAGCATGAAATTATGTGAAAAGAGCCAAAATTTTGTTAAAAATTGGTGAAAAGCCTGTTTATCACAGATACACATGCATCTGGAAACATTTAGTAAAACTGTAAAATATTGCCTATAGCTGTGAAGAAAATGTTTTCATTCGTTCCTTTCTAGCTATCAGAAAAACCATTAAAATAAAAAATAAGAAATTATAAGCTTCACATCCGAGCTTAACTGGTTCATAACTAAAACCATATATTTTAAAATATGAACATTTTACTATTGGTTCGGCAGCTCTGTATCCTTTATTCAAGTGCAAAATGTTTGGAAAAAATATTTCAGAATAAGTGACATTATTACACGAAAAAGCAGAAAAAGCAAAAAATGTTTAATGACGCATAGAAGGTACCCGCTTTTACAGGGAACGATATTTCATATATATTTAATTTTTTTTCTGAAAACTTAGTCACCCAGACATTGATGCGAGAAAAGGCAGATTTTATTTTCCTTATTTTTTATTTATTTTTAAAGTTAAAGAAGTCAGGATATTGCATCTGTACTATTGATAAATCCAAAGTACTCGCATAGTATGCAACTCCATTTAACTAAATTTTACAGGGGAGTAAGAAAACTGATTTAAATAAAAATAACTAACATGAGCGAAACGTAAATTTGTTCAAATGACTATTAGTCAACTTGGTTGGTTTCGGACTTTCGACATTTTTCAGACTGTGTGTTAGATATTTTACTATTAGAGGGCGCAATAATAATTACACTAGCGATATATGGGTGTCTAGGGTTCATGATGTAGTTTGTTTTATGAGCAAATAGCATGACACAAAGCTCTGTAATTTTTTGAAGAAATAATACCGTATTTCATGCGTGATTCAAGAACACACTATTAAAAACCTGGACAATCTTGGGATCTACTTTTTGGTTTGGAGTGATTTTTTTTTTCTCGGTCGAAATTAATGCCCTGTGTGAATGCCCTGTGTATATTCAGTCACCCACTCAAGCGCTAACCGCGCACAAGGCTGCTGCTGCCCCACTACCGAAGGCAGACGGTGATCATCTCGCAGCCACGTGGGTCCCCTTGGTTTGTAGTACATTAATAAGATTTTTCTGAAGTATATCTAACCACACTGGGTCACAGTCGATTGTTAAATGTGAAATGCAGTCGTGGTTCATTTTCTTTATAGACAAACTCCTTTGGTCTGTCTTATTATTATTAATTTTTGTCTAGCATTTTGTATCATGGTAAAGGCTACAGAGAGGACCACAGCTTTGTTAAAAGTTTATTTACACTTACATAAGCGAATTAAATTATGTGCCAGTAAATTGCGACGAATCAGAGAGATAGTTACACGTTTCAGGTATATATAAGCTCTATTTTTATCGACTTTTAGAAATCCAAAAGTCCTGTACTAGTACTCTTTGTTTCTGGAACTTTTATCCAAATCAAGCCAATTTACCTTACAGCTGAGATAAATTTATTAATATTCAGGTAGTTATATATCTATACATTTAAAAATTAATACGTCTATTTAATCCTGATAGTAATCAGTCGGATCCACCAAGTTACAAATCATTCATTCTTTATCTTCTTCTCTCTTAATAATTCAAACCAGTGTGTAAACAACGTATCACTTAGATAAAACTTTAACAATTTGGCTAGCTTACAGCTTAGGAATTTCTGCGAACCTACGGAAAACTTTGATATACCATATATAAACTGAAGCTTATCGTTTATTGTAGTTCAGACCAAGCAAATGAGCCAGTTCAGTAACTATGTCCAATAAATATCTTAGAAACATTCTCAGACCAAAAGTATTTAATTTTCTCGACGTGTGTAGTGCCAGTTGTAGACGTCTCAGAAGTATTTCTAGTATATAGGGTGGGCCAATAGTGCGTGGACGGAGGATTGTGACCTTACTAAAAAATATTTCTGTCTGTCACTGGATCATGGTAGGGACCCTTGAGGGCTATAACGTAAAAATACTTTCACTTAAATTTTGATGTTTATACAGGGTGACTCATATCACGCTAACATTTTTTGAATGGAACCCCCTATATATTGTTGCATATTTGGATTCCTTGGTCAATTCTAGTGTAACTTTATGTATCACACATGGAACTTTAAACGAACCGTTTAGGCACATATCACCATTTTTGGTATAAGTAGGTATCAGAAGAAAATTGAATATCGCAGCGATCATAAAACTTAGAAGGCCTTGACTCTGCGGTACGACTAAGCATGAAATGCGTCACCTAAGGTCAGACGGCTCAATTTGAATTCTTTTTGTACTTGGAGATATCAGATGATAAATTAAGGAATTTTCAATCACAGATAGCTTGATTTTTTCAAATGGGAATGCCTATTTTGGTTTAAAGAATCAAATGTAAAATTTGCTTACCTTTCTAACGATATAGCATTCTTGATATCAATCTTTTTTGGTTTTCATTTTATTTCAAATTTTCTGTCAAATTGGTGTTTTTCAACTTTCCTGCATGCAAACAACCTAGCAGGCCATGAAAAATAAACAAAAGCTCGTTAATATGAAAGAAAGCAACTAACTTAGTAGAAAAATGCAAACTAACTAGAGCAGCGAGGCAAGATTACGAAAATTCCTTACAACATATTAGCTCTAATCAGAAACAATAGCGGTAACAAGAACGCTCATTTTTCACAGCCTACTAGCTATTAGCCAATTTCCAAAGTCAGTAAAAAAATATCTAATCAAAGGAAAACTACTAGTGATTGTTGCTAGCAGTAGAATATCTATGTCTTCTGAATAAATTTGAATAAATTTTTACATTTAATGCTATAAAAAAGTAGCGATTTGCGTAAGTCAAAAGTAATGATAGCTCTGACTGGAACCCTTTAAATTCTTCAGTAGGTGCTTCCACTTAGCAAAATCGCGGGAAATGAAACTTGAATTGCAGTCTGTTTGAATTGTAAAACGTAAATTAGTTTGCAGAAAACTACATGAAATAATCACAATTACAACATAGCGTAATTAAAAAATTCTCGCAATTA
The DNA here is from genome assembly GCA_951848785.1 of Callosobruchus maculatus. Lineage (NCBI taxonomy): Eukaryota > Metazoa > Arthropoda > Insecta > Coleoptera > Chrysomelidae > Callosobruchus > Callosobruchus maculatus. The sequence goes on along the minus strand of CATOUR010000110.1, from coordinate 5,458,759 downwards.
TTTCAATAGTTGTTCAGAATGCTGCAGTTGTAGATATCTTTACTTTTGACTTAACTAATCAGAAATTACTATTTTTTTATCCCATTAAATGTGAAATTTCATTCTAAACATGTTAGTCTGTAAGCAAAAATCGCTGATAGTTTTCCTTTTGTTTCAAAATTTTTAATCGTTTTGGAAAATTGTCAAGCTCTAGTAGACCTCAATAGCTAATAGGCTGTGAAAGACAAACACTTCTGTCATACCCCAGCTACTCATTGACATTAGATATCTTGCCGAGGTTGTTTCCGGTTAGAGCTGATGTGTTGTAAGGAATTTTCATGTCCTTGCCTCGCTACTCGAGTTCGTTTGCATCTTTCTACTAAGTTAGTTGTTTTCTTCCATATTAGCGAGCTTTTGTTTATTTTTCGTGGCCTGCTAGGTTGCTTGCACGCAGGAAAATTGAAAAACACCGATTTGACTGAAAATTTGAAATAAAATGAAAACCAAAAAAGATTGATATCAAGAATGCTATATCGTTAGAAAGGCAATCAAATTTTACATTTGACTCTTTAAACCAAAATAGGCATTCCCATTTGAAAAAATCAAGTTATCTGTGATTGAAGTTTTCTTAATTAATCTACTGATTTCTCCAAGTACAAAAAGAATTCAAATTTAGCCGTCTGACCTTAGGTGACGCATTTCATGCTTAGTCGTACTGCAAAGTCACGGCCTTCTAAGTTTTATAATCGCTGCGATATTCAATTTTTTTCTGATACCTACTTATACCAAAAATGGTGATTTGCGCCTAAACGGTTTGTTTAAAGTTCCATGTATGATACATAAAGTCACATTAGAATTGACCGAGGAATCCAAATATGCAACAATATATAGAGGGTTCTATTCAAAAAAATGTAAGTTTGATATGAATCACCCTGTATAAACGTCAAAATTTAAGTGAAAATATTTTTGCGTTATAGCCCTCAAGGGTCCCAACCATGATCAAGTGACAGATTTTTGAAATATTTTTTAGTAAGTCAACAATCCTCCGTCCACGCACTATTGGCCCACCCTGTATAGGGCTAGAGCTGGATTACGCAATCTATTTTAGATTTTCGAAAAATATGAGAAACGTTATCACAAAATACTGGTTACTTGATGTCAAATAAAGTATATAGAGTATCAGTTTAGCTGAGAAACATTGGTCCATGAGGAGCTGGATTTGGCGATTTATGATAGTGAAAAGCTTGACCTTGATTCAAAAAGTTATAAACGATTTGTCAGAAAATAACACTTGATTTGCTTTTATAGGGTGATTCATTAGGATCTTTGTTTTTAAATTCTAAATAAAGTACACAAGATGCAGTTCGACGACAAAACCTTTACTATAACAAAAAAATATCTTTGACATTCATTTTTCAAAAATAATTTCATTTAAATTCTGGCGTGGCTATGTCGTAGGTGGTCCATTCGGAGCATCCAATTTTGAATCACTCTTTCCAGTATTGCGACCGGTATCTAGGGTGAGAGGCCTTTTGACTGAAATTTAATCGTGAATTCTTAAACAAGCTGAATTTTGTAAGACTTCAAACCAAGATCCTTACGTAAAATTCGCTAAGTTACCAAATACGATAGGTCGTCGAATTGATCCCTCACGGTCTTCAGGTACATTCTTCACTACAGCAGCAATATTCTCCTTATTATGGACTGGATGTGGCCTATTCGGTCTCGTATCATACAATACGCGTATGCTGAGACTCAAATTTGATTATTGTATCGGCAATAGTGGTTTAGGAAGTTCGATAATGCACACCATATGTTGCACGAAGTGCATGAAAAACTTTTCTCACATAACGATTATTTTCATAATATAGCTGAATAATTTGGAGACGCTGTTGTGGTGTGAGTCATTAGGAATCTGTCAAAAAGGTCACATGAAAAACAAAGGCCTAAATGAATCACCCATTAGAATGCGTGACAAAAATTCGACACTCTTAACCAATACATTACTTCATCTGTAGTGAAATAAAATAATACAACCTATTCTTATTCTTGGATTTGGAAAAAGATTTTGTTTTCGTTGCTATTCTGAAAAATAGGAGTGAAAGTCCAAGAGTTTTTCAATAATACAGAAGCGATTTGAGGCATCGCGTCTGAGAATTTTTCTTAATAAGGCTGATATTGTTACTGGACTTTATGGTAGCTTCAAATTCTTTTTAGCGCAGTAGTAGCACCAAAACTCTTCATCAATGTGGTAATCCAATGAGAAAAAAACAGACTTAATAGAATACTGTGAAAGTTGACTGTTGTTGGAGGCTACCACGATTTAGCACAAATATATATATAGGATTTACATTGTGTAGATGCGTTAGTGAAATCTCAATTCTTAACGGTTAAAGAGATGTGAGCTTCGTATATCTGTATATAAAAATTGAGTCAATGAAGCTTAGAAAAAAGTTGCAGCTACATGAGACTGACACAACGTCTTTGGCTTCGAACCTAACGTGATCTTAAGAAATACCTAACCGTTTTGTGAGCCTAAATATGAGCAAACTAGCTTTCCTATTCAGAACGGTCTCCTTACAGTTAAGTCAAACCGTGACTGATCAGACTGATCAGAAATATATGTATATTCCATTCTTAAGTGCAGATAGAAGTGTTTTTACAACTCGACCATATATGGCCTTCAAATGAATATGGCGAATAAGTTGTGGTTCATTTTTTCATTAGTCGAATAGGAAGCTGACAGCTCAGTTTTATTTGTTTATAACGGTGACACGCTCCCATGTCCCACTAATCACTTATACATTTTTGTACGTATTTGTTTTCTGCGTCTCAATAAATTACATTCCTTTAGATATACATTTGTTATCATCAACCACGTAATTCTGCGAAAATATGATCTTGCTAATAAGAACTATTGAAAAAAAAATTAAATTTTTGTAATAGATACAAACTAATATAACTATTTACGAACAAAATGGAGAATTTTGGTTTTAGCGCTAAACTGAATTTGGATATATTCTACATCTACAAACCTTCACTACGTTGATTTACAAGAATCCACTTTCTCCCGTCCAAAGAATCGAAGTTGATGGTCTAGGAGGGTGTCAGGAGCACCATACTCATTTTTTTGACGGATTTTTTAAAAGCACAGCTATTCGAGCCTCCAATGGAGTTTTATGGAAAACTACAAAGTAAATACTTGAGTAAGTTGTAACTCATAAATTTTGCGTAAGGGATGTACCTCATGCTTCTTAAGCCTTGTACTCACTAGTAGACATGTTGCGCGATGTGTCTATAGACCGTCTAGAGACACCATTTTTTGTCTCGTCTAGCGTCTACACTACAATGTGTAGACTTAGACGAGACAAAGAATTTCTCATCAATTTCATGTCCGCTGTCCACTATGGAGGACATTGCACTGTGCGGAATAAGTTCCTGTTTAGTGATTATGAATAGTGAAATAAAGCAGAAACGTAAACGTTGGTGGACGCGAGAAGTGTTCGCATAAGGATCTACGTTCGGCAATACATTACTAAACAAATTAAGACTGGAAGACGCCATGGGTTTCTGAAATTTCACCTGTCTGACACCTACTGATCTTGAAGAGTTGCTTCTGATGGTCGGGGGTTGGTAATGAGGTAAGAAACAAAATTTAGAGAAACAATTCCAGCTTCTCTTTGACTCGCAGTCACACTGAGTTTCCTATCAAGTGGAGACTCATTCACGAGCCTGATGTACACTCCACTTCCAGTTGTCGAAGTATTGTTCCGCTCCCTGTTGAACGATGTTTTTAAAATGGCAAAACACCTGGAATGGACAATTTAACTGCTGAAACACTCAAAATCGTAGCACATTTGATTTCGGAGCCATTCACTAGAATAATTAATTGTTGTCTGGAAAAGGGTATTTTTCCATCTATACTCAAAATTGCGACTGTGATGCCTGTACATAAAACTGGCGATGAATATGATTTATCCAATTATAGACCTATCTCACTTATCTCCTGTTTGGCAAAGGTTTTTGAAAATATAATAAAGAACAAATTGACAGAATTTTTAGAGAAATATAACATATTTTCTGATAAACAGTTCGGTTTCAAAAAAAATAAATCTACTGAAGATGCGGTGACATATGTAATAGGAGAACTATGCAAAAATGTAGACAGAAATATTCCAACATTATGTGTATTTGTTGACCTAGCAAAAGCATTTGACACAGTTGATCTTATGATACGCATGAAAACTTTACAAAATTATGGTATACGGGGTCAAATCTATCATCTAATTAAAAGTTACTTAAGTAATAGAACACAAACTGTTGTGATAAATAAATGCTCTAGTTCTCCATTGCCTATAACATGCGGTGTTCCTCAGGGAACGGTACTGGGACCATTATTCTTTAACATATATATAAATGATCTATTTGCGGTTGATGTGAGCGGAGATATAGTGAGTTTTGCAGACGATACAGCTGTTATATTTTCTGCTGAAAGTTGGGAAATATTAAAATCAAAGGCTGAAAATGGTTTTAAAAAAATGTTCAATTGGTTCAGTAGTCGACTTTTAACAGTCAATTTCAACAAGACTCACTTTGTTCCATTCGCATCATACGCAAACGGCTTATCGAAATACACCAACTTACAAATCGGTTGTGAACAGGTAGCTCCTATATCAATGGTCACCAGTATCAAGTACTTAGGAATATATCTAGATTGCCATATCAAATGGAAAGAGCATACCGAATATGTTGTCAAAAAGATTCGTTACGTTATAAGCAAATTTAAACTCCTTTCCACTATACTTACCTATGAACAGATGATCATTGTATACGAAGCACTTGTTCATAGTCATATACGATATTGTATTGTGGTGTGGGGCGCAGCATGTAAAAATAATATAAAAGCAATAGAAATTATACAAAAACGTTTGATAAAAATTTTATATAAAGTGAAATGTACATATCCTAGTGACTTGTTATTTTCTAAAACAAAAATTCTAGATATCCGCCAAACATTTTTCATGTCATTAGGTATTTACCAATATAAAAATAAATCAAACTTGACAAAACACGAACATAAATATGACATAAGATTTGCATGTAATGTTGTACCAAAAGCAAGAAAAAATACTTTATTACGATGTCATACATTTCTTGCTCCAAGACTATACAATGAGATACCAGAAAGCATAAAATGTCTAGTGCCTTTAAATTCATTCAAGTGTGGTTTAAAACAATGGATAGTAAATAATAAGCGCATTAAAATTCATCAACTTGTAGATATATGCAATACCTATTATTACTGATATATATGGAATACATAATATTTAAATATAAATATTCCCGAATTGACCCTTATTTGTTGTTTCCATTTTATAATAACTACTTATACCCAAGCACAAGTTTTTAACTTTTTTTGGGTCACTTGTTGTTTATTGTATTTTATTTATTTTATATTTACAATAAACGCTATTATTATTATTATTATTATGAAATTTCTTTTCAACTTTCACATTGTGCTTTGCAGCCAGAGATTCCAGGGCCAGTTTTCTTTTTACCCGATTTTTGTAGTCGGGACTTGTAACATCCTACAAACAACATGCTTGGAAATCTTCAATCAGTTTTAAAACCTCTTAGTTCGAACACATCTTCAGAAGCATCTACAGAAGCACTGTATAAAAACAAAAAGTAATGAATCACAACAAGAGCACACACAAACAGAACGATGCCACTCGGTAGTTAGACTCAGACTGGGATGTCTCGTCTCTAGACTCTGATTGACGTCCACACTATCAAAATGTTGCGCAATATGTCTTAACGTTGCATGAAGTCTCCCATTCCTGCCTGCAATTTTTGGTCTAGCAACAGGCCGGAGACGACGATTGGACTATAGACATGTCTACGTAGACAACCTTAGACGTCTCTGACAACAAAATCGCGCAACATGTCTACTAGTGAGTACAAGGCTTTATTGTGAACTGAATAGCATATTTGGTAGGATCGTCTTTATTGAAGATCTTAAAAATCTTCAAAGAACATTTTGACCACTAAATAACCTTTCATGAGGTGTTTTCAAGCGTATGTTGAGTAAAGTTGGTCCTAACCATTAAAATTTAATAGTTAAAGATATCGGATTAAAAAGGTCAAGCCTAGGTGCTATTAGTGATCATTCCTGGTCCGTTATTAAGGATGAAGCAGTGAGATTCAAAATGAGGATTAGTTTTTTTTGTCCTCATGATTGTTGCATATTACGTAAGTAATAAAACTGTTTATTAATACAAAAGATAAGTATAGTATAAGTTTATGTTTCCCAGTAAACCCATCAAGTTTTCCAAATAAGTATGATCGCCTTTGAAACATATGTATACATTAAAGTCTATGCTAGGATGTGATCTTTATACTTCTGCTGATAAAAATGACTATTCTGAACTGAACAAGACAAAGCAAACGTCTACACATAACCTGCGATTTGCGGACAGGTGAAATGGTTTCATTTAGAAAATCGTATTGAAGGTTTTCTGAGTTCTTCATCGAGACACGTTTCATCCCCAACAGATACTGTAAAACTATACAAAGTGACTTTTATTTTATTTTGTATTTTCTTTTGTATACCAGGCGAGGCTATTGGAAGATACGTAGAGAGCAGACTAGCAGACCACTCCATAGCTATATCTTTTCTAGAACTGTTTTTAATTACTTAGTTTTGTGATATCAGTTTTTAGAGATAGCTATTATGTAATATTTATATAGACACAGTGTATAGCGAACAATATAGTATTTGTAGTTTATCACATTGTAGGCAACGTAGCCTTATATTGACAGGAACAGCTCGCTAGTTTTGAATTTTCCATTTTTTTGGAAAAAACACTACTTAGTACTAAGCCCTCAAGAAACAATGATTATAAGATAATTGGTGACAGAAATGAGTGTATCGCTTATATCTAATTCGATGCTACAAGCAGATAAATAAAGTTACATGTAAATATACCTTTCGCGTAAACATAAAATCAGCCAGATATTCTCTGGCACAGCAAAGTTTTTGCCCACAATTTGTTTGTCTAATAATTTTGACCATCATAAATTTTAAGGAAAACTTCATAACAGTCGTGCTTTTTTAGACATTTTTTAATTGGCATTTTTAGAGGGCTTAGTAAATGGAGGCGACATTGGTTTGTGATAAATCTGATGGTAGTGATACCAACACTGCCTTCCTTTTTGTGTTTCGAACATCGCATATATGATTATATAGTATAATATTAATTCTGACTAGAGTATTTCGATTCAACAGTAGATAGGATGCTGGACTTGTATTTATTTCGTTTTAACGTAGTTCAATAACTTTATCGTAATAATGATAGGTTTTTCCATTTTTCTGTGAGATATGCAGTCATACAGTCAAATTCGTAAAATAACTTCTGGAAACAGCATTGTTGTCTTTGTTTATTAGTATTGTGCATAATTACACAATTATCATGGCACATGCCCTAGTTTTCTTTTAGAGACTGTTCTCATTGAACGATTGGTAGCTTAACTAGCTTTTTTCGTAGCAAACTTCTGGGGCTCAGTTCAGCAAAAGAACAACTTTTAGATAACATAAGAACTTTAACCGCTGACCAAGTAATTCGAGCCGCAGTGATACTAAACCCTAAGGTAATCAAATAATCAGACACTAGCTATAGAAGATATCCGACTTGCACTTTGTTCTTTTGTACTTTCATCCATTTGTAAGTTTTTTCTTAGTAACAAATGGATAATTAAATGTTATATTCTTCAATTTATTCTGACAAAATGTATTTCATTTCGAATATGTGCCCTCTATCTGAATGTAACTAACACTTTGAAAGTTACACGTGCACAAATAGGTGTTCCGTGAATCTTTTTGGGCAGTGTATTTATTGTATTGCATCATTTTTATTTATCACCCGATCATATTTTCAAAATGTCATAAAGAACAGCGCAAATAATATCTGCAGAAAAGCGAAACCGCCAAAATAAAGTCCAGCATCTGAAGAGAAATAGCAAATTCTCATTTAGCTCAACTCTAGTTTTTAGTTATTAGTAAAGATGCGTAGTGTGTGTTGCGTTGGCTAGAGGCTAGATTTTTGCAGGTTTCTCACCATGTTTCCTCAAGATATCATAGCAGTGGACTTGCGTACTTTGCGGGCAATCAGAGTACTGAGACCGCTCAAGCTAGTCTCTGGCATCCCTAGTAAGTAGATTTGAGTTGGTCTCTAAGTTAGATTTGTAGCTTATGGTGGTCACAAGGAATCAGCAGCAATTTTTTTGATTTTGTATACTATAATTAACTTGATACGTATGCCTGTGGCAAGCGGATAATGGCTCTTCAATCATAATGCTTTACTGTGCTTCACAACATTTTTCCATAGACCATTAAACAGGATATCCCAGCATAAAGTGCGCAAGGAAATTAAGTGAAATTAGACCGCAATTTGTAGAAAAAAAAGCTCAAGAATCTCAAAAAATGTGATAGTTTAAATGTTTGTCCTTTTTATCTGAAATCATAATAACTTTCAAAACTTTGCGTGCTTTTTGCCTAAAAAAAAACACCTAACAACAAATGGTTAATAATAGATGCTGTTTAGCAAATATAAATCTACCTTGAGACCACCATGATGTAGATGTTTCTTGCATCACCCTCTGTTTCTGCTTCTCTGTAACTTTATGTGAGTGTCTCGTTCAAACACTATTGGCTGTTGTTCAATGTTTGTATTGAATGACAATTTTACAAGCAATAAGCAAAACCAAGACATTTCGGATTGTCATCTGTTATTTTACTATAGCTAACTTTGATTCTGTCGTGAATAGTTTGCAAGGATTCCACTTTTGGACTTATTGATCCAACAATCTTGAGCTTGTGCTTGTGCCAGGTCTTCATGCCAAACCAGTACACGATTACTTCCGTTATTTTAAGAAGCTTTATATGTCTGCTTAGGTGACAATGCCTTGTTTGAAGACCAGAATTTCTGTTGTAATTGAGCAAGTCTCACGTAAAAACAAGTCTCCCCTCTTTAGCAATCCATGTGCTTCCTTATTTCTGATTGCTAGACACAAAATGCCCATTTTCCTATGCCTCATGTGTGCCATAATTATGCCACAGAAGGACTTTCAACCTATTAAGTAATTTGCAGTATATTTTCAGGCTAGGTCATCTGCCTTTTCATTCCCTTTGCGCCCTTCGTGTCATGGAATCCATACTGGGTAGACTGCCTTAAGGGCTGTCTAGTTGTCTGAGTAAATGGATGTCGTCTGATTTACAGTCTTTTGCCTAAGAAATTCATTGCAAGTCAATAGTGCTTGCTGCGGCTGAAAAACGTTTCTACGGCTTCCAGGCTTATCGACCTCTCGATACTTGACCCTGTTCCAAAAATTTTGACTCCAAATCTCTGTTCAGCTTTTGAGCCACCTACCAACTAGGTTCTCATATACAGGGTGGGCCAATAGTGCGTGGACGGAGGATTGTGGGCTTACTAAAAAATATTTCAAAAATCTGTCACTTGATCATGGTTAGGGTCCTTGAGGGCTATAACGTAAAAATATTTTCACTTAAATTTTGACGTTTATACAGGGTGATTCATATCAAACTTACATTTTTTTTAATGGAACCCTCTATATATTATTGCATATTTGGATTCCTTGGTCAATTCTAATGTGACTTTATGTATCATACATGGACCTTTAAACGAACCGTTTAGGCGCAAATCACCATTTTTGGTATAAGTAGGTATCAGAAAAAAATTGAATATCGCAGCGATTATAAAACTCAGAAGGCCGTGACTTTGCAGTACGACTAAGCATGAAATGCGACACCTAAGGTCAGACGGCTAAATTTGGATTCTTTTTGTACTTGGAGAAATAAGTAGATTAATTAAGGAAACTTAAATCACAGATAACTTGATTTTTTCAAATGGGAATGCCTATTTTGGTTTAAAGAATCAAATGTAAAATTTGATTACCTTCCTAACGATATAGCATTCTTGATATCAATCTTCTTTGGTTTTCATTTTATTTCAAATTTTAAGTCCAATCGGTGTTTTTCAACTTTCCTGCGTGCAAGCAACCTAGTAGGCCATGAAAAATAAACAAAAGCTCGTTAATATGGAAGAAAACAACTAACTTAGTAGAAAGATGCAAACGAACTCGAGTAGCGAGGTAAGATTATGAAAATTCCTTACAACACATCAGCTCTAACCGGAAACAACAGCGGCAAGATATCTAATGTCAATGAGTAGCTGGGGTATGACAGAAGTGTTTGTTTTACACGGCCTACTAGCTATTGAGGTCTACTAGAGCTTGGCAACTTTCCAAAACGATTAAAAATTTTGAAACAAAAAGAAAACTATCAGCGATTTTTGCTTACAGTCTAACATGTTTAGAATGAAATTTCACATTTAATGGAATAAAAAAATAGTCATTTCCGTTTAGTTAAGTCGAAAGTAAAGATATCTCCAGCTGGAGCTTTCTGAACATCTATTGAAATAATTGCTAGAATTTTTTGATTACGCTATGTTGTAATTGTGATTATTTCATGTAGTTTTCTGCAAACTAATTTGAAGGGTTTTTGACTTACGGAAATGGCTACTTTTTTATAGCAATAAATGTGAAAATTTATTCAAATTTATTCAGAAGACATAGATATTCTACTGCCAGCAACAATCACTAGTAGTCTTCCTTTGATTAGATATTTTTTTACTAACTTTGGAAATTGGCTAATAGCTAGTAGGCTGTGAAAAATGAGCGTTCTTGTTACTGCTATTGTTTCTGGTTAGAGCTCATATGTTGTCAGGAATTTTCGTAATCTTGCCTCGCTGCTCTAGTTAGTTTGCATTTTTCTACTAAGTTAGTTGCTTTCTTCCATATTAACGAGCTTTTGTTTATTTTTCATGGCCTGCTAGGTTGCTTGCATGCAGGAAAGTTGAAAAACACCGATTTGACTGAAAATTTGAAATAAAATGAAAACCAAAAAAGACATATCAAGAATGCGATGTCGTTAGAAAGGTAATCAAATTTTACATTTGATTCTTTAAACAAAAATAGGCATTCCTATTTGAAAAAATCAAGTTATCTGTGATTGAAGTTTCCTTAATTTATCCTCTGATTCCTCCAAGTACAAAAAGAATTCAAATTTAGCCATTTGAACTAAGGTGACGCATTTCATGCTTAGTCGTACCGCAAAGTCAAGGCCTTCTAGGTTTTATAATCGCTGTGATATTCAATTTTTTTCTGATACCTACTTATACCAAAAATGGTGATTTGCGCCTAAACGGTTCGTTTAAAGTTCCGTGTGTGATACATAAAGTCATACTAGAATTGACCAAGGAATCCAAATATGCAATAATATATAGGGGGTTCCATTCAAAAAAATGTAGGTTTGATATGAATCACCCTGTATAAACGTCAAAATTTGAGTGAACATATTTTTACGTTATAGCCCTCAAGGGTCTCTACCATGATCAAGTGACAGATTTTTGAAATATTTTTTAGTAAGCCCACAATCCTCCGTCCACGTACTATTGGCCCACCCTGTATAGTAAAGAAAATTGGTCACATTGATCGAGATTTCACAACTGCTTCGCTATCTATGTAAGCCTTGACTCTACATCTGTAGCGCTTATCAGTTCATTTGCTGATTTGTCTTTTATACAACTTTGATCACTTTAGACACCCAAATGATGTTAGTCTATGTTTTTGGAAAACTATAATTTGCTACAATATTACACACTGTAAAGGGTTTTGAGTTGAAAAGTGGGCTTAGAGTAAGTAGCCCTTTGTAAGATGGCGTTTTTTTCCTTGCACCTACTTTACTGCCAGTGCATTAATGAATTTGGTATGAAAAGAAGTAAGAAATGTGTGATCATAATAGACCTATCTATAGATATTCCTATCTAATAATCAAATTAGTAGTACACTAGATACAAAACACAGATCATTAGAAAATCCTTCTTTAGGTATCAAAAGCGCCACTTTATAGATTAGTCTATACATCTCTGGCAAATGTTACTTTATGTTCGTTTGACCTACCATAAACACGAAGAGATTACCCAAATATCTAGGCATTGTGTCAATGGTAGAATCACCTATGATTATCGCTCCTTCTTGGATACATACTTGGCTATATGCGTGATCTTTCTAGAAAACATGGTAGGTAATGGGAGATTATTGCCACCACGGTATATACACTGCAAGGTAGACTTTATTAGCTTTGTGACTTATGTAGATAGCTTTATCGTTCTTATTTCTACTAAATTTGAGTTTCCCGATACTTTGTAGAAAAGCAGCTTAACTTTGGACCTCAGTACACTGGCCACACAATAACACATTTAAATGCCTAATATAGTATTTAAACGTGTCGACCTAGTATTTTCTTTTTGCTTCCAGACCAGATCGAAAGCTTCGCTCATTAGTTCAAAATCTATACGATTGAAAATTTGCTTATAAAAGTCATATGATGAAAAACCGTATGTCTAAGGACCGGTTTGTCATAGTCCAGTTAAATATTTATCTGCAAGATGTGATAAATTGTTTAAACAATTGAAGGCTAAACTTACGAAGTCACGTAAATATTATCTGACAGTTGTATCCATAGCAACGCTATCTGGCAGATACCTATCTGACACTTTAACTGGACATTAAGAAACCGGCCCTAAGTGAATTTATAACAAAAAAGCTAATAGCAATAATATGAAATGTCAAATCTGTAATTTATATCTAGCGTAGGTGGCCTTATTTGGTGAAGCTGTTCCATTTTTGATGCTTATTTAGCCATGCTTCACATATAGTTACGATTTTGAGCAAAAAAGCTTTCAAACTGCTTCACCCAGAAGAACTACACGCGTTCCGCAATATGCTATTAAAATGTTTTTATTCGTATCATAATAATGGTATGAGTTTCTGAAAGTAAATGACTGGTTTACATTCGGTTCCTGTTACGCCGTTGCAAAGCTAAAAACGCTAATATCTTGAGTACTCGGCAGTATTATTGTGATTCATAGGAACGTGTGTCATGTTTATATATTCGTACCGTACGGATATGAGCTAAATGTAAACTGGTTACTAAGAATGAAAACCGCGAATTTACTGAATGAAGAAGAACGCACAAGGAAATTGTGCAATGTATATCTTTGTACTCTCCTCTACCCTACTTTCTGCTATAAAAATGAGCTGAATGTAAACCAGGTATTAGGTCGACATGGAATTTGAATAAAACTTCAACAACTGTATGTAAAGCGAGCAATTTTGCAATCCAAATATTACCAGCATAATACTGTTAGAAAAAATGATGCACCAAATATTCCATAGAATTGAATTAGTTTTCAACAGTTCCACATCTATGTTTTTTCTGGTAGTGAGGGGGTGAGGGTTGTCCTAATAGTTGCCTTATTGTGCACCCTCAGTCAAAGGGAGCAAACAGAGTACCATCCTAAATTCTTTGCGAACTTTGAGATGCATTGGTCTACGCTCTTTTGTCTTCCCTTCTGGTCTACATTCAGATAGATGTTCCTGCTTCCACTTAAGGCAGGATAGTCGAAGATAACATGCTTTACGGTTCCGCTGCCTCGCCGCTACCACTTCAATCCCTAGTCTTTGCATGTGTGCACTGAACGTCCAGTGGCCAGTTCTAAATCCAACCACCTTTTGTAGTTCCTTCCTGCTCAATCTGAGAGCGTCTGTGGTGTTAGAACACGAGGGTCCCTTCAGCATGCTCTAAGAGTTCTTAGACTGAACATTCCCCACCACACTGTCCCGGCCTTCTGGGTGCTCATTTGACACGAAACTGGTGACAGATGTCCTCATAATGTATGATTATACCACATGCTGGTTCTGGCTCGATGACAGGGAGTTCTGCGTCTTCCTTGGCACACATGTCGGCCTTCTCATTACCACCCACTTCTATGTAACTACGCAGCCAAGATAATGTTACCTTGTTGGCCTTCGCCAGTGTCTTTAGGATATTACGGCAGCCCCACACTATTTTTGAAGTATAGTGATTACTCGGCAAGGCCATCAGAGCTGCCCGGCTGTCTGAGTTGACATAGATACTCTTTTTTCAGTATCCTTTATCTATATATATTCAGCCACGTTCCACAATTGCGGATATTTCTTCCCAGAAAACAACTGTGCTGAAATTTCAAGTAACCTAAGAAATAACTGTTACTTTAGCTACTAGCTTCTACATCTCCATTTGTGAGACAAGCGATTCAAAAATAAAATATGTTAAAACGTTTCTTAATTCTTCTCTGTGCATTAGGCTGTTGTTTAACCAAAATTTGAAGTTTTATTAGATGTTTGATAATAATTATTTGTTAACCACCAATACTAGCTTTATATTATAATGTGAATCACGAACACATTTTTTTTCTAAACCAGTATAAGCAACAACATTAAATTTAAAAGAAAAATTGAAGTTTAATGATATGCATGGTGCAAATTGCTCGTTTTACTTTTGACCTTTTGACCAACTCCTAACCTATGTTTCGATGTTTTCTTTCCTACACTCAGGCCTGCAAGTGGTCCTCAAGTCCATCATCAAGGCTATGGCACCGTTGCTGCAGATCGGATTGTTGGTGTTGTTCGCTATCGTGATATTCGCCATCATTGGGTTGGAGTTCTACTCTGGCGCACTGCATCGGACGTGCTACAGTCTCTATGATATCGGTGAGTGAACAAAGGCGATCTTTGACAGTATCCAGTCTTGGTTTCGAAGATTTCTGATATTTTAAAGAACTGGAATGCTTAAATGACCAGGCGGGCTATTCACGAGTTCCTGCGATCGAAAGTTTTGGTTGAAAGTCAGCTATTTTCGAATCACTATCCGGTGAAAGGGTGAAACTGCATCGAAACGCTGATATGGATTTTCCATAGGAAAATTACATCGTGTGGTGTTTCGCATGCGTAACTTGACGTTGGTGATGAATTTATTGTTAAACGCAATAATATCCTGTGATCCGTTATTTGAACAATACAAGTTTGCTCAAAAGATTATGACAAGCGAATGCGATGGGGTAAAGTGTATTGAGCAGAATGGAGATCACCATGAAGAGTAGTTGTTGAAAATTTTTAAATAAATACTTCTTAGCACCATCTTGTATTTTTAGGATATCAAACGTTACACTTATTTCGTGAAGTAGCTTGATTAGTTTGGAATTTAAAAACTTTTCTATTCGCGTTTGCAGATGAGATCGTGAAAGAAGGTGATGAAGAGGTGCCTTGCAACACAGACAACGAGACCCAGGCGAAGGCGCAGGGCAGCAACTGGTGTCGGGATGGCAACTCTGTCTGCCTGGAAAGGTGGCAGGGGCCCAACAATGGGATCACGTCCTTTGATAACATCGGTTTTGCTATGTTGACTGTGTTTCAGTGCATCACTATGGAGGGCTGGACGGCAATTCTCTACTGGGTAGGTGTTTTCAAGTTTTGTCAAAATACTTGCTCAATCTGTAAAGAAAATAAGGGCCATTTATTCGTGAAACATTGTAGCAGCCACTGACGTCTTACACAATAGACCTGGAATGTTTACATTAAAAGTTATCCGCAAAACACTCGGGGCTTTTATTTCATATAAATTGTGTATAATGAGGCTATAAGTTGATAGTTAACACTCTAAAGTAATATTTTATATTCTTTTTTTAGAACCTTTAAATAAAAGCTTTTTTTTAAAAGTTTTTTTGTTTTAATTTATTTTATACTTTTTAGTTATTAACTTGCATTTATATCAAACGAAATTTTTATTTATTCTCGGCAAGCCCTTTTATTTGATACCCATATTGCAGAAGTGCATTAAAAAGAACTATTTCGCCATCTTGGATGGTCCACCATAGTTGATTTAGAATGACGTCATATTATTTTTCGAGTCACTCTCACTGTGCAAAGACTCTCTTCTCTCAGGTCGTTAACAAGGTTCATGCAGTGATAAAACAAGTCACCGACTTTGAATAGTATATTTTCTCCAAACTCTTACAACAAAACACATCATCGTATTATATCTAAAAATACATATTTGCCATCATTTGAACGACTTCTAGCTTAGAATTCGCGCTATCCTTATATACACTCATTGTTGTAGATTTCCTTTTATTAGACATCATGAAAACCTTAAAATAAACTAAAAATATAGACCTACTCTTAAACATAACCTTAAAACTATGTTGGTGATAAGAGTCCACTAACAACACGAGTTTATCCCTATTACTTTCCCAAAATCAGTCCAGCATCCCAAATGTTCCTTTACAACTTATTATTGGAAAATCCTTACCACGGATCTCCTTTACCACTTACGTTGCTGTCACAGTCATACACACGGGCTGTCCGGTCTACCCTTCATGGTTGCTCGGTGCACCAGCGGTTCGTTAGCTACCCCCTAACCTCATGTCGATGTCGTCACCGTCGTCGATACAACTTGGTGATGACCACTGCGTAGGTTGTATAAAGGAACTCGCACAATTCGATCCAGAGTCTCCTGTGACTGCTGTCAGATTCTTGCTCCCACCGCAAGTCTCTAGTTGAGCGCCAAATGCAAAAACTCTCTTCTCTCAGGTTCATTCATGCAGTGATAAAACAACTTGCCGGCTTTGAATAGTATTTTTCCTAAACTCTTACAACAAAATGCATCGTTTGACTAAAAATAACATCAGTGGATCTATTGTGTCTATTGTCAGTGGTGACATTCCTCTCATTAGATTGTCATTCCCCTTAGCATCTACTGGGCGTTCTCATATCAATATGGATACCCATATTGTAGAAATGCATCAAATAACTATTCCACTATTGGACTTAGAACCAAGTCATATAACTTATCGTGCATTGTCATCCAAACTAAACGTGTGTACAAAATTTCAGCTCAATCGGTTGATGATATCTGCTTCAAAATTGAGTTGCAAGATTCCACCCGAACAAGCGTACATACATTGCAAGTTAGATAAAAGCTTTTAAAAAATAAAATTACCGCGTCTGAAATCATATGTCAAGAACAAAACTTATTATTTTTTCCAGATGAATGATGCTATAGGAAACTTCTTCAACTGGATGTATTTCGTGCCACTCATAGTGCTAGGATCTTTTTTTATGTTGAATTTGGTTCTCGGTGTCCTCAGCGGGTAAGTCTTAAGTTTTCTTTCAATTGCATGTCTTGATAGCGTTTCTTTTTACGTTAGAGAATTTTCAAATGAACGAGTCAGGGTTGAAAGACGAGCAAAGTATTTCAGAACGAAAACAAAGAACATGATGAATGAAAGTTTCGGAAGATATATCACTTGGATAACTGAAGCAGGTGACGAAAAGCTTCAAAGTAGTGCTTCAAACTGAGTAGGCATTGATTTAGCACAACTTATGACGAGCAATATAAATTTTATACAAGACGTTTCGTTAAATGCATTTACCATAAGATTTTAACGGTTGAGGATTTCTTTGCTATTTGTTTACTAAACTAAACCTTTGGTTTTACTTGATTGAAGTTTGTCAGGAAAATTGTGCATAGAACTGTGCGTCATTCTATACTGTAAAACCTGTTATATTTTTATGATTATAAAGAGAATATCAAGATGATTACTTGAGGAACTATAAAACGTCTAAGCACAAAACGATATATTTGACACACATGTAAAGAGATGCTTTAAGAAAATAGCTCGATGATAGTAATATTAGACGAAAAGGCCAAAATTTAAAGGGATGTAGTAACTACATCATTTACAACACAGATTTAATTTTGACAACTAGTTGTCTTACATCTGTCAACAATCAAAAGTAATGCACAAGATGTAGAATGCATATGTATCGCTAAAGAGTCTGCTAGTGCTCTATACAGTATAAGTAACAACGTTTAAGATATACCGAGCAGTAAATTGTATGGCACTCGAATGTCTCAAAGTTTAATCTCCAAAAACAACAGTTCAGGGCCGTAGCTAGGCGTTGACCATGGGGGGGGGGGGGTTCATCTTGACCTTGGGGAGGGGAAGGTTCATGTATAAAAGAAAAGACTTTGTAATGTGCTAATTTGCTTGAAAAATGTAGTGATTGTATCGCTGTTAATGTGTCATGAGCACCGAGGGATTGGTTAGTAGTAGAATAAATGGAGAAAGCATCTTGATTATTTTTATTTTTTTATTATTAGGCAGCCCTCTCACGCCATACTTGAATAGTTTAGAAAGCAAGAGTTGGTGAAAGACACAGTCGAAGGCCTTGCTAAGGTCACAGAAGGTGAGGCCCACTTGGTCACCCCTCTCAAGGACGTCGACTATATCTTCGACCACTTTGGCTACTGACTGGATTGTTGAGCGGTTATCCCGAAAACCAAACTGCGACTCATCTAATATTTCATATTTTTGTATGTACTGACCTAGACTCTTTTTGATTATAATTTCAAATACTTTGCTGAAAAGAGGGACTATACAGGGTGGGCCAATAGTGCGTGGACGGAGGATTGTGGGCTTAATAAAAAAAATTTCAAAAATCTGTCACTTGATCATGGTTGGGACCCTTGAGGGCTATAACGTAATAATATTTTCACTCAAATTTTGACGTTTATACAGGGTGATTCATATCAAACTTACATTTTTTTGAATGGAACCCTCTATATATTATTGCATATTTGGATTTTTTGGTCAATTCTAATGTGACATTATGTATCATACATGGAACTTTAAACGAACCGTTTGGGCGCAAATCACCATTTTTGGTATAAGTAGGTATCAGAAAAAAATTGAATATCGCAGCGATTTTAAAACTTAGAAGGCCGTGACCTTGCGATACGACTAAGCATGAAATGCGCCACCTAAGGTCAGGCGGCTAAATTTGAATTCTTTTTGTACTTGGAAGAATCAGTAGATTAATTAAGGAAACTTCAATCACAGATAACTTGATTTTTTCAAATGGGAATGCCTATTTTGGTTTAAAGGATCAAATGTAAAATTTAATTACCTTTCTAAGGATATAGCATTCTTGATATCAATCTTTTTTTGTTTTCATTTTATTTGAAATTTTCAGTCAAATCGGTGTTTTTCAATTTTCCTGCATGCAAGCAACCTAGTAGGCCACGAAAAATAAACAAAAGCTCGTTAATATGGAAGAAAACAACTAACTTAGTAGAAAGATGCAAACGAACCCGAGTAGCGAGGCAAAAACATGAAAATTCCTTACAACACATCAGCTCTAACCGGAAACCACAGCGGCAAGATATCTAATGTCAATGAGTAGCTGGGGTATGACAGAAGCGTTTGTTTTTCACAGTCTACTAGCTATTGAGGTCTACTAGATACTAGAGCTTGACAACTTTCCAAAACGATTAAAAATTTTGAAACAAAAGGAAAACTATCAGCGATTTTTGCTTACAGTCTAACATGTTTAGAATAAAATTTCACATTTAATGGGATAAAAAATATTTATTTCCGTTTAGTTAAGTCAAAAGTAAAGGTATCTCCAACTGGAGCATTCTGCACATCTATTGAAATAATTGCTAGAATTTTCTAATTACGCTATGTTATAATTGTGATTATTTTATGTAGTTTTTTGCAAACTAATTTATGTTTTACAATTTAAACAGACTGCAATTCATTTTCATTTTCCGCGATTTTGCTAATAAGTAGAAGTATCTACTGAAGAATTTGAAGGGTTCCAGTCAGAGGTATCATTACCTTTGGTTTACGGAAATGGCTACTTTTTTATAGCATTAAATGTGAAAATTTATTCAAATTTATTCAGAAGACGTAGATATTCTACTGCCAGCAACAATCACTAGTAGTTTTCCTTTGATTAGATATTTTTTTACTGACTTTGGAAATTGGCTAATAGCTGGTAGGCTGTGAAAAATGAGCGCTCTTGTTACCGCTATTGTTTCTGGTTAGAGCTAATACGTTGTAAGGAATTTTCGTAATCTTGCCTCGCTGCTCTAGTTAGTTTGCATTTTTCTACTAAGTTAGTTGCTTTCTTCCATATTAACGAGCTTTTGTTTATTTTTCATGGCCTGCTAGGTTGCTTGCATGCAGGAAAGTTGAAAAACACCGATTTGACTGAAAATTTGAAATAAAATGAAAACCAAAAAATATTGATATCAAGAATGCTATATCGTTAGAAAGGTAATCAAATTTTACATTTGATTCTTTAAACCAAAATAGGCATTCCCATTTGAAAAAATCAAGTTATCTGTGATTGAAGTTTCCTTAATTTATCCTCTGATTTCTCCAAGTACAAAAAGAATTCAAATTTAGCCGTCTGCCCTAAGGTGACACATTTCATGCTTAGTCGTACCGCAAAGTCAAGGCCTTCTAAGTTTTATAATCGCTGCGATATTCAATTTTTTTCTGATACCTACATATACCAAAAATGGTAATTTGCGCCTAAACGGTTTGTTTAAAGTTCCATGTGTGATACATAAAGTCACACTAGAATTGACCAAGGAATCCAAATATGCAATAATATATAGGGGGTTCCATTCAAAAAAATGTAAGTTTGATATGAATCACCCTGTATAAACGTCAGAATTTAAGTGAAAATATTTTTACGTTATAGCCCTCAAGGGTGCCTACCATGGTCAAGTGACAGATTTTTGAAGTATTTTTCAGTAAGCCCACAATCCTCCGTCCACGCACTATTGGCCCACCCTGTAGAGATCGGACGATAGTTTTCTAGCAGATTTATGTCACCTTGTTTGAACACAGGTACTACTCTCGTTAATTTAAGGCAATTGGGAAACACTCCACATGCAATGCTGGCATCGAGTAGGTGTTAGTGGCTTGATTAGCTCCGTGCTGATCTGTTTAAGAATTCTACTACTCAGGTCATGAATATCTGGAGCAGTTGATGTTTTTAGATACTCAACAGCTTCCATTATCATGCACAGGTAATAATACAAATGAATTTGAGACCGAAGGAATATGATTGAGTAGTTTTTCCTGTAGATTATGGTTCACTGAAAGATCTTTAATGATTTATGTTGCTACAGATATGAAAAAATTATTAAGATCTTTTGATATAATACCCAGAAAGCTTAGAAAACCAAAATAGGAAAAAGTTAATAATTGGGAGGGACTTAAAAGATGTTGCAATATCTGCGATTAATTTGAACTTTTATAGAAACTGTAAATTACAGTATTTATGGCTGCTATAGTTAGCGGTCAGTTGTATCCAAATGGCTGCAAGATTGTATTTTTTTTATGGTCGGCCTCCCGCAAAGGCTGAAAGCCTATGGCGCTGTAGAAGCGCTGCGAGAGGATAAGTACCGGTTCACGTTAGATTTGAAACGCTGCAGGTTGTAGCCGTCGGGAAACAAATTCCTTGGCAGCTGATTCCACAGCGTCGAAGTTCTCCAAAAGAAGGAATGCTGGAGGAGACTGGTTCGGGGAGTAAGGCCCTCGATCTGGTAAGGATGAGCTCGCAGAGCTTCTCTAGTGTTCCCGGTTCGGACGGTCTGTGGTGTTATTATCTGAGAGAGCTCATTCGAACATTTTTCGTGATAGAATCTCTAAAACAGGGATAGGTCAGCCACCCTCCTTCGATGTTCCAGGCTGTGGAGGTCCTTTGTGAGGTTAGGCGTATCGATTAGTCTAATCGCTCTTTTCTGAATACTGTCCAGAAGCTTTAGAGAGTGCTTCGGAGCGCATCCCCACACATGGGAGCAATATTCGAGCGATGGTCGGATCTGTGCCTTGTAGAGCAGCAGCAGTTGCTCTGGTGTATACAACTTCCTACAGCGGAACAAAACTCCAAGCTTCTGGGATGCCGTTTTAGCAATACTGATGACGTGGTCGTGCCAGGACATGTTATTGTTGATGTCGATTCCCAAAAGCTTGACGGGGTGACCCTCCATTTCCACGCTTTGTAAGCCATCGTGAGACTTCTTTGTGAGTGTTGTTGCCTGAGTTTTTTGTACGTTGAACTGTACTTTATTTGCTAATCCCCACTCGACAATTGTTTTGATATCTACGTTGATCTGTGAGGCATGCTGCTGTCGCCGACGTACCGTCTCCTGGGATGATAGTGGCTTGCCTGGTTCCATGCACGACACTAATGTACTGTCATCTGCGAAGCTGTAGATTAGATTGGATGTTATTATATTTATTTACCAAATAAATGTCACGATATAGCTATTTGGTTGTTTCTGCTGTGGGTAATTTTTCTATTTTTTTTTCTAAGATTATGTTTATCAACTGCTTAGAACACCTCCTTTTTATTTTAGTAGTTATTTCATTCATACTCATCCAGGATAGTACTGAAATTATTTTATTATTATTAAAAGTAAGACTTATAAGTGAGATCATCATTTCCGTACAATGTCGAATTATCTAAATGTTTACCAGTACTGTTGTCGGTCTGTACGGAATGTCTTTTTGTTAAAACAGATCAGATAATATATTTCCTTATTTTCATCCATACTCATAAGCAATATTGTCTGAATGGTACTTATTGTATCTTTTATAATGTTAATTAGTATCTATTAAAAATCTCATAGGCAACCACGTTTGGTTTTCTTCCTTAAGGTTAATGTGGCCCTGGATTGTTTTGTCCTCAACATCTGGCACGCGACACTGTGCGTTGTATAATACATGTCTCAGGCCAATAAAGGAGATTAACTTCTTGAGAAATTGGGGCCATAAAATTACTGCCGGGTATACCTGGAACGTTTTTACTGTATGTGTATTTATTTGGTCGGTTTTGTAATTTTTTCACAGTAGATGAAGCTTTGTAAATATATATTAGAAGAAATGATACATTTTAGTTGTGTGTGTACAAGCTAGAGTACTGTTAAGCTTGCTTTTCTATTTAGTGAGTTCGCCAAAGAGAGAGAAAAAGTTGAAAACCGCCAAGAGTTTTTAAAGCTGAGGAGAGCTGCACAGTTGGAAAGAGAATTAAACGGTTATGTTCAGTGGATTTGCAAAGCAGGTAAGAAAGACAAATAGCTATTATTTTAGCAAGTGAAAAAAGATATAATTTTCCTCACGCAATGGCCATTGATCCCAACCACGCAAGGCAGAATTTGAATCAACTTTTCTTCTACGATATTAAACTTAAAATTTCCATTTCGCTAGCATCAATGCAAGAAAGTGACTTTCAACAGAGTCACATTTCTGTGGTCTACTCATTTCTGCAGAGCAGAGAATATCCCTGAGCCAATATTCACAGGACGTCCAGTTTCTACTGAGCCTACTACCATCAATATGGGGTATATTTCTAGAGGACAGTCGTCCTTTAGCGCAAACATTCTATGCACCTGTTCACTTTCTAAGCAGAAGCCTTATCCAACTACACTATTGGTCAAAAGTGAAGCAACTTGCATGATAAAATAAATATTTAAATATTTAAAATTAATTGTGTAAATAAAAATTCTTTTAGTTTAAGGGGTCATAGTGGCTCCTGCCACAGGTGAATAAGATAAGCATCAAACGTGCAACATGTGAAGGTGCAACAGTTTATTCCGACATTATGCCTTGGTGGCGCGCCAAAAGTAAAGCAATTTTCTATAAGGCAGCCCGCACACTCAGTCGGTGCGAAGCGAAGAGGCGCGTCGTTTGACGCGCGAATTCTCTTCGGACCAACTAGGCGTCGTTTCTCTTGACGCTTGGCTTCGCTGAATGCGCGGTACCAGACGATGAGAAGATCCAAATATTTCTTGATGCCTCTCGCATATTTTCAATGTTTAGTAGTATTTTGTAGGAAGTGGTGCTAAATTGCAGTCTCTGGCCGTGATACAAAGACATCAATTACAAAGGTTATTTAATTACCCAGCATTTTCTTTTGTTTTTTTCTTTTCTTCTTCTTCCATAGTGGCAATTAAACTCAATACAAAGAGTTCCTCTTCTGATGAACTGCTCATCGTACCTCACTAGACAACGTACCTCGTTCAACTGCTTAAAAACAAATGAAATTCGCGTCGCGTCGTTCACGATTCGCGCCGCTTCGCACCAGTGTGCGGACATTGGTTAAATGACGCTTCGCCTCACGCCGCTTCCGTTCGCGACGCTTCGTCTAAGTGGGCGAGCACGTTAAAACGCTTTTTTTCATTTAAAACTTTAAAACCACAAATACAGTTAAAGGCTTATAACAATATAAAGTTTGGTCCTTAATAATTAATATAGTATCCATTGTTGGCTATAACTTTTTGGCAACGACACGGTGTTGAAGCAACTAAATTTAGGATAGTAACACTCGGCATATTCGTCCAGTCTTCTCAATAAAGGATTGCTTATTTTTTGGAAATATTTTACTTCGAATACGACATCCAATCTGTTCCTAAAGATGCTCGATAGGGTCGAGGTCTAGTGATTGTGCTGGCCACTGAAGAACCTGTAAATCGTTCTCCTAAAACCACTCCTGAATAAGGCGAGACAAATGCTTCGGGTCATTGTCCTGTTGGAATACAAATTCCAGAGGCATCTCACGCTCAGGATACAGAAGCAGTATGTCTCTGTAGACGAAGTACCGTCATATTACTGTCTATAAAATGTAGTGGACCTACTCTGCTCCACGAAAAACAACCCCATAAAAATATACTATCATTTCCATGCTTCATAGTTGGCGTAACGTACTTTGGGTCAAGTGTTGTATTAACCGGAAGCCTAACACGTTTCATCCCATCAAAGTTGAAAATTTTATAAATAGTTTTAGCGCCAAACTTTACTTTTCCACACTCTTATACTGGCACTGTCCAATTCAAATAACGTTGAGCAAATTCGATCCTGGCATGGCGATTCCTTTCGGATTCCAACAGTGTCTTGGCTGCAGCGGCGTGCCTAAAGGTCCTGCAGGACTCGCGGTGTCGGGGCCTCCGGGCATCCGGGGGGGCCCCCACTCAGCTCGACTACCTAGATCAAGCATTTTACATACACTAACAGGGTGTTTCAGAACTATGGGATCAAATATCTAGGGGTTATTCAGTGCAACAGTAGAAAACTTTTGAGTATAGGGACCTATGTCCGGAAAAGTGACCGGACGATGAATTGCCCAAATAGCCTTTAATGCATTCACCTTTTGCCTTTTGTACATGATATCATCACAACAATTGTTCAAAATAGCAAATGTGGTTTCAGCACGATGGAGCGCCGGCTCACTTTGCTGTACCAGTACGTGAGGATTTGGCTCAGCGGTTTGGGCACCGTTAGATTGCTAGAAGTGGAGCCGTTTCTTGGCCTCCTAGATCACCTGATTTAACGCCACTAGATTTTTTCCTGTGGGGATATGTAAAGTCTTTGGTCTACGAAACTCCGGTAGAAACAAAGCAAGACTTAATCGGACGAATTACAGCAGCATTTGAAAACATTCAAAACAAGTATCAAATTTTTAGTCAAGTCCGCCGAAGTCATGTGCGACGGTGTATTCAGGCTGGAGGAATACATTTTGAACAATCGTTGTAATGATATTATGTACAAAAGGCAAAAAGTGAATGCATTAAAGGCTATTTACCGTGCGGACACTTTTCCGGACATGTGTCCCTATACTCAAAAGTTTTCTACTGTTGCACTGAATAAATCCTAGAAGTTTGATCCCATAGTTTTGAAACACCCTGTATAATACTTACATCAAAAACTCGAACCAAAAAAAGAATCGAAATATAAAGTTGAGGTCACACCAATTTTTTTCTATCTATTAACCGATTTGAATATCGCCTTAGACAGTAGTTTCGTTTTCACCCATTATAGGTACTATATTTTTTTATATAGGGGGGCCCCGTGAAAAAAGTTGCGGGGGGGGGGGAGCGAAGACCTTGGCACGCCATTACTTGGCTGGACATCTGCTATAAAGCTTTGCCTCAAATAATCACTTAATTCCAAATCTGGAATTTCAGCAATTATCATTGGTGCCGATAACCACAGATCTCTTTGAGACTTCGGCATTTTTTCTACATGTCCTCTCTGAGTATAAAGCGAAATGATTTTTGATACACTATATTTGGGCACGTTAACCTGTTTGGAAATCGTATTTTGACAGGTTCCGTTCAGAAAGGCGTTTATAACCATTTATTTTACCTCATTACAGACTTGTTTTCATTTTATAGCATATTTATTCTTGCCAACAAGATGTATTAAGCCTAATTTGCCTGTAAAATGCGATTTTTGAACTTACATTTTTCTTAAATCCTATTCCTTTATACTAAGCCAAAGGGTTGCATCACTTTTGTCGCACCAAAGCAGTGTACTGTTGAAATAAATTTTTACAGACTAACTTATTTGACACCTGGTAGTATTCTACATTTCACCTATCACAGCAGCCTACTGTGACCCCTTAAGCTACCGAATTTAATTTTTCTTTAGTTGCCCATTCAATCGTTAAAATACATATATTTGATTTAAACGCAAAAGTTGTTTCACTTTCGTCCGATAGTGTATATCTGTCGGGAACTTTTAGCGGGAATCTGTTGTCTAGCTTAAGGTATCTTTGGCTCATTCCACCTTAAATGATGAGCCACTCTATCGTGCTGTGGCCAACCACTAGATATCGTGCAATGCATACCGTCACACATACTCAGGCAAGCCGCTATTGCCTGTATTTTTATCCAGAAGTTCAAAAGCGACAAACTCATAGCACAATTATTGAGTAGAGTACTTGGTACTAAAAAAAGGCTTACCAGCTTCAATACTTCTTAGGCTAGAATGTTTAAACTATTCTATCTCAAAATAAGATCGATCGGTAATTGATGCTTTGTTAACTTATACTACTATTTAAAGCTTTTTTGGAATAAGTGACTTCACTTATGATAATTTTTTTTAAATACTACCAGAGGAAGTTATATTAGCGGAGGAGCGAACGACAGAGGAGGAAAAAATGCATATAATGGAAGCAAGAAGGAGAGCAGCAAAAAAGAAGAAACTAAAGAAAATAGGCAAGAGTAAAAGCACTGACACTGAGGAAGAACAGGAAGAAGAAGACGTGGCTGATGATGGTAAGACATAATTTTTTGTTTGGTTTCCCATTGCACTTAGAGACAAAGTCAACCAGTACTTGGAAATGTGTTATTAAACATTTGCTTTATAATCAATTCAGAAATATAGACACGGTCTTCAAGGACACAGAAAATAATTTTATACGTAAAACCAGGTTCATATTTGATTTATCTTGACATTCTACCTAAAGGAGCTGAACCTTCCGAAGGTCTTTACTGATTATCTTCAATAGTCCCATCACAACATAAAAAAATGGCGTCAAGTGTCTTGACTCAATACTTCCCATACATTATCTGTACTAAAAAAAAGTTTGGACTTCTATCCCTACACCGTCCTCATAAAAAAGTAGACACTGTTCATGGAACTTTGAAATGTCTAAAAACTAAGTTTGAGCAAGTTTAGAACCATCTTCTTTGTAAGCCACTGCCAAGAGTTCCAACAACGATACACTGCTATGATTTGCTCTACCGTAGTAATACGGTGTCATAAGTTCATCACAATCAAGTTCGCAGTTTTCAAGTCACACGTTATTGGATTACAATAATTATTCATGTATCAAATTGTTCCACAGAATATAAAACTAAAAGGCAAAATCCGGATAGGCCTAACAAGCACACAATATCACGAAAGTCAATTCTTTCAGCGCAATGAAGATTATTTTAGGAATTTTTGAGTTTTAAAATCAAATTCACCTGACCACCCCGATTTCACCCCCTCCAAAAAATTGGAAAAGGATCAGGAATCCATCACACACATAAAGACGAAGTTTGCAGGGATTCTGAAAATTTTTTGTTTTTCACCAACGGCGACGTCTCCACCACCAATGCATCTATTTTCAAAATTGTAGCAGTATTACCTACTACGACCCCATAGCATATAGCTACACAAATTTCATCACATCAATAGGCAGACAGACAGACCGATGGAAACAAGTGACGCGGAATTTCGTTATTTAGATAACATAAAACGCCCAAAAAGCGTATATCTCAAAATAGCAAATTTTCGAGACCACAATACGCTCCTATTTCCTACCAGAGTGGGAAGTAAAATGCAAAGAAAAATCAGGAACGTCTAAATCGCATAAAGATGAAGATTGAGCTGCGGTATACTAAGGTGTTAAAAACACCGTGTTGGCAAGCGATTAGTCTCTGACCTCAACCCACTAGATCTTAGGAAGAAGAAGGTCAACTGCTCAAACAAACCATGATCTTGTAAATGTTTGTAGAAGATTTCGTGCATTCATTTATCTTTATGCAGTCCTGGACTTCAGCAGCTGATATCTAAAAACCATACGTATCTTCCATCCTCGCCACGGCTGTAATATTGTGTGAAAATTTCATTAATATCACTTTAATAATTTCCAGGATACACAACACAGGTCTTTCTTGTAAAGGTCAATGGACAACCTATTACGAATACAACAAGTTTTTCAATTTTATAACCCATAACCCCGCCACGTCCCCAATTTCATCCCCAGCCAAAGTAAAAGTAGAATATGATCAGAAACCCATAAAACTCCAAGATTATTTGCAGCACTTTACTAAAAAACCTCAGGAAAAATCAAAGGTTGCGGGGAACTCCCTGGTACAGGCATAACATTGACGTGGAGGTTGTCACCTCACTCACTGCTGGAAATCAGTCGCTCGTCAATGCTCACTTAGATGAGCAATTCATCTTGAACAACCCGTTTACGAACGTCACATCGCTACAATGTTGCCAAGAACCAAATCCATTGGCGTACATAACAAAAGAGAGAATAGCGAATACGGCAACTCTTTTATCCCACATTCTGTCACATTATTTAGATTTGGTTAAACATGACGTATTTTGTGGCAAGTTTCAGTACAGAAATAGAAAAGGGGAGTTAGCAACGGGTGTGTACTGGTAGTTTGTGAACAGCTACCGAACCAGAAACAACTGAATACGTACTCGTACATGTACTCATTCACACAACATAGTATAAATGTTAAGTGACACATTTCCATTACCCGTACTCTAATGTTTGTACTTGGGAAAAAGCTCTAATCTGACACCAAGTACTTATAGCAAAAGATAGGTACAGTTTATTATTAAACTAGAGCCAGTGCATGGTAATTACCGAATTACCTACCCAAATCCTTTCATCAGTATCACTCGAAAAGCATCAGAGTGTACATAGATTTATTTCTTATTTTAATAGAATCTCACTTCATATGTATCTTTAAGAAGGCATGCTTCCAACAATGAGAGCAGAGATGAAGTTTTTATAGATAAATATATGTGGTAACTTTAATGCTGTTAAAGAGGCTAAGACAAAAACAATCAGATCCACTCACTCATTTTTGGGACCATGTCACTAGATCACTTACTAATGATACTTTTACCTTACTCAACTGATTTCGTCCTTCTTAATCCACAGTATTTCTTACAGAATCAAAGAAAACGCTAAAAGGTATGCAGCCGTGGGATGGTAGACATCCATCAATGTTATTGTGTAAACAGACGGGAGCCATTTTAGTTTCTTAGATGATATCATGCGTTTAAACCTCAGTAGAGCCTTTAATTGCCTCAAACAGGGGAACGTTTCTTTCCATTATTAGAGGAACTTGTGCTGTAAGGTTTTCTATGGTAATGCCTTCATTTTTTATTTGCTTGTAATCACGGTTGGCTTTGACTGTTTTACATACCATTATTCAATCGCTGCTGAGCTCAATAACAGGAGACGGTGGAAAAAAGAATATCATACACCAAAACAATAATTATCACTGCATACATAACCACACACTACATAATTATATATAGTCGAAATCATAGTATAAGGTTATGGAACCATCTTGAGAATGGATAAACCACGTGACGCGATTGTTTGTTTATTTATTTACACGCTGGTAAGTGTACAATACTCACGCCATCCCGAAGCTGACACAGCTACTTGTCTGTGTTAATATGCGATGTGTGGCTTACGAGATTCTTACTCATTGCACTGCTTGTACACTGTACACTTATATATAGTAGTATTAGAAAGTACAGCTCCTTGTATTAAACTCTCACTTGCTGAATAACAAGCATTGAAGGAATGATCTATCGATGTGTCATATGTCGGTTGTTCATCGGTTTAGACAGCTAAGAATTTAAGAACGGGACACGTGCCCTTGAAGATCAAATACGATGCCGTCTTGTTCTGACGTTGAGCGAATGAATGAATGATTGAAAGAAGGAGAAAGGCTTCCTAGTGACCAGAATCGCCAGTGCATAGGCCTCCTCACCCTAATTGCCAAGTCCAGCCCTCATCGCAAAGGTAAGGATGGCCTTGGGTCCTGCTGTACAGCGACATAAAATATATGCCGAGGACTTTTTTCCTCCTCGCCACAGCGTGCACACGTCGGGTCGTTCGCCACTCCCATCACATACAAGTTACGTTTTAAGGTGTTATGGCCAGATAGCAAGCCTCTCCTTGGCCAGGGGTCCTAAGATAAGTTCTCTAGCTTGACGGAGATGTTCATATATTCCAATCTATCTCATAAGATGTTGATTTTGCAACCACACCTTTGTTTTCCTTGTAAGGGTACCTGTTGCCTCCCCACAGCTGGCTAAGGATCCAGGAAATGATTCTTAGACCCACGCGTTGTGAGCGCGTCCTCTGTTACAATTCCTCAAACTCCAGCATGACTTGACACCCACATAAATGACACCTGATGTCTTGACGAAATGTGGTCCATACATTGCAGATGTAAAGCTACAAGAACTCAATGCTTTCGATGCTGTCTGGCTCTCAGAGCAGATAGTCATCTGCCTCCTAGGGCCCTGAATTTCGTGAAACGAGAGGAACATGGATGGTAAAATCACGTATATTAGAGAAGGAGAACTTGGTTTCTGGCCCACAGACTCCAGCGCCGGAGCTTTCGTCGATAAGTTGCCCGTCTGTGTACCAGACTGGTCGTCTCTCCTCAAAGAGCCGCCTGCCGCTTGATCCCCACCTTTCCCTTGTAGGATACTTTACCGTCAATTTGCAGTCGAAGCAATATGTAGGAGAAATGATATCACCCCAAGAAGAACCAACTGTTCTAACTCCACATTCGGAACGCAGTCGCCCTTGCCTCCCCTTGTACCAAGTTAAGTACAGGGATATTCAGCAGTGCTTGTAACTTGCTCAACGGAGTCACGCGTACTGGATCTATACCAACCATACTTATACTATCACAACCCAAGCGTTGAACTTTATTTAGCTTTGCTTTGATTGTTTCCATCCTTACATATGGCTACCATACTTGTTATCCACATAATAACGACGGTACTATCAATAAAATAGTTACGAAAGATTTTGTCACAGGAAAAAATCAAGATAACTTAAAGCTACAAAAAGCCGCAATATACTGATAAGGTTAATAAGACCATTAATACCACGTGATATAATTAGAGGTTAAACGACTTACCTGTGAGGAAGTTCAATCCTCAATTATACGAGATAGCCCCGTCCGAAAAAATCACCCTGTAGTTTCTCTTAGCTCATCTGGCGTAATGTTTAGATAGAAAAACTGCATATCTTGCTTCTGCCGGTCACCCGCCTAGGTCCTCATTAAGTTTCGTTTGTTATCAGATCGAGGAATTTTGGGTACAGCGGCGGGCGGATGGTGATCTTTTGGGACGGGGCTATCTCATATAATTGAGTAGTCCAAGTAGGACGCCCAGCGAACGGCCAGATCTGCAGCTATTTCAGGTCCCTGGCTGACAGTGCTTGATGGGTTTTCGCCTAGTAGGCTGTCCAAGGTGTCAACTTCCGTAGGTGCCTCGATAGGGCCTGCCTGTACATAATCTACCATGACAGGTGGATTTTTGATGGCCCTTTGCTCCTGCTGTATAGAGCTTCCAGAGCTTGAGGTGCTTGCAAAGCTGTCAGCATCCTCATCACCTGGTGAAAAATCTTGTATCAGTGGTTTGATTTTTTCCCCATTTTTAAGGCCAATGATGCCATAATTAATATTTGTTTTAGTTCAAAACAGTGTATTAGTCATTGTTAAAACCAAGATTTTTGGTTTCCCCGGATTAACGCCCAATAATTGATTTTTGTGCCTGTACTAACAATGTATAAATCATGTTAAAGCACAAGAAAAACGATATTACTCATCTTCTTGAGGCCACTACCTTAATTTATAATCAATGAAACCATGTACTGAATATCCGATTTATTTTAGGCGATGTTTTGATTGTTGTTGATAGCCCATTTTGAGGATTTCTCATAATAAAACTCAAGAGAATCGATATTACTCATATTCTCTACTCGACTTTAAAGGCAGTGACATCCTATGGTTAAAACAATGTATTAGTCATTGTTAAAACACGATTTTAAGTTTCACCATATTGAGATATTGAGGCTCAACAAATGACTTTGATTTTTCACTAACAATGTATTAATCATTGTTAGTAAGAAAAGGTGGAAATCCTATACTAGAGGGTGTACGCGAATAGATATTACTCATATTCATCAGTACTGTTCTAACACAACAATATTCGATTTCATTGTTCTAACACAACAATGGATTAGTCATTATTGTTGGATATGGCTCTTTCAAAATTCGTGAAATAAAAAATATGTGTACACTTACTTGATGTGAAGTTGTCCAGCAACGCATGTAGTTCTCTCATTTTCCATTTCACTTTTGCTTTGAACTCACTCACTTTCCGTTTTCGGTTCGGCATTTTCGTAAACATAAACAAACACCGCGCGGTTTGAGCGTACGAAACATAATGAGGACCTAGGCGGGTGGACGGCAGAAGCAAGGTATGCAGTTTTTTTATCTAAACATCACGCCAGACGAGCTAAGAGAAACGTATACTACAGTACAGGGTGATCTTGAGGACGGGGCCATCGAAGTATAATTTCTGCTCAAGCAGCTTGCTTTCCTTAAATTTAATGGCCATACAAAAAGCACAGATTTTTACGCTTTTCGGAGTATCAAACGCCGACTTCAAAGATAAATATTTAGGCTGATTTTAATGTGTTCAAAAGTAAATTTCAATGTATTTTTATTTAATTAATAATAATATATCGGTTCTTGCTCTGCCCATTTTACCAACCAAATCTGGACGTTTTGTCTTTTAAGTTTTTTTTTATTGTGCGTCTCCAAAATCTCAAGTATACTGCTTTCGCAATTCAAGTAGTTGAGTGACTAACGAGTCTCTAATCAGTTGCGATTGAACAATGTCGAACTAACACCAAAATTTAACCCCTGTTCTTGTTTGAAGATCTGTGAAAGTTTTCTGCTCATATGGAGCTCACAGATCGGCTTTGGCTGCTGATAAATTACTAATAGTAATATCCATACCCCGTAATATACTGGGTGTTCCATTAGGTCATAGTATCTGGTAGAAGCTGACACTATTTGTATAAGTTATTTGTCTCTAGGAGTCGTAGTATCCATGGAATCATAAGTATGCTTAAGTTATTCAGTTAGCCACCATACGTTTCACTGCTTAGATCGATTTCTTTTATAATTAAATACTATTATTTTATACCTTAATCGAAGTATCTCTAGCTTACTTGTATTACTGGTCAGAATCAAAGTGACAAATCCATATTTTTGAACTTACCCGAAACTATCACTTTAGACAAAACGTCGTAAATATATAGCTATCATGCATTTGGCTCTGGAAAACTGGTGCCATCAATATTCAGGACAGATCTACTTCTATCCAGATCTATGACATTTATCTATGGTTCACCATGTAGCTTAACTTGCTAGTTCCTTCTTGTTCCCAAATCAGAAGATTAGTAACCTCTTAGATATATCTGCAGTAATGCGACCAACTCCAGTACTGGATAACCTTAGATATAGACCTTCTTAGCTATACCTATCTTACTCCTTCATAGATGTATGCTTTAGATCTAAAATTAGTTTCTTTAGCAAGAGCTTATGGGATTATTGGAAGACGATATTCTTATATCCATTCAAGATATTGGAGCAAGGTTTATCTGAGGTAATTTGAAAGGTTAATTGGTATTACAAAATTTGTGTAACCGATTACTAGACCATTTACAATGGCTTCTTGTTGATATAATTCTAGCTGATTTGCAAGAAATGCATTTTACGGATAAACCCTGCTACCCATACTAGCAGCACATTGCAGATTTGATTACATCAAACTCATTTTTGTTCTAAAGTGAAGTTTCTTGAATTTCTATGTACTTTCAGCATCATCCACTAAGGTATTTATGCTTCGCAATATAACAGACAAATATGTGTTCTCAAGCCGACAAATTACTATTAAATGAAAAAAATGTTTTCTATACCGACATATTTAACTTTATGGCACACTTGAACTACTTTTACGTTTAAGTAGTATTTAAGCTTGATCTGTATCGCAGATTTCATTGCGAATTGCTTAAACTAGAATATGGATACAGCTTGTTTTACCCAGATCAATGAAGAAAATTCGATATATGGTTATGGTGTAAGTAAGTCTGCGATTTGCTCCTAAGTGATATGCTGTAAATGCAGCTTGAATTTGTCTATCTTTATCATTTCAGAAAGTTGTGTCTAGAATAACAAGGTTGAAATTTATTTATTAACAGTTTTTAAACTTTTAAGCCTCATAGATCCGTTGGTCCCTGCAACGTAGTTATCGGGAACATTGACGTATGTGAGGGATCATCAAAGAATCATCAAAGAAGTCTCACTTTGGCTTGTCAACTGTGTAAATAGAGAGCCACCCAGCAGTTGGGTCACCTTCCGTTAAGCTTGTGGGGATCAACAATAACATACATATCCTGGCACCACCATGTTATCAGTACTACTAAAACGGCATCCCAGAAACTTGGAGTTTTGTTCCGCTGTAGAAAGCTGTATTATTCACCAGAGCAACTAATGTTGCTCTACAAGGCACAGATCCGACCATCGCCATCGTTGGAGTATTGCTCCCATGTGTGGCAATGCGCTGCGAAGCACTCTATAAAGGTCCTGGACACTATCCAGAAGAGAGCAATTAGACTAATCGATACGCCTAACCTCACAAAGGACCTCCACAGCCTGAAAAATCAACGAAGTTTGGCTAACTGTCCCTGTTTTACAGATTCTATTACGGAAGATGTTTGAGTGGGATCTTCCAGATGATAACACCAAAGGCCGTCTGAACAAGGAACAATATAGAGGCTCTGCGAGCTCATCCCTACCAGATCGAGGTTCCTACTGCCCGAACGAGTTTCCTCCAGCATTACTTCTTTTGGCCGCGACGATGTGATATGAACTGCCAGGGAATTTGTTTCCCGATGGCTAGAACCAGGAGCGTTTCAAATCTAATGTGCAAAGATACCTATTCTCCCACAGCGCTTCTACAGCGCCATAGGCTTTCAGTCTTTGCGGGATACTGACCATAAAAAAAATAATATGAAGAGCGAAGTTAGACATACCAAATTTTCAGTAGTTGCTTAGATTTGATAAAGCCCGTGTGTTAATTATGCTAAGATGACATTTCTGCTTATGGATGGAAGAAGATTAGGACAGAGCTGTATCTATACAACAAGTTTTGGGGACTAACATATTAGCCGCCTGATTTTATCAGTCTTTTACGATAAACATATTTACCTAATTGCAACTCTCATACAATCAACCAATTCATTTGTTTGAAGGTGAAAAGCTTCTATATAATTTCCGCTCATATAGGAAATATTGTGAAATATTTACTTATACTCCAAAACCAGAACCGAGATCACTCCTTTGTTGCATAAGGATAAAAATTATATCAATATAAAACTCTGGGAGAACTGTGACTTGTCAATTATGAGCTAGCTAGAGCCATCCACTGTAGAATAAAAATATATAGAAGTTTCCATACATGAAAGATGATCTCACAATAAGAAAACGTCTAAAAGCACCTAAAAATGTTATGTATAATATGTATATAATTCCGGTTTTGTTAGGTCTTCTCTTATGATTTGAATTACAAGCTTTCGTTATCCTTATTTGTTCCATGATTTGAAAAATCCAAAACGATAACAATGTTCCTTCGGAATGAATCTCGTCTCAATTTTTAGCTTGTTCCGAAAAGATTTAAAGTTCAACCTTGTTGTTCTACTACTCGCCGTGGCTTGACTTTTTCCAATTTTGAAGTTGAAGTGTTGTTAGCAGGTTTTGGAAAAACCAGCTACCTGAAGTCGCGAGCCAAGGGCCAGGGTGGTTGTGCAAGTTTCTGGAGGGCAGAGAAAAGGTTCAGATTTTGCATTCGTCACACCATCAAAACGCAGTGGTTTTATTGGTCAGTCATCGTTTTGGTATTCTTCAACACTTTGTGCGTAGCGGTGGAGTTCCACGGACAGCCACAGTGGCTCAGTGATTTTTTATGTAAGTATGAAAGTGCACGTTATGGAGGAGTCTTCCTCCTCGGCACAGCGTGCACATGTCGGGTCGCTTGGCCCCAATCACATACCAGTAACCCTTGGAAGTGTTATGGTCAGATAGCAAGCCCACAAGTAACTTTAGCACGCTTTTGTCCAGTGAGATATTGGAATAGTACTCTTTAGAACGTCTAAAGATCTATTTAACATTTGATACTTCTTTATAGCGTGATTTCTCTGACTTTCGTTGACAGTTATTTCGCAAAAAACTACACAATAAATTTTTATTGGTATCTTATCTGAATTTGATAACTAGCTAATAGCACAGCCAAACCAAGCAGCAGAGTACCTTAGGTTGGTGACAATCATACGCGCATCCCGCCATTTTGGGTGGGTATCTGTCAAAAGAGGCATATACGTAAGATCGGCGCTCATATTTGCTCATTGCCGAGTCAAAATGCATAGGCGTACGCTGCGAAATTTTGTACACGCGATGCTGATACTTACATTTTCACAGGCTTTCAAACGTTTTGAGTTTGTGAATATATCGCGGAAACGTCAATTGGATGCGTTCTCAAAACGTTTCCTGTTTAGGCTAGATTCGCTAGTTTTTGCGATCGTATCGAGATCCAAATGTTGTGGAAACACCGGTTGTCACTTTCAAAACATTCTGAAATGAAGTATGCGCAGTGCGTTGCTGTCTAATGTCATTATTGTCAGTTTATTAAAGTTTATTCAACCCCAAAATTAAAAATTTATGATAAACAACAAAATAGGTTGTAAAACTAGGAAATTACATTTGTCAAAAGTGTCAGTTGTAAACGTTTTGAATGCGTTTCGAAAATTGTTTCGTAACCTATCTTTGAAATAGAGACAATCCAAAATCGCAAAAGGTACTGAGGAGTTTAATCAATTGCGTAAAATTTTCTGTCACTACTACTGGTAGTTACAGTGTTTTGCATATTGCTACGAGATACTAGATATATTTAGTATATTGCTTATTGGGATACAATATATTATGTAAATATCGCGATCTCGAAGGCCAAGCCTTGTATGGTGTTTTTACAATACTCTACATGTTGAATGTATACATTACAATTTAGCTAATCCAACTTGCTGCAATGCTGCATCTACCTGTTGTTTTTCTCCCAACTTTGGTACACAATAGGTTCTTTCCAACAGGCCTGAATACCGTACAATGTATTTTCACGGACATGCGCAGAACGTGACATGCGTTCCAACACGTTTTGTGACCGTTCATGAAACGGTCCATAAAGCGTTCCAACAGATTTCGTTACCGTTCATGACACGGTTTCTGTATGGTCAAATCGGTACATGGTCCAGAGTAAGGACTGTGAGGACTGACTTGCGCAGTAGAAAGTAAATCGCCCGCTTGGCGCACAGTTTCATTTTGTCATTTCTATGCACCTTCTGTTTTCTTGCTTCCTTAAGTCTTGAGTGTTGAGATTGAGTGTGATTTGATTTTGCTTCTTTTGTTTTTGCTGTTGCTTGTTGTTTGGCTGGCTCGTTTGTTGGCCGAAACTTCACCAAAGCCAAACATGGAATCAAACAATGTTATACATGGTATGATATGATAGATTCGGTCATTTTTATGGAAAACATAGCTCAGGTTCTTTGTTTATAGAGCTACAGGAATACCTGGTCGTGAGTGGCAAGCATTATTCATGGCTAAAATTACCCAAATAATCCTCCTTTTTCGGTTGTGGTTGATAGACTAACACCACACTAACACCAAGACATCGTCAGAAAACTCAGGCCCCGATCAATTTTAATAAAGCTCTTGGCGTCTTGGCTTTTGACGGTGGCTTTTGAAATGAAATCGTGGTTAGTTTTCTTTATAGCTGTCAGAACTGACACGAGTCCAGTGAAATAAGAGAAAGAACCGTTCCAACAGATTTTCCTGTTTGTACAGTCACGAAACCATCCAAAATCAACGCATGCGCACCACAAACGATCCGAACAGTTTCGTGACGGTTCAATGGAAGGTACAAAATATGCTGTTGGGAAGAACCTATTGTCATCGTTCCTGACAAACTTCACCACGACTTGCAGCATGCTTCCTTCTTCAATATTAACTAAATTAGATATCCCTATTCCACCCTTCACTGTCGGAGGCTTATCTATACCGATGAGACCGAAACGCATATTAGCAATGCAGTTTTATTTCTTTTCATTATTAACGTAATCACCTTAAAACACTTATCCTAGTGTATTTATGAGCCTGTGGTAAATATTGTATATGCTTTCAGATTACGCGGAGTTCGTCTTCCTAGGCTTGTTCATGTCAGAGATGTTCATCAAGATCTACGCGCTAGGTCCACGTATCTACTTTGAATCCGCCTTTAACCGATTTGACTGCGTTGTCATCACAGGTTCGATCTTCGAAGTCATCTGGTCATCAGTTAAAGGCGGCTCATTTGGTCTTTCTGTACTCAGGGCATTAAGGTTGCTGAGAATATTTAAGGTAGGTTCTTGCATACTTGAGACTCCACTGAAATATGTAGGGCAATATATTTGCAATCGCCAATGGCAATGTGCCTTCGTCGACAATGTAGCTGCAGATATAAAGTTATGCAGTCTGTTGCATAAATAGGTCCAGTCGTCCAGAATGATGATGTAAATATTGAAAAATCGAGCTGTTATCGTAGTGGCTAGGAGTGTTAACGCAATAATTATATTTTGGCATATAAAGCTACAAAAATAAAGTTATTATTTGTATGTAGTTTGTAAGATAAGTATTGCTAGAAAAATCTCATAATCAAATTTATCCTTAATATCATTAGCATAAAAAAATCCCACTACTTAGGTTTCGAAACATAAGACCTCTTTTAACATGGCAACGCTGCTCAGAATAGGTAATTTTTCTTGATAAAATATATACGAATGTCTCAAGACAGAAAATATTTGGGCGTTGTAGATAAACTTGAGATAAACTAAATCTGTATACGTTATAATTGAATTAAAAAAAAGTAATTGGGGCTCTTATTACAATAATATAACTGTAGGCATAAATACTCGTAGTTCAAGTCTTCACCGATTGGACTTGACCCTTTGTACTTGTTTCATTTTATAGCTGTTCATAATAGCTTTTATTGTCCAACAGTTTACACCATTTATAGGACAATTTGTAGTGAAGATCAATAATGTAAATAGTACAAACTAACAATAGAAAAAATATATAATATAAAAAGAAACACGATAAATGTTGCTAAATTATTGCAAATACCTATTAGCTAGATTAACGAATTGCGTTAACGATGTATTAAATATATCACAATACGAATTAATTTCATTGTAGCATTTACACATGACATATATTGGAGATTTGAGTAACATATTAGTCTTAGCTCTAGGCGTCTTAAATGTAACGTGAGATCTGGATGCGAAAGATGGTACATAAATGCTAAGTTGTGCTAGAATATCAGAACAGTCAATTAAATTATTAAGCACTTTAAACAAAAATATCAATGATGCAAGTTTTCTACGATATTCTAAAGATTTAAAATCCAAACGAGCACATAATTCATCATTTCTGATTCCCCTTTCTGGATAGGTACCATCAATTTTAAAAATTAAAAATTTTAAGAGCTTCCTCTGTACCCTCTCTATACATTTACTGTAAACATCATAAAAAGGACTCCATATAATGCTTGCGTATTCTAGCTTAGAGCGGACAAGTGTAAAATATAACAATGTGATGGCGTGTGTGCTATGAAAGCTTTTGCAGTTTCTAACAATAAATCCA
Organism: Callosobruchus maculatus; assembly: GCA_951848785.1. Lineage (NCBI taxonomy): Eukaryota > Metazoa > Arthropoda > Insecta > Coleoptera > Chrysomelidae > Callosobruchus > Callosobruchus maculatus. Next base: position 5,418,825 of record CATOUR010000110.1, on the reverse strand, counting down.
TAGCTTTTAAGAGCATCTGCAGCTTTATTAGTAACATGTTCGGCAAAACTAAGCTTGTCATCGAAAATCACCCCTAACTCCTTGATTTTCGTACATCGTTCTAAATCTCGACCATTTATAGAATAGGAAAATTCACATATACTCATTTTCCTAGTGAACCGAACAAATTTACACTTGTCCACATTGAGCCTTAACTTATTAGCATTACACCACTCGTTAACTAACTCTAACTGTAATTGCAGTTCGAGACAATCGTTGAGATTGTTGACTCTTGAGTACAATTTAAAATCATCAGCAAAGCATAGCCTGCAGCAGTTGATAATCTCACATAAATCGTTAATAAATAATAGAAAAAGCAACGGACCTAAATTGGATCCCTGAGGCACCCCAGATGGGGTCGCGTATACTTCAGACCTATAACCATTATATGAAACAAACTGAGTTCTATCAGACAAATATGATTTAAAAAATAATAAAGCACTTCGTGAAAAACCAAAAGCAGCCAGTTTATTAAGAAGAATACCATGATCTATTCGGTCAAAAGCTTTCGCAAAATCAGTATAAATGACATCAACTTGACCGCCACTATCCAGAGCTTCTGAAATAAACTGTGTTATAATGAGTAGATTTGTAACTGTTGAACGCTTGACTACAAATCCATGCTGATATTCAGATATTTGCTGACTGACCGAAAAATAGATCCTATTGTACAGTACTATTTCGAAGACTTTTGAAAAGATACATAGAATGGAAATAGGCCTGTAGTTTTCTACGCACACCTTGTCACCATTCTTAAATATTGGGCAAACTTTTGCAGTTTTCCAGCGGACAGGATATATTCCAGACTCTAAACATAAATTAAAGAGTTTGGTTAATGGTGTAGCTAATGCACATGCACAGTCTTTAACTAGGAAAGAGGGAATGTTGTCTGGACCTGAGGTAAACTTATCTTTCAATCTCTTTAAGGCTGTTCTTACTTCATCTTCCTTGATGGGATTAAAGTGAATATGCGTATTTCCGCTATCAGTGGTATCATGGGAAAAATCGGCATTATTAGAATCAGGCACGACATAAACGTCTCTAAAAAAGTTGCCGAAGGCATTAACTACATCTATTGGTCTATCGTATTTTACATCTTGATACCTCATTGATCCCGGAATTCTTGTAGTATTATTTTTCGCGTTTATATAAGACCAAAATTTCCTTGGTTCATGCGATAGAGATTCTTGTAAGTTATCTAAGTATAAGTCACGCGCAACTTTAATTTGGTTTTTAATTAGACAACGTAATCTTTCAAACTCAATTCTATCAGAATTCCTACCAAATTTTCTGAATCTATTCCTATACCTTACTTTCAATTTAATATTCTTGATAATAGTTGAATCAAACCATAAAGGATATTTATGAGTATAATTCTTATATAAGGGAACATGTTTATCAAAAATGTCATATAATTTGTCATAAAATTGGTCTAATGCGATATTGGTATCTGTAGAAGTAAGAAATAGATCCCAGTCAGTTTCGCCCAATTCACGATACAGAGACATAAAATCGGCTTTACGAAAATTATAGGTACGTGCATTCCTATTAGGTTTGAATACTGGCTCTTTAGTGAAAATACCAGAAACATTGATGCTTAAGGCCGGATGGTGACAGTCCTCTACGACTAACGGTAAATTCTCATGACTCACCTCAACCATGCAATTACCAATAACTAAATCTAATAGCCTACCTAAGTGATTAGTTACTACATTTAGTTGCTTATAGTTGAACAGATCAATGAAATTACGAATAACAGACGACTTAGGATCAGTAGTAGTAGTAGTAGTAGATAAACTCTCGACAAAGTGAGGAGCATTAAAATCGCCTAGGAAAATACAATTTCCGTCACTGAGAATGTCAAGTTGTTCCAACGATTCAAAAAAAATTTCAAATGTATTCGAGTCTATTCTATCGGGGACATATAATACTATGACATAAAGAGACTTATATCCTAAAAAACATTTAACAATTAGCAAATCAATTAACGGAAATTGTAAATCAAATGGTGATACATCTATAACTTCAGATCTTATTATATCATTGCAAGCAAGTAATACCCCACCTCCAGTACATTTTTCAACTATATCTAATTTTCGATCCTTCCGATGGATAACGTATTGAGGGGGAAACAACTCATAACTGAAAACACTTTCACTTAACCAAGTTTCAACTTAACCAAGTTTCAAAGCAGTCCTTTCTGAAAACAAACTGTTGTTTCAAAGCAGTCCTTTCTGAAAACAAAAGTCCCATATTTGAGGACAATCATTAATATTTAAATTTTTTGAATTAAGTCAGATAATTAAAATATCTGGAATACTGATATGAAGTTGTTTCAACGGCACTTAAACTAACCTGCCATTTTGTACTTTTTCAGGTTACAAAGTACTGGTCATCACTTCGTAATTTGGTTATTTCATTACTAAATTCTATGCGTTCGATCATCTCATTGCTGTTCCTTCTTTTCCTGTTCATCTTGATATTCGCTCTACTCGGCATGCAGCTGTTTGGAGGTCAGTTCAACTTTGACTCAGGCACACCACCAGCAAATTTCAACACGTTTCCCATCGCTTTGCTGACTGTCTTTCAGGTATGATACACAACGTTACCTTAATTTAAAAACAAAATTAGATCAATTATAATGGCTCTAAACCGGAAAGGCATTAATGTCCGCATTCTAAGATAATGCATAAGATTTATTATACAAAAAAAAAAATATTGAACAAAAATACAAAACATTGAGAAACTATTCTGATACCATGCACTCAAAAATGCTACTTTAATATGTAATAAATTATTGGTAGCCTATGGAAGGAATAGGTCATTCAAAGACAAGGAAAGTTTAAGCAACACATTTTAACTAGCTCTACTTTTAGAGTTGACTGCTAACGAAGTATTTATAAGACGGTTTTCCATTAATTTTTTTGCTTATTGATTTACAAACATTTAAAACTTTCTAGAAAATGAGTCATTTGACTTATTGCTGCTACCTAAATAAACTAAAAGCCTAGTTTAATTGTGACTTGCAGACAGAGTATACTAGCTAAACCATCTGCCTCACTTTTTTGACAAATGGTAAATGAGTTCAACAAATTGAGCATTACCTGCGAGGTATGTGGAACAGTTAAAGAGTTGACTTTATAGTTGATTGTGTTTCGTGTAGAAAAAAGTGCGTATAACTTCTAAGATCGACGTTTATTCCAGATCCTCACCGGAGAAGATTGGAACGAGGTGATGTACAACGGTATAAACGCATTAGGTGGTCCAAGCACTGCGATGATCTACTCGTTATATTTCATTATTTTGATGTTGTTTGGTAACTACACATTGCTAAACGTATTCTTGGCTATCGCCGTCGATAACTTGGCCAACGCTCAAGAACTCACGGCTGCTGAAGAGGAGCAGGTAAGAGAAAATGCCTTAGAATGGAATCATTTCTAGTCTTATAGCCTAAGAGCCAACTCAATCCGTTATTTGAGAAACCATATATGTCCTCGCAGAATATTAATATCAAGCGTCAGCTATCGCAAGGCAAGTAAGGCCGAACGCCTCACATTCATCAAACGTTCATGATTCAAAGCTCCTTGCAATAGTGCACGCTCGTTATAATATACTGGTATCGCCGAAAATTCAAACCAGCAGCTTATATCGCTAGCAAAGGAACGTGTACAGCAAGCCTAGTGTGTGTGTGACCAATATGGTAGACCCTTGTAAGGAATATAGAAAAACTAAAATTGGACAGAACAAAATTGACACAAACGTGAGTATCCCTCATTTTCGCAAGTGTGATTAAAAACAGCTAACAGGTCCATGTGTTCATCAAACAGAAGATTTTTGGTTCTTGAATCCTAAATAAATCCATCGAGTTGGCACCTCGCACTATAATTTTTTTGAATATAGTTTATTGAATATGTTACACTCAATATCCGAGTTCGGGCAATGCCCGAAAAAGTACGCAGATCTATTTTTGAGCAAGGAATATTTCCCAAACCCGAAATATGAATTTTATACGGCTATTTAGCATTACCAAATAGGCAGAACTAGTTTTGCGCATCTTGAAATGCACAGAACTAGTTTTGCGCAACTTGAAATGCACAGAACTAGTTCTGTGGTACTTAATGATAACCAAAGTAAACATTCGTTATGCGTTGTGTGTCAAAAACCAGCAAAAACCTATCATTTAGGTTAGGTTAGGTTTCTTTGCCAACGTTCCTGCAATATAAGTACGAATCATGAAAACGCAAAAAGAGGTTTGGGAGCACAAGCCAATTTGATGCTCACACAATCAAATAAACAGTCAAACCAGCCTCAGTTGGCGATTTATTATTTATTGGTATTCATTAAAATGTATTTAACTTCTCCAACTTTGTATTTATTTGAGTCCGTCGCTGGCGCTGATTAAATGGAAGAAGCACAATTTGTGCTTGTCATTCAGAAAATATAAAGAACTAGTCCTGTGCATTTCAAGTTGCGCAAAACTAGTTCTGTGTATTTCAAGATGCGCAAAACTAGTTCTGCCTATTTTGTCATGCTCAATAGCCGTATAAAATTCATATTTCGGGTTTAGGAAATATTCCTTGCTCAAAACTAGTTCCGCATATTTTTTCGGGCATTGCCCGAATTCGGGTATTGCCCGAATTCGGGTATTGGGAGTAACATATACATAATCCTTCAGTAGTTAAATTCCTAAGCATCAAATACAGTGTTAGGTTTCGCAATTTTTTACAATACTTTGAAAGGATGGAGTTTATAATGTGCGTTAAATCAAACATAGCGCATAACTGTTATGCGGAATTCAAAGCAAACATTATTTTACCTCATCGTAACAAGATTTCATAAAATTGATCAGAACCTGCTTATAGGCTGAAGAAAATAAGGAGAAACAAGCGTTGGAACTGGAGAAAGAGATGGAAGCACTGCAAATGGAGGGTTCCAATCCTAGGGTGGAAGTATGTCCGCCAAGTCCACCCAGAGGCAGGAAGAAGAAAGACGAGAAGCCTGATGAAGAGGAAGAAATAGTGGGACCCAAACCTATGCTGCCGTACTCCAGCATGTTTATACTATCCTCTACAAATCCGTAAGTACAAAAATCTTTGGGCCTCAGTCTCTTTGTGTCTTGCTCTCCGGAGCTATGGCGTTACTGATGAGAGAGCGCACCCACAAAGCTTTTAAGATCTCGTGGGATGCTACTTATGGCTGCTCAAGTCATACACCTCTGGGCAGGGTATATGCACAGGACTGTTGAGCTGTTGGGCCATTGGTCAGCTGTCTTATTAATGCAAGAATCCGTTATGAGGTAATCCTGGCATTTAATAGACAGATTCAGGGGAATCCCGCTGAGCTGTATCATCACCTTTTCGACTACTGGGTTTGTAACGTGCTTAGTTATCTTTATTTTTCTTCTTTTTCGCTTGTAATTTACGTTACTAACTCAGTGTGCGAGTACGACCAATGCGTAATTTTAGAGTTCCATGTCTTAATTCTATACCTTGTAGATGCTCTATACCAGTATCCAGTACTGTCAGATAGATGGCGCTTTTGTTCATAACAGTATAATCAAGATTTTATTCATTCATGGACAAATATTTCCTTTAGGTCGTCTTGGATCTTCGTAGTTGCCATTCGCCGTCGTGGTTCTTCGCCCTAGGATCTTCTCCGAAGTTGCCATGCCTCGCCTTGGTTCTTCTCCTCTAGGCCATCATAGTTCTTCCATAGGATCTCCTCCATAGTTGCCATTCCCCGTCGTGATTCTTCGCCCCTTGGATCTCCTCAGTAGTTGCCATTTGCCGTCTTAGTTCTTGTCTCCTAGGTCGTCTTGTTTCTTCTCACGTAGGATCCTCTCCGTAGTTGCTATGCCTCGCCTTGGTTCTTTTCTCTAGGCCGTCAGGGTTCTTCCATAGGATCTCCTCCATAGTTGCCATTCCCCGTCGTGGTTCTTCGCCCCTAGAATCTTCTCAGTAGTTTCCATGCCTCGTCTTGGTTCTTCGCTCTAAGGTCATCTTGGTTCTCCTCCCCTAGGTCATCTTGGTTCTTCTCCCCTAGGCCGTCTTGATCCTTCTCCCGTAGGGTCTTCGTAGTTGCCATCTGCGGTCTTGATTCTTATTTGTTCATTTAAGCATAATTGTTGGAAAGGGGCCTGCCGATAATTATTGATGTGTCTTTGTAACAATTTCATTATACCAGTCGTTTTTGCGTATGCGTAATACGCAATTGAGTTTCTATCTGACATCGACAACGCCGCCTTTTGACTTTCATGTGTCAGACCCATCGGACTGCAAAAATCTGTTTTTGTTGATGCCAGGATGACAACTATGTCTGGATCTTGATTATGGATTGATTCTTCCCTCGACCAGGTGCTGGCTGAGGGTGAAATTCCTTCCATGAGGGACGAGCCGTGTAGACCCTTGAGCAGGTCCTTGTCTGGAGGTTGAATGCCCCCTGATGGACTGAGCATCCTAGGGCGCTTTCCACCTTTACGCCCAGCAGGTGTGAACTCACTGGTGGTGATCTGGGATTCAGCTGGTAGTTTTTTTCGATGTTTTTTTACCATAATCATATGGTGTTTAACCTATGTATTACATTTTTGTTATATCATGTATTAGTTGAGGAGTTTTGTATTAAATCATTCAATCATCCATTCTATCAATTTTCTGTAATATACATAGGGGCACCCCAGCACATTCAAAATTTTCACACATGTTATGAAATTGTTTCTTTTTCCAACCTTACCCTAGACGACAGGGACAGTTTTTTATAACTGGTTTCAGTTGTCATAAATGTCTAGTTAGCCAGTGGCTTCTTAATAGTGTCAAGCAAAATCAAAACTGTTGCCTTGGCCCGTCCCCATGCACTAGACCAGTCTACTTTAGTAATACTCAGATAACTCTTGCTCACCGATAGCAATTTAGCTGGATGGGGATGTTGTGACTTTTAAAGTTATGCACGTTACAGGTTGGAATAGCTTTATACTCAGTTCTGAGAGAACAAGCCGTGGGAATCATCAAGTTCATATATTTGACTTTTTTAGTAATTTGCCTGGTATCCATTGTTGTAATAAAAGCATTTATTGTTTCAGAGTACGTCGTGGCGCGCACTGGGTGGTGAACCTGCGGTACTTCGACTTCTTCATCATGGTGGTGATCTGCCTATCTTCAATGGCGCTGGCCGCCGAAGACCCGGTGGACGAGCACTCCTTCCGCAACTTCATCCTGGACAAGTTCGACTATGCGTTCACGAGCGTCTTCGCAGTCGAAATGCTGCTGAAGGTCGTCGATCTGGGTATCATCCTACATCCGGGTTCCTATCTGAGAGAGGTCTGGAACATCATGGATGCCGTGGTCGTTATCTGCGCGCTGGTTTCTATGGGATTTGATTTCGCGTAAGTATATGCTGCTCAGTAGGCCCTTTTTGCCGTCCCCGAATATCACCCTTTAGCCACCAATGTCTGCCTTCCCATCCCTGCCAAACCTTCAGGACTTTATGTCAGGCTAGTATATCGGACCAGCTTAGGGATGCTAATTCCTCTGGCTAGAGTCTATCAGATCCAAAAATCTCGTATTTCAGCTCGCCTAGTAACTCAGATTCCGCAAGGAAGTGGTAGGCCGTTCCATTGGGCTCTTCACAATCCACACATAGGGAGTCTTCTCAAATTACTAATAGTGATAGATGTTGCCTGCCCCTTCAGAACACCCCCCAGGTTTTGGATTGCCCATGGGTGCCATAGCCCTGCTGATCTAGACGTATTGAGCCCGGTTATACAATCCTTGGCTTGTTTGCATCCCTCACTTTGCCTAAACTGTTCATCTATGGCATGTTTACCCACTTTTGAGGGCTGATGTTGCAAACTGTCCTCCGGTAACAAGTCATTACCAGGAAAGCATCTCATATTGTTCAGAGATGGGGTCTCGAAATATACTTATTTCGAATTTTAAACATAAATTACAAAAATTAGAAACGTCGGGTAGTAAAACTTACCACGGTAAATTAACATTTCTCAAAGGTTGATGTAATACAGTCTTTCTGACTTAGATATCTCTTAACATAACGCAGAATTGTGAAAAAGTCTATTTTTCTGAATTCTTCCGAAACATCTTGAGAGCAAGAAGTTGTTTGAATGATCGTTGCCAGCATTTCAGTCAGTCGAGAAATAGAACTTTTCTATCTAGCCGCCTCATTCTCTTGGTCAAAAGATAATCTTCAATCGACATATGAAAAAAAAAATGGAAGAAATGATGAGTGTTGCTGCTGTCAATTTCCTTATAACTATGTTTTAATTTCAGGAAACGTCCAGAAGCTGCGAACCTGTCGACGATAAAATCGCTGCGAGTGCTTCGCGTGTTGCGACCGCTAAAAACGATAAAAAGAGTGCCGAAGCTCAAGGCAGTGTTTGACTGTCTAGTGAACTCTTTAAAAAATGTGATAAACATTCTGATAGTGTACATATTGTTCCAATTTATATTTGCTGTGATCGCCGTACAACTGTTTAACGGAAAATTTTTCTACTGTACTGATGCTAGTAAATTTACCGAACCTACGTGCCAGTAAGTACCCACTTGATCAAGTCTAAATGGATATAAATGGTAGATAAGGTTCGATGGAGATGAGAAACTTGTTTCCAGCAACTTCATAATAATTTATTACATAATGACGTTTTAGTCATTACTCGACTAATGATGCAACAAAACTTTAACAGCCAACTAGTTCAGTTAACTAATTGCTAGTTTAATTAATTTGACTGAAACTGTATCGTAGATACAGTATCTCAAATTTAATAGATCAAGGACATACATTTATCTCAATTACCTTCTCGATATATCAGTGAGTCTGTATCAATGTATATTTCTTTGGAATCTTCTAAATATGTTCAATCCTAGTGTAAGCGTAAACTTTAACTGTAAATATTATTGCTTCTCCTTAGAAAATTTTCAATTAACTTCATGGTACCAATGAAGTGGCTATCCAACTATTTACTGCATTTTCATAGCAAGCATTTTAATTATTCGTCCTATTGTGACGTTGATTTGTCATGTTTAGTTTGATCTAGCTGGTAAGATATTATATAATTATTAGTAATGCTTCCATGTCATTTAGAAACTAATACATTATCCCTTCTTTTACCCTCTTTGTAGACCACCGAAATGATTCTATTATTCTACACTTTGGAACAAGTTTCACTTCTATCAAATCTTTTGTTCACTTTTGAAGCATAATTACTAATTTTTGATTGATCATTCGTTATTTCTAGGGGGCAGTATTTTGTATATGAGGAAGACAGTGATGTACCTCAGGTAGAAACCCGTGAATGGCTGCCTCAAAAATTTCATTACGATAATGTTCCAATGGCGATGCTGACATTATTCGCCGTGCAGACTGGAGAAGGCTGGCCTCAGTAAGTATTCTTATGTCTTTTAGTCTGCGTCCTTCTTGAAAAAATCCAATGAAATTCTGCACATTGTTTGAAGTACGTTGAGAACCCTTTTGTCTGAATTTGGGTGTGACATTTTATATATAAAAGCATGCTCTTCTTTTTCCAGGGTTCTTCAGAACTCGATGGCGGCCACGTATGAAGATCAAGGCCCGATTCAGAATTTTCGAATCGAAATGTCCATTTTCTACATTGTATATTTCGTAGTGTTCCCGTTCTTCTTTGTAAATATATTCGTCGCCTTGATCATCATCACGTTCCAGGAGCAGGGCGAAGCTGAGCTGCAGAGCGGAGAAATAGATAAAAATCAAGTAAGTTGCATAAAGCTTACGTTAGAAATAGATAAATTAGGAGGACGGGTGGATTTTTTATATTTTACTTCCTCAAAATCACTTAAATAAAAAAACAATGGATAAAAATACTAAAAATAGCTATTTTGGGTACTAAGTGGTATGAACAAAAAACCTTCCGGCTCTATTTGGAAGAAAATGTACTTTGCGGAATCTGCTTTTGATGTTATAGAGCAACTGAATCATGGGTGGCTAACAGCAAATGTTTGGAGCACTCTCTGCGTGGAGGCTCAAAAATACTGCGAAATTAGCTGTATTTTTGACCTACTACACCACATCGCGTAAGAGTGGCCAAGCGATCAATTTTATAGATAACAGGATCGACAAGAACACGTGAATGCTTGAAAAACTCAGATAACACAAAACAAGGAGTATTGCTGTAATGCCTCAGGTTCTGCCACACCTACTACCTTGTCCACCTTCAACGAGCTTCAGAGGAGAGCAATACGATTGATTGGCAACACATCTTAGACGAGCCAGCTCCAGGTACTTGATCATTATCGAACGGTTGGCGACCCATCACTTTTTTAACGGTATTGTAAGGGAGTTCGCTCATCTAGTTAGGATAGGGACCACCAGCCCCTGCATCGGCCAAGAACCGATGCTTGGACTTAGCAGGCACAAGGCGAATGTTCCCTCGGACGACTGAGCCTACGAGGAACTGGCGAAAACCTGTTTAGAGACAGATGACTGCAGATAAGCTAGAAGATTCATAGCGGGCGCTGATCACGGTCCAACACTATGGCAATAAAGGCAGAGAAACGCTCAACGTTTTGGTGGTGTTCTTATAGGCCATTTTCATCTGAACAGACATTTATCATTCATGAAAGTGGTAGGGGCCCCATCTGCTCCAGATACGAGGCAGCGTCCCTCAAGAGGTCTGGTGGATTCGACAAGGAGCTTTCTGGGAGGCGGGTTATTAGTGTTTTCATTCAATGGGGTTGACAAAAAGAGCTAAAGGCGGCTTCACTTGTCTGGCTTCGTCTCCCCATCACTACTATCACTGCCTTGTCCAAACTCGTAGAACTTCAGAGATGTGCAATACGGCTAACCGGCGACACATCTTTGACGAGTCACCTTGGGGCACTTGGTTGTCATCGACCAGTTGGTGACCCATCACATTTTTCCCGGTATTCTAAGGGTGCTCTCGTCTTTGAGTTTAGATCCATAATTTCACCCCTCTCTGAGCCTGTTGGATACGCCTTTGGGATTGTTGAATCTCTTACATCGAACATTTTGCAGTTTGACAAAGGATATTTGATGTGCCAATTTTTTTTATCTTAATTACAGAAATCGTGTATAGACTTTACGATACAAGCACGTCCACTAGAAAGGTATATGCCGAATAAAAGAAACAGCTTAAAGTACAAAATATGGAGGATAGTCGTATCGACGCCGTTCGAGTATTTCATCATGATGCTCATCGTCTTTAATACTTTGTTGCTGATGATGAAGGTAGGTGAATTCTTACCATCTACTATTTTTTTTAAACTTTCTCAATTTGAGCGTCATTACGTACAATAGTAAGCACTTTAATAATATCCTACATCTAAAATGTATTAGGGAGTTTTATTCATTTCCATCCATGTGTGATAAAAAGTGAATCTCGTATTCTAATATACAGACAGTGCGATGAGAGCCTAGATTTGTGATCTCACTCTTAGGGATTTTAGGCCTATAAGGGGTTAAATCTATAAAAATATTTGCAAAAAGATTAGATCTCATCTGCCAGAAAATGTGCTATAAAGTCATTTTATCAAAAAAATTACATTGTTTTGAGGCTTTTCTCCAAATAATATATTTCCAGATACAACATTAGATTGTTATTATTTAGTAAAAGGTCTACCCCTGTTTGAAGTTGCTTACTATTGTAGAATTTCTAAAGTTTCCTGATCTAAGAAGGTTTCGGAATATGATAATATTGGAAATTTTTAATTTTCAAAATATTCAGGTTATTCAGGAAACTTTAGATGAGATGCGTCAAGGCATCGTTTATATTAACTACTAGAGGGTCTTGGTGTTTCAAATATTATATAAGGTATTTAGGTTGCAATAAATTTAGAGAATTTAACAGATAACTGACAATAAAGGAGAATGATCTTTTCTTATACCAATACAATATGGCTATGTTTCCATTGCAAAGGAGCACAAAACACTCGGAACAGCATAAAAACGTTTGTGTGACATTTATTTGAATCAAATGCTGCATTTTACGAAACAAATTCCATCCAAATGTTTTTATGCTGTTCCAAGTGACTTTTGAAAAACTATTGGTGCATATGTAATAAATGGACTAAACGCATACAAACATTATATAAGCCAGCTTTTAGTTGAGCTTAAACTAATTCTTCCTGACATACGTTATAAAAGAGAAAAAAATGTGCTTCCCTAAATGAGAGGAAACCTGTTGATCCTCAATTACCGGCCTCTGCTCGCAAAAGAAGCTTTGTGTTTTAATTAATCCTAAGATGAAGTTGTCCCAATTAATACAAATGCGAGAGCCGAGAGCTTTATACATTATACACGTATTCACCAACACCCTCTAATGTATTTGAGAGTGATATTTTAATAATATATGATTTACAGCTAAGTCGCTTATTTTTGAAACACCTTAGTAGCATCTGCATTTTATAGTTAAAGTTTAAAGCATGATTTTGGTGGTTTCAACACTTACGAGGTACATACAAGAAAACAAGAATCTCAAAATCCTTTGGTTCGTTATATGCGCTTGCAAAAAATAACAATACTCACGTCGCACCTGCCTAAAGCCTCAACCTTTTTTTGGTCAGTCTTATACAGGGTTATTCACGTTATTCGACACGGAGCATTATGGCTAAAGTATTTGATGAAAAAGAAAATAATAATTTGGGATGGACAGAGACCCATAAAGGCTACATTTTAAAAATATTTTCATGTTATACAGGGTGTCCCAAAAGCACGAAATGTATCAAAGTTATGTTTTTTTAAATGGAACACCCCGTATATTATTGCATATTCAGATTCCTTGGTGAATTCTAGTGTGACTTTATGTATCATACATGGGACTTAAAGCGAACCGTTTAGGTGTAAATCACCATTTTCGATATAAGTAGATATCAGGAAAAAATTGAATATCGGAGATATTATAAAATTTGGAAGGCTGTGACTTTGCCGTATTACTAAGCATAAAATGCGTCAGCTTTGATGAGACTGTCAAATTTAAATTACGTTTATGCTTGGAGAAATCGGTCGATTAATTAAGGGAACTTCGATCAGCGATAACTTGATTTTTTTAAATAGGAATGCTTAATTTTTTTTATACGGTTAAACGTAGAATTTGATAACCTTTCTAACGATGTAAGGTTGTGAATATCAATCTCTGGTAGTTTTCATTTAATTTTAAATTTTCAAACGAATCGGCGTTTTTCAATTTTCCTACGTATAAGCAACGTAGCAGGCCATGAAATATAAACAAAAACCTGTTCAGATAGAAGAAAACAACTAACTTAGCTGAAAAATATACACGAACTAGACTAAAGGGACAAGATTATGAAAATTATCCACAACAAACAAAGTCTAATCAAAAACAACGGTGGTAACATATCTTTGGTCAAAGAGAAGCTGGAGTATGGCAGAAATGGATTTTTTCACGGCCTACTAGGTACTGCAATGTACTAGAGATTGGCAATTTCCAAAACCATTAAAAATTTTGAAATAAAATAAAAACTACTAGAGAATGTTGTAAGCAGTTTATTATTTTCATAATAAAATTTCACATTTATTGATATAAAAAAGTATGCAATTCTGTCAAGAGTCAAGTCAAAAGTACCTCTGACTGGGGTTCTGAAAATTCTTCAGCAATAGTAGCAAGATCGCAGAAAATGAAGAATAAATTAAAATTTGTTCAAATTATAAAACATAACTTAAATGGCAGAAAATTTAAATCTGATTTGTCAGTATTCCTTTTTTGCAATATTGCTAATAAATATTGAAAAACAGAAGGGCTCCAGTCAGAGGTATCGACTTCGACGCAAATTAGTACTTTTTTACACCATTACATATGATTGATAGTTGAGTGCTGGAAGAACAGCCGCTGGTTGTTTCTGTTTCATATCAGGGTTTTTTTATGTCTTGGAAATTTTTAACCTCTAGTAAATTGCGGTAGCCAGTAGACTGTAAAAAATATCTATTACTGCTATACTCCAGCTTCTCTTTGACCTTAGAGATGTTATCGCAGTTATTTCTGTGAGAGTCGATTTGTTGTAAGGAGTTTTTATAATCTTGTCCCTTTAGTCTAGTTAGTGTGTATTCTTCGGCTAAGTTAGTTGTTTTCTTCTACCTGAACAGGTTTTTGTTTCTATTTCATGGCCTACTACGTTGCTTATAGGTAGGAAAATTGAAAATCGCCGATTTGTTTGAAAAATTTAAAATTAAATGAAAACTACCAGAGATTGATACTCAGAACCTTATATCATTAGAAAGGCTATCAAATTCTACGTTTAACCGTATAAAAAAAATTAGGCATTCCCATTTGAAAAAATCAAGTTCTCGCTGATCATAGTTCCCTTAATTAATCGACCGATTTCTCCAAGCATAAACGGAATTTAAATTTGGTAGTCTCATCGAAGCTGACGCATTTTATGCTTAGTAATACGGCAAAGTCGCAGCCTTCCATATTTTATAATCTCTGCGATGTTCAATTTTTTCCTGATATCTACTTATACCGAAAATGGTGATTTACACCTAAACGGTTCGCTTTAGGTCCCATGTATGATACATAAAGTCACACTAGAATTCACCAAGGAATCTGAATATGCAATAATATATGGGGTGTTCTATTTAAAAAAACATAACTTTGATACATTTCGTGTTTTTGGGACACCCTGTATAACATAAAAATATTTTTAAAATGTAGCCTTTATGGGTCCCTATCCATCCGAAATATATGTTTTCTTTTTTATCAAATACTTTAGCCATAAGGCTCCGTGTCGAATAACGTGAATAACCCTGTATAATATTTATGTGTTATTCAATAAAGTGCTACAAAAAAATTGCAACTCTGCATATAACAAGTACTCCATATAATATGGACACTATCACTAATGCTTGATAAACTTGTAGATAATTTCAGAATCTTCTAGTACCTACCAAAACTTGTATCTAAGGTATTTCAGAAATGAGAAGACCCAGTTTTATTCTCTATGAACTTCTGCAGTCGTTTTTGATAAGAACAACTTATAGCAAATAATTTTCACTTGAGCGGTTTCATGTGAAAACTACCGCATAGGCGTTTTGAAAACCTTTTGATGACGCCTCATTTAATATGTACCTCAATACTTTTAACTATGATGTAGTTCTCCTCCAACAGTTATTTATGTAGATAATGAACCAAACTAAAAGTCGGCAGCAAAACGTCAATCGTATGTCCACTAAACGTACTACTTCTATTGTTACAAATAGCGCTATATAAATATCGCTTAACAGAAAATGTAGGTTGAACAAACTGAAATACTGTATACAATAGAAACGATTAGACTAGATATTTAGAGCTAATTTTCTGAAGTGAATTACACACTATCTAGGAAAATATAATGTAATTGGACGAAAAATGAATTTAAGGGATAATAATCGCATACAGCATGTCCGTTAAGATTTGGTTAGACTCTGGGATTAGGATTTCCATTTCCGTATACATCTATAACTAGGTATTCTTGTATTGTTACAGTATGCTTCCTAGTTTTCTTTCTTTTCTGTCATCATGATATGTCTGAACTTTTAGAACTCTTTCCTTCTCGTTAATGCTGCACAAAATCCTACTTTTAGCTATTATATTATTATAGTTACACATGATATTGGTTTGTGTATGGGCAGTACAAATTACTAGGATCCCCTGAGCGATTTAAATTAGACTAATATTTCTACAGCCAGTTATACTTTACACCCAACGGACATTGGGTCTGCGATTATGCAGTGTTCTCAAAGTTTCAAGAGGCTTTAGAGAAAGAAGTATCATTGACATAGCTAATATGCGGTAAAACAGCAGCAAAAGTTAAAAACATTCGTCTTCGACATTCTCTTCTTTCTGAACCGATTGAAGAAAATATCTACTATATATTTGTTAGGGCGATTTGTTTTTATTTTGTATGGTAATAAATTTTTCTTTAGTACAATTTCTCCAAAGAGAGTTGCTGTGAAGTAATGTACTTTTGCATTATCTTCTTCTTCTTCTTCATGTGACATCTCCATTTTCTAATCAAAGTTGGCGACAATTTCGGCATACTTATCTCGATCCTGAGTCGTACGAATTAACTATGATGTGTTCGTCACAGTCCAATCGCGTATTTTTTTTAACCATGATTGTTGTCTGTGACCGGGACCACGCTTTCCTTCGATTTTCCCTTCTATTAATAGTTTCAGTATATTATACTGATTGTTACGTATTAGCATAGATAAGCGGTCATTCTTCGTTTTATTGCTTTAAGTAACTGTCTTTTCCTTCTCATACGTCTAAGCACTTTATCGTTAGTTAATATTCTACTGAAAGTCCGCATTTCAAAAGTATCGAGCCAGTCACGTATTCAGGGGGTTGTCCAGGGGGTCCGGATCCCCCCCCTCCCGAAACGTTATAAAATTCCGTCTAAAAAATGGAAACCACAAATTTGCATTTCCCACAAATTTAAGGTGGCAACTCTAATCTGGATCCCCCCTCCCCCCGAAAGGTCAATCAAGTGACACCCATCATCTGGCATCTATAGCAGAGAACGAAGCCATACCTACACGGTATCTTAAGTTTGGTTCAAGGTTGCGTTACACAATAGGTTTTTCATCGTTAGGAATACGGCTCTGGCTTGTTCTATGCCGGACCTTGCCTCATCGTCAAGGTCTACATTTGTCGTTATCTAGCTGCATTATACTATTATTCAAAGACAACAATTATTGTGCCTCTGCCTGTAAACAATGTAATTCGCCATGTTTTCTGCGTCGGTACGTCATCAATTGTGTGACGTCAATGGCATTTTCTTATACCGAATACTATGTATGCAGTTTATGACGTACTTGAGTGGCGCATCATTCATATATATTTTACAGTATCGTTCTTGGAAGACAACAAGCTTTGAGAATACGCTGTATTCCTTTTTATTCCATTATTGGTCTAATTACTTTATATTTTCCTACAACAGGTAGAGCTAGTTTCTCTAATTAAATCTACAAACTATTTAGGTTGCTGTTGAAAATATCGTCGATGTTGTCTTGTTCGGGCATGCTTGTTACATGTTCATGTATTTTTATGTAAAAATGCACAGACTTTATTATTTTTTCTGTTTGTATATGCGCCTAATTTTGTAAAACAACCCGAGCTTTCTGCAGTTGCTTACAACTGCAATTCCAGTCGTAATATAAAATCTAGAACAATGGCCATCAAGTATGTAAATGTTATACAGATACTTAAGTTGAACAAATAGTAATTTAATAATGCTAACAAGCTAATAAGTTAGCTACCACCGTAACCGTTTAAATTCCGCATCAGTCGCTAGCAAGCATCTAACTCAGAATGCCAGTTGTCTTTTGTGTAGAATTCAGGCACACTATTTCCTGAAAAAGATTTGGTTACACTTCTAAAACAATTTAATAATAATAATAATAGCTTTACTGAAGCATGCAGAGGTATACTCCAAATGGCGGAGTTCACTACAATAGTGCTCTTCCACTCGACCATATAGCACATACTATACATATGGTATAACCTATGACCTGCTATTTGCTAGTCTTTTTTAGTTATTTAACTGTGTATCTCGTGATTATCGTTCTGAATGTTATTTTCATCAAGCATTTGTCTTGTCTGAGTAAGAATCTAAATACACTGCACTTTTTGAACATGAATGGAATAAAAATTGTTTGGAAAATATTGCAGATGCTTCTCCACAAACTACTGACTTTGATTTAAAAATTGACGGAAAAAATAATAAAGTCGCAACCAGTGAACATAAAATAACCTACAAAACAGCAATTCAGTGCAAGCAATGCAACAGAGCCACACGTTCATAGCATGTTGTTTATGTCAAACAAAAGTTACCATTATAAATCGTGAAATGCACTATCTGAGAATGTCATTGATTTTTATATTTAATTTACTTGCAACTTATGGTGTTCAGACGAACTGTCTGCTCTGATATGTTCAAAAGTTCCATAAATATGTGCGGATTGAAATAGTCGAACACTGTATTCATAGTGGAAGGAAAACCATTTCTGAGTCTGTTTTCTGTTCATGTATGCCTGTAATACAGTAGTTCATCTATACTTGTAATATGCGTCATACACCAACTTTATATATTATCTCAGATCGAAAAATGTTTATTTGTAATGTGTAAGATAATCATTGTAGAAGAATAATGTAATGCAGATCTGAACACCATGAAACCTATTAGCACTTTATGAACTTTGAGATTATTTTGAAGTCTATTTTTGCGGTTTTTTGAATCGAAGGGCAAACCTGCTTATAACACACTGGGCAATTCGAAACGCCTAAATGAAAGCTCGTCTGTTATTCATCCGAAGATTTGGATGGGCTACAAAACAGTTTTAAACCTAAGAGGTTCCATATAATTATGTACGTGATAGTGGG
This sequence comes from Callosobruchus maculatus, assembly GCA_951848785.1. NCBI lineage: Eukaryota > Metazoa > Arthropoda > Insecta > Coleoptera > Chrysomelidae > Callosobruchus > Callosobruchus maculatus. The sequence continues at coordinate 5,400,410 of CATOUR010000110.1, read as the reverse complement.
AACTAGTTTATTTATTTAAATCATTGAACCAAAAAAAAAAATATAACTGCTTTCGCATATGTGGATAGGATATCTTCTAGATATATTATTGTTTATAATATTGTGAAGTGTATGTCTGTAAAATATCAGCTATATTCGTAACTCTAAATTATTAATGTGTGCCTAATTAACTAAATTTTCTGTTCGGCCTAAGATTTTTTGTATTTTTTTGCCTTCCTGAATTTATAATTGGACTAGACGTTCATGTTCTGAGCATCAGAATAAACATGTTCAAAATCTTAACCAAAGAGCCATCCCAACACTGGCATTACTTTGTATATTTCTGACTGCAGTCAATGCTACTCTACGCACTATAATCTATGTTAATCATAAACGTAGCTGAACAATTCAATTCTTTGTTATTTGACTGAGGTCGTTGTAAGTCATCTATAACACTTGTCCAGTGTGGTATAGGTTATTATGCATTGCTAAAACAAGATGGCTGCGGTGCACTGAACAACACAATCTCTTGTAGCTGTTAGACTCTTAAAACTCCTTTGGACTGTTTTCTTTTTTTTATCCAAATTTCGAGTATATATCACCGAAAACTGCTAAACATGTAACTATTAGGAAATACTACATTAAACGGAGGAAAAAGCTGTGATATGGGATTTAGGAAACAGTAATTAGGTTGGCGACAATTTCGTTACAGTCGCATCTACATAAAAAGTTAAAATTTGTTTAAAAATATATTAACAGTACAAATTACTATATCTTGCTCAAAAAAGTACAATATTTTAAACTGTGTTACAGTAACTTTATTACTCGCTTTATTATGACCTCTATAATCATTTACCCACAAAACAGTATACATATGGTTGAATACTATAATCGTATAGAATGTAGATATATCTCATAAGTTATAATTATATTATTATTATAATTCGTAGGCTAGCACGTAGTTATTTCTGTAAAATACTTAGTAAAACTTTTATTGGTGATATATACAGAATCAGCTTTACATTTTTTTCATTTTCAGTTACCTTTTTTATTTAGTGCATAATTTGCAAATTAAAACAAACGAATTAATCATAAATAATCCTCAAATATTTGTGAAAGTAAATAATAATAACTTGTAACAAGTGTACAAATGCTAGCTGAAAAATTATGTCTACCAGAAAATGGGTCCATTTAGTAAATGTTTTTGATTGCGTTTTTCTCTTCAGTATTTTTGACTGCATTTGCATCATGAACTTTTATACAAACATCAATGCTTCTGTGGTTCAATAGGAGTTGGCTATACGAAAATTTTTCACGTTATCTAAACCCTTTGAAACATGTTTTGCCCTCTTGGATCTAAATCAATGAAATTATGGTGTTTTCAGAATAGTTCTGTAAATATTTTGTAATTATTGGTTTTTATATTTTGTCCACTTGAGTCGTTCGAAGTATATCATTTTCTTTGTGGACCAAATATCAGAATTTAAAGAATAGCGAGCTGTGAATAATATATTGATGCAGCTACTCTAAAAATTTCATTGTCAAGTTTCCATTTGCAAACATATTTTTTGACGCAGTATAGTAATAGTTAATGCAATATGATATTTGACTAAATGACCCGAATTAGGACAAAAGTAAAGCGGATAAATAATTAGCTTAATCTCTCTAGAATGCCATTGTGTGTGTTGATGTCTAGCGAATGGTATTTTTTTCTCTGTTGTCTGCCTACAGTACGACAAGCAAGACGAAATGTACACGAAAGTCCTTAAGTACCTCAACTGGGGTTTCACGGGCATGTTTACCGTCGAGTGTATCCTCAAGATTCTTGCATTTGGCGTCAGGGTAAGAGCAGAGGAGTAGGCTGACATTTTCTTTATGGTTTCTTCTTTTTTGTAATACGCTATGTCTTGCTTTAGGGTCAAGTGCTTTTCTTCATTGCAATAGCAAAGCTACAAAAGAATTCTAGAATCATCCGAAAGTCACATGTAAAATAGGGCTGAATAGCTGGCCTCCATGCGTTTCGCAGCCTTGGCGTCAGTTCTTCGGGAGTCTGCCAATAGGATCCTATACATTCGGATTGGCAAAGTGAGGCTGAAGCCTAAGCTACGGATGGTATTGGTACCGGTCGAATAGCCCAAGAACCTCTGACTAATGCCTATACTTATGGTCCCTGAATTCGAATGTATGCTTGGGTTTTGGGACAGCTTCATAACACTGATTAGTTTAGTATCCTACGTAAAGACAATTACTATGTAATAATCTTTTTAAAGGCTACTGAAAAACATTGGAGTAATTTGAGAAAGTCGTTCACTATCAGATATACTTCCTAACCATCTGTTTCTGTATAAAGCAACTTTAGCTTATTTAAACTGTAAGAAAAGCACTAGCCAAAATAGAGGAACAATGGAAATAACGCAATATGAATTTAATGACAAATTATGTTGGACTAACCCAGACATCTTTGCTAGTTATATTTTCTCCTACTTTATACTAACCTGTATAGCTCTATTTAATGCGTTTTGTGTAGATTTGTACACTTTAACCCATAAACACAACATTTAATGTTGAACGGCAATCCTTATATCCATTAAGCACACGAAATAGCATGCACATCATCGCTTGCTTGCTGTTTTAGAACGAGTGTTAGCACAATGCATATCGTAGCTCATTATAACCTCTAAAATAAGTGGATCGAATATGCATTTCGAGATTACTGTCCTAATGAAACAGTCATGTAGCCACTTGTTGATGGCAATCATGTGAAGAGAATATATGAAATAATTTCAAAAGTACCTACGTCTAAGAGGGCATAATACTAATTGAAACTAACTAAACTATCCAGACGTTTGAATAAATCCAGCATGTGATTCTAAATATGGAGCTTTAGGAACATGACGCTGTGAATTCCTGTCCAGATGTCAATACCGACATGGACAATAATAAAAAAATGAAAAAAAAAACGTTTTCTGACCAGGACAGCCTAATTATTACAAGACAATATAATTTAGTTTGATTTATTCCGAATTCGTCTGTTTCCAAGAACACAAATGTGAACACTACAACGAATTTTAATAGAACAAAGTTCAATTATTCAGGGGGCTGAATTTAAAGAGATCTAAATCCAAGAACAGAGACCCGCCTCATTGAAAATGCAGAAATTTAGTTTATTAGAATCAACATTTTGCCAACAAATCCCAGATTATAGCAGAAAAAAGATACAACATCGTGAAAATATATAGGTCACTAATACTGTTGTATAGAACTGAATTTGAACGTTAGAAGCCCTCTCGATGGGGCGTTTGGAAGATTTTAAAATGTAAGTAATGCACAAAATGCTCTAAATTAAATGAATGGTTCGCGTTGCCAATGGAACTGTCCTAAGCAGAATGAATGTAGAGAGAAAAATCCTGAGAACTATTAAAAAAGTATATATGTTAAGAGCAAACACCGATTTCGGCCAATGGACGAAAAATATGGCCAAAACGCGTTTTGGCTGCTACCATTTTACCAATGTCCGCATTATCGCTTTCCGACTGTTTAATGTAGCCCAGAACGTGTTTTGGCTCAACAACGATTGCCAAAACGCGTCCTGTTCTACTGCGATTACCATAACGCGTTGTGGATTTTGTGAGTCTCAGCTTGTGAACGATACCTCTGGAGCTAGTGTATTCATTTAGTATTTGATCTTTGTGCGGGTTAGACAGTAGCTAGAGAGAAAGACCTAAGGTTATGTTTTAATGACGAACTGCAAAAAGTCATAAGTAGTAGCAATGATCATAGTAATATTTGTACAAGAGAAAGATACGACCAAACACTCGCAGAGGTAAAGGCGGCAAAAGCTTGTAAAAGTAACGGTGATACAATATCTTCGAAACAAAGACAACGATTGAAAAGGTATGATATTTTAAAAATTGGCTATATCGAAAAGCTAATTGAAAGAAAGACAGACGAAACAGCCGAACTGCGTTATTTTTGCATGACCCACGAGTTATTTGACATTATTCATTCCGTTCATGTGGGAGCTGGACATAAGAGATTGTGAGGTATGTTTCTTTCAGTTTTTTTTTCACGGACCTAAGATTTACAAGTGCTTTTTATTCATTTTTATTCATTTTAGTTATGGATTCTAAGCTCAGAGGAAATATTGTAACACAACACGGCAAATAATTGAGATTTATTTATTCGTAGTAGAATATAGAACGTGTTCTGTCAATCGTAGTTGACCCAAAACGCGTTCTGGGCTACATTGAACAGCCGTAAAGCGATAATTCGGACATTGACAAAACGGTAGCAGCCAAAACGCGTTTTGACTATATTCTCCGTCCATTGGCCGAAATCGGTGTTTGCTCCTAACATATATAAACCCAAAAACATCAGAAAATGAGAATTCCTTATGCTAATAATATTAATGGCTGGAAAATATGAAAGAATGGATTGCTGTAAGTTTAGGTAAGAATAAATCGTTTCAAGAAGAGAATTTTGCTTGTTTCAACTCTGATATTGCTTTACTTGTAATTTACATCTGAAATACTTATTATTCATTGAAGGAAAGTGACCATTAGAATCTATTCAGATATTTAACCTCATAAAATAAATTGAACTCCCATAGCAGGTCTTTTGACGTTTGGACAGCTTGAGTTTTTATATAGTTGCAATTAGCATTAGAGATACTTTGCTGAAAAACCTGGCCCAGCATCTAGTTATGTACATATATATACTTGTAGAATTTTATTCTAGTAGAATTTGGAACGCAAAGGTTTAATACTTATGGCCTTGATATTATGTAATCATTAACTGCGAATATTCCATCCACAACTTGCTCGCTTTTAGAGTGTGGCAACGCGCATGTCTTCTTCTTCATCTTTTTGAGCTTTCACTTTACCACTCACAAGCCATCAGTCGTGTCTATTATCTCACATATCGCCTGATCCTGCCGACTTTTCTTAACTCCAAAACTAAAAAGGTACCAAGAGGTAGGGATGATACTTGCGCAAACGGATAATCACGTACCAAGAACTGTGTTGTTGCAGTGAGGTAGAATATAGACTGCAAAAGGGATATCTGATATGGAAATCCTACACAGCTGTGATTAGAGGAGCATTTCATCAATCTTGCTAACTATACCTATTTTGATGTCCTATGATCAGTTAGGTACAGAAATTATATAGATTTTAGCACACCTTTTACACAACAGTTTAGGAATGATGCGTTCGTTTTAATTATCTTATGAAATTATTCAAATGGTGTGTGTCATGATTGTGTAATACTGAACACTTCTGCAAAATCAAATGATTTGATGATACCCATGTCTACAGCCTTAAAACAAGCATCGTAGATAATAGCTTATAATTCAGTGTACAGCTATGCAAGTTTGATGGAGATATTGAATAGTTTCTCTAACGACATCTCTTGTAAGGATTTTTAAATCAAAAATTTTTGTCTATATTAAAATTTAACTGCGAGAAAATATTTCTATAATTTCGATAGACAGATTGTTCTTTGGGTAGTTCTCGTTACATCATGAAGTTGTTTGTAGTATCACGAGAGTCCGCCCCTATTGTCTGACATCCTCGCCGTCATGAACATACTCTTTACGTTCCTGTTCCTATGCGAAACCGTTTTGAAGTTGATTGCATATGGTATCAAGGTAAAATATTCATAAATATATTCTATCTATTACACAGAAACACCTTATTGTATATTGTACCCTGACACAGATAGCTATATTATGCCCTTTTATTATACCTTGACACAGATAGCTTGATATATATGCTCTTATACATTTTGCAGCTGAACAGTTCCTACTCTTCAGTCCTTAAATATATAGAATTTTTTTTAAACGCCTTATGTATCAAGAAGAAAGTCCTACTGGATTAGTACACATTAGTGTGTAGTTTGGCAATTTTTAAATGCATATCTGTATTCTTTTATACTATACTTCACCTTGTTGATCACTTTAATGCTGAAAATGTTTATAGTTCATTGTAAATACAGTAAGTAATGAACTTGACTGATTTGACTTTTGCGATCATACGGAGAGAAACTAGTGGCGACGGTATAAACTCCTAAGGCTAAGTTGATTAAGATCGATGCACAAAAAATTTAGAATTTTAGATTGTAGTACAGACAAACTAGTGCAGAAGCAAACTGCTTATCAGCTCAATACAGTACCTTGTAAGTGTAAGAATCAATGAACTATAAACATGCATGGCATGCATATTGATAGACTGTTCAGCTACAAGTTACGACATTCATTAGAAATCAAGTACACTATTTTACCTTTGAAATATTTCACTTTGGCTCATTTCAAATCCTCCACACATATTTTAATCGTACATTAACTGCTACACTTTTTCCCCAATCTAATGCCTATAGCAATATGTTTGTTAGTTGTAACACTAGATTTTAGAGTAGAAATCCAGTATTTATCTGAGCATCGTATTCTATCACTGATTGGTGTAGCTACTACCAAGTAGTTATAACCTATTCTAACAAATATTAACCTTAACTTCCAATAGCCACGTTAGATTATGGAGTATACTGTACTGTACTAATATATTCATTAGAGCATGATAGTCTTCTAGCGTTTTACAATACCTCGTATAGAATGTATAACTTCTTTCCAGAAAAGATTCAAATGTCCTCTCCACGAAAGGAGTAGGTATCAAGTGAGGAACTCCTATTTATTCGATAATAGGAGAGCAAAACCAAGCAAATACATCATATTTGGAATCTTTACTGCAAGGATTCATATGCTGGTGGACAATGACCAAATTATCTCCTTTTTTGAGTTCAGTGTACTTCTCGTAGAAGAAAATCTACTTATTATATTGAATTATGTCCTTTCAAACAGTACATGTACTACACTTATGAAACGTGACTTCAACAACAAATTACTAATCATGGGCGAATACTTCTTGGTGCCATCTAGATGTCACACACTAATTCAAAACCTTTCAGTATCGCTACAGTGGCATAAATGAAAACGGCCTTTATTGACTGCACTCAATACTACTATATTGAGACAATAAATACATTTAAGAATTATAATATCGAATTCACAATACTTCATAATTTTGTCTTGAAGGCACGATATTGCCATCACTGGTGAAAGTAATACAAATGTTGTGTGTTCCAAGAAATTTGTACGAAATTGCTCAAAAAAGAGGATGAAATTGAGTTGTTGTCCACGCTTATAGTTTTTCCTTGACTATCATCTCTTGTAACTGCAACTTCCATTAGACTCTAGTCATGCTAACCGTTAACATAGATGTATTTACTACTTGATAATCCTAAAATATTTTTCAACAGAACTTTTTCAAAGATCCGTGGAATACTTTCGACTTCGTGACGGTCATAGGAAGCATAGTTGACGCAATGGTTGTGGAGTTTGGTGTGAGTATCTCGAAAAAATATCCATATGTAACTTAATATTGACAAATTTACCACTTTAACACAATTTTACACAGATATATGGACGCCTCTTTTGGAAGGTATAGAAAAGTATTTCTTCTCTTATATGTGTTTTGCACATGGTTGTGCACTTTTCAGCATCAGTTTGCACCAATTTTTTCATAAAATTGTATTCTATAGACACGAAACCTAAGAAGTCAAGCATTTTGAATATTCAGATCTGATTCTTAGCTCACCAAGTGTTTTGAGCAAGTATGTACTTTCTCTTTCCTTTTCAATGATAAGCAGCAATTGGCACAGCTCACAGATACTCATAGCTTTTTTAAATGTTTCTAAACCTTGGAGTGTAGAAATATTTCCTACCGTCATCCCAAACATGGTACTGTACATCAGAATTGGCAAGATTAAGGACAAAGTAAGTGAAAGTTACGTTCACTCTATCAATTTAAACGACTGAAAGGAATTATACGCTGTGCATCCACAGTTGGGTTGAAGATGTGGTGAACGCATATTCCAAATAGAAAACCTAGAAGAATTTAATATACTCGTAAAACGTGGAATCAGCAAATTCTTTATCACTATTTCTGTATTTGGTGGTATTATTGAAAATTGTTTAAGTGATGCACATCTATCTGAAGATGCACAACGTCCACTAAGAAAGACTTTCACCAACTAAAGTTATCAACAATCATGAGGTTCTCATGTTGAATAAAACCATTTCATATCAACACTTTTTGCTATGCCAGCTAAATCGGTGTCGGAGTCTGTAGAGTACAATTTTGTGGTTTGTGTTTCGAAAAAGATGAGGGATTTTTGTGATATTTTGCTTAGAATTTATTACTATATTTTTTGTTTTCTTTAAGGAAAGGGCGGCACAAATGACAAAAGAAAGGGTAAGCATTGACTTTATATATCTAACGATCAATCAGTTTTTGAAATAGGCTAGGGTGTATAGAATTCGAAAGTTGTGCTAATATTCGTTAAAAATTGAATAACATTGAAGGCGGTTGCCGTATAAGTTTTTGTTTATCAATGCTAATTTGACCTAGCAAGGGAAAACCTTGTTTCGTTGCAGTTTCATACCTCTGCGCGTAACGTAAAGAAATAGAATAATCAGATCCAAAAAGATGTTTGAGACTTTCAACGACTCCATAATAGACGAAAATATAAGTATTGAAGATATTTAAAAACAAATTTTCATATTTTGGTTGAATAAATAGTCTAAAAACCACTAACGAACACCAGGTTTGAATATTCCTTAGAAACAAAAGTTTGCATAAAATTTAGTATCTTACAAAAAAGGTCGCTTTTCCTAGGAATACAATTTGTGATACTTGAAAGATATTTTTGTTGACTTATCAATGGTTATTAGTCAAATTTGGAAAATTGTCAAACCATAGTTTGGAATGTTATGCCGCACTCCAAATAGGACGTAAGCTGTATATACGTGCTTGGAAATAATTTGAAAAATAACTAAAATATGCTAAAAAGCTGAACAACTTTGGAGGAGCAGTAATATCATAAAGGAGTTTCCTGCACCATAATAGTATTATCGTCCTTCCAATCAAGGCATAAACAATACAGTCAGACGGATTTGAATTATACACAATATATATTTGTTATTACAACCCTCTCACTTCAGATATCTGTTCCACATGCTCTTCGTAAATTTTTAAGCTGCCATGTTAAGCAAAAACTTGTTGCAGCGCCTACCGTGATCTTAGACTTTGAGTATTTGTGCGTACCGATGTTTTAGATTAGAACATTTTCTGTGATACTAACAGCCACAAAGAGAGCAAATAAGTGTTAAGCTAGTTTAAAGGTTAGTCTAACAATAGTATTTAGCAGTACCAAGTATAGCGCTAGCAATTCCAAAATGCAGTCAAACGATAAGTTTCGAAATGGTAAGAGGCAAGTTGAAATTTACATATATCTTTGTTGTCTATAAAATCCCCAAAATCGTATAAAGTATTGTACCTTCAAAATAGAATCATATAGGCAATATAGTATTTCTATGAGGATTAACAAGACAGGAGATAATTAGGTTTTTTATGTTAATCTTAAATGATTGCAAAATTAGACAACAAAACAATATATCTATGTTTCTTTTAGCACCTTTTGAGATAAAATTTGTAGAAACTGAAGAAATCACCTTTAACTGCTTAGAAGTACTCTATACTGTATATATAATTAGTTCTAAAATGAAACTCCGACAAAAAAATCCACATTTGTTTAAGTACTCATCAAACACATAGAGGGACAACATCGGATTTGAACATCTCTCTTTTTACATTGAACATATAAAATGTTAAAATATTTCCATATAAATTGAATCGGATTGTTACAGATCAGTACAGTTAACGAAAATTACACATAAAATATCTAGTATAGCTTGAAGGATCGACTCTATAAGACTTAAACAGAGGCCTGCTAGTACGCAGTATTGGTAGAGCTAGAGAGAGACTGAATTCAAATTTAAAGCATTGAGGGGTATGGGGACTTTTATGACTTACTCCTTTAGAGTACGTTGCTTACCATTACTTTACGGACAACTCACGTACGTTTAAGTTTAATAAAATCGAAAAGATGTACTCGCAGTAATAGTTCACTTAACATGAACAGCACCGTCTTAACTGTACAATTATTCCAATTATTCCAAAATTATTTCAATGTTGACTATCAGATAGTAGCCATTTTTGGGTGGAAAGATATATGCAACAGTTTCCTCTTGCTCGGTATACCTCCATTTCGATATTTAATCCTAATTTGACTGGACTATTAACAGTGGACGTTAATTTTTGTAGAGGCCACCTGATATACCCGCTTCGATAGGAAAGTGGATGCAGGTATGTGTTTTCCGAGTTTGAAAAACTCTCATTCAATTATTTGACATCGCTGGCTGGCTTTGATATTATGGCGTTTGTATTAATTGATCATGAGTGTAATTCAGTATTGCAAATACAAGAAATGCAATTTTGTAGCCTTTTAAGATACAACAATATCTGAGGCACATTTAAACTTAAGTTTATTTCACGTTGACGTGATATTCGTATTTTTTAAAAACTGTTAACCCTCATCGAATTCTGATATTTACAAAATGTCAGTTTTTCCATATAATCAGCCTTAGAGATAACAGTTACAAGTAGATAAAACTCGAAGAATCCAACTAAGTTCTTTTTGTCGGGTATTGTATGCAATATTATAGCATTTGAGTTTTTCAAATGAGGAAACGCATTGTATTTTTTCTAAGTAGAGAGTTGTGAACTAGGGGGTGTGCATGTTTTTTTGAATCTAGGTAAAGGTATAGTCGGCAAAGCTTCATTCATGTTCGTAAGTATTTACTGTGGAGTGACATCACACAAACAATAGACACCAGTGACACACTACACCCATTTTAGTTGTATATAGATTAGTTACGTCTTTAGTTGAAGCTTAGAAATAACATATAATTACAACCGAGCTCTTTCTAACCTTAGGTGGAGTCAGGAATCAGCATTTATTTTATAAAACCCATGCCTGTTCATATCATTTTACAGACCGATGCAACGTCTGAAAGAAAAGGGGCTGTATGACACAAAAGAATTATTTTTACTCATTTGAATACGTTTTGATTCCTTGCACTACCTAACATTGGAATAGCAGCTAAATAGGCTAAAATATGAGGTCATCACTTCAGAGTGTATAAATAATAAAACAGTGTAGCTCAAAAACTGCCACTATATTTTGCAGAAAGTAATCAATATGTCAGGCAGTTATTATTAGTGTTTGTGTTTACAGTTAATAATTCTCAAATTAAACATAATTTTATAATGCTTAGGATGTGTATTAGCCTGGCATATTGTTTTCATGTCTGGGGTGTTGTCGCCCATTACCCAGTTAACAATTTTCCCGTAGTTGTTATTTTTTAGGGTTACTTCAGCAATGAAGCAAAAACATCTTATGTTCTTTATTTCGACTAAAATATAGACATTATAAGGCATAAGAACGTCGGAATTTTCATCGTATTAAGCAACATGGCAAGAGTGTCGCTAGATATAGCTAAAGACGCTGCCCACATTAATAAAATTCAACGAATATTTTTATACAACACAGACACATACAATTAAAATTTAATTAAAAAACGATCAAAAATTGGGTACAGCATACATCTGCACGATTGGTCAATCGCCAATCTTCTTCTATGGAGTGCAGATGCATGCTGTACCCAGTCATTTGTCAAGAAATGGACTTTGTGACCCCATACTTGTTTGACTATAGTTTGGAATAGTCTACCAAGATATGTCTTTTGCGGTCCAGTATGACTTTGTTCAACGCTCATATTAATTAACTGTCCCAACAGCCATGATATACTTATATTCAGGTTTGACCTTTGTGGCATCTTAGGAAAATGATGTGTATCCAATATGGCATCTAAATAATCTCTCTGTGTAATGCTACCAGCATTGATAATATTTTTTTGTTATTCCATTTTCAAACTACTTTCTATTAAGTAAAGTAACAGATGCTGATAAAATAATTTATTGAATTGAGTTTATTGCTAACAGTCATATAAATGTTTATTTTACAAGATGTTTATACTCTCGAGTGGTGACTGTGGTATCTAATATAGTTATCGTAATTATTGCCTGCATTAATTTAATGAAAAATACTACCTAACTATATCAGAATCTGTAATGTATTCTTCTTAACCCAAAATAATTAGTTGGGTGACTATTTTGAAATAGTTTGATTTACTCCTTCTTTAAAGCAACCAAGTTGCTACTGCTAGCTTCGATGCTTCGATACTTTTCCCAAACGGTTCCATCTCGATAGTAATTGTTACGAACTTGGTTCTTTAGAATTTTTTTCATCAATGAGCAGACCGCGAAGGAAAATCCTGAATACCAGTCGTACCGCGACTGCTAGAAATGGTCTCAAGGTACCCAGAATTGATTTGATACCCTAAATCGCCTAAAATATTTGTAAAAGCTAAATCAGCATTGGCCCGGAAATTTCTCTTAACGGTCTGAAGCTCAAGGTTGGTCGAGATAACATCGTTTTGTTAGTTTACAACTGAAAAAGTGTGGTGCATTTCTATACAATTTTTTATCCTTCTTGCTATGCCCTAGCTTTTATATGAAACAACACACTTTGACTGGATAGCTTTGTTAAGCTACCTCGTGACCTCGTGTAGAGTGAGATAATCACTCAAATCCCATTTTCAATGGTTCCTTCAAGAAGAATCTCCGCACCTCAAGACTGTTCTTAACATTTTGATATTCAGAATTAGATACGGCAAATTAAGAATGTCGTTTCAAAGCATCCGTATATAATATAGACTGCTTGAGCGAATAATGTCCTTTACGGTAAGGAGAGAGATATTGCGTATGTTTAAACCCAGCTAGTAGTTCTTACCACTTCGTCATCATTCAGCTATAAAATTCTCCAACTGTAATGTGTTTAGCGCTGCAACAAATATAGTCGATTCAAGTCAAACCTCATTTAGGACTGTTAATCTTGTCATTATGATGAACATTGACAAGCTGAATTTTCTGCATCTTAAAATTCATTCTGAAAATTTCATTTCTAATAAGCCATACAATGTGGCAATAAGGTGTACCTCTTGACTCATTTTTATGTTTTGTCAGCAAGTACCATTACTAGTGTCTTGGTCAAGACTTCTTAGCTTAGTCCAACAAGTATCCTCAATGTTGCAACTAGAGAAGCACCACCAACTAGTTTACATATCTCCTTCCACAATCACTGAAGGATATTGGAACTTTGCCGTTGTTTGTTCCTCAATTCCTAATCGTCCTGAGATTGTCCAACTAGCTCACCACAGGGTTACATGGTTACTGACAGGGATACTTGATCGTCATTTGTATTATTTATTTGGATGTAGTTGAGGATTTTCCAGTCTTAGGTCATTCCAGGATTCTCAATTTTCAACCCCTTTTTTCGAGATAGGTTTTTCTAAGGCTTTTCGAAAGCGAGCAATAGAAAAAATGTATCAGGATCGGTGTAGACAAATATTTAAAGCTTACCTTATGCATATACTAGAATGACGTGAATCGATCGAGAAATGTCATTCCAGGTTTTGGAGAGCTATTACATACTCCTTTTGTAGGCATAATTGGACAGCGTATTCAGATTTTGAGAACCTTAGAAAGTACACAGAACCTTTATTAAACATTATACGAAGTATTATAAATAAAAAGGTGCAATGTATCAAGATTCAATTTCTTGTTCTTGAAAGTTATGTTATCCAAGAAAGTTACTTAGGCACCGAGTTTCTAGTGTCTGTTTCCAGTTGTTTGGAGTAGAAATGCTTTAACATTTACCGATCGTTGTATGAGGATCATTGCAAAAATCTCAAATGTGATGATACGAATGAGTTAATTCATGTATATGAGAAATGACAAGTATATACAAATAAGTTGTAAATTTTCAAATTACTTAAATCTGAATACGTTTATTGCTTTTTTAACTCTTATAAACTTTTTACACATATACTGATTTTCCAACTACAAAACAATTCGTTGAATATTTCAGGAAAACTTCATCAACGTGGGCTTTCTACGGCTATTTCGCGCTGCCAGACTGATTAAACTCTTAAGGCAGGGTTACACAATACGTATTTTGCTGTGGACGTTTGTACAGAGCTTTAAAGCCTTGCCATATGTCTGCGGGTTGATCGCAATGTTGTTTTTTATCTACGCCATCATCGGCATGCAGGTGGGTTTATTTACACATTTGTTCATTCAAATTAATCGATGCACTTTAGTCGAAATTACTATACCTAGCGCCCTATTGTGAAAATTCATTGCTATCATCTACGTCACCTCCAGATTTTTCTATTTTCACTTTTTTAGCATACAGCTGATAAGTTTTATATAATAAGTGGGAGATCTGATTTGACCATTATATAAATACTGCAGCTTTAAAGGCCTTCGTTATTCTTAAACTTTACCTATCATACACTCACCGCCACGAAAAATGGCGCACCCGACAGTTTATATATAATTCCTTTTTTTATTGTTTGGTGATGTTTTGTTGTTTTAATAATTTATACACAAATGGAGCAACGTGCTCCAAGTAATTTCCAACGTTAATCAACCATTTATTTGAAAAAAAACTGTTTTGTTACAATACTACAAAAACATAAATTGGTAGTTTGCTAAAATGACCTTAAAAAAACTGGGCAGGAGCATTTTTAATAACGAGTGTTACATCCGCGTGCCCGAATGATTGCTTGCATTCTTCTTAGCATACCTAAAATCAAATGACGATTGTCTTCTTGAGAAATAAGGTCCCTTTCCTCTAAAAGAGAGTGCTACAATTAATTTAAGGTTAAAGGAATAGGAACAAGACTTCGTGTTCTTCGCCCAAGCATGTCCCAGACATTTTCAATTGGATTCGCGTCTGGAATTAATGCTGGCCACTCCACGACATCAATATCTACATCGTTTAAGTATTGTTCAGTAACTCTCACGGTGTGGGGTCTGGCATTATCATGCATGAGAATAAAATTATTTCCAATAATATCAACTTAAGGAACAACAAAATCTTCCAGAATTTCTTCAATGTACCTGACAGCAAAGACCCCCTCGGAATGATGTATTACTCTGAGCGTACCTCCAGAGAAATTCCAGCCTACACCATAAGTGAACCACCTTGGTAGCCTACCATAGGACTAAAGATACCTGCAAAACGTTCTTGTGGTCTTCACCATGCCCTTTCACGACCCTCTGGAGACCGCAGGCTAAATCTGGACTCATCAGTAATAAAATACACCCCCAATCATTTTCACTCCAGTGCTCATGATTACTCGCAAATTGAAGTCAATGACCTCTAAGAAGCTCTGAACCTCTAGCGGGTCTATGACTACCAAGACTGCCTTCACCAAGTCTTCGTCTAACGGTCCGTTCGCTTAGATTGGTATTTAGGACGTGAGAAGTCGATTTCTGATTTCTGTAGCTGTAGCATGATCATCTCGTAGACTTAGTAAGATGATAAAGCGATCATAATGAGCGTTAGTCCTTCGTTGGGAGCCAGTGTCAAGTCGACTAGTTTAACATCCAGTTTCCGAAAAAGGTGTATAATTACGGTGCACAGTGCTGTTTGACACGGGATGATAACGTTGTTCAACATATCGCTCACTTCTTCCGTCTTGAATCAACGCAACCATATCAGGTATGCTTAGCTCAAATAAACGCAGGAAAACTTTGACAAACGTCTGTCAAATTTATTACAAACAATAAAAAACCCATGGCCAACTATGCACTTTTGAGTGATACAATCGTACAATTTCCATTTCAGTGCACTTTATATTAAATCCATTTTTTTTTCAAATAAAAGGTTGACTGTTATTAGGAATTGATTAAAAATTGATATTTTGCTTGTGGGTAAGTATTTAAGTAAGTATAAAATCCCCAAGTGCTCAGTTTTTCGTGCCAGTGAGTGTAGTTTTCACAGCATCCTCTATCAAGCGCCTTAGGGTTATAATGCGGAATACTCAAAATTTTCAAGACTCATACTAAACAGGCACACTTTTTTATTAAATAAGGTCAAACCAAACTTTCACGAATAGCTTAACTTTGAGGATAAGGTTATCAAATCTATCATTTTACTAAATGGGCATTTGTATTATGTACCCACAAAAACACATTTTCAGAGTTTGAAGTTCGTCAAAGATATTAATAATATATAGATTGCAATAGCTATAAAAAGTTATTCTACTGGATAATGGCTAGAAGCGAAATGCTATATGCTAAATACAACCTTAAAAATTATGAAAACTTAGATAAATGCTGTTTGGTATCGATTAAAATGTTTTATTGATTATCTTGTGCTTTCGCTAGTTCAAAGCATATTTTAAATGAAATATGAAATGAACTCAAAACTCACTATGTTCCGATCTGGAGCTCGTATCCGCTTTCCAATCTCTCAAATTAGTCAAACCTTCTTTTATCTCCGAGAACTGAGAAACAATCAGTGATAACAGTAAGGCATTAAATACTATCTTGACCTTTCTCTCAAGAGCTTGACTACGTCATGGTTTAATAGTGTGACACTGGACCTTTCGGTGCAGCAATAAATAATTGCCTTAATAACCCAGTACCTGTCTCATTAACTGGTATGAGACTATTTTACCATTCGTAGCTTACCAGCTTCACGCAACTCTGTCGGTTTGGTACCAGGCCACGTAGCTATTGGTGGAAATGAGTGTCCAGAAGAGCTTGCCAGAAGAGACGCAAGCATGCCATTCTTCGGTCTAAAACCAAACTGTGGCATAAGCAAAGCTCTACCACAGCATAATAAACAACCAGCACAATAACTCAAGTTGGCGGAAATTACACGCGCATCCCCACTTTTGGATGATTTTTTGTAGGGATGGTAACGGTACTTCGATACTTACCGTACCGTACTTATGTACTAATATCGACTATTTTTATCTTAGATACTGTTTGAGTGATCCCAGGCTGGTATCGCTACTTTTGTATCGAAAATAATTATATAATTATTGAGGGTTGTAATCAATTGCACAAAATTCTCTGTACGAACCAAACGCGCCTATGAGGCTAAAAAATGTCGAGTTGGTCAGTACCAGTCTCGATATTTTCATTTTCGCATCTCTACCCAAACTTCACAGCCGTAAAATCATCCATAAATCCTCCCAAGGTCAAATTTTGTGGGAACCATTTTTATATAGGAAATCCTCAGAGATATTATGCTGGTTATTTATTATGCTGTAGCACTACTCTGTTGCTTGATACTTTAGACTGGCTTTACGTCTATTCGATAGGTATCAGCTGACAAGGAAGTGGATCTCAGATTTAATTTTTTTTGTAGTAGTCTGAATTGGCAACCCTACAAGTCAGTACCGTCTTTTTACTGAACATCCCATTGTCAAAAAATAATTACTATTTTTGTGAACAAGAAATGGATTCAATAGGTATCTAAAAATTCACAGTAAGCATGCTTGACCAAAACAAACACATTTTTTCGTTTATATATTATTAAGCGTCAATTACTCGTCAGTAGCAGTACGAGCACCGAGTGCAGCCCTGTACGTATGCCATCAAAAGAATGGTCAAGATTAATTTTGGGGGATTTTTAGTTATCACTAGCCGAACATCTGTTCGCTGTTGACATGGCTGACAGTCAAAGTATCGAGTAACAGGGTGTAACCCCACTAGGCTATCATGAGGCTGTCAGCCGATGGTCCAACGCGGAACACCAGCGTCTGGTGATGTCTTTACTCTAGATAAGCACTAGACCAAAGCTGCTTACAGGCCCATATCAGCGGTTCACTAGCTGGCTAGAGGAATGATATTAGGCAGGTTATTGCTCTTAGTACTGGACATGGTCACTTCAGACAACGTCTTTAGACTCTTCGAATGTCCAACAGGGAACTGAAGCGTTGACTTTTCCAGCAATCTCAAGAGACTGCTCGGCATAGTATTTTGGACTGCGAGGCACTCGAAGCGAGGCGAAAGACTCTGTTTGGCCAGATAACAAAACTGTCTATGCTATTGAGAAAAAGCTCCTAGAGCAGTGTTGCCAGGCAGATCAGATTGAAATTCGCTACTGAGCCCCCTTGAATGTCGCTACGTTGTCGCCACACAAAAATAACGTATATTTCAGCCTGTGTATAACTTTATTCATGGGGGGGGGGTTCAATTGATGTTAGGTATATGTATAATATAATATTGTTTGATAAAGACACTGTGTGTCGAAACAATTGTCACAAGTTTTTTAAATAAAAGTGGCGATCATTCATCGGAAATACTTTTTTCTATTAATACAATATAACATTTCATTCAAATATAGTTGATTACCCGATACATAGTCTCAACACAGCATAGTAAACAACCAGCAGAATATCTCTGAGGATTTCCTATATAAAAATGGGTGCCACAGAATTTGACCTTCGGATGATTTTACGGGTGTGAAATCTGGGTAGAGATGCGAAAATAAAGATATCGATATTTTTTAGCCAAGTAGACGCCAATGGAGGCGCGTTTGGTTCGTGATTATTTTCGATACCGATACCGCTACAAAAGTAGCGATACCAGCTTGGAATCGCTCAAAAAGTATCTAAGACAAAAATACTCGATATTAGTGCAGAAGTATTGATACATTTCAAGTATCGAAGTATCGTTAGCATCCCTACAAAAGGGGGGATGCGCGTGTAATTGCCGCCAATCTGAGATATTGTGCTGATTGTTTACTATGTTGTGGTCTCGACACCAATACAAGATAGTTCGGACAAAACCGAAAAGAAGAATAGACAAGCAGTAATCAGTGGCGAAAAAAAGATAGTAACAGAATTTTTCGAAAAGTCGCTACAAATCGGTTTATTTTGTTAAATTGCCGCTACGTCTCAACGTAATAAAAATGTCGCTATTTTCGCGATAAGTTGCTATGAATGGCAACACTGTCCTGGAGTTGATGAAGAGCATAGCAATTAGCTTACCCGTCTAATAGGACGAGGCATACTATAAACTTCGGTTGACGTGTAAGGACCAGAATCCATCACAAACAACTAAATATATTCTAATCTAACTTTTATATCACAAAATATTAATCGTAAAACCACCAATCTAATGAACTATTGCTTTAACATATTATATACATTCAGTGTTGTTCTAAAACTACCAATTTTTATGTTTGAAACCTACTTTAGATCAAACGTAATATATAATGTCTGTTATCATTTGCAGGTTTTTGGTAATATAATGGAACAGCCGACAGAATCAATAAATAGGCACAATAATTTTAGAAACTTTATACAAGGTCTTATGCTTCTATTCAGGTAAGTTTGGTTGACATAAATTTGACGCAAACGAGTTAGATCAAATATCTCAAATGTTGCAGATGTGCCACTGGTGAAAATTGGCCAAGTATTATGCTCTCCTGTGTGAAAGGAAAAAAGTGTGATCCAAATTCTGGCAAGAAGGATGACGAGTGTGGACATAATATAGCTTATGCCTACTTTGTGTCTTTCATATTTTTTTGTTCGTTTCTGGTAAGTGCACAATTCCTACCTTTTGGATTCGAACCTCGGTATATGTCATTTGCTATAGGGTAACTGAGCTAGAGTAAACTTACGAGTTTAGTTGGTTCTTATTTTGGATCTATACAGATGCAGTGTTATATTCCTCAACACCTCAATATAGTTCGTGTTTTGGATAATTTGAGGGCCGCGCTCGCAGTTGTGAGTTTCAGTCTCGTTTGACATAAATAAAAAAATAGATCTCTCAAATCTTCAGTTCTGACTAAAAAAATCGAAAATATTTATTTTGGCTTTCGATTAAGATGAAACCTCGTGTTTTCGATAATTTGAGGGTTCTGATTACAAATGCAGTAGCAGTTTTGAGTTTCAGTCCCGCTTGACGAAAATGAAAGATTTCAGATATTTCATATATTCAGGTTTGCCTAAAGAATTGAATCTTCATTTGGATCTTTTTTAAGATCAGACCTCGTGTTTTGGATAATTTGAGGGTGCTGATTACAGTTTTGGTTGAGGTTTTCACTCTCAGTCTCGTTTGATGAAAATAAAAAAAAGTCACATGTTTCAGATCTTCAGGTTTGGTTAAAAATCGAAAATCCTTATTTGGTTCTCTATTAAGATGAAACCTCGTGATTTGGATAATTTGAGGGTGCTGATTACAAATCCAGTCGCAGTTTTGAGTTGCAGTCTCGCTTGACGAAAATGAAGGGTTTTAGACATTTCATATCTTCAGGTTTGGCTGAAAAATCGAAAATCTTTATTTGGTCCTCTATTAAAGTGAAACCTCGTTTTTTTGATAATTTGAGGGTGCTGATTACAAACCCGGTTGCAGTTTTGTGTTACAGTCTCATGTGACGAAAATCAAAAATAGAAAACATTTATTGGAATTTCTATTAAGATGAAACCTCGTGTTTACATAGTCCTCAACTCTTATAGGACGTTCGCGGTAGATGCACATCATAATACAACTTTTTTTTGAAAGAATCAATTTTAAACACGTTGGTTTTCAGATGTTGAATCTGTTTGTCGCCGTCATCATGGATAACTTTGATTACCTGACGAGAGATCCATCGATTTTGGGTGCCCATCATTTGGACGAGTTTGTCAGGATATGGGCAGAATACGATCCAAATGCAACGTGAGTACCCACAAAACTATTTTTTATTGTTTCGCTTGCTTTTGCGACGAAAAAAGCGAAAACGTTACAGTTTGAGAAAAATCGGTATCATCTTTTAGGGGAAAAATTCATTATACAGAAATGTACGATATGCTCAAAAACATGGATCCACCGTTAGGTTTTGGTAACAAATGCCCAAACAGATTGGCTTACAAGAAACTGATCAGGATGAACATGCCTGTGGATGATGAGGGGAAGGTCAACTTCACTACGACGTTTTTCGCGTTGGTCAGGGAGAATCTTAACATTAAAATGAGGCCTGGTAAGTGCATTTTCAATTAATGGTAGTTACTTAAGCCTAATTTTTAGAAAATACCAACTTTAGTGGAAAGAAATGTTAGTTTTCTAAGAAAAAATGTCTGTCAACATCACTCTGTTTTCCAGATGAGTGGCGGCTTGTGAAAATATTTATAGTGACGTTATTTTTGTTAAAGTGAAAGAATGAGACATTTACTGGATAATTTAACTTCAATACAAATAGTATGACAGCTAACGCAGAAAGTCTCTCTAAATGCTTGATGTAGTCTTGGTAAAATAACGAGTTATACAGAAAAAAGCGAGCATATAGAACAACAAAAAGCATTCCTTCAACTCTAATATGTATTTGTTCTGGATGCTCTGAGTGATCTGGTAGTGGTCTATCGTTTTATGGAGCCAATTCTCTATAGTTTTCAGAGTCAGTCCATTGCAGGTCATAAGGTCCTTATATTCACTAATTATATTCACTAACGAATATAATACTACCAATAAAAAAATCACTCAATTTGTACCAACCCAATAGTCGATGACAATGATAATATATTTCAGTCAGGGTTTGGTGCGATTTTATCTCTTTTTCAAAGGTAGTGATACGTAATATACATTTTCGACCTTTGTGGCTTTTGGATTTCCGGTTTTTCGCGTTTCAAGATTTTTGGGTTTTACGGTTACTGTGTTTTTTGGATTTAACGACTTCCTGGCGTTCTGGTTATAGATTTTGTGTTGATATTTTTTATTTTTATGTTTACGGATTATCATGATTTAGAGTTTTCAGGTTAGCCACTTTTTTGTTTTTGTCTGGTTTTACGGTTCTCTGGTATTACCGTATTTGCATTTTCAGTTCAGTCAGTTCAGGTAGAACTATAACGGGTTTGTAGAGATTTGTAGAGATGATGAAATGATCTCAATCTATAACCTACATGCTGAAAATGTCCCAGAAGGTAATAAACGTTAAAATCGAGTCATTTTTTTAAATAATGATCGCGAAGAGTATGGGAACATGTATTGAACTAGAATCTCGTTATTTCCAGCCGAAGAGATGGATCAAGCAGATGACGAACTTCGGGAAACAATAAAAATTATTTGGCCATTGCAGGCCAAAAACATGGTAGACCTTTTAGTCCCGCCTAGTGATCAGATTAACACTGGAAAACTGACTGTCGGTAAAATCTACGGTGGCCTTTTGATTTTGGAGAGCTGGAGGAGTACCAGGTTTGGACAGGTGGAACCAACTGGAGCACCGGTAAGCAGACCCACACCTTTTTGCCAACATTTTTATTTCTACTCATACGACATTTACTATAAAACTATGAAAGCGCGTCTATCTTATCCGAATCAAGTATTTATATAGAAGCTCTGTCGCATAATAGAAGGTTGAAGGTTGTGTCGGAAATTCGGTAGCATAACACTTAATTTGAGGTTAAGATACTTTGAGTTACTTTGAGATTTTCTAAACTTATTTGGTCTATAAGGATACCGCTCCTTCCATTAGTAGATTATACGTAGGCTACACCAAATTTGTTTGCAAACTTGATAAATAGAAAGGGGAATCATAGGAAAAAAATAAATTTTCAAGGTAATATCCCATTCATTCATTCATTCTGTAAAACTAATTGTTAAACCAGGTACTTGAGGTAAACAAACAGCAAAGGACCATTCTTTGTTCGGTGATTTCTTGAAGTAACCGAGGTAACAAGTCATTTAAAAAAAAACACACACACACACGATCATGTTTTCCACACACTTTGTGATTGCTTCACCTGGATTGGGACCAGTTGGAAACACCCATTGAGCCAATTGGCCAATAAATTCAGGTTAAAATGCATATATCCATGTTTCCCCACTAGTCATAATATCATACACACCTTTAGATCTATCTTAGACTAGAACTAGTCACAAATTGGAGTACCGTTTCCAGCGTCCTCGATATCCATGGCTGCCCTGATTATGTTAGAAACTTTCAGTCCGACCTACGTATATAGTTGTGAACCATTTGTCGTCTAATTCAACTTTGTATATTTACTACTAGAATAAATAAAATGATTGTTATTTGAGAACAGCAAGATGGAACATCTCCGATTATCACAAAATTCATCCACATCAAACTACCCTCAGCACAGTCTATTCATATGTTTGTACTTAATATTTTCTGGTATCTTTATCATGGATGTCAATATGTCGAAGCATTGAAATAGATCGAATATTCCATTTTTTTCCTTTAATTAACGGAAAATAGTAAACCCTAATTACTGCTGGTATGTTATCGAAATTGCCGCATGTCTAGTAGCGGATTTTAAACTGCACGTTGAAGGATGAATCGCGAATGTATTCAAGCAAAAATAACAGCATTGACACTTGCCCTAAAGGAATTATTTTGAAATCAAAACTTATGATTTCTTAGAAAACAATATAAACTTAAATTTGTAAAAGAGAAGTCATACATATTATAACGCAATATTAAATATTAGACCATCTTCTTCCAGTCAAAACTGTATGAGGTGCAAGTGCGGAGAATATATAAGTATAATAAGTTAGAGAGAAGTTTAAATATACTTTTTCGCTTTAAGTCAATTCGAACCAAGTTCCTATGTTTAACTATTAGGTCGATCGATGTAAGAGCTAAATGAACTACTCAAATGATACCCTATGGAGGCATTCTGTATCTGTAGAATGAGGACGGTGAGTAGTCTCACTGCACTTAGGCCACAACTCTCCAATAGAACATAACTCTGTTCACATATTTTATAACGTGTTCCACAGTTTCGTCTTCGCTTTCACATATTCTACATAGCGGCGTGTCACTTAAATGTGTCCAAATGATGTGGAGCCGTTTTCTTAATTGACAGTGGCCAGTTAGGAATCCTACTATAAAACGTAGATTTGACCTGGTCATCGCCAAGTACTTCTTGGATATTGCCCTGTCAAAACCTGCAAGGGTTTCCTTGGCAAGTTGGTATCCTCGTAGTTCTTCCCATCGTTTTACCATCTGGGCTATTTCTGCAACTGTGGTTAACGACATTCCAGAAAGGTCACATGGTCCTAAAATACTTTGGCCAGCAGCCTTCCTGGCTAGACCGTCCGCTATAGGGTTGTCTTTGTTGTTGTTGTGCCCTTTAACCCACCTCGGACAATACTGTTTTTATCTGAAGCATGGGCTAAAGATTTGTGGCATTCCGTTGCTAGCCCTGATGTGATGCGATCGATTTTCGGGGTTAGCAGTGCTTGTCTTATGTCGGTGCAGATTATTACAGTCTTGACAGATACATCTCTCCTGGTTAGTTCATTTGCATCTATCGATATCGATATGTCAGCCAGTTCCGTTTGAACGACGCTGGCATTTCTACCCATAGTCCATTTTATTCTTAGATTTAGAGATCTGGAATACACACGACATCCAGTGCCTTCCTGTAGAACTCTCGGTACTCCATACGTTAGCATAGGCCTAATGATTGTGGTGTACATCCAGTGGGTCACTCTTATCGACAGGCCCCAAGTGGGTCCCACTATTCGTCGACATTGTTCATAAGCAACATATGCTCTTTGGCCCTACTAAGTGAGAGTTCCACGTCAGCATTCTGCAGTCATTATAGACACAACTATTTGATTTTGCTGTTAAGGTTAAGCGTAGGGATTTGCTAAATCAAACTTTCAGCGAACAAAGGGACGTACATCCTTCTCCCGAAGTGTTATTACTCGTACAATCTTGAAGCACTTTGACGAAAACATCCTTGTGTTCATGCAAATGTTACTAGACTCTCCACAACCTTCAAATCTCAATTCTAAAGATTAAAACGTATTATTACTCGTAAACAAACATAAACAGACACGAACAGTGCAGCTCATCCAGAGAAGCCCGACACAAATTTTGTTAGAGTATTTCTTTTTCACGTGATTTTTGTGGCCGATCACTGTTGAAGACTGATTTTTAAGTGTGTATGTAGGTGTTGTACATATTTTTATAACCTTCACCTCCTCCGCCCCTTTCGTTGGAATTTTCCTATTTCACATAGATGTTTAATCAGTTTACCTAATTGTCGTTTATATAGATGTTTTCAGTTCCTTCACAAAATGCTTTGAGTGGAAAGAGTTATCTATCGAAGACCATTGGCAGAAGTTTGCCAGTACTGCTTGCCTGACAGTAGCCTATACTTTTCCATGCCTACTTCCTTGTTTTCATTTGCATCTTAAGGGATCCGTATACGTAGGAAGGTATATTAGTCATAGTCTAAGAAGAAGAAGAACGACCGCGTCTTCATTCATCTGTTTCTTCCATTGCATTCCAGTTCTTTACTAGCAGCTAAATTTTTGTATCTTTTTACGATTGTCTGCAGCCTTAAAGTTGGTGCCTGATTATGGCATAAAATGAAGCCGGAATCATTTCCTTTCTCAGGGATTTCTCTCCACGCAGCTCACATTATTATACTCGATATTTTATTCCGAGGATTTCAGTATATACTTATCCGTTTCCTAAATATACGAATCTATTAAGGTAATTTAAAGTCAAGTAATTCGAAATTGAAATTCGGGATAGTAACCATAATTGGTAGACCGCTCTTGTTTTAGGAAGAGATTTTAAGTAAATTATATACGAGCTATCTCGGAGATATTACTGATGAACTCACGTTTTTCATCAACCACCAGTTTTTGCCATTTTGATAATAATAAAGGACACAGACACACTACAATAATGTTTACCCGACATGCGTAACTTCTATCTTATATAGTCCATAACACTTTCTTCTCAAAGCATTAATATTTTTCTATGACCAATATTTATATTGCAGATAAAATATATCAAAATGATAATTATCCAGTATTTAAATTCCTGTATTTTAAATTATCCAGGCATACGTATGGAATTTGAAAATGTAGATAAACCCACAAGCATCAGTTTGTTTGTTCCATCTGGTCATAGAAAAAATGAAAATCCCTGTTAGATTAGGAAATTGCTCATGTTGAAAACAATGACAGTAGAACATATACATATATATGGTTTGTCGAGTAGCACTTAATACCTTCACACTACCTAAACCTATAAATTATACACGTACTAAGTAACACGAAATGTATAGAGATGTTAAAGTCATTAATATCTGAATCTCTTTCACTATTATAAATGTATCCAAATACAAAGCAAATTTACCGTAGATCATATATATTTGATACGGTTGGATGGATGGAGAGAATTTGCGAGCTGCTCTTTGGTCAATTTGCTAGCTACTGTTCACTACCTTCTGATCAGTGTCAGACAGCTTATCTACATATTTTTTCTTTGTCGGTGAAACCGGCCCTAATTAAACTCGCGTATTGTCAAGTCCACTAGCCAACTAGCGGACATTGTTACACAGCTTGAATTCACTATCAGCTATTAAATTCGAAAACTCGCACTTTGTAAACTCGCCCAATATAAATGAGTTTCAGTGATAAATATGACGAAGAAACATCTTTTTAAAATAAAGTTGTAATTTACGTTCCTAGCTCATGTTAGATGTTGAATGAATATAAAATATTGAGCAGGATTGAAAAGACAGTGAACCGCTTAGATCATATATGATATACGCTTGCACGATGATATTTGGATATGTTTTGTAAAACAAATTACCTAAGAACGGTACTTGCACATTAGATCAAACAATAAGTTTCTAAGAAAATAGTACAATATAACAGCTATACATTATTTTCAGGGATACGGCAACAGCCCTTCAGCAAATACCGCGGTAGTATATCATTATCCCACAATTTTCTTACTATTTCTTCACTGTCTTTCATTTTACTTCAATCGCATACACTGCTAGTTACTTTTTAAAAACTGAAGAAGGCTTCCTTATTATGTTTTGTTTATTTTTATCTCAATAACCAAATAGACACGTAAGTACATAAAAACGACGAATCGCCGACCACAACATATTGATCACTGGATATCTAGTCCGAATTGATCATTATTAAGGATTTTATTAATTTCATAGTCTCCTGAAATATGTTATTTGACCAATTTCAGTGAGCAGGTCCATTACCTGAAGCTTTTCTCTATTGTTGATTGAAACTAGAGGAGGTCACATATTTTGTATCGATCTGAATTGAAAAGATGTGATCCTATGCAGTTTTCTTGCGTACAGGCGTTAAAACAAAAAATTACTGAGCGTAGGATATCGCTGTGTGGTGCTTAGTCACCATAACTTTTCGTCCAGTAATAGTTTCCATTTTATTTTGAACCTTTAGTTCTGATGAATGAATATCGATTCTCTAACTTAATTCACTGTAAACTGGTTGGCGAAATTTTTGCTTTAAGAGATACCAAAAAAGAAGCCTGTATATCCAGAGTCCCAAAAGGAGCATGTACAGTTGAGATACGCTTACCTTGAAGCTAAAATCACCTCCAACAACACACCTATACACACACGTACACATCGAGCCGATCCACTCATATTTAATAATGTAATGTCGAACACCATACGATTACGAGTGACCATTTTTATGTACTGCATTACATTGCCACTTTTATCATTGAAATTTAGATCTATAATCTTCTAAAATAAGAAAGTCAGGTTAGATTCAGAGAATTATTCAATACAGAATACAGAGTTTATAAGATGGAATGCCCAAATTTGTTTGAACTTTTTAACTGCAAACATGAATATCATTACTAAAAACTGATTACTGAAAAGAGGCACTACAATGAGATGAATTTAATCATCTCTCAGGTAGAACAAGGAATTTTGTATAAAACATATCAAAACGGGAATACCGATACTTCTTCATTAATATCAGTAATCTGACTTTTTCATAGAATAAGATTGCAAAAATCCTTTTATCATCAATTATCTGTAATATATATTCAATGAGATAAAGATTTGAAAAGCAATTGGCCACAAATATACTCTGTAATATGCTCTTTCATTGTATCTTCATAATTGCCCCTTTGCCAGTTTTTATGAAAGTAACTAGAACAAAACAGCAATGTTTTCAAATTCTCATTCATAGTACAGTCCTGGTAGTAGTATTAGATCGTATCCTAGACTTTGGTTAACTATATTAGACAGCATTCTTTGTGCCTGTTGCAAGTAGTGTCGGCTTCAGATGAATAGTCAAGTATACATAATATACTGTTAAACAAAAATGTTGGCAAAAATGTTTTTGATATTTTACTTGACGCATTTCTTTCACCGGTCTGCATCTTATGTCGAATAATTTATCCATTTCGGCTTAAATTTACTAATACGCTACAATATCGTGTGATATCTAGTGTATCAGGTGGAATAGGACACTAGACTTTATCGAATTATAAATGTTGTGGTGTATCAGTACATTGACACTAACACAGCTATATTTCAGGTTCAGTATTTCATATATATCTGAGTGTTGGAATATGTAGCATCTGATAAAGTAGCAGAAGCTACATGTCATATGAAGATATAATTTAACCTTAAAGATGTAGAATTAGATCTTTGATCCTGAAATAAAGTTCACTTTGTATACTTATCCGCAACCAAACTATCTGTCTGTATTTTGTATCTAGCATCTATTGCATGCATTTGTGTAACTAATGATTTTGCAATACATGCATCTCTTCCTTAACACAAAAACAAGGTCTTTGGGGATAATGTTTGGAAACCTTCGGTTACTTTAGTTAGGTATATTTAATGACACTTCGTATTTTGAACGTCGTCTTTAGATACTATTCTAGAAAATAATTTATGAGCTGATACTCCTCCTAGACTTGTATATACATTAGTCCCGCTACATTTAATATAATTAAAATAAGCATAAAGTTACATTTAAATACAACATTTTTTAAAATAGCTCAGACAGTCTGTTGCTTTAAAAAATATTCATAGTTAATTTAAAAACACACCCAGTACCTATCCGTATCACGTTGTAGAGCACTGGCTTAGATAATATCAGAAGTGTTGTACTAAAAATTTACTATTTCATGCTTTGAACTATAGAATAAAGGTTAAAGAATGTGTAGCTAAAAGAAGTTCCAGGTATTGAGTGGTCCAGATTGCAGTAGGAATTATGTACTAACTGTGGTACCTATGACTATGTTCCTTACTTTCTATGAGTGCTCAGCAGCATGCTGATATGCCGATAATAAATATAGCAGATATAAGCGCATTGAGAGTAAATTATCTTGGAGTACCTTGATTATCATCGGCATGGAGTACAGCTAAATATCTTTAATAAGTACATTAGAACAGATTAACGATGGCTTTTGTTTCTTTAGATATTTAAGGCAGTGATAAGAAGAAAGGTATATTCGTTTAAATTACTTATAGCTCAGATTTTGCATGTAAAACTGAAGTCATTCTAATTCATATTGAGTTGTAGGAAATCCTGGATTACACACGAACATCGAATTGAGTTTTTCCAATGTCTAACCATTTAAGTATTTTCTAAAATTCATGTATTTGATACGTGTTCGGAATATTACTTGAATAAGGTTTATATCGCAAGGAGACAGCGTTGAGATTTTTGGAACTATACTATAATAACTGTGGTAGAAATTTCCCAAGTGAAAGAATTTGTGCACTAAATTATAGCCTTAATATTCTTAAATGATAAGTAATTCAAATTGACGGATGTATAATGTTTTCGCTGAATGAGGGGAAAATAGCAACTGTAGAAGTTCATGAACATTTTTGAACATTCAAAGATATACCACCTGATTTCTCATATGCTGAATTTTACTTTCCATCACTAAAATATTGGGCCTTGTTGGATTAATCTAGGAATTCCACAACTCTAGCCAGACATTTAGTTTAAAGGTACTTCAAGTTACTGAAATATATCTAAATGGACCATATAACCATTGACTCTCTAATGACATAGCTTGAGTAACTGCGTTTGTAGGTTATGCAATGTGCACTTTTTTATATCTGCATGAGAATGTTTACAGTTCTGACTTTTAACATTGCTCTCAAGTTTATATTATAGTTTTAACTTTTCACTTGGCCACACATCTAAACTGCAGACGTCATTAGGGTGACGAGCTTAAATAATTGATAATATATTCAGCAATTCTCTAATGTCATATGTGATCTAACTTATTCGTTAGATCTATTAGTTTTAGCTGCTATTTCCAAGTTCCTGCTACGTCACTCTTATGACGTCTAACCTTGACTCACGCATTACATCAAGTATTTGGTAGCACGGTACATAGTAAACTCATCTTTTAGCTGGTTGATCCATAACTATGTAAAGTTATAAGTAAGGATCTTAGCTAACCACATAAATATCAGACGATAAAAAGATAAAACTTTAGATAATGTCGTTGGTAGTATGGAGCTGTGTTATATTTAAATATTGGGAATGGTTTGACTTGGAATAAGGAAGAGGACCAGCAATCGTTCATTCATTCAAGTACATGATTAGATATATAAATAATTTTACTGGAATCAAAATAATGTTGCCCCAAATTTTTAATCAATATGGTCAAGTATGTAGGAGCTACTTGATATAATTATCTGCACGAAAATTGTAATAAGTGTTGTTGAAACAGTGAAATATGTATAAGCCCGGCACATCCATACAGATTATTAACGTCAGTGAATAGCAGTGAATCTTATTTGCACAGATCTACCACAAAGAATGTTGCCCCAAATTTTTAATCAATATGGTCAAGTATGTAGTAGCTACTTAATATAATTATCTGCACGGAAATTGTAATAAGTGTTGTTGAAACAGTGAAATATGTATAAGCCCAGCACATCCATACAGATTATTAACGTCACAATAGCAGTGAATCTCATTTGCACAGATCTACCACAAATAGATTATTTGATTAACTTTACGTCACTTGAATAACTCATTCACAAATTTGATTAGTACAGGGCAAATGCATTGGTAAACTTCCTGTCTGCAAGTATAGTCCTAAAGCGGATATAAAATTAAACAGAGTGGCACTGCATAGAGTGGGGCAGATGCTTGACTGAGATCTTTCCGTTAATAATAGAGTGGTACGAAATTCTTTGGTTGTATTTGTGTACAACAATGTTTTTTAAGCATTTTATACATATGCATTTTAAAAATGGCTACAAATTAAAAATTGCTTCGAGTATAAGATTTTACTAGATATTTGACGAAAACGATCGCTTATGCGAACAAGTGACTCCATCTTTTCTTTTAGAAGCATTACTCAATTTTGTTTACTGATGCAGTTTAACCATAAAAACCATAGACACCGAGATATCCTTTCACAAAAAACGATTCTGAAGCACAACTTCGGCGCACTACAGTGTTACCAAATTTTATGCGTACAATTCTGACCTTGGGTCTTTTGTAACTTCCATTCATGATACCAAAACATACTTAAAAATACTTATTTGCCCTATGTAAATTACTCGGTCACCCTAGCTTAAATGCAGTGAGAAGATCTGAAAATTTCATACTGTGAGTATTGAGAAACAGATTTCTGCGGAACTTATTTTTCGAATCTCAGATTATTGAAGATTTTTTATTATACCGTACACAAATAGATTTTAACGATATTTGACTTGAAAAATTGTGGTTATATGACAACTAATTGTGCAAGTAGCTTATAGATGAGTAAGGATTAGTAATAAAAACGACCTATTTAAATTCATAATTAGCAGCTACCTATGCATATGCAATATAGCCGATTTATCAACCTGTGTACTCTCTGCGTACCAAACTACCCAGCTCCATATAAACCAACCAAGCATAGTGAAAATTAGAACCGAACTCCAAACCTCTGATACAAAAAATACAAACTGTGACCGAGTACAAAGCAGAGCAAGTATGTCGATGACAATTTGCCCTCTGCAACAGAAGGCGTCGTTTTTCGACTGCCTTATGGACGTGGCAGCTGGGCAGCTTGGCGGGGCGGCAGCGAGCAGCCGGGCAGGCAGTCTGAGTCTCGAAGGGACGCCCTTGATGGGCGGCCAAGCGGACAGGGCGGCCGCCATCAGCGAAGATGCGAGGCACGCTCTCGCGCCCCCCGATGCCGAAGGCTCACACTCGCTCATGGTTACGTTGGCAAGAAGGAACACTAAGCGGAACCGCTCTCTTAGGTGAGTCGGCGTTACATTTGCGTGTGATTTTCTTTGCAACTACCAATCATTGATTGACTTTGTACAACTTTCGACAAACAGCGGCTCACGAGCTGCATGCTAAGTCTTTCGGGTTAAGTTGCGGCTCTCCAGTTTAATGCGAAAAAATTGATAATAATGATATTTTATTTTCAAAAAGATATACTGCAAAAATCAGCAAACGGGATAAAAAGACTCAAAGACCGAGAATAGTGATAGTAAGTGAAGTAGAGGAAACGAGCACTTGACAGCAACTTGGCACCAGGGTAGCAGAGTTAGCTTAAATACTCTAATAGGCCTTGTGTGTTTTCGTATCATTACACATTATATCATATTTACAGCTATTTACTAAAACATAAAGTCAAATTTGTACACAAAATCTTACTCAAACACCATATCACAAAAACTTTAGGGATTTTATCAAAAGGTAGCTGGCCTTTTACACTAGTCAAACGATCCGAATGTATAATCCGCTCCACCTAGTCGACAATCTCGCGCTGTCTTTTCATTGACGTTTTTAAACTAAAAGGCAAATATGGAGTACTTACAGATGCAATATTAGTAATATCCAAAAACACTTGAAAAAGGTTAGTAATATTTGAGGGGACCGATCTCAGTACTACTAAAATTACTAAAGTCATTAGCAGCAAACAGTGTGCATTAGTTTATTAGTAAATAACTGTCTTATGCCTAACCTTTTAATTCAAAAGTGCAAAGAATATCATAGTTTTTAGACCCAGAAGCAGATTTGCAATATTTAGAAACATTATAAATCTTTTTTGTTACATACATGTCCTTATATATCTCAGTGTCAATCAATTTTATCCGTGTCTGTCAAGTTACGTAAACGTAGCATTTGATAAAGACAATAAAAGTGCAATCCTCTCATTGCTTTTACAGTTAAATGCTGGCATCTGTAAATACAGATAATACCAAAGTTGGCAATACATTGAGGATTTGATTTATCTGTAAGATTTCAACATTATTATTCTTTAGTACTTTGTAACATTATTGAAATACAGCGCCAAATATATTAATGAGGGTTGCTTTGGTGGATATTTTCTAAAGTAAAGCATCAGTTTTGAAAATAGGATTAACTGTTTCACAGTACTAGTTATTATTAGATAAAACCGGCTGAATACTGTGTTGCATGACAACGCAATTTGGAGAAAGGATGGCGTCTAATTATTGATATTTTTTTGTTGCAGGAGCAAAAAGGTGAAAACAAATACACATTTGGTGGTAAACTATAAATAATATGTCTTAGATCTAGTCGTGTTAGGTTATATATGTGTATATCTACGTTCATATATGCATATATAAATAAACGGACCATATAAATATAACATACATTTAATTTATTAGAAACCAGATATAAATGTTGAATGTTCGTTTTTACAGATCCAGAAATATGATGTTATAGTCTTAGAAAACTTCTAGAAGGTATAAATAGCAACTAGTTCGGAGTTCTTTAGTAACAAACAAGTATCAACAAGTATTAACATAGAGTTTTGTCTTTTTAGTACCCATTTATTCTACCTTACAGTACAACTGCATGTCACATCTAATGATATGTACATAATAGTCATCATATTTGACGCACAAGCAAATCATGATGGAACAGTCCAGTACAAGTTGACTTAACATTTTTTCTAATACTCCGACTGAATTATCTGAATTTCCTTCCTGGAGGGTTGGTATTAGTCTTTTTGCAACAAAATAATTTTGAAATTAGATATCGTACGTTCCGTGGTAACTATATCATCCATTGGGAGGACAGATAGGGTAAATACATACTTTTTGTTATACTTACTAGAGAAGATTACTCAGTTAAAGCAGTCTTAAACGCCTACACCAGCTCCGCTGTAACTACAAATTTGTACTACCCATGACGCTAGACGAGAAAATAAAAAAAACAATAACTAAACTGCTTAGAAGATAATATTTCCATAATTATGCTATTTACTTTAGTCAACATCAACAAAAAATCTTAGGTTGCTTGTATTAGACTGATCCGAACTCCATAAAAATTTTGTACATTTTGTGTATATCGACGATCATAATTGGAAAATATATTCTGGAAACTGTATCTAACAAGTTAAATCTGGTGACAAAGTGTTGAAACTTAACACAGATTCACCATAACTGAGACTAGTATACATATTTTCTTTCATTCTTCGTATGGTAACGTAGGTAGCAATATATACAGAGTGATCGTACATACCCTTACAGTCTGTTGCATCTCGCACTATAACAAAAAGAAGCGACAGGTGCTGTCCTGGATTTTAACAGTATTTTGATGAGATATGAGGTTCGATGTCCTTTGAAGCATGCTTAAAAAACACCGAACAGTAGTATACTTATTGTTTGTTGGCATTGTCACAAAATTCTTGAAAATAAAGATATACGTATCAATGCTTACAATTTTCTGGTTTAGCTGTAAAAAGCACTGTAAAAAATTCTCCTCTGGATCACCCTTTGCTTCCTTAGCCATTGTGACAAACATTAGCCCAGCAAACTCCATATAAGTGTGGTAAAACTAATCAAGGTTAGAATAATGCTTACAACAATTGAACACTAATGTCTACAACATATCATTTAAAAATGTGGGTATTCATTACGATCACTGTGTTATATTTCGTAAATCGTACTTAGCACAGCCTGCATGGGTTCTTTTTATCTTCTTCTGCATGATCTTCTAACTATATTAGTAAGAGTAGATCAGGTACTGTTCTATTAATGAGATCAATAGCTAGCAGTCACTTTTCATTCTTTGACTTTTTGATAGATGTATTTGTCAATAGCAAATATAGCTGAACACTGGGCCAATCAGTTTGCGTAAGTTGTGTGTGAAAAATTAGTCATTCCTCAAAGATTCAGTTGGACACCAAAACTTAAAGTACAACGTCCGTATCAGAATATACTAACAAATTGCCTTAAAATGTTATGCTTTGGATTTGTAGGCCTTAAAAATAAAATATTATTTTGACCTTTATCATAACTATGGGTTAAATGACTGTTTTTATCAACTACAAAAAAGAGTTTGCAGTACAAAATTATCAGAAAAAGACTATGTTTAATTTATTTGACATTTATATTTATAGGTATTCCATCTAGCAATAGACTTTTGTGCTTATCTGATTTTTAACAAAATTTACTGTTAGACTATCAAGTTTTTATATAGCTGAGGAGGTTACCATGTAGATTTGGTGCTATGACATCAGTATAAGTTATCGGTATTAGCGGTATCGTTATTGTTTTTGAGTTAGTGATACTAGTATATCCAAAGCATATCATTCCGATGATCAGTGAAGGTTTTGTAAATTACTGATTCAACCTACATTATAATCCAATACATACAGAGCGATATATTGAAAAACAAGGAATACACTATATCCCTACCTCGATAATTGCTCACCGCTTCAAAATGGGTCAATATAGATATCCCTTGCAATAATTTTATCTATAATATCATCAAAATTCATCTATAGGTGTGTTTCAAATTTTCATTGTATTCCATAGTTCTTACACAAAACGATGGAAGCAGTGCACCAACAGAAACAACTATTGGCTCGAGTACGTCATTTGGGAAAACACCAAGAGAGTGATTTCCACCTTGTCCAAAATGAGCTCAAGGATATTGCAATCCTTGTTTGGCACTTGTCCCGACTCGATGTCCCTAGTTTACCACAGCGTTGTTTCGATCTTTAGTCTTTACACAAAACGATATTTCAGAGTAATGTTAAATTCACTTAATATGACTCTACCCTGCAAAAGTTTAAGAGAATAAATGAAATTCACTTTATTTATACTCACACCCATTCACAAGTATTACTGAGTATCTTTATTTTCCATAAAATTTGCGCTATATGATGTTTCAATTATTGATGTAATATCTAAAATACTTAGTTTGTTGACGACTGAAAATGTTCCTTCTGTCAAAGTGGACGGCTTCTACTGATCATTTTGTAATATGCACATTTGGCAGTTCTATTTTACTTTGACTGACCTGTTCTAGGTGAAGGTAGTTCTCGAGGTATGACTCTACGCAATAACAATAAATTATTTCACGAACACAAAAATTGATTGACCTACTCTAATACTTGAAACGTACTTCATTTGCTAATCTCTGTGCTTAACTAGGTGATGGAGATGCAGGATGGAATGGGCTCCCGGAGGCCGTCTTGTGACAGCATGGGAGACCAACAACATCTCCATCCAGGCGGCTATAACAATGCTAATCATCATCGTAGAAGCCCCAGCTTGAGGTAGGTGCCTTGTGCTTAGTGAAACTAATTAAAAAAAAATTACCTAAAATTTTTAGCAGGACTAGTAGTAGTACACTTAAGATTTGCTGACGATACAACCCTTATTGCTGCTTTTCAGCAAGAACCAGTAGCTCTATTAAACATCTTAGAACAACACAGTGTAGCATAATTATGGTCTTGGTATTAACTACAACAAGACCAAGGTTATGATCGTAGATAAAGAGCACGATAATTATCGAGAAATAAAGTCAATGGGTCGTTGTGAAGTAATTCAAAGTTTTGTGTACCTCGGTTCTTTGATCGACAATTCGGGTAGCTGTGAAAATGGCGCATTCAACAGGCACGTGTTGCCATAACGAAGCTTACTAGAATATGGCGTGACCATAATATCACCGAAGCTACTAAAATGTCGCTGGTTCAGTCTCTTGTGTTCTCCATATTTTCGTATGCCTCGGAAACTTGGACCGTTAAAAAGGCAGATCGAGCTGGCATAGATGCTGTGGACGTGAAGGAGAATGCTGAGAGTTCCCTATACCACCCATCGAACCAACGTCTCCATACTGGATGAGCTCGGTAATCCAAAAAGACTATCCTCCATTGTGTCGACGAGAATGCTTACATTCTTTGGACATGTACACAGAAACGATAATATGGAGAAACTTTTAGTTCAGGGCCATGCTCCGAGTGGGCGGTGCCGCGGCCGTTCGCTTACACGCTGGGTGGATACGACGAAACAGCTGCTGGATATGAGTACCAAGAGCGCCACTGAAGTGACAGTAAATCGTGAACGATAGCGAGCTACACTTCTCAAAACTATTGATAATATTCGTGTCTGAATACTCTGGCTCCGACTTAATGCATTTTACGAGTTCACAACATCGCTGTTAAGACATTCTGACTATGATGATGTTACCCACATAACAAAAGTATATACATTGTACATACAATGGATATCAAATCAATGGATATGTATATCCATAAATGGAGCAAGAATATCCAATGGATGTCAAATAGACGTCAAAAAACATACATTTCATGTACGTCTGTCGCGAACTTTCACGTTCATGGCATATTCATAGAATGTTCATATGCACGTCCAATGTACATGCATAGTACATGTAACATAGATCAGGTATGATAATGTATACTTAGCAAAATCGATTACTGTGATTGTCATCTCTTTGGTATCAGTAGCTAGAGGATAAGTAACATTGCACAATATTTTACTCGATCAGGTAATCAGGCACAACCAGCACCAGCACCCCCTTCTAACTACGACGAATGACGCGAACGACGGAATGGCTAGAAATCAGCAGTGGCGGCACTAGCTGTCCTTCGCGCAGGCGCAAACTACTAGATGTATATAAGATACATAGACCAACATCTTATCAATATACCTACGTGAATATACATACTGATATACACTAGTGTATATCAGTTTTCATATATACATTCAACGTCCTATGAAGTTTCTAAATATACATGTTCAAACTGGAATATCTAATGTACATTCTGTGGATGTACATATCAATATAGTGTTATGTGGGTAGTAGGACCTTTTCAATGTATCACTCTAAAAGAAATTTTGTTAAATTCACCTTTAACATGCAGTTTCACAAATAAGGGTTGTCATGATTCCTTTCTTAAACCGAAAGCACCTATTGAAATGTCACTTTGGCTATATATGTATGGTTTGCGAGACAGAAACCCATCACAGTGTATAGAGGACAATTTATTAAATGATGAGAGATTTATTTGTTTTTTTATAACTCAGCAGATGGTGAAGGCAAAGCCTAAATACCAGAGTACCGTGGCTGCTATGAAAAAATTATGTTAGGGAAAATTTGTTAAGGCGGGACTTGAATAGGCCAACACTGGTAGACTTCGGACCTCGGTCCTTCATTAATGAAGAGTGACCGCCTTGAGATGAGGTGCAGCGGTTCACAGGTGCATTTAATAGGCTTGATTAGCCGCAGAATTATAGAGGATAGCTCAGAGGAGGAGATTCGGTTTGAAAACCTGTACAAAAGTAAGAGGCCGCCAACCGCACACCGGTGGGCAAGAGGTTGATGGTCGAATTCCCTTCTGCAGCAGCCGCTGCCAGCCTCCTGCATTCGAGCTCGACTATAGATATCGGTCTATTTCTTATGATACCTGCGTGCAAAGTTCTGTCATCCGCATAACGTAGATCAGGTTCCAACGTATAAGCACTACAGCTCGCTCCTTATCACTTTGTCACCAAAATAACAACCTATTTTGTCATCTGTTATCAGTATCTCTTAATAATATTTACATATCTTAGAGGTAAGCTCTCAAAATAAAATTTCCATGTTCAAAATATTTACTTTATCATAGAATGTAGGATGGTAAATATGTATATTTAGAGCACTGTAGAGGTAGCGAAATAATGAAAAAATATGAGTCCTTTTCCAACTCGCAGTGCTATATTGATGCATGATTTTAGAGGTTATACATATAATTATTACCAAGGAAAGTTAAGAATGAATCCTATTTCTTTAAAATAGTCATTGGTCCGTTACCTCAGCAAGGCTATTTTACAGTTCTACCAGTTGCCGTAATACTTTAATGTGAAGAGAAACTGAGATTGGACAGTTATTTGACATTTTATAAATTTATTTGTGGCATACTTTGTTGTATAATCTCTATAGCTGTCCTACATGTTCAGATTTCCATCAACAAATGTATTTTTCAAGGCGTAATTCTCCATCTCTTCAAAGAAGCCCTAGTCCTAGAAAAAGGTACCCCCATCATCTTCATCATGACATTGGATTTTCCGATACTGTTTCAAATGTGGTGGAAATTGTAAAGTACGAACACCAAAGGACATCACAAAGAAGTAGATTTCCAAGAGGTAAGCATAATGTAGAATGATAAATAAATTTACACGCAAGGATGAATAGTGTATGTGAAATATCTATTATATTATCGATTATATTTACGTTCCGGAAGACTTATCTGCAATCCTGCCTGACCGCTATGCTAGTTTAACAGGTACCATATCATACCATAAGTTCAACAAATTTCTGAACTTTGACATCTTATTAAAATTGCATTTTCTATATCTACATTTAGAGTTATTGGTACTTTGTATATTCATCGCCGCAGAGAGTAACATTATAGTATTACTATCCATAAACACTGCACCTAAAATTTGTCACAAAGACAAATTTTATTACGCTAAATTTGAATTTATTGCTTTTCGACTATAGCCCTAATCGTCGTAAAATTGGAAGCTTAGCGAATGTTTTGACTATAATACATAAAAACGGAGGTTAGGTTAGGCTTATATTTGGACATGGTATAGTACCAAATTAGTTAAATATAAAACAATACATATTCCTTCTTGCACATATTAAAATACTCAACACAGA
The DNA here is from genome assembly GCA_951848785.1 of Callosobruchus maculatus. Classification (NCBI taxonomy): domain Eukaryota; kingdom Metazoa; phylum Arthropoda; class Insecta; order Coleoptera; family Chrysomelidae; genus Callosobruchus; species Callosobruchus maculatus. The sequence continues at coordinate 5,360,880 of CATOUR010000110.1, read as the reverse complement.
ATCTCTTACAATATTACTTGTATGTTATGTCATTGTTAAACAATGAGATTAGCGTGAGCTGAAAGTACAGGAAATAATACCAGTTACTGAGGAAACAGAAAAAGGAAACCACGAATACGAAACACGTAATTTTTTAATTTCGGTAATATATTTTATAACACCTTTTGATGAAGAAATATAACTGCAGAGGCAGCCGAAACGTTTTCTAATGTCTTACCTCAAATTATGTTTCACTTAATCTCTCCTAACGCACAGCGATCTATCACAGAGATAACCACAAGATCAGTTTATCAGTTTGTATGTACGTATAGATACCTAAAGATAGATATGAGTTTTATTTTTTGTGCCTTTTATCCAGACATAAATTTGACAGTTAAGGATTGAGTTAAATTTACTGCATCACGGCATTTCTACTTCTCAGGTCTCTCTCTAACGATACTTATAACGAGTTATTTATCCTTTACTTTAAACTTGGTAAAACAAGAATCACATACTATTATATGTTTGATAGCGAAAAAGCCTCAGAACTATAAGGAACTATCCCTACTGTCAGTTAAAAGTACTAAAGGTAGGTAACGGTTAAAGTTATATTCCCTTTTTGTCAAAGTATCTATTGGATTTTTTACTTCTATCATCCGAAATCATGAGTTGCTGGTCCTGTATTGATTGAGAGCGACTTGTACATAATCCGACATCAAACTATTTGGTAATTCTAGTTCAGTTAAGTAGTACACATAACATTTACACACGAAAACTACCAAAGCCAAGCAAACTATAATTCCAAGAATTAATGAGAAATGTGGACTGAATTATGTTTAAGATCGTTACAAATTATCGCTGTTGTAGTCTTTAAAATTATCTAAAAGGATGTCCAATTAATGAAGCCAACATATAAAAGTGGACCTCAGATTCCCGTTGAATTACATTTGAAAATGCTCTTTAAATCAATCTTATCAGTTTAATAATAGTTAATAGGTGAAATTGATATTAATAAACTGAAATGTTTTCAAAATTATATGCCCTTAGGTGATTCCTAAAAATCACTTTAATTGTTCCTTGTATTTGATCTTTCCTGAGCCAAATTGGTGTTCACTAGTTGTCATTACTATTGAGACATTCATACACTGTTCAAAGGAAATATACTTGGTTGACTTGGTTTTGATGGTTTGTACACAGACTCTTTCTCACAAATTTACTTAACCTGAAGGGGCAGGTAACAGTCCCTTAGTTGAAAGGTCCCAAACATGCATTATCCTGGCTTTATATCCTCGTAGTTAGCAGAAATTAGATAGATATAGTTATATCTCCTATCCTGTATTGCTTTGCTGAATCTTTCCTGTACATTTTTTACTGTCAAAACATTGTTGACTACTGCTTTTCAAGAACCTAATGGTATTGAATACTACAATCTAACAAATTATTAAATGTAGTCACGATACATTAGTAACTGTGAAGAGTGCCCTTGTAATTAGTCGAGGAACATCCATATGACTCATATGCATATATACTGAGTGACATATAAACCCGAACACTCAGTAAAAGTGATTTTATTTCAATAATATTTTACAAAAATATCAAAAAGGTGATTAAAATTTCAATTTAATCTGTTAAATATAGTCAAAGTTCAGAGTCTGATCAATATCATGGTTAATAATGTGCTGATGCACCATGGTGTTTTACACATCCACTAAAGCATATTTAGTTTGGTGATCAATATCCTCATGGGTATTTTATTTCAGGCCACCACAACCTCATGCTGGAGTGCAACCAGAGTCTGAGGAGGCTGTTGTAAATTGTCGTCCACCACAGGTGTTCAATTGGGGACAAATTTGGAGATCGTATAGGCCACGGCAATCAAATTTATTTCGGCATGTGCTAAATAGTTCAGCATTATTCTTGCCACATTTGGTCAGGCGTTATCTTCTTGGAAAGTTGCGTTTTGTAGAGTCCTAAGATATGGAATTAAGTATGGTTCCACTATATCTGCAATGTATCGTTGCGCGGTCATGCTTCCTCTAATGAACACTGGAGGTCACCTACAGCCGTAAGCACTGGCACCCCATCTCACAGAATCCCAATATTGTCATGAACATGTTTCTCTACAAAAAATTGTGTATCACGGCGTTAACTATGCCGCCTATTCTCTCTCTCTCTCTATTCCACAAGTCGATTTATTTATTTATTTGTACTTTGCATACAAATACAGCCACCTCGAGGGCAAGGCCTTGTGTGACGATTGGCATATTATGATAAATGTTCATCAAAGCTTCGCTAACCTATGATCTGGCTTGATCCGCTACTGCTTTTTTGCCACTTGCTATTGTGTGGCCTCCTTCCTTGAATGCATCTACAACATGCATCTAAGATGATCATCAAAAAGAATTTCTTACGCTACAAATTTTGACACATGGTTTGACATATCAGTAAATAATAAAATTGTTCCGATCTCGGGTTGAAGGTTAAACCCAATAAGGGCGGAATGAAAAGATACCGAAAATTCTTATTCGACGATAAAGTATTCGCAGCCCAATTCGCCGTCCATGTTCTGCAAACTAACAGTTTGCAATTGCGCTGAATGTGGAGCAACGACCTCGCAATGCTAACAACCGTAGATGTCGGTCTTGAAGCGATGTTGTTCTGTGAACTCCTCCTATACTCGTTACTCATTGTGATGGGCCTTTATAAGCCATGCCTGACGACATCTCACCACAGTATACGAACTTCGCTGCAGAAATATCCCGGTATGAAAGTTCAGCCTCCCTTAATACAACCATTTGTGCCCGTTCGAACTTGTTCACACACGATCACTGACGATCCGAACCATAATACTCTTTAAATTCAATTTTCGTTGCATATATTGAAAGAAATTCCGTCAAAAAAAGAACTGTGTTTGCGATGATAAACTCGTATACAAAAAATTATTGAAACACAGAAAAAAATACTGTTACGTTTCCAATTGATTGTTAGTATTTGGATGTTTTTCCATCGCTTTAAATATAGTTACAGTTTTTTCAAATCTATGTTATTGGAAGAATTCAATCCTTCAATTCAATAAATTCAAAATAATTTTATATTCGTTCTAACGATATGTATAATCCTTCTAATACCAGTATTGACATATAATGCAATCAACACATCCTTTTGTTTTCGAAATTTACCCTATCTTTCATTTAAGCAAAGCATACAATCTATTCAATGTACAAAAATTATTACCGCAACAGGTGTTCGTGATAATTCATCTGATATAAATTAATTTTGTTTCAATGGCCCTTGTCGTTCGCTGAACTATAATCAGTATTCGGCGGGACTGATGTCCCGATTCAATGAACGAAAATAAAGAACAGGGGGATCATCTCAGTGTTACTATCACCGCAAACCTGCCAACATGGACGGTTGTTCCGTTGTGTTGTTTCGGTGTTAGCCGTGTTGTGTCATCTCGTGTTTTTGCGTATTGCATCAGCAATTGTGTTATTTAAATGTGTCCAGTTATATATTAAATGGAGGACCTACTGAGAAACTGGGACTTAGAACAGCTAACGCCCACATTTGAATGTAGGTATTTAGATTAGTCAGGTAGTGATATTTCAGGTAATAGTGCAATAACTGGTGCAGGCTTATGTCTAATTCTTATGTCATGCTCCTTATGACTTCATACAAAATCACACAATTAAACATCCAAATGAATCAATCAGCTGTCCTCGCAATAAAATCTGTTGGTCCAAGGAAAAGAAAGTAGTTTAGAATCAATTACCAAACACAGATTCGATTCAATGACAGGCTGCGATTGAATTATTCATTGGAATCCAATGACATCTTGTAGTTGGGTCGACAATACGATATAATTCGTTACCAACTATCCCTTCCCATTGGATAAAACATCGCTGAATTTGAGGAATGCTGAGTGTAACGTCCCATTGAATCCAAGCGTAAGTCTTTGATAGAATGACAGATTTTTCTGTGTGAATAAAATCATTCTTACACGCTGTTCGGGCTTATATGTCACTTAGTTTATAATTAATTGGAAGGCGCTCTTTATGCTGAAAAATAATGTTAAAATGTTGACCGACTAAGTTTTAGCTCCTATCTCGATGAATTTAAAACTACAGTACTAATATTTGGTTCGAAATCTCCCATTCTCAGGATCATGGTCAGCTAGTACCAGTCCAGCGCGGTCTCCGTCTCCAACGGGTGGTAATGGGAACCGGTACTACGCTCGGTATGATGCTGGTGGTACGCGCTCGTCCCGCCGGAACGATTACGGTACGACCAGTCTGTGCCAGCGTTCAAGGTCACCTAGCCCTACGTTGCCGGCTTCTTCAGACCGGGGCGGGACGTCCAGGTCCCAGGGGCATCATCACCATCATCATCACTCCTCGTCTAATACTGGTACGAGAATAACAGTAACAGACTTCGGTAAATTTAAGTATTCCATGAAGCTGTGAAAACAGTAGCATATCCTGTTTAATGATAATAATAATAATAATATTTATTTACTCTCAAATTACATAAAAAAACAAACTGTTGAAAAAATGGGTAAATAAATATGTTCACATTCATAGATTGTAAGAGATTCTGTTAGTTAATTTAACGTCTAGTAACGTGTGTTACTAGAATGTAGACGCGCTTTTGCTGTGAATGGAAACTACATGTACACAATACATTAAACACGCGAAGAATATATAACAGAACTACTTCGACATTTCAAAGTCGTAGTAGTAATAGTACTAGTAACCGGGTGATCTACCGAAGACAAGAGTACTGGTATTTTGCTTCTAGATGTATCGAAAGCTTTTAACAAAGTATGACATGAGGGCCTCATCTATAAACTAATTCAAAAGGGTTTCCCTTTTTGGCTCCTAAAACTTTTGAAATCCCTTCTAGAAGGAAGAAAACTTCGGATCAAAATTGACAATGTATTGTTGACATACCACGGCCTGGATTCCTCAGGGCTCGATAATTGGACTAATATTTATTGTGCAAGTGTGAAGTCTATCTCTATACTGACGACACCGCACCAGTGGCCCAGTCATGGTCTAGAAACCTAGTCCATGACAGACTACAGACAGTGGTGGGTGGAGTACTAGAGTGGGCAGATTGGTGGCTCATACAAATCAACCATCCTAGGATATCTATTGTATCAAAAAGCATCGTGGCACCCCTTAAGAGGTCTCCATTAACAGTACTCCACTCTCTGGAGGTCTTCCTGCAAGTAACTTCGTGTCACCTTAGACATGGCGAAATCATACTGAGATGTTAAAAACAAAATTTTAAATTACATTTCGACAGCTTTATGCTTTGTTTGCTCTGTAGAACTTCGAAAACTAAGTCTCGCTAACAAAATTGGGCTGTGCAAAATTATTATGAGACCTGCATTTAGTTACGCATCCGCGGCTTGGTGTTTCTCAGCTAAGACGCACATGCGAGATTTGTAAGTATTCCAAAGCAAGATCCTCAGAACTATTACAAATGCCACTATGTTTCAAACGAGACCATGCATAAAGATCTCGGTATTCCTTACTTAAAGGAGTACATCAAAATACAGGTGCAGCGGCGCTAAGAACAAGCGGAATCGCATAGCAATCCTTTGCTGCGTAACTAAGTGGACCAGGCCAACAGAACTGACTAACGAACTATGAACATGAAGGCAAAGGCCCTCTAGACCACCAGTGTAGTAGTGATGGGGAGGCGAAGCCAGGCAAGTAGGCCACCTTTCGGTCTTTTCGTCAAACCCACACAACCAACACTAAAAAGACATTGATTGCTTCCCAGGCATCCTGAGGTTGCGCTGCACAGTACCTCTGGCCAAGAGGTGAAATGCTGTTTCGTCCTCTTCTCAGCATCTGGGGCAGATGGGCCCTCTACCACTTTTATGAGTGACAAATGTCTGCCCAGCTGGCAATGGTCTGTGAGAATCCCCGCCAGAAGATTGAGTATCTCTCGGCCTTTGTTCAAGAGTCAAGACAAAGTCCGCTAACCTTTCAGCTTGCCGCTTGTCTGAGCCTATCCCTATCCAGGCTTTCGCCTTTCCTTGTAAGATAAGTCATCCAGGGCTAGATGATCCGCTCCCTCATTGTCCAGACCAATAATGTATCCGGGGACCCATAACAGTGCGTGCTAGTCTCTGAAGGGTATTCCTGGTCTAGAGCTCATGTGGCCCTCGTAGCAGTCACCGCTTTCAGAGCAGCCTGAACATCAGAGCATATATGATAGATGCTTTGATCCAAACTCTGTTTGACTTCCGTCAAGCGTGCCACCATCAATATGGCATACACTTCGGCTTGGAAGTCAGCTATGCAGAGATTTTAAAGTAGTCAGTATTGTAGAAGTGCGCATTAGGCTTCAAGATCTAGCCAACTGAGGGCTTCAGGGATCTCATAATTAGCTCAAAGCTAGTCTGAAACAGTATTTATGAGAATTTGATAAACTGAAATATTACGCATGAACAAACGCACAATGCACTTACTGACAAAGAATATAGTATTCCATAATCCGACAACCATCTTTACAGCGGACACTTTATAAAGAATCAATAAAGAAAAAAGCAGACTTCACATATGCATGGACAGGACTCTGATAGTTCTAAAAAAATCATACTGATGCCTAGAAACAATAAATGGGCAAATGCGGTAATACAAATGAAATTTTGCACATAGATAGTTTTGGAAAAATGAGCGCCATCTTAAAAAGCCACTGCCTATCCATCGAGGAGTCAGACAACTATGAGGCAACAAATTTTCCTCATCATTTTATGCAAGCAACTCTGAAAAAAATTGGAGTATTTGCAATGTGGAGTACATAAAACACACTTGAAAGGTAGGATGAACAGAGAGCTATACTTCCCATAATGATCCAAATTGCAAAATAAAATCGGAGAGAAAGGATGCACTTATAGAGAGACTCATGGCTACGGAATTTGTGGGCGTAATTTATGTAAACTTCAAAATAATTAATGTTGTTTAGGTCTGTTAAAAATGTCATAATTATTGCTATATGATTCTCACTATCTGAATCGGATGGGTAGTATTGGTCAGTCTCACTTCCAACGTTCCATGTATTTTGAAGCATGATATCCATGATCGTCATTTCAGGTTGGCAGCAACAACACTACGTGCAACACAGTCATCCGATGTTGTCAAACAACAGTGGAGGGCGGAGAGGTCAGGGAAGGAGACTTCCACCAACACCTTGTAAGCCATCTACTCTTCAATTGCGACCAGGCCCCATCAACTTTCCAAAGTTGAATGCTTCGCCCACCCATGTAAGCATTAATATCCAGGTATTTTTCTTCTGTACAGGGTGTTTTCAAAGTTTGGGCTTTACTTTTTAGAAGCAGCTACCTGAAATGACAGAGCTAATATGCAGCGAATCAGGAGCAGAAGAATTAAAAAAATGTAGTCAAGTTGATTGACTCAGTACTTCCCACGCATTCCGATGATATCAGTTTTATTATTTTCCCATAGCATCAAGCTATAGTCTAGATGCCCTTGCAACCAAATCATTGCTCGCTCGACCGCAAAAAAAGTGTTTTATTCTACTAGGTACTTATTTCACAAGTCAATGGACAATCTATCATTAATATAACATATTTTTCAGTTTTACAACCCCCCACCCACGAGCCACTCCAACTTCACCCCCACCCAAAAAAAGTAGAAAATGATCAGGAACGCCTAAAACGCGTAAAAACAAAGTTTGAGGCATATTTGAAATGTTTAGTTTTTTGCTAATTACTCCGCCGTTCATGCACCGATTTTCAAAATTGTAGCAACATTATCTACTACGACCCTACAACATATCGCTGCCCAAATTTCATCAAAATCTATGCAGCGGTTACTGAGATTACGAGGGTAGAAAAAAGCGACAGACAGACGGACATACAGACCGACAGACAGACCGACGGAAATGAGTGACGTGGATTTTCGTTCTGTAGACATCATAAAACGCCCAAAAAGTATATTATCTCAAAATCGAACATCTTCTCGATCACAATACTCTCCTCACCTACCGGCGTGGGAAGTAAAATTTAAGAAAATTCGTTCGCTGTGAAGCTTTCAGTACTGTCCTTTCACATGCGTTTTATAGATACAGTTTGAAACTCGCGCCGCAAAACTGAAAAGCGCAAGAATTTCTTTTTAATTTGGCCCACCCCAAGCTGTCTAGGTCTTCCAGCGTGTCCACCATGATGTAGATACAAGCATTCTGTATCTCTAGCTCTTTGCACGATCAACCCGCCAGCTACAGACCTATAGCCTTGCTCAGTTGCTCCTATAAATTACTAGAAAGAGCCGTCTACAACCGATTGAGCGCGACTATCTTAGACCGAGTCCCGATAACCCAGGCTGGTTTCAGACCGGGTCGCAGTTGTTGTGATCAAGTACTGTCCCTCACAACGCACACAGAGGCAGGCTACCAGCAAAACATGAAGACGGGAGTGGCGTTTGTTGACCTCACTGCCGCATACGATACGGTCTGGAGGGAGGGTCTCCTATATAAGTTGCTGCAGGTGATTCCCTGTCAGACCACTACAAGACTCATAAACAACATGTTATGCGACAGAAAGTTCCAAGTAATCCTAAACGAGAAAGCAAGCAGGCAGCGCAAATTGAACAACGGACTTCCACAAGGCTCAGTACTGGCCCCCTTACTTTTCAATCTATATATATCTGACATGCCAGAAACAGTCAGTTACAAGTTTTGCTATGCGGACGATATAGCCATAGCTTTTTCCGATAAGAGCTTCAAGAACGTTGAGCATACTCTTTCTAACGACTTGTTAGCTCTAAACAACTACTTCAAGAAATGGAGACTAGTACCGAGCCCCAACAAAACTGAAGTTTCCTGCTTCCACCTAAGTAACAAACTAGCTAAATATGAACTGCAGGTACTTTTTGCAGGCGAACCCCTGAAACATAACCATTTCCCAAAATATCTTGGAGTAACGTTAGATCGCACCCTCGGCTATAAGAAACATCTCGCAAACACTGCAGGAAAACTCAGAACACGCAACAACATTATCCAAAAGCTGTGTGGGACGACGAGGGGTGCCACTGCTCCAACTCTACGAACCAGTGCACTAGCTCTTGTCTATTCGTGTGCTGAGTACTGTGCGCCTATCTGGATTAACAGCCATCATACCAGACTAATTGACGTCCAACTAAATCACACTATGAGGCTGATTACAGGCGCAGTTAAGACAACCCCAACTCAATGGCTGTCTGTACTCTCTGGAATAGCCCCACCGCAGCTGCGAAGGACTGACGCCCTTCTAAGGGAGTATAACAAGATTACGGCCAACAGCAAACTGCCCATCCACCGAGCAATACCCCCGTTGCAAATAAACAGACTTAAATCCCGACAACCACCAGTAAGGGATGCAGAAGGGCTTAAAACCAACAACTTCGACTCCTTAAACCAATGGCGCTCTCAGTGGGAAGGTTTTGCGGAACACCACTCGCGATGCGCATTTATGGGGGCAGCCTTACTTCCAGGATCAGAACTACCCCGGAAAGAGTGGGTAAAACTTAATAGAGTCCGAACAGGCCACGGCAGATGTGCCGACTCTCTTTACAAGTGGGGCTATGTGCAATCTCCCTTATGTGACTGTGGCGCGCCCCGCCAAACTATAAACCATATTACGAGCGAATGTGAACTGCGTGCGTTTCAGGGATCGCGAGAAGAGTTCTTCACAGCTACACCGTTGGCGCTGAAGTGGTTGAAAGAACTGGATATCAACCTGTAAATACCAAAGACTATGTATCTTAGTTTGTAGCTGTATCTGTTTTATTTTAGTATAGGTTATAATAGTTTTTTTCTATCTATATTTACTATTGTCATGTTTTTGAGCCATACGATAAATAAAAATGCACGAGACAGACAAGTCGACAGAGTACTGCGTAAGTACGGTCAGGGAAGCGATCAGCATACATTCGCGAAGTCTGAGAGGCATTTTCACCACATTCACCGTACACTAAAATCCACCAGTTCATTATATTATAACGGTTGGACCATTTTTGCTCTTAAACTGCGACGTAGCATGTTAAAAGCTCGAGAGACCTCAAACGCACACTACTACGTATGCTCTCTAACCACCTGCGTTTTTTGTGTCTGCTTTGATCTATCATTTTTAGTTTTAACTTTAAGTGTTAATTTATTAGATTTTATTAAATATTAGGAGAATATTTGATTTTAATTTTTTATATTGCCTTTAGTTTTTATATGGGTAGTTACTAGATTGGCTGAGACTAATCATAGTATTTTGATAACCCTAAATATTTCGTTTATATTTATTGGGAAAAATCACTCATTTTGGCGAGTACTATATGCCTTACGAAGAACATACCCAACTTAGAAAACACCCTGTATTTATTGTACTAAAAAGTTTGACTCGACTTACTACTACTAAAATAAATCGATTTTTATATCGCAAATTTTGAATCATTTTGTACTTATTATATAATATACTATTGTTACCCTGACAAAATCCACCTGGGCATGCTAGCTCTTAAATGGTTTACTTGTTCTTATGTCAAACGATAAGCTTCTTTGAATATTTCGTGCTTCACGTATGAATGCTATACCAGTGACGTCGAATGGAGCTTTCGATATACTTTCCCCATTTAAATGTGCAGTATTAGCAATCCATACATAATCAGGTGATAATGAAAGTTATAATGATTATAAAACGAGTTGTATATTATTTCAAGTACCACCAACAAGGTGGAGCCCAACAGCAACACCTCCACATGCACCAGTCTGGCGGACACCTGGTGCAACCCCACTCTGTCCACGGTACTCCACACTCCGCGTATAGGGTGACAGCCAGGGACACGGTGGCTACCACCAAAGAAGTGGTGGTAGTACCTCTGCCTTCGAATCCTACGTCAGGGATGCTCGAGGGAAACGTTTCTGCTACAGACGGGTCTGCGCCGTTGAGTTTCGAGCAGGCCATGGCTATGGGAAGGGGAGGCAGGGTACTGCCTAGTCCTGTTCCTAACGGGTAAGTACTAAACTTCAAAGTACGTAATTTCAGGCGACTGATGTTAGTACATTTTCTGTCCTATTGATATGCTACAGAGGGTAGCGCTTAGATAAAGTGCGTCTATGAATATTTGTCTTGGTACATTGACAGTAAATAGTATTTCTAAGTATAATGCTCGCAAGTGAAATCCGAACACCTAGAAGAAAAAGGATATATTATTCATATTACAAAATTTTTACATCTAACACTTCATGGGGTGTAGCGTGGCACATGGATCGAAGAAAGGCGGATGCAGCGAGCTAGGGGTTCTGAAGCACGCATATCAGAACTACAGAGTGGCAAGATAGTCATCTACGACTACTCCTCAGAGATTTGTCTTATCCCCTACACTGATTCTGTTGCTGTACATCAACGAGCTGCTGGAAATAACATCCAATCCAATCTTTAGCTTCTCAGACGACAATACATCAGTATCGTGCATGGAACCAGGCATGCCACTAACATCCCAGGTACTTCGGCGACAGCAACGTGCCTCATAGGTCAACGTAGGTATCAGAACAATTGTCGAGTGGGGATTAGTAAACAAAGTACAGTTTAACGAACAGAAAACTCAGTCAACAACACTTGGCTTACCAACTGTGGAAATGGAGAGTTTCCCAATATTCGAGTCCCCTTCCGTCAATCTTTTGGAGATGAACATCAACAGAAAGATGTCCTCGCACGACCACGTCATCAGTATTGCTAAAACGGCATCCCAAAAGCTTGGAATTTTGTTCCGCTGTAGGAAGCTATATACACCAGAGCAACTACTGCTGCTCTACAAGGCAAATATCCGATCATTGTTGGAGTATTGCTCCCATGTGTGGGGATAAGCTCTGAGCACTCTCTAAAGCTTCTGGGCGCTATCCAGAAGAGAGCAAATAGACTAATCGTTACGCTTAACCTCACAAAGGACCTCCACAGCCTGGAACATTGAAGAAGTGTGGCTGACCTGTCCCTGTTTTACAGATTCTATCATGGAAGATGTTCGAGTGAGCTCTCCTAGATAATATTGCCGAAAATCGTCCGAACGGGGAACACTATAGAGGCTCTGTGAGCTTTATCAGGTGTAGGTCTCTACTCCCCGACCGAGTCTCCTCCACCATTTCTTCTTTTGGAGAAATGTGGCGGTATGGAATGAGTTGCCGGGAACATGTCTCCCGACAGCCACAACCTGCAGCGTCTCAAATCTAACGTGCACCGACACTCATCCTCTCGCAGCGCTTCTACAGCGCCATAGGCTTTCAGCATTTGCGGGAGGCTGATCATAAAAGAAACTGGCCGAGACAGACTACCATCCACTCGAGCTGTTGCTGACGTTGCTGCAGCTATATGGAGACCTCTCTAAATCAGCACGATTGCATGAATGGGCTCAGCGCTCCAGTAAATTAGAAGCACAACAGGGAGTTCCACAAGATTCCACTTTGGGACCTACTAATATATTATCTTCTTCATAAATGACTTGACATCAGCTACTTCCATTTAACACTATATCTTGATGATACTACTTCACTCAGTACTATTAGGAGTAATGAGAGTGTTGCTGCATTTCAGATGTCTTAGGCCTTCGGATTGGAAGCTGGTGTTCTAAGAACGTATTATGCCTAAATGAACAGAAAACTCAAACTATGCTGTCGTCCCTAAAGGTCTTGCCTTACGAGAGTGATTCTGTAGAGACCCTTGGTGTTCGTTTAGATTCGAAATTAACATGGGAAAGCCACATAGATGACTTAAATACAAAGCTTGGCGTTTTCGTTTTACGTAGTCCTGCCAACAATGTCTCAACCAGCACTCAACTTAATGCCTATGATGGAATTATACTCTGGGGTCACTCCATCCATAACTCGAAAATATTTATAACACTAAAGAAGTGTATTAGAATCATGGCAAGACTACCAACACAACAATCTTGCAGAGACATCTTCAAAATATTTGGAATCCTCACCTTCCCGAGTGCATACACTGTCTTATAAAAGAAAACATCGACAAATTTGATCTGAACTCTATGTTTCATGACTATAAGACAAGGTCTTGCAACGACATTTCAGTAGCACCTATGACAGAGTACAAAGAGCTATGAGTGGTTACAATTGCCATGGTATACAGTTTTTTAATGTACTACCTACCCACAGAAGTAAAAACGCTGGGTAGTGAAGCTTTTAGGACTAAAATGAAACGCTTTACGAAACTGAAAGAATTTTACAGTGTGATGAAGTTTTTAAAGGACAATTTTACCGATATTGTTATTTAATAAACTTATACCATTTTTATATTGTATTTTAATTATACGTATGATGTGTATATGTGTTATAGGTATATGTGTGTGTGTTGTTGTATTTAGTATTCTTTGGTATTATTGGTTTGATGGTTTGAGGAACTATTGCACTTGAAAGTAAGTCGCCATTGCTTGTGATTCGTGGAACAATGACGGCACACCGATGCGAATGAGATGATAGAACCAGTTGCCATCCCATATGTCCGAGGCCGCGAAGAGAGTTTCTTCCAGCAAGATAATGCGCGTCCTTAAGTGTGCTGATGAGGCGCCTACAGGAAGATGAGGTCAGGGTACCCTCCTGGCCTCCACGATTACCCGATTCATCGCCAATTGGAAAAGAACGGGATTGGAGGTTTGCTACATTCGCGATTTAGTCAGTCCTTCGACCATGCTGGACGAACTGGAACATGCCGTGGAGGCAGCTTGGGAGGCTGTGTTTTGAGAACTTATTAGCAACCAGATTACGAGCATGACGTGTATGAAAGAGGAGTGCATTTGTCAACATGGAGGGCCCATCCATTATAGACCTGTTGTACTTTTTTTTAAACCCATTTTGGCAAATGTCTCTAGTATTTTATGAACTGAATCCCTTTTTTTCTCACTGTTCACATTTCAATTGGGAGTAGTATGTTAATATTCACACACAGTACAGGAGTTGGCATAAGTCAGTTCCCCGATTTGTACGAGAAAAAGGCTATATCTGTTTTTGCGACGTTACTCCCGGAAGGTTTCATACCTTAGGTATTTGACAAAAGGTTAATATAGGTGATCAAAATTGTGGCCATCTTGTTCAATACAACGACGGTAGCGGCTTTCAACTGTAAAGCATGACTGCGCAGCAGTTAACGCTGTTTGCGGAGGTTTTGGAATTCCTCCTCGAAAAATGTTCGTAACTGTAGCATGGTGGGTGGCCCTCTTGCAATGAGACGATCCTTTAGTAGGCCCCAAAGGAAGAAATCACAAGGTTTAAGAATACAAGATGTGGCTGGTCACTCCACTGCTTCTCGTCTGCCATTCCAGTCCCCGAACCGAGCATCCAAAGTCAAGCACAATGAGTGCTGTTGGTGAACAACCAAACACATACTTCTGTAGTCAAAGAATACAAAATTTACGCTATGCACTCTCAAAAAGGATCACACTGTATACGCCAGTAGAAGCGGGTAGCAGGCCACATAGCAGACCATGCGTCTGTCATCATGACAGTAGATAACAGGCTTGAAAAAACATCCGTGAAGCTGCGCGTCATTATCAGTCCTGTTCTAGTCCGAAATGGACATTCCTATTCTCAATTAATTAATTCCGTCATTCGAAGTAATATTTTCTCTGTTATTCAAATTAGTTCACAATTAAAATTCATTTTCTCTTTGTACGCGTCTCCAAGAAGCTAAAACTCGCCAGTGAACTTGGCAAGCTGCTGCGATTCGCTGTCATCCTTATTGATTCTTATACAGAAAACCTACATATATTCCAAATACATTCAATTAGGCCTGACATGTGGGATGTTTGATTCCCCTGTCCTGCTCTGAGTCATTCCCCCACAAGTGCATAGTGCATAATGGTTGCTAACGTTGCGTTGGTCCGTTGTATATTGTAGCGGGAACTAACTTATGCCGATCTCTGTATTTGTAGCTCGTAGCTCATTAACTTAATTTGATTTTCAGGTACAAGCCAAAGCCACCTCGGTCTAGGCATTCCGATTCAGATGAAGACGACTGGTGCTAGCACATGCTTAATACTCTATAAGAGTAATCAACTAGTGCTAAGTGTATCGATACGTACGTAGAGAAAGTGACTCTTGTGTGAAACAAACAAAACTGTTATTCATCATACTGCTTAGTACATCTAGGAAAATTGAGCTAAATACGAAAGCATAAACTGGCTTGGGTGTTAATATATTTGGAAGCTTTAATGAGAGCTGAACTCAACAAGAAATTGTAGTCAGGCGTGTTGAAGTTTTGCAGAAGATTTACGATCATGCTTGAGCTGAGCTCTTTGAAATATAAGATTGAAAATATTATACAACCTTTGATTTTGGTGATTCGGTCGGGAAACATTTTTGAGGTTTATCCATATAGAAAAGTTTGCAGTATTTTATGCAATCAAAAACTGGTGAAACTATCAGGGCACGATGCTCAGACAATTGTCGTAATAAATTAATACCGATGTCGTGAAAACCGCTTAATAGTAAAATATCTAATATGATCATAAATTTGGAGTGAACTTCAGACCCATAGGAGATTCTGGGATTTAAACGTTGATAAAAAGCATCCTTTGATGTATCTTAATGGATATCCACAGAGTGCTGTAAATCTAATAATACAATCAATAGAGTACGATAGTAAAAGAATGACAGCACAGCATGATATCCAATTCGTTTTTATTTAAATACTTGAACACATTTATTCATAGTTCTTGTTTTATGCCAAGTTAGCAAAAAGTAGAGGATCGATCAAATATTTCAAAACTGCTGAAGCTGGAATGATAAAATTCAACACCAGAGTATTTTTGAAAATGCAAGATTCAAAAATGCAACCAACAATGTTAAAAGATTTACTACTTTTACGTGACTCGTCATAATTTTGGGATTTTGAACAAAATGACCTACCCATTTTCATTGCAATAAATTGCGCATGTTGCGTTTAGTAATGTCTCATAATTTAAACGTTTTGTTTCTATTAATGCCTGAGATACGAAAGCACCTCTTTTTCAGTAAAAGGTACCGGAACTATTAAATATCGTCAAAACTGGCACAGATGGAAAGATGAAACTCAACACCTGGAGGTGTTTGAATATGCAGAATCAAAAAATACTAAGAGCAATGTTGCCAGATTACTACTTTTATCTTTTACGTCATAATTTTGTTATTTTAAATGGAATGACCTATTTATGACGTATAACGTAAAAGCGATAAATCAAAAACCCCCACGTATAGAATTTTATCGTTGCAGCTGTGGCATTTTTGAAAATATGTTAGCGTTCCGGTACTTTTTACTGAAAAACAGCTTTGCCGTATCTCAGTGATTAATAAAATCAAAGTTTTGAATACACCGTACTAAAATCGACATGCGCAATCCATTGCAATGGAAATAAATAACCATTCTATTTATAATGACAACATTATGATGAGTAACGTGTAAGTAGTGAATCTGGCGGCATTGCTGCTAGCATTTTTTAATTCTGCGTGTTCACAAACCTCCGAGTGTTGATTTTATCATTCCAGCTATGACAGTTTTATAGACATTTAAGCATTGCTGTAGTTTTTACTAACCCGGTATGTAAAAATAAATTACATGAGAAATTTGATTATATAAATTAAGCCACTCAGCTTCATAAAACATAAAAAAACATTAATAATAGCATGAATTCAAATACTCTCACTTTTGCTAGACTGAACAACAAATCCGAAATTATTAAATATTTCAAAAAATTATTTATTAAACGATTTCTAAAACCCCTGTTTGACAGTTCCCGCAAATATACAATGTTTGTATGGTTTGTTAATAGAGATGGGCCCACGTATAGTGCTAAAGTCGGAGGTTGTACTTATATGGGCTTCACATTACGCCTTCCATGATTTTGTAGGCTTTCTACCTAACCCTATGTAATGTGAACGCTGATATTTTAGGTAATATTGCTTTTTGCGATCGGTATGTTCGTTATTCAAGTATAAGGTAGTTCAACACCTACGTTTCCTGTTTGAAACCTAAATACATTCATTAGAAAGACTCAAAGAACTGGGCACCTTTCCTAACAGCCTGTTTTAAGCATTACAGATTTGTACGCAACCAAAATGATTCTGTTTGATATTTTGAAGCAAAGATTAGAGGAGATGTTATTTCTTGCCCTGCAATGAAGTTGCCGATCAAGATTTATGAGAAACCATTATTTTGAGTTTTAAATCACTACATATGATTAACAAATGTAACCTGACTCATTCAGTACTTTCCGCTGCATGGAGAAAAAGGCTTAAAACTTAAAAATATGTTCTTACTTCTTGAAACGATAGATTCGTGAACTGTCGTAATCTTATTTTGTAATTTGTTTGGTTACAAGTAAATCGTAGGTCTTGGATGACCTTGTACGTATTTTTTCTAAATGTACTTTGCTCAGCTATTAAATTGGCCTTTTAGGAATTGAATAACATAATTCTTTGTGTCAGAGTGTTATACAAAGTTATCTAGCGGAATACGGACTTCATTATTCAAATTGAAACTTTTTTCATACTGCCAATAACTTATACATTATTATAGGTAATGGAGATACGCTGATCACGATGATGGTGAGATTAAATAATTTTATCGATTTACTAGTATAATCACTAGTTCGGTCATTATTGCAGATAATTAATGGGGGTGTTGAAAATGTCGAGATTCGGCTGGACACCTATTATATAGTTCGGATGAGTTTACTTAAAGCTAATAACATTATCTATCTGTATGTTATGTTTTCCCTAAGTTTTGACAAACTACGGAATTTTCTAGTCATCCACTGTGCACTGGGTATTGCAAATAACTAGTTGTAAATTAACAAAACTCTATGAATTTGATATCTATTTGCCTTAAAACCTACCTAATAATAACTAGCTATATGGTTTTAAGTAAAATTTTTAGAATCTTTTTTTTACAGTTTTTCAAACGGTAACATCTATTTTTTACAACATTCGATATACAGGGTGGGCCAGTAGTGAGTGGACGGAGGATTGTGGATTACTAAAGCGAATTTCAAAAAGCTGTCACCATCCATGGTAGGGGGCCTTGAGGGCTATAACCCTAAACTGTTTTCACTTAAATTATGACGTTGATATAGCGTGACTCATATCAAATCTACAATTTTTTGAATAGAACACCCTATCTATTATTGCACATTTGGTTTTCTTGGTGACTTCTAGTGTGACCTTATGTATCATATATGGAACTTTAAACAACCGTTTAGGCGCAAGTCACTATTTTAGGTATGAGTAGGTGTAAGAAAAACATTGAAAGTCGCAGAGATTATAAAACTTAGAAGATCGTGACTTTTTGCGGTGCGGCTAAGCATGAAATGTCTCACCTTAGGTCAGACGATCAAATTTAAATTCCTTTTGTACTTGGAGAAATCAGTAAATTAATTAAAGAAACTTGAATCACAGGTAACTTGATTATTTCAAATTTTTTATACTATCAAATGTAAAATCTGGTTGTCAAATTTTTAGTTTTAATTTTATTTAAAATTTTCAGTCAAATCGGTGTCTTTCAGTTTTCCTACGTATAAGCAACCTAGCAGGCCTATTGGCCCATCCTGTACATTAGAATTACTAAGTCATTTTTTTATTGTTTCAAGAGAGAGATATACATATAATTATATATAGCGAACTGCCCCTAAAATCGTAGATAAGTGCAACAACTGACAAATGTCATACTGTCATTTGAAAAAATATACTTGTAAAGTGACGAAAGGATGTTTGGAATATTATATTACGTCACCATACATAAAAAATATAACAGTTAGCTATTTCTCAAGAAATCAGCTGAATATTGAAAATTGTTTGCAATAATTAGTGCTTTTTTGTAAATAACTGCATATCTATTTGAACATTATGGAGACAAAGTGAAAAATTTTGTATTGCCTACGGTATGCATCTGGCAGTGTTTCTATTACATAGTTTTGACAATCCAAAACTAGGTTTTCAGGGATTCTGCAAAAACTTTTGAATTTCAAATGTACATATTACCTATAACGGTAGACAACTCCAGCTAACCTCGACTTTTCAATACCAAAATGCTTTGGTGGCTGGGCTATTTCAGGATGCGAACTTTTAGCGGAACCTGAGGTTTATTTTTGGGGCCAAAATATAAATAAAAACGTTAGATTTTTTTTAACCCTAGTGTCCTAGAAAACGGTTACGATGCTTGAAGTTCGTTTTCCTATTGCTAGCTCAGTGGATGGAGAATTTGGTGGAAAAGATCAATGAGTTTTCGAAAATCTGTAGGCCAATCACTATACCGTTGACATGTTTACTTACTCCTAAGTTGGCTCGAAAAATTAAAAGATGGGAACAAAATACTAATCTGGCAGTATAAGTGAACAGAGTAAATAAAAACATTGCCCAGTGTCCTGGGTGCAATACTCGTAGCTTAGGTGGAGCTGATATTGAGTGGGGCGACTATACACCCTTCTACCGCGACCCTATTGGGTCTATTGTGGATCAGACCTCTTTAGAGCTCACAATACAATCCACACCTTTTGACGAAGGCGATGGTCGTGTTGTGTGAAACTTCCTTGAAGGCAGTAGGTTCCAGATGGATGGATCCGAAAGTCTGAAACCTATCTTTTTCCAGTACTGAATAGAATCTGCTTCCTCCTTCACATAGCAGAAACGACGGTCTGATGTTTATTACAGACCTATTATCCGCAACGTCCTGTCAACAGACCGACCAGAATGCGCAGACCATTTATGCTCCATTTTATGTTACTAAGGGGGCCTGACTAGAGGAGTATGAATAAAAGCCTTCGAGTGTAGTAGCCCTGGTGTATCTCGCCAGTGCGGGAGTGCTATCCACCCTGCTCATTCTGAGATGGCTTTCCTGGCAGTGCTTTTCCTATGAACGCAGATCTAGTTTCTCCTCTTGCGAATGGGTCGGCGAATTCATTGCCTCCCACTTCGCTGTGCCTTGGAACCCAAACCAAAGTTACCTTGTTTTTTGTTCCATGTTCATTGAGGAAAATGTATACAGCTACATACGAGTCTTGGGTTAACTCGTTTGGAGCTCAGTGCTTCCAGAGCTGCCTGGCTATCTGAAAATCTTTTTATAGATTTGTTTATCAGGGGCTGTGGCTATCATGTCTGCTTAGAAGATTATGATATACCTCCCAAGGTTTACTGAAATTCTAGCTCTAGGATTTGTACCTCCTCCCACTCATGCGCCCAGTTCTGACTTGGAGCCAACCTTACATAGCGTATTCGTCTCTTCCTAGAAAAATGACATTCCGTATACGCTTGGGGAACCGTATAGTCTGATACCATTCTGAGTGTATGGCTTATAGTTTCAATCATAATGTCCGTTTCTTTTTTTCTGATAGCAGTCTGTAGACGACCATTGTAGCACCTTTCTCTACCTCAATGTGTAGAGGAGAGGACACTCCTAGTGAGCTTTTCACATTAAAATAACCTTCTATAAATCAGTTTTATTGCCACTCTTCTCGTTCTACTGGGCTAGTTCCCCTTTTCGCAAAATATTTCGATCCACATTGTACATAACTAACGTAACTCGTAGGTTTGGAATGTGTAAAGTATAAGTGTTGTTTATACCATTCAAAATGATGAAAATTTAACAAATGTATTAGTATTATTCCTGAGGGCATAGAATCATTTTTTTCTCTGGAATGGGTCTATTTACCAGAAGAAAAAACATGGGAGAGAGGAAGTATGTGGAAAAGTTTAGTGTTTGTTGATACTTGGTAAAGAAAGCAGCTAGGATATTTGTCATTCAATGCATTTTCATTGAAACTGTTTCTAGAACTTAGTTTGTTGCTAGTAGTCTAAAAGATTAAGTACCGTATGCAGATGTATCATATCTGACATACATTTTGTTGATGTTCATACCATATTAAGTTGTCAGTCATATCAAATCTAGTAATTTCCTAATGCGCGATAATTTCTTAGCCAAAGACGCACCGGTGTTTATCAGTTTGATACTTTATGAACTTATAGAATCATTAAGAGTTGAAGCAAATATCAAAATTCATTGGAATCGATTTGCATGGCATTGCTTCTACATATAGTCTTCATAAAATTGTTAGTTCGCACTTATAATCACTGTTTGATGAAGAGTGTGGAAACAATTTTCACATGAAGATAATTTTTCACATGTGTTTTTTCTGGAAACAGTATCATTAAAAATAAACATTACAGATTTTGATAGAACCTTTTTGAAGGCTTTCGCTTAGGTCGTTATCCGAGCTCTATTCTTTCACATATAATAAGGAGATTAAGGTGTAAAAGTTACTCCTCTGCTCCATTCTAATCTACGCCCTCGATTATTCCGATATGTATTTATATCATTCTTCCCTAAAGTGCTTTAAACACTTCGATAAATGAATAATAAAACGTTTTTACGAGAAATTGTAATATGTTATGTTCTATATAAGATATTCGATTATAGAAATGCGTATAGATGCAATAGACTTGTTGAATTATGTTGCTCTACGAAGGTAAGAACATCTATTTCCTTCGGTATTCGTGGCGAACAAGTGAATACAGGTTACACAATGAAAATGTTTTGCCACATGTAATACATAATATAGAATTTCTATGTTATCTCCTTTTTTCTAGTTGTCGTATCAAATATAGTGAGATGACACCTCACCCGAATGCAGGCTGAGCATTGAGATCTAGAACATCATACACGTATTTTACCTATACGTGTTCAAAGAGTTATTACGTGTTTCGAAAATAAAGCAAATATGTAGGTCTACAGATGTTTGAATGGACCTTCAATGTAAACTATGTGTTAAGTTATCCTTACGTTGAATGTTGAATCTATTAAAAACGCAATTTGTGATCTTATAATTTGATTCTAGTAAAAAAAAATTATTATGCCCTAAATGGGTTTTAACACGTAAACATATATTTTGGAGCATATTGAAATTCTTAACCTATATTTAAGTTTGCTCAAATCGTACAGTACTAAAACCTGTAAATTGATAGAAAGAATGCTATTGTGTGTTTTGAGTCTTTCTTTGCTTACTTACATTTTTTCTTGATTCGAATATTGACATTGACTAAAGTTCTTCTGCTATCTAGAGGTAGCAGAATTTTTGTATACTTGTAGTGAATATTCCTAAGATCAAAGGGCGTTTACAAGTTGGGCATAAGATCTTCTACTTTTACCAAAACCAAATATTTCCAACTAAATTTATAAAACTGACTTTCAAATAGCACTGAAGTAGTTTTAGGTCATTTTCCATTTGTGGAGTTACTACAGTTTGGATATATTTGATCGTTGACCCCAACGTTAGATATGGGAAGCAATATCTATTAGAAACTGATTGACTTTCCAAGCACAGTGATCTTTGAGGTTACGGTCAAAAATGAAGCCAACATCATCGTACAATGCCTGACAAATTCTGAAACTTTTTTAATGTTTTCTCCAAAGTTGCTTTCGGTCTGTACATATTCTCTCAGTAGAAATCTGTATAAATCAACGTATTGTTTGACATGCTCCAACAAGTCTATTGGTTGTACGAAATTTATTTCCCTTAGTAGAATTTATTATACAAATTATTTCTGTGATTTCTGTGATACAAGTATTGACACTTATGTTGGAAACAATTTATTTACTGTTATTAAGAACTTTAGTGTTTCATTCCCGCTTAATATAATAATAAAAGCTTGTGGGGTTAAGTCTTGTTAAGTATATCGCTTTAAATTGCAGTTAAATACAATATTTATTATGTTAAGTATCAACTGTTAAGTTTTGAGTTTGGAATGTAAATTATATTTATTGAAAAGTATTTACTCCTCAAAAGGTTGCTGGTAATTATGAAAATTCCTGAGTAAGTAAATTTGCTCAATAGCGTAAATCTGCCTAAGAGCCCTTGCGTGATCAACTTTTAGCATACAGAGGCACCACCTTTTGCCTTCTCTTATGGTAGGCAGCTTTTAGACCAATAACACTGGATATGTTTATCAAAGATTATCAAAATTATTACATATATATGTAATATATAAAAAAGCTTCGCTTATATAATGACTATGGAATCATTAGTCCAACATTTGTTTGTACTGTAATGATTAAGGCATTCAAAATTTTACCTCATCAGATAGCAAGAGACATCATCACAAGGTATTTTTGATGACAGCGGGCTTACTACTGACCTTTGTGTCCTACATGTTTGTGGGCTAAATGAAAGAATATTTGATAGGTGAAAAGCGAAGTAAGGCATTAATCTAGTATATCCATAGCGTAATTTTTGTAAAGAAGTATATTTTAAGGTGCCTACGTACGCGTTTGGCGAAAGCACACTAATACTCTACAAAAAAAGCTGTAGCTATCTTATTCCTGTTTTTGAGCCTTAAGGCGAAAGACTATATATAAAACTCTTGAAAGATTTACTGATGTGTATCATTTTCACCTAGCAAATGCGTATTGTCATTCTTCTACGTAGGCCAGGACAGTGACCTTCTTAGGAATAATACATTGATTTGTAAAGTTATTCATACCGTTGTTTTATAACGTTTATAAAGCCAAGTAGGAATAGTGAATAAATGAAGTTTCACAGTCTAACCCTTATTGTGCATACTGCAAAATTTGTAATTCATTTTTGAGTTTACTGTTATTAACTTCATGCACAGGCATGACTTTTGTATATTTTATTTTAAGTTTACTGCTAGTTATTTAGTCATACCAAGACTGTTATTTTTATTAAATAATATAATTGTAACTTATAAATCTCTAATGATAACCCGTTTAAAAAATAATAGTATACTCCTATGGACAATTGTATAACAGAAATTTCATTAAATAATTTTTTGCTATCTTAACCGTTCTTTTTATTTTTTCTAGAGGATACATCGGTATTGAAAGAATGCATTTCAAATATCGAGGGATGCTGTTGAGTTATAAAAAAATGATTGACTCAGTACTTCCCACACATTACTGTGATACCAGTTTATCATTTTCCTATAGTATGAAGTTTTACCCTTGCAACCAAATCATCGGCAGCCCTCCCCCTAAAATTGTCTTATGGCTTATGTCTTTCCTTCACAGCTCACGGGACAGCCCATTGTTAATACTACAGCCTTTTCAGTTTTACAACCCCCCACCGCCCAACCCCAATTTCATCCCCACCCAAAAAGTGTAGAAAATGATCGGGAACCCCTAAAACATCTAAAAACGATGTTTGAGCTGTTTTCATATTTTTTGTTTTTTGATTATTGCTCCGCTGCCACTGACACGATTTCTAACAACCATACGCGTTTTGCATCCTCACCACGGTAGTAATACTGTGTCATAATTTCATTAGAATCAATTTAATAGTTTCCACGTTACAAAATACGAAACGATCTGAAGCAATAAATACTCGTATGTATACAGAAAATTCCTTTAGTTTCGGTAATATGCTAGGCTATGTTCGGATTGACCTAAAAAAGTGATTTATATCGCTAGGTCTTCCTTCACAGGTTACTGGACAGCCTATTATGAATACAACAAATTTTTCAGTTTTTCAACCCCCCACCCCCCCCCCCAATTTCACCCGCACCAAAAAAAACGCAGAAAATGATCAGGAACCTCTAAAACGCTTAAGAACGAAGTTTGAGCTGTTTTTATATTTTTAGTTTTTGTTATTATTCCTGCGCCGCCACTCGCACCATTTATAAAAACCATATGCAGCTTCCATCGTCACCACGGTGGTGAGTCAAAATTTCATTAAAATCACTTCAACCGTTTCCTCGTTACACAATATCTAAAGCAATACTCGTATGTTTACATCGGAACAGGTTCTAAGTCCTTTGGTTTCTGTAATAGGTAAGGCAATGTTCGGATGGGCCTAAAAAGGTTATTTATGTCACAGGTCAGTGCACAGTCTATTATGAAAGCAACAAATTTTTCAATTTTACACGCGATCACAATACTCCCGTCACCTATCGGTGTGGGAAGTAAAAACATAAAAACTCATAGGTATACCTGAATAAAGTGGGTGACCATGAGACGAGCGATCAGTTGTACCTTGGGTTTAACCCCACGATGGTAAACTGGCGATGGTGCAGTGCTATAGTATGATGGCCAAATGTTCATCAAAGCAGAGCATCACAAGCGTGAAGCGTGCTGTGTGTGAGCATAGCGGCCACCATGAAGGGTACACCTACAGCAGCATTGGAGGTACTGCTTAATATCCCAACTCTTGATATTTGCATAGAGGTAGAGGTAAAAATGGGTGCGTACAGAATACAGTGCCATGGCAATCGGTCTTACCACCCTACCACAAAACACATCACGATACTTGACAACCTGCGGTACGATATACTTGATATGCCACCCGACAAAATGCCAAGGTCACATACGGGGTCAACCTAAGTGACAGATCGTAATGGGCTCTAGGAGAACCTCGACATATGTCGACTGGTATCACCTGGTACGCTGACGACTCTAAAAATTCATCAGGTACAGGAGGAGGCATATACGGTGGTAGACCTGGACAGGACGTACGTAGCCGCCGAGGTAAACTAGCTACCGTTTTCCAAGAAGAAATAGCCGCAACTTTGGTGGCCTTTGTGTAACCACTATACTTCAAAAATGGTGGGAGACTACCATAATAGCTACCATTTTGCGTGCCTAGTCACACAGAAATGAGTAATTATGAGAGGGCCGACAGATGTGCCAAGAGAGGTGCAGAATTCTCTCGCAGGGACTGCTTCGCCGTCAAAACCCTAACCCTGTTTTTTCTAATAATCAAGTCAGGTGCCATGATAATGTGCAAGCTGCACTTGAATTTCAATTGTTCAAACGTTCACAGATTCACAGAACATTTTCTGTAGACGAGAAAGCCTGAACAGTAGCATGGTCACTTCGCCTCGCGCCATCCAAGTTTCGTACTTGACTAACTTTGGGTGACTTTGCCAGTAGTGTGGTTCTGGCTGAACGATTATTTGCGGCTGTTCCATTTGACTCTTTGCAAAACAGTTGGTAGAGTTGCTGAAATGAAATAGATGTAATGTCATATCAGAGAAACCACACTTGAAGATGTATGTATGTATATTTATCCATAATATAACCATTCAAAATAAACCTATTCCTAACATTAAACCATAAAACGAAATATACACATTTTAAATATGAATATACGGACATGAAAGTATCACAAATATTTATTTACTCCGAATACAGGCAATATATGAAAATATTACAGATTTCGACAAATACTGAAAAGCAGCCCTCATACGAATATTGAGGCAATATATCTAAGGATTTCTCAATGAATTTGATCAAGGCTTAATGGAGTTTTATTTGAATAGAACTAAATTCATCATATTTAAATTTGATCCGCTCCAATCGCTCCAATCGAATAGCAAATGTTTATTAAAATGCAATTGCCGCCACAGTAACATGAAACATGTTCGTAAGCATCTTGTGATGAAAATAATTCCTAAAAACTCAATTTGTAATTTATAACTCACTTTATACATGACGCTATTGTATGAGTAGAATGTTGACACAGGATAGCTCGAAATTCGTACTACGCAGGTCTAGGAAGCCAAATAGGAACATGGTAAATGAAGCAATGGAAACAAATACAGATATTCAATTATCTTGAAGAATCCTTATTAAATTCATTGTGACACCTTGCTTACGACTTGAATCCATTTTAGGTAAAGGACGTTATTTTTGTAGTTGGTAAAATATTTATAAAAGGCATCAAATCGAGTTAAATATGATATAGCAGTTATTAGTCGTATCAACCGACAAATGAACAAGTTTTGTGATTTGACCTGTCTCCTGATTTTCGGGAAGGTAATTTCTTTTCGCAAACATATTGCCCATTACCTAAAAAATAAACAAGTATACATGTACCCAGATCTTCTTAGCGCAAACGGCATCACCTACAATATGAGGAGTAACACGATTTTGTACCAATTCGTTCGGCAAAAAGTACCTTATACAAAAAATCAAATCGTATACGCATAGAAAACAATAAATAAATTAAAATTATATATGCATAGGTACTTTTTAGAAGTCGTAGGAGTCACTTTCTTCGTGTTTAGCTTTGAAGAGAGTCTTGTAGACAACTCCAGCAATTACGCCACCCAGGATTGGCCCAACCCAATACACCTAGAAAAGTAGTAGAGTTAATAAGAGAAGACACTCAGTATGAGATTTCTCTTGGAAAACATAATATAACACATAATATGAAGTTTCTCAAGCTCGGAAATTGCTAGCCTCACAATACTTGATTTAGGTAACTATCTTCAACAAGAAATTGGAAAGAAAAACTTGGTTTTTGTTATATTTTCGTTCAAATACTGGGAGTGATATTATGGAAAATACTGTGGCTCCAATTGTTTTGTAAACTTGGAATACGATTTTCTGAGACCTCTTAAAGGCAAAGTAACACCAGGTTTACGATTTTGTAGCTCTGCGTCTTATTTACATTTGCTCATTCACTATTTTATTCACATTATCATATTAATGTTTGAACAGATATGCATATACTTTGCCAATAATTGACGATTTACAAGCCAACACCTGGCTAGAAGCATAATTATAACGTGGCAACATGCGACACTCGTATTGAGTAAGACACCAATGCGCTCCACCGGAACTGCTTTCTTACTGTGCCTCGTTTTGAATTTAGGATGTATGAGAGGTTAGGCGTCTCTTTTTAACTGATGGATTTGCTCGAATGTATCTTTACTGTTAGTTGCATTGGATATCCAAATTTGCCAACCATGTATAGAGCGGATCACACTCACTTTCAAAATAATTTTTTTTCTGGTTTGAACAAAAGGGTATTTTTCATTCGTTGGGATGTTGAAGAAAAAAAGAGTCTTAGTATCTCTTTTTGTCATTTTGTTATGAAGTTCGGAAAAAGATTCTATCGGTTTAGCCTAGTCTAGTGAATGTGGATCGCTATATCCCTAAAATATTACTTTTTTGCAACAAGTTTAAATAAAACCAATAAAATTTGTAACCACCTTTGAACAAGCTTCATCCAACACAGTAGGAGAGAGGGGGTGGTAGTGGATAGACCACCTTTGGCTGAGTATGCCATTAGTTGAAATACCTCATAAGTTTTACTTACCCAATGGTTACTCCAAACATTCATAATGATGGCAGGTCCAAAGGTGCGAGCTGGATTGATACTGGATCCTGTGTATGGTATCTGGAAATTATACACTGTTGATCAGTGAGCAGAACATAAGAGACAAATAAACTTCAGGTAAAAGTAACTTAGACTAAGATTGTTGGACATAGCTTACTTGACGAAATCGAAAATTCATTAAGTATGTCTGTAGCATGTAATAATTGTATATTGTCTACAGTTCATACCATGCCCTCATATTTATAGGTATATTGTACAAAATAGATATGAAATAAAAAAGCGGAATAAGAATTTTTATTTTTGATTGTTCTGCCGAGTTAACTTTTTTAATGTTAAAATCTTTTAAATTTTGATTGTAACATAATGTGTCAAAATTTTTAAACTTTTAAATTTGTTTGTTAGACTGAATTGTCAGCGCTTGTACTAATCGTTCAGGCACTTTAAAATGCTTTACTTATATATTTTTCGTCTTCGTATGAATTTTAACCCTGAAGAAGGTGTAAAATAGACGCCGAAACGTCGGCTTTTTGAGTTAAACACCTCTTGCATTAATTTATCCCAAAATCGGAAGAAACCTTTTCTACTAAAAAAACTGGGATAAGAATTACGTTCAACTGGATTACTAAGTATTTTGTATTACACAACGGTACATAAACTGTTCATTCGTGTAAGTTAATTTGGCCTTGAAAGTGGAATCATAGGTTTTCCAAAGATATCTAACTGTCAAAAATTGTATTATTTTTGCATTTCATAACATCCTAATAAACAGCTGTTTATCACCTAATGGTGAATATCTAAAATAAAAATACATTATTCTGTATTATTTGTCGATCGCTTACCCCGCTGAGATGTGCAGCTGCAATGGCTAGACCGATAACTAGTCCAGCTGAGCTCTTTAGATCTCTTCTTTTAGGGTCGCATACCCCATGGACCACAAATAACAGTAAGAACGTTAGTACTGCTTCCATCAGCACTCCTTGAATAGGAGTCAGTTGTGAGCTAACATCTGTAGTACCTAGAGTGCCCACTTTGTCTTCTGGAACGATAAACTGAAAGAATAATTTTCATGCATTCCAAATACGTTACATAATGGAATTCATATCTTACAAATCTAGCGGTCCCAAATACACACTCATAGAAACATTTTACGATTTCTTGTGTAATTCTGATATTATGTGCGCTTTACTAATATAAGGGAATATCAATATAAAAAAGTTTCAGCACCAAAGTCTGCTATACAAGGTATTCATTTGAAAACTTCCCACTATAGGTTTATTGAAAACCAGTGATTAAAAGAAAAAACGGAGAGACGTGTCGAAAAGATTTTTTTTCCGCTAAAAACTACTTCTTCCTTTACCCTCCGCCCTCCAACATGTCCCCATAAAAAATTTGACAAGGAGTATCGAGTAATACCTTGTTTCAAAGGTATGTCGTTGCCCTTTACCTTGACGTTTAATTTTTAAAATCGGTCGATTTGTTTTCGACAAATTAGAAAAATCTTTACTGATCTTAATTTTTTCAGATAGAATACAAAAACTCACGAAAATTTAACGTATTGTTGCAATAATTGTTTAAAATGGCAAAACAATGATATAGGCGATGTTAAAATTTCTGACGCAAAAAGTGGAAATAATTCTGGTCAGTGTATTTAGGGTATTTCATACTGGGACCCTAAAATTTTGGGTACATTTCTTGTTTTGCCTCCCGATCAAAAGCTTCTCAAATAAAAACCTGAACCCTGAGTTTGCGCATACGCAAAGTTCACTGTTTCGCCGCCGTTTCGAATTTGTTTGTTTTTCAAACGGTTTTTGGATTCGTCTGGATTTTATAAAAAAACCGTTCAGGGCTTCAGAAAAAGGTTGTTCAAGTGCAAAGTCGAGAGGGCGCCGCAAACAAACAAAAAATCGCCGCTTTTTTGGACGTGGCTCTTTTTTGGTGAATCAAGAATAGCGACGCCCAAAAAAGCGGCGAATTTTTCTTTTTGCGGCGCTCTCTTGACTTTGAACGTCAATAACTTTTTCCTGAAGCATTGGACAGTTTCTTTAAACAATCTTATAAAAAGTACAAGTTCTGACAAATCCAAAGATCTTGGTTTCGCTCGCTGTGCGAAAACAAGTAAATTCAAAATGGCGGCGGAATGGTGAACTTTGCGCATCGAGAGGCAAAAAAATTTGCCCCAAAATTTTAGGGTCTCAAACTTAATGCAACTGGCCTAAATTATGCTGCCCAAAATCAATGTGCTCGGCAAACTGCCGTTAAGGGTTGGCCACACAGAGCGACTTGCCTGGGCGGTATAGTTCGCGCAAACAGGACGGTATATCACCATTTAAGTAAGCTCGCACGAACTTCCATTACTTAATAACTCGGAAACTGATTATGTCGTATAGTGTTGCCTTAAAACCGAAACCTATGGTCCACACACACAGGCTTTACCGACAGCTATACTACTTGATACCCCTTGTCATTTAAAATTATTTAGGGGCGAAGTAGTTTTCGCTTAAAATGTTGTCACCCTTAACAAATCTTTTGCTGGTCTGGGCGCTTTTTCATTTAATCAGCAGAGATTCACGACTTGACTTGATTTGTTTTCGAAATTCAAGACAAGTCAAGTAGTTACACATCAAGTAACTTTGAGATCAAGTTTTTCAAGCTAACTACCTGATTTTTCTTGAAAAAGTAGTTCTTTTTTTGATATGAATCTGATCAACTGCCAAAACGCAGTAACAATAAAAATCTATGTATATAAGTATGTAATCTCTTATTTAAAAATAAAAAAAACAAAAACGAAAACCCCAACAAACTTATTTAAATAATGAATGTAATAATATGAGAGGTATCTATTGAACTGCGGGTATTAGCCCATTCAAATCCCGCGTTAATAAACTTCTCCTCACATAACCCTTGCACAGCAGCCGCGGTACTCTGGTACTTAGGCTCTGCCTACGCGGTCTGCTCAGTTATAAAAAAAATATGAAATAAAAATACGAAATAATGACAGTAATACATAGATAAACAGGGTTCATTCTCGTTAGAGGCGGAAATTTATTTCTGGTTTTTTTCAATCAAAAATAAACATCCACAAAGGAAGCTCAGCAAAAAATCCCCACCAGAGCCTTCACTGTTGGCTTCTAATTAACAGTGCTGGTCCTAGAGTGGCGCCGAGAAACAGAACAGAACACGAGACTAATGATCGAGCAGTCGGTGCCGATGACACACAAGTAAAAAAAATAATATCCTTATTTGCCATCCATGATTTGAGACACTTAAAGCTTCTAACGGAGCTATCACCTAATCGATTTCTTGTTTTGAGAGTTAAGGCAGCTCTAGAAAACTGCCTCTCAGAGCTGAAGAAGCTGGCGTTGTCAAAAAGTCTTTGGCCATTGCGGCAAGGTTTGGAAAAATACATTCGTGTCTTTTCTACCATTCTAAAATATCCTTAGTACTGTCCCTTGCCGCTTGAATACTATTTATAATCTGTTCATCGATTTCATCTTGATCAGGTTTATTGTCAAGCTCCATAGCCTACGAATCTAGTCTATCGAACACCATATCAACGCAAAAATGATGGAAATATTCTCAAAAACATTAAGGTTTTGGCAAATTCGTTCAACTTACGACCATTCTTTCTCGGTTGGCTTTAAAGTTTTACAGTCATCGGGTGCCTTGCTTGCTGTCGTAACCTCGGTGATTCTCCTATTTTAACGCTTCGATTCGCATTTTACAGATCGATATCAGGTAATATCAAGTAGTTTGGTTTTACTTGATATCAAGTCAAGTAGTTCAGATCGAAAATCAAGTCAAGTCGAATATGAAATTTTCAAAAGCTCGAGCTTTCAAGTCAAGTGTTGAAGAAAAAACTCAAGCTACTTGGCTTGATGAATCCCTATTAATCAGTAGCTCTCGATCAACACTTGGTGGGAAGTTTTCAAATAAACACCCTGTATAATGAATATCCTCGACGGTCAAGAATTTTCCTAATCAATTAGTTCTCCTAACTACGTTTTCTCTCAGCTCATTTATTGCAAAAGGTATCATCTGCAAATTAAAATTTCTTTCGCATTTCTCTGGGCTGTCTTAGAAAGTATACTCGATACTAAACGACTGCAAGAGCTCACAATACACTTGAAATGTTATTGTAACCTTTATAGCGGCTTACGAGTATGAAAACGTTCGCCTAACACTCGGATCCTTTTTTAACGTCAAATCGCTCACAATTAGGTCGCAAAGTATAATTAATTATATTTTTTCATCGGCTGTTAACTTCATGTGACTTGTCTGTCCTAGATTTGAAGTTTTTCAAGCTAGTAAAGTATAGGTATATAGGTATGCCGCGGTGAACGATTATAATCTTCGCAAATTGCCAACACGCAGAACTGCTCCATCATCGATAGTCTAGAAAAAATAGTGTAATAGGGATGGATCAAATTGTACATTATCAGGAACTTTAATATTAGGTTATTCTTCATTCATACACTATTAACCACAGTATAGTAAACAACCAGCACAATAACTCAGGCTGGCGGTAATCACACGCGCATCCCCCCTTTTGGATGATTTTTTGTAGGGATGCTAACGATACTTCGATACATCTGCACTAATATCGAGTATTTTTGTCATCGATACTTTTTGAGGCATTCCAAGCTGGTATCGATACTTTTGTATCGGTATCGAAAATAATTATATAATTATTGAAGGGTGTAATCAGTTGCACAAAATGCTCTGTACGAACCAAACGCGCCTATTTGGCTAAAAAATATCGAGTTCGTACCGGTATCGATATTTTCATTTTCGCATCTCTACCCAAATTTCACATCCCTAAAGTTACCCTAAGGTCAAATTCTGTGGGGACCATTTTTATATGGGAAATCCTCAGAGATACTATGCTGGTTGTTTACTATGCTGTGCTATTAACATTCAGCGCCTTGTCTGTCTGGTGACTCAAAACCTATCGATCGTTCAACATCGAGCTAACTTTGGAGACTTCATCACGGTTAGGCTAAGATTTGATGGACACAGCGTTAAACATCACTTATAGATTTAAGCTACCATGTATCTAGAGCCTGAACTGTATTATTATTTGAGCTGTCTTTTCCTTAAAAAATTAGGAGATTTCATTTTTACAGTTTGTACTGACTCTGTTTCTTTATTCATACGCCTTAATATTTCAACATTTGTGGCTCTTACCGTCTAAAAATCTGAGAATGCGTCTATATACCCACATTTCGAAAGCCTCAAGTCTCTTTAGATCAACTTTGTTCGTTGTCCACGACTCCATTCCATAGAGAAGGATTCAGAAATCGTAGTCCGATGGCAGTCCGATCTTAAGTTTGATGTTCATATCTCTAGAGCAGAATACTCTCCCCGTATTTGTGAATGCAGCTCTTGCTTGACCTATTCTAGGTATTTGCTGTCTCAACTGTCTCGTTAGGAAGATACAATCTTCCTTGAACATTTGCTTTGCTGATGATCATGTCTTCTTGATATCAAGTGAAAGACCTGCGTCTTCACTGATATTCACGATTTTGTCCACCATTCTTTGTAGGCTTGCGCTACACTGAGCTATAACCTTAGGTATCATTGGTAAAACGGATGTTCGAGGGTATACGAGGGTTGCTCTATATCTCCGTCAATCCACCAGTACGCCGACAGCTGTTTTACGCTTACTAGCGATCATCAGTGCGCCATAGGTTTGACGGAAATAG
Organism: Callosobruchus maculatus; assembly: GCA_951848785.1. Taxonomy (NCBI): domain Eukaryota; kingdom Metazoa; phylum Arthropoda; class Insecta; order Coleoptera; family Chrysomelidae; genus Callosobruchus; species Callosobruchus maculatus. The sequence continues at coordinate 5,327,090 of CATOUR010000110.1, read as the reverse complement.
AGAGCATCAGATTTTTCATGTCTACCAGACATGTGAAGCATGTGAGAGCAGGCGACAGAAAGGTTCTGCCGGTGCGCCATCTGGTACCCAAAGGTAACGGCAAACCAAAGAAAATCGCTGCTAAACAGCAGCAGACTTCTTGGTGGAACGCCACGGCGGGTCCGCTTGGCCACCAGAGAGCGCGGTTCTATATGCTGCTGCATATGAAAGTCGATATACCAGGGTTGCACTATATCTCCGTCAATCCACCAGTACACAGACAGCTGTTTCATGCTTATTAGCGATCATCAGTGCGCCATAGGTCGATTGACGGAAATAGAAAGCATCAGATTTTTCATGTCTACCAGACATGTAAAGCATCTGCCTTTCTGTCGCCTGCTCTCAAAACGGATGTTGTCTATTATTTTACCATGTACCTTAACTCCCGCTATTTCTTCAGGTATAGTCTCTTGCATAATTTTCTCTTTTACTTCTCTTTCAAGTCTTATCTTGTCTAACGTTTTCTCGCCATCTAAAAACAGCCCTTTGACTATAATATAGGTTGCTGATAGGTTTCATGTTGTTGAAGTCAATACGCTTCTCACATACAACTTTTATAAGTTTGTCGCGTCCTACACTATCAAGTACATTGTTGTAATCCAGAAAGGATGTCTCCTATTGTCATTGTATTATTGAGTGAATAGAGTTTCAAGAAATAAAACGGATAGTTGTTTTGGACGAATAATGATTATAATAGGAATTAATAAAACCTGAAATTACTTCGCACGGTGACAAGAAGTTTTCCTAGTGTAGTTTAGACACAATAAGAAGAAATTCTAAAAATTCATACCGGTAAGCAATTCAGCGTTTAAAAGATAAAATTCAAGCTACTTTTATTTTATTTCAAAACGAATCGTGTTCATGCAGTGATATAATTATAAGAAAATAAAAATCATATAATAACAGATAAATAGATTTGATTTTCAACAAAATATAATTGACTGATAAAGTTACTGTAACTCTAATAACCTGTAGGTTATTTTCAAGCTAGCTCAGTTAGACATTATTTGGTTCACTTCTAAGTAACAAAATGAAGTGCAGCGGTACTCAAAACTTTGGATATCCAGATTAAAGCTTGTAAGTATACCTACCATCTTTTGAAAGCTTGTCAAAAATGCTTTTATTTAATCCTATAACCAGCTCTATTAGTATCTCTGGATATTTAGTACTCTGATTAAAAATAATAATAACACAACTTCCTCTAATGTCAGACTATGAAACTGTATCACAAAGGTACTGCAAAATAAAATTAACTGTACTATAAACGAGGGGTTTATAATTGCACGGCATGTAGTTTAGAAAGAACATCGTTCACATTTCAAAGTAGAATTTTTTCATAATTGGCAACATGTATCGGCGTTAATCGCTGTATTAAGGCGTGCAATTTTTATAGAGATTATTTTTAAAGGTTGTCCTGACAAAGTATGATACCGCAATTACACATCAATAAATCACTGAGCGAATGAATCGACTGTAAGCATGCTATTATAAATTTTAGGTTAATTCCAAAGCTATCGTCACAAGGTTTATGGTGGCATTTTCCAACGCTAGACTTTTTATATATATTTTTAAATCTTCACACTTTTAGATCACTGTAAATAGTCACTTGACTAACTTCCCCGGCAAAGGAGAGGTAAGTTATCAAAATCGGCCAGTTCTCGCAAATTATACCAACATCTACGTGCGAGGTGTCATTTCCTCATTTTCTAAAAAGCAAATGCTATGTTATATAATTATTTTTTCGAGTAACCCTCACCAATCCTCACCATTAAATCATAGATTTGCACCAAAAGCAGACCGAAAGATAGAGAATAAAAACCTCTGTATGACAGTAAAGTTTGAAACTACTTTGATCATTTTTGTGACAGTTACTGCCATCTTATAAATTTTTATTCCGGCATTCTGAAAATTTTGCAGCATACGCGGTAGCGTTTTTGACATAAGACATTCTCGTTGCATTAGAATTTCATGTTATGACATTATTTTTTGAGTTACCCCCATCCCACCCCTTTTTTATCATCGAAGCGGGACCAAAAACTAGATTTTTATTTGTAATGATAACCTTTTATAGTGACCAAGTTTGAAAAAAATCGGAAAAATTTGCTTTTTTGATGTCCGTCTGGTAGTATGTGTGTGTGTCTGTCTGCCTATCGGTCTGTACGTCCGCGATTTCGGTCTCCAACGATTACTCAAAAACGCCTGAAGCGATTGCTCCCAAATTTGGCCAACTTGAATTATTTCAAGTTGAAAAGGCTTTGGTACCGATCGGACAATGGGGAGTGGAAAAAGGGGGTGTTGTCTTTATGTCTAAAACGATATGTATTTACATGTCAATAAAGACTGTTATTATTATTATTATTATATATCATAGGTGTGTTAATCTTTTCTGAAATGGAGGCAAAAAAATTACATAAATTGGAATACTCAAATGTCATTAAATGTTGTATTTGTGCACTGAAGTGTTTGACATTAGGCAGTTGTAAATAACTTAATGATGCCCAAAATGTGGTAATATTACTATTCGATTGGACTCCTAAGGGTTTAAAGGGGTGCGGGTTGCGCAAAAGAGCTGTCTAAATAGGGGATGATGTCCATATTTTTTATGGTGTGATTTAACTTCTATTAATGAAGTTTTCATTAGATGATGTACCACAAAGAAGTTTCTACTAGGCTTTATAACACGAATTTTTGATATAAACTCGGAGATAATGCTTCTTTGCGTTCAAAAATGAAAGTACTAATAGTATAAATCAAGAGAGCCATATTCTTACAAGGAATGTAAAATTAGTTTGAAAGGAATTTTCGTAATAAGGTGTTTCCAAAAAAGGACCATAAAACAGAATTAGTAGCTACTGAGTATTGGAACAACTGTGCGGTTAACTGACACTAACCCTTTAGTTTCTAGTATAAAACCTATTAAATAGTTACATGTAGGATCTGTGATGTGTGAGGTTAGTAAAAAATAGTAGTGGTTTATAAGACGAGCGGATAACGTAATTCAAGGAAGTTTCTTGATATGAACGCTTTTCTTGATAGACATCACTACTGCTATTAGTGAGGTATTAAAGGGGCCTAATGTGGGCCTTGTCTATGAAGCATGGAGTTATAATATTTTCTATGTATAAGATGAAGGTAATATCCAGTGAGAGAAACGTTACGTGCAGGATAGCCAAATCGTTGATAAATGTTTTTCATTTTAACGGTTGTGGTAACATTTACAGGTTAGTAAATTTAGTGATACTATTTAGCCATTTTGACAGTATAAAGAGCTTATTTCAAGATAACGAGAAAGTGCCAATAGGAAGAATGAAAAATCAATAATGCCGAGATGTTATCTATCTTTGAAATAAATTCATATTTTTCGTTACCTTATGCAGTTAGTAGATATACGCAAATCCTAAGGTTTTCTCAGAGTTCCGTTTGATTACAACCTCAACTTTGACCATTTCTACCCTCAACAGATTGCTCGTTATAAGGAATGTAGACTATCAACAAGCATTATTTATAGCGACTGATTAAACAAATTGTATAAGCTACTAAAAATATAGAACGAAAACAATTTATGCTCAGGTAAAAACCTGGACAAGAAACATGAAGAAAAATTACAGTTAGTTGTAGTTATGCTTTGTAGTGCTTCTTGGACCTTATATATACCACAATCCAGAAAAGAAGCCATCCCTATTTGATGTTTCTACATACCCCGATACTTACAAATACCCATAAAAAGCTAATTATATGTTCTTATTTTACAGAAATGAAGTACCTCGAGTATTAAAGCTAGCATCAACAAACTTTTTTAAATCTAACCCCTTCATATCAGCCGCGGTACTTTGGGCATTTAAACATTGCCCTCATGGATGCTCACTTGTAAAAAAACAAGAACGCAGATGCATCAAACATTATATCTTGGAATAATTTCTAGGTAGTAATTCTTATAGATACATTTTGCGGTTATGATGTATATTTTATTTTGTGGGTACTTCTCTAACCAAAATTGTTAGAAACTGGTCACCTTTATCGTAAAACACATAATTTTGAGTTTTACCTTGGAACTAACAATCTGCGTCTAGACTTGAAATCTTGTTATTCAAGTGTGGAGATGGTAGCCGTTTATTTAAAACTAAACCGGAAACAATGAACTTGTCAAAGAAGATCACCTTTATGAATAATACATAGTCACACTAAAGTCGAACATTGCATCTTCGTGTGAGAATTTAAAATAATAAAAGCTGATAATGGCCCGCCAATTAAGAATCGTTATACATATTTTCGTATGTAGCTCAAATTGTAAGCTTCCTGCTATAGAGGTTATCACATTAAAATATCGAAAGAATTCGAATGACTGTAATACAGGTGAGGGATACATTTGTAAGTATTGGTTAGTGAAATGCATACAGGGTCTTTATTTGGACACCTGCGACCACGGATTGGACATGTCAAAAGATTTGTCAAGGGGGACAACTACCCCAAAAACTACTTCCCTCCCTTGTACCCTCTTCGTACGAGGGTCAACACCTTAAAAAATTTTAAATATTAAGGTCGAATAATAATTTCAAAGATATGTCGAAGTTCTTTCATTCGAGGTTTGATTTTTTAAAATCGGTTAATTCGTTTTCGAGGAAATTAGAAAAATATTTTAGATTTTTTTACCATCAACCAATTACAAGTTTTGCTGTATGCAAGTGTCAATGAACAATACCTTAGAAGTAACTATATGATTGTGAGTCATTTCAAAAAGCGATACTCTTCTTAATCATAAAGTAAGTAAAACGAAGAAATGTAACTACTGCAGTAAGAATGCGTCCAACGAATTGGATATGATCATTTAAAATATTTAAAAGCTAAATGAGATTAAGGACTAAATAATCTAAGGCTCTGCAAGACAAGAACTAGAAGCTGTATACATGTGGCTCTGGAGGAGAATTTTGGAGTCAAGCTGGGGAGAAAGAAATATTATTGGCAGACTTGGAAGACATTGTTTAAAACCAAATAGTTGAACATATATTAAGGCATAATCACGTCTGTACTAACACTATGAACAAAGCCTAAGAGGGATGCTGAGATAATAATATTTATACCCTACCAATTGAAGACAATGCCTTTAGATGAGAAGTGAACCTGCGAAGTAAAGCTTATTTCAATATCAGTAGGTAGGAACCCATATGAGTTGTAGGAACAACGCTGACATGAGAATTCTGCTTTAGTTTTGAGCTCCTAGCCTCCTCCCACATTTCCTGTGCACAGCAATAGTAATCACATCTCATTTTTTATTTTATTGTTGATCTGATTCTTTCTGGTAATAGTGTATTTTCAACAAATACCTTTATCAACTTACTTTAAGTAGCCCGGCTCCAGCAACAGCTCCAACACACTGTACTATGATGAAGAATATCGCTCTCAATAATTTGATATCACCGGTTACAAAGAAGCTCAACGTGACAGCTGGGTTGACATGACCACCACTTATATGACCGATAGCCTAGAACAAAGAAAACCACTATGTAGAATAATATATTAAATAAGTGCCATTTATGACGGCTATTTCTGCCGAAACATTAAAATGCTTGGGTGCAGACGGCATCTCTCTTTTATATAATATTTGAAAGAGGGTCTGGTCCTCCGGTGTTTGGCCAGATGAATGATGCACATCCATTTTTGTTCCACTTCATAAAGAAAGAATCTCCAACAAATCCAGACAATTATCGCCTACTTTCGTTAATCTCTCATGCAAGCAAGGTTCTGCTGTATAATTTACAGTCTCGTTTGGAGGGTTTTATTGGCTGGCAAACTTCTCAGGCGCAGGCAGGTTTCGTAAAAGGACACGGTACGCGTGAACAGAGATTAAACTTAAGACAGATTATTGAAAAAGCTAGAGAGCATTATTTTCCCGTTTTTATCTGCTTTGTGGACTATTCTGAGGTGTTTGATAACGTAAAGTGGCCTAAACTGTGGGAAATCCTTATCTCCATGGGAGACCCTTACCACTTAGTATTTCTCATACAGCAACTCTATGAGTCTAGCTCAGCTCGTGTAAGAATTGATGGTAACCTATCTGGTCAAACAGCAACCAGCAAAGGAGTTCGTCAGGGATGCGTATTATCTCTGATGTTATTTAACTCTAAATTTGTGACGAGACAGGTATTGGATAACTGGAATGGCGGTATAACTATTGGCGGAAGCAAAATATCTAACTTAAGATTTGCTGACGATACAACTCCTATTGCTGCTTCTCAGGAAGAACTAGTAGCTCTATTGAACGTTGTAGAACAGCACAGTGCAGCAAATGGTCTTGGTATTAACTACAACAAGACCAAGGTTATTATCGTAGATAGAGAGCATGACAATCATCGAGAAATAAAGTCAATAGGCCGTTGTGAGGTAGTTCAAAGTTTTGTGTACCTCAGTTCTTTGATCGACAATTCAGGTAGCTGTGAGAATGAGATTCGACGGCGCATTCAATAGGCACGTGTGGCCCTGACAAGGCTTACTAAAATGTGGCGTGACCATAACATCACTAAAGCTACCAAAATGTCACTGGTTCAGTCTCTTGTGTTCTCCATATTTTTGTATGCCTCGGAAACCATAAGAGACTCTCCACCACTTTACAATTTGAAAGGCAGACAAATAGGTAGCAAGCTTTAAATCATCTTTTACGATATTAAAAGCAAATATAATATACCATCTACGCTAATGGCTTCATAAAGCGTACTCTTCAAATAAATACAGAAACCGTTATGTGATTATAATAGCTTATTGATATCTCATTGTTCTATCTAATGCCGTGTTTTCCTCGTCATGAAAAGTGGATGAAGTATTATATAATTAAAGGTCAAAGTCAATGATGTACGGTATACTCAATTTATCAAATTAAAGGAAAGTGAATGTCTGCATGTAAAGTCTGTTAGCGTAATTACTATGTGTATGCAGCATCTTTGAAAAAAACAATAAAATTACAAATCGTATCGAGGTGTGCACCGAAGAAAAAACGATGGCACGATCTAGCGAGAGGATTTGTTTTGTATTTAGAGCTTCGAAAAAATGCAGCATTGTTGTTCGACTCACGATGTATAAGATATGAGTAATAACAATTTATTCAGCTTGCTTTCTTCTTCTGTTAGCAAATGTGATACAAACCTCAACAAGATAGTATTGGGACAGGATGCCAAGAAGATTCTGTAGCAAGGACTTCAACAAATAGGAGTAGCTCCAACTTAGATAGCTATTGTTATTCATTTTGTTGGGCCTGTTTGATAATCGATTTTCATAGCTCTAATGTGAGACGACGAAAGAAATTAACTATTGGGGCGTACAGACTGAAAAGGAAAAAATATTTATGATCACAATCCACAATAAAGATGAACATCCTTTGCGTACTTGCAATGTTTGGTCTGGCTATTGTCATATGGATAAACTTATAGTGAGGTAAGTTGTATGCCACCAGATGTTATGATCTTCATCATATCTTATAGGATGTTTACGGAAAAATAAATCTGCAAAGTTAAACAGAATCGATGCATATTTTTATGACCGAATTTCATCCAGTAAATCTAGTGGGGTAGGTTACGTTTAAATTCATCTCATAGAAAATGTTAGAGGACAACTTTTGCTTCATGCAGGAAGAAGTAGCGTGAAACTTAAAAATATACAGAAATTGAAAAAACTAAAGAAAGCAATTCAAAAACAAATGAAGTGTATTGTATGATAACGACAAATGATCACCACTAGTGGCATTGATATTAACCTGAAGAGAAATTCATAATCGTTGTATTTTTTAATATAACCTACCGATTGTCGGAATACTCTAGATTTTTCCACTTCTTCGTCACTGCTTTAAGCGTTTATATCATAACCAAAATTCATGTTGTTATAACCTATACTTTGTCTTTGGGGAAACTCAACTAACAATAACTAGAGCTTTTGACGTGAACCGTTGGCAATGAAATGGATTATTCCCGATAACCACAAGCTTTTTAAGCAACTGGTAGGCTGACTATTGTGCAAGTGAGTGAATATTTTCTCCATGAAGGTAGCCGTCCCGAGCCCAGAGCTTTTCTGCACCCCTTTTACCTTTTAAAAGTATGATGCTTCGCTGAAAATGACTAAATTATAAGTCTGGAGATCAATGACACCATGGGATGACAGGTAAGAATCTATTATCTAGGCCTTTAGTGTCTTTGGCTCCTCCTTATAGGGTTTAAGATAATGCAAAAAATGTTCTGCAACATTTAACAGTGTTCAACCCAACTGAGTCGCATTGTCCAGCAACCAAGAAGATGAGAGAATCGGGATCAGGTAATTTCCCCTATTTCTGCTTTAACTTTCCCTGCAATACTCGGGCAATTGAGTAGCCGACTTTACACTATTTTGTAAATTTCAATACGACGCTACATTGTTCCATTAAACACAAAATAAAATTGCAAGGACCAGTCGTTTCAATATATCTTATAGAACAAAATTGGAAGGCGCTTATTCTATCTACCGTTCGTCTGTTTAATATACTATAGTTATAGTAGGCTGACAAAATTGTATTATGTCACCTCAATCTTGGAGATAACAGATAAAAAATTGTCTAGGTAAACGTATGTTAGTATAAACTTATTAGCAGGTTGGGCGCATAATTGGATGCTGGATTTTTTTAAACAAAACACTAGCGGGGGTATAGTATTCATCAAATCATGGATCAACCGTTCATTTGTCCTTGTCTTTGTCTGTTCTGTTTTTTTGCACATAATACTAGGTACATTAGCTCAAATAACTTATGCTTATGGATAACACATTCTTCGCCCGGAAGCTATTTGTATATCTTAACATCATGAAGTAGTCTGGCTTTATTTATTGAAGTGTAATTTCATTTCATCTCTTTTACCACTGGCATTCAAGGTAAAGGCCACTCTTCTCGTATTACGAATTTACTATGTTAAAACAAGAAAACAAAGCTCTCCCTCACTCGCAGAAGTATTCGCGATTTTAGCTTGTGTCTCTCGTATTCACGAAATGCCTAGTAGGTCAATTACTATCTGCTCTGGTAGCTAGGCAGCATCTAAAGCATTGAAAGCTTGTATGTTTACATAAAAGCTCGTTCTGCAATGTAGAAAGGTCTTGGATGACATTTCAGCAAAGACATAAGGTGCGCAAGGCGAGGGTCGAGAAATAATTTCCTGGGTCGTGAGCCGTCTGTGGGGCTAGCAACAGGTACCATTAAAAAGAAAACAGAAGTGGGGGTGTATAATCAACAACCGATGAGATGGTGAGGAATCTCTGGACAACTCTGTTAGGTTATAGAAGTTATTTTAAGACCTCTAGTCAAGGTGGGGCGGTTCTGTGTCTCACTGGACAGAAGCCGTCTAAGGTTAGTTGTGGGCCTGGTATATGGCCACGAGGCCTTATGATGTCATTTGTATGTGATAGGGTTGGCAAGCGACCCGACGTGTGCACCGTGTGGCGGAGAAGAGGCATCCTCGATACACATGCTATACTACGCTCAACCTGAAGGCATAAGATGGGCGGGACCCAAGACCATCCTCACCTCTGCGATGAGGGCTGAACTTGGAAAACTGAGTAAGGAGAGAAGTCTCCGTTTGCACTGCTGGCTGCTATCACCAGAAAGCCTCTCTCCTTCTTTCATTCATACTATGAACCACTGTGTTCTCTAGAAATTTGAAAATATAATTTCCGGAGAGTCAACAAAGTTCTATTCACAACTGACTAGACCTCACCATCTGCTTATGTATTAATCAGACTTTAAACAGGTCAACAATCATAATATAAAATCCAACTTCAATAGGCAAGTAAAAGTAACGAAGACACGTCCATCAAATTTATCTGATTGGAGGCCAAAAAATATTGAAATTCATTTTGATCAAAAATGAAATGCAGATGCTAGTTTGTTGAATAAGTGTGGCACTCGTTCGTTTCTATTTTGTTACAAGGCTGCGTGGAATTTTCTTCAGAGCCGAGCCTATATGTAGGGTTCGGACAGTCTGTTTGCGTTCGACCTAATTTTTGGTTATAGGAGATAATAAGAATCGTATGCATATGAATGAGTGTCGACGCTTTCTATGATTGGTGCAGCTGCAACTAATGTCTGTCGCCCCCTTTGCCAGATAAAGGCGTCACCAACATTTTAGTATTTCTCCGTAAAAGTACTACAGAAAGCCAGTTGGGATTAAACTAAATAATAAACTATGAATAACAGAATAATAATTATATAATATAAAGTGATTCTTTATTGAAGAGTAAAAAAGCAATAAAACAATTTTTGACGACAATTCAATTCAAGTACACCTATTCCTAATCTCGATAAGTTGATACAGGAAAAGAGGACCATATTTGTCTACAAAAGCTTCATAAAAGCTGTATTAAAACTTTTGTTAATTTTACGTGAAATCTTCGGGGTTATTTGAAACTTGCAGAAAAGAAGAGGTTTCTTCATTTCAACTCATGGTGAGGTTGTTGTTCAGAAATTTGGTGATTGGATTTTTTGTGATTGTTTATTTTAGCAGTAAAAAATAGCAGGTCTTCTCAAAACGACTTGAATGATGCCTACTGTACGATATGCTTTTGTCAGTTATTCTGAAAATTACAGTAAATAAATGCTTTCATGAAAGACTTGCTACCAAGGTTATTTTGCGTATAAGGCTAATACTTCCTAAGAATTTGAGAATTCAATTGTTTCGAAACTAGGAGATTCGGTTTAAATGAATAATGTATGATAGCTATAATTTGTCCATGAACCGGCCACCAAATTGGTATAATTACCATTCAGCTATACTTCCGGAAAAACATTATGAGAATAAAATGGGTTTCCTTTATATTTTTCGACAATTAAGATTGTAATCTGATAGTGTTTCCAAGATTGGTAATTAACATAGCAATTTATACCGGAATTAGTACGAGGCCTATAAGGAAAATCATAACTGAAATGTAAAATATAGTTTTAAGCATACATTTAAATATTGCTGTTTTATACTTTGTCGCCGTGTGCAAGTTTCTCTCAGTTTTTAGTAAGGCCTCAGAATTTAAAATTTGTCTGTATGTACGGCATCAGCATCACCGCTTATTGGTTAAAAAGCAGCGGAACGCTCAAATTTCTCCAAAACAGCTGTTATGACGAAATTCAATACCTAGGTGCTTTTAAACATGCCTAATTCAAAAATGCTGACGGAAATTATGGCAGATTTACCATTTAGACGTAGCACGTCATAATTTTGTTATTTTAAATGAAATGCCCTATTTATTTTTTTGCAATGAATTGCGAATGTCGAAGGCCTCATAATTTCAAAATTTTGTTCCTATTCATTACTGAGATACGACAATGTCGCTTATTCAGTAAGAAGTACAGGAACTGCCCACTGTCACAGCTGGAATGATAGAATTCAATACCCGGAGAGGTTTAGAACATGATGAATTAAAAAATGCTAACAGCAGTGATGTCAGATTTACCACCTTTACGTTACACTTCATAAATAGGAAATTTCATTAAAAGTATGAAGTGGTAAATCTGGAAGCATTACTGTTAGGATTTTTGAAATCTGCATGTTTAAAAATCCCTCAGATATTGAATTTCATCGTTCCAGCTTTGGCAGTTTTGAAGATATTCAGGCGTTCCCGTACTTTCTATTACCCCGGTATATCTGACATGTACTTCTATTCTGTGATGTAATTTAATCTAATTTGATGGATTTTTATACTTTTGACTCGATGTAATAATTCGTTGTGATTTGGAAGCCCCCAATACAAGGACTAAATACGGCTTCAATTGTTGTTTTGAGTTGCAGTTTTCAGACTATATTTACTGATAAACTGAGCGAAAGCACAATTCATTCATTTGTTATCTGTTTACTCTTCCACTCATACGGAATCTCTATTCTAACCTGGTCACATTATCTACTACTGCACTGAATCTACTTTGATAAATTAAAAAGTTGAAAGGATGGAGAAAACTGCAAAATAAGATACCGGCAATCAGTGCCTGCTTCTAGTACAATTATTACCAGTGTAGCTATTTATCCTCTAAACCGATTTCACGCATTATAGGAAGCAAGCTATGTATGTACATCGCGAACACAAGTGTAGAAAGTCAGCAGAGGTGCTTTCAAATAATCCAAGCAGTGTTTTTACAAGGAATTTCAGATTTTTTGCAACACGATCAATTTTATTGGTTGCACGCATTATCATTACGTGTTAATAGGGGTAATGAACGTGATGTGTTATGAAATTCGAATTACAGCTGAAAAAGTTTGTGCAAGTAATGCAGGCGTGCCTGCCAAAACTGAAATAAAATGAGATCTTGTTAGTGAATTGGAATGAATCTGCTATTACAACAATTGAAATAAGTTACAAGTGATGACAGCCTTTCACGGCCTTTTTTAGAGATCATGAATCATATAGGCTGTCAAAGCGATTGAGTCTTATATAATTAATGTTTTTTCGAATCAAGCCTACTATTAATCTACTCGCAACATACGATTGGCGCTGTATTTTTGACGAAAAGCCTCTCACAGAGGTATTAACAGAGGTGCATCATCATAGTCACAATGTCTTAACAGACATGTTGTGAACTCGTAAAATGCATTAAGTCGGAGCTAGAGTATTGCCGACACAAATATTATCAATAGTTTTGAGAACTGTAGCTCGCCATCATTCGCGATTTACTGTCAGTTCAGTGGCGCTCTTGATATTCATATCTAGCAACTGTTTCGTCGTATCCACCCAGCGTGTAGGGGAACGGCCACGGCGCAGCCCACACGGGACGTGACCCTGAACTCCATATTATCTCTTCCGTGAATATATCCGAAGAATGTAAGCATTCTCATCGACACAGTGGAGGATAGTCTTATTGGATTACCGAGCTCATCCAGTATGGAAACATTAGTTCGATGGGCGGTATAAGAAATTCTCAGCATTCTCCTCCACGTCTACATTTCAAAAGCATCTATGCGAGCTCGATCTGCCTTTTTAACAGTCCAAGTTTCCGAGGCATACAAAAATATGGAGAACACAAGAGACTGAACCAGTGATATTTTGGTAGCTTTAGTGGTGTTATGGTCACGCCATATTTTAGTAAGCTTTGTCATGGCCACCCGTGCCTGTTGAATGCACCGCCGAATCTCATTCTCACAGCTACCTGAGTTGTCGATCAAAGAACCGAGGTACACAAACCTTTGAACTACCTCACAACGGCCTATTGACTTTATTTCTTTATGATTGTCATGCTCTCTATCTACGATAATAACCTTGGTCTTGTTGTTAATACCAAGACCATATGCCGCACTGTGTCGTTCTAAAACGTTCAATAGAGCTACTAGTTCTTCCTGAGAAGCAGCAATAAGGGTTGTATCGTCAGCAAATCTTAAGTTAGATATTTAGCTTCCGCCGAAAGTTATACCGCCATTCCAGTTGTCCAATACCTGTCTCATCACAAATTCAGAGTACATGTTAACAGAGGTGCAGAGTGCTGAAATTATTAGTTGAACCATCATCCATAAGACTCTGCAAATAGTCCGGGTCTGATATCTTTTAAGCCAGACTTCCATCAAAACGCATGCACCGATTTTCGTGCAGGTTGAAGTTAAGAATAGAACCCTGCAGAGTAAAAGCCAAAAGAGTTGCGACGAAATTAAAAGACGATTTCACTTCTCTTATATTGGAAAAAACTTCATTATGAATTTACCTGTTTTATTTTATTTTATTTATTTAAAATTTATGGTATAAAAAATGTCAGGTGTGACGGCAAGGCATACACAGTATACAAAATTCATAAAAAATATCTTAATATACTACAATAATTACAGGAGTTAGTGCTTTTCATGGGACATTAACAAATTACATAACTATACAACGATCTTTCTAGCTGAGGTAGTATTATGTAGAAAATATCAACATGAGAACCATTTATTTAATGTATTATGTGAATCATAGCAGTTGCAAGCTTTGATAAGGTACATTAAATTTTAGGGCACTTAAAGGTACGGAGGAATCAATGAAACCTGTTATAGTTTCAAATATATAAACATTCCTTCAAATCCCACATTCCACGTCTAGTGCTGAGTGGTAGTAATGATAATTGTTGCTCAAGATTAGGGTACTAATGGGTATGGGTGATGGTGCTTCAATAAAACCTATAGGACAGTATCTCAAAAATGTATGTTGTACTCTCTCCAAAATATCACTGTGTATTTGGTAGTAAGGAGACGTATTTACAGTTTCTCATTACAACCTGAAGCAGTTTTGAGGATTTTATGGAAATATGTTCATGTGTTTAACCATTGTTAAATCTGCATTCAAAGTAACATCTAAATCATTGATGGATGATACATATTCAAGAGTTGTATCATTAATAATGTAAGTTGTTTCAGTTGTATCCACTTTGAGGGGAAGAACTTATCTAACATTCATTCTTATCATTAATAATGTAAGTTGTTTCAGTTGTATCCACTTTGAGGGGAAGAACTTATCTAACAACACTTCTGATCTTGCATTTTGTACACGACTCTCCATCGGCAAACACTAGACCCTTTACAGTTCATCTCACTTAAAGTAGTAATGGGATCCAAAAATTTGAATACTTTATAATACTTGTTTTTGGAAAAACACGGTTACGGCAGAAAATCATTTTTGAAATGTCTACATCTTTCGCCTTTTTTTTTAAATAACTATAACAATATATGTAAGAATTATAGATGGGCTCCTAATTACTGAAAATTTGGGGTCTTTTTACGTTATCTTAGCCTTGCAGCCTGTAAGTGGAATCATTTTGGAGCACTTTAATCATATCCGTTCAAAAAATAAAGGTCTAAAGAAGTTTAAAGACTTAAAAACTTGAAAAATTTTGCTACAAAATTGTTTTTGGTCGGCTATCCAGCTCAAAGGTAAATAGAGATATGGCAAAAATATGTTTTGTTTGTTTTGATGAGCGTAGATATTAGAGCATATAGGTATAGTTGAATGTAATATCACATACATGTGACATGCAAATTGTGGTATGGTGAAAACGGACTTTATAAAGTTGCAGCTTTCATTAATCTTAAGATTAAGGACTGCTTATGCTAAACTATTATCAATTAGAAATTAAGTGCAATACATTTTAATATCAGGTTGTTCCCAGCGGCTTACGATAAATCACTTTAAAAGCTGGAAACCATCATTATATACAGACACGCGACGATTAAGACAAGCAATATATCGGAACTGGGCAGTAGTGGAGAATTCTAATTTTGGGGGTGTAAATTAGACCAAATGTTGTGTCTTTTCTTGACATTGTGTTACCCAATAAGGTATGGTCATGTGACGTCCGATTCAAAATTATTAATGAGACACTCTGCACATTTTTGCCTTTTTGTAATCCGATAAAACAATTCCAACAAACTAGCACACTAGCGGTCTTAAGTGATCACTTCAAAAGCTACAGGTACTTAAAGGATTGTACCACCAGCTTTAATTATAACAGGTACCCCTACAGTTTCATAATGGTAGTGGTACAAGCCTTCAAGTACCTATAGCTCTTGAAATGATCACTTTAAACCCCAAGTGTGCAGTTCGTTGGAATTGTTCTATCGGGAGGAACATACAAAGGCAAAAATATACAGGGTGTCCTATTAATAATTTTGAATCGGACGTCATGTGACCAAAAACAAATACCTCATTGGGTAACGCAATAATAAGAAAAGATACAACATTTGCTCTAATTTACACCCCCAAAATTATAATTCTCTACTACTGCCCAGTTCCGATATATTGCTTGTTTTAATCGTCGTGGGATACCCTGTATATGCAGGAATGTATTACCAATCTCATAAGCTAGGCGATAAACAATCGGTTGTACTGGCATCCCAGATCCCAAATTTCTAGTATTGGTTAGCCTAAAATTGACACTGACCGCATTAGTGACTTTATCATGGTCGATACTTTATCACCTAGAGCCCTTATTGTGTCATCTCTGGTGTTGAACAAGTTGAATAATTATAGCCTGTTCAAAACCCCGACTGTGTGAACGGAAGTATGATATTTTCATTGATATAGCTATTTAATCGATTGGCACGAATTTTTTCTTGGACGAACCACACAACATACAAGGATTGTTTTAATTACTGGGAAATATTAATGTTGCTATCATATTATGAATATTATCAACAAGAAAAAGTAATATACCGGGTGTCCCAGAATTTCCTTGACACGTGATATTATTGTAACAAAAAACGGTTCAAGCAAGAACTGAGTGGTACTTTTGAATGTACTATAGGGTCTATCATACCATGCATTCAAAACATTTTTTTTGTACGTCAACCCCTAAAACTCACCCCCAACTTTTTTTCTTCAAATAGCACCCCATAGGTTTTCCTACATAAATGATATCCCCATTTTATTTAAAATCTTGTGGTACCTTTAATTTTATATGCAAACTTATTTTTTCCGCAAAATCATAAGCATAAGAAAATGAAATGATAATTTGTTTGATGCCTGATATTTTTGTAACAAAAACGGACAAAAAATAAAAGTAAGTAGGTTTTTCAAGGGTAGTGAATGACCTATCATTCCTTGCTTATGAATCATTTTTTTCTTACTTAAACCCCTGGAATCCACCTTTAGCTAGTTCTTTCAAATTTCAATCCACAATTTTTCCTGGAAAAATAAATTCTTTACTTGAATTTAATTATCGTAGTGCCTTACTTTTTATGCCCCTACTGCAATTTATCGTTAATTTTGGCGCCCGTGTGCGGGGCACACCCTGCACACGGGGTTGGCGCGGCCCGATGTAACCATAAAACGTTTTTGCACTTAGTGTTGTTGTCACATTTTTTTTATTAGTTGATTCATGATAATAGAAAATATTTTATATACATGTGTTTTAATTAATTTATGCTTACGATTTCATGGATTAAACGAAAAAAATTAATGATAAATTGCGGTAGGGGCATAAAAAGTAAGGCACTACGATAATTAAATTCAAGTAAAGAATTCATTTTTCTAGGCAAAATTGTGGATTGAAATTTGAAAGAACAAGCTAGGGGTGGATTCCAGGGGTTTAAGTAAGAAAGAAATGGTTCATAAGCAAGGAATTATAGGTCATTCACTACCCTTGAAAGACCCACTTACTTTTCTTTTTTGTCCGTTTTTGTTACAAAAATATCAGGGCTCATATCCTATTATTAACATAATAGTCATACAGCGAACAATTACTTTTACTTTTTGAAAAACTGACGGAAAATCATTAACAGCGTTAGGATCTGTGCGATTTCACGAAATTTGTTTTTATCAAAGTCAGTTAGCATGTTATTTAATTTTCTCCAAAGTACTCAAAAGATACAATATAACTATGCTTTTTCTTCAGAAACATAGATCTCCAAGTTCAGCATAATATGAAATACATTGAAACGTGAAGGTTTAGAACCAAGTCGATCGAGTTTCTTTTACAGCGAAAAGGGTTACGCAAATTTAACTGTACTGAATATAACTAACCATCCGACATGAAAATAATAAAGCGACGTAAATACTACGTCTCGGCTAATATTGCTAAATGTTGTAAATATTCTAGATAGCACCTTACCGACATACAAAATAAATTGTTGGTATTAATAAAGTCATTTTTATCCGTAATTTTAAACTGCTGACCTGCGTCACCTCTCCTGTTCAACATAAAAGATCGATTTATTAATCTATTCTAACAAGAAATGGCAATAACATATCGCGATTTAATACTACAAAAAAATTACGTATCATGTAACAATAATTAATAATTTGAAGATTTCTGTTCACCGCATGCAGAGAAAATTTTAATTTTTGTAATTAAAGATGTAGCAACGCAGTTTCTGTTAGAAGTCACAAAAGGGAAAATGTGTACCAACTTCCTTTATACCTTTGGTATATTATTCTGAGGAATTAAAAAAATGTAGTAGTAGAATCACCTTCATAATAATATCTCTATATGATTCGTATAGCTAATTATACAAGAACTAAGTTTACGAACTTTCATTATAATTTAATAAATAAAGCAAGGAATGGGCGGAACACCACCTTGTTGTGAACCTCTCCTAGAGATTTACCCAGTGTGTTTATATGAAATACTAATATCATGAATGTTTATTATTGTTTTGTTGGGAGAGTAAACACATTATTATTATCAAGACCTTTAAATCAGGATACTGTTATTGGACAAATCAGGTATCAAAAAACAATTTTTTGAAAATAAATAGAGGCTTTGACCCAGATTAAGTCCTTTTAATAAGGCCAACCCATAGATAGAATGACATGCACCTGTACCGTTTTGTTGTGAATTCTACATGGCTGCACAAAAGTCACACTTTCGTAGTAGGAGCGCATAATTCGAAAGTAATTGGCAAACCAGTCGGACGCAAAAAAGAATCGTAAATGGGTGAAAAGTGTCAAGGCCCTTTTATAACTAGCGACCTGTTCAGTGTTCAAGACCCAAAGCGCGAACTTCATAAATCCAGTACATTGGCATTTAAATAATTGACTTTCGTACATTTTAACTACATTGATTGGTCACAGATTTGATAGGTAATTTATTCAAACGATTTTTCTAACTCGATCTTGAGCTGTAAAATAGCTATAAATTTGTATGCTAATTTTGTAACGATTCATATGAGACAACTCATACTTAGGCCGTAAAATGGATAGGAGACATTATTATAATATTGAGAAAAATTAAGTCCCTAATATAATTATTGTCATTGATCTTTTCCGGAAATAGATTTTAATATATTCCTAAGCAGGTGTTGTGTAGCATATTACCATAACTAATAAATATTCAACTGCTATCAGCAGTAATAAGTGATACTTTGATTTTGATTTTTATTATGATCTGCGTGTTCTGGAAATTCGTGCTGTGATTGTAGACGAATTGGAAATCTTGACGGTACTCTTATACTGTAGTTAAGTTGTACTGGGTGAGTCCTAAGTTGATACTTTTTTTAGCTGTATTTAGAAGTCGTTAAACAATTGTACTGTGTAAGGATTTCGCGGCCATCGTCCAATGAATTTGTGGTTCTTGGGTTTTTATACGGACAAATTAGCGCTAGCCGAACGTGCGACTAAGAAAGGAGGCCCTATGATCAAGTTTGAAGAAACTCAGGTTTTTGCCACAACGTCGTCATACTATGCCAGATTTCACAGAGAAGCCGTCGAAATACAAAAACGCCACAATAATTTCAATAGAAAAGAAGAAATACAAAAAGTTAACCCATCCTAAAGGACCTGAAGACACTGCCATATCGCAAGTAGGCGGGGCTACCAACCCTACCTGGTTGGGCCACGTCACCATTGACAGGTGTAAATACAGGTGCTGGTCCACCAGCTGTCAGTATTTTGGAAGTCGTCCGAAGTGGAGTAGCCTCTGAAGATGCCATCCACTCTGCTGGCGAAACGTCAAGCCTTAAGGGGCCTGGGTACACACAGTTATACATATGTATTTGCCATGTAAAACACGGATTCTCATTTCAGACTTGTTTTTCAAATTACATACACAGTATTTCAGAAGGTGATAGTTAAGACCTTAGTGAATGACATCTAAGAGCAATTTTTTCAAAAAAGTTTCTTATTGGGCAAAAAAAACACGTAATGCCAAATCATACCTTATTTAAATATCTGTAATTTAACATCCAAACATGATATCAAAACAAGGCCACAGCAGTGACAAATCGCAAGCTTTCTTCTTCAGTTTGCCTCTTGAATCATTACTGTAAGTAACGTCAGGTGCTTCGAAATGCGAAATTCATTTTTATAGTGACCTTTGGACATTACCTTTGGATTTTTTTACTTAACTCCCCTCATCTTAAACACACACTAGAGAAAAGGAACAGGCGGCCTCGCCTTCTCGCTAACACGGCAATACGTATTTTCTTGGATTCTCAATTTCGCGCGCTATACCCTAGATCCTTAACGCTAAACGACGCCGGCCTAAAAACCCAAGAACCACAAATTCATTCGTTAAACAATTATTTCGAATAACTTTATTCAGAAAACTGAAAAATAAACGAGATACGAAATAAAAAATTTAAAATCTGGGCTTGTGTATCAAGACGTACCTAATATGTTTATGTTAAGCTTTTTGCTCGAATTTTTAACTTAACAGTTAGGCATTGCACCTGTCAGATAGTGCAGTAGTCATTTTCTGTTTATTTTTGTTAATTTTAAATTCGTAAATCCTAAAAGTGACATATTATTATGAATGCAACTTTGACAACAATAATTTAGAATTAACTACGACAGCCTGAAAGTGACTAGTGCACTAATTGATAGATATACAATGCCTAGTCGTTAAGACAAAAATCCTAGCAAAAAACTAAACATAAACAGACTATGTACGTCTTGATGCACAAGTCCAAACTCACTTTTTTTGATTCTGTATCTCGCTTACTTTTGAATTTTCGGAAAAGTTATTTGAAAAAGTTGCTTATTCTAACGAC
The DNA here is from genome assembly GCA_951848785.1 of Callosobruchus maculatus. Classification (NCBI taxonomy): domain Eukaryota; kingdom Metazoa; phylum Arthropoda; class Insecta; order Coleoptera; family Chrysomelidae; genus Callosobruchus; species Callosobruchus maculatus. The sequence continues at coordinate 5,306,628 of CATOUR010000110.1, read as the reverse complement.
TTCTATTCACAGTTAAAAAAGTATTAACTTAGAATTCACCCTATATAATAGTTGAAATTACTTGAAAAGCAAAACAAGAGGTGCAGTGCTTCCAAATGGAAGCTCAATTTGGTTTACTCTACTCCTAACTGTAAGGATGTGCTCCAATATTGAGAAAAATAACAATATAGAAAGCGCGGCTAAATCATTGAAGCAGTCAAGAGGATGGAAAAAGAACATTCGCTAGCCCTCTGCAGGCAACAATTTTCAAAATTGCGAATATCTATTTTTTTAATTATAATTAGGTGAAATCGAGTTTCACACAAGTATATGATTGCACCAATTTTAATCACGGTTTGTGTGATTTAGAAATTTTTCACACTACAAGTCATAAGTTGTACATAATTTTGGTTGCCTGACTAGGGATTTCCAAAGTAAAGATGGTTACAGCCTCCAAACCTAGCCAATTATGTCCTAATTTGATTGCACATAACAGATTACTTTTGAATGGAGCTTTTTGCCAAACCTACTTTTCTCCCTTTAAACATTCTTGAAACAGTGCTACATGTAATTCCAGGAAGTTCCAACTAGCGAAGACAAGGGGTTTTAGTCGGAGTAGCGCCCGACACTGGAAGCCACTGTGCCAGCTTCCTTCGCTAAGCGGTTCCCCCGGGGGTTTCCCCTTAGTAGAAAAACTCCCTTGAGACAACTTGTTATATAAGACTTATTCACTTCAGTTTTGAGATCTTATAAACAGTTTGACTGTTTGACTGCCATAAAAGTGTCGAGTCAGCTCTTTTGGAGCTCAGTGCTTTTAGGGCAGCATGACCAAACAGCTGTTTTTGTTGCTGTCACTTAACCACCTGTTTTGTGTATCGTAGGACATAGGTATAGGATGAGATTATCGATATTCACAGTTCTGACATCTTAAACCTGGCTGTTTAAAAACTCGGTCTTTATAAGCAGAATCATGAACTGTTTATTGAACAATAAATTGTGTAGATGTAGTATTCTTCTTCTTCTAGTGCCCTCTCCTATCGAAGGTTGGCGACCACTATTTTGAAAGCTTCTCTGTCCCTGGCCGTATGAAACAGCTCTGGCACATCCATATTGGTCCATTCCCGAATATTCCTTAGCCATGATTTCTTCTTTCTGCCGGCCCCCCTTCTACCATCGACTCTACCTTGCATGATAGTCTGTAGAACTGTGTATTTTTCATTTCTTAAAATGTGACCCAGGTATGCTGTTTTTCTTCTTTTGATAGTTCCTATAAGTGTTCTACCACGTCCTATCCTTTGTAGTACCTCTGCATTAGTTATTCTATCTGTCCATGGTATCTTCAAAATTCTCCTGTAGAGCCACATTTCGAAGGATTCTAGTTTTTTTATTATTTGTGCCTTTAATGTCCACGTTTCAACTCCGTATAATAGAATTGACCACACGTAGCTTTCCAGGAACCGCAGTCTGAGTCCCAGAGAGAGATTCCTATTAGAAAACATGGCTTTATATCTAATGAACGATTTTCTTGCTATCTCTATTCTCGTTCTTATTTCTACGTCAGAGTCAAGATCAGTTGTAATGTAGACTCCTAAATATTTATATTTTTCGACTCGTTCTATGTATTTTCCATTCAAAGTAAGTTGGCAGTTATTGACCTCGTTTTTTGATATCACCATAAATTTAGTTTTCTCAGTATTAATTGTAAGTCCCATGTCATTACTCGCCTTATTCACGTGGTTGATCAGTACTTGAAGGTCTTCCAATGATTCGGCTACAATCGCCGTGTCATCTGCAAAGCGTATGGTGTTTATTGTTTCGCCTCCTATCTTGACGCCTTCCGTTCTTTCCAACAATGCTCTCCGAATTATTACCTGCGAATACGTGTTGAACAGGACAGGCGACAGTACACACCCCTGTCTCACGCCCCGTTGGATGGGAATTTCATCTGTGAGCAAATCATTGACCCTTACCACTGCTTTTTGATTCCAGTATATATTTTTTATTATATTTATGTCTGCAGGGTCAAGTTGGATGCTCTTAAGTTCCTCTATAAGTTTCGTATGTTGTACCCTGTCGAATGCCTTTTCGTAATCTATAAAGCATATGTATATTGTTTTATTATATTCTCGACTTTTCTGCAGAAGCACCGTCATGGCAAAGAGTGCTTCTCGGGTTCCCATCCCTCCTCTGAATCCGAACTGAGTGTTATCAAGTTGCTCTTCACATTTCTTATATATTCTGTTCTGTATTATTTTTAGTAATACCTTCAGCGGGTGTGCCATCAGACTGATTAATCTGTAGTCATTGCAGCAACGAGGGTTGTTCTTTTTTGGTATAGGAATAAATACTGATGTTAGCCACTCTCTGGGAATGTTGCCATTTTGATAGATCTTGTTAAGAATCGATGTGAGTTTAATTAGGTTTTGTCCCTCTAGTGCTTTAAGCATTTCTATAGGAATCCCATCCGGTCCGGGTGCTTTCCCACTTTTGCTGTTTTCTAGAGCGTGTCTCACTTCGGATACCAAGATGCGTAAATCGGTGTCTGATGATGGTAACACCATATCGCTTTCTCTATTATCCTTAAAAAGTCCAGCAATATAGCCTTCCCAGCACTTCTTTATATTCTCTTCTTCCAACTGGATACATTGTTGATTATCTCTGGTTATATGTGGGATTCTCTTTTTTGTGTTGCCTGTCATCTCTCTTAATTTCTTGTGCAGGTTATTCGTGTCGTGCCTCATGCTTAGTTCTTCGATTATCTGACATTGTTCTTTCAACCATTCTTCCTTTGCTTTGTTGATTTCTTTTTTTATCTTCCTATTTGTCATCTTATATTTTTCTATGTTTTTATTTTTGTACCCTCTTCTTTCCTCTATTAATGCAAGTATTTCAGGAGTCATCCAATCATTTATTCGCACGTCTTCCTGCCTTCCTAGGACTTCCCTTCCCACCTGTAATAATGTGGTTTCCATATAGTTCCAGTCGTCGTTGGTATGCGTTCTCTGACTCACTTCTTCATTGAATGTTGCCCTAATCTGTTCCTCTTTCAGTTTGTATATATTTAATTTTGGTGTTTTGGGCTGATTCCTGAATCTCTTTAGCTTTAGTCTGACCTTGGCTAATAAGAGATTGTGGTCTGTGTTACCGTCTGCACTTGGATACGTCGTTACTCCTTGGATTGCATTTCTAAAATGCTTGTTTGCCAAAATGAAGTCTATCTGGTTCCTTATGATATGATTTTCATTGTCACCAGGTGCAACCCACGTGTAAAGTCGTCTAGGATGTAGTTTAAACATAGTGTTTGTGACAATCAGATCATTCCAATCCAAAGTCCCCCACGACTTCGGGTATCTTCCCCTTGCCGATCTTGGAGTTAAAGTCTCCCATCACTATGTTCATCTCGTGTTTCTTTGTAGCCTTTCTTAATATGTCGAGATCAGAATAGAATTCCTCTACTGCTTCCTCACTATATTCTGCTGTTGGAGCATATACCTGGATGAGATTGATGTTGATGGGATGCGCTCTTAACTGCAATAGCATCATTCGGTCGTTGTAAGGAATAAAGTTTAGTACCGAATGTTGGATTTCTTTTTTGACTATTATTCCTACTCCGTTTTTATGTTCTTCAGTGTTCATTCCTGAATAGTATAGAACTGTGTCGTCCTTGTAGCAGGTGCCAGAGCCTGGCCAGCGTACTTCCGCTAGTCCTAGGACATCTATGTTAAGTCGGTGCATTTCTTTGATGACATTTGCCAGCTTCCCGGCTTGGTACAGAGTCTTGATGTTCCACGTTGCAACTCGGTTTATATTACATTTTGGTTTCCATGTAGCTATGCGATTTATGGCTTGTTTTTGACAAGGATTTCCCTTGATGACGACCTGGGAGGCCTTGTCGTCTCCATATGCGTGTCCTCCCCTGCCGGATCCTGGCTTCCGGGTACCTGGATCTGTAACGTTTATTCTAAGGTGCGGTTTCATGTAGTGGTTTTTCTTGGGATATCCCTAGGGATACTTTAATGTGGTAGTCGTCCCGTGGCTTTCCACATCCATATGCCGTTGTCATAGTACTATTATGTTAGTATTCTGATCCTCCGCCTTTAGGGCCAATTTCTTAACCCCAGGACATTATGAGTGCCCTTCCGATATCTCTTGACATCGGTTGATTGCTTATACCGGCGATTATTCGGTAATGTCCTCAGTTGATCCGCGGGTGCTTATTTGGCAAGCCTTATTCGCACCTATCCTGTATATCTACAGGACGTTCCCTATCAGCCATTGGGACGCGCCGTGTCGGGGTTGAGGATCCCCCATCCAGATCTGTCTTCCGCAAGGTACTGAAAGGTCCCTACTCAGTTCAGAACCTCTCCCCTGCGAAAGCTGAGACCCGGCACGGAGTATACATTAAACTATTTTCATTCTATTTCTTGCTCATGAAATTAAACCAAATCTTGTCCAACGAATAGTGTAGTCTAAAGCAATCTTGAAATCTGTCCGAAAAACATATCGACATATCGGTTTTACTTATTTTAACACATTTTATACAATAATGTGTTACGACTTTTACAGTAAATGCAGTTCAAATAAATGATACAATTCATGAAATTCTGGTATCTATGCCAGTTTACATCCACACTTAGATTGTAAGGTATCTCAATCAATGAAGTTCGTGTTAGGTAATGATGTTATGCATTTCCGTGTAAGAAAATTACACACATAGTTCTGTTTTCATTAATGGCGTCAAACAATGAGCAGATAAGGTTATTATAAAATGATTAATAATCATTTATTGGCAGCACATTGCCAGGAAATGCCGGAACCACGTTTGTTTTTCTTTGAAAGTACATACCAGCTTCATAGCAATAATCGATTGTTAACATACAGAGTGTTACAAATTGTGAATGGTCAGATATAAAATGAGTGAAATTTATGATACCATGTTTTAGAAATAGTTAATGTAATCAACCTGGCAGGATTTTGCACAAATTGTCATTTCTTCTGATGTTGTCATACAAGTTTTTTAAATAACAGAATACTAAAGCCCATTGTTGTCAAACAAATTATTCCAAAAACAGTCACTTACAAGCGGCTATCATTGCGTGAAAGTCTTGTAATAAGCGGTTATTGGGCACAGTTACTTATATTGTTGAAAAAAATTATGCAACCTGTTATTGACCAAAAAAGATTTTGATCAAATTTTCTACTAGAAAAAAGTAAAAGAAACTTACGACTGAAGACACAGTAAACTTATGACTGACTGACAAAGAATAATTCCTGTAACGATCGTTCCAAAATGCCAAGCTACACATCACTGGCTGGATTACTGTAAGATGATTACTAGGACAAGATAGCAAGATAAACTAGTCCCTGTCGGGTCTAAGAACTGGGTTCCCTCTTGACATTCTGGTGACCTGAATAACATAAGACATAGGCTTAGAAGCAGGTTCAAATTTTGCGAATGCTAGATATCTTGATACTAACAGAATTTAGTTAAAATGAGGACAGCGGGAAAAAGTGACGCACTGCAAATACTTCTATGCAGTTTCTTTCAGGTTAAACTTTTGTATAGTCTCAACAGTACAGCAAGACGACTTGCAATGGAAAGCAAGTACTTGCATTCATTTATCTATTACAGGTGTGCTATTATTATAGAACAAGCAAGAGTAATCGGTGTTGACACCTCTATATAGCCGCAGTTTAACGTACAGAAAACTCATCCAAAAGTCGAGTCACCTTCTGTCAAGCTTTTCGAGATCACGAAGAGAGCAATTAGACTAATCGATGCATCCAACCTCACAAAGGACTTCCACAGCCTAGATCATCGAATAAAGGTGCCTGACCTGTCCCTGTTTTACAGATTCTGTCACGGAAGATGTTCGAGTGAGCTTTTAGCAGATAATAACACCGAAGACCGTCCGAACGAGGAACCATAGAAAGGTCTGCGAGCTCATCCTTACGAGGTCGAGGTCCCTACTTCCGCACCAGTCTCCTCCAGCATTCCTTCTTTTGCAGAACAGATGTGGAATGAGCTGCCACGTAATTTGTTTACTGACGGCTATAACGGTTATCCTCTCGCAGCGCTTCTACAGCGCCATAGGCTTTCAGCGGGAAGGCTGACCATAGAAAAAGTGTGGCGGTCGATGTTCCTACAGTGCATCAAAGACGAGTTTTGATCGAAGCATCTTATACGTCGAAGAACATGAGGAGTAAGAGAGTATCAGAAAAGAATCGCAAATTTGCGAGGATTCGTTGGACTGATTCTCTTGAGTACACTGAGATCGTATTATACAACATTTGAGAAATGACATCAGATACATCATTTTGAAAAATTCTTTGTATGAGTTGTCATATTGCAGGCGATTAAATTATATAAACCCCCTATACAAGTTACCCAAATATGAACATACCTCAGTGACGTTCTTTGAGGCTATGTATTTCAATGAGGCAGCTTATAGAATAGACGTTCGGACATACAATACTTCATTATTTTCTCTGCGCTATAATGAATCCAAAAATTCCGACCACGCATTGCACGAGTATGTCACCCTGTATGTACAATTACTATAAATGCTTTATCTTATAATAAGTAGATATACGCTAATAGAATTTATAAATCATTTCTCTTCTTACCTGATGGTCATGAGAAAATAACGTTATCTGATTCTCTATCAGACAGAAACTATGAACAATATATATGATTAACAATATTACTGATACATCTTTCGATATGGTATTTAACATAATTACCTGTGACTCATCATAGCTATAAGGAAAAATAAGAAGCCTTGCCATAATTTGAAAGCTATTTGATGAAATATGGAATTATAAAAAGCAATTAATGTTTTCACCTTAGTTTTTACATCAACTGAGTATTTTCACTAAGGGCCGGTCAGGCATATGTAGCAGTTATTTTAGAAGATAGGAGGACGGGAGCCTTAACGCGAATCCTACCAAACGTACCCCGCCCTAGCAGTACCAAAAGACCAGTGCTTTGCGAAGTAATACACTCTTTAGTTATATATGCAGCTCCCATATGGTTGAGAGCGATGGACACTCAATAGTTTGCCAATATGCTGAGCGGAATACAACGTAAGGCTCTCCTGAAAGTAGCAAGTGCATATCGTACGGTATCCAAGGCAGCTATATAAGTTGTTACTGGTACTCCTCGTATAAAACTACTGATGGAGGAGAGAAGCCGACTCTACAGAACCAGCGAGACCATATTCACCCGGCAACGTGGATAAGAACACTTATGCCGAACATCAGGAGTTGGGTCAAATGCGAACACCGGACACTGAGCTACTTCATAATGCAGTTCTTGACTGGTCACGGTTTACTTCGGGAGCTACACTAAAAGAATGAATATCACGCTGACCAGCTTAGGTGGCTATTGTGATGTGGCTGAAGATAGCCCAGAGCATACGATATTGATATGCGAGAGTAGGCGGCATGGAGAGCTGCACTACAGAATCATTTTGAAAACAACTTAATGCGCAAAACCTGGTCGCAGAAATGGTAAACATTAGACACAAATGGACCAGAGTAGATTCTTTTGTGAGCCAAGTCATAAGTAAAATAAACAAACGAAGACAGGTTGATGTAGCTGGCGTCTCCAGCAAATAAGACGAAGAACCTGGGGAAATAAGTTATTGAACTCCTAATTCCAGCAACAAAAGATGCGGAAAGACGTAGGACGTAAAGACAGGATGCCTTGCAGATGTGTCAATCTTTTGACGGTTCCAAGGGAACGAGAGGCAGAGGAGATAAAGGAGGTAAGAAGAGGGGGACCGGGTTTCAGTCGGTTGGGCTGTGGTGACAAATAGACACGTTTGCGTCCGTTGGACATGGCATCAGAGGACACTATCTCATACTTCCGAGTGTTTCTGCCCTAGCAGTCAAGCCAATTTCCTAAACCCCGCTACAATATAAAAAAATGTGTACATTGAACGAGGTAGACCTCGTTCTAGGAACTTCCTCGCCTCAAGTTCCCCCTCATTGGAATCGAAAGGACCCTTATTAATTCAAGTTGGCCAAATTTGGGAACAATCGCTTGAAGCGTTTTTGAGTAATCGTTGGGGTACAAAATCATGAACGTAAAGACCGACACATTAAAGTTTTCCGATTTTCTTCAAACTTAGTTAGGTACTATAAAAAGGTTATCACTAGAAACAAAAATCTAATTTTTGGTCCTTCTGCGATGATAAAAAGGGGGTGGGGTAGGGTAACCCACGAAATAATGTCATAGGGTGAAATTCGAGTGCTACCACAATAAAGAGCATATTTTCTTATATCGAAAACGCTACCGCGCATGTCGCAAAGTTTTCAAAATGGCGAAATAAAAATTCATAAAAAGTAGCAAATTTTCGAACTTTTAAATGACGGCAAATGTCACAAAAATCATTTGAATAATTTCAAACTTTACCGTCATAAAGAGGTTCTTGTTCTATATCTTTTGGTCCACTTTTGGTGCAATTCTATGACTTAATGGTGGGGAGTGGTGGAGGTTACTCTGAAAAATAATAAATAATATAGCATTTTCTTTTCAAAAAATGAGTCAGGAGGTGAAAACGGCGGAACCGGACCAATTCTAGTTATTTACCCTATCTTTGTCGGGGAAGTTAAACACTATTAAGGGTACAGCCACCACTTTCTTGGTGCAAAACTGAACCTTAATGTACTATTCTCGTTCTTGTTTCGAATATACAACATTTTATGCATAAATAATAAAATACTGACCACCTAGCGGTAATAACGATAATAACTGGCCCCATTGAAGATTGCAGCACGAGCCGTAGGACTCTATTTCACAGGAACCACTTTATCGAACATTATTTTTTAAACAGCTCACACAAATGTGTGAACAGTACTAAGTTAGTCTACTTGTCTCGATTTTCATAAAAATACTGATGCGCTCATACCTAGAAAAGCCACTCCACAGTAGTTAAACAATTATCGAAATAAATCACAGCTAGTATAATGCGTATCTATGTACCTTTCTCATTTAGAACTAGAATGTACAAAGGTACCACGCATCTTCCAAAATAAATACCCACAAATTTATGAGATTTTTAAATATTTATGCAACAAAACTAAAACCAATATTTGATGGTACACACGTATTGTGCTTTGATTACGTCTATTTACTGTTGTTATACCGAAGTGATTTACAACTGAATAGGTAGATTGTTAACCTAGTTTATTAGTTATATTCCCTATAAATTGTATCAAGATTGCAATTAACGAAGGCTGGGCCTACACGATCATTCATAAAACTATTAAAGACCACTTCGATCTCGATGGATGTTCAAAATGTTAATCTTTCACGATCAGTGTGACGAACTGGTTAAATTACTGTAATCTTGCTATTACCTACATAGGTGATAAAATACACTTTAGCTGCTTTGAATGTGTTTAGTCGTACCAACACATTGAAAAATGTGTTCACCGCATGATTTTCTCACGCAGAGCTTTAGTAGCGTGAAAATTGTATAATTAATGCTCAGACCACTTGGACGTTAACTAGGTACTCTAGCAGGCACGTATCCAGGATCAGCTTTGGGGGTTTCCAGATTAGAGTTGCCGCCTTCTAATTTTGCTTGACCGGATGACTTGGCATTTTTGTGGATTAGTTCTGTTAGCGGCACCATTATATAACATTTCGGGGGAGGGGGGGGTGCGCCCCCCTTGGACTCTCTCTCCAAACACGTGCCTGTGGATGACTGGGCTTTTTGGTAGAACCAGTTGAGAACAATGTGCGTCAATGTTTGCTAGGGAACATAAAATTTAAGAAGTGATAAAAAATGTGATTATTTTAGGCTTTGTGTTACTTACTATACGAGTACATGGTATACATACCAAAACTGGGTGGAAATGAAGATATCAACAAAAAAAAATTAAAAATCTCACAAAATACGTTTGCCTTATTGACAGCTTAATTTTGGTTGCCCTTTTTAATCAATTAATCACAGCTTTTGAAGCATTGCATGCCCTTAAAATTAACAACATTAAAAGTAATCACCATCAATAGGAGATGCTACTTTTAGATTATTCGACTTTTTTTTGACATTCTATTACCATTAGATTTATTGAAATATGTATTTAAAAAAAGCCTAAAATTTCTAATCGACAACTTACTTTCGAAATTTAGTAATTTTTTTGGCGGATATTTTTATTCGCTGGCAGTATCTACGAATACTTTAGGGCATTATTGATGTTTTCATTTCAGCAAATGTACACAATGCTACAAAAGCTTTTTTGTGTAATCGCGATTTAACTAGAAACGTATTTTCACATCGAGGGATCGAGTAGTCGTCAATCTTTTTGACATTAATTCTACGATTATATGATTTATGACTGTGGATTGATGACCAATGTATTGAAATTATTAAAGATTTAAAGTTAAAAATAAAATCACTGCTTGGAGATTATACAGGGTGGCCAATCGGGTGACGTTATTTATTGTTTTTAGATAGCCCGTACCGAGACCCATCCAAAACACCCCCATATATGTGTAGCGATTATTGATAGTTTTCGAATTATGATTTATTTTTGGAAAATTTAGGGATTTTCCAGTGTTTTCAATAGATCGTCAAAAACAAAAACAGAATTGCTTCTTGGCTTTTATTTTTTCTGTAATTATACTCGGTATTAAGCCTATTTTGATATCCAATAAAGAAAACTTGTACATCCGACCAATAATTAAGTACATTTTGGGCCCAAAGTTTGAAATCACTGTTTTAAGTCAGGAGGCCAAAACCTTTAAAATAAAATAAAAAATACGTATGGTTGGTTCTGGCGCTCCCAACTAATCTTAAAACCTTTGCAAGACATTACTCCATGTCACGAATTTTGAAGTGTATTTAATATATACAGCAGACAATTCCTACAGCAAACATTGGAAGAATAATCATTGATTGTACCTACAAGGGTATTGACTGCATAAGTGTTTTACAAATATTTGTTTTATAATTTAGTTTCTCATTTTATACTCCTATATGATCTTGTCAGACTACCAAATTACCTATTGTCTAGTCTAAATTTCATACTAGACTCGTCATTCTAATGGCAACTTCACTGGCAAGTGCTTCATCTAAAACTGTATATTGTTCTTCCAACCTAGTGTTCTACTTGCGTTAGATAGCTAATACTGCATTAACACAGTTACCAATTTTTCAATCAGGAAAATACAGTTCTTTTGGTGACTATATTATTGCAATTATTTTAAGGAAAATACTTCAACCGAGCCATTAGAGCCAGATAGATTGAATAGAACATAGCTTTGTAAAATAACACGCAGATTCAAGTTAACATGTAAACTACGCACGGAGCCATAACAGTTAATTTAATAATATCACAATTGCAATTTTATTTTTAGCATAGCACCTTTGCAGTTAGTTGGATCTATTGTTTGTTTATATCAAGGCTACCGTCATTTTGAATCAATCGGTAAGCCAGACATTGTAAACCCACAATAAACAAAACTTCCTAAAATATTGGATGGTCATTTTAAAATCACTCTAGGCAGCCCGAATATAGGTTGCCGAAAAGTTTGATCAAAGCTTTATAACAATAATACCATCGTATTCATATATAGCAAATATTTCGACGATTATTCTAAAACTTCGCAAAGATGAAATTTTACTTTTTATATTTTTTAATAATCTTAATTACTTTTCAACCCTAAACATAGTCTTCTATAATCGAACAATGGACAGCACAAATTGTGATTTGTTGCTTTGTGCAGTACTGATACAGCTGAGAAACGAAATAGCAGTAACTGTGTCTGAGTAATTAGGTATCTCATAAACAGCGCGTAAAATCACGGGCGATGATAGCTTGGTTCACGACCTATCAGATTAATGAAATTGTGTATAGTTAAAGTTTCACAGTGTTGAAGCAGTTCAGTATCATCTTCTGAAACTACCTTATACTGTACTTCTATACTCTACTCGTTTATAACCTTCCTTTTTCCTTGAAATAGCACTAATCTAGTGCAGGAATAAAGGCATTGATGCGGCTTCAATCAAATTCACTCAAAAATCATAACACTCCTACTAAATTACTGTAGGCCACTAAGCAATTTTTCAGCATTTGGATATTGTCGTGTTACCTTCATTGTTAAACAAGAAATACTGAAACTAGCAAATTGGATGGGCGTGTTTTAATTTAATTTAATTTAAGCTTAAATATTTTTCTAGTTACCTGTATGACAGACCCAATGGTGAGCCCAAAGGTAAGAGAAATTTGTACCACGCTACTAGTACCGCTGAGCCCAATACAGGATGCACAACCGATGAACACCAAAAGGAATGTGCCCAGACATTCTGCGGCCAACATGCGCCATATGTTCTTGTTTTCTGTGATGTCCGAGATGCCCAAAATGCTTCCCGTCAGGGAATCTGCAATAAAAGGTGAGAACTGCTAAAGAAAAATAAACTACTACTATTTGTGAATGAAATCCTTTAATAACATCCAAAATATAAGCTGCTCATATTTTAACAGGTTTCTTCGGATACATTTTTTATGCGCAAGGTTCATATTTTCATGCCAAAACTAAGTTGCATAAACAATTCAGGTACTTGGTTCATTAACTTTGCGACTTGTTTGTTGTTAGCGAATTTGGATTGAAAAATAAAGTCAAGTTGATTGACTCAGTACTTCCCACACCTTACGGTGATGCCAGTTTGTTATTTTCCCATTTGTTATTTTCTCGTAGCATGAAGCTATAGTTTGAAGTTCATAAAGGTAGAAAATCATCAGGATCACCTAATATGCTTAAAAACGAAGTTTGAGGAATATTTGAAATTTTTTGTTTTATGCTAATTACATACTTCGCCGCCCATACATCGATTTACAAAATTATAGTAGCACTATCTACTACGATCCCACAGCATATAGCTGCCCAAATTTAATCACAACCCATGCAGCGGTTACAGAGATTACGACACTAGAAGTAGAAGAACGCCAACAGACAGGTACACAGGCAGATCCACAGACAGACAGACAGACCGACAAAAAGACCGACAGATAGGTAGACCGACAAAAAGACCGACAGACAGACAGACCGATGGAAATCGGTAAGGTGAATTTTCGTTTCGTAAAAAGCGTATCATCTCAAAATCGCGATCACAATACTTCCACAAAATTCGATGCCTGTTTGTAGGTACTTGATTGCGCATAATGTAAACATTTTTAGCAAGTTTTTTATTTCTGATTCTATGCGAAGTTTTCAGGAAGTTTAGTGTTTCTCTCTACACCTATTTTGGTTTTGAACGTAGCGTATTTGGTCTCTTTTGTGCATGATCAGTATGACCTCTTCCATAATATGCCTTGTTCCTATCTGGATCACTAGAACGGATCCTAGTCTTACTCATACTCATTATTTCATTTTATTTGTAAAAATAACACGTACTTTTGAAATATACAATCGACTTTGAACGCAGCCAACATTATTGCCATTTTTTTTCACTAAATACCTCGCTATCTCATTGTTATTAGCATAACGTTCGTCTGAGATATCATCTGCAAACCTAACCATCATATCTCATGGTCACTTTGCAGAGTGTTGTGGGAATATTTTCGCAAAATAATGTGTATGTGTGTGGCTTATGTTTATACAACAAATAAAGGATGGTTATCTGAACCACAAATCGAGACTTAAGTCAACAACTTAAATCTTCCATTTGCCTATAATTGTTTTCATTAGATTTTTGCTTGTTCGCAACTTCCGAGAGTGTTCATCTTAACCTACAAACACATCTGTGTATGTCTATCAATTTGCCGTAGTGAGAATGCACTTTATTATACAGGGTATCGCGAAACTCAGAGGTAGAACAAACCTAAGGTTTATCTCAGTATACCTCAATATCTTTGCGAGAGTGTTTATCTTGTCCTACAAGTACATAATACAAATACATACGTCTATTAATTTGCGGACGTGTAAATGCACTTTATTATAGAGGGTGTTCCGAAAATTAGTGGCAAGCAGGTAGAGGTAGAGCAAACCTAGGGACTATATCAGCACCTTAGTATGGGCCATTCTCACCAAATTCAGAATATAAAGTAAGCAAACTATTTTTTTACCTCTTTTGTATTTTACCATATTTTACTTTTTGGTCAGCTAATTTAACTTGATGTAACTCCTAGGATTTCAAAAGTCGTCGAGCTCTAGAACGATTTTTATAGAAGATACTGACATTTTTTGAAAAAAAACTTCATGTAGTCTACGCCTCCGTATTTGAGCTTACTTTTTGTTTGTGTTTAACATTGTCTGCTTAAATGTGTAAATTGCCCGTCATATGTGCAGGACATAGTCTTTTTATAGTCGCATTGTCAAAAAATTTGGTTCTTTGGTATCCACTCCGTCTTGTCGTGATTATTTTGTTTGGACGATTTATACAGGTTAACAGAGAGGATTGGTATGCTTTTCATATACAATATGTGTCCGGTCATCGGTGTAGGAGCCTTTAGGGGGATGAAGTACATTTTTTTTAATCGACAAATCACCCCCATAAGTAGTTTTTCTCCCACTAATAAAATGGCAGCTATTTTGTTTTTCTTTAATCGAAACATGAGTGTTGGAGTAATTTAGCCACAGTTACCCACGTAGAGGTCCTAGAAACACAAAATAGGTCTCATTCGATAGCAAAACATGTACCCATAAACTAGCGGTAAATATTTTTCAAATTTTATTTCATCAAAGGGCAAACGATTATTAAAAAAATAATTATGACAGTTTTCGCGTTTTTTACAATTTTAACTTCTGAGCTGTTAACCTACATTTTTTTATTTTTATGCGATAGTACCTGGCGTTCCCTAAAAAAAATAGCTCATCATAGTCCTAAGTAAAGAAGTTTAGAAGCTATGGTGGTTTGAATATGACCCTTTATTGTCTAATCCGGCAATGAAATAAAATATTTAGTTTTCAAGACATTTATTTTGCGAAAAAAAAGAAACAAATGTTACAACCATTGTTCGAAATGTCCTCCTTGGTGTTGCAGACATGCTGTTGATCTTACTGACACATGTTGCGTAGAGCGACTGATCATCGCTTTGTCATTTCGTAATTTACTTTCGACATGAATAATTTTGCAAGTAAGCTCCTCGCGTATATTTGGCACGTCGGCATAAGCTTTATGTTTCATTGTAGGTACCCCACAAGAAAAAATCAAGTGGGGTCAAGTCCGGTAAACGCGTCCAATCTACGACGAATATCGTTCATTTAAATGGCTTCGTGTATTTACACATACAAAAACATCACGTGTCAAGGAAATTCAGGGGAAGTGGTTTAGGTAAACCTCAAGTTTCTTTTATTTCTGGATTGCCGATTGACATTACCTTTTGGGATACGCTGAGCAAGTAGTGTAAAAAAATCAACCTAAAAGTGACATCAAAAATGTCCAAGAAGCTTCAAAAACACAAGTCTTAAGGTGCTTCACGGAGTGATTAAATATTAACAAGAGCTATAAAGAAATTCTTTGAAAAATAAAGAATGTCATTCTGCATAAATTTTGAACCGTAGCCCTCGTACTGTTCTTATGTCGTCACCAAATTTGCAGTAATTGCATGTTCTATATCTATTCCATTCCATGGAAATCAAAGCCAAACACCTCAAAATAAAAATTCAACCTTAATTCAGATCCTTCAGTATTTCAATTTTGGTGCACCACAATACCGTTGAGTATGCTACTTGCATAAACATATATATGCTTCTCCTCTTCGGAATAGTAATATGTCCGATTACTGAACCAACGCAACGGTGAACTCAGGTGTAATTAGAAAGCTGCTTCAGTTTTAAAATGTATAATAGAACCAGAAGGCAAAATAGTTATCTTACCAAAAATATGTACTACTAGTCTAAGATCTCACTGCTCGATACTGCAGGTATCTGTTTCTTCGATAAAATTAACTTTGAATCTATTTTGAAGTAGTATGGAATGGATTAGCGACAGGTTGCCTTTTAAAAATCTGCCGCCTTTACCTCTAATTAATTTTACTGTAATTAATTAGCTAACATAATTTAATATTTTTCAGTCAGCTTCACGTCAATTGAAAAAAAAAATGATGTAAAGAATTGAAAAATAATGGTTGCCAGCACTCAGCAGCGTTACAGCCCGTTCACACAATACGGTCAAATCACCGCGTAATTTCAACGAATCGACGCAAACCGAATGGTATGCAGAAAACTGTTGTAAACAGATTTTCAGCCGATTTCACGTTTTCTGTTAATTTTTGAACATTTCGCATGCATACACATTGCCACTAATCACCGATTAGGTTTTATGTCTGAATCGGCTCTTCGGTTTTCAGTGACAACAGGCGACCGAAACGACGAAATTGCCGTAGGCGCTTCTGCAAAACACGGCAAAAAAGACGATTCGGTAAAATAGCCGATTCGGTGTCGTGTGAATAGGCTCTTAGGGTTGACAGGTGTGAACAGGTATATTACTGTACTATCTAGCGTTAGTCGCTGCAATGAAGTGTGTGAATGAAGTTTTCATTCAAAAATGCTGGTTTATAACTGTTTAAGTTTAGTTTTAAAATCATATCAAAATACACCATAAATACCCTTCTGAACATATTAAACATGTAACATATTTGAAAAAATCGGTTTAGTGAGCTATTTGATTGTATAGTATTCTTGGAGTCTTAGTTTATTGTTTTAAATGAATGCCATAGTTAATAGATGCATAAGGCGTGTGATGTTCCTCATTTGGAATATGAAATTGCCATAAAATGTAAAAACCTGTTACACGATATCATAAAATCTTGATTATGCATATTATCTCAAGACTATATATTTTATGAAAGACACATTATAATTAAATAAGCGAACTCAGAATTATGGTTCGTGCGCATCGATTCGAAAATGTCAAGCGATGTGAAAAAACTTGGAGGAAAAATGATTTAAATCAAGAATAAACAGACCGTTCACTCTGCGTGATACAGGGTAATTATTAGTTGCGCAAGTTTTATTGCAATAAGTGTTCAAAGTGTTGCATGTTACCGCCCAAACAATGATGCAGATTCCTGAGGGGCAGTTGCAAAAGCATGTTGTGGGATATCATGGCTGCTTTCGATGATGCGTTGACGAAAGTCATCCAGACTTTCAGGTTAAGGACTAAATGCGTCAAATAAGAAGATCTAGCAGGATTCTATATACGCCCTCTTCGTCCTAACAATTT
Source organism: Callosobruchus maculatus (assembly GCA_951848785.1). NCBI lineage: Eukaryota > Metazoa > Arthropoda > Insecta > Coleoptera > Chrysomelidae > Callosobruchus > Callosobruchus maculatus. The sequence goes on along the minus strand of CATOUR010000110.1, from coordinate 5,289,469 downwards.
ATCTTGTTATAAATAGATTGCAGCCTCATCATGTTTCCTTCCTCTTAGATTTCATTTTCAATGGTTTCAGTGACAAGTGAATGGATTGGTGACAAGTGATTGGATTGATACATTTCCCAAAATAGCCAACTAAATGTCTAGAATAATATGCAAGTTAGTATCTAAAGAGTAAAAAATAAATTAGAAGCAAAAAATTTTTTTCCAAAAAGGATTTCATTTAAATGCTCTAAAAGAATGAAAATAGTATTTTTCTTTAAAGCTTCAACTATCAGCTTATAGCTTCACTATATATACAATATTTATAAAATATGATCATAAAGTCTTGTCGCAGGATTTATTTGTGTAAATAAACTAGTACCCATTTAACTGAGTAACTAGTCTGCCCAGTTCAATTTTCTTAAAGTTTGAGTTCAGCTAAATACTTATACAGGGTGTCCCTGGACGATTAAGAAAGGCAATATATCAGAAGTGGTCAGTACTAGAGAATTACAATTTTGGGGATGTATGTTAGGGCAAATTTGTTTTTTCTTGTTATTGTATTACTAAATGAGGTATTTGTTTTTGGTCACGTGACGGCCGATTCAAATTATGAATGGGACACCCTGTATATTAATGCCTTTCTTTGTTCCTCCTGATAAAACAACTACAACAAACTGGACACTTGGGGTCTAGAGTGATTAATTCAGGAGCTACAGGATTGTACCCCTACGATTGATTGATTATAACATGTACCCCGATGCTAGTGTTTGTTACATGTTTTATCTCTCTGGTAATGTTACAATCCTTCAGTGTGCTAGTTTGTTAGAATTGTTTACAAGGATGTCTCATTAAAAATTTTAAATGGGACGTCACGAGACCAACAACAAATACCTCACTGGGTAATAATAAAAGAAGATACAAAATTTGCTCTTATTTACACTCCCAAAATTATAATTCTCTAGTACTGTCCGGTTCCGACATACTGCTTGTCTCAATCGTCATGGGACACCCTACTCTATCCTGTATCTACCTAAAACAATATGTTTTATTCTTTTTACAGCATTTATGCAAAAGCTTTTTTAAAAAAGGCCTTTTTGCTTTCAATTTATTTTCTTAATTTTTTAAGTAGTAATTTCTGGAAAATATTCAATTGTTAAGATATTTAACTTTAACTGGTATTTTAATTAATTAATAGAGATACTGGAGTAGCATTTATTGACTGACGTAATAAGAGAAATTGTAATGTCAATCACAATAATAAATTATTCATTTATTTATTACTTATTAGCAGTTAAACTTATTAACGATAATAATATTCGATGTTTTTGCTATTTATAGTGTCAAGAATGTAGATACGCTTTCAGTTACTTCGAGTGGTGTATGAAAGGTCTTATTGGCACTATAGTTGCCATGCAGACGTGAATTAAGTATGGCTTTTGATATAAATATATGTATCTGTCTAGCCTAGTTAGTATATTTTTTAATCGCAAATTGCAAAAATAGGTGTAAGGTTTTGATTTACTAAAACAATATCTATTGATCTATTATATACAATAAATGTGCAAATGGTGTGAAAGGAGGAATATAATTTAAAAGCAATAATAGTTAACACAGCTAATAAATGGTATTTTTTGTATTTTTTAGATTACACTGGTATTCTAGACATACCAGCTCTAACAATTTCGTAAGTTTTTTACGAAGTCTCAAATGTATAATTCAAGTTTAGGATTCCTGGAGTTCAAGTTAGCTATAAAGCTAACCATAAAGAAACGGCTTAGCAAACAAACTACCACTTTGCCTTAAAATAATAATTATTTTTGAATAAAATTAACGAGCTTTCTTCAGGAGTGTTAACATGTTCTGTTACTACTAGTGTTCTCAAATCAGTTAAAGCCGTTCAACACAATAATTTTGAAGTTAAGGTGCCTGGGTATACACAGCTATCGATATGTATTTTCCAAAACACGGATTACCATTTCGAACAGAACTCACTTGTTTTTCAAACTGTATATACAGTATTTCAGAAGACGATTATTCAGACCTTAATGAATGCCAGCTATTTGCAACTTTCTCAAAAAAGGTTTTTCTTGAGCAAAAAAACTCGCAATGCAAAAACGTACATTCTTCAAATGTCTGCAATTTAACAAACACGATATCAAAAAAGCCAAATAGGTGACAAAGCGCTAGCTTTCTCCTTCGATTTGCTTTTTGAATCATTATTGTAAGTTTAAAGGTAACGTCAGGAGCTTGGTCATGCGAAATTCATTTTTATGGTGACCCTTGGACCTTTTGACCTTACCTTTGGATTTTTTGACTTATCTCCCCTCATCTTAGACACACACACTGGAGAAAGGGAACATGCGGCCACGCCTCCTCGCTAACACTGGAATATTTACTTGGATTCTCAAATTGGCGCGCTATACCCTAGACCCTTAAGTACATACATACCTCAATATGAGATAAACGATATTATATTAACCAGTTACTCATGGTTCTTCAAAAGATAGTATCGATTATTCCGATTGTTAATTAAAGTAAATAAAAAAGGTTCCCCCTTTCCGCGATAAAATTCCTCAGGATTTGTAGGTTATCAGTAGTTTCCAGAGCCGTCTTCAGGGTGTAAGGCAGTGCTGCCGTTTTAGTATATTTGTACTAGAAATAGTACATTTTCTACGCCAAAGTACCAAGTATTTGCATAAATTTGTGGTACAAAGGAAGTGATAAGGTTAGCTTTATGCTTTTCTAATTATCATAACCACAAACATTCAGATATTGTGTTGCATTTTACACTCTGATAAGCTTCATGCATTGACAAGCTTAGCAAAAAAATTTCAATCTTAGCGCGAGAACTTGAAGGACTTGAGATGTGTTTGGCTCGAGGACATTTAATCGCAATGACTTGTAGACGCGATGTCTTGTGTGGTCCTGTATGCGCTAAACCTTATGTGTGGTAGCTCGTGTAGATGCCATACGTTTCACATTTTTTGTGGCTCTTATCACCGAATATAAACCTAGGTAGACACATCAATTTACAAAAATCATTGGTCTGAACATTGGAGCACTGTTGCCTGAATATAGCTGATCCAAATTTTCAAAATCCATGAAACAATGAATAAAAAAGTCAGATTATGGAGAGGTTCCTTAAACATTGAAATTTAATGAAAAAACAAATAAATTTTAAAGAGCTCAATCAACGTTTTGACGGATTTTTTACTCCTCACACTAATTTTCGCTTCTCACACCTATCGGTGAGAAGAGTATTGTGATCGCGAAAATTTTCGGTTTTTAGATAATACGCTGCCAAGTACTCCCCAAACTTGGTGTTTAGGCGTTTAGTAGTTCCTGGTCATTTCCTGGTGTGAGGTTGAATTTGGGGTAGTTGGGGGTTTGGAGGTAGTTGGAGGTTTGGAGGGTGTAAAACTGAAAAGTTTGTCCTATTCATAATAGGCTGTCCAAGTGTCCATTGACCAGTGGAAGAAGACCCAGCGGTAATTATTCAGGTCCAGCCTTGCCTATTACAGAAATAAAGGGACTTCTCGTGTACGAGTATACATAACGAGTAATGCTTTAGGTCGTTGTGTAACGTGGAGACTGGAATTGACGATTTTAATAAGATTTTGACATAGTATTTTTACCATGGCGAGGATGCAAAACGCGTATGCTTTTTTTAGCAATCGTATCAGTGGTGGCGCAGCAACAATAAAAAACTAAAAATATAAAAACAGCTCAAACTTCATGTTTAGGCATTTCAGGGGTTTCTGGCCATTTTCTGATTTTTTTGAGTGGTGGTGAAATTAGGGTGGTTGGGGGCTTCATAATATGCTCTCCGTTGAAGGCTCTCCAAGGAAAGCCTAGCGGCGTAATACACTCTTTTAGGTCCATCGGAATATTGCCTTGAATATTACAGATATCAAGAGATTTTCTGATGAATACATACTAGTGTTGCTTTAGATCGTTCTGTATTATGTATCACGAAATTAATTTTAGTGAAATTCTGATGAAGCATTATTACCGAGGCGAGGCTAGAAAATGTGTATGGGCTTTAGAAATCATGTCAGTGAAGGCGCAGCAATAATAAAAAAAAAACATAAAATAGCTCAAACTTTGTTTAGGATATGTTTATTTATTTGTATGTGAAATCTAAAAATTATTTACGTACCAATTAATTAAGGTAATTATCCACACGATGCAGTGGCGTGCGGTCCATGGAAGTAATGGAAGCACTGTGTCCACTCAGAAGTTGTTAATAATTAATAAATTGCAATTTTTCTTCTGCGTCGTAAATCTGTTTTTATTTGTGAACTAATTGTAATCCATATTTTATTCTCGGAGCGCGTCCAAAATCCCGCTCCACTATACGCCGAAAAATAAGATCAGGACCCGATGCCAAAGATACGGCCACCAACCCAGCCGGTAGGCAAGGGATCGCTTATTTCCTACCAGTACTTGTCGCGTTGCAAGGTCAAAGGTCATTGTTCTATGCGCGCATCCCCATAGATGTCGAATAAGCGATTTAAATTTCGCTTCCCAGTACTGTTCTGAGCGTGCGGCGTTATGGATGCGGCTGCTGCGGGAGCGGGCGCACCATCCGGCAACGATCCCATAGAAGCCTCGTCCTCGTAGTGGAGAAATCGCATCAGCATGGTACTATACTATATGTTCTTTGAAAAGAAAATTATTTTTGCGTGCGACGATTTATAGAAAAACAGTCAGTTGCAACTTACTCCAACTGTGGACACTAGTAAAGAGATGAAGACCTACAAAAGACATTTTAATATCGGTGTGCATAACACGCATGAGCAGTTAACAGGGTGTGGAAAACTTGGAAAATTGTTCTGCTGGTCATGTCTGCTTTTTTGCATCGCGAGTACTGCAGGATTTTCCAACTTAAAAAATCTACATAAAGTGATGAAAAGACATTGTATGTAATGGTCAGATTCATTTCGAAACGATCTGTTGGTTTGAGGATTCCTGATCGTTACGTTTCATCCAGCTGAAGCTTGCAGAATAAAAACTGTATCCTTCTAGTTCTCACAGAGATGCAAGAAACTATTTATATTTACGAGATAATACACTTTTTGGGCGATTCATGACGTCTACATAACGAAAATCCACGCCACTCATTTCCGTCCGTCTCGTCTGTTTGTTGGCATGTCTGTCGGTCTGTTGGCGTTTTTTTATCCTCGTAATATGATGTAGGGTTGCAGTAGGTAATGTTGCTATAATTTTGAAAATCGGTGCATGGGTGGCGGAGTAATTAGCAAAAGGCGAAACATTTCAAATATTCCTCAAACTTCGTTTTTAGGTGTCTTAGGGGCTCCAGATCATTTTCTACTTTTTTTTGAATGGGGGTGAAATTGTGGTGGCTGGGAGGTGGGGTTGTTGTAAAACTAAAAACTTTGTTTTATTCATAATTGACCTGTGAAAAAAAACCTAGCGAAATAATCCACTTTTTTAGATCATTTCCTTGCCTACTACCGGAACCAAGGGATTTCTGATGCATACATACGAGTATTGCTTTAGGTCGTTCTGCATTGTGTAACATGGAAATTATCGAATTGATTCTGAATCAAATTTTGACACAGTTTTATTACCGTGGAGAAACAAAAATATAAAAACAGCTCAAACTTAGTTTTTAGGCGATTTAGAAGTTACTTATCGTTTTTGATATTTTACTTCCCACACCGGTAGGGGATAGGGGAGTATTTGATCGCGGAAGTTTCACCTTTGAGATACTGCGCTTTTTGGGCGCTATTTGTTATCTACATAACGAAAACCCACTTTTTTCCGTTTATTGGCGCTTTTGTAGCCGCGTGTCTCAGTAACCGCTGCTAGGATTGTGATGGAATTTGGGTAACGATATGCTGTGGGATCATGATAAGTTTTGAAGATCGGTCTATTGGCGGCGGAGAAATTGGTAAGTAACAAAAAGTTATCAGTGCCCTTACAAACTTTGTTTCCAGGCGCTTCAGGGCTTCCTGATTCTGAAAATTTTCAAAATCGCCTAAACCTCGTTTTTAGGTGTTTCAAAGGTCCCTGATCATTCTCTGCTTGGTGTAGGCTTAGAGGAACTCCAAATTTTTTGTTAACACCAGTAATGTGTGGGAAGTACTGAGTTAAACAACTTGAATTTTTCAAAAAAATGGTGGCTGGCTGGCCGGCAAACGCAATATTCGCAATCCCGGTCACTGGATTTCACAATCCTGATCCTGATCCTGGCATTCGAAGGCCGATGATCATATAAAAGTGCATTCACTCACCTGCTTTCTTGCTCATTTTCAAACCAGGTCGAGTGTGGCTCGCCGCTCGTGATACAGATTCGTAGATGCCTACAGCATAAACTCAACGTCTAGCAGCAGCAGAAGTCGACGCACTCGCGTTTCAAACTAAAACAACAAATCGGGCCTCGCGCCGTTTCTCCGGTGAAGAAGAGAAAGATATGGAGTTGCCTATCGCGCGGATGGCTTAGAGAAAATCTCGGTCAATTCGCTACTATGAATGAATGGAATAGTACGCGGCGCGCCGATTAGAACGGTTATATGTACCTGAGTCTATAATACGGTCAATGTAGATACGTTCGTATTCAGAAAGTGGGTCTTCGCTGGCAACGACGTAAGACTGCTTTAGAGCAATGGGCCTATACCACATTTTTTGTTTATTGGCTTAAACGGACCCTGATACCACGTAGATGCCATAAATAATTTTACAAAATTTTTTTATCGTATTTATAACCGAAAAAAATGCTCTGAATATTGGATTTTTTGAATCCATACACTTACCGCCCAGGTCATGACGTCACCTGTAGGGAACCAATAAGAGCTCAGTGGTACAAAACAATAGCATCCGCTCGTAGTCATCGGACCACGAAAGGACGCTTCTCATTGGTTCCCTACAAAAAGGACGCTTCTCATTGGTTCCCTACAGGTGACGTCATCATCGGCTATTTCAAATTACAGTAGAACTTACTTTTTGGTGTTATTCTCATTTGGATCAAGTCTTCTGCTGACTTTTTACAGTAAACGGTCCTATGTATCATCAAAAATAATACCGCAGTAAATAAATTGATCAATTTGAGATCACGGTATAGGCCCATTTCTTGCTTAAGATCTGGATCAGTTTTGTTTTCTTTTTTATTTCAACAGGCGGCATCTACAGCTATAGTCATTAGCCGATCCCATACTAGTGATTTGCTATATATGTATATGTTACGCTCAATATACCCGACTTCGGGCAATGCCCGAAAAAAATACGCAGAACTAGTTTTGAGCAAGGAATATTTCCCAAACCGGAAATATAAATTTTATACGGCTATTGAGTATTACCAGTTAGGCAGAACTAGTTTTGTGCATCTTGAAATACACAGAACTAGTTTTGCGCGACTTGAAATGCACAGAACTAGTTCAGCATATTTTCTGAATGACAAGCACAAATTCTGCTTCTTCCATTTAATCAGCGCCAGCGTCGGACTCAAATAAATATAAAGTTGGAGAAGTTAAATATATTTAATGAATACCAATAAATAATAAATCGCCAACTCAGGCTGATTTAAATGTTCATTTGATTGTGTTAGCATCAAATTGGCTTGTGCTTCCAAACCTCTTTTTGCGTTTTCAGGATTCTTACTTATATTGCAGGAACGTTGGCAAAGAAACCTAACCTAACCTAAACGATAGGTTTTTGCTTGTTTTTGATACACAATGCATAACGAATGTTCACTTTGGTTGTCATTCCGTACCACAGAACTAGTTCTGTGCATTTCAAGTTGCGCAAAACTAGTTCTGTGCATTTCAAGATGCGCAAAAGTAGTTCTGCCTATTTAGTATTGCTCAATAGCCGTATAAAATTATTATTTCGGGTTTGGGAAATATTCCTTGCTCAAAACTAGTTCTGCGTATTTTTTCCGGGCATTGCCCGAATTCGGCTATTGAGTGTAACGTATACATATAATATAATACTAATAATGTGTCTTAAGTTTTATGGATGTTGCAAATCATAATATAATATTGCAGAATGGGAGGCGGCATTCAACTATGTTGCTCTTCCATGCAACCCCCAACAGCAAAACAGATAGAAAAAAATAGAAATTGTAAATAGTGTGTTAGCAATAGAATACAAAAATAATATTAGTAATGAAAATTATATATGAACGACTAAGAGCTGCGTAGAGACACAATATGGGTTTTGACCATTTTTCGGAGGGTAGAAATAGACTCTGAACACTTTGTATGTGGCGGCAATTCATTAAATAACAAGGCGGAGTTATAGGTGAACGATTCCTTAAATAGAGCTAAAGAGTACGAGGTAACCGTATAAAACTCACGGTACCTAGTGTTGAGACTATGCGTATCAAGACCTTTGATTGATTTAGCATAGAGCTGTCTAGAAATTCTGTTTTCATTTATTTTATATACTAAAGTAAGCAAATGTAGTTTGAAGTGCTCGTCAAGATTTGGCCAGTTAGATTGTTTAAAAACTTTGCTAAAGTGATCATTCTTTCTTATATCGTAAGAGCTTTTGTAGACTGCATTTGTCTCTTTGTGTGAGAGCGGGCCAGTAAACTATATCCGTATAAGATACTGTTGACGGAATAAGAGAGTCACAAAGATGTAATCTATGTTTTGTGCTAAATGCATTTTTATGCCTGTACAAGGTTCTTAACATTAAATAGCTTTTTCAGCAGCGCCAAATAAAACTAACTCGGTTTTAGACCCGAACTAATTCTCATGGAGGCAATGAGTACATCATCAGTCAATAATCAATATGCACACATGATATATACTCCCACAGACATACAGGAACACACAAACACATACAAATACAATTAAAATTCCTTAATATTAAACCTCTTATAAAATATAGATAAAACAATATATAAATTAACAAATAAAGTCCATCTGTTGTTTGAACTTTGTAGACAAGGCAGATGATTTCTAAAGGTCTTTTTCGGACTTCTATTGTCTATATAATGTTAGAGTAGGTGAAACTTACCTGAAGACGATTGAAGATCAGATCAATCAAAAAATTTTTTTCTAACATTAGATAGATAATGGAAGTCCAAAACAGACTTTCTGAAAGTCCATTTAATCATGGAATCCTTTGAAGTGATTATACATTTGATAACTTCCCACTACGGATTTATCGAAAACCATTGATCAAAAGAAGAAACGCCGAGACACGTCAAAGGATTTGTTAAGAGGGATAAAACTTTTTAACCTAAACATACTTTCCTCCCTTGTACCCTCTGCCTCCTCGTTTATCCTATTCTTGTTTCAAAAGTATGTCATGTCCTTAATAAAAATTAAATAAATTAATCAACATAAAAATGTTTGATTTTTTTAAATCAGCCGATTCCAAGAAAATTAAAAAAATTTGTATGTAACTTAGTTTTTTCAAATATGAAATAAGAGTACAGGAAAATACCACTTTCTATTGCAATAAGTGTTAAAAATACTGCCCCAAATTTAAACGAAATTGATGAAGTTGTTATGGAGATTAACGCATTCATACAAGTGTGGTAAGCAGCTCTCCTAAACAAGCTTCCGACTTACAGCCCCTCTGTTGAACTTTGTGGTTGGCTTGCTGATTTTTTCTCAGGTCGAAAAATTTCTGTTGTAGTAGACGGCTTCTCCTCTTCTATAGTATCAATGTTGGGCTTCCGCAGAGATCGGTTTTGAGTCCAACATTGTTTCTGCTTCACATCTCTCTCTCTCTATAGCACTATGCACCCAATTCGTAGTTTTGGGGATGACAGTACTTTGCATGCAGGCATCATGAACAATTGACCGATCTCTATGATCTAGCTGGAATGCAGAAGGTTGGTAACGGCCAGCGGTCGGGAGACATTTAACACTTGAGGTCCAACAATATGGCGTGCCGTTGGTGACTCACTCATCTCCAACATTTAAACGGAGTCTGCTCCGCTGAGCTATCATCTATAGTTCCGCGGCTCGCCGATCCTATCAGATGCACCCGGGCGACTGCTGCATCTCTCCTAAGGCGATAGTTCTTCATATTGTTTATTATGCGATGGTATATTCACATCTGTCGAGGAACATTCTTGCATGGGGCCAGGTAGGAATGCTGAACAGAATCTTTATTCTCCAAAAGAGAGTAGTGTTCAAGAAATACAGACTATTGATGCTTCCTTCCATTGACATCTTGAAGTGCGCAATATTTGTATTTCAGAACAAACACAAATCTATCAGAAATAATGACCTCAATGTTCGCTATACCACTCGAGCTAAAGGTGTTCAACAGCATACCTGCAGAATTGAAATGCCTGACGTCTATCATGTCTTTCATACAGACTATTGATGCCTTCCATTGACATCTTGAAGTGCGCAATATTTGTATTTCAGAACAAACACAAATTTATCAGAAATAATGATCTCAATGTTCGCTATACCACTCCAGCTAAAGGTGTTCAATAGCGTACCTGCAGAATGGAAATGCCTGACGTCTATCATGCCTTTTAAAGCACGTCTTCGAAAGCTTCTTGTGCAGCAATGTTTCTATTCGATAGACGACTTTTTTGGCGCCTAACTTTTAGTTTCATGTTATAGAATGCAGCTTACGTTGCTTTTATTTCTGCTTTTATTTTTGCTTTGTTTTTTTTTCTCTATTCCACAGATGTGCATTTATTGGACTGTATGTTTATCTGTTTTTATAATTTGTTTCATTTATATCTGTTTGTGTTATTTAATTTTTTAATTTTTAATTTATTTAGGACTAGTCTTATATCATACATGTATGACCACAAGATAATAAATACAATACAATACAATATTTCAAAGACCGAGCAGTCTGACCACACATTTATTCCTAGAGTGTCCAAGGCTTGGAATAGACTGCCAGGAGATATATTTATTGGGCCTGCGGGTGCTGACCTACTCAAGTTCCGTATTTATAAACCTCCCCTTACACAGTAGCTGCGGTACTCCAATATTTAGGCTCTGCCTACGTGGAAATTGGTCAGAGAATTAGGGAAAATACAAGAAATCATCAAATGCAGTTTGCTTGAGGGAACTAACTTTTATAATATTTGGTGAAATGAAATATATTTTTTCAAATCTACATTTTACTATGCTTCTTTAATATCGAAAGATCAAAAAACTGTGCAAGAACAGGTTAAGTCTAAAAGTTTTATTTTATCATTATACAGTAATTTCAAATGTGGCATTAACCAATTTTCTAATATGAACTTGTACAGTGTGCCACAGTCAAAACCTTCTCTACTCCTTCGAAGTTCCTTCAGGCAGTTTTTTTTTCCTCCTGAAACAATTACTCTAATGGACATAACCGGTTCTTGCATTGGACCTTTCAATTATAATAATTTTTGTCGCAATGACAATGCTCCTCTCACCTACTGTGTAGGTGTTCGTACATCCAATTTCCCTGTACTGTCACGAAAAGGTATCTTATCGTGCCGGCCGCGGCGCGGTATCGGTACTACTACCACTACCACACGCACACACACGGCGGGCTCCTTCTGCGAGCAGTACCAGTCAAAAGAAACACCTACTGCGATGCGACGAGGTCGCACCTAATGCACCGCTTGAATGTCAAGTGCACGGTGATATCTGCTATTATTTGTAAATAAATGGATAACTGTCCATTTGCAACTGATAAACAATGTGTTGCATTATTCATTTTTGTTTGGTTCCTTTTACTTCCTGCTGATAAAAGCAAGGAACTATTGTAAGAGGACAAAACTTTTCAAATTATATGTAGGTGCAACATTAATTTTTTATGATTACAGGAATGATTACAGCAAAATCAATAGATATGTTGACCTCTACTAAGTTACTGCACGTTTCTTCATCATAAAGGCAAATTCTGTCTTACATAAATTTTGAGGAGCTGGCAACGCCTATATAATTTTCCTGCGATTTGTTTATGGTAAACTCCGACTGTCAAATGTTTGTTTTGGTTGTGCGTCTTTTATGCTTGGTCAGTAAAACCGAATTCGCTATTTGTTGGTAACTGTAGTGAAGCTTTAAGGACTTGCTGTTCTATATTCAAGTGTAGTTTAACAGTTTTTTGAGATGGGACAATGCAGAGCAGTGTTTGTAACAAGGGTTGCATTGGAAGAATTTTCAGGTTAGTTGGCAATGTTTGGAGGCTGAAGTGGCAAAAGATGATGGCTTTGAGCACGCCATGCTGAAGTGGTTTGTTTACTACCCCTATGTTCAGTTGTTACTCTGAGGTATTGATTAAAATTCCCAAATAACAGATATTGTAAAATAAATAACAGGCTTTATTTTGCCAATGTGGTTGATCAAACCGAAAATTAAAAAATATAACAGTAACACTGACAAAGAAGTCTCACGTTGGCTTACCAACTTTGGAAATGGAGGGTCACCCAGTAGTCGAGTCACCTCCTGTCAAGCTTTTGGGAATTAACATCAACAATAACTTGTCCTGCCACGACCACGTCGACGTGGCGTGAGTTTTGTTCTGCTGTAGGAAGCTGTATACACAAGAGCAACTACTGCTGCGCACTAGATCTTCTTGGACACTATCCAAAAGAGAAAAATTAGACTAATCGACACGCCTAACCTCACAAAGGACCTCCACAGCCTGGAACATTGAAGAGGGTTGTCCCTGTTTTACAGATTCTGTCACGGAAGGTGTTCTAGTGAGCCCTCCCAGATAATAACACCAAAAGCCGTCCGACAGAGGAACACTAGAAAGGCTTTGCGAGCGTATCCCTACCAGGTCGAGGTCCCTACTCCCCGAACCAGTTTCCCGACGGCTACAACCTGTAGCATTTCAAATCTAACGTGCACCGATACTTGTCCTCTCGCAGCGCGTCTACAGCGCCATAGGTTTTCAGCTTTTGCGGGAGGCAGACCATAAAATAAAATGACTCCAGGATAGGTTACCTTTAATTTAAGAAATGGAAGACTTATTATATAATTTTTTTGTTTGGATAATATAAACTAACCTCTTCCTTTAATCAAATTGAGTCGCAATATATAGGAGAATTAAGAATATAGTATGCTCCAACTTTATGTAGGCAAATTCCTGAATTCTTTGAGTCTATACTAGAGGGATCTAGCACTAATCACGAATGTGCTGTAAGTTGCTGCTGATAATTTGGATACCTCTAAGATGCCTTTTACATACCATACCTGAAAGCGCCTGAAATACACCGATCCGTTGGGTTGTGAAGAACCAACAAGTATGAAAGTTGAAGGAACTAAGAATGGGGATCCGGATTTGCAAATATTGAACACGTTTGGCAAACCTAGCCCAACAACAGTCTCCAGATCTTTGACTATACAGGGTGATTTCTAAGTTGGTACTTTTCTTAACTGTGTACAGGTCTCATTAAAATAAACATCCTTATCAAATAATTTTGTTCAGAAAACTGAAGAGTAAAGCCTGGTCAGGTGCTACGTTTTCCACAACGTTCTGTCTTTGCAGTTCAAAACGTTGGAGACAAAATGTTGCATGTGGATAGAAAAACGGTGCTTTTTTGAGAGGCGGTACAGTTGCAGCAATAACTGATCTGGTGAGCATAGTCAAAGTTTACGGAATACATATAAGTTGGATCACTCCGCAGAAATATCAAAACGGCCTGCCCCTTGTTCCGTCTCCCCGGTACACCGGTAGCAGTGTACCGACGTCAGCCGGGAGATACGGGGCGGCGCAAAGTAGAGGTTGAACGTGTTTAACGCGAAGTCTATACACTGTCTCAAAAATATCGGATTTTATCATCTCAGGTTTGTTTGCAGGAAATGGATAATCTTTTTAGAAGTTTGAGAGTAATCAATTTCGCGAGATAAGATATTACCAATCAATTTAAATTTATTAACGGATGGAGAATGACAATCAGATCCATCCTTATTTTGTGGTAAACCTTGAAATGTAAGGGATATAAATACAGGGTATCCCACGACGATTAAGACAAGAAATATGACGGAACTGGGCAGTAGCAGAGAATTATAATTTTGGGCATGTAAATTAGAGCAGACGTTGTGTCTTTTTTTGTTATTGTACTACCCAATGAGGTATTTGTTTTTGGTCACATGACATTCGATTCATTACTATTGGGACACCCTGTATACTTGTGCCTGTGTTCCTCCCGATAAAACAATTCCAACAAACTAGCACACTTGGGGTCTAAAGTAATTAGTGCAAGAGTTACATTCACTAAAAGGATTGTATCATGCTAAAAGCGTATAGTGAGACAAAATATTCATTCGGCGGTCCTACCATACCACCCAGGGACATTGCAAATTATATTTTGGAGCTCGAAAATATTTTTATTGATAACTTTAACAATTTAGTTTCTACAGTAGCAATTGGAATGAAAGTGAAAAGCAAAATGTCAAAAATAATTTATTCACATCCATGTAAAGCATTTCCATATGATTATCTTTTAAAATTGTACATTTTACGAGTTCTTATACACTATACCATAAAATTTATAAACTGTGATCTCAAAAATAAGCCAAATAAACAAAACATTAAGGTAAAAATACTACAGCACCTTTGAACCAACAGTTTTTACTTATCTACGACATAGCTACAATAAGTGAAACCATTTGAGATTCATTAGTAATAGTTTTACTAGGCTTTATTTTTGATATCCATTTATGCAACTTAGTGCATTAGCAAAATAAACGTTATATTTGTATTTGTATGTCTAAATCGGCCGTCAATACATAGCTTTTCAATGACCCTTGTATATACGTACAACCCAGGCGTTAGCAAGTCCCCGATAAAAGACCCTCGTACTTGAGCAAAAACCAACGCAAAAACTAACTGGCGCGTAAGGCCGCGGCATCGCTTTCATGTGAGTTCTTCTAAGTGCCGACGGAGAGTGATCCAACTTATATGTATTCCGTAAACTTTGGCATAGTTATCCATGAACTGTGCAAACAAGTCGCTACGTGTAGACATTGGATCCGTCTTTCGATACATTTTGTTCGTTAATTTAACGAGAATGACATACCTTCGACAATTTCTTGGGAACTTCTGACTGAGTTGATCGCGTTAAATGGAAGTTATTTGGCGTATCAAATCAAATTTTAGCAGGGACAATAAGAAGCAAACACATTAGGTTTTGGTAGAAAAATTTAAAAAAAATGTTGACCGTAGATAGAAAATTATCTCTTAAAGGTGTGTTTACGTAAAAGAGCTAGCAAAAATGAATCTCGTCAATTTGTGACTTGACAGTATAGTATCCAGAAGACATAATGGTGCTATTTTGTTTTGTGTACTTCTTAAACAATTAAATAGTTTTGCCAATCATTAGATTCATCACTCAATTCACGCAGTAATTTGACATGAGTAGTGTTGTATTCTTAAGGTGCCATTTCTCCTTCTTTACACGGCAACATGCAAAAATACACCAGAGTAGTACTTCTTCCATGAACGATGTCAACCAGACTCCGTAAAAATGAATACAAAATGGCACCATGTGGACGCTCTATATTTGCAACGTTCTTATTCAGTTTTAAAACTGCACAGACAAAATGTGCTGAAAAATATAGCAGCAGTTGGGCCAGCTTTAAGCGAGATATAGAATAAAAATAGTTAATTGGGCTTGTGTATCAAGATATATCTGTTTATGTTTATTTTTTTGCTCAGATTTGTGTCTTATCGATCGGGCATTGTAATTTGAAATTAAATGTTTAAAAGTGGCACATTGTAATGGAAATAACTTTTAGGATTTACCAGTTTTAAATTAACAACGAAAGCTGAAGTGAAAAGTGTACTAACTGACAGGTACAATGCCTTGTCGATAAGACACATATTCGAGCAAAAAAATAAACATAAACAGACTAGGCACATCTTGTTGTACAAGCCCAAATTTACCTTTCTGGTTCTGTATGTGTAATTGAAGTTTGTTTATCAAGTGTTCTGTTAAAGGAACACTGAGGTTATAAAATATCAACTTAGTTCTGCCTGATATGCTTAAAGAAAGATGCCGCGAAAAAGCGTAATTACAATTTAAGACTCAAGCCCTCGAAGATTATGGAAATTTTTGTCTCTCAGACCTCCCATTCACTGAATAATTGGTAAGAAGTTTGTTCTGCCATGCTCTTAATATTCCTGACATTTATATCATTTCTGAAATTGCTTCAATCTGATTCAGGATTCAGAACTTATTGCACTCAAAACAGTAGGGCACAGCCGAAATACCAGTACAATTTTACACGACCAGCTCAAGCTCAATCAATTGTAGATAATATCTTAGATTACTGCATGTGTAAGTGTAAGTGAAATTATTTGAAACAGTTTCCATAAAATGCATGATGAATCGCTCGTAATTTAGCACTGTCTTATACAATGGAGAAAGTACCTATCACAATGTCGTCGTCTGTTTTGGGTAGTCAGAAAAAGAAAACTTGAAGCTTTGTAATTTGTTACAGCAGCAGGTATCTCATACAATAAGGAGCTATTTAGTGATATGAATGTAATGTCTAATAACGAGATCTAATGCTTTTTTGGAAACAATATAAATAGTATAAATTTACTTAAGGCAATATAGACAATAAATTTGTTTAATAAATGCAATTTTGAAAATAACTAAATTTTTGCCCTTTTATGTATGGAACCGCAAAATTAACCCTTTCGGTTAAACCCTAAAATTTCCGAACTGTAATCGGCTATTTGAAGCTATAACCTCCAACCAACGAACTTCCTCCTCTTTGGTCTTCCCTTTATGGTAGGTGTCCACTGGAGAGTTACTCCCGAGAGCTACTCTCGATAGCTGATCTCAGTGTCTTGTACATTTGAGAGTACTTTAACGACTTTTTACTCTCAGAAAGCTGCACGAGAGGGACCGCTGAGAGTTATAGCAACAGTGCTCTCACAACCGTGTCTACAGGTGAATTCCTACGCGTTGAGATAAATATTTACCTTATATGGATGTTGAAAAACATGCGGCTGCTATCGTTTGTTACAAAATTCTACTTAAGGGGAAGAAAAAACAAATAGCGAAAAGAAACTGCTGGATCAAACCTTGGACTCGGCGTAGAGTAGAGTCAGGTGCATGCAAGGGAAGTTGCAAATCGAGGATGCACAACAATTTCGCAATTTCGTCCGTATGAATGCAGTTCAGGTTGAATATTTAATAGACCAAGTTGGACCACCAATAGCGAAAAGGGATACGAAAATGCGAGAAGCTACTTCGGTCTATGTTCACATTACGATTTTTAGCGTCAGGTATTATGAAAAAGAATAGGTGCCGTGTGTGAATGTACTTTAAAAATGCTTATTTTTTGCAGGAGATTCCTACAGCAGTTTGCAATCTTTATTTCAGATACCTGTTTGTACCATAGACAGAATAGGCCATTCTTTCTTCCCTTCCATCTTGCGAGCACTCTCGCAATACGAATTTCATTCAAATTATGATAGTTGCTCTCAGATTATAGAGAATCACACCGTCCACTTGCGAGCAGGTCTCAACTTGTCCGCTGTCTGAGAGTGCATCAGTGCTGTCGGAAAGTAGCTCGTGAGACTGTCCATCTGCGAGAATTATTCTCGAGAGCGACTCTCGAGAGTTTTTCTCTCAAATGGACATCTACCTTTATGTTCCTTCCTTTTCTTCCTTTACTTCTCCCTACCTTTCTCTGATATCTGAGTAACCAAACCTGGCAGATCAATCGACCGACACAGCGGTTACTAAGAGCAAAGGTCCACCGAACCACTTTGATAGGTGTGATTTGATTAATACATCTAAGTTAACATACAAGCTGTCAGATTTGAATAGTTGACTAACCAATAAATGTCATTTATATCCTTTTTGTCAAAACTACTAAGAAAGGTCCTCGTACCAGTGTTTAAGACTGTCGGACCTAACTTCGACCCACACATATGCTTGCATTTATAATCGATAAGAATTCATTCGAATTTTCATCGACTCATGACATATTTCTGAAACACGTAGACATACGTCATATACAGTGTTACTTAAGTGAGTCAAGTAGTAAATAAAATGGAATCCTAGTTTATCACTGTAATGTGACTACTATTCTCGTTCTGACTTCATTTTTCAATGACTGAGTAAATACAAGCTTCTCCGTCTGAGGTTCTAACATGCCGGGGTACTCTTAATAAAAAAAGGTAAATAAATTCCTGTGAATAATTACCTTAAAAATTACGCTTATTATCCGATGTTGATTGATACAGAAAACCACAAGATGATTTTAACTAGCTTGTTGCATAACGTACCACAGGTATTTGGTACCTCGCGGAATAAGATGTTCGATCATCAAGTAAAAACAATTTTTTGTTCATTATTTGTTGGCACGAAGCGATTTCTACCGATATCATTTTGTCGTACGGTTCCACTGAAAATATTATTCGTAAAGTTCTAGAGTACTTGTCGCTGAAAGATGGATTCCAAAAGTTTCGACCGATAAACAAAAAGCGGGTGAAGTGCGAAAAAAATATTTTATTTTGTAATAACAAAGCTATTTTTTTATTGTTTTTCCAATAATTCTAAAGTTACATCATAATAAAAATTGATTTTTGAATTCAGTACTGAAGACACGCCGACAGCTCCCGAACAAAGCCAGCCGCATGTAACGTCAAAATGTTCGTTTTCACCAACGACCATTATTTTTTTATAGATTTCCAGCTAATCGTGAAAAAAAATACTTGTGGAACTAGTATATGTATATTTGTTGCACGATAGATGATGAATGAAGTTTGCAGCTCGCGACGAAGTCTACGATCGAAATAAATATGTTTTTGAATGTTAGATATCACAGATTCTAGAAAATGAAGTATCTGATCAAATACTTTTTGTTGAAACATTTTTTTGTCACCATGGTAACCAAACGGCTAAGCATGCAGCCTTCCACCCTACAATGTCCAGGTTTGATCCCAGGGCTTTATAACTCCTTTTTTATTTTTTTCCGAAGAATCTGTGGATATGCTTCTTGGACATGCTACACAAACTACGACCTAAATAAACAAATATGTTTTCGATCAAGTTTTATTAGACATCGTCATATTCACAATGTCTTAACAGACATGTTGTGAACTCGTAAAATGCGTTAAGTCGGAGCTAGAGTATTGCCGACACGAATATTATCAATAGTTTTGAGAACTGTAGCTCGCCATTCTTCGCGATTCACTGTCAGGTCAGTGGCGCTCTTTATACTCATATCCAGCAACTGTTTCGTCGTACCCACCCAGCGTGTAGGGGAACGGCTACGGTGCCGCCCACTCGGGGCGTGACCCCGAACTACAAGTTTCTCCATATTATCGCTTCTGTGTATATGTCCGAAGAATGTAAGCAAGCTCGTCGACATAATGGGGGATAGTTTCTTTGGATTACCGAGCTCATCCAGTATGGAAACGTTAGTAAGATGGGCGGTATAAGAAACTCTCAGCATTCTCCTCCACGTCCACATTTCAAAAGCACCTATGCGAGCTCGATCTGCCTTTTTAACAGTCCAAGTTTCCGAGGCATACGAAAATATGGACATCAGAAGAGACTGAACCAGCGACATTTTGGTAGCTTTAGTGATGTTATGGTCACGCCATATTTTAGTAAGCTTTATCATGGCCACACGTGCCTGTTGAATGCGCCGTTGAATCCCATTTTCACAGCTACCCCAATTGTCGATCAAAGAACTTTGAACTACTTCACAACGGCCTACTGACTTTATTTCTTGATGATAATCGTGCTCTCTATCTACGGTCATAACTTTGGTCTTGTTGCAGTTAATACCAAGACCATATGCTGCACTGTGTTGTTCTTAGATGTTCAATAGAGCTACTAGTTCTACTTGAGAAGCAGCAATAAGGGTTGTACCGTAAGCAAATCTTAAGTTGGATATTTCGCTTCCGCCAATAGTTATATCGCCATTCCAGTTGTCCAATACCTGTCTCATAACGAATTCAGAGTAAATGTTAAATAACATCGGAGATAATACACATTCCTAACGAACTCCTTTTCTGGTTGCAGTTTGACCAGACAGGTTACCACCAATTCTCACACGAGCCGAATTAGACTCATAGAGTTGCTGTATGAGAAACATTAGGTGATAAGAAACTCCCATAGTGATGAGGATATCCCACAGTTCAGGCCACTTTACGTTACTTAGAATAGTCTACAGAGCAGATAAAAACTGGAAAATAATGCTCTCTGGCTTTTTCAATAATTTGTCTTAAGTTTGAAATTGTTCACGCGTTCCGCATGCTTCCACGAAACCTACTTGCGCCTGAGAAATCTGCCAGCCAATAAAACCCTCCAAACAAGATTGTAAAATATATAGTAGAACCTTACTTGCATGAGAGATTAACGAAAGTAGGCGATCATTGTCCGGATTTCTTGGAGCTCCCTTTTGATGAAGTGGAACAAAAATTGATGTGCACCATTCATGTGGGCAAACACCAAAGGACCAGACACTCTTACAAATATTATGTAAATGAGAGATGCCGTCATCACCCAAGCATTTTACCGTTTCGGCAGAGATAGCATCAATGCTTGTAGCTTTATTAGTTTTTAAATTGTTGAGGGCATGTTCCAGAATATCCGGTTCATGTTCAAAATCCAACGAGAGGGCCTGAAGGCCATCCTAATGGTACAGATTTTCGCAATAATTTCGCCATACCTCAATAACCTCATGCAAGTCTGTAATTAGTTGTCCCTCAGGATCTTTAACAGCACAAGATTTGGGTTTAAAATCGCGATTGAGGCATTTGGTCTTAAAAAACATCTCTTTCTGATGGATAGTATTGGCATGCATCTCTATTTCCCTGCACAATTGCTGTAGATAAGAGTTCTTATCTTTTCGGCATAATCTTTCAATCTCGCATGAGAGCTGTCTATATGCATTTTGCTCTGTATGAATCCAGACCTGAAATCTTAAGGCTTCTACGCACCTCAAAAATTGACAGTGTGTGGCTACTAATCCATCGTTGTTCTGGTTGGGTGCTACTCTTTGGTTGGCTTATGTGGGCAGCATGTAAAAGTACACTTTTGAATGATAGCCACATCTCATTTGAACTTGACATATCTGTTATAGAGGCATCTCGACAAAGTTCTGAACATTTTGACCGAAAAGAAGCAGGGTCAGCGATTTCCATCCGTGCTATCCGCTTAGAACGTGGACATACCTTCAGTTTTAACTGAAGTTCGCACAGATGCAATTGATGGTCTGAGCCGCAGGTAGAGTCTTACAAAGGCTAATAGATGACCTCTACCATGTATGAACTGAAATGTAATCAATTTGATTACCAAATCGTCCTTCGAGAGAGGTTCAAGTATACAAGCGCCGTGGATGTTGTGAAAACATAGTGCTGGCAATTGAGAAATTATGGTCAATAAAGAATTGAAGCAGACGTCGACCCCTTCCATTTCTGACACCAAGACCGAATTTACCAATATGTGCTGTAAGATGTTCATCATCTATGGTTTGACCAATATTTCAGTTAAAATCGCCCAAAATAAGGACCATTTCCCGATTTGAAAGAGATTCAAGTGCAGACTCAAGGTCGCTATAAACAGATTCGATCGTTTCCTCATCCGAATTTGGAGTAGGTGCATATATTTGCATAATGTTGATCAGTGTAGGGTTCGCATTGATACGTATTGATACACCGTTAACACTTTCATCTGATTTGCCTGAAAAGAAAATAAAATTCCCCTTGCTATAAGTAAAATGACCTGTATCTCTATAATGAGTCTCAGATAATCCAGCATTGGCTATTTTATTTGCTGTACGCTCTTGTTCGACGATGCTGAGCTTTCCTATAGCTTGAAGACCTCTAACGCTCCAAATTGCCAGGCGATGTTTTCGGCGCATTTCAAAAATGTCATCAGTAGTTAATTTCGCACAAGAAGCCTGATGGTCGCACTTTTTGTGCGCGGTCACCAATTTCACACTGACCTCCCCGGACGATGAACAGCGCCGATTGCCAGTCGGACCGCGAGGCTTCACATCCGAGACCTCGCTGATTCTCACGTTACTCATTTTACGAGTTTCTCTTGGGATATCTTAGATATCGTAAATGCAGTAGTTTCCCATTTGCTTTCTGCATCCTCATGCCGTTGACCAGATGTGTCTACTGGTTCATCCGCCTTTAGGGACAATTTCCCACCCCAATGACAAGAAGGTGTCCTGACTCCTGTCAACTCGTCCACCCAAAGCTGTTGGTTGAAAAGAGGTTACTGCTTATACGGAAAGTAGTTCGGTTCCTTTTACTCGCCTTTTACGACACGCAGAATATACGATGGGAGATATTCTAACCCGTCCCCACACGGGTTAGAATAGATTAGACATAAGCAGATAATAATTTTAATGAAATGACTATTGCGTAAGTCCCTATAGGCATTCAATTAAACTGAAACTTTACCTTAGCGAGTTAAGTTATACAATTATGTAAATAGGTACATCTTTATTCTCAGCAAACCCTTTCATGTAATATCCGTACTATAGACAAGCATTAAAAACTGCAAAAGTCCACCATATTGGATTAAAAATGATGTCAGGATATTTTTCTAATTATTCTTGACAAACCCTTACATTTGATACCCATATTGCAGAAATGTATCAAAAATATAACTATTCCGAAATTATGGATGCTCCGCCTTATCGAGTTTAGAATGACGTCACATTACTTTTCCGAGTAACTCTTAACAGGTCCATTTAATTGATGCCTACATGGTAGAAATGCATTAAAAATAATTATTCCGTCGTCCTGAATGGTCCACCATATTGGATTTAGAATAGCTGCACACAGCTTATCGTGTGTTGTCATCCAAACTAAACCTGTATACAAAAGTCCAGCTCAATCGGTTGAAGACATCAGCTTTAAAATTGAGTAGCAATATTCCACCAGAACAAACACACATACATTGCACGTTGAATGAAATCTTTTAATTTGAGATGGACTAAATAAAATTTTTCCCCTCGATCCTTCATTTTATTTACACCCTTCGTTTTATTGAGGAATTACATGAAAATACCCATTTGACATGTATGATTACAACATTCAATCATAACTCTCTTATTCAAGAAATCCTTGAACCAGTCATTTTATATTTGCAATTCAACAGAGCCAAGGGAAACGAATAACCATCCAATCCTGCGCGAATTTATTGGTTTCGCATCAGTAACCTTTTGAAAGCCCATTCATACGATTTACCATAAACTATACCTATTCAACATCCTATGATAATATGTGGTACACAATTTGTGTAAACGACCAAGCAATAGTAGGTTACTCGATGGTTTTACTTTCATCATCTGCCGAATGCATTAAATCTGATGTTTCACTCAATTACCTTTACAATGTTACCATTATATCTTGATTTGTTGAACTACGCTCTCTTTCAAACTCATCACCAGTGATGGTGCTTTCACTTTCTTCGCTTGGTCTGTTTTCTTTTTTATGGGAAAATGCCTGGACGTTGTTAATCTGTATGAAGTGTTGCATTGATGGAATTCAGCCAAGGTCATTGCACTCAGTGCTATCTAGCCAGGATCAGCCCGATAAGGCTCTAGAATCGCCTGAAAATCCAATGTTACAAAAATATTTCAATATATCCAATAGCCAAACTTCTTGCTTCATGACATTTTGAAGTTCTTTGTTTACTTCCTCTATATAGGGTGTTTTCAAAGTGGGACTTTCATTTGAACTGACAGCGCTAATGTACGGTGAATCAGCAGGATAAGAATAATAAAAAATGGTAAAGTGTTCACGGAATGCTCAGTGTAGACGAGATTTGTGTCTGTTCGCACTGTTCGTCAGTTTCGCAGTTGAAGGATCCAGGCGTGTTAACAAGGACCTCGAGAGGGACCTTTTGCACGTCCGTTGCCTGACGTTATTTCACGTTATCGGCTATTTGTGGCATGCGCAGTTCTCCCGAAATGATCGAATCGGCGAATAACCGATAAAGTTGTACGCTCTCTACGAAAGATTACGGTACGATATTATTACGTTCGGTATTGCCAGGTCTAAAAACCACTATGCGGCAATGAGAACAGAACCGTGATGATTTTGATAACAATAAGAACTACCTTGTGGTTTATCATTGTAGAAAAGGATTGGGTTTTCTTCCGTCAGTTTTTATTTGACAGTATTTTCCAATAAAAGCTACAAAATTAGGCGCTTCCGCCGTTTCCGGCATCATCGCGTTAGCATCACGGAACTGAACCATGAGAGCGAAATGTCATGCTTCGGTGGTCCTGAAGAACTTAGGTGTTTATTTGGTTATGATCACGTCTAATATGCCGCCGACGCCTCAAAACGATATCTAAGCTTGTTCCATTCTGAGTGTCTGCAATACAAAGTCTATAAGAATATTAAAAAAGCACAGAGAGCCTAGAGCAAGAACCTCACTTATTCTACGCTAAACAAAGGTGCATGCAAAAAGTCAAAATTGTATACTCTACATAGCGTACGTTAGAATCGTTTGATGACGTCAATAACTGTCAAGGAAAGTGCTTATCCCTTATAGACGAATATGAATAAGAAAAATGTCTATCCCTTATGAACGAATATGAAAAATGTCCATTTTTGTGGAACACTAGGCATGGGCAATATTACAATCAAATCAAAAAGCATGATGCTTGGGTAAGTATCTCTGGATCAATTGGATGTACCCCTGCTGATGCAAAGAAAAAAAATGGAGAGGCTCTTAGATAGTTTCAGGAGAGAATAATCAAAATAAAAAGAGAGTATGGGCACTGGAAAAGGTAAAAATATTTGTATACTCTTTGTAGAAAATAAAAGATGTACTGTGAACGGAAATAGCTACAAGATTTCAAAGCAAATTCCCTGGATTTTGTTAGCTTGCAAATTATAAAGAAAGCGCCTGCAGCCACAACGTAATCTGACTTTGACGAGTCCACTATTGGGATATAGGTTTATGTAGATACGATTCTAGAGCACAATACTATGAACCTATGGCTGTAGCCGGGAACACAACGAATAGAACAAAGGATCCGAACATACCGAACGTTTGCTCGCGGTGTTTGGTGTGGCGCGTTCAGTTTGTTCTGCTCGTTCGAGGTAAATGCTCATGTGTGGACACACCATTATAGATACGATTCGAAGTTCGCGCCCTGGGACTGAGATGCACAAGTATTAAAGGCCCGGTCAAATAGAGCGCGGTCTAGAACGCGGCGGTTCGGCGTTCTCTAATAAATACAACGGAACGCTGTAACACGGCGTTGGAGACCGCCGTAACGCCGCGTTCTAGAATTCCCTCCATTTGACCGGGCATTCAGTTCATCTATGTTTGAATCACTAGACATCTTGACAAAAATTGGCGTAACGCTTTCGCTCAACTCGTCAAACAGGCCTGTTTGGTACAAACAACGGAAAGCTTTAACGCCGCGTTAGAGAACGCCGCAACGCCTCGTTCTAGTATGCCCCCTATTTGACCAGGCCTTTATTCGTCAATTCTATTTGGACCGTTCAAGGTTGTCTACGACTTCCAGAATCTCCACCTTGATGTGGATACAGATATCCTGTCTTAAGGTCTAGCGATACTCTTGCCCTTGTAATGTTTAATACAATGAAAACTTCGACATTCTTGTAAGTGTAGTGTAAATAATAATTAAAATTAGATTGTTCTTGTCCTTCATGTATATGTATTTTACAATAATTTACTTATTCAATCAAAGTAAATTTACTGTTTTTTTTGTTTTGGCAAGTGGCATTTAACGTTATCTGTTAAATAGTTACTGCTAGCTTATTTTTCTTTTTTTGCGTGTTGCGTGTTTCTAGACGCCTGATGATGACTATATGTATATTAGTTGAAACGTTGCATGGTTAAAGGATAATAAGGAGTTTCTGTTTTATTGCTGACCTAATCCTAAAAAAAATAACTACTAAATATCCTGCATCTCCAGCTCTTTGCACGAAGTAGACAAGTCGATGGGGTGCAGGGTAAATACGGTCAGGGAAACGTTTAGCATACACACGCGAAGCCTGGGAGGCATTTTGACCACATTTACCATATACTAAAATCGGTTCATTGTAATTATAGCGGTGCACCTTTTTTGTTGTCCTCAAACGCGCGCTGCTACACATATCTATGCTCCGTCTTCTTCTTCTTAGGGTGCCTGCGTAGGCGTTCATCCTTTCTCTCATGAGATCATCCTATTCATCGCAGCCCTCTGTAATTCCTGGCAGTCGCTTATTCCTGTCCAATGACGGATGCTGCTCAGAAATCTGAAATCACTGTGCATGGTATAGTGAATACTCTCAGTCTTATTCAAAAAAAGATTTTCAGGAATTGTCCATAACTTTTCAATAAAGTCTCGTTTCGTACCAATGTGCACAATTTTAATATAAGGAATAGATACTTAATGACACCTCCACCTCACTGATCTACTATTCTTGAGAGGTTTTGAATTTAATATACTCAGAAAACATACACCTACATGCGTTTTTGACATTTTGTAGTCTATTTACACAGAGGGGGGTCTATTGACTTGTGGAACCCTACCTATCGGTAATAGCACCATTAAATGATTGATTGATTTATTGGAGCAGCAAGAGTATCGGGAATGCAAAACCCTTCATTACCCCTGTAGATTTTGCAATCTATACCATCCAAACCTTCGGCCCCACAAATTACTTTTCTACTCTGTCCTAACTTTTGACTTTAGAGAATGGAATTTTTCGTAGGAGACATGCATTAATGTTTTATTAGAACGTTCAAAGCACATATTTGTAATGGTGTCTTGGTTACAGATTTCCACCAAAAACAATATATTAGTTTTAGATTGCTGTTTCCTGCTATTGTCGTTGAAGCTATAATGTCGCTTACTGTTTTTGATTCTGATAATTACACATTGTTTCATTATTGAACCCCAGAAAGATAAACAAACGGTTTGTCAACATCCGTTTTTTAAGAGACTGGCAGGTCACACTGAATTTGTTACAGTTGTAACGTGCCATTGAATAGACCTTAATATAATTAAAAAAACCAATTTGGAGGCATTTTAATCTCATCATTTTGTACACTGTTCTTTTGCACTACTAGTCGGGCAGGTATATCGCAGTTGAGCACATATTACTAAGCTAATTATTTCAATCTTTGTGACTGATCTGCTTACTTACAGGTGTCATATGCATGTTCTCGCATTATGCTTGAACGAACATATGACGTTTTTGAGATAAACTACCAGAAATGATCAGGAACCCCTAAAACGCCTAAAAACGAAGTTTGAGGAATATGTGAAATTTTTCGTTTTTTGCTAATTACTTCACCCCCCGTACAACGACTTCCAAAATTATCTGAACATTACCTACTACGACATCACAACATATCGCTGCCCAAATTTCATCACAATCCATGCAGCGGTTACTGAGATTACGACGTTAGAAAAACGCCAACAGACAGAACGACAGACAGGCAGACAGACAGACAGACAGACCGACGGAAATGAGTGACGTGGATTTTCGTTATGTAGACATCATAACATGCCCAAAAAGCGTATTATCTCGAAATCGAAAATTTTCGGGATCACATTACCCCTTCACCTATCGGTGTGGGAAGTAAAAAGGGCCAAAGGTGGCCTACTTGTCTGGCTTTGCATTTTCATCACTGCTACTACTGAATGTCCACCCAAACTTGACCTTTTGGCTACTTTGCGGTTTTTGGTCATCTTCTATTTTCGTCTGGACATAGGGTCAGATTGGAGTGAGAAGAGCATGGGAAGGCGAGGGCCTTTACAAGATCATCATTATCCCTTGTCATTTTGATCCTATTTTCTATCATATGCTTATACGTAGTGCTTGATCTTTAGTAATTGGTATTTTTTATTAGGGCCAACATTATTGTAATGATGCCTTAAATATAGTACAAAAATGCAACATATATTGATTTTACCTATTTGTACTCAGTCAAACTGAGCTTGTTAAATATTGAACATTTTCACTGTGGCCATTGAGTTTGATTTAGCTACATTGGAAAAGCCTTTTACTACTCACATACTGGAGTACGAAGTCGCTATTATCCAAGTCCATCTGTTTGTCAATTTTACTTTTGACATTTTAGTCCTACGAATAATTTTTGCAGCTGCATGTATTACTAGCGAAATCTAGCATCGCGCCGAAAAAAACGTTTAAATTGTCTTGTGACAAGGGGGTTGTCCTCTAGCTTTGACGTTATTTCGATCCTAGAATATTTCAGTCATCATCACACTCCTAATTGAGTAGCTAACTGCGTTTTCTAGAGGGCAAATTTATGGCTACTTAACATTTATTTTAAAACTAAACATTTCCACATACGTAACTGATATGCTTGCTTCCCGTCTCAGGAAATATTTACCCATTTACTTGTATTTTCATATCATACGTAATTGTAAACAATGCCAGGTGTCACTTACATGTCCTCACATTATATTTGAATGAGCTTATGACGGCTCTCAAGATAAACTACCTGATTTATCCCCTGTCCTGGGCCAGACGTCAAAACCAACATAATATAACGAACGTACTTTATAATACAAAACCAAATAGAAAATTTATTTATTTTATGGCACCATTTCAGATATTAGAAGACCATCCTGGCTGTGTTACGACCAAGTTTTAAGGTATCGACAAAGGATCTATGCTGTTAGCGAGTTTGGTTCGTTTTAGTGAAAGAAAAATATTGTGGTGTGAGACTCAGCTAAGCTTTTGGAAAGTTACGGTTCCATGACCAGGGCTAAGATCATGTAAGAATAACAATAAGCAACAGGGTAGACTTTTTATATATAAAGTTTTATTATACTATTCGCAAATGAAATCCGAACAACAAGAAAAGAGGTATGCGGTTCATCGCGACGACTTTCGAAAAATAGCGTCATTCTAGCCAGTGCTATCGAAAAAAGGTTCAAATAATTTCTGCGTAATTTGGGTCTCGACATTTTTCGTATGTGACCAATGCCAATGGTTTTCGTCTTACAGTGAGTCAAGGTTAGGGGTTGGATTGTGATTTTCACTAAAATAAATTCATCATCAAATCACATTTTCATCGCGGATTGAAACAAAATTAGTGTGTAACATTTTTTCCCTAAAAGAATGATATTGTCTCATTTCTTTGTTATCTTCAGCTGCCATTGTTCATACTTTTAGTGGAGGTGATACTACTTCGGCGTTGTTCACTTAAGATACGGTTCAATTTGTGACCTCTGGCGGTCGCCTCTCAAGGGAGGGGGAAAGGGGGGGTGAAAACTGCGTCGTGACGCTTTTTGACAAATGCGCCGTTACGGTAAGTGCAATCAAAAAAAAGTTCAAATGACAGGTGGAGGCAATGAAATTATTTACATATTGGTCTTAACATTTTTCGTGTGCAACCAATAGTTTCAAATCTGAAGTACGTCAAATTTATGGGTTGGTTTGCGATTTTTACGAAAATCAGAATTTTATCGCAGATTAAGTCGAAGAACTCTATTAAATAGTTCTTTAACACTTTTTTTCCTAAAAGAGTAACATTACTTATTTCTCTAGTATCTGCAGCTGCCTAAATAGGAACACATTTGGGCTTATAAAAAGTCTGCCAAATATCTTTTTTAGAATGATGACTGATGACTAATGGGTGAATCCTCCATGTTGACAAATGCACTGCTCTAGCCTACGCGGCATGATCGCAATCTGGATTTTAGTAAGCTCTAGAGGTACAGCCTTCCAAGGTGATTTGATTGAATCACATACTTTTTCAATTTACGATAAATCGGGTGACCGTGGAGGCTAGGAGAGTACCCTGTCCTCAGCTTCCTGTAGGAACCTCATCGACACCTTTGCAATGTGAGGATGCGCATTATCTTGCTGGAAGAAAACATCTTCGAGGCCTAGGACATATGGAACGCCAACTGGTACGAGTACTAATACGACATTCATATAACATTATGCCGTCATTGTGCCTATAACATTATGCCGTCATTGTGCCACGAATCACCAGTAAAGGTGACTTGCTGTTAAATGCAATGGCAGCCCAAACCATCACATATGTACAAACTTAAACGATGACCTTTACATGTTACACTAGTTTGTATTTTGCAGCTATGTGTTGGTTGTTTGTGTGACCTGTTGTTGTGGAAGACACAGAGTTAAACCAAAATTCTTTAACGTTTTTTGTTTAAGAACTTGCATTTTAAGTCTGTGACTAAATGCACATGCTGAAATTACGAGCAAACCTCAACGTTAAATCCCTGAAGGTAGTAACAAATATCATCGAAAACTTGGTAGGTAACACCAGAGTCTCCCCTTTACAGTGACCTGTGGTTTTTTTTTCAGAATTTTGGCCACAACCTCAAGATTTTCTCATCATTTCATCATTTATTTGTATGGATTGATACAAATAGTTCCACCTCGAAGGTAACCATTGTGTGAGGTATTGGAACTGATTAGAAAAAGGTCACATTAAAATTTATCTGAACCTATCCTACTTCAACACTGATCTATTTGTGCAGTCTCCAGCTTCCTTCCTTCTTATTGTTAACGGCAACCATATTCACAAATAAAACTTCTGCTTCAGATTATAAGCCATTTCTTCTCAGATTTCTTGATTATTTATGAATTTTTGTACTCGAAATTTTGACGCGTCGCCGTCGTGTTGACGCTTCATTCTAAGCTATTTCCTTGCTCATAAGCCTCTTTTGGTATAAAATAGTTTCAGTACTTTCATTTTGAAATACCATTCACAGCATTTCGAATTTACTTTCCGTCTCATGAGCCAATACGCGGAAATCGCATTCGCACGTATTTCACTACTAATAGCTAACATTTTTTTCTAGTTAGCGCAAAAATTGACTATATCCGGTGATACATCATTAACTGCATACAATGCAAAGTCATTAAGACACATATAATAACACCCAGTATGAGGCCTAATAGAAACTTAATACCATCATATCGCCAATTGAGTACTTGAGTACCACACATTGTAAAGTCGCAACTGTTTTTAACTATCCAAATGATAGTTGTAATAGCCAAACATCCTGCATGGAAATGGAATGGTAAAAATTGCAGTCACGTCTGATAATAACTATCGTAACAGACAAATAATTGTTGGTGACGTTGAATACCAAATGAGATGAGATAATGTATATCATAGCCTTACGTTTTCATAATAAGACAACATTTAAGAAATTCTAGGAATACGCTTATACAACCTATAATCCACATCGCACTTGCTTGTATAAAAATAAGCATCAAATTCTGCTACCACGTGCATACTATGTCTTTTTTAGTATTGGGAAATGTTTTGTAACCGTTTTTAGACTAAAAGCTCAACAAAGTTGGTTTGTCAGACAAAAACATAATTCTAGACCATCGTGTGTAAGAAATAGACTTAGGATCACGATGTTTGTCTTACAGTTCACCATTGCTTTTCAGACCGGTCTAGTGGACCTCTGATTTTGGTTCCGGTAGATAGGTCTGTCAGGTTTGGTTGACCAGAGACCAGAGAAAGCCATTGAGAGGTAATAGAAGAAAAAAGAAGGACTGACTCACTCCACAGAGGGTTGCTGTGCGATTTCGCTTGACTATAACGCGTTGCGCTTGCTGTTTAATGTAATCCGTCAAATAAGGGATGAGAAGGTCTCTATGAAGAGTATTGATATAAACATACCATTATGGCGCTAACGATTGTGCGCAATGTCTTGTTCTGCAGAACCTCCAAGCTTCGCATGAGCATTTTGGCGATGAAGCACCAAGCAACCAACACTAACACTAAGTGGAATTTTATTCATCAAATTTTGAAGTTCTACATTACATGGGGGGACGGAACGTAATTTCAATTTTTTTAACGCTTCAGTGTGTTTCTGTAAGGTCATACCCTTATCCAGGCTCTTTCCTAGGTACTGGACAGACTTTTGCCGTCAACCCGTTCACTGTTCTCAGAGATGAGGCAGAGACCTCTCCAACGGGGTTTTTGGTACAATTATGTAGCCTGCGTTTTCGAATGATTGATTTTGATAAGCCACCAATGCGCCCACTCCAACACTTCATCTACCGCAAGCTGAAGCTCATCGCAGACCAGAACTCCAGTCCGCGACTGAGCTACAATGGCAGTGTCCTCTGCGCAGAGATAGACTACACAGTTGCGGAGGCAAGGGAATGTCTGTCTATTAGTAAGAAACTACTCTAGTTGTGCTAATGTTACCAGCTTAAACATTTTATATTTCATCTTCGCAAGAAGCAGGATTTAATACGTGGAGTTAATCTGGGCACCAATTTATAATAAAGCAATTAATCCTGTTGATCAGTGCAGCACAGAGCATGTAAATAGTTCTTTTGTAAAAGCAGTGGTTTCTATCCTCAGCGTTGAATTGACAGCAGCATTCTATTGGAGTCGCATAGCATAGTTTCGATGCTTTTGAGGCGCAATCTTTTTGCTTTAGCTTTTCTCTATGAGCTATTGCACTATTCAGTATTGCTCAGTCATAGCTTCAATGTACCCATATTAGGAAGTTGGCATCACTGCACATTCTATTGCAACCTAGAACGTACAGGAATTTCTCAAAAGGCACCTATTTATAGAGCTTGTTCAGTTTATAATACTGTTTGTGCTATGTGTGACCTTTTTAATGATGCTTTTGATCATATATCAGGCTGCTACAGAAGAAAGTTTAGCGGTAATTCAGACAAGATCAGTCTGTAAAATTAAATTGTTTTATATAGTTATTCATCTACGAATTTTCTTCAATTAAATACCTCTTGAAAATAAAGTTGCTATTTATATATTAATTTTTATTTATTACAACTGAAGATACAACAACTAACTGTGAGGCTACTTGAAAAACATTATGTCCCACTCTTTGGTTTGGGGGACATTGATCGGATCTTTTCTTAAGACAGTACAGTATAGTTTAGACTTCCTCCAGCAGATCAATCAAAGAAATTCCAGCCAGTACTATTAAAGCACCTGTCAATGTTGCTTTCTGTGAAGAAATTTATAGCTATATTGTCTTTTTCTGACTAATCAGACTGACATGATCCTAATAATTGTTCTATTATATCAGTATTCCGTGGTTTATCAAGTTCACCTCAATTTTTCCAATACATCTTTTAATGTTCATGAAGATCTATTTTATTTGGATATTCATGCTGTGAAACAAACGAACTTAATTCTTATAATAAAACATATTTTCAGCATTTATCTACCATATCAAGATACTTCAATACTTGAGCAGCTGTCACTTGAGTGTGAGTACAGAGTCAGCTTTCTGGTAGTACGACGGGATTTCTACATTTTTTTTCAAACTATAAAATCTACCTGGCTTCTGAAGAAGCAATTAATTATATCATTATTGTTGCAAGACTGTCCTTCATCCACCCCATACGTATTGTTAAAAATAATCTGATAAATAAAGTATTTCTGCGTATTAAGTTGTTTACTTGGAATATTTAATTTAATTATGTGTACTTGGAATGTATCTTGTTACGTGATCTCCATCTCTACATTTTTCACCGTCGCACGTCGTATGTAAGGTATAAAGCTAATATACTTTATATTTCTCTCTATTTTGCTGATTTTAAATTAGAAATTAGAATTAGCATTAGAAATTGAGAATCCAAGAAAATACGTATTTCCATGTTAGCGAGTAGGCGTGACCGCCTTATCCCTTTCTCCAGCATGTGCGTCTAAAATGAGGGAAGGTTAGTTCAAACGTCTAAAGGTAAGATCAAAATGTCCAAAGGTGGGGTCCAAAGGTTGCCATAAAAATGAATTTCGCATTAAGAAGCTCCTGGCGTTACCTTTAAACTTACAGTAATAATTTAAAGAGCAAATTTAAGAAAAAGCCATGCGCTATGTCATACCGGTCGCCCTGGTTTGATATCGTGTTTGGTTGTTAAATGACAGACATTTGAAGAATGTATGATTTTGCATTGCGATCTTTTTCGCACACTAAAAAAAACTTTTTTGAAAAAATTGCCCTTAGATGTCATTCACTAAAGTCTTAACTATCACCTTCTGAAATACTGTATATGTAGTTTGAAAAACAAGTGAGTTCTGTTCGAATTGGGAATTTGTGTTTGACGTGGCAAATACATGTGTATAAAAGCGTGTACCCAGGCCCATTTAGAAGTTATACATATTGATCAAACAAGTACGATGAATGTGAAAATTAATCAGGGATAAGCTTCAAAGGTTCTAATAGCCCTTAGCAACAGTAAAATTTGAAAATACGTATTTTCTCACGAACAATGATTCAAGTGCAAAGCTGTCAGAACTTACAACGAATATAAAAATTGTCGAATTTTCCAATTCCATTCTTCTAACAATAGTTTTAACAGCAATTATAAAAAATGGAGTCAAGTTGATTGACTCAGTACTTCCCACACATTACGGTGATACCAGTTTATTATTTTCCCATAGCTTAAATATTTAGTCTGAGATCCCCTTGCAACAAAATCATTTGTATTGAATTTCACCTCTTCAGCTGTGGCAGTTTTGGAAAAATTTAAGCGTTCCGGTACCGTTTACTGAAAAAGCGGTGTTGCCGTATCTCATTAATTAATACAAACAAAATTTTGAAATTGTGAGATCTTACTAAATTCGACATGCGCAATTCATTGCAATAAGAATAAGTAGAGGATTCTATTTAAAATAAATTAAAACCGGGGATACTTGTTTAAAAATTTGGGAAAACAATTTATAACTTGGCAACGTCGAAAACGCAAAAAAAATATTACAAGGCGAGTATTTGTAGATATTTCGATTTAAAATAAAAAAGACAGGGTGTTACATTTAAAAAACACAGTAAAACGACCTTTAATTTACCGGAATTTAAAATTCTGCCAAAAACACCCTGTAGATACAAATTGCTGGTAGCATCCAGAATAATATCCGCTTAATATTCAAGTAACTCGCTGTGTAATATTATTGAGAAAAGTTAAAGGAATATATCAATTTGAACGTATTACTTGCGACCTTGCAAATGCGGAAATTAATTGAAAATAAATTATTACTTGGCAACGTCGTAACCGATTCCAAAAATATTTTAGGGTTGAATAGAGATCAATGATGGACACTAGAAGAACTTGAGAGAAAGTTATAGTTCCATATAAAAAAATCAAGTTGATCTCTATCCTACTTTCCCGCAACACCCTGTATACTTCAAAATATTTTTAGGATATGCATCTCAAGTAACCAAATAACTTTTGTATTTGAGATTTTCTTCTATCAGCTACACCTTGCGAGATATCGAAGAATTACACACTAAATGGACAGCCTGTATACATCGGAAAAATAGGCATAAGGCAATGTTCGGATAGACCTAAAAAAGTTATTTATGTCGCTAGGTCTTCCTTCATAGACCAGTGGGTAGTCTATTATGAATACAATAAATTTTTCAATTTTACAACCCCCCAACCCCCAACCACCCCAATTTCACCCCCACCAAAAAAAAAGTCGAAAATGATCAGGGACCCCTAAAACGCCTAAAAACGAAGTTTCAGCAAGATGTAATTTTTTTTTGTTTTTTGCTAATTACTCCGCCGCCTATGCACCGATTTTCAAAATTATACGAACATTACCTACTACGACCCCACAGCATACCGCTGCCCAAATTTCATCACAATCCATGCAGCGGTTACTGACATTACGACGTTAGAAAAACGCCGACAGACAGACAGACCGACAGACAGACAGACAGACAGACAGACAGACCGACAGACAGACCGACGGAAATGAGTGACGTGGATTTTCGTTATGTAGACATCATAACATGCCCAAAAAGCGTACTATCTCGAAATCGAAAATTTTCGCGATCACAATACTCCCCTCACCTATCGGTGTGGGAAGTAAAATGAAATTAATTGTCGAAATTTCAAATTAATGATAGATAATAATTATTCGCTTTCTCGGAAGTCACCCAACAGGGTCCTGAGGATGTCATCCACTCGTGTTGACGAAACGCCAAGTAACGAAAAGTGCTGACGCCAAGACAACGGAGCACATCTACGGCGGCCGAATATCTCAAGAAATATTCTAGGACGCAGATGGCACTGTGAACAAAAATTGTGAAATTTTTGATCATAAAATTTACTTTTTACGAATATATCAGGTCCTATCAAAATTATCTCTAGAGTATCAAATCATCCGCCTTATTTTGACAATGCTTAATCTAACAGCTGCACCAAACGAACAAAATGGCAAACCGACATTCAACCTGTGACATAAACTCAAAGAACCTCCACACTGCTGGCAGCTAACGACTAGTAGTCCGTTATGTTCAACCCAATGTTAAACTTTTTCTGAAATTTTCACAAACATCGTTATATTGAATCACTTCTCCATGAACTTAAAGCTTGAAGACACCATTATCCAGGTATGATTCTGATACTGCTAAAGCCTATCGGTATTAGATAAAGACAATGTCTTGTCTTAGTCTTAGCTTTAGGTTAGTCATACTATTGAAGCATGATACCGATGTGGTAGACCAAAACCGTTATTAATACACCGATAGAAAAAACTCTTGATGAGCATAACATAATAATTAATCTGCCGAAACCGTTAGTCGTAACGCAAGAAATAAAAATTAATAATTTCTTACGTCCTAAGTTTAGAAAACTACTTTTCACGGCATATTATGAACCATGTGACATAACGTGATAATATATATTTTGTTTATATTACCTGCTGGCGATAGACAGGTACGCCTTATGGTCACCAAAAGGCCTTATATAAATACTTAATGACAAAAGTACGTGATATTGATAATAAGATATTGTTAATGACCGTATTCTCATTAAATTGTATATTTTTTAACGGCTAGCGGTCAGACTTAGTAAAAAATAAGTTTTTTTAATACTTTGACGTTTCGGTTTATTTTACATTAAATATCTTCAGATTGATCGCTGAGTCCTACAATATTACAGTGATTAATACAAAAAAAAACAATGAATGAAACCTAAAAACACTTACTATAAAGTACAAACATAGCGTTTCGAAATATGATGAGAAAACAAAAAACACAGACAGAAAAACAAATATGTTTTAAGATATAAAATGAAATAAAAGTGAATACCCAGTTCGATCGGACAATACTTTTGGGAATATGCGGAAATTATTTATTTAAATTATTATAAATGGTACTGAGTTTGTTAACGTCAGTTCTGATTATTTATTTTTTATGTAAATCGTTTCATTGATGCATCTCTTGTGGTAGTTAGTTTAGATATTAATAATAAAAGTCCATCAAACTAGCAAGAACGTCAACATTAATTTTTGCTGAGGTGCATTTTAATTTAATTACTTATTATGTTTTATGTACAGGCCTCTAAAGTCGAACAACTCTCTAGTTCTTCTAACCGTTATGCTTTTTCCTAAAAACAAGTCTTATTTCCAATCGAATGTCTCTAGATACAGTGATCATATTTACAATTTACCTTTAATATCATTATCATTAATATCATTGGGCCCTACGCTATGGTGGAGATTTAGACTGATAGGGCCAAATAACCCCAAATCACTCCCCAATCGAGTTATCGTGAATAGAATCTTGGATCTCATCAAGGTCACAAAACTCTTCATAGATTAACAAACGCACAGGACAATACAATAAGCCAATGGCTGCAGTGTTGGGGCTACCTAACCCGGCCTGTACGTTTGATCCCCCTAACCTTAACTAACCTAATGTCATTAATGCAATAGCTGCCCATGTGTGATAAAATAACTGCAAAACGATGTGTAGAACAGTTTTATAAAAACATATGTTACATAAGCCAACCCTATCCTGCCGGCCATTTCAGTTTGATGTTATACTCCTCCCATTGGTCCAATGTTTAGCTGACAGGATGAGTGCTAATAGCGCCTCCTTAGTAACCTATCTCGATGCACCATTCCAACGATGTTGTCGGTATATCGTCCCCCCCCTGGAAGTTAGAGACAAAACAAGAAGCCTTTTAAGGCTTCACTCCTGAAGACTTTCAGGGAGAAAAAGAGTGAATCAGCCGACGCATCGACCACATCGCCGATCGGTCCGTGTGCGGAAGGCCTTACAGGCCGTTCACACGATGCGGTCGAATCACCGTTCCTGTAATTTTTCACACGGTGAGCCTACGAAACGCTTACGGCAATTTCTTCGTTTCGGTCGCGTGTGGTCACCGAAAACCGAATACCAGATTCGGGAATAAGAGCTAATCGGTGGTAAGCACCCAAATGAGACCTTTGACGTGAATCCAGGGTTTTCTGTTAAGTAATCTACGCCTCCTTCGACGAAATCAATACAAAATTATTTAAACGTATTTACGTCCATTCGCAAGAATATCATTCAAAAATGGACTGAAAGCTCGGGATTGGCTGAAAATCTGTTTACAACCGTTTTCTGTGTGATTCGGTTTGCGCCGATTCGTTAAAATTACCAAAACGGTGATTTGACCGCATCGTGTAAACGGGCTGTTACAGCTTTTACCTATATTGACATCAAGGACTCTAAGGACGCCATTAACTAATATAAAGGTAATGTCTAACTAAAGAATTAGTTCCATGGTTTCTACAATTTTTGGCGTCGTTCCGAAATATTGAAAGGTACTTATGAATAAAGTCACTCTATAGGTTACAGTAGGGGTCAATATAAGTATAATTTCTACTACTACTACTACTAATTTCTTAAAATATACTCGTATTCTAGTTTTTTGGCCCAACATATAAGACGCAATTATTATTGATTTATTGTGCGTTAATTTATTCACAAATTTTAAATTGCTTAGCAAAAAATACATGATGTACTGGTCATAATGCGAAAATAAGGCATTTGTTTCTCACGAATCTGTATAATCTATTTCCACGTGTTTAGAGATCACTAAACCAACCAGACCTGTAAATTAGACAGCCATTATCCAATAATTAACACTAATGCGTGATAATATATCGCGCTTCCAAGAGTATTTTTTAATACGTTTAGAAAACCAGTGTGAATTGGAAATAATTTTTTGTTTAGCATCCGTTAAAACTAGCGGATGACTTCATACTAACTAATTTTTATACAATGCAGGTTATTTTCCAGTGTGAAATTAATCCAACTATAATGATGCACTTTATTAGCGTTACCAAGAATAAATTGTAGAGGTAACCGCAACATGTGGGGTCCAATATCATCGGATTTTGTAGTATTAATAATGCTTCTGAAGTTTTACTTACAGATTAGCAGAATAAGGAAGTATGATTACTGGGGTAATATCTTGGACTTTTTATGACATTGTCTGTCATTGACACACATTGTCCAAAAGTCCAAAATGAAGCAAGTGCGCATGCGTAGAACGCGTCACAATGGTTGGCGCGCATTTCGAAGTTTGATGTATTTGCCGTTTTGTGGTGTTGTTAAGGCTAACGGTCCTGGTACGAAGGTGGTATCTTCGAGTGATGTTGGTCTTGATCATATGATGGCTATTAGAGGCTCGCGGATTGTGTCAGCGAAGTTGAGTGGAGTTTCTACGTCTCCTATTATTATGGGATTGAATTTGTTTCGAGTTGAAGCTGTTACTGACTTTGCTTCTGCGGCATCGCCAGTAGTTGTTGCTAGACCCTGGTGGTGCAAGTACATATGTGTATAATACTAGGACTGGATTTCAAACAAGGACTGCTACTGATGCTTTGGCGGTGCTAAGATATGAGGGTAGTGGTGATTTGGTTTTTTCTGGATTGGTTAAAGTGGAGTTTGCGCGTTTTGGTAATGCTATGAAAGTGCGTGATCCAGCCACTGTCTGCTTATTTTCGTCAGATCGTTGTTTATCATCTGTTAGAGTTTTTATAGATAGCAACTACTCTGCAAAAGCTTTATTTTCCACAGAATACTATTGCTTGGTCCCTCTATAACTTGAAAAGGTATGACTTGCTGTCATAACAATTGTGGTGGATTTCTCTTGCTTCAATTACAAAAAAATTTTTAGTGCAATCCTATGGAGAGATAAAAGGATAAAGAAAACTCAGACATCGCTTTTGGACGTTTCTGTTTTAAGTGTTTTCTGGTAAAGATAGGAATGGGAAAAATTGTCGTGAACAGAAATACTCCAGAGTTAGCCCAGAGGGTCTTCGACTTCGTGCAATGCTTTACTTATATCTGATTTCCATAATTACCGAGATACGGGTAAAGTAGTAGTAGTTGTAGTGACGGGGAGATAAAGCCAGGTGAGTAGGCCACCTTAAGCCCTTTTTGTTCACCCCACTACACCAACACTGAAAACATGAAAACACTAAAGCCTACGTCCTTCCTTCTTGAAGAAAGTCCGACGATCTCACCGAATAAAGTGATTCCTGTAGCAGGCGACAGAAAGGTTCTGCAAAGCGGACGCGCCGTGGCGTCCCACCAAGAAATCTACTGCTGTTCAGCAGCGATTTCCTTGGTTTGCCTTCGGGTACCAGATGGCGCACTGGCAGAACCTTTCTTTCGCCTGCTACAACATGCTTCACATGTCTGGTAGACATGAAAGAATTGATGCTCTCTATTCCCGTCAATCGACCTATGGCGCACTGATGATTGCTAATAAGCGTGAAACAGCTGTCTGTGTACTGGTGGATTGACGGTGGTATAGAGCAAACCTCGTAAAGTGATTCCTGTCCGAACTTTGTCGTGCCGAATATCTGAACCCTTATCCTTGGTCCAGACGCTACGTTTTCTACAACGTTTTGTCTGTACATTTCAAAACACTGCAGACAAAATGTTGCGTGTGGGTAGAAAAACTGTGGTGCATTTTTGAGAACTGCGCGGAGGCGGTACAGTTGCAGCGATAAAAAGAGATGGTGTGCATAGTTATCCGTGAACTAGGGATGGGACATCGGAAGAAAACATCGATGTTGGACATCGATATCAACATTGACGGTCTGCCATCGATAACTACGATATATCGTATTCAAAACATCGATGTTTGAACATCGCAAAAACATAGATATATTCGGGTATTGCTGTTCTTCAATTTAAGTGTTAGAAATAAATGATGATATGTATTTTACGACTAAGTATTTCAAATTTCACAGCATAGTGAACAGGAAATAATAAAGACCAGAAGCTAGCTAAACTAACATGTTTTATTAAATTTTAATAAAAAAATAAAAATAAGTTTTGGTTGTCTATTTCCCCTACTTCAAATGTCATCTCAAATCAATTTGAAATAGGACAAACAAACAACAATTCACATAGAAAACTCCATTGTGAGGATGTGAGCCGAGGTTTTTATCAACTTGCCAAATCTAGTAGCTTGTGATTATACCCCCTCCCATAAATTCGTAATGACGTCAATCAGTCACCATCGCGTCGGTGTTGTTTTGGTACAGAATAGTAGTAACTAGTTCACTGAAAGGAAGTAGAATGCACACCTCTACAAAGGAACCCAAAGCGCCTTCAATTGGTATTTCAAATCATGGGGCAAAACCGAAGACCAGAACTGCCTCGCTAAATTTACTTTTTTGTATATTTTCAATCTGTGATTGAAACTTTTAAGAAAGCATCGATGCAAATTTTTAGAAACATCGATGGTTTCATCGATATTTCAAGTTAACAACATCAATGGTAAAAACATCGATCATCGGACGTGAAACATCGATGTTTTCCAAACATTGATAATTATCGCCCACCCCTACCGTGAACTGCACGGACAAGTCGGTGCGTGTAGACATTGGCTTCGTCTTTTGATACATTTTGTTCGCTAATTCAACGAGAATGACACACCCTCGACAATTTCCTGGAAGCTTTTGACTGAGTTTGTCGCGTCATGTGGAAGTTTCCAATGAATTTCGCGTATCAAATTCACAGATATAATAACAGAGATAAAAATAAGCAGGCATATTAGATTTTGATAGCGAAATTTTAAAAAAATGTTGACCGCAAATAGGAAATTAATTTTTAAAATAGTGGTTATGTAAAAGATTTAGCAAAAATAAATCTCGTCAATTTGGGACTTAACAGTACAATACCTACACGCCATATTTATGCTACTTCATTTTGTTGTACTTCTTAAACAATTAAATAGTTTTGCCAATCATTAGGTGCATCACGTAATTCACGCAGTAATCTGACGTCGGTAAAGTGTTGTGTTCTTAAGGAGTCATTTCTTTGATCACCTGGAACGGCGGACACATTTTAAACAGTCCACTTGTTTCCTCTTCTCCACAAGACAACAAGATGGCACCACGTCGACGATCTATTCATTCGGTTTTAAAACTACACAGATGAAATGTGGTGAAAACGTAGCGTCTGGAACTTGCGATACACAGCATATCTGCCCAGGGCCCAGGCAGTGAAGAGCAGATGGGGCGCCCTACCTTTTTCGTGAGTGACAAATGTCTATTCAACTGGCAACCCTCATCAAAAGGTTCTCTCTGCCTTTGTCCAGAAGCTGTAGTGTTCGGTATTTATGAGGGCCCGCTGAGAATCTTTTAGCTCGGCTGCAGTCATCTCTCTCTAGGCCCAGTCGGCAACATTGACCTGACGCCTGCTTATTCCATGCATCGCTTCTGGGTCACTTTTAGGTTCCAAGTACTTTATTAAGCAGTACCAGCTATCTCGAATTGGGGTTTGCAACACTATGCTGACATCATCTTCGGTATCTTTCCATTATTTCAGTTAAGTGCATTTATTTGCTTTGTCTATATACTTCTCCTGTTATAGATATATTGACGTGTGTTGCCTAGCAACAGACTAGTCGGAAAGACCACCGAAGAATCTTGCGAATACCATAAGTAAATAGTAAATTATCTCGAATATTAAAAAGGTGATAATAACAACTAGAACTCGCGACGTTACATTTATAATTAGTAGAGATATATTGCACGATTGAAATATTTCTTGCGTCGCAGTACAAAATTACATAAACATTTATACATATTGATTTCGCTTCAAGTTCAATGTCTGTATTAAAATGTTCACATTTATAATGAAACAGTAATAATTAGTTATGAGTGGCTAGATATGAGGTATGCCGTGGAAGATTTCAGCAACAGACGTCCTGTTGTTGATAAAATAGTGATATCAAGGTTCAAGGATGAATTTAAAAAATTACGTACAATAGTTCATACCTGGATGAATGTAAGGCCTGTGTTATTCTTTTTAAGAGAAGTGTTTCGCATAAAATTATGTATAGGTGCTCTCTCTAGTGCTCCTGATAAACTTAAAAACACATGCAAACTACATGCACTGATCACCACAGGGCCATGTAAAGGCATGGAGGGACAACAGAAACTGGTCCAGCAGTTTACTGCGAACCCCGTAACGTACTGAGAAAACCACCCTTTTTTATTTAACTGAGCCTAGATACCAGGGTACCGGGGCTGTTGTGAAAAGATCATGTTCGGAGAAGTTTGTTAACTCGGGACTTGAATAGGCCAACACCCGCATGTCCAATAGATACACCTCCTGGCAGTCCATTCGAATCCTTGGGCTCCCTGGGATTAAGTGCGTGATCATACCGCTCAGTTCTTGATGAATGAAGGACGACCGCCTTAGGATGAGATGCAGGAGTTGCAGAGGTGCATGTGATAGGATCGGTGTGTGATTGAACTATAGAGGAGACCTCAGAAGAGCGGACTCCGATGAATATTGGTAGAAGTGTACGAGATCACCAACTATATGCCGTTGAGAAAGCTGCTCGAGTTGGTGCATTAAGACAAAGTCACCATTCAGTCGAATTGCCCTTCTCATCACACGAGAGTAAGTATAGACAGGGTACTAAGGGCAGCGTAGCTCCCCAGGTATGAGAGCAATACTCAAGACCAGGTTTTATCTGGGCTTTATATAGCTTGAAGAGGTTAGATTGTGAGAAGTAATTTCTGACTCTGAATAGGTACACAATCTTTTCCCTAGCAACTGTTGCAATTGCCGCAAAGTGTTCGTGCCAGATCAGATTGGGCTCTTTTCATTTGATAGTGCAAAATACTTGTTCATGATGCCTGCATGCAAAGTACCGTGAATTGATGTGAAGCAAAAACGATGTTGGGGTCAATATCCATCTCTGCCCAAGCAGAGAGGCCCAAGGGACTGGGCCCAGCGTTGATGTTATGGAAGAAAGAGGAAAAGCCGTCTACCACGACAGTAATTTTTTGACCTGAAAGGAAGTCTGCGAGCTAACCACAAAGCTTAACAGGGAGGCCGTGGAACGGAAGCTTGTTTAGGAGAGCTTCATGCCACAGTTGATTTTGTTGATTAGGTACGTGTTTGACATTATATATTTATCTACATCCTCAGTTACCATCACCATTTTTGTGTAATAAAGGAGAGTAGTTGGCCTAAGATTACTATAACTTTTCTCTAATGAACCACACTGTAGTATTTTCAATAAAGAAGGATTAAATCATCTATCTCATCTATCATTAACTATCATTTTAACTTTTAGAGACACAATTCGTTGGTGTAACAGACTTTTAGCTAATAGTTGCTAACAGCTTGTTCCCAACGAATCATCATAGACCATTTTACAAGGTAAGGATAAAATAGAAATTTGCCAATTAGAAGTCTATCAAAGAAGCCGCAGTTAAGTAAAAACTGTGAACTCGAGCAATTTCACAAGTAAACAGGGTCGCGCCACGAACTTTTAACCAATAGATACACTGCAAACTTATTAGAGTCAAAATTAAAGCAATTAAAGCATCCTCACTTTCCTTGTTTTTTGATGTCGTCTGATTCCTGGGTTGCCAGACCTATCTAACTTATGAACGGACACGATATGACATAAATAGCTAAGGTCATACGAAATGTTTTGTCAACTAATAATGACGATAATAAACAGCATTTGCATCTATTTAAACCTGACATTATTTTAAGTACAATATTCCCTCATAATTTCCATGAAAAGGTGGTATCATTTGTTTGTGAAATTGGAAAAGCTATTATCTGTGATGCTATTTGAAGAGCAAGTGAAAAGCTTTCAGAAAATCAATTTAAATATAAGATTTTTAGCTACTTTTTGAATAGACCTGGTATTCTTAATTGGACAAATATTTCAAGCTTTATATACTGGCAATGTACTGAACAGTTTTGTATGATTGGTTGTCTAAAGCTCAACAGTACATTTGTTTATTTGTCGACCATCTACG
The DNA here is from genome assembly GCA_951848785.1 of Callosobruchus maculatus. Classification (NCBI taxonomy): domain Eukaryota; kingdom Metazoa; phylum Arthropoda; class Insecta; order Coleoptera; family Chrysomelidae; genus Callosobruchus; species Callosobruchus maculatus. The sequence goes on along the minus strand of CATOUR010000110.1, from coordinate 5,244,540 downwards.
CGTAGATATCTGGCAGAGTTAGGAATTATTTTAACATAAGCCATTTTTTAAAATGTTGCTGTCACCATATTTTCAAAATTAGCACAGTATTTTGCAGGCATCAATATAAACCAGCTGTCGCGATACGTGAAGCTTTGTACAAAGTGCGCGATTTTCGCTTATCAGTGTCTTAAGTAATCATTACAGGTACCAGGTACTAATTATTATTAAAACATGCAAATGGAGCGAAGCATTACCTTCTACTACTTTATCTCCGTAATTTTAAGTAACGCATTCTTTAACCTGAAAGGTGTCAAGTTTTTGAAACTTATGTCAAGTAGTTTGACTTGGTACTTGTCACGCATATTTAATTAGATACTTTAGAGTGGGTGAAAATTATTCAAAAAATCCCGCTATGTCGATCAAATACCGAACAGTTTACCTACTCAACAAATCGATATTTTCAAACCCGCTGTCTGTTTCTCTATGTTAACATCTTTAATGACAGAAATCGAATTTCGGTCTAATTCGTAATCATCATTATTTTTTATTTAATTTAATACTTTTATTATCACACACACACACACACACACCCACACACACACACACACACACCATCACCCACACACATCGAGCTGATGTTCCATTACCCATTGACTACTCACACCGTGAGGTCAGCAATCACTGCCGCCAGTCGTGGTAGGAGCCGAAAAATCAATAACAAGCATGGTCCTCCGTTGGAAGTCGAGGAAAACTATGTCGGGCTGGTTTGCCTGTAGAAGCTTGAGCGATGGTAACGAGTAGTTTCACTAATCTAACAACTCTCGTTCTCCACAACGGACTCTATATCCCGTGGACCGTATGGCCTGATTCGCAGGTTCCTATACCTGATGCTTTTAAAAGGGTCACATAAACAGTGCTCGGTTCCTCAGATTCAACGCTCAGGTTGGTATCTATATGTTGCTACTACTAGTATGACTTAAATGATAGCAGAGCACTCGTAGAGCCGCCTTGTGCTGACCGTCCCTGACACTTGCCGGCAGGCTCTGCAACAGGTGTAGGGTATATTACATCGACAACTCTTTTACTACCGTAGGCACCAAGGTGCCAAGATGTTAAATACATCATCTTGGCAAGCCATTATAAAGCCTAAGTCTCCGAATTCAACCCACAATACTTTAGGAAAGAGAAGATCAACTGCTCAGATACGCCATGCTCTTATAAAAGTTTTTATAAGATGCCATAGCATTGGCTCAAAAAGTCTTGAAAGAAATTTTAGATTTCGGCAGTTTCTATGTAGGCTATTTATGCTGCGGGAGTAAGTTCCGTCATTAACTGCTGACACCTCCTCGTGAAGTCAATAATTGTAAGGTCGAGTTCCTCGGCTGCTCATGTTGCTATTCTAAAAAGAAAGACTCCTTTACCTGCATTCTCGTGCTCTCGCACAAAGCGGATCAGGGAATCGGTGCGCCTCGTCACACATCAGGCAGTCGTTAATGCTACCCTGTTGTGCTACCTTGATAAGCAGCAGTATTTTTCAAACTTTACTTTGCAGAAAAAGAAGAAAGGGAACTGACAATCTGTTTTATGACACAGGAGGCGTTCAGAAACTCTGTAACATAATGAGCGAATGATCAAGTTATAAGATGGAAATCATTCCACTAGACAGCTGATTAAAATTATTTTTAAAACATAAAATCTCCTGATTAGATTTTTGGAATTTGTTACCTTTTAGCCAGTAGAGCAAGGCATTACATTTTACCGTCTTATTTATTTGACGCAGACTATTACTGGTTTTTTTATTTTCAGTAACTCGTACGTACTTATTTTCCAATTTTTGAAAATTGCGTCAAGTAGTTTGACTCGGTACTTCTCACGCACATTTGGTTCGATAGACGCAGAGTCGATGAAAATGGTTGAAAAAAAATCCGTGGATCAAATATCATACAGCTTACCCCCTCACGAAACCGGTACTCGCAAACCAGACATCTTTAAGGATAGATTTAGAACTTCGGTCAAATAAATAATCTTTAAGGATAGATTTAGAATTTCGGTCAAATAAATAATGCTTATAACTTATTTGATGTAACACTTTTATTACTTTATTGCTATTATCATTATTACCCTGTTTTTTCAAGCTTCTCTCGCATGACTGCGGTAGCAACAAATGTTGACGGGCTGTGCTAAGTCAACGCCTGAACTATTACTGATGTGAATCTAGGAAAGATCGTACAATATTACAGGTCTTTAGCATTACAGACTTATGGAATATATTGTGTAACATTTCGTCCAGGCCCATCTGTTGCAGGTGTGGTGTAAATGTGTTTGGTGTGAGGCCCAAAACCGACATAATTAGGGAGACAATAGTAACTTTGTTTTGCTTCTAGAGTCGTTTTAATTTTATCGCAATTGTTTGACTTTTTAAATTTCTCTCGCATAATTGCGGTAGCAACAAGTGTTGACGGGCTGTGCCAAGTCAACACCAGGACTATTATTGTCGGAGTTTAGGAAAGTTCGCAAAATATTACAGGTCTTCAGGATTACAGACTCTTGGAATAGTTTGTGTAACTTTTCGTCCAGGCCCAACTGTTGAAGGTGTTGTGTAAACGTGTTTGGTGTAAGGCCTGAAATTGACATATTGAGGGGGACAATTGTAACTTTGTTCTGTTCCCAAAGTCGTTTTATTTCCATGCCAAGGTCACATCACTGGGAATGGCAATATCTATCAAATAGGTAATTTTGTCGGCCTTTGACTGGAAAACGATATCTGGTCTATTGGCGGGGATAGTCTTGTCAATATGTATTTCAACGTCCCAGTATAGTTTGTATCGATCGCTTTCGAGTAGTGGTGTCGGAGTGTAACTGTGATAATATTGATCTATGATTTCTATTAGTTTGTTGTGGCTAGTGCTTGGTGTATGACCTTGGCCGCAGAGTTATGTCTGGCTGTGTATTCGGTATCGGCAAGAGTTTTGCACCCGCTTGTTATGTGACCTATTGTTTCTTCTTGTTGATGACATTTTCTGCAATTATCGTCTGTTATGGACGGATCTTTAATTATGTATTTTTTGTAGTTTCGTGTTGCAATCACTTGGTCCTGGAAAGCAAGCATGAAACCCTCCGTTTCTGGGAACTGCTGGCCATCCCGCAGCCAAGTGTATGACTGCTTTTCGTTAATGTGGTCTTGGGTGACAAAATATCTGTGTTTGACGTGCAGTGCTGTCTGCGACCAGGTATTTATTTTTTCTTGTTGTGATTGGATGTGATTGTATGTGTCTGCTACGTGATCTGAATAAGAGAGGTTAAGTGGTGTATAGTTTTGTCTGCTTTTACTACTGCCTTATGTAAGTTAGTTTGTTTGGTGTTGAAGAAATGTCTGAGTGTTTTTATTTTTGTTGTGCGAAGTGACTGTATGTCTATAATTCCTCTGCCCCCTAGTTTTCCGTCTATGGTGAGCCTTTCCTTGGACGCGTTCGGACGTGACATTCTGTGTTTTGTGAGTTCTGTTCGTATAAGTATATGGATGTTTTCTATGTCAGCGTGTGACCACTTGATGATGCCAAAGGAGTATGTGAGTACCGGTATCGACATGCGATCTTCAAACTATTGTGTTAGTTGTGCCTAGACTTGGGTATGGTCTATCTTAACGTTCTGATTGTAACCCAGGTACTAGTATGTTTCGTTTCGACATACACAACCTACAGTCGATACCACTCTCCGTCGCATTGTGGACAAGGCGGCTGACTGGATCAAGTTCCCATCGACTAAAAATAAAGTGATGGAAGCCAAAGTGAAATGGTCAGCGAAAAAAATTGCTTTTTTGCCTTTTTGGCTGGGAGTTGAGATTTTTCCAATATTTCAGGGTATTGTTTCACGGTTGTGACTTGCACCTCTACTTGGTAGTGCGACAGTTCCTCGTCACTTCCCATCCTTATCACAGGTACCAAATTCAATCTCAAAATTCTGAGTAAAAATTGGCAGTACCAACGGACACTCTAACCTAACATTAGTAACGCCTAACCTAACATTAGTAACGCTTTGCATATTCTGTCGGCAGCATCATACCCGTAATAGCGCTAGACTACCTTTGCCTTTTGTCTGTGAGTATTTGATTGTAAAGAAAAGGAAAAGATTATGAATAAGAAATAAAGCAAAACTTTTTCCTTGTGAGCTCTACCTTTTTCTCCTACCTTTACCTTTTAAGGGCATATTTCCATTTTAATAAATAGGCACCTTGTAATTAAATCTCTAGCGACGGTTAGCCAAACTACAGGGTGTGAAAGACTCCATTACATAGACTAACTAAAATTAGAGAGCTGTATTCATTTATTTTTTGCTGGAATTTTTGGATTGATCTTTTGTCCTTTCATTATTGCGCGGCTTCAAAGAGTAAATATCAAATATACTCCCGTCAGACATAACAAAAGGTTATCGATAAATAAACTATAGCTATACGAAAACGATCTATGAAAACCATTTATGAGCTATTTTATGTACCTACCGTTTTATGAATTTAGCATTAAAACTTCGAATATAAACATTTAAAAACAGATAAAAGGCAGATGCAGTTCATAATAATTGCACAAAAATCTCAGACGTGATAAAATTCGTCTGCGTATAATTTTTCACGGCCCATTTTGCAAGCCTTGTTCAGTAGAGTTACAAACAGAAGGCAGCTATTTTTGGACGAATGTGCATTATAATGCCCACATCCCGAATTGAAATAGAGTACAATGCATTTCTAAATGGATCTCACCCACTCGCTTACATCTTGAGCTGCTAATGTTCGAGTTAAACAGCTATAAAATATGAGAGATGAAAATAATCGGTAAAATTATTGAACCTACTGTTATGTTTCATATGTCTTGTCTCTACAATACTTAACTCTGTTTATTGATCTGGGAGAAAAATAATTATTTATTTGCTAATGTACGAGTATTTATTTCATATAATATTAACTTCCCACACCGATAGGTGTCTAGCGTCGTAATCTCAGTAACCGCTGCATGGATTGTGATGAAATTTGGGCAGCGATATGCTGTGGGGTCGAAATAGGTAGATAATGCCGCTATATATAACAGTGGAAATCGTTGATCGGGCGGCGGAGTAATTAGCAAAAGTCTAAGAAATTCAAATATTCCTCAGACGTTTTAGGGGTTCCCGATAATTTTCTACTTCTTTTGGTTGCAGGTGAATTTTGGGTGGTTGGGGGATGGGGGGGCAGGACGGTGATGTAAAACTGAAAAATTTATTGTATTCATAATTGGCTGTACATTATTCTATAAATTTAATGAAAAACCTAGCGGCATAATACAGTTTTTTAAGTCTGTCCGAATATTGCCTTACTTATTATAGAAAAAGAGGACTTAGAAATAATCGCAATATACTATACATACGAGTATTGCTTTAGAACGTTCTATATTGCGAAGCGCGAAATCCATTGGATTTAATTAATTGAAATTTTGACACAGTATTGCTACCGCGGTGATGATGGAAAACGCGTATGCTTTTGAAAAATCGTGTCAGTGGTGACGCAGCAATAATAAAAAACCTAAAAAGATAAAAACAGCACAAACTTAGTTTTTTGGCGTTTTAGAGGTTCCTCATCGTTTTCTACTTTTTTTTTGGGTGGGGGTGAAATTGGGGTGGTTGGAGGGTGGAGGGATTGTAAAACTGAAAAACTTGTTGTATTCATAACAGGCTGCCCATGGACCTGTGGAAGAAATAACTAACGGCATATTACACTTTTATAGGTCTATTCGGCCATTGGCTTGCCTATTACAGAAACCAAGGGACTTTGTTTCGCGCATATTGCGTAAAGCAAAAATGATTGAACTGATTTTAATGAAATTTTGACACAGAATTTACTACCGCGGCGAGAATGGAAAACGCATCAGTTTTTGAAAAATCATGCAGCAATAATCAAAAAACTAAATATATTCTAAAACTTCGTTTTTAGGCGGTTTGGAGGCTCCTGATAGTTTCGCATCGTCCAGTTGAAGCATGCAGAATGAAAACTGTGGCGTCCTAGTTTCTAAGGAGGGAGACGCAAGAAACTATTTACAAGAGTTTTTGTGTTAGATGTTTTTTTGTGGGCGGGTGGGCGATTATTTGGTTGCAAGGAGATTTCAGACTATAGTTTCATGCAATGGGAAAATGATAAAATCGTATCAACACTATGTGTGGGAAGTACGGTGTCAGTCAACTTGACTCCATTTTTTGTATTGCTGGCACATGGTGAGATTAGCGCCAATGACATTTTTTTTTTGATTTCATTGCGTTTATTTGTAATACCACAAATATTGCCCCTCACGAAAGTAACACTTTGTATGAGGGGATTGGCATAATAATTATGACATGTACAAAACATTGATTTGAATATTTTTTTTTTACTTCTAATAACCTTTGAAAATGATATCATCGATTTTTATCCTATCAAATCCAAATTACACCGATGATTGCATTAATTGCAATTGTATTAATTGCAATTATCGGTCGCTATGACTACCCAACTGAATTTGACAACGTGAAAAATTTTTTTGCCGATTGACAAATGCCTCATAATTTTCTGAAAAATGTCTCAAGCTCGTTACTTGGGTGGAAGTATTTTTATGTGCGCGGCGGCGCGTTGGTGGGGATATCAAGGAGAGCTGTTTCGCTTTGAAGGCTGAGGGCTGTTACCAAGGAACGGGCTTTCGATTTTCACAAAATTCTCTCGCCTATTTTCAATGGCCTAGGGATATTACTACTGATAATATATCCATCATGCACTTCATTATCAGTATCGGCTGCACACTTCCACTTCCATAGCTATATCTTATCACTCCCATTATACATATGAGCTAGAAGTTTGCCACAACGAATTTCTCTTGTAAATTCCCAAATTTTCTCCGCACATTTATCAGACTCAGATTTTTCTAGTAAAAAATAATGGCCACTTTGTTTCGTATTTTTTTGCAGTTTTTTCATTACATTTTATTATACCCATCAACTATAAATCCATGATTTTAATGATAGATTCAGTTCGTGGTCAAATTTGAGAAGTATAAAACAGAAATTTGACATTAAATAAGTCCATGTTTTTCTTCATGTGTGTCTCCACGCATATAGAAGGAGCCTGCTCTAACTTGTGTTCAAGTTTGAAATCAAACCTGCGAACAAGGCTTTAGAAATCGTTTTTGTATATTTGCCTTGTATATTAGTAAACATTTTAAAAATAAAAATTTGCATTAGGGTCAAGAATTCTATTAACTATCAAGACTACAGAAAAATACAAATTGAATAGATCTTACGGAAATCACCAAACCTTATGACAGCAACTAGCAGTATTTGCAGCACATTCGTACTGTCACGAATTATATTAAAGCCAATATTATTGAATAAATTTCTAACTGATTATAGCTTACAGACAGTATACTAATTGCCAGAAAGAAAACTTTGGATAGACCGTCTGACAGATCTACAGAACAAAAGGTAGAACTCTTCTAAAAGCACTGATATACACATCTCAGTTGTTAGACAACAGTCTATTTATAAACAGAACAGTAACACTAGCACCTATTTATATACTTTATTAATTCTTTCGATTAACAAAATTGCACCTCATAAACAGATATATCAAACAACAAATGCACATAATGTAAAAGAGCTGTTATGTTTACCCACCTACAGATTCATGATATCACAGTTAATATTATGCATAAGCAAAGTCAAGGCATTCTCAAGTGTCGTACATGGTCGTATTATCTTGAACAAAAACATAAATTAAGGTTTATGGTTAAACCTTCTTAAAGTATATAAAATTAACGATTTACCAATTATTGTTTGAAGTTTGTAGACAAGGTAGATGTTTCAAAAGGTCTGTTTCGGACTTCTATCGTCTATACAATTTTTGAGTACAACGTTTCGATTGATCTACTATCTTCAAACGTCTTCAGGTGGACTATCGAGCATGTTCCTTTCGTGGCTATAAATTCTCGTCTAGCTGACGTGTCGTTCTTTCATGGAATGTTCTGATAGGACGGCGCCGCATTCTACTGAGTGCATCAGTTCTTGATGACCTGTCGTTCTTCGTGGCTTGTTCTGATCGGTCACCGTGGTATTCTGGTTCAGTGACGTCGGTTTTCGATCACGTGACCGTTCTATAGTCACTGCATACGACGTTTGGGTCAAAGTTTGTTGCGTCCAATTTTAGTTTTCCTATATTCCTTATGAACGGCTGCCATATTAGTCATTTCCACACTAGGCTTGCTATACACGTTCTTGTTGTTGCCAATGTAAGCTGCTTCTTTGAACTTCCGGTGATATAATTAAAGTTAGCGTTTTCCCAGAAAAATTTGTGATGCTCTGTCCATGCGTGATTTGCTATTCGGGATATTCCTGTATCTGCTCGCTGGGTGTTGAGAGGGAAATAAGGAGCACAATTAAGTGTTGCTTTAAATGAAACTAAACTGTTTTTATATTTAAACTAAGCTATCACTGTAATGCTTGTGTTGCGAATCAAAACAGCGCTGTGAAGTTAATTTTATAATAAATATCTGTTTTACAAACAACTGGAAATTTGAAGGCTGAACAGCTGGTATTTGGGCTGGTCAGGCGGCGTCGGTACGCTCCGCATACCAAAAGAAACGTATCCTTGCAGGTTTTGACAAGGCTATATCTAAGAAGTACTTGGCGATGACCAGGTCAAATCTACGTCTATAGGATTTCTGACTGGCCATTGTCAACTCAGGTATTGACACACCGATATGTAGAATATGTGAAAGCGAAGACGAAGCTGTGGTGCACGTCATATTATGTGAGTGATCAGAGTCATCTTCTATTAGAGAGTGTGCTCCGCCAGAATTCTCCAAATCTGATTTGGTGGAGCTTTGATTATCGATTCAAAATGAATATCCAAACCTAACTTCAAAAGCTTTAAGAATTTTTATTCCGTTCGCAACGTCATATTTATATGAAGCTGGATTTTCAGCCGTAGCTGTAATCAAGAACAAATATCGCTCAAGGATCAATGAGGAGCAAGAAATGAGAGTCGCAGTGTCGAATGTTATTCCTCATTTTGAAAAATTATGCGGAGATCACCAAGCTCAATCGTTTTATTTTATTTTTGATTTTCTTGAGTCTTTCTTTTTGTTTTCTGTTTCAATTCTGAATTCTTATAAATATAATAAAATAAACTTCATTTCCCTATCGATATACCAGCCGCCGACGTGTACGCATTCGTCAAACAAAAAACGATGGTCAAGTGGAACAATTATTGGAAGCAGAAATGTTCAAAACTACTTGAAGTGAAGCAAGAACTGGGACCATGACACACCGTAACCAACAACAGAAGAAACCAAGTGATCATCACACGCCTTCGGCTTGGACACACGAAAGTCACCCACGGACATCTCCTAGCCCAAGAATCAGCACCTTCCTGTGAAATCTGCAATGTCACCCTAACAGTGAAGCACATCCTCGTGGAATGCCCTATGCTAAACACCATATTAGATATCTTAGGTCCATTATGTAATGTTACAGATTTGATTAACTTTTTTAAAATATCTGGCTTTGTAAACAAATTGTAACCAACTAACTCCGCTGCTAATAACCCACTAGGTTGATGCAGGTAAATAAAAAAAAACTTCATTTCCTATTGAGGAAGTTTTTATTTTTGTGTCTACTATTATTGTATATACCTATTTGTTTCGACAACACCTATTTAAAATAGCTGTCTAAGGTAGGGCACCGTGACAAAATGTCAAACTTGAAGGTGCGCCGCGGGTTGAAAAAGATTGGGAACCCCTGCCCTAGTGACTTGTCCATCTTCCTAAAATTGGCAAGACGAACGGTGACCTAAGGAAACAACTCCCTGGGAGGATGCACTATGGGTCAGTTGTGGCCACGGTGCAGTGGGACTACTGACCCTACTCACTCTGGAGATACAGATACGCTCCGCCGTCTTGGCTTTGGCGCGCTTCGCTAATTATTGTTTTGCCAATACACGTGGTTGGTACCATCAAAAGCTGTTACGTTTTTTGGAACACGCAGAACAGGCTACTAACATTATAGTTTGAAACTTCACATTGCAATTTTATTAATTACTCATACAGTATATTTCAAGAAGCTTGTCTACTACCATTATACATCAAATAATCTGGCTAATTATTGAACTCCTTGTACGTTCCAGTACTTATTCCTTCAATCAAATATCAAGTGGTATGAGAAGATTAATAGCATTCCTGTTGTATATCAACATCTGGATAATTATATCGGCAAAACTTACAGTCGAATCTAGTTGGCTATTAATCGTTTTCGCAAGATTTTGACGTGATAAATATAGCAGTCGTATGATATTATCTAATTAATGTACTAATTTAACAAATGATGTATTCCCGTTTGAAATAGTAACTTTTGTTTTTCTGTTGTAGACATTTAATATAAATTCTTATGCCAACATGACCGGGTGTGGCCTGTGCGTTTCTTCATCATCTAAATATACTTATTATGCTCTTCACCTTGTTAGTATTTTCGACAGAAAGTTGCGAAATTGTTACGGAAATAAAATACGCGATACACATAGCAACATTTTTCTATCACAAATAAGTTACTCGTATGTCAACATTTTGTCGTAAAATTTCAGTGTCTGGAAGCACCGATGTATAAAAGTTTTAGTGAGATCTGCCTGGTCCCGGGAAGTAAGTGCTTATCCTTTAGCTAAAATCTCAGCTGCTTCTGTTCCTTTATGTCCCGAACATCCTGGTATCCAAACTAGGTGGATTTTTCCATTTCCCGCGTTGTCAAGTGCTCATTGTACTTTATATGTATGTTCATGAATGGATCCATGGGCTTTAAGAGCGACTTGACCTGGATGAAAGCAACTAAATTGCGTTGAATATACTAATATGGTTGTTTTTCATAAGTTTCGGTCAACGATTGAAACTATAACTTTCCTTCACTACGTTTCGGTTTATTTTAATCTAAACCATCTTCAGGTGTCAAAAAGGTCTGTCTGTTTCTTTCCTTTGCAATTTCCGTTTGAGTCTTCCTAAAATCGTTGAAAATATGGCTGCTACCTCCAGACACCTGAAGATGGTTTAGATTAAAATAAATCGAAACGTAGTGAAGGAAAGTTATAGTTTCAATCGTTGACCGAAACCCATGAAAAACAACCATAATCTATAGTCGCGGTCACTAGAAAAATAAGCATAATGTCAAGACACCTTCAAATACACATCTGAGTAACGAATATCCTTGCACTTCCAATCGTGTCTGAGCTATACTTTAATTAATTGGTTAGTTTCAATTAATTTTTTTTTAATTTTATTTTTAAGGTTCTTTGATTTTATTTTTATGTATTACCATATTAGTGAATTAGTAATTACAGGAAGGAACAAAAAACACATATCTGTGACGATCACAGAGGTCACAAGTCGAAAATGATCATGTTCTCGAACATACCTCTTTCCAGTGTCTGGCACACTGCATTGCCGTGTCGTTCGCTTCCCATAAGCCCTGCATTGTGCAAGAGGTTTTCAAGGATGTGCAACGTAGGAGCTGCTTCATTATTTGGTTCTTCCTTCAGGTGCATAAATCTCCATCTCACCAGGTTATTCCTCGACCTGCATATTTGAGATCTAATCCTGTTGAGACTTTTCCAGATCCGCCATTATACTTGTGATCTGGCAGGGCAGGCCTTCCGTTGGGTTTCAAGTTCGTATGTGGTTCTCTGTTAGCCGTCGCTTAAAAAGTACCTCTTTGGTTGCTGATTTCCAGTCTTATGCCCATATAGGACTTTTTTCTAATGACTCTGTACCTACTTCGCTCTCCTATACATGAGACTTCTCATGTAATTTGAAGTCCCCATTCTCGCTAGCATGTATAGGTGATCCAGGTTGGTAGGTTATGGACAGCCCGTGATTATCCTACAGGTGCCGTTCAGAGAAGTGTCAAGTTTGTTAGCATGAGTCTCTGGATCATACAGGGTATGTGTATTCGGCTGGAGCAAAGCACATGACAAGCACATGATGTCGTCCGCCAGGTTGGGTCCTCAATTGGGAGTTGACCAGATTGAGGATATCACCGTTCTTTGTATTCACTTTTGCTCTAGTCTCCTCTATGTGTATTTTGTAGGACAGTAGTATAGTATTCTTGCGTGAAAGTGAAGTTTTCAACAAATCATGAATGGAGGTGTGGTGCCAGATGGTTTTACCATCCTTAAACGTATACCAAAGACCAGCAATCTCCTTTTATGGAGTATCGGAATAGTCATTTAAGAAAGGTTCAATAGAAATAGATGCTTAAGGGTTCGAGAACCTAGAAGGGTCCATTTTTTAGACATTATAGTTAGAAAAATGCTAGTGCTAGAGATCGCCATGTGATAGCGCCGGTAGTACTCATAGTAAAGTGGGTGTTTAAATATGTAAAATGTTATTACCATGACTAAATAATGAATTTAAATAATGTATACAAATTAATTTCAATATTACGTTACGCCTGTTATTAAAGTAAACAGACTTATTTTTTTTTCTTTGATTACACGTTTTATGGAAATGAAGTTATAAATAGTTACTTTCATGAAAATTATACTTATGTATACCTCTTATGAATGTACATTTTAATTCCCGGGACGACATTTTTGATTCTGAATTACTTGCCTCGAAATTGTGCCTCTTCTAGCTTCTTGAAGTGCTGAAAATGTGTGTTTACAAGATTTCTTGTATAACTTTTGACGACAAGTGGTAGTGATTACGCGATACATCCATATATATGTCGTTCCACAAAGTACAGTATTTGAATCCGTACTAAACTTTCTAAAAGTTCAACAACTTTTTCGTTTTAAATTTAGTTTTCAGTTCAAGCTTTACAGACATAAATTCATTATTACCTCTGCCGTAAAATCTCACATTATAGATGTTTTGCGTAGTCATAAGACGAACGTCACCAGCTATGTGTATATGGAACATTTAAAAGTTAGTTGATTTTAGATAATTGAGGAGTTTGCTCTCGATTGCGCACTCACCTAGAGCAATAGAGGTTATACTGGTACTAATTTGACAAAGGTAAGTATGAAAAAAAGTGCAAGAGGATGCCGCACAGAACCATCATTTTTAGATGTTGTTCAAACTTGAATAGAGCTACACGCACAGAGTAGCTGTATCAAAAGATACCAATATACGTCAATATAATTGACGTTTTCCAAAACAAAGAGCTTCATACTTATGGTTCCTCAACCAACATAAACTTTGTCACGCTTATGCAACTTGAGTAAATTGAGTGGTGAGCAAAAATGAAGAAAAGAATTAGAATTAGTAACCTTTTTCTAGACAGGCATTTGACCGGGATCCTTTTGACTCAGACAAATTTTCTCTATAAATTATAAAACCATCTAAAGTGATGTCCTGGAATGATATACGTCATTCAAAAACTTAGTCTTAGTTTAGTATAAGTGTGGTGTATGTACGGTAGCGAGAAATAATTAATTTTTTAATTTGCGGTGGGATTAATAGAAAACGTAGGCTTTATTTTTTTTATTTTCTTTGTTTGTTTACGACGTCGACTTCTATGGTCATTAGCCCTAGTTTTTTATTAGATGTAAATCACTTATTTCCGTTTGTCGAATTCAACAGACAACAGTAAATTTTTAGAAGCTGCAGGGTTTTCAAACGACGCTTTTAATTTTTTGAGATAGTGAACCAGTGCGGTAGTTAGTGTGATATCTCACGAAGAAAATGTCAATATGGTCGAAGTACTCCGCAGTACAACTTTTTATGGGATCATGTGTATCGGGACTTTCGAATAATATTTATGTAGATAGGTAGTTAGAGTACTGATTAAATTTTATGTGGTCGTCATAAAATATTTTTCTGTACACATTATGGATTAATATATGAGCAGTCGCCGATTATATACCAATAAAAGTAAATGACATCTCATATCAGTTCGTAATAACTACACTTTGGTTTTACATCTATCATAAAATGTAACAAATCAAGCATTGTATTGATCTGTCTGTGTTAGCTTATAAAGAATATACGTATTCTAAGGTGCTACGGCACTTCTTGCCTAAATAATAATTTACTTACTTATAGTCTAAGATCCGAATATAAAACGATCTTTGGATGAAAAGCATTTTATATTAAATTTAATATGTTAGAAAACATATCGCGAGTGGGTTGGCTGAAAAATTTCAGTCCAGAATATGATTAATTAAATATTGAAGAATTATTTTTTTTAAACATTTCACTGGTTTGGTTAATAGACAAATCGCATACCAATCGAACGTATGAAGCCCATACAATATGCAAACGTTAGGTTGGCTACGTTTTTCCCGTCCCAACCATAGGGTAGGCAGGTATAAACAGGTAAATCATAGTAACCTGCAGCGGTGTAGTTAATGAATGAAACTTATATCAAAATAAAGATAATTTTATTGCAAACACGTCGGTATAGGGTTTTCTGCAAAAAATCAGTCTGGAATTCCGGTTGTCGAATCAAGATCAAAATATTGCTGCCAGTGAATACGTGCGCCAGAGTGTATTAACAAAGGACGCAGCATCGTAGCTGCGTGTAGCTCGGCCATTGAATGAAAGAGAGTACGCATGTCATGTGTGTGTCATGATTGTTGTTATTTATAAACATTAAATTGCGATAAAAAATGGCTAAAGAGTGTTTTCTATGCAACCCGGACGATGATGTTCTTGATTTTAACGATGAAACGTATAAAAACTGTTCGTTGAAATTAAATATTCGTAAAATGAAAAATTTTAAATACAGTGGCGTTGAGTTAACCAATGCATCACTCGATTTTGTAGGTTATCATACCACGTGCTACAAAAAAGTGACTGCTTTGGGTAAAAAATATAATGAAGAGCTTAATAACTTTCTTGGTGAGAATACGGTAAGTGCATAATAATTAAACCTTCAAAACTATCTTAGTAAATGCATCTTTTAAATTTTTTTAATTGTGAAATAATGACATGGAAGATTCATACATTTATACATTTTTGATTATGTTTTATTCGAATAAATCATTTAAAAAAAATCTTTTAAATATTTGCGCCTTATGCTTGATATGATAATTTTCGAGATGCATAAGCTTATTCACTGGCAGCAATATGTTGATCTTTAAAATTCGACAACCGGAATTCCAGACTGATTTTTTGCAGACAACCCTATATCGACGTGTTTGCAATCAAATTATCTTTATTTTGATATAAGTTTCATGCATTAACAACACCGGTGCAAATTACTATTATTGATTTACCTATTTATACCTGCCTACCCTATAGTTGGGACGGGAAAAACGTAGCCAACCTAACGTTTGCATATTGTATGGGTTTCATACTTTCGATTGGTATGTGATTTGTTTATTAACCAAACCAGTGAAGTGTTTAAAAAAAATTAATTTTTCAATATTTAGTTAATCATATCCTGGACTGAAATTTTTCAGCCAACCCACTCGCGATATGTTTTTAACATATAAAATTTAATATAAAATGCTTTTCATCCATTAGCCAGTTCGCTGAAGGTCGTTTTATATTCGGATCTTCTACTATTACCCAATTCTCTAATTCAAGCAGCTGCTTACTGTTCCAAATAACTCGCTAACCAGAACTGACAATGCAAGTATAGAGTGACATTTCAGATGAAATACGTTTAATTTAGTTTAATATGATAACTGGGAATGTGTTATAACTCAAATAAAGCTTTGGGGTTTTCATTTTTAGGTAACGCGAGAGTATTTTCATAGGTATTCAAAGCATTTTTGATTTGACATCCACATAAATATTAGATTTTCTAAAGCTTTTCCGGTTCCGTTTAAATCAACACATAAATTTGGTTGACATAATAGCCATAACCCTCTCGTGTTATAGTTTTATTAATAACCACCAGCGCTACACACTTTTAGGGCTTCAGTAGAACTATGAATATTTATCTAAATAAGTTTAGTATTCTTCGATTTATAAAGAGTTCAAGGACATAGAAAATAGATTTAAAAGAAAGAAGCGAGTTGAGTGCTTTTTTCGGATGTGAGTTTAATTAGTACTGTTGCACTGGGTAAGTATATTAAGATCTACAGTTCATAGATAATCCAGTTATGTAGGATCCTATAATGATATATTATATTCAGATACAAAGGAAGCTTATGGCCAAAAAACCTAATTTAGATGAGAAAATCATCTTGAGGTTATGGCCAAAATTTTGAAAAAAGAGACTGGGTCACAGCATAGAGGAGACTCTGGTGTTAACAGCCAAGCTTTAGGCGATGCTTATTGCCATCTTCAAGGCTTTCTAGATAGTTAGAAGAAAAAAAGAAATTTAGTTTCAAAATATATAATAAATTTTTTAAAAGATATACTCACAACGTTGAGGTTTGTCAATTTAAAAACAGCAATTGCATTGAGTGCAAACGACATTTCAATGCAGCTACAATAATCGTCACAATTTTACCAAAAAAATTTTAAAAACTATGCTATCATGGCGTCTTCCACTAACAGGTCAGAAAACAAACAACCTCGCAAACAACATATAAGTGTAAATTACAAACACACAGAAACGACCTTTACATGTTGAAATTTTGAACCCGAAGGTATTATGAAATCCGTGGTTTGAAAACACACATTTTATGGGCGGATGTAAATTGCAGCCGCGATTAGGGTATAATCTTATAAATCTCAAATGTGGGAGGTGGATTACGGTGAGTCTATCTGTTTGGAGGTATTCTAAAAATTAATTTGGATTTGTATAGCAAAATATTATATAAAAATAATATTATATGACAGCTCAAATTAATTTTTATCTGAAGCAACAATTCGGTGGCATAGACGTCATAATGACTTTTAAATTGCAAACCCAAAATTTTATTCGTACCTATTGTTATAGAGATTTTGCAATTATCTACTTAACTAACTAGAAAAATTAATTTCTTGATACAGATTTCCATTATTTTAGACAATTTCGACAATATCAACAATTATTGTGACAATTTTGATACTTTTTTGCAATTTTCGGAAGGTGATAATATACCCAATGTACGGTTTTTTTTAGACTGAAACTAATAATGATCTAGATTTTCTTAAATAAAGACCTTCTTGGTCTGACAGGTGATAAAATGGCCGTTACTTTGTGAAATGTGGAGACAGAAAGCAGCAAGGGAAAATGATTGACATATGAAATATTGATTGCATTCAGCAGAAAGATCGGGAGCCGCTACTTTTGTAGCCGCTACATCTCAACAGTTGCCGTTCTGCTGAAAAGCATTATTTTATTTGTACGACTGTCAAATGAGTGATCACATTTGAGGTTATTAAAAATAAAAAAAGGTACGTCAAATTGTATCAAAGTTTTGGACTGTGTAAGTAGTGTGGAGTTTTTATTTTAAATATGACAACATAACCTATAACACAAGTGTCATGACATGTGACACTCACAAGGTCAAAAGTAGTTTATTCCGTTCCGCTCCAAGTGAGCGTACTTTTCTATCGCTACAAAAAATGGCGACCGCTGGAGCGGTAGCTGCTAGGTAGCGCACGCGTTCAGCAGAAAATTTGGTAGCTGCTCCGCAACTGTTGAGTCTGCTGAATGCACCCATTGGTAGTGTTCAACGGGACTTAGCGGACGTAAGCGCTTGTGGGCGCTTTGCGCTAAATAACCGATGAACGACAAGCTGTCAAAATAATATAGGCAGTTGAGCGATACCAACTGTGAGAAAACAAAAACCTGAAAAGTCAAAAAACACCAAAGAACCAGGATCTCAGTTGTAAAACGTGAATACACGGTGGACTGAAATAGGATAATAAAAATCGTAGTGAAAAATATATATATATAAAAAAGAAAAAACCTGTCGCGACTCCAGCACAACTATTAAGGCCGTGATGGAACCCCGGCAAACCTTTCCCTCTCCATAGTTAAAATATAAGAGTAAACGTAAAGAGTAAATTTTCTCATCTATACTATATTCAGTATATTATTAGCTTCTGTGTCACTGCTCAAATAGAAACCACTCGTATATGGAAGGTTATTTCATTTTTATGATTAAAAGGTTTTATTATAGCTGTAAAACATTATCTAGATATGAACATCACTAAAAATGGCATAAATGAAAACTACTCAAATGAAGTAATAGCCATTCTTAAAAAAACACATAAAGCTGCTCTCTTTGCATGCGAAAAATGATGCTATCAGCAAGCAAACAATACTGTGAGTCGGGTGCAATTATGTCATTACCGATGTAAGGGAGTCAACATGGGTAATAGAATTTCCAATTCTGTGAAGTACAGGATCCGTCATAAAGACCGGACGTTTTGAAATGACTAGTGCCCTTCCCGCATCAGGGCGAGGGGGGTGGTAGGGATAATGTTCGCCTCGTGAGTTTCTAGAATTGCGTTACCAGTTACCAGACATTATTATCTTCTTCTTCAGGTGCCATTTATAAGGTTGGCGACAATTTCGGCGTACTTATTTCGGTCTTGAGTGGTACGAATTAAAGATGATGTGTTCATACCAGTCCAATCGCGTATATTTTTAACCATGAACGTTGTCTGTGACCAGGACCATGTTTACCTCCGATTTTTCTTTCTGTTATTAGTTTTAGTATATCATACTTGTTGTTCCGGTATATGTGGCCTAGATAAGCAGCCTTTCTTCGTTTTATTGTAGTAAGTAACTCTCTTTCCCTTCTCATACGTCTAAGCACTTCATCGTTAGATATGTGTTGAGTCCATGATATTTTTAATAATGCGGAAGATCCACATTTCAAAAGCTTCAAGTCTGTTCATGGTATCCACTGTTAATGTCCATGTTTCTGCTTCATATAGGAGAACTGAGTACACGTATGCCTTTACAAAATGGTATCTTAGGTTTAAGTTCAAGGTTGCGTTGCATAACAGGTCTTTCATCTTTAGGAACGTGGCTCTGGCTTGACATTATTATAATTTGTTGAAATTTACAAGTAGCCAAAGCTCCAAGGCTCACGTCCGAAGGCTTAAGTAACTAACCAAAGGAACTACCATGAATTGTCCACAATAAACAGAAAGACAGTATAACCGTACATCCCACGTTCCGTCGTGATTCACTGACCCTCAATGAATGACCATTATATTCTGGAAGATAAACTTTACTGACGTTTTGGCCACCTCTGCGGCCAAAGTACAAAACACGTTTTTTTTATGTTTAGCCTCTGTATCTGTTCACCTTAGATTTTGAACGTTGGAAGTTGTAGCCATCGGGAAACAAATTCCCCGGTGATTCATTCCACAGCGTCGAAGTTCTTCAGAAGAAGGAATGCTGGAGAAGACTAATTTGGGGAGTAGGGACCTTGACCTGTTAACAATGAGATCGCAGAACCTCTCTAGTGTTCGGACGGCATTCGGAGTTTTCAGTGAATGCCAATGAAGACAACTGCAGAATGATTTTTAGAATTGACACTGTATGCCCGAGCTCAACAATTTACTAAATTTTCATTATCAATTTGGTACATTCAATTAAAACAGATAAACAGCTACCTGCTCAAGAGTAATCCTGAAGTATTTTGTGGTGATGTGGAGTGTAGAGTGTTAAAAACGCGTCCGACTAAAAAGGACAATAATGTTTACCAAGCTGAAATACAGTTAGATAGGATTTCTTACGAAAGAGCGATGAAGGCAGAGCATTTGTTTGTTGGGTATGACAGCTGCATAATTTTTGATGCAGTGGAAGTATCCCGCTGCTTTAAATGCAATGAATTCCATCACAGTTCAGTATCTTGCCAGAATGAAACTTCCTGTCCAGTATGTAGCGGTAAACATGAAGTTAAACAGTGTAAATCAACAGTTAAGAAATGCTCTAATTGTGTCAAACTAAATATTAAGTCTGATCTAAATGTTTCAACTGCTCATGCTGTCTGGGATAAAAGAGAATGCACTGCCTTCAAAAATGCTACAGATAAACTGAGAAGGGATTTACTGGCTGTTAAATAGCAATCATCTGATACTCCTAATCTTGTTAGAGGCAATATTTCACCAACTAGACATGCAGATTTCATTATCTATTATCAAAACACTCGTGGTTTGCGATCTAAAACTAATGAAATATTGAGCGGAATTTCTCAACAAGATTACTATTCATTGATAGCGCTATCAGAAACATGGCTTGACAGTGATATCAATGATAGGGAAGTATTTCCTGGTAACTATTCAGTTTACAGATCAGATCGAAATTTTTCAGCCATTGGTTTGAAAAGAGGTGGTGGAGTGGCAGTGGCAGTCAGAAATGATTTCAAATCATCTTCTGTTGATCTGGGCGCGTGCCCATCTTTTAACAACATCAATCCAAAAATAGATATTCTAGTCATCAAAATCGCTGTTCAATACTCGAACATTTATGTTATCAGCTTGTACATCCCTCCACAAATTTCGGTTTCAGATTATGAAACATTAGTAGAGGCAATTCAAAGCCTTGACGTTCTTCATGGTAGCAGTATTTTCATTGTTGGCGATTTTAATGTAACTTCATATGCGGCATATCTTGACAGCAATATTTCAAACGGTTTCACAAACTCACTGAATGCTTTAGCGGGATTTTTCAATGCTGAGCAGTATAACTATGTACATAACGAAAACGGAAATTTACTAGACTTAGTTTTTAGCAATGCTATTTGTTTTGTAGAACATGCTACCGATCCTTTGGTTTATGAAGATATTCATCACCCGGTGTTAATTGTCACCGCAAAATATTTACCAGTCGACAAGAAAAATGATGTGCTTTATAGTAATTTTGTGGGTAACTACAATTTCAGAAAAGCAAATTTTCAATTGATGTATGAAATGATCATGAATGTTAATTGGGCAAATTTGGAAAACATGACTAATGCTGACTCAGCTTGTGAGCTCCTTTATTCTGAGATTTACAAAATTCTGGATTACTGTGTTCCTAAAGTTAAGAGAATATATACTCATAAGTATCCTCCCTGGTACAGTCGCCATTTAATCCAAATACTTAAACAAAAGTCGGTGGCATTCAGAAGGTTTAAACAAACTGGCAACATACGTTATCAAGTGGAATTCCAAAAACTGCGTTCAGAGTTGAAAACACAGGCCAGTGCGGCATATCGTCATTACATTCAGTCTCTAGAGTCGGACATATCCAAAAACTCGAGTACATTTTGGAGTTTTGTAAACAGGAAAACAAATAATCATGGTATTCCTAAAGATATTCTGTATAATGGACAGTCCATGACTAATCCGGAAGATATTTCTGGTGCATTTGCTGAATACTTTGGTAGTATGTATACTTCTCAGTCTCTGTCCGATACCTCAGATACCTGTGCTACAGCTTCCTATGGCACTACACTCAGTTTACCTGATGTGCAAGAAATGGATGTTTTACGCGCCCTTAAGAAAATTAAGCCCAAAATGACTGCAGGTCCTGATCAAATACCTGCGTTTCTTGTCAAAGACTGTGCGCATGCACTAGCATATCCTCTTAAGATTATATTCAACATGTGTTTAAGGCAAAAAGTTTTTCCGTCTGTTTGGAAGCTATCAAGGGTGACCCCTGTGTTTAAAAAGGGTGCAAAAAATCAAGTTGAAAACTATCGACCCATCACAATTATCAATAGTTTTGCAAAGGTCTTCGAAATACTTATTCAGTCGGTACTATATTTTCATGTAAGCAAATCCATTTCTGTTAATCAACATGGTTTTATGAAGGGCAGATCTACAACAACCAACCTATTACATTTTACCCAGTATGTTTGTGAATCTATGGACAAGCAGCTTCAGACTGATGTTATATACACCGATTTCTCCAAGGCGTTCGACAGGCTAGACCATAACATTCTTCTGGGTAAATTATCTAAATTTGGACTGTCGGATTCGCTGATACTGTTTTTTAAATCCTATTTAAGCAACAGGAGACAGTATGTTGTATGCCACGGCCACAGGTCTGCTGAATACGAGGTTTCTTCAGGGGTCCCACAGGGCTCTAATTTAGGTCCATTGTTATTTAACATTTTCCTTAATGATATTGCAGAAGTCATTGATGTACAATACCTACTATACGCTGATGATATGAAAATATTTTGCAGAATTGCTAACATGGATGATTGCCATCGCTTACAATGTAACATTGTAAGGGTTGACAAATGGTGTCATGAAAACAAGCTTCAACTTAATGCTGCTAAATGTAATGTCATGTCTTTTACCTTAAAAACAGTGGCATTAGAGTACCGTTACAATATTGCTGGAGTAGATCTTGCCAGACATAATACGATTCACGACTTAGGAGTCACATTTGATAAAAAACTTTCATTCTCTTCGCATATTGATAATATTGTACTATCAGCATCACGTGCCTACGGTTTTATTGTCAGAAATACAAGTGATTTTAAGAATTCGTCAACACTGAAGCTACTCTACTATGCATATGTAAGATCAAAATTAGAATATTCATCCCTGGTCTGGTATCCTCGTCATCAGCTGTACGTTGATCGATTAGAATCTGTCCAACGAAAATTTCTTAAATATCTCTCATTCAAAGAAAATGGACAATATCCTGTAGTCGGCTATTCTCACACTATGCTACTGATGAAACACAATGTTAACAGCCTAGAGAATAGACGTAAGAGATGCTCAATAATATTCCTGTATAAGCTTATCCATGGACTGATCGATTTTAAAGCATTCTTGGAGGGACTTTATTTCCACGTGCCCAGAATAGCGTGCAGAGGCAGTACGACCTTTTATCTACCCAAACTAAGGGCAGATGTTTTGAAATTTTCTCCGAAATATACAATATGTCGGACATACAATGACCTTCATAATAATTTAGATATATTTAGTTCAAGCATAAATAAGATAACCAGTTATTTTAAAAGTTGCTAATTATTACCTATAGGGCTGTGTTGTGGTGGGGCGAGGAGGTTTAAAGCTTTTTTCCGTCTAATTGTTGAGACTGTTTTTTTTTTAGCTTTTAAGCTTTCTCTCCAGTACACTAGCCACGGGCATTAATGTTTTATACCTATTATTTTTTTCTTTCTTATATTTTTATTTTACATGTAAGGCCACCCTGTAATTGGCATATGCTGTTGGGTGTTGAACAATAAATAAATAAATAAATAAATAAATAAACTGCAGTAGTACTGAAGCCAAATAAATCTTTGACGTCTGTTCCTGTTCATTTCCCGCAATATGAATCTGTGCCATCTTCAAATCATCATCATAATCCATCATCAAAATATAACAATATATTGAAACTACTCGCGCATTTAACCTGCAGTAGGTAAGCTTTAGAAAGAAGTTCCAAACTAGTTAGAGTATTTATCCTGAATAAGTTCAGTACTTTGATTCGTTGTATTACTATTTCGGAAATTGCAGCCAGAACTGTTAGCTTAAATATGAATGTTGTACTAAATAAGCTTCCTGACATAAAAAACTTCGAAAAGCTAACAGAGAATAATGGGTGTAGAAAGCTTGGCCTCAGTAAAGGTGGATAAATTCAAACTGTATCACAAAATCGCAGAGAGCTGATAAATTATGGAAAAACTCTGGATGCAAGGCTCAGTGAGGATATTGATGAAAAGACGATAGGTTACGAACCATCCGATGAAAATCTAGCTGCATGTGGCGCATCAAGGAAATGTCACTGAGAAGTAAAGATGTTCTTCTGAAAGGAGCGCAGAGCCTGGACAGGGTAAGGGGTAGCCGCTGCCCAGGTTGTGGGGCAGGATCTGCTCACTGAGGTACCTATTATATGAAAGAGTAGATAAATTCTAAAAACCATAGATTATGACTATATTTCGTGTGCGTATCCAGCCAGTGGTGATGTACAAATCCTTTGATAGGGAGATGGCTTATATCAGTCTTTGACTCTGAATGCTCAAAGGAAAAGTGGTGTCATCTGTGAAACGTCAGATTAGATGTATTGTGATAGAAAAAGAGTCATAGATGTAGAGCAAGAAGTATTTCGGAACTGAAACCGATTCCTGTGGTACACTCGTTGAAGCTTTTAGAATAAGAGGGTTCATATTACCAAAGAATCTACTCTGAATGTTCTATTGGAGGCAGCGGGACTGATGGTTTTTAGATGAAGCGCATGCGAAAGGTAACCCAACGAGTTTTCTCTCTCAACAGCAATGCCTCAAGCCCAGCTGAACCACCTTTATAAAACTGTGAAGTAAGCTAGGGGATCCTTAATTAATCTGGGATGTGGAAAGTTATATTGCCTCTCATTAGCATCAGCTTATCACTAGTTAGGTGCTGATACTCACAATACTTCCAAACTTTCCCATTAATTCATTTTTATTCACTTTGGTGTTTATGTAGGTAGCAGAGTTTTAGTCATTTAGGGTTCTTCTTACACCATAGGTAAAGGTAGTATTGTCATTGAGTTTCGGCATTGAGGGATCACGTTTCATTGGAAATTTTATTTTATATATTACGAAAGCCTGTGTCTCATTTCCGTAACACTGTTTGTCCGCATAACTGTCATCACGTAGTTTCAGTAACCGCTGCACCGATTTTGCACGAGTAATATATAGAAAAAACTAATCTAGTCTGTACTTAGCATTTCGCTAACGAATTTTCTTCGAAATGCAATAAAAACAAGGAGCACGGTAGTTATTCTGCTAAAACGCACGTGTTCAATGGTATGTGTTTGCTACTTGGATTTGTAGTTATATCAAATAACAAAAAACCACACAATAGAATATTAGATTTTATCACTAACATTATACGAGCTCATTGGTAAAGATTGTGTGACTTTGGAACTTAAACTGCTGATTTAAACTTCCATCAAAAAGCTGGTTGTTTTGAAAAAAACAAAAGAAAAATTGGTGACATTTTGTTACCTACTCAAAAATAATTCCGTTTTCCCTCCTACTTGTAGGAAAATTGTTAGTTCATTTCTCATTCCCCCACATTAGTTGAGAGAGAGAGAGAGAGAGAGAGAGAGAGAGAGAGAGAGAGAGAGAGAGAGAGAGAGAGTATTGTGATCGCAGAAATTTTGATTTGGACGCTTTATAGTACCAAAATCTGTCACATATCACCCTTCGTCAGGCTGTTTGTCGCCATGTTTATTACCACACAATTTCAGTAGCCACTGCAAAGATTTTGATGGAGTTTTGGGTACGATATACTCTTATGTTGGAATAGCAGTCTTAGGAGTAATTAGCAAAAACGAAAAAATCGCAGAAAAGAGTTCAATTTTGTTGGTCCCTGACTATCTTCATTTTTTTGAGGGAGAAGTAAATGAGAAATAAAGATGACAACGACTTTTTGTATATCTGTCGACTTTGTAACCTTCTACTGGGTTATTTAGCATAGATTTTTAATTCTTCATGCAAGCTATATGCAGATCTCATAATGAAATAATGATGATATAATAGTATATTCTTAAACAAGCGGTAATGACGGTAATAACTAGCGCAGCTGAAGATTGTATAAGGAGCCGTAGGCGAGTGCTGCAAATCAACAAGTCATTACTACGAGTTGAGGACTATACCTTATCTATGACCACACCAACACATAGCACGATTTGAATACAAATACATAATAATCACAAACTACTGATACCTTAACCACACCTTTGTCATCAAAATAGATTATGCAGACCGTTCTAATTAGCGTCTAAGTTTAATGCCGTGTTAGCAATGATTATAGCGATTATAACCATACATGCATTTCCACGGGATCAATATTGGTTATTCATAACTCATGGATTGAGCGTTTAGTTTTGCGAGGAAATATCTAAATGACTGACATTATAAAGAGGTGATTAAGTGTGCGAGCGAATCTCTAACAAGCTCTTTTAAATAAAATACCATATGTACCTATGTTTCGAATGCTCTTGGTAACAACAAAAATGTCATATCAACTATAATCTCTCTTGCAAAAGCTTTAGAACAAACGTGATGCCTAGTTGCTGATCTTCTTCTTAAACACCCAAACAAGAAATAGTTTGGTTTACTGACGGTTCCAAAACAGACAATGGAACAGGAGCAGGAATTCACGGCCAATCTCCCAGATGTGACATCAGTCAACCTCGGGGAGTTTACGGCACTGTATTCCAAGCAGAAATATATGCAATCGACTCTTGTCTGAGAGAAAACATAAGAAGGGGATACAAAAGTAAAAACATTCTTATCTGTTCGGATAGCCAAGCGTCGATTGAAGCTCTTAACGGCTGCCAAATCAAATCTAAACTCGTCTGGGAATGCTTAGAAAACCTCAAACAACTTAGTGCCACGAACAAGGTAACCCTGAAATGGGTGCCAGGTTACAAAGGAATTGAAGTGAACGAAAAAGCAGATACCTCAGCACGAAACGGATCGGCATCCAGTTTTACCGGCCCCGAACCGGCGATAGGCATTACGAGGTCTTTGGTAAGAACTACGATAAACCAGTGGATACATTCACAGCACCTAAAATACTGGCAATCACATCCAAAGCTCAGACACAGCAAGCTGGTGGTGAAACAACCCACACCAAAACTAGCTGAAGAGATCCTAAAACTAAATAGGAAAGAAACTAGGCTAATAACCGGCCTCCTAACCGGACACTGCAGCCTAAGAAAACATCTACACACATTAGGGATTTTCAAAGAAAACCCAATATGCAGACTATGTGACGAGGACGACGAAACAGCCTCTCACATAATCTTTGAATGTGAGGCCCTACGCTGGTGGAGATTCAGACTGATAGAGCCAAACAACCCCAAATCACTCCCCAATCGAGATATCGTGAAGAGACTCTTGCATTTTATCAA
This sequence comes from Callosobruchus maculatus, assembly GCA_951848785.1. Lineage (NCBI taxonomy): Eukaryota > Metazoa > Arthropoda > Insecta > Coleoptera > Chrysomelidae > Callosobruchus > Callosobruchus maculatus. The sequence continues at coordinate 5,217,837 of CATOUR010000110.1, read as the reverse complement.
GGTCACAAAACTCTTCACGGATTAACAAACGCACAGGACAATACAATAAGCCAATGGCTGCAGTGTTGGGGCTACCTAACCCGGCCAGTACGTTTGACCCCCCTAACCTAACCTAACCTATGGTACCAACTCCATTCAATGAAGATCGGCAACAATTTTGGCAAATGTCAGTCTCTGACGTTTTTCAACCAAGAGCCTTGCCTGCGCCCCGGCGCTCTCCCTTCTATTTTGCTGACCATTATTAGTTTCAGGAGGGCATATTTATTGTTCCTATTAATATCTACAGGCTACTCCAAAGCTTTCGATAGTATCAATCGTACACTTCTTATAAATAAATTGAATTACATGGGACTTCATTGAACCGCCTTCTCTTTTTTGAAAGTTATCTCAACGATAGAACTCAATGTGTATCAATTGATCAAAAAAGCTCTCCAACCTCATTGGCTCCCTCAGATGTGCCCCAAGGTTCCGTATTGGGTCCACTATTATTTTTAATATATACTTTCTATTTATCCAAAGTTGTTGATCATTCTATAATTCAATCATTTGTAGACGAGTCTCAATTTTTGCATTGGTTTAATCCAAGTATAATGTTACAAATATAAACCAGTTGAAGAAATTCTCTTCCAGCCATAACCTAAATACAAATCCAGAAAAGTCCAAAATTATGTTGTTTTGTACTGAGCCAAAGAAAAATTATGTTATTTCAAAATTAAGCATCCATATCAATGATCAAAATTTACAATTTGTTGACTATACAAGGATTCTTGGAGTAGTTATTGACACCAAATTGAGGTTAATCGAGCACGTTAAATGTCTTTCTCAAAAAACTTATCTAAGGCTTCGTACCTTGATTGCAAACAGTTTTTTTTAACTATAAATTACGTAAGAAACTGTGTAAGGCATTGTGATATCAGTCTTAAATGACTGTAATATTTTGCACTTTCCTTGTTTGACTACCTCACTAAGAAAATAATCCAAATTATACAAAACAATTGTGTTCATCTAAACAACCTATACCTAAGTGGCTTAAAATTAATGACTTTGTAAAGTACTATTATTCAGTTTTTGTACATTAATTATTGTTAAGGTCACATCTTCTTTATCTCAGAGAAAAAATTTCATTCAATATTAATATACACAAGAAAACCCTCAGGAATAAAATTATTATAATAGCACAACATATTACTATGACATTATTTATTTTTTCATATAACGTTGCTATTATTTATAATTCTTTACCAAAACCATACAAACAATATTCCCTATCAGTTTTTAGACAAAAAAATCAAATATTTTTTGTAGCAAAATAAAGGCGACATTATTATTAGTATTATTATATGCCCAGGATAGGCGGTTTCTTTCTTCTTTATGGTGGTCAAGAGATCATGTTCCTTGTTCATTCGCCGCAGAACTTCGATATTCACCCACATCTCAAAAGCCTCCATTGAATTGATATTAATCGCCCACGCTTCGACTCCTTACAGAAGCACAAAGAAAACATTGTTTTTGACAGAACTATATCTTATTTGAGTATTTAAACCTTTATCGCTTAGTAGACTACGCATTTTCAAGGATGTTGTTCTGGCCATCTCGATCCTTGTTCTTATTTCTACATCTGATACATTTGATTTTACTGAACACACTCAGACTCGTATTTCTCCCGAAAAACTTCTTATAAAGAAGCCGCACGTGATCATCCGATCTGACTAATCACCACTTGATATAAGACATTCTTTTGTAATCCTGTAAGATACTTTTTATAGCCGTAATAAACGGATAATTCGGAAACGAAAGTACTCTTTCCTCCCGCCTCTCCTGCGTGCGCGGATCCTTGGGTCGCGTGTGCTTCGCGGCTGTCAGTTTCTGTTTATACTGTGCTACGGAACTATCACGGATTTATCCTGCGCTCGACAATCACAAGGATTCTAAGGTAAGTGATTTTTATCTCTTCGATTGAAGCGGCGATAAGTAATGCTTATAAATGCGCTAATTTAATAATCGTCTTACCATTTTTTGCTACAGTAAAGTTGCAAACTACCAGCGATCGTTGTCATGTGGTCTCAAGATTAAAAGAAATACTGGTATTGGGAGGGTGGTGGAAAATATTACCAAAACATGGTATAGAAGCAAAAGGAAGGAATAAAAGGTCCATAAGGTTTTTGATATTTCGGTGTACTTGCCGTTCTTGCAAGTTCTCACGTAATTAATTTCATAAAAATTATCAGAATAACTAGTTAACACAAATATGACGGTATTACTGGAGATTAGCTGGAATTTTTTTGATTTAGCTAATACTCATTCTGTATTTACAAACTATGCAGGCATACTGCTCTTTAGGACTTCATAATAATGGATTTTTTTTTCGGATGCAGGTCCTCAAAATAAATGAGGTTGCTAATAAATCAATGTCAGTTATCTCAAACTAAGCCTCTCAACTTGATTAAAGGGTCGCTTATTTAGAATACATTTCTCTTAACTTGTATCCTCTGATTCAAATGATGTAGGCATGAGTGTAATTTTATTTAAACGAGGGCATAAATTGCATTGCGATTGGGTAAAATTCCCTGCTGGTACAATACGGCGGCACCTGGAGTCACTAGATTCGCAAAATAAAAGCTGGAATATTTTGGCCATCTAATTCACTGATTTATTTATTCCCTTATAATGCTGAGATGTAATGAAGTCTCCCACAACTGTTCGTTTTATCGCAGCGCCGTATGTGACCCCAAAGACACCGATCTATCTCTTCCCCCAAACCTCTGCATTTTTCAATTTTTACCGAGAATATCGCTTGTGGAAAGAGACATTATCAGGATCATAGTAGTAATATATCTTTATTTTCCAACAATAAAAACTAAAAAAAATACATCAATATAGAGGATCAGAAAAGAAGAAAAAGATCAGGTGGCAACACCGCTGAGGGCACAGCCCGGTATTCAATATTGAACAAAAAAATATATATAGACGACTTCATTGACATTTGCCACCAAAGAAAAAAGCATGTTTAGTCATTTCTTATAAGATCAAATTTCAATTTCCGTTTAAAGCTTTCTAAACTGAGCCGAGTCATTTCTGTTAGTAATTTTATTCATTGTAGGTTTTGCCTCTCGTTTTGCCAACTTGGTACGACAATAATATTTTGAACTGCTCAGTGCGATGTTTAGATGTTGCAATGTTGTGTTTTGTCTTTACATTTATACGATGGATGTGTTTACAAAAGTCGATTTTTTTGAAAAGTTTTTTGCTCCTTGTTACATTAAAACTTTGTGTAGTGGTCTGCACCAACAAATTCGAATGTCTGCACAGTGTAAATGGCGGTTTGCCATTTCTAACCACCTGGTACCCTTCAACTTATGTTGAATATGTAACAAACATTTTGTACAACTTGGAATCTAGAGTATTATTTGAATCAATACACTGTAACACAAAAATTAAGGTCTGATCTGCCTCACATGTATTTTTCTTTACCTCTCGTAACAGAAGATGTCTAGATTGATAAATAAACTTTAGTTTTGCATAGGCTGCGTATTATTAGCGTAAATATGGTATTTACATCTGTTGAAGCAGCTCACTATATTTGAGGTGTATAAGGTGAGAATCTAGGGACCTAGAATTGATACTTGGGCGACTCCTGAGGCTACTGTCAGTGGAGACGACGTGGTGAAATGATATTTATCTTGACACACCTCATTCATTGTGCAACATAACTACTAAAAAACTGTTTTAGATTATGAGAAAGATTAAGATACTTAACAAATATCTCGGTAAGAGTATTGACAGTCTTCTTTATTGCCTTGTTTATTTGAAATGATCATAATTTTTAAAACACTGCGAGCATTTTGTTGAAATAGAAATTAGAGCAAATACGGTATCTTCTCTTGTCATTGTGTCAACCAGTGAGGTATTTGTTTTTAATCACGTGACGTCCGATTCAAAAATTTTAATATATTTGTGACTTTTTGTGTTCCTCCCTATAAAACAATTCCAACAAACTAGCACACTTGGGGTCTAAAGTGATTCATTCAAGAGCTACGGGTACTTAAAGGATGGTACCACTACCATTGATTATAACATGTACCCCTACAATTAAATTACTTTAGTAGTGTTTCATAATAGTAGCGGTACAGTCCTTTAAGTACGGTAGCTCTTATATGAATCACTTTAGACCCCAAGTGTGCTAGTTTGTTGGAATTGTTTTCTCGGGAGGAACACAAAAATTCACAAATATACTGCCTGTCCTATTAAAAATTTTGAATCGGATGTCACGTGACCAAAAACAAATACCTCATTGGGTGACACAATAATAAGAAAATATACTATATTTGCTCTAATTTACACCCCCCAAAGTTATAATTCGCTACTACTGCCCAGTTCCGATATATTGCTTGTCTTAATCGTCGTGGGTTACCCTGTAGATACTGCTTAGTGGATAAAAGACTGTGCCAAAAAAAGTAGCTTTAAGTTTAAAACGTTTTCTTGGAAGGGCTAGATCTTTTTTTTGAATAAAGTTTTAATTTTCAAGAAAATACCCCCATAGTTTTCTTTGTCTGATAGAATTGCTCCTCATCCAATGTCCTGTCATCTAACAAAAATAAAACAACGTTCAACAAATATGCATTTAAGAGTTGCAAGGGCTCTACTGTAGGCAATTATCTAATTTTCATCTCTTTGGTTAGAGTGGCGAAAATGATACTTAAACATGCGCTAATTTAATAATTGCCTTGTTATTGTTTAGTACCGTAAAGTTGCATACGAGTACCTTACGCCAAGTGCTACCAGCAGCAGTCGTCAGAATTTAGAGTGACGTAAGGTGCTCCAAACAACGATTATTTGCAAAGGCACAGCTTTGGCAGGATATCTGTGTTAAGGATTCACTGTAATAACGACATTTTATTTACTATTAATCGTTTGATGACCACAATGAAATGTTTGTTCGTTATTAATACTATGACGGTGGCGGGAAAAGTCGCATGATTTTTTAAAGTCGATCCAGTAGATGTGGTGTAATGATCAGAAAAATTACAAAATACTTATAACTCTGTTTTCATATACCTTAAATACCATTTTTATCATGCCTGGTTGAAAAAGCTTAACATATTTATAATACTGACGAAATTTGACTTGTTGAAGAACTTAAATTGCTAAAGTGAACTGTAGTTCTCTACATGATAAAAGTCCAATGAATAAGCAAAGCAACCGCACGATAAGCTTTGGAAGTTAACCCTTAAACCTACCACATCCAATTACCGCTACGCATTGATTATGCGAAACAATTCAAAAGCTCAACAAAACATAACCAGAGCTTGTAAGCTGCCTAAAAAGTTTTAAGTGATTCATAAACAGTTTCAAGTGATTGTATTGTGGGAGGAGATCTGAGCGTGTTTAGTTTGCATACGTTCCTTGACATTGCGTGGACTGTATCAAATCAATTTACTTGGCGCCTTTTCATTCATAACCGATGTTTATCCTTCTACTCTATACTTATCTACACAATGGGGTGATATATAACAAGGACACTTGTGGCCTAATTGTGGAGTTCGACGCGGTGATAAAAAAGTACAATAAATTGAAATTTCTAAAATAACAAAGGTAAATATGATAGACAATAGAATTCCCTTCAAATATTTACCCCCCTTATAGTAAACACAGAAAATTATTTATGACACTATCTGGTAAGGTGGCAATATTTGACATGCATACTTGATGCTAAAGAAACGACAGGCGCCATTTTTTGCGTCGATGATACAATATTGAGTAGCTCACGTAGCTTGAAGGCTTCGTTACTTATGATTTTTTTGGATGTATCTTCATTATCGAATAAGGAATCTGCATTCAATCAATCATAAAACTTACTATGTTACTCACTATAAAGTGAGGAGTTAAAACTCGCCCCTCCTGTATTTGTTAACCAGTGTATGGAATCTTATTGAATTTGGTAGGTACTTGGTTGTATGAGAGTAACTTAAAGGTTCCTTTTCAATAAAAGTGACCATGTTTAAGTGCCCTCAGGTAACGGATACATGTGATACCTAACTATGAGGCCCTCCTCATCCTTAACGTCACACCCAAATTTCAAAACAACCCACTGAGAAATTAAAAATGACTAAATATCTGATTTTATCCAATTTTATTGAATCGTAAATATGAAAAATATGCGTTTTATTATTGTCATTTTTAGAGCGGCTTGGGAATACTCTAATCTAAAATATTTTATGTAGTCCGTCTTTTATTTATTCATGAGTTATTTTTCAATTTGGAGATGCTGTTAAGCAGACCTTTATAACTTGTCACATTGACCTCATTCCATATCAAAAAATGCATGAAAATTGCCTCTGACATGTAACCTTTTACTTCCCACACCGACTGGTGCTGATTGCGAAAATTTTCGATTTTGAGATAACATGATTTCTGCCCATTTTATGATATCTACACAACGAACATCCGAGTTACCCATTTTTGTCAGTTTGTCTGCCTATTGGGGTTTTTTTAGCCTCGTAATCTCAGTAACCACTGCGGCGCAGAAATTGGTAAAAAGCAAAAAAATTGAAAATTTAGAAATTTGCTGTATTCGTGAAATACACTACATTGCACTGAAAAAATTGACTTTGGTGATAACGTGTGCTTTTTAGGCCTATCCGAAAGATGCCTTTGAATTTTATATCTGTGGAACGATTTGACACATACATATTATAACCCTATAATAACTTGAAGACTACGAACTTTATTGTGACACCGTATTACTACTACTACTACTAATAAGGTAATGGTAACATTGTATCGTTATTGGAATCCTTCCCAGTGGCGGAGGAGTAATCAACAAAAAACAAAAAATGTTAGAATAGCTCAAACTTCGTCTTTAGATGTTTCAAAGGTCTCTGATCACTGTCTACTTTGTTAGCATCGATAATATGGGGGAAATACAGAGCCAAGACATGCCATTTTTTATAGCATAGCTTAATCTTAGACAACGATACCATGTTTTATAAGAAACCATCCACTGGAAACAGTAACAAATCCTGCACAGAACACGAGGCTAATTGCCAAGGCAGTCAATGCCCACGACACAGAAGTAAAAAAATAGGCTGCAAACATAAAACAGAAAATGGCAGATACGCATTGTTTCATTAAATACTAAGGCTTTTATTTTATGTATTCAGTCATCAAGTTTAAGAAATCACGTTCAATTTGGTAGTGACAATCACCGCTGACATTTATATTGAAAATAGCTGTTGCCATTTAATATCAGTGACCAGAGAGGAGATCTTAGACTGATCAATCAGAGAAGTGTCGTCAGCTTGTACAAATTTTGGTGTCGAAAATGCATAAAAAACTTCTGGAACCATCCAGGTTTATAATACTGGTATATCAGCAAGTACCTACCAAGAAGATTATGACAGCACCGGAAATCAATTATGGATAGGGTTCAAGGTAGATTGGAGCCACTGAAATGACTATGAACAACAAAAACCTCAAAATTCAAATATGTGTAATGTCAAAATATGATCAACACCCATATACAAGGTATATCCTTCAAGCATGACCACAACAGTTACAAATAAATAAAAAAAAAATAAAATAAATAAAATGCACAGCAACAGTAAGCTAATGTATTTAGGTTAGACCAGCTAACACCAGACAAAGACATGTGGCCAGTAGGTATTGACTCTATCATGTACAACATCAGTAATCCCATGATCACCAAAAACTATAAACGGCACTACATTGTATTAAAGATCAAATGGATGAGACGTTCGTCAAACTGATAGTTTTCTTAAATACACTCCACGCCCAGGAGTTTCAACTAAAAATATAATTTGACTTTCTGCAGTTTTGCAGTGCACAGTGTTGCGCTTTGATGTTAAATATTTATGTACGCCGTAAAACATTGGATGCAGGTAAAATATATGGGACAGTAAGGTGAAGCACCTTATGATGCATGAGAAGAAAATAACAGCCTTTGGATCTGCAAAGACACTTCAAAATATTTTTGTTTTCCATCAAAACAAACATTTACTTAATAGATTGGGATAAAGCTTGGCAAATTCCCAGTAATAAATTGGGCTTGAACTGACGTAACTACATTTGATTCACGTGTGTCAAGGAAGAGCTGAAATTTTCGAAAAAAGGTGCTTATATAGTCTTAAAAGTCAGGTACATGAAACATGTACAAAGGTATATTAACTGTTAGTAGAAAGGTGTGATTTTTGTCTATCCGTGGAATATAAGTAATCTAAATGGATGGTGTTTATTTAAAAAGCCAATCCTCTATTTTATTATGAGTTGTCATTTTCTTTGAAATAGCTATATTGAAATACTGATAGATTTACCTTGTAGTAAAGTTAGCCTAGTCTGTTTGACAACCCCCCTTGGTGAAAAACCAAACATTTAAAGAATGCAATGAAGCTTACTTTTTGATAGCAGTGTAATGCTATCATTTCCTATTTAGGTAAAGATCTATCCGAAGAACTCTGAAAGCGATTTGAATAACGAAATTAATGTCATTGCTAGACAAGTGTAAATGTTACGCTGGATTGTGATTAACATAAAAACGCGTAGCAAGCAACTGTGACCTTAGTGAACTAAATGTTCGTGGAGGAAGGTAACGACAAACAAACTGGCAGAATGAATCACGTTATACCGGGAGATTAAAATAAACAACAATGCAATCCCATGAATATTTATAACTGGTAAATATGAAACTTGAACTTTGTGTGAAAAAAAGTTCAACATCTGCACCTGTGCTTGTTCTCTACACTTGTTGCAGATAATATAAAAAAGTGTTAGCACAAATTTTACTTTATTTTAATAATACGATACTAACTTCGACTATTGGCATAGCCCAGTATGTAAAAGAGGGAATAATAATTTACTTATACTCATATGTGCATTTTAAATGCAAGGTAAACTGCTAAATAAAATATGATGAATCTTAAGCCTTAAGCTTTTGAGACCACACTTCAAGAAATCTCAGGTAACTTTTTCTCATACAATTATATATTACCTCCCGCACCGATGGGTGAGGGGAGTATTGTGATCGCGAAAATTTTCGATTTCGAGATAACACGCTTTTTGGGCGTTTCATGATGTCTACATAACTAAAATCCACGTCACTTATTTCCGTCGGTCTGTCTGTCTGTCGGTCTTTCTGTCGGTCTGTCTGTCTGTCAGTTCGCGTTCTTCTAACATCGTAATCTCAGTGACTGCTACATGGATTGTGATGAAATTTGGGTAGCGATATGTTGTGGGATCGTAGTAGGTAATGTTCCTATAATTCTGGGAATCATTGTCAAATTTTCCTCAAACTTCGCATTTAGGCGTTTTTGATCATTTTCTACTTTGATTATTTTCTACTTTTTTTGGGTATAGGTGAATTTGGGGTGGTTGGAGGGTGGGGTGTTGTAAAACCAAAAAATTTGTTGTATTCATAATGGGCTGTCCATTAACCTGTTAATGAAAAACCTAGCGGCATAATATCCTTCTTTAGGTCCATACGAACACTGCCTTGCTTATTAGAGAAACCAAGGGACTTAGAATTTGTGATGTATACATACGAGTATTGCTTTACGTCATTCTATATTGCGTAACGCGAAACTTATTGAATTGATTTTAATGAAATTTTGACACAGTATTACTACCGCGGCGAGGATGGAAAGCGCGTATGTTTTGGAAAAATCGTGTCAGTGGCGATGCAGCAGCAATAAAAAAATTAAAACATAAAAGCAGCTCAAACTTTGTTTTTAGGCGTTTTAGGGTTTCCTGATAATTTTCTACTCTTTTTGGGTGGGGGTGGAATTGGGGCGGTTGAGGGTGGGAGTTGTAAAACTGAAAAACATGTTGTATTCATAGTAGTTTGTCCACTGACCTGTGGAAAAAATACCTAGCGGTATATTACACTTGCCTATTACAGAAACCAATTTTGTGCGCGTAAAGCCAAAATTATTGAATTGATTTTAATGACTTTTTTACACCGAATTTACTGCCGCGGCGAGAATGGAAAGCGCGTCTGTTTCTGAAAAATCGTGTCAGTGGCAGCGCAGCAATAATAAAAAACTAAAAATATAAAAACAGCTCAGACTTCGTTTCTGGACGTTTTGGAGGCTCCCGATCGTTTTGCATCGTCCAGTTGAAGCATGCAGGAAAACTGTGGCGTCCTAGTTCCTAAAGAGGGAGACGCAAGAAACTGTTCTTCATGCAACGGGAAAATAATAAAATGGTATCATCATTATGTGTGGGAGGTACTGAGTCACTCAACTTGACACCATTTTTTTAACAACAATTGAATCTAAAATGGATTTGGGATAACCCTGAGCAGTGACTTGGCTCAGAAGCATGAATAAAAAAGTATATAAAAAGAGTCTGATATAATAGACACTTCCTGATTAAACTAACAGCTATATTAACTTCTGTATCTAGCTTTCAGCTAATGGATTTTCTTCGAAATGCAATAAAAACGAGATGCACAGTCATTCTGTGAGAGGCACCTGCACAATGTCATGTAATTGCTACTTAGGTATGTAGTTGCCTCGATATCAACTAACAAAAAACCGCATCGTATGTTCCGAGAAAATTAGATTTCATCGGTATCATTATACAGGGCAAGTCGTAGAAACTGTGCAAATTTAAATTTATTATAGTTTCATCCCCTTTGTCAGGAAACCGTCTTTTATTTTTTCTTGCACAATAGACATTTTGACAGCATCACGAAAATCTATGGCAGTCGTTTCAGTTCTATCTTCCCATCGTTTTCAACGCCTAGCCTCTATAACCGCTGCACCGGTTTTGATGAAATTTAGGGTATGAAGAAGGCGTCTTTCCATCTTTTTGGAAATATGGTCTCGTAATCCTTTAAAAAAGGTTGCAAATTCAGGAAACATTTGCCAGTATCGACCTATTAGTATACTCCCTGCGATTTATAATGTTTTAGAAAAAATCATTTATAATCAATTAAACAGTTATCTTCACCCTATGGAAATAATTCCTGCTACGTAACCCGGCTTTGGCGAAAAACATACTACCACCTCAGCGTTGTTGAATATATATAATTAAATCTAATGACACTGGTTTAAATATTTGTTTTGGTTTCAGCAAAGCCACTGATACTCTTGGTCACTCTATTTTGCTTGAGAAACTTCATTATTTTGGTTTGGATAAGATCTCCCTCCTCCAGTCATTAACAATTATTTATCTAACAGACGCCAGAGAGCTGTTCTAGGTGGAGATAAATCTCAATTCAAAATCATTACTCAAAGCTCTTTTCAATTTATACCTCCGATCTGTGCTCTTGCATCCATTCTTCAGATGGTGCTGATGATACCTAATTGTATGTTTCATTCCCACCCTCAGATTATGAGCAAGCAGCTGTTAGAATAATTGAAGATTTAAAAAATATTGCACTTTTTGCTTCTGCACATGAACTACATCCGAATGAAGATAAAATTGAATATTTGTTATTTGGGAAATATACTAAAAATATCGCTTCAGAACCTAACTTCACTATTTTTCTCAATCACAAGAATATTAAACGTGTTGATTCTGCAAAATGCCTGGGCTTATACATAGATTCCAGTTTGAGATTTGAAAGCCATGTCGCTCGTTTAGTTGAACTCTCCTACTGTAAGCTGAAGTCGTTATTTGCTCATAGGATGCTTTTAACAAAAGAAATCAAAATGGAGCTATGTGAGTCCCTAATACTATTATGCCTTAACAATGCTGCAATAGTTAACTGGTGAGCCCTCTTGAGTAGGGATAAATATACTTTGCAGATCTTACAGAATACTTATCTACTTATCTGGAAGTTAACGGGCAACTGTTAGATAAATTGTTTAAACAATTGAAGGTTAAACTCACGAATTCATGTAAATCTTATCTGACGGTTGTATGCATAGAAACGCTAACTGGCAGATACCTATCTGACACTTTTAACTGGACATTGAGAAACAGGGCCTAAGGCTTTACTATGGTTTGTGAAAATTTGACAACGTCTGTCACGTTTACTCTGATGCTGCGTGACTAAAAGTGCAACAAATATATGCAGATGGGTTGTTTATTGTTCCAGCTCAACTATTATAAAGGACCCAAATATCTCATCGAAGAACATTCGAGGGGCAGTGATATTACTGACAGTTCAACTCGATACTGCAATCTGTACAGCGTGCCAAAAGGCATTCTACTGTTCCTTTTGAACGATCCTTTCAGTGTACCAAGATATTTAATACCTTACCTCCCTCTATTAAAAATGTGTCAAATTATTTTTTATTGAAGCGAAAACTGAAAGATCATTTAATATCGACCTGATATATGTATCGTAGTACGTAAGTTGTTGTTTTCTGATGGAATGTGATTTGATTTTTTTAAACGTTTTGTATTGCTGGTTACGTGGAAAAGCGACATAGTCGAATGGCGCCAGCATTTAGAATTTACCTCTCTGTAATCTTTTGTTGCCAATAAAGACATTATTATTATTATATATTATGGGGGCTTTTCACACTGTATTTTTGACATTTTAGAAAGTTCTGTGCACTTTCTTTATTACTCTTATAGTATGATATGGGAATGGTAGGAAAGGGATGGAAAATTCCAGTTTATTTTAAACTGAAGAAAGTGTTTTCTGTGTCACGGAATAAGACTAAAACACGTTACGTCTGAATAACTAGAATACACCTTGCAGTACACTAGGAGAAACTACAAAAAGGACAATTACATCATAATGATTTTGTTGAAATTAGATCATCAGTAGAGTGAAGTCACGACAATAACTTGTAAAGAATACCAAACCGGTTTTAATTCAGTTCGGGGATCTGAACGATCAATGAGTAAATAGCAGGCTGGTTGATTCATAAATATTATATTCAATTTTAACCATCATAGCAACCATAATAAGATTAGAAGAAATATCTTAGAAAAAAATGAATATTTATCATCACATATCTACTCTATCTTATACAATCGATACTCTATATTATGTCAATGAGATCGACAAGTCGCGATATTAACCATCGTTTCATATCTAACGGCTTAGGCATTTTACTTAGAATGACATTGTTGGCATTTGTTACATGTTTGGACTGTCATTCCTCCTCTTCAACAAGTACCATATTTTGCACATTTGCAGGCAGCATACTTTCAGTGGTTAACGTTATAAAACGACTTTTATATAATAATATCTAATATAGTGGTTAACACAAATAACACAAACAACAGACAACATTTGAAAATTGACAAAAAGAGGTTAAGTTCGTTTAACAATCAGATATCAATTATTAAAGTGCACATCCAAAGTCACTAATCTGTCATCAAATCTCTATCAACATGTTTAGAATGACTGGTAAATTACCGAATCTTGCCGAAAGGACGCCAACTTTTTTTTCTCGAGTATTGGCATTAGGTCAGTAGTCTTTGTCACAGATTAAGCTGTATTTACGAAGACTACCAATAAATCATATATATCTTTGTCATTGCCTCATCGTCGGCTGGACCGCAAAGTAGATTTCTATCACAAAAATCGATCTCTCAAATTTTGTGTGACAGTGAGTCACTTTACAGATGCTAAATTTAGATAAAAAGAAAATGATTTATTAGAAGAATAATGCTGATGTTCTCCAGGCCAGTGTCCAAGAGGGTAATGCCACTATATTTTTGAAAATCAGTGGATTAATGGCAGAGGAATTAATTAGCAAAAAAACAAAAAGTCCAAAATCCTTCCAGACTTCGTCTTTGGCCGACTTAGGAGTCACTTTCGGCTTTCCTTGAGGCTGGTAAATTTGGAGGGACGGATGGTGAAGGTATGGGAGAACTTTTTGGACCTAGACCCCTATTCTCTTAAAAGACATATACGAGGGCTTAGAATGTCTGCATAATGTAAACTAATTTATTCTGGGCGAGAAACATAAAATAATGGAATATCTAAAATACACCAGCATACTCGGGGAAGGTACATGAAAATGAACCATTGCATAATATTGTCGGAATTACATCATCGGTGAAGTGGGGTCACGATAGTAAATGGTTGTAAAGAATTAAAAACCAGTTTTCATTGAGTTTGAGAGTCATAATGATTAATAAGAAGCAGGCTGGATGATTCATAAATATTATATTTGATTTTAACCATCATAACAGCTATAATAAGATTAGATGGAATTTCTTAGAAGACAATAACTATTTTCCAGGCCAGCGTTAAAGGAGCTATTTTTATATATATTTTTAAATATCGACAGAATAAAGCCGTCTAAAATTCGTTTTTAGATGATTTAGGCGTTCATGGTTATTTTTGATTTTTTCTGGAGAGCGGTAGGTTTAGAGGGATGGACGGTGACCCTAGAAGAAAATATCTGCACAATGTTAATTTATTTAATTTGGACAAGAAACATAAAATACCAATATAACTAGAATACACCTCGTAGCATTCTCGGAGAAGTTACATGAAAGGAAACCATTTTATAATATATTCAGTTCAGTCGAGTGGAGTCACGATCGTGAATTGTCATAAAGAATTCATAACCAGTTTTGATTCAATTCGAGAATCGTAATGATTGATAAATAGCACGCAGGATGATTAATCAATACCTATATATACTTTTAACCATCGTAATAGCTATAGTATGACGAACAATTCAATAGAAATATCAGATACCAGGTATTTAACTTAGATGAAAAAAGGATTCCAGATGCCAGGTGCTTAATTTAGGTGAATATAGACTCCTTAAGAGGACGACGCAAACATTCCGCCTGGAATCAGCCTAATGGGAAGATGATTAAGGTACAGATACACAATCATGCTTAATAAGCATGCTCAAAATTAGCATTCTCTTGAAACTGACACATTTGCATTTAATCGCACGACCGTCGGTTATTGAGCATGCTTATTTCGAGCAAGGTACGTACACACCATGCTATGTGCTTGATTTCAGCATGGTGTATCTGTACCTTTATAATGATAATCAGGTCAATTCTGTTTGGATATAGCAAGGTTGCTACTTGCTATTATAAAGAGAACTTGCTATCAGATAGCAATGTTCACGATTTCACTATTCTGATAAAGATATTTTAGCAAGGTGGTCTGTCATTTTAAAGAGATCTTGTTTTTGAACCTTGCTATCTGAGCAAACAGGATTTGAGTACTTGCTAACTATCAAACAACTGTTTAACGTGGAAGAATGGCAGTGAATCCTGTTTTTATTAACTTTGATATTAATTTCCGTCAAACATTTGAAAATGTTTTGGCTGGGTAAGTGCATTTCTGGATTTGTGTGAGTGTAAACTACATCTTTAAAATCAAATTGCAGTCAAAGCTTGCGCCTACATTTTCGACATATCAGGGATTCCAGCAATCCATTTGAGCTGTCTGATGACAAATTTCGCAAATTATTCCGCCTAAATAAAGAAGCTGCAGGTCAACTTATTGTTCAGTTGCAACAATTATGAAGATAAATACATTGTGTTTAGCTTGTTTCTGCAGAAACGTAAAATAAAATCAATTCTAAGCCTGATACGATCCAGTAGTTCCGTAGTGCATGTGCTAATATTAAAATCAAACCTAACGTTATTTATTCGAGCCATTAACAACCACAAACTGTTCAGTTTTGCGGTTGGCCGATCTACTTAATTCAGATTGTGCACATTTATAGAAGACATTCGATTAAAGAGAAGTTATTATTATGGGCAGGTATTTATAAGCGACAAGATGTGTTCGGCTAGTACGTGTTAAATGCACCTGCATATAAGGACTTGGAAATCCATTTTGCTTGGTACCTTTCTCTTTGGAATTTCATATTTCCTATTGATAGAGTAATTATGGTATATTTCATTGAACGATAAATTACTTAGAGAGATTTGTTGACAAATGGAAAGGTTCGTGACAGTTATAAACAAAAAAGTACCTTTCACACTCTACTTCCCACACATTATCAGTGCTAACAAAAAGTTTGTAGTGCCTCTATTCCTACACCATCCTCATAAAAAAAATAGACAATTATCATGGACTTGAATATCTAAAAACTATATTTGAGCGATTTTGAAATTCTGCATTTTACTTCCCACACCAATATCGCGAAAATTTTCGATTTGGTTTTTTGGCGTTTTATGATGTCTACATAACGAAAATCTACGTCACTCTGTCTGTTGGTCTGTCTGTCGGTCTGATTGTCTACCTGTCTGTCTGTCAGTCGCGTTTGTCTAGCCTCGTAATCTCAGTAACCGCTGCAAGGATTATGAGGACATTTGGGTAGCGATATGCTGTAGGATTGCAGTAGGTAATACTGCTATAATTTTGAAAATAGGTGCAGGGGCGGCGGACCTATTAGGAAAAAAAGCGAAAAATCAAATTTTCCTCAAACTTCGTTTTAAGGCGTTTTAGGGGTCGCCGATCATTTTCAACTTTTTTTTTGATATGGGTGAAATTGGGGTGGTCGAAGGGTGGGGGTTGGAAAATTGAAAAATGTGCTATTGTATTTATAACAGGCTGTCTATTGACCTGCGAAAGAAATAACTAGCGGCATAATTCACTTTTTTTTGGTCCATCCGAACATTGCCTTGCCTGTTACAAAAACCAGAATTTTCTTATGTACCTATACATACGATGATCGTTCTGTGTTATGTAACAAGGTAATTATTGAACTGATTTTGAATTTTGAAACGGTATTACAAGTTTCGGCACAGCAGTGATAAAAAGCCAAAAATTATAAAAACAGCTCAAACTTTGTTTTTAGGCATTTTAGGGGTTCCTGATCATTTTTCACTTTTTTTGGGTGAGGGTGAAATTGTGGTGGTTAGAGGGTAGGGGGTTGTAAAACTGAAAAAGTGTTTGAATTGACAATAGGCTCTCCATTGACCTACGAAAGAAGGGTCTAGCGGCATAATGCACTTTTTCAGGTCCACCGGATCATTGCCTATTAAAGAATACCAGGGGAATTTTCTGATGTGTATTCCTGCATACGAGTATTGCCTTAGATCGTTCTGTATTATGTATTAATTTGGTTTAATAGTCGGTGGTGTAACCAGAAATTGATTTTAATGAAATTTCGACGCAGTGTGGTTTCCGTGGCGAGAATGGAAAATACGTACGGTTTTTAGAAATCGTGTCAGTGGCGGTGCATCAGTAATAAAAAAACTAAAAACAGCTCTAGCTTCATATTAAAGCGATTTGGAAGATCATGATAGTTACGTTTCATCCATCTGAAGCTTGCAAAAAATAAAACTGTGTCGTCCTTGTTCCTACAAAGATGCAAGAAACCATTTGCGGGAGTTTCTGTGTTGGATATATATTTATTTGGACGGGCGGGTAATGATTTGGTTGCAAGGGGATCTCAGACTCTCACACAATGGGAAAGTAATAAAATGCTATCACCGTTATGTGTGGGAAGAAGTGAAGAACTGAGTCAATCAACTTGACCCTATTTTATTTTGTTGAATTCTCCTCCTTCACTGGCAAAAGAAAAACGATACACTGTTACCATTTTCTTTACGGTGGTAATACGGTTTAAAAGCTTCATCGCAATTAAGTTAGTAGCTTACACGTTATACGTGAGGACTATAATATGTATATTTCAAATTACTCCAGAGATCAAAAGGAACAATCAGATAAGCCTCAAACGCACGTGGTTGTGCTCCATTTGGCAGTTATACCACGTATAAAAAGAATTGTGTATTTATGCATAATGTTGCTTCATGTCCATTATTTTAGCCTTGAAGATGGAACCATAATTTTCTGAAAGCTTGGAATAAAACAGTATACTTTTACATATTCTGCTGCATACCAATTATGACTGTATCAGCACTTTGACCTGAGTGGATTCGGTTTTGACAAGGATTATTACTTCATTCTTTCTCATAGACCTTAAACATGCATACTTGCAGCTTTTCTCACAGAAGTGTGACATACTTGCAAAAACCCATCATATTATGTCCGCTATGTCTACTATGTCTACTACAGTAGGTACTCTTGTTGCATTTCGTCATGGTTGGTAAAATCATACAGCAGGTTATACTAAATATACTAAAAAGTGTTTGGCCTTTTATCTCATCCTCACTCGTTTGGCTTTTTCAATAAGATTTTCTTAACCATGGGTCACCAAAAGGATCTCTGCATAGTTTACCTGGGCTAACTATTCGAAGCATGCCTTATAAAGGGTGTCCCACGACGACTAAGACAAGCAATATAGGTACCCGAACTGGGCACTAATAGCGAATTATTATTTTGGGGGTGTAAATTAGAACAAATATAGTATCTGTTCTTATTATTGTGCCACCCAATGAGGTATTTGTTTTTGATCACGTGACGTCCGATTCAAAAATGTTAATGGGACACCCTGTATATTTGTGACTTTTTGTGTTCCTTCCGATAAAGCAATTCCAACAAACAAGCACACTTGGGGTCTGAAGTGATTAATTCAAGAGCTACATGTACCTAAAGGACTGTACCACTACCATTGATATAACATGTACCCCTACAGTTAAATTATTTTGGTAGACTTCGAGATGAAGCAAGAGATAAGAAAATGATGGATTTAGTTAACGTTATTCTTATTCATTCATTCAAACGCAAAATGAAACTGATTTATTGTAAAAATAATACGAATTATCTAAAAAAGTTCACTTCTAGCCCTCTACATCAAACTAGTTTCACTGTATGTATCAACACATAGATTGTAAATCAAAGACCAGTTGTATGCTTTCGACAACAAAATTTCAACAGCATGAAATTATGTATTTCCGACACAATATAGGAAGCAGGAAATTTCCTAGTTTTTACCTTTTTTCATGCTGGCAGTCGATTGTTTTTCGGACAAAAGGTCATAATTAAACTTCCGTTTTTCGTCCGCCTATTATGGACTTTATTGTTATCTGATCTGCACCTGCACTTGGTTGTTGTTTATGCGTTTTATATTAAATAATATAATTACGTCATCGACCACATAAGATCACGTTACGTTTGGTATGAAACATGCGCGGGCGTAACTGGAACCTTTGCTATTCAAATTTGTTAAATGTATTCGTCAATTTACATACACTAGGCGCTCCAAAAGATGTCTTCTATTAGCTATATGGTTAAGTATTTTGACATCATATGATAATGATAACACAAGCCTACAAAGACAGCTTGGACCATTAGTCCCTCGATGAGGACCCCTAAACTTGTAATTCGCCTTCAAAACGACAACTTTTGAAAGTGCTAACGAAACGTATCGCATGGCACGTGCGCTCAGTGATTCACTTTGGTGTTCTTGTTGCCGTGCGTTACGATTTTATTATTAATAATAATGATATAATAATATTTATTGGTGTTGGTCATGCAATGCATTTACACAAATAAAAAAAAAGTTCTGTGGATAAACTACTCGGTTATGCTAGTAGCGCCTATGTCAATATACAGAAGTTCCTATAGAACACATATAAAAGCAATTAATAAACACACAAAAACATACAAAGAAAACAATATTAAAATATTAAAACAAGTCACTAAAATCATTGATTGTCGACAAAATCACAAATAGAATAAAACGCTTTTTGTTTGAGGTAAACTATAAGTTTCCTTTTAAAATGCTCAGTGCTTAATGACTTGATTGATTTAGGGAAAAGGTTATAAAACTTATAGGCTATAAGGCTATAAAACTATTCAATACTTGTGGCACATTTTGGCGACACAGTGATTTTCTATAGAGTTTTGAGTATCGGTGTGTGCTGTTTTGAGCTTCTTTGAAATGTGAAATGTTCAAAGTAAATGTTCTTTTTTGAACTTTGAGGTATGTGTGTGATCCCAAGTTAACCTAGCTGTAGGGGTTGTAGTAGTAATTTTTTCCGGTAATACAAACTTTCGGTAAACATGAATAGAAGAATGATGAGTCAACAGAAAGCAGCCCTAGTTGAATCCGTAGAACAACATCCTAAATTGAGCATTCAAAAAGTAATGCAATGTTTTCGTACTTTAAAATAATTTATCAAAGCTGGAATCTGTAAATTCAAATAGAACCTTGTCTTGAAACTCCAATAATCAATAACCTTCCGACATGTCCCACGACGACTAAGATAAGCAACACATCGGAACTAGGCAGTAGTAGAGAATTATAATTTTGGAGGTGTAAGTGAGAGCAAATGTATATTTTCACATTATTATGTTACCCAATGAGGTATTTGTTTCTGGTCACGTGACGTCCGATCTAAGATTATTAATGGAACACCCTGTATATCAGTACCTTTCTGTGTATCTCCCGATAAAACAATTCCAACAGACTAGCACATTTTGTGTCCAAAGTGATTAATTCAAGAGCTACAGGTACTTAAAGGATTGTACCACTATCATTGAGACAAAAAATGAAACGGACACAACAGTAGCAAAATAATTTAACTGCAGGGGTACATGTTATAATCAATCATAATGGTACAATCCTTTAAGTACCTGTAGCTCTTGAATTAATCACTTTGGACACAAAATGTGCTAGTCTGTTGGAATTGTTTTATCGGGAGATACACAGAAAGGTACTGATATACAGAGTGTTCCATTAATAATTTTTAACCGGACGTCACGTGACCGAAAGAAAATATTTGCTCTAATTTACATCCTAAAAATTATAGTTCTCTACAACTGCCCAGTTTCGATATATTGCTTGTTTCAATCGTCATGGGACACCCTGTATATGAAAAGGCCATGGCACGTAAAAAGGTACTTGGGCATTCTAAAAGGTAAGAATGTACGAAATTATTGAGAAGGTTACGAACACAGTCAATATTTCAAAGTCTACCTGATGAATCTGCTTGATAATTATTCGTCACGTCTATTAAACGATTTCCTATGCATACTTGACTCATATTACCTCAACAATTCGGAATTTTGACTTCATCAAATACTATGATGGCCTTGTATATTAGTATGTTCGCTAAATAAAAATCAAATTTCATAGTACTTTCTCAAAATGAATATTTCAGTGCACAAAAAGGGAGTATTTTTAAAATTTAAAGAACAATTTAAATATCTTGGAAACTAATTAATGTATGTCTAGTGAATATTGTATGAAGACGAAAAAGCATAGAATCACTTCTTGGTAAATAAAGTACATGGGGTTACACTAAAAAGGAGAGAAAGTCGTTCTAGCTCACTCTGTATATGACTATGCATCTTCGACCTTTTTTTTACAGCCTGCGTTAACATTAGAGAATATTTTCTGTCCAGGGGTGTAAGAAACCTAATGTTTGATCCACTCCATTTTGATAAAGAGTACGTTCATTTGACATCAATTTGGATATTGAAATTTTCATAATTTTTGAGATACCCTGTATAATATTACAATACCTCACATTGTTAGAACGGGGATCATTAGTATAATCTAAATATGGGATAATATGTAGGGTACCTCATTTGAAAAAATGTATGTTAGCATCACCACGTAGTTGTGTATATATTTATATATAAATATTTTCTGAGCAAGGACACACACACACACAGCAAGGACCATATCTTTCCCTACAACCTTTGGTTGCAACTTTTTTTTGCTATCTTCTACAGTAGCAAACTTATGGACTGGTCCGGTACTAAAAACTCACCTTGTTCAAATATTCACTAAAAGCATTCTATACTTAGCCCTTTAACGATAGCAGTATTTAGATTGTGTTAACGAGTTTCTCTTGTTTCACTTAATAATAATCGTCTCAGTAATTGATATAAATTTGTTTATGTACGCAACCACTTGACATTGTATAATAGACACTTATTTTCAAAATGTTAAACAAACTAACCTGTTTATGCTTCTACTTATTGAAATTTCCATGCCCTTCTATCGGTAATGAATAATGTAAATTTAAAGTGATTATATCACTCAGAACTAGTGCTTACAACACCGGAAAATGTGCTTTTTGTGAAAGACAAGGAGATGGTTTTATTAGAACTACGTTAATTTTGAATTTATTAATTTAGTTAATAAAATTTTTATCATCTTGTGTCTTGTGTCTACAAACTGGAAAATAGCTTCGAAGGTGTATTTTTGTAAAACACCATTTTAATGACAAAATGCCAGATTTGGGAAGCCTGTGCTTAACAAACGTTTCTCATACAGTAAGATGACATTGTTTGGTAAGTAAATGCATCTAAAATCTATAAAAATTGTCATGACGCTCAACTTCAGAATACCAACGTCTCTGTACAATACAATGAAAGAATGCCATATACAATAATAATAATTATATTCTCCTATACATAGCCAAACTATTTAGAACAAGTTTTCTGCTGCTCCCAATTTGTTACATTGTATGATTAATTTGTATGTTGACATTTTTCTAATTGCAAAACAACGTAGGCCCAATATGGCGAAACGCCTAGTACTTTATGTTTGAACACATGTGTTTGTGCCATATAAAGGTGTTAGCTCCTTTTTCATTCCATGGTGTATACAAGGCGATACAGTTTCGTCTGTGGAGAACCAGAGATCAGTCTTGTGGTACAAGTGCACATCGCAATTTACTGGCCCATAAATAAAACCGCAGAAGTAGTAACGAAGAAAGTTTACTAACGTTTCAGTTCTTCCCAAAGTACAAAATGCTTGATAAACAATAAGAAATAAGAGAGAAAACCTCGCATGCATCATATCCCTTGTTCCCTTCTTCAAAGCTGGCAAAAAATCACAATTTGGGTATTCGTTTTTTTTTTATTGAAAGTCATTAAAACATCAATGATTATTGGGTTTAATAGTTGTTACGAGTTTTTTTCTTTAATTTGTCATAATAAAGTAAAATAATAATTTTTTTAATTTTGGAAATTTGTAAATTGTCACCTTTTTACCTTTAACAGTCACGTACGGCGCAAAATGCCCCCATAAGTACTATTTTTTATTATTATTTCGAAAGTGTAATATCTTGCACAGTTTTTAAGATCAGTTTGGAGCTATAGAACCAAGCATACGTATTTTTAATTTTATTTTGAAGGTTTTGGTCTCCTGACTAAGTACAGTGATTTCAAATCTTGGGCCCAAAATGTACTCAATTATTGGTCGTATGTACAGGTTTTCTTTATTGGATATCAAAATAGGTTTAATACTGAGTATAACTACAGAAAAAATAAAAGTCAAAAAAGTAGTTAAAAACGTTTAAAGCTTCTGCAACTAAGCTTTTTTTAGTAGTGAGGGAATTAGCGATTTAGTCACCCCAATAGTTGCCGCTACAGTATCCCATCCTGAGTTCTTTGCGAATCTTGCCTCACAGCACTTCCAGCATTAACTAAACTGCTATCATTGTTTTACTTCGTTCTCCAACCCTTCTATATGTCATTTGTGGTAAATACTCGTACAAAACGTCATTGGTTACTTACGGTAATTAGATGAACCGATGATATCACAAACAAGCGGATTTGTAGCTTTTATTGATTATAAAATTATGAGCAATTTGACTCTGATATTTGATTATTTCAATAACCAACGTTCCGTCTGTCTGTATCACGTTCACTCTTTATGCTGTGGTATCACCATGTCTACCTTCAATTCTTTGCGGCTTTGTTTTATTTGAGCTTAAATCAAAATTTTCTCCAGTTAATTTCCGAAAGTACAAAACAGCAGCCTCATTACGTAAAAATTCACGACAGCGCAGATGACGAGCAACAGCGACACGACTGCAACAAGGCTGTCAAAATTGTAGGTTATGTGTTGTTGTCTGTCACGATGACGTCGTTGCGTAATACGAAATTTGCGTTTGACAGCAGATATTGTGCGATTTTCGCCTATGGCTTGTCGTCTGCATGATAAGGGGCCTAGGTATACACAGTTATACGTATGTATTTCCCATGTTAAAGCACGGATTCTCATTTCGAACAGAACTCACTTGTTTTTCAAACTACATACACAGTATTTCAGAAGGTGATAGTTAAAACCTTAATGAATGACAACTATTTTGGATTTTCTTAAAAAAGTTTTTTAGTGTGCAAAAAGCTCGCCATGCAAAATCATACATTCTTCAAGTGTCTGTAATTCAACAACCAAACACGATATCAAAAAAGGCAAAATAGGTGACAACCTGCAAGCTTTTTTCTTCAATTTGCTTTTTGAATCATTACTGTAAGTTCAAAGGTAACGTCAGGTGCTTGAAAATACGAAATTCATTTTTATAGTTACTTTTGAACTTACCTATTGATTTTTCTCCCCTCATCTTAGACACACACGTTGGAGAAAGGGAACAGGCGGCCACGCCTCCTCGCGAACACGGGAATACGTCTTTTTTGGATTATAAATTTCACGCGCTCTTGGATTAATTTTCAAATAAAACAGGGTTAATGTATGATTATGTAAAGTTTCACATTTTTATCTGTTTTGATGATGCGCTTTAAGTACTTTTCAAATTACTGCCACTACTTGTGCACGCCTGATCATAGGGATTAAGCAAAGTCCCATCTTAAGTTCTTCACGAACTTTGAGATGCATTGGACTATACTCTTTTGTCTTTCCTCCTGGCTCACATTCAGATTTTCACATCCTGCATAAAGAATTTGTCACATCGATCCCCAACTTTTGCAGGTGTGCACTGAACGTCCAATGGCCAGTTATAAATCCAACCACCTTTCGTATTTCCTTCCTGTTCAATCTGAGAGCACCTGCGGTATTAGAACACAAGGGTCTCCTCAGCATGATCTTCACTGAAAAAATCACCCACCAGTTTTTCCAGCACTTTTGGTGCTCATTTCGCACCCAACTCATGACTTCCACTACTTCGGAAATACAAAACACCTTGAGGACCTTGCATTTGAAACTTCTTTGAAAAATAGAAAGAACTGTGCGCTTTCGGGCATAAGTACCTTGCGAGAACTGCTAAAAATAAGGCACGAAACGCTGTAACTAAAAGGTTGTCCCAGCTTTGTTGATATATATTCGATAAGAGAGTGCTTAGTTTGTCAGTGAATTGAACAGAGACTATACAAAAAGTTTACATGAAATTTTGAAGACTATGTGTGAGTGTCTCTTGACTCGTACACAACTCGCAGTCCCTGAAAAATTAGAAGAAGATTATAGTTCAGATATGGAAGATATAAATACGGAAATTTGCAAACTGTTGGTTTTCTCTAACCAAAATTCAATTTGGCGCTTCTTGTAATACTACTCAGAAAACAACTGTAAAGGAAGCTAGAACGTAAGTGTAAACTTATTAACCTATGTTGTCGATTAGCAATAAATAGCATAAGCCAAGAAGGCTAGTGTAGATATGGTATTATACTTATAGAAGCAATCAGTGTACTACTTCAGAATCCCGCATGGTTGATAGTATAATCAAGAGTGCAAAATGCTGTTTATTTATATTTATATAAACGTGACAATGTGATCTGTTCAAGATAATATATTTTGTGGCATCAAAGATAACATTCCATTCCAATTCACATATTTTTAGAAAAGCTATGTAAAAAATGTAAAAAGTACCCTACCTTGATCTAAATGTCTGTGCTATCATCATTGTGTATTGTAGGCTTAACGAAGTACTTGAACATTTTTATCTTTATCATGAATTGTGTTTATTTATACTGGGTTTATATTTGCAGAGCTACGTGCAAAGCAAAGGGGACAAGTGAAAATTTAGCAATGATCCTTAAACGTTTTTTTGCTCTTTTTGATAGGTTTCTTGGAAGATATTATCGGCCAGTACCTAGTTTGGATTAGATTACCTTGCAGTATTTTGATTGTTCAAAGAGATATGAACACGGTTAAAACAGTAAATAGTGCCAACGTTTCATTTTTGTCAAGTTACATGCGTTGCTGCAAACGCAGCCAGAATGCAAGTCAATCTATTGATTAGAAAAAATTCTGTTTTACCAAGGACAATAAAGAACCATAGACTTTTCTATTCATTTATAAAATGTTCTCCTAGACATTGACAAGATAAGCAGTCACCATCTTCCTTCATGGTAGACATGTTGCGGTTACTTGTCAGAAAGCACAAAATTATCAAATGTGGTAAATTAGCAAATGCCTTCAAATATAAAGGCGCACTTTATGATAATAATTTAATAACAATAATACGGCCAACCATCTCGGAGTCAAGCTCAGATAATTGGCTGTTCTATAGCAGTTCAGTAGTTATAACAGCAAAAACGCAAATTCTACACCAGTATATCCATAAATATAACCTCAAAAAAAAACGATGTCAAATCGTGTGTAAATCATGTGTGTAAAATATTTCTGTTTTATATAGATATTATCAATAATATTCACAAAATGTCATTCAAAGAGCACAAAAATACAAGCAAAATAAAAAATGTAGAAATCCGTTGACGTAAACAGTACAACGTAGAACGTAGATACGTCAAAAATGTATTGGGTTGAAGTCAGTATCACTGAGTTGGTAGTATTTCTCATTCAAAGAACTGAGCGCCGTTGCCAAACTCTGGATGCAAATATATGTTTTTATGGGGCTAAGGATACATTCTGTTGAATAGCAGTTGACTTAGACGGCAATTAATGTTTACGCATAGCTCTGAGAGGCTTAACTAATTTTTCTTTCTGTAATTAAAATTAATGAAATCTCTGACGTATAATACAAAAAAATTTTTAATCGTGGTTGGGTTTTACACATCGATCAATAAAATGCGATGTATCAAAGGATCACCCACAAGTTTCAGAAGTTAGTTACATTGGTTGATACCCCACCCGAATAGATTATACCCACTTAAAATATAAAGAAGAACTTTAGCATTAATAATAGAAAAGACTTGTTTCTTTGAAATGATAATTGAGGTAAAATAATACATTTCTTACAACGTCATGACCCTGATCTCTCAAAAAAGAACGTAATAGTAGCAATGCACTTGTGAATCTGGTTCAAGAACCCTGGGTGCGTGTGCTCACAATATCATCAAGCTGTTTACGGTTCTTGGATTACACAACATACTATAGACGCAAATGAGTGTCTGTGTGCAGTTTTTTCAAATGTGGTTGGCTTTAACTGAGAGATAATCGTAAATCAATACAAACATAAAATCAAAAAAAACCTTTAAAAAATAACTGAAATGCTCTAAAAAGGAAGAATAAAACGTTTTCCTAAAATGTTAACTATGGACTTATAGCCCTATTATACACTATTTATTTGATAATAAAAGCTTGTCGCGCAATTTACTTGTGTAGATAAACTAGTACCTGTCTAATTGAGTAACTTGATCTGCTAAGTTTATTTTTTTTATTTCAGTTTAAATAAATACTTATAGGTACTGATGCAAACCTCTCAACAAGCCTTTGTGATCAAATAAATTATGTATAAGGAGGCTATAAGTTGATAGTTAAAAATTTAGAAGAAAATGTTATACAGGGTATCCCAGAATTTCCTTGCCATGTGATATTTTCGTAAGAAAAACGGTTCAAACTGAGTTGCAGTTTTGAAGAGATGATAAGGTCTATCATGTCAATGTCAAAACATTTATTTTGTACCTCATCTCCGGAAACTTTTTTCCAAATAGCACCCCATAGTTTTTCCTACATAAATGATATCCCTGAAAACAAATTTCTTTTTTATCCTTTGTTATTACGAAAATATTACGACTCTTATACTTATGATTTTACGAAAATAAAAATGGTTAGTGTATTAACTCAAAGGCATTACAAGGTTTTAAGTAAAATATTAACTTCATTTATATAGAAACCCCTATTCTATTTGAAAAAAAGTGGATGGTTTAGGCGTTGAAGTACACAAATTTATTCTGTAGCGCTGTATAATAGGACATTCAGTACCCTTGAAGGACCCAGTTAGTTTTCTTTTTCATCTGTTTTTGGTACGAAAATATTACGCCTCAAATAAATTCTTATTTTATTTACCTTGTATGTACCACAAGATTTTAAATAAAATAAGGGCATAATTTGCTATTTGAAAAAAAAGTTGGAGGTGAGTTTTGAGGGTTGAAGGACAAAAAAGGTTTGAGCACATGCTACCATAGAGCCTACGGTACATTCAAAAATACCACTCGTTTTTTCGCTCGAAATTCTTTTGTTACGAGAATATCACGTGTCAAGGAAATTCTGGGACACCCGGTATAGGAGCAACGATTGGACAATGGTCTTCAGAGATGCACCTGTAAAAAAGTTCTAAACCAACCTAGAGATAAAGAAAATGTAATAATAGTGTCATGGAAGAAGTTGAAGGAGACAGGAATCTAATGACATCAGTGATGACCTCAAGTCAAGAAAGGCAATAATACTTTGAAGAAATCAAATTTACCTCATGGCACCAACTAAATACTGATACTTGACAAACATCCACAAGACGTCACCTTAAGACAATGATATATACTACTCGTTTAGTTTAAATTAAACTGATGACTTGCATATATCTATTCATATTGATTTGTTTTAGTAACGGCTCAATAATTATTATTCCAAGATAAACCTGTTAACAATAGTGACATGGTTTTGCTGCATAATCATGTTTTCTTTGCAGCCCTTGACGATCTTCAACAGCGCTTTTTGTTTTTTTCAGAAATTAGACAAATATGGGAGAATTCAAAGAAACCTTGGGGATTAATGAGATCAAGTCCAAGAACAGCAACCTTCCCAAAGCTCTGTTAGCAGAATTCTTGGGAGTACTGCTGTTGAACCTGTTTGGATGTGGTAGCGTAGTTCTTTCGGACAGCAACAAGACCGTCGTAATACCCTTAGCTTTTGGATTAGCAATTTTTGTTGTGGTGCAGGTTAGTATTCAGTAAAATTATTTATAATAATTGATGCCAAATACCATAGATTTTTTAAAATTGTTGTTACTCTTGCAGGACAAGGTACGCAACACTAACTGTCTAATATAAGGGTTGCTCTATATCTACGTCAATCCACCAGTACGCAGACAGCTGTTTCACGCTTATTAGCAATTATCGATTTGCTATAGGTCAACTGACGGAGATAGAGAGATCAGACTTTTCATGTCTATCAGGCATGTAAGCATGTGAGAGTAGGCGGCAGAAAAGATCTGCCTGTGAGGCACGCAGCGTGAAACAGCTGTCTACGTACTGGTGGATTGACGGAGATATAGAGCAACCGTCGTATATCGACTCTCATATGCAGTTGGCATAGAAGCGCGCTCTTCTGGTTAGGTGAAGCGAATGCACCTTTGCGTTCCGCCAAGAAGTTTGCTGCTTTTTAGTGGTGACTTCCTTTGGTTTACTGTTACCTACGGGTACCAGTTGGTGTACAGGCATATCTTTTCTGTCTCCTACTCTCACTAACTGTCTAACTTTTTATTTAACCTTAATACACCTACTGTTTATAATGAATGCTCAGTTTAGAAATGGGTCCTGTGTGTACCAATAAAGATATCTTTTGTAGGCACTTGGACATGTGAGTGGTGCTCATCTGAATCCAGCAGTGACAACAGGCCTTATGTCAACAGGAACTACTCCCATATTACGGGGAGTTCTCTATGTTGTGGTACAATGTTTAGGAGCACTAGCAGGGTCTGGACTATTGAAGGTAAAATTATTAAGATTGAACTTGTAATTGATAGGTACTTTGCCATCTTCGATATATTTCCAGCTAGCAATACAATTGTTCAATACATGAAACACAATTATGTACGCATAAGACAGAGGTTCAAACAGATTTGAAGCAATATATAAAATATCATAATTAAGTCTGCTTTTGGTGCTGCTGCTATGTTAATAAGACTCTATATATTAAGCACCATAACAAAATTCATAGGAATTTATCAAAGCATAAAAATTGAGTGGTCCTCGTTGCAATGTATTTGCAAGTAGACTATTGTTGCCTTATTCTTAAGCATGTAAGGAAGAATCCACATAAATGTAGGAAGGCTTGAAAATATCTTTAAATAACGTTCAATTTGTAGATCACTATAGATATAGTTGTAACTACTTATATGTTATATTTTATTATTTTTGCCAGCTACATCTTTCTAATAAGTAAGTAAACTAATTTTTGTAAAGCCTTTGAAGGTACATAATGAGATATTTTTCAAACTCGTTTTTGAAAATTTTCGATGCAAATAATCCATAAAATAAACGAGGTATCAGAATATTTGTAATATATGATTTATCAAAGCAAATGTAAAGGTCAAGCTTGCTAAAACTTCCCAAAACTCGTTTTATCTGTTTCCACAGCTTTTAATCAAAAGGAGGGAGCAAAGTCATGCTTTTGAAACTTTCAAGTTTCTAGGTACTGAAAATGTCGGTAAATAAAACGGATAAAGTTTCTAACCAAAGTATATGTATAGTTTTTCAGGACCGTTTAGTATGCAGTTTTCTAAATCAGTTTGTTCCATAGGCACTTACTCCAGAAAAACTGCATCAGTTTGGATTAGGAAATACAGCTATCAACTATGATGTTATTACAGCGCTTCAGGCTTTTGGAATCGAGTTCTTTTTAGGTAAGTTCTCCAGACATCAAATAGAGAAATATATTGCAAATCCCATATCAACCTATAATGAGTAGGTGCAATAAAGTTTTTGAGAACTAAAATAAGATTATACTTAGCTTAACCTTGAACATATTTTTCCTTAATCACTTTAAAGCTTTCTGAAGTGGTATTTTCTTGCACATTCCGCAATTTGCATCATTCGACAGGGGTAAGCAGTGAGCAGCTTTTGTAGTTTAGGTAGCACCAATGTAACTTTAAATAATGGCCGTTCCTTACTCAGCAGTGCTGGTCTTTCGCTACTTAGCTTAACTTGCATATATCTGGTAATGTAAGAACTGCAGTCAAGATACTTTTTTTTCGGTAGTGGTGGGCTAGGGTTCAGTTGCCCTAATAGTAGCCGCTCAGCCTTAAGGCTTATTGTGCACCCCCAGTCAGTCAAAGGGAGCAGAGTCCCATCCTTCCTTGCGAACTTTGAGACTCATTAGACTATGCTCTCTGTCTTCCCGCCTGCTCTTCATTCAGATATGAGTTCTTGCTTTCACTCAAGGCAGGAAAGTCGAAGATAACATGCTTAGCTGTTTCCTCTGCCTCGCCGCACTTCCTGCGTATTGGGTTTGCCACTGGAATCTCCAACTGTTGCAGGTGTGCACTGAACGTCCAATGGCCAGTTATAAATCCAACCGCCTTTCGTAGTTCTTTCCGGCTCAATCTGGGAGCGTCTGCGGTATTAAAACACGAGGGTCCCCTCAGCATCCTCTTAGACTGAACAATCTCCACTACTTTGTCCCAGCGTTTCTGGTGTTCATATGATACCCAACTGGTGACAGTTGTCACCGACATGTTGGTTTTGGTCTGATGAGAGGGAGTTCCGCTGGTATCTGCTGAAGATATTGATAGCTATTCAGGGTGATTACTAAGTTAATATTTTTTTACTGTATCTAGGACTAGTTCAAAATAATGTGTTTCCGAGAACAGAAGCATAAGCAAGATACAAAATAAACAAAAGCAAATCTAGGCTAGTATAACTCGATGCACCCACTCCATTTATGTTCAGTTTTTTGCTCGGACTTTTGTCTTATGGATCAAGTATTATACCGATCAGTTTGTGTAGTCGCCACTTTAAATTGGTTAATTCAAAAATAGCACATTACTATGAAAGCAGTGAACTTGTGGATAATGTTGCTTATTTATCTTTAAAGTGCGGCTGCTGCTTCAAGATTATTTACCTTGAGGATAATTGTGACAACATTGAAGTTATACAGGACCGTATTGGATACGGCCTTTATACACAGTTAAAAAAAGTATCAACTAAGGAATCACCCTGTATAATAAGAATCAATATGAGTTCTTAGCAGGCACCAATTTAATATTTTTGCTTCTTTAATAAAAAAGGTGTCAGCCAAATATGTGTCGTGTTTCCGTTTTTCCAGGCTCCATTAATGAATGTTCAGACCTTTAATGAATGAATTAAAGAGAGAGAGAGGCTTTCTGGTGGCTTTTCAGTGCGTAGGCCTACAAACGGGCCCTTTTGCACCTCTCCTCCAAAGGCGAGGATGGCCTTGGGTCCTGCTCGTCTTATATCTTCAGGTTCAAGAACCCTTGAACCGAGTATAATCTACCTGTGACACCCAGGAGGTTCAGAGCGACATAGAATATGTGCCAAGGATTCGCGCCACAGCGTGTATACGTCGGATCACTTGCCACCGCCATCACATACAACGTTTGAAGGTGTTATGGCTGGATAGCAGGCCCAAAAGGCACTTTAGCCGGCTTCTATCCAACGAGAGACAGAACCGCCCCATCTAGGTCAGAGGTCCTAAAATAAGTTCTATAGCTTGACGGAGATGTTCAGAGATTTCTCTCCATCTCATAAGATGCTGATTTAGCAATCACAACTCTGTTTTTCTTCTAATGGCCTACTACTAATACCAGACCCAAAGTTGGCTCAGGACCCAGGAAGTTATTCCTCGACCCTCCGCTACTTCATTGCCACCAACTCCAGATTAAATCGGCACCCACGTAAGTGACACCGAATTATCATCCCAGACCTTTCTACATTTCCAAACGAGCCTTAATGTATATTTGGACTTTAATATTTTTGCACATATTTTGATAACTTTCCATCCAAAGAGCCAGCATCTACTTTATCCATTTACTTGATGATTATAAGAGGCTAATTTGATTCACAGGTTTCATCTTAGTTCTTACTGTGTGCGGAGTTTGTGATCCCAACAAGCCAGAAATGAAATCAACCGCTCCATTAGCAATTGGTCTGGCAGTAGCTCTGGGACACTTGACCTGTATGCCATTTACAGGAGCCAGCATGAACCCAGCCAGAAGCTTTGGTTCTGCTGTCATTGCCAACATTTGGGATGATCATTGGGTGAGTAAAGTAGTGACATTGATCTGAAATAAGAATACAGTCTATCTACAGGACATCTGTTTCGCTAACTATGTTAATTTTGTTTTGTTTCAGATCTTAATCAGAAAAGTACATGCTCATTTATTTTATTTTGGTGTAACTTACATACTAGATTAACGGTATTGACGTAATGGACTTAGTAAAGTTTTTAACTGTTTTTGAACATATTCTGGTATTTTAGTGCCGTTATTAAAAAGAGAACAAAACCCCCTATCAAATGAGCCTAATGAAAGGATACATTGATATTGAGTAGAAATCAACTGCTTTTCGTTGCTCATTTGTTTTCTGAAACAAAAACAACTGAATACTACAGTATTGTGAGAATAAATCTTAAACAACTTTTAAATAGAAAATATTTGTACAATCATTATGTGCTGAGATATGTGCTATATTCCATACATAATGAGCAAACTGTATAATTAAAACCTGGTTAGAACAGCAGCTATACTAGAAATATTAATGCTTCCTGCAAACTATGATTGTAAAAAATGCATGTTGTAAATAGTCTTGTAGTGTCTTGTTTTATATATTATCATATTAACATTATTGCTTATATCTAGGTCTATTGGGCTGGCCCAATTTTTGGAGGTATAGCAGCAGCTCTTCTGTACAAGCATGCGTTCCAAGCTCCAAGCCTAGGTCCACTGAAGATCATCGAGAGGTATACAACAGTTGTAACGGACGAAAAAGAAGTGAGTATCCAAGTGAATTGACTTGATATTAATTGAATATACTTGTAGATATAATTTTTACACTTATTCACGTCTGTCAACGTACGTTATTTGGCATAAAGGTCTAGGAAACAGCCCCTGGGAAAGCCTCAGGCATCTTTTTGGTGTTAGACAGCAATCCTCACCATCCAATTTTTTGTGCTATACAATACCTAGATAAGACCTGGTCTCAGGTACTATTCCCATGTTTGGAGGCAGAAGAGTGATTCAACTAATGGCAGCTATTGTCTTCGCTTTCTTATCGGTGGGTGACCTGACATCTTCCCACTTCCCATCAATTTGCTGAAAAGCTCCGTCATTTGAGTTCTCGTCCACAATTCTGTCACTCTTTGAGACTGAGGGGTTTATTTAAACTGCTAGGGGAAAGTTGGCTAATACGGGACAGCTAACGTTAATTGACTCGAAACTCAAGTCATGCTACTGACACCTACCCTTTGTTTAACTGTTACTTAGTCGTTTATTTCTTTCCAAGCTTAAATGTTGCTGTTTCTGAATAGTTTGAGGATAACATAGAAAAAATCATATTTGTAATCAAAGGTAAAGTATCTTGTTTTGCCTACCTGGTCGGACAAAATGGGGTAGTGTTTGCATGTCAATAAAGAAATGCTAAAGTAAAATATATTTATCGAACTTGAAAACAAAAAACATTGTGCGACTCATATTTATAATAAAAGCATCTTAATATGGACAAAAATCGCACCAGCTCAGCCCGCCCCATCGATTTCAACCCCGACGCTTGCTTCGTGAGCTCAAAGTCGACAGTCTTGGCGCATCACCCAACCGTCATATATACAGTTCGCTGTTGTTCCGAAGCCTAAGAACCCCTTCGACGACCTGTAGCATACTTTCCTCATTCGATTCTCCACGGGATAGTATCCGGCTTTATCCGACCGCTTAGTGTCTCATTTTACCCGACTGCACATCTTCAAATGTTTTTCAAAATATTCACAAAAAGGAAATTGATCACAAAACAAAGCTAATTACTTACAAAAGCGAAAAAAAAGAATTGCCTTTATTTAACGTGCTTGTACGTGACCAACTATCCACAAAACTATATAACATAATCCTCCTTTTTGAAATTGTCACTTGTAACTCACCACAGATTAACAATCAATTAGAATAACCACCTGCTACATCTGAACATACTTTGTTTACATCGCTTATAACCAGAAATTTTCAGATTGGGCTTCTTATTTAGAAATAATAGCCGGTATTCCGTTTTACAAGACTATTCTGTTTTGGCTAACCTTCCCTTATATTAGTTCATAATTTGATATCTAGAACCCTATCCTTTTCACTGGCCCATCAATGAAGTACCACATATATTTGAAGATTTTTGCGCAAGTTCCGGCATTGTATGTATTTTATCTGTAAAAAAATTTGACAAAAAATAAATTTGGGATAAGTGACACTATTTGACAGTTGTGCCATCTTTTGTTTTTTGTGACCTAATATTTTTTACACATCACTGAAAGCTCATGACTATTGTTAAGCAGTATAAGTACAGCATACTAAACAGTCAGCAGAATATCTCTGAAGATTCTCTAGATAAAAATGGTTCCTACCAGAGGTTGGTCTTGACAGCGCCATTATGGACTGGAAGTCTGGGTAGGGATGCGAAACTAATAAAATGTATTTATACCGATGCCAATTCATCAACCTTGTTTTTTTGTCAAGTATGGATACTCCCCGATACTTGAAGACAAAGTGTCGATTCTGTTAAGTATACGTAACCACAACAGTTTAGTAATTACTATAAAAACATAGGCTTGTATAAAATTTAGCTCAAAAGCGTGCTGGCTGTTGTTATCTATCAAATCAATTAAGTCATCCTAATCGATCCGTAAAAATAGTGTCAATCGGACATAATTCAAGATTTTCAAAAATATTATATTAGTATTATATTATTTTGAAAATTACGCTCAAAATATGATTTTTCCAATTTTTACTTTATTTGTAGCAGTGGGCTATGGTTAATCAACTATAAACAATAAGCATTTAAGCAGTTATTACTCTACAAGAGACTTCCTACTCAAATTCGAAAAACAGAATCGAAATACATTTTTTTAATAATAATGTCTCATTAAGATGATGAATATTGTGTTATTCTAATATTGAGTAGATAATGGGCTATGACTCATGTATTAAAAATAAAAAAGCAAATCTGTAAAACACTTGCGAGACTTTCAGCTCTCAATTATTTTTTTATTAAATATAGCTTTGTTCTTTCTGTGTTTTCATTTTAATTACTGTCAGTTTTCTATAATAATGGCAGCTTAGATATCCAGAGAGATAGCATCCGTTTTCAGATATTTTTGCTCGTCTAAAAATAAATATAGTTAGGTACGGATCCTATATTCAACCACGTCCTAAAACTTATTCCAAAGAGAATAGGGAGCAAAGGGACACAAACGTAGTAGGTTACATAGAAGCAACGCATTCATCATCTTGTAAGCACAAAGAAGAAGCTGTGGGGGTACAAAAATCAAATGCAGAAATAATTCTAAAAAAATACTATTACTACTATCCATACAAGTTTAAGATACTTCAATATTTGCACAAGATCCAAGTTTGGTAATTTTTAATCGCCATAACATGAAGGAGACCAATAAGCTTTTCAAGTGCCATTAAAAGAATAAAGAATTGTGCCAGATCTGCATTCGAGAAAATAGTCTCCAACTTGAACCAACATCACTAAAAGCACCTCGTTGTTTTTAGTTTATATTCTGATTCAAATTAGAATTTAATAGTGTGTTGATATTCATCAGATATAATGTTTGGTTTTAAGCAATGTGATACTATAGGTACTGAATATTATCACAAACAGTTGCTAATAGCGTATAAAATACTATTAAATAATTGAGTTTAAAAGTATTGAGTATCTTCTATCTTAATAATTGTTTATTTGGATATTGTTTTTAATAGATTAGTCATGGCCTACTGCTATAAATAAAGTAAAAAATGAATGTTTGAGCTTAGCTTTCAGAAAAAAATTCATACTAACATATATTTTTGTAAATCTGGAATTATTTCCGATTGACCTAAAAAATAATGTACAGTGTGTTCCATTTAAAAAAATATATGTTTGCTTCATAACTGAAAAACAGTTAGAGTAAGAAAAAATCAAACTACACCGCTTGATTCTACAGAAAATATTGTATAAGACTCTTTTTTAAACTTTTCAATAAGATAAAAGACAACCGAGATACGAGGGTGGTCTCAAAATCGATAGTTTTCCATTTCACCGTGTATCTCAAAAACCAAGAGGGCCATGATATTCTTATTGACAGCATCTTTAGTTTCACAAAAAAAGTAGTACACTGTTGCAAAAACCGCAACTCTCTATCTTCAAAAATAACCGAGATACCCCGTAAAGTGCCCAAAATGGGACACCCTGTACTTACCTTACGGGATCATTAGGATATTTCCGATATGAGAAAACTTTTTCTGCAATTATAGTACTTGTTTCTTCAATGTTTGGCAGCCCACACACTTCCAGTATATCGTTATATCACATTTTGTCTCAGCAAATACGAGCATCGACCTTGCGTCAATGGTGTCCACCAACGTATATGCCCCTTTTGGCAGACTCTAATCTAAAATAGCGGAATGAGCGGATGGTTGCCGTCAACCTAAAATATTTTGCTGACTGTTCATTTCTTTCCCAAATTCTACGTTAACTTCCTTAATCCTCTTTTGTTTAAGCTGAAGAGATTAGATGGGGCTAGAGACGATTTGGCTTGAGAGTCCTCGAACTGCATGAAGACTATACATCACCTCGTGCATCCAGATGTTTATCATTATTTATAACAATTTCACAACTATTTAAATGTTAGTTATTAAGTTAGCTATAAGTGTAAGGATTGAATACTCAAAAATGCTTGCTCCTTCGAATAGGACTCTTCTAATGTTGCTACATATACGTCTTAAAGGTTGATGTGAAAATTTTGATAAAATTTCCCTTTCCAGACCTTGAAGGTTTCGTACTGTACTACTTGAGATACTCATTTTTTTAGTTTCTAGAGTATATCCAGGGAACAAAAAATACAACCACCTAAATACTGCACACTTCATCTACACATACAAACAAATAGGAGAAGCATTGCAACATCATTTGTATTTTTGTTCACCAGACAGCCTACATTACATTGCTAAGCTTTTGAAAAGAGCACAAAGGGCTTCGTGTTTTACGAAATCATACGCTTTTTGCCTGGCCACTGTTTATCGTTTATTTTTGTCCTCTTTCTCTGGTATCCTTAGTACAGGAATCACCGATTCAGGGACATAATTTTCCTTTGCAGTTAAATGAGGAACCTTCGCATTTTCAACAAGCTGCGAAGGTCATTCTTGACGACACTCTGCCAGATTGCTGGATTGGACAATGAAGGCACTGTACAGATGGCAGTATTGGTTATCAACTTCACAGCTGCCAGACCCCGTTGTGTAATCACAGTGAAGAGATCAAATAGGCAGAACTGAAAAACGGATTGCGGGTTGCAACATTTGTTTATTTATATAGAGAGCAGATGTTCACTAAATCGGTGATTCCAGATGTTGACATTGCATTGTTTTAGAATATCTAGAAGGAACAGCTATTTAGCTAACATATCTAGGTATATCACATCCCTCATGGGTTCTTTCCGAGTCATCAGAGAAAGAGATGCAAATTAAAATATTTGATTACATTTAAGTTTTTGGGTAAAATCAACATTATTGTTTTATCAATTCACACAGAATGTATAAACGTTAAACTATAAGAAATGTCATTTTGGTACTGCATACATACAGCGCCTAGGAAAAGCTTCTGTTACGACACGATAACTGTAGAAGTCTAGTAAAATGCTATTTTATCAGTCATCAGGAGAAATTTAACAGCTGTAGAGCGCAAACAATTAGAAAAATTATTCTGATTCAGGTTATATATAGTTTGGCAGAAATTATGAAAAAAACTAGCTATTGATATGCTATTGTTCAGAGTAATTTCACATCTGAGAGCTAATTAATTTCTCGATGGGACGAATTTTGTCTGGTTAGGCTAACTGGAAAGACTAGTGTAGTATTTTTTGTTGCTGTATGGATGTGTTCACAACATGAATGTTTCAAAGGCAACACTTAGGACTTCTGCTGTTAAAATAGTTAAAAGACGTTTCAATTAATATGATCTTCGGCTGATTTGCTGCGTGATATTAAGATTGCTTAGCTTAGCTTAGCTAAGCTGCTGTTGAGCAGCCTAAGAAACAATTTATACAGCCATGGCCATGTCAGCCAGTTTATCTGATGTACCTTAAATATGTCAAATTAATCGAAACGTCAAAAAAAGCAATGTTTATGTACAACGAAAGCCCTAAGTAACACCGCTAAAACAATTCTATGTATTAACGACTTTTTCAAATAAACGATATCAAAAATATCAAAATCTGGATACTATTGTTCCATTCTACCTGAAGCAAGGAACGCATTTCATAATACTGGTGTACCATAAAGTAGTAGTATCCTTTTTATGGTCAGCCTCCCGCAAAGGCTAAAGCCTAGGGCACTGTAGAAGCTCTACGCGAGGCTGAGTGTCTGTGCACGTTAGATTTGAAATGCTGCAAGTTGTGGCTGCCGGCGAAACAAATTCCCCGGCAGCTCATTCTAGAGCGTCGAAGTTATCCAAAAGAAGTAATGCTGGAGAAGACTAGTCGGGGAAGTAGGGACCTCGACCTGGTATAAGGATGACCTCGCAAGAGCCTCTCTAGTGTTCCTCGTTCGGACGGCCTTTGGTGTTATTATCTAGGACACCTCACTCGAACACCTTCCGTGATAAAATCTGTAAAACAGGTACAGGAAGGTGGCTCAACTATTGGGCGACCCTCCATTTCCTCAGTTTGCCAACTGGGATTACTAGCCAACGGAGACTTCTTTGTCAATGTTGTTTCCCGAGTTTTCTGCACGTTAAACTGTACTTTATATACTAGTCCCCACTCGACAATTGTTTTGATATCTACGTGATATCTGTGAGGGATGTTGCTGTCGGCGACGTACCGTCTCCTAGGATGATAGCGAAGCTGTAAATTGGATTGGATATTACTTCCAGCAGCTCGTTGATGTACAGCAGTGTAGTGGATAGGGAAGATCCCTGAGAAACACCGGCGTTTATTGAAAGTAGGAGTGATGAGGAAACGAGGCGAGGCAAGTAAGCCACCTTTAGCCATTTTAGACAACCCCATGGAGCAAACACTGAAATCCTACAACCAAGAAACCTCCTTGCCGAACCTACGATGAAAGTCATACTTCTCCCTGAACTCCGTCGTGCCCAATATCTGAACCCTGAGGTTGCGATACACAGCACATCTGCCCAGGAAGTGGAACGCTACTTCGTGCTCCTCCCAGCATCTGATGAGTGACAAATGTCTATTCAGCCAGCAATGGCCTGTGAGAGCCCCACCAAAACGTTTAAGTGTCTCTCTTCCTCTTATTCAGAAGCCATAGCGTACGGACCAACACACACAATAGAGTCAAATTCTTGTGACTTGCTAATTCGTCAAGGGCGTCAATGTTGTGCTGTAAAAGCCACAGCTAGATTTTTTGGCGTGATGGAGTTAGTCACGTCCTCAAGTGTGGAATGAGCTGCCGGGGAATTTGTTTCCAGGCTGCTACAACCTGCAGCGTTTCAAATCTAACTTGCACCGACACTTATCCTCCCGCAGCGCTTCTACAGTGCCATGGATATTTTATCAACCTCTGTTAGCATTAAAACCCTTACGTCGAATAAAACTCTTTTCTTCTAAATAAGACTTATATTCAATAGTTACATTCAAAAATAAAAGTTACACTTATTTAAGTTCTTTGGTAATTACAGAATATTTACAAAAAGTAAAGTAAATCACAAAATATCATTTTGCTTTATATAACTACATGAAATGTAAGTACTAATCTAAAGTATTCACATTTAAAGTGCCCTACACGTACCTATATTCTAAATATATCTAAAAAGCTGTGACATTGGCTTGCACTATAATCACTGGTTTCATGCAATAAACTCATTGCTGGATGCATGGTCTGTGTTGGTAAAGTTTTTCTGATGGTTATGTGAAGTTATAAGAAGTAAAGATATTCCTGTCTCACATCACCTAGGATTTAAATATCTACACTATAAGTAAAAGTTGAATATCTTCACTAAAGTTGTCTCAATCTACTAGCTACCAGTGATCATAGTCGCCAACATAATTATGTCTTAAATTTTAATAAATAAGTCAGTCAGGTACTTAATTCAAAGTATATGTTGAAATGCATATAAACTATGATATGTCCAAAACTGCCTTCTTTTTTATATGTTCCG
This sequence comes from Callosobruchus maculatus, assembly GCA_951848785.1. Lineage (NCBI taxonomy): Eukaryota > Metazoa > Arthropoda > Insecta > Coleoptera > Chrysomelidae > Callosobruchus > Callosobruchus maculatus. The sequence goes on along the minus strand of CATOUR010000110.1, from coordinate 5,177,057 downwards.
CTGCCATAAACTCGGTAAATCTTACAACATACTCTTAGTGATAAACTTTGAAATTTTTCAATTTGAAACAGTCACTTAATACCGTTATTGTCAAAAATATATTATCTACAGTTAAGAATAAATAAAAACTATGATCCAGTCAAAATAGTTTAAAACTGTTCCAACGTAGCCAAAATTCTGTCTCATAATAAAGTATACAGAGCTGAACTCTATAATAGATATGGCTTTTCTGCTGCAGATATAGAAAAACGTAACAAAGTATATAAACAGTAAACTAGCTTTAGGTAATATAGGGTAGATGTGCCGAAGGTCTACACGATGGATGTATGCAAATGTAGATCAGAAAGATACCACTCAGGCTTGTCTGATTTACATCTAGGGATTGCAGATCAGCTGTTGAATGTTCTGTCTCTTTAGAAATTTTGGTTATGTCTTAACACTTATTTGGACTGGACTACTAAATTACCGAATACCTACGAAGTATTTCTTATGAGGCCATTTAGCTAACTAATACTAACGTCTAGACGTATGAGTATTCTATAATTCTGAGAATGAATCCAGTACCTGGATTTCCAAAATGGAATATAAAGGGGACTAAGGGTGACTCATTTATCTTGAGTAGGGTGATACTGATGATAACACAATATTTCCAAGAAGGCCTAAACGAATTATGTAGAGCTGGTTATGACTGTAATGACATACAAGGTTGCTTTTTGTTGAAGTTTAGAATCTTAAGTGATGACCATTTGAAACCCGAAAATAGAGGGAGCACATTTCATGGCACGGTATAAAGGATCAAAAGATTTGTGGTAAATCTCGTAGGTGGAAGTCCTTGGAGTCACTGGATCTGGCAGCAAATTTTCATAACTAAAAATGGCGAATATAATATTATAGATGAAATCTGAGACTTTTGTAAGATTGCCGATTTACGCGAAAATTTGTATACAGATTTTTTTGGGCCCAATCCATACGTTTCCAATATGAATAATTCAAGAGGTCGATTTTCAACGTGATGCTGAAGTTTAACAAAACCATCTTTGAGTTTTGCAAATCAGGTGTCTAAATTTGTGATGGGTAATTCAAAAAAATATCTTAGTGTTGATATTTTACTTCTAGATAATGAAGAAGACGATTTATGGTCCGTAATTCAGATGTCTTAATTTTAACGTAGCCCTCGAGATCGTGCTACCTTTAATGAAAGCTTTATTACATGGATTTCGATCGTCCAATCCGGAATCACATTGGCTCAGTATAAATGACTCACCCTGTATATACCAAGACAACTTCATTGCTGGCAACACTGTGGAATATATTTATTCGTGTGTATTATAAGATGATCTTTGGTATTTGTTGGTTGGATTTGGTAAACGTCTCACTAGTTATCTGAAAGTTGCACATTGGAACCCAGAGCTTTGATACGAGTTTTCAGGCTGTTCGCACTGAAACCTAAAACTATTTGTTCGAGCGAAATTTCACACAACTAGATTATCAAATCGTTAACAAAAAACCTTTTTCTCCTTTTATTGTTTTGATATTTAAATTATTTCGATATGGGAAGGCTTGGACCTATTACCTCATTTAAAATATTTTCTAATATTATCGCATTCACAAACACTACACAGTCCGGGCTTAACCGCTTGGGAACTCAGATTTTTCAAACTCTATACATTATTAACGATTCTCGTATTTTCATATGAAAACTTATACTAAATTTCAATGTTTTCAGAACATTGAAATAGAAATATTACCAACGTATTTAGCTGAACCTTACAATCGCCACCTTTTAGGTGAGTGTAACTTTCAATAAACTAGAATCACGAACAGCATGTTCATAAAATAGAGCTTGTATGCTTACCTTCTTTTATCTTAAGACATTCGTTAACTGTATTAAAACAGGCTGAATTTGAAAGAATTTCTTAAGCACGTCACTGAGCCTTATGTTTTCTGTTAAATACGAATTTAACTGCACTATCTGCTCCACCATATGACATATTTACTTCAAATATGATATGAACAGATCTCCCAGTTTGTCGTATGTACCATTTACTACAACCAGTGCAGCTATTTGTATATTCTGCACCATTTTAGATTGACAGTCATATCATTTAGGTTACATAATAAGATTTTGATTTTTACCAACTGATATGAAGTTCTACACCTGAAACTCATATGTCTGTCATACATTTTCTTCGGTCTTTCTGTTGTATCTGTTGTGGTGTATAGTATGTTTAAGCTGTAATTTTTATCCAAACTCTAGACAAAGTATGTATCTTAGCCATTGACCATGTAGAGTATTTTATGATTACAACACATTTTTGAGTTTTCAAAATCCCAATTTGCTTCCCTCCCAAAAACAGATGGATTTTTTTTGGTTTTTTTACCAACTTCTCTGCTGCCAGTGCGTCGATTCCAAAAATTATAATAGCATTACCTACTATGACCCCATCATAATCACAGTCTAAATATATGCAGAGGTTACAATATAATTTCAAAAATTATTTTTTGCCTAAGATAGGGCTGCATTCAGATAAAGCAGAAAAGTACAGGACAATGAAGATCTTACTACGAATACAACAAATGTTTCAGTTTCACAGCTCCGTATCCTCAATCTACCCCTAATTTACACTCTCTAAAAATATTTAGAAAACGATCAGCTAAAACCGAAGTTTTTATATTTACAGCATTTTCATTATTCCTGCGCCACCACTGACAGGATTTCAAAAAATCATACGCATTTTCCATCCTTGCCATGGTAAATGTCTGTGTCGGAGTTTTACTAAAACCAAAACCAATTAAATTATTTCTAGGCTACACAATTACATGCTGCAGTTCCTGAGATTACGAGTCTAGAAGAACGCCAACAGACAGACCGACAGACGGACGGACAAATAGACAAAAATAGGTGATATGGGTTTGTGCTATAGATATCATAAAACGCCCAAAAAGCATATTATCCCCTCCCCGCGATCACAGTACCTACTCCCCTTACCTATCGGTGTGAAAAGTAAAAGGGACAATAAAATACAGTTAGTTAGTAGGACCAATGAATATGACTAGGTTACAAAACAACACCAAAAAAACATTTCGCGATTCCACAATCTTACAGTCTACAAAATAATATAATTTATGTGCAACTGTGATAGAAGGTCCTTGAATGTTTGAAATTCGAAACTGTATGCAGTTCACTGATATATCAGGGGGGTCGAAAACTTGATAACCTAAAGGTCTTGTGTAGCTCCAACTACTGTGTGAGGTACCCGAAGGAAATGTTTAAAGCGATTTTTTGAGTTTAAGCGCTTCAGAACTAATTCGTGATGCAGTGAACTTTAAAATTTACGCAACATCTTAGAAATGGTACAATAAGGATGAAGCTCCTACTGCGTATAATTTGTTGTTTGAATCTCTTTTATTAGAGATCACGTGGTTGTCTGATAAATCCTTCCGATGGGTAATATATGCTCACTTAGCAGAATATTACTTGTGGCATTACAAACTAAGCATAAATCTAGTTCAAATATCCATTGAAACTGCTAGCGAACTCAATGATGTGTCGGGTTTAAAAAAACTGGTTCGATCGCTGCTTAGGTAGTGTAGTCTTTGCGATTGCATTCGATTGTTATTCCGCTTTCAAAATTTATCAAGTCGCCTCCACGTAAATCGACGGTAGATTCTACTATACTTTAAAATAAACTGTGTCGCTCAAACAATTGTCAGCATGATACGTACACAATTACTTAAAATTCTACAGCACTATTGTCTCTCACTCTCTAAAATATTTCCAATGCATTGTACTCCTCAGTTTCGATCATCAAATTGCGTCTTGACGAAGTACGTGGTGAGCGTCCCTTTTCCTTTGACGTAAGTAGGCCCTCTACATTCACATTGGTATCCGGCATTCATTAGTATCGTAGCAGTGACATCTGTAGCCTGTATCCTTCCCAGTACTCCACATGAGTCCATGCGAGAAGCGACGTTCACTGTGTTGCCCCAAATGTCGTATTGAGGTTTCTGGGCCCCTACCACTCCAGCTATCACTGGACCATGGTTCAGTCCTGGAGGAATAACAAACAGCATATTAGTGTTCGCAGAAAAATTGGGTGATATTATAAATATACTGTGTGACATATTGTGACACTTAGTAGGCGTAAGTATATTTTATTATTATTTTAGGAAACAATTTTTTAAATCCATTTACTGACAGGAGAATCAGAAAATTTAACATGACAATTTAACTGCAAACTATCCAGTGGACAGGTCTCAGGAGCAGGAAAAATCGAGGAGTACGGGAAAGTTACTCTCTAGGCACGACTACCACCATCTTCGAAGCAGAAGTAAATGCAATACCCTCTGCTGCTTGCAAAGAGGAAGTGAGAAAGGGCACGAAGCAGAGAGTTTACATTTGCTCTAAAAGCCTTTTGAGCCTTCTGCAGACCCAAAACCAGGCCAGAGGTCAGGAGTGCGGAGAGAGGCTGGAGAGCTAGCTAAGCTGGAGGAAGTTACCTTGATGTAGGTCCTGGTTCATACGAGGGTTCCTGGTAATGAGAAATTCAATGGCTGGCCAAACTCGACATCGGACAACAGTCTGTTTTCGCGGAGCCCAATATAGGATTAAGTGGGCAGCAGGTAATGTCAGCCCTTAAAAATTTATATAAGGTAATATAGATGAACAGTGGAGGCAGAGTGAGGGATGCAAAAAACCAAACATTTTATAACTGGACTGAACTCATCTAGGCTACGGGTAGGCTGATGGGTAATCAGAAACCTCACGGGTGTTCTGACGGAACCTGCAGGCTCAGGCGGCATCTATCACTATTAGGAATTGAAAAAGAGAGAAGACCTTATGTATGGGTTTTGAAGAGGCCAATGAAACGGCCTACCGCTTCCTTGCGGAATACCAGTTGCTAGACGGACTTAGATAAGAGATCCGATAGATTCCAGCCAGAGGATTACCCTCCCTAAGCGGGCCTGACATACTAGCCTTTGTTAAAAGGTCGGAAAGGTTTGGCAAGAAGGTGGGGGTAGGTAGTGATGGCTGTGAGGTGACATTTGGGGATGGCAGAAAGAGAATACTGGGGCGTACTTGCCAGGTGGGGCCTACCCACATCTACTACTACTAACTGCAAACTTTTTTAGTATTCTGCTCTTTAAGCTACGAAGCGACTAAAGTTGTTGACGTTAAATCCCCTGAATTTGAGAACATTTTAGGATACCTTGAGACAATATTATAAAGTTTTATGGAAATAACTGATATGATACTTTTTCTCAATAAGAAATTACTTATTCTTATTGCGATATGAATTTTCCGTTGCAGGTCTTGAAAATAACAACATAATGGAGAAAAACAGAAATGGGTCGCGATACCAACAAATTAGTTGCCTTAGAAGCCTTTTAAATTACCATTTGCATGAAATCTAGGCGGTGCGAGTGGGGTTCCAGGTTTGAGTCACGATGCAGACTTAATGATTTTTCTTTGTTCTAATTTTTATGTATATTCCTTGTTGTACAAAATATATTTGTCAGGAAAAATAAGACTTAAGCATTATACATTATTATGAAATACCTAAACCCAGATTCTAAGTGAAGAAATCTAGGCACGGGTAAGGCTAAAAATAACTATACTATATCAAGTCAAATAATAATAATAATAATAAACGACTTTTATTAAATATTAAACAACATATTTTAACAAATTTTGTTATACTGATGGCGGCATCTAGCCTAGGGCTATTCAATTCAACCATCATATGTGATGTACACCAATAATTATAATTATAATTATAATTACGTGGCTGTGTTAGATTAGATTTATAAAAATAGTTATATGTATGTAGTCCAGCTATGAGATATCAAATCTTTATAAGTCAGATTCAAATGCATGCGTTAAGGTTTAAAGCTATTCAAGTCATCGTGACATTCACTACTAGCAAATATAGTATCTTTTCCTATTAAATTTATCTATCTAATTAAACTAATCACTCTAGACCCCAAGTGTGTGAGTCTGTTGGAATTGTTTTATCAGGAGAAACACAAAAAGTCACAAATATACAGGATGTCCCATTGAAAATTTTCAATCAGACGTCACGTGACCAAAAACAAATACCTCATTGGGTGACACAATAATAAGAAAAGATACTACATTTGCTCTAATTTACACCCCCAAGATTATAATTCGCTACTACTGCCCAGTTCCGATATATTGCTTGTCTTAATCGTCGTGGGACACCCTGTATATAACAATCATTTTAGATAAATACCCTGATTTGTTATTTACTTATACTCACCGACTCTCAATTTAAACCTCTGAAAGGCATCTCTGTTGATTTGCTCTAAACTGGACATCAGAAGTACCGCGAAATCGACCAATGCCGTTATGATGTGTTCTTCCTTTCTTGTTGCTTCCTATAAAAAAGGGCACCTTATTAATGATATCCTATCATCGTTTACCTGTGAAGTGATTTCAGTGAAATCACTACACGAAAGCGTTTGCTGTAGAAGTTAAACGAAGTTTGCTTATAGTTCCTTTTACTACCTCTGGTCATTTAAGTAAGCAAAAAGTATAATAGGGACACCGTCTCAGTCCTCATCACAATGCCTTAAGGATACTTCGTGTATGCGCGGACGAAAGATGGACACTTAAGCTTTGGTTTCCTCGAAAGCGGTACCGACAAATTGCGACTGCAATAATGTGGCGAATGACGTATGATTGCGGCGAGAAAATCATGGTTTCTCATTGCGGCAATTAAATGTGTAAACTCAGAAAGCGTCGCCAGTACCGTTTTGCGTTAAAAACAAGCAACATGGACGATCTGGATGTTGCTCTTTTAGTAGTGCTAGATGGGGAAGATTCAGAAGAAGAGAATCATAGAAGACGTGAATCTGACCTTTTTAAAAAAAGAAGTACAGAGGGTGCATACCAAATTTTGATTTGTCGTCACCTATATACTAACGAAAATAAGTTCAGGGAATATTTTCGTTTGACGCCGGCCTTATTTGATTACGTCTTAGGATATATAAAAGAAGATCTTTGTTCAAAATCAACAAATCGTGTTCAAAATCCATTGACTCCTGAGCAAAAGTTATGTCTGCTTCTAAGGTATGTATTTCCATTAATATTTTTACATCAAACACATAAATAACACGTAAGTCTTATAGTTTTTTTTTATTTCAAGAAATGTTTACATGTTCTAGATAAATTTACATATTTATGAAGTACCTTTCGCTACGCTCCGCCAATAGTAAAGCAGCGGATGCCTCCATAGGAGCAGAATCGTCTGTATGATGAGGAGCTACCTAGTGATGATGGTGCATGCCCATTCTCATGACGTGGCACTAGTGATATATGTTCAACCTCTGCATTTCCTACTAAATTTCCAATATCCATTCGGAGCTTAGCCTGAACGACTTTTGGTAACTTTTTAGTTATTTTTGCCATTGACGCAAAGAATAAGTCGTTTTCATCTTCCTGTTCCATTTTTTTTTCATCTTGCTTTGCAGCTATTTGTTTTAATATTTGCAACCGTTCATCAGCAGATGTCGATGTTGTTGTACATTTACGTTTCGTAAGTCTTGGAGTTTTTACAATTTCAGCTTCGGCTTCTTGAAGATGTATGTGGAATAGTGCTGCTAGTATCGTCTGCAGTAACTAATTCAGACTAAAGTTGCTCCATACTGTTGCCCTCTTCAGTACAATAAGCCTCGCTATTTGCTACAGTCTCTTGAGATTCAGACTGCCCTATATTGCTCAGAGTGCTAAAAATAAAATATGTTTTTTTTATCAATAGTAATACCATAAGTGCATTAAAAATTATCAGTAATCTTTGGGTACTTTGCTCGAATGCATTTCAAGTTGAATAATAGCACGAATGCGTCCTTACCACAAGTGCTTTTTTTAGTTTAAAATGCAAAATAACAAATTTGTCTAACATTATCGATTCATTTTTAATGCTCAATTTGTATTTTATTGAAGAATTTCATGAATCAAATTCTAAAATCATTCAAAGCGAGATGTCCAAAGAATATCAATAACAATATTTGTTTCCATAAGAAATTTTGCTCTGTTTGGTTAAAAGCAACAATGAAAACTTGTCATTTTATTATTCAAGCTCTATTTTGGTGAGTGAATGAAATTCTCAGCAAAATAAGGAAACATAAATGTACCTTCTCTTGCCCGAAGAGATACTGTCCAAAAATGACAGCTGCTCCGATCTTTTCTTCGCTGCTTCCCCACAGGAACCCGTGCTAGGTTTTCCTCGTCTTTATATATAGTAATCTCTGACATATCCCCATCGCTTGCTACAGTCATTATCTATAAATGAACAGCAAAAACAATGAGGTAAGCGTCGCGAATCACCATTTTTTTTATAGGTTTTTGGCTACAGGAGAATCATTTCGATCATTGGCGTTTCAGTTTAGAATATGCCATTCATGGATTAGTACAATAATAAGGCAGGTTTCTGAATCCATTGTTTCAAGAATGCTGACTTTGGTAATGCCACAACCAACAGAAGAAATTTTCAAAACAACCTCTAGGAAATTTAGATCTCTTTGGGATTTTCCGAACTGTATTGGAGCAATCGACGGTAAGCACGTTCGGATAAAGGCTCCCAAAAAATAGATGTTCTACTTTCTTCAATTACAAGGAATTTTATTCAGTGGTGATGTTGGCACTTGTAGATGCAGATAATAAATTTGTTGCAGTAGACATAGGATCGTACGGGAGAGAAGGAGGTAAATGCATTACAATGAATGTAATTTTTAATTTATCTGATGAAAAATATTTCATTTTAGGCATATATTTAAAAAGTACATTTGGACAAAAGATTCTAAAAAAAGAATTTCCTATTCCTCCGCCACAACCACTGCCTGGTATGAATATCCTGGTACCCCATGTTATTCTCGGGGATGAGGCATTTGCTCTTCATGAACATCTCATGAAACCATATCCACGAAATCAATCAATAACTGATAAAACTAAAGCAATCTATAATTACCGACTATCTCGAGCACGCAGAACAACTGAAAACAGTTTTGGCATTCTTTGTGCATTTTTTCGAATATTTTTTCAGCCAATTGCTACCCATCCGGAAACCACGGATAAACTGATGATAATGTGTGCCTGTATTTTATATAATCTTCTGCGAGAAGCAAACATATTTCCGACATCGACTAGTACAGAAAAATACCCACTACCTACACAAAATTTACTTCCACTGGTTCACAACAACTTACGTGGAGCAAATATAGCAGTCCAAATTCGTGATATATTTAAAACGTATTTTAATGGACCCGGTGCTGTGTCATGGCAAGAACAGCAGTACCGAGAAAACTAAGTCAATCAAAGCAATGTAAAGCATTATAAATAAATATTTTTCATGGTAGTAAGAGGAGTTATTGAATTACCTGTTATTCCAAGTGTCTTTGCTATTTCCTTCCATAAACTCTGTTTTAGCTGGGTTTTCCTGTAATCTTTACACTGAACATTATACAAACATTCATGATTTCTTACAAAATCGATCAGTATTTCGTCATGCTCACTTGTCCATTCAGTGCGTTTTATTTTTGAACACATTGCGCTACAAACAAAAGGACTATTACACGTAAAGCAAATATAAAACATAAAAACTTACCGATTTTATCGGTTTTATTATATAAAAACAAAAGAAATCACAACATATCACCACCGGCACCGAAAGAAACCATGATACTACGACTTTAGAAGGTATGCTCACGCGCATGATGTCTTTCGTCTCGCTTCCACCTGTGACGTCAGCGTGTGACAAACGGGGTTTGTTTACTTGTTTAGTTACAGGTTATAGCCGAACATTTTCAGTTTATTTTCTTGAGTTTACTCGTTTCATTGCATTTAAGTTGAAAAATAAGGAGAAACTGGGTTATATCCCAGATTGCATAGATACTTTTCTCACTTAGGTCAACCATTTAACAGAAGGTGGACTACAAAAACATACAGATGAGTTCTTGGCAAAATGTAATAAGCTCGGCCATATATTTTCCAACTATAATGGAAACGCTTTGAAAATTGAAAAAAACTATCTTGCGAATTTAAACAAATTATCAGAGAATGTTTATGTGACTGATGAAGCAAAGATGAGCTTGTTTTCTAGATGTAAAATGTATTTCAGAATACGAATTCTTGATAGGGGAATTAGAGAGACCTCGAATATTAGAAAACTGAACTAAGATTGTAAAATAGTATAAAGTAATAAGTATACGGGGTCCTGCGACGGTGCATCCAGCTTTCCTAGCGCCTTTCCTATTTGGAATAAAAAAAAATGCTACATAAAATAAAAGTGCGCTAAAAGATGGTTGGAGATTTACCGGTTGCAGAACGTATTTTGATATATCATTTTCAGTTCATATAGAGAAAGGCTAGTACTATATGCTCTCATTCACCCCTTCTTCAGGTCTTATTGTCTGTCCAAAATATATTTCCCCATAGACTCATATATACAGAATCAATACCTAACTACAACACAAGAGCACAACAAATAATGTGCCCTAAAAACCCAGCCATAAGAAACCATCACTACAAGTGGATCAAACTTTTTAATTCAAACATATTATTAAACAGATACATGGTGTGAAAACATTTTGAAACAAAATGATCAAAAACCTGTTATTACTAGGAATCTTTAGTATACGAGAATTCACCTGTACTAGTTAAATACAATGCCCAGAAAGATATTGTATTGTTGTATCGTGATATGTTTTTATTTTATGTTTAACATATACGCGGTTGTGACATATATTTGAATAAAAATTTGGTAATGTATTTTTCCACCAATCATAGCAGAAAAAAGTCAATATTCATTCGCCATAAACATAATGCCATTATGCTTGTTCATGATTTTTAAAAATCTCTAATGACAAAATCATGTTAGGTTTTTATTTCTTGTCTACCTTTTATTAAGAGAATTATACAGTAAATACATATGCAAATTGGCTTGAAGAGCTGGCGACGCAACATCATAATCTATGTATAAAAAATAAGAACGGTAATCAAAGGCTCCTGAATGGAGTATATAAAAATTCCACCCCCTACCCGAGAAATTTTTCCACAAAAAGATGGTTTCACTAGGCACTCCAATCGATCTCTTATATGAGATTTCAGAAAAATACGTCCAGACCACTCTGGCTCTATTCTTTTTCCACAATGTAAATTTTTTTTGAGTACATACATTCAAATTTTTGTATTTGAAATTCAGAACGCTCGGAACTACTGCAAACGGGTCAGGCGTCGAGTAATATCAATTCTCTGTATAACTATATTTCACCAATTATTTATTCAGATACAGAGCAATATGTATCGTTTATATTATACTGTGCATGAGCTATTTTCATTTTGTATAAATATTAAATATCTAAGACAGATATAACAAGAAACGAAATAAAACTTTCAAAAATCAATGCTTTGGCGCCATGTGCTTGTACACTTTTGTCACGCGGTGACGTCATGCGCAGACCGGTACGAAATCTGCCCGCCAAGTGATCATATCTGTCAGTGTCGTAGTATCATGGAAAGAAACCGTTGAGGAACTGTTTCTGCACGCAATAGCTACCGCATTCAGTATGGCGGCACCGTCATATTGCGTTGCGGTGAGCACCAACGCTTCCTTAAAAACCACTGCTGATCTTGCGCATGGTACAGTTTTCCATGACGTCATTCGGCGCATTAGTGCGGTCGCAATTTGTCGGTACCGCTTTCGAGGAAACCAGGGCTTTAACGGAGGTTTCATACGGAAATGAAGATTTTCTAAGATGTTTTAAATTTTCATCTAAATAAGACAGAACCAAACTTTCATGCGATGTCAAATGTTTTTTGAATGGCAATACTATCGTTAAACTAGTTTTTTGTATAAATTTTTTGTACTATTTTTAGTTCCCACACCGATATATACGCTTTTTGGGCATTTTAAGATGTCTACGTAACGAAAATACACGTCACTCATTTCCGTCGGTCTGTCTGTCGGTCTGTCTGTCTGTCGCGTTTTCCTAGCCTCGTAATCTCAGTAACCGCTGCATGGATTATGATGAAATTTGGGTAGCGATATGCTGTGGGATCATAGTAGGATGCCATAATTTTGAAAATCGGTGCATAGGCGGCAGACTAATTAGCAAAAAGATTTCAAGTATTCCTCAAACTTCGTTTTTAGGCGTTTTAGGGGTTGCTGATCATTTTCTACTTTTTTTGGGTGGAGGTGAAATTGGGGCGGTTGGAGGGTGGGAGGAAGGTTGCAAAACTGAAAAATCTGTTGTACTAATAATAGGCTGTCTATTGATTTGAACATTGCTTCGCCTTTACAGAAACCAAAGGAATTTCCTGATGTATACACATACATACGAGTAGGTATTGCTTTAGATCGTTTTGTATTGCGTAACCTGGAATTGATTTTAATGAAATTTTGACAATTATTACCGTAGCGAGAGTGCAAAACGCGTATGATTTTTAAAAGTCGTGTGAGTGGCAGCGCAGCTATAAAAAGCTAAAGGTATAAAAATAGCTCAAACTTCAATTTTAAGCGATTTGGTGGTTCATGATCGTAACGTTTCATCCAGTTGAATCTTGCAGGATAAAAACTGTGTCGACTTAGTTCCTGCCGAGATACAAAAAACTATGATACTATGATATTTATGAGAGTTTCTGTGTTGCATGTTTTTCTTTTGAGGAGAGGCGGGTAATGATTTGGTTGCGGGGGGATCTCAGACTCTCAAGCAATGGGAAAATAATAAAATCATATCACCGTTGTACGTAAGAGGTGCTGAGTCAATCAACTTGACTCCATTTTTTCGTCATTCATACAAAATGCAGAATACTAAAAACTTTAAATAAAACAGCATCGGAAAGACGTTTGAACAAACAGAACGCATGAAGGTATAGCAAAACATCCGCGAGACTTTTAATTAGAAAACTTCAAATAAACTTCACTAGGAAACTTAAACAAACTTCGAAAAACAAGCCATTGTTTTCATTCGCTAGGTGCAAGGAAATATGAATATTTCAGCACGTAAAGCTTTGCGAACAATGTGTAGTGTCTAAGCTTGCGGTTTCTATTCTATGTTTTGCAGCTTCAGTTACCTTTACAAAGTCCTTATTTAATTATGGATAAAATAGAACAAAAGATATTTATATAATATTGCAAGAAGTTGTGTTGCATTTATAGTTTAGCACAATTGAGGTGATCCGATTTCGGCGCAAAATGAAAATAATGAGGGTAACTTTGTACGTCTGTCATGAGTTTTAATAACTGGAGGATGACGTATTCACTTTAATAAGACCGAGGATGGTAATATAATATATTGTATTCTAAGAGTTCCGAAAATTAAGGGTTTCCAAAATGTTAGAATCGTCAGAAATTTCAGAATTATCAGAATAATAATTGTTGGAATTGGCCCGTAAAAGGACTTTAAAATTTCTCTGTAAATTTTCTGACAATTTTAAGAAAACTCTCTGAAAATACCGTCGGAAGATTATCTGGAAATTATAAGAAAATTCTGTCTAAACTAGAGGGTCCCTAGGAGTCCTCAGAAATTATCTGGACACCAAATTTTCTAATATTACCTGAAAACTCTCCAAAAGCTTTCCAGAAATGCTTTGTAAATTATCTGGCATTTTTTGGAAATCCCCTGGTAATTCAAAAAATTTTCTGCTCTCTGACTGTTGCAAATTCTCCCGAAAATTTCCCAAACATTTATTAGTATATTTCCAGAAAATTCACTGGACCATCTGTAAAGTATCTGGGATTTTTTGGAAATTGTCAGGAAATTTTGAAGTTTTCCGGAAGTTCTCTGAACACTCTCATAAAACAGATTGCAAATATCTCAAGAGGTATTCGTATATTGCCCAAAAATTCTCTGCAAATATCCTGGATGTTTTCTGAAAAGTCTCTGACAGTTTCCTGATAATCTTTTGAAAATGCTTTGCATCTTTTATAAATATTTCTATAAAATAATTTGTAAATTTTCAGCAAATTCTCTAAAAATTTCCCGAGAATTATCTCAAACTCAGAAAATTGTTTAATGATGTTCTCTAAAAATTGTTGAAACTTTTCTAAACTTTCTTTGAAAATTTTGTAAAAATAATCTGGGAAATCTCGTGAATCCTTCTGAAAATTCTCTGGAAATTCTCTGAAAATTCCCTAAAGATACTCCGATGATTTTCCGAGAGTTCCCTAAAAATTCATAATTCTTCAATCCTGTTGGCACTTGTACTTACTGGCGTACATACGTATGCGTAGAAATCACAATCAGTTTTACAGACGACAGCTTAACAAATAAGTACGTACAATGTTGTCACCACTATGTGGTTATGCGCTATATGACATCAAGCAAATGATCAAAGGACTGCAAGTGACAGAATTAAAGCTAAAATGTTATAACAAATAAGGAAACTTTGCTTCCGGAATGCCTTCATGAAAATGGAACAGTTTTTCTGTAATAAGTCTATGAGCAAGGAACTCAAGATTCGTATGCTGAGATGCTATGTGTTCTCTATCATGTTATATGGTATAGAGGCAGCTATACTAACAGAAACCATGATAAAACGAATAGAAGCTTTTGAAATGGCGAATATTAAGAATATCGTACATAGATCATGTTACCAACGAGGAAGTTTTAAGACAGCTCTCCAGGACGAAAGAACTGGTCACAGAAATTAAAATAAGAAAATAACAATACCTGGGCCATATAATGAGAGGTGAAAGATATCAAATTCTCCATGTCATTATGCAAGAAAAAATCGATGGCAAACGCAATGTAGGAAGAAGACGCACCTCGTGGCTTCGTAACTTGAGGGAGTGGTATAACTGCTCCACAAGACAATTATTCAGAACCGCAGTTAATAAAGTGAAAATTGTCATGATGGTCGCCAACCTTCGTAAGAAGATGGCACCCTAAGAAGAAGAAGCTTCCGTTCAAAACGAACCCAAAAGATATTCCTTTTTTGGCACGCTTTTTTCAGCTTCACTTGTATGCTTATGATTTTGACGGCCTTAAATTCGTCGAACTAACGCAACGGTCGTATCCGCTGAATGAGAGATGTGCAGACACCTTAAAGTTTCTTAATATTAGACAGAGGCATAGCGACGAGAGTCCTTTTAGGCTCACGTCTTTGGACGTGACATGCAACTGTTTCGGAGTTGGTATTTTTGTAAAAATTATTCAGGAAGGTCTACAGCTTTAATTTTAGCCTATGCAGTAATTATGCTGTGAACATTGATCAAAAACAATTGGCCACCTGCACTACACAGACTATTAATAAATATAGTTAACAAAAAGTCAAAACAAGCTTAAACGGTTAAGTTAAATAAAAATAAATAAAGGACGTCGAACTAAAAAGTTAAAAAAATCTTCAAAATAAGCTTGAAACAATAATCAATATTATTCGCAAATTTAGCGAACGCAAATAAGACCACCAGCTGAAGTGCCTTTAGACAATGATGATGTTCTACGGTACTGATCTTCCCACGAGCAGCCGTCAAAAGCATTTTAATAGTGTGAGAATAAAGTCCAATTTGAATGTTCTGCTGCAATGAGTAGCTTTGATGATTTAAGAGAGGGACATGGTACGATAATTGTGCCTTTTGCACTTACTGACCCAGAAAAATAAATCGTTGGTAGCTCTCCAGTGAACTACGACATTGCTTTGAAAGTACGGACGCTTGTGAAAATTGGGAAAGTTTGAAGGTTGTACGGGTATGCAGGGAATCATTCCAAATTTACATGTACAGCTCTCTAGTCACAGAAATATAATTTCTTTATGACGTCAGTGAGGTTAGTTGTAACAAAAACTAATTTTCCCATGCCGCTTGCTGACATATCTGGACTTTTTAACGAGCTTTTTAACATAACGTGTGATAGCAGTTTTCAGGCAGAAGTTTTACTGTTTCGTTTTTTCAAAGATATCATTAAGATTGTATATTTTGCAATTATAGCTTACATGGTAGATTGAATAAACCAAAGCAACAAGAAAAATAGATGAAGTGTAAAAGGATAATATCAATATAATACTTATAAATGAGAGTCGATCGAAAGCAGGATATTTTGCAGGAAAATGTTAAAAATCTTAGTCAAACTCAACATATGTCGCCAAAATATATCTAACCCAAAACCGTGTGAGAACAACGTGAGTTACTTTTATTTTGTACTTTTGTTGTATGTGATGGGAGGCAGTTATAGAACTCTGGCCCAAAGTATAAACATTTTATTTGTGTTAAGTTTTTTTTAAAATAAGGGAACTGTAACATAGAATAAACATTTGTTTACAACTAACTACAGGTACCTATATATTTAGTTATTAACTGAAAAACAGGAAAAATAACTGTAACAGAAACTGATAGTAGTAATAGTCAACAACCGTCACGTGAAATTATTGATGAAGTTTTGATACACTGCTATTAAATATATGAAGATGATTACCCTTATTATTATTACCCTTACTTTCTTAAGTAGACGTGAATGGTGCTTAGTGTTTGTATAGCCAGTTGACAGATAGAAAGTGTCATTTACTCTGGGGGATATTTTCCGAAACTTTATTAAAAATTCGCTCAGCAGATGAATGTTGTCTATACCTACTATTAATTTAATTAGCATACAAAAATGACAGAATGCTTCTGTCCGTCTCCAGACTGCACAGAGCATGTTTCTAAAGAAGGAAGTTTTGGAGTATTCCTATAGATGGATAAAAGCCAACGATTTTAAAGAAAAAAGCTTCAAAAACTCTCTGTTGTACCGATTCAGGTTTCTATACATACGTTGAAATAGTACGGATTCCAAACCAAAAATTATAGGACAAGTGCAACATAAGCATAATACAGAATTATGAGAGACGCTAGTGTCTGGATGATGTTACGGCAGTTTGTAATAATAAAACAATATGTTCGACTTAAAGAAGTTATGAGATTATCAGTTTGCAGTGAAATGACAGATGAGTATCAAATATAACACCCAAGTGAAGAAAATGTGGTGGCCTATGAATAACAATGTCATTAAACGAGTGCTGGAATATAATGGGATATTTTGAGTGTAAATGACATAACATTGCACTTATTTAAGTTTAGCAACAATTGTTTTTCTAAACACCATTGCTTCAAGCTATGGAGCTCAATACAAGTTTTGAATATTACGTTTCTTGGTTCAGTTAAAAGTGTGCACCCCAACTGAATAATTTAACTTACAAAAATAGTGCTACACACAGCAACAGCTGATGACAATTTTTATCTCTGCCATGACTCCTGAATAAGTATTTACTTTTCAAATTTCTAATTCTACTTAGTAGCTTAAAAGAAAAACAACTGACTATTTTTGTACCTATCTGCTCCCTTTCACCACCTTCAATCAAACTTCGTATATGGTTTCAGGTAATGGTTTTTTTAATATGATACTAGAATCGCCTAAGATAACTTAACTTAACTAAGATAAGTTTTCGACTTACCGTGCTATTCTCCTCCTTTCCAGGTCTCAAACCAGATGCCAGCATATAGGTGCTTCCTATTGTTTTTATCTTCTCTATACAGCTGAACTTTGGCTTCAGTAGGAGCTGAAATGGATGGGTAAATATGCTTTGAGATACTCTTCTGTATTCTATAATTACAGACATCGAGTATAATATTAAAACGTAGAAAAATTCAGCTAGTAACAGGAAAGAGGTCAAAAAGATTGCCATTTTACTAGACAAAATTCATATTACTCTAATAGGTCATTTGATTTCTATTGACAGGACTTTACTTATTTAGCGTGTAGTTATACTGCACATGAAAAAAGTCACAAAAAAAGTAAACGAGTTAAGATAAACAGGAAATGAAAGAAACAGTAACTAGGCCATAAGTCAATATCGAGCCTAGAAATCCATTCTACGACTGATGGCTTAGCTTTGAGGAAGTCCTTGCTGTTTCCTGAATATGCTAGAGCCTTAGAAGGCCACATTCTTGCATATATGCCTGACAGTTTAGCGCTCCGCTCCACAGTCGCATCGTGGGGATTCGCGCTTATTCCATTTAAACAGCGAATAACTGCCGGTCTTTCAATCCTGGGATCAGGTGGAAGCTGAACCTTAGTATGAGCAAAACAGTAGCATAGTGCTTTCACCTTAACAATAAATCGGCAAACAGAGAACTAAAGATCTACCTTAACGGCACCGGCTATAATTCCACACCCAAATACCTAGCTATCACACTAGAAACGACACTGTTATTTAAAAGACTATTCAGTCCATCGCAGCCAGAGTAAACAGCAGAAATAACATTCTGCAAAAATTATGTGGAACCTCTATGCTTCCGCTTCTACGCTCGGTACTTCGACCCTGAGCCTCTGTCTCTCTGCAGCTGATTTTTGGTCGCCCGTGTGACTAAACAGCCCACATACTATACTGATAGGCGTCAAGTTAAACTAAGAGCTATCACGGGACGCATCAAATCAACCCCGACTTTCTGGCTCCTTACACTCAGCCAAGTAGCTCCACCACCCATCCGACGACAAAATGCCCTTCTGAAAGAATATAACAAAATCAAAACAAATCTCTCACTGCTAATCCAGAAAGAGATACCTGATCTCTCCTTGCGCAGATTACGGCCCAGAAAACCACCAATTACAACAGCTTCCCAACTTGAGTCTCATGGTTTCAACCCTGCAATTAAATGGACAGACATTTGGGCGACCCAGTTAAACTGTTTACAGTTTTACTGCAATATTTGATCTATTCTCGATGACAGTTTTACTGTACTATTAGAAGAGCATAAAACTTGGACGGCTCTAGATTGCGCAAAAATAACGCTAGCCAATTTGTATTTTGTTATATTTTTGCCGTCGGAGATATGCTACAATCCAAGAGTGTATTTTAATAAACTCTGTATGAAGTTACCTTGTCAAACTCGCAGATAATTTCGTTGAGCAACCGTAAACACTCGAGTCCTTGCTTGTTGACATCGCTCTCGTCGTAGAACTCCTTGTAATTGGGGATCGAGGCAAACATCACAGCGACGCACGAATATCGTTCATGGTAGAGGTCCTGAGTGACTCTTGTTGTCAAGAAGTGTTCGGCTACGTGAGCCGGAAGAATGTTCTCCAGCAGGATCTAGAAATTAGGGACAATATTTTATTTTTAATAATAATAATATAGTTTTTGTCAATCCAGAAGTTTCAATTTACAGGACCAAAAACATTTAGATACATAAAACACCTAATGCTGGAAACTATAAAGGGTACTAGCCAAGTCGATCAACTCGGTTATTGATTAGCAGTGTGACTATAAAGTGCTTTCGATGGTATCGTGTTCACGAAGTAAGTTTGAAAATAGGGTGAGTTATGCGAGAAGTTGTGAGTCCGCGTTTTACATGGCAAATACATATGTATGAATGTGTGTATCCAGGCCCCTTAAACTTTGTAAATTCTTCAGTAACTATTGGCAACATCGCAGAAAAATAAACTTTATTCCGTATTTTTTGTTGTTTTTCAATACTATCGGCATATAATTAATATTAGACTTTTGTTTATTCGTATGAAAAAGAAGTAATTTCCATCAATTTAGAAATGACTTAAAGTTTTTTTAAGTTCTTCACTATCTATTAGCAAGATCGCAGAAAATGAAAGTTCTTTTCAGTATTTTATACTATTTTTCAATACTATTGGCATATAATTAATATTCGATGTTTGTTTAATGGAAGTAATTCCCATCAATTCAAAAGTAACTGAAACCTTTCAAATTCCTCAATACCTATTAGAAACACTGCAGAAAATGGAAGCTCTATTCAGTATTTTTTTTGTTTTTCAATACTAACGGGCATATAATGAAAATTAGAAGTTTGTTTAATGGTACTATAAGAAGTAATTTCCACCAATTCAAAAATAACTGGAGCGTTTTAAAATTTTCGGTATCTATCAGCAAGATCGCAGGAAATGGTAACTCTATTCAGTTTTTTTGTTGTTTTTCAATATTATCGACATATAATTAATATTAAAAATTTATTAAATGGTATAATAGAAGCAGTTCCCACCAGTCGAAGAATAACTTAAGTACCTATTAGCATAATCGCAGAGAATAAAAACACAATTCAGTATTTTTTTATTGTTTTTTTAATACTATCGGCGTATAACTAATATATAGGATATTTGTTTATTGGGATAAAAAAGGAGAAATTTCTATGAATTCAAAAGTAACTGGAACTTTTTAAATGCCTCAGTACCTATTATTTATAGCAAGATCGCAGAAAATGAAAGCTTTATTCAGTCTCTTTCGGCGTTTCTCAATACTGTCGGCATATAATTAATACTAGAAGTTTGTTTTATAGAAATATAGAAACATTGTCACAAGGGAGTGGTTTCAGTCAAGGACCGACCAAGTTTATGTACCTGTTTAACTAAGCCAAGTTACTTGTCTCACTTTATGTATGAACCTACAATAACATTTCATAACTGGAACAGCAAGACTGCAACTGGTGCACATAAGTAAGCGAGAAACGCCGTACTAGGCATTTGTATGTGGAGCAGGAGTAGGTGGGATTACAGAGCATAAAGCTCCTTTTGTGACCGCGTATCCGCAAAACTTTCATGCAGGAACCTCAGCCGCAGATAAAATAAACTCGGGCTGCCACTCTCTCACTCGCAGTCAGCAAACTTTACCCGCCGGCGCGCGGCGCCGGTGAATACGGATTTTCATCCCGGCTTACGCAGTAGATTACATTGAACTAATGTTAAGTTCTGCATTCAACGTGCACAATGATAATGGAGAGGCTGTCTACTTCTTTTACTGTCACACAAGGATGGACGTTTTTGGAATAGCTAGTGCTAGTACTCTTCCTCTATCAGTGCAAAATAGCTGAGGGAGCTGTTGTTTCTGCCAGTATGTTTGAACCTTCCTAGGTATCTGCCATTCAAAAACTACATTTATAATAATAAAGTGATTAACATATGTCATTTTCATCGTTGCTCAAATGTCCAATAACGTGAATTTTGATATAATTTTCAACTTTTGAAAATTTGCAAAACATACTACGAACCAAAGTAAGTGTCTGCCATTGAGTTTTTAAGTTAAAATAGGCATGAATGTATACTTCATTAAGGGCCCCACAGACATCGTTCCTTTTCATCAGGTTTGCACGACGTGCCAACCGATCACACTAATTTCGGTCCGTGTGTGCCGAAAAACCGTCGTATTGACCGTCGTTCCAAAAAATCTGTCCGAGCTTGATTTTACCCGCCGGTTTCGAACGCCATCCTGCAACTCGGTACATGTGTGGCCGTTCATCGTGCAGTCACGACGGGATTTTGCAGTGTCGTTCTGGTTGCCTTCGAGTAAGCGTATCTAGGGTTAGCGACACCTATCAAAAATGTGCGATACACGGCAAAATAGCAAACAACTTATGATAGAATTCATACACATGTATAGGAGTTTTCCGTGTCTCTGGAAAGTCAAATCCGCTGAGTATGCAGACAGAGACAAGAAAAATAAGGCCTACGGAGAACTGTTAAAAAAATGGAGAGATATAGATCCATCCTCAAATAATTGTACCAATCCCTTTGTTCTAGACGCAATTCTTCTAATAGATTTATATGGGAGAATTGGCCTCGTTTTAAAAGCCACTGTTTCACCCATTTAGAACGTTCTTTCTTGCTGTATTTCACTTAATAGCTAAAGCCGCCACCAATGCTAACGTATTATCCATGTTTACAGACCAAAAATTTGCGAGAAACTGAAAGAAAACCGAACAGCGTGTGGAGGTATCGTTCCATCGGTTTAACCGACATCGGTTGGCACGTCGTGCAAACCTGATGAAAAAGAACGACGTCTGTGGGTCTACATTATACCGTTTAGGTGTCTGTAATTCAAAAACTGCATCTGTAATAATAATGCGAATAACATGTATCATTTTCATCCTTGCTAAAATAACGTAAATTTTCATAAAATTTTTAACTTTTGAAATATTATAAGACTCATTAGGAACCTGAATAGGTGTCTACGATTGGATGTTTGTATAGGAAAGTGTATACTGCAATATACTAAAACGACAGGCTTGCTAAAATGACGTGTTAGAACCCACTTTTTTGCGCTTTTGGACTCCCGTCCACGCCCAAAGCAACCTTTGCCAGGGTTAGTTCAGCTACGGTATACCTATAACGTAAGCAGAGCTGAAACAAATCCTTTTCAAGAGGATTTAAATCATAAATCACAAATTATTATAATTTTAAAAAAGTATTTAAATCTTCTGGAGGGAAGAAATTGATTTAAATCAAAAATAATAATATGGTTTTAACCATTCTTGTCTTGATTTAAATCCTTTTTTGGGTAAGTAATTTTTTTATGATGTAAAACATTTTTGAATTGTAAATCATTTTGATGATTAAAAATCCTTTCTCAAACACCATTCCCTACTAGTCCTACTACACAACTTAAGAATGAATTAAAACTGAAAACATTTAAATCATTAGTCTACAAACAAGTTTGGGGAAATAAAATACAAAAAATAAATAGAAACACCATTTGTCAAAAAATATGTCAGGTAACATTGCGGTAACAGGTAACAGAGAAGTAACAAACTTAGTAATAAGTAAGTAAGTACCTACTATCTTTCCAGTAAAATGATTTTAAATCGTGAAGAGATTCCAATCAAAAAATTTTTCAAATAATTAGCAAATGATTTTGGTTAAAAAAATAATTTAAAATCATGTATACTGAATAGCAAATGATTTTAAATCTTTTTGTCAAATTTCTTTATCGGAAAATATTTAATTCACAAATCATAAATCACTGAGCTGGCAAAAGATTTTAAATCAAACGATTTAAATCAAAAAAAGATGTAAATCATCGGTAAAGTTTCAGCTCTGATCGTAGGTCTGCCGAACACTAGCTCTCAGTCTGTTGGGATTAATTATAAGGAATTGTAAATGATTCACGAATCGAAAGGCGTTAATGACTTGTACTAGTCTTTATTTAGGTTTAAGTTAGAATAATCTTCTATTCTGTGGAGTCCCATATATCAGGTCTACATTAAGTTTCTAGGAAATGATATGATTCGTCAAGTATCTTAGTTATAAATTAGATGAAGTTTATCGAAGACGAGGATCAGGCCAAATATCACACAAGAAGAGTAAATCATGGCTTAGCGCCGGTGCACACTTGCGGCTGTTTACCGTCCGGCGCCGCAACGGCACCGGAATTGCGGTCTGAAGTACTAAGCGATAGATTGAATGATGCACACTAGTGTCCGGCGCCGTTGTCAATCTACCGCTTATTACTTCAGGATCGCAATTCCGGTGCCGTTGCGGCGCCGGACGGCAAACAGCCGCAAGTGTGCACCGGCGCTTAATGTTCCTGTACCCACTTGTGCATAACCAGGTGGCTCAATATATTTATTTAACGTCCCGACTGCAATTTATGGTACCGCAATCTAATTCTCGTCAACATTACATCTTCTATCAATCAACCACCAAAACCAATGCTTTAATTAAATCTCCAATGCGTGGTTATAATTGGATTGATCACTGCATTGAGGAATGTATCCTTTTCGAGGCTTTGACATAATGCCCGAGATTAGTCTTGCAGCTTTTACATTTTATTCATTTTGGCTCAATTCTAATCTTCTTTTCTATTAATAAATTTATAGCTAGGTACATATGGCTGGCAAATGCTCCTGCTAACTCTTTTTAGACCTGTGATTTTTATTGAAAAAAGTAGAACAACCCTCGAATCTAATGAAGGCTGAACATTCTAATATTTGCTAAAATACCTGGTGAAAATTACACAACTCTCGTATACACCAGCTCTTTGCGGATTTTTAGAGGAACGTAAACTCTGAAACCTTTGTCTTATTTATTATCAGTTGGTCATGAAACGTTGGCAGCAGCAGGGTTTGTTGATTTATGAAAAAAAATCATGAATATTCAAATTCTACCGTGGGATTAGTGAGATACGTGTGTAAGAATACGAATAGTCACATTATCCCGAATTGTAAAAATCCCTAAAATAACCGGTGTGTTGTTTATGAATGACCTAATTAACAAATCCAAATAAATCCTGAGAACGCTGGCCCTGATTGGATTATTACAGCTATCATTTATCATTATCTAAAAACTGTTGGATATACAGGGTGTCCAGTTAGTGGGTAATTCTTCGATATCTCGCAAAGTATACCTGATAGAAGAAATTATCAAATACAAAAGTTATTTGGTTACTTAAGACGCATATTCTAAAAATATTTTGAAATATATAGGGTGTTGCGGGATAGTGACCAACTTAATTTTTTTATATGGAACTATAACTTTTTTTAAATTCTTTTAGTTTCCATCTTTGATCTCTATTTAACCCTAAAATATTTTCGGGATCGGTTGCGACGTTGCCAAGTTACAATTTATTTTCTATTAATTTCCGGATTTGCAAGGTCGCAAGTAATACGTCCAAATTGATATATTCCTTTAACAGTTTCTCAATAATATTATACAGCGGCTTATTTGAATATTAAGTGGATATTATTTTGGGTGTTACCAGCAATTTGTGTCTACAGGGTGTTTTTGGCAGAATTTTGAATTACGGCAATTTGAAGGTCATTTTACTTTGTTTTTTTGAATATAACACCCTGTATGTTTTATTTTTAATCGAAATATCTACTAATACCCTATCTCGACTTGTAATATTTTTTTCGCGTTTGATTCGTTGCCAAGTGATAAATTATTTTTCCAAATTTTTAAACAAATATCCCCGATTTTATTTATTTTAAATAGAATCCTCTACTTATTTTTATTGCAGTGAATTGCGCATGTCGAGTTTAGTAAGATTTCATAACTTCAAAATTTTGTTTCTATTAATTACTCAGATACGGCAACACCGCCTTTTCAGTAAACGGTACCGGAACGCTTAAATATTTCCAAAACCGCCACAGCTGGAGAGGTGAAATTCAATACTTCGGGGTTTTTGAACATACAGAATTCAAAAACTCGAACATAAGTGTTGTCAGAGATCAATGATGTAAACTAGAAAAATTTAAGAAAAAGTTATAGTTCCATATAAAAAAATCAATTTGATCACTATTCTACTTTCTCGTAGCACCCTGTATATTTTAAAATATTTTTAGAATATGCGTCTTAAGTAACCAAAAAATTCGACAATTTCCTCTATCAGGTATACCTTGCGGGATATCGAAAAATTACACACTAACTGGACACCCTGTATGTACTTAACTTCGTAATGGATCTTATAAATAGCTTTTTGAACGACGGATCTCTGTTTGTTGTAGTCGAGGGCTGTTCATCAGACGTATTTTCGGTAAACGCCGGTGTTCCTCAGGAATCTATCTTATCCCCTACACTGTTTCTGCCGTACATCAACGAGCTGCTGGAAATAACATCCAATTCAATCTACAGCTTTGTAGACAGCAGTACATTAATATCGTGCATGGAACCAGGCAAGCCACTATCATCCCAAGAGACGCAGACGGTACGTTAGCGACAGCAACATGCCTCACAATCAACGATGTCAAAACAATTGTCGAGTGGAGATTAGTAAATAAAGTACAGTTTAACCTACAGAAAACTCAGTCAACAACACTAACTAAGAAGTATCACGTTGGATTACCGACTGTGGAAGTGGAGGGTCTCTCTAGTCAAGTTCATCTTCAATGAAGCTTTCGAGGATTAACATAAACAACATCATGTAATGGCATGGACCCGTCGTCAGAATTGCCAAAACGGCATCCATGAAGCTTGGAGTTTTGTTCCGCTGTAGGAAGCTGAATATGCTACAAGGCATAGATCGGACCATCTTTGGAGTATTGCTCCCCTATGTGGAGATGCGCTCCGAAGCACTCTCTAAAGCTTCAGAACTATACAAATCGATACGCCTCACCTCACAAAGGACCACCACAGCCTGGATCATTGAAGAAGGATGGCTGACCTTTCCCTGTCTTACAGATTCTAGCACGGAAGATGATCGGGTGAGCTCTCCCAGATAATAACACCGAAGGTCTTCCGAACGAGGAACATTAGAGAGGCTCTGCGAGCTCATTGTTTCCAGGTCAAGGTCCCTACTCTCCGAACCAGTCTGCTCCAGCGTTCCTTCTTTTGGATAACATCGACGCTGTGGAATAAACAGTCGGAAATTTTGTTCTTGACGGCTACCACCTGCAGCGTTTCAAATCTATCTTGCACAGACACTTGTCATCTCGCAGCGCTTCTACAGCTCCATAGGCTTTCAGCCTTTGCGGGAGGCTGACCACAAAAAATATGAAGGCCATAGCTGTAGGATAGACGAAGTTCATACTAAAACCGAAGTCATAGAAGACTTCAGGCGTCAAAGGTATACGAAAAATGGTGAAAATCAATAACTTTCAAAATCTAATGTGATGCTTAGCACTTATATATAACAATTTTTTAAGGTGAATTGAGGTAGTAGACACACTAAGCTTTATGCTTGGGGTATTAAACGTCGGTAGTATTAAACCACTCTCTGGGGTTAAGCAAAACCTGATACGTCCTGTTTACTATTTGTCGTCAGTTTTTTGTCAAGGTTTACATATTTCATAGTTTGCCTCTTCACAGACTCTTCTAATAAACTAAAAAAAAAAACAATTTGGGCAGAAGTCAATACAAACAAATGCTCACATTATGGTGCAATACGATAATTATTTCTCGGGAAAGCCAAATCATTACTCAACCTGCGTGCTATCTTTTAATTATTTCATCAATTGAACAAATATGCCAGGTACAAGAAAATTTACCATTTGGATCATCACGCATGTAGCATGTGCTCGCCTAGTAATAGCTCTCATAAATTATGTCAGAGATAATTCGGTAAATTGTTTCATCCCTAATGACACTTTAATGTATGTAAGAGAAAAAAATACATTGAGTGCTCCAAACTATAAGTATTATTAACGCAATTTGATGGAGTATTGTATGAAAAAATAAAAATGATCAATACAACAACAAAGAAATATAAGGGGCGGCTGAAATCACTGTATTTATTGCGAATCTGCTGAATCAGACACCCTTTCAAAACGAAATGACATCATTTCGTTAAAACTGTAAAATCTTGAGACCTAACTAGATTTGTCTTATTGAACCTTTCAAATGACAGCACAAGAAGCGTAGCAAATCCAAAAAAAAACGTATTTAAGTATTATGGTACCTTACCGACCGATAATCAAATCCATACCTAAATAAACTTTTTGCAAACGTTGAGACACCTTGGAATTGCTCAGAAGCGTATCACTAAAATAATTCGTAATAAACCAAAGACTATATACCTATCAACTATTTATATTTCAGTACAAAAACAGAAGTATCCAAACTAAAGTTGACCATTCATATGTCATGTTGAGATCGTAGATGTTTCTTGGACCCAAACTGTACAACAATTTGCCTTTAGAATACAGGTCCTTGAACTATTTGAATTTATATAAAGTAAAAGTCAAACAATGGATATATAAAATCCCTAGACCAACTCTTTATGAGCATATAGAACAAAAAACATTTCAGTTTTTCATATTTTTTTTATTACTAATGTACTTATTATAATAACAAAATTAAAATAATAATATAGATGGCGGACAGAGGTTTGTATTTAATATTATTATGTGTATGTTTAGAAATTACTGTCTCTGTTTCTTTTTTTCCAATACTCGTCCATACAGAGCTTTTTATTGAAGTTGTGATGGTCGGACACCATGTTTATTCTATTGTCCCCTGATATCTTGCAGTTTTTGTTTCAGTTTTATGTAGCGCATCATATCAAATTACTAATTAAGATTTTTAATCATCTGTTATTTGTTTTTTTATTAAGTTTGTTTTAATCAGTACCTATTGTAAGTTTAAGATTCTTTTTACAACAGTTGTTATGCTATTCAATTATTGGTTTATGCCCAGCACAAGTTTTTACTTTTTTGAGCTTCTCCAAGTTTGTTGTGCAGATATTCCATTTAATGTATATCTGTGTATAGCGTTTACTTTTTATCACAATAAACTACTACTACTTCTACTACTACTCCTAAACTACTACTACCTCTGTATAGTATCCAAGTATAAAATATTTGAGAAACATTAATTTGGAATGAGCGAGATTGACGGATAGCTGCCTCCGATGAGCATTTATAAAACTAACTTATTAGCCAAGTCGATCATCTGGAATCCCCGTGTGGGGGCGGATTAGAATATCTCCCATCGTATATCCTGCGTGTCGTAAAAGGCGACTAAAAGGAGCCGAACTACTGTCGGTATAAGCAGTAACCTCTTCTCAACCAACAGCTTCGGGTGAACGAGTTGAGGAGAGTCAGGACACCTTCTTGTCCTTGGGGTGAGAAATTGCCCCTAAAGGCGGATGAACTAGTAGGTACCATTTGGCCAACGGCATGAGGATGCAGAAAGCAAATGGGAAACTACTGCATTAAAGATCTTAAAGATATCCCAAGAGAAACTCGTAAAATGAGTAAATGCATTTTACGAGTTCACAACATGTCTATTAAGACATTGTGACTACGATGATGATCATCTGGAAATCTTAAAGAATACAGATAGTTGTTCCTACGTTGTTTATGTTCTTTAAGGTTTCACAATCCTGGGCTCAATTCGACTGTGTTGATCGTTAGATTTTATAAGAGACACTATCTTTTATCAGCATAACCACAGTAGTTAATTTAGAAGCATTCAGATGGACGTACTATAAAGTGCACTTCTAGGGCCCATTTTGTTTACACTGTACTTGAATGACTTAGAGAGATCCTTCCAAAAACTACATTTTACTCCCGTCATTGCATTTCGACAAGTATCTTAACTCATCTGATTATTGTAATGCTTGCTTAAACGGTTTAAACGACAGTTTTTTGGACATCAATTTTACTTATTCTCTGAAAAAACTTTAATCATCAGGTTTCATAATTACACCAAGACGTTGGCACTATTCTTTTTGACGTTAGATAAATCCTCTGTAGATACTGATTGTCAAACTGAATTTTTGGGTTTAGACTTAGATCAAGATTTGAATTTTAAAAACCAATATTATTGTGTGAATGATGCAGTTAATTCTCTTTTGTATGCGTTTATCAACGATTAATGAAGATCAGTTAACTACTTCATATTATGCAGAAAGCTAATCTCAACTTAGGTACTGTATATGTCCTTGGGATTACTCCATAAAATTTTGTTTAGCATAATGATAATTCGATAAATGGCTTGTATTTCCAGTTCACACAGTTGTTGTAAAAAGATTAAAATACGCACCCAACTATTGCCGTACCTTCAGAGTGTTTTTAGTACTGGTTCGGTCGATAACACCACTACTATAGAAGATATCGAAAAAAGTTGTATATAAAAGTTGTAGCCACGAATATGCTCCTTGCTCAGAAAATATTTTGATTTATACAGGGTTATCCGTAACTACGCGGTGATGCAAACATGCATTTTTTTAAATGAGACACCCTATATACTATGCTATATTCAAATTCTACTAATGATTTCCGTTCTTCTAATATAGGGTGTTGTTACATTATACAGGGTATTTCAAAAGTCATGACCATTTTTATCTCCAAATCGCTGTCTGCCACGTAGTTATGGATCACCCTGTATCAATCAAAATATTTTTTGAGCAAGGAGCATATTCGTGGCTACAACTTTTATATAAAACTTTTTTCGATACCTTCCATAGTAGTGGTGTTATCGACCGAGCCGTTACTAAGAACTTACCCTGTATATGAATTGGGATTATATACATTTCTCAAAAGAAATGAATTCATTTTAAATAAAAAGGGTTCATAAGAGGGAGAAGAAGTAGTAGCTGTGGGGCGGCCGTGCCTGGCAAATAGGTCCCAGTAGGCCCTTTTTGCCATCCCCGAATATTAACCCTCAACCGCCACTGCCTGCCACCTCCTCCCTGTCAAACCTTTTCGATCTGTTAACAAATGCCAGTATGTCAGCTTAGGGAGGGTAATTCCGCTGCAGTCTATCAGATCCAGAGATCTCGTATCTCAGCCTGCCTAGCAACTCACATTCCGCAAGGAAGTAGTAGGCCGCTTCATCGACCTCTCCACACCCAATACATAGGGATCCTTCTTCAATTCCTAATAGAGACAGATGTCGCGTGAGCCTGCAGTGCCCCGCCAGAACACCCGCGAGGTTTTTGATTGCCTGTAGGCGTAGTAGTCATGTTGATCTGGATGTGCTCAGCCCGGTTATAAAATCCTTGGCTTGTTTGCATTCCTCATTTTGCCTCCACTGTTCATTTATGGTATCGTTAACTCACTTTTTGAGGGCAGAACCCCGGCTTGACGCGGAACCCACATCAGGGTAACTTCCTTCAGCCTCAGTAGCTTCTCCAGTCTCTCCGCGCACTCCTGAACCAGAGGTGCTCTGGTTTTGGGTCCGCAGATGGCTTTTAGTGCCGCCTGACTGTCAGAGCAAAATGTTTACAGCCCTTTCTCGGCTGCTGTAGGTATTTTTTAGTTTTAGTTTATTGTACATTGTTCGTTATAATACATTCACAGTTTAGAATAATATTCTATACAAAATAATGCCATGTCATAATTTGTGTAAGTCAATATTATATGTAGATCAAGTGGGGATTGATTTAATACAGCTATCACATTAGGCTTGGAAGTCTGTTTCGTAATAGTGTATTGCTCAATCCCACATATCATGTACAAAATATTAATATTAAGTAACTTAACTTTTAATGCAGAAACAAAATTACTAATATCTATTAACTACACCTACTAATCTTTAAGGAATTAGTGAAAAGAACGGCCAAGGAGTAGTGTTTCAGAAAAATATACAGAAAGTATAAATTTGAATGTCGAATTTTTCTTCATTGTTTTGTATAAATGTTTTAATTTCTTTTTTAAATAAGCGAAATTTTGATATCATTTTTGTTTTTTTCAAGAGCTCGTTGAATAATTTGGGTCCATAAAATGTAAAGGAGTGTTGTGTAACCGTTTTATGAGTAAATTCTGTTTTAAAATCAGGGTTAATTTTCGACCGGGTTTCTCTCATAAAAGTTTTACATGTTTATATGTTATGACTTTTAAGGAAGACAATGTATTGGCCGACACACTCGAAAGGGGAGGCATCAAATTTGCGAAAAGCACCGCTAAGAAAATCATCTCAGATTGGGCAGAGAGGACAGCACTCCTGTACTGGCGAGATACACCAGTGCTACTACACTTGAAGGCATTCTTACGATGCCCCTATAGTCAGGCCTCACCGAGGGTAATCTCTGCATTCTGGCTGGTCTGTTGACGGGACATATTTATTTGAGGAACCACTCGCGGAAGTTAGGTCTAGAACAAACAATGAACTGTCGTTTCTGCTAAATAGAGCACAGTTTCGAGTCTAGCGTTAGCGTTCCCGTATTAGCCAACTATACCCTACTTTGATGTCCTCGTAATCGTCCATTTTTAAACCCCTCAATATTTTAATATCCACAACAGTAGACAAAAAACGCTTATTGCTACTCATAGCCTTTAGATGACATAATTTGCATTTTCGAAACCTTTTTTTCATACTTTCAGTGATGATGGGCGGCTGTCCTACTTTACAACACCCTTGTCTTAACCGATATAATATTATGTGCGTGTCAAAGATTCCTACCTTATTAATACCTCGCATGGTCTCTACCTCCTCCTGCTCCACTTTTAGCTTGGCTTTCCACAGATAGTCCGTTCTGCTGGTAAATTCGATTTGTCTGTCCAGAACGTGGAACAAAATGACCACGAGAGCCAATGCCAGACCGGTTTTCACTTCAAACGGTATGGCTGGGAAACTGTCGGAAAAAATAAAGATACTTTATCATATTATTACGTATAAAGCACTATAGGATATTTTCTAGGGAAGATGGATGTGGCATGCCACTAAGATTTCAGTCTGAGGTTTCCATCAGACTTCTAAGGCTACATATACGTAATAAACGAAAAGCAATTTAATTGAGGAACGTGTGGTTCTATTTGCGATTTTTTAGACAAAGAATTGTTCTAAACAAAATGAATCATGGGTCTATATACAAATAGTTCCTTGAACAAATTATTCGAAGTATACGTGGATATCTGTTATAAATACCTTTTTTAGTACGCTCTTAAGGAACTAGAATATGTAAGATAAGTTTCATGTTGATTTCATCAACAAAATTTATTGCTTAAAACAGAAGAAGTCTCTAAGAAGTCAATTTGCAGTAACAAGACTTTGATTATTATACCTATTACTGTTATATCGAGGAAGGATCAATAATTCACCTGCCTACTAAAAAAGATCCTAGTATCATAGATAATTGCTATTTTCCATAAGGACGGTTTGGAGAAAATCATTGTTGGATTTGTGGCAGACATGAAAATTCGTTTATACAAGGTGGCGCAAAATATAGACCCCTAATTATTTTTGATATGAAATTAAGATTAATTAAAAAGCACTCATATTATACATGAAAAATATTTACCTAAACTCTAAAAATTTGTTTTGTTATACCATAAAAATAGTATCGACCAAATGGCCACCCCCAGCATTAGTGCAATAATGAGCTCTTTTTAAAGCAATTTTCATAACTTTCTCCAACATTTCAGGTGGTATTCTGTCAATTTCTTACCGGATGTTGAATTTTAATGCTTCCAGTATTCAAGGATTATTTACAAATATCCTATACTAGCGATAACCCCACAACCAAAAGTTAGGAGCAGGTAAATCGGGAGACTTTGGCGGTACGCAATATCGGCGTTTTTCGAGATAAGATGTCCAGGAAAAGTTCTATTCAAAATGGTTATTTTCTCCCGGGCCGTGTGTGCTGTGCCACCCTCTTGTTGATACTAAAGGTCTCCCTGATTAAACTCTTCTAGTTCCGGAAATAAAAAATCCAACACCATGCTTCTGTACCGAAGTCGTTATTTCCCGATGATCCTAAAAATGTAAGGCCCTTAGCATTAACTCCACACATACGGTCACTTTTGGCTCATGCTATAGTTGCTGGCGGATAAGCTGCGGATCCTTACTACCCCAAAAAGCAATGGTTCTGCTTATTCACTGCTCCATTCAAACAAAAATGAGCTTCGTCGCTCATTATGATTTTGTTCCAAAAAGCCTCAATTTTGTTTTCAAGGTTTAGGATGGCATCACAATATCGACGTCGTTTTTCAAAGTCCAAAGGCAGAAAATTATGGGTTGCCTTTATCTTAAAGGGAAACAACTGCAAATCTTCCACCAAAAATCGTTGCTATGAAAGTCGGGTAATGTTTAATTGAAAAGACCGTTTCCTTATTGATGTTCTAGGCCTTTCCATCACATCACTACGTACATGGTCTATATTATTCCTTGAACGAGCTGAACGGAGTCCAATATGTGGTTTATCAGACGTAGATCCAGTTTGTTGAAGATTTGTCGCTGATCGGCGAAGTGTCTTTGCAGTTGCAGTCTTCCATATTTTCTACGGTATTCTCGTTGAACTAGGATAATCGACGAATTAGTTTGATAACAAAAATACGATCTCGGCACGTTCTCGAGGCGCATATCGATTTATAATTATTTCCTAAGCATCTTCCTTGCAACTGACAAAAAAGCTCGAAACTACTGAAGAAACCATGGCAACGTTCCATAGGATACTTGATTTTGCGCCACCTAGTACTTGATATCACTGAAAACCCTTCTTCTTTTATATTTTAACTAATCAATAAACTAATCTTATAGAAAGTCTTTTCCCAATTTGCTTGAAACGTATAGTGAATAAGGTAGAAAAAACTTGAAGCATCTGGCGCTGAAGGTTTTGCGTTCAGTCTTTTCATTGTATTAACTTAAATCTACGCGTCACAGTCACGGTTTCAGGAATTTGCGTCGGAGACGTCTGAAGTTTCCAGCACTTTTTGTACTTCGCTGTAAATTCTATTAATCTCCCGTCAATAAGAAATGTTCGGAAAACGAGTGCCTTATGGAAGTTTTCAATAAGATCCTGGACTGAGGCCTTTGCATGGCTATATTAAGAAATATGGATCATGCAAATGTCAATCATATTTTACAGTCATCTTCGGATTACGTTGGTTGGTCACCCACGATAATGTCATTGCAACACTGTCGCGATATATTTTTATTATTTGGGGATACGTCTGGGCAACATGGAGGCTAGAAGCTGAAGCCTGTAGTAGGTAATCAAAAAATTCCAAACAGCGACTAACAATATGCACAATTTCATAATTTGCTGCAATTTAATAGACAGATATTATCAAAATTTAATTTTTTGCTACCAAGATGCACATTTTAGGTTTAAAATAGTCCTTTTTCGTATCCAAACCAAATTCATTGGCATACAGTCAATACTAAGAAGTATAAAATACTATATAAAAAGAAAATTGGCAATCAACTTTGTATTCAGGAGGCAGCGTTTAAAATAATGGTTTATAGGAGAGGAGAACAATGTTTTCTGAACAACATAAATCGAGCTCTAGGCTTCTGGTTTCTCCCAACTTCTATAGATGTTGTGTAACTGTACTGCAGCTACCAAGCTTTTGAAATTTGAAGGTGAAAAGACAACTGCCGGCCAGGACTTATTAATATTTAGTCAAGGCACGTCTTGACCGTTTTCTGCTGTTGCCTCTTCAAACTGTCCCCTGAAAGTGCACTCCGCGCTACTTATAAATTATTTAGCAGTTTTTTACGATGGAAAACCACTGGTAACGCTTTATCCTGGAAAGTAAAGGATAAAAAAGGAATAATGTGAATCCTTTCGGCCAAATAAAAATGTTCATCCGGACTGTTAATTTCAACATTGTATGAATTAGTGTATGGTACACATGGCCTTACGTAACGTTCTTACTGAACAGAAGTCTATGTGGGCACTAGGGTGATGGGATTTTAAAAAAATATATGACTGATAAAGTCTGATACCCCAGGGGAAACGTTTCAAAGAAAAAATGTTATTTTATGTACGTACAACCGAAGGAAGCAAAAACAAAAAAAAACAATAAGTCTACAATTGAGGGGGGTAGCACGTTTAACCGTATAAAAAAATTAAGCATTCTCATTTGAAAAAATCAAGTTATCGCTGATCGAAGTTTCCTTGATTAATCGACCGATTTCTCCAAGCACAAACGTAATTTAGGCTTGACAGTCTCATCAAAACTGATTCATTTTATGCTTAGTAATACGGTAAAGTCACAGCCCTCCAAATTTTGTAATCTCTGCGATATTAAATTTTTTCCTGATATCTACTTATACCGAAAATGGTGATTTACAACTAAACGGTTCGCTTTAGGTTCCATGTATGCTACATAAAGTCACATTAGATTTTACCAAGGAATCTGAATATACAATAATATCCCATTCCATTAAAAAACATAACTTTGATACATTTCGTGTTCTTGGGATATCCTGTATAACATGAAAATATTTTTAAAATGTAGCCTATATGGGTCTTTATCCATTCGAAATTATTATTTTCTTTTTTAATAACGTGAATAACCCTGTATAATGTGACTTATGCTTCAGAACCCAATATTCTGCTATTGAAGCCTAAAAATGTTATTTTTGACTGAAACCTCTTTTATAGTGCAATCTGACAGAAGACAAATACGGTGTGCATAACTGAACACAGCCAAAAAACGGATAATGTATCGTTTGTTTCTATACCACTCAATTAAGTTCTGCCAATCTAATTTTATTGCCAGCAAAGTAAAATAGCTAAGAACACTAACTTACGCGTCATCGTGTGCATCATGGTACTCTTGAAAGAACTCCAGATAGCTGTATACGACGATATGAGCAATAACGGAAATCACCATAAGTACCAACTTCAGAATAAATCCCATCCTCAAGAAGACCGATATGGCTGCTAAAACTAAGGCTGAACTGTACAGGTACGTCTGGAAAACAAACAGTCCATAAGCTAGTTGGTTTAAGATCAGGACCGTATATCCAACTTCATGTACAAGGGTGGCTAAACATTTGTCGAGACTTGACTGAAATTTACCTTAAAGCATTGTAGTGTGATTGTTTGCATGTCTGATGAATACTTCTGTCTGAATTTAGTGCCTAACCTAATGGTTCATTAAACAAATGTGATTTTAGAATTTTAGATTTTCACTTATTTTCCGAGACTAAAGAACTTTTTTCCTAGGCTGCCATGCAAATTCCTGCGTAAGTGTACATCCCGTCCATCCTTTTTTAGATCCGATGATACTATTAATTGCAGCCCTATGTAATTCTTGCAAGTCGCTTATTTCTGTCCAGTAGCGGATATTTCCTAGCCATGATAGCTTTTTTCTTCAAATTCCTCTTCTCCTTTCTTCAATCTTCCCTTGAACAATGATACGCAGGAGGTGATATCATTCTCCACGCATTCTATGGTCCTAGGTAAGCTATTTTCGTATTTCTTATAACCTCAAAAATTCTCGTTCTGCTGAACGAATGGAGAACATTTTCTCTTATGATCGACCCAGGATACTCTAAGCATCCGTCGTAAAGACAACATTTCGAATACTTCGATCTTATTTATAATTGCCGCCTTTAGCGTCTATCTTCCACGCCGTACAATATAGTACGTACTGCATCTCAGACAGAAGTTCAAGTTTTTGTTGGTAAGAAATTTTCGAAGTTTCAGGAAAATTGTCCTAACTTGTTCAGTTCTGCATCTTATCTCCTGATCTTGGCCCCATGTTTCGCTTATAAGGTATCCCAAACATTCAAATTTGTTGACCCGTTCGACGACCTCTCCATTCAAGTGTATTCCTAGACCTAGACTCAGACCCATATTTATCTTTAGACCCTCATTAAAGCGACTTAATAGAGTCTGAACGTCATTTGCATTGTCTGCTAGTATGACGTGCCATCTGCACATCGGATGTTGTTGATTGGAAATCCGTTTATTTTAATATCGGGGCTAAAGAATAATGTCCAAAATATCATTTAACCTGGTTATCCTTTGAACCACATATTTTATATAAACAAACACAAATGTTTTCGTTGCTTTGAGCAGAAGAAATATTATATTTTAACTAATCCTATAGAAAATACTCGAAACCAATAGAAATCAATTAATGCTAAGTATTAAGTAAAATCAAGAAGGCATGTTTATAATATACTTACAGGTACATATTGGTATTGGATAACTGGACTAGTGATGTTCAGGCCATCCCATGTTGGTGGTAGTGTCGTCTCATTTATATAGATATCTGAGACATTTGCGTCATTTCTTGACCAAGTACGTGTAGGATGGGTTGACATAAGCGTAACAGGAATAGGAAATGGTGGTCTATTGTAGTCTACCTGTAATAACAAGATTATACTCTCAAATAATTGGGAAAATAGAAACAGAGTCATAAGTTATCATCTGCACTATAAGCATTTTATTGATTATTGATTTATTTTAAATTGTAGAAATTTCAATTTCAATATGATCCTGTATACGTTGCAAACTGTTAAATAAGTATGCTGTAACAAACTACATATTTTATTCCAGTATTAAAGTTGATATTATAAAGTTGTTTGTTCTTTCAAAGGCCATCTTAGTATGTAACTACGTCTTCATAAGTCAAGTATTAATTTTGAGATGTATAGTGTAACGTCGCTCATAATGTATGTGCTTATAACTACTTTGAATTAGTTTAGGAAAATGGTGGAAGTGCTATGTACAGTTACATTTTAAAAGCTTTTATTGAACTTTCAATGTATGTACGCCTGTTCGGGTGGAATCTTGCAATTCAATTTTGAAGCAGATATCTTCAACCGATTGAGCTGAAATTTTGTATACACATTTAGTTTGGATGACAATGCACGACAAGCTATATGGCGTCGTTCAAAATCCAATAGTGGAATAGTTATTTAATGCATTTCTACAGTATGGGTATCCATGCAGATATGAGAATGCCCAGTAGATGCTAAGGGGAATGACAATTTAATGAGAGGTATGTCATCACTGACAATAGACACAATAGATCCACTGATGTCATTTTTAGTCAAACGATGGATTTTGGTATGAGAGTTGGGGGAAAATACTATACAAAGCCGGCAAGTTGTTTTATCACTGCATGAACCTGACGACATGAGAGAAGAGAGTTTTTGCATTTGGCGCTCAACCAGCGGCTTGCGGTGTGAGCAAGAATCTGGCAGCAGTCACAGAAGATTCTGGATAGAATAATTGCAATTGTACGAGTTCCTTTATACAACCTACGCAGTGGTCATCACCAGGTTGTATCGACGACGGTAACGACATCGACATGAGGTTAGGGGGTACCTAACGAACCGCTGGTGCACCTAGCAACCACGAAGGGTAGACCGGACAGCTGGTGTGTATGACTGTAACAACGACGTAAGTGGTAAAGAAGATCCGTGGTAAGGATTTTCCAATAATAAGTTATAAAGGAACATTTGGGGTGCTGGACTGACTTTGGGAAAGTAATAGGGATAAACTCGTGTTGTTAGTGGACTCTTATCACCAAAGCAGTTTTAAGGTTATATTTTGAGTAGGTCTATATTTTTAGTTTAGTTTAAGGTCTCATGATATCTTGTAAAAGGAAATCTACGAAAATGAGTTGATATCAGGATAGCGCAAATTCTAAGTTAGAAACTGTCGTTCAAATGATGGCAAATAATATGTATTTTTAGATATAATACGATTATGTGTTTTGTTGTAAGG
The DNA here is from genome assembly GCA_951848785.1 of Callosobruchus maculatus. Taxonomy (NCBI): domain Eukaryota; kingdom Metazoa; phylum Arthropoda; class Insecta; order Coleoptera; family Chrysomelidae; genus Callosobruchus; species Callosobruchus maculatus. Next base: position 5,138,473 of record CATOUR010000110.1, on the reverse strand, counting down.
GGTTGGTCGGTGAGTTGTTTTATAACTGCATGAACCTTGTTTACGATATGAGAGAAGAGAGTCTTTGCACAGTGGAAGGGCTTGTTGAGGGTGACTCAAAAAATAATATGACGTCATTATAAATCAACTATACTGGACCATCCAAGATGGCGAAATAGTTCTTTTTAATGCACTTCTGCAATATGGGTATCAAATAAAAGGGCTTGTCAAGAATAAATAAAAATTTTGTTCGATATAAATGCAAGTTAATAACTAAAAACTAAAAAATAAAGTAAAACAAAAAAACTTTTTTAACAAAGCTTTTATTTAAAGGTTCTAAAAAAAGAAAATAAAATGTTCCTTCAGAGTGTTAACTATCAACTTATAGTCTTGTTATATGCAATTTATATGATCATAAAAGCTTGTCGCGCGATATACTTGTGTAAATTAACTAGTACCTATTCAGTTGACTAACTTGGTCTGCTAAGTTTAAGTGTGTTAAAATTTCAGTTTAATTGAATTCCTATAGGTACTTATGCATACCTCGCGACCAGCTTTTATGATCATATAAATTGTGTATAATGAGGCTATAAGTTGATAGTTAACACTCTGAAGGAACATTTTATTTTCTTTTTTTAGAACCTTTAAATAAATGCTTTTTTTAAGTTTTTTTGTTTTAATTTATTCTTGTTTATGAGCACATGAACCATTTTTACAATTAACGCATTCTGAGAAACTGAACTATTATTATTTTGTTTTTGCTATTTTGCGTAAAACTTGAATCATGATCAAAATAGTTCTAAAGTATAGATGTTTTTGAATGAACTATCAGCGAGAAGAGGTTTGTGTAGAGGTGGCGTCTGAATAGGATCATTACTTTGTCCCCTGGAGCTGTTACTAAAATAGAAAAAGCAGAGTTTGTATTCTTAGGAAAACAGAAAATCATGGAAAAAACGGATGTATTTCTAGAGGATGCAAAATTGTAAGTTATTCACAGTGTTCAACGCAGTTTGGTCGTTGGTTCCATTGAAAAATTAGTGCTAAAAACTGTATTTAATACGGTTCTACATCTTATGCCCAGTTCTATAATTGTTAGTTCCTTATTGGCTAAAGAAAACTCTAGAGGTTAGCGAAAACAATCCATTCCATAAACGAAGGCTTACGTAAAAAGCTCTGGTTAACCAGTAGTTAATCCAAGGACAAAATCTTGACATTTGTTGTGCTCAACCGATAATAGATAATTCTTTTGAGAGTTATAAAAATATGTATTTTGATTATAGTCTGTGACTAATATGTGGAGGCCTGTGGTGAGATAATCCAAAATTATGAATACAAAGGTCAGGTTCGTTAGACCCGTGCGGGCAGTGTTCCGAGAACTTTTCTCCAAAAAATATGGTACCAACATATAAATATGATTAATCATTGCTTCTCTTTGTAAAACAGAGCTTCACAATAACTACTAGTTAACTTCTGTATGTCGGTTAAGTGACTACCAGAGGTTACAATGATTGTGAAAGTGAGCCTTCTAGATCTGTATCCCAGGGCATCGAAGAAGTAATGTTTTTTGATATAAAAGCCATGTAAGTTAGTACAAAAAAATCAACAAAACGCTGATGATGGAGAAAGTGATCTAAAACAGGCTAAAAAATATTGTTTAGTTTTCAGATACAGTTTTGGTTATTAATAAATTATTTTAGTTTACCCACTTTACCTGTAACAAGTAGTCAGTGCAGCAGTAAAAAAGTCGAGTTTAACTTTCATCCCGAACATTTTATTCACGGCGATATGTGTATGAATTCATGCAAAGCTCAACATATAGGGTGTAGTCAAAGCTGACAAACTTCTCCATATGGCATAACTACTTGTGAAACAATCAATTTCTCCAAGTAGGATATACGAAAGCTTTACAACAAGTTAGATATTACCTGACTCCTGTTCTAGCAAAATGATTTGGTGAAACACACAGCGAGATACACTGACTTATATATGTACATAATATTTTGGATTTTTACTGCTTGTCTCCTAAATGAACTAGTTGACATGACAAGTTTAGTTGTTTCAAGGATAACCATTTATTGAAAGGAAAGTTCTAAATTTGTGAGCATCCTATATGGTATTAAGAAAACTCTTTTACCAGTGTGATGACAGCACAGGTAGCCACCAAGGTGACTGAGACGAGAAATATGGCCAAACGGAGACACCTACTCTCGGAGACAATCTGACTGGGTGGCGAACATGCTCCTGGCTCATCAGATGGTGTATCTGATGGAGGTCGAGGTCCACAACAGTCGTCCAACCAACAGAGGTACACGAATATCAACAGGACTACAAGCGTTGGTGTAAGGGTCCCGTAAAGTATTATAGGCCTGTTGAAAAAAGAAATATCACTAATCACAAATACATAACCACCAAAACGCATTTGACTTAATAAGTGTTGATGAGACAGTGAGGTGTATAGTTGCTAATTTAGAGGCCTTACTCTGAAAAAGTATAGCATATTGTTCTAATTGTTAGATATTGCATGATGAATCTATGACCAGGAATGATTGTAGCAGTCACCAATTCGTGTAAAAAAATCAATTGTCTATACTTAGCTTAATAGCATTATCGGTGTTAACAAAAAATTTGGTGCGTCTCTATCCCTATACTGCCCTCATCAAAAAAGTAGACCACCTGCACCTTCCGCCGTTCGATAAAATCCGGAAAGAAAGATTTCTAGGCATCCCGACCGTCCCGATCGGCCGTACCGATGACTCATCAGGCCTTCGGCACGTGCCTGCACGTGCTTCGGTACAGACGTTCAGCCGTTTCAGTTGAGCAATCCGGTTGCAAAGCGAGCATGGATTTTATCAAGTTAATTACGGTGGTGGAAAACTACCCCGAGCTTTTCGATATGCGGCACCCTGAGCACTTCAACAACGTACGACGGGATAACTGCCAACTGCTACCGACATTAGACTTACAATTATTTCTTCTTCACTCAACATGTCGTTTTGGTTTTCACAATACATAACAGCACAAAACCTGTTACGAGACCGCCTGTCTCCATTGTCCGACCTTCCGTCCGTCCGTCCGTTCCGTCCGTACCGACCGACCCAGTGAGCGCAGTCACCTAAAAGAAGTGCTGAAGGTGGGTACCGTTCGTACCGTTCCGTCCGACCCAGTGCGCGCTTAGCTTTACTACCATCTCCTCCACGATAGTAATACGGTGTCACAAGTTCATCACAATCAGGTTCGCAGTTTCCAAGTTACACATTTTGTTGACATAATGAAATTGTTCCTGGATTAGGTGTGGATGCTGGGGGCTTGTGCCCATATAGAGGATGTATTTTATCTAATGACTAGATAGAAATATACATTTCGTTCTAACAAACATGATACCTCTCGCCTGATTTGTGGAGGGGGGGGGGGGCACTGTACAGTAGAAAAAAGTAAGAAAGAATTTACTTGAGTAAATTCAAACGACGCTCTCACTGTGGAATTTGTTGGTATAAAAATGTAAAGTCTTTCTTTAAACCAGAAGCGATATTGAGAAAGCCAAATTTTTCCTGAACTAGTTTTTTCAAGCTGATTCCGAATCTGTAGTTAGTTTTTCTCTAGCACCTGTAGTTTTGGCTATCTTTTGTATACGGACAGACGGATAGACGGACGGACAGACAGTGAGAGTTAAAAAGGGCTATGATAAAATAAACCAAATGCTTCATAGAGCTGAAGCATACAGATACTCCTAGACTAAGTTACTGTTTAGAACTATTTTTTCCGGAAACAGTGAATTCAACCAAATTGAAACATTATTCAGAGTAGGATAGTTCCCGTTTCAGGGAAATCATCCAAAACTTTACGCCGGCTTTAATGATCGTCACAACTTTATGTGGCAGTTATAGATCGTAATGCCGGATTTTCTCTGGATTTCCCCTGCCTGATTTAATGGCTGCACCCCTTGCTGCGTAGCGTAGGTTCCGGAGCAGAAACAATGCCGCTTTTCATTCTTTGTTCATGTGCATTACACTGTGTACGCCGGAAGGATGATACATGGTAGCTTTCTTGTTACGACGGAATCATTAAATTTTTGTTCCACCGTCAAACTGCGCTAGAAGTGAAAATTATTTGAAACAAAAAAAAAATTAGCAAATAGGTAAGCTCAGTCATTTTTGGAATACTTCTAAAGCTACGATTTTCTCCAAATTGGGTTCGAAGTAATGTATTCGGTGCTTTCTAAGAATTCGCAATTTCTATAGTGAGGGGAGGTACTGTTTTCGATACGGTAAAATGCCATTTTTAGTGAATTAACCTATATTTATAGATTTTCCCGTGACGTAGTTATAATTCCCACTTCTACTAGTATTTAAAATGCGAGCCTTGCTGAACTAATCAATTATCTTAACGTTTGTTAGGAGCAGAATGCATAGACGAATAATTTGTGTACCTATAAAGTGAATGAATCATCTCCATTAACCTTTTGACTATTTTAGCTCCCACAGATAGGTAGGTATAGGTAAGATTTTCGTCCACGTCGCATATTTCCATCGGCCTGTCGATAGACAGAACGAGTCTAAAGTACGGAACGCGCCAATTATCTCGGAAACGGGTTTCACCATACGATTTTCATGAATTTTGGGATAGAGGGATGTTGCAATAAAGCCAATCTTCTGGTCGTATTTAAAATATTGTCAGATCTACTATTTTTCCGGAAATGTAATAAACTTTGTTATTTCAAATGGATCACCCTGTATATTTTTACAATTTTAAAATCCTTGGAAAATACTGGATATTTTTATATAATACTTCCTATACCTAAACGTTAAAATGTTGGTGTTACAACTAAATTTACTTTGCATCCGTCCAAGTTAAAATAAGACACTAACCTCAAAAGCATGAACGCGGTTACAGCAGATGCTCAAAATATTGTCCTTGTGATCCTTGGAACATCGCAGTACATTTTGTAATGTCTGAATTTTCAACGATTAACATAGCCACCTTATTTACTTATGTTAGCTTGAGTAGATGCAATGTGAATTTAGTTGTCCGAAATTATCAGGTTTATATATAGAAAATGTTATTCAAAAAATAATCAGTGATATTTAAATATTTAAAAAATGCAGAAAAATATAGGGTCATTCATTTGAAATGACAAGAGTTCATTATATTTTTGAAAAAACACTACATTCAACAACACTCTGAATACCATCACCAGATTGACTCTATTGCAATACCCCCATATCGCAAAATTCATGAAAATCATGTAACCTTTTCCGAGGTGTTCCATATTACAGACTCACTTTGTATAGTGATATGCTGTGGGGTTGAAGTTGGTAATACTGCTATAATTTTTAAAATCGGTTCATGGGCGGTGGAGTAATTAGCAAAAAACAAAAAATTTCAAATATTCATCAAATTCCATTTTTAGACGTTCTAGGGGTTTCTAATTATTTTCTACTTTTTTTGGGTGCGGCATAATAAACTTTATCATTCTATAAACTAGAGGTTCTTAAATTCATTTTAATGGATTTTGGAAACGACATTATTGCCGTGGCGAGGATGGAAAACACGTATGGTTTCCAGATCGCGTCAAAGGCGGCGCATCAATGATTAAAAAAACAGTAAATATAAAAACTTAGTTTTGTGAGGTAGGGGAGTATTGTGATCGTGCATATTTTTGATTTTGAGATACGCTTTTTGGGCGTTTATGATATCTACATAACGAAAACCACGATATTTACTTCCGTTGGTCTGTTTATCGGTTTGTCTGTCTATTGACAATTTTTCTAGCCGCGTAATCTTAGGTACGGTAGCTTGGACTATGATGAAATTTGAGTAGCGATATGCTGTGTGGACCTGGTAGATAATACTGCTATAATTTTGAAAATAGGTTCATTGGCAGCGGAGTTGTTAGTGAAACACGAAAAATCAGAAAGATATATATGGGCAGATAAAAAAGTTTGGCCGAACACATTCCAACGTCACTGAAAAGCATGGTAAGTCAACATTGCTCGTGAAGACACAACATCTGTGGTACAACAAACACTTTTGATGAAATTAAGTGCAGCTATAAACGTCACCGAGTTTAATTCAATGTTCTTTCACGGCGTAATCTGACACTGGAATTCAATTATGTTTTTCTTTTATCTCAATGTTGTTTCATTAAACAAGGCACTACTACGAATGATGCTGCTCAGGGAGCAATAAAGAGAACGAGCAAGCCGAATAATTTTTTCAATTAAAAGTTAAAACCTTCTAACCGGCAAGAGGGTGATTCATCTGAACGCTGCTAACAAAGTTTGCATAAAATTCCGTTAAAAAGTAGGGAAGAAGGTGGTATTAACATATTTAATAAAGCTTGTAGAGTAAGAACATTGCTTTAATTTCCTGTTCTTGAAAGTACACCTTAATTCGGCGACATGACCAATGCCGTATGGTGTTAATTTAGTAAGATGCAAGGCAGAAGCTGTGCATTTAGATGCTTGTATACAACCTGCAATTACTAATAGCGGTGGAAGCTACTTCTAATGCAGTATACGGATCTTACAAAAGTTTGTAAATGGTATATTTCCGTTTCTATGTAAATGGTAGGAATAAGATTTTGTGGTGCAGTTTAAGTTGAAGAAGACCATGGTATTGCATACTTTGTCATTATCGAGGAGGCCAATTTTGGCCTGTCTCTTTTTTTTTGTTCGATGGTTTCCATTGCAGTAATTCTGGTGATATTTTAATTCTAATTAGAGGTAAACACATGGTAATCTGCATGGAACTAATGCAGGGGTATTATTACTAGTGGAGAGATGGTGCGTAACAGAGGGTCTATCTGTAAACTCTCCGAAAACCATAGTACCATTCACGAAGCAGCGGAAAGCAAAGATCACCAGAGCACCATTTATCTTCCGCAAGCAAATAGAGGTTACCAGAGAAGTCAAATACCTGGGAGTCAAGTTAGATGAAAAACTAACTTGGAGCATACTCGTTAATCTTTGGACCCAAAAAGAAGTCCCATGGAGCAAGCCTTTAATTTAAAAGTGCATTATCATTACTTCATAGGTATAAACCCTTTACTAACGTTTCAGAAAAGTAACAAGTCAGTTTACCGCGGGTTATTAGCTGTGACAGCTGTCAATCGATAAATGTTAATAGGCCTTTACGGAAACTGTGATCGGGTTAACCCGATCAGTTCGATCACTGATCCTGACGTTCGGAAAGTGATCTGGGATCTGTCAGAAATAGGGTATTTCACTCTTGTACAGTAAGTAATTGCGATCGGATGATTCAGATCAGTAGCTGCTTTACTTAACCATCTGTTTTTTATTGTTAAACCAACTTTTTCGTTGTTCGATATCCGTTAAATTCATGGACTCATAAATCCCACTTGACAGGCATTGACAGCTGTTTGACATATAACTGATCTATCCGGATCCAGATCAGTGTTTCCGTAAAGGCCTACTAATTCCGCTTTTGTTAAGATTCAACACGTAGTGGGTAGTGTTTTACTTCCCACACCAATAGGTCAGGAGAGTATTGTGATCACGAATGAAGATAATATAATATTCCTTTTGGGCGTTTTATGACACCTACATAACGAAAATTCACGTCACTCGTTTATGTGGGTTGTGCGTTGATGGGGGTTTCGAGGGTTGCGAGAGGATATTATTAGCTATAATAATTGGTGGTTGAAAATCCGTGACAATGGGGATGACACCCCAGCTACCAGCCCTGAATCCAAAAAATACGCGACAGCTGGTACAATTACTATACTTCAAAAATTATATGGGACTGCCATAATACCCTGAATACACTGGTGAAGTTAACATTAAGTTAACATTATTCTGAGTGCCTAGACACATGGGAGTGAGCCAGAACCAGCATGTGGTATATCATACAACATGTCATGGACAGCTGTCACCATACGGGTGTCAAATAAACACCAGAAGCGTTGGGACATAGTCACGGCTCAACAATCAGCTGTCTTACTCAAGGTCTGGGGATACTTTGCGCCAATCTCTTTGCGCATCGATATTTTGGGTTAGATTGGTTCTGATTTCAACAGCGGCAACGCAGCAGGGTTATGGCTATCTACATAGAATTAAGTATAGGGATAATAATTAATATAGATCTCAGCACAAATCTAGTACTTTATGGGAGGTAAACATAAATTTTATGTTGTCTTTAATGTTTATCTTCCTTTTACACCGCGGCGACCAAGAAGGTCTTTATTAGGAAAAATTTTAGATCAAAAAATGTGTATTCAAGCCACGAATTTTACAATATCTTCGTATATAAGTTAACATAGTAATTTTACACCTATATGTTGTTTGTTCCTGACCTGCTTGTTGAAGACACCATAATAGCATAGTAATTTTTTTTTTAAATTGTGACGATTACAGTAGAGCTGACATTTTAAACTCATTGTACTTAATGCAGTTGCTGTTTTACATTGGCAAACCTCAACGTTAAAGCCCTGAAGATAGCAATAAGCATTGCCGAAATCTTGGCAGTTAACACCAGAGTCTCCTTTATGCACTGACCTACAGTCATTTTTCAAAATTTTTGGCCACAACCCCAAGATTTTCTCATCTGTAATTTATTTCAGCAGTACACTTTTTTAGTGCGACAAAAGTAGAGCAACTACTGATTTAGTATAAAGGAGCAGGATTTACAAGAAAGGTTAGTTTAAAAATGACATTTCACAGCCGAATATATCTTGTTTGCAGAAATAAATATGCGAAAAGCAAAATGAACGTATACGGAGATACAAGGTATGGTCGTTAACGCCTTTTTGAATGAAACCTGCCAAAATGCGATTTCTAAACTTGCCCAAATATAGTGTACCAAAAATTATTTCACTTATAATGGAAGAAAACATGCAGAAAAAATAGCGAGCCAGGAATATCAAGAAAACTGCATCCTGAACTGAAACCTGCATGTGCAAGTATTGTTTAGCGTCGATTATTTGATACGAAACTGTCGTATAGCACACGTTTAGCTAAGAAACTGTTAGTTTCCGAAAGAAATTGCCGTACCAGTATTGAATTTGATCAACGTTACTTGAGTTGAACAGTGCAACACTGAAGAAAGGTATTGTTCAGCGACGAAACTTGTTACAAAATATTCAACTCTGAAGACTAGGTGTACGGTTAGTACAATATTTCTCCCACAGTACGTTACGCCAACCATACAGCATAGAAATGGTAGTGTGTTTTTCTAGAGCTGTTTATCGTGGAGTAGAGTAGGTCAGCTACATTTTATAAACGTCTATGGTACATACTGCAAAATGCTATTCTTCCTTATGCTGAGGCATGCTCTGGGATTTGTATTCAAATAGGAGAATGACCCGAGACATCCGTCTCGCCTTGTTCAGAAGTGGTTTTAGCAGAACAATATCCAAGTTCTTCAAGGGCCAGCACAATCACCAGACCTCAACCCTATTGAAAAGAGCGTGAAGATACCATTTATAATAGGACATTTTCAAAGAAATAATCCTTAATTGATAAGATTAGTGAAGTATGGATGAGTATGCCGAGTGTTACTATCCAAAATGTAGGTTCTGCAAAGACCGCTTCATTGTCGAAAAGTTAGAGTTAGCAATGAATAACCTATTAATTATGTAGCACCCAACTTAATACTGTTATCAATTATATTTGTGACTTTAAAGTTGCCGAATGAAATAAAATATCATTTTTTATTGAAGGCTGCTTCACTTTTGTCGCGCCAACAAAGCGTACCGTCAGAATAAATTGTCGCATACTAACTTGTTGAACACAGAAGGAAAAAAGTTGAGGAACTATACCCTGTTACCCGATACTTTAAACTGTCAGCCGTGTCAAGCAGCTGTTCAGCTAGTGATAACTAAAAATACCCCAGACTGAGTCTTGACGTATCAATTTTAAGCTTTGTAGGAATACAGAGCTGTACTAAGTGCAAGTACTGTTAATGCTTGTTGACGTTTTCGTCTGTGCTCTGAGGTCTATCCTTATTTTACATTTTCTCGGAAAATCCGGCGTTTCTTTCAGTATATCAGTATGGCTGGTCTGAATGATGATGATTACGCTTTAGATAAGGTAAGAATAAAGATAAAAGCATTTTTAGCTTAACCATACACAACCACTGAGTTCCAAGCATTTCTATTTACAACAACACCCTTACTTCATACATTCACAGCGCATTCTGGGGACCTACCTGACCCTATGTTGATAAATACCAAACCAGTCATTGACAAAATTCGTACTTTACTGATTAACCCTTTTCCTACGTAGCGAGCTCTTAAACTACTATGGTAACAATCTTATTTTACATACAACAGCAAGCTACTATGACCTGTTAAGCTAAACTAGTTTTAATTTTCGCAGTTGCTCTTTTTATTTTAAATATCAAAATACTTTTGGCAGTGCACCAGGTCCCGGCAGCCGGGATCTGAAAATTATAATCTAAATCCCGGCAACCGGGATTTTTTACATTTTAATTTGAAATCCCGGCATCCGGGATTTTGATTGTGATTTTCAGGTCCCGGCTGCCGAGATTTCTTACATCAGAAAATAAATCCCGGCAGCGCGTTTAGTTCATAAAACATTTTTCAACTCTTATTATTATCGTAAGTTGTACTTAAATGAAAAAAAACAACCAATCATCAAAAATTTTGCAATTCTTAGTATTATTGTAAGTTGTACTTAAATAAAAAAAGCAACCAAACAACCATTGTTGGTTTTATAGTGAAACCATGCATTACCTTTGGAGAATAAGCAAATGGAAATCTACGTTAGATAGACAAAGATAACACTAGTTGCACATACTATATTTAACACGTTTGTACAAAATCGTACGTTTTTCTTCATGTACAGGCTACAAACTTTCAGTTATTATTATTCAACATGTGAATACAGTTTTATAACATTTATTCTTTGTTTATTAAACTAACACATCCGACAAAACCAATACTTCTATTTAGGTCTTCTTGCCAGAGAAACACATATCAAATGGTACCGATTCAAGTAGCTACTACATCTAATGAAAACTTCATTGAGATCACAACATCACATATCCACTGGTTCCGTTCTTCTTTCTTTTCAATGATGGACTCTAGAGTCTAGAATATTCCATGCTTCATTTGTGAAATATCTCATGAGACCCCAAAACAATTTTAAGACTCCTCACTCAGTATTTAGAGGATGATTATGACGGTCATTTATACTCTTCACCTCTTAGGACTGACAATCTTCAGTTAATTTTAATTATATACATATATAAGATTCACAGTTTTGTTTGAAAGAACTGAAATACAAATAAACGAATCATTAATCTGATGAAATATAATTGTTTATAGAATTATTACATTGTTTTTCTGTTACTCTTTTTTCCTTAGTCTTTAGCTTTTGACCCCCATGTATACAACAGTATTTGATGTAGTAATACTTTAAATTCACATTAGCTTTTTCTATAATATGCGGTACACGTTTTCGGGCAGAAGTAATAGTTCTATTATCTCTCATCAAGTATTCGGTTAATGTTTGCTTTTTATCCACTTCTAGTTCCTTTACGAAATCTCTAAATGAATTAAATGTATATCTCCAAGCTTAATTTTCATCAGTAATAATAGTAAAAATCGAGGTTAAAACTAACAACATCATTCACCAAAGACTGAAGGTAAACAGAGCATGAAGATAACCTCAAACTTCTTATGTGGAAATGTCGGGTGCCGGGATTTAAAATTAACATGTCAAAAATCCTGGTTGCCGGGATTTAGATTGTAATTTTCAGGTCCCGGCTGCCGGGACTTGATGCACTGCCAATACTTTTTTATCATAAATGTTGCTTCACTTTTGTCCAATAGTGTATATCCGCTCATGAAATCCTAATAGCAGAATCAAATGTAGTCAAATGTCAAAGAAATAATCTTGCCTTGCGGGTATTGTAGTGACTTGCATCAGACACATAGCCAGAAAGAGGAACGTGGCACAGGCGACGTAGCATTTAAATTCAGGGTCTGCTTGTCCTCTGTATTCTTTCTCTTGTTTCCTGTTCTTGAACCAGAGCAGCATTGGATGCAGCTCTTCGCTGCTACGCCATTTCCTGTAACGCAAACGGAAATTCAGGGAAATTGGAAATATCCTGCCTTAGCGAAATGAGAAATCTCTCTGCCAGCTTAGTGTTTACATTCCTTTAAACTAGAGAGCACCGTTTTGCATGGTAAAATTAAGGAAACTAGCTTAACTTTAACGGTGGAGATCGATTACTCTTAATAATTCAAATAAATGTAATCTAAATGTTATGATAGTAAAAAATTGAGAAATTACCTCTGAAACAGCTTCGAGAAAAGTCAAGGAATGGAATAAAAGCTATGAAGTATAGACTGGAATTTATACTGGGGATATGTAAACGTCCAGAAAAGAGTCTCATAAAGCAAAGTATTAACGTGCAATTATAGCTTTACATTTATTCACACTAATGGCGTACCTAGAGCTCAGTATTGGAGGACAACAGAACAGAAGCTTGTATACAGTTTCACTTTAGAATTTACGGACCTAAGGCTAGCCAGACCCTCCAGTAAGATCGAGGTAGGAATGTTAATCAGGATACTATCCCAGTTTGGTTAAATTTCAAATTGGACTGTCAACAGAAAGAAGAATTGAGGAAACTAGCTTAACTTTAACGGCAGAGATCGATTACTCTTAATAATTCAAATAAATGTAATCTAAATGTTATGATAGTAAAAAATTGAGCAATTACCTCTGAAACAGCTTCGAGAAAGGTCAAGGAATGGAATAAAAGCTATAAAGTATAGACTGGAATTTATACTGGGGATATGTAAACGTCCAGAAAAGAGTCTCATAAAGCAAAGTATTTACGAGCAATTACAGCTTTACAGTTATTCACACTAATGGCGTATCTAGAGCTCAGTATTGAAGGACAAAAGAACAGAAGCTTGTATACAGTTTCACTTTAGAATTTACGGACCTAAGGCTAGCTAGACCCTCCAGTAAGATCGAAGTAGGAATGTTAATCAGGATACTATCCCAGTTTGGTTAAATTTCAAATTGGACTGTCAACAGAAAGAAGAATTGAGGAAAGAGATCGATTACTCTTAATAATTCAAATAAATATAGTCTAAACGTTATGATTGTCAAAAAATGAGAAATTACCTCTGAAACAACTTCGAGAAAATTCGAGGAATGGAATAAAAGCTGTAAAGTATAGACTGGAATTTAAACCGAGGTTACGTAAACTCCGGTAAAACTTAAAGAACAACACACATTTTCTGAAATAGGATACAAAGTGCAATCTGTTGTCTTACGTCAGCCCTCAGACTTCATCTCAGTCTATGCTCATACTAACGTCCAGGAAAGTGTTCCATGAAGCAAAGTATTTACGTGCAATTATAGCTTTACAGTTATTCACACTAATGGCGTACCTAGAGCTCAGTATTGAAGGACAACAGAACAGAAGCTTGTATACCGTTTCACTTTAGAATTTACGGACCTGAGGCTAGCTAGACCCTCCAGTAAAGTTGATGTAGGAATGCTAATCAGGATACTATCCCAGTTTGGTTAAATTTCAAATTGGACTGTCAACAGAAAGAAGAATTGAGGAAACTAGCTTAACTTTAACGGCAGAGATCGATTACTCTTAATAATTCAAATAAATATGGTCTAAACGTTATGATTGTCAAAAATTGAGAAATTACCTCTGAAACAACTTCGAGAAAATTCGAGGAATGGAATAAAAGCTGTAAAGTATAGACTGGAATTTAAACCGAGGTTACGTTAACTCCGGTAAAACTTAAAGAACAACACACATTTTCTGAAATAGGATACAAAGTGCAATCTGTTGTCTTACGTCAGCCCTCAGACTTCATCTCAGTCTATGCTCATACTAACGTCCAGAAAAGTGTCGCATGAAGCAAAGTATTTACGTGCAATTATAGCTTTACAGTTATTCACACTAATGGCGTACCTAGAGCTCAGTATTGAAGGACAAAAGAACAGAAGCTTGTATGCAGTTTCACTTTAGAATTTACGGATCCAAAGCTAGATAAAACCTCCAGTAAGATCGAGGTAGGAATGTTAATCAGGATACTATCCCAGTTTGGTTAAATTTCAAATTGGACTGTCAACAGAAAGAAGAATTGAGGACACTAGCTTAACTTTAACGGCAGAGATCGATTACTCTTAATAATTCAAATAAATATAGTCTAAACGTTATGATTGTCAAAAATTGAGAAATTACCTCTGAAACAACTTCGAGAAAATTCGAGGAATGGAACAATAGCTGTAAAGTATAGACTGGAATTTAAACCGAGGTTACGTAAACTCCGGTAAAACTTAAAGAACAACACACATTTTCTGAAATAGGATACAAAGTGCAATCTGTTGTCTTACGTCAGCCCTCAGACTTCATCTCAGTCTATGCTCATACTAACGTCCAGAAAAGTGTCGCATGAAGCAAAGTATTTACGTGCAATTATAGCTTTACAGTTATTCACACTAATGGCGTACCTAGAGTTCAGTATTGAAGGACAAAAGAACAGAAGCTTGTATGCAGTTTCACTTTAGAATTTACGGACCCAAAGCTAGATAAAACCTCCAGTAAGATCGAGGTAGGAATGTTAATCAGGATACTATCCCAGTTTGGTTAAATTCCAATTTGGACTGTCAACAGAAAAAGGAATTAAGGAAATAGATTAACTTTAACGGTTCAAATCGATTACTCTTAATAATTCAAATAAATGTAGTCTAAACGTTATGATTGTCAAAAATTGAGAAATTACCTCTGGAACAGCTTCGAGTAAAGTCGAGGAATGGAATAAATGCTGTAAAGTATAGACTGGAATTTATGCTGAGGATATGTAAATTCTGGTAAATCCTAGAGGACAACACACATTTTCTGAAGTAGGATAGAAAGTGCAATCTGTTGCCTCACCTCAGCCTTATCAGACTTCATCTCAGTCTATGCTCATACTAACGTCCAGAAAAGTGTCGCATGAAACAAAGTATTTACGTGCAATTCTGGCTTTACATCTATTCACACTAATGGCGTACCTAGAGCTCAATATTGAAGGACAACAGAACAGAAGCTTGCATGCAGTTTCACTTTAGAATTTACGGACCTAAGGCTAGCTAGAACCTCCAGTAAGATCGAGGTAGGAATGCTAATCAGGATACTATCCCAGTTTCGTTAAATTTCAAATTGGACTGTCAGCAGAAATAAGAATTAAGGGAACTAGCCTAACTTTAACGGTAGAGATCGATTACTCTTAATAATTCAAATAAATGTAGTCGAAATGTTATGATAGTAAAAAAATGAGAAATTACTTCTGAAATAGCTTCGAGAAAAGTCGAGGAATGGAATAAAAGCTGTGAAGCATAGACTGGAATTTAAACCGAGGATATGTAAACTCCCGTAAATCTTACAAAACAACACACTTTTTCTGAAATAGTGCAAAGTGCAATCTGTTGTCTTACGTCAGCCCTCAGACTTCATCTCAGTCTATGCTCATACTAACGTTCAGAAAAGTGTCGCATGAAGCAAAGTATTTACGTGCAATTATAGCTTTATATTTATTTACACTGATGGCGTACCTAGATCCCAGTATTGAAGGACAACAGAACAGAAGCTTGTATGCAGTTTCACTTTAGAATTTACGGACCTAAGGCTAGCTAGAACCTCCAGTAAGATCGAGGTAGAAATGTTAATCAGAATACTATCCCAGTTTGGTTAAATCTCAAATTGGACTGTCAACAGACTGCAACATTTAGAGCGTAGCAAGTCTAATTCGTCTAACTTAGCTAACACGAATACCGCCTCAACAAGGAGCTATTAACATCAAAAGTTAGGGCTAGAATACCGAGAAACAATGTCTGATCGTCTCTAATTCACTTACACATGTTCATATATTTACCGATTACAACAATTTCCTGATACAATTTTATTTGGAGCTGTTTTTAAATTAACTGGAACGTTTGCTTAAGTTAAATCATGATTGTCAAAGTCTCTAAGGGCAGGTGCTCAAAAGCGCCGTCGATATGGAACCCTTATTGTTGTAGTTTTCGTTCAATTTTCTACAGCCTGCAATGTAAATGTGGAGAGTATTGTAATCGCAAAAATGTTTGGTTTTGAGACATTGTGTTATTGTAGGACATTTCATGATATACAGAGTAACCGGATATTCGACCGACGACGCTTTACAGGCGATAGAATTCACTTTTCTATGAATATTGAGATAGGAACATAAAGCCTCAAAATACTTAATTTTCAAGATGCAGGGTGTCAAAGTTTTACGTTTATTTTCGTTTTTTCTCAATTATTCCGCAATAAAATGGTAAAATGGTACAGTGGTCTATAATTACGCATTTTTTAAGGCAAAAAATCCAAATTCAATAACGGTTTTGCTATGCATGGATAGGGAACGCCACCTCCATCACATTGAACTTTTTTTCTTTACTTCAGTGTCATCGGCATCGACTACTTTGCTCATTAGCCCCGTGTTCTGTGTAAGCTTTGTTAAAGGGGTGATACACGTACGAGCAAGTACGCGTACTTATGGCTCGACGACCTTTTTCGCCTGTGTGTCACCATAAGTACGCGTACTTTAAAACCGTCGCGCAAACCGACAGCGAACCAACTGGTTTGAAATGTTGCTCGTAGCTGGCCTCAGCTCATACTGCGAGCCGCGAGCCACCACTTTTTTTTGGCAGGCCATCGATGCGCAACGCTTGTTGTGTTTAGCGTTTGTTAAAAGTTTTATTTATTAGGAAATCAAAATGAGTGATTTCAGCTTCACGTGTGTCACCGCGTCGAGCCGAGTAAGTTCGCGAACTTAAAAACCGCGTACTTAAAGTTCGTACGTGTATCACCCGTTTTACTGTTTCCCGGCGTCACCCTAGGAACAGCACTGTTAGCTAGAAGCCAACAGTGAAGGTTCAGGTGGGGATACTTCGCTAAGCTTTTTTTGTGGATATTTATTTTTGAACTAGTGAGAATTGAACCAGGGACCTTCTGGTCACGAACTCTTGACTCTAACCGCTAAGCCAACCCACCCCCCCCCCCCCATCGCATTGAACTCATTTAAATTACCCAAACTTTTTTCTGGTTTAGTGCATCAACGTGAGTACCAAAAAAATGGAGTCAAGTTGATTGACTCAGTACTTCCCACACATAATAATGATTACATTTTATTGTTTTCCCATTGCATCGTCTGAAATTCCCTTGCAACCAAATCATCGCCCACTCTCCCGCAAAAAAATATCCAACACAAAAACTCTCGTAAATACTTTCTTGCGTCTCCCTCCTTAGAAACTAGGACGCCACAGTTTTTATTCGGCATGCTTCAACTGAAAGATGTAAAACGATCAGGAGCATCTAAACCGTCTAAAAGCGAAGTATGAACTGATTTTATATTTTTAGTTTCTTGATTATAATTGCGTCGCCACTGACGCGATTTTTCAGACACTGGCGCGTTTCCCACTCTCGATAGTAAATTCTGCGTCAAAGTTTCATTAAAATCAATTTAATAATATTTGCTTTACGCAATATACATAGAACAAAATTAAGCAATACTCGTATATGTATACATCACAAAATTCTTTGGTTTCTGTGATAGGCAAGGAAATGTTCACATGGACTTAAAAAAAAACTACGCCGGTACGTATTTCTTCCATAGGTCAATGGACAAACCATTATGAATACAACAAATCTTTCAGTTGTACAACCCCCCGCCCCCCCTCAAACAAGCCCAATTTCACCCCCACCCAAAAAAACGTAGAAATCGATCAGGAACCCCTAAAACGCTTACAAACAAGGTTTGAGCTGTTTTTATATTTTTAGTTTTTTTTATTATTGCTACGCCGCCACTGATTTTTCCAAAACAGACACGTTTTCGATCCTCGCCGCGGTAGTAATACTGTGATAAAGTTTCACCAAAATCCATTCCATAACTTTTACGTTACTCAATACAGAACGACGTAAAGCATATTCCTATGTATTTATCACAAAATTCTAAGTCCCTTGGTATTATGCCGCTAGGTCTTTACAGTTCAATGGATAGCCTATTACGAGTACAACACATTTTTGAGATTTACAACCCCCCACCCCCCAACCACACCAATTTCACCCCCACCCAAAGAAAAGTAAACGAAGTTTGAGGAATATTTAATTTTTTTAGTTTTTTGCTAATTACTCCACCGCCACCCATGCACCGATTTTAAAAATTATAAGAACATTACCTACTACGACACCCCCCAATATCGCTACCCGAATTTCATCACAATCCATGCAGCGGTTACTGAGATTACGAGGCTAGAAGAACACGCACAGACAGACACACAGACAGACAGACAGACCGACAGACCGACAGACCGACAGACCGACAGACCGACAGACCGACAGACCGACAGACCGACAGACCGACAGACCGGCAGACCGGCAGACGACAGACCGGCAGACCGACAGACCGGCAGACCGGCAGACCGGCAGACCGGCAGACCGACAGACCGACAGACCGACAGACCGACAGACCGACAGACCGACAGACCGACAGACCGACAGACCGACAGACCGACAGACCGACAGACCGACAGACCGACAGACCGACAGACCGACAGACCGACAGACCGACAGACCGACAGACCGACAGACCGACAGACCGACAGACCGACAGACCGACAGACCGACAGACCGACAGACCGACAGACCGACAGACCGACAGACCGACAGACCGACAGACCGACAGACCGACAGACCGACAGACCGACAGACCGACAGACCGACAGACCGACAGACCGACAGACCGACAGACCGACAGACCGACAGACCGACAGACCGACAGACCGACAGACCGACAGACCGACAGACCGACAGACCGACAGACCGACAGACCGACAGACCGACAGACCGACAGACCGACAGACCGACAGACCGACAGACCGACAGACCGACAGACCGACAGACCGACAGACCGACAGACCGACAGACCGACAGACCGACAGACCGACAGACCGACAGACCGACAGACCGACAGACCGACAGACCGACAGACCGACAGACCGACAGACCGACAGACCGACAGACCGACAGACCGACAGACCGACAGACCGACAGACCGACAGACCGACAGACCGACAGACCGACAGACCGACAGACCGACAGACCGACAGACCGACAGACCGACAGACCGACAGACCGACAGACCGACAGACCGACAGACCGACAGACCGACAGACCGACAGACCGACAGACCGACAGACCGACAGACCGACAGACCGACAGACCGACAGACCGACAGACCGACAGACCGACAGACCGACAGACCGACAGACCGACAGACCGACAGACCGACAGACCGACAGACCGACAGACCGACAGACCGACAGACCGACAGACCGACAGACCGACAGACCGACAGACCGACAGACCGACAGACCGACAGACCGACAGACCGACAGACCGACAGACCGACAGACCGACAGACCGACAGACCGACAGACCGACAGACCGACAGACCGACAGACCGACAGACCGACAGACCGACAGACCGACAGACCGACAGACCGACAGACCGACAGACCGACAGACCGACAGACCGACAGACCGACAGACCGACAGACCGACAGACCGACAGACCGACAGACCGACAGACCGGCAGACCGGCAGACCGGCAGACCGGCAGACCGGCAGACCGGCAGACCGGCAGACCGGCAGACCGGCAGACCGGCAGACCGGCAGACCGGCAGACCGGCAGACCGGCAGACCGGCAGACCGGCAGACCGGCAGACCGGCAGACCGACAGACCGACAGACCGACAGACCGACAGACCGACAGACCGACAGACCGACAGACCGACAGACCGACAGACCGACAGACCGACAGACCGACAGACCGACAGACCGACAGACCGACAGACCGACAGACCGACAGACCGACAGACCGACAGACCGACAGACCGACAGACCGACAGACCGACAGACCGACAGACCGACAGACCGACAGACCGACAGACCGACAGACCGACAGACCGACAGACCGACAGACCGACAGACCGACAGACCGACAGACCGACAGACCGACAGACCGACAGACCGACAGACCGACAGACCGACAGACCGACAGACCGACAGACCGACAGACCGACAGACCGACAGACCGACAGACCGACAGACCGGCAGACCGGCAGACCGGCAGACCGGCAGACCGGCAGACCGGCAGACCGGCAGACCGGCAGACCGGCAGACCGGCAGACCGGCAGACCGGCAGACCGGCAGACCGGCAGACCGGCAGACCGGCAGACCGGCAGACCGGCAGACCGGCAGACCGACAGACCGACAGACCGACAGACCGACAGACCGACAGACCGACAGACCGACAGACCGACAGACCGACAGACCGACAGACCGACAGACCGACAGACCGACAGACCGACAGACCGACAGACCGACAGACCGACAGACCGACAGACCGACAGACCGACAGACCGACAGACCGACAGACCGACAGACCGACAGACCGACAGACCGACAGACCGACAGACCGACAGACCGACAGACCGACAGACCGACAGACCGACAGACCGACAGACCGACAGACCGACAGACCGACAGACCGACAGACCGACGGGAAAGGGTGACATGGATTTTCGTTATGTAGACTTCTTAAAACGCCCAAAAGCGTGTTATCTCAAAATGGAAAATTTTCGCGATCACAATACTCCCCTCACATATCGTCGTTAATCTGACAAAGTGACGTATCTCAAAAAATGAGTTTTTCAGTTAAAACCAAAAATAGACTCCATATACGATGAACTTCCATCCCAGAAACCAACATAATTGAGAGTGGTCTAGTTTTCTAGAACTGAGACCACCACAGAACATCGGATCTCATAATGTGTAAGGTTTTGTTCACACAAAGAGACGTAAGTCGAGATACAACGTTTTGTGAGAAGACATTCGAAACAGTCGCGAGTAGATGACCGACGTATCTCATTTTATGTCTGTTTAGACCTGAATATTTTCTCCTATACACTCATTGTAAACACTTGTTTTGCCAGCAGTTAATCGTTAGTTCTAGCGCGCACGGGTGACTTTTGGCACCCTGAAAGTTTTGTCGTTTAAATAACTGTTTTGTCACCAGTGCGTGTGCGGTTGTGGAAGTATATTACCCTGATAGTTTCGCCATCGGCAGACAAAAATATCACTCGATTGTCACATCGTCACATGTCACATCTTCATACAACATATCCCCAGACTTGATAAGAGTGCTTTGGACGAAACTGTCACGGTGACAGAAGACACCCATTCGAGCTGGCATTTTGTTCCAAAATAATTTTTTCGCTATGAATGTGCTTGTTTTGTGGAAAGATGGCACTAAAAATGTTGTTTCGTCTAAAGAACTGTTGTTTCGAGGTACCCTTTATGTAGGAACTCAAGTAAGAATGTATTATGGCAATCAGTGGTACAAAGGCGCAGTAATAGTAATTGGAGTAGATTCATCTAGCGAGGAATCAGATGTATCAGATGACGTCCCCTTAAGCGAAGTTAGAAGAAAATGTTTGTCTGAAGAAGTAAGTGGCTCTGTGGAGAATACACCTCGTTCAAAAATCAATGTAAGTGCAGCTGCTTCAAGTCCACCAAGAGATCGTTATAAGGATGCTACTACGTCATGCGAAGTAAGGTGTTGTGGTGCTGAAGTATGGAGTTCTTGTGAGCGATATTTGTTTTATTATATTACAACCACTTCATGAGTAATACAAGCTGTTACAATCATGGTGTAAAAGATAAAGAGTCTACGATCAGGAAACTTAGCTCTGCAAACAAAAACTTGCAACCTGAACAGCATGCAGTTGAAGGTGCTGAAAAAGAAGGGGAAGGGAACGAAATGTTTTGTATTAATAAACAAAAGTTGGCTAAGCAATTGAGAAGTTTAGGTAAAGAATACCTTACCAGTAAGGGAACAGTTCCAGCGCAAATTGTAAAACCAAGGTGTAAAGGGGATGGTTGTAAGAAGTTGGGACGACTTTGCTCTAGCATAACAGAATCTGAACGATTACAGATTTTTGGTGGATATTATTCACTCGCAGACATTAATCGCCAATGGAAGTTTATAGCGCGTCACATTGAAATTCTTGAAACCAAACAAAAAACATCGAAAAACGAGCAATCTCGGAGGCAACGAACTGTGAGATATTACTTTTCAGTGCACAAACAACGTCTGAGCATCTGTAAACTTTCTTACTAAACACTCTAAGCACTTCAGAACGTGTTGTACGGAGTGTCATCGATAAAGTAGATGATACTGGTGTTATTTTACGAGATAAGAGAGGTGGTCATAAGTCTGAAACTGTAATCGCCAGAGATAGATTTATACGGGAAGAAATCGAAAAGCATATAAACAGATTTCTGCGTATGGAGTCCCATTACTGCAGAACCAGCACCAGCAGGGAATATTTACACTGTAATCTTTCTGTTGCAAAAATGTATTTTCTCTATTTACAAGAATTACCAGAAGGTCAGCCCAAGCCCCGCTGTTCCCCAGAGAGCTTTTAAATCCAAGAAACTATCATTTCACGTTCCAAAAAAAGACCAGTGCTCTTTGTGTGTATCGTTCCAAAACGGCAATTCCGATGGTAAAGCTAAACTAGAGCAAAATTTAAAAAGCACGAATTGGAGAAAACAAAGGTACGAAAATTGAAAGGCAACTGCAAAATAAAAGCTGTTGAAGAACCCACATTTCTGTGTGCATCATTTGACTTGCAACAAGTCATTCCTTTACCAATGGTAAATGAAAGTAGTGTTTTACAAAAGACGTTTGTCAATATTCAACTTTACCTTCTACAATATTTCGACAAAAAACTGTTTTTGTTATACCTGGCCTGAATACGCAAGCAGGAGGGGCTCTTCAGTTTTAAAGCTCTAGATGTTTATGACCGCAAAGGAATTAAAGAAGTTTCACTATATTGCGATGGATATAGTGGCCAGAATAAGAACAACATTATGGCCACCATGCTACTTTACGTTGTTTTACGTAGTGTAAATTATATAGAGACCATTACTAACTTTACGATACGTTGAATCTTCGCACGGCCAAAATGAAGGCGATTCTGCTCATAGTGCGATCTCATTTGCAATTTCACATGCATTCACATTTTTGTGCCTTTCCAGTTAGATACCATCTTCAAGCTAGCAAGACGCAAAGATCCATATCATGTATACACACTTGAGCATGATCAGTTTTTAGATTTCAGAAGCTTTTCACAAGACCTAAGAACTCTTTCCGTAAAAACTTCAGAAAATGGAGAGGCCATCAAATGGACAGAGATTATGGAACTCAAAGTATCTAAAGCCAGTTCTCAACAGATACTCTTTAAAAACAGTCACCTGGAAAGAACGTACAAGGTGCTTTCCTTAAAGCGTCTCAACACAGACCTTAGCAAAATCAATCCCCGAAAATTAAATGCTGTACCAGTTAAACTTTCCCAAGAAAAATAAGATGACTTACAAGCCCTGTGTATTGGAGATGAGCCGTCAATAAAACTTGAGAAGCACAAGATTTTCTATCGTTTATTACCACATTAGAAAAACTCATGTACTGTAGGATTGTGTTCTGTTTATTACTTTTTTTCAATATTTATTTATAATGTTACTTTGTTTGTTGTTGTGTTGATTGGAATAAAATTAAAACAAATTGGTATTGTTTTTGCAGCATAATCACCATTTCCACTTAAATAAAAAAGGCGTATACCGCTATAATGCTAGTGATCCTATATCTCACAAATGGTCGTTACTGATATTTCTCAAAAAATCTCAAAAACGGCTATTCTCATTGCTTCGTAATTTCAAACAACTGAAAGTAAAAACCTTCTCCAAAGTAATGTAGTAATGTTTGTACGAAAAAATGATTTATCTATTTCGTTAATACTTTTACATTGCATTGAATAATGCAAATAATACGCCGGTTTGTGAGATTAACGACGATATATCGGTGTGGGAAGTAAAAATATAAAAATTGCAAATGTTCAAAAGTTCAATAATATAGTAGGCTGTAAGATCTGGGTTACTTTTTAGAGACGTAGTAAGAAATTTATAATAAAGAAGTAAAGTGAAGGATTTGAAGTATGATACGTTAGGAGTATTGCATAAACAATTTAAGTTAATTATTATTATCAAAGTATTATAAAGTACTTAGACATTCTAAGCAATTCAGGCATTGCAGTCTTTATGTTAAATGCTGTTTCGTATCGTTCCTAAAAGTCTCTCCCGAGGTGTCGAGCAAGTCCAAATCAGTCGCGGTGTTATTATAAGTCCTTTGGATACGCACAAGCAGTGGCGTAGCTACCTAGAGGCTAGGCGGGACAATGCCCTGGGGCCCTCAAGCTCAGAGGGCCTTCGAATCCTTAGCAGAAATCTCGATCCAACTGAACTTTTGGAAATTTATCCCATTTTTAAAATACATATGACAGGTTGCAACCTCACTTTAATATAATCATGCCAACTCAGTTGAGAGAAATTCAAAAGGTATGCCTAGGGAATTCCCCTAAATTCCTTCAGTAGGTTGGTAGTGCTGTAAATTTAACGAGTAGTGGTACGTGCGTTTTATTATGAATTCGAGCTATGATTTTTCTTTTGAGAACGGTTAAAAAATTAATGCTGTATCAGGAGTAACTAAGCTAATATCAATAAACTTTTTTGTACTGGTCAATACAATGGTTCACCTTTATTTGATTTTACCACTCATATGGATGTCCGTTAAGTCAATAAATCGTGTCAAACCTGCAGTAGGTTTAACTATTGTGAATTGAATCACCTAAAAAAGTAACTCCTCATCGGCAGGCGGCGTTTCCTCTGAGGAGCATGGGCAGGCGGGACAGATACTTTGTTTTCGTCAAGAGATTAATATAGATACATAGTACATAGAAAATATTTATTGAAATTTGACACTTACACTTCCCAATACGCTTGCTCACTTTGAGCCATGGGCCAAACTCAACTCCGACACCGATCGCTAATAGTAACTGAAAGCAAAACCGCATCTAGCCTGGATTTAAACGAATGAATGAATGAGGACCAGAGGCTATCCAGCACAGAATGTGACTGGTGCATAGGCCACACGAAGGGCCCTTTTGCGCCTCTATCCGCGCTAGTTCCTAAGACCTGCCCTTTTAGCAAGGGCAAGTACATTCTTAGGTCCTATCCATTTTATCTCTATTGGTTCTAAGGTTCTTGAGCCCAGCATGGTTTGCCTGTGATAACTCAGGGCTTCACTGCAGGCCCTGCTAATAGTTCCCGAGCTTGACGGAGATGACCAGAGATGTTGTTCCATCTCAGAGATTGTTTATTCTGGATCTACTCTCCAGTTGTTTTCCTAATGAAGTTTGCAGATAGTCGCTAAGGCTGGTTCCGGGCCCACAAAACTGTTGCTGGATCCCATCCTAGCCAGATGATCTGCCATGTCGTTACCCTATACCCCAGCGTGCCCAGGTACCCACATCAGTGATACCTTGTGTTGAGCTGAGATGTCCTCAAGAGCCCTCCTGCACTCCAGGACCAGTCCCTACGTTATTTTTCAGTGCTTTGATGGCTGACTGACTGTCAGAGCAGATAGTAATCCGCCTCCTAGACCCGTCAATTTCCCGAACACGATTAACACAAGCAAGTATCGCATAGACCTCAGCCTGGAATACTGTAGTGTGCCCCCCAAGAGGGAGTGAAAGTCTTGTATGGGGTCCGCAGAGTCCCGAGCCAGAGCCCTCTCTAGCAAGTGAACCGTCTGTGTACCAGACCTGTCCTCCTCCTTCGATGAGCTGTCTTTCCCTAGACTCCCACTCTTCCCTTGACGGAAGCACCACCGTAAATTTGCGATTGAAGCGATGCGTAGAGAAACTGTATCGCTCCTCGCCAACAAAATAGGACTATCCTCATGCAACTCTGCTAGATTCGTCGAATGTCCTTTGCCTGGATTCATAAAAGTCCAGCTACCCTGACTCCAGAGACGGAACCCAGTTTTTCTAGCTTTCCCTTGAATTTGGATTTAAACGAAGTCAGTGATACTTTTGCGAGAACTGGAGCTAGGAAAAAATGTAAATACAATTGTTATTTAGTCAGTTAGTAGGCCCGACCTTTATATAATAAGCCCTTGAATCTCTATTTCGCTTCATTAGCCAAACCTACATCAGGTATTAAGCTTAGCATTTTGAAAGTATTTGTTTATTTCATATTTTTATTTGATGAAGCCTAATCAGTTTACATAGCAGTGGGGCCCCATTCTACAATTTGCCCAAGAGCCCTTGGTTAGATAGCTCCGCCACTGAATATGACTCTACATTCCACAGAAGAGTCGTAGGAGCGACATAAGTCTGTCTCCGGACGTCCGTTCTGTGTGCATTGCGCCTAAAAGGGTATGGGTAGAAATAATGGAAGGAAATGACTCAAGAGTATATTTCGGACTGCTCCTATTCAGAAATACATGGTTATCTCTGACTACACATGCATACGTAACGTGCTCGGTTCCAAGCGCATCTGGGACGGGTCTTTCTATGAAATTCATCCCATTCGTCTACGCGGGCGCACTCTTTTTTTTTCCAGGCACAGTCAGCGTCTGTCGCACATTGATCCTTTCTTCCTTCTACCGATGTACCTACACAAAAAGGATGAAAATTAATAAATTGTCTATTAGTCTATTAATAAACTGAAAGGAAACAAACCTGTTTTTTACAAAAAACTTTTATTTAAATGCTCTGAAAAGAAGAAAATTTAGATCGATGTCACACAGCTTATTGTCATCCAGACTAAACGTGTATACAAAATTTCAACTCAGTCAAAGTAAGGTCGACAGTCAGTAATCTGCCCACCAAATCAAAATTTCATAAAATTACATATCAATGGACATATCATCCTTATTCCGTCAGCCAGAAAGACACAAAGTGGTCCAAACCACTTAGAAATCCCTTCACAAGGACCTTGACATCCCTTACTTGAAGACGCCACAACGTTACACTCAAGCGGAATCGCACAGCAACCCTCTGTTGCGCGAGTCACTGGACCACGCAGTCGAGCAAGTTCGCAAGCACACAAAGCCGCGGCTCGCACTGTGATCATAATCAAATCGTGCAATTTTTTTTGAAACAACTAAATGTTTGCCCTTTTCGTTATCGAACCTCAAAATTTACACTTTTGGCTAAGCCCAAAAGATAGCAAACTCAAATTGACTATGTCTAGCTATACTATCCAGCCGACGAACTTCCTCCCATTGGCGTCGCTAATGTAAATTTGAGGGGGGGGGGGCAACGCCCTAGGTGACATGATATAAATATTTTAAGACTCAGCTGGTTAAAACAAGGACACATGGTATATGCAGAGATGAAAACAAGATTTCTTCTGCTGGGCAACGAAAAAGTAGACCAAAATTTATGAAATGTACATTACACTGATAATATAGATACAAAAGGCAAGATCACCCTGAACATACGAATACTAAAACAAATTAATGTATATATATATGTATAAAACGAGACCATATTTTCAACTTCCCCGACAAAGGAGGGGTAAGTTATTAGAATGGACCCATTTTCGCTAATTTTAACGAAATCAACGCGCCAGGCTCATTTCCAAGGTAAAATCACCTCCTGACTTATTTTCTGCATTCACCATATTTGCATAGTGAGTTCTTTGGTGATGATTATTATTATTATTATTAAACAAGAGACTTGGGTAGAGCTCTAAGTGCCATAAACTTAACATACAAAAGCTTTAAGCATACAGACATTGTGGAGGCTAAGAATAGGACGTTTCGATAAAAGAAACAATAGAGTCAAATTGATTGACTTGGTACTTTTCATACATTACGGTGATCCCCATTTTATTAATTTTCCATAGCATGAATCTATGAAAAATCGAACACAAAAACATTCGTAAATAGTTTGCTGCATTTCTATCCGTTGGAGAGTCTAGTGCCTTTAAGTTCATTCAAGTATAGTTTAAAAAAATTGATAGTGAATAATAATCGCGTAAAATTCATCGACTTGTTGACATATTATGTAACAGGTACCCATTATTACTGATTTCAATAGAATACATACTATTTAAATATAAATATTCCTAAATTTACCCTTATTTGTTGCTTCTATTTTATAACAAATACATGCAGGCACAAACTCTTAACTTTTTTGAGGCACTTGTTGTTTATTGTGTTATTTATTTTATATTTACAATAAATGCTATTACAGTGTTTATCCTGCAATCTTATACTTATTAAATTGTAACTGAGTTACAAGTGAATTAATTGGTTATTGGTTAGTTTTATACACTGATCGGCACAAAAAACGGAGCACCGTCAAGTGGGGTTACTTAAGAACGGGGTCTAACATGGGACGATTTAGTGTGACGTATTTCAAAACTGGCGACTCTTCGTGGGGAAACACCAACGAGGAAGATATTTTTTCGACAATTAATTTCTCTTTCTGGGATTCGAAGCTTTCCTCTGTTCAAGTTTGCTTTACTTATAAGCCTCAATATGAATTAAAATTTTCCTTCTTTAATTTTCGTTATTAGTTTGATAAAATAATACAATTTCTGTTTTCTTTAGATCAATATAAAAACGTATATATAAACTTTTATTTCTGAAAGCTTTTCTTTGCCCTACGTTTGAAACCTTTAGATAAACTCACCTTGTTACCTTTCTGTTTCACTAGTACACGCGTGAACCATCACGCACCAGACGAAACAGCATTAGCAAAAATATTGTCATCATTAAATTTATATAAATTTTTTATTAGAAGGGATTGTAGGTATTAAAAGAGTATATTTATGGAAAACCCAAAACCAAAAAGGGATTAGCGGTCAAACTTATTTGCTCGGCAAAGTTTGCGAGACAACTGACGACTGACGACGAAGTAAGCTTTAAGTAAATACCATCTTTGAGTGTTAGGTAGAAAGGTAGAGGCGACACCTTACATCTTTCAGGAAATTCAACATACTTAAACCCGACGGTGTACTTAGTCACCTGCGCGTGTAGCTAAAGGTTTAGGTGACATTTATAAATTGGTACTGATACTTCAACAACTAATAATTCCATGTTACCCCGCTTCATAGGGTAACTTGGGACACTATGGAATTATAAAAAAAGACTGAAGGGTTTTATATTAGGTCGTACATAATGAATATCACATGGTGAACAAAGTTTAAGGTCAGACTCACGCCTCGATGGCTAAATAGTCAAAATATGATCTCTTATAAGAAGAAAAACTTCATTGAAGAGTAAAGTTTGACTCAAGTAACCCCACTTGAGGGCACTTTAGATTTTATGATTAATTTTTAAATATATTTTGGTAATGTTCCATTGTCCTAAATACTGATCCAGAAGCAAAACATCAATGTTTGATTAATTTCTAATAACAGTCAACTGTTTATTTGAAAAAGAAAGCTGGATTCAATGCAAAGTGTACTAAAATGAAAATTGTACAATTGTGCACTTAAAACTGCATTTTATTGTTTTTAATAAATTTGACAGACGTTTGTCAAGTTTTTCTGCATTTAGCAAATCGCATATGAGTTTTGCTGCATTTATCTTAGCTAAAAATGCCTGCTGTTAGTTCCCAAATCGCGGCTGATATGGTTGCGTTGATTCAAGACGAAAGAAGTGAAAGATATGTTGCCCAACGTTATCGTCCCGTAGCACTGTGCCCCCATTTTTATACCAGTCTTTTGGAAACCGGATGTTATACTAGACGACATGGTACTGGCTCTCAACTAAGGACTAACGCTCATGATGATCGCTTTATTATTTTACAAAGTCTACGAGATCGCCAATTGTCATGTTACAGCTATAGAAATGAGAAATTCGAAATACCAATGTAAGCGACGGGGACTGTTAGACGAAGACTTGGTGAAGCCAATCTTGGTAGTCGTAGACCCGTAGCCCAGAGCTTCTTAGACGTCATGTAGCGCGACTTCAATTTGCGAGAAATGAACACTGGTGTGAAAATGGATGGGGCCGTATTTTGTTTACTGATGATTTCAGATTTAGCCTGCGATCTCCAGATGGTCATGAACAGGTATGGCAAAGACCACAAGAACGTTTTTCAGAATGCCCCTTTAGTGCTAGGGTAGGCTACCAAGGGGGTTCACTTATGGTGTGGGATGGAACTTCTCTGGAGGCACGCACAGAGTTGTACATCATTCCAAGGGAGTCTTTAGCTGCTGTCAGGTACACTGATGAAATTCTGCAAGATTTTGTTGCTCCTTATTTTGATTTTATTGGAAATAGTTTTATTCTAATGCATGATAATGTCAGACACCATACCGCGAGAACTATACTCAACAATGCTTAAACGATATAAACATTGATGTCTTGGAGTATCCAGCGTTAAGTCCAGATGCGAATCTAACTGAGCATGTCTGGGACATGCTTAGGCGAAGAATATGAAGTCGTGTTCCTATTCCTTTAACCCTAAATAAATTGAGGCACGCTTTTTTAGGGCAATGGGGTCTTATTCTTCAAGAATACATTCATCATTTGATTTTAGTTGCACCAAAAAGAATGCAAGCAATCATTCGGGCACGCGGAAGCAACAATCGTTATTAAAAATGCCCCTACCCAGTTTCTGCTAGCAACGCGTTTCATTTTTCAATAATTTAAGATCACTTTAGCAAACTACCTATTTATGTTTATTTGTAGTGTTGTAACAAAAGAGTTTTTTCAAGTAAATCGTTGATTAATGTTAGGAATTACTTAAAATATGTTGCTCTATTTGTGTATAAGTTATTAAAACAATAAAACATCACCAAACAATACGAAAAAGAACTATATATAAAATGTCAAGTGCTCCATTTTTCGTGCCGGTGAGTCTATAGTTTTTTTAATTTGATTTCTTTTTACTTCCCACACCGATAGGTGAGGGGAGTACTGTAATCGCGAACATTTTCGATTTTGAGATAATACGCTTTTTGGGCGTTTTATGATGTGTACATAACAAAAATCCATGTCACTTATTTCCGTCGGTCTGTCTGTCTGTCGGCCTGTCTGTCTGTCTGTCGCGTTTTTCTACCCTCGTAATCTCAGTAACCGCTGCATGGATTGTGATGAAATTTGGGCAGCGCTATGCTGTGGGGTCGTAGTAGGTAATGTTCTTATCATTTTGAAAATCGTTATACGGGGGGCGGAGTAATTAGCAAAAAACAAAAAAAATTCAAAAATGCCTCAAACTTCGTTTTTAGGTGTTTTAGGGGTTCCTGGTCAATTTTTATCATTTTTTTGGGTGGGGTTGAATTTGAGGTGGTTGGGGGGTGGGGGGTTGTAATACTGAAAAATTTGTTGTATTCATAGTAGTCAGTCTACTGCCCTGTAGAAGAAATACCTAGCGGCATATTACACTTTTTTGGGTCCATCCGAACATTGGCTTGCCTATTACAGAAACCAATTTTGTGATCTGTAAATACGAGTTTTGCTTTATTTCGTTCTATGTATATTGCGTAAAGCGAAAATGATTGAATTCATTCTAATAAAATTTTGACACAGAATTTGTTACCGCTGCGAGACTGGAAAACGACTCTGCTTTTGAAAAACCGTGTCAGTGGCGGTGAAGCAATAATCAAAAAACCAAAAACATAAAATCATCTCAAACTTCGTTTTTAGACGGGTTGGAGGCTCTTGATCGTTTCGCATCGTCCAGTTCAAGCATGCAGAAAACGCTGTAGCGCCCTAGTTCCTAAGGAGGGAGACGGAATAAACTATTTATGAGAACTATTTGCGGGCGGATTGGCGATAATTTAGTTGCAAGGGGATTTTAGACTGTAGCTTCATGCTATGGGATAATAATAAAACTGGAATCATCGAAATATGTGGGAAGTACTGAGTCAATCAACTTGACTCAATTTTTTTTATTTTTCTTCATATTAGTGTTAGTTAATTTAATTTGATTTAATTTTATTAATCTTATACTTGTACTGATAACCTAATAACATGGCATGCCGATTTTCCGATATTCAAAAACAGATTATATTACCAGTATGAATCTTTAAAGGGCAACGGAAGCTGTTCCGGAGTTTCGCAATCACCTTATCCGAGGCCCCACCCTACCTCAGCTCATTCTGATTGCTTCAATAAAAGGAAGAACATGGTCAAAGATACTTAGAGTACCCAAAAACAGAGATTGAACGTCTTTTATATTATACCTACTGTTTCCTTTTTAATTCATACTGTTTCTTTTTTAATTCAGTTTCAACGCCACTAGCACAATTTTCAAAAGCCATAGACTTTATCGATCTCAACCAGGATCGACGTTATGGTTTAGAAGTTCTATTGCTGTCAGTTTAATGATGAGCTACATACAGGGTGAGTTTTTAGTACCGGCTCGGTCGATCACTCGACTACGGTAGAATGCGTGTTTGCATCACCACGTAGTTATGGTCACCCTGTATAAATCTAAATATTCTCTTGGCGAGGAGCATATCCGTGGCTACAACTTTTATATACGACTTTTTTCGCTATCTTCTATAGTAGTTGAGTTATCGACCGAGCCGGTACTAAAAACCCGCCCTGTATATTTTATAGAATTACCTACAGTAATATTTTCGAAAATCATTTTTTGTCCATGGTAGGGCACTCGGATAAAGCTGGAAAAGTATATTATATCGTTCTTTTACAGTGCAATGAAGAGCCGACTACAAATACAACAAATTTTTTAGTTTCACAATCCACCACCTCCAAATTTTCCCAACATTACTCCCCCTAAAAAAATGTGGAAAACTGTCAGGAATCTCCAAGTTGCCTAGAAACGAAGTTTGAGCTGTTTATATTTTTCGTTTTTCATTATTGCTGCGTCACCTCTGACACCATTTCAAAAAACCATGCCACCCTCGCAACTGTAACTGTGTCAAAATTTTATTGAAATCAATTCAGCAATCTCCACTTGACCCAATACAGAACGATCTAAAACAATACTAGTATGCAAACATCAGAAAATTCCCTCCCTTGATTTCTATCGTATAATACGCAGGGAAATGTTCTATTATGAATACAACAAATTGTTCGGTTTTACAATTTCGCCAGCACCCAAAAAAGTAGACAATGATAAGGAACCCCTAAAATGCATAAGAGAACGAGTTTTGAGGAATATTTGCAAATTTTTGTTTCTTGCTAATTACTCCGCCGTCCATGCACCGATTTTCAAAATTACGGCAGCATTACTTACTACGACCCCACAGCATATCGCTACTCAAATTTGATTACACTCTATGCAGCGGTTACTGAGATTACGAGGTTAGAATATCGCCAATAGATAGAGAGGCAGAGAGGCCGATGGAAATGAGAGTGATGTGGGTTTTCGTTATGTATATATCATAAAATGCCCAAAACGCGTATTATCTCAAAATCGAAAATTTTCGCAATCATAATACTCCCCTCACCCCTCACCTATCGGTGTGAGAAGTAAAGTTGTCAAAATTACAGCAAACATATAAGTCTATACCGATCAGGTATTTTGAATTCAACTCATTGCGTCCTTTACCACCTATCTGTGTCTTGCTCATTTTGTAGTTTTCTTATATTAGAGATATATTTTATTTATCCCAGAGCTCAATATGTATGTCATAGCTTAAGCAAATATCAGCAAGAATATGTTTTCTAACCTCAACTTTAATCAATTTCTAAAGCATTCGGTTGCTATGTTATATACTCACCTATAAATACTGCTATCAGAAGCAATGCAACAAATATATTTTTAAGGAACATTTTCACAATATTTGTGGCTGTTGTGACCTGTGGCCTGTGGCATGCAGCGCTTATAAAAGATACTTTTATCATAGGTTTTCGTTGTATCTTACTCGTTAAAAGAATTATCTGATCATTGGAAATATTGTTTCCAATTAGGGCGGCAATAATTATGCATATTATGACTATATCTAAACTGTCTTTAGATACGATAACACTAATAGCTAGTCAAGAAAAAGAAATTATAGCTATGAGGAAATTTTCAAATTTGCATTGTTCTGTTGACAAGCATACCAGCACGAACATTCATCAAAATCCGTGACAGGTGAGTAGGGTGACAGTCTATATGGATAGCGGTGGTCATAAGAAGTATCGGGTGTTTCCTCAAACTTCCTTACCCCTCTTATTTTTTTTGTTTGAAGAGATAGAGAAAAATGTCTATGAAAGTTTTATAGTTTTCTCTTGTCATTTAGAATGTGATACGAACAAAAAGAGAAAATAACAAAAAATCCTGTTTCTCGTACAAAGTTCTTTTTTTTTTAAATGGGGAACCCTCTATATTATATTACGGAAATAAATATATTTTTCTCTTTGTTTAATATTTAGCTTTAACGTTTCTAACATGCGGAAGTAAGCCTCAATCCACTATAGCCATGGTGGCAAAAAATAAAAAAGAAATGAAGTTAAGTTGGTTGACACCATTGATTGACTTATTTAAGTTAATCAATGTTGACACACATTACGGTGATACTAGTTTATTGTTTTCCCATAGCATGAAACTATAATCTGAGATCCCCTTGCAACCAAATCTTCTCCAGCCAGTCCTTCAACCGTCCACCCTCTAACCACCCCAATTTCACCCCCACCCAAAAAAAGTAGGAAATGATCAGGAACCTCCAATACGTTTAAAAACGTAGTTTGAGCTGTTTTTATATTTTTAGTTTTTCATAATTTCTGCGCCGCCACTGACACGACTTACGTGTTTTCCATTCTCGCCACGGGAGTAATACTGTGTCAAAATTTCATTAAAACCAATTCAATAGTTTCCATGTTACACAATACAGAACGATCTAAAGCAATACTTTCTGTTTCAATTTCAATAAAGTTTATCTTGAAAACGGTTGCCTCTAGCGACTTGAACGATGTACATAATATGTACACACATATTGAGGGAGCGATTTTTACTTCCCACACCGATAGGTGAGGGGAGTATTGTGATCGCGAAAATTTTCGATTTTGAGATAATACGCTTTTTGCGCGTATAACAAAAATCCATGTCACTCATTTCCATCGGTCTGTCTGTCTGTCTGTCTGTCGGTCTGTTTGTCTGTTGCGTTTTTCTAACCTCGTAATCTCAGTAACCGCTGCATGGATTGTGATGAAACTTAGGCAGCGTTATGCTGTGGGGTCGTAGTAGGTAATAAAAACGAAAAATTTCAAATATGCCACAAACTTCGATTTTAGGCGTCTTATATAATTTTTGTGGGTGGGGGTGAATTTGGGGTGGTTGGGGGGTGGGGGGTTGTAATACCGAAAAATTTGTTGTATTCGTAATGGGCTGTCCATTGATATGTGAATGGAAAACCTATCGGCATGATACACTTTTTTAGGTTCATCCGAACGTTGCATGCTTATTATAGAAACCACGGGACTTCGACGTTCGATATCGCGTAACGCGAAAATTGTTCAATTGATTTTAATGAAATTTTGACATAGTATTACTTCCAAGGCGTGGATGGAAAACGCGTATGTTTTGGAAAAATCGGGTCAGTGGCGGCGCGGCAATAATAAAAAACTAAAAATATGAAAACAGCTCAAACTTTGTTTTTAGGCGTTTTACGGGTTTCTGATCATTTTCTTCGTTTTTTTTGGGTGAGGGTGAATTTGGGGTGGTTGGAGGGTGGGAGGTTGTAAAACTGACAAATTTGTTGTACTCATAATGGGTTGTCCATTGATCTTTGAATGAAAAACCTAGCAGCATAATACACTTTTTATGTACATCCGAATATTGCCTTGCTTATTATAAAAACCAAGGAACTTAGTATTACTACCGCAGCGAGGATGGAAAACGCGTATGTTTTGGGAAAATAGTGTCAGTGGCGGCGCAGCGATAATAAAAAAACTAAAAATATGAAAACAGCTCAAACTTTGCTTTTAGGCATTTTACGGGTTCCTGGTCATTTTAATTTTTTTTCTTTTGGGTGGGGTGAAATCGGGACGGTCGGGAGGTGGGGGGTAGTAAAACTGAAAAATTTGTTGTATTTATAGTACTCCGTCTACTGACCTGTAGAAGAAATACCTAGCGGCATATTATACTTTTCTGGGTCCATCCGAACATTGGCTTGCCTATTATAGAAACCAATTTTGTGATCTGTACATACGAGTTTTGCTTCATTTCGTTCTATGTATATTGCATAAAGCGAAAATTATTGAATTGATTTAAATAAAATTTTGACACAGAATTTGTTACCGCTGGCGCTGCGAGACTGGAAAACGACCCTGTTTTTGAACAACCGTGTCGGTGGCGGTGCAGCAATAATCAAACAATCAAAAACATAAAATCATCTCAGACTTCGTTTTTAGACGGGTTGGAGGCTCTTGCTCGTTTCGCATCGTCCAGTTCAAGCATGCAGAAAAGAGCTGTAGCGCCCTAGTTCCTAAGGAGGGAGACGCAATAAACTATTTACGAGGGTTTTTGTGTCGGATGTTGTTTTTGCGGGCGGATGGGCGATAATTTAGTTGCGAGGGGATTTTAGACTGTAGCTTCATGCAATGGGAAATAATCATATGGTATCAGCACTATAAGTGGGAAGTACTGACTCAATCAACCTGACTCCATTTTTTTGATAATTACATTGATGCACCAAATCGGAAAACAGTTTTGATAATTCAAATGAGTTCAGTACGATTTAGGTGGCGCCATCTATTAGTGATAGCAAAACCATTATTGAATTTGAATTTCTTGCCTTAAAAAATACCCCAATACGTAACTTTAGATCGTGCAATTTTATTGCGAAATAACTAAAAACAACAAAAATAAAAGTAAAACTTGGACATCCTGTATCTTGAAAATTAAGTATTTTAAGGCTTTCCCCATTTTCATTGAAAAGTGAGGTCTATCACCAGTCAAGCATTGTCGGTCGAATTTCCGGACACTCTGTACGTACATGTTACGCCGAAACAGTGGAAATATCAAATAAATGTATTAGGCAATATTTTGCAGATATGAGGCAATATTTTGCCTAAAACATGTAATCCGCAATGTCGCTGCTTATTCCGCAATGTGCAACGCCTTGCTGACTACATTATATTAGTCATATAAGTGTTTGCCTATTATGCGGATGCGGTAACCTGAATGCAATATAGAATTCTAGATTGTGTTATTTTGAAGCTAATAATGTGTGTTATTCTAGTCAAAAGGTCATTCCGTTATTCTCTTTCATCAAAACTGCATACTAAATTGTCTGTGATTACAATGGGTTGAAAAAAAAACCAATTCTAAAGGAGGAAAACGAAGTAATGATAATTTTAATAGTCATAAATTGCAAGAAACCTAACGTCAACAGAGATAGAAATATTGATAACACAAAAATTAAAAATTAATTATCAAACCTTGTAGGAGTGATGAAAAATTTATATATATGTATTTATTATTAAGTTTGTCACAAAAAAATGAACGGTCTGTCGTTAGTCACATATTAGATAGTGATATAGCTAGTTTGCCCATTCCGTGAATATCCAGCAAGATTCACAACAATGGTTCATTTTATGTAGGTATTAGGCAAGTGGAGCGCCTATTCCATGAATTCAGCAAAATTTTGCAGATCGGGCGTAAATTATACATTACAAAAATGTATGTCAATCATTTTCAGCGGTATATCTGTCTTTTACTATCCTTCAATCAGCACATCTCAGTAACCAATTCACCGATTTTTATGGAATTCGAAGAGCGTTGCTGTGGTATCAGAGAACGTAATAAATAAATGATAAGAAAACAACTTAAAGAATAAGCTTTTATTTAAATGCTCTAAAAATAAGAAAATAAAATTTTCCCTTATTTGTTTTAATTTGTTTTTCACTTTTTAGTCATTAGGTTGAATTTAGATTCTCCATACTATAGCAAAGCATAAAAAACTCCTAAACTCAAAAGAGTGATGTCAAAATATTTTTTTAATTATTCTCGGCAAGCCCTTTTATTTGATACCCATATTGTAGAAGTGCATGAAAAATAACTATTTCGTCATCTTGGATGATCCGCCATATTGGATTTAGAATAACGTCACATTATTTTTCGAATCACTCTCAACAAGCCCTTCCATTTGATACCCATACTGTAGAAGTGCCTAAAAAAACTATTCCGCCATCTTGGATAGTTCGCCATATTGGATTTAGAATGACGTCACATTTCACTTCGAGTTACTCTCAAAAAGCCCTTTCATCTGAACCCATATTGTAGAAATGCATAAAAAATAACTATACCGCCATATTGGATGGTTTGCCATATTGGAGTCACGCCACATAGCTTATCGTGCATTGTCATCCAAACTAAACGTATATCCAAAATTTCAGCTCAATCGGTTGAAGATATCTGCTTCAAAATTGAGCAGCAAGATTCCACCCGAACAAATATAGGATATGTACGTTGATTATACAGGGTGTCCCACGACGATTAAGACAAGCAATATACCGAAACTGGGCAGTAGTAGCGAATTATAATTTTGTGGGAGTAAATTAGAGCAAATATAGTACCTTTTATTATTATTGTGTCACCCAATGAGGTATTTGTTTTTGGTCACGTGACGTCAGATTCAAAATTTTTAATGGGACACCCTGTATATTCGTGACTCTTTGTATTCCTCTCGATAAAACTATTCCAACAAATTTGGGGTCTAAAGTGATTAGTTCAAGACCTATAGGTACCTAAATGACTGTAACACTACCATTATGAAACACTACCAGAGTAATTTAACTGTAGGGGTACATGTTATAATCAATGGTAATGGTACCATCCTTTAAGTACCTGTAGCTCTTGAATTAATCACTTTAGACCCCAAGTGTGCTAGTTTGTTGGAATTGTTTTATCGGGAGGAACACAAAAAGTCACAAATATACAGGG
Organism: Callosobruchus maculatus; assembly: GCA_951848785.1. NCBI lineage: Eukaryota > Metazoa > Arthropoda > Insecta > Coleoptera > Chrysomelidae > Callosobruchus > Callosobruchus maculatus. Next base: position 5,099,709 of record CATOUR010000110.1, on the reverse strand, counting down.
TGTCCCATTACAAATTTTGAATCGGACATCACGTGATTAAAAGCTTATTGGGTGACACAGTAGTAGGAAAAGATACTACATTTGCTCTTATTTAAACCCCCAAAATTATAATTCGCTGCTACTGCCCAGTTCCGATATATTGCTTGTCTTAATCGTCGTGGGACACCCTGTATGTATGCATACATTAACTGCAAGTTAAATAAAAGCTTTTAAAAAACAAAGTTCCGCAGATTCCCTTATCGGCACTATTTTCAAGTCACTGACAATTTTAGATCGAACAAGTATAAATACAACTTTTTTGTATCTTGATGTACCTTCGTATCTCATTCTGTTTTCGAGGAAGAAAATTAAAACCACTCCATAGCCTATCAAAAAACCAAAAGTGGACTGTGTTCTTCTCATTGATAGGTCGTTATTGCATAGAGCTATTTCTGACCCAAATCCATGTAAAAAAGCTTGAATAAACATGTGTCCCAAAGTGCCTAGTTTTCAAGATGAAGGGTCTCAAAGAATCATTTTTTTTTACAAACTTTGACACCCTGTATCTTAAAAACAAGACTCTTCAGGACAAACTTTTCAACTTGAATTTGGGTCAGAAGTACGCCCTTGGAATTACCACTCTCATTTAGTAACAACTTGTACGAGTATATTGTCAGATTTCTGAAGCTATTGCTACTTTTGTTAGCATTACTAAAATATTCTTAGATCAATATATATAGAACCATACATTATCTATAACAACCTATCAAGATAAACATTGTTATGTGTAGTTTTTACCCACATTTTGTATCAAAGCCTTTGTCTGAATTTATGTAGTTGAATGTGGCTTTAAATAATGGTGAATGTGCTTACCCTCATGCGGTATAGACTTTCACCATTTTTCAAAGTCAGACAGTCCTGCAGATATCACTGAAGCAGAAAGTATAGAGTAATTCCCTTAACAGTACCATTTTTATTGCTCTACCAACACATTTTCGATTGGAATATTTCTTGCTGCAAAGGCAGGTAATTTGATGTCACGTCGCATATCGACTACGTGTCGACAAAATATATTCAAATTGGACCGCTTTGCGCTGTCTAAAGCGAAGCTCTGGATTTTGAGGGATGAAAAGCGATGAGTGGACATTTGCAAGTATAACGGCATTTCATTTCGATCTGCGCTAGACCCTATAGAAACTTCGATACATATTTTCGCTTTAGTTGATATAGCATATCTGGATGCGGAGAAAATTGAGTCGTGATATCTTCACATTTTACTTCGTTTCATGGCATCGGGCACGACAAAGTACAAGTAATCGCTGTTGTTCGACTTAGCTGACTTAGCAGTCTCACGCGTATCACAATCAAGAAAATGGTTCTTATTAAATAACATAGAAAGAAATTAAGAGGACTGGATGACTTATTATTATAATTCTGGATACTATCCTTGTAATCGAATTTATGTCTAATAGGTATAGCTTAAAAAACTAAACGACACGCTCTTATAGACACTTATAAGTGAAGAATAATTCCTAATACAGGGTGAGTCCCAAGTTGATACTGTTTTTGCCTACGTAAAGAAGTCGTTCAAATAAACAACTTGTTTCAGAAAACTGAAAAACAAGCGAGATGCAGAATAAAAAATGTATATTTAGCCTTGCGCGTTAAATAAACAAGTAAATCTTAATACAGGGGAGTCCTAAGTTTATACTTTTTTTTAACTGTGTAAGTCACTAAGATAAACAACTTTTACTAAAACCCCTATTCAGGAAACTAGAAAGTAAGCGAGATACAGAATAAAAAAATGTATATTTGGGCTTGTGTATCAAGACGTACCTAGTCTATACGTGTCTAGCGTTTTGCTCGCATTTCCATTAAATCGATTAGGCATTGTGCTTGTTAGATAGTGAAGTAGTCAGTTCTTGCTCATCATCGTAAATTTTGAATTGGTAAATCCCAGAAATGACACATTATTATGAAACAACTTTTAGGATTTGCCAATTTTAAATTAACTATAGTAAACTAAAGTGACTACTAGACCATTTGACAGGTAAAATACCTGATCGATAAGATAAAAGCTCGAGCGACGAACTAAACATAAACAGACTATGCAAGTCTTGATACACAAGCCCAGATTTACTTTTTTTGATTATGTATCCCGCTTAATTTTCAGTTTTCAGGAAAAAGTTATTTCAAAAAGCTGTTTATTTTAACGACTTCTACACACACTTTCAAAAAAAGTATCAATATAGGACTCACCCTGTATATATGTGTTCCAAATAGCTTATCTTTAGATTTACTTCCCACATCAATAGATGAGGGGAGAAATGTGATCGCAATTTTTTTCTATTTTCAGATAATACACGTCACTCATTTCCGTCGGTCTATCTGTCAATCGGTCTGTTGGTCTGCCTGTCTGTATGTCAGTTTACCTGTCTGTCTGCACCTAGCAGCATAATATACTGTTTTAGGTCCATCCGAACATTGCTTTGCCTATTACAGAAGCCAAGGGACTTACATACGAGTATTGTTTTAGATCTTCTGTACCGCTTATCGTGAAAACTATTGAACTAGTTTTGATGAAATTTTGACACAGTATTATTACCGTAGCGAGGATGAAAAACACGTATGTTTTTTAGAAATCGCAGTAATAATCAAAACTTAAAAAATTACAAACAGCTCAAACTTCGTTTTTTAGGGTTCCTGATCACTTTCTACTTTTGTTTTGGTCGGAGTGAAATTGGGGTGGCTGGTGATATGCAGGGTTGCAAAACTGGAAAAATGTTTGTATTCGTAATAAGCTATCCATTGACCTGTGTAAGAAAGACCTAGCCGCATAACACACTTTTTGCGGGCGGGCGGGCGATGATTTGGTTGCAAAGGGATCTCAGACTGTAGCTTCTTGCTATAGAAAAATATTAAACTGGTATTACCAGAAGTAATGAGTGAATCAACTTGAGTTCATTTTTTGAATACTTTCAGTAAATCTCTATCTCTATCATTTTGCTTTATAAATTTGTCATAAGCCTGTTCCTTATCTCAGTCACCTTCTCTATGTCTTGTAATCGAAATTGAATTTCATAGGTGAAATTCCAAAAATACAAAATATCGTAACTTATCTTACCTTGGTCCGAAGGAACGAACAGTGAGAGATCCTTGAGAGGGGTACAAGGAGCCCAATGGGGAATACAGAACCCTAAAGTTTGGTAATGAAAGGTCAATACTCTTCAAAGAAATTGCCCTGTTACCTGCTTCGTCGCCACCTGGTACCTTTGTTGCGTTTCTTAAGTATGGATTCCTTACTTTGCGACACAGTCCATGATAAAAATTACCGGATATAACTAGCGTGTCTATCAACTACGTGTATCCAACTACCCTGTAAATTTACCCTCCTGACTGTAATGCAAATAACGAAAAACGTTAGGTCGTATCTCCAGAAAAATATGGAAGACATAAATTCCGTTTACAGCGGTCTGTTTGATTACACAGTTTTATTTGCCATTTGATGAATTTATAGCTGGCAGGTGCTTAGCGTTTACCTTAACGTCTGTAAGAAATGGATCTCGCCGAAGATTGATACTACGGTAGATACATAAAATAGCAGTGTAAGAAAGTGTTTTTTATAGAAGTAATAGGTTAGCTTCAAAATACTTATTTTTACTTCCTACACCGATAGGTGAGGGAGTATTATTGTGATCGCGGAAATTTTCGATTTCGGGATGATAGGTTTTTTGGGCGTTTTATGATATTCTACATAACGAAAATCTACGTCACTCATTTCCGTCGGTCTGTCTGTCTGTTGGTGTCCTTCTACCCACGTAATCTCAGTAACCGCTGCATGGATTGTAATGAAATTTGGGTAGCTATTTGCTGTGGAGTTGTAGTAGATAATGTTTCTATAACTTTGAAGATCGGTGTATGAACGGCGGAGTAATTAGCAAAAAAAGACAAAAATTTTCAAATATTCCTCAAATTTCATTTTTAGGTATTTTAGGGGTTCCCGATCATTTTCTACTGTTTGTGGGTGGGGTAAAAATGGGGTGGTTGGGGGTAGGGGGTTGTAAAACTGAAAAATGTATATGTATATTACATAAGTATCTATAGAATAAAAACTGAGGAAACCATCTTATTCTATAAGCGGTTTTCAAACCCTAATACGGTACCTATACAACCAAATAGGACCCATTTTTATACAACGTTTTTACAGTAGAAGGCCTGCAAGGGGAAGCTATATGATCCTTATACAATATGTATAGACACACTTTAACAATACTTATAGAACTGTTGTATAAATGCCCTCTTGAACTGCCTTATACAACAAATTAACCTATGTGGCCAGTTGTTTCAGAAGACACTAAAGAATTACTATAAGAATGTTGTATATCTCTTATAAAGAATTACATGAAATGAACGAAGATGATGGAAATAATTTGCAGAGTTATACAATATGATTGCAAAGATCCTGTTTATAGAATCTCTAACATTTTGCATGAAAGTACAATATGTGGGGATGCGAACATTTAAAATGGCGATGTCGTATTATTATCGAGGGAATGTGTTGATCATATATTGCCTATTACAAAAACCAAGGGACTGATGGATTATTGCTTCTGATCGTTCTGTAAGGTGACATGGAAGCTATTGAGTTATACGATTTTAAAGGAATTTGTACACAGTATTATAACCGTGGCGAGGATGACATCCCCAATTCACGTACTCGTTATCACGGCAACAATTTGTTCTATTTAACTCTTCCGAGGAACAATTAGTTGCTATTCCCTCCACTTTATGTTATGAACAATATCTGTAGAGTGCAAGTGAGTTTATCATTTTCTGTTGCAAAAATGGAACCCTTGAAAGGTGTTTTGACCATTGGTGGACTGTTACCACCTCAGTTTATTTTCTATAAACTTTTGTTAAATGGAGGAGTCCATTCTGACAGCGTATAGATAAAAATAAAAAAAATACTGTTATGTCTCGGTTTTGATTTGCTTCGTCTTTGGGCGTTAGAATCGCTACCCATTGGTAGTCCGTAGACCTCAAAGTGATGCTATTTTGTCACGTTTTTTCAATATTCTGAATCTGGTGTGTATGTTTGTATTTCTTCGAATATTGCTAAGAAAATAAAATAAACTTACGTTACGCTATTATACTGAAATCAGTAGAATTGAAAAAAGCAATGCAGCAATGACACGATCAAAGGGTCTGTTTCTCGTCTAGCTAACGCGGCGTGTCGTCTTTCGTGGCTTGTTCTAATTGGTCGACGCCGAGTTCTGCTGAGTGCGTCAGTTCTTGCTGACGTGTCGTTCGTCGTTCTTCGCGGCTAGTGCTGACCGGTCGACGTGGTGTTCTGGTTCAGTAACGTTGGTTCTTACTGACGTGGCCGTTCGATGGGCACTGCATTCTACGTTTGTATCCAGGCTTGTTCTGTCCAATTTTTAGATAGAATAAAATTCTTATGTCAATAGAATAAACGTGGAAGACACGAAAGAAGTGGATACACAACATGAATATGGAGTGATAGAGTCCGATGGCACTTAGGTTGCGACAAGCGACAATAAGGCTGCAAAATCTAGAAAAAAAGCAGAACTGGTGGAACGCAGTAACCATCGAATGGCCACGTCAGTAACAACCAGAACATAACGGCGACCGCTCAGAACAAGCTGCGAAGAACAACGCGGGATCTAAACAAGAATAAATAGCGACGAAAGGAACATATCCAACAGTTCACCTGAAGATGATTGAAGATAATAGGTCGCAACGTTGTACTCAAAAAGTTGTACAGACAGTGGAAGTACAAAACAGACATTTCGAAGTATCTACCTTGTCTACAATCTTCAAGCAACACTGACAAAATCAGTTTTCATAAATATGACGACAAATCCCGCGACAAACAACTTGATCTATGGATTAACGCGATGCAGCTACGCTGAATGTTGAGTCGTTTTAGGAGTTTTTAATAATCAAGCATATGATATTAAGCGCCAGTCTCTTTTCCCCAGTAATACCGTTTTAAATTAAAATTTATTTGCAGTCACAATATTATACCCTAAAGCTATTACTTATTCTTTACTTTATTGCGGATGTGCAATAACTTTACAATGTACTTTAAGAGCTACGAGATTATTTAATGTGGTTATATGATAACTCTATTTGCTAGAATGATCCAGGGTGTAATTTAACTACAGACCCGAATTAGCATTACACTTTGTAGCTTTACGTCTTTATTTCTTATTCGAAATTCAATGTATCTATTGTAGTCATAATTATATACTGTGGTTCTTGTTCTAGGGCTGCTGATTAGTTCATCTAATGGCATGTCATTGTCACAAAATTACACCATTCAGTTTTGATCACGTAAGAAGCTTATACGGAAACTATAATCACAAGGATTATTGATCTTGGGGCTCTAAAAAATTTCTAGGATCTGTCACTGTTGTACGAAACGTGATCGCGTTATTTAGCCTAGTAGCTGCTTTTTAACCATCTGTTTTATTTTCTTAACTCAACTTTCAGGTTATTCGATGTTTCTTGAATCTACGGAATCATAAATGCCACTAATTGAAACTGTTAGTATTAAATACTCGTATACAAAAAGATGGGATGGGATGTTGAGTGTGCTGTCCTTGTCAATAATCGACTGATCCATCCCTTCAGAAGCAAAACAAGGTCCAACTGAATTGTTTATCAATGCTTGAACAACTGATACTGATTAAACTGATTTTAAATCACTGTTTCCGTAGAGGTCCAGGGAAGCTCATTACGGTCCCATAATGAATTCATTAATAATTATGATACTAAGTAACATAATGAAATTGCACTGAAACTCATGTGATATTTCATATATACTCCATGATTTTTCCGGCAGAAGGGAGTCCACGACATTGCGCCTCATTCCTTTCAAATCAGAACGTAAACTATTAGTTTCTGAATAAGTCGTTATTACTTAAATTATATTCAATCCTACGTGTGTTTGACAAGAGATAAATAACTATTGTTGTTACAATCTGAAGTTGTAAAGGAGATGTCGAAGTACATCTCACTAACAAATACCTATTTCAAACTATAGTATAGTTACGACTTATAAAATAGTTGTTATTGTAGTAGCCAAATCCGATTTCGGTCTACATGAACAATGCCAATACACCGCACAACTCTGTTTACGAGATCGTATAATGCTATTACTCTATACAACTGTTTGAGGCTGGAACTAGAAGCTATACAGTCTATATCAAATTTCAAAAAAAAGATGAAAGTTATTCTTGTTAGCTACTTAAGGTCGCCAGGCTAATTCATTATTATGTGTACATCTTATATCTATTTATTTGTCTCTTTTTGGGCGGACCAACCTCTTGTGGCTGGTAGGTTGTATGTATCTTGTTTTTTAGTCTCAGCTATATTTTAGTTATACAGGGTGGGCCAATAGTGCGTGGACGGAGGATTGTGGGCTTACTAAAAAATATTTCAAAAATCTATCACTTGATCATGGTAGGTACCCTTGAGGGCTATCACGTAAAAATATTTTCAATTAAATTTTGACGTTTATACAGGGTGATTCATATCAAACTTTTATTTTTTTGAATGGAACCCCCTATATTTTATTGCATATTTGGATTCCTTTGTGAATTCTAATGTGACTTTATGTATCACACATGGAACTTTAAGCGAACCGTTTGGGCGCAAATCACCATTTTTGGTATAAGTAGGTATCAGAAAAAAATTGAATATCGCAGCGACTATAAAACCTAGAAGGCCGTGACTTTGCGGTGCGACTAAGCATGAAATGCGTCACCTTAGGTCAGACGGCTAAATTTGAATTCGTTTTGTGCTTGGAGAAATCAGAGGATAAATTAAGGAAACTTCAATCACAGATAACTTGATTTTTTCAAATTGGAATGCCTATTTTGGTTTAAAGAATCAAATGTAAAATTTGATTACCTTTCTAACGATATAGCATTCTTGATATCAATCCTTTTTCGTTTTCATTTTATTTCAAATTTTCAGTCAAATCGGCGTTTTTCAATTTTCCTGCATGCAAGCAACCTAGTAGGCCATGAAAAATAAACAAAAGCTCGTTAATATGGAAGAAACCAACTAACTTAGTAGAAAGATGCAAACTAACTAGAGCAACGAGGTCAGATTATAATAATTCCTTACAACATATTAGCTCTAATCAGAAACAACAGCGGTAACAAGAACGCTCATTTTTCACAGCCTACTAGCTATTAGCCGAGCTATTAGCCAAGTTCCAAAGTCAGTAAAAAATATTTAAGTAGAGGAAAACTACTAGCGATTGTTGCTGGCAGTAGAATATCTATGTCTTCTGTATAAATTTTCACATTTAATGCTATAAAAAAGTAGCCATTTCCGTAAGTCAAAAGTAATGATACCTCTGACTGGAACCCTTCAAATTCTTCAGTAGGTACTTCTACTTATTAGCAAAATCGCGGAAAATAAAACTTGAATAGCAGTCTGTTTGAATTTAGTTTGCAGAAAACTACATAAAATAATCACAATTACAACATAGCGTAATTACAAAAATTCTAGCAATTATTTCAAGAGATGTTCAGGATGCTCCAGTTGGAGATATCTTCACTTTTGACTTAACTAAACGGAAATGATTAGTTTTTTTATCCCATTAAATGTGAAAATTCATTCTAAACAATACATGTTAGACTGTAAGCAAAAATCGCTGGTAGTTTTTCTTTTGTTTCAAAATTTTTAACCGTTTTGGAAAGTTGTCAAGCTCTAGTAGACCTCAATAGCTAGTAGGCTGTGAAAAACAAGCACTTCTGTCACACCCGGCTACTCATTGACATTAGATATCTTGCCGCTTTTGTTTCCGGTTGGAGCTGATGTGTTGTAAGGGATTTTCATAATCTTGCCTCGTTGCTCTAGTTAGTTTGCATCTCTCTACTAAGTTAGTTGGTTTCTTCCATATTAACGAGCTTTTGTTTATTTTTCATGGCCTGCTAGGTTGTTTGCACACAGGAAAATTGAGAAACACCGATTTGACTGAAAATTTGAAATAAAATGAAAACCAAAAAAGATTGATATCAAGAATGCTATATCATTAGAAAGTTAATGAAATTTTACATTTGATTCTTTAAACCAAAATGGGCATTCCCATTTGAAAAAATCAAGTTATCTGTGATTGAAGTTTCCTTAATTTATCCTCTGATTTCTCCAAGCACAAAACGAATTCAAATTTAGCCGTCTGACCTAAGGTGACGCATTTCATGCTTAGTCGTACCGCAAAGTCACGGCCTTCTAAGTTTTATAATCGCTGCGATATTCAATTTTTTTCTGATACCTACTTATACCAAAAGTGGTGATTTGCGCCTAAACGGTTCGCTTAAAGTTCCATGTGTGATACATAAAGTCACATTAGAATTGACAAAGGAATCCAAATATGCAATAAAATATAGGGGGTTCCATTCAAAAAAATATAAGTTTGATATGAATCACCCTGTATAAACGTCAAAATTTAATTGAAAATATTTTTACGTTATAGCCCTCAAGGGTACCTACCATGATCAAGTGATAGATTTTTGAAATATTTTTTAGTAAGCCCACAATCCTCCGTCCACGCACTATTGGCCCACCCTGTATACCTATACAGTTGAACTTCGCCAAAATTTGGCAGTACTTTGGAATTTTGTATTTCTATTAATTTTGCTGCTTCTCTTATACCAACACGGGGTTAGATGTAAGATCAACATGTGCTAAATCTCGCCCCACAGAATGATTTCTTATTTTTGAGGTCAATAGAGACGTTTATTATTATTTTTTCGAAAACGTATTAATATAAATGCCGCCAGATAGAATATTGTATCCCAAACGGGTCATAAATATTTATTATACTAAAGCTCGTGTTATCGTTGACGACTTGTACCATAATGATCGTCTCTATGATTCTTATTACATAAATTACTCTTCAAGTATTCCATACTATGAGGGTTGTGCAATAACTTCCTGGGTACTAACCCGACAATATGGCTGACAGCAGGTACCATTGAAAGAAGAACAGAAGTGTAGTTGTAAAACCAACATCTTATGAGATAGAGAGGAATCTCTGGACCGTTAAGCTAGAAAATGTATTTGAGGACCTCTGGCCAAGATGAAGCGGTTCTGTCTCTCACTGGACACAAGCCGGCTAAGGTTACTTGTGGGTCTGATCTTTGGCCATAACATCTTCAGACATGTCTTGTATGTGATGGGGTGGCATCGACCCGACATGTGCATACTGTGGCGAAGAGGAAAAGTCCTCGGCGCACATTCTATGACGCTGTGAAGCCCTTAGGTAAGCTTAGGCCAACTACACTGGGTACAAGAGTCCTTAAACCTGAAGACATAGGATGGATAGGACCCAAGGCCATCCTCATCTTTGCAATGAGGGCTGGACTTGGAAACTGGATGAGTGAGAGGTGTAAATGGCCCGCTTGCACTGGTGGTTCTGGTCACCAGAAAGCCTCTCTCCTTATTTAAATCATTCGTTCCACATATCATTAGACAACTTACCAAATACAGAATGTTTGTTGGTTTTCTACTCTTTCATCAATAACTATTAATTTCCAATTCGATAACAAAATAAACTAAAGAGCTTTGTCTGCGTTTACAAGAACTGGTAATACATCTCACATAATTATGAGATTTATATTTTAAGGGTAACCTACACAAGAACTAAGCGCAATATTATTTTAAATGATAATCAGCATATGCAGAAATATTAAATTTGCTGAATAGTTCAGTTAAACCCAAACCATCTTCCATAAACATGCTGAGATTGGAGGTAGTAAAATTTTTACCTCTTTTCCAAGTTCATTTTATAAACCAGCCAGATTTACAGGGTTATTTGATGAAAAATTGTTATCATGCTTTGTTTGCTCTATCATCAAACTCGCCTGCCATGCTTACCACAAACACAACACAGCACAGTTTTGTGTAAATAAAAAACCATAAAAACACTACAGTGAATCGATATATCGACAAAAAGTACCGAAAAAAATATTTGGTAGTGCTTTGATATGAATCTAAAAATCTCTTCACTCAGCTGTAGGCATATTGTTTACATTATAAGAATATACGAACATGCACAGACCAGATTAAATGTTTGGCATTTATTATTAACATTAAATATAAAACTTATCCATCCATAGATATAGACAAGGTAGTGATTGACTTTGATGAGACAGCAGTCTGCTCTGGTCTTCTGGTTTTTTATCTTCACGACAACCAGCATAGTATTTATAACTACAAACATCTGCATAATAACGTTATATTGAGGAGTCTTGTGGTTTAAGTTTATTCTCTAGTATTTTTGCCGGTCCTAAGGCATATTTTTGAATATAGAAGCTTAACAGTAATGTTATCACTTGAACCATTGCTCCATATGGAATATATGTTTCTTAACATAGATAAAGTATGGCCTTATATATGCTATGCCAACATAAAGTGCACAAATGAAACTAGGTAAAACTGGACCACAATTCATGGACAATAAAAAGTTTGATTTTATTATTTTTATTATTTGATTTTATTTGTCCTTTTTATTGAAACTTTTATAATTTTTAAAGCACAATAGCTTTTTAGAAATGTTAGACCTTTTTTTGAACAAAATTTTGATTTTCAAAGAAGTAGTCTCCATAACCTTAGACAACAAAAAACGTATGGTTATGGTGGTATATCCTTGAAAATCAGTGTATAGTTCAAAAAAGGTCTAACATTCCTAAAAGACTATCTATTATTAGGCATTATTAATGTTTTAGTTTCAGCAAAATGGACGGAATGCTACAAAAGTGTTGACCGTTTGAAATAAGGCAAAAAAGTAAATGCGTACTTCTGTTTTGCGTAAACCAGACACATATGAATTGCATAAGGTATTAATATCACGCCAACATTTCTGTTGCTGTTTTTACATTGTTTCAAATAAGATCTAAAGACCCGAAAACCATATATCTTTTACTAAATAAAATATTCACTGGTCTTAAACGTAGTAACTTTTATTTATTAATTTTAAAGGAGTCCTAAGAATTTTATTTTGTATCTTAAACAGTTCAGGAACTAGCACCTTCCCAAATAAATTTGACATACACAGTGTATATGTTAGTATAATTAGATTAAGATACATTTAAGTTGTTATATTTAGCAGTCCAAATAATTTGGTTTGCTGACGATAACTGAATTCAAAGAAAAACTTAAGTAACTCAGTTTAATCTCATAACCTTTAAACGAATCACAAATATAAGGAGCATTTGCTAAGGTAAACGCAATGTTTAACGAGAAAAGTTTAATGTTTGGTTTGATAGGATCTGTTAATTAGCAGGTTTATAAACTACCCCTTGGGAAAGTTCCACCCTTAGATTACTGGAAGACTAATAAAAGATAATAGGGCGAGTGAGCTCCATCATCGTAAAACCACTGCAAATGTTTTTATAAGGGGTGCTCGAAAGTGGGTATTATAATTTATATTGCCAACATTACCACATCACCTCACAGAAAACATATATAATGCAAAGTCCATTTTATTACTTACTTTTATTATGCTCATAATATACTCCCATAAGTAGTATCGCACAAACGAGAAAGACCGTGTATCTGTTTACGAGCAATCTGACTTTTTGAAATATCAAAAATGTCTATTTTATGCCGACATTCTTGCTGCTGCATCTACAAATCAACATTAGTTTGTTGATATTCATACACCTACTTCAAAAACCACACACAGAAAAATCTGTCGTTTTGTCAAAGACTTACGCTTGGATTCAATGGGACGTTGCACTCAGCATTCCTTAATTACAGCGATGTTTTATCCAATGAGAAGTGTATAGTTGGTAACGAATTATATCGTACTGTCGATTCAACTACAAGATGTCATTGGATTCCAATGAATGATTCAATCGCAGCCGCAGTCGTTGAATCGAATCTGTGTTTGGTAATTGATTCTAAACTACTTCCTTTTCCTTGGACCAACCAATGGTGTGATTTTGTAAGAAGTTATAAGGAGCATGATATAAGAATTAGACATAAGCATGCACCAGTTGTTGCATTTTTACCGGAAATATAACTGTCTTGACTAATCTAAATACGTACATTCAAATGTGTGTGTTAGCTCTTCTAAGCCCCAATTTCTCAGTAGGTCCTCCATTTAACATATAACTGGACACATTTAAATCACACAATTGCTAATGCAAAAAGCAAAAACACGAGATCACACAACACGGCTAACACCGAAACAACACAACGAAACAACCTCGTCCATGCTGGCGGGTTGGTGCCGATAATAATACTAAGATGATCCCCCTAGTCTTTCTTTTTACGTTCGTTGAATCGGGACATCAGTCCCGCCGAATACTGATTATGGTTCAGCGACCAACAAGGGCCATTGAATTAGATATACGGTGTTGTTGGTACGAAAAGGATAGTTTGATTGCATCATATGTCAATACAAGTATTAGAAAGATTATACATATCATTAGAGCGAGTATAAAGCTATTTTGAATTTATTGGGGTACCTGTGATTACTTTGAATATAAGGATTAAATTCTTTCAATGATATGGATTTGAAATAATTGTAAATATGCTTAAAGCGATGGAAAAACATCCAAATACTAACAATTAATTGAAAACGCAACAGTATTTTTTTCTGTGCACTCTAGTTACCGCGTCATATACAGTGCTCTTTAATGTTCTCCCCCTTTTATCTCTTGAACGGGTCAACTCAAAAAATGTATACTTGGTATAATGAAACTGATACATCGGTACTATATTTTGAAGTAAAATTGATAGATGAAACTTTGAAGATCGCGACTCGGCGCTTCAAAAAGGTATGTCGCATAGGGATGTATCGTTCATGACCGATTCGTTCATAAAGACCGTATCTTTCCAAAGACCCGTCACCCGATCGGTCATGCCTCGTGATCCTAACGGGTATTATGACCCGCGACTCGCGAGCGAGATTTGACCGACACGAGAGCTGTATATTTACACCATCTATAGGACCGTCTTAGAACATCAACGTAAAAATAAATAGCTAAAAATAGGATTATTTGACACAGCCCACTAGGCTAGAACTAGATGACGGCACCGAAACACATTTGAAGGGTCCATCTCCTATCCGCAGAAAACACAGGCTATCTTTTTAACAAAACGCAGACAGCGTGCACCAGTCAGACAACAACTTCTAGCGTTTGATCGAAACATATCATGGCAGAACGAAGTTAAATATTTGGGACTGATACTCGACAGGAAATTAACCTGGAAACCTCATGTTCTCTCTGGCCGGAACAAGGCGGTGGGTATCTTCAAACGTTTATATCCACTACTCAAAGAAAACAACCGATTGTCAGTCTCAAATAAGTTGCTTTTGTACAAGTCTATCATCAGGCCTACAATGACGTACGCTTGTGCGGCTTGGTGTTTTGTCTCCAAGACGTATATACATGCTCTTGAAGTGGTAGAGCACAGAACTCTCAGGTCAATTGTGGGCGCTTCATGGTACGTTTCGAATCATACGCTTCATACAAAATAACATGTTCCACCTCTTAGTGAATTTATCAAAGAGCTTGCAACGAAGGCATATGCAAGAGCCCAAAGCCATTCCAACGCGCTAGTCAGGGAGGCCGTAATCTACACTGTGGCTGATGTTTACAAACGTAAAAGACCGAGGTTTGCACTTCAATAACAAAACCAATTCATTTTTACTATCTCATTACATTTCATAAAAAGTTGTGTTTGGTATTTACTAATCTCTTCCCCACAGGTTAGGACTGCGATGGTCCCGTAAGCGCCCTTTCATCTAGACTTACGAGCTAAAGACCTATGGTCTATGGTCTGCTCGGTGAAATCGAATCGTCAGGTCAGGTCAGGTCCATGTCCATTTGAGTTTCACACTATGATTGTTTTTTTGACAATAAATGGTTTTGTTTCGTTGTATTCTCTGATCATTTTTAGTTCATTTTGCTATATTTTATTTTTTATATCTACCTCAAGACCAAAGTTTAGAGTACAATTAGAGGTATGTTACTGCTGCTTTAATTAATAATTTTGTTTCGATATGTTGTCTCATCTCTCTCTCCCGGGTTTGCCAATTCCGATTCGAATAACCCGCCATCCGCTACTATACTGATTAATACCTATACAGGGTGTCTCAGAAGTTGGGACTTTTTTTCATACATCGAATAGTACTCGCCAAAATGAGTGTTCTTTCCCCAGTAACATATAAACGAAATATTTAGAGAAAACGAGATATTGACCATTAAAGAAATCCTCAATTCCAATTCCGTCCCTGGGCAATGGCTCACCATGTCGTAATAATCTCAACAAACAAGTCAGCGCTACTGGTGCCCGAACTGCCGATGTCGTTGAGAAAAACAGGCAGTTGATCATACTGTCGCGTTGCTGTTGCTACATCTGCCGATCGGACTTTAAAAACAACAACAATGGTGCATGCTGATAACAATAATGAACTGGTGAACATGATTTTAATGTACGGTGAGTGAGGTCAAAATACCGCTGCGGCTTCGCGAGTGTACGCCGATCGTTTCCCTAACCGTACTCACCCTACAATTCGTCGATTTGTCTGGCTTGTGCAAAGAGCTAGAGACACAGGATGTCTGAAGCCACATCGTGGTGGTCACGCTGGAAGATCTCGACAACATCGTGTGGTCCAAATTGAAGAAGACATCGCAAATCGTACTTTTACCTGTAAGGCGCCTGCGACAGGACCGTACTTACAACTTCCGTAGCTACCAAATAGTGAGTACTTGCCTGAAATTTTTCTTTTTACTGCTTTGCTGCTGATTCACCGTGCATTAGCTTTGCCGTTTCACGGGCCGTTGCTTCTAAAGAGGAAAGTCCCAACTTTTAGAATACCCTGTATAAGTGGATGAACTGTGACCCGCCTAGAAACCGGTATGATTTTGTAGCTAAACCAATCGCGCCGGTACTGGATTCGCCTGTTAGTGCAGCGGCTTTCATTCACTCGTCTCATTCCTTTGAGCGGGTCTTAACGAACGGGTCATAGCCGTGAATGACCAGCTCTGAACCGGGTCACTCAAATGAGCCAGGTCTTACCTTCTCTAGTATCACAAGAATCTCCTTCAATTTAGTTTTCTATCCAGATGGCGCCGAGCTGCCATCTTGCAAGTTTCGTTTGCCAATTTTACTCCAAAATATCATCATCAATTTTATTATCCGAAGTTTCAATTTTTTGAGTTGATCCGTTCAAAAAATAAAAGGTAAGTATCGATACTAACGTGTATGTCTCAGGTAATTATTGAATGTTTCGCCATTTTGTAAGAGATGAAGATATTGACATTATATTCTATGGTTATGAAGGATTCGTCAGGAGCTTCAAAAGGATGCATCACAAGACCCCCCCCCCCTTTCAATTTGATTATTCTTCAAGATGGCACCGAACCGTCATCTTGCAAGTTTCATCTGTCAATTTGAGTTCAAAATATAGCGCTAGTGCATCAATTTCATTATCCCGAATTTTAATTTTTTGAGTTGACCCGTTCTAAAAATAAAAGGGGGGGGACTTTAAAGAAAAGCACGGTACATACATTTTTAAATAATGGTACCTTTATAGGTTGATAGTTTGATTACGTTCATATAAGATCAGAAATGTCCGAGTTATTAGCCACGTGCGGCACTCGACCAAATCGGCTGCTTCGATTTCAAAACTCTTTGACTATACACTCACGTACCTAAACTGATAATTTGCAGGCCATGAAGCTGAATAAAAAAGTTGTAGAGATTTTCAGTTCCCGGATTTTTTTGTGAGATAAATAACATTTAAACATATATATTCCTGGAACTAGATGTATTCTGCAGAGAATGTACTCAATAGTAATCATCAGGTAAAAAAATGTGAGCACTAGTTATAGGGTCTTACGTATTCGTCGTTTACGTCTAGTAAACACAACATATAAATTTTAAAACTTTTAAGTAAATTGAAATCATTCAACCAGGCTCTTAACAAACCTTTAAACCACTATTGTTTCTTGTGAGTACTAATTGAGTATATTTACTGACATACGGATATATCGAATATCAAATTCATCTGTACATAGTGATATCCAGCTAAGTGGACAGCTGTCCTTCAACATCAAATTCCAAGCTCCTATTTCATCCTCATGTTACCCTTAATTGTGCCTGCAGTGAGACCCTCATTATACGCATGCTTAATTCCCTATATCATTGACAGAATATCCTATTTCCCTTAAGTGTGCCCTTACGAAGTCCTTGCCCTAAGATTAGGAACTGTGGGTGTGTATTAGGGAAGGTTAAGACCAAGGAAATTGAAGGCAGGATACCGTACAACTATTTCCTAATCCCTCTGTAAGAATTTGTTTGACAAGATTGCCCCTGACTTAAATATACTGAGTAGCAATGAAATTCGGATACCCAACATACGTAGATATTTTGCGACTTGACAGCTGTTCCATGGGACAGCTTTTGTTTTTTATTAATTAACCTACCAGCTGGTGGTGGATTCTGAAACCTGAGACAACACAAAGTGTTGCATTCACATTGCTGATAAATTCAAAGTGACACCTAGCACTATATCAACGTCTTAGGATCACGAATCTGTCTAAGTGAATAACGCAACACACCGACTGCAACTGTAACTGCAACATCAGAAAATACCATTCAGGAATAGATTACAAACCATACAAATTTTGTACCTTGATAAAGACCACAGAAGCGGCCAAAATGTCGGTAAAGTTTATCTTCAGTACACTACGATGCAATAGAGAAACAACCACGGGATCAGTTTTAGAAATGACACTAGTTTGACAGAATAATTTCAAGTTTACAGTTGCTCCTGACATTTTTTACGAAATTTTAAAATCAGCCCTTTTCTGTTAGAATGTCTATATAATTTTCGTACTATGATATTTTACGATTTCAAAACTGATATCTGGCAAAAATAATGCTTTGAGAGGCTTGGTGCTGCATCTGGTAATAAAGCCCCATGTTTGAGTACTGTGTATGGGTGGTACAAGAAATTAACGACAGAAAACAACAGAAGACAATAGAAAATACTCGAAAACAAAACAAAACAACCGAAAGCAATAGACGACAACAAAAAACAACAGATAACATCAGAATATGGCAGAAAACAACAAAAACTAACTGACGGACAACAAAAAGCAACTGAAAACTACCGAAAACAACAGAAGACCACAGAAAACAACAAAAAACTACTCAAAACAACAGTATACAACCGACAATAGCAAAAAACCGACAACAATAAAAAATAACGAATCAACAACAGAAAACACTCGAAAACAAAAGAAAACAGCCGAAAACAATTGGAACGAACAGAAGCGAACAGAAAGTACCCGAAAACAACGAATTTGAGAAAGTTTGTCTCAGTGACGAACCTATAAAATTATTCAGAGAACTCAGAGCAAAAAATTTTACATGACTGTCTCGAAGTCACGAAATTTTGCTGTTGTTGGCTTGTCCAGAGCAAAGAACATCGTGTCGAATGATGCCAACAGACTCTCAAGAAATATGACTATGGTAGGTCTAAAGGTGTGTGTTATATTATAACTGGTGATAAAACTTGTATGGTATGCTTTTGAATCTGCATCCATACGTCAATCAGCTCAATGGATATTTCCAACTGATTCCGACAAAATGTCCGGTGAGTGTTTTTAACAGACCCAAATGATGCTGGTTTAGGAAGTGGCTCAAAGGCGTTGGTATCTTTGTTTTGATGATTGGTTATCAGTTTCAGTAAATGTAATGATCTTAAGGGTTAATACTTTGTTAAACAATAAAGTTATTTTTTTCCATTATCTTTTACTTATCAGGTTTGCTAAAATTGTCGGTGTGACCTATGCATACTGAGCAACTTATTTTGATAAACACTAAGCTGGGCGAGATAAAAACGTGTTCAATTTGAGAATATCCTGTAGATCAGATTCATGATTTATGTGGCACTTACTTGCAAGCTAGGCACGTATTCTGGTCGGGCAGCAGATTAGACTCTATCATCGCCAAGGTCTGAAATCAAATAAACGGGGTTTAATATCTCACGCTAACAATGGACCGTAGGGAGTAAACGTACAGTACGTAGTAACTAGCTGGGATTTATGGGCGTGAAACGAACCGTTATTCTCAAATGGTCCATAGTAGCTTTATATATATGACGAATTGAACAGAACTTCACTAATCTGAAGCACTAGTGATTCCAATGGTGATCAGTTGATATTGGAAATCATATTGGAATCAAAATACCTCGTAATAGCTATATTACTGTGATAACATTAAGACCCCAAGATATTTTGTTTTCTGCAATTAAATACGATGCAAAAAGTTCTATTTTAGCTTAAGAAATAAGTTCCACAGCTTTCCATATACTTGATTCTCGATAGAAAGTATCTCTTGATACTGATCGTAAAAACAGATTGTTTTATCAATGACGAGATTCGAGTGATAGTTAAGGTTTTGTATTTAGTATGAAAAAATATGCAAGCACGTCGTTGCGGAAAAGTCTGCCAGTAAAATTTACAGCGCCATTGGACACGACTGTTTTTCAGGCAGAGGTGTCCGTCATATTGACGGCTGCACACTTGACGGAAGTCGAACAGTGTTCTGAACAGAGCATATTATACATGTATATGCTCTGACATCCTGGCAGCTCTAAGAGCGGTGGAAGTTCCAAGGGCCAGATCAGCTTTGGCTCAAGAATGCTGTGCCGCCCTTCAGAAACTAACAAGAAGGTGACCTCGCAATGGATCCCCGGACACATTGGTGGGAAATTTTCTGCGATTACAATACTCCCTTATCCCCTATAGGTATGGTAGTAGTAGTATTAGTCATGGGAAGACGAAGCCAGGTAAGTAGGCTACCTGTGACCCTTTTTGCTAACCCCACTGAATCTAATCTGAAAGTACTGAAATCCTACATCCTAGAAAGCTCCTGGTCGAACCTATCAGACTTGACGAAAATCACTATGTCCGACCATCTCGCTGAATATAGTGACTCCTCTTCGAACTCCGTCACGCCGAATATCTAAACCCTGACGTTGCGACACACAGCACATCTGTCTAGGAAGTGGAACAATATCTCGTCCTCCTCTCGGCATCTGGAGCAAATAGGATCCCACGAACCTCATGAGTGATAAATTTCTATTCATCCGGCAATGGCCAGTGAGAACTGCACCAGGCGGTTGAGCGTCTCTGTGACATATCGTTCGGCCCTTATCAGGGCCCGCTAGAAATCTTTTAGCTTGCCTTCAGTCGTCTCTTTTGCCAGTTCCTTATAGGCCCAGTCGGCCAGGGCAAAATTGCTAATTCCAAGCATCGTTTCTGGACAGATTTTAGGGGCTGCCAGCCCCTATTCTCACCGCCCGATCTGCTCTCTTGTTACCCCGTACACCTATGTGTCCGGGGACCCACAGCAGGGTACATTTTGTGTCAAAACACTTGCCCGAATTTATATAACTTAATTAGTGATGTAAAATTTAGTTACTTTGAAGGACTTGTAACGACTCGTTACTTTCCACTTCAGGACTCGTCACTCGGAATTCGTTACTCGTCAATTTAGTTACTTTTTAGATACGTATGTTCAAGAGTTCACTTTAAACGGTTGACCACGCTACTTTTGACTTAGTTCAGTTATTGAGATCGGCAAGTATATTTAAAAAACAGTATGTTTGTAGACATTTCTTCGAAAACAAGGACAACAAAGCAAACAAAACTGATCGAACAAAAATCAAACTAAAATCTACTTAAACCACAAGTATCGATAATGTGTTTCTGTATGTGTTGTGTATCCTGAATAATGCGTACCATTCCCGGTCCAATACGCTCTGGTGCAGTCCTGGGATTTACGTGTTGCAAGCGGCGTGGCGTGATTATAGTGACTGTTAACACGGACTCAGGACTGTTTATCGGATTCTGAGTAACGAGAGCAAAAGTAACGAAAGTAAGGAAAGTAACGAGTCTTTCCGAAATGGAGGACTCGTTACTTTTAGTTACTCATAAGTAACGATTACTTTGTAATAGTCACTTGATTATTTTACATCACTAAGCTTAATATGGTTGAAAAATGGTGGATGTGCATACTATTATACACTGTACACTTTCGCCCTTTTTCAAAATCAGAGAATCCTGCACATATTACGGAGCTTTGAGGTTACATAAGTCCTATTTAAACAGCCTTCTTCCACCAAATTTATCTAACCCTGACGCTACTTCTACAACATGCTTCAACAGTATTAGCGGTACAAACATCATTCAAAAAACACAAGTATGTTATGCATGTAAACGTACTGCATATACGGCTGTTTTTCTGTAACAATACACGTAGCCTTATATAACATGACGCCAAACTCACCGTGTCACCGTTATTTTCCGCATCACTGTGTTCGTGCTTTGGACGTATAACTTGTCGCTATACCAGTAACGTGATAAATATGTATAAGTATACATATAAACAAGACTTATTTATCAGTGTCGATAAAATTTCTAGTGGATAACTACAGTGGAGTATTGCTTATATCATTTTCCTTTAGCTTTGGGTATGAAATGGTCAATTGTTCAATCGTCTCATAAGGAGTGGTCACGACATTTTTTTATTTTGTGAAAAAAAAACAATTGTTACGACCATTGTTCAAAATGTCCTCCTTGGTATTGCAGACAAGCTGTTGCTCTTACAGACACATGTTGCGTAGAGCGCTGATCATCGCTTAGTCAATACGTTATTCATTTCCGACTTGAATAATTTTGCAAATAAGCTCCTCGCGTGTATTTGACACGTCGACATAAACTTTCTGTTTCATTGTAGGTACCACACAAGAAAAAATCAAGTGGGATCCATTTAAATAAACGATATTCGCCGTGTAATGGACGCGGTCGAACAATTGCTTGGCTACCGCGCTCACCGAACTAGACCTCACTTGATTTTTTCTTGTGGAGTACAATGAACGGATTACGGAATGACAAAGCGATGATCAGTCGCTCTACGCAACATGTGTCCGTACGAGCAACAGCATGTCTGCAACACCAAGGAGGACATTTCGAACAGTGGTTGTAACATTTGTTTCTTGTTTAGTCTTGCTGTAACTAAAAAACCAGATAAAGTGGCTGGATTGATATTTTTTTCCAAACAGAGCATCTTCGGTTGTCTATAAAGGTTTTGTGCTTTACGACAAAGGTTGAGTTCTTAGAATCTTTATAACGTTACGTTGAGAATAGCTCTTAGCTGAACCTTCTGTACACTATGGTAGTGTAGACGATTGCAGTGAAAGGCAATGAAGAAAATAACTGCATTGGGTTTTGGTTTAGTTAAGCTGCGAAAGTACTACAACGCTAAGCTCGAAAACTAGAATCTGTTTCGATTAAATCAATAAATAACCTCAGCCATGAACCAATGGTAAAATAACTTTTCGTTGATATTTAATATCGGTTTCTCTATAAACAGCTAAATATAAATAGCAGATGAGTTTACATAAGGCCATCGATTTACCAGACATCAGAAATTAACATGTTGATGGTAGAGAGACCGACACCCAATTTTACAGTCTAGGTATATATGTTTCAATAAATTATTATTGGCATTAGACTTCTTGTAACTAAACTGAAAGGTGATGTAGTGAAAGGGTCCTGCAGAACGGAGGTGTTTGCAGACGCATTGAGAGAATCGATTCAATCAACCTTTTTGGAAATCTTTAACGATCTTACCATGATGTTTTGCACTGGAGGTCAACCACAAACCCCTTACCGCTAAACCACAATTCTATGGATTTGATACCAGACATGTAGAACTCTTTGAAAGCTATCTCGCCGGGTGGAGTCAGTGGTTGTGGTTAACTGTCAAATGTCACATTAATGTTATCACCGGTGTGCCCTAAGGCTCCATACTTGGGCCTTCGTTATTTTTGGTATACACTATGGATATGTGTAAAAATCTATCTAACTGTAGCTGTCATTGGTATGCAGATGACACCCAACTGTACGACAGCTTTGAAGCGGCTCAAATAGCAAATGCTCCAGATACCATCAATAATGAGCTGTGGGACCTGCAGCGATATTCGAATCCGAATGGATTGAAGTCAAATACGAATTAATGTGCTGCTATTTCTTGGCCTAAATAAATTGCATGCAGCAGAAAGTCTGATAATCCCTGTCAATGGTGAAGGTTACCAGGTAAACAAGGTTCAAGGGACATCATTTGGTTCTCTTATTTATTATATTATTTATACTATTATTTGTTTAAATTTATGTAAATCACTAGTCTTGTCTCACTTCCATTAAATCAAATACGACCTTAAAGGTATTCAAAATGAGACTGAAATAGTATTTCTTGGATCTACAGAATTGTAGTGACGCAATTTTATAAAATGAACGTATGTACTCATTATCAATTGAGTAAGTTTGTAGCATTTTTGATAAGAGTTGTATTGTAGCAGTTATGCTAAATAAATCCTCATTACTACTAATACTACTATATCAATGCCCTACTGGGTTTTATTGAAACAATACATGTCGTATGTAGGTACCATTTACCATTCTTCGTAGCTACTGGTCCTGGATCAGTTGTAACCAAATCATTGTTATAGTACAAATGAGAGTGTTTAAATTATACATGTTGACTATTTCAATGTACTATGTCATAAATTTATCCTCCGAAGTCATTGTGATAATCATCAATACGTAGAATATTGATGACGACGCTTCGTCGACTCTGTGCAAAATATTTTTCTATGATACTATCCAAAATTACGCATAGTTGCTCAGGTACCATCAAACTCCATTATTTGTCGACCTATGCAATACTTGATGGTTATATTACCCAAATATTAATAAACTAGTTGTGTCCGTCTTTGGTATTACAACTCACCGTCAGTTCAACATTCTTGGCCAATGTTGAATCGGCAATATTGGCGAATGGCTTATCAGCTCCCCAGCATTCCACGTATTTGGTCATCTTGCTAGAAGAGCGGCCAGTTCTTGTGATGGGCCCACTCGGCGTGGCTGGACTTCCAGATTCACAACTGATGCTGTTACTGCGCTGGATATCACCCCCGAGCACCTCCAGATTGTTGGATGGCAGACCTGTTCCGCCATTTTGTACTTCTTTGCTTTCTGGTCTCTAAAACAAGCCAGATAGTCATTACACTTTTCGTCTATATCTACACTTTCTCAAAACTTCAAAGGATTGTCTTGATCAGAACCATCCGAAGCTACACTTACATTAAGGAAGAAAAGCAAACGTGGTTACCTATTAGATTCTAATAGATATTAACATTATAAAATGTATAATAAATACCATTCAAACTTACAGTCTAACAATGTTCGGAATAAAAATGAAAACTAGGAAACAAAAAGATATTAACACAAGTCAACATCAGATTCAGATGAGTCGCTACAATTCAGATTGCTAATAATTTCATTCGGTCGTTATTTAACTTTTTATCAAAGTTGTAACTTTCTACCAAATCTAGTAACTGACTTGATGTTTTGATTTTTGGTGAAATGTGATATTTTGCTTTTCTAGTAAGAAATTCTATACTCTCAGCTTTTCTAAACGAAGTGTTATGCATTTTTTCCCATGATCTCGAATTTATATTTCTCTATTTTTCTATTATTTCTGTATTCTTAAAGCACCGATTACTAGCTCACGTTTCCGCCACTCTATGGTTTGGAGAACATTGATCAGATCTTTCGCTAAAGCATATCCAACCACACTGGCTCTTATTTCGTGGGACAGCTGTCAACTGGTCTCAATTATTTTTATTTTAGTAAACGCTGTAGAGATCGTCAAAGTGTCTATGAAGACCTAATCGTTCATGATATGTGACTTTGATGATGGCCTAGTAAGGTGCGATGAAAGAAAGAGCTTCACAACATTGCAGAAGGTTTAGGTCTTTCTATGGTCAGCCTCCCGCAAAGGCTGAAAGCCTAAGGCGCTGCAGAAGCGCTTCGAGAGAACAAGTACACAGTACACGGTACACAGCGTCGAAGTTCCCTAAGAGAAGGAATGCTGGAGGAGACTGGTTCGCGGAGTAGGGTCCTTGACCTGGTAAGGATGAGCTCGCAGAGCCTCTCTAGTGTTTCTCGTTCGGACGGTCTTCGGCACTATTATCTGGCAGAGCTCACTCGAAAATATTTTGCGATAGAATGTGTAAAATACAGACAGGTTAGTCACCCTTCTTCGAGGTTCCAGGCTGTGGAGGTCCTTTGTGAGGTTAGCCGTATAGACTAATCTAATTGCTCTCTTCTGGATAGTACCCAGAAGCTTTAGAGAGTGCTTCGGAGCGCATACCCACACATGGGAGCAATACTTTAGCGATGGTCGGATCTGTGCCTTGTAGAGTAGCTGTAGTTGCTTCCTACAGCGGAACAAAACTCCAAGCTTCAGGGATTCCGTTTGAGTAACACTACTGACGACGTGGTCGTGCCAGGACATGTTATGTTTGATGTTGATTCCCAAAAGCTTGACGGAAGGTGATTCACTATGGCGTGACCCTCCAGTTCCACAGTTGGTTAGCCAACGTAAGACATTCTTGTGAGTGTTGTTGCCTGAGTTTTCTATACGTTGAACTGAACTTTATTTACTAATCCCCACTCGATAATTGTTTTGATATCTACGTTGATCTGTGAGGCATGCTGCTGTCGTCGATGTACCATTTCCTGGGATGATAGTGGCTTGCCTGGTTCGATGTACGATATTAATGTACTGTCGTCTGCGGAACTGTAGATTGTATTGGATGTTATTTACAGCAGCTCGTTAATGTACAGCTGGAACAGTGTAGGCGATAGAACAGATCTCTGAGGAATACCGGCGCTTATTGCAAAAACATTTGTTGAAAAGCCTTCGACTACAACAAATAGAGATCGGCCATTCAAAAAGCTTTCAGCCACTGGCGCAGGCCAGGTGGTAGTCCATAAGCAGCAAGCTTAGCCAGAAGTCCCTCATGGCACACTCTGTCGAAAGCTTCCGATATGCCAAGTGCAATAACACGTGATTCGCCAAGATTTTCTATTGTTCTGTTCAACAAGTGAGTGACGTAGATAAGCAGGTCAGCCGCAGACATGTGCTTACGGAAGCCAGGTGATTATTTATGATGTTATTGTTGTCGAGGTATTTCAGGAGCTGTTAATGACAGTATCCATAATCTTAGGGCTTATACATGATGCTGAGAAGATTCACAGGTCCATAATTGGTGGGATCGGTTTTTTTGCCTTTCTTAGGGATGGGTTGAACGCAGCCAATCTGCCATAAAGCGGGAAACATGCTTCGCTGATACGATAGTTCGAAGGGCTTGCGAATTGTACTGGTACCTTTAGGTAATAGGTAAAAAAAATTCGGCATTGCAGAGCAACTAATGGTTTTTAGAAACCTTCTCAAAATTACTAAAATTGGAGCTGCCAGGTAGATGCTCTAAAGTGAATTGATTCAGTTTGGTTCATCCAAGGGCGCCAGAAAAAACTAAGTGGCTCTTAATGATACTTTTTCAGAGTAACATCCCTAACGATTTAATTTTGACACAAGCAACCTCCATCCGTTTCACTGAGAAATCGATTTCTGAAGCCCTCACGGCTGTCATAGTTACATATATATGACTCCGAACCTGTGGGGACAAACAAATCACTCGAGGGTCCGAAAAGCTGTCGCTGCTAACGCGAAAAATTTTATTACAATATCAAACAACTCAATTAGAGCAAACGAAGTGTACGAAGTAGATCAACGGTTGTTGACACTTAGTTCGCGCTGTATTGAGGTTTATGGCTCTAAAAAGGTCGTAAATATATCCCAAAGTATCCAAACTGGCGACTGCCTGCCAAATCTCCATTGTAGGCCCACTTTATAATATAGCGTTTTGAGGCAACTTGAAGCTGTTCAGTAATTTTCTGCACTTTATCGTGTTGATTTTTCACTAACTGAAAGTTTTAAGACAGTTTTAAAAGATGAACCTCGTCCCGGTCGATCAAAGACGACGCACACTCAACACACAATCAACTACTTCGTATTAAATGATTGCCAGATTTACCTAAAGCGAAGACTAACTCGGAAAAATGAAGTCAAGTTGATTGACTCAGTACTTCGTACACATTACGGTTTTTTTTTATGGTCAGCCTCCCGCAAAGGCCGAAAGCCTATGGCGCTATAGAAGCGCTGCGAGAGGACAAGTGTCGGTTCACGTTAGATTTGAAACGCTGCAGGTTGTAGCCGTCGGGAAACAAATTCCCCGGCAGCTGATTCCACAGCGTCGAAGTTCTCCAAAAGAAGGAATGCTGGAGGAGACTGGTTCGGGGAGTAAGGACCTCGACCTGGTAAGGATGAGCTCGCAGAGCTTCTCTAGTGTTCCTGGTTCGGACGGCCTTTGGTCTTATTATCTGGGAGAGCTCACTCGAACATCTTCCGTGACAGAATCTGTAAAAGAGGGATAGGTCAGCCACCCTCCTTCGATGTTCCAGGCTGTGGAGGTCCTTTGTGAGGTTAGGCGTATCGATTAGTCTAATCGCTCTTTTCTGGATAGTGTCCAGAAGCTTTAGAGAGTGCTTCGGAGCGCATCCCCACACATGGGAGCAATACTCCAGCGATGGTCGGATCTGAGCCTTGTAGAGCAGCAGCAGTTGCTCTGGTGTATACAACTTCCTAGAGCGGAACAAAACTCCAAGCTTCTGGGATGCCGTTTTAGCAATACTGACGACGTGGTCGTGCCAGGACATGTTATTGTTGATGTAATTACGGTGTTAACAGTTTATTATTTTTCCATAACATGAAGGTATATTCTGAGATCCCCTTGCAACCAAATCATCACCCGCCCGACCAAAAAAAGTGTGTTATGTCACTAGGCCTTTCTTTCACAGGTCAGTGTCAATGGATAGCCTATTATGAATACAAAACGTTTATGACCCAATTTCACTCTCACCCAAAAAAAGGTAGAAAAGGATCAGGAACCCCTATAATGCCCAAAAACGAAGTTTGAGCTGTTTTTATATTTTTAGCTTTTTTATTATTGCTGCGCCGCCACTGATACGATTTATAAGAATAATAAACTTTTTCCATTCTCGCCATCGTAATAATACTGTGTGAAAATTTCATTACAACCAATCCAATAGTTTCCACGACACACAGTACAGAACGATCAGAAGCAATATTCGTATGTATACACCAGAAAATTCTAAGTTCCGTGGTTTCTGTAATAGGCAAGGCAATGTTCGGATGGACCTAAAAAAGTCTATTATGACGCCAGCCCTTTCCTTCCCAGGTCAATGTATAGCCTACTATGAATACAACAAATTTTTGAATTTTATGCAATACTCGCATGTAAAAGAAAAGTAGAAAATGATCAGGAACCTCTAAAACATCCAAAAACGTTAGAGGAATATTTAAACATTTTTTTTGCTAATTACTACACCGCCCATGCACCGATTTCCAAAATTATAGGAACATTACCTACTACGACCTCACAACATATCGCTGCCCAAATTTCATCACACTGTCGGTGGGGGAAGTAAAATCGTGTGACATCATTCCAAATCCAATATGGCAGACCATCCAGGATAGCAGAATAGTTATTTTTATGTACTTCTCCAATATGGGTATCAAATGAAAGGAAAAATATTCTCATATCGCCCTAAAGGCATCGACAAGAACTTGAATAAACTAAATTTAAGAAGAAAATGAACTAAGCAGATTGGGTTTCGCAATTAAATAGGTACTGGTTCATTTACATAATTAAATCACGTGACAAACTTTTATGATCATATAAATTGTGTATAGTGAGGTTATAAGTTGACAGGTAAAATTTTTGAGGTAAAATTGAATTGCTTCTATTTAGAGCATTTAGGTACAAGCCTTTCTTAAAAAAAGATTTTTTACTTTTAATTCATTAACTAAACATATTTGTCATTTAAGCCCCTAAAATGATCTGACAAATATTCCACACGTGCCACTAGCTTTGCAAAAGGCTTTTCGACATCAGATGCCACCATTTCGCTGATTATCATACACAATAATAAGCTCGATTATTGTTAGGGGATTATTTTTAACAAAAGCCCTGTGCAACATTATACAGTTTACAGTAGGCTGTACAAAGTCCCTCTGGCAATACATAAATGATAGCCTCCATGCCAGTGTGTTTATAGAATGCATTTATAGAGAATAATATGGATAACAGTAGCATCAGTATGGGTACAAATTGCTGTGAAAGCATAATCCTCTGGATTACGGACGAAGTGCGTTTCATTATCGATTGATGCTGTGAAAATGTAATTCGAGCGTCACTTGTTTATGTTCCAACTGCATCGCGACTACTTAGTCATGATAAAGGTAATGTCTTTGCAGTTGAGTGCTTAACCTACATAGCTCCCTCTCAAGGTAAATACTATAGTGGGCGCCAAACTCTGAGCCCATGGAATGATTAATTGGGCGGAGGGGAGGGGAGTTGAATTGGACGCCCCTAGTAAGTTTTTTGTTGGTAGAAATAGTGGCTGTGAAAGAATCAGATTTGTCTTAGTTCAATTCTGATCTAGACCTATGAAAAAAGTGGCTTCACGTGGATGATGCGATCATATAGATCACAATTCTCAACCAGGAGTAAGACAGGGCTGCGTACTCTCTCCGATACTTTCTAACCTCTATTCAAACAAAATTATGCGAGGATACATCTGAACAAACTGCGCGAATAAAGCTAAATGGTGAAATAATAAACATCCGTTTTGAGAGCAGGAGGCAGAAAGATCTGTCTGTGCGCCATCTGGTACCCGAAAGTAACGGCAAACCAAAGGAAGTCACAGCTAAAAAGCAGCAAACTTCTTGGCGAACGCAAAGGCGCACTCGCTTTACCTGACCAGACAAGCGCGCTTCTATGCCAACCGCATATAAGAGTCGATATACGAGGGTTGCTCTATATCTCCGTCAATCCACTAGTACGCAGACAGCTGTTGCATGCTTATTAGCGATCATCAGTGCGCCATAGGTTGACTGATGGAGATAGAGTGCATCAGAATGTCCATGTCTATCAGACATGTAAAGCATGTGAAAGTAGGCGGCAGAAAATAATAAGCGTGAAACAGCTGTCTGCTTATTGGTGGATTGACGGAGATATAGAGAAACTCTCGAACATCCCAAACGGCGCTCTCATTTTGAAATTTGAATTTGAAATTTAATTTTTTTCATTATATTGACAAAACCGGATTTTTCCGGACTAGTAATCAACCAATTTAACATTCAATCTTAAAAAAGGAAAAAAAGTTGTTGACCGCGGTGAGATTCGAATCACGCCCTTTCGGACTGGTGTCTAGCGCCTTAACCGCTCGGTCACGCTGCCTGTGCTTCAGGAAAATCAATACACCATACATAATACGTCGTCAGTTACCTGCCGTAATTTAATACAATTTTTTTTAAACCGGAAGCGTTATTGACAAAACCGCCGGTCTTCCCGGACTAGTTTTTTCATGCTGATTCTGAATCTGTATTTAGTTTTTCTCTAGCACCTGTAGTTTTGGCTATCTTTTGTATACGGACAGACAGAGACTGTGCATAAGCTCTCTTCAGTGACTTCAGTGAGTCAGTGAGAGCTAAAAAACTACATTCCTATGGATGATAATTTCTAATATCCTACCTTTGGTGGTACTATCAAGAATGTTTCAACTTTGTGGTCAGCTAGGTAAGATTCTCTACTTATCCCGTCTCCAGGTTCCACTTCAAACTTATCCCCAAGCTGATTGAGGGTAGCTCTTGTGATGTGAACTTTTCTGTAACAAACAAATGTTCGTATTACGCCAAACTGAAAGCCCTTCATAGCTATAAAAATGTACTATCGCAACATAGGGAGACTAATCTTGGAGATGTGGAGGAAGTAAACTGCAATATGGTGATTTTGTTCTTGATACACGTTTGACACATGCGCAGGTCTACAGGATCAGAAAGTTCGGAATAATTGTGTTTAGTATTTTCTAGGTAAGCCAAGAATAAATAGCATCCCTGTCTACTTAAGAAAGATTAATTGGTCCACGATGCAACAGAGGTGGATGGCTTACACCCTTCTCTATTCCATTCTAAATACGTAACAAAATAATACATACCGTTTTGTAAAAAATGTTGACCTACTGTGATGAATTTGAGTTACTTTTTGTAGGATAAGGTCATTCAAATGAAAACTCCTTATTTTTCTACGTGCGAGGTTTCGACTTATATTAAGTGATCCTCAGGAAACTAAAACAATTGATGGTGTAGGCTATAAACAGATTAACTTAAATGATAGTTATCTAAAAAAAGAGCAAACAATGACTTTTCTTTCCAAAAAAACATATTCAATCCAAAAAAAGTCATTGCTAGCTCATTATTTATATTACACTGTTTCTACTGTACATCAACGAGCTGCTGGAAATAACATCCAATCCAATCTACAGCTTCGCAGCTGACAGTACAGGAGACGACACGTCGGCGACAGCAGCACGCCTCAAAGATCACCGCAGTTCAACGTACAAAAAACTCAGGCAACAGCACTTACAAAGAAGTCCCACGATGGCTTACCAACCGTGGAAATGGAGGGCCACCCCATAATCGAATCACCTTCCGTCAAGCTTTTGAGGATCAATATCAACAATAACATGTACTGGTAAGACCACGTCGTTAGTATTGCTAAAACGGCATCCCAGGAGCTTGGAGTTTTGTTCCGCTGTAGGAAGTTGTATACACCAAAGCAATTGCTGCTGCTCTATAAGGCACAGATCCGACCATCGCTGGAGTATTGCTCCCATGTGTGGAGATGTGCTCCGAAACGCTCTCTAAAGCTTCTGGACACTATCCAGAAAAGAGCAATTAGATGAATCGATACGCCTAACCTCACAAAGGACCTCCACAGCCTGGAACATCGAAGAAGGGTGGCTGACCTATCCCTGTTTTACAGATTCTATCACGGAAGATGTTTGAGTGAGCTCTCCCAGATAATAACACCAAAGGCCGTTAGAACCAGGAACACTAGAAAAGCTCTGCGAGCTCATCCTTACCAGGTCGAGGTCCTTATTTCCGAACCAGTGTCTTCCAGCATTCCTTCTTTTGGAGAACTTCGACGCTGTGAAATCAGCTGCCGGGGGAATTGTTTCCCGACGGCTACAACCTGCAGCGTTTTAAATCTAACGTGAACCGACACTTGTCCTCTCGCAGCGCTTCTACAGCATCATAGGCTTTTAGCCTTTGCGGGAGGCTGACCATAAAAAAAACTGTCGTTTAAGTTAATCTGTTTATAGCCTACACCATCAACTGTTTTAGTTGACTGAGGATGACTTAATATAAGTCGAAACACCACACTTAGAAAACAAAGAGTTTTTGTATGAATGACCTTATCCTACAGAAAGTAACTCAAATAGATACAATATATAATACACCAATTTTTATAAATCATAAACTTGCATTACAAAGTCGGCATCTCTCCGCCAATCCGCCAATCTGCAACTACAACCTAAATGCTCCCCCAAAAATTTTAATATATCAGAACGTGTGTCGGATTGACGTTCTAGCTGAAGAGCGTCGTTTTGTTCTGAAGCTCAAAATGTTTTCGTTGTTAGCGAAAGTGCCCAACTCTTTCAGGCTTTTAGTTGCTTTAGCTTTTTTAAAATACCATGAAATTATTTCAAATTATCACACCACCCCGTTAGTTATTTGATTCTACTTCTAGCAGTGGCTATCTGTTTCTCCAACGTATCGTTGCGGTTTTGGAGTATTTGATAGTTGCGGATTTTGGCTCTTTGATACTAATTTCTGAGACCAGTTGGGAATCGGCATCAACAGTATGACCAAGTCGTCAGTATTGCCAAAACGGCATCCCAGAAGCTTGGAGTTCTGTTCCGCTGTAGGAAGCTGTATAAACCAAAGCAACTACTGCTGCTCTACAAAGCACAAATCCGAACGTCGTCGGAGTATTGCTCTCATGTGTGGGGATGCGCTCCGAGGCTTCTGGACACGATCCAAAAGAGAGGCTAATCGATAGCCCTAATCTCGCAAAGGACCTCCACAGCTTGGAACATCAAAGAAGGATGGCTAACCAGTCCCTGTTTTACAGATTATATCAGTGAACATGTTCGAGTGAGCTTTCCCAGATAGGAACACCAAAGGCCGCCTGAGCGAGGAACACTATAGAGGCTCTGCGAGCGCATCCTTACCAGGCCGAGGTCCCTACGCCACGAACCAGTCTCCTCCAGCATTCCCTCCTTTGGAGAACTTCGACGCTGTGGAACGAGCTGTCGGGGAATTTATTTCCTGGCGGCTACAACCTGCAGCGTTTCAAATCTAACGTGCATCGATACTTGCAGCGCTTCTACAGCGCCATAGGTTTGCAGCCTTGCAGGAAGCCGACCATAAAGAGTTCAATCAAGAGACTTTTAGGTATATCTTTCCTGGACTTCACTGTGTTGCTTTACTCTATTTATTACCTCTGATGAATAATTGCTTATGCTCGAACTGTTTTTCTGTCGGTGCTATTAGGCAAAGTGTCAAGCCTAATTGACACAGTAAATACATTAATACCTAAAGGTTCATCAATAGTGATGTAAATCGATATTCACTTGCCACTGCTCTTATCCAAAACATTCATATTCCATTGTTGCCACATTATTCAAGTGTAATGGGTAGATTTATGCAAACTTTTATGCTAATTAGGCACTACACCGCCCAAACAAGGAAATATGTATATTAGCCCCGAAACGCCTGAGGGAAGCTGCAGATACATGCATATACATGTACGTTTCAGGAAGCGCACTATTAAGCTTCGGTTACACGGAGAACTTTTTTGCACTATAACCTTAGAATAGGTGAATTTGGAGATAGAGGGGTATTAAAACGTGGAAAAAATCGTTAAGTAACTGAATGAGAATGTGGTTGCATCTTAGTACACTTTTTTTTAAATGAAAAAAAGAATCGCGAGGAAACTGGTCAGAACATGAAAAATTCTTTGTCTGTTCTATAGGTAGCACAAAAAATACTGTCATCCGTTTCTGCTTGACAGTACTTGACAGTACATGTTTGTTGAAAATCATTAAAAAATTGTTGGTTCTGTTTAGAATGGATGACGTTTTTTATACATGTTCCTGGGAGGTCCAACTACAACATGTATCAATGTCATCTGGTTTTATTATGTTTAAACCCACTTTTGAACCCCTATAAGAATGAAATTATTGAAACGTCTTCCTAGTCCTTTCAGAACCGCTTCCAATTTGAATTTTTGACATTTAATTAGGTTGAAATGTTTATCCTTAGCTTAACAGATGCTAGCAGTCGCATATTCCAGGTAAGAGCGACCTTCTCTGGCCTGCTTACCGGAAAAAAATGACACTTGGTCAATTAAAGTGTTGAGAAACCTTTACCCTTCCTAAGGTCCCCCAAACAAATATTTATACAAAGCCTCTCCAAGTCACGCTACGCTTTATAGTTCAGCCAGGACTATAAAACTTATTTGACTGCTATAATTTTTATTGCTTTCCTTAGAGTGGCCACAGCATACCAAACGGTCAGCAAAATAGCTCAGGTTGGCGACAATCATACGCGCATCTCGCCATTTTGGGTGAGTATTTGTAAATAGAGGCATATACGTCGGTGGGCATCATTGACGCAAGGTAGACGCTCGTATTTGCTCATTGCTGAGATAAAATGCCTAGGCGTACGCTATGAGATTTGTATACGCGGTGCTGATAGTGAATATGATCTTCAAAATGGATAAATAATGTGCTGGAAATGTGTGAGCTGCTAAACATTGTGCAAATACGTACTATAATTGAATCAGTGGGTGGAAAAACAACACATCTCCAAAATCCTTGTTTTGAGAAAAACACAAATATATGTTTTGGCTCTAAAATTTTCATTTTACAGCAATGAAGTCTACAGAAATAATATAAAGGATGGCTTCCTCTATAAGAACTTTCTGAGCAGGTTCATATAAGCGTGTTCTGAAGGGCTGTAAAGCAAAAAAAAGAACCTGGAGCTATACTATTTTTTCACTCAATATTTAATAAACATAAAAAATGTAAATATTCCGGATTGAGATGCATTTATTAATGCATGTCTACAAATTATATCAGCTTTAGACTCTCCCAATGGGTAATATGGCAGTAAAATCCAAAATTTCACCTTCCATGTACTTTATGACTCTTTTTAAATCAATGATTTTCTTTGCATTGATTAGTAATGGTTTTTTGTAGGCTAGTTTGTTCGGGGAAACAGGGATGACATTAGACTTAAGTAGTTTGAACATATTTATACCCAGTCGTCCAATGAAGACACTAGTGGAAACATACCCTGGTGTAGAACAGTCATAGATCAACTGATGACAAGTTAAAACTGAGGTTCCATTATCTCCTTTCACGACCAACGTACAGGTTATTACTTCCCACACCGATATGTGATTCCGAGATAATACGATTTTTGGGCGTTTTATAATATCTACATAACGAAAATACACATCACTCATTTCTGTCGGTCTGTCTGTCTGTTCGCATCTTCGAGCCTCTTTAATCACAGTAGAAAGTAATGCAGCTATAGCTTTGGAAATCGGTGCATGAGCGACGGAGTAATTGGCAAAACTTAAAAAAAATCAAATATTCCTTCAACTTCATTTTTAGGCGTTTTAGGAGTTCCTGATCATTATCTATGTTTTCTTGGGTGGGGTTGAAATGGGAGTGGTTAGCGGGTGGAGGATTTTAAAACTGAAAAATCTATTGTATTCATAATAAACTGTCCATTGACCTGTGAAAGAAAGACCGGCATAGTACGCTTTTTTGCGGGCGGATGATGATGTGGTTGCAAGGGGTGAGCCTCAGACTATAGCTTCATGCTATGGGAAAATAATAATTTGATGTCTACCGTAATGTGTGGGAAGTACTGACTCAATCAACTTGACTTCCTTTTTTTATAGTCCCTTGGCTACCAGCTTGTCGCATGTCGATTGTCGAACTCAGGTGGCAAGGATGGAAATCGGATATTGAGTGTAAAAACGATATAACAACCAGAGTTGTATCGTTCTTCCGCTCAATCCAATGAACCATAGGAACCATTAATATAGGAAATCCTCAGAAATAGTCTTCTGGTTGTTTAGTACGCTGCGGTGTAGCTGACTACCATTGTACTGAACTTCATTTTTACACAAACACAAACAATGAGGAAACGTAAATTAAACCTAGCGACCAAGAAAGCAACGCAAATCAGTTATCTTCAATCGTTCAGATATTGAGAATCATCAAAGTTGTATAAATTATAGGCCGTTGTATAATTTTTCAGCTTTCTTGGATCTCCTGCGCAGCACTTTATTTTCATCACCTGCCATTTCGTTTTCTCCGCACAATTCACGCGTTCTCGTCCTCAGGGGAGCAACAAAGGAGAAAAGCTGCTTATTGCTCCTTTATGGCCGCTGTAAATTCCATAACGGCTGTATTACCGCACTTTCATTGTATGGAAGTGTTAGGAGCATACCATGAGTATAAGTATTGTTATATTTTCAGAGGTACGAATGAGATTCAGATATCGTTATTACAGGTATTGCAATATTTTGACTAATATAAATCAACATTTGAGTAGACCGTCTCTACAAACCGCCTTTAGTTATAAGATATCATCATACCTATTATACAGGGTGTCCCACGACGATTAAGACAAGCAGTATATCGGAACTGGGCAGTAGTAGAGAATTATGATTTTAGGAGTGTAAATTAGAACAAATCCTTTCTTATTATTTGTCATCCAATGAGGTATTTGTTTATGATCACGTCACGTCCGATTCAAAAATTTTAATGGGACACCCTGTGTATTTGTGACTTTTTGTGTTCTTCCCGACAAAACAATTCCAACAAACTACCACACTTGGGGCCTAAAGTCATTAATTCAAGAGCTACAGGTACTTAATATATGGTATGGTGTGGTCAAGTATTTCGAAGACTTCTATACACAGTTTGAAGAAAGAATCAACTTAGGACTCACCCTTTATATATATGTAATATATTATGAAACGATCTACGGAGAATCTCTTGCTGGGGGCCCTGAGAAGTATCTTGCGGGGGGGGGGGGGGGGCGAATTCGAAGTTACGCTACTGGATCGGCCCCGCAAATTTTGATAAATCGATATCATTAATATCAAGTGGAGCATTCACCATTTTCAGCAAATCGCATTCGATAATAATATGACACTCCCACCATTTTTGTAAGTGCTTTTGTTTCCTCTCGTTGGTTGATGGAACAAACACAACAATAGTTCGTCAAAATGATTCGCAGAAATACTCTGTTGTCTATATATCGAAGGTCAACATATACAGATATAAAGAGGCTGTTGGAGTTTGAAAATATGTATATAATTTCTTCTTGCGAATATACTTTATTAAAATTTTATGAAACAGTAAATTATCGCCCTCCCAATTACATGGTGAATTTCCGCTTGTGACAGTCTCAGAATAACTTACCCTTACGACAAAGTATCGTGCAGCTAATATTAATTTAGTAAGTAATTAATTCGCTCTTCTGCCATATCCCAAACCTATTCAACAAGTGACAGATCAGTTGAATCTTTTCGCCACGAGAGAACATTTATATTCACTTACTCTACTAACTGGTACAAGTGGCGATACTAACTTTGCTCGAAAATAGGAGCCCTTATTTCTTAAAGGTACTGTAATCCTGAGCTCTTTGTAATAAATATACCTAGAGATTATGAACGAGCTCAATAACTATGCATGTCTTTGACTCAAAAAGGCTATTAGCAATTGAATACTAGCTCTACCCAGATTATAAGAAATAGATAAAAACGGGTACTCCATTGATATGCATATAAACGTCATTGTAGCGCTTACTCCAGGGTGCATTCATATCACCAATATCCAAAGTACCAAACATCTTCAATAGGTTATAAAATTCTAGACTTTTTCCCCAAGATTGTATCATTACTTTTCCTCTGTATCCAGATTGGATTATCCATTTTTCATTAGCTATAGTGTTTGTCTTTCGTAACCGGTCATTGCGCAAATTTAACAGCGTGTTCAGAAACTTCTGTTAATCAATCAAGATGTCTGATTTTGCCCCTTAATACGTTAATTGAAGTTCCTTCGACTTTGGTCCTGAATTTATTCTAAGGTAAGCTATACTTCTAAAGTGAGGCATCGAAAACATATTTTTGATAGATTGTACTCAAGACTTAATAAATAACAAGTCGAAGCCTTTTTACTAACAAAACACACCAAGAGAAAAATAGGGATAAATATATTTTTTTGCTCCATGCTTATATGTAGAATATAAATAGCTCGAATCTCTATTTCTCATAGAATTTTGCACTAGTACTAGTCCTGGAATCAACGGCTTGACAAAACACGGTAGGCCTGCCAATTAACAGGGTCCTTTTATACAAACTATTTTTGAAAAATATAGCTTTCATTAGATAACGTGAATGTGAACACCGACAGAAGCCTAATGAGCTTTTCAGTGCCTTAGGGATTTAGAAACAGACAACAAGCTCAAAATCCATTTCCCACAATATCCCCTATCTTTAGAAGACGCATTCCATAGAGTTGCCAGGTGTGGCGATTTTCCGCCAAAGTGGCCTACAACCGTGGAAATGGAGAGTTACCCCATAGTTGAATCACCTTCCGTCAAGCTTTTGGGGATCAACAGCAACAACAACATGTTCTGGCATGACCACGTCATCAGTATTGCTGAAACGGCATCCCAGAAGCTTGGAGTTTTGTTCCGCTGTAGGAAGTTGTATACACCAGAGCAACTGCTGCTGCTCTACAAGGCATAGATCCGACCATCGCTGGAGTATTGCTCCCATGTGTGGGGATGCGCTCCGAAGCACTCTCTAAAGCTTCTGTACACCATCCAGAAAAGAGCAATTAGATTAATCGATACGCCAAACCTCACAAAGGACCTCCACAGCCTGGAACATCGAAGGAGGGTGGCTGACCTATCCCTGTTTTACAGATTCTATCATGGAAGATGTTCGAGTTAGCTCTCCCAGATGATAACACCAAAGGCCGTCCGAACCAGGAACACTGGAGAAGCTCTGCGAGCTCATCCTTACTAGGTCGAAGTCCTCACTCCCCGAACCAGTCTCCTCCAGCATTCCTTCAGCTGCAGGGGAATTTGTTTCCCGGCGGCTATAACCTGCAGCGTTTTAAATCTAACGTGAACCGACACTTATCCTCTCGCAGCGCTTCTACAGCGCCATAGGTTTTCAGCCTTTGCGGGAGGGTGACCATAAAAAAAAACCAAAATCGTAGCTGACCGGTTGGCGACATTTGGTGGCGAAAAACACACAGTGATTTGACGACATTTGGCTATTTCTCCTTAAGAATAAAGGCTAGCCCCATGAAGCGGCAATATTGTCAGTTGTTTTAAAAACGACACTTTAAACATGGAGTTGATTCGGATTAAGCAATGACCCTTAGAAGTTTCAAAATAAATTGATCTCTTTGGGAAGTTATTTCCTTCCAATCAGATAGACAGAAAATTATTACTGAAACATTTTTGATTGAAGAAAAAAAAACAAATACGTCCATTTATGTATTTTTAGCTATACACTCATTACCACCAATACCTTTGTGACCTGGTATCCAACTGAGATGTACAGCGTTGCGTGGAGCTATCAAGCTAAGAGTGTTGAAACAGTCCCGTACTAGTTCTGTGGAACCACAATAGTCCTAATACCTACAATAAATATGACTGAATATGACCTTGATGATACGTTAATCATAGGATAATGTCATTTTGACATATTTTTGCAGTTCCGTAGGTCAGAGGTTACCCTCGCCCACAGAATATTCCATGGTGGGCATTTGTGTTTTCACGAATACTGACGTTGCAAACCGCGAGGTCGCCATTTCTGGCTATTTATACTGTTGGTTAGAGTAATGCGTACATAGATTTTGTTCAGTCTTTGAGTGTTACTATGACGGCATAGACACAATTATATTATATTTCTTATTAATGGTACCTAGTATTTTTATAATATTTTTAGCTACAGAATCAGAATTTAATGATATTATTTTTCTACATCCAGTATAGGCTTTATAGATGTTTTATTTAGGTTTTAATTTTTTTATCTGCCTTTAATAGGCTTCTGTTATTAGAGTGCAGTAGAACTCATTAATTATTGTATTTTATCTACCCCCATCTGATAATTATGTTGACCGTTTTTTATCTTGTATTGGTGATCAAGTTTTCAGCTTTACTGGTGCCTGATTTTATTTCATCAGTACATGGTTGAGGCAGTTCGTTCTGCATTAATTTCAATGTACGTTTCTGATTATTTCCAGCACTAATCTGCAAACTTTAACTCACAGTTGCATAATGAACGCTTTATCTGAAGCAGTAATCGCGTTGAAAGATTAAACGCACTGTGGTAAAGAAACTGAGATTACGGCTTGAGCTAGAAAATGTAGTTAGGATTATGCCGTACGTACAGAGATATTTCACGTAATATAGCCAGACAGCATGTATTAAATCGGAATATAATCTTGTGGAAGGCAGGCATCAGAAAATGTATGGTAGTTCTAATATCATGATGCGTTGATACAAGAAATGTATAGAAGCTGCTGTTTATGTATTACAACTATTATAAAAAGTGTATCAATGAGACTACAAGCTTTGAACCTTTCACTACGTTTGAGTCATAATGAGAGATCGAACGCTGATATAAAGTAGTTAGTAAACAATACTGATAAACGTTATTTAGTCGTTAAATCCTAAAGGGCGTCCGACATTCTATGGACAGAATATCTCTACTTCATGTACTGTGAAAGAATTGTGAAATGCAAAAGTATTTATTCAGTTCATAATCATCATCATAGTCACAATGTCTTAACAGACATGTTGTGAACTCATACAATGCATTTACTAATTTTACGAGTTTCTCTTGGGATATCTTTAAGATCATTAATGAAGTAGTTTCCCATTTGCTTTCTGCATCCTTATGCCGTTGACCAGATGGTATCTACTGGTTAATCCGCCTTTAGGGGCAATTTCTCACCCCAAGGACAAGAAGGTTTCCTGACTCTTCTCAACTCGTCCACCCAAAGCCTTTGGTTGAGAAGAGGTTACTGTTTATACCGACAGTACTTCGGTGTTCCTTTTAGTCGCCTTTTACGACACGCAGCGTATACGATGGGAGATATTCTACCAGCCCCCACACGAACTGCGAAAAAATTGTAAAATGCAAAAGCACTCATTCAGTTCGTAATAGCGAATGTGTGTCTGAAAGTCTATAGAAATAGTGCAGGAGTTAACCGAAGACGATTTCGAACGGCGGGAAGAATTTTGTGAACACACTACAGTGATTAATGGTAATACCATTCATGTCAAGAATATCTACTTCACTGATGAATGCTCATTTTATCCAACTGGATTTGTTAATACGCTTATAACTGCAGGTATTGCAGCAATGAAAATCCCCATGTTTTTAGAAGGGCATATCGACTACCCCAAAAAATTAATATTTGCAGACCTTTTAAATAACAAGGAGATTGGATCATTGTTTATTAATGGAAATTCAAATGGAGACATTTATTTGGGTACATTGGGAAATACCGTCAATCCTCTCATCACCGAAGCCACTAAAAACCAAATTTCAGAAGATGGAAGCCCTATACTTGATGAGGCTGAAAACTGTTGCCAGCAAGTCTCACAATGTTCTTCCAGTTCCGCAATGGCTAGACAACGCGTTTCCAGATAAATGGATAGGGCGAAGAGGGTCTATAGAATGAATTGCTAGATCTGATCTGATGCCTCTAGACCTTTTTTCTATGGGTCGACTTGAGATCTATTGTGTTTAGTCCCTGACCTGAAAGTTTGGAAGACTGTCGTCAACGCATACTCGAAAGCAGCCATGACATGTTTTTGTAACTGTCCATCAAGAAGTTAGACATCGGCGTTAACACGCAATATTTTGAACATTTATTGCAATAAAAAGTTATCTTTATCAGCTGGGTGTCTGAGACTACCAGATGGTGAAGTAGTTTTTATTAAAAAGTTGTCACCTTTGACAAATCTTTTGATATGTCTCGACGTTTTTTCTTTAAATCGATGGTCTTCGACATAACCGTAGTGGGAGGTTCCAATCGCAACGTTGAGATACCTGCGTTTAGAATATTTCGCTGATCCAACCACTGAAGGAAATTCTCAAAAAGTAGCTTATGTTTAAGTATACGAATATTTAGAAAATAGATTTGAAAGAATCTTTGGTTCTCCTTCAACAACCTTATTGGTAAATCCAGCACTGTCTATCGAGTTTAGCAGTTAATATTCCGCTGCAAAGAAATGATCTAAACAATTTAGTCGTCCAACCGAGTCATTTTTATTTATTTCTTTATTTGTGAATAGTACAAATATTGCCACCGTCAAAGATGTATCTTGTATGAGGAGATTGGCATTATTGTGGCATGCACATTACATTAATTTGACAGTTTAACCTATTACTCCAACCATTCCGTCGTTCTTACTGAAGCTGATTGCCGTAATTGCTCAGATATAATGTCCTCTCAGCGAGACCATTAGCTAGAGAAGCTGGCTGTCGAGTCGTTATGTCACACGTGACCCACTTCGGCGAAGCCCGTTGTTTATTTTTCATTCTACAGTTTACCCAGACTCACTTCCAGCTGTGAACTATGGCAGTATTTGGAGCTTTGCCAATTTTGTGCTGAATGGTTACATTAATTTAGAAACAGGGGATTTGCCCGACTCTAGCCGCAACTCCAGGTGCTTTTGCTTTCCAGAGTGGTAATGCAATTGGGAATCATTGATTTTACTTCCGTCGCCGATAGGTGAGGGGAGTATTGTGATCGCGAAAATTTTCGATGTTGAGATAATCCACTTTTTGCACGGTTTATCATATATCTACATAACGAAGATCCATGTCACTCATTTACGTCTGTCTGTCTGTCTGTTCTATCCTCGTAATCTCAGTGACCGCTGCATGGATTCTGACGAAATTGGGGGAGAGATATGGCGTGTGGTCGTAGTAGGTAATGCTGCTATAATTTTGAAGATCGGTGCATGGGCGGCGGAGAAATTATCAAAAAACAAAACAATTCAAATGTGCCTCATACTTCGTTTTTAGGCGTTTTAGGAGTTTCAGATCATTTTCTACTTCTTTTTCGGTGGGGATGAAGTTGATGTAGTTGGGAAACTATTAAATTGATTTTCATAAAATTTTGACACAGTATTACTAATGTGGTGAGAATGGTGAGCGCCTATGGTTTTTAGAAATCGTGTCAATGGTGGCGCAGCGATAAACAAAAAACTAAAAATATAGAAACAGCTCAGAATCGAAAATTTTCGCGAGCGCAATACTCCCCTCACCTATCGGTATGGGAAGTAAAACCTCTAAGTAAGTCATTCTACTGCAGGGACAGAGATGGATCACTTCTTTTTTATTTTAAGGAATTACTCAATGGAGGAATTGAGCATGAATACCAGGTAGATAAGGTAATAAAAAATCAGCAGCTAAATGA
Organism: Callosobruchus maculatus; assembly: GCA_951848785.1. NCBI lineage: Eukaryota > Metazoa > Arthropoda > Insecta > Coleoptera > Chrysomelidae > Callosobruchus > Callosobruchus maculatus. Next base: position 5,056,276 of record CATOUR010000110.1, on the reverse strand, counting down.
TGATTAGAAAGCCAAAGATTTATAGAGTCTCAAACACAGAATAGAATATATAAGTTTGAAAGAGTAAAAGAATTTGAATATCTAGGAGTGACAATCACCAACAAATGTCAAGATCATTGTAGAGTGGATAGGGGAATGTTGAAAGACAATAAAGCAGCTGGGTCGCTATCGAAAATTTTGAATGCAAAAATAAGTTTCAAGGAGGGCGAAAATTAGAATTTGTGAAACAGTAATACGACCCGTAGCTTTTTATATGCATGTGGAATACGGACAATGACCCGACATAATGTAAGAAAGCTAGAAATCCGGTAGGAGAGTTTTTGAGGGCATTAAGAGAAATAAGATGCAATGAAGAATAGAAAAGATGTGAAATAAGTAATCGATCTATATAGAAGGCCATCGCAAAGAGCTAGATGGTTGCTACGTATAATTCGAATGCCAAAACACAGAAGTACTAAAAGAGTAGTGTTTACAGGAATGAGGGAAAAGTGAAGGACTGAAGAAGGCATGCCACTGATCGAAGTTGGAAACGAATAGTAGAGAAGATAGAAGCCAACAGTCTTCAGTCTTCAAGGACTGTTACTATTGTACCTAAGCTTGGTTCTAGGTCCTTGCGATGCACTGGAAGCGTTATTTTTGGTACAGAACCAATTTTTATGGTTTATTTGGACCTTCGATGCCTTAAGATGCGCGGGAGTAAGCGTATGAGATCTTTTTGTACTTCATTCTAGCATCAAAACGAAAGCTTCTGCAAAAATTAATCTTGTTTGGTCTCATTCAAGCGATACTTTGAATTCCATGATTAGTTAAATTTGGGACTGAGTTCTAACTCTAGATAAAATCTGATACACTAACAGAGCTTTGGTTATTTCGGGTCTCAGATTGCGATGCGGCTCTATAGCAAATTGAATCCACAGGTGTATCTGATACCAAAATTAACACTCGTCCAGTAATAATCGACGGGGTATATAATGGGTCTATCCACAGCCGTTCGAACCCCTTTGTTGTAGGTTTGATTTGGAATGGGATATAGGCGAGGATTCCATTACCGAGGTCGGTCGACCGAATAAAAAAATGGAAACGTATTGCGCTGTGCGGTTTTCACACTCTGGCAGAGCTCAGTTTATTGTTCCTATTACTAAAGGGTGTATTTCCTATTTATACCGGTGAAAGAGGCTTACCACTCAAGCAACAGGCACTTGCATTAACGCACAAATAGAGGGACAGGTTACTAATAGCTTAGATGGAGAGAAATAGCCTATAATTGGTCAGCATCACCGACATGAAAATCCCAAAATTATATACTTTGTATTGCTAAGTTTTTTTTGTGATTTATGTAGTATACAGGGTGTTTCCTAAGTTGATATTTTTCTTCATAGGGCATAAAGTAGTCGCCAAAAGGAGTAGCTTTTCCCAATCATATGTTATGAACGAAATGTGTAGGGATCTCAAGATACTGACCCGTAACAGAATCCTCAATTTTTAATTCTACGTAGCAGCGCGCATTTGACGCCTCTCGAATTTTTGACGTGCTACATCGGGCTTAAAAATGGGTGATACACGTACAAGCAAGTACGCGTACTTATGGCTCGACGACCTTTTTCGCCTGTGTGTCACCGTAAGTACGCGTACTTTAAAACCGTCACGCAAACCGCCGGCGATCCAACTGGTTTGAAATCTTGCTCGTAGCTTGTCTCGGGGCTCGTATCGCGAGCCGCGAGTCACCACTTTGTTTCAGCAGGCCATCGATGCGCAACGCTTGTTGTGTTTGGCGTTTGTGAAAAGCTTTGTTTATTTAGGAAAATTATTAAAATGAGTGATTTCAGCTTCACGTGTGCCACCGACTTTGAGCCGAGTAAGTTCGCGAACTTAAAAACCGCGTACTTAAAGTTCGTACGTGTATCACCCCTTTTAGAAATCCTGTCAGTGGTGGCGCAGTGGTAACAAAAAAACTAAAAATATTAAAACAGCTCAAACTTTGTTTTTAGACGTTTTAGTTGTTCCTGATCATTTTCTACTTTTTTAAGGTGGGGGTGAAATTGAAGTGGTTGGGAGGTGGACAGTTATAAAACTAAAACATTTGTTGTATTTATAATAGGCTGAACTGGAACACCTAGCAGTATAACGCACTTTTTTGCGGGCGGGCGGGCAATGATCTGGTTACAAGATGATATCAGACTATATATAGCTTCGTGCTAGGAGAAAATAAACTAATGTCACCGTAATGTGTGGGCAGTACTGAGTTGATCAACTTGAATTCATTTTTTTCAGCGAATGGTAAGGATGTATTTTATCTTGGGCTACGATAAATAGGCCACCTTGTCTAGCAGAACTTCATGGATGTCACGCAAACTTTAAACGTGTCGCTTTTAATTCTCAATTTAATTCCTGGCAGATCAATAGCAACCCGAGATCGCTGAAGAAAACTTTCCGTTTAGATACTGATACGGTTTTACGGCAACAAGATCGTATTTTTCGAACGTGATTCGAATGCCGGTTGTGAAACGGGATTGGAAGCTCACGGTTACTTCCTTTTAGCGTATTGGTAGGATCGCAGCTCTAAATATAGGATGTGTTCCGAGGTTGGGTGTTCATTAATCAGAGATGATGGATGCAGAGCGGTTCCTGAATTTTTGAACTTAGCATATTCGACACCATCTTCAGTAGCGTAACTTCAAATTCGACCCCCCCCCCCTCCCCGCAAGATACTTCCCGGGGCCCCCTGCAAGATATTTTTCGAGGCCCCTTTTTTCACAATGTTTTATGTATATATATACGGGGTGAGTCCTAAGTTGATTTTTTTTAATCTGTGTATAGAAGTCGTTAAAATAACAACTTGTTCCGAAAACTGCAAAATAAGCGAGATACAGAATACCCTAGTCTGGACTTGTGTATTTATACGTTTAGTTTTTGCTCGAATTTTTGTTATCATCAGTACCTGTCAATTAATGCACTAGTCACCTTCAGTTTATCGTAGTTAGTTTTAAATTGATAAATCCTAAAATTTGCGTTTATAATAATTTGTCGCTTTTAGGAATTACCAATTTGAAATCAACAGAGTTAAACAGAAAGTGATTACAGCACTATCTGACAGGTGCAATGCCTAATAGATAAGGCAAAAATCCGAACAAAAAACTAAACATCAACAGAGGAGGGTAGGTGCCTCTTGATACCCAAGCCTAGATTTACATTTTTAATTTTGGATATCGTTTATTTTTCAGTTTTCTGAAAAAAAATATATAAAAAACTAGTTTATTTCAACGACTCCTATACACAGTTAAAAAAAGTATAATCTTAGTACTCATCCTCTATATATTAAAGAGAAAATCTTGGGCTTGTGACCAAAATTTTGAAAAGAAGCACGGGTCACTGCATAAGGGAACTGCCAAGCTTTCGGCAATGTTTATTGCCATCTTCGGGGCTTTAACGTTGAGGTTTGCTCGCAAAAAACAGAAATGTGATTTTCAAATGCAATTCTCAAACAAAAAAGACGTCAAACAACTTTTGGCTGGTTTAACTCGGTGTCTTCCACAACGCAGGTCACAGAAACAACCAACACATAGGTGTAAAATACAAACTAAACCTTTACATGTTTAAATCACCCGAAAAAATACAAAATTTATGGTTTTAAAACACAGATTTTTCGATTCTAATTTATTTTAGAAGGTCTTTTTTTAGTTTGTATTTTACACCTATGTGTTGGTTGTTTGTGTGACATGTGTTGTGAAAGACATCGCGTTAAATTCGGCAAAAAATGTTGACGTACGCTGACTTACCGTATTTTTCTACTTACTGCAGATACTGCGCCAATTTTTAGGGTTTAGTTCAAGATGCAATACTGTCCCACTTTTTCAATGATAGGTATGTATCATGGGGTTGATAATTATTGTTTGTAAAATACACTAACAACAAGGAAAGCGACCTTTTAATTTAATATATACTTTCTTGTTGCACAAAGAATGTCGCTTGAGCCAAGACTACGGGGCCCCCAGAACGACGCCCCCCCCCGCAGCTGCGGGCCCTGCGGGCCCTTAGTTACGCCACTGACCATCTTTACGAACTGTTATTAGGCAAATTCGTTAACATTCGTCTTGTAGAGGCTCGATACTCTTATTTTCAACTGATTTACCTTGTACCGACTTTGACGTTATCCTTTGCGAGCTGGGTTCTCAAGAAATTTTAGTAGGCCTTTTTAGTGGGCTGGGGTATAGCGCGCGAACTTGGAAAACCAAGAACGTATTTTCGTGTTAGCGCTTTCTGAAGTATGTGTGTCTAAAATAAAATGTGAGGAAGGAAGTCCGAAGGTCGCCTTGCGATACTGCTGACGGCCGACCGCGGCTAAGACAATTCGGTGGCCCTGCTTTGATTTCGTGTTTTGTTGTCAAATTTTAGACATTTGAAGGATGTATGATTTTGCATTGCATTCCATTGAGTTTTTTGCAGACTAAAAAAGTTTTTTGAAAAAATCACTCTGGATTGTCCTTCATTAAGGTCTTAGCCCTTCTAAAATTTTATGTATGTAATTTGCAAAACGAGTGCGTTATACGTGTACATGCGAATCCGTGTTTTACATGTACAAATGTGTGTACCCAGACCCCTTAGGAATATGTACTTTAAATGAAATAAAAATATTCAACCCGATTAAAAATGCTGCCTAATACATGGAATCCACAACGTCGCTGCTTATTCCGCGAAAATCTGCAACGCCTTGCCGATTACAAGTATTAGGCATGGAGGCTTTTTCCCTATTACGCAGAATAGGCAAACTGAATATAAGATAGGATGTCTTATTTTGAAGTTAATATTGTGTGTTGTTGTGTGAATACAAAAGCGAAAAAATAAAGTAATGTAAATTCCTATAATCATAAATAGCCAAAAACCTAACGTCAACAGATATAGCAAATTTGATCACAGAAAAAGTTAAAATTAATTATAAAACTTTGAGTGACATAAGGCACATAAATACGTATTTTATTACCACATTAAACTACAATAAGACCAAGGTTATGCTCGTAGATAGAGAGCATGGTAATCATCGAGAAATAAAGTCAATAGACCATTGTAAAGTAGTTCAAAGTTTTGTGTACCTCGGTTCTTTGATCGACAATTCGGGTAGCTGTGAAAATGAGATTCGATGGCACATTCAACAGGCACCTGTGGCCATGACAAAGCTTACTAAAATATGGCGTGACCATAACATCACTAAAGCTACCAAAATGTCGCTGGTTCAGTCTCTTGTGTTCTCCATATTTTTGTATGCCTTGGAAACTTGGACTGTTAAAAAGGCACATCGAGTTCGCATAGATACTTTTGAAATGTGGACGTGGAGGAGAATGCTGAGAATTCCTTATACCGTCCAACGTTTCCATACTGGTTGAGCTCGGTAATCCAAAAAGACTATCCTCCATTGTGTAGACGAGAATGCTTACATTTTTCGGACATATACACGGAAGATATTATATGGAGAAACTTGTCGTTCAGGGTCATGCTCCGCGTGGGCGGCGACGTGGCCGTTCCCCTACACGCTAGGTGGATACGACGAAACAGTTGCTGGATATGAGTATCAAGAGCGCCACTGAACTGACAGTAAATCGCGAATGATGGCGAGCTACAGTTCTCAAAACTATTGATAATATTCGTGTCGGCAATACTCTAGCTCCGACTTAATGCATTTTACGAGTTCACAACATGTCTGTTAAGACATTGTGACTATGAGGATAAAATTTGCAACAAAACAGTTTACAGTCTGGCGTTGGTTATTCATTAGATGGTGATATAGCTACTTTGCCCATTCCGTGCGATGTGCAGCAATGTTCACAAAAATTGTTCCTTCCACGTAATTGGTAAGTGGAGTGATTATTTCACGAATTTGGCAAAATTCTGCCAATTTACTGTATTCGGCAATTCCGCTGATTGGACGTAACATATACATAGGAACAACGAAGAGGTTGACAACCACACGGATTGCAGAACATAAGGCTAGCTGTCGACTAGTTTATACAGACAAACCAGCGGTAGTCAAACATGCAACTAAGGAAGAAATATTACGCCAAAATCGAAATATAAAAACATCACAAGAATTTCAAAAGTAGGACCATGATATCGATAACCACTCGATTAGCCGTCAGAATTTCGGGAGTCGCCGAAATGATACAGCTTCTGAAGATGCCATCCAGTCGTGGTCGCGAAACGTCAAGCCTCAAAGCTCAACGACGCCGGCCCAAACATTCAGGAGGCACAAATTAATTTCATTAATTTTTTAGGTAATTATCCACCCTGACAGTCTTCTACTCCACAACTTTCTGAGATGAGAGGAAGCACGTTATACGCTTATCCTGAAACATAGAATGATACGTAGGATGCCGATAATAGAACGCCGTCTTATTTAGTATACAGCAGAGAGCTCTACAGTCCTGACATTAACGAGGCCAAGTTTGATACGGGGATGTAACAAGACGATCCATATATGCAGTGGCGTGCTAAAAGGGCTCGCAGGGCCCGCGGTGCGGGGGGGGGGGGCGAGCATCCGGGTGGCCCCCGCTCAGCCTCAAATACGTCGAGCATGCTTTTTACATAGTAATAACTATAATACTTATACTTATTGGATAGTGGCGGAATAGGAATGTTTATACCTCATTCATAATTTTCCATAATCAAATTAAATATATTTTGCCTCATCAGCATGGCAAAATTTGACAACACGACGGTCAAACGTAGACTCCAAATCGGCTAGAACAAGTGGCAACGTAACAGTGACGCGAGGCATATCTGTACTATCTGTGCCGTTAATCGATGTAATATGTTGCACGTAAGATGCTCTTATTCTTCAAAAACTCGAGAGAAAAAAATTAAATTATAAAGTTGAGGTCACACCAAATTTTTCTAACTATAAACCGATTTAAAATATCACCGTAGACAGTAGTTTCGTTTCCACCCAGTACAAGAAGTATATTTTTTTATGTATTGGGGGCCCCGCGAAATAAATTGCGGGGGGCCTCCGAGGACCTTGGCACGCCACTGCATATATGTGTACACGGCGATACGCGACGAGCGAAATTGCATTTAGAGCGGGTAGTAGTATCACAAGTGAGTATTGCCGGCAATCCTGCTTGAAACTGTTCTCAGTAGGCTGTGATGTTCTAGGTGAATCTTGTTCTAAAGGAAATGAAGAATATGTGGAAAAGCTATTTTAGGTTCCATATGTAAGTACCTAACGTTTCAAAAAAATAAATCGTAATAATAATAACACATCTTTGTTATCCTCTTGCAACAGAAGGTATACCAGTACGCAGACAGCTGTTTCACGCTTATTAGCGATCATCAGTGCGCCATGGGTCGATTGACGGAAATAGAGAGTATCCGTTTTTCCATGTTTACTAAACATGTGAAACATGTGAGAGCAGACAGAAAGAATTTTTCCGGTGCGCCATCTGGTACCCGAAGGTAACGGCAACCAAAGAAAGTCGCTGCTAAAACAGCAGCATACTTCTTGGTGGAACACCACGGCGCATCCTCTTTGAGCCACCAGAGAAGCGCGGGTTCTGTATGCCGCTGCATATTAAAGCCGATATACGAGGGTTGCTCTATATTCTTAGCGATCATCAATGCGCCATAGATCGATTGACGGAAATAGAGAGCATCAGTTTTCCAGAATTCTTTCTGTCTGCTCTAACAGAAGGTATCATTGTGGCAAAGCTTAATCATTATATTGGTAAGTAACATTTTTTAAACTTTTACGGAATTTTAGCAAGCTCAAATTTTTATGTGCAGTTTTCACACTTTTGTGAATGGTGACGGCATTTTATGAAGAGCTACAGTAATTTGGTCGTATATTTTTTGAACAGGGATAAAATTCCAAAGAAACGTGTAGAGCAATATATAATGTGACATCTCGGATAAACATTGCAATGCCTAGTTAATTTTCTACTGATTTCATATAGATATTTAAACCCCATTCTTTCATTTTTTATATCAGTTTATAGAACCTTCTACATGTGCAAGTTAGTGAAAAGTTAAGTTCAAAATTTCAAAGAGGCGTAGATCTTCATCGAGCCGTTTTCTTAGCCTGGGAATGGTTTCATCTCACTCAAGGCATCAAACCGAGTCAACTAACACTTCTTTAAACCTCATTTAACCCATTTTGACCTCACCAACTTGGTCGGTCGGGTTAAGTTAGGTTAGGTACTGAAACTCTAGTACCGTGGTTTTTCACCGGAGCGTTTTTTCGGTCTGGGAATGGTTTCTTTTGACTCAGTACGTCAAACCGAGTTGATTGACATTACTCTTAGCCCTCATTTTGGTTTCCGCTAAAACGAAGTCTAGCCGAATATTCGATTTGAATTTTTTCTGTGTTTTGTCATCTTTTGTATTTTTTGTCCGTCGATAATACCACTCATCCTACTTTTAAATGGCTTAGAAGTATTTTAGATGCATCATGCTTGTATTCCACAGTACCTAAAAGTTTTAATATTCTTTCTGTATTATTTACTATAATATTGTAGGACTTAGCAATCAATCTGAAGACTTAGGAAAAATGAACTTGAAGAGCTGCAGTTTTGACAAACAATGTCGTACCTACTTCATTTCAACTTCTGGTACACAATCACCGGTAAAAAACAGAGATATGTATTATGTTATCTAAATCGCATGTGACTGCTCATCAAATAGTGCTTTTTTCGGTAGCACATGCATCTAGACTTTATTCACTTCAACCGGTAAAGTTCAACGAAGCTTTTTGTTAAGTTGCGGTCGAGAATACCGTGTTCTTCCAATTGGAAATGAGAAACATACCCTAGGAAGCGAAAACATCACACAGAATTCCATTAGCCAAACGGTAATGCTTTCTTTGATTACTGTGGAGGTTGTTTGTAAGTTGCTGAGCCAAAAGGAGGAGCACAGCTCACAAAACACCTATTCAATCCTACTAGAGGAAGGCAATGGTACAGTTAAACACAAATACCTTTTATAAATAAGCAGTCACAAAGCAAAAGCATAAATGTCAAAGTACTGACACTGATGTAAAGAGATTATGTAAAAAATAGTTTTTGCAAGACTTGGATAGACTGGCGACAACAGCTTCTGGAAAGGCCGATAGGACGTTGAGATCAAACATGTGGTCATATCGTCCAATTCTTGATATATAGAAGACAATCGCATCCCGAAAAGAATGATACTTATGGTAACCTAAAAGTATGGCGCATTCATGAAGGTTAGATCAGATGAACTGGCTCTTTTAGATTATCGGTAAAATAATGTGTTGATGTTGAAACAAATGTTCAAGTGCAACAGTGGCCCTAATACTGCCAGTGGCTATATAAGGTATATGACGATACTAGGAACAAGCATCATGGTGGAATGTTTTTCTTCCTAGTTAAGAAAACGCATACCACCAGAAACACAATCTATAAATCAGCAGCAGTAGACATGTACCTATAATGCATTATCGTAGGAATCCAAAGAATAGTGAGATATAATTGCATACACGCGTATTGTTAAATAAATATAGGTTAAAAAACAAAAAAACACGTTTTTAAAGAATGACGGACCAATCAGTTAAACTTGATTTTTAAAATAAGCTCAAAATAACAATATCAGAGATCCCCTTGCGACCAAATCATCGCCCACTCTCCCGCAAAAAAACACAAAAACTCTCGTAAATAGTTTCTTGCGCCTTCCTCCTTAGAAACTAGGACAGTTTTCATTCTGCATGCTTCAGCTGAACGATGCAAAACGATCAGGAGCCTCTAAAAGCAAAGTATGAGCTGTTTTTATATTTTTAGTTTTTTAATTATTGTTGCGACGCTACTGACACGATTTTTCAGACACTGGCGCGTTTTCCACTCTCGTCGCAATAGTCAATTCTGTGTCGAAATTTCATTAAAATCAATTTAATAATTTTTGCTTTACGCAATATACATAGAACGAAATTAAGCAATACTCGTATATGTATACATCACAAATTTCTAAGTTCCTTGGTTTCTGTAATAGACAAGGAAATGTTCACATGGACTTAAAAAAAATACGCCAGTTCGTATTTCTTCCGCAGGTCAATGGACAAACTATTATGAATACAACAAATTTTTCAGTTTAACAACCCCCCACCTATAACTACCCCAATTTCACCTCCACCCAAAAAAACGTCGAAAATGATCAAGAACCCCTAAAACGCCTGAAAACAAAGTTTGAGGCGCTTTTACTTTTTTTTTGTTTTTTATTACTGCTGCGTTTTCCATCCTCGCCGCGGTAGTAATACTGTGACAAAGTTTCATTAAAATCCATTCCATAACTTTTACGTTACTAAAAATAGAACGACCTTAAGCAATATTCCTATGTATTTATCAGAAAGTTCTAAGTCCCTTGGTTTTTGGAATAGGCAAGGCAATGTTCGGATGGGCCTAAAACAGGGTATTATGCCGCTAGGTATTTCTTTTACAGATCAATCGATAGCCTATTATGAGTACAACACATTTTTGAGATTTACAACCCCCCATCCCCAACCACCCTAATTTCACCCCCACCCAAAAAAAAGTAGAAAATGATCACAAACCCCTAAAACACCTAAAAACGAAGTTTGAGGAATACTTATTTTTTTGTTTTTTGCTAATTACTACGCCGCCCCTGCACCGATTTTTCAAAATTATTAGAAAATTACCCACTACGACACCCCAGCATATCGCTGCCCAAATTTCATCACAATCCATGTAGCGGTTACTGAGATTACGAGGCTAGAAAAACGCGCACAGACAGACAGACCGACAGACAGACAGACAGACAGACCGACGGAAATGAGTGACATGGATTTTCGTTATGTAGACATCATAAAACGCCCAAAAAGCGTGTTATCTCAAAATCGAAAATTTTCGCGACCACAATACTCCCCTCACCTATCGGTGTTGGAAGTAAAAACGTGGCTCGATTTAATCGTTCGCGATTTGTAAACTGACAACAAATCGCGAACGATGGCGAGCTACAGTGCTCAAAACTATTGATAATATTCGTGTCGGCAATACTCTAGCTCCGACTTAATGCATTTTACGAGTTCACAACATGTCTGTTAAGACATTGTGACTATGATGATGATGATGATTTACGAATAATATGGCACAAAGCGCCCACGCTTTGTACAGAATCATACTAATGTTTTTCATTTGTCATTGTTTCAAGCTTATTTAAAAATTATGTTCAACTCTTTAGTCCGATGTTCTTTAAAAGAGTGTTTTTGTAGATTTTTTTGTTCTTTCGACTATATCTATTAATACTCTGTGTAATAGTGATGAACAATAAATTCTCTTAGATCAATATTCATAACGTAATAATTACCATAAACCTGGATAAACGACAATTAAAGCTATCAAGTGTCCTGAATAAATTTCACAAAATTACCAACTCCCAAATAGTTGGATGCCACGCATTTAAGCTTTCGTCGCTACGCTTCTACAGAAACTTTAAAGTGTCTGCGCCATCTCTTAATCAGCAGATATGATCGCTGATTCGATGGATTTGGAACCGTCAAAATCGTTTTCGCCGCAAAGAAACATACAGGAATAAAAGCGTGTTAAAAACCGATATTCTCATAGTCGAGAACTAACATAATTTTTGGCGCCTAATCTTAACTGAGCCCAAGCAGGTGCTAATAACCGTTTTACATCGATATTTTCTCCGCGCATTTATTAATTGATCAATCCATGGTCGTCTTCAAGATCAAACTGATTGTGTTTTACATCTGTGAATAAAACCATGGATTTTGTGACAGCATGCAGTGCTACCAACACTGTTGCTGTGATATGATTAGCGGTTTTCGCAAGATATATTTCGTTCGTATTTCTTTGTGGCCTTTTGGCAGTAAAACTCTAAATTTTATTGCGAGTTTTTATTTAGAAAATGTTTACTAATATACAGAGATGGATACGCAACATGTATGACATGCATCATATCATTTTTAAGGTTGGCACTACCGAATTTTACGTCAAACTTGACCACAGATTAGAACACGTTCTAAATCACTGAAGAAATCCAAGAAGAAATCCATTGACTTATTTGACGTCAAATTCCTGTTTTACGCAAACCAACATAATGTGAAAATCGACACTTGTAAAATCAAATAATAAATCGTTAGAGCGTGTTTATGAAATTAAATATATAGGTGTTATTATAAACGAACATTTACGTTTTTCTAAACACGTTGATTATATTGCTAAGCAAGTCGCTAAGAAGTTAGGGTTTGCCTACAGAAGTAGTAAGCATTTAATACCATATACTAGATATATATTATACAGTACCATCATCAAACCACATTTTGATTATTGCACAACTATATTGTTCATGTATAACAGTACTGATTTGCAAAAACTACAATTACTGCAGAACAGGTGTATGAGATTTTTGTTGAATTGCAGTATATATAGCAGTGTAGTGCGAACAATGCTATTTATCTATAAAATTTTACACATGTTACCACAATATTTAACTATCAACTTACAATATCGATATAATAAACGTGGCCATAACACACGGCAAAAAGAACATGTGCACATACATCCCAGCAACCTAATGAGTAGTAAAAGCTCTATATTTGACCATGGAATCAATGAATATAATAAATTGTCAGATTATGTGGAAACCAAGTTTAAGGGTATTCAAGGGGCGATTATCTGAGTTACTTAATCAATAGTAATTAATATAAATCAGGATACTTCAACGTGTTTGATCTTGTGTTTGTATACCTTTTTTTTAACGTCCAGATATAACTTATATCTTATGTATAAGTAGCGGTATTGTTTACATGCGTAAGTTGTGTTTGTTTTTAAACAGAGTCATGATGAGGCCTGATATTTAAGCATTGAAGTATATTTAAATTAATTAATTCTAATGTTATAAGCAGCATTGTGCTAATAAATCTACTACTACTACTACTACACTTGTCAATCTTGACCACGAACTGAATCCACGAATAAAAACCATGGACTAATTGTTGACGTAAAATGGGTATAAGATGCATAATATCCTTCAAAAAGGCATCCATGGTTGCCATTTAATATGCAACCCATTCAGGCGTTGTAATGTCCCTTCTTTGGGTGGCAATATTATTAGGATCTATGGCAATTTTTGATACACTTGCCTGCTTATATTAAATCAAAAAGTAATATCAACGAACCATTCTACTCAGACTGTACTAAGTCCAGTTAAACACTGTGCATGGCGATGAGAAGAATAAAAATAAAAGCTCCCTATGATGTACAACTCGCTTTTCTACAAATTAGATTTTTCCATGGAAACACAAAATTAGGTGAGGGATGTTTAGAGGCAGTGTTTGTTCTGTCCGCACACGTTTTCTTGCATGCACGGCCAATTGTTTTAAATTTGCTTTGTGTTGAGTTAATTTGAGTTCAGAATATTATGCAGGACGTGCGTTGCTACAGAGAAAGGATGTCCTGCTGTCCTTTGAATAAACATGTTGGTTGTGTTTACGAGAGCTGTACAAAATAGATGCCTTCCGGCACACCTAATACAATCAGTACCATTGAAGCAATATTAATCAATATATAAGGTGAGTTCTTGCTTAGCACTCAATTGGTCCATAACGTTACTAGAATACAGGGTGATTCATAACTACGCGGTGAAGCAGACATACATTTGTTTAATGAGACACTCTTTTTATTATTCCATGTTTAAATTCTACTAATGATTCTTGTAATAGCAATGTGCATATCACACTGTTAAGAGTATCTAAAATGTTATGACCATTTTTATATCGAAATCACTATCAAATGAAGTTACTGTATATCAAAAGGTAATTAATAAAGTATTATGTTGTTTACATCGCTAGATGAAAACTATTTCTAGTTCTATCGCTGGCTATAAAGACAGCCGATGACGCACATCCATATACAGGGTGAGCTAGAAATCAAAATCTAGATCTTCTCTTTTTACTTCACACACCGTTAGGTGAGGGGAGTATTGTGATCGCGAAAATTTTCGATTTTGAGATAAGACATTTTTTGAGCGTTTTATGATGTCTATATAACGAAAATCCACGTCACTCAATTCCGTCGGTCGGTCTGTCTGTCTGTCTGACGGTCTGTCGGTCTGTCTATCTGTCGGTCTGTTGGCGTTTTTCTAGCTTCGTAATCTCAGCAACCGCTGCATGGATTTTAATGAAATTTGAGCAGCAATATGCTGTGGGGTCGTGCTGGGTAATGCTGCTATAATTTTCAAAATCGGTGCATGGGCGGCGGAGTAATAGGCAAAAAACGAAAAAATTCAAATATTCCCCAAACTTCGTTCTTAGGCGTTTTAGGTGTTCCTGATCATTTTCTGCTTTTTTTGTGGGGGTGAAATTTGGGGTGGTTGGGGGGGTGGGGGTTGTAAAATTGAAAAATATGTTGTATCCGTAATAGACCGTCCACTGACCTGTGAAGGAAGACCTAGCGACATAAATAGCTTTTTTACGTCCACCCGGACATTACCTTGCTAATTATAGAAACCAAGGGACTTAGAATTTGTCATGTATACATACGAGTATTGTTTTAGATCGTTCTATATCGCGTAATGCGAAAATTACCGACTTGATTTTAATGAAGTTTTGGCATAGTATTACTACCGCGGCGAGGATGGAAAACGCGTATGTTTTGGAAAAATCGTGTCAGTGGCAGCGCAGCAATAATAAAAAAAAAGTAAAAATATAAAAACAGCTCAAACTTTGTTTTTTAGGTGTTTTAGAGGTCACTTTCTACTTTTCTTTGAAGAGAGGTTAATTTGGAGTAGTTGGGGGGTAAGGGGTTGCAAAACTGAAAAATTTGTTGTATGAATAACGGGCTGTCCAGTGACCTGTGTATGAAAAACCTAGCGGCATAGTACACTTTTTTAGGTCCATCTGAACATTGGCTTGCCTATTACATAATCCAATTTTGTGGTGTATACAAATGAGTTTCCTGATCGTTTCGCATCGTGCAGTTGAACCATGCAGAAAAAAACTGTAGTCCTAGTTCCTAAGGAGGGAGATGCAAGAAACTATGTACGAGAGTTTTTGTGTTGAATGTTTTTTTTTGCGGGCGGGTGGGCGATGATTTGGTTGCAAGGGGATTTCAGACTATAGCTTCATGCAATGGTACAACAATAAAATGGTATCATTATTCTTTGTGGGAAGTAGTGATTTAATCAACTTTACTCCATTTTTTTTAAATGTAACCCCTCATATTTTATTTCATCAAAAATTCCTTTTGTTAAGCTTTTTAGTTTTTGCGGCTTTTAGACAGTATGGAATCGTTAAGAAGGTTATCAAATTATGCATTACGTCTTTGAAATTGTTTCTTAAGCATACTCGACTTATACTGTCTTAATGATTCATCAAATACCATTATGGTTTTATATTTTCGGTGGACATTAAGTAAAATAAATAAAAATTTGAGGTACTCTATCATAACAAATAAATCGCAGTACACAAACAGAAGGTATTTTTAAAATTTGCAGATGATCGAAATATCTCGGTAACTAGTAAATAGTAGTAGTAGGTGCAGGAAATGCTTTACGAAAATGAAAGACCATAATGAAGGAGACCTTTTGGTAAAATAAAGTATGGGGGATTATATTTAAAATAAAAAAGAACATCCAAATTTCGCATTCTTGCTCACTTTGTATATGGATATGCGTCGTCCACATTTTTTGTAGCCGACATTAAAACTAGATTATATTTTTGGTTTGTGAAAAAAATAATTTTTGACCCATTATTTTTTTATACAGTACTGGACAGCGACTGAGATATAAAAAGTTTCATAACTTTTGAAATACCCTCTATAATGTTACAAGACCTTATATCGTTAGAACTGAGATCATTAGTAACATCTAGAGTTGTGATATAATACACATATAGGGTGACTCATTCTAAAAATGTGGTTGCATCACCACGTAGTTGTTCCGAGGCTATCTTCCAGTTTCCATAACCGTGGGTGATATCGGAGCTATACAAAGATCCAGATATTGTGCAGGAGATAAAGGCAAGAAGGTTACAATGGGCAGGACATGTGCAAAGACAGCCCAACTCGAGGATGGTTAAATTGGCATGGGAAGGAGCACCACTGGGACGAAGACCTTTGGGGCGCCCCAAAATGAGGTGGCGCGATAACATAAAAGCGGACCTAAGAACCATCGGTATATAATATGACCCAGCATTGATGGAAGACCGGCAACAATGGAGGAGAATAGTACAGTCGGCCAAGACCCACCCCGGGTTGTAGAGCCATGGAGTGAGTAAGTAAGTATCACTACGTAGTTATGAACCACGCTGTATTAATCAAAATATTTTCAGAGTAAGGAGCGTATCCTTGCCTACAACGTTTGTATACAACTTTTTTCGCCATTTTCTACAGAAGTATAGTTATGTATATGTGAACATGTACATGTATTTTGAAACCCGACACGTGTATCGCTACGTTAGCACCTTCAGAGGAAGATTTTGTCTGAATTGTGATAACGAAATCTCACGAAGGATGTCATTTTAGTTACTACTTACCCTGCAATGCCCCCCGATTCCATATGATTGGCTAAAGTGACGTCATCGCTCCAAACGTCAAACTGCCACTTTCTCAAGCCCAGTACACCACATAACACGTTACCGGTGTGAATGCCTATCCTCATGTCCACATTGAAACCTGTAGCTTCCCTAACGAATCTGAAATAAAAGGAAAGGTGCTTGTAACAAGCTTTATTCGTTTAATCAATCGTTTCTTGATGAGTTTTATGATATTTGGCTAATACTTTGCATTAAAAGCCAACACTACTATCAGCTTTAGTTAACTACTTTAATTACGTGATCTGTACAATGTGTACTTGCTAATGCAGTGATATTCTTGAAACAATTACCGCAATCTCTAAGTCAGACCCGGTGTTTATGGGGCGACCCTCGTATGTAACATATCTGTATGCACGTCGGTAAGCAACCATTTCATAAGCTGATTAGTGGATTAGTTACCGTTTCGCTGAGACCGACGCTGAGACAACTCAACCAATCAAATGGAGTGTTGGGAAAATTAATTCAAAGGTGCACAGAATTCAATAAACTAAACTACTAATATCTAGGTGTAGGGGCAGAACACGTTTCATCTATAAACGGCAATATACATGCACCTTATACTACACGTGGTCTCCATTTTTTTTTTTTTAGAAAGACCCTATAACCTATATTGTAACAGTTGTGACGACGTTGTTCTGTCCTGATATTCACGATACGGGGGTTGTTTGATAAATCTGTGACTTTTTCTTCCCGTTAATTCAAAACTTTCGATGCTGTAAAATTTTGTACAACTTCCGTCACTTAGTTTGGGTGCGATACCCATTAAAAGCCAATTTCTGCGAAAATGAGAAAAGTGCTGATTAAGCCTTTATTATGCAGAAAACCGTTACTGAAAAGATATCTATAGTAGTGACAGGGAGGCAAAACCAGGCAAGTCGAACACCTTTGGCCGTTTTCGCCAACCCCACTGAATCAACACCGAAAACACTAAAATCCAACACATCCTAGCAAGCTCCTTGTCGAACCTACCAGACCTCCCGACAAAATGTCCACCTCGCTGAATATAGTAACTAGTCCCCGCTCTCTGTCGTGCCGAATATCTAAGCCCTAAGGCTGCGATTCCCAGCACATCTGCCCAGAACGCTGTCTCTTCCTCCTCCAAGCATCTGGGGCAGATGGGTCTCCTAATAACCTCATGAGGGACAAATTTCTATTCAAACGGCAATAGATAGCAAGAACCCCCTACTAAAAGTTTCAGCGTCTCTCTGTATTAATTCAGAAGTCATAGCGTTCGACCCTTATCAGGGCCTGCTATGTATATTTTAGCGCTTGCCTGCAGTCGTCTCTCTCTAACCAGGCGTTTTCCATTTCCTTGTAGTCTATAGTATAGCATTTGACCCTTGTTAGGTCCCGATATTAATCTTTTAGCTTGCCGGCAGTCGCTTCTCTTTAACCAGGCTTACGCCAGTTCCTTGTAGGCCAAGTCATCCAGGGCAACATTGACCTGGCACCTGCTAATTCCAAACTTAGGTTCTGAGCCATCGTAGGGGCTGCCGGCCCCTATCCTAGCTAATCGGTCCGCTCTCTCGTTACTCGGTACACCAATATGTTCGGGAACCCACAGCAGCTGAGCTAGTATGGCTTCAGTATCACCTTCTTATGACTTGCTAATTTCTGAAGGGCGACAGAGCTGATGTGGCTCTCGGAACTGCCAACGCTTCTAGCTGCCTAGCTGTCTGATAATATACAGGGTGTTTCATAAGTTGGGACTTTTTTTCATACAGCTGACAGTACTCGCCAAAATGAGTGTTCTTTCTCAGTAACATATAAACGAAATATTTAGAGAAAACGAGATACTGACCATTAAAGAAATCCTCAATTCTAAGTCCGTCCCTGGGCAATGGCTCACCATGTCATAGTATCACAACAAACAAGTAGCTCTAGTGGTTCCCGAACTGCCGATGCCGGTGAGAAAAACAGGCAGTTCATCATACCGTCGCGTTGCTGTTGCTACATCTGCCGATCAGACTTTAAAGACAACAACAATGGTGCATGCTTATAACAATAATGAGCTGGTGGGCATGATTTTAATGTAAGGTGAGTGTGGTCAAAATACCGCTGCGGCTTCGCGAGTGTAAATACGCCGATCGTTTCCCTAACCGCACCCACCCTGCACTTCGTCGATTTGTCTGGCTTGTGCAAAGAGCTAGAGACAGGAGGTCTGAATCCACATCATGGTGGTCACGCTGGAAGGCCTCGACAACATTTTGTGGTCCGGATTGAAGAAGACATCGCCAATCGTACTTTTACCTGTAAGGCGCCTGCGACAGGACCGTACTTACAACTTCCGTAGCTACCAAATAGTGTGTACTTGCTTGATTTTTTTTTACTGTTTTGCTGCTGACTCACCGTGCATTAGCTTTGCCGTTTCAAGGGCCGTTGCTTCTAAAGAGGAAGTCTCACCTTTTAGAACACCCTGTATATATGCTTTGCTCAGAACACTGTTCGATTTCCGTCGAGTGTGCCGCCATCAATACGGCATACACCTCCGCCTAAAAGACAGTTGTGTAGGTCCCTATTGCTAACCTTCGCTGTACTCGCATACTTTTTACAAAAAAGCTGCGCGATGTGTGCTGCTATTGCTCAAGATCATCAATGCATGGATAAAAATTAATTCTATAGAGTAGCAGTTTCACTCATTCATCCGAAAACCAATCACAGACGACGTCGTTTTGCTTTTACTAAAGCTCGTCAGTGTGATCTAGGTCTCAGACGAATAAATGAAATTGCATGCTAGTGCCTAGTTAGCGAAATAGTAGAAGCAACATATAGATATTGGGATATTGGAAAAACATTGACTTCACCACCTATCTACCAATAAGCATCAGGTAACCCGTAGATAAGACACAAGACAGACTCTTTTTTGTGGCCACTTATGTATCGCTTCCGACATTCGGTTTATGCTGAAGAGCAACATAATGCATTCAAAGACTAGTAATTTCACTCAATTTCATTTATTGGTCTGAGACCTGAATTACACTGACGAGCTACAGTAAAAACGAAACGAAGTCGTCTGTGACTGGTTTCAGATGGATGAGTGAAATTGCTAGTTTTAAATACTTCACATAAGCAGGATAAAAGAAGGAAATCCATAATACAACATATATAAATCTCAGTCAGGTTTATTTCAACCGATACGTAGAATTCGATTTAGGTTAAACAGTCGTAACCGCTGCCAAACTTGTGCCAAACCAAATCAATTTATTCTATTTGTTCCAGGATACTGTTTGTCTTGTTAATAAATTATAGTTTGAATAACTGATTACCCATTATACATTCAAAACTACCGCGGTTTGATTTATAATCCATTTAGATGATAATTAAATATGTATAATAATTAAGCTAGTGATTATGCTTTTCACTCGCTACCATGCAGATCCAGCAAATCAGTGATAATGCGCAAATAGTAGATAAGGCTCTTGAGGCAAATATTAGCAACGATTTCCTGATATGATAAAGGTCCGACTCCACCTATGGAGGTCATCAATTTTTTTATTGTTAGGTCTCTTGTATGGCAAAAAATTGAGTCAAGTGGATCTCACTTCTTCCTACATGCAGGCACGTATTTAGAGCGGGGGTACAGGGGGTCCGGACCCCCCCCCCGAAACGTTATTATATAATGCCGTCTAAAAGATGGAATGCACAAATTATTGCACCCCCCCCCCCGGACGAGAGCAAATTTAAGGTAGCAATTCTAATTTGGACCCCCCCCCCGAAAGGTCAAGCAAGTGACCCATAATCTGGATATATTACGGTAACACGATTTTATCATTTTCCTCTGCATGAAGCTAGAGTCTTAAATCCTCTTGCAACCAAGTCATCGCAAAGCCACAAAAAAACTCTCATTAATAGTTTCTTGCATCTGTTTCCGTAGGAACCAGGACAACACGGTTTTTATTCTGCAATGTTCAACTGATATCCTAATGATACAGCATGCCAATCTTTCGATATTTAGGAACCGATTACATTATCAGTATCAATCTTCGAAGGGCAATGAAAAATGTTCTGGGGTTCCCAATCCACAATATATCCGAGACCCAAGGACGTTAAAACAATAGGGGGACGCAGCATGTCACAGTCTATCCCGTATTAATGGTGAAGCCAAAATATTTACGTCTGCGCTTTCTTTTGTTTTCTGTGAAATTGTTGAAGTTGTCAAAATGCAGTGCAGTGCATTTTTCTGGGGTATCACAACAAAAAATAATAAATCACCATGAGTGGAATTGTATCTGTATACCGGGTGTCCCAGAATTTCCTTGACACGTGATATTTTCGCTTAATCCATGAAATCGTAAACATAAATTAATTAAAACACATGTGTGGAAAACATTTTTTTTAATTTCATGAATCAACTAATAAAAAAAATGTGACAACAAAACTAAGTGCAAAACCGTGGAAAAGTTTTATGGCTACATCGGGCAGGGTGTGCCCCGCACACGGGCGCCAAAATTAACGATAAATTGCAGTAGGGGCTTAAAAAGTAAGGCACTACGATAATTAAATTCACGTAAAGAATTTATTTTTCCAGGCAAAATTGTGGATTGAAATTTGAAAAAACAAGCTAGGGGTGGATTCCAGGGGTTTAAGTAAGAAAAAAATGGTTCATAAGCAAGGAATGATAGGTCATTCACTACCATTGAAACACCCACTTACTTTTCTTTTTTATCCGTTTTTGTTACAAAAATATCAGGCGTCAAACAAATCATCATTTCGTTTGTCTTATACTTATGATTTTACGGAAAAAATAAGTTTGCATATAAAATTAAAGGTACCACAATATTTTAAATAAAATGGGGATATCATTTAGGTAGGAAAACCTATGGGGTGCTATTTGAAAAAAAAATTTGGGGGTGAGTTTTAGGGGTTGATGTACAAAAAAAAATGTTTTGAATGCAAGGTATGATAGATCCTATAGTACCTTCAAAAGTACCACTCAGTAGAGTTTTGTACTTATAGCTTCGAATATTTACTTATGACATCAGGAGTATACTGCTTTGGTATTTTTTGAGGTTATAAAGACATCAGAAATCAAATTTATCACTGTCATTCGAAAAAGAATAATTTAATAAGTCATACAACCATTAGTAGCATCCGAAATATGTTAGCTAGGTACGCTTGAGTCGTACTTCCATTTAAAATAATAAAAAAATATATAGTACTAAATCACGTTTACAGATAAAAGTTTTATAAAGCCATACTCTGTCATGCTCAAAAGTAAAGACAATCATGAAGTAATTTTTATTGTAACAAACTGTATTGATAGAAATTCATAAGTACCTAAGCATTGCATGTGCTCCGTTTGCAGTGGTTTAACCATTATTTTTTGCAAAGAAAATGATTACAACTTATTTCAAAGAAAAATATTAGTGGCTCGAAAATCAGTAGGTAAATTGGAAGTTACTACCCCATGTACTACCTTATTAAATCATGTCAAATTAAGTGTATACATACAGGTAAATAAAATTATTAAATCATGTCAAATTAAGTGTATACATTTTTAAAGTAGCAGACAGGCAGTGAACAATTACGTGTTTTTCCTATAAACTTAATTAATATAATATAATAATAATTTTCGCAACATATAACGTATGTATATTAATTTAAATTACATAACGAGCTTGTGCCCCATTCTTTGTCATGCTACCATTATTTATTCAACAAAGCATATATTTTTCTAGTAGTCACAGTCACAGTAGGATTTATGTTGGGAAGCGTATAGCTTACATAGCTCTTACACTCGACCGCTTGGATCACTAAAAACAAAACAAAAAAGAAATACAAAAATTCAACATCAAATACATCATACGTCGATGTACTGCAAAAAGTGATAGGTCAAAAATCGACGATTTGACGTTTTTGGTACTAAACGACGATAAATGATTTTGTCCAAGTCAATACTCGAAAATATTGCCAGTTTGGTTAACAGCTCGTTTTGACTAAGTCTAATATGTCCAATAAAGTAGCAGGTAAAATGATCAACTTCACTACATTGTGAGACATATCACATAAAAGTAACCATCTTTACTATCACAGCTGGAATAAATCCCTCCCTGTAGATAAGAACAAGAAAAGCAATGCCCTGGAACCAAAATAGATCTGACTCAGTATTCTAGATTTAAATGTGATTGATTATGTTTATGTTTCTTATTTCAAGAAAATTGAAGTTTATTTGGACCAAGTCAGTATTAATATATTTTCCAACATCAAGTGTGACCAAGTCAGAAATATAGTCTAATTTCTTCAAGCTCTCTTTATAACTCGCAGTGAACATTTTTATGAGTTCTATGTTTTCTAAAAAACACGTTGAGTGATTTGTTACTTAAATTATGATTACTTTCAACAGCCATTTACGAGGAACTAGTTTTCTGACTTGGTCACCTTTTTGCAGTATACCAACATTATCAACGATTATTATAAACAATGGTACAGTATTATGGGAATAATTAGAAATATCAGTGTAAATCATCGAATCTATTAAGTGTTGTTGAACGGCGAAAAACTGCAAATGTGCCGGATATGATGATTTACTAAATAAAACTGCTTCTAGTGGTAGTACCTACTGGTACTACTTAGTTCACATAGCTTTTACACTCAACCCCTTGGATTCCTAGAAGCACAGCAAAAAATTAAACATCAAATACGGGACATAAATAATGGCACACTATAGTAATAATACAGGTAGGTCATCAGAATTTGAAATAAAATTTTAGATTATTAATATTTTTAAAAAACACGAATTTGATATATTCTGGGATTTATCCCATAATGAATGAACGTATAATTTCATAAACTTTATATTTGTTAAAGAAGTTTTTTGACAGCTGCCACAGCATGACAGAAAACTGACTCAGTGGATGTAGAACTTTTATATTTCTTATCTAACTCAATGAATATATAGCAAATAAGTGGTTGTAAAGTCAAATTGTATCTGTATATGACTATTATATTGAGCGTCTCTGTAAGGATTTTTGAAAAATTTCAAGTTCAGCATGGATGCCTTCAGTTGTGAAAGTCTTTCAACATTAATTTTTTTGTATGATCTTATGTTTTTACAAAAAAATACCCCAGCCCAATATTACATGTTCTGAAAGACTCTTTATGCTCAGTAGTATTTATTATCATATAATAATCATGGACTTCAGAGATAATGAACCTCGTTATTTTTTTATCACATTATTAAGCCAAAAATCAGAATGAATAAAAGCACACAAAAAGACAAAGTAACGGAAAATGGACTTTCCTGTTGTATACAATGTAACACCAAAAAACCCTCAAAAAGCCATATTGTGCTGACAACTTATATGTTTAATACAACTATAATTAAAAAAAAATACCTCTTAGGAGCTGGTTCACCACAGATCGCTTTTTGAGAAGCACCAATAGCAGATAAGAAAGCTTCCTTCAAGGGGTAGTGGCACCTAAAAATTTAAATCATAATAAAATTATAATATTAACTACATAATTATAACTTGATAAAACAATTATAGATAAAACATTCTATTTGTGATAGTAACCATTTTGACCATGGAGACAAGACAGAAGAATTTAAAAGTAAAAATATTTCCAAAAATAAAGATACTAGTGGTGAACAACAAAATACTGTTTAGCAATATGTTCAAAAAACAATTTTAGATAAAATATTCTATTTGTGATAGTATCCATTTGACCATGGAGACAGAAGAATTTGAAAGTAAAAATATTTCCAAAAATAAAGATACCAGTGATGAACAACAAAACAATATGTTCAAAAAATACTACACAGTAAAGTAATTTAGTAATAAAAATTAGAACATTATCATAAATAAACAGTGTAAGGCGCTATTAATTGTATGTAACTGCCTTTGTGCATTTTTTTCACATTGTTTTCAAAATATAATTGCATACTTTATGCTCCGAAAAAATGTATCTCTGCAAGCTGTTTACTGAGCAAATCTATGAATGACATGAAAGTATATATATCTCTAATAAAAAATATATTGTATGTATATTAAATATATAAATAACAGTAAAAAATCAGATCAAATATAGGCACACAGCAAAGAATCCTTGAAAAAGCAGCATATTTCATATATTTTTACTAAATAAAAAAGGTACCTCTTTGCAGCTGGTTCATTACCACTACCTTCTTGAGAAGCACCAGTATTACATTTGTGTGCTACCTTCAAAGGATGGTCTCTATATAAGAATTGGAATTATGATTATCATTATGACTATATAATTATAACATTATAAAACAATAGATAAAACAGTCTGTTTGTGATATTGCCCATTTAGACAGTGGTCAGAATAATTTACGAGCAACAAAGTTTCAAAAAATTGAGATAGGTACAAGTGATGAAACACAAAATACTGTTCTGAGAAATGATTAAAAAACTATACACATTAAAATAATTTTGTGATGAAAATTTAGAACAAAATAAATGATATTACTGTTAAACAGTAAAAAATTATTAATTGTATGTAATTATTTTTGTACATTTTTTTATTTATTTATTTTATTATATTCAAAAAATAAATTGCTCACTTTATGCTCTGAAAAAAATTATCTGAAAGCTGTTTCCTGAGCAAAAACTGTTGAGGACTGAGAACATTGAAGTATTTATATGTAACACAAAATATATTGCATATATATTTCCCTTGAAAATATATATATGCAATATATATAATTTATACTATATGATGCTAAAAACTAAAGATCACCTTAAAATAACTAGTAAGAGTAACAGTTAAGGTCTTTCAACAGTTTATCAATTTAGGGTTACTATTACTTTTTACTAAACACTTGTACCTATTTTATCTTTTGCTCTAAAATAATTACACCTCATTATTCAATTCACCAACTAGATTTTTTACTCACTATTCCTTCAAACCTCAAAGAAAAATTACATTACAAGTTTTACAACTTGTCTCAGCAAAAGTATACCCTTGACACTAAAAAAAGTTTCACATGCACCTAGATGGCATATCGTAGCATTTCATAACTCCAATTAATTTTCCTGCATTAGAACCATGAAGTCTACAGTTCAGCAGCCTATCCACTTTGACACCATTATTTAGAATAATCAGACTAAAGACTGTGCTCACAGATATAAAGGATCTTCTTGGATTATTTCCAACATAACAAAGATGTAAGAAAAACATGCTTCTTAGAATGTAACGTTGATTAAATTATATTTTTTGTTACTATATCAGATTCTAAATCCTACCTATAATGTTAAAGTCTAATTATTTATATATAGCTACTTACACTTTAAGCTGTTTTCTATCTTCTTCCTTGGTATACAAAGTAGGCACCACATTCTGTTTCAAACGCTTCTTTCCGGATAGTGTGGTTTCAAAGTCATCGTTAGTAAAATGTTCTGAGCAGACTTCTTTTAATTGTAGTAGGTCTGTTTCAGTCACTCCCATTACATCAAACCACTTCCTCCTCAGAACAATATCTTTGGTAATACTGAAAAATATGATTAATTATAGAAAAGCTCAAAAAATGATACTTTAATTTATTTTATTTTGTTAAATATGAAAGTAACACTCAAGCTAGGTTTATTTATATGTAAGTATATATACGGATATGTAGGTAAAATAATATGACATAAATATATATAAAGCAGCACCAGTCCAATAAATTTAAACATGCTTAGATTAAAAATATTCTATACCTATGGCAACAGTAGCAAACTGGATGAGGTGTTTAAGAATATGAAAGTAACACTCATCAGGCTAGGTGTGTTTATATGTAGGTACAGATGTGTATAATATGTGATATCGATATCACTTTCAAATTATCTAGGTAAAATAATATGACATTATAATTATATAATGCAGTACCAGCCCCATAAATGTAAACATACCAAAGTATTCCTACATGACAATAGGAGCAAACTGGAGGTGTTTAAAATAATTTCTAAAAATATGAAGCCCAACTTTACTGTTTATAGACACCTTATTTGAAAGATCCCATATGTACTGTATACTGTTATTTTCAAATGTACCCCAGCAGGTAGCACATAGGAATGAAATTAGAGGTTTTACAATACCATCAATTTTACTGCAGATGAATGCACGAATACACTTACCTGTAAAAGGTCAAGTTAGGGTGCCGATAATCCCATTTTTTGCATATGTAGCAGCGTCTACCCATGACTATTTTCGGATCGTCAGCCTGTTTTTGGGGCCTATCAGGTAATTAAGCACTGAACTGAAACACACTCAACACTACTCGAACACAAAACAGATACCTACGAATGTACGGTCTGTGTTACGATTATCTAGAATTTGAAATGTTGGAATTCACAACAGAACAATTTATACTCGAACACAAAATAGATTCGAATAAGGTTTAACGGTTCTCAGGAATTTCAAATATAATTGAAATTCACACCCGTTGACGTTCCCTGAACCGGCGCTCCGACGGTACAGGGTTGCCGGTGGAATAGCAAGAATTTCTCGCACCTTTGTCGAGTGGGTGGATAAACATAACCTCTTCGTTTAATGACGCGATGTTTGGGGCGAATTTGACCGTAAATCTACTTAGAAATTTGCCCAGTTTGGCAACCGTAGAAATCCCATGGCAACTAGCAATGAGAGCCTAGCGGCGTTGCCGGGTTGACATATGAAAATTTCTTCATACTATCAAATATTGCAAAAGAACGAAATTAGACTCTGATCCTAACGTTTTGCATATATAAAAATCATTACATCAATTCACTGTTCATAAATATATTATATTATTATATTAAATATGATATTTTGTGTTCATAACCTTGCTTGTTTCGCTGATGTTTTGTGTTCATAAGCTTGCTTGTTTTCTTAGTTTTACTTAGAAAAATGCCTAGTTTGGCAACTTTGCAATGCGCTTAGAATGTGACTATGCGGCTTCAACGCGAAAAGTAAATAGCTGCGTCCCCCTATTGTTTTAACGTCCTTGCCGAGACCCAATCCTACCTCGGCTCATTTTACCTACTCAAAAAAAGAAAGTAGAAGATGATCAGTAATCCCCAGTGTTCCCAAAATCAGAGTTTGAATGGCTTTTATGTTGTACTGTTTCTTTTTTAATTCTGTTTCACTGCCACTAACACAGTTTTCAAAAACGGTAGACTTTTTCAATCTCTACCATGGCCCACGTCACGGCTTAGAAATTTCATTGCTGTCGATCGTCAACTATACACATTAAAGAATTATATACAAAAATATCACTTAGATCTTCTTTTCGACTAAGGGCAGTATTCGTATAAATCTCAAAGGTACATTGTATCATTCCTTTACACAGCAAGGAAGAGCCCACTACAAATACATCCAAGTCTTTTATTCCACAACCCTCCACCCCCAAACGACCTCAATATTACATCCTCAGAAAAATGTGAAATAATTAAATAGTTTCCAGATTACACAATACAGAAGGATTCAAAACAATACTTGTATGTATACATCCAAAAATTCTAAGTCCTTTGGTTTCTATAGTAGGCAGGGCAATGTTAAGACGGATCAATACAAGTTATGCCGCTAGGTCAATTATTATGAATACAAAGAAATTCAGTTTATTTTTTTTTTACTTTTGGCACTGATTTTCGAAATTACAGCAGTATATCTGTACCCAAACTTCATTACAATCCATGCAGTGGTTATTGAGATTACGAGGCTAGAAAAACGTCAACAGATAGACCAACACATAGACAGACAGGCCGACGGAAATGAGTAACGTGAATTTTCGTTATGCAGATATAATAAGACACCCAAAAAACCGTATTACCTCAAAATTGAAACTGTTCACGATCGCAGTACGCCCCTTGCCTATCGTTGCGGAAAATAAAAGAGTCAAAGGTATCCTTTTCTCGCTTTGCACACTATTACAAGTGCTATTACTGTCCAATAATTTACTTTTTGGTGGACCTTACAATCTCATAAGCTTCCAGATCCAGAGTTGAGTTGGACTCTTTAAAATATATTACTTTTCGGAAATGACACACATCTCCACAACAACTTATTGTCAACCTGTGTATACCAAATAATCTTCCTACACGCGCACCTGGTAGATTAATTAGTTGACTCAACTGCAGATAGGTGGGGATAGTATCAAGCGGAGGCCAAATTAATTAACATCCAGACAGGCGTTACGAGCGGAAGGCGTAATACCGTTTCGAACCACCCGTAATTGATTTAAACCGAGGCGACAGACTGCAGAACTGTCAGATATTGGTGACCGGGGAGTTGAATCACGCATAATTTGGTAAAGCTTTAGTCAATAGTGACATTAATGATGTGATCGAACCATCTATCTATACTGATGATGAATATCAATGAACTGCTTGCAATTCAGAGCGGTAAGCGCTGATTGATATGACGACACAAGAGCTGTACCAATTTTTTTATATTTTATGGTATCTAGCCCTTATCCGGTAACGTGCAAATTCGGGGCATAGCTGGTAACGTGCAGTCTGTGAGACTGTAACCTCTTTGAAGCTTAAAAAATCACACTCTCCTAATTATTTTTTGGAAAAAATGCATGAAGATTTGTTGGGTATATATCCTTTAATAATAATTTTGTATAAAGTAGCAGAACGTGTGATGTAAAGAAACAAAAATTATGATAACTATTAACTAGAACACAAATTAGCAGCACAAATTTGTAGGACCAAGATAATAGAAAAAAACTTTGACCACACTGAAAGCTATATATTTTGCGATTGATAATAAGTAAAGCAATACATCTATAAAAATATTTTGGTAAAAAATGACGGACCTGCCATGACTACCAGTTGAGAAAAATTATAATGTAAACCGTAACGTTCCGTCTCGCAGACTGAACCGAACTAACAATTAAGCACATCTGGAATGTTGTTTATGCAAACTTATTGATAAACGGGATATAAAAGGGATACCAATGGCAGATAGATTAGATGAGGTCATTTACCACAAATGCGGTAAGGTTTTGTTGTAGGGTCGAATTTAATATTGCTTGCAGTCTCACAGACGGCACGCTACCAGTTAAGGGCTAGATATGTATCAAAATGTATCTGTAACTTTTCTTTGAATTAGTGAAATTTGGTATAATGTTGCTTCGTCGAAACATTCCAGCAAGTTAAATACAAACTATTCATCAATTTGTCGCTAGATATGTACTTATCCTAAGTACGACTCTTAACAGCAGTGGGTTTTAAGCTTTACTACATAGGATTTATTTAGAAAAGTCTTGTAAAATGGAAAATATTATGGAGCCGATTTTTTGAGAAGCACACACACGAACCAGTCTGAAATGACAACTGAGGCTATTCCATAAGAGCGCTAGAGCACCACCTGTTATCTGTAAATTTTAAACTGAATTAACGGTAACGAGAAAATATCGGAGAGGCAAGCATATTTATAGAGTCTTATGTCCCACAATTTTAGTCAACGACATTTAACTTATAGTTGAAATGAAGCATGAATGAATACTATCCAGATCACTGGTTACAAGATTTTTAACAATTATCGTTTTGTCAACAACAATATTTATACAATATTTATATCACGGTGCACGATGCACCCGTGTGGGGGCGAGTTAGAATATCTCCCATCGTATAACCTGCGTGTCGTAAAAGGCGACTAAAAGGAACCGAACTACTGTCGGTATAAGCAGTAACCTCTCCTCAACCAACAGCTTTGGGTGGACGAGTTGAGAAGAGTCAGGACACACCTCTTTTCCTTGGGGTGAGATATTGCCCCTAAAGGCGGATGAACCAGTAGATACCATCTGGTCAACGGCATGAGGATGCAGAAAGCAAATGGGAAACTACTGCATTAAAGATCTTAAAGATATCCCAAGAGAAACACGTAAAATGAGTAAAAGCATTTTACGAGTTCACAACATGTCTGTTAAGACATTGTGACTATGATGATGATGATATCACGATGATTATACTTTGGACGAACCTAAGATCTCATTTTCGTTAATTCAAAATAAAATATCTTACAAGCAATAAAATAGTAATGTCTGCAGTCTTTTAAAAAATTATGTATTATTTAAGGATTTAAAAGAGATAAACTGACATAAAATATACTGTGTAAGGCTTTCGCGGCCATCGTCCAATGAATTTGTGGTTCTTGGGTTTTTAGGCCGGCGTCGTTTAGCGTTAAAGCTTGATGTTTCGTGAACACGAGTGGATGGCATCTTCAGAAGCTATTTCACTTCGGCGACTTCCAAAGTACTGAGTATTTTGTGTGAAGTGAAATAGCTTCTGAAGATGCCATCCACTCGTGGTAGCGAAACGTCAAGCTTTAACGCTAAACGACGCCGGCCTAAAAACCCAAGAACCACAAATTCATTGATATAAAATAGTAAAATCCGAAATATTAACTCGGGATTTCAAATTGCACAAATTCGTTGGGACGACCCATATTTAGTTTAGTTTCTATTTTGACAGTCATTTTGAAACCCATTTATTGAAATTTTTGATTGATCTGATGAATGAAAGATAGGAGAGGGGCTTTCTTGGTGAGAATAGCCACCAGTGCATAGGCCTACAAACGAATCCCTCTGCACCTCTGCCTCCCTCTAGTTCCCAAGTCCAGCCCTCTTAGCAAAGGTGAGGATGGCCTTGGGTCATCTTATACCTTCAGATTCAAGAACCATTGAACCTAGTATACCCAAGGGCGTCAGAGCGATATAATAATTATGTCGAGTATTCCCTCCTCCTCGCCACAGTATGCACACTTCCCACAATCATCACATACAAGTGACGTCTGAAGGCTTTATGACCAGATATCAGTCCTATAAGTAACTTCAGCCGGTTTCTGTCCAATTAGAGATAGAACCTCCCCACCTTGGCCATAGCTCCTAAAATAAGTTCTCTGACTAAGATTTCTAGAGATACCTCTCATAAGATGTTGATTTTGCCTTCACACTTCTGTCTACGTTGTAATGGTACCTGCTGCTAGCACTGCTAGCTCAACAGTTGGATGAGGACCCTGGAAATTATTTTTCGAACCTCTCCTTGCAAGGACGTTCACCGTTTCATTACCGCAATCACCAGCATGACTCGGCACCCACATAAATAACATCTGATATCTTGCCGAAATGCAATCGAAGACCTTTCTACATTGTATACAAAGTATTAAGGGGTATTTCAAAGCTCAACACCGCCAGCTCAAAAACCCAAGATCGACAAATTCGTTGGATCACGGCCACGAAAGCATTACACAGTTCATGCCGAGACTCACTAAATAGCAAAAAATGTTGATAAAAAGGTATTTCGACCCCCTCTAGTCTAGTGCAGTAGTTTGGTATATTTATAGCAGGGTATAGCGAAGAGAATTCTCATTTATTAAAATACTGAAAGCCATGAGATAAGTATGTTGAACTGAATGAATATAACTTTGGAGGATAGCTGATGGAGATTTTTAAATGAATATTTTTATAGTAAAATATAGCAACCAGCCTTGCTATCTTCTGATGCACCCTCTTCTGGAGTTCCAAATATAGTGAAAGCATGATCTTTGTATTTCTATACCCGCACTTTCACCATTTGTTAAAATTAACGAATCTCGCGTATAAACCAGGAGCAAAAGAGAAGGAAGCATGTATATTGTATACACAGCAGATACCGCGAAAAGCTCTATTTGTCTTTCAAGCTTTTTTTCTTTTGATCTTTTTATATTATGAGTTACATATTACGTTGAATAAGCATGCACGCAGAGGAAAATGAATATAACTGATACTAACCTGATAGCTTCTATCATCTGTAGACCCATGTTCACGCAATTGTAGGCGTGATTTGGACGAGACACTGGTAGACCGGAAACGCAGTAATAGCAGTCACCCAGGATCTTTATCCTCATGCACTGGTTGTCCTGGAAAAGAAAAACAGCTTGAATTGCAAACTATGGGCTTCGATATGATAATCAATTCGTGTCTATTTTACAAAAGACCTTGGTTTCAAGGGGTTAAGTCTTAACTCCACCTATCAGATAATTTAATTTGAGGATCAGTTCTTCTTTGTTCAAGCAGTCTAATTCTCAAATATTTTTAAGTCTAACAGATATGCTTTTTTAAGAAAGATTAAGGCAACGGATCCTCCATACTAATTTAACACGCCTTTATTTGCTTTAACTGAATATCTACCTATGTACGTGGAGTCTGTTAACGCATTTTTCTTCCACCTTAAGGCACGGATTTGTCGATGATGATATAATAATTGAATGAATTTGTTTTAAAATTCTCACCAGAACCATCAGAACTAACGATCAACATGTCAAGACCCTTCACCATTAAGACAAGAAAAGCTCTTCCACCGTTTAGTACAGTTTTCAGGTTCCTGTTGAATTTTAGTTTGTTTAAATAGTTTCAAACTAATTTGTAGGGATATTAGACAAAAAGGTTACTGGCTGAGTTCCAAAGTCAATAGGAATAAAAAATAGTTTACAAGGTGTACAAAAAGAGTTTTAATTAACATAATAATTATTCTCCTCCAACGCTGATAAAAAAATAAACTAAATCATTTTTGGAGAGTGGAGAATAAAGTGAAAAGTATTAAAAAGGTAATTTTGAATAACCAAATGAAACAGTTTGTGGATTTTGTGAATTGTAACCAATAAATTGGCTGATTGTTAAACTAAAATGGACTTCTGATATGAAATTGGTTCGAAATCGGGTGACATTAATTTTTGTTTAGATAGCCCGTACCGAGACCTATCCAAAACACCTGTATGTATGTGTAGCGATTATTGATAGTTTCCGAGTTATGATTTATTTTTGGAAAATTTAGAGATTTTTCCAGTGTTTTCAACAAGAAAGCTTCAAAAACAAAGACAAAAATGCTTTTTTCTGCAATTATACTCAGTATTAAGCCTATTTTGATATCCAATGAAGAAAACCTGTACATCCGAATAATAATTTTGGGCCCAAAGTTAGAAATCACTGTTTTTGGTCAGGAGACCAAAACATTCAAAATAAAATTAAAAATGTGTATGCCTGGTTCTGGAGCCCCAAAGTAATCTTAAGAACCTTGCAGGATATTACACCTTCGAAGTAATAATGAAAAAATAACATTTATGGGGACATTTTGCGCCGTACGTACTTGTTAAATGTAAAAAAGGGATAATTCACGGATTTCCAAAATGATTTAAAAAACTATTATTTTACTTAATTATGACATAAAGAAAAAAACTTGTAACTGCTAATAAGTTCGACAATGATTGATGTTTTAATAGCTTTTAATAAAAAAAACTAATACCCAAATTGTTATTTTTGACGTGTTTTTGCTATGTACTGTTGATCTTCTGCTAAATTAAATTGTATGGAAAGTTAACAAAGGAAAGGAATAATAAAACAGTAATCTGACTTTCAATTGCATGGCAGAATTACCTGAGAAGCGGTGTCGTAGATATGTCATCCCTTTCTTTCAGAGTAGCTTTTTGCGAGCCCATATCGGCGAAATGCAGTTGTGTTTTCATCAATTCTACTTTTATATTCTTCTAATTATTATCTGAGCTCTTCCACGGTGTTACTGTCACGAGCACAAACGATTTCCTTGATATATAGGTACCCAGATGAAGAAATCAATGGGATTTAAATCTGGACTACGAGGGGGGCCAACTGATCAGCCCAGCACGACCAATCCATCGGTTCGGGAAGGGTGGGTCCAAGTAGCTGCGCATTTCCCTAGCGTAGTGGCATGGAGCGCCATCTTGTTGGAATATTAGATTCCTTCATATCCCAAGGTTTACATCTTCTAATGGGTCGGACAAGTTGTTTTGCAGGAAATCTAAGTAGGTCGCTCCATCCAGCCTAGATGACAGTTCGACGGGTCCTATTAGTTATCCATTCACTACTCCCAAACACAAGTTGACGCTAAATCTGATCTTAAAGTTCGATTGTCGTGCAATGTGAGGGTTTTCCGTTGCCCAGTAATGGTAATTGTGGATATTAAACAGTCAGTCCTGTCCTCGCAAACCGGGACTCATCGGTTCGCAAGATTTTGTTAAAGAAATCTTCTCGAACCCTTCGTAACATGAGCTCGCAAAAAGCTACTCTGAAAGAAAGGCTACGACACCGCTTCCCAGGTAATTCTGCCATGAAACTGAAAGTCAGATTATTGTTTTATTATTCCTTTCCTTCTTTAATATTCCATACAACTTAATTTAGTAGAAGTTCAATAGTACATAGCAAAAACACGTAAAAAATCACAATCTGGGTATTAGTCTTTTTTCATTAAAAGTAATTAAAACATCAATGATTATAGGGTTTATTAGTTGTTACGAGTTTTTTTTTCTTTAATTTTTCATAATAAAGTAAAATAATAGTTTTTTAAATCATTTTGGAAATTCGTGAACTATCACCTTTTTACCATTAACAGTCACGTACGGCGCAATATGCCCCCATAAGTGCTACTTTTTCATTATTATCTTGAAAGCGTAATGTCTTGGAAGGTTTTTAAGATTAGTTTGGAGCTCCAGAACCAGGCATTGGTATTTTTAATTTTATTTTGAATGTTTTGGTCTCCTGACTAAAAACAGTGATTTCAAACTTTGGGCCCAAAATGTACTTAATTATTGTTGGTTGGATGTACAGGTTTTCTTTATTGGATATCCAAATAGGCTTAATACAAAGTGTAATTACAGAAAAAAATAAAGGCCAAAAAGCAATTTTGTTGTTGTTTCTGAAGATTTCTTGAAAACACTGGAAAATCGCTAAATTTTACAAAAATAAATCATTACTCGAAAACTATCAACAATCGCTACACATATATGGGGATGTTTTGGAATGGTCTCGGTACGGGCTATCTAAAAAAAATTAATAGCGTCACCCGATTGGCTACCCTGTATGTCGCAGTAACAGAGTTTGTCCTCTTATATTTCATTATTCTTGTGTATTTGTGTAATACAGGTAGCCTTTTGTCTCTGGCGTAATATTAAGCGCAATTAGTTTTCTACAACAAATGGTACTGTATATTAATATGAATAGAATAACGTATTTAGCTGGAAACATACAATGAGGGTCATATTATGTAAAATTTACAGTGTAAAAATAATATCAACATGGCATTCTGGAGCGCCAGTGCACTGAATGTGGGAAAATGTACATGTAACGCGTAGTTAGTAGAATTAATTTTAGTCATAAAGGGAGACGTCATAAAATACAAAGCATATTAAACATAAAGCACTGGGAAGACATTAAGGGAACACAGAGTAAGCTAAAAATGCATTTAAAAAAATGTTTTTGCCTCATAGGGACTGATGAAACAAAATCTCAACGAGCTTAGAAATGTGCACTTATTTGATTTGTGCATGCATTTTGCATTTTTAGTTACGATATCAATTTTATAAGAAAAATTGAACCATAAATGTTTACGTACTGTAACTATATTGAAAAACGGATGAATTCTAGAAAAAGGAAATAAAAATAATGTAGCTATAAGAAGTTGGTTTCTTGAGTTGAAGTTTTAAGGTGGTCTCCTGTGAGTTAAAAAAATGAAAAATAAGATCAACAAATTCATAAAAAGCTAGTAAATTGCTCCAGGGTAAATAAATAAAATTAGGGGAAGGTTAGTCAAAACAGGATAGTCTGGTAAACTAAACAAGAAGCGATATCTGAAAATTTCTGGCTATAATCGACGTAAATAAAGTATGTTCAGATATAGCTAGTGGTTATCTTAATTGATTGTTAATATCTGGCGAGTTACAAGTCACTTTACAAGTGACTTCCAAAAGCAAGGGTTATGTTATTTAGTTTTGTGGATTGTTAGTCACGAATTTTGCATACAAACAAGCAAGCAAAACAAAGGTGGGTACTTTTAACGCTTTTATAAATAATTCACCGTTTTGTGATGTCTGTAGATTAATTTATGTTTTTTGAAAATTTTGAAAAACAGTTGGTGATGTGCAGTGCAGTAAAATGGGATACTAAGCAGTTGGATAGAGCTGGATCCTATCCCGTTTTGTCTAACAAAATGGATTTTAACAGTTTTAGTCTTTTTTACAGGCTTACAAAACGGAGAACAGGATGTGAAAAGTGTGCGAGAGGCGGTCGAAAAAGTTTCCAGGCTTCGAAACAAGAACGAACTGCATGTATGACAAACGACGGTTGGGTGACGCGCCAGGGCGCTGTCGACTATTGAGAACGATGGGATGAGCCATGCCCATGCAATTTTTGTCTACATTAAAATGTTTCTATTATGATATAAGTATATAAAATCTTCTGTTTTCAAGTTTGATAAATATATTTTACTTTAGTATTTTTTCACTGATATGAAAAAACTACCATTTCGTCCGGCCAGGTAGGCCAAACAAGATACTTTACTTTTGTTTACAAATTTGATTTTTTCTATATTATCCTCAAAGTATTAAGAAACAGCTACACATAAACTTGCTAAGAGGTAAACGATAACGTAACAGTTAAACAAAGAGTAGGGGTCAGTAGGATGGCGAGTTTCAAGTTAAATAATGTTACCTATCCCGTATTAGCCAACACTCCCCTAACACCATACTTAGCGATCCTACAACGCAACAATAGGGACATTTTGCACGTCGAATGCCTGACGATATGTCACGTTATCGGCTATTTGTGGCATGCGCAGTTCTCCCGAAATGACCGAATCAGCGAATTACCGATAAAGTTGTACACTCTCAACGAAAGATTACGGTACGATATTATTACGTTCGGTATTGCGAGGTCTAAAAACCACTATGCGGCAATGAGAACAGAACCGTGATGATTTTTATAGCAATAGTACTTACTTTGTGGTTTATCATTGTAGAAAAGGATCAGATTTTCTTCCATCAGTTTTTATTGGACAGTATTTTCCACTAAAAGATACAAAATTAGGCGTTTCCGCCGTTTCCGGCAACATCGCGTTAGCATCACGGAACTGAACCATGAGAGCGAAATGTCATGCTTCGATGGTCCTGCAAAACCTGTATTGTTAGGTGTTTATTTGTTTATGATCACGTCCAATATGCTGCCGATGCCTCAAAATGATATCTAGAGCTTGTTCCATTCGAAGCGTTTGCAATGCAAGGTCTATAAAAATAATAAAAAAAACACAGAAAGCCTAGAGCACGAACCTCACTTATTCTACGCTACGTCAAACAAAGTTGCATGCAAAAAGTCAAAATTGTATACTCTACATAGCGAACGTTACAATCGTTTGATGACGTCAATAGCCGTTACCGTTTTACTACTGACACTTTAGAAAGCCTCCTGCAAAATGTCCCTAATAACCACGTGTACTGCTAAATTCCTTTTAGTAACCGAACAAAAAATAATCCAAAACACAGATTAAAAGCTCCCTATTAAGGGTTCTACCACGATAAAATTACGAAAACCCGCGTCAGACTAGCATTCTGTGCTATAATCCACTGAATAACTTCGGTTTATTCTCATTAGCACACATGCGGTATCAAGGTAATTAGCTCTACTGCGCTGAATACAAAAATGAGCTCATCTTCACGTTGCATTTCGTACACGCTGGATAGAAATCCCGAGAGGAAATGGAAATGGTGAGAGCGGTATACATGGATGTTATTTGCTAATGTCTGGAAGTTATAGATGTTGTATATGCGAAAAAATCAGCACTCACTTAAGGCTGTGAAGGGCTAAGTAAAACGAAATTAGTATTTTCTAATCTACTGCGTACACAGCAAGCACAAAGATAAAGAAGTAACTAGAAATTTAAAAGGACTGCATTGGTAAAGAAATGTTTTTTTAATAGAATTGATATTATTTATATTTTTCACTTTACGCTACGATAAAATGATTACCATATTGATATTTTCATCATTTTTAGACAATTCTCAATATTAAACTCAAATAACGAATTTACAATAAAGTAAGTTGTTTACTCCTTTTCTGAAGTCACCGAATTGCAGTTTGTGTGTAAATAAATTATTTAGCATTTTTAAGGGTTTGATAACATTTATTTTTGTGGAAATTAGGTCAGCAAAGTCTGACGATGTCACACCTCAAAGAAGTAGAACAACTCGATTTTGGTAGAGATCAAAGTCAAAGGTCGAAAGTCGAACGGCTCAGCTATTCGGTCATAAGTCATTCAGATATACATAT
The DNA here is from genome assembly GCA_951848785.1 of Callosobruchus maculatus. Lineage (NCBI taxonomy): Eukaryota > Metazoa > Arthropoda > Insecta > Coleoptera > Chrysomelidae > Callosobruchus > Callosobruchus maculatus. The sequence goes on along the minus strand of CATOUR010000110.1, from coordinate 5,017,676 downwards.
GGCATGCTTGTATGCGTGTCGTTATAGTGCAAGAGATAGCAACAGGTGGTATAATCCCTATTATTTTCTTAATTTTCTACCTTTCCTTCTTTCCATTTTTTTGCATTACGATTTTGAGCCCAAATTTCTGGTGAGAGATAATAGTAAGAAATACCTACCCGGAAAATTTGCGGGAATATCTTTAATATTTTTGTGAATTGCCTATTCAAAATACAATTTTTTCTCATTTCAGAAGATATGGTTTGTTTAAAAATATCATCATAGCCACAATGTCTTAACAGACATGTTGTGAACTCGTAAAATGCATTAAGCCTGAGCTAGAGTATTGCCAACACGAATATTATCACGAGTTTTGGGAACTGTAGCTCGCCATCGTTCGCGCTTTACTGTCGGTGCAGCAGCCCGTTTAAAAATATAGGCATAACTAATTTGGATAATGGTTATAGCATATAATATAAGGTGTACCAATTATGCTTTAAAATATAACTTCTTTTTTTTATTGTCGCTTCCCGCAAAGGCTGAAACCGTAGTGTAAATAAACATATACTCGCACCACGGCTGAAACCCTACGGCGTTGCAGAAGTGCTGCCAGAGGATAAATGTCTGTGCACGTTATATTTGAAACGCTGCTGGTTGTAGCTGTTGGGAAACAAATTCTCCGGTAGCTCATTCTACAGCGTCGAAATCCTCCAAAAGAAGGAATGCTGGAGGAGACTGGTTTGGGGCGTAGGGACCTCGACCAGGTAAGGATGAATTCGCAGAGCCTCTCTACACCTCTTCCAGCTGTAGTTTCTGAAGCGTCAAGTGATAATTCAAACCAGTCAAATTAATTGTCCAACTCGTTACTTGTAATTTCAAACTATCAGGTGTAATATATACCTTTCAGTCTGAATATACAATTGACGAATTAGAAAATTAACTTGACCGTTTTGAATTATCACTTGACGCTTTAGAATCTACAGGTGGAAAAGGTGTAGTGTTCCTCATTTGGACGGCCTTCGGTGCCACTATCTGGAAGAGCTCACTCAAACATCTTCTGTGATGGAATCTGTAAAGCAGGGACGGGTTAGCCACCCCTCTTCGATGTTCCAGGCTGTGTAGGTCCTTTGTGAGGTTAGGCGTATCAATCAGTCTATTTGCTCTCTTCTGGATAGTGCCCAGAAGCCTTAGAAGGTGCTTCGGAGCGCAACCCCACACACTGTGCCTGGTAGAGCTGCAGTAGTTGCTGTTATTGTACCAAATATAATTATATATATATATGAAAAGCAGATAGAACTATTAATAAAAGTCTTCGAATCAAAAAACAGTTTGCATTGATCTTATCTCATTATCTTGAGTCAGTTATACTCTGTAGTATAAACAAGTTTAGTTTGGAACAGACATATTTTGAATCAATTATAAAACATGCAACTGATTCAATGAAAAGCTGTAATTGACTCACTCATTTAAGTTCAATGACACCTTGGCATTGAATCGACAGCGGGATATAATTGGTTACCAAATATACACTTTGCATTGGATAAAACATTGCTGCAGGTGAGGAATACTGAGCGTAAGGTCTCATTAGGGTTAAAAGCGCGAGTATATTTGATGAAACGACAGACTTTTTCTGTGTGCAGAGTGAGAAGATTGGATGCTTTATCTGGAGAAGGTTGGAATGGACCATTTTTCTCCCCTCCTTACTGAAATAGAAGCTTCGCTTCGCTTCAAATTCTCCAGCTGTATGTAACTATATTCGCAATGTTCCGATAGCAAGGTGTAACTGCAGTCGCATCGTAAACTTAGAAAGAGATAAGAGAAACTTTATGAAACACTCCAGAGAGACGGTAGCTGTTTCCTGCATTCCATTGCGCGCTCTGTTACCGGCGCTGCAGAATTGAGGCAATTTGTAGTTCTATGAGAAGTTGTAACTTTATTTCCCGACATTTTTCTGTTTAATCCTGACTCGTTTGCACGAAGACGGAGGAAAGTTTGAGCGAGCGAAAACTTCACGTTTTCGCGTTTGCTCAATTAACAGTTATTTCTAATCTGGGTGAAAGTGTGTATAGCGAAAACTAATTGGAGCATTTACTATTTTGGTCTCAAAGAAATTCGAGTCTAAAGCTATCGAGCTTTGTGTGAATTGTCACGTGTACACGATTTCCTACGATACGATGACCCGAAAGCTGTTCCTATTAGTTGAAATATCCAAAATAAATTGGCGTCAAACTTATGTCCGATAATGTTAACTTTCATATATGTTCGGACGAGAAAAAAATAACTACTTTTTACCGATATCCGCGCAATAGGTGGATTCAATAAATGTTTTATTTTTATCCCTCTTATGGATGAAAATGGAGAACAGATAAATAAATCGAAGAGTCTGGGTTTGAAACATTTTTAAAAACAGGAAGTAGCAAGTAGCGTGCCATACCTACTCTGTTACGGGAGATGAAGCTAACTGACAGACAAAAATTTTCATTATTTAAGAACGCCAAGTAATACATTTAAATCGTTGCTCAAAATCATTGGTTCTCGGCTGAGTAGAACTTGCATTCGCGAACCTAATTTTCTGGGGAAATACTTGCCTTAATTTTGAGGTACTTAAATACAAGCAAAAATTCTTGGATCATCAAATCATCATCAACTATCAAAGATATTCTCAATCGGTTAACTGTTCAACTTTGCACAGGTATTTAAGGGTCTATCGTATAGCGTGCGAAATTGAGAATCCACGAAAGTATTCCCGGTTAGCAAGGGGGCGTGGCCGTCTATTCCCTTTCTCCAGTATATGTGTCTAAAATGGTGGGAAATAAGTTCAAAAGACGAAAGATGGGGTCAAAAGGTCCAATGGACGCCTTAAAAATGAATTTCACATTTAGAAGCTCCTGACGTTATCTTTAAACTCACAGTAATCATTCAAAAACTTACAGTAATCATTCAAAAAGCAAAGTTGAAGAAGAAAGCTTTGCGCTATGTCACATCGGTGGCCTCTTTCTGATATCGTCTTATAGTTTAAAACCGAGATAATATATACAGTTGTCATGTTTGAACAAGACATAACTATTAATCGGAATTATAGACCAAAATCCTGGTGACTGAAGTAATTTTCCTTTAAATAATAGTATTTTTAAGGACGTAAGTATCAAATTTCAGAATCATTCGTAACATATGTGATTACACGACAGGTAAAAGTATATAACGAAAAAAAAACATAATGTAATAATAATAATGTTGAAAAGAAAGGAACATGTGACATACTAGGCTCATATTTCGTTCATCAAAGTATCTTCTTGAGTTATTTTTTCTAGGTGTTCATAGACTGCTGTGCTGCTATGATCGTTTATTGCACGGAATATGAAATTCTTATTGTAAAGCGTCTAGGGTGTAGCGCGCGAACTTGAGGTGTGGCGGCCTGTTCCCTTTTTCTCTAGTATGTGTGTCTAAAATAAGGAAAGGTAAGTCCAAAGATCCAAACCTAAGATCCAAAGGTCGCCATATAAATACATTTAACAGATTACCTATAAACTTACAGTAGCAATTCAAAATGCAAATTGAAGAATAAAGCTTGCGCTAGAGGAGTGCGGTGGCCTTCTTTTGATATCGTGTTTGAATGTTAAATCACAGACATTTGAAGAATGTACGATCTTGAAATGTTTCCCTTCATTACGGTGTCACATTCTAAAATTTTATATACGTAGTTTGAAAAATAAGTGAGTTTTGTTCTACATATGTATCTGTGTTTTACATGGTAAATACATATGTATAAATATGTGTATCCAGCCTCCTTAAGATATATCCTATACTGACAATGTATACTAAGTCCAGAGTAACAAGCTTATATAAAAAAGTAGGGAGGCTTATCTGCCGTTAACCATTTAAAAACTAAGTATGGGTTTAGACATGTAATTATCATTACTTTGATTGTGTACAAATCGGCAAGAACTATTTTGCGATTTATGCTGCAGTCTAGATATGAATAAATTCCAATGAAGGATATCATTCTAGATATAACCTGGATCACCGACCTTGATATAACCTGATGTAAGATTTTACTAAATCAGACTTACTCAGGATAATGGAAACCCTTTTACAAAAAAACAATTTTAAGGTACCCACACCCTGGCTCCCTTCCACTAGACTGACTGACCTCTCCTCTCTAAAAGAAAGGTACCAGAAAACGGTAATGAACTCCTAAAGTATGTAAATTTCTATTACTTTTTCGTTTTTTGCTAAATTTTCAAAAATATACCAGCATTACCCACCATGATCCCACTGCAAATATAACCAAAATTAGACATAAGTGAAAGCGTACAATAATGGGATTTTGTGTAACAGTACTTGTAGAAGCAACCTTATTATGCCACTATGCAAAAATTTTAAAATACCTATACTAGTGTATGGAAAATTGGGGCAGTTCAATAAAGAATTTCAAGGACTCCTCTCTGGTATAAACTATGAAAGTTTTTCTTTGGCTGAAAGAGGATTTTGACTAAATCATGGGTATATGTCGGGTACAAGCGATAAAAGTTTTTCCTTGGCTGATAGAGGATTTTGGGTATTTATATCTCTATAATAATAACTGACATTTATGGAGCATTGTATGTGAAACCACTACTGCTATAGGTGAATTTGAAACATCATATAAATAATTCGCTCGTATAAACGGAGTTTCAACAATACTGTGTACTGCAAAAACAAATGCAGTGATCCATTTCACAAATTCCGTCAAATCCACCTCATACAACTGCATAAATACAATATCAACAATAATGGATGCTGAATGTATTAAAAACAGGAGAGTCAATAATACAGAGTGCTCCAAAACAATCTGTGTATTATATTAAAATAATTTCTTGGAGAGGAGAATTGTTTGTATAGTATGGAAAAAGGTTTCTCGTACATTGAGCTAGCAAATTTTGATAGAAATTAATATTGAAGCTAAATTAGCAACTATTTGCAAACTATCAGTACATCTCTGGTTTCCTTTGTGCGTATTATATTTCAGAAAAAAGTTAAGTATTTTACCGAAATGTACATTTGCGGGTGAGTGTGAATTACGCAAACTATTTGGAGAACCTCACCCTTTGGGCGAAAGAAGATTTTAAATAAATCATCGGTATGAGGCATTTACTGCTGCTCTACAAGGCATAGATCCGACAACCGTTAAAGTATTCCCATGTGTGAGGATGCGCTTCGAAGCACCTCTAAAGCTCCTGGAAACTATTCAGAAGAGAGTAATTAGACTAGTCTATATGCCTAACCTCCCAAAGGACCTCCACAGCCCGGAACCTGGAACATCGAAGAAGGATAGCTGGCCTGTCCCTGTTTTGCAGATTCTATCACGAAAGATGTTCGAGAGAGCCCTTTCAGATAATAACACCAGAGACCATCCGAACGAGGAACACTAGAGAGGCTCTGCATGCTTATCCTTACAAGGTTGAGGTTCCTACTCCACGAACCAGTCTGCTACAACGTTCCTTCTTTTGGAGAACTTCGAGGCTGTGGAATGAGCTGCCGAAAATTTGTTTCGTCACGCTACAATCTGCAGCGTTTCAAATACAACGTCTACCGATACTTATCGGCTCGCAGCGCTTCTACAGCGCCATAGTTTTTCAGCCTTTGTGCAAGGCTGACCATAAAAAATCTAAAAAGTGCGCTCTTGTTCAGACACCCTTTATATATTAAGCACTTCATTGAATGTTCTCTAGAAGCTGAAGCGTTATGGGACTACTATGCTACTAGACTATGCCAGTAAGCCAATCTACTGTAACATTATTAGAGCTGGGAGGCAGAGAAATAATCAAAAGACCCCTGACAAACAAATCTATGAAAATCTCTTCAGATAGCTAGGCTGCCCTAAAAGCACTGAGGTCCAAACCGATTGGATCAAGACTATATAGTATGGAACTATATACATCTCCTCAACGAACTTGAAACAAGAAACAAAGTAGCTTTGGTTTGGGTTCCAGGTCATAGCGAAGTGGAGGGCAATTTATTTGGCCGACGCGCTCGCAAGAGAAGGAACCGAATCTGTGTTCATACGACCAGAACCATTTGAGGGCATTGCAAAAAGCACCGCTGAAGCGGCACAGAGAGGCTCCGGAAATTCTCAGAGAAAAAAGTGCACAGTCCTGGGCTGAAGGACCTTGCACTTTGGTCTGAATACACCCTCCTTCACAGACGCTCAGGAAACCTTTCAGTTCAGTTCAGTTATAGCAAGCATGGCATCAAAAGACGGCCTGCGCAGGCGATCGAATGGCTTTTCAATTCCACATCCGACGGCCTGTACAGTCCGGTGAACCTCCACATACGCTCCGATAATCCTTGAGGTGAGGATTGTACAGTACTTCCTCTGAGGATTTCCGGAGCGTCTGTGGGCCGCTTAAGAAAACCATCCAAGATTGGGCAGAGAGGAGAGCACTTCTGCACTGGCGAGGGCGAGGGCTAATGCACTCGAAGGCGTTCATACAATACCTACTCAGCCCCCCCCCCTCCAAGGTCTTAGAATGGAACAAGACTGATCTTCGCTTTCTGGTTGGTCTGCTGACGGGTCATTGTCGTCTGAGGAACCACATGCGGAAGTTGGAGCGGAGCATACTCTGTGCTCCTGTCCAGTACTGGAACGACCTAGGTTCCAGACTTTTGGACTTTCCCAACGGCAACCTCTTGACTTCAAGGAAGTCTCGCCCATCACGGCCATCGCCTTCGTTAAGAGGAGTGGATTGTACGGTGAACTCTAAATAGGTGTGAGCCACAAGAGACACAATAGAGTCGCAGTGGAAGGAGGCATATTCGCCCCACTCACTTTCAAACTAACCTAACCAACTGTAACATTATCCAGTTTTTAGAATCGTTGAGCTAGTAACATGGATACGAAACTCGTCGTACACAGATAGAAAAGATTGTTTGAAACAAAACAAAAATATTCACCCAAATAAATTTGTGCTTTGGTATAGGGCCAAGTAAATCGGTTTTTCAATGAAATAACTACTTTGTTTGACTTTCTAAAGCACATATTTGTTTCCTTGAAAAATATGGATTATTTATACCAATGTAACATATTTTTGAAGGTATCACTATAGTTTAGTAAAGCAAACAAATAATTGTTTATACGGAGTAAACGTATTGGTATATCCAGGCTACTATAGCTTTCATGGAAATGTTAGTTATTTATTGTTAAATAAATATTTTATTCAGTTATTTATAAGAGGTAGTCGACCATAGTCCACATTTCAATTAAAAAATGCATACAGTTGTCAAGATTTATGAAGTAAAAGTGTTGGACTAGTTAACTATATGTATATTCATCTGATAACAGAGCACATACACAAAAGACAGTAGTGGAATTTCAAATTTAGCATAATGGAGACATCGGGTTTATGAGTAAAAATCATAAACCAATGAAAATATTTATTTTCAACGATAACATAAATATAAATATCTCTATAATTCCAATAAAAAATAAATACTTTAAATAAAATTTCGGTCTTCTAAAAAAAATAGCACAAAAATATATGCAATTATGTGTGCAAATGATATGGAAAAATAAATAAACTAAAAATGAACAGTCTCTACTGCAGACTTAGTAATATATAATCTATATAGAAATCAAGGAAAATTATATGGATACCTATCATCTACAAATACGTAAATACAGTGTATTTCTCAAATGAAATTCTTGGTATAATGTAGAAAAATTTAATGTAAGTAATGACAATTTTGTAGTTACATAGTAATGGATAAAAAAAAAAATCAAATCTTAATGAAAATTGAATATTTTATGTTCTAAAATGTGTTTACTTATATTTTTGTTAGTAACGCCCTTCTTATCATCATTAAAAAATGTTGAATGACAAGAATATGAGTACTAACTTTTTTAGTGTCTATCTATTTATTACCTTACCTAACTAATGGTGATTAACTAAATTTTGTTTCTCCACAATGTTAAAAAAAAACAACTGCAACATACTCACATCATTTTGTGTATCCTTTGGATTATTCACATGTGAAATAATTTTTTTTCTGTCTCCTAGTGCTGGGATCAGATCCTTGATGTCACTTGTTTCCAAAGATTTCACTACTGCCAAGTTGTTAATTTTATGTTCTAAAAATTATGTTTGAATTGATGACTATAATCGATAAACGACTTGAGAATGGAAGCATATGTATAGGTATACAAACATATGTGGATTGCCCTTCCCCTGGTTATTTATGAATGGGAATTTAAGTCAACCAAAGTACACTACCTAAGTATTTTGTCATATCTTAAAAATCATAGACAGTTGCCTTCAACACTGTGGATTATATTATGTCGGTGATTATATGTATATAATAAAAAAATATTTGGTTAATATAGCCTTATCTCAATAATGAAAAATACAAATGCAAAAATCTATAGTGAATAAAACATGAAGAGAAGCTTTTTGACAAATAACACAGGGGTCAAATTAAACAAACATTTGTTTGGATTTAATCTCAAATCTATTAACTTCAACAAAATATGAGCGAGGTATGTACCACCAAAACATAATTTGTTTGAATTCCACGGCAATCTGGTTACAACAAAACAATATCCGCGCAATCTGCTTGCTTATAAATGCCTGCAATCTTAACAAGAGTGGATTTAGAGTAGGTATAAAATCTTTAGGTACTTTGGTTTGGATAATCAACAGCATACCATATATTCAATGTGCTTAGCTCGGGGCATATTCACTTCTACCTACCTTCAAAACGAGGTATCAAATGGTCTAATCCCAACTGAACTAATAATGACCTGACATCATCCATGACGAAATATAAGATGTTCAGTGCAGAACTGCAGACACCAGACTTGGTTCAGAAACTTTCAGCTTTCACAAAACTTCTATAAGTTCTATCACACTGAGCTCCGCAAATATTTCAAAATAACTTGGACAACAGCGAAATGAAAAACGCCTCACTTGTTTTGGCAATTGGCGCGAGCCCGCGAGCGTGTAGTGGTGCGCCGCGTCGTCAGCGGTTCTGTGACGACTGTGACGTGCTCCACTGTAGCCAGTGTTGCGTAATTTTAGACGCACGCGCACTTATCTTAAAATATCAATTCTATTCAATTAAACAACGGATTGTTTGTACCTAACGGTTCTTGTTATAGTCAAAAAAATTCAAGTGAAACAAATCATAGGGCTGATTGAAACAACACGATTTACTGTTATCAAATAGTAAAATGGCCATCGAAACAACAAAAGTTTCAGCAAAATAAATGTTGTTTACGTCAACAGAATAACATTCAAACAATAGATATTCTTATATTCCGATTTCAGATTTCTATCTGTGATAGATTTGTAATACAATTGAATGCCTCACGCAATTTGGTGTACAACAAATGTACTTAGTTCGTGAGACGGAATCGTAAATTCATTCACAGGTGGGCAATTGCATACAATTTGCTCCTGTAAATTGTCATCTGCACATCAGACATCTCTTTTGATTTACAACTGGACCGGAGGTAATAAATCACAGTTGGCTTTGTTCGTTGGATTTCTGACCAGAATAAATTTGAAGCTAATGACACACGCATAAACTACGTTGGCATGGCAATTTCCTATGTTTCAACGTCGGAAAATATACATAGTGCTACAAATGTTTTGATGGTTAGATTAAATAGTCGCCACTATGAATATTTGCAGTACTAACCCAATTTTGGGGTTTAAAAAATGGTGGATAATTCTTCTGATAGCTGTATTCAGCAACATTTTTTTGTTGGGTTAGTCTCAAATCTGTTTTAAAATGTTTGCCGCTCTACATATCACATTTATGTGAAAAACTTCAATCAGTTATTTTAAGTTACATATCTTTGAAATTGTGACAAGGAACTTTAAGGCAGTTTTTGCAACCCCAAAATGCTACCATAAGGGTTCAAAATATAAATCTTCTATTTTGCTTAATAACTTAGAGTCGACTGCTCAATTATTTAAAATTAATTTTATTCTAAATAGGTGGATTCAGTTTGCAACTTATTAATATACTGTTGCCTAGGTCTTAAATTTGTATCCGTGGGCGATTCCACGGCATCTAGAATTTTAAAGAAACAACTGTTAAATCCCTACAATATCGAAAGAACTCAAGAGCTACCGATGTATAAAGTTTGCTACATTTTTATTCCCTGTCAACCTGTAATTTATTTACCTTTCAAAATTTAATAGAATAATTTATTAGACGTGAGTATTCAGCTACTCTAAATTTGCAAATACTTTTCGGCTACATGGACTAAATTTTGTTTGTCTACTTTATATCATGCTACAAATTGAATAAAGCGAACCATAATACATAATCAACATCAACAATAACGCATCCTGACACGATTTCGTCGTCAGTATTGCTAGAATGACGTCGTCGAAGCTTGGTGTCTTGTTGTGCTGTAGGAAGCTGTATACACCAGTGCAACTACTGTTGCTCTACAACGCACAGATCCGACCATCGTTGGAATATTGCTCCTATGTGTGGCAATGCGCTCCGAAGCACTATTTAAAGCTTCTGGACAATATCCAGAAGGGAGCAATTAGACTAATCGGTAAGCCTAACCAGCCTAGAATATCGAAGAAGGGTGGCAGACCTGTCCCTGTTCTACAGATTCTATCACAGAAGATGTTTGAGTGAGCTCCCCCAGGTAATTATTATTATTTATTTATTTATTTAATACACCACCAACAGTGTTAACCAATTACCAAGTAATAACACAGAAAGGACGTCCGAACGAGGAATTTATTTTCCGACGGCTACAGCGTTTCAAATCTAACATGCACAGGCACTTATCCTCTCGCAGCACTTCTATAGCGCCAGAGGCTTTCAGCCTTTTCGGTTTCTGTTCTACCCGTGTGGGGGCGGGTCTCCCATCGTATATCCTGCGTGTCGTAAAAAGCGACTAAAAAAGGAACCGAACTACTGTCGGTATAAACAGTAACCCTCTTCTCAACCAACAGCTTTGGGTGGAGGAGTTGAGAAGAGTTAGGACACCTTCTTGTCCTTGGGGTGAGAAATTGTCCCTAAAGGTGGATGAACCGGTAGATAGATCTGGTCAACAGCATAAGGATGCAGAAAGCAAATGGGAAACTACTGCATTAAAGATCTTTAAGATATCCCAAGAGAAACTCGTAAAATGAGTAATGCATTTTACGAGTTCACAACATGTCTGTTAAGACATTTTGACTATGATGGGGACCATAAAAAATTTATTCTTAATTTTCTTATGCACAAATTGGTTCAAATCTCTCAACTGCTGACGCTAGGTCTTTTCAAGACATGCAATAAGGTATCCCCAGGTCTGACTAATTAGCCTTAACATCTAAAAGTCAAGATGGACCTAACCATGGTTATTTATATAAAGACACTAGAAATCCGTTAATTTCTGGATGTAATTCAATAGGAAGTCACGCTGTTATTTCTAAAGGTGTTATGCAGTCAACCGTACTTACAGATCAATGTTATACTAAGAAACTTGACATTTAATTTTTCATAATAAAATATTGTTCTCAAAATATGTGTTGGCTCTGTATGTTCGAAACGAGAAGAGTTTTCAAAAACAAAAGATAGAATAGATTAAGAATGGATCAACCGAAATTTACTTTTATGTTTCCAGTGATCCTGTTTTTGAACTTGGAGCAACAGAACCAACTAGAGAAGTATGTGTGGTAATATTTCTATGGCATTGAAAATGGACGAGATAATTTTATGAAAATCGAAAGCTCGTTACTGTTACTAAGCAACTTTTATAACTCTATATTTATATGTTTATCTTCGTAAAACTAGGAATAAATTTGCCAGGTTGCATTTCAGCCCTGGACGAAATAAATTCGACCAAGATGTGTTTTTGATTTTGGCTAATTTACCATTGGGGATTTTTATCTTCTACTCAACATATAGTCGTAAACTAGCACATAAATAAACCAACCTACTAACCTTTGTACCATCAACCTACAGGGCGAGTCAAGCTCAACGCCTCGGACTCTTGTGACCAAACCACTTTTCGAAAAATCGACTTTGCGAATGTATGCAGGTCGAGTTGGACTACATTTTAAAAATAACGACTTTTACACAGGATGTCTAATAAAAGCATGACATATCAAAGTTATGTTTTTTTGTTTATATTTCATGGCCTGCTAGTTTGTTTATAGGTAGGGAAATTGAAAAACACGGATTTAATTGAAATCTCGAAATTTAATAAAACCTACCATAGATTGATATTCACAACCTGATATAATTAAAAAGCCTATCAAATTGCACATTTGATCATATAAAAAAAATTAAGCATTCCCCTTTGAAAAAGTCAAGTTACCCTTGATTGAAGTTTCCTTAATTTATCTACCGATTTCTCCAAGTACAAATTTGATTCGAACTCGACCGTCCAACATAAGCTGACTCATTTCATGCTTAGTAACACGGCAAAGTCACAGCCCTCTAAGATTATAGCTGCGATATTCAATTTTTTTCTTACATCTACTTATACCCAAATTGTGATTTGCACCTAAACGCTTAAAGTTCCATATGTGATACTTAAAGTCACACTGAAATGCAACCGGGAATCTAAATATACAATAATATACAGGGTATTCCATTTAAACAAAAAAACATAACCTTGATATGTCACGCTTTTGTTAGACACCCTGTATAAAAGTCATTATTTTTTAAATGTAGTCCAACTCGACCTACATACACCCACAAAGTCGATTTTTCGAAAAGTGGTATCGTTTGGTCACAAGAGTCCGAGGCTTTGAGCTTGACTCACCCTATATAGAATAAGAAATGATTCCGCATGTACGTCATTTGCGTCAATCGAAAGTTCGAATTAGAAAATTTCAGCACTCGGATTGGTGGGATAATTTGGCAATGCTTCCTCGTGCAAACTTGTTTATGCTCCTTGAAATACCATTTTTTATTATTAATATTCTGTTGGTTTCAAGAATAGGACGACAGGTTATCAATTCATGCAAACTGTCTAGGCAATCTACTTGGGTGCACCTTTGTTTTCGTCCTGTTTTAAACGGAAAAGTCATCATGCACTATAAATTCCCTAGATTACTCTTCCTATTTATTTCCTGACCTGTAACCTTTCCCAACTGGAATTACGTATGCAATATCGTTCTGCGGGTTCGATTAATAGAAATCCCTGTACGCACAGGACAATTCGACCGCACGGAAAACGATAAAACTGACTATATTAGTTTTTCCGCGCCAGGTGCTACGCTAGACTATTTTTGTCAGTTGCTACGCTTGTTTTTTGAAGCAGCATGCTTTAATCAATGATCGAGGACACAGTTTTGTATAAATTTATATTTACTGGGCTGTGAAATTACACCCGGTTGAAAATGGGCTGTGCTGTCTATACACCGGATAATGAGAACCCGATACCAATTTTCTCGATATCAGAACTGGAAGTGGTGTAAAAATAGTTATAAGGTGCAGTGTAGTTATTGGGATTAGCCTCTGGCCTACATTACTGCGATACCATCTCCGAGAAGTATTACCTACAAGTTCAACGCCGTTTGCACCAGTCATTCCGAAAAAGCTCCCGGATCTATGGAAAAACAATTCATGGTTTCTGTACCATGATATAATACACCAGCTGGTACTTAGTTGCTTGTTCGTGAATTTTCAGGCAAAAACAGTTCCTACCCCAGCATCCATATTCACCAGACATAGCTGCGAATGAAATGTCCTTATTTCTAAAAATAAAATTAATTTTAAAAGGGCGGTCATCTTACATGCATAGACATATTGTCAAAATTAGTAAAGCGGTTACTGAAATTATGCTGTTAGCAAAATAGCAACAGACACAGACAGACAGACTAACAATCTGACAGAGAGGCGGACCAATGGAAATGTACGGGGCTTAATATAATTCGACGTATTCCTCTCAGGGCGTGATAGAAGAGATGAATGCAAAAGATTTTACTTAATACAGGGTGTCCATTTAGTGTGTAATTCTTCGATACCTCGCAAGGTTTACCTGATGGAAAAAATGTCAAATACAAAAGTAATTTGGTTACTTAAGACGCATATTCTAAAAATATTTTGAAATATACAGGCTGTTGGGGAAAGTAGGATAGTGATCAACTTATTTTTTTGATATAGAACTATACCTTTTTTCTTCAAATTCTTCTAATTTCCATCATTGATCTCTATTTAACCCTAAAATATTTTTGGGATCGGTTGCGACGTTGCCATTTATTTTCTATTAACTTCCGGATTTGCAAGGTCGCAAGTAATACGTTCAAATTGATATATTCCTTTAACTTTTCTCAATAATATTATATAGCCAGTTACTTGGATATTAAGCGGATACTATTTTGGATGTTACCAGCAATTTGTATCTACAGGGTGTTTTTGGGAGAATTTCAAATTACGGCAATTTGAAGGTCATTTTACTTTGTTTCTTTGAATGTAACACCCTGTATGTTCTATTTTAAATCGAAATATCTACTAATACCCTATCTCGTCCTGTAATTTTTTTTTTCGCGTTTGCGACGTTGCCAAGTTGTAAATTATTTTTCCAGTTTTAAGTTTTAAACAAATATCCCCAATTTTAATTTATTTTAAATAGAATCCTCTACTTATTTTTATTGCAATGAATTGTATATGTCGAATTTAGTAATATCTGACAATTCCAAAATTTTGTTTCTATTAATTACTGAGATATGGCAAAATCACTTTTTCAGTAAACAGTACCGGAACACTTAAATATTTCCAAAACTGCTACAGCTGGAACTGTGAAATTCAATACTTGGCGGTTTTTGAACATACAGAATTCAAAAATGGTAACATCAGTATTGTCATATTTACCACTTCCACGTTAGACTTCATAGATAGGGGATTGCATTCAAAATTATGATGTAAAATTGATAAATCTCACAACGCCGATGTTAGCGTTTTTAAATTCTGTATGTTCAAAAACCCCAAAGTATTGAATTTCACCACTCCAGCTGTGGCAGTTTTGGAAATATTTAAGCGTTCCGGTACTGTTTACTGAAAAAGCGGTGTTGCTGTATCTCAGTAAGTAATAGAAACAAAATTTTGAAATTGTGAGATCTTACTAAATTTGACATGCGCAATTCATTGCAATAAAAATTAGCAGAGGATACTATTTGAAATAAATTAAAATCGGGGATATCCCTTCATACGTGTGTACGTCTTCGGTCAGAAATACTTGTAGTAGATCTTATTTTCTTAAATATACGAATACAAGTGAACCGATGCTTTAAGGCAAACAACTTTAAAAAAGTTGTCAGCTAATTCTCAGAGCACCCTGGCGTTGTCTCATTATAACTCCTAAGCCGACCAAACTTTCTTCAAGAAAGGTTCCGATACTTATTAGCTTAACCATCGTCGTTTACAGCAAACTTTAAAGCTTTGGAGCTGCCAGAAATTCAAATCGCTTTAACGGGTGCCATCAAATTGCTATAAGGAAGTTTTCCTCAATTTGTAAATATTTCGATATACGACTATGATACTTATTATTCAATGCATCATCATCAATCACAATCTTACTAAGTACTAGAAAGTATGACTAACTAAATGAACAGAGCTTCTTTTCTAGAAATCTACATTTGGATTAAAGAGCATAATACATAAAAATGGTGTCAAGTTGATTGACTCAGTACTTCCCACATATAATGATGATACCATTTTGTTCTTTCCCATTGCATGAAGCTATAGTCTAAAATCCCCTTGCAACTAAATTATCGCCCATCCGCAAGCAAAAATAACATCCAACACGAAAACCCTCGTAAATAGTTTCTCGCGTCTCCCAACTTAGGAACTAGGGCGCCACAGCTTTTTTTCTGTATGCTTGAACTGGACGATGCGAAACGATCAAGAGCCTCCAACCCGTCTAAAAACAAAGTTTGAGCTGATTTTATATTTTTGGTTTTTTGATTATTGCTGCGGCGCCAGTGACACGGTTTTTCAAAGACAGAGTCGTTTTCCATTCTCGCAACGGCAATAAATTCTGTGTCAAAATTTTATTAAAAGCAGTTCAATAATTTTCGCTTTACGCAATACACATAGAACGAAACAAAGCAAAACGCGTATGTACAGGTCACAAAATTGGTTTCTGTAATAGGCAAGCCAATGTTCGGATGGACCTAAGAAAGTGTAATCTGCCGCTAGGTATTTTTTCTACAGGTCAATAGACGGACTATTATGAATATAAAAAATTTTTCAGTTTTACAACCCCCACCCACCAACCGCCCCGATCAATTTTACCCCACCTGAAAAACAAATGATCAGGAACCCGTAAAACGCCTAAAAACAAAGTTTGACCTGATTTCATATTTCAAGTTTTTTTATTATTGCTGCGCCACCACTGAGAATATTTTTCCAAGACATGCGCGTTTTCCATCCTCGCTGCGGTAGTAATACTGTGTCAAAATTTCATTAAAATCAATTCAATAATTCTTGCGTTACGCAATATAGAACGATCTAAAACAATATTCGTATGTATATGTTACGGTTAGAGTGTTTACTTTGATAGTTTATATACTAGCTGTATAGTATTTTAGGAAGCGGGTAATCGTTGCCGATTTGTTAGGAAACCGGAAATCATTTCCGCTCAGACACGTGTGCTTGACCGTTTCGATAAAGACGTAATTGCCGGCACGCAAAATAATCATCGAACGGACATTTTACGATTTTATTAAGATTTTAACTTTTAACAGTAAACTGTGTAATGTTTTTCGTAAATTTCTGTGTCTGTATAACGTGCTTCATGCATGACATGTGTTGTTACTTGCTCTTTTGGCTTGTTTTATAACATCTTCCAGCAACATCCTCACAAACTTTTCCCTGAAGAAGGGATCAAATGATCCCGAAAGCTTGGAAATAGAGTTTTAAGAGTACACTTCGCTGTTTATTTGCCACTACCCAGCCATCTAGCTTGAGTTTTGTTTCCTGGCTGGATAGTATACAAACTATGAAATTTCTCATTTTGATGGAAACTCATATTTCAACTAAAATAGCTATGAATATTGGTTGGTTTGTATACTAGCCAGCTAGTTTATAAACTATACAAGATATGTCGCTAAAGTATTATACCACAAAGATAACACACATATTAACCAGTGTTTCTGGTCAGTTTACAAACTATACACATCATTTGGATCAAGTATGCACCTAATATCTCTAATCTAATAACCAACACGTTGGTTAGTATGTAAACTAACCAATCCTCATTGGTTATTATGTAAACTAACTAATTTTCTTTGGTCAATTTAACAGAAAAGTGAGGTTATGTTTATGGCAAGTGCAAGTGTGACGTGTTGGTATTGTTTACTGTCGTGCCTTGTGAAATTTTTTTAAGAACAGGTATCTAGTTACGAAAAATGGATCAGCAACAGCAATTTGAAAGGTTACTATTAGAATGTTACGAGAAAAAGTCCCAAAATTCAAAATTAATGAACGACAGTAATGTACTTCTGCAACATATAAAGAGAATACGCGAACAAGGACCTAACACTAATAACAAGATTGATTATCATGCAATGAATACTTATGATTTACAGAGAATCGAATCATCTTATGTAATCTTATATAAAAGATCTGGAAAGATTATTTTACGTTTGAGTTAAACATATGATGCCATTAAAGCTGCCCAGGGTCTAGAGATTTATTTTATATGAATATTTTGTTACACAAATAGTATTTCCGTTTGTCTTACTTACTTTTAGGTAATTATAGCAATTGTATGTTATATCTATGAATAAACTTTACTTTTGATTAAAAATTGTTTTTCTAAACTAAAGTAACCAAGGAGGATTGGTTAGTTTACATACTAACCAACGAGTTGGATATTATGTAGTACTAGAGATATTAGGTGCATACTTTATCCAAATGATGTGGATAGTTTGTAAACTGACCAGAAACACTGGTTAAGATGTGTGATATCTTTGTGGTATAATACTTTAGCGGCATATCTTGTATAGTTTATAAACTAGCTGGATAGTATACAAACCAACCAATATTCATAGCTATTTTAGTAGAGATATGATTTTCCATAAAAATAACGAGACATTTGGATAGTTTGTATACTATCCAGCTAGTATATAAACCATCAAAGTAAATCTTTAACCGTAACATATACATCACAAATTCTAAAGTCCCTTGGTTTTTATAATAAGCAAGGCAATGTTCGGATGTACGTAAAAAGTGTATTATGCTGCTGGGTTTTTCATTCAATTATCGATGGGCAACCCATTATGAGTACAACAAATTTTTCAGTTTGACAACCCCCCACCCTCCAACCACCCCAAATTCACTCTCACCCAAAAAAACGTAGGAAATGATCAGAAACCCCTAAAACGCCTAAACCCAAAGTTTGAGAAGTTTTTATATTTTTAGTTATTTTATTATTGCCGCGCCGCCACTGACCCGATTTTTCCAAAACATACGCGTTTTCCATCCTCGCCTTGGGAGTAATACTATTTCAAAATTTCATTAAAATCAATTGAACAGTTTTCGCGTTACGCGATATCGAACGATCTAAAACAATACTCGTATGTATACATCACAGATTCTAACCCCCCATCACCCAACCACCCCAAATTCACCCCCCACCCAGAAAAAGTAGAAAATGATCAGGAATTGGTTGACATATACATTAGTGTAATCGGATTGAAGATTATCAAAATAAGGTATTATTTTCATTACTTGAAATATTATCGTAAGAAAGGTTCCAAATTTAAGACATTTCATTTCATAAACACCTCCAAGCGATATTCAAAATATCTTGCACATCTCAGTCAATGTAGAGATCATCTATAGGACGGGGCTGCGTAATTTAAAGTTTATATTTCAAATGTCCCCATAAAAACAGTCGAAGAAATATTTTTATATATTGCCTGTAGGTTGTTATGGAACAAAATAGCGCCCATTTAGAACCTTTCTTACGATAATATTTCAGGTAATCACATTGATAATCACCATATTTTTCATTAACTTCGATAATGGTTAATCAATCTTCAATACGATTACACGGTTATATTTGTTAATGAATTCCCATCAAAATGGTGTATCACAAGTATGGTGGTCCAATAATGATTTTGAAGCAGGGGTTGCTGGGGGTAAGGGCGATGGCACAATAATGGCGTAAACGGTGAAAGAGTTCCCGCCGTGACACCTCGATTTCTATTTTTTGTATCATTACAGAGATAAGGTGGATAGGGTAGCAAATTTTAGCTGGGACAAATTGTATACATATATATTGACGTTAATGTAAGTAATTTATGTTCTTTGAAATATGCTCTACATGTTTGTATCAACTACAGGTTTTGGTATAAAAATAAAACGTACTATTCTTTCTTGTGAATTTTAGAAACTCCTAAACCTCAAAATTCCGAAATCTCAAACGATATACAAATTTTTTTTTGATTTTCCCAATACATTAGTGACGATATATGGAATTAAAAAAAATAATTATCTACCCTCGTGTATTGGTTTTTGGGTTGTATCTAACGCAAATACAAAATATGAACATGTAATGTTTTGTCAAATCCTACTCTTTCTGTATTTTAAATTTTATTAAAGTAACGTTTTTCGACCCATTATGCTATGAATCATAATAACTCATAATTAACAGTTCGTTACAAAATTATTTTGGATTTTGGTTAAATATTTCTAAAAAAAATATAAGCATCAGCAGCAATTATAAATTTAAGCAACATAGGGATCTACAAATCTTGATGACAATAGTGCTAATCTGATTACAAATGATTTTGTATTTGCATGATATACTGTTAATCTAATACGAAAACGGTTTGCAGCTCAGCAATTCTTGCTTGTGTAATGCAGGGTTTTCTTCATCAGATATTTCGTAAAAATACCAAAAACTAATTACTGAAATAATACTTAAAACTGTATAAGGTAGATGAGGGCGATATAGGTATTGCTACTGCTGCTTTACCTCTGAACCTTAGTTTCACACTACTTTTGAAGCACCTTGTATGAAATTTATGTTTCAAGATTATAATCAAAATCCTAAATCAAGGTGCAAAAGGTTTTTTCTTGCTGAATGCTCAATAAGTTAGTAATTGATAAACATGGACCGCAGAATCTGGGTTCACCTTAATTTCGAAAGCCGAAGGTTATATAAGTAATAAAACTATTTTTATTAGCCACAGATGTTGGTTAGTTACAGTAGTGGTATCCAACATAAATCACTGGAGACGCTACTCTTTATTAGATTTCAGACGCTCGTATATAATGAACAGCTTTACGCAGAATAAACATCTATATACACCTATGTATGAATATATATATATATATGTATGTATATATGTGCAGCAATTTTGATACTCATTTGGGTTTTCAGTCATAGTGACAGTAATAATAGTTGTCGATTTTAGATCAAAAATTTCAATGCATATACAGGGTTTGATATAGGTACTCGATGTATTCCTGTAGAGAAAATGGTAGAAGAGCTAAAATGCAAAAAATTTTGCTGAATATATATTATATGGACAAAAATCAATAGTGAAAATCCATAGATCTTCTCGGGTTTTTAAGCCGTCGTCTGTTGGAACTTCTTCCTAACGTTTCGCCAGCAAGTAACTAGCATCTTCAGAGATCGGTGTTTTCGGATCGAAATCTGCCTGACAACTGACTGTACCCTCGGGCGCAGGTCATACTTATACTGACCGTTGTTTGTTAATCGCTTCAAGGAACTTGCCTGGACACGCGGTTGTTTGTCATTCATTCTGTTTTTCAAAACAGGATGCCATATTTTATTCAGGTTCAGTGACTCTTCTCTTCTGTTGAAATTATATGGGTGTTTATGAATTTCTATTGCCTCCCTGACTAAGCGTGAGTGGTAACTATTCGTGGCAACTAATAATCTTGTATCCTTGAATTGAATTTCATGCCCCTCTGCCCCTCTTGTTCTAATGCGTGTTCTGCTACCGCTGATCTTTCTGTCTGTCCTAGTCTGCAGGCCCTCTTATGTTCGGTTATTCTCGTGTTCAAGGAGCTCTTAGTTGTTCCTACGTATACCATTCCACAGGAACGTGGTATTTCGTATACCCCTGTCGATGTTTTCGGATCTCTCTTGTCTTTCACTGATCTGAGTAAATTCTTAATTTTCTGCGTGAGCTTGAAAACTGTTTTTATTTGATGTTTTCTCAGTATCCGGGCAACCCTATCGGTGACACTTTTGATGTATGGAAGGTACGCTTTTTCTGTGGCCGGTTCATCTTTCTTAGTTCTTTTTGGATTCACTGCTTTCCTGATTTCGCTCTTGCAGTGGCCATTTGTCATCAAAACCTATTTTAGGTGTTCCTGTTCTACTATGTATTCTGGTGCACAAATACGCTTCGTCCGTTCTGACAGGGTCTTGATTATTCCTGTTTTTTGAGTAGGGTGGTGATTTGGGAGTTTGTGTAAGTACCTATCTGTGTGAGTAGGTTTTCTGTACACTCCATGGTGAACTTGATGTTGGGATGCTGCGAGTTCAAATGTTCGAGGAACAGTTTGAGTTTCTCTTCGGCATGTTTTCACACTACAAATGTGTCAACTACGTATCTGTACCACACTGAAGGTTTGTATTTAGCGTTATTCATGGCCCGTTTCTCGAAGTTTTCCATGTATGTAGAAGTTCGCGATAACCGGACTAAGCGGACTACCCATAGCTACACCTTCCGTTTGTTCGTAATATTGGCCATTCTATAAGAAATGGCTTCCTACTAGCCATACTCTAAACAGGTCCAGTATGTCGCCTGGAAAAATGTTCTTAAGCAGGTTCAAAGATTCTTCAAGTGGTACGCTAGTGAATAGGGAAACTACGTCAAAGCTCACCAGGATGTCTTCCGGTCCAAGTTGTATTTCCTGGATTTTCTGGGCAAAGTGCGTCGACTCCTTGATATAAGTGTCTGTCTTCCCGGTGTGTGGCTGTAACTGTGTCGCTAGATACTTGGCTAGCTTATCTTCCCTTATCTGCAGGCAAAATTATAATGTCTTCGTCAGCATTCAGTGTCTTTAGTGCCCGTCGTTCCTTCAGTGATAAGTTGCTGGTAGGCGGCTTCGCTTTTTTCAGTATGGTAGCTACCTCAAGTCTTATTTCTTTCGCTTGATCCGCCGGAAGGCATCTGACAGCAGCTTCTGTGTTAGATATGATCTATTCGACTGGTACGTCTTTCGGTGTGACTGCAAAATTCTCACCTTTCGCTAACACTGCAGTTTCGTCTGGGGTGAGCACACGGTCTGTAAGACTGACCACTGTCCTTGCTGTGTCTACCTCCGAAGCCATCGGCTTGTTATTCTAGCATCTGTCAGACGTTCTTGAGTCTTCGAGTTTTGAGATTGTTCAATTTTAACGAAATTCTAGTAATTACCCAAAATCTGGCATTTGCGTCTAAACAAAAAAAAATGTTGACTAATTTTAGTTTAATACGGTTACACTAATTCAATAACACAATAAATAGGTGAAAAGGTACGATACGAAAGAAAACAGGTATTGAGGAAAACGAAATAATTCTCATTTCAACATAATCATATCTAGCTCAAAATATTACCAAGAGACTGCGTGGACAAACCACTAGGAATACTTGACCTTGACCAGGAGCATAGCCAGGATTTAAATTCGGGGAACTGAGACTAGTGGTTGGGTCATCGACCACCCATTATCCTGATGGTAATAAATATTTTTCGTAATACATCATAAAGATAGTGAAAATAATTCGAGCGGGCTGAAGCACATCAAGCCCCTCCGGTTATACAGGGTGTCAAGCCTCTTTGGTGTTTGGTGAACATGCGGCCAAAATTTAAAGTGTGAGCCGTGAACCATTTTGAGAATATTTGTTCTTCGATGAGTTTTGAAAAACCGCTCCATTTTAAGACACAGGATGAACAGGATGAAAAAATTGCGACAGCTACATTTTATTCAAAAATCACATGATAAGTGCTGCTCAATCCACTGTAAACATCAAAACGGCTTCCACCAGCTGGGATACAAGCAGCCAATTTTCTTGTCAGTGATTGTCGAACTCTTTCAAATATTTTGAATGAAGTTACATTCAGGAATTATGGTGCATCACCCCATTTTAGTTTTGTTGCTCGTGAATATTTAGTAGCAACATACGAAGATCACCGAACTGGATAGGTGGGGTACACAGGATCGCCTGCTTAAACTCATAGATTAAAATCACTCATTTGCGCTGCTCCACTGGAAATTTTGGACGACTTGCAAAATCGCATAATTGCTGGATGTAACTCATTCAAAACGGACCTATTGTGTTTGAAAGAGTTTGGCAATCACCATCAGTGTCTTCTCATCAGAGGATTGCCTGCTTGTATCCAAGCTGGTGGAAGCCAGTATCAACCTTTTGTTGTAGATTGAGCAACTCATTACATGATTTTCGATAATGAAATGCAGAAGTCGCAATTTTTTTCATTATGCGTCTTTGGAATGGAGTGGTTTCTGTAAACTCATCAAAAAACAAAATAATTTCTAATGGTTCAAAGCATCACACTTTAGACTTTTGCCCCATGTTCATCAAACACCCTGAATAACCAGATGGACCCCTTTAAATTATCTTCGCTATCATTATGATGCACTACCCCCTCCTGAAAAATATTCATCGCCATAGGGATAATAGGTGGTCGAGGACCCAACCTATCTCTAAGCAGTATTTTGAGATAGATAGTATTCTGCTGAAACGAAAACGTAAATGAGAATCATTTTATTTTTCTCAATATCTGTTTTTTCTCTGAAGTATCGTAATTTTTCAAATATTTTTTATTATTTACACAAAAATGCCAGATTTTGTGTAATTATTTCCAATAATTTCCTTTAGAATTAAAAAATCTCAAAAACTATTGATTTGTGTCCATACATATATTAAGCAAAATTTGTTGCATATTAGCTCTTCTATCATGTCCCGACAGGAATACGTGGAATTACATGAAACCCTGTATGTCATTAGAAGCGAAATATTTCCTATTGATGGTCATATTCTTAAGAGCAAAGACAGACAATGGGACTACGGATAATCGTCATGGGAAGACGAAGTAGGCCACTTTTAACGCTTCTTCGTCATTCACACAGAACCAATACTACAAACCCTCGTGGTCTCCTAAAAACCTCTTTTTTGGAACTTACAAGAATTTGAGATAAATAGCGAGACTAATGGCTGGATCATGATTATGAAAAACAAATTCACTCTGTTTGTATATTATAGGCTGTACATATTGTACAATAAAAATGTTTGCTGCTTAATAGGCTCTTTGAAACCCTAAAATAGTTATTTACATTTTTTTTCATCTAATAATCTACTATTTCCACCTAAAATCCTTTTATTGACGTGTAAAAAATCGGCTTCATAAAATTTTCACAACCATTCTAAATCTAAATATAAAACAGTTTTATTTATATCTAGAAATAGTTCGAAGAATACACTGTACCACTCCCAGTACACCAGCACAAAAATAAACCCTCACATCATGATGTCGAACGACACTAAAGCTGTAAAAAAGGTAAAACACGCGCGAAACATCGAAAACCTTTTTCCATTAGATTAGAGCACCCTAATTAAGACCCTCCTTAAAATCGCCTCGTCAAGCTATATCACCGCGCCTAGCGTGTTTCCATTTAATTACAAAATTGAAAGTTTGTACAATCCGGCTTACGAAGTAAAACTTGGAAAATTGTTTTTCTGACGCAACCCTATAGCAATTGCTTTACCTGAAAAGGCTCTGTGCAGAATTCACAGAGATCTGCAAACCAAGCTCAAAAGAGCGGGGGTCGCGTGGATCCGTAGTCTAGAATATTCAAGATCAAAGATACACGTTACTAGTACTAGTCTAAGATCCGAATATAAAACGACCTTCACCGAACTGGTTAATGGATGAAAAGCATTTTGTATTAAATTTTATATGTTAAAAAACATCGCGAGTGGGTTGGCTGAAAAATTTCAGTCCAGGATTTGATTAATTAAATATTGAAAAATTAATTTTTTTAAACATTTCACGGGTTTGGTTATTTAATAGACAAATCACATACCAATCGAAAGTATGAAGCCCATAGAATATGCAAACGTTAGGTTGGCTACGTTTTTCCCGTCCCAACTATAGGGTAGGCAGGTATAAACAGATAAATCAATAACAGTATTTTGCACCGGTGTGGTTAATGCTTGAAACTTATATCAAAATAAAGATAATTTTATTGCAAACACGTCGATATGAGGTTGTCTGCAAAAAATCAAACTGGAATTCCGGTAGTCGAATTTTAAAGATCAAAATATTGCTGCCAGTGAATACGTGCGCCAGAGAGGTCCGAGCGAACTATCCCGTGTACTAACAAAGGACGCAGCATAGCAGCTGCGTGTAGCTCGGCCATTGAATGAAAGGGAGTGCGCATGTCATGAGTCCGTGAAATTGAAATGATTTATTTGAATGAAACATAATCAAAAATGTATAAATTTATGAATCTTCCATGTCATTATTTCACAATTAAAAAAATTTAAAACATGTATTTACTAAGATAGTTTTGAAGGTTAAATTATTACGCACTTACCGTATTCTCACCAAGAAAGTTACTAAACTCTTCATTATATTTTTTACCCAAAGCAGTAACTTTTTTGTAGCACGTGGTATGATAACCTACAAAATCGAGTGATGCATTGGTTAACTCAACGCCACTGTATTTAAAATTTTTCTTTTTACGAGAATTTAAATTCAATTCAGTTTTTTATACGTTTCATCGTTAAAATCAAGAGCATCATCGTCCGAATGGCAAGAAAAACACTTTTTAGCCACTTTTTATCACAATTTAATGTTTATAAATAACAACAATCAGTATAGTAGTAGTAGCACGCTTTTACAATTCAGAAGAATGAGGCAAACTGTTCCAATACAATGATGTACAGCATTTACGAGTGTATCGCTATCCTTTTCAATCACGGACACATGGCATGCGCACTCTCTTTCATTCAAAGGCCGAATGACACGTAGCTGCTATGCTGCGTCCTTTGCTAATACACGGGATAGTTCGCTCGGACCTCTTTGGCGCACGTATTCACTGGCAGCAATATTTTGATCTTTAAAATTCGACAACGGGAATTCCAGACTGATTTTTTGCAGATAACCCTATATCAACGTGTTTGCAATAAAATTATCTTTATTTTGATATAAGTTTAATGCATTAACCACACCGGTGCAAATTACGATTATTGATTTACCTGTTTATACCTGCCTACCCTATAGTTGGGAGGGGAAAAAAGTAGTCAACCTAACGTTTGCATATTCTATGGGCTTCATACTATCGATTGGTATGTGATTTGTCTATTAACCAAACCAGTGAAATGTTTAAAGAAAATTAATTTTTCAATATTTAGTTAATCATATCCTGGACTGAAATTTTTCAGCCAACCCACTCCGATATGTTTTTTAACACATTAAATTTAATATAAAATGCTTTTCATCCATTAACCAGTTCGTTGAAGGTCGTTTTATATTCGGATCTTCTACTATACGTTAGTGGCAAAACTGCTTCAGAGTGCACGATTTCCGACTGGATTTGGTACCATAATTCCTCTGAATAGTATCAATAAATAAATTCCTTGAGTCTTTTAACTTAGCTTAAAGTGGGTCATCTAAATGCAAAACCCGATAAGTACACAGAAACAATCAAATAAAGCCTTATTATGCGTGAAAATAATACGAAAACGAGACTCTGATAATCTGCGATGCTTTATGATGTTACCGCCGTATCTGCCGTATCAATTATCCGGGCCATGGGGGCAAAGCATTTTTTTTTCTTTGTAAGGAATCTTTACCCTTCCTAAGGGACCCCAAACAAATTTTTATACGGGGCCCCGCGAAGGCACGCTACGTTTCTGCTGCCTTGTGAATTCCAATGGTTTTGCTGCGAAACCACATTTTCAAAAATTATAGAATTCGACTATATTTTCGCCAATTCATAATATAATTTGATAAAGTATGATCATCTTATAATAAAAAAACTCAAAATTGACTTACAGTACACTAATTATCTCAAAAACAGATATTTCCAACACTTTGCAAACGTTTCACGTGTCAGACTATGCAAAGCAGAAATATAACTAACTACAGGTTATCGACAAGCTTTAAGAAATAACTTGCTGTCACTAAGAGCTACATAATAACCCCGTGGTTTGATACCATGATCACTGGGATGCGAGAAATACATTTTTTGAAAGGTGGTTTCAAGGTGAAACCACTGGGGACAAAAGGGTTATGACATGCATTATTAAAACCTGGAAAATGCGTGGGAACTATCGCGTGACTCAGTTATACTGCATTCTCCCACTGATAGCGATAATTTGTTGATCAATAAGTGAGTAACATTCTGTTGTTTAGTTTGGTGTGCATCGGTGATCGTAGTGGTCGTATTAGTTATCAAAATTTTTACTAAGTGAACCCTGATAATGGCTTGGGATAAATTAAAGTCTTTAAAGTTGATTATGCTAGTACAAAAGGAGCCATGTATATGGCATCCTCTGTATCGACATGATAATTCGTTGACTAACGAAGCCTGGGCCAGGATACTAGTAAACAGTCACTTTGTTAGGTATTCGGCGAAAGCTTTGAAGATAAAATGGTATGCTCTGCTAAGAAAATACAAAACGTGTTTGGAAACTAGAGCAACCTCATGGTTTGCTTTTGACATGATGGACAGCTTCCTGGGTGCAATATATCAAAGAGGGCCAGCAATGAGTACTGAGGTGAGCCAAGACAGTACAGTAAAGTGCTTTTATTAATTTTTTTGTAGCGCATTTTTTTAAAGTTAGTAGAACAACGAGCGCAGAGATCCTTTTTTGGTGTTTGTGTTAGTTTTAGTTAATACTGTTCAATGGAAAGGCGTTTCTTATGTTCTTGAAAGAGCCATAATTTTGGATTGTTAACCTTTCACTTCCCAAACCGCTAGGTGAGGGGAGTATTGTCATCGTGAAAATTGTCGATTTTAAGATAATACACTTTTTGGGCGTTTCATGATGTCTCCGGTCTGTCTGTCTGTCTGTCGATCTGTCTGTACGCGTTTTTCTGTCCTCGCGATCTCAGTAAGCCCTGCATGGATTGTGATGAAATTTGAACAGCGATATGCTGTGGGGTCGTAGTAGGTAATGCTGCTATAATTTTGAAAATCGGTGCATTGGCGGCGAAGTAATTAGCAAAAAACAAAAAATTTCAAATATTCCCCAAACTTCGTTTTTAGGCGTTTTAGGTGTTCCTGATCATTTTCTACTGTTTTTGGGTGGGGGCGAAAATTGGGGTGGTTGGGGGTTGGGGGGTTGTAGAATTGAAAGATTTGTTGTATTCATAATAGACTGCCCACTGACCTGTGAAGGAAGACCTAGGGACATAAATACTCTTTTAGGTCTATCTGAACACTGCCTTATGTCTATTACAGAAACTAAAGGACTTGAATTTTTTCCGATGTATACATAAGAGTATTGCTTTAGATCGTTCTATATTATGTAACGAAGAAACTGTTGAATTGTTTTTAATGAAATTTTGACACAGTATTACTACCGTGGCGGGGATGGAAAATGCGTATGGTTTTTATAAATCGTGCCAGTGTTGGCGGACAAACAATAAAAAAACTAAAAATATGAAAACAGCTCAAACTTCTTTTTTAGGTGTTTTAGAGGTTCCTGATCATTTACTGAGTTTTTGGGTGGGGGCGACATAAATCACAGTTTTAGGTCTATCTGAACATTGCCTTGCCTATTACCGAAACTAAGGGACTTAGAATTTTCTGTACATATCATGTACATACGAGTGTTTATTGCTTTAGATCGTTTTGTATTTTGTAACGTGGAAACTATTAAATTGATTCTAATGATGGCGATGATTTGGTTGCAAGGTAATCTCAGACCGTAATGTGTGGAAACTACTGAGTCAATCAACTTGACTTAATTGTTTTTGATGTTCTTTGCGGGCGTGCGGGCGATGTTTCAGTTGCAAGCAGATCTCAGACTATAGCTTCATGCTATGGAAAAATAATAAAATGGTATTACCGCAATGAGTGGGAAGTGTTGAGTAAATTAACTTGGCTTCATTTTTTTTTTCATTATATGCCGCTAAATTCAGTATGAGTCGCCGCAATTTTTGCTTCATTACCGTTGAAATTGTGTGGTTTGTCGTATAACAAAATTATGCAACTACAAAGTATTGAATCAATTAATAACACCTAATTATTTCATACCGAGTGACTCAGTTACATCCCATTTTTTGATGCAACGCCTGCTGATAGTGAAGATAGTGCTAATCTGGCGATCAATATGTGAGTAATATTTAGTTGGGTGTGCATCGATAACAATAGTGTCAAGTTAAATATCAAAGCTTCCACCAATTGAACCCTTCCTAAACGAGAATGATTTGAAAAAGGGAAGAAAAGGAGCCATTTATATGGAATCTCATATTCCGTATGTATAGAAAGTTGACTAAAGACGGCTGAGTCAGGATACTCGTAAAAAGTAATGTATGAGACGTTTACCTAAAGACTTGAAAAAAATGGTATCTTCTGCTGAAGGAATACAAAATGTGTTTGAAAAGCAGAACTATATATACAGGGTGTTCCTGAATTTCCTTGACACGTGATATTCTCGTAACAAAAAAAAGTTCAAATGAAAACTGAGTGGAATTTTTGAAAGTACTATAAAGTCTATCGTATCATGCTTTCAAAACATTTTTTTTGTACTTCAACCCTTAAAACTCACCCTCAACTTTTGTTTTGCAAATAGCACCAAATAGCTTTTTTACACAAATTGAGTCCTTATGTTATTTAAAATCTTGCAGCACCTTTGATTTTATACACAAACTTTTTTTTTCCGTAAAATCATTAGCATAACATAAGTAAAATAAGAATTTGCTTGACGCAAAAAACGGATAAAAATTAAACTAATTTGGTTTTTAAGGGTACTGAATGACTGGGTACTGATGCTTTTGAAAACAAGTGTATTTTTTATGCTCATGCCTCAAACAAATCCTTAATTTAATTATTTCATTTATTCTTGGCTTATGTCTCTATAAAAAAATATCTTTTTGTATAAAATCAAAGGTACTGCAAGAATTTAAATAAAATAAGGTCTTATTTTCTGTAGGAAAAACTATTAGGTGCTATTTGAAAAAAACAAAGTTGGGGGTGAGTTCCAAGAGTTGAAGTACAAAAAATTTTTTCGAAAGCATGGTATGATAGACCCTGTAGTACTTTCAAACGCTCCACTCAGTTTTCGTTTGAAGATTTTTTTGTTTGAATAGATTTATTAGTTTAAGTCACATTTATTACTTATTGTTGCTACTTATATTACTTAATTGTGTTACAGGGGAGGTTAGATGAAACAACGGATCCAATCTCAGCCCAGGTGGGCTGGGAACTTAAGCAAATGTTTGACAGTCTATTGGAAGGTGACTCCTCCTCAGTTTTAGAGCCGCAAGTAAAAGAAAAGGTGTTTTAGTTCTCTGATGTAATATACAATTTGGTGTATAATTACCTCTAATTATATTACAGGAGATCAGAAATGGAACACCGACACCGATGTCACGTGAATCAACCTCAACCCATCCAAATAATGAAAGATCTTTGCCGCAAACGTTAGGCATTCCAATTTCGAGTCCATTATCGTCAGTTTTAGAGCCAGAAGTACTGCTGCACGTCCCTGAAGATGTAGATGACAAACTGCGAGTAGAGTTGATGAATGAGATTGGTAATCTGGTACATGAATACACTAATGCTATCAAGAGACGAAGAACAAGAGACGAAAGAAGATGAATATTTCACATCCAGTGGTTTTTACAGACATCAGTGGCTCCACCATAGGTTACCCAAAAATGTATATCTGTTTCAAATCACAAAATACCACTCAGAATAGCAGGAACATTCGGAATAGTTTACAAATTAGTTCGGTCATTCAAATTATCAAAACCTAATCCTTGTATGCGAAATATATAATAACTCAAACAAAAACCAGTTTTGCCTAAATCTGAAACAACGACTTTGGAAAATTTGGAGCCAGTTCATTTCTCTTCTTTGTCTATCACGACTTGAGAAATCGCATAATTGCTAGATGTAATACCAGTTAACATTGACCTGATGCTATATTATAAATATACACATGCTCAGTTATTAATATTAATCGTAAAGCACAATAACTGCTCACAAGCAAAAAACAAAAAGCGGTACAAAAACTTCTTGTACAAAATATACAAAAAATAGGGACAACTATCAGTTGCTTCACTATAGAGTACCCAAAAATTTATATCTGTTTCAAATAGTGAAATAGTGAAATAGTGAATAAGAGAAACTTTCGTAATAGTACTCTCAACAAAATTTACAAAGTTGTTCTAACATTCAGTTGTCAAAACCTAATCATTACATATGTCAACTAATGACTAAGGGCCGGTTTTTCAAACTGTAATTAACTATGAATTGATCTAGAATCATGAAATTACGAATTACGTCTTAATTACCAATTGAACTCCAGAAGTGTATTTCATAGCACATACAAATTTATAATTTACTAATTTTTGATTACGTAATGTTGGGGAACACCATTCTAATAAAATGTGTGTTGTAAGTTGGGCGATATTTGTCTAATTTTGTTGCTCGATGGTATTTTGGCCTTTGTAATGGTGATATATGTCACAATTAATCATCATAGCGTCACTTTTGGAAATACTATTTTGCTAATTTCACTTTAAATCTCGTTTAGTTTTACGGCTATTTTGTGATTTGCGCTTCCGGAAAAACAAATTAAATTTTGATGAAAACATAACTTGATCATTGATGATTCAGAAATTATGGCTATTTAAATTGTAAATACAATTACAGAGAATGATAAGAATGTACATCAAAAGAAGTTACCAAACTTCACAAGTCAAGAAAAAGCCCTTGTAAAATTAGCGAATAAATATAAATGCATTATTGGACTATATTGAATGTAAAAAAGCGGAACCACTACATGGAAGGAAAAAGGCGTGTGTTGGAGAAAAACTGAGCAAGAGTTTAATGTGAACGAAAATGAATTTAAAGATTGGAGAGGTTATAAAAATCAAATATAACAATTTGAAACGAAAAACCAAGCTTAAGTTTGTTGTTCATTACTTGAATGGGCATTTATGTCATAATTCATATTAAAATCGAAAGATAACAGCGACTATAGGTTATCAAAATATCGTAACTTCTGACATGTAACTGTTAAATCTATTTTAATTAATAATTATTCCTTGTAATCATAACTAAAACCTCTGATTAACTTAATTTGTAATTAATCCCCAGTTGCGAGCAGATTATGAATTAACTGCCAGTTGAAAAACGCACATTTTGCGCTAATTTCAAAATTAACTTTAATGTATACTGAATTACACTTTGAAAAACCGGGCCTAAACCAAAAATCTGATTTACCTAAAATTTAGTTTAGTACTGTAAAATTTGGAACCAGTTTATTGCTCTTCTTTGTCTATCACGACTTGCGAAATCGCATAATTGCTAGATGTATTTCCAGTTAACATTGACCTGCTGTGTTTAAAAGAGTTCGGCAGTCACTGAAGAGAAGATTGCCTGATTATATCCAAGCTGGTGACAGATTAGATTTACCCTGTGATTTTTTATAATAAAATGTAGTTGTCGCAACTTTTTCATCCTGCATCTTTGAAATGGGGCGGTTTTCCAAAAATCATCGACGAACAGAATATTATCAAAATGGTTCAAAGGATCACCCTGTAAATTTTTTGCCGCATGTTTACCGAATTCCCTGTATAACCAGAGGAGCTTGAGGTGCTTCAACCCTTCAAATAATTTTCGCTATCTTTACATTGTATTAAACCCCTCAAGAAAAATGTTTATCTCCATAAAGATAATAGGTGGTCGATATCGCAGTCACTAGACTCAGTCCCCTGAATTAAAATCCTAGCTTTTTTTTGAGAAGCTGAGATTATGGACTAGTTTTTCCAGTGTTTTCTATGTGCAGCGCCTTGGCAATACTTTGTGCTAGGTATAATTCTGTTGAAACGAAAAAGAAAATGGGAAGATCACTCAAGAAATATTTTTAGTTTTACTACAGCTTACAGGAGGCTGATACAGCTCAGTATTACTTGCCCTTTTTAAAGCAAACTTGCCTTAAGAACTTCATAACCTTCTCACTATCAGGAGGGCCGACACTTAAGAGAGCTGTCACGGCTTTCGTTGAAGCTAGTCTTAACACCACAAGCACATGAGCAAGTCTCTCCTTTAGGCTTTAAGACTTCAGAACAATGGCGTATAAAGATAAATTGGTTTTAAACGCAAAGGTGGACTCTTTTAACTTTATTCCAAGCTTTCGGAAACTTATGATTCCATCTTCAGGAAAAAGTTATTGAGATTGAAGCGTCCCTGAATATGGAATCATAATTTTCCGAAAGCTTGGAATAAAGTTAAAAGAGTCCACCTTTGCGTTTATTTGCCGCATTCCCAATTATTAACCGTTTATTACCTAACTGGTTTTTGTTTCGGCAATGACTACCCCCCTACTAAATTGGTTTTATGTACAGTGCTCTATAAAGAAAACGGAAAGCCTTTCTATCTAGACATGTACAACATGAAATATTATAGGTAGGTATATATATATATATATATATATATATATATATATATATATATATATATATATCATCTATTACTATCCTATGATCATCAAGTCTGACTTCTCTCGATTATTAAAACGAAAAAAATAAAATGAATCACAATTTATTGATAAAACTATATGAGATAGCCCTCCAAAAATATTTCAGTTCTGATAAAAA
Source organism: Callosobruchus maculatus (assembly GCA_951848785.1). NCBI lineage: Eukaryota > Metazoa > Arthropoda > Insecta > Coleoptera > Chrysomelidae > Callosobruchus > Callosobruchus maculatus. The sequence goes on along the minus strand of CATOUR010000110.1, from coordinate 4,983,920 downwards.
TCTTGATTCAAATAAGATATGCAATCCTTCTAGGTCAAAACTTAGAGTCGCACAATACATATATTAGTTTCAGAATGCAACGATCGACCTGTAACATACGTTCAGGCGATATACATGCTAGAAATTGTACGTATAACTATCAATTACGTATACAACTACGTACATAAAGTAATTGCCGTAATCAGTAACTCAAAAAATATGGCTAGATATAGATGCCCATTTCCATAGACGCTAGGATATTCTTGAGAGGTCTAGATGCACACAGTTATACATAATATGTATTTGCCATGTAAAACAAGGATTCCCATTTCGAACAGAACTCATTTGTTTTTCAAACTACATACACAGTATTTCAGAAGGTGATAGTTAAGACCGTAATTAATGACATCTAAGAGCATTTTTTTTATTGTAAAAAAAACTCGCAATGCAAGATCATTCACTCTTCAAATATCTTTTATTTAACAACCAAACATCATATCAAAATAAAGCCAAAACAGTGACAACAAGTAAGCTTTCTTCTTCAATCTGCTCTTTGAATCATTACTGTAAGTTTAAAGGTAACGTCAGGAGCTTGAAGATGCGAAAATCATTTTTATGGTGACTTTTGGACCTTACCTTTGGACTTTTTGCCCTTAGCTTTGGATTTTTGGACTTATCTTAGACACACATTGGAGAAAGGGAACAGGCGGTCACGCCTCCTCGCTAACACGGGAATACGTATTTTTTTGTTTCTCAATTTCACGCACTATACCCTAGACCCTTAAAACTACCTTAAAACTCATAAGTCCTGCATATGGATAATGTGGTCTGATTATTTTGAAATAGTTAACCTTTAAATGTATTCCCTATATCTTAATATTTCAGAAGTTGGTTGACCTTGGTTGGTTGATGGTAGCAATTCTGCATGCCATTGCAATAATTGACAAACTGAAAACTAATCATTTTGTGGTTTCGTGCATTAGTTATTATATGCTGCTGTGTTTGTGGTTGAGCCTATGAAATTGTTTGAAACGACGTTGGTATTCCTGGTATCACCAAATAATTGTGATTTTTTTTGCACGACCTATCAAGTTTGGATCCGTTGTTAAGTTTTAATATCATTGATTCCTGTCTAGCAAAAACATACATTATGATGGCTTTATCGATAATGTTTACTTGCTTACTTAAAACCTTTCTATCTCGTCATAAGCATCCTTGAAGTCAACCAGCTTAGAGGAAGATTTTAGTAGTTCCTATTTGACTTGGAAAATATGTAGCTTTCAGGCGACTTAATTGAATATTTTCCTTCAACAGTTTAAAAGCATTGGGCTTTCTTCAAAGCTTTCTCAAAGTCGGTAAGTCTTAAGAAATCTGTAAGAACAAAATAGCTTTAACAGAATTTATATGAGACCACCACAAAGCTTCCTGGAAATTTTACAGTTTAAATTGATTACTGGCTGTGAGAATTGGTATTATGAATACTCATTATAACTGATTGATTGGACAATTTGATGTCCAATGTATTTGGCCATAGTCAATGTAGTCATAAAACACAACTTCATCAAATGCCACCCTAAAACCTACTTAAAACCTCAATGAGGCTGCTGAAATGTTTTAAGGGAGATGTATTTTATCCTTAGTGTCTGTTTTTTCTGAAGTATCGTACCTTTTGACCTATTCATGATGGTATTGAATTAGTGTATGCGTATTGAACTAAACTAGGTGAACATGTTGCTGATTTTTAACGTAGTTCTTCCATTGTTTAGACAAAAATGTCAGATTTTGGGTAACTATTAAAACTTTTGATTTTTGTCAATACATATATTTAGCTAAATTTGATGCATTTTAGCGGTCTTTAAATCCCAGCTATGCTCCTGAATGTAGGTTATCAATTCGTCATTTATAACTTTTTGAGAAGCTGGGATTATGGGCTAGTCTTTTCAGTCGTTTGTATGTAAAGTGACCTTGGTAATATTTTGAGCTAGATATGATTTTGTTGAAATGAACAGGAAAATGAGAAAATGAGATTTATTTTATTCTCATCTGTTTTTTCCAAATGTTTAGACAAATATGCCAGATGCCGGGTAACTAGAATTCCGTTAAAATTTAAAAATCTCAAAACTAGGTATTGATTTCTATCAATACATATCTTAAACGGAATTTGTTGCGTTTTAGTTATCCTATCATGCCTTGACAGGAATACGTCGAATTAAACACACATTAAAACTTGTAGAATTATATTCATTATTATCTTATACATCTGTAGAATAGTATAGAACGTAAAACGCAGTCCGGATGTACACGCGATTGTCGATGACTCATAACAGTTTTAATAATTCGCTGTAAAAATAAAATACTGATCTCTTGGAAATGCATATGATTGAATGCACGCTTTAGTAACGGCAAAGATGACTGTGAAAGGTCAAACGTTAACTCGAACGGCACGGTGTACAGTATTTATTGTAGTGGCAGGAGTGTATTTGTTGAGAACAAACACCGATTTCGGCCAATGGACGGAAAATATGGCCAAAACGCGTTTTGGCTGCTACCATTTTACCAATGTCCGAATCATCGCTTTCCGACTGTTTAATGCAGCCCAGAACGTGTTTTGGCTCAACTACGATTGCCAAAACGCGTCCTGTTCTACTGCGATTACCATAACGCGTGGTGGATTTTGTGAGTGTCTCAGCTTGTAAACGATACCTCTGGAGCTAGTTTTTTTAGTATTGTATCTTGTATTTGATCTTTGTACGGGTTAGACAGTAGCTAGAGAGTGCCATGGAAGACCTAAGGTTATGTTTTAATAACGAACTGCAAGAAGTCATAAGTGGTAGCAATGATCGTAGTAATATTTGTACAAGAGAAAGATACGACCAAACACTCACAGAGGTAAAGGCGACAAAAGCTTGTAAAGGTAACGGTGATACAATATCTTCGAAACAAAGACAACGATTTAAAAGGTATGTTATTTTAAAAATTGGCTATATCGAAAAGCTAATTGAAAGAAGGACAGACGAAACAGCCGACGTGCGTTATTTTTGCATGACCCACGAGTTATTTGACATTATTCATTCCGCTTATGTGGGAGCTGGACATAAGGGATTGTGAGGTATGTTCCTTTCACTTTTTTTTTTCACGGATCTAAGATCTACAAGTGCTTTTATTAATTTTAGTTATGGATTCTAAGCTCAGAGGAAATATTGTAACACAACACGGCAAATAATTGAGATTTATTGATTAGCAGTAGAATATAGAACGTGTTCTGGCAATCGTAGTTGACCCAAAACGCGTTCTGGGCTACATTGAACAGCCGGAAAGCGATAATTCGGACATTGGCAAAACGGTAGCAGCCAAAACGCGTTTTGACCATATTTTCCGTCCATTGGCCGAAATCGGTGTTTGCTCCTAACATGTTCAATAGAGCATAAAAGTAAAGCGATGCACCTGGTTTTTTTATGAACGTGGCTTTATTTTCGATTACGTTGTACCCAGGGACATGAGGACTTGAGGACATATTACAGAAACTGTGATGTACTATTTGAATGTACTACAAGGACCCTTAGAGGCAAAATTAAAGCGAAAACAGATGCTCAAGAATTCGGTAGTACGCGTAGGACGATTTTTCAACGAAAAATTATGGTTAACCCCTACTCTTCTGACCTTGTCCTTGTCCCTTGAGTCGGATTAGAGCTCAACAAAGATAGCTGTTGGTATTTCATCGTTATACTATAGCACCAATCCGATCTATTCTCATAGAATATTTATCGACGTTTTGTCCATCTCCAAGAACAGTCTGCCCTTGGCATCCCTTTCCAAGCTCAGCTTGATTCTGTGATTGCGTAATCGGCAGTGACCAGTGTACAGACTCACTAGTGATTTAAGGAATTTGCTACTCATTTCTTGAGCCATTTAGCTTCTAATTTTCATAATTATCCACTATTATCTCTTAGCATGGCTCTTTACTCGTTAATCTCTCCCACTGGTAGCCTACTTTTATGGTGCACTCCAGTTGGCAGCTCATATACAGGGTAAGTTTTTAGTACCGGCTCGGTCGATAACTCCACGACTGTAGAAGATAGCGAAAAAAGTTGTATGTAAGAGTTGTAGCCACGGATATGTTACTTGCTCAGAAAATATTTAGATTTTACAGGGTGATCCATAACTACGTGGTGATGCAAACATGCATTTCTTTTAAATGAGACACCCTATATGTTATTCCAAATTCAAATTCTACTAATAATTCCCGTTATTCCAATATAAGGTATTGTTACATTATACAGGGTATTTCAAAAGTTATGGAAATTTTTATATCCAAATCACGGTCAAATGAACGTACTGTATATTAAAAAGTAATGAATCAAACATCATTTTTTTTACACGAGAAGATTAGAAATATCCTCCTTTTTTAAAATCCGCTATAAAAGAGACCCGTGACACATCTTTGTATACAGGGTGATGTAGAACGCAAAATCTAGATTTTCTCTCTTTTTTTTTCAAATGTAACCCCCATTATTTTATTATACCAAAGAATTGCTTTTAATATGCTCTTTCATCTCAGTAGAATTTGAATGTAGAATAATATACAGGGTTGGGATAAAGTATGGAACCAAGCAAATAACTTTGGATCGGAAAGAGTGATATTGCTGAAAATTTGCAGACAAGTGTAGTGACGTCTAGTGCATCCGAAGACATTATATTAGCTATTAATGTACTTCCGGTTTAACCGGAAGTACCGTCAACTTTTTTAATTTATATATATATACAACTTTTTTCGCTATCTTCTATAGTAGTGGAGTTATCGGCCGAGCCGGTACTAAAAACTCAACCTGTATTTTAGCGAATCAATGTAACTTTATTGACATGCATTATTAAAACTTGGAAAACACGTGGAAGCTGTCGCGTGACTCAGTTATACTGCATTCTCCTACTGATAGTGTAGATAGTGACATCCGTTGATCAATATGTGAGAATTATTCTGTTGCTCAGTTGGGTGTGCATCGGTGATCGTAGTGGTCGTATTAAATATCAAAGTTTTCGCCAAGTGAACCCTGTCGAACTTATAATGGCTTGGAATAAAGAAAGGTCTTTGAAGTTGATTATGCTAGTACAAAAGGAGCCATGTATATGGAATCCTCTGCTCCGTCATAATAGCAGCTCGATTAACGAAGCCTGGGCCAGGATACTCGTAAATAGCCACTTCATGAGTTATTCAGCAAAAACATTGAAGATGAAATGGTTTGGTCTGCTAAAGAAATACAGATTGTGTTTGGAAACCGGATCAACATCGTGGTTTGCTTTTGAGATTATGGATAGCTTTCTGGGTGCGATATACCCAAGAGGACGAGCAATATATACCGAGGTGAGTCAAGACAGTAATATATTAGTCTTTGAATAGATTTATTGGTCTATGTTACTTTTATGAACTTTTTTATAGAGCGTTACCCGTAAAGCTACTTTTTTGCGTTTGTGTTTTAGGTCCGTATTCATAGGTGTTTCTCAAGTATCCCTTAAGTTTACTCAAGGTATACTTGAGGGTTACTTGAGGGTTACTCAAGGGACTATGGGCATTTTCTGTATACATACGAGCATTTATTGCTTTTCGTCGTTCTATATTTTTTAACGTGGAACCTACTAAATTGATTCTAATGAAATCTTGACACATTATTACCGCCGTGGCGAGTATTAAAAACGCGTATGGTATGCGAAGGAATAATCAAAAAGCTAAAAATATGAAAACAGCTCAAACTTCGTTTTTAGGTGTTTTAGGGGTCCCTCATCATTTTTTACCTTTTTTTGGTGGGGTGAAATTGAGGTGGTTGTATAGTGCGGGGTTGAAAAGTGAAAAATGTGTTGTATGCATAATAGGCTGTCCATTGACCTGTAAGAGAAAGTCCTGGTGGCATAACGCAATTTGGGGGGGGGGAGCTGGCTGCTATGGGAAAGTAATAAACTGGTACCGCCTAAATTTTTTCGTAGCGAGTGATTCACCGCTCAGCACTTTTTTTACGCAACTCCTACTGATAGTACAGATAGTGCTAATCTAGTGATCAATATGTGAGTAATATTCTGATGTTCAGTTGGGTGTGCATAGTCACAGTGACGTGTTAAATATCAAAGTTTTTACCAAGTGAGCCCTGTCGAAATGAGAATAATTTGGAAAATAGAAAACGTGTCAAATTTAATTAAACTTGTGTGAAGAAGTCATTCGTATGGAATCCCATGTTCTTAGTGTATAGAAAGTTGATTAAAAACGCCTGAGTCGGGATACTCATATACAACTACTTACTTTATAAGGTGTTCAACTATAGAATTGAAGACAATATGGTATCTTCGGCTAGAAAATATAAAACGTATTTAGAAACCAGAACTATGTTATACCTTTCTGTTGCCTTGCCTATTGATTTGAGTTATTTTCTGTCCTATTCTGTTGTATTCGGTTCTATTTGATGGTTTTCTATTATTTACCGCTGTTATCTACTTGATTTCCGTTGTTTTGAGCTATTTCCTGTTCTTTTCTGTTGTATTCGGTTGCATTAAGTTGTTTTCTGTTTTGTTACGATGTTTTTTGTTGTATTTACTCGTTTTCTGTTATTTTCCGCTGTTATCTGCTTGTTTTCTGTTGTTTTGAGCTATTTTCTGTTCTATTTTGTTATATTTGGTTTTGGTCGTTTTCTATTATTTCTCGATATCTGCTTGTTTTCCGTTGTTTTGAGCTGTCTCTTGTTCTTTTCTGTTGTATTCGGTTCTATTTGATCGTTTTCTATTATTTACCGCTGTTATGTGCTTGTTTTCCGTTGTTTTCAGCTATTTGTTGTTCTTTTCTGTTGTATTCGGTTGTATTAAGTTGTTTTCTGCTTTGCTTCAATGTTTTCTGTTGTATTTAGTCATTTTCTATTATTTCCCGCTGTTATCTGCTTGTTTTCTGTTGTTTTGAGCTGTTTCCTGTTCCATTTTGTTATACTTGATTTTTTTTTGGTCGATTTCTATTATTTACCGTTATCTGCTTGTTTTCCTTTGTTTTGAGCTGTTTGTTGTTCTTTTCTGTTGTATTCGGTTGCATTAAGTTGTTTTCTGTTGTGTTTCGATGTTTTCTGTTGTTTCTCAGCTGTCGTTTGTTTGTTTTCTATTGTTTCGAGCTGTTTGCTGTTCTTTTATGTTGTATTCGGTTCTACTTGATGGTTTTCTGTTGTTTACCCCTGTTTGCCTCAGAGGTGATGAGCGACTTTCTGGGTGCGATATACCAAAGAGACAAGTCATAAGAATTGAAGCAACTCAAGACAGTACCGTTATCAGTATAGATGTATTTGACTCAGGTTACATTTGTTATTATTTTCAATAAATATGTATGTACAGGGTAAGTCGGGACATAATATAGTACTCGCCAAAAGGAGTGATTTTTCCCACTAACATATGACCGAAATGTTTATGGATATCGAGATACAGATAATGAAATATAATTTCTAATTCTGCTCCTGCGCGGTTATACAGGGTGTCCCACGACGATAAAGACAAGCAACATATCGGAACTGGGCAGCGTTTGGTTATGGTGACGTGACGTCCGATTCAAAATTGTGAATGAAGACGCCCAGTACATTTGTAGCACTTTTTAATAAATTTAGTAGCATCGCCAAACAGCCCAAACTGCTGCGAGAAGGTAGGACACTAAACCTATCCAAATAACTGATTGCAGGAGAGACGACGATTTTTGCACATCTATAAGCAAATGGCACCACAAAGCAAGAAAACCTTGAAGATTATTCAGGCTAATGTGATGCGATCCAGATTAAGTCACCATAGGGTCCACACGGTAGCACTAGAGAATGAAGTGGACATAATTAATAGATTAATCGACTTACCTTAAGGAAGATTAATCCTAATTTTCCGAGCTTGTCCGAAGATATAATTATACGTTGTAGTTTCCGTGAAATCTACTTGTCAGCACGATGTTCCTAAAAATAACGATAAACGAATAACCCCCTCTCTATTGCATCCGCCTACCCTAGACGCTACTGCTACCATCTCATTCCGTTGAAGTGCTATTGAGAAAAAAAATCGCCTAACCAACGGGAGATACAGGACGGGTGGGTAATTATATCTTCGGACAAGCTCGGAAAATTAGGATTAATCTTCCTTAAGGTAAGTCGATTAATCTATTAATTTTCCTTCGCTTGTCCTCGATATAATTATACGTTGTAGCGGTTCAGAGTAAAGAGGGCGATTTTTTTTTTTTTTGAACAACATATATTAATTCAATATATTAGTATATAGAATATCATCCGAGGTCAATATGGAAAAATATATATCCTTTTCAATATAAATTTACAATGAAAACATCAGTTCGTACATAATTATATGTACCAAATATAAGTCTATGAATGTAAATAACATACACACCCTACATATGTATTTCTGATACCTACAAAATTAATTCCACAGCATTAATCACACAGCAACGAAACAAAAAAAAAATATATATATTATTATTATATAATATATTATATATTATTATATATTATATTATTATACGTGTGTACAAATGTATAATACACACACATATAATAAACATACTAACAATTGTCTCGGCAAAGTTATTAGGATCTTCCAAGGACCTATTATGGAATGCAAATACAAGTCATTAGAGTTTGATGAACAATTATAACAATGTTTGATGTATGTATTCCAGCTAAATCTCGTTTTTCTTTTTTTTTTTTTTTTTTCACCAACTTATACTGATCTGTGACCAAGCTGCATGGAATACTTCTTCATGAGTGAGCATGAGTTGTTTTTTTTTTTTTTTTTTTGCGACATGGTACTCTTTTTCATGCAAAATTCTATAGTAGAAAATATTAGATTCGGTTGATATCTGCCCAGTCTAGATGTTTTTGATATGATTTTTTTTTTTTTTTAATTTTATCAGATAATTTCTGTATGCTTTCAAACTCCATTAATGTTAAAGTTTGAACCACCGACGATAAAGTTGACTTAAACTCTTCTAGCAGTATCAGAGCCACACGTATAACATGTTTATGTGTTAGATTTTCAAATGCTAAGCTGTGTGACGGATAACATTTGCCCTGTTAGAGATCTGGATTCCAGGTCTGCCCTGTTTGGGTCTTGATGGATGTCTATAAAAAAACTCCTCTAAAGATTCTACATATTATCTTTTCTTCGCTAGAACTGATTAGAATTAGGAATTTAAAAACTGAGGAGTTTCACTCTCAGTGAAATTAACCTAGATATACTTCAAAGTTATACACGAAAAAAGGTCTTGTTTGTAATTACAAAATTTCCAGTAGTTTCTGAAAACAAGCTGAGTACTGTTTCGGGGGTCCCTCTATTAAAGAGGCTATCGTCATCATTTCTATAACGTTTTCTGGTACCTGTCTGAAAATAGCGCTGTACAATCTCCCTGCCAGTAGGAAAAATCTGCTTGTACAGAGGATCACTCTGTTAAAAAAGGAGAACTGAGTATACATACTCATTAGGCTAAAAAATGACGTTATTATTATTTATTATTATTCTTTTTTTTTTTTTATAGTGAAAAAAAAAAATTGGAGATACCAGGGTTGTGTTGTCCAATCTAGATTAACGACAATTCCTGAAGCCCTTTCTTGAAGATTCTCTCTTTTCAGAACTCTATTGAATATGGGGAAAACATACAAGTAGTATGTGTAGCCCAATTTATTGTAAATGTGTCAGTAGAAGGATTCTGGGTCCGGAAAACCGGACATAAATTTCTGAATTATATTTATTTTTTTTTGCATATGAGTTTATGCCGGGATTATCAGTTTTTTTTTTTTTTTTTGCTCGAAACTATGTAACTTGTTGATTACATACTCTGTATCTACAGAAAGCGACCTCGATTCTTTATCAGCTTCTTTGTTTTCCAAGTACAAGTATAGCTACCATATACTACTAATATACTTTACTCCTCACACCATTCCAAAGCGCTTTCGCGGTTTCATTTAGCTGTGGATACTTAATAATACTACATGATTTGTTTATACAAGAAATGGCAGTTTGGTTATAATGGTATACGAATATTAGTTTTTTTTTTTTTTTTTCGATCGCAAGACCTGATTATGCCGCCTTAATTTCTAGATAATTAATATGCTTGCATCGATCCTAAAACTCATGGCGAGTAATTTCTCCACAAGAGGCTCCCCCACCGGTTGGAGATGCATCCGAAAAAATGTCCGTAGAAGAAGATCTAGGTTTAATATCTTGCCATATTCCAATCTCTGTAGGTATATCACCATTGTAATTCTAGCAATAATTTTTCTGGAATAACCAATTTTCCATTAAAAGTTTAGTTTTTTAGTCTTATTTTTAATCTGCAAATCAGTTCTTAATGTCTTTTTTGTTTTTGCAGTGAGATCTGCATATTTACTGCATCACATTCAAAACTCAAAAACTGGCCTGTAGCCGATCTAAGTAGTAGCAGATCCTAATTTTATCAAAAAACCTTAACGTTTTAAGAGGATTACGGTTATTCCAGTATTCTCCCGAGTATTCTTCATACATTGCAATTTATCCTTTCCTATTACTAGGATATCGTCTAAATAGAAAAACTGTCAATACGCCTTTGAGTGTAAGTCTTTCCGCCCCTGGTTTGAGAAGTTTGATGAAAATATAGAGAGCTACCTTCAAGTCAAAGGCAAGACAAGTGAATTAATACAATTTATTGTCGAATCTGAACCTTAAAAATATTTCATGATTCTTTTTAACGAAGGATTTCGAGCCTCTTTTGGAAAGATATGCATCTTTATTTAATAATTTTAAGACTGTTCTATGACCCTCACTTGAAGTGGGGGGGGGGGCGTGGCTGAATCTATTAATTAAATTCAACTTAAATCTATATGTTCCTTGTGGTTTTGGAATGAAAAATAAATTAAAATGAAGTGAATTTTAGAGTAGGAGGACATATTTTGCTACCTCCAATCTTGAATAACTTATCAATTAACTTTGGTATTCAGGGAATAGGTTATCCGAAATTCTTACATAGTAAGTTCGGAATTTTGCATTTTGGCATAAATTGAAAAGGAATAGATATCACTCCAATCTGTAGTGTAGTGAGTAAGCACTATCTACTTGACGGCTGGCGTCCGAGCGTTAGGCGCGCAGTCAGTATGTATGGGCGGTTGTTGTGTTAGTACGAATAAACGTGTAAACAATAGCTCTGGTTTTTCTTTTCTACAAAAAAGGGAGTGGATATTACACATACTAAGACATTCTGGTTTTCCAATTTTGCAAATATTTTGATAGATTGCCAGCTTAAGTAATATATATGTACATGCATGTATACACTTTGTATGACTTTGTTTGTAGCATTAGCTGGCTTCTTTCTTACAATATGCTGATGGTGGATGACCCGACTTCCTCTCCCCCTTCTCTCCTTCTCTTGAATTTGAGTTGAGGGAGGTTGTAGTTTCAGTAACGATGATTGTGTATGCCCGCTGAGTGCTATCTAAGTTAGCAGGTTTTTAACCTTTGGTACAATCTGAATTCTGACGAGGAACTGATTGACGGTGTAACGAACGGATAATGCACGTTAGCAAAATAGGTTGTGAGCTTTAGCTGGAAGTATGAGGTTGCTTAATTGTTCCTGCACAAACCATAATGCATCTATAACATTTGCGATTGCACCTATGCACCTAACCCTACAGCCATTTGTTGTTGTAAGTGATTTAGGAATCTATAATGACCATTGTCTTTCTTTTTTTTTTTTTTATACAGTGAATAATTTTGCCACTAATTTGAGGAGAAGGTAATGCCTTACAGTTGCTCGGTACTTTATATTCTCCTAAAAATTCCTCTCTTTGATTCTTTGTCAGCCATTTCTGCAAAAAACTACTCGAACGAAATGATATTTCGTCATGTATTGGCTGCCTACCTTATATTCAAAATTTGGTTTGAAGCCGAGGTAGTAAAAAAAAAACAGTTCCGGCTTTGAGGCGTGAAGCGTCCATGCTCGTTGGTCTAAACAAGCCGTGGAACACTTTTTGCCTTTTCCGATCTGTCGATGAGTCTGAGATTAGAACAGGAACCCACCAGCTGCGAGGATTGTTCGAAGAATATATGCCTTCTGCTTACTACTTATTACCAAAAAAGGAATAAAGACTAACGCATGCTAATCTTATCTTTCCTACGAAGTGTTCCTTCTGCTTAACTGTTTTTTGGACCAACGCACATTAATCCAGAAAAAAACAGGATCAACAGATGAACAAAGAAATAATTTCATCACATCTCCCAACTCGATCTTTTACCCAGAACTAACGAACGCTAATTCTGTTTTTGTTTAGCAAAAAATGCCGAGCCAATACAAGGCCGTAAATAAATAAAATCGAACGACTTTACTTATTTGAACGAGTTTCTGGAGATATTATGCTAATGCATATGAATTCTACTACCCCACATATAAATAGAATCGAACGATTCTATTTATGCTAAAAAGACAACGAACGTTATCTTAAGTGGGACTGAATATGCACCACATTGCGACCGCGGTGATGCATATATGTTTACGGGAGGTTGCTGCATTAACACTATACCTAAAAAGAGTATATTTGTCTACAACATTAAGGCCTACCTGATGATTCGGAGATATGGAGATATTATGCTCCCATGCATATGAATTCTACTACCCCACATATAAATAGAATCGAACGATTCTATTTATGCTAAAAAGACAACGAACGTTATCTTAAGTGGGAATGAATATGCACCACACTGCGACCGCGGTGATGCATATATGTTTACGGAAGGTTGCTGCATTAACACTATAGATGACTCCTCCGTACCTAAAAAGAGTATATTTGTCTACAACATTAAGGCCTACCTGATGATTCGGATGAAGTGTCTGACGATAGGCAAACCTAATAATTCTTTTCACACTGGATTTGTAGTAGCTTCCTCCTATGCCTCTTGATTTCCTTATGTGGAGCACGCACACTGCCCTTTTCGACATATTTTTATTGCGAAACACCTAAACAGTTTGTAAACTGCGGAAGATGTTGTGTTGACAAGCACGAATAACGGAATGAGATGGTAGCAGTAGCGTCTAGGGTAGGCGGATGCAATAGAGAGGGGGTTATTCGTTTATCGTTATTTTTAGGAACATCGTGCTGACAAGTAGATTTCACGGAAACTACAACGTATAATTATATCGAGGACAAGCGAAGGAAAATTATAGCTGGCGAACCTAATAAAAAGTTAATCAACCACGACCGCACTTGTATAAAAGATAAGCGACGAGATGTGGCTGTGTGGCTCCTGAATCGAAACCTGGATCTGGAAAATGTTATATCAAAGGAAGGGTATGTCCGCTTATTTTTTGGGAGTTTCAGATTATATTGCTGCTATATTTCTCCCAACATCTCCATGAAACAGTTCCAGAATAAAGTTGAATCAGTTATGAGCAACTGTATATGCAAGCCAGGAGAATCGATTATTTTGGGTGACCTAAATGCTAAGTCGTCTCGGTGGGGATCACCTATGGACGATAAAAGAGGAAAATATCTTGCAGACTGGATGGATGCGTTCAACCTGGTGGTACATAACAATGGTAATGAACCTACTTTCGTCAAGGGTGACTGCAGATCCTTTATTGATGTCACCATGTCCACTGCAAAAATTGCCGCGAAAATCCAAAACTGGCGAGTGCTTAAAGACGAATCACTTAGTGACCATCGTTTTATATATTTTGAAGTCGTCGGCGATACGATAGGGGAGAAAAGCGTCGAAAAACAGATAATCAAGAATGAGTGGAAGCCTTCTAGGTTGATGAGGAAGGCCAGCTTGGGCAAAACAACGTTAAAAAGTGTTCGCATCCTGAAAGAAGCACACATGCACCTGCAGATTGATACCCTGAAAACGTTGAGGAGACCTTATAGGTGGAATGAAGACGTAGATGCCCAAAGAAACAAATGCATCAAGAAGCGGAGATTGCTAACCAGACGAAATAGGAGGAATAGAGACGGAACCGTTAAAAAACTGTTCGCGAGAATTTTGTCGTGTTTTCAATTAATGGTTAGTATTTAGACAGTTTTTCATTACTTCAAATACCTATCTTTGCAGTTGCTTCAAATCCACGTCACTGTGTTAGCGTATAATGCAGTTATATTTTAATGTACCTTAGGTTTTGACTAAGTAAAGTATTCATTTGATCTAAAAAGTTGGTATGGAAAGGTATTCTATTCATTGGAATCCAACGGATCGTTGGCGTCGAGATTGCATCAGCCATACTTACAGCTAGGCCAGATTTCGTTTTAGCTGAAACCGAAACAGGGGTTGAGAGTAGTGTCAATCGACTTGGTTTGACATCCTGAGCCGGATTAGATTTTACCCAGACTCAGAAAAAGGCCCAGTGGATATCTATGCCTCTTTGAAATTTCAACCCTAACCTAAAAACAACTTTTTGATATTTTTTTCACAAAATATATGGTCAGTTAGAATCAGTAGAGTACAACAGTCCCAGAAGCAATACCAAGAAATTAAAAATAAAAAAGTTATGATACTTTGAATTCTCAATGTAATGTAAAAATTAGGTGAGCTTAGGTTTATTTAGACGTCACGGATTTTGTGATTTTGAGTACCTACTCTAAGGGTCCTATTAATAGTCGATACTTAAGGGTCCCTTACGTAAAGCTCCCTTGAGTAATACTCTAGCAACGAAATGTCAACATAACATTTCAATGTGACATCTCGTTGGAGTCAAGGCGACTTTGTAGGTTAATTTTGGGGTACGGTATTGTCAGTTTCTGTCACATTCGGCAAAATGAAAAAGAGATAACAGAAAACATCACAATGCGTAGGCATAGGTATAACAAATTGACTTATATTTAACACATGGCCACGTCGCCAAATAAATCCTGCCGTCTTGTATATTTTGTCTAGGGAACAAATACATGAGGAAAGCCAGACTTGAAGGTCCCTCAAGTATCCCTTGAGTACTACTTAAGGGAACTTAAGTATTACTCAAGAGACGACTACGAATACGGCTCTAAGCGACATACCCCCAGGTAGGGTTGTCACCTGCTCAGTTTTTTCACGGTGTGCCGGAATAGGTCCCAGACGCAGACCCTCAAAGACTTTCTTTGGCTTAGTTTCCTGAATTGAAAATCATAATAAACGTTTTTCCGGTCTACTGATTGACACAATTCATGTCTGAATATCAAACCGAGTCGATTGACACCCCTTTTTAGCTTGATTGATTCGGTTAGGTTATGTCATGTAAGCTATTGAAATTTCCAAACTTTTATTCACTCTGGAAGTGGTCAAGTTCGAGTCACGATGTCCAGCCAAGTCGATTAACACAAATTTTGACTTCAACAACTCATCTGATTTAGATAAGTTAGGTAGAGTAATGAAACTTCAAAATGCCGTAGTTTTTCACCAGAACGTTTCCTCGGTCCAAGATTGATCTCGTTCGATTCGGGACATCAAACCGAGTCGTTTGATGTCACACTCGGCCCCCATTTTGGTTTCCGCTGAAACGAAGGTAGTCTTTTATTTTAAAATTCTTAATAGTTTTGGAACTTGTCAACCTCTAGTATATTACAGTGGGTAGTAGGCAATGAAAAAAATCCGTCTCTGTCGTACTTCAACCTATGTTTGACCTTAGATATGTTACCGCTGTCGTTTCTGGTTAGAGTTGGTTTTTTGTAGGTAATTTTAATAACCTTGTCTCCTCAGTCAAGTTCGCCTAATGCTAGGTTAGTTGTTCTCTCCATTTGAACAGGTTTTTTTCTTATATTTCATGGCCCGCTGGGTTGCTCATAGATAGTAAAATTAAATAACGCCGATTTTATTGAAAATTAACCTTATATCATTAGAGAACCATAAAATTTTACATATGACCGTCTGACAAAAAATATGAATCCCTATTTGAATCTCTGACCGAAGTTTGCTTGATTAATCTACCGATTTAGTACAAAAACTATTCAAATTTGACCGTCAAACCTAAGCTAACGCATTTTATGCTCAGTCGTACGTCAAAGTCATAGTCTTCTAAGATTCATAATCGCTAAGACATTTTTTTCTGACGTGTCCTTTTACCAAAAATGGTGTTTCGCTCTTAGTTTATCTTAAGTCCCATACGTAATACATAAATCCATACTACACCTTTTCCAGATGTAGTTTCTAAAGCGTCAGGTGATAATTCAAAACGGTCAAGTTAATTGTAAATTCAAACTGACGTGTGTATGAATTTCACCTGACAGTTTGAAGTTACAAGTAACGCGTTGTAAAATTAACTACAGATTTGAATTATCATTTGACGCATTAGAAACTATAGCTGAAAAAGGTGTAGAATTAACCAAGGATCGAATCCGGATATGCAATAATATACATGATCTGATGTTTAAAAAACACAACTTTAATATGTCACGCCTTTCCTAGGGTATTAGAGTATTAAAGTCGTTCTTTTAAAAATGTAGTCCAACTCGACATGCACATACCCACATAGTTCTTTTCCTGAAAATAACCTGCGTTTATTTATTTCATTTATATTTCCATATCCCACGCACAAGGCTCCTCCTTTTGTGGGTATCTTCAATATTTATTGATTGTATATTTTATATTAATTCATCACAATTGTATGGTGAAGGTCAACAAATATTATTATTATTATTATTAAAAAAACAAAAAAGTGCAGCCCGGGCTCCGACACACCGAGCTGCTGTTCCATTACCCAGTGATTACTCCTCACAACGTGAGGTGAGCCATCACTGGGTTCGCGAATCGTGCGCCCTAAGTAGATGAAGGGACCCCAAGGATGACTGCCTTCTGCATTCTGGCGGCTAAGATGTACGCCGCCGCACGGCACACCGGTAATTTGCGCAGTGCAAAGAGCAGCGTATTCTTTATTCCACCTAGGAATCCAATGATCATAACCAGCAGACTAGCAGACTTACAGTGTAGTCTGGCCGGAGCCTGCGAAGTTGTCCGAGCAACTCCTGATATTGGGTCCGCTTTTCCTCCTCCTTATAGACGATGTTCATCCTGGCAGGCGCCGGAAACTCTATAACGAACATCGTCTTCTGTTGGTGGTCGAGAAGGACTATGTCGGGCTTGTTTGCGTGTACAAGCTCGAGCGTGGGGAACGAGTAGTTATTATTATTAATGGTTATGATAAATGGAAATACTTTTTATGACTCGGGTATGACTGAGTTTAATTTTATACAATTCAATTACAGGGGAGCATAGATGTAACCCAGAGAAGATCCTTCACGCAGATGTTAGACGACATTCTAAGTGGAATTGGTCCATCTTCAGTTTTAGAGCCACAAGCAAATGAAAAGGTTTTTTATCACTCGTATGTAATGTGCAATTTAGTTTGTAATTACCTCTAATTACTTTACAGGATAGCAGGGGTGGAACACTGAAACCGACGGTATGTGATTCAAGCTTAACCCGTCTAAAAAACGAAATAACTTCGCCGCAGGTAATAATAAATTCACAATTAGTAGGGCGAACCACACACGTTTCAATAATCATTCCAAAAAACAATGGGTTGATAAATGCGAATTTAATAAAAAAATAGTTTTGATATCGGCTCCACATTCTGGTTTCTTTTCTTGGGATTCGTGCAGGAGTACGGTCTACAGGGTCCCATTATATATGGAATTAGCATATACTTATATTTCTATAAATAATGATGTTATAATAAAATATAGATAAAAGTTGTTTAGTATTATACTTCCCATAATGCGGCAGTATTCAGTTGTTTTTGTTGTTTCTGTTTTAAAAAAACAGATTATTAACGAATATCATTTGATTTATTTTGAATAGTAACATACCCTTTCATTCTCATTTGATAGATAGTTTTTGTCTCTTTTCAACGACATAACATAGCCATACCCAAATATACGAATATGTTTCAAAAAACTAAAAACTTTTTTATTTTGTTACATCAATAGCTTTAATCTAGATATCTAAGATCTGTCAGTAGGCCAGTGAAATGTGACAGAAACTTACTGTCATACTTTAATTCATTTGACATTATTAATATAGGGTTGGGATAAAGTATGGAACCAAGCAAATATCTTTGAAACGGAAAGGGTGATATTATTGAAAATTTGCAGGTAAATGTAGTGACGCATAATGCATCCGAAGACACTGTGTTAGCAATTAGAGTGCTTCCGGTCTAACCGGTGGTGATCGCGTGAGAACTCACAAAGAAGTGTGTCAACTTTCCAATGATTTACATCCCGACAGGGGTCCTATAACACGTCCGACGGTGACTAATACACTTATTTATTTATTTATTTAGCGTATGGCTACATGGATTAATTGGTAATAAGTCTTAAACAATATAACAAAATACAAATATTAAATTTAAAACAAACAAAAATAAATAGTTTTTAGATTTTAAAATAATAATAATAATACACTAAAACGTTTTAATTTAACTGGGAATATTAAAAATTTACCTAAAACGGGATAGCTTAGACCGCCACGGACAAATTTGTGAGACAAATAAAAAAGCTTTGTTTTTCTTGTTTTTACAGATACTGATACTAAACCCACTATGGACGTATTAGAAAAAAAAGATGTATTAAAATCTGCAAAAATATACAGGGTGTCCCATTTAAATTAAAAAAGTTGACGGTACTTTCAGTTAAACCGGAGTTACATTTATAGCTAACATAATGTCTTCGGATGCACTATACGTCACTACACTTGCCTGCAAATTTTCAGCTATATCATTATTTCCATTCCAGAGTTATTAGCTTGGTTCCATACGTTATTCCAACCCTGTATAAATAAGTTGGTCATCCACAATTAAAAGTGGTTCGTTCAACAGAATCTGAATGCATATAAATATTAATCATAGTCTGATGTGGGACCGTAATATTTATTTATTTCGGTAATGGTTATAACAAATGGGAATATTGGTTATCACTCGGATATAATCTATAATTTCGTTTACAATTATGTTACAGGGAAGAAGAGATGACACACCGTCACCGACGTACCGTCCAACATCAACGCCTTCAGGTAATCAAAGATCCTATATGCAACTGTTAGACATTCTGAATGGAGCTGGTCCCTCTTCAGTTCCAGAGCCGCAAGCAAAAGAAAAGGTTTTTTATCACTCCTATATAATATTCAATTTAGTTTAAAATTGAAGAGTATAACTTCTAAAGGGTCAAAGTGCCAGTTATTCATTTTTCGAGTTTTCAATGTGCCTTCGCAAATTGTTCTGTAAATGCGCTAAATGCCACCAAATTTCTAACTGCCTTGCACTGTGTCTCATAGACAGTTCTACGAGCAACTGGCGTAGCTTTTTTACTTCAAGATGTTTTAAGAGCCATTGTCAGCTCAAAAGGTGTAATGTTCTCAAAAAGGGAAAACACCTGAAGGTTTCCATGCAGATGCAATCCCACCACTGGAGTGTAAATCACGAACAAGTGCGGCAAAATTGGCAAACCTGAAATATACGTTGGTATATTTTCCTTCAAAATATTGTGCCTTTTATGAAGACCTAATCACAAAAGCTGATTCAGACTCCTTTTTGAAAAACCGTTCTCTGCTTATTACTATTCTTTTAATATAGATTTTCTACCTATTATGACAACTATGTTTGTACTTTAGCCATTATTTTTAATAATATGTCACGTGGTATTTAAATTGATTCAAGCATTTATTTGTGTCAGTTGGACCATTTACAAAATTTTGAAATTCTATTCTATTTTCTTTATGAAGTTCGGGAGGTGCGTTTTTCAAACTACAATATAACTTGTATTAGTAGATGATAAAAGTAAATATAACGTTACTTCGGTATATTTTTGTTTTATTACATCTCAAATATATTTTTGGCCGATTATTACTTTTGGGAAATTGGGCACTTAGATCAATCAGAAGTTACGCTCTTCAATTATCTCTAAATATATTACAGGACAGCACGAGTGGAGCACCGGTACCAACGATACGTGATTCAAGCTCAACCCGTCCAAATAACGAAAGACCTTTGCCGCAAGGATTAGATCTCACAAGTGAGGCGGGATCGTCCTCAGTTTTAGAGCCACAAGTGCTACTACAGGCTTCTGAAGCGGAGGATGAGAGATTGCGAGTAGAGTTATTAAATAAGATTGGTAATCTTGTGAAGGAATACACAACGACTATCAAGAGACGAAGAACTGGAGGAGATAGAAGATAAATATTTCATATCTTAGGTTTTACAACCATCAGTAGCTACACCATAGAGTACCCGATAATATCTATATCTATTTCAAATAGCAAAATGCTACTCAGAATAGCAGAAACCTTCGTAACAGTATACAAAGTAGTTTGGTCATTCAAATTATCAAAACCTATATTCTATGTGATATATGATGACTCAAACAAACACCTGTTTTACTTAAATTTGAATCAACGACTCTGAAAGATCTGGAGCCAGTTCAGTTCTCTTATTTCTCAATTAATTATTATATAAATATATAACTATACACATGCTTCAATTATTAATATTTATCATAAAGTACAATAACTACTTACAAGCAAAAAACAAATAGTACAAAAACAGTTCGCACAAAACATACAAAAAAGGACAGACACTTCCATATAGCATCACACAAAGATGAGCAAACAAGGCATAAAATATAAAGGACAAACATTATATATACGTTTTCTTGATTTTTCAATAGCTAACTACTGAGCTTTACTGCCAAAACTGCATTTCCCCATTTTATCATATATATTGTGTTATATAATATTGGTTTTCTTCATTAAATTTGATCTTAAATATGCTCTCATTATTTCAGAAGTCAGAAAAGTTAACATCTTGGACAAATTTACGTATACATTTTGAGTGACCTCAAATATATTTTTTATAAATTTGTAAGACCGTCTGCAGGACTTTTGTTCGCATCTTTGTGTTTATTTCTTTCTCTTTTACAACATAAATGCTGCTTACAGCCGACATTAAAACTAGAGAATATCTTTTATCTGGGCATGTATCAAGAATAATTTTTGATCCATTTGTTTCTGAAGTACAGTACGTTAATTTGATATAGAAATGTTCATAAATTTTGAAATATCCTGTATAATATCACAATACCTCATACTGTTTGAACGGAGATCCTCAGTAGAATCTAAGTGTGGGATAATATATAGGGTGTCTCATTTAAACAAATGTATGTTTGCATCACCACGTAGCTATAAATCTGTATGTGTGTATATATAATAAAGTTAAGTAAATTGTCTGTATCTTGTCACTTTGCCTTCAAAAAAAAAGGTAAAAAAATAATTATGATGTAATAATATCATCGGTAAATGTTATATTTATGCAGGGTGAGTTTTTAGTACCGGCTCGGTCGATTACATAACGACTTTAGAAGATAGCGAAAAAAGTTGTATATAAAAGTTGTAACCACGGATATGCTCCTTGCTCAGAAAATATTTTGATGTATACAGGGTAATCCAGAACTGCGTGGTGATGCAAACATGCATTCTTTTAGATGAGACACCTTATATATTATTCTATATTCAAATTCTACTAATGATTTCCGTTCTTCCAATATAGGGTATTTTTACATTATACAGGGTATTTCAAAAGTTATGACCATTTTTATATCCAAATCGCTGTCAAATGAACGTACTGTATATCAAGAAGTGATGAATCAGAAATAGTTTTTTTTACGCGGATAGATAAAAAATATTATCTAGTTTTAAAGTCGGCTATAAAAAAGGCCCGCGACGCATATTCGTATACAGGGTGATGTAGAATGCAAAATCTAGAATTCCTCTCTTTTTTTAAATGTAACCCCCAATATTTTATAATACCAAAAAATTGCTTTTGATATGCTCTTTCATCCTTGTACAACACTTGCTATGGCTTCGTTCATTGGTTTCTGAGATATTTCGATTTCTCTACAAATTTCGAATATAGCTTCTATTTGTTTACTAAAATTTATTTATTTTGAGAAAATATTATTTTTGCTTAACAAAAAACTAAAATATAAGGCCATAATAGTACTTCATAAAGTCAAAACACTGGATTAACGAGATAATATAGGTCAAGAGTGCTGAGGAAACAATTTTACAGACGTCATGCATAATTACCAAGCAGATCTATCCAGTAGGCTATGAAATATTAAACGACACGGTCCCAATAAAACGATTCTTTAATATTTCAAACGCATTAGTTTTAGAGGCAAGTAGGCAATTTCTCAAAAATTCTCCTGAATACCCTCAATGAAAAAATTAGTTTTTAAAGCTCGTTTCTCACACAGTACGGAATTATTGAGTAGGTTATGGAAACCGTCAATTTTTTTAAACATACCTGATAAATCTGCTTGATAATTATGCATTACGTCTACAAAATTGTTTCCTCAGCAAACTTGACTTTATTATCTCGATTATTCAGGGTTTTGACTTCATCAAGTACTATCATGACCTTATAATTTAGTTACTCGTTGAACAAAAAAACAAATTCGATAGTACTTTCCCAAAATAAATAAATTTCGGTACAGAAATAGAAGCTATATTTTAAATCTACCGAAAAATCGAAATATCTCGAAAACTGATAGACGTAGGTACAACAAGTTCTATACAAAGACAAAAGGGCATATTAAAAGCAATTCTTTGGTGTAATAAAATTTTGGGGGTTACATTTGAAAAAAAAGAGAAAATCTGAATTTTGCATTCTACATCACCCTGTATACGAATATGCGTCGTGGGCTTTTTTTATAGTTCTTTTATAGCCGATTTTAAAACTAGATGATATTTTTGATCCATCCGTTTAAAAAAAAATTTTTAATCCATCAATTTTTGGTATACAATACGTCCATGTGACAGCGATTTGGAGATAGAAATGGCCATAACTTTTGAAATACCCTGTATAATGTGACAATACCTTATATTGGAAGAACGGAAATTATTAGTAGAATTTGAGTATGGAAAAGTATATAGGGTGCCTCATTTAAAAAAACGCATGTTTGCATCACCACGTAGTTATGGATCACCCTGTATAAATCTAAATATTTTCTGAGCAGGGAGCATATCCGTGGCTACAACTTTTATATACAACTTTTTCGCTATTTTCTACAGGTGTGGAGTTATCGACCGAGCCGGTACTAAAAACTCACCCTGAATGTAGCATATTGAAATGAGAAAAGGTGTGATGATAAATACTGATAAAGGATGAGTAACCTAGAGGCCATTATATGATTTTAAAAAATATATAGCAAACATTGTATGAAAGATAAGCTGTCAGATATGTACTTTCTATGTGTTTGACGCACATTACGTGTGATAAAGGCAATTTTCCAAAAAATGAATACAATGTTAGCACCCACCAGATAAAAAGTTATTTCGTATATCCAAATCAGAGTTTAAAGAAGTCACTGACTAAAGGATCTATAGTATCATACTTTGGGAGGAGAAACTACTTTGTACAGCGAAGTCTATGTATTATGCACAAGTACAGCTGGAGGTTGAATTTTAGTCAACATTACAGGAATTATGATATACTACAGGGTCCGGCACAACGACGGATGCTTTTGAAATGGCTAGTACTCTGCCCCTATCAGGGGAGACAGGTGAGGCGAGTACCGTTCGACTGGTTATAGTACAGGATACTCGATATAGTACAGGATACTCGATATATAGGGTATAGTACAGGATACTCGATTCTGCACGTGTCTGTTTTTTGATAAGATTAATTTTAAATAAATCATGAGAAACTATAGAATGGGTTAACGATAAGTTATTTTTTAGAAATCAGCCGCAATTAGCTGTAATTAACTTTAGTGTAATTAATTCGCTGAAATTACTTGAAACTATGTGTTTTTTAGTCAATTTTACGTCATGTGAAAGAAAATGATGTAAATAATTGAAAAAATAATGGTTGCCAGCTCTCAGGCAGCCGCAGCCTCAGGGTCCATGGCAAAATCTGATTCTTAATTCTTAATAATTTTCTGGAATGATCGACAAGAAGTGTTGGATTTTTTAAGGTAGATACCTATGTGATTAAACTTATCAAAAATAAGAAACATTTCATCTACTGACCACTCTCATGAGCGATAATTCTTGCAATTTCAGTGATACACAATCATATTTTCGGATTCTTTATATGTAACTTACAGAACTCTGTCATGCTCTAGGAAACGTATTTGAGAAATCTCTATCTAAATGATGTGTACAAACTGATGACTAGTAATTTAAAACAGCACCAAAGTTCCACATAAGGCTCTCCTAGTATCTGGGTACTGGTCTGCCTTAGAATACAGAATCTTCATGAAAGCATAAACTTGTATATTTTTCAAACTATACTCCTTGAACATTAAATCTTAACCTATAACATTTTTTTGTAGACTTTTCACTTTTGATTCATATCATTATTCACCTTTTCATTGGCGTCTTACAGTTGCGATACAGGAAATACATATGCACAGAGACCTGTATACGCAGTGAGGAGTAATGACCTAGCACTCATCCCTGTGGAACTCCCTTTTTTATTATTCGCTCAGTATATTTGAATGTTTAACATTTGATTTTTTGGGTTGATTGAACGGAATGCCTTGGTCGGACGACCACGTTACCGTCCCATTTGTATCTTAGATTATATTATATTGGAAGCATAAACTTACATCCTAATCTTTTAAAATGTGCTCTTTGAACATTCAATCTTAATGTATAACACAAAAATTTGTACACTTTTTACTTCCGATTGATATCATTATTCACTTGTTCATGGGCGTCTGATCTATAACAGAAAAATTTGTACTATTTTCACATTCGATTCATATCATTATTCACTTTTCATTGGCGTCTTACAGATGCGATACAGGAAATACATCTGCGCAAAGACCTGTATACACAGTGAAGAGTAATGGCCTAGCACTCATCCCTGTGGAACACCCGTTTTTATTATTCGCCCAGTATATTTGTACATTTAACATTTGATTTGTTTTAGTTGATTAAATGGAATGCCACTGGTCGGACGACCAGGTTTAGATAGCGATGAACCTCAAAAAGGGACGTATCCCCTTGAAAATCAAATTCGCAGTCATCGTGTTCTAATGCTGGCTACTTTAGATAAAATCGGTCATGTCATTGCACGGATTTACAGCAGCGACAAACGCGTTGCCGTAAGCGAAGCTTACTGTGTGAGGTTCTTCGGATTTTGGCAAACTGCTAGAGGTTTTTTTCCCAAAGAGCCGACATTTTTCGTTTATTTTACGACTTCCTCAGGGCTAAAATTCATATTTTCTATTCATAATAGGCTATCCATTGACCTACGAAAGAAATACCTAGTGGAATAATTTACTTTTTTAGGTTTATCCGAACATCGCCTTGCCTATTACAGAAACCAATGGACTTAAAATTTCATCTGATGTATAAAAACGAGTATTGCTTTTGATCGTTCTGTACTGTATAACATGAAATTGATTTCAAGGAAATTTCGACACAGTATTATTACAGAGGCGAGGTTAGAAAATGAGTATAGTTTTTAGAAATCGTGTCAGTGGCGGCACAGCAATAATCAAAGAACTAAGAATATAAAAAAACTCAGACTTCGTTTTTAGGTGATTTGGAAGTTTCTGATCGCTTTAGGTCTTCCAGATGAAGCTGGCAGAATAAAAACTGTGTCATCTTACTTCCTACGGAGAGAGATGAAAAAACTATTCACAGGAGTTATTGTTTTGGACGCTTTTTTGCGAGCGAGCGGACGATGATTGCATGGGTTGCAAGGGGATCTCAGACTATAGCTTCATGCAATGGGAAAATAATAAAATGGTATCACCGTTATGTGTGGAAAGTACTGAGTCAACCAACTTGATTCCATTTTTTTACGTAGCGAGCTTTTCAGCTGTTGTACCCAGCTTGATTCTAGACTGATAAATGACATGCTAGCGCCTCTTTCTCTGAGCTCGTCTGCAACCAATACCTGCGCTACCTGGTACCCAACCGAGATAAACAAAGCCATGTGGAGTTAGTAATACTCGATACTTTTTGAAACTGAAACAGTCCCACATTTGTATCTTGGTTTTATTATAACTCACCTGAGCGATTTGGTCGAACCTGCCGAAGAGTTCATTCAGCGTCTTGACCAGATCGGAAGCTGAAAGCTGCTCAGACAAAGGAGTGAAGTTCACGATATCAGCGTAGAGGATCGACACGTTGTTGTGACGCTGGACGTACATCTCATGGAAGCTGCGGTTGGACTGCTCTTGCTGACAGGCGTCGGCCATCTTCAACATGATGCTGCGTTTCACCTGCGGGAAAAATCAAAAATGCAATGGTTGGATATTACCGTCTAAGAACCAGCGAGCTGCAGAGTTACAGTATTTCAGCAAACTATACTATTGCCATAGGTGAAATGGAGATTCACTATCTCCAGCGATAATTCCTCCTTTTTACTTCCCACGCTGATAGGTGAGGGGAGTATTGTGATCACGAAAATTTTCGATTTTGAGATAATATACCTTTTGTGCGTTTTATGATGTCTACATAACGAAAATTCACGCCACTCATTTCCGTCGGTCTGTCTGTCGGTCTGTCTGTTGGCATTTTTCTAGCTACCTAATCTCAGTAACGGCTGCATAGATTTTGATGAAATTTGAGCAGCGATATGGTGTAGGGTCGTAGTAGATAACGTTGCCACAATTTTTAAAATCGGTGCATGGACAGCGGAGTAACTAGCAAAAAACGAAAAATTTCAAATATGCCTCAAAATTCGTTTTTAGGCGTTTTAGGGGTTCCTGATCGTTTTCTACTTTTTTTTGGGTGGGGGTGAAACTGGGAAGGTTGGGGGGTGGGGGATGTAAAGCTGAAAAATTTGTTGTACTCATAGTAGGCTATCTACTGACCTGAGAGAAAAAGACCTAGCGGTATAATTCACTTTTTTAGGCCCATCCGAACATTGCCTTGTGTATTACAGGAACCGGAATTACCCGATGTATATATGTATACGAGTACCTATTGCTTTAGATCGTTCTGTATTTTATAATGTGGAAATTAGTGAATTGATGTTAATGGAATTTTGCCACAGTATTACTGCATTGGCGAGGATGGAAAACGCGTCTGATTTTTGGAAATCGTCTTAGTAGCGGCGCAGCAATATTAAAAAAACTAAAAATATGAAAACAGCTCAAACTTCGTTTTTAGGTGTTTTAGGGGTTTCTGATCATTTCCTACTCTTTTTTGGGGGCGGGAGTGAAATTGGGATGATTAAGGGGTGGGGGGTTGTAAAACTGATTTTTTTTGTATTCATGATAGATTGTCCATTGACCTGTGAAAGAAGCACCTAGTAGAATAAAACACTTTTTTGCGGTCGGGCGAGCGATTATTTGGTTGCAGGGGCATCTAGACTATAATTTCATGCGGAGGGAAAATAAAAAAACTGTTATCATCGGAATTTGTGGGAAGTACCGAGTCAATCAACTTGACTACATTCTTGTTTGTTAGTGGGGGGGGTAGGTTTCAGTTGCCCTAATAGGTGCCCCTCAGCCACAAGGCTTATTGTGTAGAGGAAAACAACTTGTTTCCTCTTTAGTGATAGTTTATTGTATAACACAACAATTTGATCTGTCCACAATATGAGAACAACAGATATATACATAACATACTCGAGGTTATTCAGAAAGACATGATCTAACAGTAAGTATATACAAGGCTATGTGTGTGCTAAGTATCTAAATCGGATGTATAGTGACGTATCAATCCTAATATCAATAATGTATAAATGAATACCTCATCGAGGTAGAATCCCAAGGAGACGCTATAAGGTTCAATGTCGCATAACAAAAACGGTAGCAGGAGGCGTGGATAAGTGTGGTAACAATATGGACGCCTCGCCAGAGCCGGATTACTTTCTTATGTAAATAATTTTGAAAACTCATTACAATGATGATTTAAATATGAAGTATTGGGTTGATTTTTCAATCTAATGCGAAATTCATAGTTAAGTATATGAAAAAAAAACAGGCTTTGTAGAGACGACATTCATCATCAATTGAATAATACAACTGTACTATTGCTGCGACACGTTACACTTTATTGAGATAAAGATTACAAATGCGGTCCTTTACATTATTATTTTTTGCATACATACCTATGAAATGTAATTCCTGTGGATTTCTTCTTATCCATGACATCTCTGCTAGAGCAACTACGATAAGCACATGAAACCATTAATTCCTTTATGAATTGACTAGAATATCACTTGAAAATAACTAAAAAATCTCGGTAAAAACCCTCAAAAAAGCAAACACGAAATTGTCAAAGAAACGTCAGCTGTTTGACATAAGTATCTAATCAATATGGCCAACTTGCACCTGCTTTCAGCCACGTTATCGCGCCTCCATAGGATTGTACCTCGATGGAATACCTTGATTAGCGACCTACATTATACTACAAGGTGACACGAGAGGTGTCTTTTTGAATAGGGTATTAATTAATCCCTTTACAATTATGCACCCCCTGTCAGAAAGATCAAACAGAGTCCCATCCTAAGTTATAATAATAATAATAATAACAGTCTTTATTGACATGTAAATACATATCAAAAGGCGGAGTTCAGTAGAGATCATACAATGATCAACTGATCTTCCACTCAACCTTTCTTAGAACTAATTACACTAAATTAATCTAAGCTAATCAAAGTAAACCAACGGAAAAAGAACAGAAAGAGCTATAAATAATTAATGTTTACAATACAGAATTATGAATTTGCGCGATTCGTTATTAATATTCTACATTTGTATTTGAAGGTATGCAGAGACAAATATTTCATTTCGCAAGGTAAGTTGTTATAAAGCTTCCAAATAACATATGTGAAGCACCTTGTAAAAATGGCTGTCTTAAATTGAGGAAGAGATATCTGATTTCTATACCGGACATTTACACTGTGAATGTCAGAGCGATATCTTATTTTATTATGTAGGTAGCAAGGAACTTTATTTTTTACAATTTTATGAAATAAAGCTAAAGAGTGCAATGTTCTACGTTCGGACATAGTCAACCAATTTATTTCTTTATATTTACTTGAGATTGGTTGCCTTCTCTTAATACCGCAGATCAGTCTAAGACAAGAATTCTGAATTCTTTGAATTCTGCCAGCATCTCTCTTGGTAATACATGAATTATATAGCACGTCACAGTGATTGAAATTAGAAAGTACGAGAGAATCGCATAAAAGCTTTTTAGTGCTCTGGTCTAATATTTTTCGTTGAGCATAAATTACCTTCAACTTCGCAAACGCTCTGCCAACGCACGTACTGACATGGCTAGAAAATCGTAATTCCGTGTCCAATGTTACCCCAAGGTTTTTAGCTGAATCCACAATTGGCAAACGCTCCCCGTGGATGCTAACCATAAACTTGTTATCTAAGACCCTTTTTTTAGACTTTTTCCTGCCGAAAAGTAGAACAGAGCACTTTTGAGGATTTAACTCTAAACAGTGATCCTTAGAGATACGAGATAGAGTATTCAAATCCCTGGTAAGCAAGCTACACGCATTGGCTGATTCTTCTTGCGGAAAAGAGCAGTAAACTTGGGTGTCATCTGCGTATAAGTGTGCATTAGCATGCCCCTATACGTCAGGTTAGGTTAAGGAAAAATAGAAAACCATGGGTAACTGATACTCTTAAGCTGATACAATCTATTAGGGATAAATGTTTGAGAAAATTTAAGCGCTCTCGGGATGCTAACAGTTGGGATCAGTATAAAGAGTGCATCTTTGCGAACCTTAAGATGCACTGGACTACGCTCCTCTGTCTTGCCTTCTGGCATACATTCAGATAGGAAATGCAGCTTTCACTTAAGGAGCCTGGGTACACTCATTTATACATACGTATTTGCCATGTAAAAGACGGATTCGTAGGTAGAACAGAACTCACTTGTTTTTCAAACTACATGCATCAAATTTTAAAAGGTCATAGCTAAAATCTTAGTAAAGGCCAATACATAGCCATTTTTTCAAAACAGTGTTTTAGTGCAAACAACTCGTAATGGAAAATCATACATTCTTGAAATGTCTGTAACTTAACAACAAAACACGGTATTAAAACAAAGCCACTGTGTTGCCTTAGCTCAAGCCTTATTCTTCAATTTGATTTTTGAATCATTGTTGTAAATTCAAAGGTAACGTCTCGATAGGAGCTTCTGCGTGCGAGATGCATTTTTATGGCGACTTTTGGACCTTATCTTTGAACCTTTGGACTCCTCCTTTAGACACACATACTGGAAAAGGAAACAGATGACCACGCCTCCTCGTTAACACGGGAGTACGTATTTTCTTGGATTCTCAAGCTCCTGCACTATACCGTAGACCCTTAAGGCAGGACCGTCGAAGATAACATGCTTAGCTGTTTCCTCTGCCTCACCGCACTTCCTGCATAATGGGTTTACCACTTCAGTACTCCGCTTTTGCAGGTGAGCACTGAAGACCCAATGGCCAGCTATTAATAGAACCACCTTTCGTAGCTCCTTCCTACTCAGTCTAAGAGCGTCCGCGGTATTAGAATACGAGGATCCCCTCAGTGTCCTGCCCGCGACGCATAGTCGTATACAGGGTGATGTAGAATGCAAAATCCGGATTTTCTTTTTTTTTGGAACATAACCCCCAATATTTTATTATACCAAAGAATTGCTTTTAATATGCTCTTTCATCTTTGTATAGCACTTGTTGTACCTACGTCCATCAGTTTCCGAGATATTTCGATTTCTCGGTAAATTTAAAATATAACTTCTATTTGTGTACTGAAATTTATTTATTTTGAGAAAGTACTATCGAATTTGTTTTTTATTTAACGAACAACTAAATTATAAGGTCATGATGATATTTGATGAAATCAAAACCCTGAATTATCGAGATAATGGAGCCAAGTATGCTAAGGAAATAATTTTGTAGGCGTGATGCATAATTATCAAGCAGATTTATCAGGTGTACCTTGAAAAATTGACAGTTTTCATAATCTGCTTAATAATTGCGTACTGTGTGAAAAACGAGCTTTAAAAATTAATTTTTCCATTGAGGGTATTTAGGAAAATCTTTGAGAAATTGCCTATTTGCCCCTAGAATGTATCAACTATAAACAGCAATATCCAGAACGGAGTCACTCTAAAACTAATGCGTTTGAAAGAATGAATCATCGTTTTATTTGGAATGCGTCGTTTAATATTTCATAGCCTACCTGATACATCTGCTTGATAATTATGCAAAATTGTTTCCTCAGCACACTTGACCCATATTATGTCGTTAATCCAGTGTTTTGACTTGATCAAGTACTATTATGGCCTTATATTTAAGTCGTTTGTTAAGCAACAATGAAATATGATAGTATTTGCTCAAAATAAATAAATTTTAGTAAACAAGTAAAAGGTATATTAAAAATTTGTAGAAAAATCGAAATAACTCAGAAACTAATGAACACAGCTATAACAAGTGTTATACAAAGATG
The DNA here is from genome assembly GCA_951848785.1 of Callosobruchus maculatus. Taxonomy (NCBI): domain Eukaryota; kingdom Metazoa; phylum Arthropoda; class Insecta; order Coleoptera; family Chrysomelidae; genus Callosobruchus; species Callosobruchus maculatus. The sequence goes on along the minus strand of CATOUR010000110.1, from coordinate 4,952,532 downwards.
AAAGAGCATATCAAAAGCAATTCTTTGGTATAATAAAATATTGGGGGTTACATTTAAAAGAAGAGAGGAAATCTAGATTTTGCATTCTACATCACCCTGTATACGAACATGCGTCGCGGGCTTTTTTTATAGCCGATTTTAAAACTAGTTATCATTTTTTATCCATCCGTTTAAAAAAATTTATTTTTAATTCGTCACATTTTGATATGCAGTGCGTTCATTTGACAGCGATTTGGATATAAAAATGGTCATAGCTTTTGAAATACCCTGTATAATGTAACAATATCCAATATTGGAAGAACGGAAATCATTAGTAGAATTTGAATATAGAATAATATATATTGTATCTCATTTAAAAAAATGCATGTTTGTATCGCCACGTAGTTATGGATCAACCTGTATAAATCTAAATATTTTCTGAGAAAGGAGCATATCCGTGGCTACAACTTTTATATACAACTTCTTTCGCTATCTTCTACAGTAGTGGAGTTATCGACCGAGCCGGTACTAAAAACTCACCCTGTATATTTTTATAATCAACTATTGTGATATCATACCGTACATGATTTTACCGAGTTCACCCCCTTTCCGGAATTGATCTCCTTCCCTATTTCTGTCGATGAGTTTCCGCCCACACATTTTGTTGCGTTCCACCCACCTATTTGCTTCAGATTCTTCCTGAGAAAGTCGCATCGTTTTCCATCGCTCTCCCATTTTCTTTTCATCTAGACTTCTTGATGAGGTAAGATATTGTTCATTACGCTCTGTCATATTTTTAAAATTTTATATAGTTATGAGCATAAATTGCTAACCGATTAATTTCTGGTTTTCTAAGATTACGTGAATGATTTCATCTATTTGTTGCTATACGGCAAACATTTTTCTTATGCCTCATACTACTCTACTTTTTTTATGGTCTGCCCCGCAAAGGCTGAAAGCCTATTGCGCTGTAGAAACGCTGAGAGAGGATAAGAATCGGTGCACGTTATATTTGATCTGCTGCAGGTTGTAGCCATCGAAAAAACAAATTCCCTGGCTGCGCTTTCCATAGCGTCTCCAAAAGAAGGAATGCAGGAGGAGACTGGTTTGGAGAGTAGGGACCTCGACCAAGAAAGGATGCGCTCGCAGATCCTCTCTAGTGTTCCTCGTTCGGACAGCTTTTGGTGGTATTACCTGGGAGAGCTCACTCGAACATCTTCCGTGATAGAATCTGTAAAACAGGGACCGGTCAGCCACGCTTCTTCGATGTTCTAAGCTGTGGAGGTCCTTTGTGAGGTTACGCGTACCGATTAGTCTAACTAATCTCTTCTGGATAGGGTCCAGAAGCTTTAGAGAGTGCTTCCGAGCGCATTTTCACACATGGGAGCAATACTTCAACGATGGTCGGAGATCTGCCTTGTAGAGCAGCAGCAGTTGCTCTAGTGTATAGAGCTTCCTACAGCAGAACAAAAGTCCAAGCTGCTGGCATGCCGTTTCAGCTATACTGACGACATGGTTGTGCCAGGACATGTTATTGTTGCTGTTGATTCTCAAAAGCTTGACGTGAGGTGACTTAACCATTAGGTGACCCTTCATTTCGACAGTTGGTGAGCCAACGCTAGACTTCTTTGTCGGTGTTGTTGCCTGAGTTTTGTACATTGAACTGTACCTTATTTACTAGTCCCCACTCAACAATTGTTTTGATAACTACCCTGATCTGTAGAGCATATTGCTGTCGCCGACATACCGTTTCCTGAGATGATATTAGCTTGCCTGGTTCTATGCATGACATTAATGTACTGTCGTCTGCAAAGCTGTGGGTTGGATTGGATGTTATTTCCAGCAGCTCGTTGATGTACAGCAGAAACAGAGTAGGGGATAGGACAGATCCCTGAGAAATGCCAGCGTTCATTGAAAACACGTCTGATGAACAGCTTTCGACTACAACAAAAAGAGATCGATCGTTCAGGAAGCTATTCAGCCACTGGCGCAGGCCAGGTAGCAGCGCATAAGCAGCAAGCTTGACCAGAAGTCATTCATGCCAAACTGCATCGAAAGCTTTCTATACGCAGCAGGAAACACGCCTGGGTGATACGATAGTTTGAAGAGCTTGCAAAGAAATAGGGCAAGCTCAGTGGCACAGCCCTTGATGACAGTGGCTGGAATTTGGTCAGCACCAGTAGCTTGCTTAGTATTTAGTTTTTGGACGATGCTTTTTACGTCTCAATATTCCTTCGAAGTCTACAGTAGAAATGGCTGCGAAAAGCCTCCCTAAGATGTCTGCTTTTTCTTTAGAAGACTAGCAGCCTTAGCCACAGACTAGAATTTTCTAGACAAACTACGATATGAGAGGAGCTTGTTCTTAATTTTTTGGTTGTGTTCGTCCTTGCTGCTGCTAATCACGCGCTGACAGTACTTAGCATGAATCCTTAAGTGTATTCACACATATTTTGGTTAATTTTAACACCTATTTCTCCATATGTACATGCATTTCTTTATTTCCGAACATTTTCATTATTTTCCACGTTCAGCTTCCAGACAAAACTTCTTTTATTAAAAAATACTTGTGTGGCACTACTACAAAACTAGGCTATCTAAATGAAATTTTCGAGTGATAACTGTCAAATAACCTGGAATCTAGTATCATATAGCCATTGTAAACATTTATAAAATATCTGCTTTGGCTATTATACTCGTATTTCCTTTAAAAATGCTGTTTATGGGATGAATATTCAATTTTCAAATCATCCTGTAAATCAATAACACAGAACCAGAGACACCCTGCCAGAATCCTGAAAAGCGGCCAATAACAGACATTTCTTTTACAAGGATGCCACTCTTCTTGGATAGATTCTTCTTGATAAGATATTTCTTCGGAGATTCCTGACAGTAATGGACTTCTGGAGTGAGATCCTTTTTCGTAGACTCCTTGGTTACGGAGATGGAAGTCTTCATCTTCTTCTACAGGACCGTCTTCGAGAACTTCACTACACGCACTTCATGTGCCTTTTTTTATAAGCCCTTTATTAATCAGACTTTTTCTCCTTGGAACCAGCGCTTGTTATCGAAGATGAGCTTTGAAAACCGGTGGACCATTACATCTTCTACAAATGGTTAACAGACCCTTTAATCCAAGTTACTATTCTTCTTATTTCATTTCTCATTCTGGGATGTAGACAAAAGCTCCTTACACTATTCAGATATTTTTATGTATTGTAACTCGAAAATACGTGGACAAGTACAGAGTCAATCAACTTTGCTTTGGCCATAGGTCATGTTTTATGGAAAATACAAGCTACAAAGGACGATTGAAATCAGTATTTATATAACAGGGTTACATTCAACCGTATCACGGCCTAAATTGCTACTAATAGAGCCTTTCATATTGATTCCCATTCCCTTCTAATGTTTACGTATTGGACCAGTGATGCGTGTATTTTTAGTAATAAGGTCACAAAGTTTCAGTTGAAATGGGACATTTACATACGGAGGGTTTAAACTGGACGCAATTTCAAGTGCTATTCATTTGATCGTAGCCGTAGATAACATCTTAATGACGCTCAAGTTATTAAACTAATCAATATTGACAGTTCTACAAATGATTGCCCACACGTATCAGAAATATATTTTGTCTATCGGGACCAGCGATAGTTTGATCGCTTCCTCAAAACTTTGTATTATTCGGAAAGGTATTTTGATAAATAATGAAACTTGGACTTTGCATTTTACCCACACCGATAGGTGAGGGGAGTATTGTGATCGCGAAAATTTTCGGTTTTAGGATAATACGCTTTTTGGGCATTTTATGACGTCTACATAACGAAAATCCACGTCCGTCATTTTCGTCGGTCTGTCTGTCGCGTTTTTCTGGTCTCGTAATCCCAGTAATCGATGCATGGATTATGATGAAATTTGGGTAGCGATATGCTGTCGGGTCGTAGTAGATAATGCTGCTCCAGTTTTTTCTGTCGGTCACCAAATTTCATGCATTTCGAAAGTAAAACATCTCACGCATTTGTTTTGTATACAGCTACCATTTCGTCCTTATTGAGCATTTTCAGTATAATGTACGGAAACGAAGATATTCAAATTTAAGCGATTGTTAAATTTGACAATAGGAGCAGTAGGAAAAGTGAATAAAAGTTGTAGTGCAAAAAACTCTTTAATACCTGATGGAATCTGCGTCCGATTTGCGTTACGCGCCGAGTTTTCGTCCACGATTGAACAGGACATCCTCAGGGCACTACTTCGAGACTACGACTGAGACTAATCTTGACACTTACCTGACCTGTGTTTATTTTATACCCATCCTCGAGAGAAATGAAGAGGATTCGCCAATTAGTATAGTATATATAATATATAAAAATAAATTCTTTGCAAGATCTTAAGAAAAAGAATTGAAAAAATTTCGCACTTAGCGACAATACGCAATTTTTCAACATAATGTTCGCGATATGGGAAAACTTATGCATACCTAATTATATATTGGATAAATAAATACATTTTATACACCACAGTGCGGAGGAGAAGGATGATTCAATCGCAGTTTGAATCGTCAGTTAGTAGTATAAAAGTATAAGCTCACCTCAGCTGCAATGTAAGCTGGGATCACACTGAGCAACAACTGCTCCTGCTGCTCCTTTTCACATTCCAGCTTCACTCTGGACTCGATACAAGTCCTCGTCCCTACGAAAGTACGCCGATGTGCTTCTTCTGTCATCCGGCGATAGTAGATCCCTGTGCAGCTCGCTGCTATCAACATAGCAGTCTCTGGTATCAACTGGAAATAATAATAAAAACCATTATTAGTTTTCAGACAAAAGAGCTCAATTGACTTCGTCTCGGCCACCCGTAGCTCTTCCAGTTAACCCCCAATAACAGAATTAAATAAAATTAAGTAGCATTGATGTTTTTCAAGTATTTCCGAATATAAAAGATGTCGCTTATATCCAAGAACCCAACAATAATTGTTGGGTGAAAATACCTTGACGTATACTAATCAGGTTTCATATTATAAGGGTTTTACATGCCTCAAACCTATACTAAGAGGAATAGTTGTTCTTCTAGGGGCTAAAAATCGCTTGAGGTTAACGCATCTCCTTATTTTTGTCAAGTAACTGAGCTGAGGTCAATACCAAAAACTCAACAACGGTGAAACCATTCTCAAGCCCATGATCACAAACTATCAAAAGGACAGCAAAAAACAGAAAATAAAATACGTGTCTAGATAAGTTTGGATACTATATACCGACTCTGTCATAGACAATACAGATTCAATCCAATGTAGATCCCCCGGCTTACGTCACACATGCGTGGAGCAAACGCATTAATTCGTCTAGCTAGAAAAGTGTTTGTCATATGGCTTTTTCGTTAAATCTTGCCTCTGGTAGATGACTTCTCGTGTTTCTCCCATAGCATTAATGAGGGAGTTCCGCAGGTGTCTGTCAAAGCTCAGAATGTTTTTTGCTTCACATCTATCATCTACTCTCTCATCTACTCGCTAATACACAGTACTGTACACTATCAAACAGGGAATACCCATAACCCATAATAAACAATCAGACTTTGCAAATTCAAGCTTTGAGCTTTCAGAAAATACCTTCACCTTTCAACCTTCGTACGCTGTATAAATCCCATATAAAACCTGTTCTAGGGTATTGCTTACACATCTGGGAAGCTGCTGCCCCAACAACTTGACCAGTGTGTGGTTGGTGACCGAGCCTATTAGATGCACCCGCGGAACTGCTATATCTTATCCCAAAAGATGATCATACTTCAAATATTCAAAACCGACCCGTACAATCACACATTTGTTACCAGGGTGTCCAACGCTTCAAATAGACTGCAAGGAGATGTCTTTATCATAGCAATCAGAAGTTCTAGCCAAATAGAGCAGTATCAAGACAAGTAATGTAGGCTCTTACATGCGTTAGACTCACTAAATTTGCAAATGATACTGCAATATTCTGCCATGATAATCACATACGTACTTTAAAGAAAAAGATTGAAAATAATATAAGTTTAATCAAATGATGGTGTAACAGCCATTCTTTATCTTTTAACATCTCGAAAACCAAATTCTTTACTTTCAAATGCTTACTTGACGTGATTTACTTAGACAACGAACAATTGCATCAAATATACAGCATGAAGTTCTTAGGTCTAACTATTGATCAAAAATTGAATTTTATAAATCATATTCATAATTGAATTAATGAGTTAGCTAAGGTAGCTTACATACCAAGAACAGTTAGAGAAACTCTTGGAAGGAACACCACCAAAAATTGTTATTTTGCATTATTCCAAAGTAGGTTGAGTTACGGCATCCAATTTTGGGGTGTCTGTTCTCATACCAACTTAAATAAATTGTTACTCTTACGGAAGCAAGCAGATAGATGCGTCCCCAAGAGCAGAACTAGAACTTCATGCAAGCCACTATTTTTAGCTTACAAAATTATGAACGTAATTGCACTATTTATTTTGGAAAGTACATCACTAATATTCAAAAACAAGTTTCAGTTCAGCTTCAGATCATAAATATAGAATATAATACAAGACAAAAAAATTATTTTAAATTAATCACCCCCAAATCATCATGCATCTCATTAAAGATTCAACTATGTATAATGGAGTGATTTATAACAAACTTCCTCATTCTTCTAAATTCAGAAAGATTAAAAAGTTTTCCGTAAAAAAAATTTTCTGTTACTAATCTCCTAGATGAGTTCTATGACGAATTTCAGTGAATAATCGACAAATCTTATTTGTTATATAGCTGTGTTAATAAGAATCTTGCAATTTCTTAGACAATGCAGTATAATCTAGGTATGTATTATGTCCAATTGAACTTACAGACGTCAGAAGAACAGTTGAAAACTCTATTTTTCTTTTGACGTATAGGAACCGTATCATTAATCTCAGCTTTGCATAATATTTGACTAATATCTATATTTATATCTGGGCACAGTCTAGCACTGGAGAAGGTAAGTAATAATGAAACACGGAACAACGGCGTTTTGAAACTCAGCCTTCTTATTTATTCTATATCTCAAAGTTACAAAAATACTTTACCGTAGTTATCCTAGGTCAATAATACTCTGCTCTAAAAACTACAAAATATAACGCCATTTATTATAAATAGCGCTGCATTTTGGGGAGCTGTTAATTGAATTTAATCATTCTTTATGTACACCCCATATATTAAACGCATTGTGCTTAAATTAGCTTTATAAATTACCGCGATATTTGTCAAAGTCCACTCAGATGTTTTCCCGTTTCGCTCAATTACGAACTCCCACCTGCAAGCGATGAGATTAATGGCGGGAGGGGAAGTCTATTCTCCCCGTTTTGCTATTTTTTAAGTTTCCAAAAGTCGCAAAGATCTACAATTTTTTTGGACTAGGGGAGTTGCCCCTTCTGTTGACGAATTTACAACAAACTAAGGATTAAAATGTACTATGTAAGGTTTTCACGGCTTCCTGAAGAACTTGCGGTTCTTGGCTTTTTAGGGTAGCGTCGTTGAGCGTTGAGGCTTGCCGTTTCGCCACCAAGAGTGAGTGACATCTCCAGAAGCTGTTACACTTGCAAAATACTGGTGGATGAATAGTGATAACCACTACAACTCAAAACTCCTAAATAATGGAGGATGTCATTTATCTGTAACTTCGATAGGTTTTTTTTTTATAACTGAGCAGACCGCGCAGGCAGAGCCTAAATACCATAGTACCGCGGCTGCTGTGAAAGGGTTATGTTAGGGGAAGTTTGTTAACGCGAGATTTGAATGGGCCAATACCCGCAGGCCCAATAAATACATCTTCTGGCAGTCCATTCCAAGCCTTGGACACCCTGAGAATGAATGTGCGGCTCAGTTGTTGATGTATGAAGAACGACCGTCTTAGGATGAGATGCAGAGGTCGCACGGGTGGAGGAAGTGTAATCGCGAAAATTTTGGAATTTGAGATAATCTTACTTTTGGACATTTTATGACGCCAACTTCGCGAAAAACCGTGCCACCCATTCCTGTCGATCTGTGAGTCGTCTGTGCGGCAATTTCTTAATTTCTAATGTCGAAGGTTACTGAAGTAGTGTTGACCAAATTTCTACAGCATATTACGATCTGGATGAGAACGAAAAAGTTTAATACCATTCAAAAATCAACAAAGCTCATAGCTATGACCCTACTGTAATTGGCAAGGCTTGACCTGACCTGGTAAGATGCTATTACTTTACAGACTGACATTTGATGGAATGAATAATTCTCAAATTTTTGTTTTAAAACAAATATTGTGAGGGGTAAATCTGATACAGGATAGGGTGGTGGGTTGAAGTACTCAAAAATCTGTTTCATTTATGGGACTTTTTCTGGTGACGTAAGCTGTTTATCTTTGTTTGAAGTAACTAAAACATGTATTATTTCAAATAGATAATGAAAAATAGAAATGGAAACGTCACTTTAGTATACCTCATATACTGCATCGCTATTGATACAATAATTGATTTTTCTCATTTGAGCAATTTGTTTACATCATATTTGTATGGTTTTGATTAGAATTTCAATATATGTATATTGAGGTGAAGCGTATTATATTTGCTGCAACTTAGCTGCAGCGCAATATAAGGGTAATTTAACGATAGAAATAAGCTCTCTATTTTTCAGTTCAGCTTCTGATGATGAATTGTAATAGCGGATCATCTCCTGGAAAAATGAAAGGATCAAAAAGTATCTAATATTAACTTCAGACTGTCACAGCTCTGCACTTTCAACCGCTATTTATAATAAACGCTCGACGTTATAAAATGTACTTCTCAGCGTATTCTGCCTTTGTGAGAATCTGCTTTAAATGTTCAATTGTCCAATTAAAACCAAATGCTCAAATTTTTATGTACATTTTGATTTTCAAGTGGTTGAAGCTTTTTTGTGCTAAGTTGTCACACTTTCATTGGTAATGAGGCCAGTTTCATATATTAGTTACGATACTGCGTAAGTTATCCAAAAAACCTTTATAACAGAAATTCAAAGTTTAGCGAACTTTAACCGTTTGTGGACGATATTTTTTTATTAAGACGTTCGTTTTTACGAAGTTGTGTTATTAGATAACTCTGTTTCTTTTTTCTTTTTTCTTTGGCGGTAGGTGTTCCATTTACGAAATTGGACGTCGGTTGAAGTACAAAGCTATTTCTGAAAACTTATTGTTGGGCACGTCATTGTAAAAAATAAAAGCACTGCTTTTGTGCTGCATTATAGACCAGCAGGTAATTTAGGAAACCTAAACCCCCCCAGATCCCTGAGGAACACTGGCGCAGACCAGGTAGTATTCTATAAGCAGCAAGCTTGACCAGAAGTCCCTCATACCACATTCTGTTGAAGGCTTTCTATATGTCAAGTGCAACAACACGAGATTCACCCTGATTTTCAATTGCTCTGTTTCGCAAGTGAGTGACGTAGGAGGTCACCCATAGACCTATGCTTACGAAAGTTATACTGGCGATCATTTATGAGGTTATTGTTGTCCAGATATTTCAGAAGCTGTTTGATAATGACAGTCTGCATAACCTTAGAGACCCTGAGAGGAGCCACAGGTCTATAGTTGATTGGATCGGTTTTTGTCTTTTTTAGCAGTGGGTTGTATGCAGCCGATCGTCCAAGAAGCGATAGTGTGAACAGCTTGTAAAGAAATGGTGCAAGCTCAGCGGCACAGCGTTTAAGGACAATGGCTGGAATTTAGTCACTACCAGTAGCTTTCTTCGTGTTTAGGTTTTGGAGAATGCTTTTATGATGGTGGTGGGAGTATTTCCTTGGAAATTTACAGTAAAATTGGCTATAGAAAGCCTTCCTAAAATGTCTTCTTTTTCTTTAGGAGTAGAAGCGATGGAGAACGGTGATATTGATGAATAGGAAAAGTTCTGACTAATAGCCTTAGCTACAGACCAGAATGTTCTGGATGAACTAGGATATGAGAGGAGCTTGTTCTTAATTTTTTGTTTGTGTTCCTGCTTGCTGCTGTCAATCACGCGTTTACAGTGATTTTTGGCGTCGATAAAACTGCAGTGGTTCTCGGCATTTGGTTTTTTCCTCCAATTTTTTGTAATGCAGGTTTCTAGAGGTAAACGTTGATTAAACCATGACGTGTTTTTGGAGGAACGCTTGACGACATGTGGGCTTCCATGGCGGATATATAATACCTCTGTTATTTCTTGGGCCCAGACTTACCTGTGAGTAGAAGGAGTTCGGATGAGCGTTGATCTTGTAAGCAATCGAGGTGGCCATGCAAGCCACCGTCACGATCGCGGCAAGCGCTCCAGCTACGATTCTGGACACTGGGAGCATGGTGTGCGCGGCGACGAGCAATGCGAAAAGAGGCAACGGCGCATGTCGCCCAGCCAATAGGATCGTAGCTGCGGTCACCGCACCTGTGGCCAATAGGGACGAAGTGCACATCCAGCTGTCTGAAGATAGGACTATTGGTAACTGGCATGCTGCTAGAACTCCTAGCAGGATCACGGAGAGAGCCGAGATGACAGATATTGGAAGGACACTGCGCTGTAGGTCCTGGAAATAAGATTTAAATGAGATAATAGGGAGTTTTTCTGCAGTACCCATAAAAAAATGAGCGCAAGTAGATTGATTTTGTAATTCCGGCTACTACCACATTCAGTCATGAACATGTTTGTAGACGATTGTAATTTACTATGTGATAGCAAACGCAACGTAAATTCAAATGATTAAAGTATAAATCAGTACCAGTACTTAACCAATCAGGTTGATACTCTTAAGGGCCGATTGTTCAATGCAAGTTCAAGGGGCCTGGGTACACACATTTATACATATGTATTTGCCACGTAAAACATGGATTCCTATTTCGAAAAGAACTCACTTGTATTTCAAACTACATACACAGTATTTCAGAAGGTGATAACTAAGACCTTAGTGAATGACATCTCAGAACATTTTTTTCAAAAAAGTTTCTTAGTGTGCAAAAAAAACTCAAATGCAATGCAAAATCATACATTTATTAAATTCTGTAATTTAAGGGGCCTGGGTATACACAGTTATACATATGTATTTATATATATCAGCGAGTAGTTTTTTACAGCTAAACTGGCCGTTTCTCGCATCCTATTCGCCACAGCTTTTTATCTCGCCATGCATCCTCTTTCCTCTTTTTTCCATGGCTTCTTTAACTCCTTCGTTCCAATCCTTCCCAGGTCTTCCTCTTTTCCTTCTTCTTTCAGTTGGAGTCCAACTCCATGCCTTTTGGGGCCACCTATTTGCCTGCATTCGTCGCAAATGACCGTACCATAATAGTCTTTTCTCCTCTATGTTTTCCACAATTGTCTTTTGTATGTTGGTTCGCCTTCTTATCTCATCATTTCTTACATGCTGGAGTCTAGACGCCCTACAGCTTCTACGTAACGCATCCATTTCAACAGCTATTAATCTTTCCTTATTTCTCTCTGTGATCTCCTATGTTTCAGCTCCGTATTAGGTTATAATTTTTACTATACTGTTATAAATATTTATTTTTCGGTTAATTGTTATTTGTTTTGACCACATATGGAATTTAGTTGGTTAATAGCTTTTTTGCCCTGTATTATTCGGTTGTCAATACCTCGTCGACTATTTGCTTCCTCAGATAGTATGGTTCCTAGATACTTATACTCTGAACAGGGATCAATGATTTCACTGTTGATATTAAGCGGCTTAGCGACACCTCCTGCGACCAAATGTTTGGTTTTGTCAAAATTTATTTTAAGTCCCCATCTTGCGTATGTTTCGGTCAGCTTCCTTAACATATAGTTTATGTCGTCTCCATCTGCCGCTATAACCACTTGATTATCTGCGAACAGTAGTGTACATAAAAACTGATCTTGTACAGTTACTCCCATTGGACTACACTTAGCTTGCCATTCTTTCAACACTGCGTCAACATATATTTTAAACAACGTAGGCGACAGAACACAGCCTTGCCTAATGCCTTTTGTTACGTCGAAGGCGTCCGATAATCGATTACCTAATTTAACTACACTTTTTTGTTCGTCGTAAATGTCTCTGATTGTGTGTAGATATTTGTATGATATTTGGGATTTTTCTAACATATGTATTTGCCATGCTAAAACACGGATATCCATTTCCAGCAGAACTCACTTGTTTTCCAAACTACATACACAGTATTTCAGAAGGTGATAGTTAAGACTCTAATGAATGACAAATATTTGCGATTTTCTCAAAAAAGTTTTGTAGTGTGCAAAAAAACTCGTAATGCAAAATCATACATTCTTCAAATGTCTATAATTTAACAAACAAAAACAATATCAGAAAAAGGCCAAATAGGTGACAAAGCGCAAGCTTTCTTCTTCTATTTACTTTTTGAATAATTACTGTAAGTTTAAAGGTAACGTCAGGAGCTTGGAAATGCGAAATTCATCTTTAGGGTGACCTTCGATTCTTATCTTTGGACCTTTTGACCTTACCTTTGGATTTTTGGCCTAATGTCCCCTCATCTTAGACACACATACACTGGAGAAAGGGAACAGGCGGGCGCGCCTTCTCGCTAACGCGGAAATACGTCTTTTCTTGGATTCTCAATTTCGCGCGCTATACCCTAGACCCTTAACAACCAAACATGACAGATAGACCGACGGAAATGAGTGGATTTTCGTTACGCGGGCATCATAAAAACTCCAATTGCGATTTATCGCAAAACCAAAATTTTCGCGATCACAATGCTCCCCTCACCTATGGGTGAAGGAAGTACAAACAGCTCGGTAAGAAGTTTGCAAGAGACACAGAATTCAAGAATATAGTTTCAGTTTACTTTTAGACAAAAGAACATTTTTAAAGTACATATATACAAAAGCTAATTGACAGACCTAAAGGACGTATTCGGGTAAGAGGGAAGTATAATGGAAGACAAAAATAAATTTATAACTATTTTGCCTCTCATTCTGCGAACTTATGAAGACCTTCTAAAACTCTGCTGTGAGCAGTATTTATACGCTGTCTATTATGAAAAAGCTATCACAACTGAGGACGGGCGGACCGACTGATGTGAGTGGTATGACTTGACCAATGTTTCAAATTCACTATCCTGTGGTTGCTTCTGGGTGCCACTGCACTAATGATCCTATTTTTAAAATTACGTACGTTGAAAGACAGATTTTACTAACATCACAACCACCTTTGTAGACTTTAACAAGGTGAAAAAAATTGCACTTAGCTCTCAACATATTCGGCTTTGATTACATATTATAAACATACTACCATAAAACTCCCTCTCGTAGTTTAAAAGGGATATTTGACATATGATATCTGAAAGACATATTATTATTGGATGCTTTTGATCTATACCTGGTTTACAAGCTTTTAAAATTACCCCCTGGTAAATAAATCACCCTTACTGTGTACTCTGTAGGCGGCTGAACAATTTCACTACAACACGGTACAGAACGGTAGGCGGTAGATATAAAAAGGCTATATTAGTCCAGTTAATTCCAAAAATCATTCAGTTTCAGAAGGGAAGCAGAACACCGTTTCGTTTTTCATTTTATATTGACATATTACCTCGCATGTATTTTAGAAATTCGAAAGAAGTTGGCACCGTGAAAGACTTTTGCGCATTCCTCAAGAAAAATGAAAAACATATTATACTTGCGGATATCTAATGGGAATAAAGCTTTTAACCATGAAGTCAAATCACTTTTTAGTATACTCTCAAAGCAATTACGTACTCGAATAGTATACAAAATAAAGCTTGAGGATCCTTTGCTGACACCATCCATCTCTTAAATATTTCAACGCTTACATCTTGAGAAAGGATCAGGGGCACCGAAAACATCCCTAAGGAAAATTTTAGCAACTTTTTAGTTTTCTTCAGTTTTTCTGACGATAACCGGAGGATACATAGAATCATTCCACCATTGGCATGGTAGTAATGTTCTAGAAAATTGTGTTCGAATGTGTGTCAAATAAAGGATTGTTTCGTCAAAGCAATGCACGAGTTCACAAATTCGTTCAACCGATCATCAACATCTCTGTATCTGTAGACTAGGCAGGGTGAGTAGTCCACTGCGCTTAAGCCACAACTGTGGGGACATCTCCCTTATCTGGGCAGGTGTAGGCCAAGATTCGCCGAAAGCACACTCACTGATAGAAGATAACTCTGGGCACTTACATATATGACGTGTTCTACAGTTTCGTCTTCATATTCACCCATAGCTTAGGTTTAGGAACCTGGATTATACACCACATTCAGCGCCTTCCCTTGTTTTGGAGCTTTCTGTATACTTGCTAATTGAACTTGTCACAGTTGGCTCAGCGTTCTGTACAAATTCTACTTTATATGGCCAACATTGTTGAAGTTGAAGTTTTAACTGCTACCTCATGTACCATATCCACCAGATTTAGCCCCCTCACTTCTTTATTTTCTGTTTCGAAACTTGAACAGTGGCACAATGATCAAAGATTTTCCAACTGTGAAGAAGTAGTGTCGGCAGTTAATGGCTACTTTTAGAATCAAAACGATACGTATCATAAAAAGGGCTTATAATAGTAATGGTAATAATAATAATATTTGACAAAAATACACTAACATGTATGTAAAAAAAAGTGTGTACATTAAAAGCTTGCCGAAACGGCGAAATTCAGTTACGCAACACGCAGGTGATGCGGAATTGTTCTGCCACTATCGCTTGGAAAAGTTTATAAGATACTACTGGACACCGTCATCGTAGTGTTGAGTTAGGTCGTTGTTAATACTACCACAATATTTTAAAATACGTTCACTAAAGAAACTCATATATGTATATTTGAGCATCGTCTGCGTAAACGTGTATTTTACAGTTCGTCACAAGTGTGTTAAAATCGGCTATGTATATAGAAAAGAGCACCGGTCTCAAAATGGAGCTTTATGGAACTCCTAAATTTACTGAACTAGAACATCTGCCATAATACATTACGAACTGCTTTCTATTTTTTAAGTAACACCTGATGAGCTCAATAGATATATAATCAAAACCAAAGTGAAACAGCTTGTGACATAAAACATTTAGATCTAAAGTACTAAACCTTACTCAAGTCAGGTCTTACTAAATAAGTGTCCACAATGGCGGCACTGCTCATCGGTAGATCTGACCACCCCCTTCCAATAGACCAATAGACGCACGCGAAACGGGGGTACTGGGCATGTGCCCTTAGAGCTTACGTCAAAAAATAGCAGGTAGTCCTGTGCTTGCATTCTCCTACTGATGGTATCAGTTGTTCATTGCCCAACCTCTGTTGCCACTTCCCTGTGGTATGTTGTATGCAGTCTTTCCACCTCAACAAAGAGGAGCGTTACTGAGAGTTGCTAGTGCATACAGAACAGTATCTACCCGCGCATTACAGGCCATCGCAGCCGTACCTGCCATAGATCTGCTAGTTCAGGAAAGGCGATACCTTTACAAGATGGATGATGGAAAGCACCCTGCCTCTAAGAAGCTAGCTCGAAGTGTAACACTTGCGAAGTGGCAGCAAAAATGGGACGACACCCACAGTGTAAACCAGTGGACGTAGAGGTTGATTCACAATATTACACGGTGGTTCTAAAGCCCATATAGACAGACCGATTCAGTTTTTGTCTGGGCATGGATCTTTTCGCAGCTATACAAATAGAATTGGCAAAGACGTTGACGACACGTGTATTCATTGTAGTAATCCCGATAATACAATAGATACTATGACAGTAAGCCGTCACACCTGGGGTGCCTTATCTGACCTCATTATCAACATTATAAGACAGAAAGAGAGAAGAAAGACTGTTTCGGCAAGCCACAACTGTTAGCAACAGCAATAACCAGGGACAACAAAATATTAGAGTAAGAGTTAAAATTAGGAATAGTAGAGGGTAGGATAAGAGTTACCAGATAGGAATAGTGAGTAGCAAGTAAGTGGTGACGGGACTAGTAATAGTGGTAGTAAAGTTTAGGAGACACGCTACTCGAACTCCTCATCCCTACGGGGGAAGGGAGATGTAGGGTCTAGGGAACAGCAAGAAGAATGCGAAGAGAGATAATCGGCTGCTCGCGAACATAAGTCAGACATGACAGTACTAAATACTGTGCGGTAGGCACTGGCTACCGTCAGCAGTGACTTCCTTTGCAAACAGTCCAACTCATGCTGATGTGTTTTCCTTTCGAGTACCCTGTGCCATATCGGCGCTCTGTAAAAAAAATACAGATTCTATTACGGTAGATGTTCGAGTGAGCTCTCCTAGATAATAACACCAAAGGCCGTCCGAACGAGAAACACTACTCCCCGAACCAGTTGGAGGACCAACATTCCTTCTTTTAGAGAACTTCGACGCTGTGGAATGAGCTGCCTGGGAATTTATTTCCAGATGGCTACAACCTGCAGTGTTTCAAATCAACCGTGTACCGACACTTATCCTATCGCAGTGCTTCTACAGCGCCATAGGCTTTCAGCATTTGCGGGAGGCTGGACAGTTCCGTTCATGAGTGCTCTTTTTCTACTGCTGGAACCCACAGTATTCGGTATCAGTCTCAAGAGCATTGCTATGCTAGCTTCTGCCTTTATTGTGATGTACTTTCATATACCCTGCTTTATGCCCATTTGTCTTGATTATAACACCTAGTTCTACCATACTAATACAGAAACCTGACCGTGGGCGGACTCCCGCACACTGTCGTGCTTGTCTAGCGCCCATCATCAAAGATATCACCTTCCATATCACAGCAGAGAGGCAGTAACTGTCCAACCTCCCGGAACAACCCCTGCAGAAGCGTCACTCCCGCCCTTTCCCTTACCCTTGACACGATGGGTATCACGCTGACGTTCTCACCTTGGCCTATCGTATCATCCTCACGTCCCTATTAACTGTTGTCACGGAAGGCTGAAAAACGCCTTTCAGCATACACTGGCGAAATAACGATTGTGAAACGGTGACATGGGGTTACAAGGGGGATGTTTTTTTGACGTTCCGGTGGATAAAAGTAATGGCAGTGATAGCTTGCAGAGAAAAATATTGTGTCGTCGATTTCTTGCACAGTAGCTATACGATTCGTGATTTCTGGTAGCACGTTAATAAATTAAGACTGAACCACCCATCAGACTTAGGTAGTATTCAGATACTCGGTATTCTGAATCCTATTCAGTATAAGTTTGGCTGGTATTCGAATACTACTCAAATACATTTGGTTAATTGATGTTTGGTATTAGACTGAATAGCATTTTGTATTCAGAGCAATGACGCCTAATTTTAGTGTCGAGAAAGAAACCGGAGAACGCTTGGTATTTGAGTTCTAGAGGCAGTTTGAAAAGTTTTTTGTTATTGTACCATAGCCCCAAAATGGAATATATCAGATATGGTGTGGGGGGAGGTATAAAAAGTGAAAAAAAAAATCGTTGAGTAACCGAATGAAAATGCGGTAGCATTTCAGTACTCCTACCAACTAATATTCCAAAAAAAACGGCATCCGAAGTCTACGAACGGTTTGCGCGTAACGATTTTTTTAAAATGAAAATCAAAAAATTGCGATGAAACCGGTCGGAAGTTATGAAAAATTCTTTTTTTGTTCATAACACAAAAAACCATCCGTCTCTGCTAATGAATGTCATATTTGGACCTCCCGAGGACATGTATAAAAAGCATCATCCATCCATCCAAATAACATGAACATTTTTTTAAACTATTTCTAACGAAAATGACGAGAAAAATCGAACTTTAAGTTCTATCAGACTGCCCAGCAGAAACAGATGACCGTATTTTTTCTGTCATCTACAAAAAAACAAATATTTTTCCATCAGGTTCGGACCGGTTTCGTCGCGATTCTTTTATTTTCATTTTAAAAACATCTGCACCCGCAAACCGCCCGTAGATTCCGGATGTCGATTTTTTGGAAAATTAGCTGATAGGTGTACTAAGATGCTACCCCATTTTCATTCGGTTGCTCCGATCCCTCCCATTTTGGGAACACTACAGTATATTCAATCCCAAGATAGACTGCACATAAACAGTCGCATGCAGCATTAGCGTGGTTACTGTCCGCTGCCATCTGTGAACGCGTCAGCTATAGTCCAGTGCAATTATGGAATTTTATATTACTATTTAAAAGAGTTGCCCTATTAACCCATTGCAACTTAAAAGTAGCCAGTTGGCAGCTTGAAATGATAATTTAGGCAACAGACACTTGACATCGCATGTTTGGATCTGATTTCCAGACATTCTTGGGGATTCTTACTTGCCGGATTATAACATACAATTCACACATAGTGTACTGGACTATTAGGAACCCTATTGACATGAGCCGATCACGCACGCGTGCTTATTTTCAATTGGTCTGGCTTGGTTGTGAATACAGATTAGAACTCAAATACCAAGCGCCATCTGTTTTTTTTTTCAATAAAATTATGCGTCATTGCCTTAACTATTGGTCAGTACTCAGTATTCTTAACTCTAAATACCCTTTTGGAATCCCAGTATTCGAATACCCACTTTGCATTCGAATGCTGCTTTGGAATCCCGATATTCGAATCCTGATTGAATATATTTATGAATATTGCGTTACGTTTCACGAAAGCGTGTTAAAACAAGTCCACGGTGGTTGTGCCATAGATTTACGAAAGAGAAGAGATGGGATATACATAGGCGAGTGCGCACCTTGCCAATTTTGATCCCAGTGCCCACCATAGCTAATGAAGTCGCACATCCCACTCCACCATACTTCATCAGCATCAGCTGTTTCGATTTTGTGTATCCATATGTTGTTTGTGTGCTCCGTTGTGTGTCGTTTTGTGTTTTATATTAAAGTTTTGACAAATCCCACATAGCACCCGATATTCCTAGGACATCCTAAATGAAGCCGTATCGCCCAAATTTGGCATAAGACCAGAATGATATCTACAGGTTATCTGTAGGCTATAGTAGGTTATCTTAGGTTAGCCCTAGGATAACCTGTTAGGAATATTCTGTGGCAGACAGGCATGGACATCTTTTGGATATCCCACTGGGTCGTCTATCACCGGAACATCTTAGGGATGACGGTTTTGGAAATTCTCAGCTTGTATACTATGAGGCGGTTCAAGGGATATCCCTTCAAGACGCCACGCCAAGGGCCCCCCTAGTACAAACCACAAATTGTAAGTCAGATAATCATTCGGCATGCTGTTTATTTTCGCAAGGTGGGTGTAGAATTGTCCAAGTAAACATTCTATAGGAACATTAAAAAGGAGAAGGAAAGTTTAATGGCAAAACTTTATATCACGATGCACTTCATGAAGGAATGGAACAGAATGAGGTTAGATTGAATTGTGTTAAACACTCGGATGGTAGCTCTATTGGATCTTTAAGCGGTGATGGTGCTAGTGAAAAGTGTGCCACATTAGCTAATCTGTGCCCAGAATAACCTGGCATGTAAGCCAGAGAAGTGTAGGAAAACAGTTCTAGAAAAATAATCCCATTCTTTTCGAGTAACCTAAGTGTTTCGCATAAGGAGACCCATGGCGGTCTGTACTGCTATCTTTTAAGGCAACCTAAGAATTTACCCATGGGCTAACCAACAGCAGACTAAATGATAATATTTTGCGCCAACCTGAGGATTTCCCTATAGGCTTATCCATGGTGGTCTAATAAAGTCCCATCGGGATATTTATAGGCTGTCCCATGCCAGGTCGTCCAGGATATGGCTTTCCCTGGGACATTTTGTATATGCCTTTAAGGACAGCCTGGGTCATACAAATGCTGTGTGGGATAGATATGAGGAATGGTTCTTATTAAATGATTACTTTGTCTAATCTCACTGTGGAGCAGGTACATATATTTTGCTATATTTTTATAAGTGCACAAATAAAAATCAAGCTCAAAATGCAAAAACGTTTTCTTGTTTTGTTGAGATATTCAAAAAGTATTCATATTCAAATGAATACATGTATTCAAATATAGCGGCATTGAAATACTTTTTATGTATTCGAATCTTCAGTATTGGAACACAATTTAGAAAACAGTATTCAGTCTGCCATATTGATAATATAAGTAAAGCTGCTATTAGACCTTTTGGCTTTGTAATAAGAAGCAGTAAGAATTTACAGAATCCAAAAACCATCAGGCTGTTACCTTTGAGCTTTTCCGGATCCAAACTGTATGGCTCTAAAATTTGGCACCCGACCTACCAAGTAGACATATTAAGGATTGAGCCATTACTGAGGAGGTTTCTCACATACCTTGCGTTCAGATTTAATGGTAACTATATGCAACTGGGTTATGCCGGTAACATTTTTTTAAGTACATTTCAATCTATCTTTAGATCCAAAAGGGTTTGGGTTGGCCACTAACTTTACGTACAAACTTTTACACAATCAAATAGACACTGCATACCTCAACAAATCAGATTTAACTAAGAGTCCCTAGACTAAACACTTGGCATTCTATAACATTCCATTGCATAATGCCTAGATCAAATATCCATTATAGTGTTACTGACGCACTTTATTCAATACGCTTTGTGAAAATTCTGATATTTTCTATAGTAGATCTTACGATTTAGTGATCCATTCTTGTCTTACTATTTGTTTTGCTTTTTCTTAGGATTTTTTTATACCCTAATATTACTATCTTATTTGGAATTTTAGCAAAATATTTTTTTTATTTCCTGTCTTATATTTTGTTGCTTACTCACTTTTTGATCCCCACAAGCAGCACTATTCGTACTTTTATTTTCAGTTGGTCTACATTGGTTTTTTTTGCATTTATCTATTATTTCGTGTAGGCGAAATATCGGAATATGAATAAATAAATAAATAAATAAATAAGTCCTTTATTGCCCAACAGAATCATCCAGTTATAGGACAATGAAGTGAGAGACTACATACTACATATCAACGCTATATGTTCGATACATCAATCATTGGTATGAAGTTATGTAAACGTAAAATTGATAACTTACTAAAATAATTTCAGACAGTATTTTGTAGTGAAACATTTTCAAATATATATATTAGTTGAGAAAATAACGCTAATTGTCATGCATTAAATTCTGAAAAGTAATTTTCATTAAATTTAGATAGTAAATCCCTAATTGAGTCGTGGTGTAAATCACAGGTGTCGGATAGTAAATTAAGGTTGGCATACATGAAGTGTATGGGCGATTTTATCAAAACGTTAGCCTTTGGTGTGCTCAAGTATAAGGCAGGATCTCTTTGTGAAATACGAACCGGTACGTGGAAATGCAGCTTGGATAATAGGGCAGGAGAATCTATTTGGTTACGCACCAGTTTAAATAAAAACTTGAGGCTATTATTAATCCTTCTCAATTCAAGTGATTGCATTTCAAATCTAACCAGCATAGCTAGATGATCACAGCCACGTCTTGGGTAAACGCCATCTTTCTTGAATGTCAAGTACTTGAGAAATCGTCGTTGTACGCCCTCAATGGTGTTGATACGATTTTGGTAATAAGGATTCCATACACTTGATGCATATTCCAACTTTGATCGTACTAGAGCGCAATATAATGTCTTTAGCGCCATTTCATTAGAAAAAGATCTACAGTTTCTAACTAAAGGTCCATAACTTTTAGTAGCAGCTGAAACAATGGTATCAATATGGGAAGAAAACTCTAATTTTGCATCAAACAAAACACCTAAATCTTTTACCTCAAAGCATCGCACTAAACTGACATCTTGGAGAGTGTAGTTAAATTCTACTGGTTTTGTTTTACGTGTGAATGAACATACTTTACATTTGGCGACATTCAATAACAACTCATTTGCCGTACACCAATCCGATATAGTCTTGAGATTATTTTGAAAATTAAGCAGTCTGCAAAATTGATAATTGGAGAATAGATTTTCAAATCATCGGCAAACAGCAGATTAGAGCAGGTTAATCGATTTGAGTATACTACTTTTTATTATAAATATACTACTATTTCAAGAACACGTTTGTATTTCCTGTGACTGTTATTAATATAGAATCATTTTTTAAGCAGTGGACTAAAGGCGCGCACATGAAAAAGCTACCATCTTTCCACCTGGTGGTACTCTTCCTATATAACTAAACTTTGATCCCCTAGCAACCAAGGAGTAGGTGCAATGTATACTGAACTCCAGTACTTTGTTATTTGCATATCAATATAATATTAATATAATATTTTCCGTGTTAGCACATCCAGGTAGATAAAACTATGTTACAGAAACTACATCAAACGGCTATAACAACCAGACAGATTTGTTCACAAAGAGCACAAAGGCTTCCGTGTGCCTCTTGAATATATATTTTCAGATTGTAACTAGACGTTATGGCTCCAAGTTAGGCATACTGTATAAAGAGCTTTTTTGCACAGACCTTTATATTACGCTTTTAAGCTAGCACGTCATGTCGAATTATGGACGGAAGTAAAACTGAAAGGGAAGCAACGCTCGTGTTGTTTTTTAATGGCGGTGCATAATCAGAAGCTTTTTTTAGCTCATATTTATAAGTACAAACCGGCAAGGTTAAATTCGACGACAAAGATAGTGATCATAGAGTTTAATATTATCATAAGCATCAACCTGCAGATGTACCTATCTTTGTGCTTAATTGCAACGAATAATATTTACAAGAAAGAGATACAGAAAACTATCAAAAACAGCTATAATTTTCGTAAGTCGAAATAACATTGTCCCCAGAATATCAGAACCCTGAGTGTGATTCTGTAGCACTGTTAAGCAAGAAGCTACGACTTGCTAATGCCAACTTAGCTTCCATTATAGCAGTAATGGTTGTGACATAGATGATATTTTTTTAACACGTTTGACACTAGTGGCCTGAGGTGAAGCTTATTTATTTCCTTTGGCGTTGGTACAGATGGATGAAGAGGGTGGATATAAAAGTGAGGAAGCAAATTTCAAACCACGTTTACCACGAACGAAAGTACTTTATCATTTTTGGCGAAAGTACCGATAACTGTTATGGTGGTAGCTTTCACCATGATTTGAAACCACACACAATTTGTGAGGAACGCCCTGTAAAAGTTTGCTTAAGATGTGTCCCCAGATACGAGTTACAACAATTTATTGTATATTTTAAGAAATTTCCGTTGTGGAATCACTCCAATTTATTATTCATCATCATAGTCACAATGTCTTAACAGACATGTTGTGAACCCGTAAAATGCATTAAGTCGGAGCTAGAGTATTGCCGACACGAATATTATCAATAGTTTTGAGCACTGTAGCTCGCCATCGTTCGCGATTTGTTGTCAGTTTAGTGGCGCTCTTCACACTCATATCCAGCAACTGTTTCGTCGTATCCACCCAGCGTGTAGGAGGACGGCCACGGCGCCGCCCACTCGGGGCATGACCCTGAACTACAAGTTTCTCCATATTATCGTGTGTGTGTGTGTATATGTCCGAAGAATGTAAGCTTTCTCGTCAACACAATGGAGGATAGTCTCTTTGGATTACCGACCTCATCCAGTATGGAGACGTTAGTTCGATGGGCGGTATAAGGAACTCTCAGCATTCTCCTCCATGTTCACATTTCAAAAGCGTCTATACGAGCTCGATCTGCCTTTTTAACAGTCCAAGTTTCCGAGGCATACAAAAATATGGAGAACGCAAGAGACTGAACCAGCGACATTTTTGTAGCTTTAGTGATGTTATGGTCACGCCATATTTTAATAAGCTTTGTCATGGCCACACGTGCCTGTTGAATGCGCCGTCGAATCTCATTTCCACAGCTACCCGAATTATCGATCAAAGAACCGATGTATATAATACTTTGAACTACTTGACAACGGCCTATTGACTTTATCTCTCTTTGTCTTATTGTAGTTAATACCAAGCCCATACTCTGCACTACGTTGTTCTAAGATGTTTAATAGAGCTACTAGTTCTTCCTGAGGAGCTGCAATAAGGGTTGTATGGTCAGCAAATCTTAAGTTGGATATTTTGCTTCCGCCAATAGTTACACCGCCATTCCAGCTGTCTAATACCTGTCTCATCACAAATTCAGAGTAAATGTTAAACAACATCGGAGATAATACACATCCCTGACGAACTCCTTTTCTGGTTGCAGTTTGACTAGACAGGTTACCATCAATTCTTACACGAGCCGAATTAGACTCGTAGAGTTGCTGTATGAGAAACACTAGGTGATAAGGAACTTCCGTAGAGATGAGGATTTCCCACAGTTTAGGCCACTTTACGTTATCAAACGCCTTAGAATAGTCTACAAAGCAGATAAAAACCGTAAAATAATGCTCTCTGACTTTTTCAATAATTTGTCTTAAGTTTAAGATCTGTTCACGCGTACCGCGTCCTTTCACGAAACCTGCCTGCGCCTGAGAAATTTGCCAGCCAATAAAACCCTCCAAACGAGATTGTAAAATATACAGTAGAACCTTACTTGCATGAGAGATTAACGAAAGTAGGTGATAATTGTCTGGATTTGGTGGAGATGCCTTTTTATGAAGTATAACAAAACTTGATGTGCACCATTCATCTGGCCAAACACCGGAGGACCAGACACTCTTACAAATATTATGTAAAAGGGAGATGCCGTCGTCACCCAAGCATTTCAACGTTTCAGCAGAAACAGCATCAATGCCTGTAGCTTTGTTAGTTTTTAGCTTGTTGAGGGCATGTTCCACTTCAGACAAAAGAATATCCGGTTCGTGTTCAAAATCCAATGAGAGGGCATGAAGGCCATCCTCATGGTACAGATTTTCGCAATAATTTCGCCATACCTCAATAACCTCATGCAAGTTGGTAATTAGCTCTCCCTCAGGATTTTTAACAGCCCAAGATTTGGGTTTCAAACCGCCTCGCCTAAAATGAGGACCATTTCCCGATTCGAAAGAGATTCAAGTGCAGACTCAAGATCGTCGTAAAAAAATTCGATCGTTTCCTCATCCGAATTTGACGTAGGCCCATAGATTTGCACAATGTTGATAGGTGTCAAGGACGTTAAAACAATAGGGGGACGCAGCATGTCACAGTCTATCCTGTATTAATGGTGAAGCCAAAATATTTACGTCTGCGCTTTCTTTTGTTTTCTGTGAAATTCTTGAAGTTGTCAAAATGCAGTGCAGTGCATTTTTCTGGGGTATCACAACAAAAAATAATAAATCACCATAAGTGGAATTGTATCTGTATACCGGGTGTCCCAGAATTTCCTTGACACGTGATATTTTCGCTTAATCCATGAAATCGTAAACATAAATTAATTAAAACACATGTGTGGAAAATATTTTTTTTATTTTCATGAATCAACTAATAAAAAAACGTGACAACAAAACTAAGTGCAAAAACGTGAAAAAGTTTTATGGCTACATCGGGCCGCGCCAACCCCGTGTGCAGGGTGTGCCCCGCACACGGGCGCTAAAATTAACGATAGATTGCAGTAGGGGCATAAAAAGTAAGGCACTACGATAATTAAATTCAAGTAAAGAATTTATTTTTCCAGGCATAATTGTGGATTGAAATTTGAAAAAACAAGCTAGGGGTGGATTCCAGGGGTTTAAGTAAGAAACAAATGGTTCATAAGCAAGGAATGATAGGTCATTCACTACCCTTGAAACACCCACTTACTTTTCTTTTTTATCCGTTTTTGTTACAAAAATATCAGGCGTCAAACAAATCATCATTTCGTTTGTCTTATACTTATGATTTTACGGAAAAAATAAGTTTGCATATAAAATTAAAGGTACCACAATATTTTAAATAAAATGGGGATATCATTTATGTAGGAAAACCTATGGGGTGCTATTTGAAAAAAACAAATTTGGGGGTGAGTTTTAGGGGTTGATGTACAAAAAAAAATGTTTTGAATGCAAGGTATGATAGACCCTATAGTACCTTCAAAAGTACCACTCAGGAGGATACTGTTTTGGTATTTTTTGAAGTTATAAAGACATCAGAAATCAAATTTATCATTGTAATTCGAAAAAGAATAATTTAATAAGTCATACAACCATTAGTAGCATCCGAAATATGTTAGCTAGGTACGCTTGAGTCGTACTTCCATTTAAAATAATAAAAAAATATATAGTACTAAATCACGTTTACAGATAAAAGTTTTATAAAGCCATACTCTGTGATGCTCAAAAGTAAAGACTATCATGAAGTAATTTTTATTGTAACAAACTGTATTGATAGAAACACATAAGTACTTAAGCATTGCATGTGCTCTGTTTGCAGTGGTTAAACCATTATTTTTGGCAAAGAAAATGATTACAACTTATTTCAAAGAAAAATATTAGTGGCTCGAAAATCAGTAGGTAAATTGGAAGTTAGTACCCCACCTTATTAAATCACGTCGAATTAAGTGTATACATTTTTAAAGTAGCAGACAGGCAGTGAACAATTACGTGTTATTCCTATAAACTTTATAATTTTCATTAAAATCAGACTTCCCAATTATCCATATATCGACAGCCTTCACATAAAAAAATAGTAACTGTGGCAACAATTATTTTATTCATATTTGTACACAAATTAATATTCGTTTACACACATGTCATGTAACCAATAGTAATAGAAAATGTTTCTCTTATTTAAAAACAACTATTTAAGTATTTTTAATGTACATGTATATTTTAAATTTCATTTTAATTTTCGCAACATATAATACGTATGTATATTAATTTAAATTACATAATTAGCTTGTGCCCCATTCTTTGTCATCCTACCATTATTTATTCAACAAAGCATATATTCTTCTAGTAGTCACAGTCACAGTAGGATTTATGTTGGGAAACATATAGCTTACATAGCTCTTACACTCGACTGCTTGGATCACTAAAAACAAAACAAAAAAGAAATATAAAAATTCAACATCAAATACATCATACGTCGATGTACTGCAAAAAGTGATAGGTCAAAAATCAACGATTTGACGTTTTTGGTACTAAACGACGATAAATGATTTTGTCCAAGTCAATACTCGAATTTTTTGCCAGTTTGGTTAACAGCTCGTTTTGACTAAGCCTAATATGTCCAATAAAGTAGCAGGTAAAATGATCAACTTCACTACATTGTGAGAGATATCACGTAAAAGTGACCATCTTGGCTATCACAGCTGGAATAAATCCCTCCCTGTAGATAAGAACAAGAAAAGCAATGCCCTGGAACCAAACTAGATCTGATTCAGTATTCTAGATTTAAATGTGATTGATTATGTTTATGTTTCTTATTTCAAGAAAATTGAAGTTTATTTTGACCAAGTCAGTATTAATATATTTTCCAACATCAAGTGTGACCAAGTCAGAAATATAGTCTAATTTCTTCAAGCTCTCTTTGTAACTCGCAGTGAACAGTTTTATGAGTTCTATGTTTTCTAAAAAACACGTTGAGTGATTTGTTACTTAAACTATGATTACTTTCAACAGCCATTTACGAGGAACTAGTTTTCTGACTTGGTCACCTTTTTGCAGTATACCAACATTATCAACGATTATTATAAACAATGGTACAGTATTATGGGAATAATTAGAAATATCAGTATAATTCATCGAATCTATTAAGTGTTGTTGAACAGCGAAAAATTGTAAATGTGCCGGATATGATGATTTACTAAATAAAACTGCTTCTACTGGTAGTACTGGTACTACTTAGTTCACATAGCTTTTACACTCAACCCCTTGGATTCCTAGAAGCACAGCAAAAAATTAAACATCAAATACGGGACATAAAATAATGGCACACTATAGTAATAATACAGGTAGGTCATCAGAATTTGAAATAAAATTTTAGATTATTAATATTTTTAAAAAACACGAATTTGATATATTCTGGGATTTATCCCATAATGAATGAACATATAATTTCATAAACTTTATATTTGTTAAAGAAATTTTTTGACAGCTGCCACAGCAAGGCAGAAAACTGGCTCAGTGCATGTAGAACTTTTATATTTCTTATCTAACTTATCTAACTCAATGAATATATAGCAAATAAGTGGTTGTAAAGGCAAATTGTATCTGTATATGACTATTATATTGAGTGTCTCTGTAAGGATTTTTGAAAAATTTCAAGTTCAGCATGGTTGCTTTCAGTTGTGAAAGTCTTTCAACATTAATTTTTTTGTATGATCTTATGTTTTTACAAAAAAATACCACAGCCCAATATTACATGTTCTGAAAGACTTTTTATGCTCAGTAGTATTTATTATCATATAATAATCATGGACTTCAGAGATAATGAACCTCGTTATTTTTTTATCACATTATTAAGCAAAAAATCAGAATGATTAAAAGCACACAAAAAGACAAAGTAACGGAAAATGGACTTTCCTGTTGTATACAATGTAACACCAAAGAACCCTCAAAAAGCCATATTGTGCTGACAACTTATATGTTTAATACAACTATAATTAAAAAAAAATACCTCTTAGGAGCTGGTTCACCACAGATCGCTTCTTGAGAAACACCAGTAGCAGATAAGAAAGCTTCCTTCAAGGGGTAGTGGCACCTAAAAATTTAATTAAATCATAATAAGATTATAATATTAACTACATAATTATAACTTGATAAAACAATTATAGATAAAACTTTCTATTTGTGATAGTAACCATTTTGACCATGGAGACGAGACAGAAGAATTTAAAAGTAAAAATATTTCCAAAAATAAAGACACCAGTGGTGAACAACAAAATACTGTTTAGCAATATGTTCAAAAAACAATTATAGATAAAATATTCTATTTGTGATAGTATCCATTTGACCATGGAGACAGAAGAATTTGAAAGTAAAAATATTTCCAAAATAAAGATACCAGTGATGAACAACAAAACAATATGTTCAAAAAATACAACATAGTAAAGTAATTTAGTGATAAAAATTAGAACATTATCATAAATAAACAGTGTAAGGCGCTATTAATTGTATGTAATTGCCTTTGTACATTTTTTTCAAAATATAATTGCATACTTTATGCTCCGAAAAAATGTATCTCTGCAAGCTGTTTACTGAGCAAATCTATGAATGGCATGCAAGTATATATATCTCTAATAAAAAATATATTGTATGTATATTAAATATATAAATAACAGCCTATATAATTTATTCTTGGTATGATGCTAAATTCATCCTAAAGTTAAAAATCAGAGCAAATACAGGCACACAGCAAAGAATCCTTGAAAAAGCAGTATATTTCATATGTGATATTACTGTTAAACAGTAAAAAATTATTAATTGTATGTAATTATTTTTGTACATTTTTTTATTTATTTATTTTATTATATTCAAAATATAAATTGCTCACTTTATGCTCTGGAAAAAATTATCTGAAAGCTGTTTCCTGAGCAAAAACTGTTGAGGATTGAGAACATGGAAGTATTTATATGTAACACAAAATTTATTGCATATATATTTCCCTTGAAAATAAAACAGCCTATAATTTATACTTAGTATATGATGCTAGAAACTAAAGATCACCTTAAAATAACTAGTAAGAGTAACAGTTAAGGACTTTCAACAGTTTATCAATTTAGGGTTACTATTACTTTTTACTAAACACTTGTACCTATTTTATCTTTTGCTCTAAAATAATTACACCTCATTATTCAATTCACCAACTAGATTTTTTACTCACTATTCCTTCAAACTTCAAAGAAAAATTACATTACAAGTTTTACAACTTGTCTCAGCAAAAGTATACCCTTGACACTAAAAAAAGTTTCACATGCACCTAGATGGCATATTGTAGCATTTCATAACTCCAATTAATTTTCCTACGTTAGAACCATGAAGTCTACAGTTCAGCAGCCTATCCACTTTGACACCATTATTTAGAATAATCAGACTAAAGACTGTGCTCCCAGATATAATGGATTTTCTTGGATTATTTCCAACATAACAAAGATGTAAGAAAAACATGCTTCTTAGAATGTAACTAAGTTGATTAAATTATATTTTTTGTTACTTTATCATATTCTAAATCCTACCTAATGTTAAAGTCTAATTATTTATATATAGCTACTTACACTTTAAGCTGTTTTCTATCTTCTTCCTTGGTATACAAAGTAGGCACCACATTCTTTTTCAAACGCTTCTTTCCGGATAGTGTGGTTTCAAAGTCATCGTTAGTAAAATGTTCTGAGCAGACTTTTTTTAATTGTGGTAGGTCTGTTTCAGTCACTCCCATTACATCAAACCACTTCCTCCTCAGAACAATATCTTTGGTAATACTGAAAAATATGGTTAATTATAGAAAAGCTCAAAAAAATGATACTTTAATTTATTTTATTTTGTTAAATATGAAAGTAACACTCAAATAATATGACATAAATATATATAAAGCAGTACCAGTCCAATAAATTTAAACATCCATAGATTAAAAATATTCTATACCTATGACAACACTAGCAAACTGGATGAGGTGTTTAAGAATATGAAAGTAACACTCATCAGGCTAGGTGTGTTTAAACGTAGGTACAGTTGTGTATAATATGTGATATCGATATCACTTTCAAATTATCTAGGTAAAATAATGACATTATAATTATATAATGCAGTACCAGCCCAATAAATGTAAACGTACCTTAAAGTATTCCTACATGACAATAGGAGCAAACTGGAGGTGTTTAAAATAATTTCTAAAAATATGAAGCCCAACTTTACTGTTTATAGACACCTTATTTGAAAGATCCCATGTATACTTGTATACTGTTATTTTCAAATGTACCCCAGCAGGTAGCACATAGGAATGAAATTAGAGGTTTTACAATACCATCAATTTTATTGCAGAGGAATGCACGAATACACTTACCTGTAAAAGGTCAAGTTAGGGTGCCGATAATCCCATTTTTTGCATATGTAGCAGCGTCTACCCATGACTATTTTCGGATCGTCAGCCTGTTTTTGGGGCCTATTAAGTAATTAAGCACTGAAACACACTCAACACTACTCGAACACAAAACAAATACCTACGAATGTACGGTCTGTGTTATGATTATCTAGAATTTGAAATGTTGGAATTCACAACAGAACAATTTATACTCGAACACAAAATAGATTCGAATAAGGGTGGAATAAGGTACGGACTGTTTAACCGTTCTCAGGAATTTCAAATATTATAATTGAAATTCACACCCGTTGACGTTCCCTGGTGCGCCGCCCCCACGGTACAGGGTTGCCGGTGGAATAGCAAGAATTTCTCGCACCTTTGTCGTGTGGGTGGATCAACATAACCTCTTCCTTTAATGACGCGATGTTTGGGGCGAATTTGACCGTAAATCTCCTTAGAAATTTGCCCAGTTTGGCAACCGTAGAAATCCCATGGCAACTAGCAATGAAAGCCAAGCGGCGTTGCCGGGTTGACATATGAAAATTTCTTCATACTATCAAATATTGCAAAAGAGCGAAATTAGACTCTGATCCTAACGTTTTGCATATATAAAAATCGTTACATCAATTCACTGTTCATAAATATATTATATTATTATATTAAATATGATATTTTGTGTTCATAAGCTTGCTTGTTTCGCTGATGCTTTGTGTTCATAAGCTGGCTTGTTTTCTTAGTTTTACTTAGAAAAATGCCTAGTTTGGCAACTTTGCAATGCGTTTAGAATGTGACTATGCGGCTTCAACGCGAAAAGTAAATAGCTGCGTCCCCCTATTGTTTTAACGTCCTTGATAGGTGTAGGGTTCGCATTGCTACGTATTGTTATAATTCTGTCACTAATACACTTGTAACCAAAAATGGTCCTTGCGTGCGCTTTCGCCACCCAAAAGCCAACACCGTTAACACTTTCATCAGATTTACCTGAAAAGCAAATAAAATTCCCCATGCTAGAAGTAAAATGACCTGTGTCTCTATAATGAGGCTCAGATAATCCAGCAATGGCTATTTTATTTGCTGTAAGCTCTTGTTCGATGATGCCAAGCTTTCCTATAGCCTGAAGACCTCTAACGTTCCAAGTTGCCAGGCGATGTTTTCGGCGCGTTTTAAAAATGTCATCAGTAGTTAATTTCGCACAAGAAGCCTGATGGTCACCAATTTCACACTGACCTCCCCGGACGAGGAACAGCGCCGATTGCCAGTCGGACCGCGGGGCATCACATCCGAGGCCTCGCTGATTCTCACGTTACTCCAAGCCAACCTTTTCTGGTGGATTTATAAGTTTCCATTCATTTGACAGTTTCAGACAAAAAGTTAATATCATTAAAAACCTTAAGCATAGGGCCCTGACCATAGCAGATGCTGAATTCCATACAATTGCCTTAAACAAAGTTAGGTCTTTTCTTTGGCGTAACAATTTCCCTATGTCGTTTATTAATAAGATCCTTAATCAGAACACAACTGTTGATAATTTAAATAAGCCATTCACTACCAGTACCAGATACTACAAAATTCCATATGTAAGGCACTTATCGGAAAAAATAAGACAAATTTTGAGTTCTGACTGTATAGAAATTTCCTTCAGCAATGAAAATACAATAGGGAAAATGTTTTTCACTACAAAAAAACAAAAAACACCTTTTGATTTAACATCTAACGTTGTATACAAGATCCCTTGTAAGGATTGCAACAATTGCTACATAGGACAGACAGGCCGATACATAAAAACTAGAATAGCTGAACATAGAAGAGATTAATGTAAGGTGAATAGCATTTCTGCTCCCACCGCTCTAGTACAACATGTGAAAAATGAAAATCATCACTTTGACTTTGAAAAAACATCAATTTTGAGTAATCAACAGATGTTATCTAAAAGACTAATCAGCGAGATGATCCACATTCAAAAAAACAAATCAGTAAACTACAGACAGGGTATCAACGCCTTAAGCAATGTGTATCATAATTTGATCAAAAAATTGCCTAACCTAAGCCTAACTCTACATCATATTATCTATTTTTCGTACTCCGCCTATGGGTTTTGGCTGAAAAACACATGAAAATATTATGTTTTAGACAGAAAAACGCATAATATTTTCTACCAGATCACCCACCTACCCGTCCTTGGTGTGTAGGCACATTGCTGTTTTCATTCTGTTCCTGTTTGTTATAATTTTATTCGTTTTTATTGTACGTGTCTTGTGGCGTTATATTTTAATACGTTGGCAGTGTTTATTAATCCAGTTGTTTATCTAGTCAAATTCTTATGATTTTTTTTCCTAATAACTATAAAAACTTCGATTTTCTGGTAAGTCAACTCTTCTTGTATCTGACATATTTGTGCATGTCTTATAATATTTTTAACATAAATCAAATCACTCGAGCGTTTCAGCAAGTGGCATCCATCTAATTTTTATTTTAATTTTTTTTTACAAAAAAAAATTAAAAGTCAGTGGTAGGTTCCTTCTGTATATAACTGTTGTTTAAGTTTAAGTAAATCTGTGTATTTATGTATTAAAAGCCTACGCCATCAATTGTTTTTAGTTGCCTGAAGATGACTTAATATAAGTCGAAACGTCGCAAATAGAAAAATAAGGAGTTTTTGTATGAATGACCTTATCCTACAAAAAGTAACTGAAGTTCATCACAGTAGGTCAAAATCCTTTAAAAACCTCTCTTTTTTGTCATTTTACTGTGACGGCTTCTGCCAAATTTGGGCAACAACCGTTTCTGTCTCTGTCCTTTTATTTGCTCTCTTTGTTAAATTAGACACAAATCTTTCCAAAAATATAACTTAATACAAGCAATTTGAAGGTTCCTGCTTGACGGCGCATTTAGACTATGCAACATGTTGTAAAACATCGTGTTTTAAAACACTGTTGTACAACAAGTTGCAAATACTAACGACAAATGTTTTACAACTTATCTGTTTTAAAACAACTTTTGTGTTTTACAACAAGTTGTCGCCTTTCCGTCTTGAGCCGGAAAATGTCCAACATGTTTTAAAACATATTGATATTTCATTTTCTGAAACTACAATTTCTTTCAAAACACGAGGCGGTGCCACAGGGCGGTACAGTGGTCTGGTGCATTTAGTGAGGTAATATCATCGAGGTAGAATCTGGGATTCTACCTCGATGGGTATTATGGTAAACCAGGTAAACATCAGAAATTGATACTTATTCCAGTCTATTAGCTACTGCAATGTACTAGAGATTAAAAGTTTCCAAAATCATTAAAAACTATCAAATGAAAGAAAAACTCCCACCGAACGTTGCTGGCAGTTTATTCTCCGAAATAAAATTTCACATTTCATTACACAAAAATGAGGTCAAGTTGATTGACTCAGTATTTCTCACACATTATGGTGACAACAATTTATTGTTTTCCTATAGCATGAAGCTGTAGTCTGAGATGCCCCTGCAACCATTCATCGCCCGCCCGCCCGCAAAAAAAAATTAAAAATGTGTTATGTTACTGGGTCTCTTTTTCACAGGTCAACGACGTTTTATGAATACATCAAATTTATCAGTCTTACAACCCCCACTCTACAACCACCTCAATTTCACTCCCCCCCAAAAAAAATAATGAAAATAATCTGAAACCCCTAAAATATATAAAAACGATGCTTGAGGGCTTGAGCTGTTTTTATATTTTTAGTTTTACTTCCCACACCGATAGGTGAGGGGAGTATTGTGATCGCGAAAATTTTCGATTTTGAGATAATATACTTTTTGGGCGTTTTATGATGTCTACATAACGAAAATCCATGTCACTCATTTCCGTCGGTCTGTCTGTCGGTCTGTCTGTCTGTTGGCGTTTTTCTAGCCTCCTAATCTCAGTAACCGGTGCATAGATTGTGATGAAATTTGGGTAGTGGTATGGTGTGCGGTCGAACTAGGTAATGTCGCTTCAATTTTGGAAATCGGTGCATGGGCGGCGGAGTAATTAGCAAAAAACGAAAATTTTCAAATATTTTTTAAACTTCGTTTTTAGGTATTTTGGGGGTTCCTGATCATTTTCTACTTTTTTTTTGGGTGAGGGTGAAATTAGGGTGGTTGGGGGGTGGGGGGTTCCCACATAACAAAAGTATATACAATGTACATACAATGGATATCAAATCAATGGATATGTATATCCAAAAATGGAGCAAGAATGTCCAATGGATGTCAAATAAACATCAAAAAAATATACATTGCATGTACATCCATGGCATATCCATAGAATGTACATATGGACGTCTAATGTACATGCATATTATATACATGGTACATACAATGGATATATACACATCCATGGTATATCCATTAAATGTACATTCATGTACTTGCATAGTGTATGAAAGTTCAATGTAGAGGCAGTAAGATAAACAAACTTTATGCTTTCATTATGTATTGTTATTAATTCAATTTCTAATTACAATAGTAATACTTGGCAAAATCGATTACTGTGATTGTCATCTCTTTTCTGTTGAACGGCATGTCTAAAATCACAAAGAAATCAAGGTTATAAAATTTTGTAGGTGGTTTGTTCCGCTTATGACTTACCGTCAAACGCTGGATGTGAGTGTTATCAGTAGTAAGAAGATAAGTAACATTGCACAATATTTCACTCGATCAGGTAATCAGGCACAACCATCACCAGCACACACGCGAAGGACGCGAACGAGTCGTACGACGGAATGACTAGAAATCAGCAGTGGTGGCACTAGTTGTACTTCGCGCAGGCGTAAGCTACTAGATGTATATATGATACATAGACCAACATCTTATGTATATTCACATATGGATATACCTACGTGAACATACATAGTATATTACACTAGTGTATATCATTTTTCATATGTACATTTAACGTCCTATGAATATTCAAAATATACATGTTCAAACTGGAATATCTAATGTACATTGTATGGATGTACATATCCATGTAGTGTTATGTGGGTTGTTGTACTCATAATAGGCTGTCCATTGACCTGAGAGAAAAAGACCTAGCGGTATAATACACTTTTTTAGGTTCACCCGAACATTACCTTGTCTATTACAAGAACCAAGGGACTTGGAAAATTTTCCGATGTATACATACGAGTATTGCTTTAGATCGTTCTGTATTTTAGAACGTGGAAACTACTAAATTGATGTTAATAAAATTTCGGCACAGTATTACTACTTTGACGAGGATGGAAAACGCGTATGATTTTTATAAATCGTCTCAGTGGCGGCGCAGCAATATTAAAAAAACTAAAATATGAAAACAGCTCAAACTTCGTTTTTAGGCGTTCCTGATCTTTTTCTACTTTTTTTGGGTGGGGGTGAAATTGGGGTGGTTGAGGGGTAGGAGGGTCGTAAAAATTATTTTTTTGTATTCATAATAGGCTATCCGTTGACCCGTGAAGGAAAAACCTAGAGGTATAATACAATTTTAGGTCCACTCAAACATTGCCTTGCCGATTACAGAAACTATAAGGGACTTAGAGAATTTTCTGATGTATACACAATACATACGAGTATTTCTTTAGATCGTTCTCTATTGTGTAACGTCGCAACTTTTAAATTGACTTTAATGACATTTTGACACAGATTTATTACCATGACGAGGATGGAAGACGCGTATTGTTTTTCGAAATCGTTTCAGTGGCCGCGCGGCATTAATAAAAAAAATGGAGTCAAGTTGATTCACTCAGTACTTCCCACACATAATAATGATACCATTTTATTATATTCCCTTTGCATGAAGCTATAGTCTGAGACCCCTTGCAACCAAGTAATCATTCGCATGTCCTCAAAAAACATCCAACACAAAAACTAGTAAATACATTCCAAGTCTCTCCGTGGGAATTAAAACGACACAATTTTTATTCTGCCAGCTTCAGCTGGACAAGCGAAACAATCAGGAACCCCCAAATTGCTTAAAAACGAAGTTTGAGCTATTTTTAAATTTTCAGTTTTTCTATTATTGCTGCGCCGCCAATAACTCGATTTTTGAAAACCATACGCGTTTTTCATCCTCGGTAATAATATTGTGTCTAAATTTCATTAAAATCGATTTCATAATTTCCATGTTACTAAATTCAGAACGATCTAAAGCAATCTAAAGTCTCTTTGTATTGTATTGTATTGTATTGTATTTATTATGTATTTATATATTATTTATTTCTGTAATAGCCAAAGCAATGTTCGGATGGACATAAAAAAGGGTATTATGCCACTAGGTCTTTCTTTCACAGTCAATGGACAGCCTATTATGAATAGAACAAATTTTTGAGTTTTACAACCCCCCCACTCCCTAACCACTATAAAAACACCCACACCCAAAAAAAAGTAGAAAATGATCACGAACCCCTAAAACGCCTAATAACGAAGTTTGAGGAACATTTGAAATTTTTCGTTTTTTGCTAATTCCTCCACCCCCCGTACAACGATTTCCAAAATTATCAGAACATTACCTACTAAGACACCACAACATATCGCTACCCAAATTTCATCACAATGCATGCAGCGGTTACTGAGATTACGACGTTAGAAAAACGTGAACAAACAGACAGACAGACAGACAGACAGACAGACAGACAGACCGACGGAAATGAGTGACGTGGATTTTCGTTATGTTGACATCACAACACGCCCAAAAAGCGTATTACCTCGAAATCAAAAATGTTTGCGATCACAATACTACCCTCACCTATTGGTGTCGGAAGAAATAAAAATATAAAAACACTTCAAACTTCGTTTTTAGACGTTTTAGGGGTTCCTGATCATTTTCATTTTTCTGGGTAAGGGTGAAATTGGGGTGATTCGGGGGTGGGAGGTTGTAAAAATCAAACTTTTGTTGTAATCATGATAGATTGTCCATTGACCTGTCAAATAAGTACACAGTAGAATAACACACTTTTTGCGCTCGGGCGAGCGATGATTTGATTGCAAGGGGATCTAGACTATAGCTTCATGCTATAGGAAAATGATAAAACTGGTATCACCGGAATGTGTGGGAAGTACTGAGTCAATCAACTTGACTATATTTTTTTATTATCTCTGGGCCGCGACTGGTACGATTCATAAAAATGTTATAAAAACGTGTTTTGAGCCTCTGGGCCTTTGTTCCAGAGGTCAGTTTTACAACCCGACCCCCTAACCACCACAAATTTCACCCCCACCCAAAAAAGTAGAAAACTTCACTAACCCCTAAAATGCGTAAAAACGAAATTTCAGGAATATTTTTTTTGTTTTTTGCTAATTGCTCTGCCTTCCATGCACCGATCAAAATTATATAGCAGCATTACCTACTACAACACCACAGCATATCGCAACGCAAATTTTATCACAGTCCATGCAGCGGTTACTGAGATTACGAGGGTAGAAGAACGCCAACAGACAGAGAGACCGACGAAAATGAGTGACGTGGATTTTCGTTATTGTAGACGTCATAAAACGCCCAAAAAGTATATTATCTGAAAATCGAAGATGTTCATGATCGTAATACTCCCTTCACCTATCGGTGTTGGAAGTAAAAACAAAACTGCGATATGTCAGGCTTGTATCATACACCCTGTATAAGTCATTATTTTTAAAATGTAGTCCATCTCAACCTACATAGACTAGGCATAGTGATTTTTCTGAAAAGATATATCGTTTGATCACAAGAGTCCGAGGCTTTGAGCTTGACTCACCCTATATAGATATCAATTAAATGGCTCATAGCGACCATAACCTCACTAAAAGCACTAGAGCACATGATCCTGTACCATAATTGGCACCGCTCTGTTTTTTGCAACAAGTTGCAGTTTCAGAAAATGAAATATGAACGCGTTTTACAACATGTTTTAAAACATGTTGGATGTTTCCGACCCAAGGCGGGAAAGCGACAACTTGTTGTAAAACACGAAATTTGTTTTAAAACAGATAAGTTGTAAAACATTTTCATTAGGATTTACAACTTGTTGTACAACAATGTTTTGAAACCCCTTGTTTTACAACATGTTGCATAGTCTAAATGCGATTTTTGTGCCAAAATGATTATTGTTTTACAACATGTTGTAAAACACCACGTTTTGATAAACTTGTTTTAAAACAAATGTTTATTAAACATGTTGCATAGTCTAAATGCGCCTTCACATCATGACATTTGTATTTGAACCACAGCTAAGGTTAACCTTCGGTTTACGGTGAACTAATATGAGACTTGGAGTGGGGACTAAACCAGCATCGTACAATGGACACTTGCACCTTCTGTGGTTTAACGTAGCCTTACCTTGAACCGAAGCTATAGCTTGCATTGTACAACCAACCCAAAGCCTGTCTGAAACACACCACATTTATTGAAATCGGCACTCTTTAGGAGAGTTTGTATAGA
This sequence comes from Callosobruchus maculatus, assembly GCA_951848785.1. NCBI lineage: Eukaryota > Metazoa > Arthropoda > Insecta > Coleoptera > Chrysomelidae > Callosobruchus > Callosobruchus maculatus. Next base: position 4,913,393 of record CATOUR010000110.1, on the reverse strand, counting down.
ATTCCACCAATATAATTCCGTATAAGGCAAATGGAATACAGTAGACTCTCGATTATCCGAGCTAATGTGGGCTGTACCCTAGTTCGGATAATTGGCGGATGGGATAATCCGGGTTTTTCTAATTTTGTTATTATAATATATTCTTTAAAGGTGTATGATTTACTAATTAATACCAATACATAAGTTAAAATATATATAATAATTTCCTCGATTGCTACTACTGCCTACTCTTTTTCTTTTATTTTTTTCCATCTTATACGTCTGAGACCCACAGTAATTAAAAAATACGTATAATGTATGTAGCTTATAAAAACGTACAAACACCTAGGTATGTAGAAAGAAATATCCCCATCAAGTCAGTCAGTTCGGGTTGCTTCGGCAATTCTGGGATTGCATATCTCAGTATCGCTGTAGCCCTTGAACTACTGAAACTCCACAACTCTCGGAAGTCGCCGAACAGGCAACTGCTTCTGAGAATATACTTACTCGTGGTGGCGAAACATCAACCAACGAAACGAGCCGACGCCAAGGAGAGGAAAGGTGTCGATGCCGGCTGAACAGACCAAAACAACGTCCAGCAGGTCGTCGAATAATAATCACGAAACCCTTACACAATACATTAACTGAGGGCTCATTATTAAAATGCAGTCTCACTGAGATGTGTATAATGGTACTTATTGAACATTTTATAATGTTTACTAATATGTATTGAAAATCAACTAGGCAACGAAATTTGATTTTCTTCTTTAATATTACTGCAGCCATGGATGGTTCCGTCCTCAACATCCGGCGCACGACACTACGCGTTGTATAATGCATGTGTTTGGCCATTAAAGGAGATCAAATTTTTGAGAAACTAGGGTCATAAAATTACTGCCGGGTATATATCGAACGCTTCCACCATCTGGCTTTCTATCAAGACAAAAACTCGTGTCGTATCGTACTTGAGGGCACCTATTACAAATCCGCCTATTATTTTAAGTTTTAGATTCAGGTAACAACCATCAGAACTTTTCAGATTATCTAATCTTTAAGTTCACAGTAATATTCTAAATTCGTTATTTGGCTTCCTATCATAACGAAAACTCGTGTCGTGTATAGTTTGAGGACGCTAATTACAAATCCAGCCGTCGTTTTGAGTTTCAGCCTTAGATAACAAACATTAACAAATTTTAGAATCTCAGATATTCAAGTTCACCCTAAAAATCTAAAATCGATATCTGGCTTTCTATCAAAGAGAAAACTTTAAGTCATAAATGCCAACAAACTAGTTGCAAAATTAATATTAACGCTATTAACGATTTTCTTACAAACGAAACACTCATACCTTATTCCTGGAAAAAAGGTTCAATGTAATGGATATTACACACAGAAAAATATGTCGTTCTGTCATAGACTTACGCTTGGATTCAATGGGACGTTACACTCAGCATTCCTCAAATACAGCGATGTTTTATTCAATGGAAAGTGTATAGTTGGTAACGAAGTATATCGTATTGTCGATTCAACTACAAGATGTCATTGGATTCCAATGAATAATTCAATCGCAGCCTGTCATTGAATCGAATCTGTGTTTGGTGATTGATTCTAAACTACTTCCTTTTCCTTGGACCAACAGATTTTATTGCGAGGACAGCTGATTGATTCGTTTGGATGTTTAATTGTGTGATTTTTGTATGAAGTTATAAGGAGCATGATATGAGAATTAGACATAACTGCACCATTTGTTGCATTATTACCTGAAATATAACTGTCTGACTAATCTAAATACCTACATTCAAATGTGGGTGTTAGCTCTTTCTCAGTAGGTCCTCCATTTAATATATAACTGGACACATTTAAACCACACAAATGCTGATGCAATACGCAAAAACACGAGATGACACAATACGGCTAACACCGAAACAAGAAACAATACAACGGAACAACCGTCCATGTTGGCGGGTTCGCGGCGATAGTAACACTAAGATAATCCCTCTGTTCTTTATTCTTACCTTCATTGAATCGGGACATCAGTCTCGCCAAATACTGATTATAGTTCAGCGAACTACAAGGGCCATTGAAACAAAATTTGTTTTTATCAGATGAATTATCACGAACTGCTGTTGTAGTAATAATTTTTGTACATTGAATAGATTGTATGCTTTGCTTAAATGAAACATGGGGTAAATTTCGAAAACAAAAGGATGTTTCCATTGCATTATATGTCAATACTGATATTAAAAGGATTATACATATCGTTAGAATGAATATAAAATTAATTTGAATTTACTGGCGTACCTGTGATTACTTCGAATATAAGGATTGAATTCTTTCAATGACATGGATTTGAAACAACTGAAAATATATTTAAAGCGATGGAAAAACATCCAAATACTAACAATTAAATGGAAACGCAAAAGTATTTTTTCTGCGTGTATATCGGACTAAATACCTTTCTGTTTCACGACTACACGCGTGGTGTATTCTATGCACCAGACGAATCAGTATCAGCTAAAATGTTGCCATCATTACACTTAGCTTAGCTTTTTTAAAGGATTGTAGGTGTTAAAAAGTATATTTATAAAAAAACCAAAACAACTGAATAAGTACAGCAGCGTATGATGTTAAAGGTTAAAAGCATTTCGTCCTCGTCGCCGACGTACAAACGTATAAAAAATATTCAGAAAATTAGTGGGAGCGCCATTACTGACCAATGACTGTCTAACGCCAAGGGCAGCAATTGGACGATGCCGCTCCAACGAAATTGACGAGCCAACTCAATTACTCGCCAACTAGCAAACAAATTGGTGGAGATGCAACTCTGCCCGAAAATGTAGGAGGCCATGAATAAAGAGACGAGGGGTGAACGTGTCTCTGAATACGCTTCGGTAGATTGTTAATAAGCAATATTCAATAAGAGGAAATGGCACGGCAATCATTGACATACGTCTACAGATTTGATAGAGCAGCAGCAAATACGAGGCATGTTTTTTAAGTAAGTACCGTTTTGGGATTTTGTCGCTGTAGCGCTATGGTCGGCGTTCCGCGCATGCGCGCTGGTTACTTACATCTCTTGTCTACGCACTGACGCCAAGACGCCATTACAGCCTGATTCTTCATTGTATTTGTTGTTTACCGAGTGTTTAAGATGCCTCCGACAATCGTGAGTTTGCCGACTGTGAAGTATGAGCTGTTATACGATTTCTTAGTGCTAAAGGCGTAAAACCGATCGATATCCATCGTGAGATCTGTGAAGTTTACAGACAAAACGTACTATCCAGAACAAAGGTCGTGGCAACTTGAGTAACAGTATCGTTTTGCTGCATGACAATGCCCTTCCACATGTGGCTAATCGAACCAAAGATCTCATCAAATCTTTTCAATGGGAAACTCTAGATCATCCTCCTACAGCCCTGATCTGGCACCCAGCGACTACCATTTGTTCCTGCACTTGAAGAAACACCTGGGAGGTCAGCGTCTTCAAGACAATAACGAAGTCAAAACAGTTGTGATACAGTGGTTGAAAAGTCAGGCAGCAAAATTTTATGAGGAGGGTCAGGAGGGTATTCAAAAACTGGTGCCGCGTTACGACAAGTGCCCCAATATTGATGGAAATTATGTAGAAAAGTAGATTAAGGTACAGGCTTTCATGTAAAAATAAAATTATTGCGATACCTTTGCACGTCTTTTTTTAATTCCAAAACGGTACTTACTTAAAAAACATGCCTCGTAACATGATAAGTCACATATAGTGCATGCACTCGGTGCTACCCGGTTCCAAAATACCCCTTTCTACCCGGGTATTTCATCAGATCACAGAACCGGTTCTGAAAAAGATGAGGCCCGGGTTTCGGTTCCATAACGGTGCCGCAAGAAATTTGAATTTCGCGCGCCCCATCTTGTGTTGATGCAACATCCAACCAAAATCTCAATGAAACAGCTTTTTTGCTTCAATTTTGCCCAACAGGGTCCTAGAGGTACATTAGAATACTATTCCCCAGTTATTGCATGTTCTCTAGGTATAATGTAGTTGTAAATAACTTGAAACTTATCAAAAAAAGTCAGGTGCTTATATTACTTTTTTAACCCTATTAAACAGTTTAGGTCTTCTGCAGTTTTGGGCCTGCTTCTTATACTTTCATGGAATGCTTTGAGAACTCAACTCATGGAGTCGTAACGAAAAAAATAACTTTCGTCATCTGTAACAACATTTTATAAAAACTGTGGATTACGTTGTGGATGCATGTTCCACTGTTGACAAGTTGTCATTCGATTCGGTTTTTGACCATCGGTCATCCCTTTTGGAACCGATTTTGTGCAGAATCGCCAATTCTTAAACCAAGGTTTAGTGTAGTATCCGACAGGTTCATCAATGCTCTATCACACCATTTTACATTCTAATTCTGGTTCAAGAAAGGAAACCGATCTTATTTATAAAAAAAAGGAAATGTGGTCGTTGAACGAGGTAGACCTCGTTCTAGGAAGTTCCCCAACTCAAGTGGCTGTTGTTCATACATTTGAGTATTTCAATGTATTTAATTTTTTTAGCCTCCATTTCAGAAAGAAATATCATGTGATAAATCGTTTTAAACGTAAAGACACATTCTCTTTCAACTGGTGCTATCAAACGTATATGTTGTATTACATTTTTTTCTGTGCACCATCAACCCTTCTCCACCCCCCATTGTCTGATTGGCACCTAAACCTTTCAGCCTCGAAAGGACCTTCACTCATTCAACTTGGCCAAATTTCGTCTGGATAGGAAGCCAAATAACAATTTTAGATTTTTAGGGTGAGCTTGAAAATCTCAGGGCCTGAAACTTTTTGATGTCCGTGACCTGAGGTTGAAATTCAAAATAACGACCGGATTTGTAATTAGCGCCTTCAGCTTGGTCACCATAAATTGTTATCATTAGAAACAAAAATTAAGTTTTTTGTACCACTGCGGTGATAAAAAAGAGGTGGTGGTGGTAATTCAAAAAATAATGTCATAACGTGAAATTCTAATGCTACCACAATAAAATTTTCAAAATGGCGGAATAAAAACTCATAAAAGGCAGCAAATTTTCGAACTTTGAAATAGCAGTAACTGTCACAAAAAATGGAGTCAAGTTGATTCACTCAGTACTTCCCACACATAACAGTGATATCATTTTATTATTTTATCTTTGTATGAAGCTATAGTCTGAGATCCCTTGCAATCACATCATCGTCCGCCTGTCCTCAAGAAACATCGAACACAAAAACTAGTAAATAGTTTCCTAAATCTCTCCGTAGGAACTAAAACGTCACATTTTTATTCTGCGAGCTTCAACTGGACAAAACGAAACAATCGTTGCCTAGAAACAAATTTGAGCTATTATTTTTATATTTTTAGTTTTTTATTATTGCTGTGCCGCCACTGACACGATTTTTGAAAACCATACGCATTTTTCATCCTTGCTACGGTAATAATATAGTTTCTAAATGTCATTAAAATGAATTCAATCATTTCTATGTTACTAAATTTAAAACCATCCAAAGCAATACTCGTATGTATACATCAGAAAATTGATTTCTGTAGTAGCCAAGGCAATGTTTGAATGGACCCAAAAGAGGGTATTATGCCGCTAAGTCGCTCTTTCACAGGCCAATGGACAATGGACAGCCTATTATGAATAGAACAAATTTTGGAGTTTTATAACCCCCCCACTTCCTAACCACCCCAATTTCACCATCATCCAAAAATAAATAAAAAATCATCAGGAAACCCTAAAACGCCTAAAAACGAAGTTTGACGGATTTTTTTCGTTTTTTGCTAACTACTCTGCCGAGGCTGCCCCTAGACCTATTTTTAAAATTATACAGCATTGCCTACTAGGGCCTCATAGCATATCGGTACCCAAATACCATCACAATCCTTGCAGCGGTTGCTGAGATTACGAAGGTAGAAGAACGCGAACAGACACACTGACAGACAGACAGACAGACCGACGGAAGTGAGTGACGTGGATTTTCGTTATGTAGACATCATAAAACGCCCAAAAAGCATATTATCTCAAAATCGAAAATCTTCGCGATCAGAATATTCCCCTCACCTATCGGTGTGGGAAGTAGGATGACTCAAACAATTTAAAACTTTACTGTCATAAAGTGGCTTTTGTTCTCTATCGTTTGGTCTACTTTTGGTGCAAATCTACGATTCAAGAGTGGGGGGGGGTGGTGGGGATTACTAGGAACATAATAATATATCATAGCCTTTTCTTTTCAGAAAATGAGTCAAAAGGTGATTTACCTTGTAAATGACCCCTACCACATTGATTTAAGTAGAATTTGCGAAAACCGATTCTAATAACTTACCCCTCCTTCGTCGGGGAAGTTAGTAAGGTAGTCGCAAGCTGTCTTCAAACTTATATAACATAATAGGTCGAATCGTATGTTACTTCATTTTATCGTCAAGCAGTTTATCACATTTAAACTCAGCAGCTCAATTCTTTGAGGTGTCTTTCTTTGCAATCACTCCGATAAGAGCATTCGAAATCTAGACTGCTCTGAATATCGAACCGGCTATGTCGGCAGTAATCTTGACAAACTACTCCCAACAGAGATAAAATCAGTCTGCGGAACAGCGGAAAGGATAAAGCTCCCTCAGGATAAAGTTAAAGCCGACATGGAATGTAACCGAAAAACCGATTCTCTGATGAAACAAGATCACGGCTTCATTCTGTCCGAACTCAATAGAAATGGCCCTGCTATACCAGGACTTTTGTAATAATTTTAGGATGAGAAAATATACAGCGTGTTCATTTGAAAATATCCCACCACGGATTTATCGAACCACGGATGGAAAGACAAAACGCCGAGACACTTTAAAAGATTTGTCAAGGAGGACAACTTTCTTACCAAAAACTACTTCACTCCCTTGTACCCTCTGCCCCCCAGGGTCATTCTCTAAATGGCAAGAGGCTACATCCTCTTCGATTTGGTTTTCAATGGTTTCAGTGACAAACGAGTTGACAGTATTTCCCAGCGTACCCAAATAAGTGCCTCCATTTAAATTTTCATTAATAAATAATGACCCAACCACTTTGTTCCTTAACATGTCTGCTTAATTTCTTGGGGGTAGGGGTATTCCCTTCTACAGCATGAGAATTTTCCTTGCTTCAATACCTGCAGTCGGATCCACCATTTTGCGTAATCAAGTATTAGAAACGGCCCAAAACTTTCACTTGAGGGGCTTCATCCAGAACTTATCATTTTCTACTTGCAACAGACCCAGTTTGAGTGAATTTTGTAAAATGGTCCAAACCACACTTATGCGGAGTTATCTTCCTCGGATGTCTGGCGTTAAATTCTAATTATTTCCACTATTTTTGCAACTGTCCTGTTTCGTATCTGAACAAATTAAGATACATACAGATTTGTCAAATTGTCTCGAAAACGAATCAACCGATTTTAAAGAATCAAACGTCAAAATAAAGGACTTCAACATACCTTTGAAATAAGCTATTAGTCGATACCCCTTATCATTTAAAATTATTAATGGGATGACCCTGGGAGGCAGAGAATACAAGGGAGAAAAAAGTATTTGGTTAAAGAGTTGCCTTCTTGACAAATCTTTTGACATATCTCGGCGTTTTTTATTTTAAATAGTGGTTTCCAATAAATCCGTGGTAGAAAGTTTTCAAATAAACACCCTGTATTTCCAGACAGTAGCAAAAGTTGCACTGGGCTTAGTTATGTACCTTTTTTATGCATAAACTGTGTGAAGACAAACTTTAAGTTATAGAGTAGCCCTTTTTCCTTTAGGCAACAGAATCTTTTGTTCATATAAAACCTATTATATAATATTATTATATAGAACCTAAAGGAAAAACTCTTCAATCAACCGCTAGCTGGGCTATGATTTTAAGTACATTCATAAACATAAAAATATCTCAGAGCAGGTGACAGAAAAGATCTGCTTTGTGCGCCATCTGGTACCCGGAGGTAACGGCAAACCAAAGAAAATCGCTGCTAACCAGCAGCTTCTTTTCTTGGTGGAACGCCACGGTGCATCCGCTTGGCCAACGAGAAGAGCGCGGGTTCCATATACTGCTGCATATGAGGGTCGATATACGAGAGTTGCTCTATTGGTTGGTGTTACCTCCGGGTACCAGATGGCGCACAAAGCAGATCTTTTCTGTCGCCTGCACTCACATGCTTCACATGTCTGGTAGACATGAAAATTCTGATGCTCTCTATCTCCGTCAATCGACCTATGGCGCACTGATGATCGCTAATAAGCGTGAAACAGCTGTCTGCATACTGGTGGATTGACGGATACATATATAGCCCTCGTATAAAAATATCTTCAACAACAAAGAACTGACTGACCAAAGATAGTAGCTTCGAAGGTTTTGATTGGGTTTTCTTTCTTTACAGATGCCCCAGTCAAAACCCAATTACCTTTCCTTCTGTCGATTTGCCTCCAAAATATGTCTTCATGAACCCTTTGAGGTTCTCCGAATCCACCTCTGACTAACAGATGCTGAATCCAGGACAAACCTAGGCGTGCAATGTCTAAATTGATGCAATTAATAAAGTTTTCTAATCCGCGTCGCTAGTACGCCAGATAGCTGATTAATTTTCCAAAGCAGTCTCCTAGATATTCTGATTAAAGCAGCTGTCGTTAGCAGTTTCAAAGAGACACAAAATCCTTTATTTCTGAAACGAAGTTAGCACTAAGCAACAAATAGTTTTAATGAAGATTGCCAGGTTACGTTTTAATTTATTATATAATTTATTTGTACCAGTGGAAGATAAGTATTGAAGTTATACATGTCATCCAGGCCATCTGTAGTAACGTATAAAGTCGAGATACTTTGTCGCCATTTTAAGTCTTTATTAACTTAAGTTTTGCAATCTTTTAAGGCCTAATAAGCATCCATTTTTCTGCAACAGAAAAACATTGTAATAGTTGCAAGTAACAAATGTTCAACTTCAACGTTTACGTCTATGATCGGTGCATCTCTTAGTGCGGGTATCCATATTCCGTTGAACTTGTAAGGCTTCTTCTTTGTTGTTTATATTGTGCGTAGGTTCTGGTCTAACAGTCGTCTTGTAAAGCCGAGTTTTATTCACCAAACTCAATTTTCTAGTTCTATTCAAGTTCTACATAACATAGGATAGAGTTGGCGATATGTAGATCCGAATTTTGTTTTTAACGCTTAAGTGTGTATCTGCCAAGTCATGCCCTTGTCGAAGGTAATTCCTAGGTATTTGGCAGACCTCTAACGGAACACCACGGCGTTTTTTGGTACGATATATAGCCTGCGTTTTCGAATGATTAATTTTGATGAGCCACCGGTCCGCCCACCCTATCACTTCATCCACCGTAAGCTGCAACTCATCGCAGACTAGATTTCCAGTCCGCGACTGAGCTACAATTGCAGTATCGTCAGCGTAGAGATAGGGCAAGGGGCATCGTGTATAAAGGGTTAATAAAGGGTTGGCCCAAAGACGGAACCCTGGAGAACTCCGACCTTTATGGGCCGTAATGTCGAAAAGGTATTTTTAATTTTGATTCTAAATTTCCTTCCTTCAAAAGAAGACTTTAAAAGTTTTAGAAGCCAAAATGGTAAGCCCTTTTGAATTAATTTATAGAGGAGGCCCTCATGCCACACCTTGTCAAAAGCCTTTAAAACATCCAGAAGCAAGATGCCAGTACTTTTGTCTTGGATGAATCTGCTGGTTATATACGCTCCACCGACCTGATTGCCTGCAACTCTGTGCTATGCTTAGACCGAAACACAAATTGAACGTCAGAAATCATGCTGTGATCTGACGAACAATTCTCCAGGTGACATTTAATCACCTGTTCGGGAAGCTTAGATGGCGCAGACAGCAGACTAATGGGATGATAATTCTGCAAAAAAATCAAACCCACTCAGAATTGCGTTAATTATGGCCACCATATATGTCAAAGCCGACATGTTACTTGTGCCTGATGATACATGTAGCATACTATCGTAAACAGTAACAAGTAGAGAAGTTGTTAAAGGCACTTCATGACATTTATTTATTTTTAAGTTGAAAGCAACCTTCCTAGTTGTCAGCTCGCTACTTCGGCAGTATTTGTGACTAATTTTTACATAAATTGGAAAAGGATACTCCACAGATCAAAAGCATATAAAAATGTTTAAGATGCGTTCTAAAAACAATTACAGTGAAAATGTCCATTTTTATGAACCACTGAAAATATTGTTAAAGCAACGATATAATAAACTAAAACAAAAAACTTAAAAAAAAGCTTTTGTGTAAAGGTTCGAGAAAAAGAAAATAAAATGTTCCTTTAGAGTGTTAACTATCAACTTATAGCCTCATTATACACAATTGATATGATCATAAAAGCTTGTCGCGAGGTTTGCGTAAGTACCTATGGAAATTCAATTAAAATGAAATTTTAGCACACTTAAATTTAACAGACCAAGTTAGTCAATTGAGTAGATACTCGTTAATTTACACAAGTATATTGCGCTACAAGCTTTTATGATCATATAAATTGTGTATAATGAGGCTATAAGTTGATAACTAACCCTATAAAGGAACATTTTATTTTCCTTTTTTAGAACCTTTAAATAAAAGCTTCTATTTTTAAAGTTTTTTGTTTTAATTTAATTTTACTTTTTATTAACTTGCATTTATATCAAACAAAATTTGCATTTATTCTCGTCAAGTCCTTTTATTTGATACCCATATTGCAGAAGTGCATTAAAAAGAACTATTTCGCCATCTTGGACGGTCCATCATAGTTGATTTAGAATGATGTCATATTATTTTTCGAGTCACTCTCAACAAGCCCTTTCACTGTGCAAAGACTCTCTTCTCTCAGGTCGTAGAGAAGCTTCATGCAGTGATAAAACAACTCACCGACTTTGAATAGTATATTTTCCCCAAACTCTTACAACAAAACACATCATCGTATTGTATCTAAAAATACATATTATTTGCCATCATTTGAATGACAGTTTCTAACTAAGAATTTGCGCTATCCTGAAATCCACTCATTTTCGTAGATTTCCTTTTATTAGACATCATGAAAATCTTAAACTAAACTAAAAATATAGACCTACTACAAACATAACCTTAAAACTGTGTTGGTGATAAGAGTCCACTAACAACACGAGTTTGTCCCTAGGTATTACTTTCCCAAAGTTAGTCCAGCACCCCAAATGTTCCTTTACAACTTATTATTGTCCTTACCGCGGATCTTCTTTACCACTTACGTCGCTATCACAGTCATACACACCGTCTGTCCGGTCTACCCTTCGTGGTTGCTCGGTGCACCAGCGGTTCGTTAGCTACCCCCTAACCTCATGTCGATGTCGTCACCGTCGTCGATACAACTTGGAGATGACCACTGCGTAGGTTGTATAAAGGAACTCGTACAATTCAGAATCTCCTGTGACTGCTGCCAGATTCTTGCTCACAACGCAAGCCCCTAGTTGAGCGCCAAATGCAAAAACTCTCTTCTCTCAGGTCGTCACATTCATGCAGTGATAAAACAACTTGTCGGCTTTGAATAGTATTTTCCCAAAACTCTCACAACAAAATGTATCTACTGGGAGTTGTCATATCAATATGGATACCCATATTGTAGAAATACATTAAATAACTATGCCACTATTTGATTTAGAACGACATCATATAACTTATCGTGTATTGTCATCTAAACTAAACGTGTGTACAAAATTTCAGCTCAATCGGTTGAAGATATCTGCTTCAAAATTGAGTTACAAGATTCCACCCGAACAAGCGTACATACATTGCAAGTTAAATAAAAGCTATTAAAAAATCAGGGACGTTTAGGGCATATGGGCTTATGTATACGCCCACGAAGTTTGGGTAACCCTCTGCAGAGTACCGTATATATACGTTGATTTTTGATTACTGACATTTTACTGTATAAATACGACCCCTTACTATTAACGTCACCAACTGAACTACCCTCAGACTCAGTATTTGTATGAATACAGTAAAAGGAAGTATCTATATTATCGCAATCAAGTCAACTGCATTTGGCACCGTCAAGTTGGCACAATTTGCTATTACTGTGCTAACGATAAAATAATACCGCATACCTAACACGTATGTAGATAGCTTCATAAGTTTTTTAATGAAATCACTTACGCAAATTGTTTTTAACATGCAGCCGCTAGCGCTGGCCGGTGATATAAACAGCCTTTTCAAACTTTGCGTCAGCATATGATGCAGTCCCCTGGGTTTTACAGGCACGCTGCACCAGCTGAATTACGATTTTTAATTGCCCATTAACTGTTTATGTGTCGGAACGCTTTGATTAGCGGTATACAGTAACAAATTGTGGTCACTCGTCTTGCACCAGCATGCTTTGGGAGGGGGGGGGGATGGTAAAGCCGTTATAAGGAAGATAGCTCAATGTAGGGAGGTTTAGACAACGGCAATAAAATTTTATATCATTAAAACCACAAAGTCGATTTTTTTACAAACGTTCCTTATGCCTTTGTAGCCGTAATAAAGACGTTCGTTCACTAGAGTCGTTGGTAGATGAAATTAATTTTTTTTTAGTTTTAATAAGTTTTCGTAAGTTGATAAGTAAACATGTTTCTACAATTAAAAATTCAGAACCTCTTATTGATCATTAAATTTGTAAGCATACTTCAGTTTAACCATCATTCTGCATGACAGTCACCCTGTAAGTACCCGCATACGTTCGGCGAATATCATGTGTTCATTTTCTATGGTAGTAGTTGTAGTAGCTGTGGGGCGGCCTCGCCTGGCAAGTAGGCCCCAGTGGGCCCTTTTTGCCATCCCCGATTATAACCCCTGATAGCCACCACTAACTGCCTTCCCCTCCCTTCCAACCTTCATGACCCGTTAAAAAAGGCCAGTACGTCAGTCCAGCTTAGGGAGGGTAATATCCCCGACTAGAGTCAGATCCAAAGATCTAATATGTCAGCCCGCCAAGCAACTCACATTCCGCAAGGAAGTGGTAGGCCATTCCAACGGCCTCTCCACAGCCCATACATAGGGAGTCGTCTTCGATTCCTAATAGTGATAGATGCCGCCTGAGCCTATAGTGCCCCGTCAGAACACCCACGAAGTTTCTGATGGCCCATCGGCCTTGGTCCCGTAGCAATGCAGACCTATATGTGTTCAGCCTGGCTATAAAATCCTTGACTTGTTTGCATCCCTCACTTTTCATCTATGGTATCGTTTACCCACTTTTTGAGGGTTGACGTTACCTGCTGCCTGCTTCATCCTATAGCGGGCTCTGGAGCAACAAACGGTCTCCCGGTGCCGATACCCACATCAAGGTAACTTCCTTCAGTCTCGCCAGCTCTTCCAGTCTCTTCGGGTATTCCTGAACCAGGGGTGCTGTAGTTCTGGGCCCGCAGATGGCTTTCAGAGCTGCCTGATTGTCAGAGCAGATGTAAGCCTTCTGAAAGGGAACACCCTTTCTAGCTGCGTCATTGCATGCAGCAGAGAGTATTGCATATACTTCTGCATCGAAAATCGTGGTGTGCGTACCTAACTTTCTACATACAACCCTGCTCCTGAGGCCTGTCCGCTACCTAGACGACAGCCATCCGTGTAGCATACCGATGCCTCTTCGGGCAACTGATTCTCCCCTCTTTTCCACTCTTCGATACTGGGAATGGCAAGAGTCAAAGATTAATCATAAGATAGGACGGTAAGATAAAGGGCTTCAATGGAATTTTGCGGGTCTTAATGGCCCTCTTGCATGTGAGGATCGAGCATAGTTTACGATTAGGTTATAAAATAACCAGTTTTTAATGGTTTATTAATTAAATAATATTTTCGCCTACATTTGTTAAGTGTCACAGTTTCCAATGAAAAGACATTTTATTTACAATAACAATCCAAACATACAGTACACATATTCAACGTAACCAAGATTTTACAAAAACTCTTTAAAGTAGAATTGACATGGCTCTGAAAGGGACATCGTTTTCTATATCAACGACCAAATTTCCTGAGAAACTTCAGCACGGGTGGCATCTTAGGGGACTCCTATTGTGTAAACTATAAAACAGAGATTCAGTCATTTGATACTAAGACTTCAGCGCAAAGTATCGTGTAACTTCCAGAAGCTTTCTTAACAGTTTCTGGCATTTCGCTATTCGACATTCTAGCGTAGGAGAAATGTAAACTCGAGGAGAAATGTGGAAACCGCGTTTTCTGGAGGAGCTCATTTCATGTTCCAACAAATAAGTAAATATTAACTTCTGGTTGTTGAGTTGTTCGGCCAGTCACATTCAGGGCCCTTGCTCTTCTGTGGGGTGATTGCATGGAACGGAGCTTGTTTATCATTTAGCGTATGATTATAGTACACATAAGAATAAGAGGCATAAACAAAGTAAAAAGTAAACTAGGCTACTAGGTTAATCTCGAGCCTGGAAGTGGATACTACGGCTGGTGACTTGGCTTTGAGGAAGTCCTTGTTGTTGCCTGGATATGCTCTAGGGCCACATTCTTGCACCATATGCCTGACAGTTTGGTGTTCCGCTCAACAGGCGCATAGTAGGGTTCGCACTTGTTCCATTTGAACAATGATCAGCGCACACTCCATGCGATGTGCAAATTCTGTGAAGCTCGAAACCAGAGTTTCTTGACCAACCGTTAGATTCACTTCTTCTGGTGTTTGGGTCATCCAAATTTCTACCCATTTAACTTCATTGTGAAAACCATCAGACTCAAGTTGGAGAGTTGTTATAATTGATGGTTTTCTGGACCGTAATCTGCACAGGAAGAGATCAGGCATATCTTCGTGGATTGGCAGTAAGGGATTTGTTTTGATTTTGTTATATTTTTTTCAGAAGGGCATTTTCTCGATGGATGGGTGGTGGGGCTATTTGGATGAGTGTTGCTAACCCGTAAGTTGGGGTTGATTTGATGCAGTTCTCATAGAAGAGTTTAACTGGGCGTCTATTATTCTAGTATTTTATTTATCGTATGGCTCAAAAACATGACGGTAGTAAATATAGATTAAAAGAAAAACTATTATAACCTATACTAAAATAAAATATATACAGCTACAAACTAAGATACATAGTCTTTGGTATTTACAGGTTGATGTCAAGTTCTTTCAACCACTTCAGCGCCAACGGTGTGGCTGTGAAGAACTCTTCTCGCGATCCCTGAAACGCACGCAGTTCACATTCGCTCGTAATATGGTTTATAGTTTGGCGGGGCGCGCCACAGTCACATAAGGGAGATTGCACATAGCCCCACTTGTAAAGGGAGTCGGCACATCTGGCGTGGCCTGTTCGGACTCTATTAAGTTTTACCCACTCTTTCCGGGGTAGTTCTGATCCTGGAAGTAAGGCTGCCCCCATAAATGCGCATCGCGAATGGTGTTCCGCAAAACCTTCCCACTGAGAGCGCCATTGGTTTAAGGAGTCGAAGTTGTTGGTTTTAAGCCCTTCTGCATCCCTTATTGGTGGTTGTCGGGATTTAAGTCTGTTTATTTGCAACGGGGGTATTGCTCGGTGGATGGGCAGTTTGTTGTTGGCCGTAATCTTGTTATACTCCCTTAGAAGGGCGTCAGTCCTTCGCAGCTGCGGTGGGGCTATTCCAGAGAGTACAGGCAGCCATTGAGTTGGGGTTGTCTTAACTGCGCCTGTAATAAGTCTCATAGTGTGATTTAGTTGGACGTCAATTAGTCTGGTATGATGGCTGTTAATCCAGACAGGCGCACAGTACTCAGCACATGAATAGACAAGAGCTAGTGCACTGGTTCGTAGAGTTGGAGCAGTGGCACCCCACGTCGTTCCACACAGCTTTTGGATAATGTTGTTGCGTGTTCTGAGTTTTCCTGCAGTGTTTGCGAGATGTTTCTTATAGCAGAGGGTGCGATCTAACGTTACTCCAAGATATTTTGGGAAATGGTTATGCTTCAGGGGTTCGCCTGCAAAAAGTACCTGCAGTTCATATTTAGCTAGTTTGTTATTCAGGTGGAAGCAGGAAACTTCGGTTTTGTTGGGGCTCGGTACTAGTCTCCATTTCTTGAAGTAGTTGTTTAGAGCTAACAAGTCGTTAGAAAGAGTATGCTCAACGTTCTTGAAGCTCTTATCGGAAAAAGCTATGGCTATATCGTCCGCATAGCAAAACTTGTAACTGACTGTTTCTGGCATGTCAGATATATATAGATTGAAAAGTAAGGGGGCCAGTACTGAGCCTTGTGGAACTCCGTTGTTCAATTTGCGCTGCCTGCTTGCTTTCTCGTTTAGGATTACTTGGAACTTTCTGTCGCATAACATGTTGTTTATGAGTCTTGTAGTGGTCTGACAGGGAATCACCTGCAGCAACTTATATAGGAGGCCCTCCCTCCAGACCGTATCGTATGCGGCAGTGAGGTCAACAAACGCCACTCCCGTCTTCATGTTTTGCTGGTAGCCTGCCTCTATATGCGTTGTGAGGGACAGTACTTGATCACAACAACTGCGACCCGGTCTGAAACCAGCCTGCGTTATCGGGACCCGGTCTAAGATAGTCGCGCTCAACCGGTTGTAGACAGCTCTTTCTAGCAATTTATAGGAGCAACTGAGCAAGGCTATAGGTCTGTAGCTGGCGGGTTGATCGTTCGGTTTACCGGGTTTTAATATTGATATGACCTTCGTTCTTTTGAATTCCCGTGGGAGGTTTCCCGTATTAAGGAGGTTCGTGAAGAAGAGAGATAGCCACACTCTTGTTTGCTGACCTGCGTGAATGAGAAATTCCGGCAGGACGCCGTCGAAACCAGGAGCCCTTCCAGGCCTAACATCTGATATGGCATTATTAATGTCTTCGATCGAGAAGGGTCGGGAAAACGTTGTTTGGGTAGGAGCGTTCCTCCTCAGTAAAGTCAATCCCTTCTTCACGCGTTTTGTATGCTCTCTATCAGAAGGTGCTCTTGACGTTTCTACAATATGCGCAGCAATCTTGTCTGGAGTTACTCCCGACGGTGCCCGTGTGGATGGCGTGCTTGAACCTAGTTGTCTAAGAAGGCTCCAGGCCTTTCGACTTGAGTGTTGGAAGTTCATTTCCGACGTAGTCTCCTCCCACTTACGTCTTCGTGAGCTGTCCAGGGCAGAGATGAGTTCGTCGGCAATATCTGGATTGTTGGTTTCCTGAAATTCGCCGTATAGGAGTTCGCACCGCTCATCCCACCCAGGGATATATTCCTTCCTGTATCCCCTAGGAATGGTCCTTTTTGCAGCGCTCATCACTGCTCCAACGAAACGTTTGTAATTGTTTGATGTTGGCGGTATCCACTGTACCAGCCGGTCCAGCTCCCGTGAGTAGTTACACCAGTCCGCCTTTGCAAGATTCCATCGAGGCCGAGGGATGGATCGTATTAGGGGTATTTGGATTCCCACCTCTAAGAAAACTGGCCTGTGTTGGCTGTGTGGGAAGGCCTCTGCGACTTTTCTGTTAGCTGGTATAGGGATCCCTTTCCGGTTGCAGCTCACAAAGCACAAATCAGGGTTACTTTCTGAGTTCCAGGCTGCTGATTTGAAAGTGCCTTTATCTTTGGCATCAAATACAACAAAGATATCATTATCATCAGCCCAGTCAGCCAACTTTGTGCCATTTTCGTCACATTCGGGGTATCTCCACCGTTGGTGGTGGCTGTTAAAGTCTCCAATATATATAGCCGGATGCTGTTGTACTGGAAGTGGTTGTTCAGGCCACTCCGCTCCCGGTGGCTTATATACGTTTACAATTGTGACTTCTCCCACTTTTACTATTACGCTGTGTATGTTGTTGTTTGTGTCATTGGAAATGAGTTGGGCATTGTCAATATTGTTGCGAATATAAGAGGCTACGCCGTAAGTATGGTGGTAAGTGGCTCCCAGTAATGTATAACCAGAAATGTGTCCCCGTCTGGTGAGTGATTCCTCACTGTCGGCGTGAGTTTCTTGGATTGCTATGACATCAACCTTATTGTCCAAAAGTAGTTTGGAGATGCATTCGCTTTTAGCTCTGCTTATGCTCTCCACATTTAGCTGACAAATACGAATAAAACTACCGATATTTCTAGTCTGTAAGTTTTTAGCACTTATGTTCGTCATGTTTTAACCAGGAAGTCTCAAAAAAATCTTTTTTTTTTTTGAGTCTGGTTGCCAGGTTCGCTCTAGCTCATTTAGCGTTACCCAGGGTGCACGTGTAGCTTCCTGCTACGGACGCGAGCTAGTCTGCACCCTAGTATCTGGGCTGTTTAGCCACAATGGCAAAGAAAACTCAGTCATAGCGAAACAGAGACTCAGAACCGAAGTTTGGAGCGTATAACCTCGCTCCAAGAGACTCCACGTTATTTTTGCAAGATATTATATTTCTGCTGTTTACTTTGGCTGCGGTGGACTGAATATTTTTTAAACGACAGTATCTTACATAGTGAGACACCTAGACATTTGGGTATAGGACTATAAGGTGTCGTTAAGGTAAATCTTTAGCTCCCTTTTTGCCATTTTATTGTTAAAATGAAAGCACCAGAAGCAGCTTCCAGCTGCTCTCAGTTATCTCAGTTAGTGTGGACTCTAGAATGTCAAAGTTGATATTTCTGAACGCTAGAGCCAGGTCATGCATATGTGAAATCCTGGGAGGAAGATCTCAGTTATACAGGCAGACGATAGAACGCAGCCATGTGGTAATACGTGATTTAAGTATCTCTCTTAGCTGACATCAGAGCTCATGACAACCTGGAATTATCAGGCAGAAAGCATATTGTTTATTAGGGTGCTCACTGTTTTGCAGGGTAAGATATGGTACAGCTTGTATAAGAGCCCTTTCTTCAGGTGGTGTCAGTAGTTTACCAGTCTTTAAAATATCTGTAAAGATGCCTCCAGCCACTCTCTTTTGCGTGGTCTACGGTGAATTATGAAGTCCGGAAGAATTCCATCAAAACCTGAGGCTTTCCCCGCTATCATGCATTCGATGGCGGTGGCTATTTCAGTTGATGAGAAAGTCCTGTTGATGTTATGTTACAAAATGAAGTGCGTGATTGCATAAAAAAAATATTCCAACCTTCATTTCCTTGTCCGTAATCCTCTAGTTTTAAAATCATCTATTAAAAAAAGCTCGTGACACAGTATACCGGGTGACGTAGAATGCAAAATCTAGATTTTCTTTCTTTTAAATGTAACCCCCAATATGTTATTATACCAAAGAATTGCATTTAATATGCTCTGTCATCTCTGTATAACACTTATTATGGCTGCATGCATTAGTTTCTGAGATATTTCGATTTTTCTACAAATTTTAAATATACCTTCTACTTGTTTGCTACTATTTATTTATTTTGAGAAAATACTACCAATTTTTATGTATGCTTAACAAACAACTAAAATATAAGGCCATTGATCAAGTCAAAACACTTAATAAATGAGATAAGATAGATCAAGCGTGCTGAGGAAACAATTTTATAGACGTCATGCATAATTATCAAGCAAATGTATCAGGTAGGCTATGAAATATTAAACGACACAGTCCAAATAAAACGATTCTTCAATCTTTCAAACGCATTACTTTTAGAGTGCCTCCGTTCTGGATATTGATATTCATAGCTGATATATTCTAGAGGCAAGTAGACAATTCCCCAACGATTTTCCTAAATTCCCTCGATGGAAAAATTAATTTTTAAAGCTGGTTTTTCACACAGTACGGAATTATTGAACAGGTTATGAAAACTGTCAATTGTTCAAAGCCTACCTGATAAATCTGCTTGATAATTATGCATCACGCCTACAACATTGTTTCCTCAGCATACTTGACTTTATTATCTCGATGATTTAGGGTTATGACTTAATCAAATAGTATCATGACCTTATAATTGAGTTGTCCGTGAAATAGATACCTATTGGACAGTACTTTCTCAAAATAAATAAATTTCAGTACACAAATAGAAGCTATATTTTAGATTTGCCAAAAAATTGAAATATCTCGGAAACTGATGGACGTAGGTACAACAAGTGCTATACAAAGATGAAAGAGTATATTAAAGACAATTCTTTGGGATAACAAAATATTGGGGGTTAGATTTAAAAAAAAAGAGAAAATCTGGATTTTGCATTTTACATCACATTGTATACGAATATGCATCGCGCGCTTGTTTTATAGCCGATTTCAAAACTAGAGGATATTTTTAATCTTTCCATGTAAAAAAATAATTTTTGATTCATTACTTCATTATATACAGTACGTTCATTTGACCGCAATTTGGATATAAAATGGTCATAACATTAGAAATACCCTGTATAATGTAACAAAACCCTATATTGGAGGAAAGGAAATGATTAGTAGAACTTGAATATGGAATAATATATAGGGTGTCTTATATAAAAAATGCATGTTTGTATCACCCCGTAGTTATGGATCGCCCTGTATAAATCTAAACATTTTCTGAGCAAGGAGCATATCCGTGGCTACAACTTTTATATACAACTTTTTTCACTATCTTCTACAGTAGTGGAGATATCGACCGAGCCGGTACTAAAAAAAAGATCTGATAACGTTCTAGTTCCGTCAATAATATCCAAATGGTTGCTGTTTGAATTTAAGACGTTTCTAACGATGTTCTCTTAGAAGAGTATTGAAGAAGCTGCAAAACATTATAGATCGAAGCGTTTTCGTAGCTTCATTTAAAACCGAAGATAATGATAAACAAGCTTTATAAAATTAGAGCTATGCAGTATAATATAAAATTCCAGATTGCTGACCTACTTTAATGGTAAACAACCTCCAATGTCTAAGTACACATTATGATTTGAAAGAACTATTCAAACCTTTATATCCCTGGATTTTCTGAATGCTTCTCTGATTATAAAAGGATCCCTCAATTCTGAAAAGAGCGTCCGACCCATAAAGAGAGTGTTATTGCGCTATTTACGACGCTATTTTTCATATAAACCCAGAGCCGGTGTGAGCACTGAAAGCTTCACACTGCATTCGAGCTTTACTTGGAGAGATTCCCTGCATATTGAGATTTAACGTATTGGAATTCAACTCTGGGTAATGTGGGCCTGGCGATTTCCTATTACTTCCGTTATTGGCAAATAATTTCGCTGCTACTGACGGCCTCTATCACAAATATTGAAGTTTTTTTCCACTGAAGCAGCTGTGGCGCACAAGGCATTTCAATGAAAACAATCTACCTTAAATATTTCAGAGACCTTTATCGGAAACTGTGAAAATATATCACTCGCAAGTGAAATCAGAACATTGAGACTGTGAAAAAAGGGTTGCAGTTGATGAAATGCGGTGGGTTTAAATATAATAATAAACGAGCTCATTTGCCATAATTAGTTTATAAGAAAATACAACAGATCAATAATGGGTGGGCCCTCCACGTTGACGAATACGCTTCTCTAGTCTACGCGGCATGCTCGTAATCTGGTTGATAATAAACTCTAGAGGTATAGCCTCCCAAACTACCCTGACAGTGTAACCGGATGATTGGGTAAATCGCCTATGTATTGACCCATCCAATCTCATACAATTGGCGATAAAATGAAGATCGCGGAGGCTAGGGGAGTACTCTGACCCCAGCTTCCTGTAGGAACCTCATCGATACTCTTGCAATTTGAGGACGTTCATTATCTTGCTGGAAAACCCCCTCTTCGAGGCCTCGGACATATGTAACGGTACTGGTTCTAACACCTTATTCACATAATGTTGCACAGTAATTGTGCCACGAATTACAAGCAAAGGTGACTTGCTGTTGAATGTAATGGCACCCCAAACCATCAAACCAATAGGACGGTGTACATGGTGCTTCACAGCAAACTGGAGATCACGTCATTCACCCTGTCGTCCTCTTACGCGTTGGCGTCCGTCATGTGCCCCCAGATAAACCTGGACTCGTCGGAGAAGGCCGTCTGATGCCACTCAGCATGCCATTGTCGGTGTTCAATATGATCCTAATCCCATTTTACTCAATCTGTGGTACACCGTGCGGATTCGAATGGGCCTCCCTATAGCTGTATATCAAGCTGCAGCAATAGCTCGATTGGATCGCATTCTGTCTCGAAGGGCCAGTAGTCGTAGATGACGATCTTATCGATCTGTAGTTCTCCTACGTGCTCCAGAACCTCCAGCTCGCTACATTCGCCCCTCTACGATCCATTCGCGCCATGCTGCTACAACTGTAGCCCATGGTTACAGCAATTGCTCTGAAAGAAGCACCACGTTGTCGTTGGCCTACAACCCGACCCCGTTCAAAGGGACTTAACTGCGTGAACTGGGGCTGTCGTCTTCTAGGTGACATCTTTACACAACCATCTTTTTACACAACCAACTGGTCTCTCGCCATATTTGCAACAGATAGCATCGTTTGAATCGACAAAAAATCATGTTTTGTTTTTACACGTTAGAGCTCTTTAGAGGTGCCATGTAGGTAAATAGCATCAAATGAACAAAAAGTGTTACATGTGTACTAGAGATGGCACTGCCAAGCGGGGTCCAAATCTTCCATGCAAATATCCCTTTTTTCTAGGTGCTCGGATTTTGCTTTCGAGTAGTATATACAGGGTTATTCACGTTATCCGACACGGAGCATTATGGCTAAAGTATTTGATAAAAAAGAAAAAAATAATTTGGGAAGGATAGAGACCCATACAGGCTACATTTTAAAAATATTTTCATGTTATACAGGGTGTCCCAAAAACACGAAATGTATCAAAGTTATGTTTTTTTAAATGGAACACCCCATATATTATAGCATATTCAGATTCCTTGGTGAATTTTAGTGTGACTTTATGTATCATACATGGTACCTAAAGTGAACCGTTAATGTGTAAATCACCATTTTCGGTATAAGTAGATATCGGGAAAAAATTGAATATCGCAGAGATTACAAAATATATTATTACTAGTATTACTAAGTATAAAATGCGTCAGCTTTGATGAGACTGTCAAATTTAAATTACGTTTATGCTTGGAGAAATCGGTCGATGAATTAAGGAAGCTTCGATCAGCGATAACTTGATTTTTTCAAATGGGAATGCCTAATTTTTTTTATACGGTTAAACGTAAAATTTGATAAGCTTTCTAATGATATAAGGTTGTGAATATCGATCTCTGGTAGTTTTCATTTAATTTTAAATTTTCAAACTAATTGGCGTTTTTCAATTTTCCTACCTATAAGCAACGTAGCAGGCCATGAAATATAAACGAAAATCTATTCAGGTAGAAGAAAACAACTAACTTAGCAGAAAAATACACACTAACTAGACTAAAGGCACAGGATTATAAAAATTCCTTACAACAAATCAACTCTCCCAGAAACAACTGCGATAACATTTGCAAGGTCAAAGAGAAGCTGGAGTATGGCAGTAATAGATATTTTTACTGTCTACTGGCTACCGCAATTTACTAGAGGTTAAAAATTTTCAATGCAATCAAAAACCCTCATATGAAACAGAAACAACCAGCGACTGTTGCTCCAGCACGCAACTATCAATCATATGTAATGATGTAAAAAAGTACTAATTTGCATCGAAGTCGATACCTCTGACTGGAGCCCTTCTATTTTTCAATATCTATTAGCAGTATTGCAAAAAAGGAATACTGACTAATCAGATTTAAATTTTCTGCCATTTAAGTTATGTTTTATAATTTGAACAAATTTTAATTCATTCTTCATTTTCTGCGACCTTGCTAATAGGTACTGAAGAATTTTCAGAACTCCAGTCAGAGGCACTTTTGACTTGAGTTTTGACAAAATTGCATACTTTTTTATATCATTAAATGTGAAATTTTATTATGAAAATAATAAACTGCTTACAACATTCTCTAGTAGTTTTTACTTTATTTCAAAATTTTTAATGGCTTTGGAAATTGCCAATCTCTAGTACATTGCAGTAGCTAGTAGGCCGTGAAAAAATCCATTTCTGCCATACTCCAGCTTCTCTTTGACCAAAGATATGTTACCGCCGTTGTTTCTGGTTAGACTTTGTTTGTTGTGAGTAATTTTTATAATCGTGTCCCTTTAGTCTAGTTCGCGTGTATTTCTCAGCTAAGTTAGTTGTTTTATTCTACCTGAACAGGTTTTGTTTATATATCAAGGCCTGCTACGTTGGTTATAGGTAGGAAAATTGAAAAACGCCGATTTGTTTGAAAATTTAAAATTAAATGAAAACTACCAGAGATTGATAAGCACAACCTTATATCATTAGAAAGGTTATCGAATTCTACTTTTAACCGTATAAAAAAAATTAGGCATTCCCATTTGAAAAAATCAAGTTATCGCTGATTGAAGTTTCCTTAATTCATCGACCGATTTCTCCAAGCGTAAACGTAATTTAAATTTGACAGTCTCATCAAAGTTGATGCATTTTATGCTTAGTAATACGGCAAAGTCACAGCCTTCCATATTTTGTAATCTCTGCGATATTCAATTTTTTCCTGATATCTACTTATACCGAAAATGGTGATTTACACATTAACGGTTCGCTTTAGGTACCATGTATGATACATAATGTCACACTAGAATTCACCAAGGAATCTGAATATGCAATAATATATCGGGTGTTCCATTTAAAAAAACATAACTTTGATACATTTCATGATTTTGGGACACCCTGTATAACATGAAAATATTTTTAAAATGTAGCCTTTATGGGTCTCTAACCACCCCAAATTATTATTTTCTTTTTTATAAAATACTTTAGCCATAATGCTCCGTGTCGAATAACTTGAATAACCCTGTATATTTAAATTCTGATTTATGAGCGAAAACCATATCAATCTTCATTAAAAGAGGTATCAGGCAGGGTTGCAAAAAGTCAAGTACACAAATTAGGATTTTATGGACAGGTCCAAAAGTTTATGGCAGAGCGAGCAAAGCGAAGGGATAGACAAAATACGTAAAAGAAGGACATTAAATATTGTCTGCAACAATCATTCAATCACGATGCAGCACCATCTCTAAGGCGGGGAATAGAATCTGCTGTTGACGATTGGAGTTATAAGTTCTATGAACTAAATAAATAGGATATTAAGGGCGGATTTCACCGATCCCTGATAAGTGTCAGATAGCCGATCTGCCAGATAACGCCATATTAATAACATAGGCCTGTCTGACAGATAAGATATCTGACACTCATCAGGAACCGGTGAAACCGGCCCTAAGTGATATAAATTATTTGCCGTTTCCGCGAGAAATAAACTAAAACAAAACGTAAAGAAGGAAATAGGAATACGAGTTATGGCAACAATTAGTTCACAGAGTTCTTTTCGGTGGTCAATTTACGGTGGCCAGACACTAACTAGGACAATGCATCCCGTGTAACTGCAGCATAATGTGTCCCTTTGCGTCAGTCTGCTGAACGACAAGACGACTTTAAGAGCTTCTTGTGATAAAATACAATTTCCAAATTGGTACCTTTTACTTGTACATTAATCTAACTTTCATGCAACTTCCCTTTATGCTCGGAAGCAGCTCATTTGACTTTCAGCCTTCGCATCCTTTAAAGGAAAGTATTTAGAAAACTGACGTTCCTCAAAAGGCAGGATGTAAAAAGATAGCAATTACAAACAGGAAGGAAAGTGTGAATATTCTTCTTTGAATTCGGAAGACAGTAAGGTATAGTATAGTATAGTCGGCTCCTCCTATGTCTTTAACAATTTTGAATTCGACTCCGTTGATCAAGACCAAGTTGTGAGTTGTTTTAAATAAGAGTGATAGTCGTCAAAGTAGTAGTTGTTAAGTAATAGCCAGAAAAACAATGTATCTGCTTTCATTACGTTAATCAGACATTACCAACCTACTTTTGCACAGGTTATGCTACCTATAAACAATCAGCGTGTGTTATATTTCATAACTCACGGTCCAGCCGTGGGTTATGAACACCGCCTACTGGATACAAATAATGATCTCTTGGAAATGCATATGATTAAATAGACGCTGTAATAACTGCAAATGTCGCTATGAAATGTCAAACACTGAATCGAACGGTGACAGTATTTATTTAATTGGCAGAGAGGTGAGATTAAGTTTTCAATATTTATTGTGTAATTATTATGTATCTAAATCGTACTATTCATATATTTGGTCGTAGATGAAGTATAGCATTTAACTCGCGGTAATGGTAATAAACTCAGTTGTTCACTGCAAACTTCAACGCGTGAGTTATTACCGTCATTACCACATCGTTGAATATACTATACATTTTCACCTACCACGTCGATAGGTGAGGGGAGTATTGTGATCGCGAAATTTTTCGATTTTGTGGTAATTGAGGTAATACGTATCAAAGGCCTTTACAAGAATGCACAGAATCCTATAGGGATTGATTTTTCAGTCAAACAAAATGGACATTGCGAAGAGTATTAATTCCCATATCACTACTTTATGGTTTCTCCCTTTCCCGTTTTAGTCAATGGACCAATGCTTTCGCGCTGTGATAAGAAATGGAAGGAGACCAGGTTGCATACGGAACTATACAGATTGATTCTGTCCCAACAGGCTGATGCCCTGTGTACCAATATGTTCGTCAGGAGTTGGTCGTTTCTGGTGCTTTAAAATGACATAGCAGAACTTGTGGATTTAGGAAAGTTACGGTAGCGTAGATTGTTTTTTTATACGATAAGTGTTTTTTAAATGTTCTGAGACTATAAGTTGTAGGCAAACGTTCGCAAGCCCTACAGGAACTCAGCTTCGCTATCAGGACCTATCTGAACTTCAAGACTTAATGTCCACACGATGAACTTTCAGTATGTCAATGCCAAGATAATTTGATGTCAAAAGAAGCAATATGTAGAATTATGCATGGAGAATGCCAGAACACCAACTCTACCTATTTTGTGGGAACACCTATGCAGAAGCAAACAGTGATATGTAATCTTGCCGAATGTACAATGTATATATGGAGTCCGACTGCTGAACACCCTTCAAATGCAAAATTATAAGTATCTGTGTATCTATTAAATATATGAAGGTACAATCTTCTTAGAGGAAACGTATTAAAAAAACTGAACTTAAAACTCGTAAGCCCTTTCCGGACTTAGCTCAAACCTATTGAATCTTTCAGTCGAACAAAAGGGACATTGAGATGTGTCAATTATTGTAGCTTCCATTTATACTTTACCGCTTTAGGCATTACACAGAAGCTTGCACGCTGTAATTAGCAATGGAGACTCTGTTTCGTACGGAATTCTACCAACTGATTCTATACCAACAGACTGGTACACTCTGTATGAATATGTTCGTCACGTTTAATGAATGTCAACAAATTCCACGTCAGTCATTTCCGTCGGTCTGTCGGTCGGTCCATCTGTCTGTCTGTCGGTCTGTCTAAATGTCTGTCTGTTGACGTTTTTCTAGCCTCGTAGTCTCAGTAAGTTTGAAAATCGATGCATGAGCGGCGGAGTAATTAGCCAAAAATTCAAATATTCCTCAGGCTTCGTTTTTAGGCGTTTTAGGGGTTGCTAATCATTTTCTACTTTATTTTGGGTATGGGCGAAATTCGGGTGGTTGGGAGGTGAGGTTTACAAAACTGAAAAACATGTTGTATTTATAATAGGCTGTCCATTGACCTGTGAAAAAATTTTAAATATAAAAACGACTCAAACTTTGTTTTTAAGCGATTTGAATGTTCCTGATCGTTTTCTACGTTTTACTTTCACAGCGATATGGGATACGATTTTGAGATAATGTGCTTTTTGATTTTATTATGTGGGAAGTGCATTACTTACGATATGGGGTGC
This sequence comes from Callosobruchus maculatus, assembly GCA_951848785.1. Taxonomy (NCBI): domain Eukaryota; kingdom Metazoa; phylum Arthropoda; class Insecta; order Coleoptera; family Chrysomelidae; genus Callosobruchus; species Callosobruchus maculatus. The sequence goes on along the minus strand of CATOUR010000110.1, from coordinate 4,885,703 downwards.
CGCCTTGTACCTCATTAGAAAGGCCCCCTCCTCTCTAATAAACCCCAAACTTCAAAATGATTCATTAAGAAAGAAAAGCTGATTAGTTTATTTAATAATTAATCCGCTAATATGAAAAATAAAAATATCCAACGAGTTTGGTAATTATCACTTTAAAATGTTTTCTTGACAATTAAACATCCGACTCTTCAAACATTTTGGAGGTATTTTTGTACAACCTTCTGAGGTGTGAGGTGCTCCAAATACGAACTGGATTGGATTTTTTTTGAGATTTGACGCAAAAAAGAAATGAGGGTAGTACCGTCTTGTTGAAACTTGCCTCGAGTTTGAACTCTTGTAGATGTCGTGAAACGATATTATTATCCATTTGAACAGTGCTATTATTTTGAAGCATTCAAGTTTTTACTAGAAACGTTGGAAAAACGACTTAGTCCGCATTTTATATCATCTTATGCACAGCTAAATATTTTTCAGCGCTTCAATTTTGCTTGATATTCACACTTATTTATTGTTGCCAGATTACGCATTTATTTCTTTGATACATACACAGGTTTTTCGTGATATAAGAAGAATGGAATTAATTTACTTGACGTCATTTACAGTAAGTTCTCAATTAACATGGTAAAATGAGGACGCACAGATGCTCGTGGTAACTTAATTCAACCTTCTTGTTTCTTTATTTTCTCAAAGCCTCTTATCTGACCTTTTAATAATTAAAACTCGAACGGAAAATGCGTAGTCAACTGACTTTCTTTAAAAGTTATACAAAAAAGTACAAAGAATCAGGTATATGAAGAATATTCCTTAAAACATTTCACAGAATGGACTAGTATCATGAATTTTTTTTGTTGCATATGATAGAGCACGTCATAAAGACCATCTCATTTTTTTTTCTCCGATTTTTTTGGGCACAGGAATCCGTGAAAATAAGGAAAATATTTGAACTCTCCTAGGGCAGTGACGTCACATCCCTAAAGGCGAACAGCCAATTAAAAGACATATATGTATGCTTTGTTGCCGCATTCTGATGTCGCGCGAACTGCCGGAACTGTACGCGGGCTGGCTCATCTATCTTGTCTTCTGTTCCCGTCTGCGAGTCGGAGCTGTTCTTGGCAACAATGCACTGCTGATGATTCGCGCGGTTGGCACTGATTGGCTAAATTTGAAGTCTTTTCTTTAAACTTTAGAATGGAATTACTAAAAAACAAAATGATGTTGAAAGTAACGAAATGCAGCAGTAAGTTTATTTTTGTATGTACTAAGCGGTTATAACAATTAAATCATTGTTCTCAACCTCGCGATACTAGTCCATTATGTCGGCTACAGACGATCACTTTTAACTGACAGTTTTCACTGAACACTATTAACTGTCAGTAAAAACTGACCTTCGCTCTGTCTACACATGTTCAGTTTTAACTGACGGTGAATCAGTTTTCATGTCGTCAGATGATTCAGATGTCCTAGCTATATGTGGTATTTTGTTAATTTCAAATAATGAGAAGAGGAAAAATAAACGTAAAGGACGGTGCATGGAATGGTTAAAGGATAAAGGGCTACCGATTCAATGTTAACTTGCTAACAGAATTTAAAGTATTTCCAAAAAAGTGGCACAAGTATATCAGAATGAGTGAAGAAAATTACCTACATCTGCTATCTCTCGTAACCCCCATTAATAATAATAAAGTACGAGTATAAGACCGCAGATGACAGTTGTCGTTGTCTTAGAACTGATATAAATCACATACATACGTACAGTTTTAACTGAACAGTTTCGTCACTTCAGTTAAAATTATTGTTTCCACAATATAACATCAGTTTTAACTGACACTAAGAAAACTGTCAGTTTTTATAGAACACACGATCAGTTTTCACTGACAGTTTATAGTTTTCAGTGAAAACTGTCAGTTAAGAGTGATCGTCTGTAGCCGGCATTATGAAAAGTTAATATGTATAGTCTTTTATCGAATATCTAAAGTTTAGTTGAAAGGTCATAACAGTTTAATAGAGCTTGCCTATTCGGAACAGAACCCGGACCCTTTTAGTTCGATACAGGTTAACAAGTTTATAATCTAGTTAAGAAATTGATTGGAAATGGATGAATCTACTCTCAGTGTACCTACAGTCTAAACAGGATTAACTAGGTTAGTTTTCGCAATAAATATTCGCAGAAGTGACCGTACGAAGGAAAACTCTGTCTTTGAATGTGTACCAATAAAGCAAACTGTATGATGTACAGAAGTTTCTACATTTGACCTCAAGTGCTGATAGTTTCGGAAAGGAACAAAAAAATAGGTACTTTAATGAATCGAAACGATCTTTATGTGCCATAATGATTGTAGTCTGTATTAGAGGCAATGTTTAATCTGATTACATTTGCTTTGATATATTTTAAAAAATGCAAAAATTAAAAAATATATTTTTGACATGTCACAATGATAACTATTTTAAAGCCGTGTAAGTATAGTACGTAGCACAGCATAGTAAACAACCAGCACAATAACTCAGGTTGGCGGTAATTACTCGCGCATCCCCACTTTTGGATGATTTTTTGTAGGGATGCCAACCATACTTCGATACTTCTGCACTAATATCGAGTATTTTTATCATCGATACTTTTAGAGGCATTCCAAGCTGGTATCGATACTTTTGTACCGGTATCGAAAATAATTGTATAATTATTGAGGGGTGTAGTCAGTTGCAAAAAATGCTTTGTACGAACCAAACGTGCCTATTTGGCTAAAAAATATCGAGTTGATACCGGTCGGTATTGATATTTTCATTTTCGCATCTCTACTCAAACTTCACATCCGTAAAATCATCCCAAGGTCAAATTCTGTGGGAACCATTTTACTTCCCACACCGATAGGTGAGGGGAGTATTGTGATCGCGAAAATTTTCGATTTTGAGATAATACGTTTTTTGGGCGTTTTATGATGTGTACATAACGAAAATCCACGTCACTCATTTCCGTCGGTCTGTCTGTCTGTCGGTCTGTCTGTCTGTCTGTCGGTCTGTCGGTCTGTCGGTCTGTCGGTCTGTCGGTCTGTCGGTCTGTCGGTCTGTCGGTCTGTCGGTCTGTCGGTCTGTCGGTCTGTCGGTCTGTCGGTCTGTCGGTCTGTCGGTCTGTCGGTCTGTCGGTCTGTCGGTCTGTCGGTCTGTCGGTCTGTCGGTCTGTCGGTCTGTCGGTCTGTCGGTCTGTCGGTCTGTCGGTCTGTCGGTCTGTCGGTCTGTCGGTCTGTCGGTCTGTCGGTCTGTCGGTCTGTCGGTCTGTCGGTCTGTCGGTCTGTCGGTCTGTCGGTCTGTCGGTCTGTCGGTCTGTCTGTCTGTCTGTCTGTCGCGTCCTTCTACCCTCGTAATCTCAGTAACCGCTACATGGATTGTGATGAAATTTGGGCAGCGTTATGCTGTGGGGTCGTAGTGGGTAATGTTCCTATAATTTTGAAAATCGTTATACGGGGGGCGGAGTAATTAGCAAAAAACGAAAAATTTCAAATACTCCTCAAACTTCGTTTTTAGGCGTTTTAGGGGTTCCTGATCATTTTTTACTTTTTTTTGGGTGGGGTGAATTTGGGGTGGTTGGGGGGTGGGGGGTTGTAATACTGAAAAATGTGTTGTATTCATAATGGGCTCTCTAATGACCTGTGAATGAAAACCCTAGCGCCATAATACAATTTTTTAGGTCCATCCGAACATTTCCTTGCTTATAATAGAAACCAAGGGACTTGAATAATTTGTGATGTATACATCCGTGTGTTGTTTTAGTTTTAGATCGTTCTTTATTGCGTAACGCCAAAATTATCGAATGGATTTTAATGAAATTTTGACACAGTATTACTGCCACGGCGAGGATGGAAAGCGCGCATGTTTTGGAAAAATCGTGTCAGTGGTGGCGCGGCAATAATAGAAAAATTAAAAATGTAAAAATAGCTCAAACTTTGTTTTTCGGCGTTTTAGGGGTTTCTGATCATTTTTTACTTTTTTTTGGGTGGGGGTGAAATTGGGGCAGTTAGGGGGTGGGGGGTTGTAAAACTCAAAAGTTTATTCCATTTATAATAGTGTCCATTGACCTGTGAACGAAAGACCTAGCGGCATAATAGACGTTTGTTAGATCCATCCGAACATTGCCTTGGCTATTACAAAAATCAAGGGATTTGGTATTGGTAGGGGTAGGTATTGATTCAGGTCGTTCTGAATTTAGCAACATGGAAATTATGGAATGAATTTTAATGAAATTTAGACACAGTATTATTACCGCGGCAAGGATGAAAAATGCGTATGGTTTCAAAAATCGTGTCAGTGGCGGCGCAGCAATAATAAAAATCTAAAAATATAAAAACAGCTCAAACTTCGTTTTTAAGCAATTTGGGGGTTCCTGATTGTTTCGTTTCGTCCAGTTGAAGCTGAATTGTGTCGTTTTAGTTCCTACGGAGAGATTTAGGAAACTATTTACTAGTTTTTGTGTTGGATGTTTTTTGACGACAGGCGGGCGATGATTCAGTTGGAACTGTTTTGTGTGGGGAGTACTGAGTCAATCAACTTGACTCCATTTTTTATATGGGAAATCCTCAGAGATATTAAGCTGGTTGTTTACTGTGCTGTGGTACGTAGGTTGGCGGGCTATGCTTTGCCATTTCCTCGACCAGACCAGACAAATTCAGGAAGAAGTAAGGAAAGAAACGGAAAGGAAGGGAGGGTAAACGCAAATAGGTGGAAATTCGTCAGTTACAGGGTATAGCTTCACGATTAGAGTTCGGAAATTTTTGGGTTTAACCAAAATGGTTATTTTGAGGTTCCATGTCTGAAAAGGAAAAAATTTAGTTGCACGATTTGATTTTCACAATGCGAGCCGAGGCCCTCTGTGCTTGCAAACTGGATCGACTCACGCAACAGAGGGTTGCTTTGCTTGCTTTGCAAGTCGTAACAGCAAGTTATTTATCTCCTGTCAAACACATTTCTCACTTAGAATTGAATATAATTAATGAGTGATTCTGAAATTAGCAGTTTACCTTCCGAATCAGTAGTATAGATGCCTGACCATCAGATGCTTTTAGAAAGAATTTCATTATTGTGCTTCGTTCCTCGAATATTAAAAGTTTAATGTTTGAAGGCTTAGTCCCATAATATGAATGCATTATGAATTAAGTACCATAATGAGCTTCCTTATGGCATCAAAATTGATGAACGTAATCATAACAACATGTTATCAGATAAATACGTTTGTTTAAATTACTAAAATACTACAACATTGAAGATGAAGTAAGTATTCAACAAAAGCGATATGAAGGGAGTCACACAAGATCTAGAACCCCAGGCAGGGCCATGTGCTGAAATGATACCCAAATAGGGTAGCAACTGATTCTAAAAACTGATAATATAGAAAACGTCCAGATTTTTTAAAAATGGGTATAGTATGCTACATACAGGGTGAGTTTTTAGTACCGGCTCGGTCGATAACTCCACTACTATAGAAGATAGCGAAAAAAGTTGTATACAAAAGTTGTAGCCACGGATATGCTCCTTGCTCAGAAAATATTTAGATTTATACAGGGTGATCCATAACTACGTGGTGATGCAAACATGCATTTTTTTAAATGAGACACCCTATATATTATTCCATATTCAGACTCTACTAATGATTTCCGTTCTTCCAATATAGGGCATTGTTACATTCTGCAGGGTGTTTCAAAAGTTATGACCATTTTTATATCCAAATCGGGGACAAATGAACGTACTGTATATCAAAAAGTAATGAATCAATAATTATTTTTTTTACATGAGAAGATTAAAAATATCCTCTAGTTTTAAAATCGGCTATAAAAGAAGCCCGGGACGCATATTCGTATACAGGGTGATGTAGAATGCAAAATCCAAATTTTCTCTTTTTTTTCAAATATAACCCCCGATATTTTATTATCCCAAAGAATTGCTTTTAATATGCTCTTTCATTTTTGTATAGCACTTGCTGTACCTACGTCCATCAGTTTCCGAGATATTTAGATTTTTCGGTAAATTTAAAATATAGCCTCTATTTGTGTACTGAAATTTATTTGTTTTGAGAAAGTACTATCTGATTTGTTTTTTATTTAACGAACAACTAAATTATAACGTCTTGATAGTATTTGATGAAGTCAAAACCCTAAATCGTTGAGATAATAAAGTCAAGTATGCTGAGGAAACAATTTTGTAGGCGTCATGCATAATTATCAAGTAGTTTTATCAGGTAGGCTTTGAAAAATTGACAGTTTTCATAACCTACTCAATAATTCCGTACTGTGTGAAAAACTAGCTTTGAAAATTAATTTTTCCATTAAGGGTATTTAGGAGAATCTTTGAGAAATTGTCTACTTGCCTCTAGAATATATCAACTATGAATAGCAATATCCAGAACGGAGGCGCTCTAAAACTAGTGCGTTTGAAAGATTGAAGAATCGTTTTATTTGGACTGTGTCGTTTCATATTTCATAGCCTACCTGATACATCTGCTTGATAATTATGCATGACGTCTATAAAATTGTTTCCTCAGCACACTTGACCTATGTTATCTCGTTAGTTCAGTATTTTGACTCGATCAAGTATTATTATCGCCTTATATTTTAGTTGTTTGTTGAGCAAAAACAAAACTTGGTAGTATTTTCTCAAAATAAATAAATTTTATTAAAGAAATAGAAGGTATATTTAAAATTTGTAGAAAAATCGAAATATCTCAGAAACTAATGAATGCAGCCATAATAAGTGCTATACAAAGATGAAAGAGCATATTAAAAGTAATTCTTTGGTATAATAAAATATTGGGGGTTGCATTTAAAAAAAGAGAGAAAATCTAGATTTTGCATTCTACATCACCCTGTATACGAATATGCGTCGCGGGATTTTTTTATAACGTATTTTAAAACTAGAGGATATTTCTAATCTTCTCATGTAAAAAAATTTTTTTTGATTAATTACTTTTTGATATACAGTACGTTCATTTGACCGTGATTTGGATACAAAAATGGTCATAACTTTTGAAGCACCCTGTATAATGTAACAATACCCTATATTGGAAGAACGGAAATCATTAGTAGCATTTGAATATGGAATAATATATAGGGTGTCTCATTTAAAAAAATGCATGTTTGCATCACCACGTAGTTATGGATCACCCTGTATAAATAAAAATATTTTCTGAGCAAGGAGCATATCTGTGGCTACAATTTTTATATACAATTTTTTTCGCTATCTTCTACGGTAGTGGAGTTATCGACCGAGCCGGTACTAAAAACTCACCCTGTATGTACAGATCTAGATAGCATATTTGAGTCGCTTATTTGAGAAACCCTACATGTCCATAAATTTGGCATTTCGACTTTTTCAGCTCAACATGTTTTTCTAGGATAGACGCATATTTTAAGCAGAAATCTCACTTGTATATTAACCATACAACACATGCAGCAAACTTAAGAGTCTAGGGTATAGTGCGCGAAATTGAGAATCCAAGAAAATTCGTATTCTCGTGTTAGCGAGGAGGCGTGGCCGCCTGTTCCCTTTCTCCAGTATGTGTGTCCAAGATGAGGAGAAATAAGTTCAAAAATCCAAAGGTAATGTCAAAAAGTCTAAAAGTAAGATCCACAGGTCACCATAAAAATGAATTTCGCATTTTCAAGCTCCTGACGTTGCCATTAAACTTACAGTAATGACTCAAAAAGCAAATTGTAGAAGAAAGCTTGCGCTTTGTCACTGTGGTGACCTTTTTTGATATCGCGTTTCGTTGATAACTTACAGACATTTGAAAAATGCATGATTTTGCATTGCGTGTTTTTTTGCACACTAAAAAACTTTTTTGAAAAAAACGCTCTTAGATGTCATTCATTAAGGTTTTAACTATCACCTTCTGAAATACTAGGTATGTAGTTTGAAAAAGAAGAGAGTTCTGTTCGAAATGGGAATCCGTGTTTTACATGGCAAATACATATGTATAAATGTGTGTACCCAGCCCCTTAAGGTACGCATTCATTTGAGAAACCTCCTGGACAAGTGCTGTTGCTCAAATATCAAAAAATATTTGGATGGCCAGCTACTAGTGACAGCTGAAGACGTTCATGAAAATTGACCTGTCTTTGTGTTATTATATTATTGTGATTCAGATCACTAACCAAAAAAAAATGATTTGCAAAAAAAAGGTTTATTTGAGACACCCCACATGTCCAACGCCATTTCTTTTTTTCTCTCGCAGCACCGGAAGATGCTTTACTTCTCTTTTGCTAGACACTGGATATAAATACTTTATGCTGGAGTAGTTATTTTTATAGATATTCAAGGAAATTTTCAAATAAAACATTTTTTCAGGTTTCCTCAAAATTGTGATTTTGGGACATGTGGGGCTTCTGGAATAAACGATTCATTTTCTCACGCGTTTAAAAGTCCAGTTGGTAGCTGAAAATAATTGAATCTGCACTGTACGAAAATCGTCGATATTAACTTTATTGGCCCGCACTCTAAATAACAGAACATAAAGCAAGGCTAGCTAGCTGGCGTTAACCTAAGATATTAGATAAAGGTGGTTAAATCATAGAGAGGGGATTACTGAAACCTTGTCTATCATGAGAAAATTGCGGTATTTCTTGGGTATTAATGATTACGTAAGCCCCGTCCCATATACGCCAGTACGGTTTATGCTCTGTTATACAGGGTGTCCCACAACGATTAAGACAAGCAATATATCGGAACTGGGCAGTAGTAGCGAATTATAATTTTTGGGGGTATAAATTAGCAAATATTGTTGTTATTGTGTCACCCAATGAAGTATTTGTTTTTGGTCACGTGACGTCCGATTCAAAAATTTCAATCGGACACCCTATATATTTGTGACTTTTTGTGTTCCTCCCGATAAAACAATTCGAACAAACTATCAACTAAAGTAATTGATGTAAGAGCTACAGGTACTTACAGGACTACCATTGATTGTAACATGTACCCCTACAGTTAAATTATTTTGGTAGTGTTTCATAATGGTAGTGGTACAGCCATTTAAGTACCTGTAGCTGTAATCACTTTAGACCCCAAGTGTGCTAGTTTATTGGAACTGTTTTATAGGCAGGAACACAAAAAGTCACAAATATACAGGGTGTCCCATTAAAATTTTTGAATCGGACGTCACGTGACCAAAAACAAATACCTCAGTGGGTGACACAATAGCAAGGAAAGATACCATATTTGCTCTAATTTACACCCCCAAATTTATAGTTCACTACTACTGCCCAGTTCCGATATATTGCTTGTCTTATTCGTCGTGGGACACGATAATACAGTCACCGCTCTATATCATCTCTCTTACCTGTGCATGGAGAGCACACGTTGTTATAAGCAGGCCGACGGAAGTAACTGTTGCAACTGTCAAAAATGACAGATATAGAGCGTGTTTCAAACGGACGCAGTACCTCCGGTAGAGTGTGTCCAACTCCATACCATCCACTGAAAAGAATAAACAGTCCCAATGAGAGTGCAACACGATAAATTACAGAGCATACACCCAAAGAAATTAATGTAAATCACTCTTTTTGAAGTGGAATAACTTGGAGTAGTAATCGATATAACAAGTTTGTAAAGTGCTCTATTTCGCCCAAATGCATAAAATATTTCAAAAAAGATCTCTGTCCACTATTATTTTCTCAAGCGTGTCAATAGTTTTATTACTTTCTGTAACACAAGCCATAGAAATACATTATTATTTTAATACTACAATGATGACTTTTCCTATTACCATCAAAAGTGAGAGTATGTAGCCGAGTCTATGCAGTGCACTTTATTTAAATATAGCGAAATGTATATTGTATAATGTACAAATCATATAGTAGTTAGCAGGACTTTATATAGGACTGTATCCAATCAAGGTATGTCACTGAACAGAAGTATCATATAGCTGTATACCTGTATCTGTTCCAAACTGCTCCTAAATTAAAATGTGGTCTGACCTTTTTTAAAATATTTTAAATACTTTTAAGTACTCAGTGGTTAACTGGTCTTTAAATTCAATTATGGTATTAATCATGGTGTCAAAGATTATAGTAAAATCGTATAAACATAGAGATAACTATGAGTAATACATATATATTTATCGAAAATTCAAACGTTTGCCTATCTAGGCCGATCTTTTGGTTTGAACCATATTACCATGGAATGTATGTATAGTTTAAGAAAGAGGACAGACATTCAATATCGGTGGAGATCGTACTTACAACCCCATTTTTTGCGCAAAGGTAAAAATTAGTATATTTAAACCCAAACTCTAAATCACAGTTCTTCTCCAGTTTCTCTAGCCACCGCCGTAGCTTCTATTGATTTCATCATGCCGAGGGCTTTATATTCATATTATTTTAGTTTATAGGCATTTATTTTTCCAGGATATATGCATATTCATAAAGGCCGTTTAATAAAATAATATGCAATGTGTATTTATTAAAGCTAGTCCATTTTGCTCGATGAATGGATAAACTCATATCAAATTCGTTCAAAATCACATTGATACAAATAAGCACTGATTACGTGTTTCACAGTTCAACATTGTAGAGGCCTCAAGCTATAATGCACCATATTTCACCGCAATGAAACTCACTTTTCAGATTTATTGCCCAATCAAAGTTATTTGGAATGCTTTGCGCTTTATGATTGCTTTAATAAACGCTACATGAGAGGAAAAAACGTCAGTATCGTACAATAAAAAATTTCTTCTATGTAGTGTTTCACAATTTATTATTTTCCAAACAATTGCTTGAATATCTCCTGCATAAAAAACAAAAGCCTTGTAGGACAAATCATGATATCTACTAAGGTTTTATTTTCGTAAATCCCAAATTATAGAAAATACAAAACTCCAGTGATAGCAATAATCTTTTAAAGTATTTGCAATCCTTTCTTCCCTGGATATTTTCGTGTATTAAAGGCAAAAACATTTTAGTAGAAATCATGATATCTACTAGAGCCTTATTTCTGCAAATGTACTCAGAGGAAATACAAAACTCCGACGACATCATCCCGATATTCTAATATCTTAATAATCCTTGCATTTAGCTCATTTAGTATTTAGTCTAAATGGAGTAAAATTGACTGTGACTATAATCAAATGAATATAATTTAAAATTGTTACAAATTAACTTGCATACGCTCTCCTAATCAATAAAAGCCCAAAAAGTTAAACAAATAATACAATAAACAGCAAGTACCCAAAAAAAGTTAAAAACTTGTGCTTTAGTATAGGGTAATTATTATAAAATAGAAGTAACAAATAAGATCCAATTTAGTATTTGTATTTAAAAATGTATGTGTTCTATATTTACATTAGTAATAATAGGTATTGTATATGTCAACAAATTGATGAATTTTCTTGCGATTATTATTTACAGCAATTTATGCTACGTGGTATCTCATTGTATATAACATATAGTCTTAGGCCAAGAAATGTATGACTTCGTGATAAAGTATTTTTTTCTCAGGAAGATTGTAGGATGCAATCAATTGTCTATGTCCGAGTGTTTTCTGGACTTATTAACATAGAAGAAATTACTATTATTGCCCTTTATTGTATAATTAATGATAACTTCCACTTTTAGCACTATAGAGTACCAAATCTATCTGCTTTACTCCAATTTTTGAAATTTCTAATTTTTCTACTCTGGCGTTGCCTACAACCGACTCAATCCATAAAGTAATCGCAGATGTATTCTCCTTCGTTCTCGAATACTCTGCGATCCCAGACCTTTATTTAGGAATAAGGAATCTTCATTAGAAGCCCCTGCAATGCGGTTATTCACAGAAAGGGCAATACAAAGACCGCAAAGCATATTGTCTGAGTATGCGTATGTATTATCTTCTTCTCGCCCTTCCTCCCGTGTTCTCATAGAAGTGTGAAGGGTCATAGACCCTGCATTACTATAGATGAGCGAAAGGTTCTCCTAAATATACTAGGTTGATGTACGAGGGTTGGAAGGCTAGAACATGCGCCTAGCAAAAACTACATGTGTATCCTGGATAACTGTAAAGGAAATACTGGCGCCCAATAGTCATCTAATCATTGTCTTCTCGTTTTCCACGTATACAGGGTGTTTCCAAGGTTGGGACTTTCCTTTCCAGAAACAACTGTTTAGGTTGGTACGACAGGTACAGTACTAAGGTACGACGAATCTGCAGCAGAAGAATAAAAAATGTGGACGTTGAACGAGGTAGCTCTCGTTCTAGGAACTTCCCCAACTCAAGTGGTTGTTGTTCATCCCCTGTCCTTGTTTTATCATAATCGTGTTATAGTTATTATTGACATTTGTACATTTCACCCTATTTAATTTTTTTCAGCCGCTATTTCAAGAAAGAAGCGATATGTGATTACCGTTTCTAGCTCAAAAACGCGTCGTCTTTTGACTGGTGGGATCAGACGTACCAATGTGTTATATGACATTTTTTTGTGCAACCCCACTCCCTTTAACCCTTAAGAGTCCAATCGAATAGTAGATTATTTTGAGATTGACATCTTTAAGATATTTACGACTGCTTAATATCAAACAATTCAGAGGACAAATCTAGCAGATAATGGCATTTGAGTATTTTTTAGCCTCCATTTCAGAAAGAAATAACATGTGGTATATTATATCGTTTTAGACATATTCTATTTCAACTGGTGCTATCAAATTTATATGTTGAGAACGAAATGTGGACGTTCAGACAGACGTACATTAAAAAACCAAAATTCTCCAATTTTCTGTTTTTTTTTTGTGTCGAACACACTACCTCTATGCTGCAAAATTTTAAAAATGGAGGAATAAAATTCATAAAAGTAGCAAAGTTTCTTTTCCAAAAATGAGTCAAGAGGCGATTTTGGAGCAATGATGAGCGCTGCAAAAAGGACCATTCCTAGGGGATACAGGAAGGAATATATCCCTGGGTGAGATGAGCGGTGCGAACTCCTATACGGCGACTTTCAGGAAACCAACAATCCAGATATTGCCGACGAACTCATCTCTGCCCTGGACAGCTCACGAAGGCGTAAGTGGGAGGAGACTACGTCGGAAATGAACTTCCAACACTCAAGTCGAAAGGCCTGGAGCCTTCTTAGAAAACTAGGCTCAAGCACGCCATCCACTCGGGCACCGTCGGGATTAACTCCAGACAAGATTGCTGCGCATATTGTAGAAACGTCAAGAGCACCTTCTGATAGAGAGCATACAAAACGCGTGAAGAAGGAATTGACTTTGCTGAGGAGGAACGCTCCTACCCAAACAACGTTTTCCCGACCCTTCTCGATCGAAGACATTAATAATGCCATATCAGATGTTAGGCCTGGAAGGGCTCCTGGTTTCGACGGCGTCCTGCCGGAATTTCTCATTCACACAGGTCAGCAAACAAGAGTGTGGCTATCTCTCTTCTTCACGAACCTCCTTAATACGGGAAACCTCCCACGGGAATTCAAAAGAACGAAGGTCATTTCAATATTAAAACCCGGTAAACCGAACGATCAACCCGCCAGCTACAGACCTATAGCCTTTCTCAGTTGCTCCTATAAATTATTGGAAAGAGCCATCTACAACCGATTGAGCGCGACTATCTTAGACCGAGTCCCGATAACCCAGGCTGGTTTCAGACCGGGTCGCAGTTGTTGTGATCAAGTACTGTCCCTCACAACGCATATAGAGGCAGGCTACCAGCAAAACATGAAGACAGGAGTGGCGTTTGTTGACCTCACAGCCGCATACGATACGGTCTGGAGGGAGGGTCTCCTATATAAGTTGCTGCAGGTGATTCCCTGTCAGACCACTACAAGGCTCATAAACAACATGTTATGCGACAGAAAGTTCCAAGTAATCCTAAACGAGAAAGCAAGCAGGCAGCGCAAATTGAACAACGGACTTCCACAAGGCTCAGTACTGGCCCCCTTACTTTTCAACCTATATATATCTGACATGCCAGAAACAGTCAGTTACAAGTTTTGCTATGCGGACGATATAGCCATAGCTTTTTCCGATAAGAGCTTCAAGAACGTTGAGCATACTCTTTCTAACGACTTGTTAGCTCTAAACAACTACTTCAAGAAATGGAGACTAGTACCGAGCCCCAACAAAACTGAAGTTTCCTGCTTCCACCTGAGTAACAAACTAGCTAAATATGAACTGCAGGTACTTTTTGCAGGCGAACCCCTGAAACATAACCATTTCCCAAAATATCTTGGAGTGACGTTAGATCGCACCCTCTGCTATAGGAAACATCTCGCAAACACTGCAGGAAAACTCAGAACACGCAACAACATTATCCAAAAGCTGTGTGGAACGACGTGGGGTGCCACTGCTCCAACTCTACGAACCAGTGCACTAGCTCTTGTCTATTCGTGTGCTGAGTACTGTGCGCCTGTCTGGATTAACAGCCATCATACCAGACTAATTGACGTCCAACTAAATCACACTATGAGACTCATTACAGGCGCAGTAAAGACAACCCCAACTCAATGGCTGCCTGTACTCTCTGGAATAGCCCCACCTCAGCTGCGAAGGACTGACGCCCTTCTAAGAGAGTATAACAAGATTACGGCCAACAACAAACTGCCCATCCACCGAGCAATACCCCCGTTGCAGATAAACAGACTTAAATCCCGACAACCACCAATAAGGGATGCAGAAGGGTTTAAAACCAATAACTTCGACTCCTTAAACCAATGGCGCTCCCAGTGGGAAGGTTTTGCGGAACAGCACTCGCGATGCGCATTTATGGGGGCAGCCTTACTTCCAGGGTCAGAACTACCCCGGAAAGAGTGGGTAAAACTTAATAGAGTCCGAACAGGCCACGGCAGATGTGCCGACTCCCTTTACAAGTGGGGCTATGTGCAATCTCCCTTTTGTGACTGTGGCGCGCCCCGCCAAACTATAAACCATATTACGAGCGAATGTGAACTGCGTGCGTTTCAGGGATCGCGAGAAGAGTTCTTCACAGCTACACCGTTGGCGCTGAAGTGGTTGAAAGAACTGGATATCAACCTGTAAATACCAAAGACTATGTATCTTAGTTTGTAGCTGTATCTGTTTTATTTTAGTATAGGTTATAATAGTTTTTTCTATCTATATTTACTATTGTCATGTTTTTGAGCCATACGATAAATAAAAAAAAAATAAAAAATAAAAAAAAATGTACATTTCACCCTATTTAATTTTTTTTCAGCCGCTATTTCAAGAAAGAAGCGATATGTGATTACCGTTTCTAGCTCAAAAACGCGTCGTCTTTTGACTGGTGGGATCAGACGTACCAATGTGTTATATGACATTTTTTTGTGCAACCCCACTCCCTTTAACCCTTAAGAGTCCAATCGAATAGTAGATTATTTTGAGATTGACATCTTTAAGATATTTACGACTGCTTAATATCAAACAATTCAGAGGACAAATCTAGCAGATAATGGCATTTGAGTATTTTTTAGCCTCCATTTCAGAAAGAAATAACATGTGGTATATTATATCGTTTTAGACATATTCTATTTCAACTGGTGCTATCAAATTTATATGTTGAGAACGAAATGTGGACGTTCAGACAGACGTA
Source organism: Callosobruchus maculatus (assembly GCA_951848785.1). Classification (NCBI taxonomy): domain Eukaryota; kingdom Metazoa; phylum Arthropoda; class Insecta; order Coleoptera; family Chrysomelidae; genus Callosobruchus; species Callosobruchus maculatus. The sequence continues at coordinate 4,870,160 of CATOUR010000110.1, read as the reverse complement.
CATTAAAAAACCAAAATTCTCCAATTTTCTGTTTTTGTGTCGAACACACTACCTCTATGCTGCAAAATTTTAAAAATGGAGGAATAAAATTCATAAAAGTAGCAAAGTTTCTTTTCCAAAAATGAGTCAAGAGGCGATTTTACCTTGGAAATAACACCTCATACGTGGATTATTAGGTGAATGGCACAAGTGGCTACAACACACAGCTGTTAAAAGCAATATTTTGACACCAGCTTCTTTAGTAATTTACGAACTAACTTTATGTGTACCTACTCAAACATAAATGCAACATTATTCTGAATAAAAGTATGAATGTCAGGAAGACAAGGCAAAGTAACAATATTCATACCGATTTTGCCAAATATACTATTGGTAGTAAATCTCCAAATATACTAGGACCTAAAAATTACCAAAAGCAATACAAAATACAGGAAATTTGAATCGCTTTAAGTATTCAGTCAAAAAATTTCTAGTCGATCAAATTTTTTATTATCTCCGTAATTTTATTACTGTGTAACTACTATATAATGTATACTTTTGTTGCACGTTTTTCTCTACATTTATACATGTAGGTTTAGTTAGGGACGAGTCCTATACAGATTGTGATTTGTCTACGGGTAAATAAATTATATCTGCTATCTCTTAGCTGTGACCGTTCGATTTAATCAGAAAAATTCTGATTGTTTTTAGTTTCATTTTCATTAATGAAAACTATTTTTATATCAAATTCAATAATTCCCACAACTTTCGGATCATCGTCATCAATTTCATCTCATCAGTTTCATCTATGTCGTTGATATTCAATTCAAATAATCTATTTCGGTTGAAGCTTGATAATAGAAACGGAACATCAAGCGATGTTTGCCATGTTTTAATCCTCGATTCAACTAAATTAACTATTAATTAGTCGTTGAACCGTAATTAACTGCGGCGGTGCAAAGGAATTTGTTGGAAAACTCGTTAATAACTTTAACTGCTAGTTTAACTAGAAGCTGTGCAAACGACTGTATGTTTTTCCATCTTTTCGAAAGAAGTATTCCAGCCTTTTATTCGATTTGATACTGCAAAGTAACCAAAATCCAAAGTTTTCACTCACGTTTATTGAGCACTTCTACTGTACAACGATTTTCTATTGTGTATTGTCACAAAGTAACACTTTTTTATAACAGAACTTTTCAATATCGTAAAGCCAGAAGTTTTCACTTTAAACCAGTAACTGCATTCTCGTGGACGCAAAATGAAAGTTTGTAGAAAGCGGACGCCTTGAAAAGAACGCTGTTATCGGAAAACTTACTTCCTACAACTCCCTGAAACTTTAAGCTCCGTTTTGCAGCAGCATGTGTCAGTATTTTCCGAAGGATGTTGAATCAAACGTGTTCTGCCTGAAAGGAAGATATTGAAGTTTGAATGGAATAAAAATTTCACGAGTTTTGTGTTTAACCAAGTTCGCAATAAGGGACTGAAAATTGAATAAGGCACAAGAAGCAGTATTTGCCTTTGCGAAATAGCTAAAGAAATATAGTTTGAGATACCTTTTAAGAGAATTTTCGGGAATTTAGGATAATGCAACCGAAAGCTGTTCAAACATCCAGCAGTAGAAAATCCCAACGGGGACCTACAACTGGGTTTGAAGAATTTCTGATCGTAAAATGATGTGCCAGAGACTTCTGCGGTAGCTGTAATTTAATCATAAACTAACATCAAAATCAGCTCTAGGCGAACATGGGATCAAGTTTCTATTATGCATACACAAAGAGGCTAGTTTTGGGAGAAAAGTAATTCTAATCGATCAGTGAATTGTGACTCAGCGTGGTCGCTTTATAAAAAAGTTTGATCCATGCTGTCCAAACTAAAGGATGAGCTATAAGTTTTTTCCAGGTTTTCTTCTCGTTTGTTGTAGATATATAGGGTTATTCACGTTATTCGACACGGAGCATTATGGCTAAAGTATTTGATAAAAGAGAAAATAATAATTTCGGATGGATAGAGACCCATAAAGGCTATATTTTAAAAATATGTTCATGTTATACAGGGTGTCCCAAAAACACGAAATGTATCAAAGTTATGTTTTTTTAAATGGAATACCCCGTATGTTATTACATATTCAGAATTCTTGGTGAATTTCAGTGTGGCTTTGTGTATCATACATGGGACCTAAAGCGAACCGTTTAGGTGTGAATCGCCATTTTCGGTATATGTAGATATCAGGAGAAAATTGAATATCGCAGAGATTATAAAATATGGAAGGCTGTGACTTTGCCGTACTACGAAGCATAAAATGCGTCAGCTTTGAGACTGTCAAATTTGAATTACGTTTATACTTGGAGAAATCGGTCGATTAATTAAGGAAACTTCGATCAGCGATAACTTGATTTTTTCAAATAGGAATGCCTAATTTTTTGTATACGGTTAAACGTAGAATTTGATAAACTTTCTAATGATATAAGGTTGTGAATATCACTCTCTGGTAGTTTTCATTTAATTTCAAATTTTCAAACAAATCGGCGATTTTCAACTTTCCTACCTAAGCAACGTAGCAGGCCATGAAATATAAACAAAAACCTGTTCAGGTAGAAGAAAACAACTAACTTAGCTGAAAAATACACACTAACTAGACTAAAGGGACAAGATTATAAAAATTCCATACAACAAATCAACTCTCCCAGAAACAACTGCGATAACATCTCTAACGTCAAAGAGAAGCTGGAGTATGGCAGTAATAGATATTTTTTACGGTCTACTGGCTACCGCAATTTACTAGAGGTTAAAAATTTCCAAGACAATTAAAAACCCTGATATGAAACAAAAACAACCAGCGACTTTTGCTCCAGCACGCAACTAACAATCATATGTAATGGTGTAAGAAAGTACTAATTTGCGTCGAAGTCGATACCTCTGACTGGAGCCCTTCTATTTTTCAATATCTATTAGCAATATTGCAAAAAGGAATACTGACGAATCAGATTTAAATTTTCTGCCATTTAAGTTATGTTTTATAATTTGGACAAATTTCAATTCATTCCTCATTTTCTGCGATCTTACTGAAGAATTTTCAGAACTCCAGTCAGAGGTACCTTTGACTTGAGTTCTGACAGAATTGCATACTTTTTTATATCATTAAATGTGAAATTTTATTATGAAGATAATAAACTGCTTACAACATTATCTAGTAGTTTTTATTTTATTTCAAAAATTTTAATAGTTTTGGAAATTGCCAATCTCTAGTACATTGCAGTAGATAGTAGGCCGTGAAAAAATCCATTTCTGCTATATTCCAGCTTCTCTTTGACCAAAGACATGTTACCGTCATTGTTTCTGATTAGACTTTGTTTGTTGTGAGTCATTTTTATAATCTTGTCCCTTTGGTCTAGTTCGTGTATATTTTTCAACTAATATAGTTGTTTTCTTCTACCTGAATAGGTTTTTGTTTATATTCCATGGTCTGCTACGTTGCTTATAGGTAGGAAAATTGAAAATGGCCGATTTGTTTGAAAATTTAAAATTAAATGAAAACTACCGGAGATTGATATTCACAACCTTATATCATTAGAAATGTTATCAAATTCTACGTTTAACCGTATAAAAAAATTAGGCATTCTCATTTGAAAAAATCAAGTTATCGCTGATCGAAGTTTCCTTAATTGATCGACCGATTTCTCCAAGCATAAACGTAATTCAAATTTCACAGTCTCATCAAAGCTGTGCTTAGTGGTATGGCAAAATCACCTCCTTCCATATTTGATAATCTCTGCGATATTCAATTTTTTCCTTATATCTACCTATACCGAAAATGGTGATTTACACTTAAACGATTCGCTTTAGGTCCCATGTATGATACATAAGGTCACACTAGAATTCACCAGGGAATCTAAATATGCAATAATATACGGGGTGTTCCATTTAAAAAAAACACAACTTTGATACATTTCGTGTTTTTGGGACACCCTGTATAACATGAAAATATTTTTAAAATATAGCTTTTATGGGTGTCTATACATCCGAAATTATTATTTTCTTTCTTATCAAATACTATAGCCATAATGCTCCGTGTCGAATAACGTGAATAACCCTGTAGAATAAGGTGCGGAGGTAGATTCTCCGTTTTGGCACTGCAACAGTACAAAGACAGCAGACTTGAACCATATTTTCTTCGAGTGTACAAACAATTCACAAGCAACACAACTCCTAATAAACAAATTAACAACACATAATATTCAGCTACCAATTAACATAACGACAGTATTAGCCAATGAAGACAAATATATATACGATGCAGTACTAGAATTTGTCAAACTAGCCAAAATTACTATATAACATAACTCACAAATACAACACATACCAAAATTCTGTGGCAAAGAGACCTTCGGTCTAATGCCAAAAGGTAGGAGAAAAAAAAAATAAGGTGCGGAAATTCTATTGTCGAAGATGGACATAAATATTTGATATTTGAAGAATCAATTTGTGTTCATTATTATTTTGTTCTAAGTTTTTGCTAATTACATAAGACATTGATTTTTGATATTACTATTTCAAATGCAAAACATTGTGTTCTTCAATATTTCGAAGCCAATTACATTGTCACTTTTTCATATAGGGAATTAACATCGCCAGATTACGTAGAGGCAGCTATGGGGATAGTATAAACGCGTAGAAGGGTAATAAAATATATATAAAAACTCCGCACATACGCTGGGCCTTCGCCCTTGTTCTATTTATATCGAATTAGAAATGTTATAGAAGCATAGGAGATACTGAATATTTTATGCTTCATTTGGCATTTGAGACCCAAAGCTCATGCTTCATTCAACACAAAACCAAATTGGAAGTCACTGTTTGCTTACATGGTATTTCTGGATGCAGCGAAATATTAATTAGTAGTGTATTTGTTCCTTCTTTGGATTATTTAGTATTTTCACGTTGTTGTCCCACTAAATCACATATACGTGGTGAATAAAGTAGAGGTGATTCAGCTTAAAAATCTAGTATTCACTTCAATCGCAGGATAAGTATAGTTATCGTATAACAAATATTTCAGAATCGAGGCGGAAAACGAACTGCTTGGATAAGGAAAGCAGTGAACCAAGAGAAACGACAACTCCGAGGGCTGGTACTCCTACCGGCATTGAATTGAACTACTGACTCGAATGCTTCGTTTGGAGAAGTATCAAGAAAATGATATCCACCTTAGACAAAGTGAGCTCAAGGATTTCACAATCCTTGTTTGGAACATGTCCTGAATCGCATAAGGCACGATTTCCCTAGTCCTCAACAGCGCTGTTTCGATGTTTAGGATCTCATCAGGTGAACCTGGTTAAAGCCCGGTATAGAGCTGGTCTGAAAGCAGTGAACCAATAAAAACAAGTAGTCCGAGAGCTAATACCTCTACCGGCATTAATTACATTATCGGTTCGAGTGCTTTCTTTGGGGAACATCAAGAAAATGGAACTCGGGAAAAAAATTTGCTTTTAATACAAGGTAAACCAGTTTTCTAAGATTTTTTAAATATATTTTTTTTTGTCGATAAACTGTGGTCTAGTTTCATGCACTTTATGCTGCGGTGTAGTAAGCTTCTAATTGACACTGAAAGTTTTTATTCTCCCGCAAACATAACTTATCATACATTTTGTTCGTAATGGCTAAAAATTGCGATGTAACTTGTATTTTTAAAAGCTTTTATTTAACTTGCAATGCATGTATGTTTGTTCGGGTAGAATCTTGCAACTCAATTTTGAAGCAGTCAATGCAATTGCTGTTTTCAAATTGGCAAACCTCAACGTTAAAGCCCTGAAGGTGGCAATAAACATTGCCGAAAGCTTGGCTGTTAGCACCAGAGTCTCCTCCATGCTGTGAACCAGTCTCTTTTTCAAAATTTTGGCCACAACCCCAAGATTTTCTCATCTAAATTCAGTTTTTTGGCCATAAGCTTACCTTGTATTAGAATGGTGTAAATGTACATAAATAATAGTAGGTATATTGTTCGCCCGTGTGGGGGCGGGTTAGAATATCTCCCATCGTATATCCTGCGTGTCGCAAAAGACGACTAAAAGGAACCGAACTACTGTCGGTATAAACAGTAACCTCTTCTCAACCAACAGCTTTGGGTGGACGAGCTGAGAATATTCAGGACACCTTCTTGTCCTTGGGGTGAGAAATTGCCCCTAAAGGCGGATGAACCAGCAGATACCATATGGTCAACGGCATGAGGATGCAGAAAGCAAATGGGAAACTACTGCATTAAAGATCTTAAAGATATCCCAAGAGAAACTCGTAAAATGTGTAAATGCACTTTACGAGTCCACAACATGTCTGTTAAGACATTGTGACTATGATGATGGTGATATTGTTCAATGAGCGGTAACGACTTCCACAATAACTCAGGTAGCTGAAGTTTGCTGTAAACCAAAAAGATTGATTACCATTACCGCGAGTTGGATATTATATACTTCTTTATCTACGACTGAAGCTATGAATACTACGATTCAAATACATAATAATTATAACAATCTCATTCCTATCATTAAAATAAATACTGTCACCGTTCGAATTAGTGTTTGACGTTTCATAGCGATATTTGCAGTTATTATAGCGTCTATTCAATCTACTGTGCATATCAAAAGATCAGTACTGGTATCCAGTAGGCGTTGTTCATAATCCACAGTTGGAGCGTTATGAAAAATCATTGACGCTGTTTGTTCAAAGGTGGTGTAACCTTTTCAGAAGTAAATTAGTAATATCTGTTAGACAGAAAAAGTTAGAGACTGGGCTATTAGATCCGTGGCTTACTAGATTTGGAAACGATTTAGCACATGCTGATAAACGTAGAATGTTGATTGCAAATTGAAAAAATATTGTTTTAATTTCCCCGCCGCCCGTGCACCGACTTCCAAATTATAGCAGTATTGCCTACTACGAACTCCACAGCAAATCGCTACCCAAATTTCATCGCAATCCATGCATCGCCTGCTGAGATTACAAGGCCAGAACAACGCCAACGCCAAAAAGCGTATGAGCTCAATCTATAAAAATGTTCACGATCACAATACTCCCCTCACCTGTCAGTGCGGGAATTAAAATTGGACTATTGTCATAAAGAAGTAAAAAAAGGCGGACAATCAAATAATATCAAATTATAACAGGACACCCAATTTAGGTGGAATAATGATTTAATTTCCCGTAACAAGCATTTCATTCGGTTAATTAATCTTTGGAAATGGGGAAATACGGGAGGGCATAATAAATTATGAGCAGCTGTAATTAACCGGTCACAGAGTACAGAATTGCGATCCGTGATTTAAAATCATTCAATTATTAAGCTAGTAATATAGGCGCTTATTTAGCATACACAAGCTATTAACAAAAAATACAATAAAATTAAAAATAGAACTAGGAATATAACTCCACTAAATCTCGGTATCTAGATATTTCGGATTTCATCTTTTCGTGGACTATGGATCTGGTGCTATCCTGGATGTGTTTCAAGCGATATTCTTAAGCTCACTTTGAGTGGGATGGAAATCATTTTCTACATGTTTCCCTAAAGGAATCACTCGACCCAATAGTGTAACTTAAGGGTCTAGGGTATAGCGCGCGAAACTGAGAATCCAAGAAAGGACGTATTCCTGTATTAACGAGGAGGCGTGGTCGCCTGTTCCCTTCTTTGAGTGTGTGTGTCTGAGATGAGGAGATATAAGTCCAAAAATCCAAAGGTAAAGTCGAAAGGTCCAAAGGTAAGGTCCAAAGGTCACCATAAAATTGAATTTCGCATTTCCAAGCTCCTGACGTTACCTTTAAACTTACAGTAACGACTCAAAAAGCAGATTGAAGAAGGAAGCTTGCGCTTTGTCGCTGTTTTAGCTTTTTTTACTTCCCACACCTATAGGTGAGGGGAGTATTGTGATCGCGAAAATTTTCGATTTTGAAATAATACGCTTTTTGGGCGTTTTATGATGTCTACATAACGAAAATCCACGTCACTCATTTCCGTCGGTCTGTCTGTCGGTCTGTCTGTCTGTCGCGTTTTTCTACCCTCGTAATCTCAGTAACCGCTGCATGGATTGTGATGAAGTTTGGGCAGCGGTATGCTGTGGGGTCGTAGTAGGTAATGTTCCTATAATTTTGAAAATCGGTGCATAGGCGGCGGAGTAATTAGCAAAAAAAATTAAATATTGTTGAAACTTCGTTTTTAGGCGTTTTAGGGGTCCCTGATCATTTTCTACTTTTTTTTTGGGTGGGAGTGAAATTGGGGTGGTTGGGGGGTGGGGGGTTGTAAAATTGAAAAGTTTGTTGCTTTCATAATAAACTGTCCACTGACCTGTGAAGGAAGACCTGGCGACATAAATAACTTTTTTAGGTCCATCCGAACTTTGCCTTTGCCTATTACAGAAAGCAAAGGACTTAGAATGTTTTTTTTTTGATGTAAACATACGAGAGTATTACGTCAGATCGTTGTAACGAGGAAACTGTTGAATTGATTTTAATGAAATTTTGAAACGGCATTACTACCATGGCGAAGATGGAAAACGCGTATGGTTTTGTTAAATCGTGCCAGTGGTGGCGCAGAAATAATAAAAAAACTAAAAATATAAAAACAGCTCAAACTTCGTTTTTAAGCGTTTTAGCGCCAGTGCACACTTGCGGCTGTTTACCGTCCGGCGCCGCAACGGCACCGGAATTGCGGTCTGAAGTACTAAGCGATAGATTGACAGCGGCGCCGGACACAAATGTGCATCTTTTGATCTATTCCTTAGTACTTCAGACCGCAATTCCGGTGCCGATGCCGTTGCGGCGCCGGACGATAAACAGCCGCAAGTGTGCACCGGCGCTTAGAGGTTCCTGATATTTTCTGCGTTTTTTTGGGTGGGGGTGAAATTGGGGTGGTTGGGGGCTTGGGGGTTGAAAAATTAAAAAAATTCTTGTACTCATAATAGGCTGTCTACTAAGCTGTGAAGGAAGATCTAGCGACACAAATCACCTTTTTAGGTGCATCCGAACATGGCCTAGCCTATTATAGAAACTAAGGGACTTAGAATTTTCTGTATACTACACGAGAATTTATTGGTCTAAATCGTTTTGTATTTTGTAACGTGGACACTATTAAATTGATTCTAATGAAATTTTGACACAGTATATTATTACCGTGGTGAGAATGGAAAACGCGTGTGTTTGTTAAAAATCTTGTCAGTGGCAGCGTAGCAATAGTCAAAGAACGCGACAAGTATGAAAGCAACTCAAATTCGGTTTTTAGATGTTTTAGGGGTTCCTGATCATTTCCTACCAGTTTTTTGGGTGGGGGTGAAAGTGAGGTGGTTGGGGGAGTGGGGGTTGTAAAACTGAGAAGTTTATAGTATCGATAATAGGCTATCCATTGACCTTTGAAGGAAAGACCTAGCGGCATAAGACAATTTTAGGGGGGGGGTTGGCAATTATTTGGTTGCAAGGGATCTTAGACTAAAGCTTCATGCTATGGGAAAATAATAAACTGGTGTCAGCGTAATGCATGGGAAGTACTGAGTCAATCAACTTGACTTCATTTTTTTGATATCGTGTTTGGCTGTTAAATTACAGACATTTGAAGAATGTATGATTTTGCACTGCGAGTTTTTTTGCACAGCTAGAAACTTTTTTGAGAAAATCGCAAACAGTTGGTATTCACTAGGGTCTTAACTATCACTTTCGGAAGTAGGTACTGTGTATGTAGTTAGAATAAATTAAAACAAAAAAACTTTTTTAAAAAAAGCTTTTATTTAAAGGTTCTAAAAAAAAGAAAATAAAATGTTCCTTTAGAGTGTTAACAAACTGTCAACTTATAGCTTCATTATAAACAATTTGTATGATCGTAAAAGCTTGTCGCGAGGTTTGCGTAAGTACCTATAGGAATTCAACTAAACTGAAATTTTAACACACTTAAACTTAGCAGACTAAGTTAGTCAATTGAATATGTACTAGTTAATTTACACAAGTATATCGGGCGATAAGCTTTTATGATCACATAGATTGTGTATAATGAGGCTATAAGTTAATAGTTAACACTCTAAAGGAACATTTGATTTTCTTTTTTTTAGAACCTTTAAAAATAAAAGCTTTTTTTAAGTTTTTTTTGTTTTAATTTATTTTTACCTTTTAGTTATTAACTTGCATTTATATCAAACAAAATTTTTATTTATTCTCGGCAAGTCCTTTTATTTGATACCCATATTGCAGAAATGCATTAGAAAGAACTATTTCGCCATCTTGGATGGTCCACCATAGTCGATTTTGAATGACGTCATATTATTTTTCGAGTTACTCTCAACAAGCCCTTTCACTGTGCAAAGACTCTCTTCTCTCAGGCCGTAAACAAGGTTCATGCAGTGATAAAACAACTCACCGACTTTATATTTCCCGAAACTCTTACAACAAAACACATCATCGTATTGTATCGAAAAATACATATTATTTGCCATCATTATTTGAACGACAGTTTCTAACTTATGATTTGGGCTATCCTGATATCCACTCATTTTCGTAGATTTCCTTTTATTAGACATCATGAAAACCTTAAACTAAACTAAAAATATAGACCTACTCTAAACATATCCTTAAAACTATGTTTGTGGTAAGAGTCCACTAACAACACTAGTTTATCCCTATTACTTTCCCCAAGTCAGTCCAGCACCCCAAATCTTCCTTTACAACTTATTATTGAAAAATCCTTACCGCGGATCTTCTTTACCACTTACGTCGCTATCACAGTCATACACACCGGCTGTCCGGTCTACCTTCGTGGTTGCTCGGTGTACCAGCGGTTCGTTAGCTACCCCCTAACCTCATCTCGATGTCACCGTCGTCGATACAACCTGGTGATGACCACTGCGTAGGTTGTATAAAGGAACTCGTACCATTCGATCCAGAATCTCCTGTGACTACTGTCAGATTCTTGCTCAAACCGCAAGCCTCTAGTTGAGTGCCAAATTCAAAAACTCTCTTCTCTCAGGTCGTCAGGTTCATGCAGTGATAAGACAAATTGCCAGTTTGGAATCGTATTTTCCCCAAACTCTCACAACAAAATTCATCGTTTGACTAGAAACGACATCAGTGGATCTATTGTCTATTGTCAGAGATGACATTCCTCTCATTAGATTGTCATTCCCCTTAGCATCTACTGGGCGTTTTCATATCAATATGGATACCCATATTGTACAAATGCATTAAACAACTATTCCACTATTGGACGAACGACGTCACATAGTTTATCGTGCACTGTCATCCAAACTAAACGTGTATACAAAATTTCAGCTCCACCGGTTGAAGATATCTGCTTCAAAATTGAGCTGCAAGATTCCACCCGAACAAGCGTACATACATTGCAAGTTAAATAAAAGCTTTTTAAAAAAAAGTGAGTTCTATTCGAAATGGAAATCCGTGTTTTAACATGGCAAATACATATGTATAACTGTGTATACCCAGGCCCTTTTATGACGGTATGAAAATTTGACCTCAGATTAGTTGTTTCTCTTAGTTCACTGATTTTATTATCCAAGCAGTTCGTTTTCGGCCTCGATTCTGAAATATTTGTTATACGATAACTATACTTATTCTTCGATTGATAAAAGTTTGAATTGGTTACTTTGGATCACTAAGTGAAGACTAGCTTTTTGAACTGAATCACCTCTACTTTATTCACCACGTATATGTGATTTAGTGGGACAACAACGTGAAAATACTAAGTAATCCAAAGAAGGAGCAATACACTATTAATGAATATTTAACTGCATCCAGAAATTCGATGAAAGTAGACAGTGACTTCCAATTCGGTTTTGTGTTGAATGAAGCATGAGCTTTGGGTCTCAAATGCCAAGTGAAGCATAAAATATTCGATATCAACGATGCTTCTATAACGTTTCTAATTAGACATAAATAAAATCAAGGCAAAGGCCCAGCGTATGTGCGGACCTTTTATATATCTGTGCCTCAGGATAAAAGAGTATTAAGTCACAAAACCAACATTTTAGAGGAGATTGTCTAGAAATTCTAAACCTCACATTAGCACATTTCTCTCGATTTGACTTAAACAATTTGGAACACTCCTACTATTTGAAGCAGAATCTAATTAGGACTTAAAATGCGTACCATAGGTCTGTTGGGGAAGTACACTTTGAGCCTCATATTTTTCTTTAAATCTGAATTTTGGACTTGAGACTCTTTTATTCTTATACAAGTCAATTGTTTGTACTTAACATATTGCTAAATGGAATTGATTGATTGATGTGCAAACCATGGAATATATGAACTTCGTATAGGTACTTTTGTTCACGAATGTTTTTGGTGTAGGTAGACTTGATACATAATCAGAGTCTCTGTTGTAATACGCTTTTCATCTGAGAGTAGTCAGGACTTGAAACTGTCTGAAAAACTTTATCTCTGTTGTTAGCATCGATAGGACTTCGTACGGTATTACATTTAACAGAGGACTTGATACATGACATATTTTGAGATGAAACTAGATTTTGTTATTTTTGGACTTGATACCCTATTATCCTAAGGTACAGATATTATTTTTTATTAACCTTCTATACGTTCATACTATCCCCACAGTTGTCACTGCGTAATCTGGTGGTGTTAATCGAATATGCCGAGTGCTCGAGTTTAAACAACTATTTTTTAAATATAAAATTTATTTCCCGTCAGTACGAATATACACCGTGTCCCGGGATGAATCCCAAAATCTTTAAGGATGATTTCTGGCATCGATTTATGTTATAATGTGATCGAATTATATGCTTTTTAGATCGCGAAATATTTAATGTGTGGCCGTCCTCATCATATTCGTACATTACGTCACAACCATGTGGTAGTTGATGTAAACAGTCAACAAAAGCATTAAAGAAATACCTGTTAGCGTAACCGTACTAAGCGTCCTTTGCCCTTTTTTGCTGTAAAATTGAAAGTGTTTTTACCCGAAAGTAAAAGTGAAATAAGGTGGGCCAAACACGTTTGGATCATCTTTACAACAAAACTTCGAATGTTGATTTCTCTGTAACAATTTCGAATTTAAGAATAATCTCTTTTTTGGGATTCGTCCTGGAACAGGTGTATATAGCAGGGCTAAAATATGGGGGATAATTTTGTGAGTCAATGCACTGACAGAGGGAGTTCACACGCAGTACACTGTGACTCAGCCAGAGCTGAGCTCCAGGGAGGATATGGGAAATAGATCCTTTCCGAATCTTGATTTATTTATTTAATTTGTCTATTTATTTATAGACACACCACCAACAGTTATATAACCAATTACAGGTGGAAAAAGCCGGTAGTTGTACAATACATAAACCAAGATGCTAAAACTTATAGAACTTATAGAACATTTCTGCATACTTTCTTAATATGAGATATAGACGTACAAAAGATATCAAACTAATATATTAAAATACTTGCGTTCTATACAAAATCTTCAACTCCTAACCTCTTATCTTGTAGTGAGAAAACTTAAGTCAGATGCTATTCAGGACATGTTCTAAACAAGGATTTTGTTACCTTGAGCTCATTTTGGGTAAAGGGTGAGATGGAATTAGGAAATCAGAGTTTCAGACCAGTACTGATTGAAACAGCGTCACGCCATTTTTGTCTTAATCACAACAATCAATTAAAAGCTAGGTGCTCATTGAGATGTTAATGCTAGCGGAAGGCAGCTGTAAAAAATCGGAACTGCGTTTCAAATTTAAAGGCTCGAAGTAGAGAACTTAAATCCATTCATTAAAGTTGAAACGTCATGCCGCAAACTTTTGCCTTCATTTCTTGCTTGGTTGGTTACCCATTGGAGTAAAATGGCAAATAGCAGCTCAAATTGCTCTTGGAGTTTTTCCGTTTAGTTCCACTAAACTCTCCTTCAGCGTTTTTATGTCTCCCCTTATTTTTCATCTTTGTGAGTCCGAACAAAGTCGATGGGTTAGAAATTGCTGGCATCAATTTCATCGAGAATTAAATTTTATACAATGGCTCAGCTTCTTGTAAGCTGTATTCCATTGTACGTAGGAATCAATAGCTCATTACCATGGCCGTCGTCAAAGGGGAGCAAGTGGGGTGGGGGCAGTATTGCTCCCCTCCTGATGAATCGAATGCTTCTTTTATTTCCCTACACCGATAGGTGAAGGGAGTATTGTGATCGCGAAAATTTTCGATTTTGAGATAGTACGCTTTTTGGGTGTTTTATGATGTCTACAATAACGAAAATCCACGTTACTCATTTCCGTCGGTCTGTCTGTCTGTCGGTCTGTCTGTCGGTCTGTCTGTCGGTCTGTCTCTTCGCGTTTTTCTACCCTTGTAATCTCAGCAATCGCTGCATGGATTGTGATGAACTTTGGGTACCGATATGCTGTGAGGCGCTAGTAGGTATTGCTGCTATAATTTTGGAAATCGGTGTAGGGGCGGCGGAGTAATTAGCAAAAAACAAAAAAATAAATAATCCTCAAATTTCGTTTTTAGGCATTTTAGGGGTTTCCAATCGTTTCTTACTTTTTTTTGGGTGGTGGTGAAATTGGGGAGGTTAGGGGATGGGGGTTGTAAAAATTTGTTCTATTCATATCAGGCTATCTATTGATCGGTGAAAGAAAGACCTAGCGGTGTAATAGCCTTTTTTAGGTCCATCCGAACATTGCCTTGGCTCTTAAAGAAATCAAGGGACTTAGAGTTTTCTGATGTGTACATACGAGTATTGCTTTAGATCGCTCTGAATTTAGTAACATGGGAATTATGGAATTGATTTTAATGAAAATTAGACACAGTATTATTACTGTGGTAAGCATGAAAAATGCGTATGGTTTTTAAAAATCGTATCAGTGGTGGCACAGCAATAATGAAAAAACTAAAAATAAAAAAATGGCTCAAACTTCGTTTTTAAGCAATTTGGGGGGTTCTTGATTGTTTAGTTTCGTCCAGTTGAAGCTCTCAGGATAAAAATTGTGTCGTTTTAGTTCCTACATAGAGATTTAGAAAACTATTTACTAGTTTTTGTGTCTGATGTTCTTTGAAGAGAGGCGGGTGATGACTTGGTTGCAAGGGATACCAGACTATAGCTTCATACAAAGGGAAAATAATAATCTGATATTACTGTTATATGTGGGAAGTACTGGGTCAATTAACTTGACTCCATTTTTCAAAAATATGTCACCGTCTGGTAAATTATAATGTAAGCTATATCGATATAAGCATTTTATAAGATATATCTATATATGTATGTATACTCTTTAAACTCTTCGAAAAATTATGATTCTATCACCAGGGCTAGATTGATAATGTACCGGGTGGTTAAATTTGAATGCAAAGTGCTGTATCTCGGAAACTATTCATCACAGAGGCTTGCGGTGAGGAAACGTATTACTAAAGTAGCTAAAAGAAGACCGTGAAAAATATTTTCAGATTTCTAAGATGATCACCAGGGAGCGCAACCGCCGTCTTGAATATTTAAAGTTACTTTTCGCTGAAATCCACCTAGTAAATTTTACCAAAAGTATGTGCTTTTTAAAGCTAGGATTTACTGAAGTAATTTCTGTTTACCATTTTTTGACGTGTCTATTAAGATTAAGTGGTGGGGGGTAATTCAATGTTTTTTTTTAAATAAAGAGCTATATAGCTATATAACTACTAAACGACTAAACGAATTTCAACGAACCTGGTCTTGTTGGAAAAAGCATTTGTTATTCCATCAACCCCATCTTACCTATGGTATGTATTCCTAGTGATACCACTAGCGTTCTTTTTTTGCTATAATAACCGAAAACTGCAAAACTTTCTAAACGATTGAAAGCAATGATGTTACTTTTTCCATAAGAATCTAGAGAATGACACCTAAATAGGCTAGCGAAAACCATTATTCGATATCTTACTCCTGACGTCAACTATTGAAGAAAGAATTTCTAGTTACATATAATTCCAAAAAGACGTTTATACACTGGTAGGTACTTATTGTCTTTTTTCAAAATTTGGCAATAAAATTTCGTAATTGAACAACTATTCAATTATGAAAGTCGTTTTAGTTAAAAAATAATATTAAACAATTGAGGAATTAATAAGGAAAGAGGGCCTAGTTGATTTTAGGCATTTGTTTTTCCTGCGTGGCTTGCTCATCATATTCTGCCTACCTTGCACTTGCATATTATGAACATTGATTATTTTGTCCCTTCTCGATTTTTTGTAATTCCTTAAACTAATAAAACTTTTAATATTTAAGAATCATAAATTATGAAATTTTATCCTGATAAAGCTGTTCGTGCCAGGTCATGTTTTCTGTAATGTTGACCCCTAAAGCTTGAAAGAGCGATGTTTTGGCAGCGCCCGTCTGTTCTTTACAATCGGGTGGTCGCTTGAGCACTTTTTGTTTGAAAGCTTACAGTACTAGGTCTTGGAGGCATTGAATACCATAGGACCACCGAGCGGTATTGGTCTCCAGGTCCTCTGAAAGCGAACAAGCCTCTGCCAGCCTTCTGTGCTCGACAGAGATCGGTCTATTGTTCATGATGCCTGCGCACAAAGTACTGTTATCCGCAAAACTTGTCCTTTGGCAGCAGAACTAAACTATGTCCAAATTGTCGTATTTTACGATTTATATGTGTACATCAAAGATAATCGAATCTACTGCAGAAGTATTCCAAGTCCACACTGAAGGGGGGATAATGAATTCGCAAAATTCAGACTAGTCTATCTTTTCTGTAGTGGAGATAGACTAGTACTGATGTGTCGTTTTGGAGATAGTATACAATGATATTGGACTTACACTAGTTCTGATCTCGCATGTTTGGAGGTAGTACACTTCATCGGAGGACAAAGGGTCATTCTGATCTGTAGTATGTGAGTATACCACCTAGTGGCGATGGACTTGTCCTAATATATGCTATGTACACCATTCTCTGTAACATAAAGATTGTCCCAATTCCAAGTAGTGCACCTTCTTACCAGTTACCTCATATGGCTATATAAATTTCGTCAGGCAGTTTTTCAGTTTACAATATCTCAAAAACAAACAAAAAAAGCTTCGCCTGTAAAATTAAAATTTTGTGACTTAGCATACCTCTGCTCTAAGGGGACGAACTGATGTGGATTTGGGCTCATAGTGCAAGAGGAGAGATCATTGATTTGGTGCATAATGAAACGCCGGAGCCAATTTTTGGTTGAACGCGAGCAAACGCGGCACTCACCTTGCATACAGCTCCTTCATGTTCAAATTTTCCGATATCGTGTGACATACCACAACTTTTTCAAATGCCAATGTCTGCTAGCTCACGCGCTTTTTGTTTGCAATCGTCACATCATTTGGCCGACTATTGCAATTATCAATTTGACGACTTCCTTTAAACTCTGTTACTCAAATTTTTCTGTTCGCTGAGGCCAATTCTTCTATATTTTTATGGTCAGCCTACCGCAAACGCTGAAAGTCTAAGGCGCTGTAGAAACGCTGCGAGAGGATAAGTATCGGTGTACGTCAGATTTGAAACGCTGCAGGTTGTAGCCGTCGGGAATCAAATTCCCCAGCGGCAGCTCAATTCACGGCGTCGAAGTTCTCCAAAGGAAGAAATGCTGGAGGAAGCTGCTTCAGGGAGTAGGGACCTCGGCCTGGTAAGGATGAGCCCGCAGAGCCTCTCTAGTGTTCCTCGTTCGGACGGCCTTTGGTATTATTATCCGAGAGAGCTCACTCGAACATCTTCCGTGATAGAATTTGTAAAACAGGGACGGGTCAGCCACCCTTAGTACGATGTTCCACGCTGTGGAGGTCCTTTGTGAGTTGTGGTTAGGTGTATTGATTAGTCTAATAATTGATCTCTTCTGGGTGTGTCCATTCCTCTATTAAACTATTCTATTTTGGAAATTTTTGACCGGTTCTCGAAAACATGTGCTGCAGAATAGTTCCAGACATTCTACACCGTCTTCAAAGGAGTCTACAAGGTTCTCACGATTCAACTTTAGTCAACTTACTGCGGTTGATCAACAAAAGTTGCATAAAGGCTGTTATGAGAGCCTTTCTTTCAATAGAGTTGATCAACTGGCGAATCATCACAGATCGCATTCAAGTTAAAACTTGTCTTCAAGCGTGTACCACGCGGTCAACATTTGTAAACTGTAGAACGCTTAACGTGCTTCGCGGTACATGTACTCGTGTTTATTTTCCGATAGAAGATTGAAAAGTGAAATACAAAAAATGAGTGTCAAATGGTCGGAAAGTGTTTTGATGAAATGTTTGGAACCATATCATAAGCGAACGGATAGTTACAAAAGAAAAGATGTTCCAGGAAAGACTCTGAGCTCTATTGTCTAGGAAATCGATATCCCAGACCTGATGTGGAGAATAAAATTAAGATTGTTAAAATAATATAGATAAAGGAACATACACTGGTTTGCAAATCAACTGAAACAATCGGTTTAGACCAAATGTGTGATCTATAAACTAATTCAAGTCGTACTTACCTTTGCTGATCAACTATAGTTGAACTAAAGTTGATTCGTAAGAACGCGCCTCAGAAGCTTTGACTGTCCAGTCCCAACATTCCAACTTGAAAGCGATTCGTGATGATTTGCTAGTTAAAAAAAAAGGCGCGTCCTCACGAATCAACTTTAGTTGATCGTCTGTAGTTGATCAACAAAAGTGGAATACGACTTGAATGAGTTTAAAGTTCAAATATTTCAACAGAAACTGACCGATTGTTTCAGTTGTTTGGCAAACTAGTACATGTTCTTTTTTGAACATTTTTCTGACAATCTTAATTTTTTCCTTCAGACGAGTAGCAGTAAGGCCAGAGATATCAATTTCCTGGACAGTAGGGCTTAGAGAATTTTCTCGAGCATCTTTTTATTTAATTGTCCGTTCGGTTGATTCCAAAGGCAGTCATGCTTATAATATAGTTCCAAAATTTTCTCATAACACTTTCCGACGATTTGACGCTCATTGTTTTATTAAACTATAGTTGACTTTTCAATCTTCTATAGGAAAACACACACGAGTACATGTGCCGCGGAATGTACTAAGCGTTCTGTACTGTTTGCAAACCTTGAACGTCGGTTCACAGGTTTCAAGAAAAGTTTCAACATGAAAGCGATCAGTGATGTTACGTTGACTGGGTCAAACTTTTGTTAATCAACAAAAAAGTTGATCAACTCTATTGAAAGGAAGGTTCTCACAACAGTTTTCATTCAATTTTTGTTGATCAACTACAGTCGGTCAACTAAAGTTGACTCGTGAGAACGCGCCTTGAGAACACGCGTCAAACAACGTGGCGTTTTCAAACTTGGAACACTTGGAACATATGCTTAACAGATTATGTACTTTTTAACACAGAGACCTTGTTCAAGCAACCAGCTCCATCTCTAGGTCAGACAGTTACTCTTATAGAACCACCATCGTATCGTACAGCAGATATAATTTAGTTGGTTATTCAGATACCGATCGATCTTAATAGGTATATTACAGTCTCTGTTATATTGAAATATCTCTTTGATCCACTAATGTCACTCCGTGAGTTTCAAAGTTCGGTGGCATCCTTTCATAAATATGAGGGTTGCCAAATACCCGAACGACACAAAGGCATTCGAGGACGTCCTCTGTCCTCTCTATTAAGCTATATTCTGGCACACAATGGCCCATAAGCAAAGGGACGAACCCCGCATAAAGGACAAGTTCACTACTTGTTGGAAAAGCTCGCCTTCATTTGTACGATAACCTGCTATTGTGTGTAATTTTCCCACAGCGTAATTGTAGCCCGTCATTAATTTCGGTTCCGCATTATCTAGTGGGCAAGAACACATGATGTTCCGAGACTCGACATCGAAATAAAAGGTGACGATGGAGGTCATTTGCACTATTGCTGTATGACATATCAAGTTTCGCTAAAAGCTTTCAGACCGCACATGGTAACAAAACAAAACACTTTATACAGTGAGTACCTAAAATCACTTTGTATGTCGTCCAGTGCCCCAAAATGTTGTTTAAATTCCGCTAGGATAATATTAGCACTTTCTAACTTATAGAGAGGTCAAAAATTACCGAAAAGACAGGTGACAAGCTGCTATGTAATGACATGGTATTGTATGCTTTTATTAGCTTCAAAGGTAGAACTTTATAACACACAAAATGAGTCATCAAAGCTTCATCTTTAGTGTACTTTCAATCAAGTGGGCTTTGATTTAAAGTGTGTACATTAGCTAGAAATCAATTATTGAAATGTCAGTATTTTATGTAGGTACGTACCAAAAAATTGAGGGTAGAGCCACAAAAATTACATAAGTTAATTTAAAAACGATGAACAAAAATCGATTCTCGTTAGAGGCAGAAATTTATTTCTGGTCTTTTCAGTCAAAAATAAATATCCATAAAAAAAATTTCAGCGAAGAATCCGCACATGAGCCTTCACTGTTGGCTTCTAATTATCAGTACTGTTCCTAGAGTGGTGCCGGGAAGCAGAACAGAACACGAGGCTAATGACCAGAGCAGTCGATGCCGATGACACTTCTGTGTCTGTGTCTGTGTGTAAAAAAAATTAATATCCTCATTTGCCATCCATGATTTGAGACACATAAGACTTCTAACGGAGTTATCATCTAATCGATTTCTAGTTTTGGTAAGAGTCAAGGCAGCTCTAGAAAACCGCCTTTCAACTGGAGCTGAAGAAGCTGGCGTTACCAAAAAGTCTTTGGCCATTGCGGCAAGGTTTGGAAAAATACATTCGTGTCTTTTCCACCGTTCTGAAATCTCTACAGTACTGTCCCTTGCCGCTTGAAATCTATTTATAATCTACTCATCGGTTTCATCTCGATCAGGTTTATTGTCAATCTCCATAGCCCACGAATCTAGTCTATCGGGCAGCATGTTAATGCAAAAATGATGGAAATACTCTTAAAAACATTAAGGTACTGGCAAATTCGTTCGACCATTGTGTGTCGGGTGGCTTGAAAGTTTTAAAGTCATCTGGTGCCTGCTTGCTGTCGTAACCTCGGTGATTCCCCTATTTTAACGCTTAGATTCGCATTTTACAGATCGATATCAAGTAATATCAAGTAGTTTGATTTTACTTGATATCAAGTCAAGTAGTTCAGATCGAAAACCAAGTCAAGTCAAATATCAAATTTTCAAAAGCTTGAGCTTTCAGGTCAAGTATTTAAGAAAAAACTTAGTCTACTTGACTTGATGAATCCCTAACCATTTACCTGTTTGTTATTACTGCTCATGTCCAAAATAACGATAACCATGAAATTCGTTATTTATGGTGCTTCAAAAATGCTCCAGTGTCTCAAAATAAACATTACTTGAAAATTTGGAGTTGATTTGCAATTAGCAAAGGATCCTTAGGAATTTTAAAATTAATTGATCTCATTGGGAAGTTGTTTTAATTCCAGTCAGGTAGAGAGAGAGTTAGTACTTATCTTTTTGAAGTAATAAAAACAGATACGTAGTAGTTACTGTTCATGTATTTTCAAATTTACACTCATTGCCACCAATATATTTCTGGCCTCATACCCAGTAAGACGTACAGCGTTGCGTGAAGCTAGTACGCTGAGAGTGTCGGAACAGTCCTATACCGTTTGACTCAATCTTCTCCAGGAGCCCAAAGCCTGTTATGCATCTTGGGAGTCCGAGAAGATCACAATATCCCCTTAGCTTCTACAATACATATGACCTTGACCACAGCCTACTTAGAGGATAATTTCAGTTTGACATATTTTTGCAGTTCCGTAGGTCAGATGTCACCCTCACCACAGAATATGTCATTCTCGGAGTTTAGTTTCTATCAATTTTCACATTCACATCCGTGATGTCGTTAATTCTGGCGATTTTCATTCATGCATACCAAAGATTTGCGATTTCCCTGCCAAAAGCTGACTACAAACATACTCATAACCTGGCAACGTGCGATACTTGCTCTGAGTAAGACCACAACGTACTCCACCGGAACTCCTTTCTTACTGCGCCTGGCTGTGAATGTAATTGGAATGATGTATGAGCGGTTAGGAGTCCCTTTTTAACTAATGGCTTTATCCGTATTTACCTTCTCTATTAGTTGCATTGCAGATTTCGTACTCCAGATCAAACCTTGCCAGTCTTGTGAAATAACTGGAAGGTACTATTCTAATGTACTTTGAGGACATTTAAAGTCAAAATTAAACCAAATATTTGAGTTGGGTTTAGAGCCGAACAACAACGCTGTGATGGGTATCCTCAACAGACTATCTATCAAAAAATAACTCCTCAGCCGTATTAAGAACCGAGCTTCATGTAATAGTTCAATAAGTCCATTCAATACCCTAACCAGAATTCTCGAAATCAGCGATTAACTAAAAATGTACACCATTTTTTTTAAATGAATACATGCGTGTTACGTTAGTACATTCTAGCAGCCTTCTTAACGCATTACATGTTTGGCTTTATAATTATTTATTCCATTGAATGAATTCCTTAGATTAAGTTGAATTGTAATCGACGGATGCATGATAACTTATGGAATACGAAATATGATGCAGCAAGGAAAAGATACTGATAAGGCTGTACTGCATGTACATTTCCTCGAATACTTTGATACCTATTTCAGATTACTAATGTTCTACAAACTAGTTTTCTTAAATTGTGTATAGCTCGAAATATGAGTGTGAGTGACAAATTTCATACGCATTTACTAAGTGTAAGCCTTGAAAGTATTTAACATAAATTATATTGAAGTCAAGAATCTAACAGATAATTGCACAAAATAGTACAAATACTGAAATAAAAATAGAAGACCACATATCTTAGTAGCAGTAGTGATCAAGAAACAAATCCAGATAACGCCATCTTTGGCATTTTTTTGCCAATTTCATGGGACCAATAGTGAAACCACTAAAAGCCAACATCCTAGAAACCCTTGGTCGAACTTGCCAGACCTCTTGACGAAAGTCAGTATGTTGTGCTGAATATCGAGGGCTTGATGTTCAGGCACATCTGCCCAGGAAGCGGAACACTGTTTTATCCTCCTCCCAGCATCTGGAGCAGATGGAGTCCTCTAGCACTCTCATGAGTGACAAATGTATATTCAGCCGGCAGTGGCCTGTGACACCGTACATTAACAAAGACAAGTAGGGTCACTCTAAGCTCCGCCCCCAACGTTGTCATTCCCGCACTGCTCTCTGATACTACTTGGATACTAGGCAAACTGGCGGATTCTGGCGCCCGATGATCTCGAACAGTAGCCGAACGCTAACAGCTGTGGTTTACAGGGTCATTTCACCTAACACGCGACACAATCGGTCGGATCTACAGGGGTGCCTAAATAAGTAGTGTTTGTGTGTATTTTGAGCTTATTGCGCGTGTCTGCGTATTTCACAAAAAAATGCCGGCGACATGTTCTGTATATAGCTGCAACAGCAAACAAGGTATGGGAAAATAGTTTTTTCGATGTCCGAAAGAGGAAACTGGTAAGATAGTTTATTAACTTATGCTGGCAGATTTGTCTCAATTTAAAAAATAAATATTGCTTCTAGATTTGAAAATTGGAAACGGGCATTAGGGTTCGTGGGTACCCATAAATATGACAACCTTACCTTAAAATACATATACATATATTATAAGGTAAGTAACCAGACACACACATATTTTTAGGGCTTATAACCCCATGGTATTGAAATCGTACATATAAATTAATAAACGCGTTGGCCAGTAATAACGTCTTCTGTACTTCAATGGCCAGGATGAAAACGATGGACGAATCACTAAAGAACACCCACATTTTTCATTTTCCATTCAGAGCGCATACCTAGCTTAGCTTATAGGTGACTCTATGAATATTTTGTATTCCTATATTATAATAGAGTGCGAATATATTTAGCGACCAAATTTACTATTGTTGACATTAAAGAATAATCAGGACAGAAAATAGAACCAAATATAAAATGTATAAGAGTGTGTCTGTTATGTATCTTCCAGTATTCGTATTCTTTTTTGCCTCATTCCCGTTTTCTTAGTTTTTTAAGGAGGTTGTTAAGTTTTGTATATAATTTATTCGATACAGACAAAATATGTTATTAGAGTACTATTCCCTTTCATTATCTTATCATTTATATTTCAAGGAACTAATGCTTTGTATTATCAATTCAGTCGAATGGTTTATTGAATAATAAATTATATTCTATCTATACCACACTGTTTGCATCTATACTATAGAATTCATTGCTATTGACCCCCGTATAAGAAGTTAAGTGAACGTCGATGCCCAACGCACAGCCTCGGATTTCCTGGAAGTATACGAGGCATCCCTCTGAAATCGAGGCGGTTCGCGTTTGTGACACGCACATCAAAGTCGGCACGCCGAGTGACCCGACTGGTCTTTGTTAATGTACGGTGCTTGTGAGTACCCGCACCAAAAAGATGAGCGTTTCTCTGTCTTTGTTCAGAAACCACATCGTCGCCTTCCTTACAAAAGGGCTTATCTCAAAAAATAACTGAAATGAGTTAGACCCTTGAGTTGCATCAAAATGGTAACCTGTAGCTTATCTCAAATATGGATATTTATCCACGAAGGTATAACGTTTTCAGTGTTATGTCTATCTCAGGTTTGTCACGTAATGAACCAAAAAAGTGGCTCAAAAATATGAAACATAATATATTTAACTAAGTCTAACTCCATTACTCCCTAATGTATGCAAATTCTGCAATTGTCTGTATGTTGGCTGTGGTAGCGTCTCAAATATTTGCAAAAAACATATTTTCGCTCTCCTGAAAAGTCCGTTGCAAGGAAAGCGACGATACAGCATACGGCTCTTGTCAGTGTCCGCTATGAATCTTTTAACTTGCCTCTAACCAGGCTTCCGCCAGTTCTTTGTAGACCCAGTAGTCCAGGGCAACATTCACCTGACCCCCAATAGAGTCACCTTCTTGAGGCTTGCTAGTTTCTGAAAGGCGGCAAGACAATATCATTCACAACAAATACTAATTCTAAATGCCAACCTTCTGACTTATAGTAATTTCCCACGACTTATGCAGATTATTTGTTTGATTTATGTTGATTTTTTGAGAAAAAGCCGTTTCTCTGATTGATCGTGACAGTTGCGCCCCCTAGAGGCCACGTGCGGAATTTGAAAATAATTTCCAGCAATTTCTCTTAGCCGATTTACCTAATAATTTTTTTATCGAAGTTACCGAGATACTGCCGGCGCCCATTCTTGTTAGGCCGCCCTGTACAGTGTCTGCATGTTATTAATTGAGAAACCATATAGCTTTAGTAATGCTTATCTTATACATTATTATTATTATTTGTGTCACATAATGTGTGAAATTTCAGGAGGCGTTATATTTGCAGTAAACTTCCCATGAATAGGAAATCATTCATGCATACAAAATATCTGTCATTCCAGGATTTATTCCTATAGGACGTCGCTTACAAAATCGTATACGCATTCCAAACCTCACTTCTCCGAAATCTCCGCTTACTACAATTTCCCTACAATGGAGTTCAATCAGCAGAATACACAAGGCCTTAGTTCATTCGACAAGATAGATTCAAGATGCAATACAGAGTTGATAAGATGTGAAGGAAACATAATTATATGGATTCCTACGCAGAATTATCTTATCTACTATGCTTTCAAATTCATATTTTGGCCACCCATAACACACAACACGAAGTTAAAATGATCTCCCAATTTTGGCGAAGTTCAAAAAATTATAATATGTCTTTATTGCAAAAGCCGGAAGGTCATTCTACTCAACCGATAGACAATGTTAATATTAATCTAAGCTGAAAACAATAATCGCCAGCTCTCAGAACTTTGACGCATTAAGAATTCAACATGGCATATTGGCTAAATACACTATTTAAAATGAGCTTTATATAGTTGGTTTGATTCTTTTTTTTGATCAAGCTAAAGTAGTAGATAAATCATGAACATCTTGAATTATTTTTGATAACTTACGATCCAGCTATGAACAGCGCCTACTAGATGTTATGTAGAAAAACTTGTTCTAAATATAGAATGCTATGGTTTCTTTATTAGACATTATATGGGATGTACATCAAAGGGACGAGACAAAAGATATGGTTATGGAAATCGAAAGTCGAAATTTAGTTCAAAAAAGGGTCTATTCAAAAAACCTCATTTTTTTACCTCATTCAGTTTTTAAGGACAACTTTTTTATTTGCTAAGCGGTATCTATTATTAAGCATTATTAATGTCTTTATTTCAACGAAATGCATGCACGCAATGCTTCAAAGGTATTCATATTTCAAACAAAAATGACAAATAATTTAAACTATGAATATAAGGCAAACGCATTTTATGATTGTTGGCCTTGACAAACTACCCAGATACTTGGCTAAGGACTGTATACATGCGTTGCTCAGACCTTTATCTCATTCATTCACTCTTATCCTGAAAAGGGGGATTTCCAGATAACTGGAAGATATGTGTCTCGAGTAACCCCAGTATTGAAGAAGGTAGATCGTGCCTTGATTCAGAACTACTATCTCGTTTGTATAGCGTCTAACTTTGCTAAAGTCCTAGAAATTATTATTTATGATGAGATTTATCTTCGTACCAAACATTTAGATGTAGCAGAGCAGCATAGATTTCAAGAAAAGAAGGCTTGTACATCCAATGTGGTTTACATAACTAATTCATTAATGATAGCTTAGATATAGGTAGTAGAGGTCAAACTGATGTTGTTTATAAGGATCTACAAAAAGCATTTGATCAAGTGGAGCTTTGCATTCTCATGAAGAAGTTAGAAGGATTTGGTTGCTTCTCTACCCAGCTTTTAAAGTTTGTCATATTTATTTGACCAAAATCAATTTGTCACAGATCTGATCGTTTTTCACCAATGCCAACGCAACCTGGAATTCTCCATGGGGCGAATATTTATGACCTTTACTGTCCTTGCTGTTATACATGATTTAGCTCTTACAGCTCTAGATAACTTGAACTTTCTGTATGATATTTTGCATAACAGCCTGATATGTGAATATATCATGGATGAGATTAACTTTCGTACCTGTATGGAGTAACGTTTTAATGTGCGTCAACTCGCACAAATATTATGTGTAGGAATCTTAACTTTTTAGGTGGATATTGTGATATGAGTGATTCGTCTAAAAGTGAAATCAAACATTTTTTTCTTGATCTCTTCCACAATATGTAATTATCTATACAAACATATATTAAAGTCAATATAACATTATGTAGTGTGGAATTTCTGATTTTTTTTACTAATAGTTATTATAGTTTAGTTTGTAGTTTAAACTGGACTTGTCCTGAGTAAATTAACTTATTTCTAGTAATTGGATGTAATTGGATGATTGTACCTGTTGTAAATAAAGAACTATCTATCCATCTAAATCCTTTTGAGATATATTAAATCTTTTTTTTGCCGATTAACTGTGAACTAGTGTCACCTAGTTTTGTTTGTGCACTTTATGCTAGGACTTCCTGTATACTGCAGCACTTAGTAGGACGAACCAATTATATCAGGAATAGTAAAATCCACTTTACGTAAAATAAATACAGGCCGTGCATTGAAAGGATTGCACATTCTACCTCCCGGCTGTTTAGAGTGACCAACCACTTGAGTTGAGATGAGCACATTGTTCCATTGATTGGATTTTCGAATAGGATGCTTCCAATTAAAAAGGCTATATCGACACCGAAATGGAGTTGGTTTTATTTTTTTGCTGCAATTTTGCCCTGTAAAGTACGTTTCTGTTATTGATATATAGAAGAAATTATTTTTGCTAAAAAGTTCTGGCAGTCTAAGTGATCAATTTTCGTTCAAACTACTAGATGAGCCACACAGTGGTAGCGAGTTTAGGTGTCAATACAAGTATCAGAAAGTAGCGGTACTGATGATATAGTATACACTATACAGGGTGATTCCTAGCTCGATACTTTCTTTAACAGTTTCTAGGGGTCGTATTTATAGTCGATACTTAAGAGTTCCTTATTTGTTGAGGGTCCCTTAAGTAAGGTTTTGTGTTTCGACAACTACTTGAAGGTCCCTTACGTGAGTCTCACTTGAGTAATACTCAAGTAACGAAATGTCAGCATGACATGTCAACATGGCATTTCGTTTCAGTCAAGGTAATTTTGTAGGTTAACTTTGGAGTACCATATTGCCAGTTTCTGTTACATCTGGAAAAATGTCCGACACAAAACAAGAAATACTGACACAAAACAAAAAGAGATAACATAGAACATCAAAATGCATAGGCATAGGCATAACAAATTGATTAATACTTGAAATATGACAACGTCGCCAAATGAGCCCCACCGTGTCGTAGATGTTGTCTAGGAAACGCATACACAAGGAAAGCCACACTTGAGTGACCTTCAAGTATCCCTTAAGTGTTTCTCAAGGGAACCTTAAGTATTACTCAAGAGACAACTATGAATACTACCCTAGAGCTCGTTCAAATAACTTTTTTCGGAAACTGAAAAATAATCGAGATACAGAATAGAACAAGTAAATCTGGCCTTGTATATCAAGACGTACCTAGCGAGTTTACGTTTAGTTTTTTGGTCGGATTTTCATCTTATCGATTATATGTCAGTATAGAAATGTCATAATGTCACTTCAAAATATTACGGTCAAAATCATCAGTGAAAAAAAGGCTACAAATTGAAATTAGACATTATGGAATGCTAAGAGGTTCTACATATATGCTGCAGATATCCTGACATATAAAATGAAGCAACTCAAACACCAGTGGCAGATGGAATGAGGCGAAGTAGCAGCATGTAGGTTAGAGACATAAATTTCAGTTGTATATAATTTCAGCCAATACTCTACACAAGGCGTAGCCTTCAGAGTGGCACTATTTGTATAGACCAATACGAATAAAGTAATAATATCGTACCGATCAGTTAATACAGTAGTCAATTTCTGTTTATCGTAGTTGATTTTGAATTGGCAGATCCTAAAAATGGCACAAGAAAACACTGAACTTGTGGGTATGTTGCATAATTACGGAAAGTGTCTTCAAAGTACGGCTTCTGCTTTGAAATTAGTTGTGTTAATTATGACAACTGACGGTATTACTGATGAAGGCAAACGCGTCACTTGAAAACAAGTATGAGATGAGTTTTGACATACTGGGCATACGGAGTGGGTGCATTTCGTAGGTGGTACATGAAGTTACGGGTCGGGTCAACGAATTCGTTGTCAGGTGCATTTTTCATTTTATTATTATTATCACCTATTTGTTTGTAAAGCCGTCAAATACGTCACTTCAATGACGTCACATCTGTTAACGGCATTTTAGTAGGCTGCCGTTGAACGGCAGTTTAAGTACAGCCTTTTTATTTTTCGCTGCGTGCATGGTCAATGTTAAATCGGTACAGTCAGCTCCAAAGTTTCCGACGCAAAAACCTACGGAATAGACGTGTGCACGGGCTCGGATTAACTTCACTGTGCCGAGGACTTTCGGCATTCTGAGAGTCGGCACAGTTGATTTTTCAAGTTTTCATAGTCATTTTCTACAATTCCCATCAAGGAACTTTTCGTGTGGGAGAAAAAAATAGATTATCCCGATTTACCCCTTGGAAGAGACGCTGTGCCATAGGTTGCGGCAGGACATGACGTGGCACAGTGACTTTTTCTACATGTATGCACACGAATGGACGCTCCTACGTATTTTTCAATCTTCTGATACAATGTATAGGTTTTCGTATCAAAAAAGCACTTATTTAATTAACTTTCGATATTTTACGGCATTATTTGCGCTAGCACAGTTACCATAATGGATACATCATTTAAAAAGGTATCCGGGCATTATCGTGGTGCCTGGAGCAAGATGTTTTGTATGCAACAATTGCCACAGATTCCAAAGCTGTGCTCGATGCAATCAAAAACAACCCTTTAAAATCTTACAACAATTTCCTACTATGCAACATCCGAAAGTTGCTCGTAGACTGCCAAGCCAAAAGAACAAAAATAAATTTTATGTGGGTAAAGGGACATGCTGGTATTGGTGGTAATGAAATAGTAGATGAAGCGGCAAAAAACGCAACTAATTTAGAGGCTATCACACAGGTGACCATTTTCTCTGATCTCTTCATCGAAATTAAGCAGACTGTTAGGAAAAGATGGGAACTGATCTGGTCAGATTTTATCTCGAAATCTCACAATCATTACACATTGCTACACCCGATTCTTCCGAAAAATATACCACACTTAGATAATTTTTACTCTAATAGGCATTATGCCACAATAATAACTAGACTGAGACTGAACCATGGCTGCTTCCCTGCCCACCTCCACCGAATAGGTATAAAAGATTCCCCTTTTTGCATTTGCGATGATAACTCTATAGCAGATATTAACCACATCTTTTTTGCATGTAAATTACATATTAATCCATCTAACCAGTTCATCAATGAAATGATTCGATGCGGGTTACATCTACCTCTTAATATCACCACTATCTTATCTTCTTCTGACAAGAGAGTTTATGATTCGATAATAAAATTCCTAAAAGTGGCTAACGTGGATTTGTAGAGACGATAAAGTATTTTCAATTGTATAAGTTCTTTGACAACATTTTGTGGCAAATGGACTTCGGTATCCAATGCCATCCTTTACACACACACACAAAAAGGTATCCAATGATGATAATAAGAAGGTTCTGGCCCCTCACAATAGGATTTTCGACTGGGCTCTCGGACTAATACTAGTACTTTTAACTCACAGACATATAGGTGAAGCTAGTAAATACAGGGTGGGGTATATTAATCAAGTGTTTTTAAAATAATCATAAAATTATTAGATTTTACGTTAAAAAAGAAATATTGGTAGTAGAACATAGCTGATAATATACCATTTTGAAATATCTGAGTGCAAAAATTACATCTGGCATATGATGCAGCCGTTCACGAAAATTCCACTCCACTGTTTCCAGCATGTCTCTTTTAATTTTTGAGAGATTTCATGGCGAATCGCTTCCTTCCCTGCGTCTATCGTACGGGGCTTGGCCTTTTAAACACATGACTTCAGTTACCCCCATAGAAAAAAATCACAAACTGATAAGTCGGGAGATCGAAGAGGTCATAAAATGCCACCAAACATCGAAATTGAACGATTTGGAAACAGGTGGCGAAGAACAGTCATGGATGCTCTGGCGGTGTGTGCCGTGGCCCCATCTTGCTGGAACCACAAATATTTGATATCCACACTTATTCTTTGCAATTCAGGTATGAAAAAGGTATTCACCATATGAATGTAACGTTCAGATGTTACTATAGTGGTGACCCCATTTTCTCCAAAAAAATATGAGCGAATGATGCCACGCGTTGTTCTAGCGTCTACCGCTCCATGATGGCAAGTGGCAAGTAAGAAACTGAAATGGTTTGATTCAAGGAATGGATTGTAATAAACCGCGAGCTCCTCCCTTTTCTAATATGTGAGTACTACTCAAACCAAAAACACTTTTTTATGCCCCACCCTGTATTGGCAACAAAACACTTCATTAAAGATGTTTAAGTTTGAAATTATTGAACGAGTTTCTGTAAATCATAAAGTGAATGTCTCTATAATCCAACGCGCTCCAGTAGCCCATACTTGAAATAATATTTCCAGAAATATAAACCCTTTATCACTCCTGTAGCTGTTCTCAAACTACAAATTGTTTGACAAAAATAGTTTATAATATGTTTGCAAATTGTACGCTAATATCATACCAAGACACTTCATCCCAACGAATATGCTGGAAAATGTCCATCCGAATTTGAAGAGTAACGCGTTTGACCTGGAAGGGCGTTATTTTTCATTATACGCCTTCTCCATTAGTCCCGGTAAAAACTGATCACTTGAACTGTCAGAGCATTTTAGTAAAATAGAGTTTTTTACCTTTCAGTAACAGGAACGTACTCTATCGTACAAAATTCCAGTATACAAAGGTAGCCGATGAAAAGTTTCACAAAGTCTGCTTTCATGGAATATCTGCTTGGTTGCAACATGAAGACCTTGTTAGTGGGCCTTTCATAAGGATATTATTGCTTAAATTAGAATATGAAACTCTCTTGATAAAGAAAACAAATATTGTTTAAAACAACAAAAAAAGACACGCTTGCAAAGAACAACGGCCTAAAATGTTTAAAATAAAATGGCATGTAGGTCTATCGATTTTACAATCTGTTCTGCTGCTGATAGATCTCATAACAAACTTGTATAATACAGTGTGGACATAATTAGTCCTCTTCTAACTTTTGGAGCAAGGTAACTACCTAGGGTTTTCAATAACGGAAACGGTGCCATTTACTACCTTGTGAGAAACATTATAGGTTATATACCAACCCACCTCTCAGAAGGCATTATTGAGAGGATATATCAAAATAAAATGATAACTGTATTAATGCTTTGTATAGAAGGTATTTTAATGTTCTATTCAACAAAATTTTGTTATTTCAGCTAAATGGTTTCCTTGAAATTACAGAAATAAAATTGGTAATAGTCTCATTCCTTCAACCTTTGAAGGATTTTTAGGTG
This sequence comes from Callosobruchus maculatus, assembly GCA_951848785.1. Classification (NCBI taxonomy): domain Eukaryota; kingdom Metazoa; phylum Arthropoda; class Insecta; order Coleoptera; family Chrysomelidae; genus Callosobruchus; species Callosobruchus maculatus. The sequence goes on along the minus strand of CATOUR010000110.1, from coordinate 4,837,705 downwards.
GAATAGCATTACAATGACCAATTTCTGGCATGAAAATTCCATCTAACTTTCCAACCACCCTCAGACAGAATTTTGGAAAAGAAAATTTTAGAATTCTAAGAAGCTGCTTCTGAAAAATAAAATGTGTTGAACAGATGATTAGAGTACTTTTCATAGAATAGAAAAAGATGTCAATGGACTCTCAATCCGTTTTAATTCTATAACAATTTTTATCTTCTTTGTTAAAATAATAAAAAATAATCTGGCACAAAACGCCTACGCTTTTCCCACAATCATACTAACATTTACCGATCATTTTTGTTTTAAGTCTATTTTGAAAATCGTTTAAACTTTTTATCCGATATTTTTTAGAAGCGTTTTTTTTTTGTTTTTGAACAGTTTTTTATTTTCTAGTTAACTTCATCATTAAAGCGTGTTCTTTAGTCTTTTAAACTGCATTTATTATTACTCTAAGTAATGAAGATCAATATTTATAGCATAATCATTACCGCTAGGTACTTCTTAAACAATAAAACTGTCGATTATCCTGAATAATTTTCACAATAATAACAAACTATAAGGTGTCTGCGCCATCTCTTAATCAGCTGATACGACCGCTGGTCAGACGGCAAAAACCATCTTCGCGGCAAATTTGGAGCGTTCAATGCTTGGTCCAATCTTTGAATCTAAAAGAAAATTACAAGCTCACGAATAAACAAATAAACAACTAAACAAACATTCAGGCAAAGCATGTTCAAAAAGTCGGCCTATCTAAATTTAGGCTCCGGGGAAAAATGTGGTGAATGTTCGCCAACTGAATCAAAGATCGGTCGATCAGTTTTTTCAGATTCTCTCATTATTGGTCCTGAGATCCCGGGTGAAATGCATGTGTGTCCCTTCAGACAAGCAGCACCATGTCCGTTTTGGATTTATTAACAGTGCAAATAATACAGCACTCTATGCTATAATGTATTTCATCTTCTTACATACTTCGCAAAAAAGCTACATGTTTTCTGGTGCAACTGTCAATCATTATGTACAAATGACTCGAAATACTGAAATGAGTCGAAATTCTTATGACTAAGGGCCGGTTTCTCAATGTGCAGTTAAATATTTATCCAGAAGTTAACGGGTCACTGTTAGATTGAACAATTGAAGGTTAAACTTACCAATTCACGTAAATCCTGTCTGACAGTTGTATCCATAGAAACTCTAACTGGCAGCTACCTATCTGACACTTCTAACTGGACATTGAGAAACCGGTCCTAAATCGATTACTCATTTCTTTTACCACACTGATAGGTAAAAGGAGTATTGTGATCGCAAAAATTTTCGATTTTGGGATAATACACTTTTTTGGCATTCTATGATATCTACATAACGAAAATACCTATGATACTCATTTCCATCGGTCTGTCTGTCGGTCTATCTGTCGGATTGTCTGTCGGTCTGTTGGCGTTCCTCTACTCTCGTGATCTCGGTAAGCGCTGCATGGATTGTAATGAAATTTGGATAGCGATATGATGTCGGGTTATAGTAGGTAATGTTGCTATAATTTTGAAAATCGGTGCATGGGCAATTAGCAAAAAACAAAAAAAAAATATTCATCAAACCTGGTTTTTAGGCATTTTAGAGGTTCTTGATCGTTTTCTACTTTTTTTTTGACAGAGATGAAATTGGGATGCCTGAGGGTGGGGGTTGTAAAACTAAAAAATTGATTGTATTCATAATAGGCTGACCATAGTGTCCACTGACCTAAATACCTAGGGGCATAATGCACTTTTTAGGACCATCCGAACATTGCATTGCCTACTACAAGAACCAAGAGAATTTTTTGATGTATACATACGAGTACGCATTAGATCTTTCTGTATTGTGTAACGAGAAAATTATCGAATTGATTTTTATGAAATTTTGACACAGTATCTTGGCGAGGATAGAAAACGCGTATCGTTTTTAGTGTGGAGGGAATAGCGACAGTGGAGGCGTAGCATGTGAAGTCGTGGTAGATTTTGGAAATTGGCGGAAAAATTGGAAAATAGCAAAATATGATCAAACCTCCAAACTTCGTTTTCAGGCGTTTCAGGGATTCTTTATCCTGACAAAATTTCAAAATCGCTTAAACCTCGTTTTTAGATGTTTTAAAGGTCCCTAATCATTGTCTACTTCTTTGATGAGAATCGTGTAGGGATAGAGGAACTCGAAATTTTTTGTTAGCACAGATAATGTGTGGAAAGAGTCAAGACACCTAACGCCTTCTTTTAGCTGTAGTAGTTGGCCCAGCTCTGGTACGGAGGAAAAAAGTATTCCATTACTTAAGAGAGCCCCGAATTTTCGCTTTCTGCCTGCTGCCTGATAGATAGCGAGATAGGCATAAGCCATCTCCATATCCCGTCTTTGATTGATAATCTTCGATCCGTGGAAATCTGAGAAAAGATGCGAGACGTAATATTTAATAATGCCTGGAGTACATACATACATATCTCATTTTAAATGAGCTCCAGCCAGTAGTCAGCGAAGCGCTAGTCTAAAAAGTCGATTCCCTAAAAGGGGGGAAATAAGGAATAAGAAGGAATTCAATTTTTGCCGGAAGCAGATGCATTCAAGCAGACAGAACGTAACGAACATGTCGTTCGGAATGCTTCAATTGAATGCTATGGTTCAAGGGCTCCTAAATTTCTTAGATTTACTCGCAGCATAGATAAATCCTCTGTTTTTGATGCTCTTTGTGAATACAAAGGCTATGAATATGTCAAGGTGCTACCAGAAAATTCCAGAAAATGAACCCACTGTCAGCGGGATTCGAACCCGCGTCTCCGGAATTCTAGTCCGACGCTCTTACCAGCTGAGCCATGGCGGTAATGGCAACCTAGCCAGCGAAGTGATCTCAAAAAGCGTCGAATTTTCTCACGTCCACTGACGGCAACACTGCCACCATTTTCTGGTAGCACGGAGCGGCTCGTGCCTGCGTCATAGAAGGAATCTCCGACCGCGACTACAGACACTACACTCAAAAAATTGTTTTATAAAATTACTAACAAAATCGTAGGTTATTCAGTGCCACCGATTCTGTTAGTAATATTACAAATCTGATTTGTAATTTGATTTAGCAATTTTCTAATATTGTAAATTCGCAAAAACGCATTTTTGTAATATCACAACATTTGTCTGTGATATAATATGATAATTTGTAAAATTATTATGCGATTTTACAAAATTTTAAGGATGTCATATTGGCTTTTACATAGATATTTAGTAAGATATGTAATTTCTCATAGTTTACTTGTAATATCAGTAGATTATATTGTAAAACCATTATACATTTTATTACAAATTTTTTGATGACTTATTTTGTAATTTTACCTCATTTTATAAAATTACTTTGTAGTCTTACAAAAAACCTATTATAATAGGTTTTAAGAAAAGGCTGTCATTATAAACATATTTTTATTTTATGTATGAAAATAATGTAATACAACATTAAAATTCTATACAAACACAAAATAGAAAATCAACTGTTTCAGTCTTATCGGCTGACAAAAAAGCATATTATATCAGCTTTTTGGCCAGGCAAACAGCTAGTTAACGTGCCAGTTTATTAATAAAATAAATTGCTGTTTTCCTACTGGGAGTGTGGCTTGACTTTCCCCCAAAGTCAAGATGCACTTTAATAAAATATGTTTGAGAGTCATTTCCAAAGTTACCGAAACATTTTTTGGATTAATCCGGTTAGAATTAAAATATATGACAAATAGTAATTTTATTGCTTATTCAAAGTAACTTGCATTAATGAGCTGGATTTTTTCATTGAAATTAAAGAAAATATTGTTCTTGAAGTAAAGTATTATGACTCGAAAACTTTTTCATTAATTAACCACATCATATCGAAGAAAAATAAAAATGAATGAATCCCAAAATAAATTTGGCATTCAGGATGGCCATATTTCCAAGATGGCGGCTTACCTTGTTTAAATGCACTTTGTATTCATTTTATCCAATTAACCTTCAAACTTCAAACACAAATAGCACCACTACACGTTATATACCGGCATTTTCAAAACAAAATCCATAAAATAAGGACCCGTCCACTATTTCTCTATTCACACAAGCTGATTCTTCTCGCCCGCCAGTGCTACCTTTCATCGGCAACGCGTAATCTGTACTGAGGGCAAGTGGCCATATAAAGCGTTTTAGTCAAATTACCATTGATACCAACCGAAGAAATCAATTATTTTACTAACATTATTAAAGTATTTTTCTAAAATAATTATAAATTCACAAAAGAAGGTTGTAGTAAAACAAACATTTTGTATAATGGCAATTATGTTGTAATTTTGTCTTACAAAAATGCAACACAGTTTTGTAATTTTACAAATATTTTGGGAAAAAATGAATTATTTGTATTTTTTCTGTAAAATTAATGCTCAACCATTTTTACAAAATTTAGTAAATCTACAAAACTATTATATTTTTGTTAAATTTTACTGTGGTTTTACAACATGGCATAGTAAAATCGCTCCAATAGTGCTTGTAATTGTTTTGTAAAAATACCCACATTTTTTTCAGTGTAGGTCGAGCCAGCACAGAGCAAGTAATGAATGTAGTACTATTTTTGGTGATCGGTCACGAGCGCGCGCGGTTTAGTTTTTAGCAGTTTACAAAAAGGGTGCCTTCATCGGCACCGGTCACTCGCGCGCCAAAAGAAAATTAAGCTTTGTTATTCCTAATGACCACATCCCTTTTATTCTTGCGAACTTTCATCTGTCTTTTTACGACTTGCGGCAGCTTACAGTTACTTCTTAGATTATTTAAATGACTATTCGGCTTCTGTAGGTATATAAAACTACCCTTAAAGAAAATATTTCAGTAGTTTGCAATCTTTAGTTGCTGTTTGTGGGTATTGTTCGTGTTCTACTTTTTCATCATGGAGACTATGTTAAGTGTGAAAGGGAAAAAATTAATAGTCCTTGAAGAATATAAGTTCCGAAGAGATAAAGAAACCACCCGTGGTGTAGCCTACAGATGCTCTAGAAGATGCATAGCATCTTTGCTGATGGATCAATCAGAAGAGATTGCTATGAAGGTGAATTGCTCGGACTTTCTTTACATCGTCCAGAAATCGATCAAATTTGTGACAAATTAGAACACGTTCTGATTAATCAAAAATCTTTTTGGGGTATTATAAAGACATTTCGGTCTGCTGACCTTACCAGCTTCTTTATTTGCAACTATTATAGTGATCAGATTAGCTTATTATGTTCAGAACAAAATTTCGCATTTAATAATATAAAAAAGTAATTCATTTCTGTCAATCAGAAGTAACGATACCTTTGACTGGAATTCTACAAATTCTTCAGTAACTATTAGCAAGATCGCAAAAAATGACGAATGAATTAAAATCAGTTAAAATTATAAGACGTAGGTTTACCTCGCCGCCCCGCGCGCTAGTGTCCACATACCTGCCTATTATCCAAAATATTTTGGAGGCTTCTGACCGGTGGGATTAGGACAAATCTGACCGCGGCGCGCTAGTGTCCTATGGCCCATCTGGTGATCGAAATTATTTTGCCCGCTTCTGACCGGTGGGATTAGGACCAATCTGACCGCGGCGCGCTAGTGTCCTATATATGGCCCTATTCTTTATACTACTGGCCACATGTCCTAGTGGCGTCTGGAGTCGAACGCTGTCGGAAATCAATTCTGACCCTAACAGATTTCCTTCGATGATACAGATACGAGCCGCTCCGTTCCAGAAGATGGCGGTGGTGGAACCGTCAGTGAGCATGAGATAATTCGACGCTTCTTGAGACCGCTTCGCCGGCAGAGTTGCCATGACCATGGCTGTGGTAACAGCGTCGGACTAGAATTCTGAAAGCGCGGGTTCAAATCCCTCTGGCTGTCGGTCCTTTTTCCGGCATTTTCTGGTAGCACCTTGATTTGAGAGCCCGACATGGGGGCAATAGCACGAAAATGGTATTACTATAAATATGTGCTATGACAACGTTACACAGGTTTTTCACATGAAAATGTATAAATATGGTATGGATTTTGTTATATCAGATAACAACAATGGTCAGGATAAAAAGAATAAAAATGAAAAAGAGTCATTTTATAACACAAACCCCAAAAGGTAGTTCAGAGAAACGCTTTCAAATATTTGTGGATAATCAGAAGATATAGTAGCATACAAAGTGGTAATTTTGCTATTTAAAACACGTTGGTGGGATTCGAACTTCCATATCGATAATCGAGAGTGTGAAACTTTAAGCTAGTCAGGAAAAACTCTTCGGTGAGCCTTTTTTAACACCACTGTATTAGCTTCACTTGTATATTTGTTTGACTTGTTTTATCCTTTGTGAGTTTGTAATTCCCCTTTGTATGAAGAGGTTGGACCGAATATTTGTAAGCATACGTTATTTTAACCATGATTTTGCACACCACTCACCCTGTAAGTACCCGCCTATGTATACGAAGAGTTTGTTGGACGCCATATGTTTATTTTTCTGAGGCACCTAATAAAGATAGGATAAGGGTCTTACGCCTTATGCCTGTGAGAAAAATATGAAAAAAAAGAAAGTAAACACAGTGTCCGTCTAATCCTCGTGACGCGTGGTTCAGTGAGTTTTGCTTGTGGTTGCAATTGGTGAGTTTTCACACGAGTAGCTTTTGATTCGCCGTAGTTCGTTATATGTGCATGTCTTTTAACCATTACAATAGTGTTATTGAGTTTGATAAGCTAATTATAATAATTATTGATATAAGCCGCATTGGTAAAGCTATTAACTAGCTTGGAATCTGACAGTCATTCACAGATAAAGATAAAGGGTAGCCAACTAATAATCTCTGCAGGTGGGACGCCCCTAACTAGACCTGGGGTGCTGTATTGCACAGTAAGGTACGGACCATGGGATTATTGGGGAGCACGGTGGGGGTAACTTATGTAGTATTCTGTACACCTTCCCGCAGTAATCAATAGCATTAGCGTACCTGTCCTTACACCAGCCCACTTATATAGCACTTGATTCGAAGTGCAGGACCCTCTGGAAGGTTCGATGGGGAGACCGGGTCGTCCATCGAACCTATTGCACTCTGGAGGCGGGAGAACGCCCCTCCTTCTGTGTTGGTGGACACCGTTGGAGGATAGCGGGATCCTGGGAGGTAAAGGCACTACTATTGCTTCCGCTCCAAACACGGCTTGGGACACACTTTTTGTATTCGACGATCCATGCGGACAGTATGCAGATGGTAATCTGCATCGCCCATGCGAACAGCATGTAGGTGAAAACCTGCATCACCCATGCGGACAGAATGTAGATAAGAATCTGCATCACCCATGTGGATAGAATGCAGTTAGTAATCTACGGCAACCATGCGGACAGATTGCGGAAGCTAATCTGCATCATCCAAATGGATTCATATCTTGGACTGACTTCCATGCGGTAGGAAGCTACCGTTCTCCTTGGTATGGGAGGTAGATTGTACAATCTACCTCTGTCACTTTTAAGACACGTGTCGCCACGTCAAAGTCTTCACTCTTTTGTTGAGGTACGTACCTAGATAGATCTATCGCTAAGCAGATATGAGTTGCGAGTCACATTCGTAGGTAAGGCGCCGTAAATCGATGTGGCGGGTGTGGTCAGTTGTGAAGCCAAGACACACTTTTAGCCGTCCGTGTGGCACCTTTGGGTTTGCGCTCTCCTCTGGTGTGCACATATAACGGACGAGTACCAAAGTGGCGGTACTGAGGGATTGCGCCTTATATCTTAGAAAATACTGAGATCATCCTCAAGCTATGTTCGAAGCCTTTGATGTAGTTCGAAAGCATCCTGGGCCCTCTCAGCATTGATTGGGAGATAATATCAGTATCAGAGCAGACTAACATAACAGTAATTTTGTGCATGTAATGTAGCGGTTGAATGTGGAAGTTACTCATGAGCGTTTTCAAAATACAGGCCCGTCTCCGACTGTTTCCGTCACCTCTTGTCCAGCAGATCTTTCCTGTCGCCTTTTCACCAAGTAAGTGGTCTCTTCAATTCCTGACTATTCGAGTGTATCAGAGTTCTTTTCGTATCACCCTCGTAAAACAAATTTTATGGTACAGGGTGTTACGCTGGAATTTTATTGTATCTTTTATTATTCTATTCTATTATTTTTACATACGTCATTCTACTACGTTCTACATATTGAATGCTCCAACTTTACCGCGAAATCGATTTTGACGGCTTCAAATCCCTCGGACGAGCGGCCGTATCCGTTTGTTAATATGCTTTTTTGCTACTGTTATTAACTCGCTTTTATTATATAAGATGCGTCTATTATAGTATAATATATTATTGTAAGCATACTATATTTTAACCATGATTTTGCACACCACTCACCCTGTAAGTACCCGCCTATGTTTACGAGGGTTTGGCCATGTGTTTATTATTATGGCACTTAACAAAAGATAACAGAGAGTTTATAGAAGGTCTTGATTTAAGAGCCCTATGTCTGTTGCCTGTGAGAAAAATATGAAGGAAAAGTAAACACAGTGTCCGTCCAATCCTCGTGACGCGTGGTTCAGTGAGTTTTGCTTGTGGTTGCAATTTGGTGAGTTGTTCACTGAGTATATTTCTGCATTTGTCCGTATATCATTGCATGCGTGTTTTAACCTTTGCTTGAAGCCGTAATTAATTGAAATACTGAGATAAAAGGTAGCTAACATAGAATCTCTGCGGAGGACCCCCTAATGGGATCTGGGGAACTGTCTCAACTCCCTAATGGGACCTGGGATAAAGTTGAAACAGTTAGGTATGATTGTGAGATTACTGGGAGCAGGATACCTCACCCTCTCCGAAGTAATCAGTGTCATAGCGTTCCTGTCTAACTCCAGCCCACTACTTTAATTGACTTGGAGGACCCCCTAATGGGACCTGGGGTACTGTTTAAGTCCCTAATATGACCTGAGACTTAATAACAGTTAGGTATGATCATGGGATTGCTGGGGAGAACGATGAAACACACCTCATCGTCTCTGCATTGGCATTAGCGTACCTGTCTGGCTCCAGCTCAATTAATGCATTAAGGACCCCCTAATGGGACCTGGGGAACTGTCTCAACTCCCTAATGGGACCTGGGATAAAGTTGAAACAGTTGGGTACAATCAGGCGATTCCTGAGGAGCACGGTGAAGGTGGTTAGTAATATAAACACCTCATTATGTCCGCAGTAATCACTAGCTGGCGTACTTGTCCGACCTGGGAACAAGATATATTAGACAATTCGTGAGGGTAGGATGCTGTCCGCCCATTGCACTCATGGATTCATATCTTGGAGGTCTTCCATGCGGTAGGAAGCTACCGTTCTCCTTGATATGGGAGGTGGATCGCACTAATTCTACCTGTGTCAGTTGAAGGGCATGTTCTCAGGTCAAAGTCTTCACTTATTTATAGAGGTGCGTACCTAGATAGATCTATCGCTAAGCAGATATGAGTTGCGAGTCACATTCGTAGGTAAGGCGCCGTAAATCGATGTGGCGGGTGTGGTCAGTTGTGAAGCCAAGACACACTTTTAGCCGTCCGTGTGGCACCTTTGGGTTTGCGCTCTCCTCTGGTGTGCACATATAACGGACGAGTACCAAAGTGGCGGTACTGAGGGATTGCGCCTTATATCTTAGAAAATACTGAGATCATCCTCAAGCTATGTTCGAAGCCTTTGATGTAGTCCGAAAGCATCCTGGGCCCTCTCAGCATTGATTGGGAGATAATATCAGTATCAGAGCAGACTAACATAACAGTAATTTTGTGCATGTAATGTAGCGGTTGAATGTGGAAGTTACTCATGAGCGTTTTCAAAATACAGGCCCGTCTCCGACTGTTCCCGTCACCTCTTGTCCAGCAGATCTTTCCTGTCGCCTTTTCACCAAGTAAGTGGTCTCTTCAATTCCTGACTATTCGAGTGTATCAGAGTTCTTTTCGTATCACCCTCGTAAAACAAATTTTATGGTACAGGGTGTTACGCTGGAATTTTATTGTATCTTTTATTATTCTATTCTATTATTTTTACATACGTCATTCTACTACGTTCTACATTATTAGATTTCGCAAATAATTAACAATTATGTGGCTGTTTATTTAAAAACGAACAAAGCAGTTTTCACTTATATACGCCTCAGAGTCAACTTCACGTACCTAATAACTGACAAGGAACTAGGTCAACGACTTGCGGTGCGGATGTAAACAAAGTTGACTCATTGGGATTTTACTCATTTATGGACAGCTTAGCTTGGACACTACTGACTAAGAGATGGTGCAGACACAAGTTTGTTAATACTACAGAGAGGCGTAGTGACGAGCGAATATTAATAGGTACAGATGAAAATAACTAAAATGCCTTAATTATAAAGTTATCTAGAAAATTAATAATAAATATGGTTTAAAAAACGAAAAAAAGACACGCTTACAAAGAACATCGAACTAAAAAGTTAAAAATAATTTTTTAAATAAGCTCAAAACAATAATGAACGAAAACATCAGTATTACTGTGAAAAATGCTTTAGCGCTTTGTTTCATATTATTTGAAAATCGAGCGCCCGACGCTTTTTCACAGTAATACTGGTATTTTTCGCAGTACAATATAGGTTTCTCAAATACTTATATTACAGAACTGATTCTATATTTCCGGAAGTACAGTACAATATTGCATATTCATATTATTATAAAAAATATGGAGTACTAAGATTAGATGGCCGGATGGAAATTCTAATTTTTTTATTCAAAACAACAAACATAACAAATTTGACTGGTTGTCTTTAACCAATTTATTTAATTTACACATTTAATACACCAAGGCGTTGAACCATCTATCAACAGCCAGAATCAATTCACTGTTTAAATTATTTGGCACTATATTTGATGAGCAATTGTTTTAATAACATACAAAACATAATCGACTTTTTGAATACAGATGTGCAGTCTATAGAGTCTGTTTGTAAATCAGATTTCTAGACAGGTTTATGGATGTTACGTATACTGTTTTTAAATCCCTATCTGTTATACTTAATAGTGCCAAGTATTATCATTGTTTATCTCATACCCACTTTATGTATATATTTTAAAAACTGACATCCCACGTGTAATTGGTTTACCTATTGATGGTGTATTTTAGTAAACAATTAACTTAAATAGTGTAAAAGCTGTCCGAGTACCTTTACCTTTATGTAATAGTTTGTCAGTCAGTTTGTTATTCCGTCGGTCTAGTCACCCAGAAACCTGAAAATGTTCTAGAGAAGTGAGAAAAGAAAAGAAAGAAGAGGAAGAGCAAAGAGGTGCAACTGTCAAAATAGACATTGTTAAAATAACTATGGGAATTCTGATGTTCTAAATGCAATTTTGGTGGGATCATATTTTTGTAAAAAGTGAAATTATGTGATCGAAAATTTTACGTTTTATTTTGGTCACAGTGCGTGCCGCGGCCTCGAATGTTTGCGGACCGTGTAGTCCACGGACCGATTGTGTAGTCTCCTGAGTCACGCAGGAAAGGGTTGCTGTGCGATACCGCTTGTCCATAGCGTCGCTGCACCTGTGTTTTGATCAGGAATATTCAGATCTTTGTACAGCGTCTTGTTTGAAATGAGTACCTACAAAGCTTGCGTCTTCTTGTTAACTAGAAAACACCAAGCCGCATATGAGTAAGCAATTGCAGGTCTAATGATAATTTTGTACAGTCTAAATTTGTTAACCAGACTTAATTTTGTGGTTCTACATAATAAAGGATAAAGCTGTCGAAATATTATTTGGAATTCTGTTTTTAACGCCGAAGTATGCTTTCGCCATGTCAACCCTTCTCTAAGGTGAAAACAAGGGACCTGACGGAAGAAGTCCACCTTAATCGAGACTTGCAGGGTGATGTGCCGATTTTTGGTACAATAGATAGCCTGCGTTTTAGAATGGTTGATTTTAATCAGCCACCGATACGTCCACTGTAGCAGTCAAAGTTGCTGCTTTGAAGCATCCTCAAACTTCATTTTATGTGCATTTTGTGGTTACAGTTTTTACATAGCTTTTATATTGGTTCCTTATCCACTATGATCTCTGAACGATTACCTCAAGCAGATTTATTAACCAAGCGCAAAGTCTCAATACTGATCTCTCTTCTTTGAAAAGCGTAATTATAACTTATTAAAATAAAGGGCAAGACTATTTGTTTGCTTCTGCTCCGTTTTCCGTCTAGCTGTTTGCTCAAAATCATCAAAAGATAAATAAATGAGGATGAATGGAAGCCAAATGCTGCTCAAAATATACACGCAAAGTAAATAAGCTTTGCCAGTATCAAAGAACCCGAAAGCTGGGGTCGGGGTGGAAAATAATTTTCTTTGGATATAATTTTACCATAATATCACAGCAGTATTCCTTAAAATACAGAGGGCAAGTTAATTTACAGCTCGGGTGCCTTTCATAAAGTTAGTATCCCTACCGGGTTGTTTATTGGCAGTTGATAGAAAAATTAAATTGAATGAATTTAATAAATACATGTTTCACAAATTTTTCAAAACATCTTAATACAGTATATTTAAAAAATGCGCTAACAGACGGGAGGAAGCTCAGTAACCGCAAAAAAACAGAATTTTATCTGTAAAAACAGTTATGACAAAAAATAGATGGAGAAAATATTTAGGTGGCGACCAGAAATGTTGAAGAAAAAACAAGGGCCACTGCATAAAAAAACTGGTATTAACTTCCAAGCTTTCGGCAATGGTAATTGTCATCTTCAGGTCTTTAACTTTGAGATTTGCTAGCAATAAACTGCAATATGCACTGAGTCTTGAGACAAAACAATTGCTTTAACAAAAATATGTAAAAATAACATAGAGAAAATTGGTCTACTGGCTTAGAGCTCATAAGACAATAAAGTCAAAGATCAATTGCAACAATCATTTTGAAGTTTGGTGTCAATTGTACAAACAAAAACTGAAATCAATGATACACCTTCAATAATATTGTATGGAGGAAGATCTACCTCATTATTTTCACAAGTCTACTCCTACATACCTTGCACATGTTCTTTGTTGAATTCTTCTAAAAAGTTTGCCATGCTTTCAGCATATATCCGTCTTTTGTAATTAAAACGCCCTAATACTTCATCTTCTTCCTCGGAAGATGTGCAATCCATAGAACAACAAATGTTCGATGAAGATGATGATAGTGATGAGTCTACTGACGAGGAATTACTTGTATTCATTTTACTTATAGAGAAATTTAGGGTTTCAAAGAGGGAGAAAGTTATTAATCTTAGAGACTGTCCATAAGAATTATTAACAAGTAAATCTTTTTTGTTAAGAAACTAGCTCTCGGCTTTAGTGTCCAACAATGCGGTATTTTAACAGCTTGAAGTTGTTACTCAACTATATAAAAAATGTAGTCAAGTTGATTGACCCAGTACCTCACACACATTCTCAGCACTAATCAGGAATCAATATTTGACCATATTCATGACGGTAACCCCCCCCCCAAATGAATTATAAGGTGGTTAAGGAACCCTCAAGCATAGAGATTCAAGACTTGACTCGATTTTCAAACTACTTGACTTGACTTGATATCAAGTCAAGATCAAGTCAAGTATTTGTTCTCGAAATTCAAGTAAAGTCAAGTTGTTACAGATCAAGCAACTTGAAAATCAAGCTTTTCAAGCTAACTACTTGATTTTTCTTGGAAAAATAATTCTTTTTTTATATTAGTCTGATTAACTGCCACAACGCAATTACAATACAAATCTATGTATATAAACATGTAACTTCTTTAAATAATGAATGTAATAAGATCAAATAAAAATACGAAATATTCTGAATCCTGACAATAATACATAGAAAAACAATAAACTCAAATGGGGGTGGGTTGGCTCAGTGGTTAGAGTGGATGGCTCGTGACCGGAAGGTGCCGGGTTCGATTTTCGTTAGAGGCAGAAATTTATTTCTAGTTTTTTCAATCAAAAATAAAAATAAATATCCATAAAAAAAGCTCAGCGAAGAATCTCCACGTGAGTCTTCACTGTTAGCTCTAATTAACAGTGCCGTTCCTAGAGTGGCGTCGGGAAATAGTAACAAAGCCTACACAGAAGAACACGAGGCTAATGACCAGAGCAATCGACGCCGATGACACAGAAGTAAAAAAAATTTAATATCCTCATTTGCCATCCATGATTTGAGACACATAAGACTTCTAACGGAGTTATCACCTCATCGATTTCTTGTTTTGATAAGAGTTAAGGCAGCTATAGAACTGCCTTTCAACTGGAGCTGGAGAAGCTGGCATTGCCAAAAAGTCTTTGGCCATTGCGGCAAGGTTTGGAAAAATACATTCGGGTCTTTTCCACCATTCTAAAATATCTTCAGTGTAGTATCCCTTGAATACTATTTATAATCTGTTCATCGGTTTCATGTCGATCAGGTTTATTGTCAAGTTCCATAGCCCACGAATCTAGTCTATCGAGCTGCGTATTAATGCAAAAATGATGGAAATACTCTTAAAAACATTAAGGTACTGGCAAATTCGTTCAATTAACGATCATTCAGTGTCGGTTGGCTTTAAAGTTCTAAAGTCATCGGGTGCCTGCTTGCTGTCGTAACCTCAGTGATTCCCGTATTTTAACGCTTCGATTCGCATTTTACAGATCGATATCAAGTAATATCAAGTAGTTTGATTTTACTTGATATCAAGTCAAGTAGTTCAGATCGAGAATCAAGTCAAATATCAAATTTTCAAAAGCTTGAGCTTTCAAGTCAAGTATTTAAGAAAAAACTCAAGCTACTTGGCTTGATGAATCCCTACTCAAGCACCTAAAACCTAGGTTTGGGAGGTTTTTACACTATATGATGGCTTTTGTACTCCTCCTCCATAAAGTTACCTTGATATAGGTCTCGGGTCATACGGGCGTTCTTGGTTATGAGGATGCCGATAGATTGGCCAGACTCAGCACCGGGAGACCATTTACTGGCCCGGTGCCCGCTATAGGATTAAGTAGGCAGCTGGTGACGTCAGCCCTCAAAAAGTGGATGAACGATACCGTAGATGAACAGTGGAGGCAAAGTGAAGGATGCAAACAGGTCAAGCATCTTATAGCCGGGCTGAATACATCAAGCTCAACATGGCTACGGAACCAAGGCCGATGGGCCATCAGAAACCTCGAGGGTGTTCTGACGGGGCACTGTAGGCTCAAGGGGCATGTATCGATAATAGGAATTGGAGACGACTCCCTGTGTATGGGCTACGAAGAGGCCAACGAAACGACCTACCACTTCCTTGCGGAATGTGAGTTGCTGGGCAGGCTGAGATATGAGATCTTTGGACCTGATAGACTTCACCCAGAGAAATTACGCTCCCAAACAAAGCTGGGCCAACATACTGGCCTTTGTTAGAAGGTCGGGAAGGTTTGGCAGGAAGGGGGAGGCAAGTAGTGGTGACTGAGGCGTGATATTCGGGGATGGCAAAAAGGGCCTACTGGGACCTACTTGCAGTGCGTGGTCGCCCCACAGCTACTATACTACTACTTCATAATTTTAAATGGTCTCTAAACTTTCTTTATATCTGTCATAGAGTAAAAATATCATTAAAATCGGGATAGCAATTTCTCAAATATTCACCTATGAAATCTGAGACCATTTTTAGATTGGTGTTAAATTTACAGGATATCACGAGTGTCAAATCTTTCCAAACCCAATAATTTCTGCCATCTCACGCTCTCAAATTATTAAAAAATGATCAGCAATCCCTAAACGGCTTTAATTTGTTTTTTACCCATATTTCTCTTTCCCAAATTAATATTACCTACCACAGCCCCAAGTTACATTGAAAGCAGTGCAGCAAGATTACACGAACACAAAAATAGTAGAACACAGACCAAGAGATCGACCAACAAACGGACAGGCATACCGACAAAATTGATTTACATTGACATTCGTGATATAGACTTTACAAAGCATCTAAAAAAAGTTATGATGTCGAAATATAAAGATATTCTGGTGAAAGTACTCATAATTATGTGGTAGAAAATGAAGAAATGTAAATATAAATGGAAGTCTTCCAAAAGTTTTGAAACGTATTTTTTTATCGCGCCACAACTAGTCGTAGCTTTGCAGCGGACCCATGTTCGGTCTGCTCGGAACACCCGGACCTCTGTTTTGAAACCTCGTCACGATGCGTGATGACTGATTCAAACGAACAACGTTGGGCGGTCAAATTTTGTTCAAGGCTCAACAAAACTATTACCGAAACTAACTCACTACTTAAGGAAGCTAACGTTGATACAACTTTAAGCTGCGTCTAAGTTACGAGGTAGACGAAGAAGTTTAGAGAGGACCAGGAAGGGGTGGACGATGGCTCGCGATCTGGACTACTGTCAACAAGCAGAATCAACGAAAATATAAATCGGATTCGTGGTGATTGATGAATAGTGACGATACTACTAAGTAGAAGTTCTGGAAAGGTTAAGGAAGAGGATCCTCCGCGTGCGCAAAGACATCGCTGCTACCTATGTGCTACGACAATGCGCCAAAGCAAACTTCTCTGCGCGTCCGTGAGTTCCTGGCTAAACCTAAGTGGCAACGCTGCCGCAGCTACCCTATAGTACAGATCTCGTTCCAACTGACTTCCTTCTTTTTTCTAGAATCAGGAATGAACTCAAAGGAAACCATTTTGACAATATTCAGGATACCCAAAAAACTATGACTACGACTTTAAGCAAGGTTCCCTTCGAGGCTTACCAGAGGGCTTACCAGGCATGGGAAAGTCGGTGTAAAAAATTTGTAAATGCTAAAGGTGATTTATTTGAAGAATATTAACACTTTGTACAAACATATCCAATAAATGTTTAGAGAATAATATGTTTCATAGGACATTCCTGGTAGGTATATAAATTTGTTTAAACGAGATATCGACACTATGCGACACACACACACAAACGGTTAGTATCAATTAAAGGTTTGGCTCAAATGGATGATTTACATACATAGCATAACACTGCATCAGTGTAGTGTGAAAATGTGTGAGTCCATCAACTTTTCTTAGAGAGAAGCTTTTTACGAAGAATTGTAAGGTTTGGGTATTAGAATACGTATGTTCACTGTAATAATAAGTTCATCTGCCTTATGAATCACGCAAATCAAGTTTCTGTACCATATTCACAACTAAGTTGTTACTAGTATCACAACAAATAAACACGTGTCGTTTCTACACGGATTAAATCAGACCGTTTGCACCGACGAAAGTTTTCGAATAACTGAATTAAAGGCCAAACATTCTGAGATTCACAGCATTGTTTATATATAAACTCCGCTAGGAATAAAAATCGTTTTGCTGTAGAATTATTTTGGACACAATGTCATTGTCGTCTATAAAATGTCCGATGAAACAGCTGTGTTGGACGACTTCATACAAGCAAGCATTTTATTAACATTCCAAATGTATGACAGTGAGTAGGGAGTAAATGTGTCTATGGTAGCGTAACTTCTAAAACTTACCTACTTTATTTATTGACTAGTCAGTCAGTGAATGTCACTTGTTCAAATCGTTTCTTGGCAACATTAATGTTTAGTGAGCTGCATGGGCGGCGAATACATGGGTGCAAGGGTTCACTTGCACCCAAAGAAAAACGTTATGGGATGTGTAGCACAGTGCGGGATGGAATGGGATACATAGCACAGTGAGGTGTAAACCAACTGCGCCTACCCTGAAAAGTTAGTTATAACAACGGACGGCAGCAGCACGATGCCAATTATTTTTTTATGGTCAGCCTCCCGCAAAGTCTGAAAGCCTATGGCGCTGTAGAAGCGCTGCGAGAGGATAAGTATCGGTTCACGTTAGATTTGAAGCCGCTGGGAAACAAATTCCGCGGCAGCTGATTCCACAGCGTCGAAGTTCTCCAAAAGAAGGAATACTGGAGGAGACTGGTTCGGGGAGTAAGAGCCTCGACCTGGTAAGGATGAGCTCTCTAGTGTTCCTGGTTCGGACGGCCTTTGATGTTATTATCTAGAAGAGCTCACTCGAACATCTTCCGTGATAGAATCTGTAAAACAGGGATAGGTCAGCCACCCTCCTTCGATGTTCAAGGCTGTGGAGGTCATTTGTGAGGTTAGGCGTGTCGATTAATCTAATTGCTCTTTTCTGGATAGTGTCCAGAAGCTATAGAGAGTGTTTCCGAGCGCATCCTCACACATGGGTGCAATACTCCAGCGATGGTCGGATCTGTGCCTTGCTGAGCAGCAGCAGTTGCTCTGGTGTATACAACTTCCTACAGCGGAACAAAACTCCAAGCTTCTGGGATGCCGTTTTAGCAACACTGACGACGTGGTCGTGCCAGGACATGTTGATGTTGATCCCCGAAAGCTTGACGGAAGGTGATTCGACTATGGGATGGCCCTCCATTTCCACGGTTGGTAAGTCATCGTGAGACTTCTTTGTAAGTGTTGTTGCCTGAGTTTTTTGTACGTTGAACTGTACTTTATTTGCGAATCCGGACTCGATAATTGTTTTGATGTGCCAATGTTAGCTTTTAATCTCGTAAGACACTAGTAATGGGAACTTTGACTTATTTCAGTGTTTCAAATCATACTGACTCACTGCTCGAATCAGGAATCACTGATTGGACTCATTTAGTATTAGGTGATTCGAGACAGTAGAGTAGTTCGATAATTCGAATCAATTGATTTAAATAATGGAGTCACAAGACTACTCTATTAGTCATAAGGAGGATAATGATCATTCAATTCTTAGTTGCTTCTCAGAGGGGTCCGGTCAACCTTTGCTCTTAGTCGGTCATGTCGGTCGATCTTTCTGGTTACTCAGAGACCAGACCCAGTCCGGGAGAAGTAAAGGATCAAAAGGAAAGGAAGGAAGGAGAAATGCCTCCTTTTTAGGAGGAAGTTCGTCGGTTGGAGAACATAACATGACATACAGTCACAGACGTATACAAGGGGGGGGGTAACAGGGGTAATTACCCCCCCCTCCAAGATTTTCTGAAAAAAACTCTATTCAACTTTGACTTATTTATTTAAGCAATTTTCGCACTGAAAGAATTCTTTTTTGCAGTAACTAAACTACAAAAGGGTTTGTTTTGCATTATTACAGTGATGCATATCTAATATATTTCCATTGCTACATAATTAGTTGGATAGAGAGTTTTTGGACGTCCGTATCCTGTATCCTGACGTTATTGCACGTTATCGGCTATTTGTGATATGCGCAATTCTCCCGAAATAACCGAATCGGCGAATAACCTATAAAGTAGTACGTTACCTACGGAAGTTTACGGTACGGGGTACGATATGATTACGTGCGGTATTGACAAGTCTAAACCACTATGCGGCAATGAGAAAAGAACCGTGATGATTCTGATAGCAACAATACTTATTTTGTAGTTTATTATTGTACAAAAGGATCAGGTTTTCTTCCGTTAATTTTATTTGACAGTATTATCCAATAAAAGCTAGGTGTCTCTTGCAACAGCATGTGATCATCACGGGACTGAGCCATGGTAGCGAATTCTGAACTGTCATTTTTCGGGGATCCTTCATAACCTATTTTTTATTTTACTTGTGATGTGATCTATTTTCTGCTTGTGGTGTTTACTTGTTGCATATTATATTTCTTGGACATTTCCGACCAAATCGATCATAATATGATGTTAAGTTAGAATTAAATACTTACAATAATTGTTAATGTCCATTGTCGAATAACGCAACTATACACGTCACAGATTCCGGTTACAAAAACTGTACGCAAGGCACACGCTTATCCGTTATTCGAAACACACTGCGCATGCTCAGAATAATGTTTTACGGATAGCGTCGTCCCAATATTTAGTGGCTCTCTAATATCCTATACAACGTGGTAGCTTATCACAAAAATTTACCTAACTCATTAATTACCTGTTTTGAAAATTGCACCGACTAGAAAAGTTAAAACACTAATTAAAAAAATAGAGTACGTGTTGTGACTACTAGGGTACCTGACTGGTGAATGTTCATGATCGTTTAATTTTGTATGCTGTGCCAATAAAATGTTCAAGGCTGATATACGTATTACATATTACTTGTATTCCGTAAAATTAAAATTGATTAATGCATCATCTCCATTATTTCATCTCCCTAAAATGCCTGATACTCCACTGTTTCACTTGCTGTTCATATCTTCTTTTTTATTTTAACACTATTAACATTTTCCCTTTCTCTTGCATCAACATCTTTCACGAAGGTATTACAAAAAATGGTGAAAGCACACACAACTTCATGCCCCGCTACCCCCCCCCCAAGACTGAGGTCTGGTTACGTCCCTGCATACAGTTCGGTAATTTTTGAGTTTAATCAAAAGGGTTAATTTTGAGGTTGATAAAAATTTAGTTGTTTTCAAAATTGCACAATTTAAATTTGATCACAATGCGACCCGCAGCCATATATGCTTGCAAACTTGGTCGACTTTGTAGTCCACTAACCTGCGTAACAGAGGGTTGCTGTGCGGTTTCGCTTTACTATAACGTCATTGTGTCAGGGATGTCAGGGTCCCTGTAAAGGGTATCGCTGGAAAGATACCATGGGATGTTAGTGATTGTATGCAATGTTCTGCTCCGTAGAGCCTGCAGGCTTCGCATGTGCGTTTTGTCCAAGAAACACCAAGCCGCACATGCGTAGGTAATTGCCAAATAGAATGATATTTTAAGGAATAACACCGCTAACGAATTTTTTAACAGGGCATCTGTCAGGCGTAATACATTTACTGAAAACAAGTAATATCTCTGTATTTGTTTTTTAGTTTTGTGCTTTCCAGAATAATTATGAATGTTTTTCTTTGTTCTTTCTGCTTATTATATCAGCAACATTCGAATTCACCATTTACATCCCATTGAAAAATCAATACCTGCCGCGCCTGGTAAGCTGTTTATTCAACGCCTGGCAATTAATTTATGGTAAAGTGCATTGGTTAGGTACTTCCCAGGAATGGTCCAATTCCAATAGCCCAATAATGAGTGTAAGTTCTAGAGAACTACCCTAAATGTACTGGGTGGTCAGATAACAATGCAAAGCGCCGTATCTCGGCAACTATTCGCCATAGAAACTCTTGATGAAAAAAATGATGGCGAAGGTGGCTGCAAAAAAGACCCACAAAAATATTTTTAGATATGCAAGATAGTCACCAGAGGATGTAACCGCGGTCTTAAACATTTTAAGTTATTTTTCAACGAAATCCGTCTAGTGAAAGAATCAAAAAATATCTGCTTCCTAAAGCTAGGAGTTATTGGAGTAATTTTTGTTTAACACTTTTTGATTTATCAACTAAGATAAAGTGGTGAGGGGTAATTAATTGTACAACTCCTAAATGACTGAACGAATTTCAATAACTTGGCCTTATTGGAAAAAGTGTTTATTATTTCATTAACTTATTTCATTGGCAGGGGAAAGTATGCGAGGCAAAAGAATGTGGGCTTGAAATATATATAGTTCACCACCTACTATTTCCAGTATTTTCCTGTAATGTTACTAAATGACGATAAAAATAGTCTACATCACGTACCTACTTTCATAACATGTACTGCTAGCTGTAGAATACATGTACTGCAATATTTTCAGTTCAATATATAGTTATTAAAGAACAACAATATAAATGTTTCGGAACAAGAAAAGGTTTGAAAAATAATTGAGATAGTATGCTACTTCCGGCAACGCCGTAGGCTGTCGTCCGCTGAATCGCTTGCCCGACTGTGGGCCCCCTCCCTCTCCACCTCATCCGTCCCTCGCATCCTCTACCTGGTCGAACAATACATCTTAAGCCAGCACCACATATGCGGGTATTTGCCGAATATCAATATTCGCCGTTTTTTCAACCTTGCTCGCCGAATAGCGAGCACGTATCGCCCTACATGTGCGTAGTTGACTAGGTTTAGTTTCGAGAAGAAAGGGAATGGGAAAGCCCGACCATTCGCACAACCTGCTCCAGCCACACTAGTAGGCGTTTGCCGAATTGCGAATATTCGCTGTTCGTTGTTCCCTAAATGCCGCATGTGTGGCGCCGGCTGAATGCTCGGTGCTCGGCATATGGCGAATATTCGGGTAAAATCCTGCAGCCACATAGCCGAATAGCAAATAATCGGGGTTCGTTGCTCGCCGAATCCCGCATATGTGGCGCCGGCTTTACCTGACATATGTCTAATTCCTAGTGATACCGCTGGAGCACATTTTTTGATATAATAACCCCCTCAAAATTCTTTAAAAGAGCAAATGCTATGTATCTTTTTCATGAAAATCTACCAAAATGATACCTAAGTAGGCTATAAGCGAAAACCGTATGTCGGTATCTTATTTCTAACCTGAAATATCGAAAAAAGAGCTAAATGAATGAAAGAATGAGAGGGGCTTTCTGGTGAGCAGAAACGCCAATGCATACTTGTAGGCCTACAATCGGACTCTCATGCACCTCTCATTACCCTATTTCTTAAGTCCGCCCCTCATCGCCAATGTAAGGATGGTCTTGGATCCTGCCAAACTTATATCCTCAGGTTCAAAATCCCTTGAACCGAATATGGTCTGCTTGGGGTGCTCAAGGGATTCACAGCGAAATAGCCGAGGACTTTTCCTCCTCGCCGCAAGGTGTACACGTTGGGTTGCTGGTCACCCCCATCGCATACCAGTGAGCCTTCGTCGGTAAGTAACCTCCCATGTTTATCGTCGAACTCTGGACCATAATAATTAACAAAAGGCGCTGTTACACTGATATTTATTGTTATTTATCAGTGTTTTTAACCCCCCCCTCCCATTCTCCCGAAATAAAATCCTGTGTACGCGCCTGAGGAAATGGTTATGAAATTTATTTGGTAGTTAGACGGGAATGCATCAGTCACCCTACATGGGTAAATATGAAAGAAAAATGGACATTTTACCGGCCTTCAAAATTGTTGGATGTGCTTCATACAATGCACGCATCCATGCAAACGATATATAGGTTTGCTTTGTAGATAAATGAGTGGAGGGCTTTGATGCATGCGGACTAGGTTTTCTATTTTTCGAGAGAAAATCCATATACCGGATTTATCATCTAGATCGAGATTTCCATTGACCGTGCCGGAACATGAATTATTCCGTTACTTTACCGTACGAAATGAATCTATAATTTTGTAAAGCTATACTTGAATCATTCACGAGGTACAGTCTACTAAAATGTCTTTTTCTCTTTGTAGATGTACATCAATTCATGAGATGAACCACGGTTCCAGGTCTAAAATTGATGAAAATTGCAGAAGACTTAGGGCCAGTTTCACCGGTCCCCTAATGAGTGTCAAATAGCCTATCTGTCAGATAATACCATATAAATAGGCTGTGTAAGGACCGGTTTCTCAATGTTCAGTTAAATATTTATCTGCAAGATAACAGCAATTGTTAGATAAATTGTTTAAACAATTGAATGCTAAACTTTCGAAGTCACGTAAATCTTATCTGACAGTTGTATCCATAGCAACGCTATCTGGCAGATGCCTATCTGACACTTTAACTGAACATTGATAAACCGGCCCTAAATAGTATAGACACGGCTCAACAAACAATCAGCTGTCTTACTCAAGGTCTAGGGATGATTTGCGCCGATCTCTTTGCGCATCGATATTTTGGGTTAGAGAGAGATAGATTTCAACAGCGGCGGCACAGCATGGCTATCTACATGTAATATGAGTATAGAGATAAATAATATAGATCACAGTGCAAAACTAGTACTTTATGGGAGATAAACATTAAGGACAACGTAAACTTTATGTTATCTTTAATTTAATGTTTACCTTCCTTTCACACCGCATAGGTTGAGTATTATTTCTTAATTCTGCCCTGCTGTACACTGGTATTGTACACCAGCCATTATTTATCGCACAGAAAATAAACACAGATAGGTGTTTATTAGCCGTTTATTGGAATATGAAAACCCCCAACTCCAAGATGGCTTATTTTATTTCCTGTCTAGCAGTTACGAGGCTTTCTGTGAGCTATGTGGCAGTGTTTATTTGACATTTTTTTATTTTTGTACATTTTAAAGACAATTACTGAATTAGTGTTTCAAAGAACAGTAATCATTTAACTATCAAAATATCCAAATTTCAAAGCTCAAGGAACTGAGGATACCCCCAGGATCCTCTTGAACTGAATATTCCCCGTCACTCTGTCCCAACGCTTCTGGTGCTCATTTGATACCCAACTGTCTGTGTTTACATAGATAGTCTTTTTGCTGTATCTTTTATTCTGCTTAGAAAATGGTGGTTAGTTATCTAGGCGGATACTTATGTTCCACCCAGGCCTACCACCGTATATGCCTCCCCCTGTACCTGATGAAGTTGTAGTCAACCTTCTGTAAGAAGATGGCCCCTTAAGAACGAGAACTACCTGATGAATTTTTGGGGCCATCACTGTACCAGGTGATACTATTTGACATTATGTAGACGTTCTCCTAGAACCCATTTCGATCTGTAACTCAACTGACTTTGAATGAGATCTTAGCTGCTATAGTACTATATTCTCTATTCAGCTATTTTTTCCTCTCCCTCCATGTAAATATAAAGAGATGGAATATTCAGCAGTACATCTAATGCTGCAACTGGTGTACACTTCATGGCGTCCACTATGCTCACACACGCAGCCCTCTGCACTTTGTGAGCTCTTAGCTGCTGTGCTTTGATGAAAGTTTGGCCACCATACAATGGCCCTGTACACCGTCGTGGCCCTGATTACCCTGGTAAACAGCCAGTTTACCGTTGAGGAGGTAAAACCCCTCAACATCTTTAAGGTAATCTAAAATCGGCTCGTGATGTTCAGTTCAATTTATTGATTTGATTATTGATTAGGATTTAAGACTTCTCGAATAAGCAACTAAATATTTTAATTGCGACGCAGGTGATACAAAAATACGTTCTTCTGGATGCTCAGATATATTTAGCACACATCATTACCACTACGATACCAAATGCAAACATACGATACATATTCCTACGTGAAATTCATAGTTAGATATGTATCTCGATCGCGTGTGTATGAAAACTTTCATTAATTAATTATATTACTGCGGCTTTTGCCACAGTAAAAACAGTTTTTAGATTCTTTCTGGTATTAGTAATAACACCGTTATACTGTGATTGCTATCTTGAATTTGGGTTAGAGCTATTTATACATCCATTGGGTGTGCATAGCACTTACGGGATCAAAACAGATTAGCGATGTATGAGTGCGTCTTTGAATAGGATGATAAACAGGTAAATTGTTTAAATAAGCACTAATGTTAATAATATTTGTTACTTAATTTCAATGTGGAACACAAATTAATAAAATAGAAGCCTCGCAGATGAATATGTGTGATAAGTATCTACCACGTGTCAATTTGATCTCATATTAGGTCTGTTTTTACAGCAATCACAAACTAGTCAGCGTCAATTTGATTGGCCAATACTAGTCAGAAATAGTTTGACAACTGCAATGGGGATTACTGATTGGCTCTGACTGGTTTGTGATTCTCTGTAAAAACAGACCTATTCTGTATCAAGCACCTGTAGTGCCATATCAGAGTCCTAGATTCATTTTTGTCAATGTTATTGTAAAGTTGGGTTTTAATAATTTTAGTCGGTTTTTTGCAATTTTCTGAACAATAAATACATTTTTCAAAATGTAGGAATGGCCATTTTAAAGCTCAAGGCGTATTCTTTAAGACAGATTGTCTTAAAAGCACTTACAGTTTAACACTTTTTACTGGTAACCACTTTAAGGCAAAATTTTGTATTTTTACGCTTTATTTGTTTATAACTTTTATTGGCCCAAAAATTTCAGGCAGCAAACAGTTAGATTTTGTTGCTGTAGGTAGATGTTACCCAAAAAACCCGTCATAAATTAATAAAATAGAAGCCTTGCAGCGGAATATGTGTGATAGGTATCACCCACGTGTCAATTTGAATGAATTTCCAAATTCATTTGGCATGGTAGAAGTGAACTTTAATTTTCTTTGTGTATGAGGCATTTCATTTAGTGTATGTATTACAGGCAATGGGAACTTTATTTACAAATAACTCCAAACAGACTGGTTGTAATTAAAATTACATTAGGCCTACGTATTACAAGTAATACGCAGGGCTAACTAAAAGATAGCAGTACTGTTGTCTGAACTACCCAATTTTTTTATGGCCTGCCCTCCGCAAAGGTGCACGTTAGATTTGAAACGCTGCAGGTTGTAGCCGTCTGGAAACAAATTCCCCAACAGCTCATTCCACAGCATCGCAGTTCTCCAAAAGAAGGAATGCTGGAGGAGACTGGTTCGGGGAGTAGGCACCTCGATCTAATAAGGATACGCTCGCAGAGTCTCTCTAGTGTTCTTCGATTACATGTATACTAATTTCAAAAATAGTCACGCCTCCTAGGTTATCCTGATCAACTTCACCTATGTCGTTGATATTCAATTTAAATAATGTATTTCGATTCACAAGCTTTCTACAAATAATTATGTAACATCTATTTCTGAAACCCTTATCCACAACAATAACCATAACAAAACAAAACAAACTTTTCTTCCTTTCAGACTAGTGAGTGATTTTTATCTGTGACAAAACAATAAAAACGGAACATCGCGCTGATTTTAAATTTTCTTGTCCCCTAGTTCAAAGTTTTGTGTACCTCGGTTCTTTGATCGACAATTTAGGTAGCTGTGAGAATGACATTCGACGGCGCATTCAACAGACACGGGTGGCCATGACAAAGCTTACTAAAATATAGCGTGACCATAACATCACTAAAGCTCCAAAATGTCACTGGTTCAGTCTCTTGTGTTCTCCATATTTTTGTATGCCTCGGAAACTTGGACTGTTAAAAAGGCATATCGAGTTCGCATAGATGCTTTTGAAATGTGGACGTGGAGGAGAATGCTGAGAATTCCTTATACCGCCAACCGAACTAATGTTTCCATACTGGATGAGCTCGGTAATCCCCTATTGTGTCGACGAGCATTCTTACATTCTTCGGACATAGTCACAGAAGCGATAATACGGAGAAACTTGTAGTTCAGGGTCACGCCCCGAGTGGGCGGCGCCGTGGCCGTTCCCCTACACGCTGGGTGAATACGACGAAACAGTTGCTAGATAATATGAGTATCAAGAGCGCCACTGTACTGACAGTAAATCACGAACGATGGCGAGCTACAGTTCTCAAAACTATTGATAATATTCGTGTCGGCGATACTCTAGCTCCGACTTAATGCATTTTACGAGTTCACAGCATGTCTGTTGAGTCATTGTAACTATGATGGTCCCCGATTCAACTACTGCTAACTGTTAATTGTTAAGCTGTAGCTAACTGCGGCGATGCAAAGGAGTTTTTGGATGACCAGTGATCAACTTTTACTACTGGTTTAACTAAAAGCGGTGCAAACCACTGTAATAGGCATTTTATAGAGAACTAAAATAATCCATAAAAATGTTGAGTCCTCTCCCAGTTTCATATCACTATGTCACCTGCCCCACTTTACTTCACTCCAGAAATTAAGTTATACAGCATTATCAATAATAATGATAACAAGATATCCTTATGTTACGCTATATTTTTTATTCAAGCCATTTCTTACCTCTATAGTATATGTTTCATAAGAAAATAATTTGCAGTATGCGACATCTATTACAAATTATTTTTTTTATAAAAAATTGTGTTCTTCAGTAAGTCTGCAGAGGTAGAAACGTTAATAAGGAGTACATATTTCGACAGAAGTCATTTTGATTGTGGACCATTGCAGTGCGATTGCTCTAAGAAGCAACCCCAGGGTGAGGTTCCGAAATTAACTAAGCAGCTGATTAACACATAGTTTATAGAATTTAATATTTAAATCCAGCAAAAAACAATATCAGCTCTTTGGATAGTGGACTCTTCAATTTGACGATAAATATAGGGCATTATTTATCTTGCTGCCTTCCAAAGAGGAGGGCCAGTCTGGCGAAGCACTTACCGAAGGCTCCGGCGCTGGGATCTGCCGACTGAAAACAAAGCTCTCCCTCTCTTGGAGGATACACCTCGTATTTCAAGCAGAATTATATCCAATTTTAGCTTGTACCTCTGTTCATGAAATTCAGTGGTCTAAGTGGCGGATTACTATCTGCTATAACAAGCAGGCATCATTGAAACATTGGCTGCTTGTAAGTTTATACCAAGGCTCGTTCTGCTATGTAAAAACGTCTTGAATGACATTTCGGCAAGGCATCAGGTGTCACTTATGTAGGTGGTACCATTAGAAAGAAAAGAGAGGTGTGGTTGCAAAATCGCCATCTTGTGAGATGGGGAGGAATCTCTGGACATCTCCGACAAGCTAGAGAACTATTTTAGGACCCTTAGATAAGGTGGGACGGTTTTGTCTTTCATTGGACAGAAGTCGGCTAAGGTTACTTGTGGGCCTACTATCTGGTCATAACACACTGTGGCGAGGAGAGAAAATCCTCAAGGACTCTTGAACCTGAAGATATAAGATGGGCTAGATTCAAGGACATCCTCGCCTTTGGGATGAGGGTTGGATTTGGGAACTAGCGTAAGAAGAGGTGTAGAAAGGCAGACTTTGTGCACTAATGCCTAGTTACATTTATAAACCGGTATTTCAATGCAAATATTTAAGCGTGGATAAACTCTTACTTGAAAATTCTACTATCTACCTCAGGATCTCTAGACTAGACGTATAATAACTACTAAAGCACAAAGGGCACATGGACTGAACCGACGGTTAAAGCTAAATTGACTAAGCGTTACCAACAGGCTCCCTAATACTCAAGATTCCTCTAATTGCCAGGATTACGCAGTTACCTATCTCCTATCTCCAGCTATGTGGTTAGTAAATATATGTATACCCGACAGGGATTGTTCACATGTTCCTCGTTACACACGGGAAATGATTGGAAGGATAAGATAAACGAAGGGTTCATTTAATCCGTCGCTGTAGGTGTACTGTAAATAGTATCATCGCTATGATACGTACTGATTAATGTAAACTGAGAGTGGTAATTTACAGAAGCGATTTTTCATTTGATTTATAGATTAATATTGAGCTTGTGTGTGCTTTCACCTATAGCCCAAGACTATTAGGTGGTTTAAAAATCAGTCTTTTGTACCTATCGCAGTGTGTTCGAACTACGTGGGGCTTTGTTTTGGTAACAGGAACAATCTCTATACCTTTTCCAGTAGTTTATTGGCCACAATAGACAAAGAAAGTATATGGCAAGTCAAAATGTACAAGGAATTATATGATAAAATTACAATACAATGTTTAATATGGATGCAACCAAGTGTTACACAGGCAACCTTAGAAACATAGGAATATAAATAAAATACTATCAATAAAATTAGACAAAACAGCGCTATAGCAGTTACAGAACTTACAGTTCTCCAAAATTGATGTCTTTAAGTTCATTTTGGGTAAGATAGAAACCATTTTCTTCTACTACTATATATTATATAAGCAGTTTCGACACGCTGTGTCTGTAGTTTGCAAACTAAGCAATCAAGCTGAAGATAGTTTAAGGCAAAATAAACCGAAACGTTTTGACGCTTCAAAAATTCACCAGGTACAGGAGGAGGCATATACGGTGATATACTGGCTACTGTTTTCCACTCAGAAGTAGCCGCAGTTTTGGTATGCGGCAGAAAATGCATAGATAGAATATAGCAAAAAGGCTATGTGAGCACAGACAGCCGGGCGGCTCTGATGACCTAGGCAAGTAACCACTATACTTCAAATTTTTTTTTAATTTTTTTTTATTTTATTTTATTTATTACAATACCCGACAGTACAGGTACCACTTACAGTGTAAGGTCAAAACGCCAAAGAAAACTAACAATACATATTATGTCTAAGAACAACTATTTACAAAAACAGACTTATTTCAGAAGGTTTTTTATAGTAGATATTTTACAATTAAATATGTCAAGCTGGTCACTTATTCGGTTATAGTCTCTGCACATTGTGAACAGTGGAGAGAAATATAAGTAGTTGGTTCGTGCAGTAGGAAGGTAAGATCTTACGTTTTGTCGAGATACTATTCTAGGATCGTTGAACATTAGTTTACAAGAAATAATAGGGTTATCAGCTAAGTTATTAATTAATTTAAATAACGTTATTACAGACTGGATTGTATGTCTAGCTTCCAAGCTACTAACAAGGTGTCTCTTAAGTAGTGACTCATAGGGTATACCAATAGGCGGATATGTACCATCAAGGACAAATACTTCAAAAAACGTCATTGACCGGACTCTATTCTATTTACATGAGTGATATGGTGAGAATTCCAAACCAGACATGCATATTCGATCTTCGATCTGACATACGCGTAGAATAGCACCTTCAATGTTGCGGTTTCAGTGAAGTCGTGGCAGTGTCGTTCAATGAAACCATACATAAGGTTCGCCTCCGAAATTTTGATATAAATATGTGCCACAAAGGTCAGTTGGAGATCAAATGTCACAAAATGATGAAGTCCTCTGAATAATGGTATCTGACAATGTGTAGTCATATAAAAAAGGATTCTTCTTTAAAGTACAGGACATCACATAACACTTTCTAGTATTCAAAGTTAGGTTGTTTCACGCACACCAATTATATAATCTGTTCAAACTGGTGAGAAGCTGTAGGCAATCAGATTCAGCTTTGATGAAAAATCTTTAAGTCGTCCGCATATGGTAAACAATTCTGACCAACATAATGTCATTCATAGATAAATTGAATAATAGTAGACCGAGGTTACTGCCTTGCGGTGCTCTAGACACAGCTACATATTCAGGAGATTTAAGGCCATTAAACATCACAAATTGTTTTCTTCCCGCAAGGTATGACTCAAATAGCAGTATCAAAGAGTCTGATAGGCCATAATACCGCAGTTTGTCAAGTAAGAGTCTGTGATCAATTCTGTCGAAGGCCTTGGAAAAATCAGCGTATATAACATTCGTTTGTGACCCTTTGTCAATGTTTTCTGAAATTATCTGTGTAATGTTAATAAGATTAGATACAGTTGAACGCCCTTTCATGAAACCATGCTGCTGAGAGCATATTCGCCTAGAGACATGGTTATACAGTCTGTTGTGTATGAGTATTTCTAGAACTTTTGAAAAATTGCACAAAATTGATATCGGTCTGAAGTTGGCAACGTGATTTTTACTTCCACTTTTATGTATTGGGACAACCTTAGATAATTTCCATAATGGTGTGGCACTGCCATAATACCCTAAAGACATTGGCAAGGACCAACAATGTAATATTATCTTGGGTGCCTACTCACATAGGAGTTGGTAGTGGTGAGAGGGTCGACAAATGGACCAAGAAAGGAGCAGCACTCCCTCTCATCGGGCCAAAACCAGCACGTGGTGTATCATATAACATGGTACGGTCAGCTGTCACTGGTTGCACTCGAGCTGCACTGGATTTCTGTTTTGTATTTCACTGGAAGTTCCAGTGCAAAATTTTCTAAGGGCACGCGTTTCACTGGCATTTCTGCACTCTGAGCGGTCGAACTGAGTGCAATAATTTCGCAGCGATTCCAAAGTGAGTGTCGTGGAAGTGAACCAACAAAATGACAGTAGGTTTGAGCGGGAGACTTTAAATCATAGAAATTGTGTTTCATCTGTTTAAGCTTTCGATCTTTGAATACAGTAAAACCTAGTTGATTTTCACTATTTTCTGTCAGAATGAGTAGAGTGAATGAAAAAATCAAACTTTTAATTTCCTTTTTTGGATTGGCAGAATCCAGCTCATCTTCTGAGGATGAACAAATATGTATTCAGGAAGAAAGTCGGGAGAAAAAATTCCCAGAATTAGCAATTACATGGAAACTATTGAACAGTTTTCAGACAAATGAGTAAGTAGTATAGTATAGTAGCAGTAATATATGCAAAAATTGTTGTCAAAACAAGTTGATATTTCTTGATGTGTATTCCACTGGAAGAACCCAGTGCAAAAGTGTTACCCTAGGTGAACTTTTTCAGTATTCTGCACTGGCTCGGAGTGCACTAAAATATGCCCAGTGAAAATCGCTATAAGAGAATGCTGAGGGGACCCTCGTGTTCTAATACCTCAGACGCTCTCAGATTGCAAGAGTTGGGGATTGAAATGGCAAACCCATTATGCAGGAAGTTCGGTGAGGCAGATGAAACAGCCAAACATGTTATCTTCGACTGTCCTACCCTGAGTAAAAGCAGGAACTCCTATCTGAATCTAGACTAGAGGGAAAGACAGACAAGCATATAGTCCAATGTATCTCAAAGTATGCGCAGAACTTCGAATGGGACTCTGTTGGATTCCTTTGACTGGGAGCGCACAATAAGTCTTAAGGCTGAGCAGCAACTATTGGGGCAACGAGGGTTGCTCGGCTTTCATACGCAGCAGCGTATAGAACCCGCGCTCTCTGGTGGCCAAGCGGACGCGCCGTGGCGTCCCACCAAGAAACCTACTGCTGTTCGGCAGCGATTTCCTTGGTTTGCCGTTACCTTCGGGTACCAGATGGCGCACCGGCAGAACCTTCTATTGGGGCAACGTCCCTCTAACACCCTCACCCCCTTTTAATAACAACAAAGCTGACCGCTAGCCATCAACAAGTATACTATATATTATACTAGCTCAAATATTGCGAATTGGCCTACGGTTTTTACTTGAGTATGCTATTCATAAACTAATCCGCAATTGAATACTTTGTCACCAATATGTAATTCTCAAAATGTCACATAGCTGTTCTGCCTGTGTCATAAATTCGTCCATCACATGTAATGGCGTAGCGTAAACAATGCCAAAGTAAATATGTTTATCAATAAATTGTCGACGTCATATTTTTGATACAAATAACCTGCAATTATTTATTCCATACAAATTTAGATTTGGCAACAAAACGGGAGTGTTTATAAATAGTATCTAGTTTTTGAATTAAACCGAGATAACAACCGCATTATACAATTTCTAATCGTCCTTCTCTGTAAATAAATAATTTATTTTCGAGAAGCTTTAGAAACTAAAACTTCTTGCCATGCCATTAATGTTCGTATGAGCTTTTCAAACATTTGAAGGTATTGAACATTTTCAAAGTTTTCATCTGTGTGTGATGGTATTAGTCTGTTTAAGAAATGCAGAAACCAATAGAAGGTCATTGGGCATGCAGAGGGTCTACAGAGTGACCTAGCTAATACTTAATTTTCGTAGTATGCCATTGAATTTGTTGCAGAATTCTCTCTTTTTGTAAATTGCAGGTAGTACCATCCAGGTTTAGGGCAACTAATGAGTTTTGCATGATGTTATCTGTTCATTAAAAATGGTGTACCAAAGACGTGCAGATAGGTTACTTGTAAAAAGGGAAGAAGTTTACTTTCATAGTATTAGCAAAGTTTACGGAATACATATAAGTTGGATCACTCTCCGTCGGCACTTTGAAGATCTCACACCAAAGCGATGGCGCGGCCGCACGCGCCAGTTAGTTTTTGCGTTGGTTTTTGCCCAAGTACGAGTGTCTTTTAGCGGGGACTTGCTAACGTCTGGGTTTAACGTACATACGAGGGTCATTGAAAGACTACGTATTGACGGCCGATTTAGACATACATAACGTTTATTTTGCTAATACACTAAGTTACATAAATGGATATCAAAAATAAAATGATTTCACATATTGTAGCAATTTCGTAGATAAGTAAAAATTGGTTCAAAGGTGATGTATAATATTTTTACCTTAATGCTTTATTTATTTGGCTTATTTTTGAGACAACAGCTTATAAAATTTATGGTATAGTATATACGAAGTTGTACATACAATTTTAAAAGCTAATCATGTGGAAATGCTTTACTTGGATGTGAATAAATTATTTTTGACATTTTGCTTTTCAGTGTCATTCCAAATGCTACTGTAGAAACTAAATTGTTAAAGTTATCAATAAAAATATTTCCGAGCTCTAAAATATAATTTAGAATGCCCTTGGGTGGTGTGGTAAGACTACCGAATGAATATGTTGTCTCACTATACGCTTTTAGCGTGATACAATCGTTTAAGTACCTGTAGGTCTTGAATTAAACACTTTAGACCCCAAGTGTGCTAGGTTGTTGGAACTGTTTTATCGGCAGGTACACAGAAAGGCACAAATGTACAGGGTGTCCCATTAATAATTTTGAATCAAATGTCAGGTGACCAAAAACATATACCTCATTGGGTAGTACAATGACAAAAAAAGACACAACATCTGCTCTAATTTACATCCTCAAAAGTATAATTCTCTACTACTCCCGATATATTGCTTGTCTTAATCGCCGTGAAACACCCTGTATTTGTATCGTTTACATTTCAAGGTTTACCACAAAATAAGTATGGATCTGATTGTCATTTCCATCTGTTAATACATTCAATTGATAAAATCAAACTT
Organism: Callosobruchus maculatus; assembly: GCA_951848785.1. NCBI lineage: Eukaryota > Metazoa > Arthropoda > Insecta > Coleoptera > Chrysomelidae > Callosobruchus > Callosobruchus maculatus. The sequence goes on along the minus strand of CATOUR010000110.1, from coordinate 4,803,340 downwards.
CTAAAAATATTATCCATTTCCTGCAAACAAATCCGAGATAACAAAATCCGATATTTTTGAGACACTTCGCGTTAAACACGTTCAACCTCTAGTTTGCGCCGCCCCGTATCTCCCGGCTGACGTCGGTACACTGCTACCGGTGTACCGGGGAGACAGGGCAAGGGGCAGGCCGTTTTGATATTTTTGCGGAGTGATCCAACTTATATGTATTCCGTAAACTTTGGTATTAGGTACCCTTACTCCTTATTAAACATACAAAAAATACATTATACAGAAATAAGATTATAGAAAACCATAATATTCTTCCTCATTTGAGGAAGTGTCATCTCCTTTTGATATCATAATTAACGCATCGACAGTCTGATGTATCAAGTAGTCAAGGTTCCACATTTCCTCCTTGTTTAATGATGTGCTGGGCTGTTCGGCAGTTCTCTGGTGTTGCTTCCTTAATGGCTTCATCAAACAGCATCTTAAGATCTTTGAGCTTGAATGTTGTGTTTTGCTACAAATCCGTTCTGATATAAAACATTTCATGAAACAATGTTTGTGTAAATTAGCTATATTAGTTCCTTCTTTATCAAATTATCTTCAAATTCTATATGTTTGGAGGCTAGCGAGTCGAGTACCCTTACTTTTTATTAGTTATGTAAAAAATGCATTATACAGAAATAAAATTATAAACGATCTTAATATTCTTCATCATTGAGGAACTGTCTGACTGTCATCTCCTCTTGATATTATAATTAACGGGTCGACGGTCTGATCGATCGAAGAGTCAATATTCCATATTTTCTTCTTTTGAATGACTTTCTGGACTGCTTTTTACCAGTTCTCTGATGTAACTTCCTTAATGGCTTCATCAAACAGTATCTTAAGATCTTTGATCTTGAATGTTGTGTTTTGCTACAAATCCGTTCTGACATAGAGTATTTCATGAAACGATGTTTGTGTAAATTAGCTATATTAGTTCTTTCTCTATCAAGTTATCTTCAAATTTTATATTTTTGGAGGCTAACGAGTCGAGTACCCTTACTTTTTATTAGTCATATAAAAAATGCATTATACAGAAATAAAATTATACAAGATCTTAATATTCTTCATCATCTGAGGAACTGTCTGACTGTCATCTCCTCTTGATATTGTAATTAACGGGTCGACGGTCTGATCGATCGAAGGGTCAAGATTCCATACTTTCTCCTCTTGAATAACTTTCACGGCTTCATCAAACAGTAGCTAGAGGCTAGAGGTCTCTTATTTTGAATGTTGTGTTATGTCCTGCTACAAATCCTTTCACTTGCGCCCATGTAAGTTCTATAGGATTTAGTTCGCAATGATTTGGTGGTGTGCGCACCATGTTTATCTGCTATATCTTCTACGGCATATTTCATAAAACGATGTTGGTGTAAATTTGCTATATGTAGTGATTCCTTCTTTATCGAATTACCTTCAAATTCAATATTTTTGGAGGTTAACTAGTTGATAATTTCTAGTTTTCTCCAACATCAAGTTGGAGTCTTCTCGATGCGTCGTGAATGATAGCTTGCGTTATCCATCCAGTGGTAGTACTGGATCAGCCAGAAAATATTTTATCATTCCACCAAAATAGTCTTCAAAAACATCCCAATACATGTCCTCGTAGTAATCTCCCGTATTGGACGACTGAAAGGTCCAATATAGATGATTATTAGCCTCTTTCTCTTTCCTGGAGGTACCTTAATACCCGCTGACAGGCCTTCTATAAAAGCTTGGCAAGCACTGCTTATATTTTTGTCTTGCCAGATTTTTGGTACTATATAAACTTTATTAATCCACGTTTCATCAATATAAAAGATTTTGTCCTGCGTCTCAAGTACTTTTGTCTCCAGCAAATAATTTCATCACTTTCCTGTAAAAGTGCTTAACGATTATACTTTTCACAGGCAAAACCCTTATTTTTTAAGCTGGTCCATAAAAGTTTTCTGGTTGTCAACCGTATAGTGTCATCCTGGCCAAGTTCCATTACAATCTTACCTAGGGTGGGTATTTCTTTTTTTGAATCTTCGGATTACATTTTTGGTGTTTTCATCAAGGACTCCCACTGGTCTGCCTGGACTTTTCTTGAGAGGTTTTACTTCACCTGCAGCCCCTCTCTCTCGTAATAATTTAAAAACGGTATACTTTCCAACTCCAACGTCGTTTCTTATACCGTAAATTTCAGATATTATAAACGTATTTGATTTAATCATGTACATTTGAAATAAAAACTTTTTCACTCACTAATAGTGCAGAATTATTGCAACATCTTTGTTTGGTATGAATGTCGCCATTTTACTTCCCATACCGATAGGTGAGGGGAGTATTGTGATCACGAAAATTTTCGATTTCAAGATAATGTGCTTTTTGAGCGTTTTATGATGTCTACATAACGAAAATCCACGCCACTCATTTCCGAGCTCATTTCCGTCGGTCTGTCTGTCGGTCTGTCTGTACGCGTTCTTCTAGCCTCGTAATCTCAGTAACCGCTGCATGGATTGTGATGAAATTTGGCAAACCATATGGTGTGGGGTCAGTAGGTAATGTTTCTATAATTTTGAAAATCGGTGCATGGGCGGCGGAGTAATTAGCAAAAAACAAAAAAAATTAAAAATTGCTCAAACTTCGTTTTTAGGTGTTTTAGGGGTTCCTGATCATTTTCTGCTTTTTTTTTGGTGGGGGTGAAATTGGGGTGGTTGGGGGTGGGGGGTTGTAAAATTGAAAAATATGTTGCTTTCATAATAGACTGTCCACTGACCTGTGAAGGAAGACCTAGCGACATCAATATCTTTTTTAGCTTCATCTGAACATTGCCTTGATGCCTATTACAGAAACCAAAGAACTTAGAATTTTTTCTGGTGTTAACATACCATTATTGCTTTAGATCGTTCTATATTGTGTATCGAGGAAACTGTTGAATTGATTTTAATGAAATACTGACATAGTATTACAACCGTGGCGAGGATGAAAATGCGTATGGTTTTTATAAATCGTACCAGTGGCGGCGCAGAAATAATAAAAAAAATTAAAAATATAGAAAACACCTCAAACTTCGTTTTTAAGCGTTTTAGAGGTTCCTGATCATTTTCTGCGTTTTTTGGATGGGGGTGAAATTAGGGGTTGGGGGAAGGGGGGTTGAAACACTGAAAAATTTGTTGTATTCATAATAGGCTGTCCACTGACCTGTGAAGGAAGACCTAGCGACATAAATCACCTTTTTAGGTCCATCCGAACATTGCATTGCCTATTACCGAAACTAAGGGACTTTGAATTTTCTGTATACATACGAATATTTATTGCTTTAGATCGTTTTGTATTTTGTAACGTGGAAACTATTGAATTGATTCTAATGAAATTTTGACACATCATTATTCCTGTGGTGAGGATGCAAAACGCGTATGCTTGTTAGAAATCGTGTCAGTGGCATCGTAGCAATAATCAAAGAACTAAAAATATGAAAACAGCTCAAGCTTCGTTTTTAGATGTTTTATGGGTTACTGACCGTCTTCTACCTTTTTTTGGGTGGGGGTGAAATTGGGGTGGTTGAGGGGTTGTAAAACTGAAAAGTTTGTATTATTGATAATAGGCTGTCCATTGACCTGTAAAGGAAAGATGTAGCGGCATAAGACAATTGGGGGGGGGGACTGGCGATGATTTGGTTGCAAGGGTATCTCAGACTAAAGCTTCATGCTATGGGAAAATAATAAAACTGGTATCACCGTAATATGTGGGAAGTACTGAGTCAATCAACTTGACTTCATTTTTCCATAATACTACTAACACTACGACTGATTCGTTGGACTAAAAAAATATGTATACCTATACGTGCGCTACCGTAAGTATGTTTTAATTACTTTATCATTAAAGCGTCATTCATGTCATTTACTCCGTCATAAATTAATAATGAGGGGCACTATTTTTAAGTTTACCTACGCCTATGAAATTGCTCTATGCATTTCTGAAAGGCACACATAGACATAAATGGTTGTATATAAGTAAGCTGTTTTCACCTGATGACGATTGCAGATAGCACATCGATTGAAACTCTTTAACGATAATAGAAGTACAGTAAGCAAACTGTACTAGGCCCATGCCACCTGCTGTTAAACACCCACTCCAACTTACTTCCTTTGAGAACACCAACTAAGTCTAACGTATCCCCAACCGTAACAAATGCTTAAAATATGTATGCACATGTACCGGCAATGTGCAACACCTACCGCAAGATTTCCAAATTCCCCTTCTAAACTCTCCGTGGAATGTATAGGTTAATTAATGTTACCTAGTGGACCCTTCATCAACATCCTGCCTTACCTAATATCCCTAATAGAATACCAACGATAAATCATGTTAGTCTGGCTCACGAAGCTTCTGTTGCAAGTACACTGTTACAGTAGCTAGCTAGCTAGTCACGTGTCTACTGCTTCTTTATTTTTTAAGTATTGGAAGCTACCAATGTAATCGCAGACAAATAATACTGCCTTAACATACCAGCAATTATAGACAATTATATACTTAAAAAAAAGTATCAGCTAGTTAGGGCATGACAACATTAATTTGAAGGAGTTTCTAAGGACTATGATTATTGCAAAATAAAATGTCCGATCCGATATTTATCAGGCGTTCACAATTTCACGAATTTTCAAAAATCCGACTCGTACTGTTTTATTGACGAACAATGCTAAAATGCCTTAGACCATATTTAAGAACTGATTGGGGTTTACCGCTGTATTTGTTCTTTTACTTCCCACACCGATAAGTGAGAGGAGTTTTGAGATAATACGCTTTTTGGGCGTTTTATGATGTCTACATAACGAAAATCCACGTCACTCATTTCCGTCGGTCTGTCTGTCTGTCTGTCGCTTTCTTCTAACCTCGTAATCTCAGCAACTCTGATGAAATTTGGGCAGCGATATGCTGTGAGGTCGTAGTAGGTAATGCTCCTATAATTAGTTTTGAAAATCGGTGCATGGGCTGCATAGTAATTAGCAAAAAACAAAAAAAAATAAATATTGTTCAAAATACGAATTTTTTAATCTATTTTAAACGATTTTAGGCGTTTTAGGGGTTCCTAATCGTTTTCTACCCTTTTTTGGGTGTCGGTGAAATTGGAGTGGTAGGGGGGTGGGGGGTTGAAAATTGAAAAATTTGTTCCTTTCATATTAGACTGTCCACTGACCTATGAAGGAAGACCTAGCAACATAAATAACTTTTTTAGGCCCATCCGAGCATTGCCTTGCCTTTCACAGAAACCAAAGGACTTTTCTGGTGTAAACATACGAGAGTATTGCTTTAGATCGTTCTATAGTGTGTAACGAGGAAACTGTTGAATTTATTTTAATGAGATTTTGACAGAGTATTACTACTGTGGCGAGGATGGAAAACGCTTATGGCTTTTATAAATCGTGCCAGTGGCGGCGCAGAAATAATGAAAAAACTAAAAATATAAAAACAGCTCAAACTTCGTTTTAACCGTTTTAGAGGTTCCTGATCATTTTCTGCGTTTTTTTGGGTGAGGGTGGAAAATTGGGGTGGTTGGGGGTGGGGGGTTGAAAAACTGAAAAATGTCTTGCATTCATAATAGGCTGTCCACTGACCTGTGAAGGAAGACTTGGCGACATAAATTACCTTTTCAGGTCCATCCGAACATTGCCTAGCCTATTACGGAAACTAAGGGACTTGGGATTTTTTATATACATTACGAGTATTTATTGCTTTAAGTCGTTTTGTATTTTGTAACGGGGACACTATTAAATTGATTCTAATGAAATTTTGACAGTGTTGTTACCGTGGTGAGGATGGAAAACGCGTATGTTTGTTAAAAATAGTGGCAGTGGCAGCGTAGCAATAATCAAATAACTGAATATGGAATATGGAAACAATTCAGACTTGTTTTTTGGATGTTTTAGGGGTTTCTGATCATTTCCTAACCTTTCTTTTTAGGTGGGGGTTAAATTGGAGTGGTTTTGGGGGGGGGGGGTTGTAAAACTGAAAAGTTTGTAGTATTGATAATAAGCTGTCCATTGACCTGTGAAAAAAAGACCCAGCGGCATAAGACAATTTTAGGGGGGCTGGCTGGCGATTATTTGGTTGCAAGCGATCTTAGACTAAACCTTCATGCTATGGGAACATAATAAATGGCTGCCTATTCCCGAAACTAAGGGACTGTATACATACGAGTATTTATTGCTTTAGATCGTTTTGTATTTTGTAACGTGGAAACTATTAAATTGATTGTAATGAAATGTTGACACATTATTATTACTGTGGTGAGGATGGAAAACGCGTATGCTTGTTAGAAGTCGTGTCGGTGGCAGCGTAGCAATAATCGAAAAACTAAAAATATGAAAACAGCTCAAGCTTCGTTTTTATATGTTTTAGGGGTTCCTGACCGTTTTTCACCTTTTTTGGGTGGGGTGGAATTGGCGTGGTTGGGGGGGGTTGTAAAACTGAAAAGTTGGTATTATTGATAATAGGTGATCTGTGAAGGAAAGACCTAGCGGCAAAAGACAATTTGGGGGGGGGGGGTACTGGTGATGATTTTGTTGCAAGAGGATCTCAGACTAAAGCTTCAATGCTATGGGAAAATAATAAACTTGTATCACCGTAATGTGTGGGAAGTACTGAGTCAATCAGCTTGACTTCATTTTTTAGCTTCACATGGCTTTGGACGACCCTAAAGTAGAAATTGAAGTTACATTTACGGACATTACTGTGTATACCTTGTTATCACAATTGATGCCACCAAATGAATTCAAGCTAAGCAAAAGTAATATTGTCAGACGTCCTCCTAACAAAAGTACTAGAGGTTTGCCAATTGTATTAAGATCAGGGCATGGATAAGCTGTGAGTCAGAGTCTCTATTCTCCATTTAGTACCCAAGCTACTTAGATATCCAGATATCCTCATGGCTTGGATGCCATCAGTTGTGGTAATGAGGTATAACTGAAAAAAATTATACATAACAAATTTAGAAAAAGTAATTGTAACTTTAAAGCAAGTGTCATGGAGGCGAAGTGTAGCTAAGGTCACTCCTACATTTAAACCCCCATACACAGTGATGCTATAGGTATACAGGGTGTCCCAAGAAATAGTGTCATGCGAAAGTCCAGAGATAGAGCACATATAGAAGTACCTGAATCACCCCCGTATTATTATTATACAATTTTTTGTAGTTTTTGAGTTATGAATTATTTTCTTCTCAATCCTTGACTTACATGAAATTATGGGTCACAGAGGTAGACATTATTGAGAAACCTACTTTTTTTGCAAAATTAACCGGTACATTTATACATAAATTATATATTTGGCATGTAAAACACGGATTCGCATGTACACGCACAACTCACTTGTTTTTCAAACTACATATCTACATAAAATTTCAAAAAGTGATAGTTAAGACCTTGGTGAAGGACAATTTAGAGGGATTTCTTCAAAAAAGTTTTTTAGGATGCAAAACAACTCGCAATGCAAAATCGTATATTGTTCAAATGTCCGTAACTCAACAACCATGGACGATATGAAAACAAGACCACCGAATTGTCCTAGCACAAGCTTTTTTCTTCAATTTGCTTTTTGGATCATTAGTGTAAGTTTAAAGGTAACGTCACACTAGGCCACCGGTCGGACGCTCCCGGCACCTTTCTATGCATAATCTTCGCGGCGACATTTTCTTGGATTCTCAAGTTCGCGCCCTATACCCTACCCCTTAAATCGCAACGGGTTTAGAATATCGTTTTTAGAATGCGTGACAGAAAGGAGAAACGAGTGTCGAAGCCCTTTTGGTTTATTCAAATATTAGTTAGGTGTGTTTTACTAATATAATACTACAAAACCGGCTTTACGAGAGTCATCAGTCTGTTTGGGACAAGATTATGCGCGTTTCAAAAGGGTGCGCTGAATCAAACTAAACTGTTTACCTTGTATCACAAAGAGTGACATGGAGCACCATGGATTTGAAACGTCATATTTCTACAAGTTGATAGATTTACATCTTCCAGCGAACTGTTTGGATTGTCTCTCAAAAACGCTAAATAGGACTCGCTGCTCAATCGGTCCGGCAGTTCAAACGGACCAAACAATTTTCCGTTTAATATCCGAGACCACAGGCCGTTTACTTTAAACTGTTCTTGGAAATTGGACGAACGTGCCATATGCGGATTTTCCGTACTCCAAGCGTGGTAGTTCCGGATATTGGATATTCCACATCGTTTAAAATAGGATTCGTCTTTCCACACAACTATGTCAAATAAAGTTTCATTTTCAGCTTGACGTCCGTCGCAGCATTTCCACACAAATCGCTACCCTTCTTGGGTAGTCATCAGGCTAATTCCAACAACAATCTTATGAATCAATGGGATTTCGTCCAAATATTGCATTCCTCGACTTATCACGAATTGGAAATTTTAAGTTGGTATCATAAAAATAGCTTTATTTAATTCACTAGACAACATTACCAAGTTTTTCAAAAAGGTATGAGTGGCATTTGTTTTGTTTGTCTTTTTTTTAGTACGCGTAAGGACATTTGAATATTTGGTATTGGAGCCACCACTGAACGTAATTTTTTATGATGTAATGATATCAAATTTGACGTTATGCTTTTGTGCGTTTGCTGCAAGGCATACTGTTCCTCTAATTGAGCAAATAAATTAAGTAGGTATCTCAGTAGTGTCTACCTCAGTGATCCATTATTTCCTATCAGTCAGAGATTGAGAAGAAAATACTAAAAAAGTCATAGCTCGAAAAATAAAAAAAAATTGTAACATATACCTATTATGGGAACGATAATTCAGATACTACTAGATAGGTTCTACCTCTGGACTTCCGCTTGATCCTATTTTTTGGAGACCCGGTATAAAACTACTGTACTGTTCATTATTATATTCGCCTTGCAGTAAGAATTATTTTTCGCCTCCCAGTTCTATAAAAGCGTCTTTTTTGGATTGAACTATAATATTTACTTTGCATTTTCGAAGAACCTTAAAATTTCAGTACCAAATAGATATCTAAAGGCTTAAGCACCTGTTATGTGAAGACACCCTCAATCGACTTAGGGCCGGTTTCTCAATGTCCAGTTGAAGTGTCAGATAGATATCTGCCAGATAGCGTTGGACACAACTGTCAGTTAAGATTTACGTGACTTCGTAAGTTTAGCCTTCAATTGTTTAAACAATTTATCTAACAGTTGCTGTTATCTTGCAGATAAATATTTAACTAGACATTGAGAAACCGGTCCTTAATCGACTGGACTACATATTCGAGGGTGTCTATGTCTTATCCCCAACTAACAGTAGCACGTGACAGCGATGTATCATATATCATCGTTATTTAATCAACAAGGACCCGTTTCCAGGTAATGTAGGTGCACATAAGTCACAATCCTTATCCATTACGTATAGTTTGACCATCGCACGTAATCGAGCTTGAGTAAGATTAATGACTTTGGACTTTACGAGGATTCTCGAATGTAGTAGCTCTCTATAAACGTACGTTACGTCTTTATTACATAGTAGCTATTCAACAACTATTAATAAATAGCTATTTATATGTCTGAGGACCGGTTGTACAAATGCCGGTTTAACTCAAGCTTTGTTAATCCTAAGCTCAGCTATGCTTAGGCTTAACGTTTACATCTGTTGTACAATCATCAGCTTAGTTAAACCTAGTTGATAATAAAACTCACTACGGTTAGCATTAATGAAGCAATGCGTACTCCTATAATTATATATCTGAAAAAAATAATTTCTTCTAGTTCGTCAGTGTGACAGTTTGTGTCAAATTCGGACAACGGCCATGTCTTTCTCTGTTATTTTATTTACTCTCTTTGTTAAATTAGACAGAAATCTTTACAAAAATATAACCTAAATAGTAGTGACAAGCAACTTGAAGTTGATCCACTTCGAACTTCCTAACCTAAGCAACAACCTCAATAAACTTTGTAAGTGTAATTTTGATTTTTGCTTACCTGATGCCCTGATGGAAGCATAGTTCTACGAAAGTTCAGGATTCAGTTTAAAGAGTACACTTCCCTTCAAAATGTTTGTCGCTTCCCAGCTATAGTATAATGTTGTTTCTTAACAAATCGTCAAACAACTTAGGCTTGCCTATAATTTCTTCGATTATATATTGTTAAGCGTAAGTTACTAGTCAGTAGCGGTACGAGCACCGAGTGCAGCCCTGTACGTATGCCGTCAAAGCATGTGCCAAGATTCAATCTGGGGGATTTTTAGTTATCTCTAGCCGAACATCTGTTTGTTGCTGACACGGCTGACAGTCCAAAGTATCGGGTAACAGGGTGTAAATGATCGCCTGTTAGTTGATTGCCATATTATTTTAACTTCAACTGAAGGGCGATTTGAATTATATTCAAATATTTATCCTCAGATATAAAACACCAGAATTTCTCTCTCAGATGATGTATGTCTGACATAATCTGCATTAACTCATTTTCAATAGGACAAAATGCGTGAACAGTTTTTTATGTCGGATATTCTTTTATCTAGAGCTGGACTCGAGAGTTGGTCACACCTGCTATATATTAACGCATTGGAAGTCAATTTATTTGATCCCGTTGGTGGTTTGACATTGAAGATATCAATGCGGAGTTTCGTTATAACTTGAGATACTCAACAATGCATAATGGGCAATGAAAGTTATACCCTCCCCTTAACTAAGCCTCCAAACAACTCATCTGTAGGTGAGTCTCGGTTTCACCCTTCACTTTGTGTTTCGCAGTTCTCCATAAACTCAACATACAAGGATCTATGCATGCTCTTGGACTGTTAATTAATTTAGGCGTGTCACATTGGCTTGATACCTGGAATTCGTTTGCCGCTGCACTAGCAACGAGCTATTCAGAATGCAACCTTAGTAGTTGTCCAGCTGACGTTCAGTCGTTGTTAATCAGTGCTTTGTCATATTAGACCGCACGGAGTATGATGAAGACCGGTCTAGACTTTCTAACATAAAGTTTTAGAAAGTTAGAAAGCCAAATTTTAACGAATGACAATTTCCACGCTTGAAAAGATTGTTTCCTGTTATTAATTAGTTGGGACCCAGTTTTGTATAATCAAATTTAACTTCCAGAATAACCGGAAATATTTCTGAAATTTGAAACATGAATAACTCACTTTTCACTTCCCACACCGATTAGTGGGGGGAGCATGGTAATCGCGATAATATTCGATTCCGTCGGACTATCTGTCTGCCAGTGTATCTGTCTGTCGATTGGCATTTTTTTGCCTCGTAATTTCAATGAACCCTATAAGTGGGTTGCGTTGAAATTTGGGTAGCGGTATGCTGTGGGTTCTTAGTAGTAATGCTCTTATTCTGTTAATGACCAGAAAACTTTTATGGACCAGTTTAAAAGATTTATATGCTTTTCCTGAGAACAGTATAACCGTAAAGCACTTCTAATGTGATTAAGTTGTTTGCTGGAGAAGAAAATACTTGACAAATATAAAGCAGTACCGAAGAGAGCAGAAGGAAGTCTTCTATCTTGATGAGATGTAGATTAATGAAGATTAATAAAGGTTATGTAGTACCAAAAATGTGGCAAGGTAAAAATATAAGCAGTGCTCGCAAAGCTTTAATAGGACGGCTGTCAACGGGTACCTTTAGGTCCATATTGGAAGCGAAGGGAGATTCCTTAAAAAAGGTTTATTAACCTTTTAGTCGTCCCATATGTTAGGTTACCGCGAGGACATGAATTTGGATGTTTTTGAATACTATTTTGATTAAATGATTTTTGCTAATTACTCCGCCCCCGTATAACGATGTTCAAAATTATAGGAACACTACCTACTACGACCCCACAGCACATCGTTGCCCAAATTTCATCACAATCCATGCAGCGGTTGCTGAGGCTGCATGGATTGTGGCTATAAAAAGCGACAGTCAGGCAGAGACAGAGAGACAGACAGACAGACCGACGGAAATGAGTGACGTGGATTTTCGTTATGTAGACATCATAAAACGTCCAAAAAACGTATTATCTCAAAATCGAAAATTTTCGCAATCACAATACGACCCTCACCTGTCGGTGTGGGAAGTAAAAAAGGCCAAATAAGTGACAAAGCGCAAGCTTTCTTCTTCAATTTGCTATTTGAATCAAATCATTACTGTAAGTTCAAAGGTAACGTCAGGAGCTTGGATAAGCGGAATTCATTTTTATGGCGACCTTTGGACCTTACCTTTGGACCTTTTGACCTTACTTTTGGATTTTTGGACTCTCATTTTAGACAGACAGACCTTACTTTTAGATTTTTGGACTCTCATCTTAGACAGACAGACTGGAAAAAGGTGGCCTCCTCGCTGACACGCATACGTCTTTTCTTAAATTCTCAATTTCGCGCGCTATACCCTAGACCCTTAATTAGTGGGAGTAGATGAAGTAATATTATTGAATTGGCACCGTATTTCTTCTGCAATGTTCAACATCTAATCGGTACTTTAGCTACGACGCAGTATTTATATCAACATTGAATATCTCACAAATGTTTCTGTATACAGTCGGTTCTCCCGCATTAATCGATTTTACATGCAGAATTGGAGACTCTGCCGCATATGGAGAATTTGCGAACAGCAAGCAGAAGCTATTTGAAAACTTTCGGAATGCATTGGTATAATCAAGCATGTTTTGAATGAGCTTTTGTGCGAATCCATTTCGCTGTCCATCCATTTGCATTTTGATTCGGCAGTTTACGTAATCGGCGAATTGAGTTGAATCTCAATTAGCTTGATGGGGAACAAAGGTCGGTCAACTTTTTTTAAATGTAAATAGTAGCTTTGTTCTAACAAGGTTATATGGAATTGTGAACGAGATTGGGGTTACCCTGAGTGCATGCCTGAATTTATACTTTTGGAATTGTCTAGAGGTATGCGTTTATTTGTGGGTTACGTATTTTTTTTTATTGATGTCTCATTCTCTTTAAATGAATCTTATATAAACAAGAGTAGTTTAATTAGGTCCGCAAGATATGTATTTGCGGCCGACTTATGTAAGGTTTCCAGATCTGAGGAAAATTCTCTTAATCTAAATATTCCTCAATAGATTAGATATTTAGGGTGCGGTTGTGAGTGTATTTTATGCACTTGGCAAAGGCTTTAAATCTAATACAAGGTAGATTTGTTCTTTCAATTTTGTTATTTAAATAGGTTAATATTTGTTTTGAAGCTAGGTGCTCATATTGAACCACTTAAGAAGTCTCTAATTGAATCCCGGTTCATTTTAAGACCCTGCTGGTTCGACTAAGATGATTCTAAATTTCTTTTTTTTCCTAGTTATGACTCCATATTGTTTAGTGCAGAAATAACATTGCCTTTGAGGGCATGTCAAAATGGTAAAACAGAATTGCTGTATATCAGAGACTACCGAATAAACAAGACAATACTTCTAAGACACCTAAGTGGTACTAATAAAGTAGCCAAGCGTTCAAAAATATCCTTGTTTTGCGAAATATCTCTTCAGTTTACCCCCAAGGGAGTAACAAAACTTTTTTTTGATGTCTCAGATACCAGTAATATGCCCCATCACCTTAACAGAGGTAAAAAGCAGCAAGACAAAAGTGAATTGTGGCTTATTTTCTTACATATTTCGTTAGCAGTTAGAAAAATTTATTTCTCGGTATGTACCAACTTTTCTCAAATGAAAATTCGTTTCAGATAAATTTGCTTTCCTGGAAGTTTTCTACATATTTTATGACCAATCCTGTCAGAAGCACACGCGCGACTGCTGCATCTCATCCTAAGACGGTCGTTCTTCATACATCAAGAACCGATCGTTATGATCGTATATTTATTCCCAGGGTCCCAAGGCTTGGAATGGACTGCCAAGAGTAGTTATTTACATAACAAGTCCCTAAAGTGATATTTTACGTAACATAACTTTCGGGTAGCGTTAAGTACAATATTTTTTCTGCAGCCGTTTATTAGATAAAATATTAAAAAATAACAGGTACTATAAATATTACTTATGAACATTACACGTCCCAAAAATAGAACTTTCGGTATGATTTATTACTTTCGGTACGATTTGTGTAAAGTTTCACTTCCGATTTAATAAATCATACCGAAAGTTCTATTTTCGGGACGAATGCAAAAAAATGAATTTATTGTTCTTGCGGGTATTGGCCCATTCAAATCCCGCATTAAAAAACTTTCCCTAACATAACCTTTTCACAGCAGCCGTGGTACTCTAGTATTTAGGCTTTGTCTACGCGGTCTCAATTATAAAAAACAAGTTCAATTTAATAGACCATGGGTTCGATTTGAACACCTGACTGCTTGAATTGAACCATTTGCAACTCCATCTTAATTTTACTTTTTTTTTGTTGTTTACAAATATAGACATAATCTATGCCACTCAAAATATTCCTCAAAGTTGGAAAACTTGTTTTGATTTATCAATTACTTTAATTTTTTAAACGTGTACAGACAAGTTTTCATAATTTGTTTCAATAAGGTCGACTGCACCTGGTGAACCTTTGTTAAGTTGCCCAAATCTAGAGATTTTACTCGCCAAATTGAAGAAAATAATCCCTAAAACTGAAAAATTCGTTATTTGTGAGTTAGTTGAGTTACTGTTAGAATATTTAATTTAATTATGCACTAGATTCGTAGATAATCGTTAAAATTAGTAAATGAAATATAAAGCATTGTTATGAGATATATTTTTCAATCAGTATTATTTGAGTTTAAGACATAGGATTCAATACACTTCAACAAAATATAAAATTAGCTACTTTGCTAGATATACAGGGTGTCCCTGAATTCCCGTGACACGTGATCTTCTTGTAACAAAGAAAAGTTCACACGAGGATTGAGTGGTATTTTAGGAGGTTTCAAAGAATATATCATACCTAGCTTTCAAAACATTTTTTTTGAACTTCAACCCTTAAAACTCACCCCTAACTTTTGTTTTCCAAATAGCACCCTATATATTTTCCTACATAAATAAAGTCCTTATTTTATTTAAAATCTAATAGTAACTTCGATTTTATACACAAACTATTTTTTTCCTAAAATCATAAACATAAGATAAATAAAGTAAGAATTTGACGCCTAATATTCTTGTAGCACAAAAGGATAAAAAAGAGAACTAAGTGGGCCTTTAAAGGGTGTTGAATGACCTATCACACTCTGCTTTCGAAACATTTTTTTCACTTCAACCCTTAAAACTCACCCCAAATTTTAGCTCTCACTGTAAGAAAGATTATACAGAGCATCTATCTGTCTGTCTGTTTACAAAAGATAGACAAAACTACAGGTGCTCGAGAAAAAATAAATGCAGATTCGGAATCAGCATGAAAAAACTAGTCCGGGAAAGATCCGGTTTGGTCAATATCGCTTCCGCTTGTGAGATCGCCGCGCCGTATGAATTTACTCAATTAAATTCTTTCCTACTTTTTTTTTTAATAGCAACCCACAGCTTTTTCTACACAAACAAGGTCATTATTTCATTAAGTTCTTGTAGTGCCTTTGATGTCATACATAAACCAATTTTTTTTTCGTAAAGTCGTAAGTATGCGATAAATAAAATAACGATTTGATTGTGCCGTAATATTTTCGTAATAACAATTTGATTCCGAAAGCATGTATGATAGGTCATTCAGTACTCTTAGAAACCTACTTAGTTTTCTTTTTTATCCTTTTTTGTTACGAAAATATAAATCCTTATTTTATTAATCTTATGCTTATGAATTTATGGAAAAAATAGGTTTTTGTATAAAATCAAAAATACGACAAAATTATGAATGACATAAGGACTTTACTATATAATGAGTGGTATTGTATACAATACCACTCATTTTCCGTTCAAACATTTTTTTGTTACGAAAATATCACGTGTCAAAGAAATTCAGGGACACCCTGTATATGCGAACAATTTTAACATGATTATGATATCATGCATGATCTCAAGCATAGAGAATAATGCCTTTTTTATTAAAAAAATATCTTGTTCCAGTTCCAAACAAATGCCTTGGGAGGTTCCAGGTTTTAGTAATTAAGTAATTTGGGACCTCCACTCCACTCACTCCATGAATAAGCGACCATGGTTAGGCTTCTGAATTTTTTTTATGTATTATAGGTGGTGCATCAGAATATGTAGTTGATATTCCAGCGCATACTGTACCAGAAGAGTTAGGATCATAAAACTAACAAGTGCTTGCCTGCAATGACGGCTATTCGATCAGATTTCCGAAATTTTTAGTTTTAAAAGCACAATTACTTATGAATACATTATTGGTATTATCCGCTACCAATCTTTGGTTGCCTCAAGTCAACCAGTTCGCAGAAAGTCCAATGAAGCATACGGAAAGACAACTATCGCAAGAGGTCAGTCGTCACGATCCAGTTCTGGTATGAACCGATGAGATGCTAATGCTGTTGGATAACCACTGGCTTTAGAAAATGGTTCCGTAAAATTTTTTGTGACGTATTATAATTATCTTACTATGTATGCCTATACCCCGCCACAAGGCTCAGCCTTCTAGGGGTGGCATTATTTGTAGTTTTATTGCAAATGAATCGTTTCAGTAGTGTATGCCTAGTACATCAAATTTGGTTGCGTAGTCAACAATTCGTCATGCCCGTTTTATTCGGAAAATTGCGCTGATTTATCGAGAATCTATGATTCTCTTCAGTTGAACAAATAAGTGCCCAATTTTCTCCTTTTTCCTGACTGCATGACGTTAGATATGGTAAATTTTACGTCATTCTCTCGATTTACCTTTTTGCTGGCTGTTGAAACGCCTACAAAAGTACTTTCAAATAATTTTCCACTTGAATGTACATCGGAGTGCGCTAACAAAAAACATGGAAATAATGGACTTTTAAGGAGGTAATCAACATTCCAAATGAGAATTCCTTGCCCCAGGCGCCCAACCGCATACATTAGAACATTTTTATGGATAATTCAACCGTCCTCAGAGAAAATGCTGGAAATTACGGTTTAATAAGAAAGAAATACCTGAACAATGTTGTAAAGTTTCTGTGGGCCTGGTGAAAGTACAGAAGGGTTGAATTTTGTGACCGTTTCGAACGAGTAAATCTTGCTTATGGAATGAAATAAAAGTGGCTTTAATTCTGTGGATGCAAAACCAGCTAGGGAAACCAGAAAAAAAATTATTGATCTATTTTTTCAACATAGTATTATAAGCTTTCATTCAATTACTTTATAGCCCGCGAGACCGCCTAGACTTAACCCAATGGATTACAGGCTGTGAAATTATTTAAATGTGCTTAGGCATCTACTGTGGAGCAATGTGCTGCAGTTTGACCAAAAAATGCACTGTACAATTATTTGGATGATGGCAACGGATGATGATAGCACAACTTCAAAATCAACAATGTGCTGACCAACCACACTTGTTATCGAATTTCTTTTACGTCGAAACTGGATAATAAAGTTACTAGTATGATCATTTTGTATTTTACAATGGATGGATGTCTCGAAATTAATCATTATCTGAGCTATTTCTTATGCTTATGTTTGAGGTGAGATATCCGGTAAGACACATCAATTTACCATGTGTAAGGTAGGAAGCTGTTGTAACATGAACAAATTTTCCGAAGTGGCATTTGACGGTACAACTAATCTTATAAATTATTCAACTAACTGTAATTACATTGTACATTAAAAGTCCTTGAAAGATATATAAAATAATAGAAATTTAAGAAAATTATCGTTCTGTTATAAATTATTAATCCTTGGAAACGACGTTAAGTCGTTAAGGACAGTCATATCAGAAAATTGCCTTTGATGACATGAAATACTTGTCTGATAACCTCGAATATAATGTAAAATCGATTCTAGTCTGGGATGCATTTTCTCCAATCAAATCATCCTACAGGTCTTTAAAATACGAATAATAGGAGTATATACCACAGAATAGTGAACAGCTTTATGAAAAAAGGTGAATGTGCTAGTACAAATATAAGGACATATTATATTTGAAGACTGAGAAGCTTATTGAGCGATTCAAAATTTCACCTTTTTTAAATCAAGTATTATAGAGCAACGCCTATATTAAGTATAAACTCAGATATCAATACTCTATTTTTCTCTCCAGTATCTCATTATTCAGATGCAAACCACAGTGTAAACTGCATCGCGATCAGGTACAATGTGCCTGGTATGTAGAGCAACTAAGTGCCCTCATATAAAACTGACAAGCTTTTTTCATGCGAATTTAACCAAAATATGGAAGTTATATGACAATGAACACTTGACACTTCATTTTTGAATCTCTAAAAATAATATTTTGACTACCTATATGAATGACTGCTAATTCTAGATGCTTGCAAAATACGTATTCACATGCTTTGGAAGTTCTTTTCCAAAAATTCCCCGTTCTGCGAAATTTTTTCAGTCTCTGTAGTGGAAATTGATCAAAGACTACAAAAACAACGATTTTGAAGGATATTAAAAACTGTATTTTCACTCTTTTGAAGATGAAAATACGAGACAGCTTCTCAGAAACAATTATAATAGCTAAAGAACTTCAACAAGATGGTTAAAAAACGAGCCCAACATGAAGTTGTCGTCTTTAAATAACGTTGAAAACTTCCTTATTCAGACTGACCGCTATGTCCATGTAGTTGAATTCTGACAAAATTTATAATCTTTTTCTATTGTGTATGTACATTCAATATGTCCACAGTCCACATCCTACTTTGAAGTTAAAAATAAATTCGGTGCAACAAGTAATGACGTTGCCATAAATCTTATTTTATTTTAGACACCAAAAATTAACAATTATATGCTGTCTTGAATTAGTACGTTCCGAAGGGTACTCAATTTTACTGATAATTAATTTCTTTCCTTCTTTTACGTCTTGTTTTATTTTATTTAGAAAGGAAACGGCAAATAATTTCTATAACTTGTATCCTATTTATCTGTTTCATAAAACGTAACTACAACCGGCATCAGCAGATTTTCTTGCCCACCTTAAAGACATTGCTGCATCGCGTCCTTGTTTTACTTAGTATTATAGAGCAACGCCTATATTAAGTATAAACTCAGATATCAATACTCTATTTTTCTCTCCAGTATCTCATTATTCAGATGCAAACCACAGTGTAAACTGCATCGCGATCAGGTACAATGTGCCTGGTATGTAGAGCAACTAAGTGCCCTCATATAAAACTGACAAGCTTTTTTCATGCGAATTTAACCAAAATATGGAAGTTATATGACAATGAACACTTGACACTTCATTTTTGAATCTCTAAAAATAATATTTTGACTACCTATATGAATGACTGCTAATTCTAGATGCTTGCAAAATACGTATTCACATGCTTTGGAAGTTCTTTTCCAAAAATTCCCCGTTCTGCGAAATTTTTTCAGTCTCTGTAGTGGAAATTGATCAAAGACTACAAAAACAACGATTTTGAAGGATATTAAAAACTGTATTTTCACTCTTTTGAAGATGAAAATACGAGACAGCTTCTCAGAAACAATTATAATAGCTAAAGAACTTCAACAAGATGGTTAAAAAACGAGCCCAACATGAAGTTGTCGTCTTTAAATAACGTTGAAAACTTCCTTATTCAGACTGACCGCTATGTCCATGTAGTTGAATTCTGACAAAATTTATAATCTTTTTCTATTGTGTATGTACATTCAATATGTCCACAGTCCACATCCTACTTTGAAGTTAAAAATAAATTCGGTGCAACAAGTAATGACGTTGCCATAAATCTTATTTTATTTTAGACATCAAAAATTAACAATTATATGCTGTCTTGAATTAGTACGTTCCGAAGGGTACTCAATTTTACTGATAATTAATTTCTTTCCTTCTTTTACGTCTTGTTTTATTTTATTTAGAAAGGAAACGGCAAATAATTTCTATAATTTGTATCCTATTTATCTGTTTCATAAAACGTAACTACAACCGGCATCAGCAGATTTTCTTGCCCACCTGAAAGACATTGCTGCATCGCGTCCTTGTTTTACTTATTTTATCTGTCCCTTTTTGACTCCACATAATAATGACGATCGCTACCTGTGAGAATATCCCACTCCAGTTAGTTCATGCCGCGCTAATCAATTTACGATGTATGCTTTTATTTTGTACGTAAACATCAAATTTTTTTCCGAATGTCTTCTTCTTCTCAAAGGTGTGGTATGCCACCTTTAATGTTTGAAGGGTTGTAGTGATCGTGTATCGGTAATCGTTGCAGACAGTATATAATGTCCTTGTTTTACCTATTTTCTCTATCCCTTGTAGACTCGACATGATAATAGCGATCACTATTGTGAGAGCATTTCGCTCCCCTTACCTCATGCCGCGCAAATTACAATGACCACACAGTACTTATATTTACGCAGTAAGTATGCTTTTATTTTGTATGTAAATTTTATACAATTTTTTTTCAAAATGTCTTCTTTTGCTTCCCACACCGATAGAGGGGTATTGAGATCGCTAAATTTTTCGATTTTGAGATAATATACTTTTTGGGCGTTTTATGATGCCTACATAACGAAAATCCACGTCACTCATTTCCGTCGGTCTGTCTGTCGGTCTATCTGTCGGTCTGTCTGTCTCTCTGTTGGCGTTTTTCTAGCCTCCTAATTTGGGTAGTGATATGGTGTAGGATCGTAGTAGGTAATGTTTGAAAATCGGTGCATGGGCGGCGGAGTAATTAGCGAAAAACGAAATATGCCTCAAACCTCGTTTTTAGGCATTTTAGGGGTTCCTGATCATCTTTTTGGGGGGCGAAATTGGGGTGGTTCGGGGGTGAGGGGTGGTAAATCTGAAAAATGTGTTGTACTCATAATAGACTGTCTACTGACCTGAGAAAGACCTAGCGGCATAGTACACTTTTATTTTATGTCCATCCGAACATTGCCTTGCCGATTACAGAAACCAAGGGACTTGTACTTTCTGATGCATACAAAATACATACGAGTATTACTTTGGATCGTTCTGTATTGTGTACGTGGAAACTTCTGAATTGACTCTAATGACATTTTGACACAGATTTATTACCGCGACGAGTATGGAAAGCGTGTATGGTTTTTAGAAATCATTTCAGTGGCGACGCGGCAATAATAAAAAAAATAAATATAAAAACACCCCAGACTTAGTTTTAGACGTTTTAGGGGTTCCTGATCATTTTAATTTTTTATTTTTTTTTTTGAGGTGAAATTGGGGTGGTTCGGGGGTGGGGGCTTGTAAACTCATAAATTTGTTGTATTCATGATAGATTGTCCATTGACCTGTGAAAGAAGCACCTAGTAGAATGAAACACCCTTTTTGCGGTCGGGCGAGCGATGATTTGGTTGCAGGGGCTATAGTTTCATGTTGTGGGAAAATAATAAAACTGGTTTCATCGGAATATGTGGGAAGTACCGAGTCAATCAGCTTGACTACATTTTTTCTATTGAGACTGAGAAGGGTTGTACTGATCCATGAGGTTTGTTAGCTTCTCAGCCACTTCCATATCGTATCGTAAAAAAATTAGGGTTATATAGCTGTCGCTTATTGAATCTGAAAGGTACAAATCCCTGCAATTCACAGCTAATAAAAAACGTGAAATTCAGTTGGAGCTGGTATCGGGAAAGAGAAATAAAGTGAGTAATGTTCGCACACGGGCGCTGAACTAACTCCGTAAATCTTGGTGTTTTATTTCGCCTCTTTAAAGGTCTCCGCTTTAACTGCCTAGCGATTTATTTTTCTTTTATGTCTTTTGTCAGTTTCGTAAATTGTCACAATCTCATCTTTTGCTACAAAAAGAGTACGTCTCTATACCGGTTGCGGAAATCGTAAATCAGCTATCCGGGCTTTCAATAACAAAAATGGATTGGATGCCTCCCAAGTATTTTCAGTTACATTTTTCTGGCTCCTCAAAGCACCCTGTTGGGAAAATAAAAGCATAAGGAAACTACACTGGATTAAAGTGACTTTATCTTATGATTATAATGAATTGTGTGAAAAAAACGTCAAATAATGTATTACAACTAGCTTATGGCAAAATTGGCCTGATAGAATGTATAGACTGGATGCTTGATCTAAAAAAAGTTTCCAATAACGATTTCTGAGGACTCAACTATCTAGAAAAAGACCTACTCACAATGTTTGGGTCAGAATGCAAGAGTTCTTTTGCACAAGTTTAAATACAGGGTATTTTAAGGGTTGGGACTTTCCTCTACAGAAGCAACTGCCTTTGAAATGACAAAGCTAATATACAGTAAAGCAGCAGCGGAAGAATTAAAAAAATGGTTAGAAAATACTATTCGTTCCTTTCGAAGTTTTAAGTGCGATCCTGTCACATGAGCTTATCAGGTTTATTCACGTTATTCGAGATGGAGCAATATGGTTAAAGTATTTGATAAAAAAAGAAAACAATAACTTCGGATGGATAGAGACCCATAAAGGCTACGTTTTAAAAATATTTTCATGTTATACAGGATGTACCAAAAACACGAAATGTATCAAAGTTTTTTTTAAAATGGAACACCCCATATATTGTTGCATATTCAGATTCCTTGGTAAATTCTAGTGTGACTTTATGTATCATATATGGGACTTAAAGGGAACCGTTTAGGTGCAAATCACCATTTTTGGTATAAGTAGATATCAGGAAAAAATTGAATATCGCAGAGATTATAAAATTTGGAAGGCTGTGACTTTGCCGTATTACTAAGCATAAAATGCGTCAGCTTTGATGAGACTGTCAAATTTAAATTACGTTTATGCTTGGAGAAATCGGTCAATTAATTAAGGAAACTACGATCAGCGGTAACTTGATTTTTTCAAATGGCAATGCCTATCTTTTATACGGTTAAACGCAGAATTTTATAACCAAATACCAAATACCAACTCCCAAACAGCTGGATGTTACGTCTTTCAAGCTCTCGTCGCTACTCCTCTGTATAATATTTGCTCCGATCAAAAGGAGAGCTAAAACCTTACAAACAAATAGGTGAAGCTAATAAAAGCATGTTAAAAAAACGAAAAAGATAAGCACCATCACTAAAAAATTTTTGGCAGCTGCACCTTAAATGTATTTTTGACTAACTTCCTCGGAATTCTTAGGACCGATGATTTACAGGTGATAACAGGGATTCTCCAGATGATTTTTGCATACTCAAGCTTAGTGCTAAGGATTCCTTGATGACGAATTATTTTTATTTGAGTTACGAGTTATAAATCTTAAAACATGACCTTAAAAATAGTTTGATAAGAATTTGAAATTTCGACACCTCTCAAAATAAGCATTATCTTCTTTAGAATAATTGTAATGTTTTTGTCTATACAAATGCATTTTTCACTATCGTTGTAGATTACCTGGTAATGTTTATCGGAAGAAATCTATTAAGTGTCCCCAATTCGAGCTAAATATAACATCCGTAGAGTATCATCTGCAGATGCTAGATGTATTTTCTGTTTTTGAAGTTCGTGGTCGGGGACCTCAAGAGCTCTTTGCGATAGTTTATTTTTAGAGCAAATCATTTTTCCAGGTGTGTGGAATTTCACAGCGAAGGAATATTTATGTTACTTTAAGTGATATTAGGAATAGTTTGAATATTGTTGGGTTTATTTAAGTTTGTCATAATGAAAATGGAACGCAATACAAGGGCAGGGCACAGCCTATGCAAATAGTATGATTATTGATACGATTGATTGATGTAATAAATAATACAATTTGATCCAATAATAATACGATTAATACATATGAACAGATACTTAAAATATAGATTGTCAAATATCTAGTTATAAGATAGCTTTTTCTGTAATTTCAACTACCAAAAATTTATTCTGTGTTAGGATGGACTAGACAATAATTTTGCGCCGACGACGTGAGCCATCAATTGAATTAAATTTCGCGCATAATATTCCATTTTCGTCAATTTACAATTCCTATACAACAAAATATATTCAGTTACCGCGCATTGATACATGTTTGCATGTTATTAAAGAAAGTACTCAACTAAAATATGTCAGCCTAACGGTACTTTATATTTATATACAGTGATTATGGATGTATGATTGCCAATCATTAATATTACGAACAATAAAAGCTATTCAAAACATGAATGTTTGCAATGACTGATCCATCGCATGCCGAGTATGAGATGCAGGCAAACAAATTATATACACTACCTTTTTACCTAATCTATCATCTTGTTCCTGAATCTTAGATCTCTGTTATTAAACGGTTGGGAGAGTCACTAGAAGCTGTTTCATTTCCTGATGGTACCTGCGTCTGATTTGCGTAAACGCCGAACTTTCATCCACGATTGCACAAGACATCCTCAAGGTAGGCAGTATGACAGCTGAGACTATCCTTAGCCCTTACCTACAGTGGCGTGCCGAAAGGGCCCCCAGGGCCCCGGGCAACCGGGGGGCCCCCACTCAGTCTCGACCTCGACTATCTCGAGCAAGCTGTGCACATAGTAATAACTATAATATATACACTTAATTTATGGCGATGGATTCATAAGTTCCCAAAATCGAATCAAATATATTTTGCCTTTTCAGGACTTATTTTATGACAAAACTTAACACGACAGTGTAGTCGAACGTAGAATCCAAAACGGCAAGAATAAGTGCAACGTTACACTGACATGACGCGTATCTGTGCCAACCAACGAATTCAAATAGGTTATAGAAAAATGCTCTAACAGGCATGTGTGTGTTCCCAAGACTCCGTTGTTATTATTTACTGGGTTTACAAACATGATGTAATTTTTCACAGAAATCCGCAGTATTTAAATCTTGTGGAACGGTTTAAAATAGTCTTTTAACTTTTGCACTGTTAAAATCCAAAATTTACTCAAAACTATAACAATAAACCCAAAACGATTATCCAAAACAACGTTGTTATTTATATTATTCCACTATTCATGCCATTGGTTTTAAAGTTCTCTACCTGCTGTCTCAAAGCGGGTATAGAAACAAAGGGTATACGGATTTATCAGCGGTCAGCATGCTATAAATACCACCATCAAGCTGCCGCTGAATCACTACTTTGGATTGTTTACTTTTTCTAACCTATTCGAATTCGTTGGTATCGACAAATTATTTCAGGGAATCCCAGATCGATTGCCTTGGCGCTCACGTTTTCGCTCAAGCAGAACGATCATTTTCAAAACTAAAACTAATAAAGAGTTTTGCAAGATCGACAATGGGTGAATCGCGCCTAAGTTCTTTGGCATTAATTTCTATAGAAAATGAACGGGCAGAAGGTATAGACTTAGACCAAATAGTTGATACATTTGTTGCTTTACATACAAAAAAATTGTTTTTTTTGTTTACATGAAATGCAAGTCAAATCATAATAATACAATTTTTAGTGTTAAAGTGTTTTATTTGTTTATTTTTGATTTTGTTATAGTTTTGTTTTGTGTTTTAGTAATGTTTGTTAAATAAAGTCGCACATTTTGTACTTTTCTAAACTTAAAACTCATAGTGGCCATATAATATAGATGGAGTTTGTTACATTAATGTAATTAATTAATATTATTGTACCTAAGGTCTATGAATTCTTATTCTTCAAAAACTCGAAAGAAAAAATAAAAATATAAAGTTGAGGTCACACCATCTATGAACCGATTTGAAGTATTATTTTTATATAGAGGGGGTTCCGTGAAAAAAATTGCGGGAGGGCCCCCGAAGACCTTGGCACGCTACTGCTTACCTAACTTGTATATACAGGGTGTTCAGTTAAAAACTCCCCACCACAGATTAAACGGAAGAATGCCGAGATTTGTCAAGGTGGGTAAAGCTTTAACCATAAACTACTTAATCCCCTTGTACCCTCTGCCACCCACGGTCACCTCCTTAAAAATTTTAAATGACGAGCGGTATCGAGTAATAGCTTGTTTCAAAGGTATGTCGGAGTCCTTCATTTTGACGTTTGATTTCGATTAATCGGTCGACTTGTTCAGATGGGAAACAAAAACACACGAAAATATCACTTTTTATTGCAATATGTGCTCACAATATTGCCCGTTATTAGCCATAGGCGACTGTTGGACGGTTGAAAAAATAGTGGAAATGATTCCAATTTATGGTGCTCAAAATGAATGTACTCGGCAACTGTCGATGAATGCACATTTTATATAAATGGATTTTTTAATAAGCATAACTGCAGGTATTGGACCAATGAATATCTCCATGCTTTTGTAGAAGGGCCATCATCATCATCACAGTCACAATGTCTTAACAGACATGTTGTGAACTCGTAAAATGTACTCATCTTACGAGCTTTTCTTGGGATATCTTTAAGATCTTTAATGCAGTAGTTTCCCATTTGCCTTCTGCATCCTCATGCCGTTGGCCAGATGGTATCTACTGGTTCATCCACCTTCAGGGGCAATTTCTCACCCTAAGGACAAGAAGGTGTCCTGACTCTTCTCAACTCGTCCACCCAAAGCTGTTGGTTGAAAAGAGGTTACTGCTTATACCGACAGGAGTTCGGTTCCCTTCTTTTTTTTATGGTCGGCCTCCCGCAAAGGCTGAAAGCCTATTGCGCTGTAGAAGCGCTGCGAGAGGATAAGTATCGGTTCACGTTAGATTTGAAGCGCCGCAGGTTGTAGCCGTCGGGAAACAAATTCCCCGGCGGCTGATTCCACAGCGTCGAAGTTCTCCAAAAGAAGGAATGCTGGAGGAGACTGGTTCGGGGAGTAAGGACCTCGACCTGGTAAGGATGAGCTCTTCGAGCTTCTTTAATGTTCCTGGTTCGGACGGCCTGTGGTGTTATTATCTGAGAGAGCTCACTCGAACATCTTCTGTGATAGAATCTGTCCGATGTTCCAGGCTGTGGAGGTCCTGTGTGAGGTTAGGCGTATCGATTAGTCTAATCTCTCTTTTCTGGATAGTGTCCAGAAGCTTCAGAGAGTGCTTCGGAGCGCATCCCCACACATGACAGCAATACTCCAGCGATGGTCGGATCTGTGCCTTGTAGAGCAGCAGTTGCTCTGGTGTATACAACTTCCTACAGCGGAACAAAACTCCAAGCTTCTGGGATGCCGTTTTAGCAATACTGACGACGTGGTCGTGCCAGGACATGTTATTGTTGATGTTGATTCCCAAAAGCTTGACGGAAGGTGATTCGACTATGGGGTGACCCTCCATTACCTGGGTTGGTAAGCCATCGTGAGACTTCAGTCGCCTTTTACGACACGCAGGATATACGATGGGAGATATTCTAACCCGCCCCCACACGGGAGGTAGAAGGGCCAGTACCCCCAAAAAATGTATGTATGTAATGTAAACAAAGTGATTGTGCCATAGTTTATTGATGGAAATTTAAATGGAGAAATTTATTTCGATATGTTGAGATATATCTCAATCCGCTTATCACTGAAACCATTAAAAATCAAATTGAAGAGAATGGAAACCTTATTTTTGATAGGGCTGAAATCTATATCCAGCAAGACGGCGCGACTCCTTGTTGTGTTCTTCCAGTTAGGCAATGGCTAGACGGCGCGTTTCTAGATAAGTTGAGAGGGTCTATAGAATGGCCTGCTAGATCTCCTGATTTGACGCCATTACATTTTTCTACGGGGCCTTTGAAAATCTATTGTGCTTAGTCACCAACCTGAAAGTTTGGATGACCTCCATCAGCGCACCATATCCCACATTGTTTTTTTAAATTTTTGAGGGAATGCCCCTGGGGGGCAGAGGGTACAAGGGAATGAGGTCGTTTTTGGTTAAAACGATGTCCCCCTTGACAAGTCTTTTGACGTGACTCGGCGTTTTACTTCCCACACCGATATGTGAGGGGAGTATTGTGATCGCGAAAATTTTCGATTTTGAGATAATATACTTTTTGGGTATTTTATAATGTTCCTGATCATTTTCCACTTTTTTTTGGGTGAGGGTGAAATTGGGGTGGTTGGGGGGTGGGGGTTGTAAACCTGAAAAATTTGTTGTAATCATAATAGGCTGTCCATTGACCTGAGAGAAAAAGACCTAGCGGTATAATACACTTTTTTAGATCCATCCGAATATTGCCTTGTCTATTACAAGAACCAAGGGACTCAGAAAATTTTCCGATGTATACATACGAGTATTGCTTTATTAGATCGTTCTGTATTTTATAATGTGGAAACTACTGAATTGATGTTAATCAAATTTCGGCAAAGTATTACTACTTTGACGAGGATGGAAGGTGCGTATCATTTTTAGAAAGCGTCTCAGTGGCGGCGCAGCAATATTAAAAAAACTAAAAATATGAAAACAGCTCAAACTCTGTTTTTATGCGTTTTAGGCGTTCCTGATCATTTTCTACTTTTTTTGGGTGGGGGTGAAATTGGGGTAGTTGAGGGGTAGGAGAGTTGTGAAACTTAATTTCTTTTGTAAAGCTCAAAAATTTGTTATAATCATGATAGATTGTCCATTGACCTGTCAAAGAAGTACACAGTAGAGTAACACACTTTTTTGCGTTCGGGAGAGCGATAGTTTGATTGCAAGGGGATCTAGACTATAGCTTCATGCTATGGGGAATATAATAACACTGGTATCAACGGAGTGTGTGGAAAGTACTGAGGCAGTCAACTTGACTACATTTTTTCCTTTTAATCAGTGGTTTTTGTGTTTGCCCAAAGCTGAAGAGAGCCTCTAAATGTCCCTTCTTACCTTACATCCATAATGTGAAAAAATATCAAGAAATCTTATAAAACATAACATCTCCACTAGATTTTCAATCATGTCCGAATTGCTTCAGTATTGCAGATCCATTCAAGTCCTTAGCAAGCGTGTACTAAATACCCTCACAGAGGCGGAAAATACAGAGCAGACATCCAAATAAGAAAACAAAAATTAGAGGGTGGATAGAGTAAAATGTCCAATTTAAGGGCCCAGAGATGTTATTGCCACGTATTGCTGTTACTACATAAATTACGTACATTTCAAGATAATTGTGGTAAGAGAAGATTAAACAATATTCTGGTATCAAACCATTAATAGCACTGCAAATTCATTGAAATATGTTGGTCTCTTTATTTTAATTATATTTCACTTATTAATTAAACTTAACTGTTATGGTTTCCCCTTTAACTGAAAAGTCTGTCAGTTTTTAAGAAAATAAATATGGCAAAAAGTGAGGTAATAGTAGTTAGTTATTTTTAGCTCTCACTGTGAGTGTAAAGAGCTTATGCAGAGCCCCTGTCTGTCCGTCCGTCCGTTCGTCCCTATACAAAAAGATAGCCAAAACTACAGGCGCTAGAGAAAAACTAAATACAGATTTGGAATCAGCATGACAAAACTAGTCCGGGAAAAAATCCGGTTTTATCAATATCGGTTCCGGTTAAAAAAAACCTCTAAATTTTCATACCAACAAATTCCACAGTGAGAGCGCCGTTTGAGTTTACTCAAGTAAATTCCTTCCTACTTTTTTGTAGTAAATTTCAAGATAAATTCACAGTATAGTAAACAACCAGCACAATAACTCAAGTTGGCGGAAATTACACGCGCATCCCCACTTTTGGATGATTTTTTGTAGGGATGGTAGCGGTACTTCGATACTTGTACTTCTGCACTAATATTGACTATTTTTATCTTAGATACTTTTTGAGCGATTCCAGGCTGGTATCGATACTTTTGTAGGTGTATCGGTATATAATTATTGAGGGGTGTAATCAATTGCACAAAATTCTCTGTACGAACCAAACGACGCGCCTATGAGGCTAAAAAATATCGAGTTGGTACCGATATCGATATTTTCATTTTCGCATATCTACCCAAACTTCACAGCTATAAAATCATCCATAAACCCTCCCAAGGTCAAATTTTTTGGGAACCATTTTTATATAGGACATCCTCAGAGATATTATGCTGGTTGTTTATTATGCTGTGATAAATCAAGGTCTTTCAGAAAGCTTTGACAGAAACACAACCTGAAATGGGGTGTTCTCATTAATCAGAGCCTTTGCCAAAATGTGCATGTTTGTAAAATCAGCCCTAATATCATTACGCTGCGTTTTTGAAAATGATTATTAAACTTTTTTATGATGTTTGTTGCCCTCCAGTTGCGGTACTTGGAATCCAATGTATAGTCACAGTAGCCGTTTGTAGTAAACTGTCCACAGTAAAGTTCCTCTTCCGATCCTTTTATGATCCATTTTCCTAGAATACTTGTCTGCTGAGAGGAAGACGTATCGACCTTCCATAACGGAAGGACGTTAAGGCGAAGAGTTTTATCTGTAATCATTTCTTGATCTCCACTTTAACGGCTAGTGGGTTATAAACGGAATCTCACTCTAGAGATAAAACATAAGTGCTCCTTATCGAATGGATTTATTATGTTTTAATGGCATCATAACGCCAAAGCAGTGCACGTGATCTCGTGATCAGAAGTACACTGGAGGGAACTTTTGATTACCGCAAATCTTTATCTAGTACTAATCTGAGGAACTTCCGTTATGAACATTTTCTCCATTTCAGTAATGACAAATATACGAAGTGCAGTCAGCTTGACAGCAAATTTCCAGTCAGGGGGGAAGGATATATTTCCAGAGAGCAGAGTTTTAGCTGCATGCATTAATTTACTGATGTTTTCGATTGAAGTAAACAACTTTAATTTGATCATTAGATAAAACGTTTAGGTAGTTTTTCATTTAAACTGAAGCTTATCCAACCATACAAGTCACAGTCCACTGTTGAGTTTAAAACGCAATCGTAATTCAGTTATGGGTAGATTTCTTTATTTTTCTCATGTATCTGTAGCCCTTATGACGATATATAGAAATCTAATCCCACACACCTGCTCCATAACTATTTAGTATGAGAAAGGTAGATCATAAGTCTGTTTCAGGTATTATTAGATAGATAGACAAAGAGTATTGATCTAGTAAAATCTACAAGCTAAGGCATTGGATACGTTACATTTAAAAAGGTACAGGTCACATAACATAGAGTTAAAAAGACAAAATTACGTACCTACGTTTAAATAGTAACTCAAGGAGAATAGATAAAAACAAAACAATAGCCTAAAATAGCTAACGCATTATGGATTGTATTAAAACAAGACATCACATGGATACAGAAGATTTATCAGAAGCATTATCGTAAACTACAAACTCATTTAAGTCATAGAAGCCACGGTCTAGCATAAGTTGCTTCTTAGTACCAAGTTGAAAAGATAAATACCTGCTATCACAGGAGATTTGGAGTGAAGCGTGTGTTATAGATCTGAAGATGTTTATGATTGTGATAATTATTTTTGTGCTCAAAAATGTAAGTAAAGATCTTACACGGGTATATGTACGTCACTTTATTTCATAAATACAGGGTGAGTTTTTAGTACCGGCTCGGTCGATAACTCCACTACTGTAGAAGATAGCGGAAAAAATTGTATATAAAAATTGTAGCCACGGATATGCTCCTTACTCAGAAAATATTTTGATTTATACAGGGTGATCCATAACTACGTGGTGATGCAAACATGCATTTTTTTAAATGAGACACCCTATATATTATTCCATATTCAAATTCTACTGATGATTTCCGTTCTTCCAATATAGAGTATTGTTACATTATACAGGGTGTTTCAAAAGTTATGACCATTTTTGTATCCAAATCACGGTCAAATGAACGTACTGTATATCAAAAAGTAATTGCCAAAAATTATTTTTTTTACATGAGAAGATTAGAAATATCCTCTAGTTTTAAAATTCGTTATAAAAAAATCCCGCGACGCATATTCGTATACAGGGTGATGTAGAAAGCAAAATCTAGATTTTCTCTCTTTTTTTAAATATAACCCCCAATATTTTATTATACCAAAGGATTGCTTTTAATATGCTCTCTCATTTTGTATAGCACTTACTATGGCTGCATTCATTAGTTTCTGAGATATTTCGATTTTTCTACAAATTTTAAATATACCTTCTATTTCTTTAATAGAATTTATTTATTTTGAGTAAATACTACCAAATTTTGTTTTTGCTTAACAAACAACTAAAATATAAGGCGATAATAATACTTGATCAAGTCAAAACACTGAACTAACGAGATAATATAGGTCAAGTGTGCTGAGGAAACAATTTTATAGACGTCATGCATAATTATCAAGCAGATGTATCAGGTAGGCTATGAAATATGAAACGACACAGTCCAAATAAAACAATTTTTCAATCTTTCAAACGCATTAGTTTTAGAGTTCCTCCATTCTGGATATTGCTATTCATAGTTGATATATTCTAAAGGCAAGTAGTCAATTTCTCAAAGATTCTCCTAAATACCCTCAATGGAAAAATTAATTTTCAAAGCTAGTTTTTCACACAGTACGGAATTATTGAGTAGGTTATGAAAACTGCCAATTTTTCAAAGCCTACCTGATAAAACTACTTGATATTTATGCATGACGCCTAAAATTGTTTCCTCAGCATACTTGACTTTATTATCTCGATGATTTAGGGTTTTGACTTCATCAAATACTATCAAGACGTTATAATTTAGTTGTTCGTTAAATAAAAAACAAATCAGATAGTACTTTCTCAAAATAAATAAATTTCAGTACACAAATAGAGGCTATATTTTAAATTTACCGAAAAATCGAAATATCTCGGAAACTGATGGACGTAGGTACAACAAGTGCTATACAAAGATGAAAGAGCATATTAAAAGCAATTCTTTAAGATAATAAAATATTGGGAGTTACATTTGAAAAAAAAGAGAAAATTTAGATTTTGCATTCTACATCACCCTGTATACGAATATGCGTCTCGGGCTTTTTTTATAGCCGATTTTAAAACTAGAGGATATTTTTAATCTTCTCATGTGAAAAAAATAATTTTTGATTCATTACTTTTTGATATACGGTACGTTCATTTGTCCGCGATTTGCGTATGAAAATGGTCATAACTTTTGAAACACCCTGTATAATGTAACAAAGCCCTACATTGGAAGAACGGAAATCTAGTAGAATCTGAATATGGAATAATATATAGGGTGTCTCATTTAAAAAAATGCATGTTTGCATCACCACGTAGTTACGGATCACCCTGTATAAATCTAATTATTTTCTGAGCAAGGAGCATATACGTGGCTACAACTTTTATGTACAACTTTTTTCGCTATCTTCTACAGTAGCGGAGTTATCGACCGAGCCGATACTAAAAACTCACCCTGTATATCTCGACAAGATGAACTACACTTTTTCAGTTGTTAATCTGAAAGCGTCAGTTGTAATTCAGAGAAATCAAATGAAAGTCAAAACGTATTATTCTGATTCACATATGACGCATTCTGATTTTCAATTGACTGTTGTGATTTACATTTGATACGTTCTGATTTTCATCTGATTATTCTGATTTACATATGATTCTATCTGATTTACAACTGGAAAAGGTGTAGACTATAATATCGTGCGGATGATTCTCTTCTGTATCATTGTATAATATTGTTGTTTGTTCTGGAAGTCTGATTGAAGTAGGATTTTATCAAGTCTTTTGATTGCAGTGTTAGGTGCCGCACATTTGCGTCTTACATCACTCGCTCATAAAACAAAGGTATTTGGAAAAAGGCAAAATAATGCCAAATAATTTTTTTTTCAAACATTTTGTACATACAATGATAAAGGCTACAGAGCCGAAACGCCAGTAGGATAGTTTTTTGAAATTTCTTAGTGAAAGCTATAGTGAAGTGTTGTTTATTATTTTATGAATAGCTTGAAAATTGATATTGGGAATGAATGGAAATTTAGACATTCATTTGTAATTATTATGTTATCTAAAGTTCTAAAATAAAAACTAAACATAGAGAATGTTAAAGTACGTGTGTTTGCAAGATCCCATATAATAAAAAAATAAATAAATCTGAAGTAATTTGGGTCTACAGAATCGCAAAGCCATTATTTAAGAAACTACCATCAAATATTTTATGGTCTCCAACGATGATGAGTCAGTTCGGAGCTTGTTTTAGGTTTAGGTTTATATACGTTTACTTAGCATACACAACATATTTATAGAATTCTACAATAAATTATTAAGAATTATAAATATAAGCACAACACATGAACATTGCTGGTCTAATAGTTGTAAAATTATTGAGATATTTATTGGGTTCTGCAATAAGTTGAGAATAATAAAAAATATAAATATAAGCAAAACAGATTAACGCCACTACGTAGACCTATAATTATAAAATAATTAAGATATCACAGGTTTCATATATGCATAGCATCAGCATTTTTTGACCGCCGTAGGTGGCGCCCTCTATTTATGATAGCAAAACTGTGATTTAATTTGAATTTCTCGCCTTAAAACAACCTCCTATACATAATTTTAGGTCATAGTGCATTTTGCTGCTGAATAACTGAGAAAAAATGAAAATAAAAGTATAACTTTCACGCTCCGTATCTTGAAAATTCAGAATTTTAATGCTTCATGTTCCTATCTTAATGTTCATAAAAATGTGAGGTCTATCACTTGTCAACCGTTGTATCCAACCACCCTGTATATTTAGTATCGCTGAACAGTACTCAAAGTGAGGCTTGATGATAGTATTGTAAACCATACGTTCAGCAAATGACAAATTTTTACTTATTCTGTAAGCAATACGAGGTTTTTTGATACCTCTTTACATGTTTGGAAAATTTCAAATGCTCATCTACAACAACTCCCAAATACTTAATTTCAGAAACCTGGTACTAGCTTTCACTATTTAGTTGGGCAGCAATATCAGTACTTAGACTTTTCCTATTAGAAATAACATATTACACTCATAGTATTCACCACTAGTCTGTTATTAAAGAACGAATGGTTTCTAAGTAAAAGCCACCCTCGGATACTCAAACATATTTTGCAGTCCTACGTTATCTAACACCACACGTGGCCATTATAATTTATCATCTGTGAATCCGTACATCTCGTTTATAATTAGAATTAGTAAAATTGCTATATTTTATCCAACGCGACTTTGGTAGAGTCGAGCGTTTGCGTGGGGCATCTTTTAATGAATCAATTTCTTTTCAGCCTTATTTTTTCTTTCCCATTTGGAATAGGAAATGCTCGAAACACTCAAAATTGTAACAAATACGATACCCTGTATTGCAGAAATTGGATTGAAATTTAAGATTTATTTATAGTATCATCAATTAAGCGTTCTAGCATCTGACTGCAGGATAGGCAGTAGGCTGTTCTCTGCACTTGTGTCATGTTCATGTACCACAAATGGTTACTTAGCACTCTACTTCTGGCAATGAAGACATATGATACATACATATGTCATTTAGGGTTGATAGGTTTTCAGTTGATAGGAGACAGGGAATGATATAAATTGTTTATGTGGCATACGTATATATTACGGTTCTGTTAGTTTACAATAATTTTGTAAAGGCAGTGTTATATTGAAAGTTGTCGAAGACGAAGACATTTTAACGCAGATACAGGAGGCTATAATCAAAACAGCATCATCTACCTGCTGTGTTTTTAGTAAACGTTTTACTGTAAGATACATATTTCCCGTTTCCCGTAAATTTTTCAGTAAACGCCTTTACAATTCACAATTTTTATATGAAGGGTGTTCATTTGCGCAAACTTCCCATCACGGATTTATCGAAAACCACTGAGTAAAAAAAATGCCGAGACACATCGAAACATTTGCCAAGGGAGACAAGTTTTTAAGCAAAAATAACTTCACCTCCTTGTACCCTCCGCTCCCAGGGTTATACCCTTCAAAATTTTAAATGGCAAGGAGTATCGAGTATGATTTATTTAAATTGGTCGATTCGTTTCGTTCATAGAAAAATCTTTATTTATCTTAATTTATTGTTGAAATAGAAAACGAAGACACACGAAAATATCGCTTTTTATTACAATAAAGGCCCGATTTTATCAACACGGGCATTTTAACAAAGATTTTGACCAATCAGAGCAGCCCATTCAAGAACTTGCATCCGTCAAAGTTCTCTGAAAATTATTGATTTCTCTTAAAATTTACTGCAAAAAGGTGAAAAAAGACATGCTTTATATATAATCGACCATTGTGAACTCTCTAGTATCTTGTCAACTCTAATTTTCTATCTTAAATGGGTGAAAACTTTCCTGTTTAACAAAGAGTTTAGCAATTGCTAATCTCAGCCAATCACATTCCACAAAACCGATACATTTGATCACTGGATCAAATGTACTGTCAATTTAATGATAATGATGACAAGAAATTCAAATTACTGCATTATTTTGATAAAACAATAATTTACAATCAATAATAATTATAAATACCTCCAATATACGTTTGTATTATAGTGAAAATGGTAAAAATAACATTTCATTGCATTTCACAAAGCTATTATAGACACACACGCTGCAAGTGTGCATTACTGGTTTCCTATCGTGCTTAACAGCAAAGCCTTGCGATCTGGCAAAAGTATAACATATAAACCTAAACTAGAAACCTTTCGTATAGTCAGAAAGTGAATAAGGTACTTTATATAAATGTGTTTCTGCGCTACGGTGCCTTTTACGCAGTGCCTACAATCTTTACATCCTCTGTGAATATTTCTATAAGAAGGCCTATTCTATAACAAACATGCCTCCAGTCTATAATCAATCTGACTGCAATTGCAATTGGTAATTATACAATAACTATAAGGTAAACATTAAAAATCTAATCTGTTCTGATTTTATGCTATGACTTTGATCCATGAATTCTAAAATATTTTTGATGAAAGTGTCATCCGGCTTTGATGTTTTGTTTCCAATATTGATAAAATACTATTGGATGATACTTATTAACACAGCCTTCAGTACCCAATAGAAATTTTTTGCTATACAACATCCAATAGAAAAGCTTTGTTAATAAATATGCATGTTGATAAAATCGGGCCTTAGTGTTCAAAATGCGTTATTGCCCAAACAATGATCTAGGCGATATTTAAATTCCTGAAAGCTAGGTGCAAAAACATGTTATGGGATATTATTGCTACTTTCTATGATGCATTGACGAAGGTCATCCAAACTTTCAGGTTGGGGACTAAACACAACATACATTAGTTTTTTGGGGGTACTAGGTATGTCCTCCTACAAAAGTATGAGGATATTCATTGCTCCAATATCTACAGTTATGCTTATTAACAAATGTAATTAGATATCATTTGCATTTATCAGTGGGGCAGATATTCTTTACATGAATGGTACTGTTAATCGCTTTTAGTCATTTGTTCACCAAACTCAACTCGCCCATCGAAATCGTCTTCGGTTAACTCTTGCACTATTCTCATTTTGAATGGATGAAACTTATGGAGTTTAGTAGCTGTGTGTATAGAGTCAAATGGCAATGTCAGTCAGATCCAAAATTTTGCGTAATGAAGTATTTGGATTTACGCCAAAAAGACCCAAAACTCCAACTTGAGCGGCTTCATCCTGGACTTTCCGTTTTTTATTTGCAACAGATCCAGTTTGAATAATTTTGTAACAAAACATAAAAGTTATTTTCCGCGAATGTCGGCGTTAAATGGAACAGCAGATTTCTGAACACATTGATTTTGTCCACCATAAGTTGGAATCATTTACACTGTTTTGGCAACTGTCCGTCAAGAATTTGGACATCACCTATGTCATTATTTAATTAAAAATGGGC
Source organism: Callosobruchus maculatus (assembly GCA_951848785.1). Classification (NCBI taxonomy): domain Eukaryota; kingdom Metazoa; phylum Arthropoda; class Insecta; order Coleoptera; family Chrysomelidae; genus Callosobruchus; species Callosobruchus maculatus. Next base: position 4,765,787 of record CATOUR010000110.1, on the reverse strand, counting down.
AACATTTTGAACACTTATTGTTATAAATAGTAATATTTTCGTATAAACTTGTTTCCTATTTGAACAGGTTAAGATACATAAAGATTTTTCAAATTTTCTCGAAACCGAATCGGTCAAATTAAAAAAAATCGAACAAAGGTCTTCGACATATCTTAGAAACGAGATATTACTCGATACCCCTTGTCGTGTATAATTTTTAAGGGGATGATCCTGGTGGGCAGAGGGTGCAAAGGGGAAAGTAGTTTTTGGTTAAAAAGTTGTCTCACTTGTTCTCGGCGTTTTTTCTTTTAATCAGTGGTTTTCTACAAATCCGTGGTGGGAAGTTTTCAGACGTACGTATGAACGTATTTATATTTGCAGATTGTATACATCAAGCAAATAGTCCGATACAATTACTGAACTTGCATGATTATTAACAATATATCGTGAAAGAAATCACTTTCCCGTTAATGAAAACGAGAACAGATTTTAATTAGAATCCAAACTTTCCAAAGGAATATCGCAATCTCGACAGGGGCATCCTATTGCGGTTGGCTGTTTAATAACATCCTGAAAACGCTGCAATATGAGCGAGTCATAATCTGCAGCTAGCAAAACGGTTTTTAATGAAAATGAACGCGTCGGCATATCTGTGTAATTTCGTAAAATATGAGAAAACGCTTCAGTGATCTCTGGTTTAATTTGATGCCATATGCAGACCGTCTAGCTAATGCGCGTAACCATCCTTCAACACAATTTACAGGAAAGAAGTACAGTCAGCAAAAAATATGACGTCATGATCTTCATCATTGTTGCCCACCATTGCACCCATTAACGTCTGTCAAGTGATGTCCTCTTTAGGTCGTGGTAAAGGTACGCGCACATAAATCGGCATCGGACGAACGGTGCGGATCGGAGAAACATAAAGCGTTTTCTGGCGACCTTAGGTATTTGAATACATATTTGTCACGTATTAATGGCTGATGTCATAGACTTCAACCAGCGCTAGAATTAACAGTTTTGAAAACACCTCATAAACGGCGCCAAACTTCAAACAAGTAACCTATCGATTTTCGATGTATTTTTGTGACAGAAGTAGGAAATTTACCTACTCTGCAAAGAATTGTATGTTTCCAAATCGACAGTAATTAAGAACTACCCCAACTGCACTTCCATGATATCTTGTTCTATAGACTTCTATAGTATTTCCCTGTTGTGTTGATTCATTCGAAATTTTTGAAATTGGAGGACATTACGATGACATGACATCATTTTAACGCCAGACCGAATGTATTTGAAACACAGACGAATACGTTTTGAATGCATGGGCGCCAGAAAACAGCCATAGTTTCTATAGAATCTAATGGACCAGCGCACATATGTGCGGACGATGGGCATCAAATTTTCAAAATCCGGCGAAAATATAGCGACTAGAATTTAAAGCCGGCCGATGCGTGCCGTGCGTGCCGATACCGATATCTTCTTACTTTAAGCATATCATCAACCTTTCTTTTGCTCTAATAGGAGGGCGAGATTGATATTTTTCTTCGGTAATAGCTTCTCTTATGGCCTCCAGTACAGAATGGAATTTAAAACGCGTCATTCTGAAGTAATTGAAGAACTTTTATTCGTCATTCATTAAGGCCGAAAATAAATGTACATATTCCCCAAAAACTGTCCTTCTTTGGTACATTTCATGAACCCACACCCGTCTAAGTTTCTTACGTTTTTGAAAATTTTCTTCTTCTAGAACAATCACCAATTCCTCATCATCAGATATGTGCGATACCCTAATAAAAAGTACCGGCCGTTCCCTCCGTCCAGTTCGTCCGAATGCCGACTTATCTGTGCGTACCTTAAAAGCGCTGCGAGAGGATAAGTGTCGATGCACGTTAGATTTGAATCGCTGCAGGTTGTAGCAGGAAAACAAATCCCAGCCTGGTAAGGATGAGCTCGCAGAGCCTCTCCAGTGTTCCCGTTTGGACGGTCTTTGGTGTTATTAACTGGAAGAGCTCACTCGAACATCTTCCGTGATATAATCTGTAAAACAGAGACAAGTCAGCCACCCTTGTTCGATGTTCCAGGCTATGGAGGTCCTTTGATTCCTTTCTGAGGTTATGCGTATCGATTGCTCTCATCCGGATAGTGTCCAGAAGCTTCAGAGAGTGCTTCGGAGAGCATTCCCACACATGGAAGCAATATTCCAGCGATGGTCGGATCTGTGCCTTGTAGAGCAGAAATAGTTGCTCTGGTGTATACAGCTTCCTACAGCGAAACATAGATCGTGGTATGACTGTACGAGGACATAGTTGTATACAGGGTGAGTCCTAAGTTTTTACATTTTTTAATCAGTGTATAGAAGCTTTTCAAATAACTTTTTTCCGAAAACTAAAGAATAAGCGCGATATGGTATCAAAAAAGTAAATCGGGGCTTGTTTACCAAAACGTCCCCAGTCTACTTATGTTTAGTTTTTTCGCTCGGATTTTGTCTTAACGATCAGGCATTGTACCTGCTAATTAGTGCACTAGTCAGTAGTCACTTTCAGTTTATCATAACTAATTTCAATTTGGTAAATCCTAAGAGTTGTTTCATATATTGTGGCACTTTTAGGATTTACTAATTTAAAATTAAGAACAATAAGCAACTACTGCACTATCTGACATGTAAAATACCTAACCTACTTGATAAAAATCGGAGCAAAAAGCTAAACACAAACATACTAGGTACGTCTTGATACACAAGACCAGATAATATACTTTTGTCATTCTATTCTTCGCTCATTTTTCAGTTTGCTGAAGAAAGTTATTTGTTTCGACAACTTCTATGTATACACAGTTAAAACAGTATCAATTTAGGACTCACCCTGTATGCGCGGAGAAAATAGAGATGAGATTATTTCCAAAAAGATAAGGTAATACGATACGATATAGAAGAAATATGTAAAATAGGTGGACACAGAAGATTCGAAATAAATCAACTGTCTCTCCAATTTATTTCTACTTCTGACTTGATCTTCATTCAGCTTTTCTAAGCAAGTAAGTAAGTCGAAGAAGGAATTAGGTAAAAATTTTTTAATGAGCTGAAACTACTGCAATATGTGTTACTTGACAGTAATGACTTGCTAGCAGCTAGCTACTTGTTTATTTCCTTCAGCTGTGAGCTAAGTCACGTTTGCATTAAACATTTAATCATATCAAAAATAAATACACGTTCCGTAAACATGTCATAACAGTTTCTTAATTATACAAAAGTTGGGAGTTATCTGCATATCTATATATTTTAAGCAAATTACCATTCTGGAAACTGTATTTATTGTTCACCGTGTTTGTCGGTGCAATTCCGTTTAGTACGTAGGCTTTTATCTCAATTCATTTTAGCTAATTGCGTAAGTATACATTTACTAAGCTTAACTGGCATCCATTTCTGTTTTTCCGTCACCAAAATAAGTTGTACCGTTTTTTATAACTCAGTGCAAATAAAATGTTTAGTCTTGGATCAATATTCTTATTATATATATATTTTTGGGTTATATCTACATAACGAAAATTCACGTCACTCATTTCCGTCAGTCTGTCAGTCAGTCTATCTGTCTGTCGTTCTGTTGGCGTCTTTCTAGCCTCGTAATCTCAGTAATCGTTCTACGGATTTTGATGAAATTTGGGTAGCATATGCTGTGGTGTCGTAGTGGGTAATGCTGCTATAATTTCGGTTAATAGGCGGCGGAATAATTATAAAAAACAAAAAATTCACAAAAAAATTCAAATATTTCTCGAACTCTATTTTCAGGCGTTTTACGGGTACCGATCTTTTTCTCCTTTTTTTGGGTGGAGTGAACTTTGGGGTGGTTGGCGTTGGGGGGCTGTAAAGCTAAAAAAAATGTTGGATTCATAATAGGCTGCCACTGACCTTTGAAAGGAAGACATAGCGGCATAATACACTTTTCTAGGTCCATTCGGACCAATCCGAATATTGCCTTGCCTATTACAGAAACCAAGGAACTTAGAACTTTCGGATGTATACATACGAGTATATCGCTTTAGACAGTTCTGTATTGTGTAACGGGGAAAATTTTTTTAGAAATCGTGTCACTGGCGGCGTAGTAATAAATTGGGGTGGTTGGGGAGTGAGGGGTTATAAAACTGGAAAATTCGTTGTATCCGTGATAGGATATTCACTGACCTGTGAAAAAAAGACCTAGCGGTATGACACACTCTTTTGCGAGCGAGCGGACGATGATTGGGTTGCACGGGGATCTCAGACTATAGCTTCATGCTAAGGGAAACTAATAAACTGGTATCACCGTAATATGTGGGAAGTACTGAGTTAATCAACTTGACTGTATTTTTTTGTTCCACTAATATGCTAAAATGGAACTGTTCGGAAAATTTGAAGTACTTCCAAGGCTAATATGAACGTCCTGAATACAGGAAACTAATACGTCAGAGTTTGGCCACAAGATATTTTTTGAATAATTTAAGTTAATACAGGGGAGATTGAGGGGTCACCTGGAATCTCGAAAATTTCAGAACTATTTATGTTATAAGGTTATTCAGCACGCCTTTGATACAGGGTATTCATTTGAAAATCGCCTATATCATTGTTTGGCCAGTAACAGGCAACATTTGAACACTTATTGTAATAAAAAGTGATATTTTCATGTGTTTTTATATTCTATTTGAACAAGTTAACATACATAAAAATTCTAATTTTCTCGAAAACGCATCGACCGATTTCAAAAAATCAAACGTCAAAATAAAGTACTCCGACATGCCTTTAAAACAAGGTATTACTCGATACCTCCTTTTAAAATTTTTAAGAGACGATCCTGGGGAGCAGAGGATACAAGAGGGTAAAGTAGTTTTTGGTTAAGAAGGTGTCCCCCTTGACAAACCTTTGACGAGTCTCGGCGTTTTTCTTTTAGTCTGCGGTTTTCGAGAAATTCGGAGCGGGGAACTTCCAAAAAAAAGCACCCTGTATAAAAGGCAAACTGGCGACGACAGTAGAGTAGAACGGTGCGGAGAATGAAGAGGATGTCAACTTGGCTTCTTAGCGGTGCTATCTTCGAGAAGCATCCATAAGAATCATGTTTACATAGCTACAATGACATTTTTCAATTGTCATTAGCTTTGTCATTTCAAGAGCATCCTTTTCTGAAGAGGAAACTGCCAAACTTGGAAGCACCCTGTAGAAACATGATGTATTTTGATTACCTGAACACTTCCATTTGCGACAGGTGCAACTAAAGTGTGTGTGGTTGTTGTTGCCGGTCAAAACAAATCTTTATATTTTCACGTCTATTTTTAACCGCCTCGATTCTATCGCTAATTTTAATGACTCGTTCGTACTTTTAAGTCGTCTTATTAGAGCTAAACGGTCTCTACTATGTCGCCAAATTGGATTAGACATACTTTTATTTCATGATTGCAGCAATTGTTGTACTGCTGGTCAATTTTCTTAAGGAGTCCAACTGTTGCCTATTGTAGTAAGTGTATACAGGGTCTGGTTAAACTGCGGAACTTGTTGCTGTAAAATTTGTTACAAGAGTTTCAACCTGTTTGTGTTAGGGTGTGCTTGTATCCAAACCCGATGGACTTCGTGCGACATTTCTATACGTCAAGGCAGTTTTTAGGTGAGATTTTGTTTGACCGTACTAAATACTTTAGTCATGGGATAGTATAATAACCTAAGATATCTTGGGCACAGCATAATAAATAACCAGCATAACATCTCTGAGAATTTCCTATATAAAAATGGGTCCCACAAATTTTGACCTCGAGAAGATTTATGGCATTATGGATGATTTTACGGCTGTGAAGTTTGGGTAGAGATGCGAAAATGAAAATATCGATATCGGTACCAACTCGATATTTTCTAGCCAAATAGGCGCGTTTGGTTCGTACAGAGCATTTTGTGCAACTGATTATACCCCTCAATAATTATATAATTATTTTCGATACCGATACAAAAGTATCGATACCAGCTTGGAATGCCCCAAAAAGTATCGATGACAAAAATACTCGATATTAGTGCAGAAGTATCGAAATACCGTTACCATCCCTACAAAAAATCATCCAAAAGTGGGGATGCGCGTGCAATGTCCGCCAACTTGAGTTATTGTGCTGGTTGTTTATTATGCTGTGTCCTGGGCTTGTCAAAAAGAAAATCAAGATCAAGATCCTTCTAAGTTCATTCCATAGAGAACACTTCGCATTATCAAGAAAAAGATGTGGTTCGGGTTTTACAAACTACAGTAAATACTTTAATGAGTCTTCTGTAACCAGATATCTTAATGAAATTACTAGTCGAATCTTGGTGAGATACTGTCAAGAAAATGTTGCTCTGGCCTAAACGAGTCTTAAGGATCTTCTGCGGGCTTTGACTTGACAGAAATGGTTTAAACAGACTTTACAGAGGATGGAGGAGTGTATTGAATGTGGAGGAAACTATTTTGAAAGAATGAAATTAATAAAGCTGTATTGCAAAAGTTTCATACTGCCCTTTGTATTTTATTTTTTGTGCCGTATCGACAGAAATATATGTAGACACCTCGAAGGTAATGAATACCTTGTATGAGGTATCATCATTAAAGTTGAAATGTTTCATGAGAATTTAAGTTATCACGCTAATCTTGTTGTCCTGCCATTTGTATTGCTTCCTGCTTCTTCTCGCCTTTTGTATCATCGTTATTCACAGCACCGATGGATCTCCTTTTCATATTGTCATGGCGCTAGGTTTGATTTTCGTTCTTCTTTACCACACGTGAAGTCTCCGAAGCGTGAGAGATGAAATATTTTTGATCACTTGAATGCTTTATACTTGTAATTTTGATGGGACACTTTGACATTTCAAGAGACGCTTCAGCGTCAGTGAAGCGTTAAGCCTTACTTTAAGGAAAACTTACGGGAGTATTCTTAGTCATGGACCATTGAAGGCATGGAAGTTTGAACGGACGGTAAATATTTGAGAAGTGGGTTGTGCTAGCAAAGTGTTCTCTAACTTATTTTTTACCCACCGAGCTCAGCTCCTTTGTGTGTCGGCAAAAAAAGTACTTTCGGTTTATTATTCAATATCTCACGCACTTTAGACTTCCTTGCCCACAAACTTTTTCACTCAAATTATTATTCACGTATTTTTTGTTTATGTAGCTTCAAAGTGCGTGGGAAGTACGAAAGTAAGAATCAAGCTACTGGCGTTACTTTTTTCTTTTGTTTGACTAACCGAAGTCTACGTCGTATAATTGGTTTTCAAGTCAAGTAATAAGCAGTGCGCATCAAACTGTAACACCAAAAGGAAGGAATACACCATAAGTGACTTCTTCTTCTTCTTATGACGCCGTCACCTTTCGAAGGTTGGCGATCCAAATAGCTAACGTAGTTCTAGATACGGCCATGCAAAAAATGTCAAGCGATGAGCAGCCAAACCATCTTCAGATGTCCTTCAACCAAGAATTTTGGCGTCTGCAGACAGACCTTTTACCTTGGACCTTTCCTTCTATAATCAGTCGCAGAAGTTCATATTTTTCCCCTCGCATGATATAGCCTATATAAGCCGGTTTTCGTTCGTTGATGGTAAGCATGAGTTCGTTTTGTTTCTTCATACGCGATTGAGGACTTCATCGTTCGTTATTTTTTGAACCCATGATATTATGAGTATACGGCGATCTCAGAGTAACTACTGAAGATAGAGGTAGTAAACAAACGACTTCAGCATGGCGCACTCAAAGCCATCACCTTTTGACCCTTCAGCCTCCAAGCATTGCCATCTAACCTGAAAATTCTTCCAATGCAACCCATGTTACAAGCACTGCTCTGCACTGTCCATCTAGAAAAACTGTTAAATTACACTCGAATATAGCACAGCAAGTCCGTAAAGCTTCACTACAGTTACCAACAAATAGCGAATTCGATTTTACTGACCAAGCATAGAAGACGCACAAACAAAACAAAGGTTTGACAGTCGGAGTTTACTGTAAACAAATTGCAGGAAAATTACATAGGCGTTGCCAGCTCCTCAAAATTAAGACAGAATTTGCATTTATGATGAAGAAACATTTAGTAACGCAGTTGAGGTCAACATATCTATTGATTTTTCTGTAATCATTCCTGAACCATCAAAATACCCCCTTTTTACTTCCCACACCGATAGGTGAGGGGAGTATTGTAATCGCGAAAATTTTCGATTTTGAGATAATACACCTTTTGGGCGTTTCATGATGTCTACATAACGAAAATCCACGTCACTCATTTCCGTCGGTCTGTCTGTCTGTCGGTCTGTCTGTCTGTCGGTCTGTCTGTCTGTCTGTCGGTCTGTCTGTACGCGTTTTTCTGTCCTCGTGATCTCAGTAACCGCTGCATGGATTGTGATGAAATTTGGGCAGCGATATTCTGTGGAGTCGTAGTAGGTAATGTTGCTATAATTTTGAAAATCGGTGCATTGGCGGCGGAGTAATTAGCAAAAAACGAAAAATTTCAAATATTCCCCAAACTTCGTTTTTAGGCGTTTTAGTTGCTCCTGATCATTTTCTACTTTTTTTGGGTGGGGGTGGAAATTGGGGTGGTTGGGGGTTGGGGGGTTGTAAAATTGAAACATTTATTGTATTCATAATAGACTACCCACTGACCTGTGAAGGAAGACCTAGTGACATAAATAACTTTTTTATTAGGTCTATCCGAACATTGCCTTATGCCTATTACAGAAACTAAAGGACTTTTTCCGATGTATACATATGAGTACTGCTTTAGATCGTTCTATATTATGTAACGAAGAAACTGTTCAATTGATTTTAATGAAATTCTGATACAGTATTACTACCGTGTCGAGGATGGAAAATGCGTATGGTTTTTATAAATCGTGCCAGTAGCGGCGCAGAAATAATAAAAAAACTAAAAATATAAAAACAGCTCAAACTGCGTTTTTAAGTATTTTAGAAGTTTCTGATCATTTTCTGAGTTGGTTGGGGGGTGGGGGGTTAAAAAAACTGAAAAATTTGTTGTATTCATAACAGGCTGTCCACTGAACTGTGAAGGAAGATCTAGCGACATAAATTACCTTTTTAGATCTATCTGAACATTGCCTTGCCTATTGCCGAAACTAAGGGACTTTTCTGTATACATACTAGTATATATTGCTTTAGATCGTTTTGTATTTTGAAACGTGGAAACTATTAAATTGATTCTAAGGAAATTTTGACACATTATTATTACGGTGGTGAGGATGGAAAACGCGTATGCTTGTTAGAAATCGTGTCAGTGGCAGCGTAGCAATAATCAAAAAACTAAAAATATGAAAACAGCTCAAACTTCGTTTTTAGATGTTTTAGGGGTTCCTGACCGTTCTGTACCTTTTTTGGGTGGGGGTGAAATTGGGGTGGTAGGGGGGAGGGTTAAAACTGAAAAGTTTGTATTATTGATAATAGGCTGTTCATTGACCTGTGCAGGAAAGACCTAGCGGCATATGACAATTTGGGGGGGGGGGGTACTGGCGATGATTTTGTTGCAAGGGGATCTCAGACTGAATCTTTATGCTATGGGAAAATAATAAACTGGTATCACCGTAATGTGTGGGAAGTACTGAGTCAATCAACTTGACTCCATTTTTTAACGTAGAATGGAATATTTCTGGATACTGTACAATTAAAATGATAGTAAACAATTATGATTGTCGTATCTGATGGTCAATATGACAACGTAAGAAAAGATGTTGGCCTATTAGAATTAGTTGTTTACTACCTCTATGTTCAGTTGTTACTCTAAGACGGCGATAAATTTACATTTCAAAGGCCATACAGGATGTGAGAGTTGGACTAAGTATGTGATACTAAGTGACTAGGTATGTGTTTTCCGTTGCGTATTGCGACTTTAGTTTGTGATACATAAATATTATAATAAGGTATTCTTAGTGAATCCTTAGTTATTGTAGAAGTCAGATATATATGAGCTGTTTACATTTCTTTCAGGTCTCAATCAGTGTCGTCACTTCTATAGTGCAGTTACGATATTATGTAGACCTAAGTAATGATAAAACCGTAATTATCTATACAAAATATATATTATAACAAACAGTTCAGAAAGTGATAGGAGATCAAAATAATCGAAAATACCAATTTGTAATAGATAAGTACAAAATAAATCGATCTATTTATTGTATATTAACATCTAATTATACACAGACATATACAATTTTGACTACACTAATGACGGTGCCAGCTTTATCGCCAGGGCAATAAAACATACCGAAAGGGATAACGGTCACCCCACTCGTCATGCTTCTTTTGAAAGATTGAGGGATCCTTTGTAGCGTCGGCACTCGGTAGGAGGACAGAAAATGTAAACAGCTCTTATATTTCTGACGCGTACAATAACGCCAATCACAAAACAACGCTATTCTCAGTGAAGGGTAGGTGAGATTATATTTCTGCTTCAAAGCATTAATTGATGCTATTTAAGTGTGAATTTTTGGCATCATTGTCTTTTTGCGAAACCATTTCCTTGGAGTTGAAAACGATATTTTATGTACGTATTTTTAGCTGCTACTCATTTAGAAATTTACTCGATGATAGCTGACCCATCGATACTATATAAATGTTGATATTTTAGGGAATCATTGCCTTAGAGTTAAAAATGATATTTTTAAATATATGTATTTTGGCTGCTACCACTTTATAAGCTCACTCAATCAATGGTCCGTATTCATAAGGAAAAGCATTTGCTTTTACTAGTAGTAATCGAAGCATTCGCTTCATAATCTATCAGTAAGCTAAAAGCAGGAAAGGATTCGAACTTTGATCAAAAAGGCCTTGCTCTAAAGGAAAAAGTTTCACTTTTCGGTATTTATAAACAGGAGCATTTGCTTCAAAACTGAAGGGTTTGCTTCAGAAAATATGCATCTATATTCCGAAGCAGATGTTAGCCATTCATGTGCATATACTTGAAGAGGTTTCCAGGGCGGTATAGGTGAGGAAGTGGGATGTACACAGCCTACAGTCTCCAGGATTATCGATACCACTCTCCTTCGCATTATGGACAAGGCGGCTGACTGAATCAAGTTCCCATCGACTGAAAATGAAGTGATGGAAGCCAAAATGAAATGGTCAGTAAAATAAGTTGCTTGCTGGGAGTTGAGATTTTTTCCAATATTTCGTGGTATTGACTCTTTCGCCAATGAACTTACACTCAGATTGTTCCTCGGCTGTGCCTTATACTTGGTAGGCTGACAGTTCCTCGTCAGTTCCTATCCTTATCATAGTTATCAAATATAATTTCAAAACTCTGAGTAAAACTTAAAAGTACCAGCAGATACTCTGTACCTAACCTAACATTAACACCAAAGATATGCGAGGATGTGTTAAGAGGAATGTGTTTTTAACGCTGAGCACAACTCTGGTGGAAACGGCTTAGCGGAGCGAAATTTCTGTACGTACAAAGTAGGCGAGCAAAACTAAAACGCTGAAAAGAGCCCGCTACATATCCTTGCAACGCTCATCTGCACATCGTTTCACAGCTACGCCGCACGTCTTCGTACCGCTCATCTTCCTAGCACATCTCTGGCGGAAACACCCACACCGTTTCACAGCTCCGCTACACATCCTCGCTGCGCACATTTTCCTAGCACATCTCTGGTGGAAACGCAGCGTAATAATGCTTTGAGCATTTGCCTCTGTAACTGCAAGTTGGAACCTGTTGGCGGCAACATACCCGTGATAGCGCTTTTCTACCTTTTCCTTTTTTCTGCGAAGATCTGCTTGCAAAGAAAAGAAGAAAATTATGAATACGAAATAAAGCTAAACCTTTTCCTTCGACCTTTTCCTTGTGAGCTCTGCCTTTTCCTCCTACCTTTACCTTTGAAGAAAATACTTCATTTTTATAAATATACGAACTAAAAATGGAGTCAAGTTGATTGACTCAGTACTTCCCACACATTACTGTGATATCAGTTTATTATTTTCCCATAGCATGAAGCTTTAGTCTGAGATCCCCTTGCAACCAAATCATCGGCAGCCTTCCCTCCCCTAAAATTGTCTTATGCCGCTAAGTCTTTCCTTCAGAGGTCAATGGACAGCCTAAAACATCTAAAAACGAAGTTTGAGTTGTTTTCATACTTTTAGTTTTTTTATTATTGCTACATACGCTGCCACTGACACGATATTTAATAAACATACGCATTTTCCATCATCACCACGGTAATAATACTGTGTCAAAATTTAATTAGAATCAATTCAATAGTGTCCACGTTACAAAATACAAAAAGATCTAAAGCAATAAATACTCGTATGTATGTATACAGAAAATTCTAAGTCCCTTAGTTTCCGTAATACGCTAGGCAATGTTCGGATGGACCTAAAAAGTTGATTTATGTCGCTAGGTCTTCCTTCACAGGTTAGTGGACAGCCTATTATGAGTACAAGAAATTTCTCAGTTTTTCAATTTCCCACCCCCTAACCACCCCAATTTCACCCCACCCAAAAAAAACGCAGAAAATGATCAGGAATCTCTAAAACACTTAAAAACGAAGTTTGAGCTGTTTTTATATTTTTACTTTTTTTATTATTTCTGCGCCGCCACTGGCACGATTTATAAAAACCATACGCGTTTTCCATCCTCGCCACAGTAGTAATACTGTGTCAAAATTTCATTAACATCAATTCAACAGTTTCCTTGTAACACAATATAGGAGCTAAACCAATACTCTCGTATGTTTACACCAGAAAAAATTTGTCCTTTGGTTTCTGTAATAGGCAAGGCAATGTTCGGATGGACCTAAAAAAGTTATTTTATGTTGCTAGGTATTCCTTCATGGGTCAGTGGACAATCTATTATGAAAGCAACAAATTTTTCAATTTTACAACCCCCCACCCCCCAACCACCCCAATTTCACCCCCGCCCAAAAAAAAGTAAAAACTGATCAGGAACCTCTAAAACGCCTAAAAACGAAGTTCGAGGAATATTTAATTTTTTTTGTTTTTTGCTAATTACTACGCCGCCTCTGCACCGATTTTCAAAATTATAAGAACATTACCTACTACGACCCCCCAGCATATCGCTGCCCAAATTTCATCACAATCCATGCAGCGGTTACTGAGATTACGAGGACAGAAAAACGCGTACAGACAGACCGACAGACCGACAGACAGACAGACCGACAGACAGACCGACAGACAGACCGACGGAAATGAGTGACGTGGATTTTCGTTATGTAGACATCATGAAACGCCCAAAAAGTGTATTATCTCAAAATCGAAAATTTTCGCGATCACAATACTCCCCTCACCTATCGGTGTGGGAAGTAATATGGCTCTCTCAGGAGCGGTTTCTCAATGTCCAGTTAAATATTTATCTGCAAGATAACAGCAACTGTTAGATAAATTGTTTAAACAATTCAAGGCTAAACTTACGAAGTCACGTAAATCTTATCTGACAGTTGTATCCATAGCAACGCTGTCTGGCAGATACCTATCTGACACTTTAACTGGACATTGAGAAACCGGCCCTCAGTCATTTTCAAACCAATCACTTGTTTCACTAACCACTTCCTCATTTCCTGTATGAATACCCTGGGATCTCCATTATAATTATCTTTTTCAGGTTCGCTACTCTACACTATTAATTCTAGAACTAAGAAAGCCAAACTAATAAAGTAACTTTAATATCTACGGGATATATAAAGTCTGATGGTTTTATGTTCGAGCTAAATTCCACAAAATCGCGTGACTGTCAATCAGAATTATTGCCTGTAACGAAAAGCGACTGCATATATTTTTGATATATCATGGTCCAATTATAATATGTAAAGTATGATATCGACGTGATTTCATCAATATAAATTTATAGATAAAATATTCAGCAATGCACATTCAATATGAAATATTTTTAATTTGAATGATGTAGCAATCGATGGATTTGGACAGACGCTATCATCTAAAAATTAATACACCTGTAAATTTATCCACGTATTCTTTGTTTTGACCCAATATGGACTCCGATATATCTAGGGTGAAACCTAAGTCATGTTAGTAAGCATTACATAAGATAGGATCTACTTGTTTAATACTGGGCTTCATCGGTTTCGATTGGTTTCGGCTTCATAATATAAACATTTCTTTCCTTGACCCAAAGTTCATTATATTATAAATGCAATACTGCTAATTATATTTAAATTGCTAATGTTGTTATTTTTATTATTAAACCGTATCATTAAAACAGGATTGTAGACAGCTCATAAATTTCGATACAAAGGAATAGTAATAGTATAGTAATAAGTAGTAATTTGTTTACTCCTCGGGATGCAAAATAGAAAAACAAAAAGAAGAGTATATAAAAATGGAAATTTCTATAGGAAGACTTTGTCTGTACATGGATCAATTGAATGATTGAATCGGTGAGTCCAAGAAAGTACAAGTCCAAAAAATGGCATTTTGGCTTAAGATGGCCAAAACGTTTAAAATACGAAGATCCATCGGTTGCGCTTAAAAAAATTCCAAAGTATATATTATACGCACCATCTGTTTACGGCGTTGCGATGAAAAATATTACAAGTCTACGGGGTTGCGGATGAAAAACATTACAAGTCCCAGCACACGTACTGGATTTTAACGTCATTGGTCAACTCATTGTTGGCTGTCAGCGCCACGGTTCGCGATCTCGTTAATAAGAACATAATTTTTGCATACTTAGTACCTACCCTGTATTGTCGTTGTCATAATCTTATCATACGCTAAAGCTAAAAGAAATATATAAAAGCTTGTAAAAATAAGATTGAGTCCAAGAACAGTACAAGGGCATCAACTTTTTTTTTAGTCATTGGTCTAAGGAATTACAACAACTTTTATGTGATGACGAGCGCAGTCTCTTTACTCGTTTTGGAGTTAATATGTTTTTTTATTTATCTCAAAACTATGTTTTTAAACTTGTTCTTTTCTTGGACTCACCGATTCGATTGTTCAGCTTATATACCTACATATATGTATATTCTGGTATATATGCAGATGCATATATATATATAGATACTGAAATATTGTTGCGTCCGTACAAAAAGTGTACCTTACTGCGTCTTGTGGAAAACGGAGAGATATCCGTGAAATAACTGCGATTACTGGTAGGAATCAATTCAGTTTAAGAAGATTGTCAAAATTAACAAGGATAAACCATTTTTAAAATATACAAATTTACATGCATTACAAGACATTATTGCACGCTTCAAAAACACGTGTTTGTTAGCTCCATATATCTCTTTCGCATACATTGTCGCGTCAACGCTGTGTTGCCAACTTGTATTGACCATGGCGTGTTGTTTGAAAAGTCATTCGATCTAAATCGTTTTATTTTTATAATTATAGAAATAATTATGATATAATACTGCACTAATGTTGAAAAGAATTGTTGTGATTGTATGGCACCGCGAGAGTATACGTATGACAACACTGTCTCATTCATAACTGTAACGTAGTAAAAGCGTAGTAAACGCGTAGGATATTTTTTGTATTTCAGTTGGTAGTGGTGACTCAGATCATACTCAGGTGACGTGCGATCAGCTGTTTCATCGAGTTACTTGAGTTGAAGTTTTGGCGATTATTTTACGTTTTCCAGTGCTAATTGTTGTATAATAGACATTTGTTATTACAAAAAGACATGTGTACAGTATGTAGTCGTCAAGATCAAGCAGGAAATTTCAACATTTTACATGTGAGTATAAAATTATTCTGTAGCAAAGGCCATAGGCGTAGTACTGAGGAACTGAGGTTCTTCAATATTTAAATAAATAAACAGATGTAGTGAATATAATAAAATGTTTTTCCAGATTGCCATCTGACGCTGGAAGAAGGAAAATATGATTTTCTCTTCTTGGTGTTGAGGCGGAACACCATTTTTCAAAGCGAGTTGAAATCTGCTCAAACATTTCAAAGATAATTTTGCTATTTCTATAATGGATGCAGATATCTGAAATAAGATGCGGTGCCTCTACCAGCCCATGAAGTGTTTGATACTTCAGCTAGCACAAGGTAGGTAAAGAGAGTGGATTTACAAGAAAGAGCATGATATGATAGACTTGGAAAAAACAATTTTTATAGTTAAAAGTTAAACACAAACTATCATGTTAGTTACACGAGATTGTTAGTTATTGGTGATTGATATAATTATGTTTCTCACAAGGTGAAATTCTTATGTGTAGTATGCACAATTCCAGTTAAAACTAAATTTTAAATATTGATCTTTTCATAAAAGCTATAAAACCTACTGTTGTAAATTTCAGCTATTGAAAACGATCATAATTATGTAAAAGTTTGCCTAGGTAGAAATTCTTTATTTTATTTTAATTCATCATCACAATAATTACATAATTAGTATCAGGCTCAGGAATTATCTAACTTATTTTTTATATTCTAGCACAAGTTCCACAATGAGAGCATTTAATCATAAGGGACAATGGTGACACAATATTTCAACTGTTTTATTATCATACAAAGATGATAGTAAAGGACCATTTACTGAAAAGAAGTAGGTCAGAAATTATTTTGATTGGAATTGTTTATTACGTATAGATCTAGTTAATTATAATAGTAGTTAGATGTTGAAAAAAGTAATGTAAGTGTAAAGTTCTTTTTAATAACAGATTTCCTAGTACCTGATTTGTAATATTCCTATGTTGCAGACCAAGGTATAGTTATCCTAATACATTAAAAGTCAATTAGGAGATATGATTTTATATTCTTTAACTTTCATGCAATGGTTATTCATTTGACAAGCAGTTGATTTGCTCTGTACATTGCTAGATAAGAAAAAATCTCAATAAGCCCGTAATTCAAATTAAAAAAAAATATATTGAAAGTTTTACATTCTTCACAATGTGAGTATTACCAAGCGTTTTTTTCTTTTTTTTAGAGAAGCCCAACATCTGGAAAACCAAGGTATTACTGTATTCATGTTAACTTTTACATCAGCTTCAGATATAGAAGAACATATAGAGTCTGCAACTGTTACGAAATGTGATGCTAACCAAGATGCTGACCGGTTGGTCAAACTCGACCAATTGGTGTGCTGGAAATGATTAACTAAACGCTTTAAAGGTGCAGGATATTAAAATAATAATATTTTTCATGGATGTGTTTTTATATAGTTAATAAAGTGCTGTACTGCTACTATTTTATAATTTGTTTTCAATTTGGAGCTTTTAGACTATTTTGAAAATATATTTATACAAAAATTACCCTTCGAAAATGATAATTGACTCAATATCATGAAATGTATCTGCAGATATGTTAAAGTTGGCGGTGACTCAGATAATGTGTACGAGTATTTGTTCTGGTTTACACTATCCCTTATATAGTGTCAATATCAGTTACTTCTCGTGGGGTGGGAATTGGAATATGTACCATCCAATTTGTACCCAGTTTACTCATGCTATGTAAACTCTGAACATGTTCAGCGTAAGTTTTTGAATGTCTAAGCTTACAAAATTGATGGTGTATATCCTGCAAAGGGCATTCCTTAGAGTGTGCTGTTTTATAAGTTCTGAATTCAATCTTTGAGCACCAGAAGGAAGTATGCCTCAGTAGTTTTCTTATATAGACTGCTGTTAGATGGATGATTTAACTTATAGTACTGTTAAATTTCTATGTTTCTGCTTTTACAACCCGGGGCTTTATTGTGACAGGCCATGCACTAATTTAGATATATAAAGATTTCTCATATTTCTCATGTGTGATATAGTATATTAGTATTTGTAGTTATTGTGACAGATAGATACTAATAGCTTGAGCAGTGTTTTTGAAGTAGTTGAAACCCATTTGAGCAATCTATCTATGTTTTTTGACAATTTTTTAGATGTGTACGTTTAATGTTTAATCTTTTTTGATTATCTTGTTTCTTGTCATTTATTAACCTACCCATATTTCAGAATTATTTGTTTGCTCAGGCTTGTTCTGTAAGTGGTGTCCTTATAACTTTGTGTAATAAAGGCTATTTTATTATTATTTTTATTATACTAAAATCTAGAATTTAAAGGACAGTCTGACTAATATGCAGACTCTATTTTGTTTATCAAATCTAGGAGGATATTAAGATAATATTTTGTATGGATGTATTTTTATATATCGATAAGAGAATGAAATGTTGTACAACTGCTGTTTTGTTATTTGTGTTAACCTTAAAATGTTTACTGGACTCAATAATCATGAAATGTACCTTCAAACAAGCTCAAAATTAGCTCGCATTGCAAATAACAAAGTCCATCACCTAATTAAAAATACATTGCTACGCCTCATCTTAAAAAACATTCTTATTTAAAATTCAACCTAATAAAATTTTAATTCATAATATGATCATAAAAATTAACTTTAAATAAAAAAAAAGTTAAATTATATTACTTGTATAACCGCAACTACTGGCACATTTTGTTCATATTTAAATCTGTACCTAAATCTAAATTACCTAAATGAAAATTCGTTAACCTAGTATCACAACTCCATGCTCAAATCAAAGAAATTAAAGAAAATGGTCCAAACATCATTTTGAACCTTACAATAAATTTGGTTTGATACGCTTATGGTTCCTGTAGTGATTTTTGTACCGCTAGAATGGCGAACCTGTTGTTACGGGTGGCGGCCATTTTTCCATACCCCTCGCGTCCCTCCACTCTCCTAGCCCACAAACTATGGGTCGTTGATGTCGGCAATAAAATCTGTGAGAATTATGAATGAATGGCGTGGTCTATGTTTTTTTATCGTCGGTGGTCTAAATCGACTGGGAGGTTGCCATATCTAGGACGCAATAATATATCGACTTTATATGTATTCAAATCGTATATTCTTTTACTTCCCACACCGATAGGTGAGGGGAGTATTGTGATCGCGAAAATTTTCGATTTTGAGATAATGCGTTTTTTGGACGTTTTATGATGTCTGCATAACGAAAATCCACGTCACTCATTTCCGTCGGTCTGTCGGTCTGTCTGTACGCGTCTTTCTAGCCACCTAATCTCAGTAACGCCTGGATGGATTTCTATGAAATTTGGGCAGCGATATGCTGTGGTGTCGTAGTAGGTAATATTCCTATAATTTTGAAAATCGGTGCATGGACGACGGAGTAATTAGCAAAAAACGAAAAGTTTTAAATATGCCTCAAACTTCGTTTTTAGGCGTTTTAGGGGTTCCTGATCATTTTCTACTTTTTTTTTGGTAGGGGTGAAATTGGGGTGGTTGGTAGGTGGAGGGTTGTAAAATTGAAAAATTTGTTGCTTTCATAATAGACTGTCCACTGACCTGTAAAGGAAGACCTAGCGACATAAATAACTTTTTTAGGTCCATCCGAACATTGGCTTGCCTATACAGAAACCAAAGGGCTTAGAATTTTTTCTGATGTAAACATACGAGAGTATTGCGTTAGATCGTTGTAACGAGGAAACTGTTGAATTGATTTTAATGAAATTTTTACTACCATGGCGAAGATGGAAAACGCGTATGGTTTTGTAAAATCGTGCCAGTGGCGGCGCAGAAATAATAAAAAAACTAAAAATATAAAAACAGCTCAAACTTCGTTTTTAAGCGTTTTAGAGGTTCCTGATCATTTTTTGCGTCTTTTTGGGTGGGAGTGAAATTGGGGTGGTTGGGGGGTTGGGGGTTGAAAAACTAAAAATTTCTTGTACTCATAATAGGCTGTCCGCTAACCTGTGAAGGAATATCTAGCGACACAAATCACCTTTTTAGGTCCATTCGAACATTGCCTAGCCTGTCACGGAAATTAAGGGACTCAGTACTTCCCACACATTACGCTGATATCAGTTTTTTATTTTCTCATAGCATGAAGCTTTAGTCTAAGATCCCTTGCAACCAAATAATCGCCAGCCCCCGCCCCCCCTAAAATTGTCTTATGCCGCTAGGTCTTTCCTTCACAGGTCAATGGACAGCCTATTATCGATACTACAAACTTCTCAGTTTTACAACCCCCCATCCCACAACCACCTCACTTTCACCCCAACCTAAAAAACTGGTAGGAAATGATCAGGAACCCCTAATACATCTAAAAACCGAATTTGAGTTGCTTTCATACTTGTCGCGTTCTTTGATTATTGCTACGCTGCCACTGACAAGATTTTTAACAAACATATGCGTTTTCCATTCTCACCACGGTAACAATATACTGAGTCAAAATTTCATTAGAATCAATTTAATAGTGTCCACGTAGCAAAATACAAAACGATTTAAACCAATAAATTCTCGTATAGTATACAGAAAATTCTAAGTACCTTAGTTTCCGTGATAGGCTAGGCAATGTTCGAATGGACCTAAAAAGGTGATTTGTGTCGTTAGATATTCCTTCACAGGTTAGCGGACAGTCTATTATGAGTACAAGAAATTTTTTAATTTTTCAACCCCCAACCACCCCAATTTCACTCCAACCCAAAAAGACGCAGAAAATGATCAGGAACCTCTAAAACGCTTAAAAACGAAATTTGAGCTGTTTTTATATTTTTAGTTTTTTTATTATTTCTGCGCCGCCACTGGCACGATTATCAAAACCATACGCGTTTTCCATCTTCGCCATGGTAGTAATGCTGTTTCAAAATTTCATTAAAATCAATTCAACAGTTTCCTCGTTACAACGATCTAACGCAATACTCTCGTATGTTTACATCAGAAAAAATTGTAAGTCCTTTGCTTTCTTTCAATGTTCAGGTGGACCTAAAAAGGTGATTTATGTGGCTAGGTCTTCCTTCACAGGTTAGCGGACAACCAATTATTAATACAGCTTTCAGTTCTTCAACCTCCCACCCCCCAACCAGCCAAATTTCACCCCCACTCAAAAAAATGGAGTCAAGTTGATTGACTCAGTACTTCCCACATATTACGGTGATACCAGTTTATTATTTTCCCATAGCATGGAGCTTTAGTCTGAGATCCCCTTGCAACCAAATCATCGCCCCAATTTCACCCCCACCCAAAAAGGCAGAAAACGGCCAGGAACCCCTTAAACATCTAAAAACGAAGTTTGAGCTGTTTTCATATTTTTAGTTTTTTGATTATTGCTACGCTGCCAGTGACACGATTTATAACAAGCATACGCGTTTTTCATCCTCACATAAAGCAACTAGTTTCTTTCCTTGAGACATATTCAGCAGCGGACGCAACAAGCTTATGTTTCAAACGTACCATGAGCACTGGCCGTTATTCTTATAAAATCGCGGAGCGCCAATCCAAGAACGATCTGTCTATAAATAGACTGCGAGGTTGCCATATCTAGGACGCAATAATATATCGACTTTATAAGATATGTATTCAAATCGTATATTCTTTTTGTGCCTCTAGCGGAATTTCGGTGAACTAAAATTATTCAATCTCTTATAAAGTAACACCATTATTGCGTCCTGCTAGTTTCAGTTATCCTCAAATATCTTTGCAACCTCAATAGATGTCGTCACTGTTAACTTAGCTCTGAGCACATGAAACTTCTTACTTCTATTTCTTCAATGTAGTTCAAGAAAAAAAGTGCGGGAAAGTGAAAATAAACGGCTTGACATTATTGCGTCCGATATTCGGACGCAATAGAGAGAAGGACGCACTAGTGTATGTACCGGTGGAGTTCACAGACGCAACAATGATAGCGTTTTGTATATATATATATATATATATATATACACATTATATACTCATATCTGTGTGATTAGAACCATTTAGCCAAAATTTATCGAGTAGATGAATATGTAATTTTTTTCAAAAGGATTAAAAATTAATGATACTGTGCATTTTCAATGAACTCATGGATTTTTCATCTTTGTTTTTGTTGTGGAAGCTATTCATTCTCATAGAGACTTTTTAAGTAAATAAATAAGGTGGAATTTTTGAAAGTACTATAGGGTCTAACATATCATGCTTTCAAAACATTTTTTTTGTACTTCAACCCTTAAAACTCACCCCAACCTTTTTTCCAAATAGCACGCCATAGGATATAAATGATTTCCCTATTTTATTCAAAACCTTGTGGCACCTTTGATGTTTTAAAAAATCATCAGCTTAATACAAATAAACTAAGAATTTGTTTGACGCAAAAAACGGATGAAAAATAAAACTATGTGCGTGAAAAGGGGGACCCACGTAGCTACGCGATGTACAGCGTCTGCCTTCGATAGTGGGGCAGCAGCAGCCTTGTGCGCGGTTAACGCTTGGGTAGGTGACTGAATACAAAGTTTACGGAATACATATAAGTTGGATCACTCCGCAAAAATATCAAAACGGCCTGCCCGTTGCTGCGTCTCCCCGGTACACCGGTAGCAGTGTACCGACGTCAGCCGGGAGATACGGGGTGGCACAAAGTAGAGGTTGAACGTGTTTAACCCGAAGTGTATACAGTGTCTCAAAAATATCGCACTTTGTCATCTCGGATTTGTTTGCAGGAAATGGATAATCTTTTTAGAAGTTTCAGAGTAATCAGTTCCGCGATAAAAGATATTACCAATCAATTTAAATTTATTAACGGATGGAGAATGAGAATTAGATCCATCCTTATTTTGTGGTAAACCTTGAAATGTAAGGGATATAAATACAGGGTATCCCACGACGATTAAGACAAGAAATATGTCGGAACTGGGCAGTAGTAGAGAACTATATTATGGGCTTGTAAATTAGAGCAGATGTGTCTCTTCTTGTCATTGTACTACCCAATGAGGTATTTGTTTTTGGTCACGTGACATTCGATTCAAAATTATTAATGGGACACGCTGTATATCTGTGCCTGTGTTTCTTCCGATAAACCAATTCCAACAAACTAGCACACTTGTGATCTAAAGAGATTAGTTCAAGAGCTACAGGCACTAAAAGGATTGTATCACGCTAAAAGCGTATAGTGAGACAAAATATTCATTCGGTGATCTTACCATACCACCTAGGGACATTGTAAATTATATTTTAGAGCTCAAAAATATTTTTATTGATAACTTTAACAATTTAGTTTCTACAGTAGCAGTTGGAATGACAGTGAAAAGCGAAATGTCAAAAATTATTTACTCACATCCATGTAAAGCATTTCCACATGATTACCTTTTAAAATTGTACATACGAGTTCGTATATATCATACCATAAAATTTATAAACTGTGATCTCAAAAATAAGCCAAATAAACAAAACATTAAGGTAAAAGTACCTTTGAACCATCAGTTTTTACTTATATCTACGAAATAGCTACAATATGTGAAATCATTTGAGATTCATCAGTAATAGTTTTACTAGGCTTTATTTTTGATATCCATTTATGTAACTTAGTGCATTAGCAAAATAAAAGTTACATTTGTATTTGTATGTCTAAATCGGCCGTCAATACATAGTTTTTCAATGACCCTCGTATATACGTACAACCCAGGCGTTAGCAAGTCCCCGCTAAAAGACCCTCGTACTTAAGCAAAAACCAACCGCAAAAACTAACTGGCGCGTGCGGCCGCGGCATCGCTTTCATGTGAGTTCTTCAAAGTGCCGACGGAGAGTGATCCAACTTATATGTATTCCGTAAACTTTGCTGAATAGCACCGGGCATTCAGTTTCGACCGGCTGTCGGTGTCGGCCACACGACCGCTGAGCGGAGCATCTTACGCGGCCGGCACTTTGGATGATCGACCGGAAGGACCAGACAGGGGACCACCGTCTGGCCGTCCGGGATGATGGTAGTGTTTCATTCCAACGGTGCTAGCCGTGCACCGTCTCCCCTCTGGGAGTTATAGAACAATAGGCCTTAAATTTAAAGTCTTCCGTCCTGACGGCCTCCAGAGGAAAACAAGGATACTGAATGACATCTACACGCTTGTAATGAGCCTATTTTTTTTTAAATATAGTCAATATGAATTTTCCAACGCAAATGAGATTTTACATTGCATTGCAGAAAGGGTGCATTCACCATATCTTTTGTTCTTTTTACTTCTACCTCCTACATCATAGGTCAGGAGAATATTCCAATGACAAGAAGCATTATAATATGTATTGTGACTTTGAACAGATTTCTGCAACACACAAAGCTGTGTGACTCATATCCGTCGGTCTGCCTGTTTGTCGTGTATCCATATTTGAAGTTCATTGGCGTAATATCAGTGACCGCTGCACTTATTTTGATTAAATTTAAAAGGAGGTTTGCTGGGGTATACCAAATGTTTGTATTCATGCAGGATGTCCCAGTGCTTTATAAATATTTGACCCTGGTAGTGTAATCTATTTTCCATTCGAATGAAAAGGGGCAACCTTGATTTTTTGATAAGTAAGGATCTTTGACAACCCTGTAGTTTTGAAGGTATTAAATTGGTTGTTATGAAAGTATAATATCTTTCACTTCGCTAGCCTATCAATAAAAAACCATTTATACTGGAAGATAAACTTTATTGACGTATCGACTACCTCTGTGGCCTTTATCAAAGTAAATAAATCGCCAAAAGTTCATTACATTGTAAATGCAATACTGTTAATTATATTTAAATTGCTAATGTAGTTTTTTTTTTTTTTTTTTTTTTGTATAGCGGCTTCAACAGCAAGGTCATTCGCCGCGCCAAGTTGTGCTATAACATTGGTAGTGTCTTCAAATTTAATGATACCTGCATTCTATCCGATTTCGTATCTGTGTATCCATTAGGTTGACTTAGATTTTGTAGAAAAGGCCTATGTTTTTCAGGAACTGGAAAAGTTTTCTTAATTCGAGAATGTTTTTCAAGTTCAATATGTCCAGGTTTGATGGTAACTGCAAAGAATTCAATTCATTTCTGTATATTCGACAATGACAAAGTATATGTTCAACTGTCAGTGGTTCTTGGCATCGTTCGCAAATGGGTCTTCGTTGGCCAAGTAATAGATAGGATGATGTTAAATGAGTGTGTCCAATTCTGAGCCTTGTTAAAACTACCTGTTCTTTCCTCGTCATATCTTTGCTTGTTTGGAATTTCTTAGTTGTTTGAGATATTTTTCTCAGTTGTGTGGTACTTGTTTCCCATTCATTCTGCCATAATTTGTATATTTCTTTTTTTAGAGCACTTTTTAGGTCACAACATCTAATAGGGAGTTCATGTGGGGCACCTGCAGTTGCACAGTGTGCACTTGCATCTGCCGCTTGATTGCCCAAAATTCCAACGTGTCCAGGGGTCCATATGAATGTCACTGTTTTGGACTGTTGCTGAAGCGCGTGATTTAGATATATAATTTTCTGAACCAATGGGTCTGTACTGAAGGTATCCTTTATACTCTGTAAAGAGCTGAGGGAGTCCGAACATATAAGGTAAGTTCCCCTGCTGTTTTGGTGCACATATATCAGAGCTTGGTAGATAGCAGTTAGTTCTGCGGTGTAAATTGAGGACATGCTGTTCAGGCTTCCTTTCCATATTTCTCCTTCACCAACCACCGCTGCTCCGACTCCAGAGTTCGACTTGGACCCGTCAGTATAAATAGTAGTTACTGGTCTGTATCTATTGATGATATTTGATATTATATTTTGTAGATCTGCGGGTTAGTTTCGCTTTTTTTGAAACGCGTACATTCGAGGTTTACTTTGGGTTGGCAGACTATCCAGGGTGGGGTTTTATATTCGACAGTATGCACAGTTGGTAACTCAGTGTGGATGTCTTGTAAAAGTTCTCTACACCTCACACCCAAAGGTTTTGTGACAGTCGGCCTATCATTGAATTTGCTCAAAGTGGCAGCGGTGAACATGATTTCATGGTTAGGATGGGTTGGCTGTGCCCAAACTCTGGTCATATAGTTGGCAGCGACTATTTTTGCCCTTATTTTCAGTGGCGGAATTCCTGCCTCACAGAATATTGCTTCCGAAGGGCTAGTTCGGAATGCACCAATGCAGAGCCTAAGGCCTTCCCTATGTATGGATTCCAATTTTTTTAAATGTGTTTTTCTTGCTGAACAGTATACCGCCATACCATATTCCATTTTAGCTAACACAGTAGTTTTGTACAGTTGCAGTAGTATATTTTTGTCAGCACCCCAGGAGATGCTAGATAAGCATCTGATGACATTCAGGGATTGTTTACATCTGTTGCTAAGATCCTCGATGTGTTCCTTCCAGTACAATTTTTTATCAAATTTCAACCCCAAAATTCTAACAGTAGACTTGACTGGAATGGGATTATTATCTAATGTTATGTGTGGATCTGCATGCTGTTTACGTAACCTACAGAAATGTACGCAGTTTGTCTTTGTGGAGGAGAATCGAAAACCATATTGTTTTGCGTTCGTCACGATCTGGTTTACCGAACGTTGTATGGTTTCTTCTATATCGCCTATGTCGCCCGCAGAGTAGTAGATACAGAGATCGTCTACGTACATACATTTTCCAACTGAGCCTTCAATTCTGGATACTAAATTATTCACAGCGATTAAAAATAGAGTGACACTAAGTGTAGATCCTTGCGGTATCCCGTTCTCTTGAATGGCTGATTCGGATAACGTGTTTTCTATCTTAACTTTGAATGAGCGGTCAGTAAGAAAAGATTTGACGATTTTCATCAAGCGACCCTGTATTCCCCACCGATGTAAAGTGTTAATTACTCCTTGCCTCCACGTGGTATCATATGCTTTCTCTAGATCAAACGCTACAGCTACGAGGTGTTTTCGCTCAACAAAAGCATTTTGTATTGCAGACTCTAGAAGAGTCAGTTGGTCTGTGGTAGATCTGTTTTTACGGAAGCCCATTTGGTAGTTCGATAACAGTCGTTTTGATTCAAGTACCCACATTAGTCGTTTGCTAACAATTTTCTCTAGCAGCTTGCTAAGACAACACGTAAGGGATATTGGTCGATAACTGGAAGGATCAGTTATATCTTTTCCTAGTTTTGGAATAGGTATAACGATTGCTTCACGCCAGTGCCTGGGATATTCTTCTTGTATCCAAATTTTGTTGAACATGTCCAAAATTACTTTTTTGTCTGTCTCCGGTAGTTGACTAATCATCTGATTGTGAACTAAGTCGGGACCTGGGGCACCGTCTTTGGCTTCAGATATTACCTGATCGAGCTCTGCAATGGAGAAAGGTAAGTTATATTCATCGGAGTCCGTTGTTAAGTCTGATATATTTAGGTTTTCAGTTACTGTCATAGTGTCACTCAATTCTGGGCAGATGTTTAGATTCGAGCTAACTTGACTAAAGTGTCGAGCTAGTGCGTTTCCCACATTTAATTGTCCTCGGATTTCATTTTGATTGACTATCAGCAAAGGTGAAGGGGTTGTAAATTGCTTGCCTGTAATAGCCCGAATTTTTTTCCAAATTTCCGCACTTGGTGTATCGGTACGTATATTAGATACATACGCTTGCCAGGACCTCTTTTTTGATTCTAAAATTAACCGTCGCAGTTTTGCTCGTTGCTGCTTGAAGTGGATGAACCTGGCTTCCGTGGGGCTTCTTATGAACTCTTTGAAGGACTGTCTTTTATCACGTCTTGCCTGCTCAATATCCTGGTTCCACCATGGTACTGTTTTCCTGCCTGGGAATCTGTTCTGTCGAGGGATGCTGATCTCGGCAGCTTCCAATATGTTTTTGGTAACTGACTCAACAGTATCTTCGACGGATTCTTGAATCGTGAGTGATACATTTTGACGATATAGATTCCAGTCAGCCTTCTCTATTTTCCATCTTTGAGCATCAACGTTATCATAGCTTGGTGCGGGTTGGGCATTTGCGAGTTTAATTTCAATGGGGAGTGGTCAGATGATTCATCTTCTAAGACATTCCACTGAAGGATGTGAGCGACGGAGGGACTGCATAATGTTATATCAATGGCACTGAGATTTTGTGATCTTGAGTTGAGATACGTGCCTGCGCCTGTGTTAAGGATAACTAATCCAAACTCCTCAACAATATTTTCAATCAGACGGCCGCCATTATCTGATCTACTGGATCCCCACAAGGTATTATGAGCGTTGAGGTCTCCCAATAAAATAAATGGCTGGGGAAGTTGTCTAATTAGTGCTTTAATTTGCATCCCTTCCCAGCTAGAGTCCGGTAGGTATAGGTTGCAAATAGTGATCTTCATCGGGTAGCTCAACTTCATAGCCACCGCCTGTAAAGGAGTATTTAGGGTAACTTCAGTGTAAGGAAGGTTTTCCTTTACGAACACTGCTACACCTCCTTTAGCACGACGCTCTGAGATCGCATCTTTCCTTATGCATTTATAGCTGCGTAGTCTGAAATTATCTTGAGGGCGGAAGTGAGTTTCCTGTAAGCATATACAGATGGGAGCCTTTTCTAGTAGTAAAGCCTTCAGTTCTGGGTACCTGGTTTTGCATCCATTAACGTTCCACTGTAGAATGTTGTAATTCGACTTATTCATAATTTTGATTAGAATGTCTTAGCTATACCCATATAAGGGCTTATGAACATGGTAGTAAGTAAATAAATATTAGAGAAAAGAAAATATAAAAATATAAATATATAAAAATAAATATAAAAAATAAATATATAAAAATAAATATATAAAAATATATACATATAATCATACATGTGTATATACGCACACAAACACAGAGAGTTTTAGAGCTATGTTTTAAATATATCACAGTTTTATCACACTTATATCAGGGGTTATCACAAGTAGTGGATCTTGGTTTTCCTTTAGGCCATCCCTTCTTCTTTTTTGTCGACTGCTGTTCAGACGCTGTCTGAGATGTGGATTGCTCACTTTCAGATGATGATTCTCTGAGGCGCTTTTCTGATTCAGCTGTTGAGGCGGCTGATACTCGACTTTCGATAGATAGATTTCGTGGTCTAAAAGGAGTTTTCGTAGTTGTAGGAATACTTGGGGTGGTAAAGGTTTGAGTTGCTGGAGTTTTAAGTGCAAAGGTATTTTTTAGCACATCTACAATTTGCGGTATGAGCTCTTTGATGAACCTATCTGTATCCGGTTTACTAGCGGTTGCTTGCGAATACGAGATTCCTTTTGAGGGTGTTGGAATAACAGTTAATTTTCTTGCTTCTGAATAAGTTATGTTGTTTTTGGCACGGCATTCTTGGATTGCGAACTCCTGCTTGAAAGTTGGGCAATTTCTGGAGCGTGCAGAGTGATTCCCTTGGCAGTTTATGCATGTAATAGGCTCTTGGCAGGCTGATCCCTCATGCAATGGTTTGCCACAAACACATACTTGTTCGCTATTACATTTCGTTGAAGTGTGTCCGAATTTTTGACATTTAAAACATCTCATTGGCTGAGGTACATATAAACGTACCTCCAACGAATAAAAAGCCACCTTAATTTTTTTGGGTAGTACAGGTGTTCCAAATGTTAGTAGATGATTTGGTGTGTCAACGAGATTTCCATTTTGCTTGGTTTTCAAGCGTCTTACTTCGATGACATTTTGGTCAGCTAACTCTGTACGAATCGTGTCTTCAGAACAATTAAGGAGGTCTTTGCAGTATATTACACCACGAGATTTGTTCATAGTACTGTGAGGTGATACTTCTACATCATACTCTAGGAATTTATTGGTTTCTTGCAATTTCTGAGATTGCTTTTCAGTCTAAGTTTCTACTAGTATGCCTTCACGTATTTTCTTTACCATTTTTAAATCTCCAAATAAACTATACAATCCTTTACTTATTAAGAATGGGCTCACCTGATCAAAGTTAACCCCATCTTTTCTTTTCACGACCAGGTACCGGTTTTTAGCCGTCACCTGGCTCGTTGATTGGTTGCGGTTTTGATTTCCAAGTGTACCGCTAGCACTTGTATGTTGGGTATTGGGTAACTTTTCCATATATATCCCACGAGTCGGGAAGAATTATGTGTCGACTGCAGCAGTGCTCCCTTACTACAGCAAGGCTATCCTAACTCTAGAGGTTGCCAGGTATCTAGAGTACACCGTTCACGACTCACTGACGTAGAGCCATCCACCCCTTGGCACGGTTCGTATGACACCTTGGGTTCCGGAAGCTTGATCAGGTCCTGAATGTCGCTTCAACATTCAGGAACCCTACCCGGGCCGTCGCAAAACTGAGTGATTGGTAGAAGTGCCAGTGTACAACACCATCACTCCACCACCACACAACTTCGTGCCGTCTCGAGCAGTCTATTTGGTGGCATTTTGCCTTTTCCGCTCCCTATACGTGAGGTGAAAAGACAAAGATGCCCCCGGTCGGGCGCTGGCAGTACGGTCTACGACCTTACCGTAGCACGGGAGCACCATCTAGTGTACCGCTGTTGCAGAAGATGGTGCACCCAATGGCCAGACGGCCTGCTAATGTAGTTATTTTTATTATTAAACCGTATCATCAAAACAGGACTGTAGACAACACATAAATTTCCATACAAAGAAATAGTAAATTGGTTTATTTATATAGATCATAGATAGTTTTAGAAGGGGTGCGTTGACCATATCTTTTATTCTTTTTACTTTTACCCTATACAGCATAGGTCAGGAGACTGTTCTGATGACCTGAAGCGTTATAATATGAGATTTTGAACAGATTTCTGCAACATACAAAACTGTGTGGCCGATATCCTGCGGTCTGCCTGTTGTGTCTCCATGTTTGACGTTTATTGGCGTAATATCAGTGACCTCTGCACTGATTTTGATTAAATTTGAAACGAGGTTTTCTATTGTATGGCGATAGATATTTTTGTTGTAATATGTTGATCGATACGTTGGAGTAGGAGTGATATTAATAAGCTACAGAATAGTATCAAAACCTCCACATATTTATAGTGATTTTCAATGTCATTCGTTATTTTCCACAAACTGATGAAGTAGGATTCAGTAGCGCTATGCCAAATTTTTGGGTTCATCCAAGATGTCCCATTGGTTAATAAATATTTGATCTTGGTCGTGTAATCTACTTTCCATTTGAATGATAAGAGGCCACCTTGATTTTGTCATACTGTATTTTTTTCCAGGAGCCGTCCGACCTTACTGTGCCGTCAATACTTAAACCTTAAGATGTATTGTATTATTGCTCCTCTCATCTACAGTATCCACTCCAGCAATCTAGATCCCTGCATAAGTTTGTGCAGTTTTCCTACTGGTCCTGGTGCTGAGCTGTACTCCATTGGTTCTAGCTTAGTCTTCCCAAAAGAGCTGTTGTCTCTTGTGATCTAGCGCTTCGCACTCACAGAGCACATGAAGGGCTGACTCAGTTCCTTTTCCACACAGTCTGCAGTTGAGGTCTCCATTGTAGAGTCCCATCTTATTCAGGTGTTCCTTCAGGCCACAATGTCCTGTGAGGAGACCCGTTGTTGGCGTCGTTATTCGAAGCTGATTCCTACTTAAGGAGAGCAGTGTTTCAGCTGTTTTCTTGCATGGAGCTTTAATGAATGTTTTACCATGCATGAACACATCCTGGCAACAAGTTCCACTGCTCCTTGTGCTGATGTTTCATCCAATCTCCGACGTGGTGTCTGATTGTGCTTTTAGGCACCCCCAGCGCGGGTTCTGCTCAAATGTATAGAGCAGACGAGCCTAGTCTTGCTAACTCGTCCGCCCTTTCATTGCTTCTTATACCTGAGTGTCCTGGCACCCACTCCAAAGTTACTTTGTTGTGTTCTGCCAGCCTTCCTAGTTCTTGTAGACATTGCCAGACTAGAGCAGACGTAACTTTGGGCCCTTCTAGTGCCCTAAGTGTAGCCTGATTGTCTGTAAGTATTGCGATCCTCTTGTTTCTGTAGGATCGCTCATTATTTATCCTTGCACAATGCAGGATGGCGTACACCTCTGACTGAAACACCGAGGCGTATTCTCTTAGCGGAATGCTCTGTCTAGTTCCTCTTCCAAAGATTCCCGCTCCTAAGCCTTGCTCGGTCTTTGATCCATCTGTGTACCAGAATATTTTCCGATGCACGTTGTGTACTTCACAGAGTTCTCGATCTCTTATTATAGTTTCGAATTTCTTATTAAAGATATATTTCGGAGTTATGTGGTCCTTTCTAGCATCCATTATGGTATGCTGTCATACTGTATGCTGTATACATAATTTCGGAAGTCGCCGAAGTAAAGTAGTGATGGGGAGGCGAAGAATTGCAAGTAGGCCACCTTTGGCCTGTTTTGCCAACTCCACTGAAGTGAAGTAGCTTCTCGTGCGTAGCGAAACGTCGAGGCTCAACGCTTAACGTCGCTGGCCTAAAAACCCAATAACCACAAATTAGTTAACACAATTGTGTGCATAATTAATTTGCGTCAAGAGGTCGCCTTATGGCTCCTGTTATGAGGTTAATTGTTTAGTTTAGTTAGGAAATGACCATTTCTGTGTAGATGATATTTATCCAAGCAACCATACGGTATCAATGTTAAAAAATGCCAGTCTGAGAGCTAAAGGTCACAGAGCAGCAATGAATATCCCATATTGTATCGCAAGGCTTCTGAATTATGTTTTTTCTTTCGGTTTTAAGTTTAGCACCACTGTCTGGTATCTATTGTTTAAAAGAAACTGTTTTATCGAGTTAAAGACCTAAATATTTGAAAATTTTGTTATGATTGATCAAGTTATTGTCGATATAACACGATGCTTAAGTTTTGTTCGCATTTAGTCTCCACTCAAGAAAGTAGGCAATGAGCATATTTAGGTCAATTTATTGTTAATATGTTATACAATAATGGGGCTTATTGTCTAAACAGCAAAACCATTTACAGAGCAATGTGTTATATAAAACAATCGACTTAAACGCCCAACATGTCAAATAATATAACAAAATGAATAAGCAATGATGCTTGAAAACTAACATAAATTTTCATAATCCTGTACTTCTGCACATAGCAGTCACAGGTTTTTCTGCATTTAAAATTTCATAAAGACAAAATATTACTGCCTGCTCCCTACGTTTCTCTAATGATTGCAGTTCAAACTTCTAAAGTAACTCGATATAGCTACAAACTCTTGGCGGATGTATTCCACTTAAAGCTAAGTAATTTAAAAAATCTTTTTTGTACTTGATCGACAGCATTTTTGTGAACATTACATAGGATTCCAAATTATCGAGCAGTACTCTAATTTTGACCTAAAATGCAGAGACAACAGCACAGGGATATTAAAAGATTTGCTATTCCAGATTATTAAACCGTATGTAAGGAGTGCACTTCTAACAATTTGGTATTATACAGGGTGGGCCAATAGTGCGTGGACGGAGGATTGTGGGCTTACTAAAAAATACTTCAAAAATCTGTCACTTGATCATGGTAGGGACCCTTGAGGGCTATAACGTAAAAATATGTTCACTCAAATTTTGACGTTTATACAGGGTGATTCATATCAAACTTACATTTTTTTGAATGGAACTCCCTATATATTATTGCATATTTGGATTCCCTGGTTAATTCTAGTGTGACTTTATGTATCACACATGGAACTTTAAACGAACCGTTTAGGCGCAAATCACCATTTTTGGTATAAGTAGGTATCAGAGAAAAATTGAATATCGCAGCGATTATAAAACTTAGAAGGCCGTGACTTTGCGGTACGACTAAGCATGACATGCATCACCTTGGGTTAGACGGCTGAATTTGAATTCTTTTTGCACTCGGAGAAATCAGTAGATTAATTAAGGAAACTTCAATCACAGATAACTTGATTTTTTCAAATGGGAATGCCTATTTTGGTTTAAAGAGTAAAATGTAAAATTTGATTACCTTTCTAACGATATAGCATTCTCGATATCAATCTTTTTTGGTTTTCATTTTATTTCAAATTTTCAGTCAAATCGGTATTTTTCAATTTTCCTACATGCAAGCCACCTAGCAGGCCATGAAAAATGAACAAAAGTTCGTTAGTATGGAAGAAACCAACTAACTTAGTAGAAAGATGTAAATTAACTAGAGCAACGAGGCAAGATTATGAAAATTCCTTACAACATATTAGCTCTAACCGGATACAACAGCCGCAAGATATCTAATGTCAATGAGTAGCTGGGCTATGACAGAAGTGTTTGTTTTGCACAGCCTACTAGCTATTGAGGTCTATTAGAGTTTGACGACCTTCCAAAACGATTAAACATTTTGAATCAAAAGGAAAACTACCAGCGATTTTTGCTTACAGTCTAACATGTTTAGAATAAAATTTCACATTTAATGGGATAAAAAAATAGTCATTTCCATTTAGTTAAGTCAAAAGTGAAGACATCTCCAACTGGAGCATTCTGAACATCTATCGAAATAATTGCTAGAATTTCTTAAATACGCTATGTTGTAATTGTCTTTATTTCATGTAGTTTTCTGCAAACTAAATTATGTTTTACAATTCAAACACATTGCAATTCAAGTTTCATTTTCCGTGGTTTTGCTAATAAGTAGAAGTACCTACTGAAGAATTTGAAGGGTTGCAGTCAGAGGTATCATTACTTTTGACCTACAGAAATGACTACTCTCTTATAGCATTAAATGTGGAAATTTATTCAGAAGACATAGATATTATACTGCCAGCAACAATCACTAGTAGTTTTCCTTTGATTAAATATTTTTTTACTGACTCTGGAAATTGGCTAATAGCTAGTAGGCTGTGGAAAATGAGCGTTCTTGTTACCGCTATTGTTTCTGGTTAGAGCTAATATGTTTTCAGGAATTTTCGTAATCTGGCCTCATTGCTCTAGTTAGTTTGCATCTTTCTACTAAGTTAGTTGGTTTCTTCCATATTACTGAGCTTTTGTTTATTTTTCATGGCCTGCTAGTTTGCTTGCATGCAGGAAAATTGGAAAACACCGACTTGACTGAAAATTTGAAATAAAATGAAAACTAAAAATGATTGATATCGGGAATGCTATATCGTTAGAAAGGTAATCAAATTTTACATTTGATTCTTTAAACCAAAATAGGCATTCCCATTTGAAAAAATCAAGTTATCTTTGATCGAAGTTTCCTTAATCAATCTACTGATTTCTCCAAGTACAAAAAGAATTCAATCTTAGCCGTCTGACCTAAGGTGATGCATTTCATGCTTAGTCGTGTCGCAAAGTCACGGCATTCTAAGTTTTATAATCGCTGCGATATTCAAATTTTTTCTGATGCCTACTTATACCAAAAATGGTGATTTGCGCCTAAACGGTTCGTTTAAAGTTCCATATGTGATACATAAAGTCACCCTAGAATTGTTCAAGGAATCCAAATGATCAATAATATATAGGGTATTCCATTTGAAAAAATGTAAGTTTGATATGAATCACCCTGTATAAACGTCAAAATTTGAGTGAAAATATTTTTACGTTTTAGCCCTTCAGGGTCCCTACCATGATCAAGTGACGGATTTTTGAAATTTTTTTTAGTAAGCCCACAATCTTCCGTCCACGCACTATTGGCCCACCCTGTATTAAAATTAAAGAATAACTGTTTATCAAAGTAGATGCCTCGGTGATTCGTGTTATATGGTCTTTGTAAACTAAACTAAAAACAGTAATGGTCCTAGGCTAGATCCTTGTTGTACCCCACTAACAGCCACACACTTATATCAAAAATAACCACTGTAATGAAGATAGTTCTTCCTGTTACACAAATATGATTTTAAAAGCGTTATATAATATATATTTAATCCTAAGTAATCAAGTTTTTTCAGGAGCTGCTTATGATTAACCTT
The DNA here is from genome assembly GCA_951848785.1 of Callosobruchus maculatus. Taxonomy (NCBI): domain Eukaryota; kingdom Metazoa; phylum Arthropoda; class Insecta; order Coleoptera; family Chrysomelidae; genus Callosobruchus; species Callosobruchus maculatus. Next base: position 4,730,309 of record CATOUR010000110.1, on the reverse strand, counting down.
ATCAAAGGCTTTATTAAAATCTGTATAAACAACATCTACCTGCCCCCCGCTATCCAATTCTTCACATATTCCGTGTTTCCATTATCACACTTTCCACTACAGCTCTAGGGGGGCGGACTAGTGCTGTCGCGGTCTGAAGAGCAAAAAAAAGTTACCTTTTGGTATTTATATAAATATTATATGCTTCCGTAGAGCTCTAGGGGGGCGTACGCCCCCATCCCCCCTCTAAATCCGCCACTGGATTGGTTAGAGTTGATCTAGACTTCATAAATCCATGTTGATCAAACTATGTACAGTTTTATGAGAGCTGGTAGATGGGGTCATACTGAATAATTTCTAAAACCTTCGCAAAATTGTTCAAAATAGATATTGGCCTATAGTTTGATATCAGGTTACGGTTTTCAGATCTATGTATGGGGTAAACTTTCGCAATTTTTTATTCATCGGGAAAGACTGAACACTTAAAAGTTAAATTGAATGTTAAACAATAGCATATTGAAATTTCATAGACTGCAGTTCTAGATTGCTAGAAATATACAAACTGAATAGAATTGGAGCTAGTAGCGATCCCTTTCTTCTTTTTTGATTTCCGAAACTCGCGGCCATTTTAGAGCAGGAGCCTGAAGTTATCTGATGCCTCCCTTTGGGATTTGTCTTCCAAAGGTATACAATTTTGATAGTCTTGGTGAAAATGTACGAAAAATTGCTCGCAAAATAGCTGATGCACCGCTATGAATTTTGTATAGCCTTGCAGATATTAAACATGAACTTTACTTAATAATTCAGCATTCTAGCTTATGGCTGCAACTGTTGGCAAAAAGAACAAACAAGTGAGAAACTTTTTCCTAGCACCGCCATTGAAGCATTACTGCTAGCTGCTAGGTTGGGAGATTAAAGTTAGGAGTCATTTAGAAATTGCGGCAATGAAATAACTTTTAAACGGGTGCTTTTATAACACTTTTGTTCAGCTAAAAGCTTATTGAATTATTAAATAGTTGCTTAAGAAGCTTAAACATTTCAAAAAATTAGGCTTGGAAAAGAGTATTGGCCTTGAAAACTCATCATTCCCAGAATAGTATATCTGTAATAAACTTGAGCTAACATTCCAACTTAAAATAATGACAAAACACATAACTACGACAGGTACTTTACTTGAAGTTGTCACAGGGGTTGACATCATTAAAGAAACGGTATTAGTACACGTTGCGTCAATTGCAACAGCTGCTGGTAATAAGTATGGGTACCCATTCAGAGCCAGAAAGACCTGGCGTGGAGTATTGCTCTCTTTTCTGGGGAGCTACTGTCCCCTACTACCCTGTCTCTAGTAGATGCCGTCCTGAGCAGGGCAATTCGACTAACTGTTGACCCGGCCTTAACACGCCAACCTCCAGCCACTTTCTCACTGGCGCGTGATTGACAACCTCTCACTTTTCTACCGATACTCAAACGGAGCCTGCTCCTTTGAGCTATCCGATCCTATCAGATGCACCCGCGCGACTATTGCATCTCATCCTTCATACATAAAGAACCGAGTTGTATGACCGTACATTTATTCCCAGGGTGTCCAAGGTCCAAGGCTTGGAATGGTCCTGCGGGTGTTAGCCCATTCAAGTCCGCGTTAACTAACTTCCCCTGACACAACCTTTTTACAGCAGTCGCGGTATTATGTTCTTCCTACGCTGTCTACTCAGTTATAAAAAAAGCATTTGAAGCATTTTTATTGCTTGTAGAACTTCGATATTTTGGTATTGGTATTACAAACATTATAATTATGTTTAATTCGTAAAGCAATGGGTGAAGGAAGTACTGTAATGGCATTAAAATAAAAATAATTGGGCTAATATACAGGGTGTTAATTAAGTATATTAACAAACTTTAAACACGAATAGTACTCCGAAAAATAGAAAGAAAATGTCATATGAACATGGGTCCGGAAATGCTTCCTAAGGGAGCTACGCTCGTTTGCATGGGGCACCCTGAAGACAGTTTTCCCTCGATATTCTTGAAACCATTCATAACAAAATTACGAAATTAGGCACGATGGGTAAACTTTTGACGGTGAATCTGATTCTGAATTCAGAATTTCATAATTTTAATCAGACGCGTATCATACGGGAGGAGTTAAGGGTAAAAATAACCCCATTTTTTTGACATTTTGATTTTAGAATATGGTATTTCAGAGATTTCTACGTAAAAATGATCTCCTGGTACATCTCGATAGGGCTAACCGTTTTCGGGAAAAATGCAAATTATTAAATCGATGCCTTAGAAAGCATTTCCGGACCCATGTTCATATGACATTTTCTTTCTATTTTTCGGAGTACTATTAGTGGTTAAAGTTTATTAACATACTTAATTAACACCCTGTATACTCTTTTTGGCATTTGTCTGTCTGCCTGTCGGGTAATACTTGCAGCCCGGTAAAAAACTGCAGCAACTATAATGAAACTTTCACGTTGGATCACTGCCACGGCAAAGATAAAAAAGCTTTATAGATTCCAAAATTCAATTAATTGGCAGCGGAGTGAAATCAAAGTGAAATATTGGTGTGAAGTGCTGAAGGGGGACTTTCTACTGTCCTGGTGGAATTCAGCATTTTCCAAAACTAACCGGACAAGGTGTCATTTGCTCTGAAAGAAGTCAGCGGTTTAAATAATTTTCAATACCTGTAGACTTTCTTGTGTGATATGTGGTTGAGTGGAAGAACGGGGTTCCTTCCTAAACTCTGCCTTTTGGCAATTCAATTCATTTTTATACGTATTATTTGTAGCCAATAAAGTCTTTACTATATTGGAAACAAAAAAGGTGCAGCCCGCGGCTCTGACACATGGGGCTACTGTTTCGCTATCCAGTGACTACTCCCTACACCAGATGACTACTTTCTGCATTCTGGTAGCTAAAGGGGCATTTACACGGTTCAGTTTGGATGATCTCTTCGGGTGATCATTTCAGATGAATCATCGAAAGTGATTTTTATCATGTTTACAGGAATCATCCAAATTGAATTATTACTCAGTTCACTCAAAAATCCAGTAGTACGTATAGTAGTTGCGGTAATTTATGAATACCATTCAAATAGACTAAAAAATATAAAGCGAATGAGAAAATGACGTGGATGTATAAGGCCGCGAATAAATCCTCAAAAACCGTTTTAAGAAAAAAATTGAAATACCAGCTGTCTACTCTCTATTTCCATCTACACAAATGATAGTAAACACGTCCTTATTTTTCAGCTTCACTAGTCACTGCATCACTGCTAATAAAAAATGTATGTTTACGTGGTTCACTTTTGAGGATTCATCGCAGATGAATAAAAGTAGAGCATGGGTCAACCTCAATCAATCGTCATCCTGGATGATCATTTCAATGAATACTAGTTTAGACGATACATTAGCTTTTCACTTTATATGAATCATCCATCCGACGAGAATGCATCAAAATTACTAAGACAAACTACTTGACACACTTTTTTGTCGCGGTCCAGTTTTTCAGTACTTTATACATAACTAAGTCTACAGTACCATTTTTCATTGTTTTAATAACACAAAATCATGCTTGTATACAGTCAAAAGCTTCTTAGAATGTTTTGCAAGTATAGAGAGTTCATTTGCTTGACCATCTTTTTCTCTAATGTATAACACCGTTGGACCATGGCATCTTGTTGAATAAGTTAGTAGCCCGAGGGCTAGGTTACCAATTTTTATCCTTTACCAATTTTTGTTTGAGTAACGGATTGCTGAGAGTAGAATACAGAGGTTTCACCTCAATTGATATTATACCTTCTTCTGGTGTACCTCAAGGATCTGCTCTCGGCCCTTTACTGTTCCTCATTTTCATAGATGACATATCCTGTGAACTACAGAATAAACATTTGCTTTACGCTGATGATTGAAAAATCTTCTGTAAAATTGAAATTCTCAACGATTGCCGTACTTTGTATAATGATTTGGAGATCCTAATAAATGGTGTCAGAATAACAGATTGTACCTTAATGTAGACAAATGTTACACTATAACGCAGACTTGCCCCAACCAGGTTCGTTTATAACACTAATAAAATACCTATAATGTCAGAAATTTGATCTGGACATAATGTTTGACGCAAGGCTTACATTTGTTATGCATACTGATGCTGTTGTCAACAACGCTTACAAGAGTTTGGGCTTCATAATTAGAAACTGCCGAGACTTTAATAATATAGACACCATGATTTTGTTACATAATTCATTTGTAAGAAGCAAAATAGAATATTGCTCTATAATATGGTATCCTGCTTATGAAGTCCATCGCAAAAAAATTGAAAGTACTCAGAGGCAATTTGTAAAATGCTTATGGTTTAGAGAGGATGGTACGTACTCTGAAATTGGTTTCAGAATTGACATGTTGCTTAGCAGGTATAATTTATCAAACTCGGATAAGTGAAGAAATTATGGTGCTTGTATTTTTTTGTATAAATTAGTTATTATAGATTGCGAATATTTACTCATTTTTACTTAACTATTCCAAAAAATAACATATTACTTTTCTCTCCAATATATGTGATGTGTAACAATAATGAAGACGCAAAGCATGATGTAGATGTATTTTTTGTAATACGCACGAGTTTGAAAGATTTATCCTCACTTTGGATTAAGTATTTTTTTCAAAGGTCAATTTATTTTGATATATGTTCATATGACAATAGTTTATAGTTTGTTAATTTGCAACATATTGTATTAATCTACTATTGTGCAACTCCTATCCGTTAAATGGTGAAGGCCGTTCGGATAGTGTATCTGTATGAATAAATAATTCAATATTAATATGATATAATCATGATATCTCATATGATATTACAGTGCAAGCTCGCAAGATGAAAAATGTGAAGAATATGACTGAAAATCAAAATAAAAAATAGAGCAAACTTTCAGTTCATACATATTTTTCCCAGATTTTTTGTAAAATTGTTATCTCTACTATATTTAAACCTTTTTATCGTATTGGATTGCACGTTGAAAGTACCAAATGAAACTACTTGACACATTAATATCTGTTCTGGTTATGTTTTCCATATAGTTTCATAACTATAACCACATTATGTGATGAGACACTACAATGCAGTTTCTTATACTCACAAGACGAAACATGTCAAGAATATTGGTAAAAAATTAAAATAGTAAATAAATATTCCGTCTATAGATGAAGTCAGATATATATGAGTTTTTTACATTTTTAAGGCTCTTACCGAGTGCCGACACTACAGATCATGCCTTATGCCTTCACGAGACACCCGACGGGTCCGATGACCGTAATATCCCTTTCGGCATTTTTTGCTGGGCCGGACAGGGGCTGTAGACAAAGTTGTATATTGTCTGTATATAATGAGATGTACAATAAATAGATCAATTTATTTTATTTTTATCTATTGCAAATTGGTTTGCTATTATTTTGATCTCCTACCACTTTCTAAGTTATTATAATATATATATTTTGTATAGATAATTTTGTTTTTATCATTATTCAGGTCTACATAATAACGTAACTACACTATAAAGGTGTTGGCACTGATTGAGACCTATAGACTTCATCTATACCGCGTCACTTTTTCAAAATATTCAGATTTTGCAATATTTTTCAATTTTGCTATATTTAGGGTGACCATATACTTCATAGATCAATTCCGGACGCTTGGCATGCCGGGGGGCAGGGGGGGTGAGACTGTAAGACAATGAAGAGAGATAGGCCATCAAGCGACAGTAGTGCCTTTTTTTGCTTGTCCGTTAACTGTATTTGGTTTATTTTGCTGTATGTTGTCCTAACTATTTTCGATTGGCGCTCTCAAATTCCGGACATTTTACCCATTTTACCGATTTTTGTGATTTTTTTGCCTATCCATTAGCTGTATTTGTTCATTTTAGTGTATGTTGTGCCTATTATTTTCGATTGGGGCTCAAATTCCGGACATTTTACTGATTTTTCTAATTCCGCCCGGACACGAAATTTAGCCCCAAATTTCCGGACATGTCCGGGATTTTCCGGACGAATGGTCACCCTAGCTATATTTAACGTACAAAGAAAATTCATCTAAATTACCAAGACAAACTACTCAACACATTTTTTGTATTGCGGTTTAGTTTTTCAGAATGTCATGATGACTATAATAATTGCAAAGACTGACATTCCGAAACAGCTAAACCACATTAATAAGCAGTTCAAAGACATTATAGAGACTGCAGTACCATGTTTCATTGTTTGAATAAATCAAAATCGTGTTTGGATAGAGGCAGAAACTTAAATTGTTCAGCATGTTTTGCAACTATGGACAATCAATTTGCTTGACCATTTTTTTTTTGCGGTAATCTACGAAAATGTATGTAGCTCACCCTGATTCTCCATTTCGCAAGTGCTGGTATAGAAGTCGACCATAGAGCCCTTAGGGGTGGCTCTGAGGCCCCCCGTCGCGACTTTCGGCGGCACCTGTTTTTCGCGCGCTTCGCGGTGTCTGGAGCTGAGCCGGCGCGTCGGGACGATAGACAGACAGACAGACGCGGCACCAACACCAGCCGATCACCAACTGAGCGTCGGTCGACGTTATCCGTTATCCGACGCCGCCGCGACGCGACGTCCGAGCAACTGGTGGAGCGTCTCGCGCACTGGAATCAGGTTCAAGTGCAGACCTCGCCGGTTCCAGCTAGGTCATCCGAGGTATTGCAGCGAAGTGCAAGCGCTTGCACGGTGCATCAAATAACCAAACGAGGACATAACAAGATGGGTCTTTTGAAATGGGCCCTACCCAACTAACATTTTTTTCACCTGTTGGTTTTAATCATGACCTCTTAGACATATGATGAACCCTCGAATTTCGGACCTATAAGTATAATTACCATTTTAGCAAAAATCATTGAAAAAGTTGTTCAGATTAGGTTGAAATTTTTTTTTTAAAACAATAACATCATAAGTACCTACCTTTCAGTTTGGATTTCAAAAACAAAAAAATACCTCAGATGCCATTTTTTCTCTACTTTATAAACTATACTCTACTTTAAATAAAAATCAAATTTCAGTAGCTTTGTTCTGTGACTTTTCTAAAGCATTTGATTGTGTCAGTCATGATATTTTGATCAAAAAATTAGATAAATATGGTTGTTTTAAAATAGCACTAAAATGGTTTACCTCTTATTTGAGTAATCGTTCTCAAATTGTTAAATTGTCTAAAAATGTTACTTCAGAAAAATTGAACATACGGGATGGAGTACCACAGGGATCTGTGTGAGGTCCCATCTTGTTTTTGGTATACATTAATAACCTGATGACATTAGTAATAAGTGGCCAATTCACTGTATTTGCAGATGACACTACAATACTCTGGCATGATAATGACATACACGATTTAAAAAGAAAAATTGAAAATGATATAATTGTAATCAAAAGATGGTGTGACAGCAATTTTTGATCTTTTAATATCTCGAAAACCAAATTCATGACTTTCAAATGCTTACTTGACGTGATTTACTTAGACAACGAACAGTTACATCAAACATACAGTGTGAAGTTCTTAGGTCTAACTATTGATCAAAATTTGAATTTTATATCTCATATTGATAATTTAATTAATGAGTTAGCTAAAGTAACTTACATACTAAGAACAGTTAGAGAAACTCTTGGAAGAAACACCACCAAAAATTGTTATTTTGCATTATTCCAAAGTAGGTTCAGTTACGGCATCCCATTTTGGGGTGTCTGTTCTCATACCTACTTAAATAAATTGTTAGTCTTACAGAAGCGAGCAGTTAGATGCATCGCCAAGAGTAGACCTAGAACTTCATGCAAGCCACTATTTTTAGAATACAAAATTATGACCGTAATTGCACTATTTATTTTGGAAACGGCTACATTAATATTCAAAAGTAAAACAAAATTTCAGACCATAAATATAGAATATAAGACAAAAGAATTATTTTAAAGTAATCACTCCCAAATCAGCAATGGTTAAAGATTCAATTATACACAATGGATTGAAGATTTATAATAAACTTCCTAATTCTTTTAAAATTCAGAAAGATTTAAAAGTTTTTCGTAAAAAACTTAAAAATTTCCTATTTCAAAAACCTTATTACACACTAGATGAGTTCTATGACGAGTTTTAGTGAATATTCCACATTTTGTTGTTACAGCTTTGTCAATAAGAAATTTGTAACTTCTTAGACAATAAAGCATATTTATCTATCTATCTATAAAGGTTCTGTAAAAGTTATTGGTTTACTCAATAGTCATATTTTAGTTGAATTGTTTGCCAATAGGAACTGGGAGCTATAAGTAGTATGGAAATCCTATTAGCCATAGAAAAGAGGCAACAATAACGTTGTGTTGTAGCCCTTCACCAGGGCTAAATGGGAGTTCAGACCAGCAGGTTCTGGAAAGGTTATATTTGGGCCACAATTTGGCAATCATAATCCAAAAATATTACCAGTATGGCATAGAAATTGCTTATTCAGATTCATATGACCTTGAAACTGTTTGGCATTACATACGGCCTATTCTGAGCGATGTAGCATGTATTTGAACCTAATGATTGTGCTTAAAGCCATATGGAATGATATAATGCCATTATGAAAAGGGATATAAACAAGTAACATGATACAAGACGGTTCAGTCACGGTTGGGACTATCAAACAACTTCAAGTGTCATTTCAGAATTAGTTGATAACCTTGCACAAATCCAAGAAATATACAGGGATGCCTTGGCAAAAAATAGTTAAAAGCGGACATTTTAAATGGAAAATGAAAAAAAATTGCTTCGGATCATAACTGATAAGGGCCTAACAAGTACCGACTAGTACCTAATTGGTTATGCCAGTAAGACCTACTTGATGGCTATTTGGTCATTTACGTGCGCCAATAAGCCCTGGGAAATGCTAGTTGGCCCCGCTTTAGCATTTTTCTTGCTTTGGTTATTGTAAAAGCTTGTAAGCATGATACCCTAAGCGATCATTTTGGATGAATATTTATTTCATTTACATTAATCAGTTCAACAGGAATGTGTCAATAATTGAGTATATATGGAGACTATATAGACATCTTTAAGCATTCATAACCATATTATATTTTTACTGATCAGATTGAAAAAAAAAAGTAATATTTTTCTGATATAAATTTAATATTATTTTTTAAGATATCAAAGGCGTGTGCATTTTACAGCTAAATTACACATAACTTTAACAAAAAAAATGGCATGCGCAGCGAAAATGGGCCATATGCCATAGGTTGTGTACCATCCTACCCGATTTCTGAAATAAATTCATACCTAAAATGTCTCCATATTGCCTTGTGAGGAATCTACAAGTTTGTAAGATTAACCATCTTGAAAACTTATTATACCCTGTTCACAGCTAAATGGTCCACAATTTATACTTTTCCGATCCTCATGAAGTGCCAAAAGCCGACAAACAAGCTTTTTTTCAGGCCAAACTATCACCACGTAAAGATGACACTTAAGGTTATACATAGGTTGGCGTGGGAGCTTGAAGGTTCTAAAAAGGTTATTTTGAGGAATTTTCAGGTTTGACTAAGGTTATGTTGTTTGCCAACTGGTTTTGCAATATGCAATTTGGTTTCAAATTGGTCAGTGTCAACGACAACGTTTTCAGGGCTGGGCCTTTTTTACTATAGGAGGTTCTGAAGCCCGATAGATAACGTTGTTTGTGCTAAATGGCACTGACGGAAATATCTTCAAGACAGGTTCTAGGAGCTATTTATAACCTATTGAGAACCTAAATTGTTACTTGGGTATGGACGTGAACCGCTAGGAATTTCTAATTCACAAACCGTTGGCAGCATTTTAGGCCTGCTATCCACATCTGAGAATGCGCCGTCCAAATTGTCGTCGGCATCGTTGATTAGGTTTATTTGAGGAATATCGTTTGCTAATCATTTGTTTCCGTTATCTTTGCGTTTTGTTTTTTAATTTTTATGTGATTTTCCGCTTTACCGAAATACAATGTCTCTGAAGAGAGTTGGTGTGAAGTAATATACTTATGTTTTGCATTATATCATAGGTAGTGTTGTGAATTGATGAAATAAGTGCTGTCCCACTGATTATAAACAATGCCAACCGTTATGTTTTCTCCTTCTGTATGTCATCAATAATTATTGTGTGACGTTATTACTAGCCGGTTCTAATAATATGTACATTTTTTAGTAGTGAGGAGGTTAGTTAGTAGGTTAGTCAGTTGCCCTAAAAGTTGCCACTCAACCACCCTCCTTCCTGCGCAATCTGAAAGCGCTTGCGGTATTAGAGCTCGAGCGTCCCCTCGCATTCGCTTAGAGTGAAAATTCCTTACCACTCTGTCACAGCGCTTCGATGTTTTATATACCATTTGACGCAGAATTTAGTCTTCTTTATTATTCAATGGAACGAAGTTCTCCGTCCGATGCATCATTTTCCTGCTACAAGCAAAAAAAAGTGCAAAAATTTGACAGTTTTTGGGCCGTCAAAAGTTAAGATCACCACCTGCGACGATGCAAACTTAGAGTACACGTATCTAGTACCCAATAAAGGTATTAAGGCAGTTTCCAGCCTGCTGGGAATTAATTCCAGAATCCGGTTTTTTTCGACTCTATTTGATTGGTCTATTATAGGCCTATTATAATCCTTTTATATTATTATTTATTCAACATTGCTGTTCTTATTATAAATATATTTTTTTAAATATACCTTCCTCACTTGACAATCGTTCTTGTCAGGGTACCCTTGATTAGGTTTTCATACCTTTAAGCATCACATCTTTAATTGTGGGAAGTCCTGGATGATGTAATTAAATAAAATTTAATATAGTAGGAATAAGACGTTTATTGAATACAAAATGATAGAAATATTATATTAATGTCCTTTATATTCCGGTTTCCTTTTCTCCCTGAACGCTACCAGACCTTCCGTTCTATCCTTGGTTGGGATAAGTTGTGCATAGCATGCTTCTTCAATGGCAAGTCCTGTATTGAAATCTGCTTCAACTCCTTTGTTAATCGCTTTCTTTGCCATTCTAACACCAACTGGGCCATTCGGTAAGATTTCTTCGGCAATACTGAGCGCTTTTTTAAACGCAGCATCTCCTTCTTCATTCTGTTCTACTGCATAGTTCACTAAGCCTGAAAATGAAAAAGCAATGTCTATGTTCAACACTATACAGGGTGTTTGACAGATGGTCAGTCAAACCACAGAGGAGGCCAAACTCTGTGGGCGTATAGACAAGCCCATTTTGAAGATATTTTATTCCTCATTTTTTGTATCATTGCTCCTGTAATATTTTCAAGAACTTGTAAAAATGGTCATTTTCGCTCCTGTAATTTTAGGCGTAATTTTTTTTTTGTGTTTCTTAATCTTTTTTTCTGTTTTTGATCTATAAAGTATCCTTTTTCAACTGAAATAAAAATTAGTCATAAATACTACCAAAATAACTAGCTGTGAGCTGACATTGCTATCAAATATGTTAAAAAAATTAGGGAGGTTAATTTTCAACTTGATAAAGGACATTGTGCCTGATGCGATTTAGGACATGTTCCAAACAAGAGTTATAATATCTTTGGGTATGGTAGAAATCACTTTCTTGCTTTATGATCTTTTTAACAAATAAGTCCAACTTAATTTAACAAAATTAAGTTAAAGATGTCGATCATTTTGAGTAGTCTGACTGTCAGTCAGTCTCTTAGTACCAATTTCATTTCATTCTACGTTTTAAACATTTAAATGGATTTCCGATAATTTTTCATTTTATATAAGGTCCAAAAAGTGTCCAGTTCCTAGTTTAGAATAAAACTGAACCTGATGATATCCTATGCTTTTCAGACCTATCCGTAAATTGGTTTTGAAGACATAACTATGCACAGGGCCGTAGCTAGGCGTTGACCATGGAGGTGGTTCATGGTGACCTTAGGGGGGGGGTTCATGGATAAAAGGATATGCAATTTCTTAATTTGCTTAAAATCTGTATAGATTGTATCGCTGCTAATGTGTCACGAGCGCCGAGGGATTGGTTAGTAGTAGAATAAATCACTAAACTTGGAGAAAGTATCCTTGATTATTTTTATTTTGTATTACTTTAGTAGTTATTTCATTCATGAGAATACTCATGGGGGGGGGGGGTTTGAACCCCCCAAACCCCCCCTTATATACGGCCCTGACTATGCATGAGCTTGATTCCATTTTACAGCTGTGGCAGAGATGATAGTTTTCTGGGAAATCAATCTGGCGGAGTTATTAGCAAAAGGTAACTTTACAAACCATTTTTTAACCGTTTTTCGGGATAGATATTTACTTTGGAAGCTACCTCTATGCAAAACAACAATGTGTGGCAAGTACCTACGGATGGTAAACTGGCTGTACACTAGGGTAATTAGACACACGATGGTGTAGCACAGTGTTATTGCATGGTGGCCAAAGGTTCATCAAAGCACAGCATCTAAAATGTAAAGTGCTCAGACAAGTGCAGCGAGCTGCGTGTATGATCATAGTGGTCACAATGAAGGGTACACAAACTGGAGGATTGGAGGTACTGCTGAATATCCCACCTCTTGATATTCACATAGAGCGTGAGGTAAAATGGCTGCATACAGTGTCACTACTATGGTAACTGGTTTCACCACCTCGCCATGAAACACATCGCAATACTTGACAACCTGCAGTGCGACATACTTGAGATGTCTCCCGAACGAATGCCAAGAGTCGTGGACACTGTGACAGGTCAGAATGGGCTCTAAGAGACCTCGACATATGTCGGATGGTATCATCTGGGTATCATTATCTGGTACACTGCATGGCTCCAAAAGTTCATCAGGTACAGGAGGGGGTATATACGGTGGTAGACCTGAGCGGAACATGAGTAAACACTGACTACCGTTTCATGCGGTATATCATACAACGTGGTACGGACAGCTGACTCCAGTTGGGTGCCAAATGAGCACCAGAATTGCTGAGACATAGTGGTGGGGAATTTTGTCTGTCCTCCTGTCTAGGAGGAAGAGGATGCTGAGGGAAACATTGTGTTCTAATACCGCAGACGACGCTTTCAAATTGAGAAGGAACTACGGACGGTGACTGGATTTATAACTGGCTATTGGACGTTCAGTGCTGACTTGCAAACGTTGGGGATCGATGTCAAAGATCCTTAATGCAGAAAGTGCGTTGAGGAAACAGCTGAGCACATTATATACTCGACTGTCCTGCCTAGAGTGGAAGCAAAACTCCTATGTACTCCAGTAGGAGAGAAGACATGCATCACAAGGTTCGCAACGAACTTAGGATGGGGCTCTGTGTGATCCCTTTGACCGGGGGGGTGCACAATAAGCCTTAAGGCAGTACAGTGTAAATCAACTTGACGATACTAACCAATTTTTTCTGCTCTGCTTCCATCGATAACTCTTGCAGTGAATATTAGTTCCTTGGCTAACGATCGACCTATAGTTCGTGGTAAGAGCTGAGTACCTCCTGCTCCTGGTATAATGGCTAACTTGGTTTCCACAAGTCCCATTTTAGTGCTCTTAGCGGCTACTCTAAGGTCGCAACCTAGTGCCATTTCTAAACCTCCTCCTGAAAAATTAAACGTATTTTCAATTTGAAAACGGTATCTCTTTTTGATTATGTCTTGTCGTGTGATTTTTTACCAGAAAAAAGACGTTTATAAAAATGCAGCAGTTTTTCACCAGAATGGCGATACATAAGTTTATCATACAGAACTTCTGAAGCGAGTAAGTTATTTTTAATACTGCAATAACAAAACATGGTGTGATTCCTCTTTATGACCTAGGAATATGTGCGAAACAACAATAACAAGTCAAATTTTTATTATTTCGAGATGGATTGAAATTAAAACTGTTATATTAGGCCTCTTTTTCGAGAAAATGTTTTGGAAACGCTCACGAAAATACTTGAAATCCTAGGGAAACTCCTGTTACAGATACTTACCAAGGGCTGCACCATCTAAAGCAGCAATAGTTGGAACTGGAATATTATAAATACTGTTTACAAGTTGTCTGAATCTGGCAACAAATGCAGGCACTTCTTTTGGATCCATCTCTGCTCGCTCTTTGAGATCAGCTCCTAAAAAGTAGTTATTATTTATCCGGGATCCTAAATTGTTTCATGTAACGAAGATTTTTATTACAATCTATAAACCTATTTTTGTATGTCAATATAATTATCCTATATTAAAATAGCGTGCCACCGTGTATCTAGAAGCATGCATTGATTAACGTAAATGTGTTAATCAATGCTAGAAGTCACCAGATATCCAGAGCATTGATGACTATAACTAGTTTTGTAGTTTGTATTGCAATTGTAAAAGAAGTACCAGTACTTCTCAGGCAAAATGAAACTATTTATAGCTAGCTGTACTTTATATATTCAACATTTTATAAGTTCCAGTCAGTCTCTAACTCCACTTTTGGCTCAATTTTGGAACTGCTTCTGAAAATTATTTTAATAATATTTTTTTCTTCAAAGGCAAGCTAATATTATAAAGTACCTACTGGATACCATTAGGTCTATAGACGATGCTTTAAAAATCAAAATTAACCCATCTCTTCAATATAATCCCCTGCCAGTCCTGTCGCCTTTCCCACCAACAATTTTACCCCCCTGAAAATTTTGGAGTATTTTCTGTAGCCTTGGATTTTTTGTTATTCCTTCGTCGCAACTAGATCCTTCCGAAAAATCGCAAGGGTTTTCTTTTCTGTTACAGTATAGTAACCTACCGTTACATCGATTTTTATTAAAATGTTAGATCAATCCAAGTTAAAAAGAAATCAATAAGGGATATCCTTTTTTCTACTGCTGTGCCGCCACTGGGCAAATTATTGAATAATGTAAACCTTGTTCGCCAGAGTATAAGTCAAACCATCAAGATTCTCATCAACGTTACTGCAGTACTTTCAGGGGTATGAAAGGGCCAAAGAATACTGGTCGGGAGGTCGGGCGCCAGACAGACAGACAGAAATTTGAAATTTTTCGCGTTGACAATACCTACTTATATATAGATAGTTTAGATCATTAATTGGACTAGCTTGTTGAATTTTTTAATACGGGTTAAACCGAATTTTTTCCAAAATTCGATATAAAATGAGGTGCACCTTAAACCCACATTTTCATCCAGTTCCGAATGTTTGTCAGGGAATTCTTCTGATAAATAGGTATGGCCTGTTTCGATATATCTATAAATGCTCGTCCTGTATATCCTATAACTCGGAAATAATTCCAATTATTCAGTACCTTAAAGTGAAGCAAAAGCTAAACTTACCTGCACAGAATACACCCGGAGTTAAACTATGGATCACAACAACTCTAGTTTGATTATCATAGTACAACATATTTACAGTCTCAGTTAAAGAATTCAGTAAACTTTTGCTCATAGCATTTTTCTGCTGAGGTCTATTAAGTCCAAGTAGTGTAACACCTTCATAGTCTTCTTTCAAATGCTTTATAACCAGCTCATTGGTGCTAGTATTTTGAGAATACCTTCTTATTGCTAAATGCACCTGTTTGAGATGTCTTAGTCTCATGATGAATTTTACTATTTAGACCTCCTATACTTAGTATGAAACATTGAATAATACTGTATACTTGCAAAGATATTTTACAGACAGGTTCGAAAGGTCAATCAATATGTGACAATAGCTTAGCATACATAAATTTGATAAAGTTTCATGCAATCAGACCGCGTTTAGGCAACCATACTTACAGTGTTATCTTTATTTGTTATGTTATCAGACAGAACGTTGCCCTTGCTGTTTAGGACAATTCAAGATCGATGTGCCTACAACAGATCATAACTTTGTTGTTCAGCTGAGAAGCACACTGTTCTGAAGATGCTATAGACAATGGTAACATAGACAGAAAAATATTTTTGTCAATTTTTTTCAATTTTATCAATAATTTCTGATCATGTATCAATGGTGCAGTACATTGAAATAGTAAAAAGAACAAACATTAATCCATGAACACAACATGGAGAAAGTATTACCTTCGAATCAATATAAACATCCATTGAACCAATGCTTATTATAAAATAATTCCAAATTTATTATACTGATCACCTACTAAATCGTGTTGGGAAGTTAAAGGATTTGAGCATAACAATATACCTAGAGAAGGCAATAAACAGGTTTGTGGGCATTCTTAACATATCATGCAGCAACTGTTATCTATCATCTGTCAGGCAAGCATTAGCCTAAAGTACTGATCTAAACTACTACAATTAAAGTGATCAAACCTCAACTGATCAGTTTTCAAATATTTTAGAAGTGGTAAAACTGGACTTAGAAGAGGGTTATGCTAAGGGGTGATGGTGAGCTCAAGAAATAGTTGTAAATGAATATGAAAAACTTATATATATTTGAAGAATTAGTATTTACATAAAATGTTCAATTTCCTTGTGGAAATTCAGTTTCAAAGCTTACATACCTAGATCCCAAGTACAAAATAAATATGATGTGCTATCCAAATACGGGATTGGATAAATTATCTGCAACACAGTAAGTTATATGTGCCAATGATGTTAAAAAAATAATTATTGTCACAATATACACATTTGTTGGTTTAAATTATAATGGGAACTTTGTGATGATTTGCAATATTTTGAGCATTCACACATAATGTACAGAACAGAACATTTCCCATTAATTATAGTCAGTTTATCATTACCTAGATTCATAATATCATAGTTCATAGAAGTACATTCAGGGAAAAGCAGAGAACAGAAATAGATTAATTATGTTTTACTAGTGCTCTAATAAAAACTATATATAAATGAATGATTTGTCAAATTGTATACTTTGAAGGCCATAGAGATTGGCATACTACACATAAAGTTTGTCTAAAGTATATAGGTATGTGGTTTTTACTAGAAGGTCATTAAGTCATGATGGCACAAAGATACAACCACAGGATTAGTTTTAGAAAATTTAAACAGTAATTGTGTACAAATATTCTTCAAAATGTTTCTATTTCAAAAGCTTGATTACACTAATCAATAGTGGAAGATCCAGAACAATGTTGCCTAGAGGTTGGAATGGTTTGGTAGATTTTGTGTAACTACCCTACAATGGGATGTGCTAGATACAAATTGTTTAATGGAACAATCCTCCAAGCATCATATCTTAAAAACCAGGAAGGAAGCAAGGAAGGCAGGGTTGTTGGTAGAAATTTAAATACCTACCAGCCATAGCTGATAAGTCACTGTGAATATTTGATGTAATAATCCACTGACTTCAAATATATAATTATGATATATAGCCATACAAAAATAATCTATTGAAAATTCGTATTTGGCATTAACATAACATAAGGGGTAGATGTAGGTATACAAATTAGAAAACTTTTATTTTGTACTTAAAAATAACTTTAAATTATAAGTGAGATATTAATTAGTTTTTCTGCTCAGTAGATTTCACATCATCTAAACAGGAAAGTTTTTCTAATAATAAGTCCATAGGTAATTTCTTTTTCAAGTTTTTCACTGTCTCACCCAACTTCCTAGCTTTTGCAGATCTTTTCTTTGCTTTCATTTTGTTGACATTAATTATTCCTAAGTTTGACTCGAATTTTAAGCTACGTTTGAATCTCCTTGATGTCATGACATTACCATCTTGAGGCTCCTCAAAAATGGTTTCTAATGAGAGGTTTGCCAATTTAATCCTTTTATCCAAGTAATACCTTTCAATATCCTTTTCACTGGTGGGGTTAATTTTTATAAACTTCTGTTTATTTTCAGTGGAATCGAGACGTCTAGGTGCTCTCTTTCTTGAGGACCTTCGAGGTTTCAATTTATCATCACCTTCTATATCCATTTTATCCACACTACTGGTTGGTATTTGTAACTGTATTTCCTCGGTAGGTTCATCTTCAAAGAATGTGGAACTCTCGTCACTTATATTTAATACAGACATATCTACCCAATCCATTTACCTACATCAAAATCAAATATTTGTTTACTTCATTCTGAAATCTAAACAGAAATAATTATAAACTTGTTTAAAAGTGCAATGAAAAAGTGTCACTTTGACACCTTTGACAGTTTGATATTCTGTTCCCTCCTCTGCGTCTGCACTCTGTGCTCTGCGTTCTGCCATAAATAATCAATATTAGGGATGGGATGTATAAGGTATAACTCTTTTTGAGTGAGGAATGATCACGAATAGCGAGTATTGTTAAAGGTTCAGATTTCGGAATATCTAAGATTATGCGTTTGGGCATGGGTTTGGGCCGAAGCGAGGGCACGAATCCTAGCGGGGATTCTTTTATCGTTGTTGCCGTTGGCGAATCCGCTTTATTTTGGAAAATATTATCTGTACTAAGGTGCCACCCTGTATATGGATACTTGTATAACGCACTCGCACAGCCTTACATTAGGGTAACGTCTTCTTGATATAGGTTATGCTATCTGTCATAATCAACGCCCAACGATCATAATTGTTATGTATAACTATGTGTATAACTCATATCTCACTACCTCTACCTCACTACACCACTTTTGCTGTTAGGGCTTATTTTGTGGTGGTGTTGACTGCAGGAGTGCAGGGAGCAGGGCCTGCAGGGTGGTGTTTATTTGTGTAGGAGTAGGTTGTGGACGTTGTGGTGTGGGTGTGATTTTAGATTTTGTATTTGTGATTGTGGGCATAAAGAATGCTGATTCTTAAGACGAGCGAAACTAGAATGTGTGCGATTTAATCTTTATCTCCTTTTTCATAAAAAATTATGTAGGTTTAGTCAGAGTTCAACATAACGAAGGCAAAATCTTACACATACCTACAAAATGGCCAAAGCAAAAGTGAGTGCTGAATGGAAAAAACGCGTAAAACAGGAATACATGCGTCTGAGGCAGCAGAAAAGGTACAAAAGAGCAGACGAAGTGAAGTTGGCTTGGAACCAGAACCGAAACAAAATGACTGAGACACTTGTTGCTGAACAGAAAAGATGGACTGATGGCAAAGCTTTTTGGGTTCCTACACCAGAAATGCCCTCTCATGTTACTTGTATGAAGAAGGCAGAGGTCATTGGAAACGAAGGTATGTCAGAGGGTACGTCTGAATAATGTATGTAATTATAAATATTCTAAGTAATCTTGTAATCTATCCCATAGCTGGGAGAAAAACTGATAAAGCTATTGTTGAGTTTGACCATGTTCCTTTTTTTGTGCTGTAGTGTATCACTAGCAGCATAGTTTTCTAGTTCTTTGTCTAGTCATCTAGTCTGTTTTTAGATTCATTTATACAAGGCTGACACAGTCCAGCATGTTCCGCAAATTCACGACTGTTGCACATGGAGTTCCTGATAGGTAGTTTTGCTGTTTTACCCACTTCAATAGCTTTTAGGAGTGCCCATTAAGATGATATATTTTGTCTGGTGATATTACTATTAAGTCTCTTCTATGTCTTCTCTCTCTTAAATTGTTAATATCAGTCTCTTCAATCTCACTGTGTATGAAAGGTCTTGTAGCTCAGATGGTATTTTTGGAATCCGTCTTTGTATCATATCTAATACTTCTATGTTCTTAAACCAATAGAAATTCCACACTGGGAAAGCATATTATACATGTAACTCATAGGTATATAGTTTGGGCACTGAACATTAACTACAATAGGAAGGTTCATTCTTGTTGGCATCCAAAAATGAAAATTGTGTTTCACCTGGCATATTTCGGGCATGTTACATGCACAACATATAAGGTGATCCAGTGGGTATGCCTAGATGGTGAATGTTCCACACATAACTTTTCTATAAGGTAGAGCATACTTGTGAATTTTGTTTTGTGCAATATATGATTTTCTTGAAAATGTTTGTTGTGTGTTTGTTCCACTTCAGATGTTTGTCAAACTTACTGCTAAATATTTTGCACTGCAGAATCTGAGTTTCTTTTTGATTCTCAATGTGCATGCAGAGGGATGTGTATGCCGATAAATAATAATACTAATTATTATTATTATATTACAGTTTTGAGTAGAGTACAGGTAGTATAAACTCAAATATATAAGAATAAGAGTGTATGGACAATACAAACAAAATGAAACACTGGATAACAAATAAAATAGAAAATAGTTACAAGGCGCTGCACCACATGTCATAATTGTTTTAAAAATTATTGATAGAAGCTGAGTTCACCATGTAGGAAGGCAGGCTGTTCCATGCGTCAAATATGTGGCTGGTCAGAAAACACTGACGAACTGAAGTGCGAAATGCTTCTTTCTGCAACTTGAAGTTGTGGCCTCTGAGGTTGCTTTGTGACAGATGGTATAGATGAGATAGGTCTACAGTAAACATCTTTTTTATGACTTTATATGTTATAATGAGGTGGCCCCCAGTCTTCTGGCAGCAAATGATGATAGGCCAAATAACACACAACATTCATCATACAATCTGTTACATACCTATTCAATTTAAATCAGCTAGCCCAACTGCAGAAGCTGCAGAACCGAGCCATGAGAATAATTTTGCACTGTGATTGATGGACACCTATAAATTTTATGTTATCTTTGAGGTTTTTCTCTGTCTCACAAAGAGTGTATTATTTAACAATGATTTTTATATTTAAAACAGTAGGAGGAATGGCACCTATTTACTTAACTGGTGGCATTAACTATGCTCATGACATTCATTTCTATGGTACAAGGAAAAATACAAATATTTACATACCAAAAACAAGCAAAAAAAGCACAATGAATTCTCTATTTTTTAAGGGATATGATGCATTTAACAAGTTACCCAGCTATATAAAGGAAAATTCAACTGTCAATTATTTTAAGAGAGAACTCGCTAAGTACCTCAACGCCTGATTGTCTGAATGTTAAGTGCTATGTCTTCTGAGTTATGATGTGTGTAGCTTGTAATTTTTTCTATTGTAATAATACTACAGTTTGTTTTATTTTACAGTTTGATTGAATCTATTGTTAACGTACATTTTTTCTTTTTTTTTTACACAGATGATTATTATTCATTTTTTTTATGTATATTAGGATTATCGTATTTCAAATAGGTTTTCTTCTTCTTCTTCATAGCTTGGCCTTTGCATAATATGATGTATAATTCTGTCATTCAGAGTCAAGTTTTATAAATTAAATTTTTATACATAAAATTGTTTTTTTTTTTAATAATACTTCATGTCCTAATTGAGTAATATACCATGGAAAAATGCAGCACCACCAGCAAATATACATTGACTAAATGAGAACTAAACTGCATGTCCAAAAAAACTAGTTTCTAGGCATTTGATATCTCTTTACTTAAAATTCATCACTGAATTTTTAACAAGAAATGCTTTATCACATAATGGAATATATAAAAAGCTTAATGAACACCGGAAAAGTCACAAATCACTTATCCAATAAACAGCAAAATTGTCATAAGGATTTAAAAAAACTCTAAAATTATTAATCACATGGGGCATTTCAAATATCAATAATGAATAAATTATATGAAATAAAAATAACAATGAACACTCATATAGTACATATTATACAAACTTTTTAGTTATCCCCTGTACTAGCCGCTTTCTATTGCGGAGGCGAGGGATCACATAAGCATATTGTTCACACACACCCATAGCTTGTGCATCGAGGCGATAAGCGAGATATTTCACCGCAAATTACACCATAAAGTGACCCTTCTTATCATAGTTATTGTTCCGTGGTTTGGAATCATTTCCATCTAGAATGATCTTTTCAGTGGTGATCAGGAGTTATGCCCCCATGTTGTTTTGTTCTCTAATTGAAGCTAATGTTATACTGTTTAGTACATACTCTTTATTTGGTTTGTTAGGAACAATTCTTAATACTTCACATTTAGTCTCATTTAACGTTATTCCCAATTTGCACCTTATTGAACCGTTTTTAGATGGACCTTTAGCTGACTTGCTGCAAGTAATAAATTTGATTAGGTTTCCCATTTTCTACAAAGTTCTGCGTTTTGGTTTCAATAAGTCTGGATTACAGTACCAATAAGTATGATAAATATCACATCAAGACAACCTAGTTCTTAGTACCTTTTCTGAAAGTTATAGACAGATAACTGAGCTATAGCAGGTTCTTTTTAAGAAAAGGCTACTGATGTGATCATTTGTATAATGTATAAAGTTGTATGTAAATACCAGTAGATACAAGCAAAAGTAATTAAAATCAACAACACAAAGCATAACTCTCAGCTATGGTACTGTATACAGCCTGGCTTCACTGGCTTTTTCTTGAATTGAATAGGCTGTAGCATTATTTTAACAATGTAAAATAGGTTGCCATTGACTAAATTTGTAATGCTTCTGAAGACATACTTATAGTTGTGGTTAACATAGATATTTTAGGTGCTATCCAGGTTGTGCCCATTAAGATCATAAACGCTGTCACACCAATTCCAACAATGTACACTTGGGCTCCCATACAACAAAACTTTATGGTAGAAGATGAAACTGTGCTCCATAACATTCCATACATGGGTGATGAGATTCTAGATCAGGATGGCACTTTTATTGAAGAACTGATCAAAAACTATGATGGCAAGGTCCATGGAGATAGAGAATCAGGTTTCATAGATGATGTGCTATTTGTTGAATTAGTACATGCCTTGATGCAGTATCAAGAGAAAGTAAGCATTGGTAGATAATAATTTATGGAATTTTGGTAGAATATTTTTTTTGGCAGATCATGATATCATGATCATGAATAAGCTATGGGAATTTTAAATGATATATACAAGTAAATAATTTTGTGGAGAAGACACATTATACCATATTCAAATCCAAGGTGCAGAAGATTGTAAACAAATAGGATACCTGCGCCGCCCGAGTAAGGCGGCATTCATTGCGATTGGCCGAAAGGCAATAAACGCTTGGCGGCTTGCCGCTCTGCAGCCCGTCTTGGGTTGTTGAGTACAGGGTTGTATTTTATTCAATTGCTCCGTGTGTTTATCATTGTATACGACGCGTCGTGTTAATGATAGCGTACATCGTGCTTTTATCATTGCATACCTGCCATGTTGTGCGAATTTTATTGTTATCTGTGTTGTACTGTTGTTTTAATAGTTATTAGTGGTGTTTGTGTTATTCCCCGATAACTTGAAGGAGATATTGAAGGATGTCTAGTAGTACAGACACTGCAGATGAACCCATGGATGTGGCTACAAGTCAGGATTCGAGTCCACCAAGGAAGAGGTCAAGCAAGAGCCAGTTTGACGTGAGTCTTAAGGAGGTAAGATTAAACGTATATAAATACGAAACCCAGAACAAACTACTGCTGCTGACAATATTGTGGAAGAGGTTGCACTCAAAATAGGTATCTGCAAATGGAGTGTCTATAAAGTGGTGCTAGAATGCAGAACCAGACACTTTTTTGCTGCACCTTTAACTAATCAGAATCGCAAACGTTGCATTGACCTTGTGGACCATGGCGATAAAAGTGCAATTAGGAGAAAGGTGCATCAGTTCTTTTTCGAGGAGGAAGGAAAAGTATTCTCATCGATAGGGAGGATATAATTTTATGGAGGAGGAATTACCTCAGAGAGATTAAGGCCTTTAGGGCTGAAAAAAGGAAAATCTATTACCTAGATGAGACATGGAATAATGCTGGCCATACGCGATCCAAGGTTTGGATGGGCACTACAGTGACTTCATCTAGGCGAGCATTTTTAGAGGGACTCTCTACAGGACTGAAAAACCCTTCTGGAAAAGGGAAGAGGTTAATAATCTGTCACATCGGTAGTAAAAACGGATTTGTTCCGGATTCTTTGTGGACATTTGAGTCAAAAAAAGCTACAGATTACCATGAGGAGATGGAAAGATAAAACTCGCAGACTTCTCGGATTCCCGAGCTGCCGGAGCTGAATACAATGAACGAGAATTGGAGGTGCTTTTAGTGGGTATTCGAATCCTCGGAATAGGATAGGACGCCCACACTACCATGACGCGATAGAGCCAAAGAGCATAGCGCATGATGTTTGTAAATGGGATTTTCACCTTCACTCCAGATGAGAGGCAATAAAAGATCGGAAGAGATGGACAAATGTAGCTGACGTATTGACCCCTTCTCAACTTTACCCCCAAAATGGAGGTTCCTAAGGTAAGGATAATATTATATAAAATCTAAAATATATCAATACAGCTGTAATAGAAAAATATGATTCATAACACATCCGATACTACGGACTTTATGACTGCTATTCTGAATACGGCTCTGGCGACCGACATCTACAGGCCAGCCGCCGAGCGCGTGATATTGTTTACAGCCACTGCACGGCGGATTTGAATACACTATAGACACTGAATTTTTCTTATATTATAACTTGTTAGCACAATTGATGCCACCAAGTGGATATCTAAGTAGTTTGGACTCTAGATAGAGAATTAGAGTTATTTATTCACAGCTTATACATAACTGATCCGAGAACTGATCTTAATACAATTTGTGACCCTATGGTAGATTTGTTAGAAGGATACATGACAACATTGCTTTTGTTCAGCTTGCATTCCGTTGCTGCCCTCAATTGTGGTGACAAGGAATTAGTAACCAATCCCTTAATTTTTTTTTTGGCTACTAACATAGAACGGGCCTGAGTTGAAAAATTCATGTGCTGCTTCTCCTGTCATATTTCTATGTTTAGTATCAGAAAGGAAATAGCTTATTTTTTGCTGATGATACTAATGTATCTTTAGGAAAAGGATAAATCTGAGAAGAAGTCAGAGGAGAAAGAAAAAAGAAAAGATGAAGATGATGATAAGAAAAGGGAGGATTTGGAGTTCCCAGCAATGGTTATATTCCAAGCAATTTCATTGCAGTTCCCAGATAAAGGCGGGCCTGAAGAACTGCGTGATAAGTAGGTTTTACCTTGTTGAAGCTGCTATGTTGGTTCTTAGTTGAATATTAAAAATTACACTACTTTCTACATTTTTCTCATTCATAAATATTCTAAAATCCTGAGTAAAATAAAATAATACAATTCTGTATGTTATTTTCATAAAAAAATATTTAGATTTACAGTTATAATCTTATGATTTTTCCTTTATGTGATTGTTGGTATGTAGTATGTCATTTAATTTTACTCATAAATCTGGTATTAATAATGTTTCACTGATGTCTCATCATTATCTATAGATATATTGAATTAACTGAAAGGACGGACCCAAATGCTCCTCCAGAATGTACCCCAAACATTGATGGTCCAAATGCTGCTTCAGTACCTAGAGAGCAAACCATGCATTCATTCCACACTTTGTTCTGTAGACGATGTTTCAAGTATGACTGCTTTCTGCATAGTAAGTATTGTTTATTTAGCCACATTTGACTATTTTTTTAACTAGTAACACTTGATATGTTTGTTTATATAAGTAGTAATAATAAATAATAAACAGGACTTCATTTTATCGGGCATGTAGCAGCAAAAGCTGACATTAATACCAACCAGGGCAATTAAAAATATGTAACATCAAAGAATATAAATATAGATAAAATCATCACATTCATAGATGCTGATTATAATTTTTAACTTCGATTTTTAACATCAGGCTAGCTCACAATAGTTTATTCGATTTCTGTAAATGTAGTGAACTACTTTTCACAGGTAATAACTTTGGTGTCTGCCAGATATTGTTTCTTATAGAGTTCTGTATCAAACTCTTTTGAAAGTGATACTCAGAATAATGTAATATACATAAAAAACAATTATTTGTTTCCATTTTGTTTATTTGTCCTTTTGCTCTTTGTTTTGTTGTTTTTGTTGAATATTTGTTCAATAAAAAGTATTTTATGATCCACTTACATTATACCTATATGTCAATAGAGGTTTCATCTAGAACAGGTTAATATAATAAATTTAGTGAGTTAGATCTTAAGTTTTAAAAAATAACTAGTGTCATTGATGGCTTAAAGTCACTTCAAATATGAAGCAGATATTAATATCAATATTGTAATGTATTTTTATTACTTACTAGTGAAATAACATGTCACTACTTCACTCATTATTCAGAAGTCACTGTATTTTTTTGAACTTATTAAATCTACTTAATCCAGTAGAGATAGCTTGTAAATATTTATATATTACAATATATACATACAACCTGCATAAAGGTTATTGATGACCACCAGGTCAGGTGATGACCAAATCGCCTAGTTTCTTGTCTTGGGGATTTGCTTCCTATCCTGCTGTGTGATAACTACAGGGTTGGGATAAAGTATGGAACCAAGCAAATATCTTTGAAACGGAAAAGGTGATATTGCTGAAAATTTGCAGGTAAATGTAGTGACGCATAATGCATCTGAAGACATTATGTTAGCTATTAATGTACTTCCGGTCTAACCGTAAGTACCGTCAACTTTTTTAATTTAAATGAGACACCCTGTATATTTTTGCAGATTTCAATACATCTTTTTTTCCGAATACGTCTATAGTAGGTTTAGTATTTGTTTCTGTAAAAATGGGAAAGAAGCTTTTTGTTTACTGAAACGTACATTTTATTTGATATGTTACAATAAGAAAATTTAAAATGAATTATCGAGGAATTATTCAGACGTTCAAAATGCCCGCCGTTTACTTTCCGACAATATGCAAGTCTGTTGACAAATTGCAGAGTTACCTTGTTGAATCAATTCACGTCAGGATCAGGACGTCAGGACGTAAATGGCCGGCATTTTAGACATATGAAGAAGCTTTATCTTTTCCGTTTTTACAGAAGCTAATACCCAAACCACTATGGACGTATTCGGAAAAAAAGATGTATTAGAATCTGCAAAAATATACAGGGTGTCCCATTTAAATTAAAAAAGCTGACGGTACATTAGTAGCTAACATAATGTCTTCGGATGCACTATACGTCGCTACACTTGCGTGCAAATTTTCAGCAATATCATTCTTTCCGTTCCAAAGTTATTTGCTTGGTTCCATACTTTATCCCAACCCTGTTATATATACAACAGTAGTAAAAATGCAAAGAAATTAAAGAAAGATAACATTGATCATCCATGTAATGATGATGATGATAATTGTGTAGTACAGTAAATGGAAGTTAAAAAGGTCCTCTGTTGAACATGAATTTTGTCACATTATGTTTTACTGGAAATGTTCTGAGTTAACACAGAACTTTTTGACACCAACTGCCAATAAGATCCAAGCATCATTAAATGATGCTTTAAAGTCACCAGTATTCGTATTCTGACACGATTCTTTGTGAAACCAGAGTAAACATACTTAGCAATTAGTTGTTAGAGTTAATGGAATAGCAGTATACATCAGGTTGTGTATTTGTTTTGCTGCACATTTCAGGACAGCCAGGTAACAGTTTCATTGTGCATCATAGCCTGATTATTTTCAGCTCATCATTCATGGTTTGGTTTTTGTTTCTAGCAGGTGGTGAACAGTTTATTTTCTTAGATGACCTAGTGTTTCTCATGCTCATTTCAAGCTTCTGAATGTGTTTGTAGTCTGGGAGATGAAGGTGTTAGATTTCTTTGTGATTTTAGTAGTCATACTATAATAGTTCCTATTGAAGTCAAGAATAGATCAACACACCCACTAATCCTGGACTATAAACCTTATGATGAGGTGTCTTACTCAAAACAAATATTTACTTTTTACAATTTTTGCTTCTATTTAAGATCGTCAATAAATGAAGTGGTAGCTGACTGCAAAACATTTATTTGCAATGTGATCTCAACTTTATCAGAAATTGTTAAATTGAATTGAAATAAGTGATAAGACACCTTATATTGACAATATCGATTTGGTGTATATTTTTGGTATTATTCATTTAGGACTGCAAGCTTGTCATCCAGGCCCCAATCTGCAAAAAAGGAGAGGTCCTGATCTGAAGCCTTTTACCGAGCCTTGCGGTGCAGATTGTTATATGAATCTAGTAAGTAAATTTCAAATATTACATTGTGGGCATTTCTATGCTATTATGATATGTAATAGGGATAAGTTTATTGACCCATTTCTCTAGAGATGTCCTACTATAACAATTAAAAAGTCATATGCATATATGTATATAAAATGCGTTTATCTTAAATGCATAAATCGCTTTTTCCTAGGATGGTGTGAAAGAAAAAATGGCTGCAAAAGCGAAGCATGACGAAGAAATCGAAAAAGAAAGTAAGGGTAAGGCGGCGAAGGCCGCAGAAACAGCTGATGCTAAAAGCAGCAATTCCTCGAATCCTAGGAAGATTTCTAAGCAGCAGAGTGTTGATTCTGGAAATGAAGCCAGCTCTGAAGACAGCAATGATAGTAACAAAGGTATGCATAGATTCTAGTATGATAGAGTTTAGCCTCAGCTACTTGCTTTAACCATGTCTGAAAATATTGTTCAGCGAACTTGCTGGTTATGTCTGTATGCTGTGATAGACGTGGCGAAAGCACTGGCATTGAAGAAAATCTCTTAACATTGAAAAACAGACACTGACCATTCATGAATACAGCTGCCAAAAGACCTAGTTGTAGGTCTCGAGTCAGTCTCCTTTAAACGATTTTTCCTAGAATGATACTCAATGTTGGGTATAGGCGATATTCTTTCATAGTGTTAAGAATGTTTTACGTATCTTACACAATTAACGATCATTCTTGGGCATAAACAGAAACTGCATGGTGCTAATAATTGTTTTCCATTACTCCAAAATTATTGTGACATACAAGTCATCAGTCCACGTGACGCAATTTTTTCCTATAATTGACACTCAATCTGGAACATATTTTATTGCTCAGGTAGGATAAAGTTATTTCCGAAACTAATCTGATATTCTCCATTCCATTCCATTCGCCGTCAGTGAAAGAAATATTATCAGCAGTTATGGACTTTATGTGATACAATTCTATGTAATGATTTCCGCGATTCCAAAGAAAAATCTTTTTTTTATTATTGGTACCCTATTTGACTGTTTTATAGTATTCCGTAGCGCAGTGGCGTATATAGAAATCGATTTCGGGGGGGGGGGCCATCGGAAAAATTAAAGTTTATCTCATACTGTATAATATTGGCGTATTATAATCCTAACCTAAATATAAAATAATAATGTACTAATATTAACGAAAATAATTATATAGGGTGGTCCAATAAGCGCGCGGTGCTCTCTAGCGGCTATACCGTTTAAATTAGACGAAAATGTATTAAATAAAAAACGTTTCTTTTCAAATGCTCTACGTTTAGAAAATAATTTCAAAGATGGCGGACTTCCGGATATACCGGAGGTAGGCATCAACTTCCTTATTTTAAATAGAAGACCCTGTATATTATTACGTTTTTGAATTCAGCATCCATTTTTAGGTCCAGCTTGTTACCATAGTCTACGAAGCCTATTTTCGGAGTTATTCAGCTATTTTTACAAAATTTGACGTTTGTAGTACTTTACAAGAAAAGTTAATATCTCGGAAACTAAATGCGATAAAAAGATGCAGTTTTCGATTTTGAAACAAGCAAGAAACGTACTTGTGTTTGAGTAAGATCATTTTTCAATAGAACATTGAATCAATAGACTAGCAATTTTCAAATTTGAAAAGCTAAAAACGTTAAAAACTTTTTTTTCAAATGGGATGGTATTATAAGTTTCACATCGGTGGATGCGAAATTAAATTCTCTTTTGCTTTTACCTGAGCACATGTGGCACATCTTTGATGGTTTTCAGGATATTTACGGTTTTGTAATTAGGAATTGGAAAAATCGTAGGTGGCGTGGCTTGCAAACGGAACAATGGGCAGGTGTATTGGTCTTTAATTCTAAAATATGCTTTCGCTCCATCTAACTGTAACCACACTATTCTGAAAAATTCCAGTGGTGAATTTTCCAACAGGTTTTCCAAATTTTCGTTTAGAAAATTTTGGAAAACATTAGTTTAATATGCGGTTTCCAATAATACCACCCAAAAAACCTCTCAATATTTGAAAAAAACAGTTTTTAACGTTTTTAACTCTTCAAATTTGAAAACTGCTAGTCTATCGATTTAATATTCTTTTGAAACAATGATCTCACCGAAACACAAGTACATTTCTTGCTTGTTTCAAAACCGAAAACTGCATATTTCTATCGCGGTTAGTTTCCGAAATATTAACTTTTCTTATAAAGTACTACAAACGTCAAATTTTGTAAAAATTGCTGAATAACTTCGAAAATAGGCTTCGTAGACCTAAATGATGGTTAACAAACTGGACCTAAAAATCGATGTTGAATTCAAAAGTGTGATAATATACAGGGTGTTCCATTTAAAATAAGGAAGTTGATGCTTACTTCCGGTATATCGGAAAGTCCACCATCTTTGAAATTATTTTCTAAATATAGAGCATTTGAAAATAAAAGTTTTTATTTAAAAAATTTTCGTCTAATTTGAACGGTATGGCCGCTAGAGAGCACCGCGCGCTTATTGGACCACCCTGTATATAACACATATGCATATTAGAAATGTAAATTTCTATTTTTATAAATGATAATTCTAAATTGAAGCAAAGAAACCAAGATGTACTTCCTAATCAAACATATATGGATCATCAAAGTTGCCCTATTTGCTTTATTATTATATTACATTTTGATGTCGCTGCTAATTTTATTCAGTACTATATTTTTTGACAACTACTTCAGCCTCTGCCCAAACGTCAAAACTGAATGCGTGGCGTGGCCCCCCTTATATACGCCACTGCCGTAGCGTGCGCAAAAACCATTTTATCGCCTATAAATCACCATGGTAAC
The DNA here is from genome assembly GCA_951848785.1 of Callosobruchus maculatus. Taxonomy (NCBI): domain Eukaryota; kingdom Metazoa; phylum Arthropoda; class Insecta; order Coleoptera; family Chrysomelidae; genus Callosobruchus; species Callosobruchus maculatus. The sequence continues at coordinate 4,699,648 of CATOUR010000110.1, read as the reverse complement.
CAATCAACTGTGCGGGAAATATAAATAAGTGGCAGCGAATTCATGCCGTGTAATTAGGACCTCTGGATTGGAAAGCCGCAGCGTAACCTATTGAACCAAGGAGTCATTTGTTTTCATGTTGTATAGTATTACCTAAAATATTACCGACAAACGTTTCACAACTTTAAATTTCTCATTTCCATGACAACGAAAGGTGTTCAATGTCACATCGCGAATGTAGTAATTTTACATTATTAGTACCTTATTTTCGTCTCTGATTTCAAATGGTACCAATAAAAAATAGCATAAAGTGCTCGTGTATAGATCTGCTCTTTAAACAGCCTGTTATCCACTTGTAGTTTAATGTACTGGTCCTACAACTCTTAAATACCATTTTCATTTAATTTTAAATTAGTTTTTTTTATTTAGATTATCTCAGAATCATTTAAATTATATTTTCAGCAAATCTAAACCACATTGGAAAGTATTGGTATTGAAACTGACAGAACATTTTCGGTTCAATCAAATGATTTGAAGGCCCTATTCAGTCAACTTTGACCACTCGTATACCATTCATGGTTGCTAACCAACTGAGCTTTCTTTTAATATGAGAGGGTACATTATATGTCAGCAGTTGTGTCTACTACAGTGCTAAAACTTTTTTAGCACGTAATATTTCAAAGTAGTAGGAATATTTACTTTATATTGTTATTTTCGTATCATTATGTTTCAGATAATGACGGTTCAGATCCAGTTTCAACTACTACCTCTTTCAGTCTGTTAGGTTTGTTGGGTGCTAATGATCATAAGGAATGGACCGGCTCAGATGAAAGCCTGTTCAGGGCTTTGCACAAAGTGTTCTTGAATAATTATTGTGCCATTGCGCAAATTATGCTAACTAAAACCTGCCAGCAAGTAAGTATAATTTGCCGATATTTTTATTACGAGTATGAAGTATTTCGTGTTTTAGCAGTCACGTCCAATATTAAATTCGTCAAGCACGTTTTACACTTTTACTTCCATTGCATAAATGAGGGAGTTGAAGAGCACACTTTTTTTAGTTTTCTATATTTATTATTTTTGTTTTGTTTTCGGAAAACAGTCATTATTTATTAAACAGGTCTAATTCAATACATTGCTATCAACTCCTATATCCCAAGTTTTCGTTTAATTCAATAAAAAATAATTTCATTCTGAGTGTCATTCCGTTATAGAAATTCCCTCATGTTTTTTAAATTTGGGTGAGAATGCTTGGAAAATAGTTATATGGATAAAGAATGTTTGATTGTCCAATACATTTATTTAGCGTATGGTTACAGTACACATGAAAAAAGTCATAAAAAGGTAAATCATTGATTTTTTGTTTTTTTTTTTCCTCTACAAATTATATAATATATTCCAGATATACTACTTCGCTCAGAAAGAGGCGGCAGACATCCCGGCTGAAGAAGCAGTGCGAGACTATACCCCGCCACGAAAGAAGAAGAAGAAGCATCGGCTTTGGTCCATGCACTGTCGCAAGATCCAGCTAAAGAAAGAATCTAGTAGCAACCACGTATACAACTTCACGCCATGCGATCATCCGGGCCAGAACTGTGACCACAACTGCCCATGTATTGGTGCTCAGAACTTCTGCGAGAAGTTTTGCCAGTGCAGCTCAGATTGTAAGTTTTTCTTGTAGAAACATTCTAAAATATCTCAACTATTAGGATACCGAAAATTCATTATGACGTTTCTGGCAGAACGGCTGAAATATCCATATGTCACAGCTTTGATCATCGTAATACATAAATGTCTATGGGCAAAAAACTCATCTTTATTATTTTTCGAAATATCACTATCTAATGTTATAGCTCTTATACAATTTTATGTGCTCGTCACCTCATCATAAGGTTCCGGTACTTTTTGCTAACCCGGTACATGAACTCCCACTCAGAAGTCACATATCTTTTATAGTGACTAAAACTGTAACAAGTAATTACCACCTACTAGAATAAAGAATTTGCTGTGTCATTTGAATACACAGGGTTTTAGAAGAATTTAGAAATCGTCGATTTATTAGGTGAAATATTGAAGTTATAAAAAAAAGATTTAAACAGGGTTTTCGAGTTTTTGTCTACCAGGTATTACAAACTTAATAATTATAGAGGATTGATCGTCAAGTTGGGCTGCTCAGAAGTTGAATTTATTTAATTGATACGTCCAATTAATGGATAAAATATACAAGTAGTCAAAAGTAAAACAAATGTTTTTGGGTTGTTCAGTAGATACTGAAGGATAATAAGGAATTGATCATAAAGTCGTGACGCACCGTAGCATAGCACCCTGTACCCGATAGGGTAATGACGCATGGGAGAAGATGGCAGATTGCAGATTTGAAGATGGAATTCCCCATAGCCAAGAACCGTAAAATAACTTCTAATGCCTCTAATGTGGAGGAATTGGATCTCTCTGTAGTTAGTGTTCTGTTTTGAAATATCAGGTCCAATTAAGTTGAATATATAATCAAAATCCGTAGGTGACAGACGCTAAAAAAATGTATTCCAACTCCTAATCTGCTAATAAAGTAGTACTACTGTATTGTATTCTATTTTCAAAAATACTCCTTTGCCAGTCCTGTGGACAACGACACTGGGATTTGTATACAAATAATTATACGCCGCTCAAGCAAGAATTAGGTCCATTTTATCAATAATAGATATGTATACTTAAGATCGATCTTGTTGGTTCCACGAAAACTGTAACATTGAACAAACTTCTGGCGAACAACGCTTAAATAAAAATCAGATTTCATGTAGACGTCACCGCGAACTGTTCTTGAACTGTTTGTGAACAGTTGTGGATACGTACCTTAAGATGACCACAGACTTATTTCTAACAGTAGGAACTAGTGAAATTGAACAGTCAAAATCCCTTTGGTCAATATCTTAAATTTTACTGCCCTTATACTATTTACTAGTTTAAATTATCTTGTTACAGGTCAAAATAGATTTCCGGGATGTCGATGCAAAGCACAATGTAACACGAAGCAATGTCCATGTTATTTGGCTGTTAGAGAATGTGATCCTGATCTCTGTCAAACGTGTGGTGCGGATCAGTTCGATATAACCAAGATAACTTGCAAGAATGTTAGCGTTCAACGTGGACTGCGTAAGTAGCACTTTATATGTGCGAAAGATAGAATATCTAATCGCTAGTAAACACCGATTTGTCTTATTCATCGAACTTCTCTGACCATTAGGCCGCGGTGTCACTGATCAATCTCAAACGATCGAGACCAACGAATTCGAATAGGTTAGAAAAAGTAGACAAAGATTTTGTTTGTTTGAACCATCCTAAGAGTAATATCTATAAACATTGTGTTTATCAAGTGATTCTGCGGCAGCTCGATGATGGTGGAAGGGAGCACTAGTCAGTAATATAGATATCAAAGCTGGTTTGAGTATATACTTCAGTCAGTAAAATGGCTAAAAAAATCGTGTGAGGAAGATCCCAAAATAACCTATTGCTCCAAAGGAAGATACTGATCCAATTATTATATATGATATTGAAAATGCGATAATCTATCCGATCAAAACTAGGCTACGACAGATAGAAGGTGTCATATGAACAATTTAAGATTAATTCTTTATTGGGACATACACGGTAAAACTTCGTTTTAGATGAAACCGATAATGGTGTCAAATGTCTCGGTTTGGCGTCATGAGTCCAACCAGATCACTCCCAGACCAAGGAAACATTCCTGTTAAAATCTACGCCACTTTAAAATTTGGAAATTTCAGTACCTTGCCCAACATAACCTAACCAAATTGGTTGAGGTAAAAATATGTTTCAATCGACGCGACTTGATGTCCTGATCGAATTGAATCAAACGTAGACGAAGAAACGTTTATTTTGATTGCCAATACGACATTAAGCCAAAAAAATTAAGTCAAGTATTATTACTTCCCACCCATTACGGTGATACCAGTTTATTATTATGTTTATTATACCATGAAGCTATAGTCCGAGATCTCCTTGCAACCAAAATTATCGCCCGCCCGACCAAAAAAAGTGTGTTATGCCGCTAAGTCTTTCTTTCACAGGTCAGTGGACAGCCTATTATAAATCCAACAAATATTTGAGTTTCCGACCCCTACCCTCCAGCCACCTCAAATTCACCCCCCAAGAAAAAAGTAGAAAATGATCAGGAACCCCTAAAACGCCTAAAAACGAAGTTTAAGGTGTTTTTATATTTTTAGTTTTTTGTTGCTGCGCCGCCACTGACACGATTTATAAAAATCATAAACGTTTTCCATCGTCGCCATGGTAATAATACTGGGTAAAAAATTCCTTAAAATCAATCCAATAGTTAACACGTTACACAAAACAGAACGATTGGAAGTAATACTCGCATGTATACATCAGAAAATTCCCTTGGTTTCTGTAATATTTTTTCAGTTTTACAACCATCCGCCTCCCAACCACCCCAACTTCACCCCCACCCAAAAAAAGGATAAAATGATCCCTAAAACGTCTAAAAACGAAGTTTGAGGAATATTTCTTTTTTTTTCTTTTTTGCTAATTACTCCTCCGCCCATGAACCGGTTTTCAAAATTATGGCAGCATTACCTACTACGACCCCACAGCATATCCCTGCCCAAATTTCATCACAATCCATGTAGCGGTTACTGAGATTACGGGGCTATAAAAACGCCAACAGACAGACCGACGGAAATTAGTGACGTGGATTTTCGTTATGCACACCATAAAACGCTCGGACATGCTATGAAAAAACCGAGCTGGCAACAAACAACTAGACATTGTTTAATCATAATAGTAGTAGTGATGGGGAGGCGAAGCCAGGCAAATAGGCCACCATTGGCCTTTTTTGCCCCAACCGAAAAAGACCTACTCAGACATACTATGAAAAAACCGAACTGGTGACAAACAACTAGACATTGTTTAACAGTATAGCAGCATTAGTGATATGGAGGCGATCCGGTCAATAGGCCATCTTTGGCCCTTTATGCCAACCCTACTGAACCAACACTGAAAACACTAAAGCCTACGTCCTAGAAAGCTCCTTGTCGAACCTACCAGACCTCTTGGCGAAAGTCCGACCATCTCGTTGAACTCCATTGTGCCCAATATCTGAACCCTGAGGATACGATACACCGCACATCTGCCCGGGAGGTGGAACGCTGCCTCGCCCTTCTCCCAGCATCTGGAGCAAATGGGGTTCCCTACACTCTCAAGAGTGACAAATGTCTATTCAGCCGGCCATGATCCCCTAACAAAGGGTTAAGCATCTCCCTGCGTTTATTAAAAAGCGTTCGACCCACAGAGTTAACATCTATAGAGGGAGTGTAAACAACAAAATGCACAGGTCGCTGACCAGCCTGTAACAGAAATTTTGACAGCCTGAGGGCATTACCAGTAGCGTGCGCTTTATATTAAAATTGGATGTTCATTAATAGATTCAATTATTACTGTGATGTTACAAACTGATACCAATAAGTTGTATTAGTATTTAGCTATACTTAGAGAGTTACTCTTATTATAAATTCATTGTAACAGTTGATAATTTATTATTACCATGAAGTGTTTTTCAAAACATATCTAACAGTGTTCTGATAGGTAGCCTGTTGGAATGGCTGCATCGTGTTTTTACTTCAGCAATAAAATATAATAATTGCATTAGTTAATACCCAGTTCTATAAAATTCTCATGGATAGATTTTCTGTAAGTAAATGTGGCATACATTTTTGCGTTTCACGTCCTCAAATAGTTTAAAAAATGGAATTTGGAAAATTCATGTTGATTGACATGAATGTAATGCGTGCACAAAACATACATTAAACAACCATTATTATTCCTCAAACTGGAGTGAAGTTACTTTTGTTCCCAGTTATCCCCAAATATCACGCTACTGAAAACTAAAACAAAACCTACACTCACCTATGATAAGAAGTGTTCACCGATTCCAGCAAACTATGCACTTTTTATGTTGTCTCATCATACAATTATGACAATATTGTTCATAAATAATTTATTTCACACCAAAAATAGTCACAAAGTCAGTCAAATATACACTAAAATCACAAAAATCTCGACACACGCAATAACTACAACTACAATGACAGCCACATGACAGCTTAAGGGCACGCCGATTGTAGGTTGCCAGATTTACGACATATTAGAAGTGATTGCGACATTCCGCTACGAAATTTACCATTTTTGAGATTTCATTAAATCAATACAAATTATCTTCACGTAAATCAGTTACATTGCAAGTGTATTGGAATGTATAGTTAAATACCCAGTTAAATACTTTGTCTTCAAACTGCCGGATTTTGAAGAAACTGGAAGCGGACGAAGAAGAGTGGCAATAGCGCTATAGATGTTGGCTGGCCAATATTCAAATTAGGCTCCCTCTAGAGATGTTAACTCTGTGGTTCGACCCTTATCAGGGCCCCTATCCTAGGTAGACGGTCCGCAACTTTCGTTACAGAACAGGTCACTTGTGACTTTGCTCATTTCTAAAAGGTGACAGAACATTCTTCCAGAGCTGATGGTCCTCGGAGCTGCCACCGCTTTTAGAGCTGCCTGCCTGGTTGTTGTTGATTCCAGTCGATAGTACTTGACCAATCACAGCATCCATAGGACGTTTGCTTGAAGCTTGAAACTTGTTGTGTGCTCGATCGTTTGTAATTCTTCAGTAGACTTTGATCTTAAATAAGCAACATTCGTTGTAAAATATAATTGACCCTTGGTTTTTCAGACAAGCACTTGCTGATGGCACCGTCAGATGTAGCTGGTTGGGGGATTTTCTTGAAGGACAGCGCCCAAAAGAACGAATTCATATCCGAATATTGCGGCGAAATCATTTCTCAAGACGAAGCAGATAGAAGGGGGAAGGTGTATGATAAATATATGTGCAGTTTTCTGTTCAATCTCAACAATGGTAAGTTTTCGTTGAGACTTCTTCCTTAGATACCGCATAGTTTGAGTATTAGACCAACAAAAAATACTTTATTGCAGATTTTGTGGTGGATGCGACAAGAAAAGGGAACAAGATTCGTTTTGCAAATCATTCCATAAACCCGAATTGTTACGCCAAAGTTATGATGGTGAATGGCGACCACAGAATCGGAATATTCGCCAAAAGGGCTATCCAGCCAGGCGAAGAACTATTCTTTGACTACAGGTAACGTTTTGTTCTGTTTATCTTCCATTTATGGACTAAGGCGTTTGATCGGGTAAAGTGGCCTAAACTGCGGGAAATCCTTATCTCTAAAGGAGTCCCTTACCACTTAGTATTTCTCATACACCAGCTCTATGTGTATAGCTCGGCTCATTTAAGAATTGATCGTAACCTGTCTGGTGAAACAGTAACCAGAGAAGGAGTTCGTCAGGGAAGTGTATTATCTCCGATGTTATTTGACATTTAATCTGAATTTGTGATGAGACCGGTATTGGACAACTGGAATGGCGGTATAACTATTGGCGGAAGCAAAATATCCAACTTAAGATTTGCTCGACAACCCTTATTGCTGCTTTTCAAGAAGAACTAGTAGCTCTATTAACAACACACACACTCTAGCCATGCTACTAACACCTACTCTTTGTTTAACTGCTACTTCGTCGTTTATTTCTTTCCAAGCTTAGATGTAGTTGTTTCTGAATAGTTTGAGGATAACATAGAAAAAAAGCATATTTGTAAGCAGAGGTAAAGTATCTTGTTTTGCCTACCTGGTCGGATAAAATGGGACAGTGTTTGCAACTACAACAAGACCAAGGTTATGATCGTAGATATAGAGCACGATAATAATCGAGAAATAAAGTCAGTAGGCCATTGTGAATTTGTTCAAAGTTTTGTCTACCTCGGTTCTTTGATCAACAATTCAGGTAGCTGTGAAAATGAGATTCGACGGCGCATTCAACAGGCACGTGTGGCCATTACAAAGCTTACTAAAATATGCCGTGACCATAACATTCTTCTTCTCCATATTTTTCTATGCCTCGGAAACTTGGACTTTTAAAAAGGCAGACCGAGCTCGCATAGATGATTTTGAAATGTGGACGTGGAGAAGAATGTTGAGAGTTCCTTATACCGCCCATCGAACTGACGTTTCCATACTGGATGAGCTCGGTAATCCAAAGAGATCCATTGTGTCGACGAGAATGCTTACATTCTTCGGACATATCCAAAGAAGCGATAATATGGAGAAACTTGTAGTTCAGAGTCACGCCCCGAGTGGGCGGCGCCGTGGCCGTTCCCCAACACGCTGGGTAGATACGACGAACCAGTTGCTGGATATGAGTATCAAGAACGCCACTGAACTGACAGTAAATCGCGAACGATGGCGAGCTGCATTTCTCAAAACTATTGATAATATTCGTGTGGCCAATACTCTAGCTCCGACTTAATGTATTTTACGAGTTTACAACATGTCTGTTAAGACTTTGTGACTATGATGATCTTCCATTCCAAAACAGCTAATTAAAAATTGCCCAACCACTGACGAACCACGCTCAAATAAGTCGGGATCCAGTGAGACAGAATTTTGCCTGGAAGATTAAGAAGTTCACACAAGCTTTGGTCTCGGCACCTATTCGACTGTCTTCCAAGCAGATGATGGCGTAGGCGGAACATGTGTATATGCTCCCCTACTTAACACGGCTATGGAGGCGGTACTTACTGCCTCCGAGGGCTAGATCAGCCCTTGTTAAACCGCGCTTCAAGATCTAGCGCACTCCAAGAATGTGATCGGGGTTCCTTTGTGCCGAGCAACAAGAGACTGGATCAACTCGGTAGCCTAGGGGCACTAGCCCTGAACCAATGCTAGGCATTAGTAGGCGCCAAGTTAATGTTGCCCTGGAAGATTGGGCTTACAGGCAAGTGACTCTGTAGGCATGCCAAAAGATTCATAGCAGGTGCGGACATGTGCCGTATGCTATGGCTCCTGTGCAAAGCAAAAAATCGCCCAAACTTCTGGTGTGGGTCCCAACAGGCCGCTGCAGGCTGAGCAGGCATTTTTGACTTGTAAAAGTGGAAAAAATCATGCTACGAAGAGGACACACATTTGTTTCACTGAGAGGTCATAAACATAGTGTTGGTTTTGTGTGGTGGGCAAAAAAAGAGCAAAAGTCAACTCGATAAGACACAGGTTACAGCCTTTTTTGCTTACAAAAAACTGCATCAACGGCCATCAACCCAAATCTGCCTGTTTTGTAGATGGTCGCAGCTATAATACGTCTCAAACTAATACTCTAAACATTTCTGTGTCGGATCTTGCCTGCGAATGTTATCAAGATGGAAGATCAAAGCTACCTACATTGTTTAAGAATGTTTTTAAATCTACATTATTTTCTGTCAAATTTAGCCTTCATGCAAAAATATCTTATTTCTCTTCTCAAAAAACGAATGCAAAATATCATTTAATATCTGTAGTAAACATTTGTAGTGTAAATATGACAGTTAGTTATGTAATTAATGAATTAGTTTTGACAATTCTATTAAAAGTATGATTCAATAATTTGTATAGAGTTGCATCTATCAAAAATACCGGTTTTTCTTCATATGAAATAGGTTATAGGTAGTTCTTGAGATGTATAAACTTAAAGTTACATACTTTATGTTTCTGTTTCCAGATATGGACCAACTGAGCAACTGAAGTTCGTGGGCATAGAAAGAGAAATGGAGTTTTTGTGAGACTCGTCGTTGAAGTTATTGTAACTGCTTTTGTGTTTTATGTTTTTATCACTTTATCCATTAATTTTATAGCCTGATACTTAGATATACGTTTTCCATAAATGGTGGTGTTTTATTTCCCTTTTATCCTTGGCATTTGCTCGCAATAAGACATACAAGGGGATACTTAATGTTAGGTCGTAATTCCAAGAGGCCATTGCTGCCCAAAAAACAAAAATGATTTTTTGCTAATTTCTTAAAGATCGTTTTGCAATTTTTTTTTGTAATTTTGCAGTGTTGTTCCCTTCAATAAGCCTCGTCAGCACTGACTATCCAGTGGCTCTCTACTGGGAGCAGTCCAACGATTAATAGGTATTACAAAAAATGTACGCCACTGACCTAAAAACCATAGCAAGAACACCTGCTAGTTCAATATCGATTCTGGAATTGGAAACTCATGTTATTTTGTGGCGTCGTATCAGTAGCGTGCCAAGGTTTTTGCCCCCCCCCCGCAATTTTTTTCACGGACCTCCTCTACATAAAAAAAGATACTGCCTATACTGGGTGAAACCGAAACTGCTGTCTACGGTGATATTTCAAATCGGGTTATAAATAGAAAAAATTAGCTGTGATCTCAAATTTATGTTTTTTTTTCTTTCCAGTTTTTGAAGAATAATAATTTATAGACTTTATGAGGAATATGATTATACATCGATTAACGGCACAGATATGCGTCGCGTCATTGTAACGTTCGACCACGTTGTCGTGTTGTTAAATTTTGCAAAAAAGTAGGTACTGATAAGGCAAAATATATTTAATTTGATTATGGAAAATTATGAGGTAGACATATTCCGCCGCTATAAAATAAGTATAAGTATTGTAGTTATTACTATGTAAAAAGCTTGCTCGAGGTAGCCTAGGCTGAACGGGAGCCCTTTCGGCACGCCACTGCAGCGCACAGTGGGACCAAATCCAAAAAAGCTGGCCAAAAATCGAGAAATCAAGTAATTGATCTGATATTTCTTAGTCAGGGGTTTTTGAGCTCGCTGATTATGAATTTAATGCCAGACTTAAATTTCACCCCTAAGTTCACCATCTCCTTGCATGAAAAACCCCATATATTTCACATCGTACTTGAGTCGCGGATCATTTTGATTACGAATGTGGTATCAGAATCGCGATTTTCAGAATGGCGGAATGACTCAACACAACATAACCTCTCAAGGAGTGAAAGACTTCAGTAAATGATAATTGAACATTTTACTCGGGTTTTTAGGGGTCGCTGATTACAAATCCTATACAATATAATAAATTTGTAAACGACTTTTTACAAAAAAAAAGTTATAAAACGGAGGGTCAGCTGTGGGCAGCATTTAGTGACAAATTATATCTTTACCAGCAATAACGCCCAACAAGTTTTGCAGGGGTGCAGTATTACTATTTTCGTCCAAAACATGGCATTCTTACGATCTTCATTATAAAAATTACATATTGTAGATGCTTACTATATACTTGCTTGATAAATACCTACATAATAACATTTTTATACACTACAAAGTTACCTTTCAAAGATTATTCCATTAGGGACCGACTCCATTAGGTACGTGATAAATGAATTTTTTACTGCATACATAGATACACCTATTTCACAGAATATTAGCATTTAACAACAAACGCGAATTAAGGCCAGGAGCAGTAGCAACTACAAATTTTACAGCCCCCCCCCCTCCCAAAAAAACCCTAATATCCAGTAACTTTTTGTGGATTTGCTCGGATTTTCAAAAATATACATTACCTACCTACTCTAGGTCCACAAATATGCCTTGACATTTTTTTTATGGTCAGCGTCCCGCAAAGGCTGAAAGCCTGTGGCGCTGTAGAAGCGCTGCGAGAGGATAAGTGTCGGTGCACGTTATATTTGAGACGATGTAGGTTGTAGCCGTCTGGAAACAAATTTCCCGGCAGCCCATTGCACAGCGTCGAAGTTCGCCAAAAGAAGGAATGTTTGAGGAGACTGGTTCGGGGAGTAAGGACCTCGACCTCGTAAGGATGACCTCGCAGAGCTTCTCTAGTGTTCCTGGTTCGGACGGCCTTCGGTGGTATTATCTAGGAGAGCTCACTCAAACATCTTCTGTGATAGAATCTGTAAAACAGGGATAGGTTAGCCACCCTCCTTCGATGTTCCAGGCTGTGGAGGTCCTTTGTGAGGCTAGGCGTATCGATTAATCTAATTGCTCTTTTCTGGATAGTGTCCAGAAGCTTTAGAGAGTGCTTCGGAGCGGATCCCCATACATGGGAGCAGTACTCCAACGATGGTCGGATCTGTGCCTTGTAGAGCAGCAACTTCCTACAGCGGAACAAAACTCAAAGCTTCTGGGATGCCGTTTTAGCAATACTGACGAAGTGGTCGTGCCAGGACATGTTATTGTTGATGTTGATCCCCAAAAGCTTGACGGAAGGTGATTCGACTATGGGGTGACCCTCCATTTCCACGGTTGGTAAGCCATCATGACACTTCATTGTAAGTGTTGTTGCCTGAGTTTTTTGTACGTTGAACTGAATCGTTTTGATATCTGCATTGATCTGTGAGACATGCTGCTCTCGCCGACGTACCGTCTCCTGGGATGATAGTGTGGCTTGCCTGGTTCCATGCACAACACTAATGTACTGTCATCTGCGAAGCTGTAGATTGGATTGGATGCTATTTCCAGCAGCTCGTTGATGTACAGCAGAAACAGTGTAGGGGATAGGACAGATCCCTGAGGAACACCGGCGTTTATTGAAAATACGTCTGATGAACAGCCCTCGACTACAACAAACAGAGATCGGTCGTTCAAAAAGCTATTCAGCCACTGGCGCAGGCCAGGTGGTAGTCCATAAGCAGCAAGCTTAACCAGAAGTCCCTCATGCCACACTCTTTCGAAAGCTTTCGATATATCAAGTGCAACAACACGGGATTCGCCATGATTGTCTATTGCTCTGTTCCACAAGTGAGTGACGTAGGCAAGGAGGTCACCTGTAGACCTGTGCTTACGGAAGCCATACTGGCGATCATTTATGATGTTATTGTTGTCCAGGTATTTCAGGAGCTGTGTGTTAATGACAGTCTCCATAACCTTAGACATGATGCTGAGAAGAGCCACAGGTCTATAATTGGTGGGATCAGTTTTTTTGCCTTTCTTAGGGATAGGTTGTACGCAGCCAATCTTCCACGACGCGGGAAACACGACTCGTTGATACGAAAGTTTGAAGAGCCTGCAAAGAATAGGTGCAAGCTAAGCGGCGCAGCGTTTAAGGACAGTGGCTGGAATTTGGTCAGGACCAGTAGCTTTATTCGTGTTCAGTTTTTGGAAGATGCTTTTTACATCTCGATGTTGAAATTTGACCTCTGCCATTCTCGAGTTCACACTTATGGTGGTGGTCGGAGTACTTCCTTGAAAGTCTACAGTAGAATTAGCTACAAAGAGCTTCCCCATGATGTCTGCTTTTTCTTTAGGAGCAGAAGCGATGGATTTGTCCTTTCTGGTCAAGGGTGGTATTGACGAGTAGGAAAAGTTCTGACTAACAGCCTTAGCTACAGACCAAAATGTTCTGGACGAACTAGGACATGAGAGGAACTTGGTGTTCCTCCTTGTTGCTATCAATCACGCGTTTACAGTGATTTCTGGCGTCGACAAAACTGCGGTGGTTCTCAGCATTTGGATTTTTCCTCCATTCTCTGTAATATGTTGGTTTTTAGAGGTAACTGCACCTCTACAACGCTGATGGAACCATGGCTTGTTTTTGGAGGGATGCTTGACGACATGAGGAATATACCTAGGCTTCCTCCATGCCAGATATCAATACCTCTGTTATTTCTTGGGCGCAAGCTGATGGGTCTCGTGACTTGAAGTAGACGTCGTTCCAGGGAAAGGACTGGTAGTATTCCCTTAGGTCGTCCCACTTGGCTGATCCGTAATGCCAAACCCGACGAGGCTTTGCATGGTAGAGATCTGGAGAATGCATTCTGCATAGCGCCGAGACGGTGTTGTAGTCAGACGAACCCAGTGGGGCGGTTACCTTCACTGTGTAGACCGTTGGAGTAGTTGTGAGATATAGGTCCAACAGACTAGCAAAATCTCCGTGGCAGCTGGGAAGCCTTGTTGGTTCTTTGACTATCTGCTCCAAGCCGCAGCTAATAGCGAAGGCTTCAGCTTCACGTCCCTCGTCGTCCGTTTTGTTTGAGTGTTTTAGCCAGTATGAGTTGTGAACGTTGAAGTCACCCAGAAAGGCTATCTCTGAATGAGGGTGATCTGATTGCAACGCGTCCACAGTGGCTGAAAGCTTCTCGAAGAGCTCTTTGCAGCTGTTAGTGCTTAGTGGCCTATAAATGCAACATATAAATTTGGAATGATTTTGGAAGGATATTTTAAGCCATATGATGTCAAATCCTTCCAGTTCGAGCTCTTCTTCTCGATGACAAGAAAGCCCAGATTTAACGTACACGCATTCGTCAAACCTACGTCTAAATCGGGTGTATAAGTCATATCCGGTATATCTGAAGCAATTATCCATTGTTGAAGAGACGACTTGAATTTCCGTAAGAGGCGTAAGAGCCAGAATGTGTGGCTTCTCTGCCTGAAGGTGTTGATGGACAGAGTTTATGTTGGAGGCAAGACCTCGTATATTTGTAAAGTCGGCTCTGAACAAGTTTCTCTGGCCTTCGGGCCTGTCGTCAGTGCGAAGTAGCTGCGAAGGACGGCTTTTGTTGTTAGCCTGACGAGGAGTGGCAGCACAATTCTTTAAACAAACTTCCCCCGGACCACCTGGCACCCGGAGATCCGAACGGCCAGGTATTTTACCTCTGGAATCTTTTGATCCTGGAAGAGCCATTGAGCATTTCTTACTTCTAATTAATCCAATTTGTCACTTATGAGAAACCGGAAACATCGACCCACCGACGGAACATGAGCCATTTGGCGCCGCCTATTTCCGGGAACCTATTTCTAGTTTCCCGGAAATATTCCGATGTGGGGGTTATTGCACCGCGGGCGAAGCTAAGTGACTGCACTTCTCCCCCCTGTGGCTGATTGCAGAGCTAATAGTACATGATGCACCGTTGTCGGTGCAAGGTGCACCATCACCTCTGGGCGATGGGGTCGCCACATCCCTACGCCTTATGCTACATGCAATGTTTAATGTTTGTATAGTTCTTTGAAATGTGGAATATCAACAAGATCATTGTTTAAGGTAATGAAGTCTATGGCTGGAAATGAATGTTCACAACACAATTAAAAACGAAGTTTGACACGATTTTGGGAATCTACGTTTTTTGCTAACCTTTTCAACTCGCACACCAAAAATCATCCAAATCGGTGGAGCGACTGCCAAGGGTACGCTGTTAGAACAATGGCTACAGACAGTCAGGCCGGCAGAAATGAGTGACATGAATACTCATGTGTACTTGCCAGGAAAACTATAATCTGGAAATCGGATCACTCTAGCTCGTTTAGCTTACCCAGGGCGCACGTGTGAAAATTTTTCCACGGACGTGAGCCAAAATTGCACCCCATTGTCTCTGTTCCTCTGCGGCTGAATTTTGCTCGCCAGTAAGGTGGCGGCTAAACAGCTTACATACTAGACTGATAGGCTTCTATGAGAACTACTACGGGATGCATTAAATCTTTAAATCAACCCCAACTTACTGGCTACCACCACTCAGCCAAACAGCTCTGCCACCCAACCGTCGAGAAAATGCCCTTCTGAAAGAATATAACAAAATCAAAACAAATCCCTCACTGCCAATCCACGAAGATATACCTGATCTCTCCTTGCGCAGATTACGGTCCATCAGAGAACCACCAATTGCAACAGCTCTCCAACTTGAGTCTGATGGTTTTAACCCTGCAGTTAAATGCGTAGACATTTGGGCGACCCAAACAGCAGAAGAGATGAATAGTAATCTAACTGTTGGTCAAGAACCCCCTCGCATTGACCTCCACCGACCGAAAAGGAATGGTCAACCCTGAACAGGATTCGCACATTGCGTGGAGTGGAACAAACGTGAATCCTCACAATGCGACTATGGAGCGGAACACCAAACTGTCAGGCATATAGTGGAAGAATGGGGCCTTAGAGCATATCCAGGCTACAACGAGGAGTTCCTCCAAGCCAAACCATCAGCCGTAGAATGAACTTCCAGGCTCGATGTTAACGTATAGCCTAGTTACTATTTCATCATCATAGTGATAATGTCTTAACAGACATGTTGTGAACTCGTAAAATGCATTTACACATTTTACGAGTTTCTCTTGGGATATCTTTAAGATCTTTAATGCAGTAGTTTCCCATTTGCTTTCTGCATCCTCATGCCGTTGACCAGATGGTATCTACTGGTTCATCCGCCTTTAGGGGCAATTTCTCACCCCAAGGACAAGAAGGTGTCCTGACTCTTCTCAACTCGTCCACCCGAAGCTGTTGGTTGAGAAGAGGTTACTGCATATACCGACAGTAGTTCGGTGTTCGTTTTAGTCGCCTTTTACGACACGCAGGATATACGATGGGAGATATTCTAACCCGCCCCCACACGGGACAGTTACTATTTAGATCGCAAAAAAAATATATTTCACTTTTTCTTACTTTTTTCATGTGTACTATAATTTTTTGGTGATTTTGGTGATGAAGTCATCATAAAATTCCACAAAGACGTATCTAAAAATCGAACAATTAGGCGATTACAATGTTCTCCTCATCTACAGTGTGAGTAATAAAGATTGGAAATAATACGTGACGTCAAGTAAGTAGATTGATTCCGTACTTTTCACACATTTTCAAGTTTCTTGCGCAAACAATTATGTACATCATGAATGGTTGAGACCCAAAAGAAATTATGCAGATAGAAATAATAAAATGATATCCTCATAATAAATGTTTGCGTATTAGGTAGGTACATAATTATGTATAAAAAGGAATCCGAAATGGTTAACAGCACCATTCTAAAAGTTCTTTTGACTACGAGTAATAACATGAAATAATTAAGTCACGGCATTTCTTTTTTATGAGTACTAAATTTAATATATTTAGATCAATGAATTTGTGGTTCTGGGGTGGCCGGCGTCGTTTAGCGTTAATGCTTGACGTTTCGCCACCACGAGTGGATGGATGAAAATACTCGTATTTTGGAAGTCGCCGAAGTGAAATAGCTTCTGAAGACGGCATCCACTCGTGGTGGCGAAACGTCAAGCATTAACGCTAAACGACGCCGGCCTAAAAACCCAAGAACCACAAATTCATTGGACGATGGCCGCGAAAGCCTTACACAGTACATACTTAGATCAATTCTTGGACAGTATACTAAGGCAAACGACTAGAAGGCTCGATTTTTGAGTTCCAGATGGTTTAGATAAGAAAAGTGACGAGCTCTTCTGGCTAGAATTTTGAAAACAATGTAATTTTTGTAATATAATGTCCTCCAATACATTGTGAGATGAATCAGTATTATGAGAATATGACCGTTGAGCTATGGCCATAAAACACCTGTTTGTACCGAGAGTATAAGATTATATCTGAAAACATCCCAGTTCACCTGCACCGAGAAATGTGTTTGGTTTTCTTATCTTTTATTTGTATGAGCTCAGACACTTATAAACGTTATATCTATTTTTTAAATTATTTCCCTGCTTGAGGTTGATTTTACGGAGTGTGAGCGCATATTTATGCGTTCACACTCTTTGGGAAATACATATATTTTTCTTATAGTATATTGCAAAATTTGATATGAAAACACAGTCAAAATTATCCGCCGCACTTACAATTGACAATACATATAATGAAAAAAGATATCGAAGATTAAGGGCCAGTTTCACCACCAGTGCCGCGCCAAGTGTTTCTGCCGCCCGTGTGCAAATGATAAGTGGCCGCCCCCTATTACTCCAAGCACAATGAGAGACGGTACTACAATTTCAGAGACGTTTCCTTTTAAGCTTTGTTAAAAATTTAATATTTTTATTACACAAATACCACATAAATAAAAATTCTTAACACTAAGCAAGAAAAAACGCAATATATAATTATATATACTTTAACCTTAAAAATAAAAACTTTCAAAAAACAAAATTAAATATTTAAAAAACGTTTAATGTTTTAAACTTAAACAGTGAAAAAACAAAACATAATTATGTACTTCAAACTTAAAAACAAAAGCTCCTACAAAATAATATAAAATATTTTTTAAAAACTTAAATTTAATATTTTAAACATAAACAACAAACAAAAAAAACAGATAATTATGTACTTCAAACTCAAAAACTCCTAGAAAATAAAATATGATGCACCGACTATCTTTTTATAAAATTTATAGAAAACACACTTGTCTTGCTTTAAGTGCTGCAAAATCCTTTATAATTTGGTCTGTATTTAGTTTTTCACATAATTCAGATTCAATGGAAATTAATGCCAAATTATTGAGTCTTTCCTGGTTCATCGAGGATCTTAGGTAATTTTTAAAGAGCTTTAGCTTTGAAAATGATCTTTCTCCGCTTGCAACTGATATTGGAAGTGTTAAAAGGATTCTAAGAGCAATCGATATATTGGGGAATGTATCAAATAAATCATTTTTAAATATGTGGGGCGGCACTTAACAGTAATAGGCGTCTCGATCGAGACATTCAGGAGACTAGGCTGCTCGCAAAATAATGGAGTCTAAAAAAGACAGAGTTATCCAGCTGAACGAAATATCATGGGCGCCGCGCCGCCGCCCTTTTAGGCTTACTGCCCGTGTGCGGTGCACATCGTGCACCCGGGGTTGGAGCCGTCCTGTTCACCACCTCCTGATGATGAGTGTCAGCTACTTTATCTACATATTTCTTTGTCACATGACATAAGTGAGAAAGGGACACAAACTTACGTTTAAAGGGCCTGATAGGTACACATACATTTATTATACAGAATATGTATTTGGCATGTAAAATACGGATTCGCAAATACACACACAACTCATTTGTTTTTCAAACTCTTCACAGAAGATTTCAAAAGTTGATCGTTTCAAGAACTTAACGAAGGACAGTTCAGAGCGATTTTTTTTTTGGAAAAAGTTTTTTAGTGTGCAAAAAACTCGCAATACAAAATCATACATTCTTCAAATGTCGAATTGACGTAGCGCAAGCTCTCTTCTTCAATTTGCTTTTTGAATCATTACTGTAAGTTTAAAGGTAACGTCACACTATAAGTAGGCCACCCAGTCGGTCGTTCTCGGCTCCCCTCGATGCGAAATCATCTTTCCCGTCAGCAGTATCGTAAGCCGACCTTCGAACTTCCCCTCATTTTATTTTAGAAATCAGATATACATACTCGATAAAGCGCTAACACGGGAATACGTATTTTCATGGATTTTCAAGTTCGCACGCTATACCCTAGCCCCTTAAAGCTATCTGACACTCATCAGGAGGTGGTGAAACCGGCCCTAAGAAAATAAAATAGTAGACGTGGTAGCCTTCTAGTACATCAGAGAATTTGCTATACTCGGTCCACCGAAGAAAAAGAGCGCAAAAAATTCATGGTGTTCGCGTGCTCTCGATATATGCGAGACCTGTTTACACGGTAACCACCGACGGTAACAGTCTTTCCAGGAACGACAAATGCACGGTGTTATACAATAGTGACGTGAGCCATAGATCTGTTGTTTTGAGAAAATTAGTTTTGTATTAAGCTGCCTTCTGGACTGTACTAGTTAAAAAACACTCTTATTATAGTTTTTTTATATTCAAATAAAATTAGGAAAACATTACCAAATCAGACATAAGATTTATTAGCAGGAATGGACTACCTATCTACCCAAATAAGCTGAAGTACCCTGAGTTTAACAAAGTTTTTTTCTCAATCTCTGAATCTGAGTCAGGATCACTTCTTCCAAGATGTTTTCAAAGTCTTGACTTTGGAGATGCTTTCAAATGAGAGATGTTTATTTGTATTTACATATTCACGTGAACAGGAACCAACTTGCTTTTGCGTACTCATCCTAGCTTCATATTCTAATCAAATATTGAAAATACCCCTAGCTGGTCTGCCGACCAATATACCTTCAAGGAAGAGGTTAAACCTAATCTTGTGCAGTTTTGATATCATATTTCACCAAGCAATCTACACTAACGACTTATAGTTTTTCAATAATGGTGTATATCTCACATATTGTAGATTATAATACTGCTATATCTATCCTTTTCGATGTTTGGCAAACCTGTTTAGACCATATTATGAGGAGACGTCGACAAACTGCTGTGTATTTGATTCTTCAGGAAAGGCGGCCTGTTCTCCAAAATTGTCGGTGCCAGGCGTGCGCTTAGGCATTGGCATTTCCAAGTAGTGTAAGCTTGCCTCTGACCAAGCCACGAAAATTCACTTTATGCTCATCTGTTTTCCCGTTTCTTCGCTGGATGGATATTAATGAATTTCTTCATTAGATTATTGGTTTGACAATATGGAATAGGAACTACAGATGTCGCCAAAATGTGAATAGTTGTTTAGGACATTTTTGCTCAATGTAGAATGGAACGTCCAGGTTTTGGTATCAAATAAACGATTACAACCAAAATTATGTTGAATTCCTTATGGCACAACACCATCCACATCGCGTTCGTTCAAGACACGGTCTGCTGTGGTGTAGCTTGTCTACGGCCAGGCGACAAGAATTCACTCATCTTGCGCGTGATCACTCTTTTTCTTCGCTGGACAGATAATAGCTTCTTCGGCTGGCTCTACACATGAAAAAAATATTGCTGCACCAGCATTTGTCCAATGTGTGGATGGACGAAATAGCATTGGAGCCAATAATTGTACGATTGTTGCGATGTTGCGCCAACATTACTGGTTTGGAGTAGGGACATTTCCGTTCACTGATGTCGGTTTTTGCGACACACATCAAAGGGATGGGCACCAACAGTTGTGTTGCTGACCACACATCCTGACATCGTTCAGTCTTGTATACGAAGGAAACAGATGAAGACAATAATTTATTTTCAAAATAGCATTTCGAACTGTACCGGGTTTCGAGCGGTACCAATCAGAATTAGTGTTATTATGGAGCCCAATGGATAAGTAACATAGATTGAACGCAATTACACAACGTGTAAGTGCTAGTTCTAGTGTAGGTTGCTGAGTTACACGAAAAAGAAGTGTTGATAATGACTGCATATCGACCGTCCAGAAAAAAGCCAGGGCCGTAGTTAGGCGTTGACCATGGGGGGGGGGTTCAACTTGGCCTTGGGGGAGGGGGTCTTGTGTAAAAGAGAAGACTTGAATTTGTAATGTCTTAATTTGCTTGAAAATTATATAGACTGTATCGTTGCTAATGTGTCATGGGCGCCGAGGGATTGGTTAGTAGTAGAATAAACGGAGAAAGCATCTTGATTATTTTTATTTTTTATTATTTTAGTAGTTAATTCATTCATGGAAATACTCATGGGGGGGGGGTTGAGCCCCCTATATACGGCCCTGGAAGAAACCTCAATTTATTGACACTTGAACAAAAGATTTATGTACCACCAGTCACATCGATTTCTACGTTAGACATATTGAGGCTGGCATTAGCAGCAATGCCCTGAGATTGCGCCAATTCTCTTCCAATAAGTGAAAGTCACAGCCAAGATAAAACCTAATGTTTCCGTCAATGTTGCCGCCAATTTTGGTCCCCATGTGTGGAGCCGGCATTCGTCTTTCGCCAATTCAGTCCAGTTGTATATGTAGCCATATCGTCATTGGGCCGCACTTGAGTATATTATTTACTGTCCTTTAACCACTGAGTTTTCAAAACCTATCCCTAAATCGATCGTAGCAATCCATGGAAGAGCAATTCGACGAATCAGTCTTGACGCACGACCTACAGTCGCTTTCTTACCGGTATTCAACTGGTGACCTCTCACTTTTTTATAAGTAACCAAGTGGAGCCAGTCCTTTAAGCTATCCTCCATGGTTAGATGAACCCGCGGGGAATACTGTATCTAGTCCCAAGAGGCGGTCATACTAGCATTATGATCACACTTTCATTCTCAGAGTGGCCAAAGCTGGATGCGGTATGCCAGGTTTTGGCTTTAATGAGCCTATAGAGTATTCCAAAGGGGAAATTTCCCGATGGAGGATACTGAGAGGCCTGGAATGTCACGAATGTTAGTTACGGAGGAAAACGTAACGTCGTTCTGAGGAAAATGCTTGGCGAGGGCAGACGAGTGACACAACCAACAGATAGAGCGTTCTTTAGGCCTAAATGCACCAGCAATTCGTTCGATACTTTGTCACTTGGGACCGGAAGATGCTCAATATAAGTCTGATAAGAGATAATCTCAGTATGTGAACAACATCGTGACAGGCAAAGAGACCAGAACTCAAACAAAGTTTAGATATTTGATGAGGATATAACAACAGCTGTCAGAAGATACCGATCTGTAAGGAAGAAAATGATGGCTGTATTTTTCAAATTGAGTGAGTGAAGTCTGCACCGAATGTTTGACCACAACAGGACTGAAACTTCTCGCGAACCCTCTCTACAGTCACAGGCGTATACAAGGGGGGGGGTAACAAGGGTAATTACCCCTCCCAAGACTTTCGAAAGTAAAAACTCGATTCAACTTTGACTGATTTTATTTGACTAATTTATTTAAGCAATTGTCACACTGAAAAAATCAATCTTTTTGCGGTAACTAAATTACAAAAGGGTTTGTTCTGCATTATTACAGTGATGCATATCTAACATATTCCTGTTGTTACATAATTAGTTGAATGTCCTATACCAGCTACTCTCAACCGCTGGTCCGGCGGACCATTAATGGTCCGCGGAGAGATTTTACTGGTCCGCGGACATTTCCCCTATCCACAAAAAACATTTGCTTAATTCACCACGTGTGAAATAAATGTGTGTCACCACGTGTGAAAGAAATGTGTGGATAACAAACCCTCCTATAACATATGAGAGTACAGTAAGTTAAATTTAAATGACAGAGAATATTGAGATTAGTGCAGATAATATATTAAAGGCTAGTCTTTCAACAATGTCCATAGACAAATTTTGGATCAAATTGAAAAATGAATATCCATCTCTATATGAGAAAGCAATGAAAATGTTAGTCCCCTTCGCAACGACATATTTATGTGAATCGGGATTTTGGTAATATGACGTGAATAAAAAATAAATTTAGAAATCGGCTTTTGGTTATTTCACCGCTCCGACTTAGCTTGTCGAATTTGGAACCAACAATTAACAAGTTGATTGAAGAAGAGCAGCAGCAATCTTCTCACTAACAAAGTGTTCATATGCAATGAGTTTTTGGTTATTTTTATAATTTCTGATTTTTTGTTCTAATTTTTCTTAAGAGTTTGTTCCCTTTGATTTAATGTTTTGGCAATCGTAAGAATGATATTTTAGTTGTGTTCCTACATCCATAAGTTTGTGATTTTTTTATAATTTTCTGTCATTTTTGTTAAAAGTTTATATACTTACTTATTATTATACTTATGTATTCAAATATTACTGTAGGAAAATGATAATAAAAATGTTACAACTAACATACGTAGTTGTTCTTTATAAATAGTTAGTCAAAATTTTATCACTGGTCCGCAATTCTTATTTCAACAAATTTACTGCTCCGCGGGCCAAAAAAGGTTGAGAAACGCTGTCCGTACAACGTGGTAGCTTGTCACAAAAATTTACCTATTAATTACCTGTTTTGAAAATTGCACCGATTAGAAAAGTTAAAATACTAATTAAAAAAGATGGAGTACGTGTTGTGGCTACTAGGGTACCTGACTGTTAGGTGTTCATGATGCCAATAAAATGTTCACGGATTATACGTATTACATATTATTTGTATTTCATAAAATTATTTTTATTTCATCTCCCTAAAATACCTGATGCTCCACTGTTTCACTTGCTGTTTATATCTTCCTCTTTATTTTAATACTATTAACATTTTCCATTTCTCTTGCCTCCTTCACGAAGGTATTACAAAAAATGGTGAAAGCACACACAACTTCATGCCTCGCTACCCCCCCCCCCAAGACTGAGGTCAGGATACGCCCCTGTCTACAGTCCAGACTGCACTGTTTCCGAATGTGAAAAAGAAACTAAAGGGGATGCGGTGTTCCAACGATGAAGATCTTCTGCAGGCTTCGTATCACATCACAAGTGTGCTTTAATCTCTATTGAGGCTTGACAGAATTGATTTAATGTGTGGTTTCGGATTATGCGATTATGGAGAGCTATATTGGTATATTGAATGTAAAGGAAATTGCTTTGGAAAAATGAAATAAAATAAAATCTGTATCTGTAGACGAAACAACAGATCATTTTTAGAGAAATCATATGGGAGCGCTATGTAGTATTTTAACTTCGATTTTGTTTCCTACTTTAAAAAGAGCTCACGAAATAAAAATGTATGACTAATTTGGCATCAAAGGAGTCCAGTAACCGAAAGGGACCCAAAATAGACACTGAGAAAATTACTTTTAAGAAAACTTTACTGAATTTTATTAAGTAAATCATGAGTTTATTGAAAATTCGTTCATTGAAATTGAATAGACTACTAGCGAAAGTTGGCCGCCCTGGATAATATACTTTCCTGAGATATGAAACGCAGGTGCTTGGAGGATGAGAATATATATGTACGCAATAAAACACCTGTTTTGAACTTTATGTAGAGCATGACAGATTAGATCTGAAGTGGTTCCAGTTCACCTGCACTGAGACGAGTTTTGTTTGATCTTCTTATCTTTCATTTGTAGGTAAACACACACATTCTCACATACTTCACACCTATTTTTATTTTACTGAATATCCGCTAACATTTCGTAATATGTGTAATTTGATAAAAATAAGTAGAGCTTCTTAGTTCTAACTTCAGTCATTACATTACATTTTTCCTTGATCTTGTCCTACAAATTTATAGCACAACCAACATAAACTAACGGTTACGTTATATTGACTATCAATGCATTTTATCCTAAATACTTGAGCATTTACGCATCACTTGTTTTCAAAAACTTTCCAACCAAGCAGTATTAGTAGAAACCAGTTCACCTTTTATCTTGAAAGAGGTAAATCGCCTCACTACTTTCAATGGATTTTCAGGTCTTTTCTCAGCAAAATAGCATGAATTGAGGAAATGCTACCATGGCTTTCTCACTATGCTTAAAATAACGCAAAATTGTGAATTTTTTACCCTTAATTTGGCAGTCTCCACCACAGCCCTAATATCACCCTTGTGTACAAAGACCTGACCTGTTCTTAAAGAAGTATTCGAACCAAGAAAATGTCCAATAGCAAACTGAATATTTTCACCACTCTACTTCCCATACCTATAGGTAAGGGAAGTATTGTGATCATGAAAATTTTAGATTTTGAGATAATATGCTTTTTGAGCGTTTTATGATATCTACAAAACGAAAATCCACGTCACTCATTTCCGTCAGTCTGTAGGTTGGCCTGTCTGTCTGTTGGCGTTTTCCTAGCCTCGTAATCTCAGTAACCGCTGTATGAATTGTGACTGTGATGAAACTTGGGTAGCGATATACTCTGGGTAATACATAATGCTGCTGCAATTTTGGAAATCGGTGCAGGGGCGGCGGAGTAATTAGCAAAAAACGAAAAAATCAAATATTTCACAAGCTTCCTGATCATTTTTTATTTTATTGGGTGGGGGTGAGATTAGCGTGGAGAGAGAATGGCGGTTGTAAAACTGAAAAATTTGTTGTATTCAGGATAAGCCGTCCATTGACTTGTGAAAGGAATACTTAGCAGCATAACACTTTTTTGCGGACGGGCGGGCGATGATTTGATTGCAAGGACATCTCAGGCTATTGCTTCATGCTATGGGAAAATAATAAACTGGTATCACCGTAATATGTAGGAAGTACTGGGTCAATCAGCTTGACTTAATTTTTTTAATTTTCGTTGTACTCTTTCAACATTTGCTTCGACACCAGTGGAACAACTACTAGAAGTGGCACTTTGTCAGTCTTTTCCGAGGCAGTATTAAAATCTAAAAATTTAAAAGATAGGAGAAAGTTGACTAATACGGGATAGCTAACATTATTTGACTCGAAACTCTCTAGACATGCTACTAACACCTACTGTTTGTTTAACGTCGGTTATCTCTTTCCAAATTTAAATGTACTGTAATTGTTTCTCAATAATTTGAGGATAACATAGAAAAAAGCGTATTTATAAGCAAAGGTAAAAATATATTTATCGAACTTGAAAACAGAAAATATTATGCGACTCATATTTATAACAAACACATTTTAATATGGACAAAAATCTCACGAGCATGGCTCACCCCATCGTTTTCAACCCCGATGCATGCTTCATGAGCTACCCAACCGTCGTTCGTCATATATGCAGTCCATTATTGTTTCGAAGCATGAGAACGTCTTTGACGGCCTGTCGCGTACTTTTCTTATTCTATTCTCTACGAGATAGTAACCGTCTTTATCCGACAGCGTAGTGTCCCATTTTAGCCGACTGCTGCATATCTTCAACTGTTTTTCAAAATTTTCACAAAAAGGAAATCGATTCCGTATCAGATAGATACAGACAGATAATACAAAACATAGTCAATTATACTTACAAAACCGTAAAAAATAAACACCTTTATTTAACTTGCTTGTTTAAACATAAATTGCGTGACTAACTGTCCACAAAACTAAATAACATAACTTTTTTTTTGAAATTATCACCTGTATGTCACCACATATTAAGAATCAATCAGAATTACCACCTGCTACATCTGAACATATTTTATTTACATCGATTATAATAATTGCCGGTATCCCGTTTTACCAGACTGTCCTGTTTTGGCTAACCTCCCCTATAGTAAATAGGTGGTACCAGAAAAAGTCAACGACTTCAAGAGTAATCTTACTTTTTTAAATAAAAATTGAATAAGAACTACTGAAGATTGTTATAAATGACTTCCGTAAGCACAGGTCTACAGGTGACCTCCTTGCCTACGTACTCACTTGTGGAACAGAGCAATAGACAATCATGGCGAATCCCGTGTTGTTGCACTTGACATATCGAAAGCCTTCGACAGAGTGTGGCATCACGGACTTCTGGTCAAGCTTGCTGCTTATGGACTACCACCTGGCCTGCGCCAGTGGCTGAATAGCTTTTTGAACGACCGATCTCTGTTTGTTGTAGTCGAATGTTGTTCTCGGACGTATTTTCATAAACGCTGGCGTTCCTCAGGGATCTGTCCTATCCCCTACACTGTTTCTGCTGTACATCAACCAACTGCTGGAAATAACATTCAATCTAATCTACAGCTTTGCAGATGACAGCACATTAGTGTCGTGCATGGAACCAGGCAAGCCACTATCATTCCAGGAGACGCTACGTCGGCGACAGCAGCATGTGTCACAGATCAACGTAGATATCAAGGCGTTGTCGAGTGGGGATTAGTAAATAAAGTACAGTTCAAAATACAGAAAACTCAGGGAACAACACTTACAGAGAAGTCTCACGTTGGCTTACCAACCGTGGAAATGGAGAGTCACCCCATAGTCGAATCACCTTCCGTCAAGCTTTTGGGGATCAACATCAACAATAACATATCCTGGCACGACCACGTCGTCAGTATTGCTAAAACGGCATCCCAAAAGCTTGGAGTTTTGTTCCGCTGTAGGAAGTTGTATACACCAGAGCAACTGCTGCTGCTCTACAAGGCACAGATCCGACCATCGCTGGAGTATTGCTCCCATGTGTGGGGATGCACTCCGAAGCACTCTCTGAAGCTTCTGGACACTATCCAGAAAAGAGCAATTAGATTAATCGGCACGCCTAACCTCACATAGGACCTTCACAGCCTGGAACATCAAAGAAGGGTGGCGCTGACCTATCCCTATTTTACAGATTCTATCACGGAAGATGTTCGAGTGAGCTCTCCTAAATAATAACACCAAAGGCCGTCCGAACCAGAAACACTAGAGAAGCTCTGCGAGCTCATCCTTACCAGGTCGAGGTCCTTACTTCCCGAACCAGTCTCCTACAGCATTCCTTCTTTTGGAGAACTTCGACGCTGTGGAATCAGCTGCCGGGGAATTTGTTTCCCGACGGCTACAACCTGCAGCGTTTCAACCCTAACGTGAACCGACACTTATCCTCTCGCAGCGCTTCTACAGCACCATAGCCTTTGCGGGAGGTTGACCATAAGAAAAGGGCGAATACTGGGCAATGTTGTTGGATTGTGATTTTGCAGTCGTACTTTTTATTTTTTTTCTGTTTAACTTTACGTTAATTAGTAAAATGGTGCCTGTATACACTGGTGTTATCATGCATGTCATTAGGTAAGTAGTCGTTAGCTTATTACGAATCATGGGTTTAAATCGTATAATTACGATTGAAAATCCTTACTCTTACAAGTAAGTCGTTTAATCGTTAATTATTTTTTATATAACAAAACGATAGGTGGTTATTATAATCGGTATTGAGCCCTTATATCGGTGCCGGTGTGGAAAATGGCGAATGTTCGGTCTATCGTACGCACATCCACGAATGGGCCAATTCCATCGATTTATCGTCGGTGAGCCAATCATTGCCAGTAGAGTGGATCTGTAATCGGATCACAAACAGACAGGCAACCAATCAAACAGACATGCACCTGTCTATTAAAATAATCTGATCAACAATCAAATACAAGATAAAGATATACATTCATTATTAAACAGGATTGGTCGATGTGGGCGTGCTGTGCTATGTATCTGCCACATTCACCATTTCTTCAAGTCGGTTGCACCCTTTATTATGGAGAAAAGTAATGTTTCTTTTAGAGCGGATGACTTTTTTCTTTGATGTGTGATCCCGTTTTGGTTGGTTTTTGTAGCTGGGTCGGAACGCAATTTTGAGGTACTATTCATCATTTCTTAGATAATAACATATTCAGTTTGAGCCAACATTTGAATACAAAAGGTTAGTAAAAAGAAAAAATTATTTAGTGAGGGGAACTTACCTACCACAAGAAGTTCTATTCGATCTCAATGTACTCGCAGAATTTGATTATTTCTTGGTAAAATATATATTTAGTGACAGAGGATGAGAATGCAATAGGTAAAAGTAAAGTGAAACTGGTTGATATTAACACACGGGACAACTAGCAAATTTGTAGAAGTATTTTCAGAACTTTTATTTCTGAACGTGTTTGAACTGTTGTATATATAGTGAGTAGAGTCTGACCGAAACTACTTTTTACGGCCGAAACCGAAACCGAATTTCGGCCTCAGTCTCATTTTCAGCCGAAACCGAAACATCAATATAACATCAGTAATTTTTTCGTGGATATAAAAATGAATAACGTTTCATCGGCCTTATCACACCTTATTTCAAATAAATTACTTATACTTTTTGAAATAAGAAGTTAATTTGAACTAAATATCAACTATTTTATATTTATATTATATTTTGTATCTACTAAATAACATTCCAAGCTTTGGTCAATCTTTATGACACTGTTATCAATTAGCTGCCTTAAAACTAAATTTCTAAAGTACCTATGTGCTAAATACAGCTACTAAGTATTTTTGAAAGTAAGGAGTTTTCTCTGAATTTAGGAAACTGTTTTGAGCTTCATTGAGCTACAGTTATTGTTGACTATCAGTATTCATAACTGAACAATCTAATATTGTAATATTGTAAGCGAGAAACAATCATTTATCAACTTTATTTGCAGATAGCTTCCTCAGTCTGAATGAATTTGACTAGTAGCATTATGTAGTTCTTCAGTAGAAACAGTCGTCGGTAAGGCAGACGTTAATTTTAGGGGAACCTATCTCAAAGACAGAAATGGACTGAAATTCTAGTGAGAGTAATATCTGCGTTTCTTTGCAAGCTTGGCTCCGATAAGTAGGATTTTTAACTTGTGATAAGTTATTACCATCATCTACCCAGCAAAATGACACTTCTTCGCTTGAGGTTCGGCCGTAGTAGTAGTAGTAGTAGTGATGGGGAGGCGAAGCCAGGCAAGTAGGCCACCTTTGGCCCTTTTTGCCAACCCCACTGAACCAATCACTGAAAACACTAAAATTCTACACCCTAGAAAGCTCCTTGTCGAACCTACCAGACCTCCTGACGAAAGTCAGTATGTCCGACCATTTCGCTGAATATAGTGGCTCCTCCCCAAACTCCGTCGTGCCGAATATCTGAACCCTAAGGTTGCGATAAACTGCACATCTGCCCAGGAAGTGGAACGCTGTCTCGTCCTCCTCCCAGCATCTGGGGCAAATGGGGTCCCCTACCACTCTCATAAGTGACAGATGTCTATTCAGCCGGCAATGGCCAGTGAGGACCCCCACCAGAAGGTTGAGCGTCTCTCTGCCTTTACTCAAAAGCCATTGCGTTCGGCCCCTATCCGGGCCTGCTATGAATCTTTTGGCTTGCCTGCAGTCGTCTCTCTCTAACCAGGCTTTCGCCAGTTCCTTGTAGGCCCAGTTATCCAGGGCCACATTGACCTGGCGTCTACTAATTCCCAGCATAGGTTCTGGGCCAATGCAAGGGCTGTTGGCCCCTATCCTAGCTAATCGGTCCGCTCTCTCGTTACCCGGTATACCAATATGTCCGGGGACCCACAGTAGGGTCACCTGCTTATGTTTTGCCAACTTCTGAAGGGCGACAGAGCATTCTTGTGCCAGAGCTGATCTGGCCCTCGAAGCTGCCACCGCTTTCAGAGCTGATTGGCTGTCAGAGCATATATATATGCTCTGTTCAGAACACTTTTCGACTTCCGTCGAGTATGCCGCCATCAATATCGCATACACTTCCGCCTGGAAGACAGTCGTGCAGGTTCCCAGAGCGAAGCTCCGCCGCACTTCTTTACCCTCCAGACAGAAGCCCGCTCCCCCGGATCCTGACTCCTTTAAGAGCGATCCGTCGGTGAAGCATACGAGACTATTGGGCGGAAACTTGACTTTCCCTCTCATCCAGTCGTCTCTTTCCGGGATGACTAGTGAGAATCCATTATCTAAATTTAAGATGTCTTTAGCTTTTTCCACCCTGAATGACGATATCGGGATATTACTCTCGGCGAATCGCTCTATTCTGGTGTGGCCAACTAATGGTTCTCGTGCTACCCACGTTCCCCCGTCACGCATTCTCAGGCAGGCCGACATCGCCTCTCTCTTTATCCAGAGGTGCAGAGGCGGCAAGCCCAAGAGTACCTCCAGGGCAGCAGTGGGTGTTGTCCTCATGGCACCTGTTATGCTCACTGCTGCAAGCCTCTGAATCTTTGCGAGCTTGAGCCTAACAGAGATCTTCTCTACGCTCGGCCACCAGACCGATCAGCCATACTGGATCCTAGATCTGACTACTGCCGTATATAGCCAGTTTAGAACCTTGGGTTTGAGGCCCCAGGTTCCGCCGACTACCCGACGCAACTGCCACATGGTAGCTATAGACTTTTTATACACATAGTCAATATGCTGTGCCCATGTGAGTTTATTATCAATTAACACTCCCAGGTACTTGACCTCCCGTGTTAGGGTCAGCGGTACACCGTGGAGAGTGGGGGCTTTAAAATCATCTATCTTCTTCCTGTGAGTGAATAGGACCAGCTCAGTCTTCACTGGGTTGATTGAGAGTCCTGATTCACCACACCACCTGTCCAAAATGCTGCATGCCATCTGCATCCTATCGCAGACGACGCCCAGGAATCTACCAGAGACTAACACCAGGCCGTCGTCTGCGTAGGCCTGCGTGTAGAAGCCGGCCGAGCTAAGTCTCGTAAGGAGGCCATCCATAACAAGGCACCAGAGGCGGGGGGAGAGGCAGCTGCCCTGCGGGCAGCCTCCACTCACCCCAACCTCGAGCTGAACCCCGCCTAATGTTGCACTAGCCTTGCGATTCTGAAGTGCTGACCTTACCCAGCAGACCAGAGTGAGTGGAACACCCCTGGTCTGAAGGGCGGTGCATATATTAACTGTTCGTGCTTTATCAAAAGCTCCCTGTACGTCGAAGAATACTCCCAGAGCCACTTCTCTGTGAGAGAGGGCTCTTTCTACTTTTCCTACTATAGCATGCAGTGCCGTTTCCGTGGGGCGACCCTGCCTATAGGCATGCTGATTATCATGGAGGGGATAGGTAACGAGCGTTTCCTCTATCAAATATCTGTCCACGATCTTCTCCAATGCTTTCATAAGAAAGGAGGTAAGACTGATTGGTCTATAAGACTTTGATAAAGAGTAGTCGATCTTCCCTGGCTTAGGAATGAACACTACTCTTGCTGCTTTCCAGGACGACGGTACGTATCCTAGCGCTAGCGAGCTCCGGAGAGCTGCCACGATATGTGGCAGCAACTCTTCTAGACCTCTTTGTAGTAGCGCAGGGAATATACCATCAGGTCCGGCTGATTTGAATGGACTGAACTCGTTTATTGCCCAGGAGACTGATCCGTCGGTTATCATCCTCTCGGCCAAGCCGTCGTCCCCTATCAAGGGAGCCGACTCAGCTTCTGGAGACAGATCGCCGGACTCTCCCGGGAAATGCGAGTCGAGGAGGTATTGAGGTTCGGCCGTAGTTTCGGCTGGATGGCAGCCGAAACCGAAACTAAACCGAAACCCGTTTTTTGGCCGAGACTAGGCCGAAACCGAAACCGAATGTTCGGTCAGACACTAATAGTCAGAAATAATTGCAATCCACCTTCGCCCATAAGATTCTTTTTACTCTATTATTTCTCATTCATATGTATTTATTTAATACAAATGCATAATTTAGGCATTGGATTAGGGGATTGCAGTTTTCGTGGAAATTTTAAATTCCCAGAAACGTTGACAAATGAGGAAGAGAGACAGAGAGAGATTGCAGAACTAGCTCCCCACATAGACTGAAAGATATCGGAGATATCGGATGTCTTATATGCAGTGCTTCCCGTGTGGGGGCGGGCTAGAATATCTCCCATCGTATATCCTGCGTGTCGTAATAGGCGACTAAAAGGAACCGAACTACTGTCGGTATAAACAGTAACCTCTTCTCAACCAACAGCTTTGGGTGGACGAGTTGAGAAGAGTCAGGACACCTTCTTGTCCTAAAGGCGGATGAACCAGTAGATGAACTAGTAGATGAACCAGTAGATACCGTCTGGTCAACGGCATGAGGATGCAGAAAGTAAATGGTAAACTACTGCATTAAAGATCTTAAAGATATCCCAAGAGAAACGCGTAAAATGAGTAAATGCATTTTACGAGTTCACAACATGTCTGTTAAGACATTGTGACTATGATGATGATATGCAGTGCAGCCACCCTCTTGAAGAAAATGCTGTTCTGAAGACCAAAAAAAGATTCATGAATCCCAAAGCAAAAGTTCATCCACATTCTGCTGAGTAGTAGAAATTGATCAAGTTCCCTTCCTCGCCCCCTCCTTTAGTGAAAAATGTCATAATGTCAATAAAGCTGGAAAAAGTGTATATCTCTGGAAAAAAACATCGTTAAAGAAAGGCCAGTTCACGAGAAAGCGAGCAAGTGAGTTTTTTTGTGAGTGCTTCCAAGCTTTATGTTACGTTTTAGCTATGGACTCTTCTACTAACTTGTCTATCAAAACCGCTACCAAAGAAACCCCAATGCTTCCGCTATCCAAAAATTAGACTGCCGTCTTTTGTCTCTTCTATGGTAACCAAGAAAGATCATGCGGTTTTAAGTTTAAGAAATAGTTACACAAAAAGATGAGTCAAACTTATTCAGTAAAATAACCACCCTCAGCAAGTATTACCTACTACTATGTCTCATTTTTTTTAATCTTGCTTTTGGGAACTGAAGAAGAGTGTCAGATTCCGCATGTGGTTGTCCAAGACCAAAAACAGATGATAATCACTCTGGTAAGGTCTGGTGAGTATGTAGGGTGAGGTAGAATTTCCTAGTGGAGTCGCGCTCTAGTTTCCTGGGTGATTCTTGCTGTATGTGGTCTTGCATTATTATTCTTATGGAAGACAACACCTTTTCTTTTCGCTGTTTGTTCAATCCATGGACTCATAAATCGTACTAAACAGCTGATTGACATAATTGTGGTCGATCCGGATCCAGATCAGTTTCCATAAAGGCCTTTTATTATAGCGTTTTCGATTTACTGCTCTCAGAGCGCATTTGATGTAAGTTGTATATTCGGTTTGACCACTCTGCTCCAGATTTGCAAATTCCATTTACATGTTTTTTGCTCGCGGAACGCTCTCAAATTGAACTTAATTGCTCCGAGAAGCCAGGTCAGAGCATTTGTGAGCGACGTCTTGTATGTCAAAAAAGAATTGAAGGCTTGGCGTTCGATGAGGAGAAGTATTTTGTGGTTGGTAGAAAAAGGTGAAAAACGTTCGATCGTTCGAAGTGAAACTGGGTTTTAATACCTTTAATATTGGAGGGTAGGCACCGACTATTTTATAATTTTCATAGTCGGTGCGTAGAACAACTTAAATTTTAAATTGCGGCCTTATCAACCGTCACTTGCGCAAAACCAGAAGTCATTTTTGTGTTCGATCATGTTCGATTTGTGAAGTGCTCCTATCAACTCTTGACACACACATAAAAATAATTTCTTAGATGGAGCACAGATGCTTTAATTCAAGTATACCGTAACTTCCTATACGCGGAAAGTTATGCTAATCTTAAAGTGAAAATACGATATCTTTGACCATATAAGGGTTAGATTGAGAAAATATCATCATTGCAAAACTGGGAAATTCTTGATAGTAAGAATACCAAAATCTTAAATCAAACATATGGTAATCTTGACCGAAGTATTTCATAATCTTGACTGAAGCATTTCATAATCTTAACTGGGAGCATTTCATAAACTTGACGCAAGTAGCTCAACTTTATTCTAAAATTGTGATATTCTTGGATGAGGAATCTAATAGTATTAATTTGAGCATTCAAACACTTCTATGAGCATTTTTTCTGGAGAAATAGTTCTGAAAATTTCTTAAATCACATTTAATATACTTAGTACTTAACTAGGAACAGCACCTGAGTCAGGTCTTCGCATCCCAATTTTTTTAATACTCATTCATGGTTGGATAGATGCAGTGACAAGGAAGCTGATGGGAACTGGGACGCGACTCAGAAGGCGGTGGACCAGCACTTCCGGCAGATTCGATGATGGTGGTATCACGGGTATTATGCAGGATCCAGGCCAGGGTGCAGGTATTGCGCTACGGTGCTAAAAACGGCGGCGAATACGACAATCCGAAAACCGATAATGGCGGCGCGGACACGGACGGGCAACAGGCTGTTAAGTTAAGAGGGCGGACACTGTGGACAGGTTAGAGTTGACTTGTGACAAACTGTGCGCCTGCGCACTCCGACGTTGGTAGACCTCAAATAAATGATTTACTTGATACAAAATATAGAGTGTGCTTGTAAAACAGCGTTCATTTTCAAACCAAGATTGTCATATTGTAAATGAAGGTTCGCATTTGCAAGCTGTCTATATTTTTGATAGAAGTAAACTGGAGAACGCTGGAAAAAATGATAATCTTGATATAAAATTATGAAATATTTGTTATTAGATTATTATAGCCTTGGTTGCAAGAATATTATATTTTCTTTCGGAGCATATTTCTTTAAAATAAGTATATAAATCAAAAATATATTGTTCGTGATACAAATTTTCCATAATTTCCCCATCAAATATTCTTTCTTAGGGTGAGAACCGATATTCTTGTTGTGAGTGTTTATTTACAAGAATATCACAATTATTGACTTGAGAATTTCTTTTTATGTGTGGAGATCTCTAGTTTGATTGCGGATGATCCATGCTCGCCCTGAGAGCAGTAAATCGAAAACGTAGATTTTAGCCCCTAAATACTTTAATCAATGATTTTAGATTTTTTTTACTTCTGTATCAACGGCATCGACTGCTCTGGTCATTAGCCTCGTGTTCTGTGTAGGTTTTGTTACTGTTTCCCGGCGCAACCCTAGGAACAGTACTGTTAATTAAAAACCAATAGTGAAAGCTCAGGTGGGGATTCTCGCTGAGCTTTTTTATGGAAAATTACTTCTGATTGAAAAAATCAGAAATAAACTTCGGCCTCTGACGGGAATCGAACCCGGGACCTTCCGGTCACGAACCCTCGACTCTAACCACTAAACCCGCCCCCCTATTAGATTATTGCATTAAGTTTTTTCTGTCTTGTCAAAAAGGTGCCCTAGACCCCTCCACCCCCTCCAGTTCAAGGGCGTACCCAGGATTTCAGTTAGGGGGGGGCAGGGGGCTGCTTAGTGCTTATACCTGTTTCGAAAATTGACTTTTATTCATTAACTTTTATGATGACACAAAACAAATATTATAAGTACATAATAATTATACTATACATTATGTATAATATATAATATTATATATGTTTATTTTAATTTAACAGTAATCTTCTCGGATTTGCCGAAAATTTGTCTATGACAATCTTTTCAATAAACTCACTGTTGTCTTTTAAATAATTGCGATGTACGCTCATCAGACATAAACCCGTAAGCCTTTCTTCACCCATGGTGCTTCTTAGCCACGTTTTAACTCTTCGCAGCGTACTGAAGGACCGTTCTACGGTCGCCGTGGTGCATGGGATAGTGCTTAAAATAATTAATGCCTTTCTGACAGCAGGGTAAAAAATGTTCGCTTCTTTGAACAGATCAACTACTTCTATGTCCTTTAATTGATCATCTGATAAAGCCTTCGTCACCCATAAATTATGCCAAAGGTTCAGTTCCCCGGTGATATCCAGGTTATAAAATTCTTGGAATGATTCTGCGTTTTTGTGTAGGTCTGCAATGCTGGTTTTTGTCATATACAAGGGATGTAGCCTGCTTAAAGCAAACGCCGGAGTATTTTCTTGGGAGAATCGAATATTCAATGATGAAATGAGTGAATCAATGTATGGTATTATCAGGGAACGCCGCCAATATTCGTTATCATTGTCTGATGGCGGATTACTTCTATGTGTTTGCTTATGAGCAAGACGTGGAACCGAAATTTCTATGTTCAAATCCATTGCAACAGCTCGTGCTTTTTGAAGTATTTCATTACTTATTCTATCAGGAAACTCGCGGTCATTTCTGAGAATGTCCTTGATATTTTTAATGTGTTTTCCTACCGAGATCATGTCGATCGATTTAGCTTGCAGTGCGTTAACTACTGGTTCTATAACTGCTGAATATTTGGCTATTGTTTGTAGAGAAACAATAAACACTGGTTTTGTAACGGCTGAATGCAACTGATATGCAGATTTTCTGGTGGCATAATTTCCCTCTACAGATAACGTTTCTAGAGATTTCACGAGCTCTGAAAAATGTTGAGAAAACTTTCTGATTGATTTATATTTTTCGGACCATCTCGTCTCACATAATCGTGATAGGTTTGGAGCGTAGTTTCGACGTGTAGTCGATTCTCTGAAAAACGTTATAACATCCTTTACAGTGGCGACAGTATTTCTAATTTCTGGCACTGCGTTCGCATCATTCACAACAAGGTTGAGTTTGTGACTTGAGCAATGAAAATATAAAGCACGAGGATATTTTTTTCTCAAAATGGCTTGTACGCCACCCTCTTTTCCTGCCATTGTAGAACAGCCATCGAATCCAAACCCTACGCAATCTTCTTTGGAGAGGTTAGAACTAATTAAGAAATTGTCAATTGCTTCGGCGATTGCGGAAGCATTTTGTGCTTTTAGTTCAACGAACCCTACAAATTCTTCTCTGATTTTACTTTTGCTTTCGTCGTAGAACCGCACGCCTATTGACAGCTGTTCTTTCCCAGATACGTCTGCTGTTTCATCAGCTAAGATTGAGTAAGCCATGGTCTTCCGAACCTCACTAATTACATTCTCCTGAATAACTTCGCCACATAAATTTATTAGTTCGTTTTGTATTCTTGGCGAAGTATAAATTGCATTTCGACGGCACTTTTCAAAGTGACTCTTTAATTTGTTGTCCCCTGAATCGATTCTCAACTTCAATAAATCTAATAAAACACCCTCATCTGCTTGTTTGCCCCTAAGAGGCATATCATGTGTACCGCAAAATACTATACAAGAAATAATTGATGACAATATTTGTCTGTTTTCATCGATTGCTTTTTGGTGTCCACTTTGCAGTTGGATGTCTACAGGAACATTTTCAAGAAAATTTTTTGCAGCATTTGTCGCCGTTTGGTGAAGGTTGGTCGTTGCATGCTTTCGGCAGTCTTCATGCATATTTTTGAACTTTAAATATGGCCTGACCATAAACGATCCCAAAATTCCTCTCACAGTGCTAATGGGCGGAGGAAACAAAACACAATACTTACAAAGAGCACCTTTTAGTCGCTTGGAATATACTAGCCATGGTGAATATTGATCCAACCAAGCATGATTAAATTTTCTTTTTAAATGGCTTGCATCACTTTCAAAATCGTAATTTCTGGGCGGGATCCAAGGATTTTGTAACAACTCCCTCTTCTTTTCCGTCGATAGCTGGGTAGCCAATCCAACATAACGACCCAGATCATTTTCATGACAGCCATCGTCCACTATAATTTCAGGATCGACGTTGACGTCATAAGTTTGTTGGGATGTCGATGGAGAAGAATAGTCGGCAACAGATATATTAAGAGGTTCTACTGAAGAATTTGACGCTTGTCCAATGTTAGCATGCAATGATATTGGCATTACATGAGTGGTTTTATCATGGTTGTCATTTTCATCGCTTCCACTGCTACTTTCCCGACCTTTTTTTCTTTTTTCGCGTGGCCTCCCTAAAAAATGGATACACAGAATTACCCTTACAGTGTTTAGGCGGGTTGCATAGGACGAAAATCAAAGATCAAGTTTCACATTCTCTTGCATATGGTTTGAACGCCAAATAATCAAAACTAGGTAAGTAATTTGAAATAATACACTTGTTGTGACGTTAGAGAAAAGGGATTTTGTTGTCGGTATGATCTTATTAATAAATCCAAAATATTGCAAGGATCTTTCTTTTATGTTTTTTTTTTAACTTTTTTATCACAAAATATTCACAAATGTTATTTTAGCTATTATAACAAAACCACGTGTTGTAATTA
Source organism: Callosobruchus maculatus (assembly GCA_951848785.1). Lineage (NCBI taxonomy): Eukaryota > Metazoa > Arthropoda > Insecta > Coleoptera > Chrysomelidae > Callosobruchus > Callosobruchus maculatus. Next base: position 4,660,973 of record CATOUR010000110.1, on the reverse strand, counting down.
ATAAATTTAAATATTGTAAGTAATGCCTAAGATATACACTTACAAGAGAGTCATAGCCCCCCTTAAACAAATCAAATAATCATATTAAGTATGTACTTAAGTGTTTTGTTTTGACTCACCTCTTTCAAAGAATTTCCTGATATCCATTTGACGGAGTAATATTTCCAGTTGTTGCGCAGTAAACGTAAATCTCGTGTCTCCGCAACGAAACTATAAGACACTATCTATCGCGTATGAAATATTCGCTCGTATTCCACTCCGAACTGAATTGTATTCGAACTAAATTCACGTGCTCTGCCTTACGTTCCGCTTATATATTGAAAATATTCTCGCTCCCGAAATATGTAGAAAATACTCGAGCTCGACTCTATTTCCATCCTTGTCTTATAATACATGCTATCACTGTCTTTTCTTTCCGGAATAGTCCATGCTAGAATATTCTTCGTGGTATTGCTATTCAATACTAGATGTCTCTATTGACCGTATACAGTATACATTGAGCCTATTTCTTTTTACTGGAAAAAGTACTGCCGTCCGAAACTAGATGGCGTTAGATGTTATTTTCTTCCAATTATATTCAGCTTTAATCCTATATGGCTCTGATTGTCTCGTCGGAAGCGGAAACTTCGAGATACCACGGTTTTGTGGGAGATTTAAATTATATTGCATCGCTAACAGTATACTAGAGTCTGTCTAGTGAGTCGCGGCACAGAAATAACCGCGGCAAATTAAAAAATAATTTAGTTGTAAGCACTGAATAGAATATGCTATGAAATTTGAGTTTGATACTTTCACTATTTTATTTTATGAACACTAAGAATCTTAAACTAAATCTATACAGATATATACTACTTAAAATAATATGCAACATATTGAATATTATTTTATTTTAGCATAGCATTGAAAACAAAAATTATATAATAAAACCAAACTTGCATCAAAACCGTACTTAATTTTTATTTATTCTGTCTCGTAATCAAAATCAGATTCTAGAAATTAAATTATCGACTATAAATCATTACTGACACTTTCATTTGTTAGTGATAACTAACAAATAATAAAAACGAAATAAAGAAATAAATAAAGTGTATCAAAACTTGATCAAAACATTTTGCGTTTCGTTTGACGGCGGCTGAAGGTCGCCATATAAAATATTCTAATAAATACGTTGTGACACGACCGACACGACTCACTATACAGACTCTATATCGAATGTTGTAGAATATTTAACTATAGAAAATAAAGAACAAATCTGGCTGAAAAGATATTTTGTTTCCAACACTTCATTTTGCGCAGAGTAGGTAACACGTTTTTAATTTTTATTTGCCAAAAAAAATTACATTTATTTAATCTTCTAGGGGGGGGCAGCTGCCCCCCCCTGCCCCTACCTGGGTACGCCCTTGCTCCAGTTAGTCAAGATATCTAAGCTTCATATAAATTTATTGTTCCTACTTCTAAGGCCGCCTTGTATATTATGTTATGTATGTACGATAAGAATATCAAATGAAGCAGCAAATCTTCGAAATGCCGAATGCATAAAGTGATGACGCAGCGCGGCGCCTAACGTTATGACGCGACGCGTGCAGCCTAGTTGACCGCCATGCCAGGAAGACTACGCCAGTGATAAACTAGACGCCCTCCACTTACCTGGTACACAGTTGCCAGTTCACGATTTGCTTACGCGAAGTCAGAGATCTGATGAGAATGAAACCAAATTTTGCATCCATACTCACACACGTATTCGTACTGATTATCTATCGTATAATCTAAATATACAGGGTGTTCATTTGAAAACTTCCGACCCCAGATTTCTCTAAAGCCGCTGACTAAAAGAAAAAACGCCGAGATACCTCAAAAGATTGGTCAAAGGGGACAACCTTTTAACCAAAAACTACTTCATCCCCTTGTACCCTACTGTCCCCCCAACGATCATCCCCTTAAAAATTTTAAATGATAGGGGTATCAAGTAATACCTTGGCTGTTTTCTGGTGCCCATGTATTCAAAACGGTATTCGTCTGTGTTTCAAATACATTCATTCTGGCGTTGAAACGATGACGTCATAGTAACATAATTTCAAAATGTATTCAAAACGATTCAAAACCAGCCGAACGTCAGTTTCAAACCAACATAACCTAAAATTATCGCTTGTAATTGTAATGCTGTCATGTCATCGTAATGTCTTGCAATTTCACAAATTTCGAATGAACCAACACAACAGCGAAATACTATAGAGCAAGATATGATGGAAGTGCAGTTGGGGTAGTTCTTAATTACTGTCAATTTGGAAAATACAATTCTTTGCAGGGTAGGTAAATTTCCTACTTCTGTCACAAAAATACATCGAAAATAGATAGGTTACTTATTTGAAGTTTGGTGCCGTTTATGAGGTGTTTTCAAAACTGTTAATTCTAACGCTGGTTGAAGTCTATTACATCAGCGATTAATACGTGACAAATATGTATTCAAATACCTACGGTCGCCAGAAAACGCTTCTTATTTTGAAGTTATGTCGAAGTACTTTATTTTGACATTTGATTTTTAAAAATCGGTCGAATCGTTTTCAATAAAAATAAGGAGCCTTATGTATCTTAACTTGTTCAAATAGAATACAAAATCACACTAAAATATCATTTTTTATTGCAATAAGTGTTCAAATGTTGCCCGTTACTGGCCAAACAATGATACAACGATTTTCAAATTCCTGACGGGCAGTTGCAAAAACATGTTGTGGAATATCATGGCAGCTTTCGATAATGCGTTGACGAAGGTCGTTAATTATGTGCATCATTTTCACCACCAAACATATTAAGAGCCAAACTACACGAGCGAAAATTCCGCGGCGTATTTCACGCGGCGGGATTTCCGTTGCAATTGGCACCAAACTGAAAGCGCTTTTTTTTCGTTGGGTACGTATAGTACATTCAGTACGAATCCGTCGCACCGTCACCTCGTCTAGTTTACTTCGTACTGAACAACACGTTGAGCGTTTCATACGCTCACCACCGCGCCGACGGAAAGAAACACAACGCAACGGTTCTGATTACGACATGCAAACCGCCCCGTTATATACGCTGCGGAATTTCCGATCGTGTAGTTTGGCCCTTAAAGAAGATTTTCTTCCGACGAGTAAGACAGAGGTCAGTTTCTCAATGTCCAGTTAAATATTCATCTGGAAGTGAACGGTTAGATAAATTGTTCAAACAATTGAAGGTTAAATTTACGATTCCCCGTAAATCTTATCTGACAGTTAATATCCATAGAAACGCTAACTGGCAGCTACCTATCTAACACTTTTAACTGGACATTGAGAAACCGGCCCTAAGACCAACAACGACTGGAAGTAGATCGAAGCAAAGTGAAGTCTAGGTCAAAGCGATCATCCACACTCTCGTACTTGACCAACATTGGGTAACAACGCGAGTAGTGTGGCTATGGCTTAATACTATTTAACAATTAGATCCAAAAATTAGGTACGTGGGTCACTTCCGTGAATTGCGCACATCATGAACTATTTCCATTATCAATTCAAATATTTGGAAAGCTTCCTGACGATTTAGCAGAATGAACTAATTAACGATTACGAAGCTCGTGGAGTTAATCAATCTCTATTCAATTATTATTCTTTTAGAAAAATTTCTAGCCCATTAAGTGCCCTTTTTACTTCCTACACGATAGGGGATCATTTTCTAATTCTTTTGGGTGGGGTGAAATTAGGTGGTTGAGGGCAGGCACGTATATAATGCCATCTAAGAAATGGTATCCACCCCCCCCCCCCTCCGGACGACAGCAAATTTAAGGTGGCAACTCTAATCTGGATCCCCCGAAAGGTCAAGCAAGTGACACCCATAATCTGGACCCCCCAAAACCAAATCCTGTGCCTGGTTCAGGGCATCAGGTTGTGAAATTCGTTCTATTCATAATTACTGACTGTACATTGACTTGTAAAGGAAACGCCCAGCGGCATAATACACTTTTTTAGGTCCATCAAAGCTCTGCCTTGCCTATTACAGAATTTTCTAATAGCACGAGTATTAATTGCTTTAGTTCATTCTGTATTGTGTAACCTGGTAGTTATTGAACTGACTTTAATGAAATTTTGATAAAGTATTATTATAGTAGAAAACTCGTATAGTTTTTAGAAATCGTGTCAGTGGTGGCGCCGCGATAATAAAAAAAATTAAAATATAAAACAGCTAAACCTTTATGTTTAAGCAATTTGAGGTTCCTGATCGTTTTTTACGTTTTTACAGGCGGTAAAATTGAGTTAATTTGAGGGTGAGGGGTTGTGTAAGTAATAATAATAATAATAATAATAATAATATCGTCTTTATTTCCAAAAAAACCAAGAGTGACTCAAGCAGCGAAGTTTAGCCTTGGCTACTCTTACACTTAACTACTTGTGTCGGTTAGAACAAAGTTGTTCGATGTAAAATATACAAAAATAAATGTAAAAAAGTTACATAAAACATTATTAACAATAATACAGTGAGAAAAAAAGTTGGTAGGATGCTTATCTAACGAAGAAAAAGAAAATGTTCATTAATTTGGTAAAAATATACTGAAAAGAAGTTGTAATAACATGTTATAGTTTAAAAATTCCAGCTTCACTAATCAGTCTCTAGCAAGTAGCATACTTTTTACTGATATACGAAAACATGACAATGTTTGATTTTTGAATGAATTATCTAATTGATTGTAAAAGGTGGCCGCATTGTAGGAAAAACTCCTGCGGAATAAAGTTGTGGTATGTGGAGTAGGTCTAATGATGTTTTGACTTCTAATAGTTCTGTTATGAACTTCAAAACTAAAAATCAGTTTTTTTCTCAAATACTCCGGTTTTGATGATGATAAAATTTTGTGAACTAAAATTAGATACTTATATTCTACAATGTTCCCCAGCCTAAGCCACTTCAGGTCTTTATATTTTTGGCTGACATGATCATATTTTTTCAGCCCAAATATAAATCGTACACAGTTATTTTGGATGATTTGAATTCTGTTTTTCATCAACTGATCCAAACACGGGTAATAAACAACATCACAGTAACTGAACACAGACAGGACCAATGATTCGCAAAGTCTTTTTCTCACTTTATAATTTAGTAAGTATCGGTTAGAATAAAGAGATTTAAAACGAAGATATACTTTTTTCATTAAATTAGCAATGTGGTTGGTGAATCTTAATTTATTGTCAATTTCCACTCCCAATATCTTTGCTGTTTGACTGTGACTTAACACCACTCCATCAAGTGTTAAATTAAATGAATCTTCTACATTTCTTCTTTTGTTGTCTGAACAGAATAACAAGACTTGTGTTTTATCAGAATTAATTGCTAAATTATGGTCAATAGAAAATTGTTGTACTTTTTGTAGATCAATTTGTAAAGTTGGGGCAGCGTTTTGTAAATCACCAACATCAAAATGATAAATAATTTGCATATCATCAGCGAATGTCTGTATCTCAGAATTTTCTACAACTTTATATAAATCAAAGGTATATATTAAAAATAACACCGGTCCCAAAATTGAGCCATGTGGAACACCTGATGGAAAATGTATTGTATTCGTAATGAGCTCTCCGGTGCCCTGTAAAGGAACGACATAATGTACTTTTCAGCTTATCCGAATGCTGCCCTACCTTAGACAAAAAATATTTTTTTTTAGTTACATTGTAGATAATTTTCTAATGTATGTAGCAATGATAGCAATGAAGTTCCTAAACTGTATCCTGTACCGTGGTGGAGATCGATAAAGTCTATGGGTTTTGAAAATTGTATTACTAAATTAAACAAGAAACAGTACAATATAAAAGCTGTTAGTGGGTACTCTAGGATTATTCTGATCATTTTTTTCTTTTTGGTAGTTAACATGAGCCGAGGTAGGCTGAATCTTAGATAGTGGGGTTGGGAAGTTGATACTGGTCATACAATCTATTTTTAAATATCAAAAAATCGGCATGCCATAAAGATTTCAAGTTGAAGATTGCAGAATAAAAAGTGTGTCGTCCTAGTTCCTACGGAGAGAGATGCAAGAAACTATTTACGAGAGTTTTTGTGTTGCATGTATTTTTGCGGGCTGACGATGATTTGATTACAAGGGTGTCTCAGACTATAGCTCCATGCTATGGGTAAATAATAAAATAGTATCATCGTAACGTGTGGGAAGTACCTACTGAGTCAATCAACTTTTGTGAGTATGACCCTTATAATAAGGTCAGCGGCGTCTTTTTTTTTCTTGGGGGGTATTTTTTTTCACTTCATGGGGGAGGGGTAGCGTTTGTTCTATATACATATAATCAGCAACAAAATATTATTCGTCATTCGTCGGTGGGGGGAGGAGATGAATTTTATGGATTACATTTTTAGTGGCATTGCATGATCAGCAGCAAAACACATTGAAAGGCTGAGGGTACATTTTTGTGGATTAGATTATATAAAGTTTCGTATACGTATACATAAATAGTGAATTAGGTACTATTTATCAATCTTTGGGGGGAGGGCAATTACCCCCATCACCCCCTGCAGGAATAGAATTTAACAAGGTCTGGCTACTATGACATGACCCCGGCAACCCCGCACTTCCGATTTACCTGTCCGCGTACCAGCAGAGAGAGAATTCCCATCGGAGGCCATCCCTCCCTCCCCGCCGAACCCCTCGCAGCCGGGCGACATTGCCCTCCCGCACGCTCCGAGCGTTTCCCCCCTTCGTCATATAAAAGCTCATGGTCGACCATACCGTAGCTCGTTTCGCTGTCATCCGTAGCGTAGTGTTAATATCGCATCGTCGGGGTCATTCTCATTTTGTTTTGAATACCGATCGAATCGCTGTGTACACGTATTTCGTAGTCACTCCCAGTGTAATAGTGCGGACATTTTTTTGGAATATTTCGAAAGCTCCAGGATCTTCGGCAGAAGACATATAAGGATTTCACGTGAGTATTTTCAAAGATCATAAATTATTATTGATGTTAATGGCGGATGCACAATAAGGAATGTCGGGGGAATATCCTCCCCAAAAAACATCCAATAACCTCCAAAGATACCTTTGAGTATATCCCCTTAGAAAAGACTTTCGTCCTCCCCAAAGATACTTCTGTTTGTTTATTGTAGAAGGAATCGATTTGTTTAGAACACAATCCTGTACAATGGACCTTGACGTGATTTCTGTTGTTGTTTCTGTTGATCAATATTATTTTATCCAATAGATACATATGGCATAGATGTCATGTCAAATATTCATTGTCTTCAGGGAGGATTCAGATTAAGGGATGCTAGAAATATATGCCCCCAATAGATACTTTTCGGAAATTAGACACTTCTTGTCTGCTAAAGAAGAATTTATTGTTTTTTTTCCATATAGGTCCTATTTTGCCCCCAAAGAAATAGTTTTCATATCCCACACAAAAAATATCCGCTTCTCATACCAATATTGATCATCTGCAGATCTAGTAGATCATTCAAAATATTCTGCAATCTGTCAGAGGTACATTCACGGAAGGCATTATTTGTGTTATATCCGCCAAAACATATTTTTGGATATTCATTGGTGGTTATGCAGCCGAAAGGAAAAACGAAATTTCTTGAAAACTGTTTTATGTTCCTACCCTCCCGCCAAATACTTTTATTGCTTATTGTAGGAGGTTAATACCCGTGAGTCAGTATGAATTAAGCCATGGTGACTCGTTGATTACTATTGTAACATGTGTAGAATGTAACATTATTATATAATAAAAACTATAATTTAATAGCTTATCCACATTTCATCATACAGACGTATTACTCTACCAAGATTTAAAAGCCATAAATCATTTCCCCCTGGGTCGTCTGGGTCCGCCTGCCTACTACCTGCCTCAGTCGTGGAACCTGAGTCACCGGGCGTGGTTCGCAAACCAGTAGTGGCGATAGATTCCTCGGTATTTTATAGGCGTAAAATAAAAAACTATTGATCTCATTTTGACTGCTTTGCCGATTGCAGGTGTTCAGTTTTTGTGGGTTTTTTACCTTGATGGCAAAAAATGTAAACATACTCGTATGTTTCTGACTATTAGTTTATAGCTTATAGCATAAAACTGGTAGACACGCCACTGATTTTGACCAAGGCGTGTACTACGGCACCCATACTTCTCTTTTTATTGCCCAGATATTTGCTTATTGGTAGGTAGACGGCCATCGTACCTGTCAGGTCGTTTTTTGGCTGAATCTCGGTACAATAAACGGATAATAATAGTCATGACGTAGGTATACGTAATTATACCTATGAAATAAGTGTATCCTATGAAAGAGAAATCGCAGTATCGTCAATGGAAATGAAACACAAAGCGATACGCGAAAATAAAATAGTTTGTTCATTTCATTCATTAAATATGTAAAATATATAAAAGATTCGACATGTAGTTTCTCTTGGGTAGTAACTGTAAAACTATGTAGGTATGAAAAAAACTAATAGTTCGAGCAGGCGATAATGAGTTCAAATTAAAAGGTGTTGAAAGAAGTTCAATGATCTAGGTCTAGGAAATTTTATTTACCGACTAACGTTGAATACTAGGTAATATGTATGTACGACCTAAATAGATCTTGTTTGGATTGGATACCAAAACAAATGCATATTTCTGGTAACCTGTTCCAAAACTCCAAAAGGTTGTCGGTTATGGGTTGTAACGATTTAGATTCGGGAACGTTGATAATTTCGAAAAGTTGATATGAAGATCTCCAATTATTGGTCTAAATATTTACTTGCTAACAGCCTTATACTTATACATACTGTGTGACCATCATAAATTGACAAGCGAAAAGAATTCTGTGAAAGCTAAGGACGTTGCCATAGCTTTATTTTAGATATCAAAAATGAAAAATATGCTGAATCGTATTAATATGTTACAATTATATACCCAATTTTACTACTAATTAATCCTATTTCCTTCCTTTACGTCTTGCTTTACTGTATGTATAAAGAAATGGCAAATAATTTATATCACTTTTAACATCCTGTATATCTAGTTCATAAAACTTATAACTACACACGGCAACAGCAGATTTTCTTCCCCACCTTAAAGAGGATGCAGCAGGGTAATTGGATCATCGCTGCAGACAATATTTAATGTCCTTGTTTTACTTATGTTCTCTATCCTCTTCTAGACTCGACATGATAATGATGATCGCTACCTGAGTGTACCTCCCGCTCCATTTACCTCATGCCGCACTGGTCAATTTACGTTGGCCACGCATTATATGTATATGCCAACTTCAGTGCCCAATGACATTTAGTTCACAAAGTTTGACTCAACTTAAAAGTGGTAATACTTTTCGAGTTATAGAGGAACCAAGTTGTACTTGTTCTGCAAGTATACCTCGACAGCCACTGAGCTGATCTTCGCAAAGTATAAACCCTTCTTGTCCTACTAATTGACAGGGTTTTAGCAATGTTGTGGGTAAAATAATATCATAAAGAACAGTATCTCCAATTTAGAATGCCATGCCTCCTTTATTTTGGTAATTTTGCTAATTTACCAATAATTGTTTCAACTGACTACAATTTCCTGAGGAACTTATTCCCCTAACCACTCCCAACCTTGGTACTAAGTTCTCCACATAGGTCCTAAATTCAGCTGTAATAGTATGTTAACTATTTCAATGACTGAACTATATTATAGAAAATTCTGACTGGGAATTTTTGATTTCAGGCTTCCCGTAGCTAACATCGTATAAAGATGAAGGTAGTAATGAGTTCAGAAGTCTGTCCAACAGAAAGCGCCGTTACAAACGGCAAAATATGTAAGAAGAAGGACATAGAAAACGAAGAAATACAGATGTACCTAACAAAACTGAAAGATCTAGTACCATTCATGCCCAAAAATAAGAAATTGAGCAAACTAGAAGTAATCCAGTACGTGATAGACTACATCTGCGATCTTCAGAACGCATTGGAGACTCATTCCGCCGTCACAGCATTTGATGCAGCCTCGGCAATGTGTCTCAAACAGTCTCAAGGAGCCGTCAGTCCTAGGCAACCTTTGGGCGTCAGGCAAAGCCCCAATAGGATATTGGCTCCCTGTGAAGCACCGCTCATACAGAGTATCACGGTAAGTTGCACTTTGTTGTAATTGAAATACAGTCGATCCTTCTGAGAAAAAAGTAAACCCAAACAATGTTCAGTGCGTGATCAACGTGATCACGACAGTGAAGTGAGACCCACGGACGCAGAATCATACATAATATATCAAGCATACTGTTCAATGCAATGCATACATATGTTTGGAGTTATTTTTTTGTCTTGAGCGACTAGACTGTATTATTCAACATTCTCTGACCCTTGACCCTACTATAGTTAACATTAGATGATCGTATGTCTTCGTTCATTCCAGTCACAAATTGAACATTATACATTTAGGACAAAAATATTGGTATATTGTATTGCGCCACCAAGTGGGGCAGGCCAAAAGTGCTTGGTGTCTCTCGTCATGTCACTTTCCTTTATCCTCTGCCGTTTCTGTGGCTAAACACAGAATATTATACTGGGAAACTTGTTTCCCGCCGGCTACAACCTGCAGCGTTTCAAACCTAATAAGTGTACCGACACTTATCCTCTCGCGGCGCTCCTACAGCGCCATAGGCTTTTAGCCTTTGCGGGAGGTTGACCATAAAAAAATAAAAGGTACAAAACTATATTACGCCCCTTATTCTTACAGTTTCATAGCGGACTGTATAGGTTAAAAAGGGCATCGATCCTGTTGCTTAAAAAAATATGCGAAAGGGAGGTAATGTCATATTGCATCCGGTTCGATTACATATTACTACTACTCAAACCTGCCTATTCCACCTTGATAACCGGCAGGGAATTGCAGATAAAATGGAATTCGACCAGGTTACAGCACTGCTCAAATCTAGTTTATCTGAGTGTTACCATAGATAAGACTCTGCCATATAAAACACACATAGAGAAAAATGAGAATAGAGCAAAGGAGAATACGAGGAACGTTGTTACTCGCAAGCTAGTCACTTCCAATGGGAGGCCCATCCTAACATATTGCGGACGACATCCCTTGCCATGTGCTTCGCTCCTGTTGAATACGCATGCCTTGTATGGTCTAGATCCATTCATGCTAACAAACAAGACCCTGCCCTGAGTGACATCTGTAGGATACGCACGGGCTGCCTAAAACCCACCAACCTGAACCACCTATACATGTTAGCGGGAATCCCCCCCCCCCCTCACACAAATCAGGCGAGAAGTCTTATGTAAGACAGAACGAAGTAGTATATTAGATAAAAGACAACACCCGCTATATAGACACAAGCGCCCAGCATCCAGACTTAAATCTAGAAGAATTTCATTATATTAACAAATCCCCTGATAAACTCCAAGTCAGTAACCAAAGAGGTAATGTGGAAGCTACATCTAACCGAAAATCATATACTAACTTGAAACTGAAAGCCACCCTGCAGGATCACAACTATACCATTTCCAGCAGTAGTTTCTAAACGATCAAATTAAATTTCTAATTTGATGCTTTTGAAACTATAGCTGGAAAGGGTATAGAATGGAGGACCTAGAAAAGTCTCAACAGGATTAGTTGCCAAATGGCCAGGTCTGGGAGAACCTTTTGGGATGGGGATACGCTGAGGACGATTTAAGTGCCTGTAGGGAGAACCAGAGGGTGGAGCATGTCCTATCTTGCCCATCCTTGATGCCCCTTATATAATCCAGGACCTCTGGGAAACGAACGACACGGCAGTGCAGTGTACCAGACACTGGAAAGAGATATGAGCAAATACAGACAATTATTTCTGGATTGTGACGTATATGATCGTCACATGTATAAGTGTTTTTTTCTTTCTCTGATTACTAATTAACTAATACTAATATTATATTTTTTAAATAAAACAAATCAATTAAATTAGAAAAAGTGTAAAACTAACCAATTCATTCATGTTTTGACAATAATACTTTATTATTTATTTATTTATCGTATGGCTCAAAAACATGACAAAAGTAAATATAGATAAAAAGAAAAACTATTATAACCTACCCTAGCTGTATATGTTTTATTTTAGTGTAGGTTATAATAATACTTTATTGTTCTTTTATGACATTAAAAATATGAATAGAGCTCGTCACACAACTTTTCCAAGTATACACCAAAGAAAAACAAAGTCATATACAAAGACATGTATAAAGACAAACAAACAAAACAACCCTGAATATATTTTAAATAGGAGTAGCTCAGATACGATGAGATAAAATATACTACTACTCCTTTAATAAGGATGTTTCGACATATTTTATATCCCCAATATCCATCATGTCTTTTGGAAATTTTTTCACTTCTGCTGCTTTCATAGTCATTTTCAATGTATATGTTACGGCTAAAGTGTTTACTTGGATAGTTTATATACTAGCTGGATAGTATACAAACTATCCAAATGTCTCGCTATTTTGATGGAAAATCATATTTCTACTAAAATAGCTATGAATATTGGTTGGTTTGTATACTAGCCAGCTAGTTTATAAACTATCCAAGATATGCCGCTAAAGTATAATACCACAAAGATATCACACATATTAACCAGTGTTTCTGGTTAGTTTACAAACTATCCACTTCATTTGGATAAAGTGTGCACCTAATATATCTAGTAATACATAATAACCAATTCGCTGGTTAGTATGTAAACTAACCAGTCCTTTTTGGTTAGTATGTAAACTAACCAATCCTCTTCGGTTACTTTAGTTTAGAAAAACAATTTTTAATTAAAGGTAAAGTTTATTCATAGATGCAACATACAATTGCTATCACTACCTAAAAGTGGTAACCAGATACCTTTTCTTAAACAAATTTTACAAGGCACGACAGTAAACAATACCAACACGTCACACTTGCACTTGTCATAAACATAACCTCACTTTTCTGTTAAATTGACCAAAGAAAATTAGTTAGTTTACATACTAACCAAAGAGGATTGGTTAGTTTACATACTAACCAAAAAGGACTGGTTAGTTTACATACTAACCAGCGAGTTGGTTATTATGTATTACTAGAGATATTAGGTGCATACTTTATCCAAATGAAGTGGATAGTTTGTAAACTAACCAGAAACACTGGTTAATATGGGGAATATCTTTGTGGTATTATACTTTAGCGGCATATCTTGGATAGTTTATAAACTAGCTGGCTAGTATACAAACCAACCAATATTCTTAGCTATTTTAGTTGAAATATGATTTTCCATTAAAATAACCAGACATTTGGATGATTTATATACTAGCTGGATAGTATATAAACTATCCAAGTAAACACTTTAACCGTAACATATATATAGCAAGCGAATAAATTCAGGGTTTACACAGATCAAGACTAAAATAACCAAATGCTTCCACTACGAATCTTCATGCAATAACTTCACGCTGGCTTATTTTATGGTTATATTTACACAGTTAATCTACTCTCAGTAATTATTGATAAGGTAGCAAATGGCGTTTATTCTCACAGAAACCGTGCGTACATATGGCCTATTAAGATGCCTAACTATTCCAAATTCCCACGTCAGGTTGGAAAAGAAACCCTTTCTGCACCTGTTTTAACTGACGGAAGTCTTCTTCCTGGTTTGATGGAAGAAATGCACCATAAGGTGTTTCGTGATCATCGACCATGATGTTTAATAGTTCGTAATGATGTCTCTTATCTGTTTCTATCGTTAAATAGCTTGTAACGAGTAGGATAGCTTCACTGCATAGTCTTTCTAAGGCTTTCTATAGGAATTATGTATAATACCACGTTACAATACCTTTTTAGTACTTGAAATGCCAGATATCTCAAAATAGTTTCAGTGAACTTATGGAACAAGATCCTATCAAGTTGGCTTAAATTATAGTGTATTATGTTTCATAAAATCTGAGCCTTTGCCCATATTGGCTTTGAGTTTAACATACTTTCATTTCAACCAATTCAAAAGTGTTTAGTGCGAAGCTCTATAATTTACTACTTAGATGCTATTGCAGAGTTATTGAACACGTGTTCGTTTTCTTTAAGGTCATAACTAGGGTGTTAATACTAATCCTTAGAAGGCTATACCAAAAAGTTCCATAAATCCCGTAACATGTGTTTATCGACAAATCTGTTCAACACCAGATGTTGATCAGATGCACATTTTTTCTTATCAGAATTGTATACTATAAAAGATCCTTATGTCCCGGGATCTGTGTTATAACAGAAGTTTTGTTCATGTGCTGTGTAGTTTTGGTCAACATCTGGTAAATAAACAGATTCTGAATATTTAACGCTTTCCTTGGGGTTCATGAGAGATGTGCATGTTTCATTTTTTCTCACATTGCATTTATAGCACTTATTCTTACGTATTTTTTGCGTTCATCTTACAGACACCAATTTGGATAGATATTTATTTCTGTAATCAATTTTAAAAAAATCAAGGAGCGAGAAACCATCAAATCAACGATGAACGTAAATTATCCAAAACATTGTTTTCTTTAGAACATTCGTTGTCATAATAGTAGTAAGTAGTTGAATCAAAACACAAAGTAATTTTTCTGAACTTTATAAACAGTATTTACATTGGCCTACCCATTCAATTTTTAAATGTAAGATACCCCTAAATATTGGAAAAACCATATAATATTAAACGTATATAAAATATGTTCACACTTAATCTTCTTGTGGCCTTCCAAAATCTTCAAACCAAGTTTAAGACAATCTTGAATTGCTTGATTTTAGTGCACCAACAATAATTTTCATTGTAATCCCTTAATCGCCTTACTTTTCTTCTAAGTTACTAACTGAAAACGGCCCGAAAACAACCTTTGACGTCACTGGTATATTATAGCCATTGACTAAAGACGTAAATATAGCGATAGGCTATGAGGTATCGTAATCACTTTTTAGTCGATAGTTGTCGCATGTCATATTTTCTTTGAGGTTAGGCATCTCTGTGAGTGTGAAGTGAGATATTTCAAACTAAAGTGAAATTGTCAAATCAGTAAATATCAGTTCTACTAGGCCTCCAAAAACAGTTGAGCACAGTAGTGATGTAACAAATATTCGCATTTGATGATATTCGCATATTTTTAGATATTCGCATGCGCGAAATTACTGCGAATGTTTTGCGAATATTTTTTTTAATGTAATAGTTGGTTAATAAGACGAAATCCATTCATTTCTTGAGTTTTTTAATGTAAAAAATAACTTTATCACCCCACTCTTCTGTTTATCAACTTGGTATCATTTATTTATTTAACTTTGGGCAATGAAGCTTAACAATTAAATTTTACATCAAAATTTAACAAAGAAAAATATATACTAAAGGCCATATGTAAACAAACAACATAAATTCTTCTATGAATTTTTACAAAAGATTTATTGTTATTATTATCTTCTTAAACAAAACTAAAAATAATAATACTCCAGTAAAATGGTATAGAGGTGGTGTGTCATCAATTAAATAACCTTACTACGATTGTCGATATCGTACTATACCACCCAAAAATTCGAAAAAACCTTAACTTATCACAAACAAGTTCAAAACGGCAGCAAGGTTGTAAGTTTTCTAGACACCATTTTTGAATATGTTTTATTTCGTCTGAACATACTCTTATCTGAAATGTCCTGTACAAGGACCTCATTGGTGAACTCTCGGACTGTTGAAATTAGATTACTACAGCAGCCGAATAAGGTTATGTTTCCGAACGGATGCGAAGTTTCTTTATGGACTGCGTCCAACTGAATGTGCGTATATGTTGAATGTACTTCATCTGTCGGATGCATGTGCATAAGTGGTGAATAGGGAGCCATTTGTCCGTATGGATGGTAGTGTGCTGTGCAGCTGTGAAAATCTGCTGTTGTGCTGACAACCATAGGGGCTAGCCAGTAAAGCACACACCAGACGCTATATTAGAACATACGACACATAAATTAATTAAGTATATTAGTCTGTTACAAAACGACATCTGTGTGTACGGACGGGCATAATACGGATGCCACATGGGCCGTTTCAGATGGCTTATCAAATTTTCAAAGCGTGATCGACAAATGGTCGCCTGCAATCACATTAGATATTCGTTCGGTCTACATCTGTTACACGCGACTGACACTTTCAAACAACTGACTGCTTTTTTATCAGTATGTTGTGAGTTATATAACTATATTTTATTTTGGCTAATAAATAAACATACATTCGCAGGTGCAAAAAAATGTTAACGACGTTCGTTCGCTACTCAGAGTCAAATTATTACTCTTCTTTTATGAAATTTATTCGAGACTTTAGAAAAGTTACAAAGTATATTAATAATCTTGCAAATATTTATAAATTATTTTTATATACAGGATGTCCCTGAGTTTCTTTGACGCATGATATTCTCGTAACAAAAAAAAGTTCAAACGAAAAATGCGTGAAATTTTTGTAAATACTATATGGTCTATCATACCATGCTTTTAAAACATATAAACCTTTCAAACTCACCCTCAACTTTTGGTTTTCAGATAGCACCAAATAGTTTTTCCTACACAAATTAAGT
The DNA here is from genome assembly GCA_951848785.1 of Callosobruchus maculatus. Classification (NCBI taxonomy): domain Eukaryota; kingdom Metazoa; phylum Arthropoda; class Insecta; order Coleoptera; family Chrysomelidae; genus Callosobruchus; species Callosobruchus maculatus. The sequence goes on along the minus strand of CATOUR010000110.1, from coordinate 4,644,454 downwards.
CCTTATTTTTTTATTTATTCAATACGCAAACTTAGTTTTTTGGTAAAATCATAAGCATAACGTAAATAAATTGAGAATTTGCTTGATGCAAAAAAAACTGATTAAAACAAAACTAAGGGGAACTGAATGACCTATAATACAAACAAACAAAAAAACAAAAACAAAACAAATGTTTTTTTATCCTTTTTTATTACAAAAATATTACCTCAAACAAATCCTCATTTGATTTATCTTATGTTAATTAATTTACAAACAAAAATGGTTCGTGTATGAAGTCAAAGGCACTACAAGATTTTAAACAAAATAATGACCTCATTAATGTAAGAAAAGCTGTGCTGTGCTATTTGCAAAAAAGGTTGGAGATGAGTTTTCAGGTAATTTTTTTTTCGAAATCATGGAATGGTAGGTTATTCAGTATTATTGAAAGGCCCTCTTGGGTTTTTTCTGTATTTCTTACGAAAATATTACGCCTCAAGCAAATCCTTATATTATTTATTTTATGCTTATGACTTTACGAAAAAAAATAAGTTTTTGTGTAAAATCAAAGCGAGAATCAAAGGTACTATAAGATTTTAAATAAAATAACGACTCAATTTTTAATTTGTGTAGGGAAAACTATTGGGTACTATTTGAAAAAAAAGTTGGGGTGAGTTTTAAGGGTTGAAGCAGAAATAAACTGTTTAGAAAGCACAGTATGATAGACCCTGTAGTACTTTCAAAAATTCCACTAAGTTTTCGTTTGAACTTTTTTTTGTTACGAGAATATCCCTTGTCAACGAAATTCAGGGATATACCATGTATCCTGTACAGTAGACCTATAAGGTGTCTACATTAAAAAACAGTTAATCATAATTAGTTATTATTATGAGTCCATTGTAATTACTTAATGAATTCGTTAACAGCGCGTTTCTCAGCCAAGACGCTAATTATTCACAGATAAATCAAAATATAACGCACAAACGATAACTAACAAAACAACCTGAGGGTGACCATATACTTCATAGACCAATTCCGGACGATGGGCTGGCTGGAAGGGGGGGAGGGGGGAAGGGGGTGCGGGGTGCGGAAACAGAGATGGCGTCAAGCGGTAGTAGTGCCCATTTTTGATCTGTCCATTCCCAGTTTGAATTTATCTTTCTGTGTACCGTCCCAAGTATTAGAGTTGAAATTCCGGACATTTTGTGGCTTTTTCTAAAAAGAGGGAAGGTAGTGGATTTGTAAAGGTACGCACTGTTGTCAGATTTTAAATGATCTGTTATTTACCGAAACAACTCTAACTGCTAGCATTCCTAAAATAATTATGGTCGTCAAGCCTATTTCATTTATTGCAATAATATAAACTTCCAAAGAATATTTTTAAATATTATTTATTTTTGTGTCCTTCCTTAAAATGTATTTATTCTACCTTCAATTCTGATTTTTAATCATTGATATTCGATAACTTTCTGAAATGTGTTGAATCTTTTAGGAACTAAAAACAAAAATAGAAAGAGCATTGTCATTTAAATGTGCAATTGAAATATTTTTTAACAATTGCGATTTTCTTAGTAATTATGGAATATGACCTTAAGAAAACAAAAAATTACAGTCAACACTTTTAAGCATGATCTAAGCTTTTTCGCAAATGAAATCTATCAGGAAAAGGCTCTTGTAGCTTTCATGCTCGTAGGTGTAGGAGGTTTTTTTCGGAACTAACCTCGGGATGAAGCCTAGGAATTTTTCTAAGCTCTGGTATTAGTAACAACAATAATAAAAGTGCAGAAATATAATAATCAAAATAAATAATAAAACAAAAGTACGTTTTTATTAAAAAACACAAAAAAATTGTTTACTTTTGATTTGATGAGTATATATCAAGCAAAGTCAACTTTGGTTATAGGTCATAAAATCAAGAACAGGATCTAGAAACAAAAATTCATTTACTTTACATAATTCATACTGTTCGATTATTATAATTATGTAATGTCTGTTCAAAAGTAGTTTGGTAATCGCTGTATAACCTAATGGGAGTATTATCTCAAAATCGAAAATTTTCGCGATTACATTCAACCCTTTCCTGCGGCGGTGTTCCGGTGTTGGAGATAATAAAAGAAAAAGGTTTGAAAATCGGATCAAAATATGTATATTTATTACAAAGCACAGTTCTGACTGAACCGGCATGATCCAGCTACGACTTTCTCATTATAAAGAAAAGTCTACCTAGACCGGCGCAGCGGACAAAACGAGCCGCGAGTTGCTTTCCGGCGTTATACCGCCGTGTTTTCCCACGGTCTATTGTTACGTGAGAGTGCAGGTGTGATTTCAGCATTTATTACCATCAAAATGAAAGTCGCCCAAGTCTGACAACAGAGTGGAGGAAAACTGAACCCCTCTTTGACCCTCCACAGCTGCGTGGAGTGGTTTGTGTGAAACTTTGGCACACATCTGGGTATGAGCGCATATGAAATAGAACATACGATGTTTACTTGTATAGTGCAGGAAAAATGATCAAAAACCATTTTATTTTATTATGATATAACGCAACTCCTGCCTTCGGTTAGATATTCCGAATTTATAAACGCTCGAATCACCTAAGCTTATTCTTAATGCATATAACGCGTTTGGCTTGAATCAATTGAATTTTGATAATGTAATCTGTTCACTTATATAGACAAAAGAAAATTCTTTGGTATCCAAATTATAAAAATACTTCTGCCGACACTTTGAAACTTATTGCGTAAAACAATTATTTGGTTTAAGTGTGCCTTGCGCAGTGCACCAGTTTGATTATTATCAAAACTTTTTCGTTTCTCTCACCCATTTTCTTTTTCGAAAATAAGATCTATAACTCAAATGTTTAGAGGGCACTATAATTATTATTCATTTTATAATAACTAGCCCGCATACGATTTATAGACTGGAATGTGACTAGTAACGAGACAGATCAGCAATCATAAAATCTGTGGTTTTAGATTTGTATCCGCATTTAGAATAACTTTCCTTCAATAATAATTTAACCGAAATAAACCATCGAGAGATCAATATTTACATACAGCAAATAGCATTTCATTTACATTTCCTCCTCTTAAACAAGAAATCTAGTTTTTGCTGCATAACTTAACAAGGAATTTCCGTCAAAACATCAAAATCGTTCTCGCTGAATGGCAGTTATCTATGCAAAACAAGCTAACAACATTAATTCTTTTTAAATGGCTTTAACATAGGCTGGTATACCTAGAAAAGGTGTAAAATTCTAGGTCAATAGAATTGTTATAATTTTCAAAGTGCTTTTTGAAAAACCTGCAAACAAATGGTCCCAAAGTAAATTTACTAAACATAAACCATATAACTTTCAGTTTTTTCTTTGCTTTTATTTCCCACACTGATAAGTGGTCGCGAAAGTGTTTGATTTTGAGATATTCTTTTAGCGTTTTATGATATCTAGATAACGAAAATACACGTCACTCATTTCCGACGGTCTTTCTGTCTGACTGTTGGCATTTTTCTAGCCTCGAAATCTCAGTTATAATAGGTAATGATGTTATAATTTCAGAACAAATGTTATGAAATATTCCTTAAACCTGATCATTTTCTACTTTTCTGGGTGGGGGGGGGGGGGGGGTGGGGTAGGTTGCAAAACTGAAAATTTGGTTGTATTCATAATGGAATCTCCATCGACTTTTAAAAGAAAGACCTAGCGGTATAATACACTTTTTTAAGCCCATCGAAACATTGCCCTGCCTATTACAGGAAGTAGCTTGGAATTTTCTGATGTATACAATACATACGAGTATTGCTTTACATAATTGATTCTAACCTCCTAATTACTGAATTGATTTTAATAAAATTTCGACACAGTATTATGATTTTATTTATATTATTAATATGTATGGAAATAGAGATGGTTTTTAAATCGTGACGATGGCGGCGCAGTAATGATCAAAAAATTACTAATAATAAAGCAGTACCTACGGAGATAAATGCGAGAAAATATTTATGAGATTTTTTGTGTTGGGTATTTTTTGCAAGCGGTGATTTGGTTGTGAGGGAATCTCAGACTATATGCTATATTAAAATAATAAAGATGTTTCACCATAATATGTGAAAAGTTTTGAGTTAATCAATTTGACTCCATTTTTTTTTTTGTTAAATTGTTGAAAAAACGTGTTATGGATGCAGCATTGCAACAGAACATCTGCCAACCCTTCGTGTTACAGCCTAAGACTTGGGAACGCAGCTATAATATTGTTATTTAATTTAATCATTTGGCAAGTGTTGTAGTTTGTCGATTTGAACTTAGCAATATATTTTTACAAAAACTTGAGCACAGTTTTACAGGTTATCTAGATGGCATAAAAAAAACATCATATAAAAAGTAAACCCATAGACTTTTGTATTTCAGTTATGAGCTCAGTCATTGAACATTGAACATATACATGTAGTAAACAAAGCAAAGCAAAGCTTGGCAAATTTGAGCTCCCTTGTTTTGGATATATCTGAGTTCCTGGCAGTTATATTAAGCATTGATTGCGAACTTCGTACATTAAGTGTGAAAATGTTTATCAATCCTCGTACCAGAAGTAACGTGTACGTTGCCAACGTGACACAACAAAACGCTCCTGGTGTAAGTAAACGAGACGGCACAATGACTTGCTTACTGGGAATTCAAGTGGTTCCCCTCTATCGGACCCACTTCAAAGTATCGACCCCAAGTGACCCTTTTTGTGTTGTCTAATCAATGTCTCAACCTAGAATATTTCTGCATTCGAGCAACGAAATGTTGGGAAATCGTATCCATCCTGACTGCACTATGGAATGAGCAATTTCGATTGATGGGGGTTTTAACGGTTACCGTGCAGATGTTCTACCGCACACGTGCACTCTGTATATACTCTTATACACCAATCATCGATCTCTCTCTCGGCCTTTCACAGAAGGAACACTTGCCTCTTTGATTCTCAGAAATAATGAATGTATTATGCTGAAACTGTCTTCATCTCCACCCAGAGATATTATTTAATACGAATGTTGTTATCAGTTGGTCTGTCCAAGTGTTCCAACGCATGTTGTCCGCAATTAAAAGGTCATCTGTCTGGGCTTATACAGCTGATGGAGATTAGACCGTAATAAAGGTTACATTAGGTATTACCCAGAATTACCATTTTTATAAGTTGCACTTTTATAGCCTCGGGGCTGAAGTATTTAAGTGCGGAGACTAAACGCGAAATAATGTATAATCAGTGTGGCCAGTTATGCGGAAACATACTTATCATATCACCTTGGAAAATTGTCCTAATACGAAAATTGAGCTAGTTTCAATTTTTCTTTCACTTTTTTGACAATTACTGCACAGTCCACAGCTAATGAAAGTTATTTGATTACTGTTTCTTTCAATGCCCATAACGAATAGATTTAAAAAAATTGATTTTAACAGGGTCAACATTTTCTAGGACAATGTTGATACGTATTTTTCCTCAACACTCTAGCCCATAGAAATGGTAGAAGCGCTCTCCCAAACAAAATTTGGCTTTTCCAAAAATAATTCTATAATCAAAGCAGATTCTAAATCACCTAAAACAAGGCTGCGATTTTTATTGTTACTCTTTGCCACTAGGTGGTTTTTAAAAACTTAATGCGCTATGGACGTAAAACTTTCATCGAAGCCAAAACCAACTAACTGTATCTTCGAGTTATAGAGGGGCCACAAGGACAAGGAATACTAATTATTATCATAACCTTCTGTAGTACTAATTATTACATAAAAAATTACTGCTTTCCGAGTTATAGTCCGAAAATATGATACGTGGTTTTCTGCCTATAGGCGTGAGAAGTAAAGTACAGTCAAGTAGATTTACTTCGCACTTCCCCCGCTCTTTTGCACTGGCAAAACGGACCTGAATGAAATGTATAGCAATAAAATTACTAATTTTATAATATAATACTCTCCTAATCAAAGCAATTATTTAATCGATTTTTTCTTTGTTACAGAGTCCAGAAACGCCCGATAGGCAAGTATCATGCTGAGAACATGACCCAGTGGATTCTGTGTCCTCGTGTTCAAACTCATTCCAATTCCCTTACTTCGATTAGAAAAGGGGACGACTGATTTTCATCTATTTATGAAAAAACGGTGATGTTTAGATAGAAATTATGGACTATTCCGGACGAACATTTTTGTAATTCTTATCTTTGACCAAGCATTTCTTATATACCGATTTGGCGGTTTACCATCTTCTCTGTTACTTGCAATACAATATGTATTTGATAGAAAATAATAAATTGGATTGTTAAGAGAAATAATTAAACCACTCTGCTTAAAAAACAAACCTCGACTCGACTATAACTTTGATTTTTAATCAAGATCCTGACTTTTCTTTTTTCCGAAATAGAAGGAACATTATTTTCAATGGATTACTTTCATCGTGTAACTTAAATATATAACAAAATTTTCCTAAATCATTATTATACGCGTATGGTCATTTTTTTGTAACAGAGCAAAGCTTGTCAGTGGTAACTAAATTTTTGGTCAAAGATGAAGATGGTTTTAAATGTCTATGATGATTTAAAGCTTCTAGTTACTTACTTGTTGATATAAAAATTTGTTGTACAAATTTTAAATGTAAATACAATTTATAAATGATCTACTAAGGATATAAAAACAAGACTTAAATCTCATTTGTAACTGTTTGGAAAGTTTGTGACTAAGAACTCTAAATCATCAACGATTATTTCAATTATTTCTTAATGGTTTTCTAATGATTTTCATTCTGTGATTTTTGTAGTGTACATAAACATTATAGATGCTATTAGTATAGTACAGGATCGCATTGCAACATTTTACAGCAATCTGTTTTGATGTATAACATTGTAGTTGGATCTTGTTGAGAGGTTTGGAACATAATGTGAAAGTAACAATATTTTCTTCGTTTTGATTTTTATACGGAGGCTTATCAACTTATGCCACAAATTTTTAGCAGATATCAGGAAAAATATATTACATTTTGTTGAGTTACTTTATTGGATGTATTTCAAACTGTGTTACTATCCGCAAAATGAATATTTTAAATATTCAGAGGAAAGTATTTCATTAAAAGTGGCATGCTCTGAATCAAAACTAAATTGGATACGTCATAATGTATGTTGCGGTAGAATTATAATTTAAAATGTTTGTGAAGGACTTAATTAGGTTCAGTTTTTTCTAATACTTTCAAAGGTACAAGATGAATAGTGCAATAAGGAGAATGGCCTAGCTTTAATTAGATTAGTTTTCTTTTGTAAACTTCCTTTCTGTCAATGTCTTCAGATACTTTTAATGGAAAACTTTGTGAATAGTGTTCTATGTTAAATATACTGCGTGAAAAAATGTAAATAGTTATCTATCTTATAATTACATATTGTAAAAATCTATATATGAAGATATTTGAGTCAAATTAAAAGAATAAATTTTTATTTATTCGTTTTATTTATTTTTATCCACGTAACAGTTGCGAGCTACAAAAACCCAGGAAGCGTAAGTAAGATATGAGGTTAAATCATTTGCAAATGGTATAAATGATGACAGATTTTAAATGAATCAATTGGAACGAACTGAAAATTATTTAATCATCTGCATCTTATATTGATTTTTGATTTAAGAAATATTTAGCCTATTTGACGTGAGAGGATAACAATGCCGTCACATATTTGATGACGTGCCCTCGTAGACGAGACGGAGGATGATATTGGTAACAAATCGAATTTGATAATAGTATAATGCAAAAAATAAATGCGTTACTTTACAACATAATTATGTCTTCGGAGATATTGGACTTGGACCCAACGATGCCCCGCAAATCAATCTAACCCACGCTACTGCACGCCAGCAGATCAGCTGATTATGCATACCACCGACGATAAAGGTTTATCGTCGGTGGTATGCACTGAGCACCTACTTAATTAACTATAACGTATCTTCTTACGTGAAATGGAGCGTACAACTACTAAGATTCGAGATAAATCAATTCGTCGCCTCCCTTACAAAAGAGTCTATCTCATTTTTAGTGACTTTTCACGAGTTTCTTTGCAAGTTGCCTATTTTGAGATGGGCTATTTTGTTAGATTCTGTACGTGTCAAAATTGAGAAAGACACGTCATAACTTCGAGACTACCGATATTTGAGATAGGCTGTTAAGAGGGTAGTTGCAGGATACTGCTACCCTATGGCCTAACATCATTTCAGCAATTTTTTGAGATAAGCCCTTTTGAAAGGAAGGTGAATTTTTAATGTTTCAGTTTTTTTTGATATGGTGAGTCAATTTCCATGATACAGGTCCTGCCATTTTGGTTTTCGACTTAAATACGATGTCATAAATTTTGCTGATATACGACATCATCTCCAATGATAAATCTTAAGAGGCCTGGGTACACACTTTTCTACATTGTATTTGCCATGTAAAACACGGATTCGCAAGCAATTGTTTTTCAAACTACACACATATAAGTGTGTGTGTCATAGTATTTCAGAAGGTGATAGTTAAGACCTTAGTGAATGACATCTCAAAGCAATTTTTTTAGTGTGCAAAAAAACTCGCAATGTAGAATCATACACTATAGAAATGTCTGTAATTCAACAACCAAACACGGTATCAAAACAAGGCCATCGAAGTGACAGCGCAGGCTCTTTTCTTCAATCTGCTTTTTGAATTATTACTGTAAGTTTAAAGGTAACACCAGAATCTTCTAAATGCGAATATCATTTTTATGGCAACCTTTTGACCTTACCTTTGGACATTTGGACTTACCTCCCTTAATCTTAGACACACATATTGGAGAAAGGAAACAGGCGGCCACGCCTCCTCGCTAACACGGGAATACGTATTTTCTTGGATTCTCAATTTCGTGCGCTATATCCTAGACTCTTAAAGTGAATATAAAATATTGACAACAGACTATATCTTATAAAAAAGACATAATTTTGATACGTAAAATATATTAGATACAACAGCACCTGTACACACGTGAGCCCAAAATCGTTAATAAATAATCAGTGATGAATAAGGAGGGCCCATTGGAAAGTATTTGTAAATAAACATCTGTCTTTACAATTTTGCGTCTCTAAAATACATTTCTAGCTTTGAAAATGCGCTTTTTGTTACTGTTATAAGTGTATGTTGATAAACAACATATTCACCGAGTACCAGAACGAATCCCGAAAAACAATTATTGGTGGCATCGACTTATGTTACAATATGTTTAAATGTTATGTAAAAAGCCGGAATTTCCTTAATTATATCGTCAAATTTGCACAACTAGTACTGTGTGGCAGCTTTAGCGACGGATGTATTCATATTTGTACGTAATGGACTTCCAATGGTTGAAGTAAATTGCCAAAAATATTAAACGTTACAAGACTGCGTTTTTGTGTGAATGAATGCACATTCAGTGACGTAACGTAGAAAATGATCAGGAACCTCTAAAACGCTTAAAACAGTAGCTTATATTTTTAATTTTTTTATTTCTGCACCACCACTGACACGGTTTAAAAAAACCACACACATTTTCCATCCTCGCCACGGTAGTAATACTGTATCAAAATTTCATTAAAATCAATTCAACAGCTTCGTCGTTACACAATACAGACCGATCTAAAGCAATACTCGTATGTTACCATGTTTACACCAGAAAAAATTCCTCCCAACCACCCCAAATTCCACCCCACCCAAAAAAAGGTAAATAATGATCAGGAACACCTAACACGCCTAAAATCGAAGTTTGAGGAATATTTGAAATTTTTTGTCTTTCGCTAATTACTCCGCCGCCCATTTCAATGTTTTTTCAAAATTATAGCAACATTACCTACTACGATCCCACAGCATATTGCTGCCCAAATTTCATCACAATCCATGCAGCAGTTACTGAGATTACAAGACTAGAAAGCGCGTACAGACAGACAGAAAGCCTATATAGTCACTCCATATAATGCTGACAGAAACTGTAACGATGAAAGTGTTAATACCTTGTTTGGCTAAATTTATGCGTCATTTTTCGGATTGTCTTGATTTCAGACAAATCTATATAATCTGGTGAACAATTGAACATAGCACCATCGAATGACTGTTGTTTGTTCAGTCAATTGTTAAGAAACTGTAAAATGTTTGTTCGATATACACATAACATATACCTTCACAAACATAGGTTAACGATAAGTGCAAAAGTATTTTAATTTTTCTTCATTAAAACAAGGTACGCGTGCGATAATGTAAGTTCTGAAACTTTTCCTGTGATTACCTTTCTATATGAAGAAAACAAAAAAGTTTCCACAACCCCCCTCCCCAAGTAAAAAATGATCAGAAACCCCTAAAATGCCTAAAAACTAAGTTTGAGGATAATTTGGATTTTTTTGTTTTTTGCTAATTACTACTCCGCCGCCTACGTACCGATTTCCAAAAGGATAACAATATTATCTACTACGACCCCACAGCATATTGTTGCCCAAATTTCATCCATGCAGCTGTTTCTGAGATTAAAAGGCTAGAGGAACGCCAACTGACAGACATACCGACGGAAATGAATGACGTGGATTTTCGTAATGTAGATATCATAAAACTCCTAGAAAGTGTATTAACTCAAAATCGAAAATTTTCGATCAGTGGCGAGCCAAAAGGCCCGCAGGGCTCGCGGTGCGGGGGGTCCCCAGCATCCCTAAAAATCGTTTAAGAGTTTTAGTATTCAACACATGACTAAAACTATTATAGTACAACAAAAAAATAGATGTGAGGCATTCACAAATGTCTAATCAAAATTCGATATTTTAAACCCCAAAACACTTATTGAAGTGCAAGGAGTGGAAATTATTAATAAAGTAAAAGGACTAGTTGAAAAATATCCAGACGACCTCACACAAAATCTTGCATCGGAACTAATTCAAATAAAAAAATTTCTATATGTAATCCTGAAAACTCTTAATAGTATTATGGAATTTTCTGATTTTATTTTCGAAAAAATCTATTGTTGATTACTAGCGTACCTGGGATTTGCACTGCATTTCTGCATTTCCGTTGTTTCTCGTACTGCCTGTGACATCGGCTCAAGCAAGCTCATTTTCAAAACTAAAACTAAAGTTTTGCAACATCGACAATGGGTGATTGCGCCTAAGTTCTTTGGCATTAATTTCTCTAGAAAATGGACGGACAGAAGGCATATACTTAGACCAAATAGTTGATACATTGTTGCTATCATAGTGGCCATATATTATAAACCGATTTGAAATATTATTTTTTTATATAGAAAGGGGAGCCGCGTAAAAAAATTGCGGGAGGTCCGCACGCTACTGTTTTCGATTACAATACTCCTCTAACCTATCGGTCTGGGAACTAAAAAAGTGGAGTCAAGTTGATTGACTCAGTACTTCCCACACATAATGATGATACCATTTTATTATTTCCCATTGCATGAAGCTATAGTCTAAAATCCTCTTGCAACTAAATTGTCGCCCATCCGCCCGCAAAAACAACATCCAACACAAAAACCCTCGTAAATAGTTTCTTGCGCCTCCCTCCTTAGGAACTAGGGCGCCACAGTTTTTTTCTACATGCTTGAACTAAAAGATGCGAAACGATCAAGGGTCTCCAACCCGTCTAAAAACAAAGTTTGAGCTGATTTTATGTTTTTGGTTTTTTGATTATTGCTGCGCCGCCACTGGTACGGTTTTTCAAAAAAAGGGTCGTTTTCCGTTCTCGCAGCGGTAATAAATTCTGTGTCAAAATTCAATTCAATTTAATTCAATATTTTTCGCTTTACGCAATAGACATACATAGAACGAAATAAAGCAAAACTCGTATGTACAGATCACAAAATTGGTTTCTGTAATAGGCAAGCCAATGTTCGGATGGACCTAAAAAAGTGTAATATGCCGCTAGGTATTTCTTCTACAGGCGGACGGACTATTTATTATGAATACAACAAATTTTTCAGTTTTACTACCCCCCACCCCCCAACCGCCCCGATTTCACCCCACCCAAAAAAAATTGAAAATGATCAGGAACCCGTAAATCGCCTAAAAACTGTTTTCATATTTTTAGTTTTATTATTATTGCTGCGCCGCCACCGACACTATTTTTCCAAAACATACGCGTTTTCCATCTTCGCTGCGGTAGTAATACTGTGTCAAAATTTCATTAAAATCAATTCAATAATTTTCGCGTTACGGAATATAGAACGATTTAAAACAATACTCGTATGTATATACCACAAAGTCGCTTGGTTTTTATAATAAGCAAGGCAATGTTCGGACGTACGTAAAAAGTGAATTATGCCGCTAGGTTTTTCATTCAAAGATCAATGGACAACCCATTATGAGTTCAACAAATTTTTCAGTTTTACAACCCCCCACCCTCCAACCGCCCCAAATTCGCCCTCACCCAAAAAAACATAGAAAATGATCAGAAACCCCTAAAACGCCTAAAAACAAAGTTTGAACTGTTTTTATATATTTAGTTTTTTATTATTGCCGCGCCGCCACTGACCCGATTTTTCCAAAACATACGCGTTTTCCATCCTCGCCTTAGGAGTAATACGATGTCAACATTTCATTAAAATCAATTAAACAATTTTCGCGTTACGCGATATCGAACGATCTAAAACAATACTCGTAGACATCATCACAAATTCCCGTAGTTTCTATAATAAGCATGCAACGTTCGGATGGACCTAAAAAACCGGTATCATGCCGCTAGGTTTTTCATTCACATATCAATGGACAGCCCATTACGAATATAACAAATTTTTCAGTATTACAACCCCCCATCCCCCAACCACCCCAAATTCACACCCACCCAAGAAAAAGTAGAAAATGATCAGGAACCCCTAAAACGCCTAAAAACGAAGTTTGAAGCACATTTGAAATTTTTTGTTTTTTGCTAATTACTCCGCCCCCGGATAACGATTTTCAAAATTATAGGAACATTACCTACTATGACCCCACAGCATAACCGATGTGCTTACCACACATACATACGCAAATGAGGAGGACTCTCTGCCTAACAGAAATCTGCCCATGTGTTCCTTAGACTTGATAGTGACAATAGAGCAACTCCCCTTTTTAATTTTGGCATACAGCTGCCATTAACTACCAAACAATATATTCTTGCTGCTAACACATTGTGTTCTGTGTACAGCTGTTTGTACACCATGTGGAAAATGTTCAACGTCTATTGCCATACGGTAGAACAGCTGCTACTTATTAGGAATTGGTAAAAACTAACCAAAAATTGGTCGAATGTACCTTCTGCTCAGTTTGGAAATGACATACACATACACGAGAATGTGGGTGTTTATCTCGAAATATCACATCTTAAAATTATACTAATTTCTTCAAGGTAGAGACAAGATAAATGGAGTCATGCAACTCAAAGCTATGCCTTCGCAGTGGCGTAGCCAAGGGCCCGCAGCTGCGGGGGGGGCCCGCGGTATTTTCAGTATATCATAATTAATTCGATTAATTAATCTAGGGAGGTGATAGTAGAGGTAGTTAACTAATAAATTGACCATATCATGTCCAATTCCTAATAGTTAAAATGCCGACTCCAAACGAAAACCCTAATAAAACAAAATTTTATTGCCGGATTTTGGAGGTTTTAGTATTGGTCGCAAAACAGTGTCAAAATCAGCATGTGTTGAAAAGTGAATTCAAGAAAGTTACAAAAAAATGAATTTATTTTAAAATGTCACCAAATAACTAACTGTGTGTTTTGCGGTAAAAACATATGAACATTCCCATCTTTTTAGTTATCCATTGGTATATAATAAGCTTATTGTAAATGTGGTAAGCCCAGGCAATAATATTGCATTTAACCTCCAAAAGTAACGGATCTCGGAGAGTACAAAGTCTCAATAGAGCGTTTGGCAAAAACTTGTCATCAGATTTCTAATTTTTGTTATGGATACTTGAATAATTTACTTTTTTTTATTTATTTGATCCGCTACCAATTGTACAACCATTTATTGGTGGGACTAACACAGAGAAAACAAACATAAACAACATTTAGAGATGCCTGAGTTGAAACAGCATTTTTAAGGTGCTATTGCTATTGATTAGTCATAAAAAGTTACCAGTTAGCCGAAACTTCGGTATAGGGTCTCAAATTTGTATAATTTCATAAAAAAACTTCAAGTGTAATTTAAAATGGATTTGTCTTAAAAAGTCGCTAGGCAAGCAAACAGAACATGCTAGCCACATTAGTAGAAAAAGTAGTAGAAGTATCTTGTATCAGTAAATTTTCAGTTATGTGCGGACTCATCCGCCCAAAGAATTGTTCTTAAAAAAGTTGTATCTTCGGCGGAAACTATTAGGAAGTGGACATGGTATATTATATGGTCAATTTATTAGCTTGTCACAAATTAATGTATCGGATTACCAATCTCCCCTGTATATTTTTTATTTATTTTATATGCCTCCAGCATCACTGATTCAATTTTAAAAATCAGTATTTTTTCGTCCTTGTCGCAACTAATCAAAACGTCCTTAATAATAATTATTATTAATTATGTCGGTCTCAGGCCTTACACCAAACACATTTACACCACATCTACAACAGCTAGGCCCGGACGAAATAATACACAAAATATTCCAAAAGTCAGAAATCTTGGAAATCTGTAATATTGTACGATACTAAATTCAGATCAATAATAGTTCAGGTATTGACTTGGCACCCGCTCGTCAACATTTGTTGCTACCGCAGTCATGCAAGAGAAACTTGAAAAATCAGAATAATAATAATGTCGCTTTTATTTTACTACAAATACATGCTAACAAAAGCAATAGAAAACCACATTGAGGATATTTAGCTAGCGCTACTGTTACACATAACCAATGAGGTTAGCAACAAGTTTTAAAAATGACAGATAATTTTGAGTTGAGTTAAAAAAAATAAGAATCAAACATAAATCTTACACAGTATCAAAAGGGAGAAAATGATTAAGACAAATATAATATAGTTTGTATAATATGTCTATGATGCTGCTGTTAGGTAAATTATGAATTAAATATAAAACCTTTGAATGTTTGTCGAAATACTGATAAAGAATATTGTTTATGTTTTTGGTAGTATAAATAACAGCAACGTTATATGAAAAACTTCGTTTAAATAATGTCGTAGCATGTTGTGATTGTATTATTTTGTATATTAATGTTGAAAATTTTTCTCTCTGAGATAAAGAGGTAGCGAAATTACCATACTTTATGTACTAAAACTGAATAACGATACTTCACCAGGTCATTAATTTTGAGCCATTTAAGTATACGGTATATAAATGAAACGTAATCAAATTTACGCATTCTAAAGATAAATCGAACACAATTGTTTTGTTTGGTATAATTTGGATTATTTTCTTAGTGAGGTAGTCCAAACAAGGAAAGTATTACAGTAATTTAAAACTGATATCACCAACGAGTTTCTTACGTAATTTAAAACTTAAAAGAAATCTTTTTGGAATCAGGGTTCGAAGCCTTAGATAAGTTTTTCGAGAAAGACTTTTAACGTGGACGATAAACCTCGATTTGGTGTCAATAAGTGCTCCAATAATCAACCAATTGTTAATGAATGAATGTTTAATTTTGGAACATATTTTTTTTTTCGCAGAGTGCAAAACAACATAATTTTGGATTTACCTGGATTTATATTCAGAATATGGCAGGAAGAAAATTGTGTCAAGTGCTTTATATCCTTTTGTAGCAATAAACTTCTAATAATCGCATCTTCTGGATTAGAGAAATGCAGTAATTTAGTGCCGTCTGCAAATGATTGGATCAACAACTTTGGATACAGGAAGACCGACAAACAGACGCAGACAGACTGACGGAAATGTCTAAAATGAGTTTTTGTAGTAGAAAGCGCCAAAAAGAAACTCATCTCAAATTCGAAATTATTCGCGACTACAACACCACATGCGGCTATTGGTGTGGGAAGTGAAATCGGTGAAGAAGAATCCCTGTGTCAGCGTTTCCAGGATGGAGAGGGTGTGCATCCACGCCATGCGTAACGATGAACAATGGTTCGTTTATCATCAGTGCACCCATCCGAATGTAGCTTTGCAAGCGATGTGACTCGATGCGTGGCGTATATCACGTGTAGTTCGGGATTTAAGTGTATAATTCGAGTCGGATATCCGCTGCAGTCGCAGTCATTGTATGATAATCATCTGATGTCCGTACACGTGCTGATTTCAAGCCCTTCACGTCTAGGAATCACGGACGTCACCCAATAATCTAATAATCTAATTTAGTTCCAGCTATAACAGTGTTGATTTATACAGTATTCCAAAAAAAGTGGTCAAGTAGTTTAATCTACTTCCCAGCCATTTTCAAGCTATTTGTGTAAAACTTTCAGAACAACTTAAGGAGCTTCTGTTAAAAATAAGTATTACAAATAATTATAGAAACAATGAAAATTTGGTAACAAAATGTTTATAAGGTTATACGATATATGAAATTAATATAAGAATAGAGTTGGAACCATTTTTTTATTTTCTTTTGTTTTCTTTGTCATCCAAATGATGACATGAATTACAAGCACATTCTGATGGAAATTGGATGCCTGTTTTCCATGCCGAAAAGCCCTGACAACTCCAATCTTAATTTGTTTGTTCGTTTGCTACTAAATGAAAAAAAATGGACTCAGTTCCACACATTATGGTGATTGGTACCAGTTTATTATTTTCTTATAGCATGAAGCTATAGTATGACTTCTCCCCTCACCTATCGGTATGGAAGTAAAAGAAAAAGAGGTCCTTAAAAAATTTAATGAAACAGTTATTACACACTATACAGACCATCTTGTTGATGGTAACCTGTCTGGTCAAACTGCAACCAGAAAAGGAGTTCCTTAGGGATGTGTATTATCTCCGATGTTATTTAACATTTACTCTGTGATTTATTTGTGCTGAGACATGTATTGGACAACTGGAATAGCGGTATAACTATTGGCGGAAGCAAAATATCCTACTTAAGGTTTGCTGACGATACAACCCTTATTGCTGCTTCTCAGGAAGAACTAGTGGCTCTATTAAACACCTTAGAACAACATAGTGCAGCGTATGGTCTTGGTATTAACTACAGTAAGACCAAGGTTATAATCGTAGATAAGGAGCTTGATAATCGTCGAGAAATAAAGTCGCCGTTGTGAAGTAGTTCAAAGTTTTGTGTACCTCGGTTCTTTGATCGATAATTCGTGTAAATGAAAAAATGAGATTCGGCGGCGCATTCAACAGTTACGTGTGGCCATGACATAGCTCACTAAAATATGGCGTGACCATAACATCACTAAAGCTACCAAAATGTCGCTGATTCAGTCTCTTGTGTTCTCCATATTTTTGTATGCCTCTGAAACTTTGACTGTTAAAAAGGCAGATCGAGCTCACATAGATGCTTTTGGAATGTGGACGTGGCGGAGAATGCTGAGAGTTCCTGATACCGCCCATCGAACTAACGTTTCCATACTGGATGAGCTTGGTAATCCAAAGAGACTATCCTCCATTGTGTCGATGAGAATGCTTACATTCTTCGGACATATACACAGGAGCGATAATATGGAGAAACTTGTAGTTCAGGGTCATGCCCCGAGTGGGCAGCGCCGTAGCTGTTCCCCTACAGCTGGGTGGATACAACGAAACAGTTGCTGGATATGAGTATCAAGAGCGCCACTGAACTGACAGTAAATCGCGAATGATGGCGAGCTACAGTTCTCAAAACTATTGAAAATATTCGTGCTCCGACTTAATGCATTTTACGAGTTCACAACATGTCTGTTAAGACATTGTGACTATGATATAGACCATCTTCCAAAAAATTCCTTGATGCTGTAATAAGCTTTAGTAGCCGACAGTTCAGTAATTTATTTCTTGTATGACTTAATTGTAGAAGATGCTTTTATTGTTAATGGTAGTTTGTTATACGTGCAGAAAGTGAAGCAGCTGTAAAGTGGCGATTTTTTTTAAATGTTCTGTTTTGTGTTTTGCGATTTATTATATTAATAAGATTGCGGTGTTTAGTACTGCGGAAAATGCAGTCCCATAAACAGAAGACAGTGAAGGATGTAAATGCAGGGCAAGGTCAATAAATGTTCTACAATATATGTGGAGATAAATTAAATAGTCGTCCAAGAACTCTTCTTTGAGAAATGAAAACTCTGCTACTTGCACTGCTGTGACCCAAGTTCAACATATTGAAGGAAGTACGCGGAAACGCTAAGGCTAACATAACCCTTTCACAGCAGCCGCGGTAATCCGGTATTTGGGCTCTGCCTACGCGGTCTGCTCAGTTATAAAAAAAACAGATTTTAGCTCATTTATCGAGGCAGCTTCTAAGCTGGCTGAGTTGCAGTTACATCCTAAGGTTTATTTGGGTTGCAAACTCTGGGCTTAGGGAAGAAGTAGTACGCATGAGGTACCATGACCAGGTACCACCAGACATTCATATCGTCTATGACTTGATGAATATTTGCTTGCAGTTGTTCTATGGTTTCAGACGATATTGTAACTGCAGTGTCATCATCATCGTGTTTCATATCACTGTTACCTCCTCACTTTTATCTTAAAAGCGCTATCTTCATAGTATTTATTCGAGCATCATTTCTTCCGTAACATCGACGATTCCATCTACGCACAAACAATCTAATCTATACAGAGATAACCCATAAAATATATCTCACCATCCAAGCTGAGTAACGAGCCTCGGCCTTTATAAGATTACATAGGCCTTATTGACAAGGGGGAGCCAGATTTCTGCTTGCACGTGCAAGGAAAGAAGCCCTTATAGGGTGACCCATGACAGTACTTTAAAATATTGTAGCCTGAAGAGGTCTCCGTGTTTCACAGTCCGTGAAACACACGTGGCACAATTTTATGGCTGTTTTTCGTGGATTTCGGTCAAACATTAAAACTAACTTTCTTCTTCGCTACGTTTCTGTTTATTATATTTAAACCATCTTCGGGTGCAATTATACAGGGTGTCCCACGACGATTAAGACAAGCAATATATCGGAACTGGGCAGTAGTAGGGAATTATAATTTGGGGGTGTAAATTAGAGCAAATCTAGTATCTTTTCTTATTATTGTGTCACCCAATGAGGTATTTGTTTTTAGTCACGTGACGTCGGATTCAAAATTTTTAATGGGATACTCTGTATATTTGTAACTTTTTGTGTTCCTCCCGACAAAACAATTCCAACAAACTAGCCCACTTGGGGTCTAAAGTGATTAATTCAAGAGCTACAGGTACTTAATTGATAGTACCACTACCATTTATTATAACATGTACCCCTACAGTTAAATTACTTTGGTAGTGTTTACTTATGTATTATTGTCATTATTTCGTATTTTTATTTCATATTATTACATTCGTTATTTAACTAAGTTTGTTGGAGTTGAAAAACTTGATTTTCAAGTTGTTTGATGTGTAACTACTTGACTTGACTTGAATTTCGAAAAAAAATACTTGACTTGATCTTGACTTGATACCAAGTCAAGTCAAGTAGCTTGAAAATCAGTCAAGTCGTGAATCTCTGGTCCTGATAGAAAGCCAGATAACAATTTTAGATTTTTAGGGTGAACTTGAAGATCTGATGGACTGATCATTTCTGATGTTCGTTACCTGAGGCTGAAATACAAAATAACTGGCGGATTTGTAATTATCGCCCTCAAAATATACATAACACGAATTTTCGTCCTGATAGGAAGCCAGCGCCAGGACTCTGTAACTTAGAAACGCGTTTCTATGCATTATGCACTATAAGATCGGGTAGCTTCGTAAATATGTCAGATTAGTAGGCACTGTGGTAGGCAGCCGAAACTGCCCGATCATCATGATCGCCATGGTTATAGAAACAGTTTCTATCTCTTAAGTTACAGAGTACTGGCGCAGATAACGATTTTAGATGTTTAGGGCAAACTTGAAGATCTGATGGACTGATCATTTTTGATGTTCATTACCTGAGGCTGAAATACAAAATAACTTCCGGATTTGTAATTATCGCCCTCAAGATATACATAACACGAATTTTCGTCCTGATAGGAAGCCAGCGCCGGTACTCTGTAACTTAGAAAAGCGTGTCTATACACTATGCACTATAAGATCGGGTAGCTTCGTAAATATGTCAGATTAGTAGGCACTGTGGTAGGCACCCGAAACTGCCCGATCGTCATGGTCGCCATGGTTATAGAAACACGTTTCTGTTACAGAGTACTGGCGCAGATAACGATTTTAGATGTTTAGGGTAAACTTGAAAATCTGATGGACTGAAAATTTTTGATGTTGCTGCCTGAGGCTGAAACTCAAAACAACGGTCATGTTTGTAATTATCGCCCTCAAACTATACATGACATGAGTTTTCGTCCTAATTGGAAGCCAGATAGCGATTTTAGATTTATGGGGTGAACTTGAAGATCTGAGGGCTTGAAATTTTTGATTTTCGTTATATTTGACGCTGCAATTCAAAACAACTGGCGGATTTGTAGTTAGCACCCTCAAACTATATATGACAGGATTTTCGTCCTGATAGGAAGCCAAATAACAATTTTAGATTTTTAGGGTGAACTTGAAGATCTGAGGGTTTGAAAATTATTTATGTTCGCTACCTGAGGCTGAAGCTCAAAAGAACTGCAGGATTTGTAATTAGCACCCTCAAACTATATATGACAGGATTTTCGTCCTGATAGGAAGCAGAATAACGATTTTAGACTTTTAGGGTGAGCTTGAAGATCTGAGGGTCTGAAAATTATTTATGTTCGCTACCTGAGACGGCCGGATTTGTGATTACCGCCCCTAAACTATGCACATTATTACACATTATTTTCTATGTTAGATGTACTGGTTTAGTAATCAAAGTGGGGTAACTTTTCTTAAAAAAGAACATCGTCAAACAACTGTCGTAAAAGACAGTTTCAGGAACGTCCTGGTATCTCACATTCGACCATATGACGAAGAATTCCAAAACTATTGGCCATCGGGCATTCTCGCACGTCCTTTTTCTCTCTCGAGGCATTCGTGTAGTTATGAAACCGCGTCTGGTTGATGGTCCACTCAAAAAGTGCACCAACTATTAATTTTATTGTTATGTAAAGCTGAAAAGGTGAGGCGCTGGGACTAGGCGGCGACAGGTGGTGTATTGGCGAGACTTCTGATTGCATTTATCCAACAGCCGAGCTTAGGCGCAATATGGTGTACTGTCGGTGCATGTATGGCGTCACATCGTATATGAGGTCTCATCAAGAGTAATCGTTTTATGTGAAAAGACCTGGGAAATAAATAATAGTATTGTCGAATTGTCGTATTTATTTTGCTACAAATACATGGTAACAAAAACTATAGAATCCTCATTCGCGAAATTTGACTAGCGCTACTGTTATACTTAACCAATGAGGTTAGCAACAAGTTTTAAAAATTATAGATAACTTTGAGTTGAACAGTTCAGTTACAAATAACAAGAAATCTAGTACAAATCTCACATTGTATCAAAATGGAAAAATGATTAAAACAAATTTTATATAACATGTCGGCATTGCAGCTGCTATGTAAATGATGAACTAAATATAAAACATTTGAATTTTTGTCAAAGTAGTGGTAAGGAATATTGTTGGTATAAATTATAAAGAATACCAACATTATATGAAAAAATTCGTTTAAATAATTTCGTATATGTTGTGGTATAATAATTTTATCCCTAAGAGTTTTATTATGTATATTAATGTAATGAAATTTTTTCCCTGCTATAAAGAGGCTGTGACGTTAACAGTTACTTAAGTACAAAACATTTTTAAATATAGAGTTTTTAGCTGAGATATGGCGAAATTTATGCACTCTAAAGATAAATCGAAAATAATCCAAATTGGACTATTTGGATCGTTTTCTGAGTGAAGTAGTCCAAACAAGAAAATTACAAAATATCACAGTAATTTAATACCGATATCAAAGAAATCTATTTGCAATCAAGGTACGAAGCGTCAGATAAGTTTTTTGGGAAAGACTTTTAACGTGTTCGATAAGCCTAAGTTTGGTGTCAATAACTACTGTAAGAATCTTTGTATAGTCAACATATTTTAAATTTTGTTTATTGATGATTATTTAATTTTGAAATAACATAATTTTTATTTCGCTCAGTACAAAACAACATGATTTTTGACTTACCTTTATATATTCCGATTATGGCTGGAAGAGAATTGCGTCAACTGATTTATATCGTTTTGTAGCATTACACTTCGATTAGTCACATCTTTTGGATAACGGTAATGCAGTAATTGAGTTTCATCTGCTAATGATTGGATTAAAGAATGATCAAAAACGTTGGATAAACCGAAAGTATATATTAAAAATAGTAATGGGCCCAATACGGAACCTTGGGGCACATCTGGGGGAACCAATGTGCTTGGAGAACTTTTTTGATCAATTGACACACGATTGAGATAACTTTCAAAAAAAGAAACAGCGGTTTTATCACGTTCTATGTAATTTAATTTAAACCTCATTTGCTTAAAAGTATCTGACCTTGGTAATGAAAGTATCTAAGATACTGAAGTGTTCATTACATTAAAGAGGTATCTATTTTTGTACTACATTAAATAATTACACCAGATTTTCCCCCGTTTTTATCAGAGGATGCAGCAGATCCAGTAGATAAATTAATCCACACCCTGTTGTAGGAGGTGTTATTTCTGGTGGTCCAAAAATGCCCCAAAGTCTCATAATACACATTTAATTATTTGAAAAGCTGGATTTGATTCTCAATTAACAAGTGACTCTTAGAAGTTTTAAAATAAATAGCTCTGGCTTGGAAATATGTTATTAGTGAAGCGAAAAGACATATACCTACGTGCTGATTTTTATGTATTTTCAACTGTACCCAACTAAGATATACAGCGTTGCGTCAAGTACGCTCAAAGTGTTGAAACAGTCCCATACCAATTTGATGTAATCTCATCGGAGTCCAGGGCCTTTTAGACGGCCTGGGAGTCCGAGAGGATTACAATAGCCCTTAGTTTCTACAAAAAATATGACCTTGGCCATGGGGTAATCATGCCTGTATGTACCTTCTCTCTTAGTCGCATTCGAGAATTCGCACTCCAGATCCAGTCTTGCCAATCGTATATATATTGTTATAGAGGGGCCAAAGATTAAGAAAACCATATCTTGGAAATTGTAGACCCACTTGGGGTGAAACACCTCAAAATACAATTTTACGCGAAACGTGCAGGATTGAGGCTTTAAAAATAAAAGGTAAAGTGCATCATAACGTTGAAACTTATGTTTATATAAATAACACTTCATCATTCAATACATAATATTAGTTGCTAAAATGAAAACAAACGTAAGCTGATTAAAAAATCCTATAAATATGTTATGCACATAAGTATGATAAATCCAAATATTCTAGTCTAAAGCTAAGGCAACGTTTGAGGGTACACATCTGTTCATATAAAAAACTTGAAATCACAAACAAAGCAATAAATCACCATCTGGAGAGGATTCTAATAGGCTAGTTATCCATTTGAACAGACCTCGTAAAACGTAGATGTGTTCTTGTGTGTATGTCGTGGAATTTTAATCTTTCCAGTTACCTTCTGTCACTCCCAGTGCGTCCTTTATGGGTTTATTTATTTGCTAACATATGTTTGATGATTTGCTATATGGCACACGGCAGTGTGAATTAATAGTCGTTGGATTTTTTCAATTGAATATTTCTGATATAAATGTTGAAAAACAGTAATATACATTTGAAAATTTTTAAATAGTGTGAGGTCGCGCGTATTGAACCAAATTTTGAAAAATTGTACGTATATGTGTGGCATAAAAAAATTAAATAAATTGATAACTCAAAACAAATGTCTCAACTTTGAGGAACATTATGGGTAGCAGATATTAATAAAGTAGGTATAATACTTCCAAGGAAACAAATTAAATTGAAATGAACTAGTTTCTCTTTAAGAAAAGTTAGTAAATACCGAAACATAATTTTTTTTCTAATAATTGTTAAGAACATGTGGAAGATAATATGCTTCTGTACTGCAAGAGATAAACACTTGAATATTTTCTTTTTTTGGCCCAACACCAACAGACTTGTAATGAAACGAGTTGTGGCAGTGCATTTCAACTTGGTCTTCAATCTTGCGTTTAATACAGAATCACGAAAGTTTAGGTTCAGGAGCGTTAGAAGTTTAGAATGTCCTTAATTGAACCAGCAGGATCTTTAATTGAACCGTGGTTCAAATAGAGGTTTCTTGAGTGGTTCGATATGAGCACCTAGCTCCAAAATCAAGATTAACCCCACATTTAAATAAGTTTCTGACAACGCTATTGTTAGGTAGCGCTATAAAGCACTGCTATCTAATATACAAATTATAAAAGTGACAGAACAGTCGTACATTATTTTAGTTAGATTTTAAGCCTTCATAAAATATTGCTTTGCTCGTGGTAGAAATCTTCTACACTTCACAGATCAAAGTGATTGACTCAGTAGATACTATTAAGGAGAAAAAAAGTGTGTTATGCCGCTAGGTCTTTTACAGGTTCAATTGACAGCCTATTATGAATACTACAAATTTTTTAGTTTTGCAACCCCCCACCCCCAACCACCCCGATTTCATCTCCCCCCCAAAAAAAGTATAGAATGATCAGGAACCTCTAATACGCTTGAAAATGAAGTTTGAGTGGCTTTTGTATTTTTATTTCTTTTATTATTAATGCGCCGCCACTGACATGATCTCTAAAATCTATTTTCCGTCCTCGCCAAGGTAACAGTAGTGCGTCGAAATTGCACTAAAATTAATTCAATAGGTTCCACGTTACACAATACAGAACAATCTAAAGCAATAGGTACTCGTATGTATACATCAAAAAATTGCAAGTCCCTTGGTTTTTCTTATATGACCAAGCAATCTTCGGATGGACCTAAAAAAGTGTATTATGCCTCTAACTCTTTCTTTCACAGGTCAATGAACTGACTGTTATAAATACAACAAATTTTTCAGTTTTACCCCCATCCACCCCAATTTCTACCTCACCCCAAAAAATGTTTTTCAAATTTCAAAATATAGCATTACTTAATAGGACACCACAATATATCGCTACCCAAATTTCATCAGAAATCCATGCAGCGGTTACTGATTTTACGAGGCTACGAAGACGCCAACAGACAGACAGGCCGACGAAAATGAGTGATGTAAATTTTCGTTATGCAGATATCGTAAAACGCCCAAAAAGTGGATTATCTCAAAATCGAAAATTTTCGCGATTACAATACTCCACCATCGGTGTGAGAAGTAAACAAAAAAATACCTGAGAAGTCATAGAGTCATTGAAGGAAAAAAAACCTATAAGTGGCAGTGTAAAGTTAAATCTGATTCAAGTAAATATAACTTATTCTCCTTCCTCTAAGCTTTCTGAAATCCAGAATTTCCAGCTTTTGAGATGTTTTTACGAATTTGACAAACCTTTTTGGCAATGAAGTTCATCTGACTAGAAAGCTTCAATAGACGTGACTCTAAAATGTATGAGATATGTTTCATCTAGGATAGAAACAATTTATTAGAATTTTCATTTTTTCCAATTAAGTATGTATCTTCTAGTTTTCTGGGTACCTAAGCCTCGAATGCAATAATCTTAGTAGAAAAGGTCATAATCTATTATCTACTACATTTGAATACTCTAAATTGCCAGTGAAGGGGAAATGTAGGATTTAGAAGAAACCAAATGTTTGGATGCCGTTATAACCAAGTAGATAAGGGCAACACCGACGTTGAAGGGAGTGGCTGAAGAAATGTAAATAAAGCTGGAGAAGCGAGTGTGTGAGAGTCAAGTGTCAAAATTTTATATCAGCCAATACCTTTAAGGTGTTACCTTCCAAGGTGACCTTTATTTGTACTCTATGAATAATTAATAATATAATAATAATAATACACATGTGCATGTATATAAAGCCATTTAGGGGGACAAATGTTTTCACCTAAAGATAATGTTGATGACATTAGTTGTTTGATTTTTGTAAATTTTTTGAGGTTTTTGGAACACGAAAACAGGTAATGAAATGAGTTGGAGCGATATATTCAATCTAAAAGCAATATAGTAGATTGGCCTCCTCCATTGGTGTCTTGCCTGTCCATATTTGAAATGGTTTCACAAGCTTTGTCAAAGTAATATTTTTTAAATCATGGTATTGATGACTTTCTGGGTTGATAACTTGTTAACCAATGTAAATTATGCAATACACAAGTAGGAATCAATAATGTAGCTGAAATAGACAAAAATAATCAAAACTTCATATACATTAAAGAATCAATATAAAAATGCGAGTATCAGCTTACGATGGCCGTACTTAGAAAACGCATTTATACGAGTATAGAAAAAGTATTAAGTTAATCTACTTCAGTCCATTTTTCGCGGCTTTGAAAGGGTAACAATTTATTAAGTAGTCGGGCATTCTAAGTAACCGAGTTGCATGAAAATAGAATTAAAAAGCATAATTTTCAAATTAGCATGGCAGTGCTTATGTCAACCATAAGTGCTTCTTAATATACGAATAAATTCCAAATTCAATAAATGAAGCTCAGGCTCTCATCACATGGTGCCACGGTCTATTCACTGATTTAAAGTTAACAAAAAACCAACAGCCTTGAAATAGTATATTATCTCATATCTCAGTGCATATGTACCGGTGATATGTACTAAACTGTCTAAATTAAACAAGTGGTAATCACATACACCTGATACACAGATTGTCAGAACACTTGTACTCAAGGTGATATTTTTGTTTGAAAATAACAGCAGGTGTTCGGTTATATATAGATATTTCGAAATTAAAGATTTGCATACGATAAACGTTTTATAAAGGGAAAGATGCAGCGTCCAGTTGGTTGAGAGATTCAAAACTATAAGAAATCAAAGTGGTTCAATACAACCGATTTCAAAGAAACGTTGTACAGTTCGACCTACTTTTGAAGTGTGCGTTTCTTTAAATCAGTATCTGGGTGTTTAATATTCTTCAATATTTAGTTCTGTTGTTTTAAAAAATAAGAGGTTGCTTTAACCAGAGCCTTCTGGATTATGAAGAAAAATTCGAAGTTTTTTTTTAAATTTTATTCGGCCTCTGTATTAACCAAGTAAGGGTATATGTGGTACTCCATATGTTAGACGCCTTTTCATGAGGCTCTCTGAAATGACAACTTTTTTGGGACTTCACATGTATATAGTTTTTATTTGAAGTGAACTTGCATGAATTTAAAAAAAAAAATCTAAAATATGAAACAGAGCGAGAACATTCATGGCTCGAAGATATCAGAAACTGGTGTCTCAACAATAGTGAGGAGTGTAGAAGACGGCACTCTACATATCGTCGCTTTTTTAGACTTGGGAATAGATGGATTGATTATGTAACCAATTTTAAACATATGTTCAAATTTCTGAACATAATAGTAATATTTTTCACAACGCCCAAGAATGAGTGTAAATTTGAGGAACTTTAAACAAATCACAATTCTCCGAAACTTTCCCCCCATAATACGACACTATTTTGGGCACATAATGAAAAAATCCAGCGAATAAAGAAAATAGTTAATAGTCAACGAATGAAGAGAGTAAGTGACAAAGTGATATTATTCCACTTAGCACTGACATGAAGATGTTAAAAATACAGGTGAATCCGAACTCCTTGAGAAGGGACGTGGCCAAGTTTCAAATATAATTAATGGATGAAGGAGATATGTAACCCACTTATCTGTAACCTACTCCTTTCATTCGTAGGAGTATTCAGATCCATTGCTTATCCAATTCACATATGGCGCTACCTGCTTGACACATCTTTATTCCATTAAATTAGTTTGATATATAAAAATCTGAACTATCATGTTATGGTGAACTAGGTTTTATGATACAGTACCATATTTATATAAAGGGTGGTCCACTTTTTAGTAGTGGGACTTTAACATTTTACAGAAAAACTTATTAAGGTGGAATTTTCATATAAACATGGCCCCGCAACATCGTTGTTTTTAAGCAGTGTG
This sequence comes from Callosobruchus maculatus, assembly GCA_951848785.1. Taxonomy (NCBI): domain Eukaryota; kingdom Metazoa; phylum Arthropoda; class Insecta; order Coleoptera; family Chrysomelidae; genus Callosobruchus; species Callosobruchus maculatus. The sequence continues at coordinate 4,616,455 of CATOUR010000110.1, read as the reverse complement.
TTGAAGCTTGGAAAAAATATTATTTGTTAATTTCTTAAAGATCATTGAACCGACTTTTTTGTAATTTGGCAGCATTGTTCAGTTCAATAAGACGCTAAATCAGCACTGACTAATATAATTATCATTTCCAGTGACGTCTCGGGGGCAGTCCCACGATTAATAGTAGCAAAAACAAATTTAGGCATTGACCTTAAAAAAACTAAATGTTGTTTTTCAGATTAAAAATATAAATACAAAACTTTTTGGTCTGTTGATATTTCTTCGTATCTCACTTTGTTTTTGAAGAAAAAATAAAAACCACTTAATAGCCTGTCGAAAAAAATATTAAAACAGGTTAACTTTGTTTTACTTACTAATAGGCCATAATTCCTCGGACATACATATTTCTGATCCAAATTGAAGTAGAAAATTTCATATAAATATGTGCTCCAAAGAGTGGTTTTCAAAATACAGGATGTCAAAGAAACAATTTTTTTCCAAACCTTGATACACACTTTTTTTTCGACAGGCCGTTGAGGATTTTTTATTTTTGCCTCGAAAATAAATTGAAATGGGAAGGGACATTTAGAGACAAAAGTTGTATTTTTATCCATTTAATCAGAAAACCAACATTTAATTTTCAGGTAGAGGCGTACACTTTTTGCTAATAATATTAATTGTGGGACCGTCCATGAGACTTACTGGAAGTGATAATAATCTTCTAGTCAGTGCTGACTTTGCATCTGATTGCACTGAAGAACGCTACCAAATTATAAAAAAAAATTCTCAATGATTTGTAAGAAGTCAATAAGAAATCATTTTTTTACAACTAAGCCGTTGCGCCAAACATGTTTATATGAAATTTCCACCGTTAAAAATCAATTTTTCTATCGAGTGTTAAAGTTCTGCTACTAAAAAGAGGACCACTTTGTGTAACCTCTCATTTTAAAAAGACTTTTTTTAGTTTGCTTTTTCTTCACAGCGATAAACACTAAATTTAGAAATTAGGTTTTTTTTGTTTACGTTATAAATTTTATATTATCTCGAGAGTAAGTTCCTCATATTTGTTTAATTTTGTCTCAGTTTAAAAAAATCGACCCATAACTAAATATTGTAAAGCGGAGATTATTTTAAAAAATTTAAACTGGTTTTTCTCCATTTGTAGCTTTTGTTACACATCTCATTTATCCACTCGACTTGATAATAATTGTTAGATTCCTAAGAAATGTGAAGAGCTAAAGCTGATACTCTCTAAATAATATTTATTTCATTGAAAAACTATACATTCATCCTCCAAAATGATTGTACTGACATGACAGACGACGAAAATATACCTGAAAAAAATTCGTTCTCATATTCAAAAATATATATGAACAATGTCTTACTTATGCAATGCACACTGCTTAAGTAGCATAAATTATAAAGAAAATCACAAAAGAAGTTGTAAGACTCCCGTTATATCACGCCAATGATTGTAATAGCTATAGCAATTGAGTGGAAATTGTATACATTTCTATTGCGCAATATTTTCCAATCAGTCTTTGCTCTTTTATTTGGAATCTTGGTTGAGAGTGTAGATTGGTAATAACTTTTATATCTTATTCACGCGAGTTGCATTCAAAACCAATTTTATAATTTTAAACGGATAATGACGTTCGGTATTCCTAGAGAGGAATAAATATAAAGAGAAGTCTTCGATATCAGAAATGTTCATACTTGATGACGGTTAAACACATCACATCAATATAAATATTTTGAAATTGCATTTCAAAATAATAATTAGTAATAATGAATATATATTTTATGGGTCGGAATGGTCGACCCCAATGTTTTCAATATCCGCTACTGGACTTAAGACTAAGATGTACCCAAGCCAGCATCCGTTTCTAATGAGCAATCAGGCTGAGTAAAGAACAGATTTTGTCAGTTGCAACAGCTGCTACCAGAACCTCGCGTTGTTTAAGGACCTGGCCTGAAGTTCGGTGACCTGATAGCTTCAGAGATGCTGCCCCACTACCCCGTCCCTAGAGCAGGGAAGGACAAATCGACGAATTATTGACAGCGCCCCTCCAGCCGCTTTCTCACTAGCGTACGGTTAGTGACCTTTTGCTTTTTATCACGATTTTCCAACCAAGCAACCGATGCAGCCATGGAACTGCTGCACCTCATCCTAGTTGACCATTCCCGGAAGCGTGACTGCTAAGGGGGCTAGGGGACCGCCCCCCGAGACGTCACCCCCCTTCCCCCCATGAAAAAACAGACTGAATATTTTGTAACCCGCTCTAAGCAACAGGCCTCCGGGTAGAGATCTTCTGAACGATTTTCTCATAGCGTATCCGAGTAGGACCCACAAAACCTTTTTTTTAGCTTTTCAACTAGTGACGCTACAAAGCTCCTCCCGGATGTTTTTGAAACTCTTTTGCCAAAAAATCACGTAAAAATCTATTAAATGCCATATAATTTCTGGGTTAAGTATTTTTTTATCTGTATTTTTATCTTTCCCAAAAAATGGTTGTCAACCTTAAGATCCTCTTGCTACGGCCCTGACGTCCTGCGTTACATGCATTTGAAACCTTTGCTTTTAAAATTCTACGTGCACATACACGTAATAAACAACAGACGACACACAGAGAGTTTCAATTATCTGCACTAAAAGCGAAGTGAATTGCTTCTATATTGCATTTCAATAGGTACTTCAAAGGTTTTTTAGTTTGAGTTCATTTTTTTGTACCGTACTCCGGTTCCTGTGGTAGTTTAGTCTGTCAGCTAGGTAAACTAGCAAGCCGAAAATAGCGTTTCGAAATCGTTATTATGTATGGGAAGTACCGAGTCAACCAACTTGACTCCATTTTTTTCAACGGTTTGTTTTTTTATGTAACTTGAGAGTAAATATATATTATTATTATTAATTACCATTGAAACTCAAAGAGTGTTTCTCAGACATATCAATGCAAAAAATCGCCCTCGACAATGACCATATAATTTGCACATTTGCAACAAGAGAGGTCTCTAGCCGACCTTCTTCGAGCACGTTCTGTTAAGCCGGCGCCACACATGTGACGAACAAAGAGCAACGAATATTCGCAATTCGGCAAACATCTACTAGTGTGGCTGCAGAATGCGTATGTGGGGCGATACGTGTTTACGCATGTTTTATTGAAAAATTCTACATACTTGTTTATCAGTTGACTGCTCTGCATGATGAACAACGGACTAAATATATGTCACTCATTTTCATTCAACGACTGTGCCAAGAAGGAAATTATTTTCTGACTGGATTCATCATTAGTGACGAAGCGCACTTCTAGTTGGCGGCTCCTACGGAGAGCATAAACGGTCATTTTCAAGTGATTTAATCCCAATTCCTGACGCTCTAGTTTTGAATATTTTTGCATGAAATTTTTACGTGAAGTTTAAAAGGAAATTACACACCCACATAGCACTGGATATTCTATGAATATTCTTTAAATCTCCTATATGTTCCATGAATATTCAGTAGAATCATAGAATATTCGTTATTTCTCTTGATTATTCTGGATTATTAACATAATATTCTTTATCGAATATTATTATTTTATCCACTTAGGATAATCAGAGATTATTCGTTTAAAGCCTGAATTATTCCAGAATATACCAGTAATATTCTTCGTAGAATATTATTTTAATAATTTACTAAGATGTAGCTATTTTCTGACGAACATTTGGTAATATTTGTAATAAAAATATCTGTATGTAGGCAAATATTCAATATGAGGTATTATTAATTTATATTTGCACGTTTCTCAGTGAATTTTAAAAAAACCTTCATTCGTTTTGCGTTCATCCTAAATATACCTAATAAGTATTATGTGCAATTTTCAAAAGTTTATTAGTCATTAGCCATTGCCAGCAATACAGATACAGCATCCACCGACGATAAAGTGACAGCATCTTATGCGGATGTATGTATGTGGTGTCGTCAGTTGTCAATCTTGTCTGGCTGTCACTCTATTCTTCGCTTCAAGTGTTCTGTCATTCTGTGCTTCAACATGTGGATGTCGGCATTTTAGCAATTCACGAATTCACGAGTTTTATTCCTGAAAGGCCTGCATTTATACCCCATTTTATACAATAAAGTTGCTGGTTGTTATAAAGTGTGTGACAGTGTTCCAAATTATGGTCACCTACTATGGTGTAAGGTTCATTATATAATGTGAGTAGAATTTTGAGGCTAAATGCAACAAGTTTACATTTTTACACTTTATTTAGGCATCTGGACTAGATGTCTAACCACTTAACTTTTGTGACCATCTGCCACTAGTAGGTGCCATTATTTTTGGAACAGTATCCATAATTCCCTAAAAATGTTTCATATATGAGGTAATTTAGACAAAATGTTCCTAGAATATTCAAAAACATTCTACCACGATTGTTCATGTAATATCCGTGCGGAATATTCGGCGGAATATTCTAGGAATAAAGCGTGTTTTTCCCATTTCGAACGTTTACAGAATATTCTGTAAATATTCCAATTATCCATGGAATTTTTCCAGAATATTCATAATATCTGTAGTGAATGTGAACAGAATATTCTCATATCATCCGGTGCTATCTGGGCAGGGGGCTATTGAAGCATTTTTTGAAAAAAATTGATTGAACATGAAATATGATCGCTTGAAGTTGCCTATTTTCTTCGTCAACTTTGTAATTTTTTAAGAAAATCCCAGAAGCAAAAATGAAAAACTGCTTCGATATCATTCTGGGCAATTTCCTTCTAAACATCATGTGAAAATTTCATGTAAAAATATTGGAAAATGAAGCGTCAGGAATTGGGATAAAAAACATCTGCAAATCGCCTTCCTCTTCAATTTTGCAAATTTCGGGCGACCGAGGCGCTAACATGACTGTTTCCATTTCTTTCTAATGTAGCACGCACCTGTTTATTTATCACGCCCATCGTCGTTTCCTTTTCAGCTCGCCGCATCTTCCGGAGAAACTATTCCGGATTGTAGGAGCAGCGTTAAACGGATATTGTGTTACCAAACAAAACTGTCGATTTTGGGGAAGAGAAAATCCAAGAATGGTCCATGAGTGAGAATTTCATACAATAAATTGTCAGTACATAGTCTGGCGCCATCCTGACTCATAGGACATTGGACCATTCTTTTTCGACGATCAACATGGCAATTCTGAAACTGTCATTGGAGAACGATTCAGACACATGCTAAAATTATGTTAGACATGTTAGGGGCAGAGATCTGGTTTTGGCAAGCAGGTATTACATTACATACAGCCAAGGCAATGGAGCTCTTATAAGATACATTTTTGCTGATAGAATAATTTCAAGACTCTCCGATGTAGTGTGGGAACTGTGGGACTGCCATAATACCCTGAAGACACTGGCGAAGACCAACAAGGTAACATTATCCCGGGTGCTGAGGGAACCCTTGTGTTCTAGGATTCATGGATTCATAGCTGCTCATTGGACGTTCAGCGCACATCTGCAAAAGCTGGGGATTGATGTGCCAAATGCATTATGCAGGAAGTGCAGTGAGGTGGAGGAAACAGTTAAGCTTTGTTATCTTCGACTGTCCTGTTCTGAGTGAGAGCAGCAACTCAATTTCTGAATGTAGGCCAAGAGAGAAGACAGGAAAGCATAGTCCAAGGTTTATTAGAGAATTTGGCATGTTCCTCAGTTATTATTAATTATTTTTATATTTTAGCATGACTGATGAGAAACACGTCATAAGCTTCAGCTCAAAACACGGCTTTTATATTTCTCCTTCATGGATTTTTAGGTTGGATTTGTTTTTGTTTGGATACAGAACGCTGACATTGACAGAAGTGACGTCAGAGTTATGTGGCGTATTCACCCCCCCTTTTGTAGTGAGCACGCGCAGTTGCGTACACACGGGGGGTTTGTCAGGATTCGAACCCGCCCCTCATGGGCTTGGAATATTAAATAAAATTATATTTATACCTATCGAAATTTCCTATTCTCAATGATATGGGGTTCTTAAATATCCATTGTGCTATGACAGTTGCTCCAGAAGCAGTTTTAGGACATTCTTCTAATCAATGAACGAAAAATGAATATACATTTATAACATTATTACATTGTGCGTTACTGTAACCCCCCTACAGATTAGGCTGTGTACGCCACTGAGCGCGCGATTGTCATGCGCTGCACGCTTGTTTTCGTGAACCTTCTTGAGCGAATCGACTGCATTGTGGCTGGATGCGTCCCTGTGCGGTGATATCTGTGAAAGAGAAGGGTGGATGCACGTGTTCATTGAATGAGGAATGCGGCGACGGCGACGCAGCCGCGCCGGGACGGGCCAGGCCAGACTGCGGCGCCACGGAGTCTCGTGAACACCTGCACACAAACCAGCCAGCACAACAAGGATGCCTATTTGCTGCTACAGCTCCAGCACACCAGAATCCGGCTTCGGTCGCCTTGCATGCAGCCGAAATCGTTTTTGTAAGGTCGAAAATATACCCGGAACTCTCGATGTGGGACAACCAAAGTCGATCCAAGAACATACAAAAGTGAACTAACAAAAATTGTAAAGAAATGAAATCAAGTGGCTTAGACGGCCATAGCATAGGACACTAGCGCGTCGCGGTCAGATTTGTCCTAATCCCACCTGTCAGAAGCACCCAAAGTATTTTGGATAATAGGCAGGTATGTGGACACCAGCGCGCGGGGCGGCGAGGTAAACTTATGTCTTATAATTTTTACCGATTTTAATTCATCGTCATTTTTTGCGATCTTGCTAAGTTACTGAAGAATTTGTAGAACTCCAGTCAGAGGATCGTTACTTTTGATTTGACAGAAATGATTTACTTTTTTTATATTATTAAATACGAAATTTTGTTCTGAACATAATAAGTTAAATCTGATCACTATAATAGATGCAAAGTTACCAGATACCAGAAGTTGGTATTGTCAGCAGACCGAAACGTCTTTATAATACCACAAAAATTTTTAATTAATCAGAACGTGTTCTAATTTGTCACAAATTTGATCGATTTCTTGACGATGTAAAAAAAGTCCGAGAAATTTACCTTCACAGCTTGTTTTGTGGGAGCATCATGGTTGTGCTCATTAGAACAATTTCTTCCGATTGATCCTACAGCAAAGATGCTATGCATCCTCTTCTGGAGCATCTGTAGGCTACACCACGGGTGGTTTCTTTATCTCTTCGCAACGTTTTGGCAACGTATACTTCAAGGACTGTTAATTTCTTCCCTTTCACACTTAACATAGTCTCCATGATGAAAAAGTAAAACACAAAAAATACTCACAAACAGCAACTAAGAATTGCAAACTACTGAAATATGTTCATTAAGGCTAGTTTTGTTTACCTACATTTAAATAATCTTAGAAGTAACTGTATAAGCTACCGCAAGTCGTAAAAACGTTCGCAAAAATAAAAGGGATGTGGTATTAGGAATAACCAAGCTTAATTTTCTTTCGGCGCGCAAGTGACCGGTGCCGATGAAGGCACCCTTTTTGTAAACAGGTAAAAATCAAACCGCGCGCGCTCGTGACCGATCACCGCTTAGACTTGGTTCTTCCCAGGCATTCTCAACAAACAACAACAAATATTTTGAAGTTCCACCAATCCTATCTGAATACTTAAAAAAACCTAAACCAAAATTATCAGAAGAACTTAATTGTCTAAAGACAGCTTCAGATGGTAAAATGTCAACAACCAAAACAGCTGTTTTTGAGTTTGTATGATGTGGCTTGAGGTGATTTTATATTCCCCCGTATGTTAGTGAATGTGGTGTGTGGTCGACCAGGGTACGAGGTTGCGGCCTGCCCATCGAAGTAGAATCCCAAGGAGACGCTATAAGGTTCAATTTCGCATAACAAAAACGGTAGCAGGAGGCGTGGTTAAATGTGGTAACAATATGGACGCCTCGCCAGAACCGGATTACCTTCTCATGTAAATAATTTTGAAAATTCATTACAATGATGATTTAAATATGAAGTATTGGGTTGATTTTTCAATCTAATACAAAATTCATAGTTAGGTATATGAAAAAAACAGGCTTTGTAGAGACGACATTCATCATCAATTGAATAATACAACTGTATTATTGCTGCGATACGTTACACTTTATTGAGATAAAGATTACAAATGCGGCCCTGTACATTGTTATTGTGTTGCATACATACCTATGAAATGTAATTCCGGTCGATTTCTTCTTATCCATGCCATCTCTGCTAGAGCAACTACGATACGCACATGAAACCATTATTTCCTTTATGAATTCACTAGAATATCACTTGAAAATAACTAAAAATCTCGGTAAAAACACTCAAAAAAAGCAAACACGAAATTTTCAAAGAAACGTCAGCTGTTTGACATAAGTGTCGAATCAATATGGCCAATTTGCACCTGCTTTCAGCCACGTTATCGCGCCTCCATGGGATTCTACCTCGATGGGCCTGCCCCAGATTCTTTTGATTGCAACACTGCATCATTCATGTTTGGGGTGAAATATATTGTGTGTATTGGATCATTAGCGCTTTGGCGCCCAACCACAGCAATTGGCGCCCAACATGGGCCCTAAGATTGGAAAAACAGACGAGTTACAGGGCATCCACTGCATACGAGGAATCAACGAATCAAGAATTTTGTTAGGACACCAAGGAAAGGAGTAAAACAAGGGAACTAACCATACTTTGGTAGAACGCAAGTTTGTATTTATTCATGTTTGAGGAGAAATAGATTCTGTTGAGCATCAGCGTTTTGTGGACAACCACAGCATTCGGCGCCCAACGTGAACCCTAAGATCAAAAAAGACAGCCGAGTTAGAGTCCACTGCATACGAGGAATCAACGATTCGAGTATTTTGTTAGGAGAGCTAGGAAAGGGGTAAAACAAGGGGGCTATCGAGCCTTTAGTAGAACGCAATATTTTATTTATTCATGTTTGAGGAGAAATATATTGTGTCAAACATCATCAGCGTTTTGTGTACAAGCATAGCATTTGGCGCCCAACGTGGGTCCTAAGATTAAAAAATCCACTACATACGAGGAACTAACGAATCGAGTATTTTGTTTGGAGCGCTAGGGAAGGAGTAAAAGAAGGGACACTTAACATCCTTTGGTGAGGCGCAAGTTTGTATTCATTCATGTTTGAGGAGAAATATATGTATTGTGTTGAACATCATCGGTTTGTGTCCAACCAAAGCATTCAGTGTCCAACGGGGACCCTAAGATCAAAGAAGACTGCATACGAGGAATCAACGAATCGAGTATTGTTAGGAGAGCTAGGAAAGAAGTAAAGCAAGGGGGACTTAACATCCTTTGGTGGAACGCAAGATTGTATTTGTTCATGTTTGAGGAGAAATATATTATGTTGAGCATCAGCGTTTTGTGGACAACCATAGCATTCGGCGCCCAACATGAACCCTAAGATTAAAAAAGACAGCCGAGTTACAGGGCATCCACTGCATACGAGGAATTAACGAATCGAGTATTTTGTTTGGAGAGCTAGGAAAGGAGTAAAAGAAGGGGCACTTAACTTCCTTTGGTGATGCGCAAGTTTGTATTCATTCCGAAGGGGCCCGCGGGCAACCGGGGGAGCCCCCCGCTCAGCCTCGACCTCGACTGCCTCGAGCAAGCTTTGTGCATAGTAATAACTATAATACATAGTTATACTCAACTTTATAGCGATGGAATCATATTTTTCCAAAATCAAATTAAATATATTTTGCCATATTTTGCCTTTTCAGGACTTATTTTATGGCAAAATTTGACAACACGACAACGTAGTCGAACGTAGAATCCAAAGAGGCAAGAGTTAAGGTGTTTTATTTATTTTTGTTACATTCTTGTGTGTTACAAATGTTTTATTCGTCTATTTTTCAATTTGTTATAGTTTTGTGTTGTGTGTTGTTGTGTTAAATAAAATTATATCTGAAATTTTGTAGTTTTCTAAACCTAAACCTCATAGTGGAATATAATATAGATGGAGTTTGTTACATTTATGTGTTTAATCGATGTATAATTATATTGTAACTAAGGTTTATGAATTCTTGTTCTTCAAAAACTCCATTTTTGTTTCATCTACAAACCGCTTTTAAATATTATTTTTATTATAGAGGGAGGCCCCGTGAAAAAAATTGCGGGCGGGCCCCCAAAGACCTCGTCACGCTACTGTATTCATTCATGTTTGAGGGGAAATATATGTGTTGTGTTGAACACCAACGGTTTGTGTCCAACCAGAGCATTCGGCGCCCAACGTGGACTCTACGATCAAAGAAGACAGCCGAGTTACTGGGCATCCACTGCATACGAGGAATCAACGAATTGACTATTGTTAGGATTAGGAGAGCTAGGAAAGGAGTAAAACAAGGGGAACCAACCAACCTTTGGTAGAACTCAGGGTTGTATTTATGCATGTTTGACGAGAAATACAATGTGTGTTGACCGTTAGCATTTTGTGTACAACCACAGCATTTAGCGCCCAACCTGGGCTCTAAAAATATCCGAGATACAGAGCATCCACTGCATACGAGGAACCAACTTTTCGAGCATTATTGGGAGAGCTAGGAAATGAGTAAAACAAGGGGGACTATTTACCTTTGGTATAATGCAAGATTGTATTTATTCATTTTTGAGGAGAAATATATTGTGTTGAGCATTAGCGCTTGGTGTGCCACCACAGCACCAACAAATATCACTTACCACCATATCACGTCCAAAATATCATCCAAATCGGTGCAGCGTTTATGGAGATCAGACAGTGACAAGAACGGCACAAGCTATCGACTTACAGGCCGAAAGACGGAAATAAGTGATACAGGTTTCCATGATGTAGACATGAAACCTTCAAACATATATTTCAGAAAATCTAGCGTTCGTATTGGTTCACCTTTGGTTTGGGAAGTCAAATTCTGAATCGACAGATATATTTTCTGGTACGTCTTTAAAATACTCAACTCGCGGTAATGGTAACAACTGTGTGAGTTATTACCGTCATTACCATTCTTTGAACTATTATATACTACAGCGACAGAGAATAATTAAAAAACCGAAATTTTAAAAAGTGGCATTAGAAAATTGATCTGTATGACTGTACATGAAGTGCCAAGTCAATAATCTACTTGACTCCACTTTTTTCCAAATGAGAGGTTAAGTCATCAATCGAAATTTGATGTATTACAAGTGATTATCACATTAAAGTGGAGTTCATTAAAAGCCAGCATATCCCGTAGTCGTCCCTCGATTAGTCTTTTGTTAGGGAGTACGTATCATATTAGCAGTGCATGATGCACAATGCTTCTCCGAATTCTCCCACGGTAAATAGGAGGGCCGTGCGAGTCGTGTGTACACCATTCATTGCATTGCTCCCCTTTTGTTTGGCCGAAATCTCGCTGAACGTGGGAAATCTCTCACAGACCGACATCAAACGAAATCTACGGATTTGTCTGCGGAGGAAGTATTGTAGTCGCGAAAAATTTCCAAATTCAGATAACAGCTTACAGAATTTAAAAAAATGGAGTTGATTGACTCTGTACTTCCCATACATTACGGTGATCCCACGTATATGACAAATTAGAAAATGCCAAAAATGGGCATACAGTTTCTATACAGTTTCTATAACAGCTACAAATAAATGAATATATAGAATAAACGGGCGGATGCAAATTGCAGCCGCGGTTAGGGTATAATCTTATAAATCTTAAACGCAACCATAAAAGATGTTGAAAATTGCAACGAGGATCCCTTAAAGTCTTATCGGCGTCGTCGCAGGGGGTGGATTAGGGTTAGTCTACCTGTTTCGAGGTATTCTAAAAATTAATTTGGATTTGTATAGCAAAACATTATATAAAAATGATATTATGTGACAGGTCAAATTAATTTTTATCTGAAGCAACAATTTGGTGGCATTTACTTACCTACTTGTTGTTAGTGATTCAAAAAATCTTGCTTCTCTTTAGTTGTTGCATTTGCAGCGTGCGTTATTCTGACACTATTCATTTTAATGTATGTGTCTGTTTGAGTATTTATCAAAGACTCTACAAAAATAAACAATGATGGATGGCTGTTAAAGTGCGCATGAAATGATTAACAGGCATTCGTAGAGCGAGATGTGTTGGCAGAGTGTTCTGCCAAATTTCTGGAGGAAACTCAGAATCCCCCGATATATAATCTTCGACTAAATAGTCTGCATATAAGAACACCCTTGCATCAGCAGGCTGAATTCCTGCAAAGTCGAAAGCATAAGCGTCACCTACTTCGTTAGGACTCAGAAATTGTAAGCCAAATGTATATTTTAACCATTTACCAATATCGGTCAAATTTTTGTATTCACTCGCTAAACCTAGACTTTGAACTTTACGCCACCACGCTTGACCCAAGTGAAATCGACACCCAACAATATGAACTTCAGGCCAAACATTTTTTACTGCAGTGTGTAAAATTGCCTTCTCAAAATCTATGACTAAATTTAAACTGTTTTTGCAACAAATATTTTTGAGAATAGCAAAACATTTTTCATAAGATGTTAATAACTTATCTTTTAACAATATGAAAACCGATGGAATGTAATGTCCATTTTTTAGTCCATGGATTGTAAACAGCTGTAAACAGCTGCTTGAAGAATTTTGTACAGTACCGAAAAGTACCGTCAGCAAATATGCATTCAACACTGCATGAAAATGTCAAATTAGTATAAGTAATTGCTATCTCATCTATCCCTAACAGAGGGTCGTCCGCTGCAATTTACATGTTTACCTGAAATGGAAAAATAACCAGCCGCTGCAATTTTCATATCCCGGATTAAGAATACTTGACCATCGCTGCAATTTGCAATCGCCGGAATAAACACTTACTAAGTTTTTTGACAAGCCATGTTGTATGGTCCTCATTATGCGCAACTTATTCGCTACATTCGGTAAACAAATGTTATATCGCTGGGACGTGCTATACCACTTTATTATTTTCCAAATCATGGCCCGCCCGCCCCAAAAAAACCACCCAACCATCCAACGCAAAAGCTCTCGTAAATAGTTTCAAGTCACATGGCATGCCGATTTTCCGATACGTACTTAAACAGATTATACTACCAGTAACGGCAGTATCAATCGACTCATTTTGATCAATAGTTTTGACGTTACACAATGCAGAACGATCTATAGCAATACTCGTATGTATACATCAAAAAAGTTCCTTGGTTTCCGTAATAGGCAAGACAATGTTCGGATGGACCTAAAAAAGTGTATTATGCCGCTTGGTCTTTCTTTCATAGGTCAATGGGCTTTCACCCAAAAAAACAGTAAAAATGATCAGGAACCCCTAAAATGCCTAAAAGGGTTGATAAATATTTGAAATATTTTGTTTTTTTTTTTAATTTCTCCACCGCCTTTGCACCGATTTTTAAAATTATAGCGGCATTACCTATACCTACGACCCCACAGCATATCGCTACCCAGCTTCCATCACAATCCATGCAGCGGTTCCCGAGATTACGAGGCTGGATGAATGCCAACAGACAGGCAGACCGACAGACAGACCGACAGACAGACCGACGGGAAAGAGTGACGTAAATTTTCGTTATGTAGATGTCACAAAGGCCCAAAAAGCGATCACAGTACTACTCCCTCACCCATCGGTGTGGGAAGTAAAAGTGCAAAACTCTTGTGGACGCTACGTTTTAGGTGTTGCATTCAGACAAAGTATCTCTCCACATATTAAAGGGATGATACACGTACGAGCAAGTACGCGTACTTATGGCTCGATGACCTTTTTCGCCTGTGTGTCACCGTAAGTACGCGAACTTTAAAACCGTCGCGCAAGTCCCCGGCGATCCAACTGGTTTGAAATCTTGCTCGTAGCTTGTCTCGGTTCGTACTGCGAGCCGCGAGTCACCACTTTGTTTCGGCAGGCCATCGATGAGCAACGCTTGTTGTGTTTGGCGTTTGTTAAAAGTTTTGTTTATTTAGGAAAATTATCAAAATGAGTGATTTCAGCTTCACATGTGTCACCGACGTCGAGCCGAGTAAGTTCGCGAACTTAAACACTGCGTACTTAAAGTTCGTACGTGTATCACCCCTTTTAGGGAGGTATAATGGTTAAATATGACCCAAAGGTGACTGTTCACTTGGCTAACAAAGTGCAGTCGGTGTTCTACCATAACATGCCTCCATATCTGAGCGATAAACCATCTGTAATATATCAGATGCACGATGCCAGACTCACATTTGTAGATTGTAGATACTTTGAATATTCCCGGGCATAGGCCAGATGCATTTACTAAGTCTTTCACATATATACAGCAGCTAAGATTTGAAATGAAATTCTTCTGTCAAATGCTTATCATCCGTTTATTTAAAAAGAAACGGTGATGGTGAAAGAGCTTCTTTTAAATAATCCACTTTGACAGCGTGTATCTATTGTCAATTTTTTTAATATTGCACAAAACTTCATAGATTCTTTTCTTCATTTTCATGTAGCATCCTCTTACTATTTGTGAGACACATATTTTTTTAATATAGACCTTGTTGTTATTATCATGCTATTGTTATTTGTAACTACTCTATTCATAGCATACATCATATTGATGTTCAATCCTATTGTATTTTTCTTGTTGTACTGATGATTGGATGGTTTCTATTGATATTTTTTCTCTGTGTCTTGCAGTCGGTGATGCCAGCATAGTGAAATTAATAATTAGTACCCGTAGAACTACTGATTTTGCTCTTTTACTTTGCTAATATACTTGTTTTTTTTTTTTTCTGGAAATCTAATCATCTGAAATAAGATTTTAAAGCTTACTGAAAAACTGGGGCACGGTATACACTCGGTTCTCAATGTTCAGTTAGGAGCATTTATACATTTTTTGTATCGGTTTTGAAAATTTCTAAGTATGACGTCAAATAGGTTACATGATGCTATTTTCAAAGCATATATACTGCACACATGCCACACCATACCTATATGGTATATAAACGAACTGCCGAAATTCCAAGGAGGTGAAAAGAGATCTATCTGAAGAGCAGAGAGAAGGCATTGTCAAGACGCAACACACACGGGTGTTTGTCGGACGTATTCAAAGATAACAACGACTGGCTGCACACCTGAGCTCGATATTTTAGAACGGCATTGCCATGGCATGTCAGCGGTAACACCGGTGTGCTTGCATCTGTGTTTTGTAAGACCCGCCAACAGTAAGGATTCTGGAGATTAACTAAATATCGCTATGGAACGGTCAAATTAGTTACGCTACTTGAGAAAATCGGAGAAATCAAAGAGAAAGGTTCCCCCTTTTAACGAAATACAACGGGTCCTAGGACTAGGGTGACCATATACTTGATAGATCAATTCCTGACGCTTGACTTATCGAGGGGGGGGGGGGGGGTATGTGAATGAAGAGAGCCATCAAGCGACAGTAGTACTTTTTTTGCCTCTCCGTTAACTGCATTTGTTTATTTTAATGTATGTTGTGCCAACTATTTTCGATTGGGGCTCAAATTCCGGACATCTTACCAATTTTTGTGATTTTTTTGCCTGCCCAATAGCTGTATTTGTTCGTTTTGCTATATGTTGTGCCATCTATTTTCGATCGGGCTCAAATTCTGGACATTTTACCGATTTTTGTAATTCCGCCCGGACACGAAATTTAGCTCCAAATTTCCGGACATGTCCGGGATTTTCCGGACGAATGGTCACCCTACCTAGGACAGTTTTGCAATATGATACAACAATCAATCACAGAAAGCTGGGTGTTACTGCATATTGAGACTTGTTTACAGGTGCACCGTATATTCATCGTACTCACTCTTTTCTGTCTGAATAGTACAGGAAGTCACAAATTTTCCATGGTCAAATTTCTATAGTGTAAAAGTAAAAAGGTCGTCTATAAACTCGACTTCCACCTCGCTGGCCTATACCCTGCCCCCAATTTCACTTTCTGATAAAAAAGGATAATAAAAAGAAAGCTCTAAAACCCCAAAATGCGGGATGATAAATACGTCAACAATTTTATTGTCCCATCAGTATGATGTCGGCTCCCTCTAAACCCGTTACCGCGGGCCCCGGGTTTCATAAACAAAAGTACTGGCATCCTGCTTGGATGTCTCCTCAAAGGCATTTGATAAGGTGCAACGCGTGGGCCTAATCTATGAACTAATTCAAAAGGGTTTCCCTTTCCGCCTAGACTTTTCCATCGAAGGAAGAAAATTTTGGATCAAAATTCACAGCGTTGTATCTACAACACGGCGGGTAGGAGTCGATGTCTCTCAGGGTTGGGTCCTTGGCCCAATACATTATTCACTCTTTGTCCATGACGTCCCTTGCCAAAGCCGTTGTGAAGTCTGTCTCTATGCTGACGACAGTGCTTAGTCGTGGTCTGGTGACCTAGACTACGACAGACTGCAGGATGCGATGGAAGAAGTATTGGAGTGGGTGAATCGGTGGCTCATTAAAACTAACAATTCTAAGACACAGGCAATCTATTGTACGAAAAATCGTCAAGATGCCTCTACTAACGTCTAAGTGGATTGCACTCGTATACCATGCGAAAATTCCTAATTATGCTTCGACAGCTATAGGTGAAGCTTGATTAACAAAATTCGCCTTTATAAAATGGTAATAAGACCAACAACTACTTACGCATGTGTGTCTTGGTGTTTCCTTGCGGAAACGCACTTGCGAAGTCTTGCAGGTGCTACAGAACCTCATGCACAATTAGCAACAGCTCATGGTACGATTCAAAAGAGACTCTCCATAGAGACCTCGATATCCCTTATTAAGGGGACTTCATTAGACAACAGGCCCAGCGAAGGTATAGTCAAACAGATTTGCACAGCAAACATTTGTTGCGCGAATCAGTGGACTACACAGTCGATCATATTCGTAAGCACATAAGACCGCGGCTCGCACTGTGAACTAAAAAATTACATCGCAAATTTAGTATAGCCAAAATTAGGTGTTTTACGAAAAATAATTAAAATTAAACTCTCGACTATATTTAAAAACCTGCCAAAACAATTAAAAAACCGCCTCCTGTTCTAAAAGATTTTCTTCTCCATCCTTGCTCTCCATCCTTCTTCCTTACTTTCCTCTTCTCCTCCTTCTCAGACGTTGTCTAGTTTCTGGGTTCCCAGACCTGACAGACTTACGGACTGATACTGTGACGCAAGAGCTGAGATCCTACGCTCTGATAACCAACAATCGCTTGACTTGGGTAACAATTAATCAAAAGCATATTCTCGCTCCTCCAGTTCATATACTCAAGTCACTCCAATTTGATCATTCTAAAAAAATACCAGAGGCCTCAAACACTTCACACATTAAAATTAGAGCTGTTTTAATGTATTTCATTTCTCGATAGTCACGAACTATAACAGAAAGCATATTGCTCCCCAAATTAACACGGTGGTAAAAACGGCAACAGATAACAGACAAACCGATGGAAATGGATCGGTATTGGTGGAGATCACAAAATTCCCAAAAAACTTATCACAAAGTCAAAAATATCGCCATCACAATAGTCCCTTAACTTTCGATGACATAGCTAAGACAATAAGAATCACTTGGAGTCGGTGTTGTGAAATGGGTCGCATAGAGGCTAACCGTAAGTTGGGCGTCAATAGCCCCAACGTTAGGCGCCAAAAGTCTAACGTGAGTGACTTCAAAGTCACACCCCATCCAGACAAAACAGTCGGAGAGAAGAGTTATCTGAAGATTATTAAACTAGACTGGTTTAGTGCATGGGGACGGCCTGACCAACAATTTTAATTTTGCTTGAAACTATCAGCAGACATTGGCTGGATATTTATGGCAACTGGCAACTGTCTTTACAAAAAAATGTACCTGTCATCTTAGGGTAAGGTTGTAGGGCGCACAACTTCATAATATAATGCGGTGTATATATTTAGAATTAAACAAAATAAAAGTGTAAAAAAAGTTATATGTGCTAGGGTGCTCTGTGATATGATACAAATTTTAACTAGATGAGTTGATACAAAAGCCGCTTAGCTATTACATGACAAAAAAATAAATGTGAATGCATAGGTTAAAGGTGAAATTATTTAAAAAGGAATAAAAAAATGGAAAAAACTACCAGGTTGTAACCGCTCACCAACCGTGAAGGGTTGTTGAAACCTGCTGGGGAACAAAGATGGAGAGTGACCCGTAATGCCCTGTCCATTTCTGGGGACCTCCAACCCCCAGATAGGATACTGCGGTGACTCAAGGCCCCACGCTAGAACCTCTTATAAAATGCCTGCGCTATATGTTGAACGTGAGTACTGTAAAGATTATCTAAATAACAGTGATTTTTTGCCCTCATTCCCAGCCATTTGAAAGTTTTCGTTCGTTTGTGTGAGGATGGTGAGACTTCCTCCTAACACCTGCCAGTTCACAGCGGCCGAGCGAGTGAACGAAGAATAGGTTGTATAACTTTTTATTGAAGATCCAGGAAATGGGTTTAGTCGTTGGATGGTTTGATTCGACGTGCAATATCCTCGGGCACCGCAGCCGCAGTTTATAGCAAATGGTACTCAGAGACGGACTGGTAGGCGTGGGAAGACTGGGAAGTATGGTCAGTCTAAATGTCACTCAGTACAGAGGTACTGAGGCCCAGTTTCACAATCGTTAGTTAACTAGTGGTCAGAAGAAAAATAGTGGTTAGCGAAAATAATCCATTTCATAATCGACGGTATACGTCAAAAGCTCTGGTCAACTTTAGTTATGTTAACCCAAGGATGCGGTATGGGTTATCTTAGCCGTTTATTGTGGTCAATCGATGACGGCTTTGGAGGTTATAAAAACATGGATTTTGATACTGACGTCTAAAGCCTAACTCAGATGCACACGACATCCAACGATACGACGGTACGAAACTCTTCCTATTGGTTGAAATATTCAAAATGATGTCAAATCAAAATATTTCAACCAATAGGAACGGTTTCGTACCGTCGTATCGTCGGATGTCGTGTGCATCTGAATTAGGCTTAGGACGTCGATGGATTTTGATTATACTCTGTAATGACATACATCAAACATATGAAAAGAAAGGTTAGGTTTTTTTGTCAAAGGGTTAGCTTTCATTCACGGAACACCATTATGGCAGTGCTCTGAGATCAATCCGTGGTGCCAACTTAAAAATAAATAAGTTCAACCATTAGTTTTCTTTGTGAAACAGAGCTCTCCGATAACTACTGGTTGACTTCCATCTGTCGGTCAAGTGACTACTAGGGGTTACCAATGACTGTGAAACTGGGCCTTAGTGAATTTTTTCAATTTATTGCAAAGGAAAAAAGCGAATACTTCAATATTCTGAACCTCTCCCTCTAATCTGCTTTACCGGCCTTTTATTAAAATCACATTTGCTGGAAAATAAACTTTTTCTGACGTTTCCGCTACCTCTATAGCCTTTGTTAAAGTACAAAATACTCAGACCGTTGTTTGATAACATCGATTGTTACAGTGGCACAGAGCTTTGTTTGCTTAGCGCAAACCTATGTTGTTGAAGTGACCTTAAAGCAATTATTGTCTCTATGAGTCTGGCTCGAGTCTTCCACTCATTTTTTTTCAAAAACCAAGTGAAAGCAATATTATTATGAACAACCTGGTTCAGATTTTGGTTCCGCAGCACTGGTGCTTTCCAAAATCTTTTATTTAACTTGCAATGTCTCTGTATGTGTATGTATGTTGTATGTATGTTTGTTCGGGTGGAATCTTGCTACTAAATGTTGAGTCTTTTGAATCTTCAACCGATTGAGCTGAAATTTTGTATACACGTCTAGTTTGGATGACAATACACGATAAGCTATGTGACATCATCTAAATCCAATATGGCGCACCATCCAAGATGGCAGAATAGTGATTTGTAATCATCGAGGTAGAATCCCAAGGAGACGCTATGAGGTTCAATTTCGCATAACAAAAACGGTAGCAGGAGGCGTGGCTAAGTGTGGTAACAATATGGACGCCTCGCCAGAGCCGGATTACTTTCTTATGTAAATAATTTTGAAAATTTATTACAATGATGATTTAAATATGAAGTATTGGGTTGATTTTTCAATCTAATGCGAAATTCATAGTTAAGTATATGAAAAAAAAAACAGGCTTTGTAGAGACGACATTCATCATCAATTGAATAATACAACTGTTTTATTGCTGCGATACGTTACACATTATTGAGATAAAGATTACAAATGCGGTCCTGTACATTGTTATTTTTTTGCATACATACCTATGAAATGTAATTCCTGTCGATTTCTTCTGATCCATGCCATCTCTGCTAGAGCAACTACGATAAGCACATGAAACCATTATTTCCTTTATGAATTCACTAGAATATCACTCAAAAATAGCTAAAAATCTCGGTAAAAACACTCAAAAAAAGCAAACACGAAATTGTCAAAGAAACGTCAGCTGTTTGACATAAGTGTCGAATCAATATGGCCAACCTGCACCTGCTTTCAGCCACGTTATCGCGCCTCCATGGGATTCTACCTCGATGTTTGTAATGCATTTCTACAATATGGCGTCCTTCTTAATCCAATATGGCGGAATATCCAAGATGGCGGAATAGTTATTTTTTATGAACTTCTACAACATGGGTATCAAATGAAAGGGCTTGACGAGAGTAACTTGAAAAGTAATATGGCGTTGTTCTAAATCCAATATGGCGGACCATCGAGGATGGCGGAATAGTTCTTTTTTATGCACTTCTGCAATATGCGTATCAAATGAAAGGGCTTGCCGAGAATAATTAGAGAAATAGTCTTACATCACGCTTAATCCAATATGGTGGAGCTTTGAAGTTTTTTATGCCTTCCTATAGTATGGGTACAATAACAGGATTCGCAAACGACAAACGACTGGCTAACAACCTTGCAACAATGATGCGTTGAATGAGATGATCAGACTAGAAATCTAGCCAGCGATAACTAAAATGTAAAAAATTAATCGAAAGCAAAAAACCATAAAAGCTTGTCGCGAGGTTTGAGTACGTACCTATAAGTATTTAATTGAACTGATATTTAAAAAAAATTAAACTTAGCAGACGAAGTTACTCAGTTAAGTAGATACTAGTTTATTTAAACAAGTAAATCGCGCGACAAGCTCCTATGATCATATAAATTGTGTATGAAGAGGCTACAAGTTGATTTAAAATTTTAAAGGAAAATTTAGATAGAGCGTTTAAAGTATTTTCAGCTTTTTATCCTTTTAATTTATTTACGTTAACACTATGTCTACCATACTACAACTTTAGGACAAGTTAGGTTTAGAGTTGTAGAGTAGTTGACTGGTTGAGTAGCCATTAGCAGCCTGGGCTCCCATTGGAGAGTGTCTAGTCTTCCTCAGTAGTGTATATATTACGGTTAAAGTGTTTACTTTGATAATTTATATACTAGCTGGATAGTATACAAACTATCCAAATGTCTCGTTATTTTGATGGAAAATCATATTTCAGCTAAAATAGCTATGAATATTGGTTGGTTTGTATACTAGCCAGCTAGTTTATAAACTATACAAGATATGCCGCTAAAGTATATACCACAAAGATATCACACATATTAACCAGTGTTTCTGGTCAGTTTACAAACTATCCACATGATTTGGATAAGATATGCACCTAATATCTCTAGTAATACATAATAACCAACACGTTGGTTAGTATGTAAACTAACTAATTTTCTTTGGTCAATTTAACAGAAAACTGAGGTTATGTTTATGGCAAGTGCAAGTGTGACGTGTTGGAATTGTTTACTGTCGTGCCTTGTGAAATTTGTTTAAGAACAGGTATCTAGTTACTAAAAATGGATCAGCAGCTGCAATTTGAAAAGTTACTGTTAGAATGTTACGAGAAAAAGTCCCAAAATTCAAAATTAATGAACGACAGTAATGTACTTCTGCAAAATATAAAGAGAATACGCGAACAAGGACCTAACACTAACAACAAGATTGATTATCATGTAATGAATACTTATGATTTACAGAAAATCGAATCATGTTATGTAATCTTATACAAAAGATCTGGAAAGATTATTTTGCGTTTTAGTGAAAGCTATGATGCCATTAAAGCTGCCCAGGGTCTAGAGATTTATTTTATATGAATAATTTGTTACACAAATAGTATTTCCGTTTGTCTTACTTATTTTTAGGTAATTATAGCAATTGTATGTGATATCTATGAATAAACTTTACTTTTGATGAAAAATTGTTTTTCTAAACTAAAGTAACCAAAGAGGATTGGTTAGTTTACATACTAACCAACGAGTTGGATATTATGAAGTACTAGAGATATTAGGTGCATACTTTATCCAAATGATGTGGATAGTTTGTAAACTGACCAGAAACACTGGTTAATATGTGTGATATCTTTGTGGTATGATACTTTAGCGGCATATCTAGTATAGTTTATAAACTAGCTGGATAGTATATAAACCAACCAATATTCATAGCTATTTTAGTAGAGATATGATTTTCCATCAAAATAACGAGACATTTGGATAGTTTGTATACTATCCAGCTAGTATATAAACTATCAAAGTAAACATTTTAACCGTAACATATATAAATATTCCAATCTGCTCCGCCATGTAACGATTTATGTGAAGAAATGAGGTTTCAGTTATCAGTTTTCAACCTGTCATTTCCTGGTGCTTTTCCACGTTTCGATTCCACCGATGCTTCTTTAATTTCGGGATGGTACTAATTACGAAAATCGTTATATCCTGTACAAGCGCAGCGGTAGGTAACTAATCGTAAAAGGCTGAAATCTGTAGACCGTTGCGCGTTTTATAACAATGATTGTTACGTACGAAACGAACCCGGTTTTTTACTTGAGCAAGTGTGTGTATGCATGGTTTATAGACACCTAGCCTTGCGTAAAGAAACGCAGGTGTTTGTTTTTTGAATATATGAGACCGCCAAGCGGACGCTGAACATGACGCAATTCCAACTGAGTTAATATTTATATGGTGTCAGGCCTGATTTCGTCCCAGATGACGCAGCTCTGATTTTTCAGGTGTACGGAAAGGTTCATTATCTAATCTTACTTACTTA
The DNA here is from genome assembly GCA_951848785.1 of Callosobruchus maculatus. Lineage (NCBI taxonomy): Eukaryota > Metazoa > Arthropoda > Insecta > Coleoptera > Chrysomelidae > Callosobruchus > Callosobruchus maculatus. The sequence goes on along the minus strand of CATOUR010000110.1, from coordinate 4,593,450 downwards.
ACGTTTATTGGCCAGCTATACATAATATACACAGAAGAAAATTTGATGCGTTGAGAGCTAGAGTGGCCTATCCCTAAAATTTAGAAGCTAAGAAAAACGCTGGTAAAGATTTGCAGATAATAGAAACTATATCAACGCTATAATAACATGTAGCAGTATCTCTGTAGCAATAGCGAAAACAGTCATCAGGGTGTCCCAAAAACACGAAATGTATCAAAGTTATGTTTTTTTAAATGGAACACCCCATATATTTTTGCATATTCAGATTCCTTGGTGAATTCTAGTGTGACTTTATGTATCATACATGGTACCTAAAGTGGACCGTTAAGGTGTAAATCACCATTTTCGGTATAAGTAGATATCAGGAAAAAATTGAATATCGCAGAGATTACAAAACGTGGAAGGCTGTGACTTTGCCGTATTACTAAGCATAAAATGCATCAGCTTTGATGAGACTGCCAAATTTAAATTACGTTTATGCTTGGAGAAATCGGTCGATGAATTAAGGAAACTTAGATCATAGATAACTTGATTTTTTCAAATGGAAATGCCTAATTTTTTTTATACGATTAAACGTAGAATTTGATAAGCTTTCTAATGATATAGGGTTGTGAATATCAATCTCTCGTAGTTTTCATTTAATTTTAAATTTTCAAACAAATCGGCGATTTTCAATTGTCTTACCTATAAGCAACGTAGCAGGCCATGAAATATAAACAAAAATCTGTTCAGCTAGAAGAAAACAACTAACTTAGCTGAAAAATACACACTAACTAGATTAAAGGGACAAGATTATAAAAATTCCTTACAACAAATCAACTCTGCCAGAAACAACTGCGATAATATCTCTAAGGTCAAAGAGAAGCTGGAGTATGGCAGTAATAGATAGTTTTACTGTCTACTGGCTACCGCAATTTACTAGAGGTTAGAAATTTCCAAGGCAATCAAAAACCCTCATATGAAACAGAAACAACCAGCGACTGTTGCTCCAGCACGCAACTATCAATCATATGTAATGGTGTAAAAAAGTACTAATTTGCGTCGAAGTCGATACCTCTGACTGGAGCCCTTCTATTTTTCAATATCTATTAGCAATATTGCAAAAAAGGAATACTGACAAATCAGATTAAAATTTTCTGCCATTTATGTTTTATAATTTGAACAAATTTTAATTCATTCTTCATATTCTGCGACCTTGCTAATAGGTACTGAGTACAGAACTCCAGTCAGAGGTACTTTTGACTTGAGTTTTGACAGAATTGCATACTTTTTTATATCATTAAATGTGAAATTTTATTATGAAAATAATAAACTGCTTACAACATTCTCTAGTAGTTTTTACTTTATTTCAAAATTTTTAATGGTTTTGGAAAATGCCAATCTCTAGTACATTGCAGTAGCTAGTAGACCGTGAAAAAATCCATTTCTGCCATACTCCTGCTTCTCTTTGGCCAAAGATATGTTACCGCCGTTGTTTCTGGTTGAACTTTGTTTGTTGTGAGTAATTTTTATATTCTTGTCCCTTTAGTCTAGTTCGTGTGTGTTTTTCAGCTAAGTTAGTTGTTTTCTTCTACCTGAACAGATTTTTGTTTATATTTCATGGCCTGCTACGCTGATCGAAGTTTCCTTAATTCATCGACCGATTTCTCCAAGCATAAACGTAATTCAAATTTGAGAGTCTCATCAAAGCTGGCGCATTTTATTCTTAGTAATACGGCAAAGTCACAGCCTTCCAAGTTTTATAATCTCTGCGATATTCAATTTTTTTCCTGATATCTACTTATACCGAAAATGGTGATTTACACCTAAACGGTTCGCTTTAAGTCCCATGTATGATACATAAAGTCACACTAGAATTCACCAAGGAATCTGAATGTGCAATAATATACGGGGTGTTCCATTTAAAAAAACGTAACTTTGATACATTTCGTGCTTTTGGGACACCCTGTATAACATAAAAATATTTTTAAAATGTAGCCTTTATGGGTCTCTATCCATCCCAAATTATTATTTTTTTTTATCAAATACTTTAGCCATAATGCTCCGTGTTGAATAACGTGAATAACCCTGTATACAAAAATTAAATCCCGATAAAAATATATGTTTTCTGTCTTATTGTTCATAAAGAGTAAGTATTTGATCATATATAACAATACAGCACCACCTCTATCGCAAATATGGAAAATTTGGACAAAATGCATCTTGAAAGTCTGCTCCTCATTTGGTAAAAGAAATTGCACTTCCTCTCTATTAGTGAGACTTGAAGCAACGAATCGTGCCGTCGCCAAGGCGGCGGAGCGTGTCGACGCTGGCCGAACAGCCCAAGAACCAGCAGTTCAGAGCAAATACTATTTTCTAGTGTAAGCATAAATTAACGTCACCTGTTTAAAAATAGCTGCTTTATTATAATAATTACGAAAGTCCAAAGCTAAAATCTTATAAACACCGTTTCTGATTCCTCACTAACTCATGGCGAGTAAAAAACGAAAAAAAGGTATTACGGTCCTATAACAAGCACTCCGCACTGATAGAAATGAATGAACGAATTGATAAAGAGAGATGTATTCTTTCTAATTAAGTTTATCAGAATTCCAACTGCATCAAAATAAGAAATATGTGTTTCATTCTAATGACGCGTAACGATCGACGGATGCTTTTGAAATTTTTAAGTGGACACGTGTTGAATGAACACAAACATTGATAAAACCTAACTGATGGTCGATAACTCGCCTCAGATGGGAAACAGATGATGTGACTGCATGAAATACGGATACCAGAAAAGTCGGTATTCTAAAGGCGCCCTTACACGGAATCTGGAGCGTGACATAACGCGCCATCTGGTGACGCAGAAATGCGAATTGGCCTGGCACTCCCCACGCCAAAACTCCAAGTAGCACTATGGCAATAACAAACATATGGCACACCAAATATAACATTTGAATGAATTAATGAAGGAGGGAGAAAGGCTTTCTGGTGGCCAGAACCACCAGTGCATAGGCCTACAAGCGGACCTGTATGCTCCTCTCCTCACCCTAGTTCACAAATCCAGCCCTCATCACAAAGGTGAGGATGGCCTTGGGTCCTGCCCATCTTATATCATCAGGTTTAAGGACCCTTTAACCTAGTATAGTCTGCCTGTGATACCCTAAGGCTTCACAACGACATAGAATGTGTGTCGAGGACTCTTCCTCCTCGCCACAGCACGTCGGGTCACTCCCATCACATACAAGTGACGTTTGAAGGTGCTATGGCCGGATAGCAGGCCGACAAGTAACCTTAGTTGGCTTCTGTCCAGTGAAAGACAGAACCGTCCTACCTTGGCCAGAGGGCCTAAAATAGGTTTTCTAGCTTGGCGGATATGTCCAGAGATTCCTCTCCATCTCATAAGATGCTGGTTTTGCAACCACACCTCTATTTTCCTTCTAATGGTCCCTGATGCCAGCCCAACAGCCGGCTCAAGACCCAGGAAGTTATACCTCGACCCTCGCCTTGCAAGCGCGTCCGTAATTTCATTGCCATTAACTCCAACATGACTCGGCACCCACTTAAATGACACCTGATGTCTTGCCGAAATGTCATCCAAGATCTTCCTGCACTGCACAACGAGCCTTGATGTAAACCTACAGGCTCTTAATACTTTTAATGCTGCCTGGCTGTCAGAGCAGATGGGCTGATAGGCCCCTGAATTTCGTGAATACAAAAGGCACAAGCTAAAATAGTATATATCTCTGCTTGGACTACCGTAGTGTATCCCCCAAGAGAGAGGGAGAGCTTTGTTATTGGCCTATAGACCCCAGAGCCGGAGCCTTCGTCGGTGAATGAGCCGTCCGTGTACCAGACTGGCCCTCCTTCCTCAAAAGGTGGCTTGCCCCCCCCACTCTTCCCTTGTAAGATACCGTAAATTTGCAGTCAAAGCGATATGTAGAAAAATTATATCACTCCTCATATGTAGGATAGGGTCTTCCCTTTGCAGTTCCATGAGGACGGCACAGTATTCCCTACCAGGATTCACAAAGGACCAACTGCCTTGACTCCACAGTCGGAACGCAGACGCCCTTGCCTTCTCTTTCAGGTTCAGCAGTGCTTCTAGCGTGCTCAACGGAGACGTGCGCACTGCACTTGTTATACTGACACAATCTAAGCGTTGAATTTTATTTGGCTTTGCTTTGATTGTTTTCATCCTTACACATGGCCACCACACCAGTGATCCATACAATAAGCAGTATAGAGCCAGAACATCACCTTGGGAGTCAAGCCCCAATTCGCTCGTACAACCCTTCTACATGCCCATAACGGATTACGTGCCTCATTGACTTTATGTTCTACATGTTGTTTTCGATTCATATTCGAATCTATAATGATGCCTAGATATTTTACTGATTGAGAAAGTTCGAGCGATGTTTCAATGAAGATTTGTCCGATATATCCGTCCAGTTTCCTTCTTCTAGTGAACATAACTAGCTCGGTCTTCTCGGCATTCACCGATAGATCTACCTCGTTGCACCACGATTCCACAACGCGCAAAGCGCCTTGCATTGTTTCTGAAACAGTACCCATGAATCGACCCCTGACTAGTATGCAATGATCATCTGCATAGGCCTGCACGTATACTCCTATATTGCTCAGTCTGACCAAAAGTTCATTCACTACCAGACACCGCAATAAGGGAGATAAAACTCCGCCTTGCGGGCAGCCCCGCACTGCTTCGATGCTATTCGAAATGTAATTCAGCGTAGCAGTAGTCACTCGACCCTCTAAGGTGGAGAAGATCCATTCCACGAGGCAAGACCCCATCCCATGCCCGTCTAAGGTATATCTTATCGAATCGGAAGTGGTGCAATTAAATGCACCCTCAATGTCTAGAAAGGTTATCAAGGCCACTTCCGTTTGTTCCAACGTCTTCTCCAGTTTACAAACTAGCTGGTGAAGAGCTTGTTCGGGTGATTTACCAGCCTGATAAGCAAACTGACAAGAATGAATGGCATGCCCTTCCAGAGGTCCATCTCGTAGATGTAATTGGTCTGAAGTCTTTCGGGTGTGTATAACTACCTCTACCCGGTTTTGGTATAAAAGCGATCTTGGCAAGTAGCCAGGTGGTCAGACAAGCTCGAAATATCCTCACAAGTCGTGGAACAATTTGTTCCTGCCCTTGTTGCAACATCGCTGGAATCACACTGTCCACGTCTGAGCTTTTATATGGTGCAAACGTATTTATTGTCAATACTATTATGTCGTATGTTCCGATTTCGCGTGCCATCATCCAATCCTCTTTAGAGGGCCAACGTGTTGGCAGTTGCCTTCCCTGCGGTCATGCTGCTACCGATCCAGGGAAATGTGTTTCCATAAGCAGCTTCAACGTCTCTCCCTCATTGGTCGTAATATTACCAGAGGAGTAAGTCAATGACCCTAACTTTGAATTATTGCCCTTAGATAGAATTCTATGCATTCTGGCAGTTGCTGGACTGTCGTTAACAGATCGAAGAAAATTCCTCTATGACTCCCTAGAGGCCTTTCTGATCTCCTTCTTGTACCCCTGCAGTACCTTTTGTACCTCTCCCATTCCGGAGAGCCTTTCCTGTGCCTAGCCTTACTAAGTAATCTCTGCACCACTTTCCTTTTGTTTTCCAAATCTTTGGTCCAAAAGATAGCATTGACTACTGCACTAACCTTGCACAGGGGGCAGCTATTTTCAAAAGGCTCCGCGATGTCCCTATAAAGAGAATCCACCGCTGCCTAAAAAATGGGTTTTGCAGTAAGGGTCAAAAACAACATTTACTTGATGCATGGTTTAATGGCACCAATGATCGCGCCAGTTGTACTGACGTACCAGTTAGTTTACACTGTATGTGCAAAAATAGAAATATCTTTTTCACTGGTTTCATTTTGATATTGTCCGTAATACGTCGACCGAACTTTGCGAAGTCTACAAAGTAATCCGGAAAAAAGATAAAAGAAATACGTTACAAAAATGCTCCCAAACGGAAATGCCGTGTGTGTGTGTGTTAGTCGTCGACCCACTTTGGCTGCTTCTGCACTACTTCTACGAGAACTCTCAGCAGAAGGTCCTACAAGCTACAAGAACCATCTTAGAATAACCAACCAACATTTTTGTATTCTGTTAGGCTGTCTGACGCCACGTTTTAAAAAAATGTTACCCTACATGAGGAACGCTTTGAGACCCCAATTGAAATTGGAAGTTATATTAGGATATTTTCCAACTGGAGATTATTTCGCATAATTGCAATATTTATGCCGTGTACCAAATGGCGCAATTTCAAATTTTATTCCTGAAATTTGTGAAACCATTTCTTCTTCTTAGGGTGCCATGCAGATTCCTGCATAGGCATTCATCCTTGCATGGAAGTCCTTCCTGGAAGTCGCTTATTCCTGTCCAGTGACACATGTTTCTCAGTCATGATAGCGTTTTTCCTCCAAATTCTCTTCTCCCTCCCTCGATCTTACCTTGAAGAATGAGACGCAGGAGGTGATAGCGTTCCCCACGCATTATATGTGGCCTAGGTAAGCTATTTTCCTCTTCCTTATAACCTCAAAATGTTCTCGTTCTGCTAACCCAGCTCTCTGGAGGACGTTCTCGTTTCTCTCATGGTCGACCCAAGACACTCTTAGCATTCGTCGCAGAGTCCCCATTTCTGATGCGTTAAAAAGTATTTGGACTGTCTGTCCTACTTGCTACTTATTTTAGCCATATTTACAAAAAATTAAATTCACAATAGTTAGTAGCGTTCACAAAAAAGCTAATCAAATTAAAAACTGACCAAACGACATGCACATATTTGTTCAGACATGCAAATTAAAGTAACATTATATTTTTTATCGGTTTGTGTCATCACTGGCGCCAGTTATTTCAGAAGGATACACACTCAGACTTTTTCGGTCTATGCATACAAAGATACATCATTCAACTTGTATGCAGGTCGATGTTCATACGCGCTAATTTAATTTACTAACGCGCTAGCTAGTACTGGCACCACCTTTAGTCATTTACAAAACGATTCTTTCTAAACTACGTGAACAATGTCTTGAAGTGAGTAGCTTCTTATAGTGTATCCGTTTGGGATTTTGGCTATTAACATGGCTATTTTAACTTTACTACTGCTGTTCTGAAAACTCCTGCGGGTATTCAAAAGACTTTTCTCCTTCCTGAAACTCTCCTACCATAAATATTAGCTAGTAGGGTTAATTTGAGTAGGCGGTATGTGTTTATTGAGCATTATCTGTCTTAAATGTGCAAGCTTTCGCCGTTTCAGATCATTAAGCATAAGCATACCACATATTAAATATAATAGTAGTTAAACTACCATATGGAATTAACGCCAAGAACATGTTTCAGTGTCAACTTTGGTTAAGTTGAATAATTTTATGAAGGAGAATCGGCCTTGTAAGATTTAATGACTATTTAGTTGCATAAAAAATCGTTTTGCCTCCCACACCGATAGGTGAGGGGAGTATTGTGATCGCGAAAATTTTCGATTTTGAGATAATACGCTATTTGGGCGTTTTATGATGTCTACATAACGAAAATCCACGTCACTCATTTCCGTCGGTCTGTCTGTCTGTCTGTACTCTGTCTGTCTATCGGTCTGTCGGTCTGTCTGTCTGTTGGCGTTTTTCTACCCCCGTAATCTCAGTAACCGGTGCATGGATTGTGATGAAATTTGGGAGGCGATATGCTGTGGTGTCTTAGTAGGTAATGCTGCTACAATTTTGAGAATCGGTCCATGGGCGGCGGAGTAATTAGTTTTTGGGAGTTTTAGGAGTTTCTGACCATTTTATACTTTTTTTTGATGGGGGTGATATTGGGGTGGTTCGAGGGTGGGGGTTGCAAAACTGCAAAATTTGTTGTATTCATAATGCGCTGTCCATTGACCTTTGAACGAAAGACCTAGTGACATAATACACATTTTTAGGTCCTTCCGGACATTGCCTTTTATATGATTACACCAAGGGATTTTCTGATGTATATGTTACACTCAATAGCCGAATTCGGACAATGCCCGAAAAAAATGCGCAGAACTAGATTTGAGCAAGGAATATTTCCCAAACCCGAAATATTAATTTTATACGGCTATTCAGCATTATCAAATAGGCAGAACTAGTTTTGCGCAACTTGAAATGTACAGTACTAGTTCTATGGTACGGAATGACAACCAAAGTGAACATTCGTTACGCAAAAACCAGAAGAAACCTATCGTTTAGGTTAGGTTAAGTTAGATTTCTTTGCCAACGTTTCTGCAATATAAGTTCGAATCGTGAAAACGCAAAAAGAGGTCATTTATGCCCTTTATTATTTGTTGGTATTCATTAAAATATATTTAGTTTCTCCAACTTTATATTTATTTAAGTCCGTCGCTTGCGCTGATTAAATGGAAGAAGCAGAATTTGTTCTGGTCATTCAGAAAATATACAAAACTAGTCCTGTGCATTTCAAGTTGCACAAAACTAGTTTTGCCTATTTGGTAATGCTCAATAGCCGTATGAAGTTCATATTTGGGGTTTGGGAAATATTCCTTGGTCAAAACTAGTTCTGCGTATTTTTTTTGGGCATTGCCCGAATTCGGGTATTGAGCGTAACATATACGTGCATACGAGTATTGCCTTAGATCATTCTGTATTGTATAACAGTAATTATTTAATTGATTTTAATGAAATTTTGACACAGTATTACTACCATGGCGAAGAAGCAAAGTGCTGGCTTTTAGAAATCATGTCAGTGCCATCACAGGAATAGTAAAAGAATCTAAAAATATAAAAACAGCTCAAACTTTGTTTTAAAGCGCTTTAGGTGCTCCTGACCATTTTCTACTTTTTTGGGAGGAGGGGTGAAATTAAAGTGGTTGGGGGGGTGGGGGGTTGTAAAAATGAAATATTTATGTTGTACTCATAATTTTAGCGGTCCATTGACCTGTGAAAGAAAGACTTAACATCATAATACACGTTTTCAGGTCCATCCAAACAATGCCTTGCATATTATAGAAACCAAGGGTCAGTGGCGGCGGAGCAATAATAAAAAATCTAAAAATATCAAAACCACTCAAACTTCGTTTTTAGGCGATTTGAGGGTTCCTGATCGTTCTCTACATTTTTTTAGAAAGGGTTAAAATAGGTTAGTTTTGAGGTGGGGGTTGTGGACTGGAAGTTTTGTTGTATTCGTAGTGGTACAATATAAACCTGTTGTTAGGTACTATGGAGATCTCAGATCACTTACTACTCTTTTTGAGTTGAATTGGGCCGAGGTAGGATGGGGTATAGGGTGGTTAGGAAACTCCGGAACACTTTTCATAGCCCTTTAAAAATCGATACTGATGATATAATCGGTTTTTAAATATCGGAAAATCGGCATGCCATGTGATTAGGATACCAGTTGAAGATTGCAGAATAAAAACTGTGTCATCCTAGTCCCTACGGAGAGAGATGCAAGAAACTATTTAAGAGAGTTTTTGTGACAGATGTTTTTTTTGCGAGCGTGCGGGCGATGATTTAGTTACAAGGGGACTTTAGACTGTAGCTTCGCAATAAAAAAATATAAACTGATATCACCGTAATGTGTGGGAAGTACTGAGTCAATCAAAATGACTCCATTTTTTCTCCTCGCAACTAGCCTTTATTCAAATATCTTTTCTTGAGTGCTCTATTTCAAACCCTGATCTCCTCACTTTTCAAAGATGCTCAGCTTACACAGGACAAATACACTCATTTAACACAAAAAGTGACTCATTTGGTCTAAATCTAATATCTTATACCTTTCCAAGAGAACTAGAGGAAAGATGACTTCTCAAATTCAACAGGATGGTAGTGTAAAGGCTCGAACTATGTTTTTCCTCAACATTTGGCTCGCTTTGTGTACAAATAAACCGTTTTTTCATTATATAAGGAATTGGCTTTTTACAATTATTTGTTTTTTCAGTAATTTAAGTATAAAATTGTCGTAAACGAATGTTTGGACAACTCATTGTGCCTCTATATTAAGTCCCTGGCTCAAATAAATCCAGCAATCATCAAGGTAAACCCCACCTCACACCGCAGCAATAATAAAAGCTTCTAAGAAGTCGCACATATCAAGGTGGCCTGCGATAGGTCCCGATACGAACCGCTTAGACCATTAATTTGAATTAGGAGAAGCGAATAAATATTTTTTATTTCTCGAGAGAGACCACCATAAAGTCTTGCCGAAATGACAAACGCATTAGCTGAAGAATGAGATCGTATAACAATGGAAATGATAAGGAACCAAATTTCTACTATGTCGCATAGATTAGAAACTATTTGGGGTACTAGGTGAGGTAACTTACGGTATAAAGCACTTATTCGAGTTAACAGCTTTGTGTTTAAAAAATATTTTTCATTCGTTTTTTAGTCTATTTTATTAGCGAACTACATTCAAAAATAGGATATAATGGAAAGCTGCGGCAAGAAAGCTATGATTCGAAAAATATTAGAGACTATTTGACACGTGATATTTTCATAACGATAGCAAGCAAGAACTGAGTTCTAATTCTGAAGGTACTATAAGGGTCTATCATACCACGCATTCAAAACATTTTTTTTGTACGTCATCCCGAAAACTCACCTCAACTTTTAGTTTTCAAGTAGCCCCCATAGATATTCCTACATAAATGATATCCTAGTTTTAATTAAAGTCTTTTGATACGTTTCATGTTATACGCAAAATTATTTTTCTCGTAAAATCATAAGCATAAAATAAATATGTGGGTTTTAAGGGGATTGAATGACCTATGATTACAGCTTCAAAAAAATGTCTTTTTTACTCTTTTTTATTACGAAAATGTCACACCTCAAAGAAATCCTTATTTTATTTATCCTATGCTTATCACTTTACGAAAAAAATTGGTTTGTGTATTAAATCAAAGGCACTACAAGATTTTAAATACAATAATGACTTCATTTATGTAGGAAAAGCTGTGGGGTGCTATTTGAAATATAAGTTGGGGGGGGGGTTAGGGGTTTTATTGGTTGCAGTGCAAAAAATATGTTTCCAAAGCATGGCATGATAGGTCCATTCAGTACCCTTGAAAGTCCCACTTAGATTTCCTATCTGTTTTTCTTACGAAAATATTACGCCTCAAACGAATCCTTATTTTCTATACCTTATGCTTATGTTACGTACGCCAATGTACGCAAAGGAAAAGGACACCGTTTCTTATCGGTGTCTGCAAAAAAAGAGGCAATAAAAACAGGCGATTAGGAAATGTGGACCGTTGAATGTAATGTTTATATTTTTAGGATTCAGTTAGCTGAAAACCTTTGTTAAGTCGAAATAGATGTATTATTGGACGCAATTTTTGAATATAAGTAGCTTGTACATTCGTTCCTGTTTCTTTATAAATCAGAAGTGGCATAGACTCACGTGAAATATGGGAAAAAGAAGCCGCCGCCGTCGTAGGAGCTCGTCAAGTAGTTTGAGTTCATCTAGTGAATTAAGTCGTGCTCGTAAAAAGGTGAAAGAACTAAAAAAACAACTAAAAAGGAGTGAAACACTGTTGAAGGAACAGACTGTAAGTACACCGTATTCAAGCTTGAGTGTTGACGAATCGCTAATACCTATTTTTGACCCCGCTAATGAAAATATATCAACAAAAGACTGGATTTACAAAGTAGAACAAATCAGTGCAATTTATAAATGGAATGATAAATTAATAATAAAGATTGCCAACTCTAGACTTCGCGGCAACGCAAGAAAGTGGTATGATTCATTGAAAGAGTCTTGTACACAATGGGATGAAATGAAACTTTTACTGTTACAAACATTTCCTTGTAGAATTAAGTTCGGGAAATTATTTGTAGAAGCCGCAAATTATGTACATTTGCCGAATCAAAAGTTAAGTGATTATTGTTTTGAGAAGTTAGCTAGGCTAAGAAAGTTAAATCTAGATATTAGTGACGAGAATGTAATCGATTGTATAATAGAGGGTATTGGTAACGAAAATATTAAGTTATCGGCAAGAGCTGCCAATTTTCAGTCTGTTGGCCTTTTAGCAAATTATTTAGATCATGCCAACCAAACTTATAAAACTAAGAAGACTGTTGTAGCTACTAATATGCCAAGCACTTCAAAAAATACTCATGATGGAGTTAGTGTTGGTAGTGAAAAGTTCAAAAACAAAGGTGTAAATATGAGCAAGGATAAAGTTTGTTACAATTGTAAGGGGCCGCATTTTGTTAAAGATTGCCCTAAGATGATAAGTAGAGCAATGTTATCGAAATAAAAATAATAAACAAAATAAAATAAATGCCATAAATTCATACGATAAAAACATATATTCGAAGAATATCTTTGTAAACGATTGTTTAGTGGAGAATTGCTTAATTGATACCGGTAGTTCGTGCACTCTTATAAAAAAATCAGTGGCCGAAAGGCTAAATATTTCAAGAAGTCCTTTAGATGATAGCGTATTTCTAAAATGTTTTATGGGCAATTATATAACATGTGACATTGTTGGAAGGGCGAAGATCAAGATAGATGATTCTTCCGGGTATGTAAGCGCCTTTCTGATTAACGATAACTGTTTATCGTATAATGCAATTATTGGTTCCGATTACTTAAATCAACCACACATAGCTATGTTTAAATTTAAAGACACTTTTTGGTTAAAAAACATTACCTCGTTTGAAGTTCAGAATGTAATAGATAGTAAGTTAAAACTTGATCTGATTAAGTTTGGTGAAGTAGACAAAAATGACAAAAGCCTTGTGTTTAATATACTTTGCGAGTATATAGACAGAATATCTTTTAACTTTGAGGATTTAGGCAAAACTAGTCTTGTTAAGATGCACATAGTATGTAAATCCGATGAACCTGTTGTCTATAATCCCTATCGTATGTCTACACATGAAAAAGAAATTCTTGACGAGTTGCTAATTGAGCTTTTAGCCAATGGGATTATAAGGGAATCAGAATCATCCTATGCTAGCCCAATACTGTTAATAAAAAAGAAAACTGGTGACTATAGAATGTGTGTGGACTATAGGCGTCTCAATTCTTTAACAGTTAAACAAAAATTTCCCCTACCATTGATTGACGACCAAATAGACATGCTTGGGGGTCATAAGTATTTTATCACACTGGATCTGGCATCGGGATATTACCAGATACCCATGGCTGATGAATCCATAGATAAGACCGCTTTTATTACGCCCACCGCTCATTATGAGTTCTTGCGCATGCCATTTGGGCTAACAAATGCACCCGCAGTTTTTCAGAAATTAATAAATACTGTTTTGAAGGACTACCTAAACAAAATTGTGTATGCTTATTTAGATGACCTTATAATTCCGGCTCATAATATAGAACAAGCACTTGCTAGATTAAGAATTATATTAGATACTTTAAGACAGAGTAATCTGACGCTAAAACTCAGCAAATGTAATTTTCTTCAGTCTAGAATTACATACTTAGGTCGGGAAATAAGTGAGTTTGGTGTGCAGCCCGGGAAGGAAAAGGTTAAAGCAATAACGGAAATGAAAGAGCCTACAAATATCAAAGAAGTTAGACAATTTTTAGGTCTTTCAGGTTACTTCCGCAAGTACGTTAAAAATTATGCTACAATAACTGAACCAATCACAAGACTTCTTAGAAAGGATAAAGCATTTGTTTGGTCTAACGAACAAAAAGAATCTTTCATTAAAGTTAAGAATATTTTGGTTGACCGACCAATATTAGCTATATTCGATGAAAAACTAAAAACGGAGTTGCACACCGACGCTAGTAGCTTAGGTTTTGGCGCAATGTTGATACAGTTTGTAGAAAATAGACAGCAAGTTGTGGGTTATTTCAGTAAACAAACTAGCCCGGAACAACGCCGATATCACTCATATGAGTTAGAGACTCTTGCTGTTGTGTTGTGGCTTTACAGCATTTTAGGGTATATTTGTTAGGTATTTCCTTTGTGATAGTAACCGATTGTAGTGCGTTAAGAACTGCATTTACCAAGAAGGACTTAGTGCCACGAGTGGGGCGATGGTGGTTACAGGTACAAGACTATAGTTTCGAAATTATTCATAGGCCAGGTAGTAAAATGGGGCATGTGGACGCCTTAAGCAGAAACCCTATTCAGGAATACCTACATGTATCAGCAATCGATATTACTGAGGCGGACTGGATCGTTACTGCCCAGGTACAGGACGATCAATTAAATATGATTCGAAACATACTTAAAGATAGAGTTATAGATAAAAATACAAAGCAGTATTTTGACAATTACGAACTGCACGACGACAAGTTGTATAAGAAACAGGAAGGAAGCAAACCTCTATGGGTAGTTCCGAAGGCATGTAGATGGCAAATATGCAAATTATGCCACGATGATAATGGGCACTTCGGGGTGGAAAAAACGTTAAGGAGAATACGGGAAAACTACTGGTTTGCCCAAGCTCGTCGTTTTGTTAAGAAATATGTGGAAGCATGTTTATCGTGCCTATATTATAAACATGTCAGTGGTAAAAAGGAAGGGTACTTGCACCCCATTGAAAAGGTTCCAGTTCCCTTTCACACCATACATATGGACCATTTGGGACCATTTGAAAAGAGTACCAAGGGTAACAAGTATCTGCTAGTGATAGTGGATGGCTTCACAAAGTTTTGTTTTATTGAGGCCGTCAAGGACACTAAAACGAAATCAGTAATTACAGTATTACTGAATATAATGAGTATTTTTGGGACACCAACACGTATGATATCTGATCGTGGAACTGCGTTCACTTCAGCTACATTCAAAACTTTTTGTGAAGCATATGGAATCAAACATATTCTCAATGCAGTGGTGACTCCGCGGGCTAATGGACAATGTGAGAGGTTCAATCCTACGATACTGAATGCTCTTTCGTGCACAGCTGCGGGGGCACCTGAAAATGCTTGGGATACGTTTGTCAAGAAGGTCCAGGCATCTATTAATATGAGTTTTAATACTACCATTGGTATGTCACCCTTGAAACTATTGACGGGGTATCAAGGTAGAAGTATGGCTGAGGGCCAATTTTTGAGTACTGTGCAACGAGAATTGGAAAGGGGTAATTTAGATGAGATGCGTGAATCGGTTTCAAGAAAGATTCGTGCTGATCAAGTTAAACAAAAAGAGCGGTTTGATAGGGCTCGGAAGAAGGCCAAGATCTATAAGGAAGGAGATGTGGTCATGGTTATGAAGACTGATGCACCTTGTACAGGAGCGAGCAGAAAACTACTCCCTACATTCAAGGGGCCTTTTAGAATAACAAAGGTGTTATTCAATGATAGGTATGAGGTCCAAGATATGAGGGAAAATTATAGAAGGATGAAGACTGTGGTTGCAGTGGATAAAATTAAGCCGTGGATTATTTTAAGAGGTAAGATTGCCGGCTAATTGTCTGTAATATAGTGGGTCAATTGGTGGGAGTACATACTAAGAAGTACTGGGACCAATGATATGCACTAAGATGTTCAAAGTTTTAGTTTAATGAAAGATATATTGGCTATAGTGGGTCATTTGGTGGGAGTACATACTAAGAAGTACTGGGACCAATGATATGCACTAAGATGTCCAAAGTTTTAGTTTATATGAAAGATATATTGGCTATAGTGGGTTATTTGGTGGAGGTACATACTATGAGGTACTGTGACCAAATAATACGCACTGCATTAATTGGAATATATTCCTATATGGTGGGTCACTTGGTATAGATGCATACTAAGAGGCACTATACACAGGTGATATGCACTAGGAATATGATGTTCTCTTTGACGATTATGTGGAATAGGTACATACTATGAGGTACAAAGTCCAATAATTGATCATGCTTATTGTGTGACTCTAGGCACACTTATTTAAAAGAGTATTTATTAAATGTGAATACACATGTGAGACAAGACCGAAATGTGTGTTGATGTTCTTTACAGAAGACACTCACGAAGAGTCTGAGGGCAGACTCGAGGATTAGGATGGCCGAGTGTTACGTACGCCAATGTACGCAAAGGAAAAGGACACTGTTTCTTATCGGTGTCTGCAAAAAAAGAGGCAATAAAAACAGGCGATTAGGAAATGTGGACCGTTGAATGTAATGTTTATATTTTTAGGATTCAGTTAGCTGAAAACCTTTGTTAAGTCGAAATAGATGTATTATTGGACGCAATTTTTGAATATAAGTAGCTTGTACATTCGTTCCTGTTTCTTTATACTTATTACTGTATTTCTGAAGTTGTAGTTTCTAAAAATGCCATCCACTCGTGGTGGAGAAACGTCAAGCCTCAACGGTTAACCACGCCGACGCCGGCCGAAAAACCCAAGAACCATAAATTCATTACTCCAAAACCATTTTCCTCAGAAAAACAGAGTGTAATGCAACACTTTACTATTCAGACCTGACAATAAAATGTTTTTAAAGGATCCTTTTAACGAAATATCTTGGATGCAGTTTCAGACAGGAACAGACTTTTCAGAGCATCGATTTTTTCGCAGCTGCATCATGAATGTCGATCTCACCATGGCCAAGCCTAGGCTGGTTTTTTTCTTCGCTTTTCTCCAGCATCGATGGCTGGCCTGTGGTTGTTATTGTTGGCGTTTGTAAGAGATGTAAAGGTGAGCAGCAAGGTAAACGTTCTTTCGCCCCGTTCGGCGTTTATACCTGTACTAGTCGTGAGTTGTGTGTGGCGAGCTGATAGGTCGTGAGCTGGCTGTTGAATTTTGTAAATGCTCTGTTGATACCCACATAATAAAAGTATATACAATGTACATACAGTGGATATCAAATCAATGGATATGTATATCCACAAATGGAGCAAGAATGTCCAATGGATGTCAAATAGACATAAAAAAAATACACATTGCATGTACGTTTGTCGCGAACTTTCACATCCATGGCATATCCATAGAATGTACATATGGACGTCTAATGTACATGCATATTATATACATGGTACATACAATAGATATATACACATCCATGGTATATCCATTAAATGTACATTCATGTACTTTTAATGCACATGCATAGTGTATGAAAGTTCAATGTAGAGGCAGTAAGATAAACAAACTTTATGCTTTCATTATGTATTCTTATTAATTCAATTTCTAATTACAATAATAATACATGGCAAAATCGATTACTGTGATTGTCATCTCTTTTCTGTTGAATGGCATGTCTAAAATCACAAAGAAATCAAGGTTATAAAATTTTGTAGGTGGTTTGTTCCGCTTATGACTTACCGTCAAACGCTGGATGTGAGTGTTATCAGTAGTAAGAAGATAAGTAACATTGCACAATATTTCACTTGATCAGGTAATCAGGCACAACCAGCACCAGCATATCATTTTTATGTACATTTAACGTCCTATGAATATTCAAAATATACATGTTCAAACTGGAGTATCTAATGTACATTCTATGGATGTACATATCCATATAGTGTTATGTGGGTAGCTCATAGCATTCTCATAGTAACAACTGAACATAGAGGTAGTAAACAAACCACTTCAGCATGCCGTACTCAAAGCCATCATCTTTGACACTTCAGCCTCCAAACACTGATCAGCTGTGACCTCGCAGTGACAGTTCAAATTGTAAACAATGCTGTGTAACGCCAACTAACCTGAAAATTCTTCATATGCAACTAGGGTGACCATCCGTCCGGAAAATCCCGGACATGTCCGGAAATTTGGAGCCAAATTTTGTGTCCGGGCGGAATTACAAAAATCGGTGAAATGTCCGGAATTTGAGCCGCATTCGAAAATAGTTGGCAAAATGAACAAATACAGTTAATGGACAGGCAAAAAATCACAAAAATCGGTAAAATGTCTGGAATTTGAACACCAATTGAAAATAGTTGGCACAACATACAGCAAAATAAACAGATAAAGCTAACGGACAGGCAAACCCCCCCCCTATCTATACAGTATATGGTCACCCTAAATGCAACCCATGTTACAAACACTGCACTTTTTGAATTTCATCTCGAAAAACTGTTAAACTACACTCGAATATAGCACAGTAAGTCCGCAAAGCTTCACTACAGTTACCAATAAATAGCGAAATCGATTTTACTGACCAAGCACACAAACAAAACAAACGTTTGATATTCGAGGATCTACCGTGAATAAGTCACATGAAAATTATATCGGCGTTGCCAGCTCCTCAAAATTTATGTAAGACTTCAGAATTTGCGTTTATGATGAAGGAATATATGCAGTAACGCAGTAGAGGTTAACATATCTATTGATTTTGCTGTAATCATTCCTGAACCATCAAAATACCGTTTTTTTTAACGTAGAATGCAATATTTTTGGATACTGTACAAATAGTAAATAATTATAATTGTCGTATCTGGTGGTCAATATGACAACGTAAGAAAAGATGTCGGCTTATTGGAATTAGTTGTTTACTACCTCTATGTGCAGTTGTTACTCTTATAGCATTGAGATTAGTAACAAAAAATTCGAACAGGTTAGAAGAAGCAAAACCCATGCTCTAACAGGCATGATATTGTTTGCAAGATTGCGTTGTTATTATTTACCGTTCATTCTTGCCGATGATAACATCTGCACTCATCACGCTCAAATCGTTTCTTGCAAATCCTACAGCACTTCACCTTCTTGTGGAATTGTCTAATATAATCTTCATTCATGTATGCTCTGATAACATCCTAAATTTACTTCAAAAGTATCCAATAAATAAGACATGATCAAAATGAAACAAAGCGCTGCCACTATCCGTAGTTTATACCTGCTCGTCCAAGATCGGCGATCGGTCGATGCGACGTTGTCACGTTTTGTGAAAATAATTGTTTATAAGACATATTACTTGACCACCGACCAATAACTGTTCTTGAATTTTTTCAGTCTGGCATAATAAGAAGGGGTCGTAGCCCAGAAGGCTCTTATTACGCCAGTTTTGACATTGAAATTTATAACATAAAAATAATTTCAACAACAATAAAGTAGAAGCATACAAGCTCAACAGAATACAGGGTGTAACTTTTAAGGATGTCCACACTTATACCACCATGTAGACCTCGCTGAGCTGATCATTTTTCGATAAGCAACATGGGTCCAAAAACGAACCGTTACGGAGATAACGCTACTGAAAGTTATCCTTTCTGACGCTTGAAGTTAGGCAATTCACTCAACGCCTCGTAATTGGCAGAGGAGAGAGGGAGTTACGGATCAGCTGCTAAGACAGATTCGGCTTGTCAACATTTAATCGTCATGGCCAAAATGTCAAAAGTAAACCAAACAAACAAAACAACGTGGCGACCGCCTTCTTGCACGCACAATCTGGCTCGATGGATGACTGATGCAGTGGCAGCGTTGATTACCTGTGACTGCTCCCTGACGTCTCCAGCTGCTGCAATGATGCGTGCAATTAGCTCTTCCGCGGTGTGCGGTGCACCCCCTTGGTAGACAAGTGCTTCCAGGTGACCCCACTGGAAAAAATCCAGGGGATTGAGACCCGGAGACCACGCCGGCCACGCTACTGGACCACCTCGGCCGATCCAACGCCTTGGAAAAGCTGCAACAAGATGAGCCCGGACTTGCGCTCCGTAGTGGGCTGGAGCTCCATCGTGCTGAAACCACATTCCTCTTCGGACCTGAAGAGGAACATTTTCAAGCAGACCTGGAAGGACATCCTGGACGAACACGATGTGGTTGTCGGCGTTGAGTCACGCTGGGAGCATGTACGGGCCAATTAATTGGTCCCCAATCAGACCAGCCCACAGATTCACCGTGAATTTTTCCTGGAAACCACGGACATGCCTTTGATGAGAGTTCGCCTCTTTCGGTGCCCAGTAATGATTGTTGCGCAGGTTGTAACTTGCCTCCCTTCGAGCGTCGAATTAATTGCTTCACTTCAGGCGTCAGAAAGGACCACTTCCGGTAGCGCTGTCTCCGAAACGGTTCGTTTCCGGACCCATGTTGCTTATTGAAAAATGATCAGCTCAGCGAGATCTACACGGTAATATAGGTGTGGACATCCTTAAAAGTTACACCCTGTATACATACCCGCCTTAAGAGACCGCAATCCTGGGTATATAAATGCTCAACCCCGGAACGCACTCCGCGCTCTTAGTTTCTCGGAACACGCCGAACAGGTCTTATTACACTCACCACACAAGATTCCTTGTGGTGAGTGTAATAAGTCGTATATAGGACAAACATCTAGATATTTGCAAGGTAGGATTAATTCTCATACAAGTGATATCAATCGTAATATAACTAGCTGTGGTTTAACACAACATGCCATTGATACAGGCCACACAGTTTCTTGGAGCAATGCTAAGATGTTGGATGTTGAATCAAACTATTTTAAAAGAACTTTTCTGAAAATGGTACATATTAAAAACACCCCTAACAATTTAAATAAGAAGTCCAACATTGATGGTTTGAGCTGTATTTAAATATGGAGAGGGAAAGGTTTGCCGGGGCTCCGTCACGACCTTAATAGTCGTGTTGGAGTCACGACAGATTTTTTCTTCTCTATATATTTTTCACTAAGATTTTTATTATCCTATTTTAGGCCACCGTGTATTTACGTTTTTCAACCGAGATCTTGGTTATCTAGTGTTTTTTGACTTTTCAGGTTTTTGTTTTCTCACAGTTGGTATTGTTTCAACTGTCAATATAATTAATATTAATATTTCATATGTCAATCGTTTTCCCTTGCTGCTTTCTGTCTCCACATTTCACAAAGTAACGGCCATTTTATCACCTGTTAGACCAAGAAGGTCTTTATTTAAGAAAGTCTAGATCATAAAATGTGTGTTTTTAAGCCACAAATTCAGCAATACCTACGGGTTTTAAAATTTAAACATGTGAAGGTCGTTTCTGTGTGTTTGTCATTTACAATTATATGTTGTTTGTTTCCTGACCTGTTAGTGGAAGACGCCATGATAGTCTAGTTTTTTTAAATTTTATGAAAAATGGTGACGATTATTAGCTGCATTAAGAAGTCGTTTACACTCAATGCAACTGCTGTTTTAAATTGGCAAACCTCAACGTTGTGGGTATATTTTTTAAAAATGTATTATATATTTTGAAACTAAATTCTTCTTCTAACTATGTAGAAAGCCCTGAAGATGGCAATAAGCATTGCCGAAAGCTTGGCTGTTAGCACCAGTCTCCTCTATGATGTGACCCAGTCTCTTTTTTCAAAATTTTGGCCACAACCCCAAGATTTTCTCATCTAAGTTTTAAATATATTAATTCTTGGTCACATTTAATAACAATACAAGGAAGCAAAAAAATGTGAAAACGTTTGAATCTCCTTCCCAGCACAATAAACTTATTTGGCATAACATTCCATGCAGTTTATGGTTGTTTTTCATGGGTTTCCGTCAACGATTGAAACTATAATTTTTCTTCACTACGTTTCGGTTTATTTTTATCTAAACCATCTTCAGGATCTTTAGGTGTCTATAAATGAAATAGGAAATGGTCTGAAATTTCGTGTTCTGTATCAGACTTGTGATCGTCTACTTCTAATCTATCTTTCATTTCCATCTTCTTCATCGTAGTATGGCTGATCCGACAAATCTTGAACCTCTTCTTCGTTTTCGGACAGGCATTCCAACAATAAACTTATAAAGTCGTTCCTGCTCTTTTTCATATGATCCCATCTACAAATATATAAAAATGGAATAAGACTGAAAACAGTTAGAAAATATACAATTTACCCTTATTTGAACAAAAAGTACAGCTTTCACAGTAAAAAAAAATAGTGCGCCAGTACTGTCGGCGGACTCTGACTCCGCAATTGCCTTTATCACCGTTGACAAACGTACTAACTGAGTTCTCGTCATATGCTGTTTTGTTGATGGTTTCAGTCGAGACATACACGGATACGCTGACTCGTGGGCTGGGCGAATCCGTAGTTATTTAAAAATACAATCTGATGCGGACTAAGAGTCCGCGCGCCAGTCCTAGAAGGTTAACAACTGCAGTGTGGAAGCACAGTAGAGTCATAACCAGTACTCTCACTCTCGCCAATATTTGTCAGACGAGTGGATTTCCGCGCGCATCTTTGGCGGGACGTTCTGGGGACCCAGACGTATCAGTCGAACTTGAACAGGCGACGCCACTACACGAGAGTGGTTCAGCAATACAGTACCGTACTTTAATTTTTGTCGACGATGAGTAGTGTAAGGCGATGTGCAGCCGATGAGTTGGAAAAAAACTTCATTAAATATATCGGTAGATGTTTAGTCCGAAAATGTCTAGCTAAGCATTCGTGTCAAACGTGCATCAATTATGCGAATGCTTGCTGCGATGACTTGGATCGAACTTCTAGATTTACGCTTTATAAGGCCTTCAGAAAAACGTAATTACACCTGTTTGGTGATTTATACATGCCACATGATGGTTTCATTCAGCAGGTTGCATCAATGGAATTTTTATTTCAGAAAAATTTCGAAAACATTTGTGTCAAAAATAATACTGTCAAGAGGTTGGTATATGCCATTAAATTGTTGAACCTCCATCATCCCTGTAAAGATTTCAATTACGAATTGCTAACAACTTACATATATGCTAGGATAAGGATTTAGTATAGTATAAAATATGCTAACAGAAACTTTAAACTGCCCAATCGAAATAGGAAACTGGTTGTTTGGCGACGTGAGTGAATTTTCGGTCATTTATAAGCTCATTAACAAAGATTTTTATAAGGATATTCCAGTAGAGGTCAATAATATAAAGGAAGTCACTATTACAATTGCCTCAAAGTTTTTCATTCCTTCTCATCCTTCACCTAATAAATCCTTGTCATAAGCTAAAAAAATCCGCAATTTATTTTTATGTGCGAATGTACTTTCTATTGTATTGTATAGCTATTTATTTTTTGTCAAACCTTTCATCAAGTCCATAACGTAATACTCTAGTTTTCTTGTCGTTTCTTAATTTTTTAATGTTTAACTGCAAAAATATCGTTTCTTTCTTGAATAAATAGTATTTAGTTTATTATTTCCTTATGTCCAATGATTCTTCGATTATGTCAAATTTGATGGAGTGAATACTTTTCTTGTTAGCTGTTAAAGTAGTCCTCGCTGCTTCTATGAATGAGAGACATTTAAGTTGAATTACCTTTACAAGCCATTTGTTGCTATGTTAATAAAAAGCCTCACAAATAAAAATACCGTATATCACTAGTTTAGTCTGATAATCCTTCTAAGTATGATGAGAAGCAGCCCGAGTTCTCGTGCATTTTTTGTATTATGATAGCACAGTTTCTGTTAGAATGATAAGAGCAATCGAGTAAGAGCAATGCACCCGATTAACAAAAATTTACCATGCTACTCAATGCGGTTCTGAACGGAAGCGGTGGCATATAAGCCTGATGATGCGCTGTGGCCGCGGCGACGGCGGTGAATTTTTTCTAACTCAGACTGTGAGCGCGATACGTAGATTGGCTGAAAAATGAATGCGTGTTTTGGCGAGAGTGAATTTACTGGTTATGACTCTACTGTGGTGGAAGCGGTGCATCCATTGCTTCCATGGACCGCAGGCCTCTGATCTGCAGGACACGGTACTGAGAATTTCAGCTGTAGCTAAGTATATCCACTTCTAGGCAAAATAAACTAATCTGGTCTTACATTCGGTGGAATAAAAAATGGACGTTCTGATTGCAAGATGTTTTAAAACCTGCGGGACAAAATCGTCAGTCCAGCCGGTGGGCTACGGTTTGTGTTGTCCGGTGAGTCGACTGTGGTCTGTCTCCGTGGCGCCGTAGTGTCGGCGGTCCGCATACTCAGGTGCACGACGACGCCGTAACGCCGCCGCCGACGACGGCGACGACGCCGCGGCGTCAAGCGCGGCGTTCCCACGTGTTTCTTGCCGCCGTACAGCTCACGCCCACGGACTGTTACCGCCCGCAACCCGACCAAGATAACCGCGCTGGTACTGGTACTGGTACTGCTGGCTGGATGGCTGGTACTCCGGTACTCTATACCATGTATACCTACAGCTTATCTCCGAGTTAGTTATTTTTCTAGTGACTGCGATTATAAGTTATGGCATGGCTGTTTTCCGAGGATGTCGGTCAATAATTTAAACTACAGTCTTCGTCACGACGCTTCGGTTTATTATGGAAGCGGGGGAAGCATCGCTTCCGAAACTTTTAACCCTAGAAAGATAACTATTCGTAAATTTTACGACACATATTATGAATCGTCGACACATTCTTAGCACGCACGCCTCACTTGGCTGAATGTCCCAGTAGTTTCCTTTTTTAGGGTCAGTATTCGACAAGTAGTATTGTTTAATGTCACGGACGCCTAGCTTCAACAGTACTTGCAACCCTAAAGGTAATTTTTAGGCAAGGTTAGACTTCGCGTAAGATTCATGTCAAACGAAATATTACAAGTATTTTGGAAAAATTGAAAATATAATCCCAAAGTAACCTGTACATGAAAAGGCTATTCAAGAACCTTCAAAAAAATTCACGTGTCAGGACTACCCATCGAAAAAAAAACGCATGACAGTAACTTATTGTGAAGTATTCAGGCGCGCAACGTGTGCGGAACATCACTCACCTTTATGTTCTCAGTGTGCTTCAAATACTTCCTTTTCTTTATTTTTGTTATAGAAGAATAAAGCTTATCTTGCCCTTATTGTAGTGTTTCTTGGCTGAATTCGGAGGACTACATGATGGGGATACTCTGAATTTTGAATCGTACGATTTACATTTTCATGTGTCTTGAAACAAGGTTAGCTGTCTAGGGTTAAAGACAAAAAATAACTAGCTAAACATCGATAATACCGTTATGTGATAAAGAAAGATTAATTTGTCAGAACCTCAGAGTAACAACTGAACATAGAGGTAGTAACAGCTAATTCTAATAGGCCAACATCTTTTCTTACGTTGTCATATCGACCACCAGATACGGCAATCATAATTGTTTACTATCATCTTAATTGTATAGTATCCAGAAATAGTCCATTATACGTTAAAAAAAGATGGTATTTTGATGGTTCGGAAATGATTCCAGCAAAATCAATATAGATATGTTGACCTCTACTGCGTTACTGCATGTTTCTTCATCATAAACGCAAATTCTGTCTAACATAAATTTTGAGGAGTTGCCAACGCCTGTGTAATTTTCCTGTAATTAGTTTACGGTAAACTACGACTGTCAAACGTTTGTTTTGTTTGTGCGTCTTTTATGCTTGGTCAGTAAAATCGAATTCGCTATTTGTTGGTAACTGTAGTGAAGCTTTACGGACTGTGCTATATTTGAGTGTAGTTTAACAGTTTTTCGAGATGGGACAGTGCAGAGCAGTGTTTGTAACATGGGTTGCATTGGAAGAATTTTCAGGTTAGTTGGCAATGTTTGGGTCTGAAGTGTCAAAAGATTATGGCTTTGAGCACGCCATGCTGAAGTGGTTTGTTTACCTCTATGTTCAGTTGTTACTCTGAGGTCAGAACTATTTCTTCGAAACCCCATGTAAACGTGGTATTTAATTAGCATCTCACTGCATGGATGCGCACCTGTAGATCGCTGCCGGTCGCCAATGCCTCCTGTACGTAGGGGTTATTGACCTCGAATGTCGAGCAGTCGAGCACAGTTCCTACGCTGGGCAGCGATTTTTTCGCCGCCTTCCGCGACTTCTGGCTTATCAAGATAGGTTCGCCTGAGATATTAAAGGAAATATTCTATTTTTTCGGATTTTACTTAGTGTTTCGTTTGCAATGGAAGGTCAAGAAGCACAATCTTCTGCTTCTGCTAGTGTTTGTGTTGTATGTTATTAGAGGGATTTTCTAGTCAAAACTTCCAAGACAAAAGAGACATTATCAAGTTTGGTAAGCCAACGGTTCATATCAATTTAGATACCAGAGTGGAGAAGTCGGTGAAAAAATTCAATAGAAATTTTCATCTTGGGTTTTACGACACATATGAGTGGTTAACCGGCTGCAATAAATTGTCTAAATTATTTTGTTCGCCCTGTTTATTTTTTAGTATAAGTGGGAATTCAGCCGGGATTACACATTTAGTAGATAGTAGATAGTAGAGGACATTTAATTGCTTTTATAAAGAAAAGTTTTTGGAATAATTCGAATTCAACATAGTTAGGACAATCAATTAAAAATTAGTAACAAGCTGCATAATGAACGTGTCAAAAAACAGAGAAAGTATGCTGATCTCTCAGAATTATCAGCGAACTACGATGAAACAATCAAAAACGATTTAAATGATCAACGGTTTCACTGAATCGCTTCCCCGCTTATAGGTAAATGTCACCGCACAAAACTGACTTAAAACATCATCAGGTGTCTATAAATGTTTTGTATAAGTATTCAGGGTGGGGATGTTTTCAAGTTATAGCACAATTGTAGTAACAAATAAACAAACTTAAAATTTTCTGACTCATAAAGTTCTTTTAATATATACTCAAAAATGCCGCCGCTGACCTCTAAAACATTTTCTGCTTCGGCCAATATACGTACTGATGTGTGACCAACGTAAATTGACCAGCAAAAAGATTTCGGTGGAAGAAGTAAGGACGTTGCCATAACTCTTAATAATTCTATCCTATTTCCACCAATTACGACTTGTTTTATTTGATATATAAAGGAAACAGCAAATAATTCATATTCACCTAATATCCTATTTATCTACTTCATAAAACTTATAACTACAACCGGCAACAGCAGATTTTATTCCTTACCTTACCTATCTCTTTTAAACTCAACATGATAATGACTATCGCTACCTGAGGGAACCTTCCGCTACCCTTCCTCATGCCGCGCTGGTAAATGTACGATGGTCACAAAGTATATCGGTCCCGAATTTTCTCAAAACGACACTGCTCCCAACCAAGCCCACTTATTGCATGTGAGCATGTTGCCAGAAACAAATATAAATGAATTATTATTGTTTAATTTATTCAAAATTTTTTGGCCCTAACTGTGAATTATCGATCAATCCAGGTAACTCAGCTGTGGAGCAGAAGGTTAGGCCTGTCGGTGCACGACCATGTCATTTATTTCTAAGAAGTATTTGCCGTTATTTTGATATATTATACATTACCTTATTAAATAAATTGCTGTAAATTATTGATATTATAGCGGCAAAGAGGTGTTATGACGGTATTAAATCAGATGGTGCCACATTGAGAGAGGTTGTGGTTTATGTCTACTTATTATGTTATTTTGAGTGTTTTTTACAACCTTCAATGCTTTTGCCGGTCATAAAAATTGCAAATTCCTAATATAGTCTATCATTTCTTCAATACTCCTCTAACTATATATTAACGACCTTTCGGAAATAAGGTCTGTTTCAGTATGGAAAGACAATTACGTACCGAGTGACTCTATGGTAATGTTTGTCACATTTCTTTATCATTCATACAAGTATTTATTTATTTAATATTTATACAAATATTTCATTCAAATAGAAGTTGTATACGCGGTGGCAGTCACAATTTCGTCATCGGGGAGGTCCAAGTCTGGACCCTTAATACTTTTCTGAAAAAGAAGTTATGATCTTCTACAGTCGGTCCCAGCTAAAATGTTCCACCCACCTTATCTCAGAAATGATAACAAAAAATAAAAATCGCCGTGGCTCAGGCACATATCCAGGATTTGGTTTTGGGGGGGGGGTCCAGATTATGGGTGTCACTTGGTTGACCTTTCTGGGGGGTCCAGACTAGAGTTGCCACCTTAAATTTGCGAGGGGGAGGGGGGTGCAAATTTGTGGATTCCATTTTTTGGACGGCATTTTATAACGTTTCGGGGGGTCCGAAAATACGTGCCTGCCGTGACTCATCGAAAGCAGACCATGTGAGAAGTGAGAACGTTCTCCAGAGAGCTGGCTTAGCAGAACGAGAACTTTTTGAGGTTATAAGGAAAAGGAAAATAGTTTACCTAGGCCACACAATGCGTGGGGAACGCTATGACCTCCTGCGTCTCATTCTTCAAGGTAAGATCGAAGGAGGGAGAAGAGAATTTGGAAGAAAAACGCTATCCATGACAGAAACATGCATCACTGGACAGGAATAAGCGACTTCCAGGAATTGCAGAGGGCTGCAATGAATAGCATGATCTGATGAGAGAAAGGATGAACGCCTACGCACATGCAGGAATCTACATGGCACACTAAGAAGAAGAAGACTCGTCGATTTTTATTTCGAGAGGGTTGTTGGGGGTGAGGGGGTTCATCGCACAATAATGACGCGTCTTTTGGGATTTTTTTTAAATATTCTTTATATCGGTAAATTTTGGTCTAGTTTCAGTGTTTCGTTTGTGCGTTTTATGCTGGGACGCCCTGTATACAGGGTGTCCATTTAGTGCGTAATTCTTCGATATCTCGCAAGGTATTCCTGATAGAAGAAAATGTCAAATACAAAAGTTATTTGGTTACTTAAGATGCATATTCTAAAAATATTTTGAAATGTCCAGGGTGTTGCGGGAAAGTAGGATAGTGATCAACTTGATTTTTTTATATGGGCCTATAACTTTTTTTTTAATTCTTATAGTTTCCATCATTCATCTCTATTCAACCTTAAAATATTTTTGGGATTGGTTGTGACGTTGCCAAGTTATAATTTATATTCTATTAATTTCCGGATTTGCAAGGTCGCAAGTAATACGTCCAAATCAGGGGCGGCGTGTGCCTCGAAAAAGTGGAGGGGCCAAAAACAACCAATATACAGGGTGTCCCTGAATATCCTTGACATGTGATATTTTCGTAACAAAAAAATGTCCAAACGAAAACTGAGTGGAGTGTTTGAAAATACTACAGGGTCTATCATACCATGCGTTCAAAACATTTTTTTTTTGTACTTCAACCCTTAAAACTCACCCCCAACTGTGTTTTTTCAAATAGTACCTAAAATGTTGTGGTACCTTTGATTTTATATTTTATTTTATACAAAACCTATTTTTTATTAAATTCATAAGCATAAAATAAATAAAATAAATGAAATGAGGAATTCGTTTGAGGCGTCATTTTTTCTTAAGAAAAAAAATGATAAAAAAGAACACTAAGTGGGTCTTTCAAGGGTACCGAATGACCTACCATAATATGCTTTCGAAACATTTTTTACTTCAACCTCTAAAACTTACCCCCTAGTTTTTTCCAAATAGCACCCCACATCTTTCGTAGTACCTTTAACTTCATCTACAAATCAATTTTTTTCGTAAAGTCATTAACCTAAGATAAACAAAATGAGCATTTGTTTGAGGCATACTTTTTTCGTAATAAAAGAGCATAAAAAGGACATTTGTTTTCGAAAACGTGTTTTATACATAGATTATTCAGTACCTACTCTTAATCCATATTTTAGCGTCAAGCAATTTTTTGTTTTATTTATGTTATGCTTGTGATTTTACGAAAAATATAGGTTTGCATATAAAATCAAAGGTATTGAAAGATTTTAAATAATATAAGGATTTAATTTCCGTAGAAGAAACTATTTGGTGCTATTTGAAAAACGAAAGTTGGGGGTGAGTTTCAACGGTTGAAATACAAAAAAAAAAAGGTTTTAAAAACATGGTATGGTAGATACTACTAATTGACACTAACATCATATACAAACACAAACGACAGAAAATCAGATTAGCGAAAAATTTGGTACAATCAGTATATTGCATCATACATTGAAACAAAAGAAAAGACGCAAAAAAGCGAAAACATTCCGGCACTCGACGCATGACCGCGAAGACTTGGTGGGAGTTGCGTGTATGACTGGGTACGTTTCCACATGTATAGTACCACCGATAGTACTCGATCGTATGATTTTGAAAGAAAGAGAAATGAGAAAGAGCAGATCAGAGAGAGCGAAATGATAAAAATAAAAGATGCAGAGCACTGGAAATTGGAAAATAATGCAGTAATAATAAAAAATTGGGTATGTACGTATAAAATAAAATTTAATAATATGTATAATAAAGATAAAAAATGGACACGTATAAGAATAATTTCCTATTCATTTTTTTAACTTCTCATAAAAAGTGGGGGGGCCTCGGCCCCCATGCCCCCCGACGCGCCGCCCCTGGTCCAAATTAATATGTTTCTTCAACCTCTCTCAATAATATTATTCAGCGAGTTACCTGAATATTAAGTGAATATTATTTTGAATGTTAGCAGCAATGTTCATATACAGGGTGTTTTTGGCAGAATTTTAAATTACGACAACTTGAAGGTCATTTTACTTTGTTTTTTTAAATATAACACCATGTATGTTTTATTTTAAATCGAAATATCCACTAATACCATATCTTGCCTTATAATTTTTTTCGCGTTTGCGACGTTGCCAAGTTATAAATCATCTTTCCAAATTTTAAAACAAATATTCCCGATTTTTATTAATAGAAAACACCGTATATTTTATTTAACATAGAAGTACTCCCTAGTAATGGTTTACGACGTGAACGAGTTTTAACTGGTGTTTCTAAAATAATAAACCGTTTTCCTTGTTCATACTATCTATTTCGAATACCAGGTCAGTAAACGTACAGGAACGCTTAAATATCTTCAAAACTTTCACAGTTGGAACGAGAAAATAAATACCTGCAGGTTTTCGAACATCCAGATTTCAAAAATTCTAGCAGCAGTGTTGCCAGATTTACCACTTTTACGTTACATGTCATAATTTTGTTATTTTAAATGGAATCCTCTACTTATTTTTGTTGCAATGAATTGCGCATGTCGAATTTAGTAAGATCTCACAATTTCAAAATTTTGTTTCTATTAATTACTAAGATACGGCAACAACGCTTTTTCAGTAAACAGTACTGGAACGCTTAACTTGACAACGTCGCAACCGATCCCATTAATATTTTAGGGTAGCATAGAGATCAGTGATGTAAGCTAGAAGAATTTAAAAAAAAGTTATCCATAGTTCCATATAGAAAAATCAAGTTGATCACTATCCTACTTTCCCGCAGCACCCTGTATATTTCAAAAATTAAAAAAAATATTTTTAGAATATGCCTCTTAAGTAACCAAATAACTTTTGTATTTGACATTTTCTTCTATCAGATATAACTTGCGAGATATCGAAGAATTACACACTAAATGGCCACCCTGTATAGCGTTCGTGGTGAAATAATTTGGGAGCTCCAAGATTTACTAATTACACAGAGTTTGTGGGAAATACTGAGTCCAATCACCTGACACCATTTTCTTTTTTTTTTTAATTCCTACCATCTCACACTACAACAAAGACAACATAATGTAAGCAAAGGTGCTGACTAATCTGTATGTAGCACCCAAAAATCGTGATATCTGGAATTCGAAAATTTCACGCTTTAAGTTGCTTCAGTAAATCTTACGTGCCCAACAATAACAGCAATCGTCAACAAAGCCATAATAACATCCTGTTGGACGGTTGAAAGCGGGCAGATAAAAAAATTACAGGTCACACCGCCACAGGTACAAATACCTGTTTGTGAGTACCTTTATTACCGGCCAATGGGCATTCATCGGCCTTCAGGTGCATTACCAACAAATCACAACAGGTTAGGCGCCGTGACAGCCGTAAAACGGTTCGAGGTTCGAGGATTGGAATAACATTTCTTTCATGGGAACGCCGGAAAAGCACGATCCATCCTGGAGATTCCGTGCCTATGAAAATAAAAATCCTTATTATGGACATGTGGGAACATCGATCTCTCAATACTGACATCAAACATTGATATAAAAAGAAGGGTCAGGGAATCGTACGGGTCATTATCAAAAAAAAGCAGATATTTACAAGCTTTTGACAAAAAAATAACCACTATATAAAGACTGATTAATATGTTGAGCGTCATAGTCGTCAATTAGTTTATTTTATTAAATCGCTAAATTTGTGCAATCCACGGAAGTGGAGAACACACTGGGAAAATAATGCGCCATACGAAATCCAACAAATGCCATACATAGTCACCAAGCGACCCGGAATGGAATTACCGAGAAAAATATGGACAACGTTGAATAGAATCAGAACGCGCCATGGGGTATAATAATAATAATAATAATAATAATATTTATTTACTCGCAAAGTACATAAAAAACAAAATTGTTGAAAAAAATGAGTAAATAAATATGTTAACATCCATAGAAGGACTAAGCCTGTGCATGGACAAATTAGTGTTACAATGTACATATTATACACACATAAATATTACAAATACTTACGTATGTATAAGATATAAATGTTACATATAAGATAAATAGGGTTATGAGTAATTTGAATGAAATTGTTTATAATATTATAAGATTACTTATGGATTTAGTTATAATATGACTTATTTATTAATTCATGTATTTCTTTTCTGTCTACTGAACTTAGCCATTCTTTAAGAGATTTTTTGAATCGTTTATTGGATAATTCCTTTATATCATTAGGTACTCTTTGATATAGTTTTGGCGCCAAATAAATGTTTGATCTCTGCATAATCGATTTTCTCGTTTTAGGTATGCTTTTTGCGTGTAATTTGTATCTTGTGTTATGACCGTGTTTGATGTTGTCTTGCTCATTTGAATTTTTGTGATAACGAGTGATAGTATGTAAGAAATAAAGTTGCCTGACATCGTATATCAGAGCTTCCATGAACAAATCATCACTAGGATACAGTTTTGGTTTGCTAAACATAGATTTTAGAATTGCTTTTTGGAGGATATCTAAATCATTGATATATGTTGTGCATGCAGCACCCCATGCCAATATACCATAAATGAGATGGGTTTCAATTAATGCATAGTATACTGTACGTAGATGCTTTTCAGTTAAAATTTTTGTTAGTAATTTTATCCTATATGAAGTGAATCTAATTTTTTTCAATAAACTATTAATATGTACATCCCAACGTAAGTGTGAGTCTAAATATATTCCTAGATACTTTATACTGTTCAATTTGTCAATTTTAATTTTTTTATTATTTATGTTTAATGTAATATTGTCGAAAGTAGGTAAATGCCTAGAATAAGATGTGAACGGTAAAAAATGTGTTTTTGAAAAGTTGATTGTCAATTTTCTTTGAGTAAGCCACTGAATAATTTTGATAAAATCATTTTCAATAATAATTTTTAGTTTATTCCATTCTTTTTCCTTATATAGTACGGCCGTATCGTCTGCGAAACTGATTATTTTACCAACACAATCAATTTTGAAAAGATCATTTAAGTATATATTAAATAAAAGTGGTCCCAAAACTGTTCCCTGTGGAACACCACACTTAACAAACATTTCTTTACTTATTGATTTTGCTATCCTCACGGATTGTGGCCTGTTAGATAGATAATTTTCAAGCAAATTATACATTGTCCCACGAAATCCAAGTCTTTCTAATGTGTTTAGAAGTAATTTATGATTCACTGTATCAAATGCTTTTTGCAAATCAACAAAGATGCAAATGGAGGGTGTTTTCTCATCCATATTTTTATAAATTTCATTTACTACCGTCAAAATTGCATCTGATGTAGATCTACCATTTGTAAATCCAAATTGATTTGTATGTAATAGATTATATTTAGTAAGATATTCCTGTATCCTAGTAGAGAGTAGTTTTTCAATTACTTTTGATAAGCTTGATACCACAGATATAGGTCTATAATTGTTAATCTCTGCTTTATCGCCTGCTTTGTAGACAGGAGTTATTACAGCTTTCTTAAATTGTGAAGGATATGTTCCTAACCGAAAGCAGCAATTAATAATATGGGTAAATGGTTCTGTTATTTCATGTGCTATGATTTTGAGATGTTCGGCTCTAATTCCATCAAATCCGGGAGATTTTCGATTCTTTAATGACATAATCATACTTAATACTTCATCGGAATCTACCTCCCTCAAAACAAATGTATTTAGTGATCTTTTTTCGTTACTTTTTTCTATGTTCGGGACTGTTTGTAGAAGGTTTGCCAAATTTTCACCAATTTCAGTGAAAAACTTTACAAATTCGTCACTTATGATTTGTTGATCTTTTATAACTTCCCCAGAGCTCGTTTTTAATTCATTAATGGTAGTATCTTTGACGTGATTGGTTTTATTTGAAATTTCGTCGATAGTTGACCAAAGTCTTTTCGGATCGTTGATATTGTTATCTATTTTTTTTAAATAATATTCTCTTTTGGTTTGCCTAATTAGTTCTATGAATTTATTTTTATATCTATTATAATTATTTATATTTTCTTCAGCATTTGTCTGTTTCATTAATATGTAAAGTCTATTTTTTTCATTTGCAGATTTGATAAGTCCCTTAGTTATCCACATACTCCTACCTATTTCATTGTGGTTGATTTTAACCTTATTTGTGCTTGTGCTTATTAAATTTATAATTTTATCTACAAATATATTTGTAATTTGATCAATATCGTTCGACGAATATATTCCTTCCCATGATTCTTTTTTTGCATTGGAGATCAATTTAGAATTATCTATAAAAAATTTGTAATTTTTGTTGCTTTTATCAGTTATTAGCTTACTAGATATATTTTCGTATGAGCATAAGAATAGAATAGTGGAAAAGTGGTCCGTAATATCGGTTTCGAGAATAAATGGAATATAGAAAAAATTTGTGGCAAAGTTTTTAATAAAACAATGATCTATGCATGTCCCGTTGATTGCTCTAGTCGGTTCATTAATGTATGATAAATAACCGTTAGCATTTAAGAGGTCTAGGTATCTTTTGGTAATTGAATTTTCTTCCAAAATATTGATATTAATATCACCTATGAGTATATGTTGGTTTAGAAGGGTGTTATCATGACTATTGATGAAATTTTCTATATCGGTTAGGAACTCATGAGGTGCTAAGGATGGAGAACGATATATTGATGATATTTTAATTTTTTTCTTATCAAAAGTAATGAATAAATTTAGAATTTTGATCCCATTTTTCAACGCAAATATTTCGTGATTGTAGTTGAGTTTGTTTCTTACATATACTATCACCCCGTCATTCTGGTTATATGTGCCAAAATTGTATAAGGTGTCATATCCCTGTAACTGAAACAACGATATATCAATCAGCTTCCATGTTTCAGTTAAAACAATAATATCAAAAGTATGATCCATTCTAGTTAATAAAATTTTGAACGAATCAATATTATGACTAATACTTCTTATGTTCATGTGAAAAATCTTGAGACTAACATAGGAATTTATTGGAAAATTATTAAATGCATCAACGTCTTGTAAAACATTTGTCCTAACATTTTGAATTTGGAAATTGTTTATGTAGTCAAACATACTTAATACTTGCTAAATAGTTACTGTATGATGATCTAAAACTTAGAATTTAGAAGAGTATTTTAGTATTGTACAGGTACTGATAATATCTATACGATGGACAATCTGTATTAGTTGGGCAATGGTTGATATTGTGATTTTTGTTGAATTTCTTATTCATATATATACAATTGCAACACTGAATTTGTGCATGCTTACATTTGTCGTTGTTTTCGTGTTCGATGCCGCAATCTCTACAGATTCTCTTATTCCTGCATTTCTTTTCTGAGTGGTTGAATCGAAAACATCTTCTGCATTGTGATACCTTATTATTTTCATAAACATGTAGACACTGCCAGCCAAGAAGAATTTTTTCATTGTTGTGTTCGAAAATATGTTTGAATAATTTTCCTGAGGTCTCTGCATAGATGGTGTATGAGTTCTTTATTGGTATGTACATCACGTAAGTAATTTTGATATCCCCATCTTCAATAAAGTGATTTTCTCGTATTAGGTCTTCTTCGATTTCCTTCTCGTTGGGTTTTTCTTTGGATTTATAATTTACAATTTTGATTTTTGGAAGAAACATCTTTGGTTCGGAGATTTTGTAGTCAGTATCCAATTTTTCGTTCAGTATTTTTTTTAGTTCACTGTGATTATTTTCATTGATTTTAATTTCGAGTCCACCACTTCTTGAGTTCTGAATACTATCAACGTGTATCTTTAATTTTGAAAGCGAGACTTTTTTTGATAAATCTTTTCTTGTATCATCACATGATTGAGTATGAGTCGGTGTTATTATTATACTTTTTTTTGAATTTTGTTTAATTTGTAAAGCTTCTTGTTTCAATACCTGGGCATATGATTTTTCTCTTGTTGTTTGATTTTTCTCTACTTCGTTTAGTCTTATACTAATTTTATCTAATGTGGTAACTATCGAGTCCTTTTCTACTATATTCGATGCTATTAGATCATATTGTTGTTGAAGTCTGAGGTTTTCATTTGTAAGCTGATAAATTAGTTTTTCTTTTTCTTCAAGTATTTCTCTTAGTTGTTTGTTTTCTTGTATCAGTTTCTCGGATTCGGATTTTTCATGTGTTGACTGTGTTGTACATCCAGTTTCACTACATGATTCTACTGAATCGAGTTTTTTCAATTTTTTCTTTTTATTCATTTGAGTTGCAGCTTAACATCCAGTATAGTATAGGTATGTACAATCTTTTGGCCTATTGATCTACTTGTCAATTTGGTTGTCAAACAGAATCAAAATGGTCGAAATGATATTTAAATGGAACTGTGAGACTCACCAATATGTACTGGGATGGCTTTTTAGACGGTTTGACCGTTCCCACTTAGCCGAAGAAATTTTCTAATTGTAGATAGTTGAATTTCTTGGATATTATGAGGTGAGATTTGTGAACTTGGCTATAGTCTATAACAGTCTAGCTATATGTATGTGCTGATACTCTACATAAATGGGGTAAAGTTCCTAATCCACAATGTGATTGTGGAGGTCCACGGCAGACCATCCGCCACATCACTGAAGAATGCCTTCTAAGTTGCTTCAATGGAAGATTCAATGAGTTCCTGAACTCAACTGAAAACTCCATTGACTACGTTAAAACATTAAATGTTTGTTTGTAATTTTCTATGTCCTTTCGTTTAATATTATACATAATGTTATTGTTAAAGTGAATGTTGAAAGTCAGATTTAATTTTTTCTTTCTTATTTTAATGATGTGTTGTATGCCATACGCTAAATAAATAAATAAATCCATTGACCAGTGTTTACTTCCCACTCGGATAGGTGAGGGGAGTATTGCGATCGCGAAATTTTTCGATTTTGAGCTTTTTTGTCGTCTTCTGATATCTGCATAACGAACATCCAGATCACTCATTTCTGTCGCTCTGTCTGTGTGTCGGTCTATCTGCTGACGTTTTGCTGGCAGCGTAATCTGAGCAACCGCTACATGGACTGTGATAAAATTTGGCTAAAGATATTCTGTAGGATCATACTAGGTAATGCTGCTATAATTTTGAAAATCGGTGCACTGGCGGCGGAGTGATTAGCAAAAACAAAAAAAAAAATCAAATCTTCCTCAAACCTCATGTTAGGTGTTCTGGGGTTCCTGATTATTTTCTACTTTTCTTTGGGTGTGAGTGAAATTGGTAAAACGACTCAAGGTTCGAATATACGAATTGTTTTCGTGGAAACGCCGGAACAGCACGATCCACCCTGAATATTTCGTGCCTATGAAAATAAAAGTTCTTATTATGGATATGTGGGAATATCGATCTCTCAATACTGACAACAAACATCGATATAATAAGATGTGTCAGGGAATCATGACTTTCTTCAATGGTACTCTTTTGAAAAAAATCTCAACTGACATCCTGTTTATGGGCATTATCAAAAAAAAGGTGCCAAGTGTCTTGACTCAGTACTCCCCAAACATTATCGGTGGTAAAAACATTGGAGTTCCTCCATCCCTACACCATCCTCATCAAATAAATAGATAATGATTGTATGAATTAAACATCTAAACGAAGTTTGAGTGATTCTGAGATTTTTGGTTTTTTGTTGATTTCTCCTCCGCCACTGGTAAGAGTTCCAATAACGATACACTGTTATCATTTTATCTACGGCACTAG
The DNA here is from genome assembly GCA_951848785.1 of Callosobruchus maculatus. Taxonomy (NCBI): domain Eukaryota; kingdom Metazoa; phylum Arthropoda; class Insecta; order Coleoptera; family Chrysomelidae; genus Callosobruchus; species Callosobruchus maculatus. Next base: position 4,555,651 of record CATOUR010000110.1, on the reverse strand, counting down.
TAGGGTATCACAATTTTCTCAAAATCCAATTCGTAGTTTCCAAGTTACACGTTATAGGATTATAATATGGATGTATCAAATTATTTCACAAATATATAATTCAAAGGCAAATCCTTTTCAGCGCAATGTAGAATATTTTATGAATACAACAAATTTTATCCCCTCCCAAAAACAAATGGAAAATGATTAAGAACTCCTGAAACGCCTAAAAATGAAGTTTGCAGGGTTCCCATAATTTTTTTACCAACTTCTCCGCCGCCAAGGCAGTGATTTTCAAAATTATAGCAGAATTACCTACTACTATCTTTCACCTTGTATACAGGGCTATCCAAAACTCCCAATAATATTATTTTCTCGATTATCTCAAATGCAATACAATATATTTTTCACTTTTGTAGTGTACTTCCTATACCTATGTGAAGCTTATATTTATTTATGGAGATTTTGGATATTTAGTAATAAAACGATATTTTTTACAAATACTGCAGGACTGTCAGTTGGCAATTGTCAGCTCAAAAACACACTTTAGTTATAAAATCAACTTCATTATATAGAAAACCAGTCTAACAACAATAAACTAAATAAAAAAAATGTAGTCGAGTTGACTGACTCAGTACTTTCCACACATTCCCATAATACTAGTTTCATTATTTTCCCATCGCATGAAGCTATAGTCTAGATGCCCTTGCAACCAAATCATCGCTCGCTCGACCGCAAAAAAAGTGTTTTATTCTACTAGGTACTTCTTTCACAGGTCAATGAACAATCTATCATGAATACAACAAATTTTTGAATTTTACAACCCCTCACCCCCGAACCACCCCCACCCAAAAAAAGTAGAAAATGATCAAGAACCCCTAAAACGCCTAAAAACGAAGTTTCAAGTTTGAGCTGTTTTCATATTTTATTAATATCGCTGCGCCGCCACTGAGGCGATTTCTAAAAATCAGACGCATTTTCCATCCTCGCTAAAGTAGTGGGAAGTAAAATCGAAAAACTTGGAACAAAATCTTTATAATGACTGCTCAAAACGGCCTCCCATTACATTTAAATAGTGTTATAAATATATGAATGACCATCTTAATAAAACAGCTATTGGAAACAATCGCCTTTTTGCAATTCCCAAGGCTGGTTTTCTCGATGTCTGTAGCTGTTCAAGCACCTTGAACTTCAAATAGCATTTTCTAATAGTTTCAAGGATATTACTGCTTAAGAATTTTTGCAACAAAAAGTTAGGTTTCTCATCTAGCACAACTGATGTGAATTAATGCGTGGCTCTTGGGTTTTAGGCCGGTGTCGTTGAGCGTTGGGGCTTGACGTTTCGCCACCGTGAGTGGATGGCATCTTCAGAAGCTGTTACACTTCGGCGACTTCCGAAATACTATATTTCGGAAGTATTCGGGAGGTCGGTGAAGTTTAATAGCTTATGTAGATGTCATCCACCAGTAGTGGCGATACGTCAAGCCTCAATACTCAACGACGCGAGGCCGTCCTAAAAACCCAGGAACCACAAACCACACATTCTTCAATATGTCCTGTACATGATACAAAATAAAAAAATGGAGTCAAGTTGATTGACTCTGTACTTCCCACACATTACGGTGATACCAGTTTATTATTTTCCCATAGCATGAAGCTTTAGTCTGATATCCCCTTGCAACAAAATCATCGCCAGTACATCCCCCCCCCCACAAATTGTCTTATGCCGCTAGGTCTTTCCTTCACAGGTTAATGAACAGTCTATTATCAATAATACAAATTTTTCAGGTTTACAACCCGCCACCCCCCCCCCTAACCACCCCAATTTCACCCCCATCCAAAAAAGGTACAAAACGGTCAGGAACCCCTAAAACATCTAAAAACGAAGTTTGAGCTGTTTTCATATGTTTAGTTTTTTGATTATTGCTACGTTGCCACTGACACGATTTCTAACAAGCATACGCTTTTTCCATCCTCACCACAGTAATAATAATGTGTCAAAATTTCATTAGAATCAATTTAATAGTTTCCACGTTACAAAATACAAAACGAACTAAAGCAATAAATACTCGTATGTATACAGAAAATTCTAAGTCCCTTAGTTTCGGTAATAGACAAGGCAATGTTCAGATTGACCTAAAAAGGTTATTTACGTCGCTAGGTCTTCCTTCACAGGTCAGCGGACAGCCTATTATTAATACAGCAAATTTTTCAGCTTTTCAACCCCCCACCCCCCAATCACCCGAATTTCACCCCCACCCAAAAAAACTCAGAGAATGATCAGGAACCTCTAAAACACTTAAAAACGAAGTTTGAGCTGTTTTTATATTTTTAGTTTTTTTATTATTTCTGCGCCGGCACGATTTATAAAAACCATACGCATTTTCCATCCTCGCCACGGTAGTAATACTGTGTCAAAATGTCATTAAAATCAATTCAACATCTTCTTCGTTACATAATATAGAACGATCTAAAGCAATACTCGTATGTATACATCGGAAAAAATTCTAAGTCCTTTAGTGTCTGTAATAGGCATAAGGCAATGTTCGGATAGACCTAAAAAAGTTATTTATGTCGCTAGGTCTTCCTTCACAGGTCAGTGGGTAGTCTATTATGAATACAACAAATTTTTCAATTTTACCTCCTCCCAACCCCCGACCACCCCAATTTCCACCCCCACCCAAAAAAGTAGAAAATGATCAGGAACACCTAAAACGCCTAAAAACGAAGTTTGGGGGATTTTTGAAATTTTTCGTTTTTTGCTAATTACTCCGCCGCCAATGCACCGATTTTCAAAATTATAGCAGCATTACCTACTACGACCCCACAGCATATCGCTGCCCAAATTTCATCAAAATCCATGCAGCGGTTACTGAGATTACGAGGACAGAAAAACGCGTACAGACAGACCGACAGACAGATAGACCGACAGACAGACAGACAGACAGACCGACAGACAGACAGACAGACAGACAGACAGACAGACAGACAGACAGACAGACAGACCGACAGACAGACCGACGGAATTGAGTGACGTGGATTTTCGTCATGTAGACATCATGAAACGCCCAAAAAGTGTATTATCTCAAAATCGAAAATTTTCGCGATCACAATACTCCCCTCACCTATCGGTGTGGGAAGTAAAAGCTGATTTATGTCGCTAGGTCTTCCTTCACAGGTCAGTGGACAGCCTATTATCAATACAGCAAATTTTTCAGTTTTTCAACCCCCCACCCCCCAACTACCCCAATTTCACCCCCACCCAAAAAAACTCAGCAAATGATCAGGAACCTCTAAAACACTTGATAACGAAGTTTGAGCTGTTTTTATATTTTTAGTTTTTTCATTATTTCTGCGCCGCCACTGGCACGATTTATAAGAATCATACGCATTTTCCATCCTCGCCACGGTAGTAATACTGTGTCAAAATTTCATTAAAATCAATTCAGCAGTTTCTTCGTTACATAATATAGGACGATTTAAAGCAATACTCGTATGTTTACACCAGAAAAAAAAAAGTCCTTTGGTTTCTGTAATAGGCAAGGCAATGTTCGAGTGGACCTAAAAAAGTTATTTATGTCACTGGATCTTCCTTCACAGGTCAGTGAAGTCTATTATGAAATCAACAAAATGTTCAATTTTACAACCCCCCACCCACCAACCACCCCAATTTCACCCCTACCAAAAAAAAAGTAGAAAATGATCAGGAACCCCTCAAACGCCTAAAAACGAAGTTTGAGGCATATTTAACATTTTTCGTTTTTTGCTAATTACTCCGCCGCCCGTGCACCGATACTCCCACAATACTCCCCTCACCTATCGGTGTGGGAAGTAATAGACAAATCTAAATAAAAAGCCAATAAAGCAAACGTTTTTGGCGTGGGCGCGTGAGAAATCTTAGGGTCGAAGTACCTGTTTGGGGATATAACTCTAAAGACCTTCAGGTGCAATACTTGGAAAATGAGACAGGTTAGGCGCCAGGACAACCATAAAACGGCTGGACCAGCGAAAAGAAAACACTTGTGATAGTAAATATTGGAAAGAATTACTTTTGAAACTGATTTTTCATATATCTTCAAGATTTGTTCTGCTCAAGCATCTTACATTTTTAATTGCTTTTTCTAACAGCTAGAATGACAATATTGCTTGTGACTTTTTACAACAAACATGTTAGGTCTGTCTTCTAACATAGCTACTGTTCGTACTTACTTGGCTTTTTTGCCAGATTGAGAAACATCTTAACTCAAATATATATTGTACTTTGGAGAGAATCTAAATTTACGAATTTAATTTATTGCCAACCTAGATCACTACTAAAAAATTGAGTCCGAGAGGCACTTCTTAGTCAGCCGATATCTATCGAATAGATGTCAAGCCAGTCCATAACATCCGGAAAGTGGTATAAAATTCAGTTCAAATGTTTTGGGACTAAGTACCTGTTTGAGAATATACATCTAAAGAAGAATAAATAATTACCAATAAAGATCAATATCTAGAATATGAGTCAGGTTAAGCGGTAGCGAAATTCAATATTGAGAAGAATCACCTCTTGGCACTTTCCAAGACTAATTTTTCAGTTATTCTTAATATTTATCCTGATCAAGCATCTTAAATTTCTAATGCATTTTTCTAACAGTTTCAAGAACAATTATTGCTTGTGAATTTTTTCAACAGAACACATTTGACTTTTATACCATCTTTGCTGGAGAAACATCTTGCCTTAATATGTACTGTAGTTTGTAGAAAAGCAAAATATACAAATATATAAATTAAAAGTCAATAAAGCAAAGGCAACTACTAAAGCGGAAAAAAGTCGATTTTGAATATTTTCGACGTGAGTGCGTGGGAGATAAAATATTATAGCGTTTTTCACTGGTTGCACGAGGGTATGCACTGGATTTCTGTTTTGCATTTCACTGGCAGTTCCAGTGCAAACATTTTTAAGTGCACTCATTTCACTGGCATTTATGCACTCGGAGCGGTCGAACTGAGTGCAATTATTTCGCACCGATTTCAAAGTGAGTGTCGTGGAAGTGAACCAAGAAAATGACAATAGGTTTGAGCGAGAAATTTCAAATCATAGAATTGTGTTTCAGCTGTTTAAACTTTCAATTTCCGAATTCGGTAATACCTAGTTGATTTTCACTATTTTCAGTCAGAATGAGTAGAGTGAACAAAAAATCAAACTTTTAATGTCCTTGTTTGAATTGGCAGAATCCAGGTCATCTTCTAAGGATGAACTAATAATGTGTTTAGAATGAAATTCGGGAGAAAATATCCCAGAATTAGCAATTACATGGAAACTATTGAACAGTTTTCAGACAAACGAGTATAGTATATAATGCAATATACTCAAAGATTGTTGTCAAAACAAGTTGTTGTTTCTTGATGTGTATTCCACTGGAAGAACCCAGTATAAAAGTGTTACCCTAGGTGAACTTTTTCAGTATTCTGCACTCGCACGAAGTGCACTAAGACGAGTGAAAAACGCTATTAGGGACGAAGTACCTGTGTAGGGGTATAAATCTAAGAACCTTCAGGTGCAATACCTAGAAATACGACAGATTTAGGCGCCAGGACGACCATAAAATGGCTGAACTGGGGGAAAGGAAACACTTGTTACTGTAAATATTGAAAATCGTATACCTCCATATTACCAGCCAATGGGCACTCACCGACCTTCAGGTGCATTACCAACAAATTACGGCAAGTTAGGCGCCGTGACAACCATAAAACTACTACCGGACTGGCTTTCGTGGGAACGACGGGAAAGGCACGATCCACGGTACGACTTCATGTTTGTGAAAATAACAAGCACTATTGCTTTGACTATTGTTGTGATGGTATACCAAATTCTGGTCAAGTTCCCTTGGTTATTCAGTAAAAGATTAGTGAACGACAGTTTTTGTTTGGGTTAATTTTGGGAAAAAAATTTAGTATCGGCGACGATTTTGGTTTGGCCGATTTTTAACCGAAACATAAAAAAAATTCAATGTATATCCTACACTGAGAAAATGGGTTTTAAGGGTCTAGAGTATAGCGCGCGACTTTGAGAACCCAAGAAAACACCAATTCTCTTGTTAGCGAGGAGGCGTGGCCCCTTGTTTCCTTTCTCCAGTATATCTATGTGTATTATGTGATTTAGACGTAAAAAGATGGCGGGACATATCCCGGCCGGCTGACGAGGGCGTGGATGTCAAATGAAAAAATGTAGTCAAGTTGACTGACTCAGTACTTCACGTACATTCCGATGATACCAGTTTTCTTATTTTCCCATAGCATGAGGCTATAGTCTAGATGCCCTTGTAACCAAATCATCCCTCGCCCAACCGCAAAAAGTGTTTCATTCTACTAGGTACTTCTTTCACAAATTAATGGACCATCTACCATGAATACAACAAATTTTTGAGTTTTACAACCCCCCGCCTCCAAACCACTCCAACTTCACCCTCACCCAAAAAAAGCAGAAAATGATCAGGAACCCCTAAAACGCTTAAAAACGAAGTTCCAGCTAGTTTCATATTTTTTGTCTTTTTAATATTGCTGCGCCGCCACTGAGACGATTTCTAAAAATCAGACGCATTTTGCATCCTCGCCAAGGTAGTAATACTTTGCCGAAATTTGATGAACATCAATTCAGTAGTTTCCACATTATAAAATACGCAACGATCTAAAGCAATATCTACTCGTATGTATACATCGGAAAATCAACAAATTTTTCAGCTTTACGACCCCCCTCCCACCAACCATCCCAATTTCACCCCCATCCAAAAAAAAACTAGAAAATGATCAGCAACCCCTAAAACGCCTAAAAACTAAGTTTGAGGAATATTTGAAATTTTTCGTTTTTTGCTAATTACTCCGCCGCCCGATTTTCAAAATTGTAGCCACATTACCTACGACCTACTACCTACATTACCTACTACGACATAACACCATATCGCTACCCAAATTTTATCAAAATCCATGCAGCGGTTACTGAGATTGGGAGGCTAGAAAAACGCCAACAGATAGACAGACAGACCGACAGACAGACCGACGGAAATGAGTGACGTGGATTTTCGATATGTAGGCATCATAAAACGCCCAAAAAGTATATTATCTCAAAATTGAAAATTTTAGCGATCACAATACTCCCCTCACCTATCGGTGTGGGAAGTAAAATTGCATAAAAAAATGCATTTCGCAATTCGAAAATCCTGACGTTACCTCTAAACTTACACTGATGATTCAAAAAGCAAACTGAAGAAGAAAGCTTGCGCTAGGCAACACGGTGACCCTTCTAGAAATCTTAACTATCACGTTCAATAATGTTATGTTTGTAGTTTGAAAAAAAGTGAGTTCTGTTCGAAATGCGAAATCGTGTTTTACATAGCAAATACATATAAATATATAAATGTTTGTACCTAGATATCTTTCTGCTCCGCCTACAAGTGTTCCAAGCGAGCACCTGTATACGCTGATCGTCAGAGTAACCGGCATGATGAAGAAGCAGAAAAAGGTCCATTTTTAGCATACAATATTGAGACCGTTTTAACCCGCTTTTATTAGCTACACTTGCATGTTTGTTTTTTTCTTTGTTTGTGAGATTGTGACGCTCCTTCAGATTAAGACTTCGGACCTAACATTGACCGCTCCAACTCTGCCTCGAAAATAATTTTGACGGCCTCAAATCCGTCGGACCAGCAGTTGTATTCGCTATGCGATGGCGACACCTTGAAGTTTGTTAATATTACACAGAGGCGTAGCGACGAGAGCTTAAAATTCGTGCCATCCAAATAAAGAAACTAAAAAACACGCTTTAGTTATAAAGTTAACTGAAAAATTAAAAATAAATATAGTTTAAAAAAACCTAAAAAAACACGCTTTCAAAGTACATCGGACTAAAAGGTTAAAAATGATTTTCAAAATAAACACAGAACAATAAAGAACGGAAACTACTAGTATGATTGTGAAAAATTACTTAATAAATAGAAGTCAATAACTAAAATAGGCAATACTTTTTCAAGCGTCAAGAATATTTCAGAATATTTCAATTGGGAGTACTACAGGGAAATAGATTATGTCCACTGCTATTTATTTTATATATAAATCACTTACTAGATATTCTGAAGCATTGTAAAATTCAAATATTTGCTGACGATACTTTAATATACCCATCGAATACAAAATTGTACGTTGCGTTGGAACTTCTAAATTATGATATGAAGAAAATTATCAATTGGTTGAATGCGAATAAACTTATACTAAATACTAATAAAACAAGATGTATGATAATAGACATACATTTAAACGAAACACAAATTACTCTTTTGATTAATAATGACAAAATTGGAGTAGTTACATCTATCAAATATCTGGGCATATATGCAGATAGTAATGTAAAATTTGAAGATTACTTCGATTATAGTATTTCAAAAATATCCAAAAGGGTAAATTACTTTTACAGAATTTACCCAAGCCTCAGTCTTTATTCTAAAAAATTGTGAACAACACTATAATTCTTCCTCCAGCCATATATTCAAATAAGTTCACAAAGATACGAGTAAGTTATATGTTAAAAGAACTTCAATGGTTGAATATAAAGAATTTTATCCTGTATCTAGTTCTCATTTTCATATTTAGATTAAATAATTTATTGCCGGAAATTTTAGGTAATTTTATAGAATTAAACAGTAATATCACAAATAAATCGGTGTACCAAAAAGGGTTATACGAATTTAATAAATTGGACACTAATATCAAATCAAGTACCAATTCGAAAAAATTCAAGACAAGATTGAAAAAGTCTTTCTTGGATATACAAAATTTATAGTGATGTAAAGAGCGTGGGCGCTTTATGCCATATTATTCGTAAATTGAACGCCCGACGCTTTCATATTCGTAATTCGTAATCATACTAGTATTCTCCGTTCATTATTGTTTTAAACTTGTTTAGTCCGATTTTCTTTTAAAACGTGTTCTTTTGTTCTTTTAAGCTATATTTATTTTTTCAATGCACGGTTTTGGCATATAAATATCTACATGTGTCGTTTCTGATGAATCTGTTGAGAGTATCTTTTATGTATGGGTGAATACTGGACATTGAACTTCCGGCAGTGTGGAAGTGGTCTTAAAATCGGCTGACATGCACATACATGTGTATGAGAAGTTGCGATCGTTCTGCATACGTAATTGATACGCAATCAATATTCAGAAAATTCATTTTGCATCTCTAGCAGTTACAGCTACTTTCCCATGCTATACGTTATTATGTATGTATATCCAGTAATTATTATGCGATTTTCTTAGCTGTTTGCACATGGGTGTACCCAGTAAAACGCATGAAGGCAATTGCCCTCCTAGAAGGAATACACCAACTCAATATGTACTAGTACGGCTTGGCTCCAACTGACGTTTAGAGGTGAATATGCACCAAATTTTGTTGTGTATCCAAAAGAATTAAGGAATTAGGATTATAAAAGCTTCAGTTCAACGAACCGATGCGATGTCATGAATTCGACTGCATTATACAGGGTGCCCATATATATGGAATATATAGTACAAATAATCCCAGTAAACACATATACGTTACTTAAACGTAATTTAAACGTGTGAACGGTTGATAAAACGTTTACGTTAGAATGTTAACGGTTTGATTTTGGTGTAAAATTATACCGTTTGATTAAAGCGTCATAATAACGTTTAATTAAATACATAATTCTACGGTGGCTCACTTTCACGTTAGAGTAACGTTGTGTACTCCACAAATAAAGTGTGACAAAAATGATGTATTCAGACGTTAATATCACGTTCTGATTCATAATCATTCTGCAATCCATGGAGCTTCAATGTTGAAGTAACGTTTGGCTAAACCATTTTATTAACCATATGAGTAACTGGTTTTTCAAAAGTTCTTCATTTTTAGACTAGGAGCAAAATCTGGTCAAGCGTCTAACAACAAACAAAATACATAATTTTGGTAATCCGCTATAAGCTATACAAACCGTTATGATAGCAGATAAAAATAACGTACATTGCTCGTTCAGGTACACAACGTTATAATAACGTAGTTTCTAAACAGAGCAATTTGATTGGTCCGAAAGAGCCAGGCTGTGCGTGTATGTCGTGACATCAGTACTGGCGGCGGCCATTTTCACCCGTGTTGTTGTAGAGTCAACAAGTGTTCTCCACTTCCTGAGTTTTCAGCTGTCTATTGCAGGTCTTGCGTTTGGTAAGTACATCTACATGACTAACTAATTTGCTGAGATGAAAATGCGAATGTCCCTAATGCTAAAATGTTGCTCAGAGATGCAAATGATGCTATTACAACTCGTCGCTTGGTGGCGTGCGTTTGTTCTGGTTTTCTGGTTCTGGTTTTTCTTCTCAACTCATAATGGAGTATCTATAACCGTTTCTTAATAGTAGCATTGTAATTATCATGCTTGTTTACATTTTGTTTCATACTGTTGAAGGAATAAATCTGTATTGCTTTATTTTCATGTATTTATAATGATTTGGATTAACACAAAATTGAAACGGTGATTTCCTAATTTTTATTAACGCCGGACATATTATGGTGCCGGTCATGAAAAATAAATAGTTAGGGTTGTTCTAGATTTAATGAAAATGAATTTGTGGTTCTTGGGTTTTTAGGCCGGCGTCGTTTAGCGTTAAAGCTTGACGTTTCGCCACCACGAGTGGATGGCATCTTCAGAAGCTATTTCACTTCGGCGACTTCCAAAATACTGTAAATACTGTAAATACAGTAAAATACTGTAAATACTGTAAATACAGTATTTTGGAAGTCGCCGAAGTGAAATAGCTTCTGAAGATGCCATCCACTCGTGGTGGCGAAACGTCAAGCTTTAACGCTAAACGACGCCGGCCTAAAAACCCAAGAACCACAAATTTATTGGACGATGGCCGCGAAAGCCTTACACAGTATATTAATGAAAATGCTCTACTTTTAGGTAATTGTCAATTATGCCACATTTTAAGATTCTCTCGAAACGTCAAGTACAAAGAAAAGTGACAAAACGAGCAACTTTAACGAAACAAAAATTTTACATTGCATTTTTTTATAAGCGCCCTTAAAGTTGTGTATATACTTTATTTTAAGTTATATATTTTATGTACATTCCTTTATAAGCAGCCTTCTAATTTGATGTATCCACTTATTAATGAGAGTTCAATAAATGCGTTAAAAAAACAACCGTTGCGTTTTATTTATGATACCCTTTAAAATTATAAGCACTATTAATAGCAATTCAAATACTACCTCAGAATAATATTTTAATTGGGGCAAAAATAATATCTTATTAACGTTGCAAATACACGATTTTTAAACGTTTTCAAAAGGGTTACAAATTGAACTTTTTTAAACGTATAATGATCGCTTTTTTAAAACCGGGATAAAACGTATATTTATACGTTACTTGTAACGTTAGAAACCACGACATTTTTAAGTTGATTGTACGTAAAAAAGTAACGTAAAAATGAAAAGGTGTCAGGGATTAAATAACGTTTAACTAACGTATGAGTGTTTACTGAGATCTAATGATTGTATATATTTTTTTATTTTTTAAATGACAATGTACCCTTCCATTAGGCTCATTTTATAGAGGTTTTTCTCTATTTTCAATGACATAGCATGCAGAGATATTTAGAAAATATAAAGAACTAATAACATTAATCTAGTATGTATCTTGATTTGCATCAAAATAAAACCAACGAGCGTGTAAGTAAGATGTTGCAAGACAGTAGCCTAACCTATCACGAAAAGCCTTAAAAGTATTTCTGAACATTCTGGGAGAAATTCTGCAGCTTCACTTCATATTTGTTGTTCTATTTCATCAAGATTGACGCTTTGATATAGGTACGCCAATAAGTTTCTGTCACATTTACTGGCCTACTAACGGATCTCTGATATCTAGATTAATGTTATTGTTATAATGCCATGTTATGTCACTGAAAAGAAAAAAAATCTCTATGAAATGAAAAAGTACATTGCAATTTAGAAAAAATCAATTGGTTTTCGTTATTCATTTGTATTCTGAAGCAAAAACAACTGAATACCGCCGTATTGTGGGAAATACATTATTATTATTTTTTTTATGGCCGACCTTCCGCAAAGGCTGAAAGCCTGTGGCGCTGTAGAAGCACTGCGAGAGGATAAGTGTCGGTCCGCGTTAGATTTGAAACGCTACAGGTTGTAGCCGTCGGAACACAAGTTTCCCGGCAGCCCATTCTACAGTGTCGAAGTTCTCCAAAAGCAGGAATGCTGGAGGAGACTAGTTCGGGAAGTAGGGACCTCGACCTGGTAAGGATGAGCTCGCAGAGGCTGGGCTGGAAGAGCTCACTCGAACAGCTTCCGTGATAGAATCTGCAAAACAGAGACAGGTTAGCCACCCTTCTTCGATGTTCCAGGCTATGGAGGACCTTTGTGAGGTTAGGCGTATCGATTAGTCTAATTGCTTTCTTCTGTATAGTGTCCAGAAGCTTTAGAGAGTGCTTCGGAGCGCATCCCCACACATGGGAGCAATACTCCAACGATGGCGGATCTGTGCCTTGTAGAGCAGCACTAGTTGCTCTGGTGTATACTGCTTCCTACAGCGGAACAAAACTCCAAGCTTCTAGGATGCCGTTTCAGCAATACTGACGACTTGGTCGTACCAGGACATGTTATTGTTGATGTTGATCACCAAAAGCTTGACGGAAAGTGACTTGACTATTGGGTGACCCACCACTTCGACAGTTGGTGACCCAACACTCAACTGCTGAGAAACTTCTTAACTACTCTAGTAAGGAAGTAGCTAAACACTATCTATTCATGCCCAGACAACACTTCCAAATTGCGACTGGTGATTTGACACTGTCACCTAAGAAAAAATCTCTACAATATTAAGATAAGTGACACATCCCTGTGCAGTGGATTTAAACAGGAAGATGAGACTGTTGAATCTTTGATGCCTGATTGCCCATCTATCTTGACAGTAGAATTCTGGAGGAAAGCATGGCTAGGTTAATCTGCTGATCTGCTTCATCGCTTTTCTCACTAGGTTGAGATTTCTTGTTGAGGTCAATTTGCCACAAACGCTGTAAGCCTATGGAGTTGTAGAAGCGCTGCGAGAGGATGAGTATCAATGCACGTTAGATTTGAAGTACTGCAGGTTGTAGACTCGGGAAACAAATTCCTTGGCAGCTCATTCCACAGCATCGAAGTCCTACAGAAGAAGGAATTATGTAGGAGACTAATTAGGGAAGTAGGAATCTCGACCTGGTAAGGATGCGCTCTTAGAGCCTCTCTTGTGTTCCTCGTTCAGACGGCCTTTGGTGTTATTATCTGGGAGAGCTCACTAGAACACCTTCCGTGATAGAATCTGTAAAATAAGGACAGGTCAACCACCCTCCTTCATTGTTCCAGGCTGAAGAGATCGTTTGTGAGGTTAGGTGTATCGATTAGTCTAATTACTCTCTTTTTGATATTGTCCAAAAGCTTTAAAGAGTGCTTCGGAGCGCATACCCACACATGTGAGCAATACTCCAACGATGGTCGGATCTGTGCCTTGTAGAGCAGCAGTAGTTGCTCTGGTGTATACAGCTTCCTACAGCGGAACAAAAGTCCAAGCTTCTGGGATGCCATTTTAGCAATACTGACGACGACGTGATCGTGCCAGGACATGTCATTGTTGGTGCTGATTCTCGAAAGCTTGACGGAGGATGACTCGACTATTGGGTGACCCTCCATTTCCACAGTTGGTAAGCCAATGTGAGACTTCTTTTTCAATGTTGTTGCCTAAGCTTCTATACGTTAAACTGTACTTTATTTACTAATCCCCGCTCTACAATAGTTTTGATATCTACGTTGATCTGTGAGGCATGTTGCTGACGCCGATATATCGTCTCCTGGGGTGATAGTGGCTTGCCTGGTTCCATGCAGAATATGAATGTACTGTCGTCTGCGAGGCAGTAGATTGGATTGGATGTGGTTTCTATATTTCTGATCAATCAGTTTCGAGGGATGATGTACAAGGAGCCTTGTGCTGTGATATTTGTGGATCACCCTCCTTTTAATACAGAATACAGAATGTTCTAGCCGGACAGTGCTGCCAACATTGCGGGCTTAAAGTAAAAGAGATGTGGAAGGAATCTTATGTTGTAGGCAGAGATTCACGACCTGACTTGATGTTCAAGCTACTTGACTTGACTTGACTTGATATCAAGTCAAGATCAAGTCAAGTATTTGTTTTCGAAATCCAAGTCAAGTCAAGTAGTTACACATCAAGCAACTTGAAAATCAAGTTTTTCAAGATAACTACTTGATTTTTCTTGAAAAAATAGTTCTTTTTTGATATTAATCTGTTTAACTGCCAAAACGCAATAACAATAAAAATCTGTGTATATAGAGATGTAATCTTTTATTTAAAAAAATCCAAAAACGAAAACTCCAAAAAACTTAGATAATAATGAATGTAATAATATGAAATGAAAATACGAAATTATGACAAAAATACATAAACAACAAAATCAAATGGGGGTGGGTTGGTTCAATGGTTCGATTCTTGTTAGAGGCAGAAATTTATTTCTGGTTCTTTCAATGAAAAATAAATACCCATAAAAAAAGCTCAGCGAAGAAACCCCACCTTAGCCTTCACTGTTGGCTTCTAGTTAACAGTGCTGTTTCTAGAGTGGCGCCGGGAAACAGAACAGAACACGAGGCTAATGGCCAGAGCAGTCGATGCCGATGACACTTCTGTGTCTGTGTGTAAAAAAAATTAATATCCTTTTTTGCCATCCATGATTTGAGACACATAAGACTTCTAACGGAGTTATCATCTAATCGATGCCTAGTTTTGGTAAGAGTTAAGGCAGCTCTAGAAAACGGCCTTTCAACTGGAGCTGAAGAAGCTGGCGTTACCAAAAAGTCTTTGGCCATTGCGACAAGGTTTGGAAAAATACATTCGTGTCTTTTCCACCATTCTAAAATATCTTCAGTACTGCCCCATGCCGCTTGAAATCTATTTATACTCTGCTCATCGGTTTCATCTCGATCAGGTTTATTGTCAATCTCCATAGCCCACGAATCTAGTCTATCGGGCAGCATATTAATGCAAAAATTATGGAAAAAAGTACTGGCCAATTCGTTCGATCATTGTGTGTCGGTTGGCTTTATAGTTTTAAAGTCATCGGGTGCCTGCTTGCTGTCGTATCCTCGGTGATTCCCCTATTTTAACGCTTCGATTCGCATTTTACAGATCGATATCAAGTAATATCAAGTAGTTTGATTTTACTTGATATCAAGTCAAGTAGTTCAGATCGAAAATCAAGTCAAGTCAAATATCAAATTGTCAAAAGCTTGACCTTTCAAGTCAAGTATTTAAGAAAAAGCTCAAGCTACTTGGCTTGATGAATCCCTAGTTGTAGGCTTAGGTATACCCCCATGTTCATTGAAAAATCGACCAGGAAATCTGAGTTCGTACTGTTATGCAGAAAAAAATTACTGTTCTTTGCTGCTATTGTTTAATTGGCAAAGGTTTAATCCTCTGTAACAAATCCTAGGTACGCTCTTGTGTTTGCGTGTCAGCATGGTATATCTAGATACTATACACCGCTACAAACTGCATGATCGCGGAGATTGCTGGTCCACATTCATGGGAACATCAAGCAATGGAAATTTGTCAAGTAGCCCAGCTTGGTTCTTCCCACGCACTCATTCTTGGACGCGATTATAGCATACCGAACGGCCATAAATGAAAAAGCTTTAAAAGGAAGAAATTAATAATGCTGATAATTCAACTAAATACGGCTAATTTGCAGATCGGCTGGCATTCCTTTAATAGTTCTGCTGATAGAGGAAAGAGGATATAGAGTTGGGAAGGAAGGAGAGATAAGCTATCTATAAAGTCGCAAAGAAGGCGGGAGGTGGCACTCCGTCGAATATGGTTCAAGAGATTATTTGCTCTGAAAAGGCTGACACGGTAAATCACATTTCCTTATAGGATAGGAGAACTGAAAAAATGAAGTCAAGTTGATTGACTCAGTACTTCCCACACATTACGCTGATACCAGTTTATTATTTTCCCATAGCAGGAAGATTTAGTCTGAGATCCCTTGCAACCAAATAATCGCCAGCCGCCCCTAAAATTGTCTTATGCCGCTAGGTCTTTCCTTCACAGGTCAATGGACAGCCTAGTATCGATACTACAAACTTCCCAATTTTACAACCCCCCACCCCCCAACCACCTCACTTTCACCCCCACCCAAAAAAACTGGTAGGAAATGATCAGGGAACCCCTAAAACATCTAAAAACCGAATTTGAGTTGTTTTCATCCTTTTTGTTCTTTGATTATTGCTACGCTGCCACTGACGCGATTTTTAACAAACATACGCGTGTTCCATTCTCACCACGGTAACAATATACTGTGTCAAAATTTCATTAGAATCAATTTAGTAGTGTCCACGTTATAGAATACAAAACGATTTAAACGGCAATAAATTCTCGTATGTATACAGAAAATTCTAAGTCCAGTAGTTTCCGTAATAGGCTAGGCAATGTTCGGATGGACCTAAAAAGGTGATTTGTGTCGCTAGATCTTCCTTCGCAGGTTAGTGGACAGCCTATTATGAGTACAAGAAATTTTTTAGTTTTTCAATCCCCAACCCCCCAACCACCCCAATTTCACCCCCACCCAAAAAAACGCAGAAAATGATCAGGAACCTCTAAAACGCTTAAAAACGAAGTTTGAGCTGTTTTTATATTTTTAGTTTTTTTATTATTTCTGCGCCGCCACTGGCACGATTTATAAAAACCATACGCGGTTTCCATCTTCGCCACGGTAGTAATACTGTGTCAAAATTTCATTAAAATCAATTCAACGGTTTCCTCGTTCCACAATATAGATCGATCTAAAGCAATACTCTCGTATGTTTACATCAGAAAAAATTCTAAGTTCGTTGCTTTCTGTAATAGGAAGGCAATGTTCGGATGGACCAAAAAAAGTTATTTATGTCGCCAGGTCTTCCTTCACATGTCAGTGGTCAGTCTATTATGAATGCAAACAAATTTTTCAATTTTACAACCCCCCACCCCCCAACCACCCCAATTTCACCCCCACCCAAAAAAAGTAGAAAATGATCAGGGACCCCTAAAACGCCTAAAAACGAAGTTTCAGCAATATTTTTTTTTGTTTTTTGCTAATTACTCCGCCGCCTTTGCAACGATTTTCAAAATTATAGGAACATTACCTACTACGACCCCACAGCATACCGCTGCCCAAATTTCATCACAATCCATGCAGCGGTTGCTGAGATTACGAGGCTAGAAAAAAGCGACAGACAGACAGACAGACCGACAGACAGACAGACAGACAGACAGACAGACAGACAGACAGACAGACAGACCGACGGAAATGAGTGACGTGGATTTTCGTTATGTAGACATCATAAAACGCCCAAAAAGCGTATTATCTCAAAATCGAAAATTTTCGCGATCACAATACTCCCCTCACCTATCGGTGTGGGAAGTAAAAGAAATAGGGAATATGCAAACTGTGATGACTTTATGTCGAGAATATTTCACTTCATCTATACTTCAGTCTAGTAGATTGATGAAATACCAGAGTAATATGTTTAATTTTTAGAGAAAGACTCAAGGCTACCAAATTTGTAACTTTACAAATTATACAGATCCCAAATATAACATACTACTCGCAAGTGAGATCCGAACATCTAGGAAAAAGGTGTATTCGCTTTAAAAATGTATATGTACAACTTGGCAGTACCCTCTCCAGTACACATGTAGCGCTTGTTGTTCATTCAGATGCTATTTACACATGAATACACAGAAAAAATACTGTTGCGTTTCCAATTAATTGTTAGCATTTGGATGTTTTTCCATCGCTTTAAATATATTTACAGTTGATTCAAATTCATGTCATTGAGAGAATTCAATCCTTGCATTCGAAATAATCACAGGTACGCCAATAAATTCAAAATAATTTTATATTCATTCTAACGATATGTATAATCCTTCTAATACCAGTATTGACATATAATGCAATCAAAACATCCTTTTGTTTTCGAAATTTACCCTATGTTTCATTTAAGCAAAGCATCCAAACTATTCGATGTACAGAAATTATTACTGCAACAGCAGTTCATAAGAATTCATCTGATAAAAAATAATTTTGTTTGTAAAGGTAACTATTACCCGAAAAATAACCCATGCTTTCAAAACATTGTTTATGCTGTTAAAGAAATTGGTAAGTAGTATTCGTAACAACAACATCATATATCGAATTCAATGGCCCTTGTTGTCCGCTGAACTATAATCAGTATTCGGCGGGGCTGATGTCCCGATTCAATGAACGTAAAAAGAAAGAACAGGGGGATCATATCGATCATCCTAGTGTTATTATCGGCGCCAACCCTTGGCGGGTTGGACGAGGTTGTTTCGTTGTGTTGTTTTGGTGTTAGCAGTGTTGTGTCATCTCGTGTTTTTGCTTTTTGCATCAACAATTGTGTGATTTAGATGTGTCCAGTTATATATTAAATGGAGAACCTACTGAAAAATTGGGGCTTAGAAGAGCTAACACCCACATTTGAATGTAGGTATTTAGATTAGTCAGACAGTCATATTTCAGGTAAAAATGCAACAACTGATGCAGGCTTATGTCTAATTCTTATTTCATACTCCTTATAACTTCATACAAAATCACACCATTAAACATCCAACCGAATAGATCAGCTGTCCTAGCAATAAAATCTGTTGGTCCAAGGAAAAGAAAGTAGTTTATAATCAATTACCAAACACAGATTCGATTCAACCACAGGCTGCGATTGAATCATTCATTGGAATCAATGACATCTTGTAGTTGAATCGACAATACGATATAATTCGTTACCAACTATACACCTCCCATTAGATGAAACATCGCTGTATTTGAGGAATGCTGAGTGTAACGTCCCATTGAATCCAAGCGTAAGTTTTTGACAAAACGACAGATTTTTCTGTGTGTACATGGTATCTTCGAAAATCTTTATACCTGTAATAACAAAGCATGGCTTTTGTCGATCCAAAAACAATGATATCTGTTGCAAATGTGGCGAAAGGCTAGTTGGTTCTGTAAAGATACCCCCTAGAAGACGATAGGTCCAGTTTACGCAGTTAAACTCCTTTGCACGAGTTCGGATTGTAGGCCAACAAGAACGAAGTGCTTCTTTTAGAGCAATTGCTGTAGCCATGAGACATAGCGTAGCTACAGTTATAGCAGCATGGCACGCATAGATCGCAGATGAGCGAACGCACTGAGTTAGAAATATTGGAGTACGTAGGAGAAGTACAGACGATCAAGGTCGTAATCTACGACTACTGACCCTTCGAAACAGAATGCGATCCACTTGAGAAATTTTTGAAGCTTGGTATGTAGCTATAGTGAACCCCCTTCGAATTCGCACCATGTAGCACACATTGCGTGAAATGGGCTTCAGATCATATCGTCCGCATCTAGTACTTCCACCCACTACAAACAGTTAGATTTGTGCCAAGAGTACCGACAATGGTATACTCAGAGGATTCGGACAGCCTTCTTTGACGAGTTCAGATTTTGTCTGGGAGCACACGTATGGGCGCTAACGCATTAGACGATAACGAGATGAAAGACGCAATTTCCAGTTCGCCATGTACACCATCCTATTGGTTTGATGGTTTGGGGTGCCACTGCGTTTAACGGCAAGTCACCTTTACTTGTGATTTGTGGACAATGACTGACCAACATGATGTGAATGAGGTGTTCGAACCAGTTGCCGTTCCATATGTCCAAGGCCTCGAAGAGGGTGTTATCCAGCAAGATAGTGCACGTCCTCATATTGCAAGGGAGTCGATGAGGTTCCTACAGGAAGCTATGGATCAGGTGCTTCGCTAGCTTCCACCCGATTTATGGCCAATTGGAAAAGTATGAGATTGGATGGGTCACCACATTTGCGATTTACCCAATCCTCCGACCACGCTGGACGAACTGGAACAAGCTATGAGGGCAGCTTGGGAGACTGTACCTCTAAAGTTTATTAACAACTAAATTACGAGCGTACCGCGTAGGCTAGAGGAGTATTATGTAAAGATCAAAAGCCAAACAGGGGCAGTAGACGTAATCTTTGGAAGAGGGCATAACGCTAGACTCAACATTCCGCTCGCAAAATACGCTTCTGTATTTCAGTCACAGGTGTATGCCATCCTGCATTGTGCAAGGATAAATAGTGAGTGAGCGTACAAAAACAAAAGGATAGCAATACTCACAGACAATCAAGCCACACTCAGCCCATCAGAAGGTCTCGAGGTAATGTTTGCACTAGTCTGGGAATGCCAACAAGGGTTGGGGTTAGCTGGCGGAACACAACGAGAGTGGGCACCATTAAGGAATAGATGGTTATAAAAAGGCAGATGAACTTGCAAGAAAAAAAATCGTCTGCGTTGTACAATGACACTGAACCCGCTCTGGGGGTGCCCAAAAGCTAGACACCCGGAGGTAGGATAATGGATAATACAACTGCACAAGATATATTAGGACTTCAGGACTTGATGCCTGGATGTAGACATGAAAAAGTATTCATCCAAGCCTCATGCCAGAAAACAGCTGAAGGACTACTGCTTTCTTTGAGCAGAAATCAGCTTTAAGTAACTACTGGCCCCTTTAGAGTAAGTTGTTGGTCTGAATGAACACCTGAAGAGAATGAGGCTCTACGAAGGTGATATCGACTGCAAACTATGTGGTAGAGGGACAGGGTTAGCCTTCTCTCTTAGTCAGTCTGCTTTTAGGTTCTTCTTCCTAGAAAGGTCTAACTATTTACGTCAATATCATTAAATGTTTCTGTTAACATCACAATATTTCTATAGGCAAGTTATTATTTGCTTTGTTTCAAGATTATCAAATGCTCAACTTAAAGGTTGGTATTTTTACTTCGCAAGTCTGAATAACAACAATAACAACTAAAAATGTTAGCTCAATTTAATATTATAATTATGATTAAAGATATAGAATTTTTGATTTGAGATATTTACATAACCAATCTGTGGGTTACCTGACCCATGGGTATACTTATTGATGCGCAGCTTCTGAGGTATTTTTCTAATTACAGAGGGCTTAGGAAAATCGGCTGGATCGCAAGGATAGAAGCACCAACAGACCCGAATATGTGAGAGCGAGTTTGCCTGCCTGACGTTGGACTACCTTGTGTCATCTGATATCAGGTCCAATAGATGCAAACGCATCCATCCAACATCACCGTGAACGATACTTGTGAAGAACCGGAACAAATTGGCGCTTACTGTTGCGTGCGGAATATCCACATTGTCTTTTCACGCCAACTAGTTTTCTTAGATAAAGTATGCATATTCTCCGTCTGAAATTTTATTCTTATGGGCCCCATAACTACTTATTTCTGCTTAGCCTCTGAGATTATCGATACACAAGCGGCTAGCCGTACCAAATGTACTTTGGCTCTCTGACTTCCGCATGCGCAGAGTACTAATGTCATGTTACGATTTGAAAATTGCCGCGCCTTATATTTTTAAACTTGAAAAAGAAAATGTAGCTTAAATTGTATTATTTTAGTATGTGCCTATCATTTTAGTGTGCAACATATGGGAAACTTTTTTATTATCGGTACCTCAGAACATTTTATTCGTGATAAAAGATGGTGCATAATGAAAAACTAGCTGTGAGTTGATCAAATTTGCCATTGTGTATATACAGGGTATGTAAAAATTCAGAAAATCTGGCCGGTTTTTTCCTATTTATTTCGGATTTTTTGCATTTTCAATGACAATTTTCGCGGTAACCACAGCTGATACGCAAAAACTTTATAGTGCTTTTCTGCTCACAATTTTAGGATCTATAATTTGGTTATCTCAAAAATTCAATTTTTTAGGTCAGTTTCATCAGATTTTCCGAATTTTTACATACCTTGTAAAGACAATGGTATGATAGATTTGATCAACTCACTTCTAGTTTTTCTCTATGCACTATCTTTTATCATGAACAGAATTTTCTGAGATATCGATAATAAAAAAGTTTCCCGTATATTGACCACACTATACATATATCAATCTTTTATTTCTTTCTAGTTGTAAAATCAATTAGTTTATATACTTAGGTGTTCGAAAAGGAATCAGTTTTAAAATTATAAATGATCAAAATAAAAAATAATAAACAATTTATTTATATTGAAATTCAATTAGTTTTATTCTGGTGGATATAGAAGGTTTAGCGCGATATTATTTTGCTTCTTCGGCGTCTGGTTTGGCAAGTATTTTAAATCTTTTGATGGTGGTTTTTTTTGTTCTGTACAGCCGTCTCTGTTTTAAACTTACTAGGGTGAAATTTTTCACAAGCAGCCTTAAATTGCAATGCTTTGAAAATAATGTATTGCATATAGTACATCTTAAAGCTATTTTTTATTAATTCACAGTAAGTAATAGACGTTAGTTCAATTCCAATATTATTAAAAACCTCAGACCCTCAGACGAAAAATATCAGCGATACATAAACCGCGAATGCGGCGAAAATCCCAAAATAATGCGGGCCCACCGACGGACGATAAAAAAAATCTTTTTATCGTCGGTGTGCGGGCATTTTAGTTTTAGGTTATGTTCCGTGTCAACGTCAACTGTCAAAGTCAGGGAGCCAAAGTACACTTGGTACGGCTAGCTGCTTGTTTATCGATACACTCATTGATGTGCAGCTTCTGAAGTACCTGAACAAGTGAATAAAATAGCAGATTGTGTAACAAGGACCTTCTCGTTGATTCATTACACTCGCTCATTCTTACGTGCGGAATATCCCACTTGAACTGAATTACAAACTATTTTTTTTTCACGTCAACTAGCTTTCATAGTCGGTATGGTATAGTTGAACGAAAGCACATATTCTTTGTTTGAAATTATTTGTTCATGTGTACATGAGCACTTTTTGGTTTAATTACGTGAGCTTGTAAAGATAGACAAAATTAGATTTTTCCAATATATATAGTGAACAAAACATTTGGTGTTTCCACATGGTGTTTTTCTGGGAAACACGCACGTATGTGCATCTAACAATAGCACTTTGAACAGCAACAGCAGGCGTGGTGTACAGCTGTTGAAACCTTCTGGCGTCGAGCGTCACTCGTTCGAGAATGAGTGTGTCTGGCCAGGTGTGACAGCTGCAAAAGCCATGATGGTCGGTTATTTCTGATCCAGCACCTTCGCTGCTGGCGTCGCCGTCGTTAGCGTCGCGACGCTTCGGTCTGCGCCACCAGCGCTCGTCCGTCACCGTCGCCGTCGCCGCGACGCAAACCGACGCCCCAAACCGAGAGCACGTGTTCATGCACCGATGAGAATTAAGACTGTAAAAATTGCTATAGACTACACAATTTCTTGTACCTACAAGATTTGGTTCAATTTCTTGAACAACGTAAATATTTATTTCTTTATTTATTCATTTATTTAGGGTAAATTTAGGGTAAAACCAGAATACAATCCAAAAACTTACCCACTACTTACAACAATGTATAATGTAAAAGATGAAAAAACAAAACGGAAAAATAATTCATGTGGCTTTATCTGTCAAGTGTTTATGAATGTAAATAGAGCTAGGAATCTGACATCAAGTTGCTAAACTCAGTAAGCTCACTAAACAGCACTACACTTTATTGTAACATTAACAATAATTGTCTACGCAGGGTGCTCTTGAAAGTGTTAAAGTTGCATGTTCTTTGAGCTCTCACTAAAGGAGAGTTTACTCCCAAATTTGTTCTTCGAAACGGAAAGGGTGTGGACTATCAAACACATTAATTATCTTATATATAAGGCAAAGATCTGACAATATTCTCCTCTGTTCTCGGAGGCAAAACTCAACTTACTGTAGACGTAGGCATAATAGAGCGAAAGCATGGCCCTTGCACTTTTAAAATCCTTGGACGATCTGCAAATAAAACCAAGTGTTCTATTGCATTCGGAAAGTTTTTCCACATGCGGCTGGAATGACATTTTTTCATCCATAAGCTATTGTTGTATGCTCGTATCGTAGTAAAATTTGAAGAGAGCTTATTGAATGGTCGCTATAATAATCGCCAATTTACTAACTTTCTAGGCAATGATTGGTAAACAGTTAAAAAGTGTGTTTAGTTTTGTGAAATGCAACAAGGTGGTATTTTACGTCACGTCACTCATTTCCCTCGGTCTGTGCGCGTTTTTCTTCCTCGTAATCTCAGTAACCGTTGCATGGATTGTGACGAAATATGGGCACCGGTTAGCTATGGGGCCCAAGTAGGTAATGTTGGTAGGTAATGCTATTATGATTTTGAAAATCGGTGCACTGGCGGCGGAGTAATTAGCAAAAAACAAAAGATTTCGGATATTACTCAAACTCTGTTTTTAGGCGTTTTAGGGGTTCAGGACCATTTTCTACTTTTTTTGGTGGGGGTGAAATCGGGGGGGGGGGGCTGTAGAACTGAAACATTTGTTGTATTCATAATGGGCTGTCCACCGACCTGTGAAAGAAAGACCTATCGCGATAATACACTTTTTTAGGTCTATTACAGAAACCAAGGGACTTTGATTTTCTAATACATACGTGTATTGCTTCTGATCGTTGTGTATCGTGTAACATGGAAACTATTAGATTGGTTTTAATGAAATTTTTACACAGTATTACTACCATGCAGCAATAATAAAAAACTGAAAATATAAAAAATGCCACCTCGAAAGCTAGGCTTTGTATGAGGTATAGGCTATAGAAAAATGTACATTACAATTTAGCTAACCCAATATTGCCAAGATCAGTCTAAAATATCTTGATAGCAATGGTGGTGTCTGCTTCATTCCCAATTCCATGTGACCTTCAAATAAAGCTCCTACAACTCATATTAATCATGGGATATTTCCTAGTCTTCCTCTTATCGTGAAATTGTATACTCTAAATTTCGACGCGGGTTTGACGCTTCTGACATGGTTTTAGAAATCGTGTCAGTGTCGGCGCAGCAGTAATAAAAATAACTAAAAATGTAAAAATTGCTCAAACTTCATTTTTAGGCAACTTGGGGGTTCCTGATCCTTTCGCTTCATCCAGCTGAATAAAAAACGTAGTTCTAGTTCCTACAGAGAGAGATGCTAGAAACTATTTACTAGAGTTTTTGTGGTGGATGTTTTTTGAGGACAGGCGGGCGAAGATTTGGTTGCAAGGAAATCTCAGACTATAGCTTCATGATATGGGAAAATAATAACATGATATGTGTGGAAAGTACTGAGTCAATCAGCCTGACTCCATTTTTTACGATACAAAGGTATACTCGTATATGTATATAGTAATTTGAATTCCTTTCTAACACGTTTTTAATAGCTTCACCTATATGTTTGTTTGTTTGTTTGTTAGCTTGTAACTGTACTAAGGATTAAGTGGTCGGGCCGAACATTGAACGCTCCAACTTTGGCGTGAAAACGATTTTGACAGCTTCAAATCTGTTCGACCGGCGGTCGTATCCGCAGACTAAGAGATGGCACAGAGACCTTAAAGTTTGGTAATATTACACATAGGCGTAGCGACGAGAGTTTAAAAGGCGTGACGTCCAACTGTTTGGGAGTTGGTATTTTTGTGAAATTTATTCAGGAAGGTTGACAGTTTTAATTATCGCTTATGCAGTAATGGTAATGATTAAACTATTAATATTGATCAAAAAGACCTGTTCATCTTCATTACACAGAGTAGTTAATAAATACAACTTAAAAGAAGCTAACAAAACACGATTTAATGATAGAGTTCACTAAAAAAAATTAAAATAAACGTAGTTAAAAAAGCTAAAAAACACGATTATAAATAAAATCGGTCTAAAAAGTGAAAAATAATTTTTAACATAATCTTAAAACAACAATGAACGAAAAATACTAGTATGAATTCGAACTGAATTCGATTTTGGTAGTGAATACTGCATTTAAACACTACTAGAAAACCACAAAGAAAAAAAACACGCAAAGCTTTCAAATCTCGGGTACTCAAAGAAAACTAGGCTAGGCTGTAAGTTGTAGGTTATGTGAGATGTGTAGGTCAGTTTAGTTTTGACAGCTTTCTCGCCACCTAACGTATCGGATTCAAATTGAAACAATTGAAAACTAAACACGTAAAAGGATGAAAGGTCGGATATGGTATCGTATTCCATTCGAATTAAATTGCCTTGAACCTAAACTAGGTTAATGTTAGATAAAGCTTAAACTTTTGTATATCAACAAGGATTTTTCAACGTATGATATAAAAAATATGCAGGAGTAGATGGGAGTAGATCCACGTATCCAGAATTCAGTTTTGGAGGGTCCAGATTAGGATTGCCACCTTTTAATTTTGCTTGACGAGGACATAATCAACAACAAAATGTTCGTCGGTAAATACATGAGTAGATAAAAATACAAATGAAACGAAAGTATCTTTTACATAGAAGCATCCTAAGAAATATGTTCTATAAGCAATAAACATGTTAAAATAAAACTCATAAAAAATTACTACTGTGCCTGGCCTAGGAAGTGGAATCTTAATGACATGATACGCGTGGCCATATAGAATATAGTCAGAACACACTCGTGCCAGGCGGGTTGTGCGTTTGTAAATACGGCCCGATAAAAAATAGGAAACAGATGATCACACAGCCGGGAGCCGCCTGTCTAATGTGAAAGTTACAAATGTTCTATATTCTTATTGCACGTGTTTTTTCGACCGAGTTTATTTTCGATCATTGTGAAATTCGAAACGAGGATCCAGTCACTTTAAATAGCTTCTTTTAAGAGCAACTAGTATCTCCTTATTGAGTGGTTTGTAAGAAATACCAAATTAGACTTGCACTCCTGAATTAATAACAATATAATATTATTGATAATAATATCTAATTTTCAAAATGATCCTAATAAATATAGTATAGTTAATTATTCTTTGTAGTCTTGTTAGTTACCAAGAAAACATTATTGATATTGTTTAAACTAAGCACTAAGTAATAATATGTTGAATAGTTTTAGTGTCCAAATTGAGTGTACAGGGTGTTCAAAGTTGGGACTTTTCAGAGACGACTGCCTTTGAAATGACAAAGCTAATGTACGCTGAATCAGCATCAGAAAGCAGAATGCAAAAATGATAAGAAAATACTCACTATTCGTTCGCCTCGAAGTTTTAGATGCGGTCCTGTCACATGAGTCTTATCTTAGTTTTCTAGATATGATTCGAAGTACACGCCGCAAGGCTAAAAAGACAAGTACTTCTTCTTCAATTTAGACCATTCGAGGTTGTCTAGGTTTTCCAGTGTGTCAACTATGACGTGGCTACAAATATAGCCTGTGCCTCCAGCTCTTTGCATGAGAAGATACACAAGTTGACAGGGATCCGGGTTAATACGGTCAGGAAAATGATCAGGATACACTCGCGAAGTCCGAGAGGCATTTTGACCACATTCACCGTACGCTGAACTCATACCCACCAGTTTATTATAGTTATACTGATTGTACCATTTCTGTTTTTTTTTAAATCCGATGTAGTACGTCAACAACCCAAGAGACGCCAAATTAAAAAAAAATTATCGGTCAATATCTTGATACCCCTAAATATTTCGATTCTATATGTTACTGAGAGTATTCCCTATGAAAAGAAGTCCCAACTTAGGGTTGTTATAAAATAACAGTTATTCCAAAACTACAAACGATGTAGTTGATTTTAGTTGAATTCAGAAGTATCTGGAAATGAATAATTTTGTGGTGATAATTTTTCTTTCTAAGGTACCAGCTCCATTCAATGAAGATGGGCAACAATTTTGGCAAGTGTTTCTCTAGCTGGTACTCTTCTGAGTAGAGTATGAGAATCTAGTTCCGTGCAGTCACTGACGTTTGGTCTGTGCCTTGGCCGTCTTTTGTATTCGATTTTGCCTTCTATTATTAGTTTCAGAATGGCATATTTGTTCCTTACGATATGTCCAAGATGGTTTTTCTCTTCGTTGTGACGTTGTAACATTCGGCGGTAAACCCACATCTCAAAAGCCTCCATTCTATTCCATACAGAAGCAGGAATTCAGACTTTTATCGCTCAGCAGACTTCGCATTTTCAAAAATGTTGTTTCGGCCATATCGATTCTTGTTCTTTCCACATCTGGATTCAAGTCCTCTGTAATACAGCTACTGATCAAAAAATGTCTAAATTTCCGAATCCTTGATACAGACTTCTCGTAAACTTTTATATCTTTTGCTGAATGGGATTTCTGCTTACCACAATGGTCTTTGTCTTTTGTTCATCTATTTGTAGTCTATCTACTGAAGCTATACTGTCGATTAGTCTTCGAAAACCCTCAGAACTATCCATATGTATGACTGTGTCATCAGCATACCTTAAATTATTTATCAGCCTGCCGTTAGGTTTTATACCGTCTTGGGATCCATCAAATGCTTGCTCGAATGGGAATACAATACGTATTGAAGAGCTTGGGCGGGACCGTCGAGAGCTATGGGGCCTGATGCTGCTGCGTGTGACGTCACACAATTCGCCGGACGTATCTGCAGGGATTGCGGCGTCAAGCAATTTATTGAAATACTGAGAAAACGGTCAAGAATACAAAAGTAATGTATAGAAATGAATTTATAGAAAATTGAATTTGTGATGAACGGAGCTAGTTGATATCTATTTAACTAGAATGGTTTGGACGTGAGAAGGTTACAAGTTGGATCTAAACGCACCCAAATGATATAAAATTATCTATTATTCACAAAATGATGTACACAGTCATATTATAGCTGTCATGATTGCAGTAGCAGTAGTAGCAGAAGAGGATATAGGAGCTGCAGTATACAGGGTGTCCCAGAATTTTCCTTGACACATGATATTCTCGTAAAAGAAAACGTTCAAACGAAAACTGAGTGGAATTTTTGAAAACACTATGGGGGCTATCACACCATGCTTTCAAAACATTTTCTTTGTAATTCAGTCCTTAAGACTCCCAACTTTTTTTTCAAATTTCAGCAGCAAGTAGAAAAATGGCGTAAGCTAGACAGACAGACGGAAATAAGTGTCAGATAAAATATTTCAAAATTGAATATTATCGCAATTGGGATTTTGATTTTTTTTTTGATATACACAATCATATATGGAAAGATCATATATAAGTTTTATAACAAAACTATTTTTTGCAGCAATTCAAAAGCTATACCAAAATAAAAATTGATTTTTGAATCCAGTACTGAAGACAAGCTGACAGCACCCGAACAAAACCGAGCGTGTGTGACGTCAAAATGTTAGTCTTCACCAATAACCTCCTACTCCAATACCTATTACCATTATTTTTTTCTAGATGTCCAGCTTATCCTGAAAATAGTTACTTGCGTAACTGGTGTATTATGTTGCAAGATCCAGATAAATATGTTTCTGAGTGTTTGAAGTTAGATCGCAAATTCCAACAATAAAATACCTACTCAAATATGTTTTGTTCTAACCACTTTTTCAGTGACATGGTAGCTTAACGGTTAAGCGCTCAGCCTTTCTGCCTACAATCTCCAGGTTCGGGCCTAGGGCCTGACAACTTTTTTTTACAAAAAATGTATTGCTTTTTTATATGCTTTTTATACACGTTACACACACTTTTTCTACGATTGAAATGAATATGTTTTTGAATCAAGCTTCATTACACATTTTACAAGCACAACAAAAATTATTAATAATTTTACTTTTTTGAATTAAGTTCAATTTTGTTATCACACTCAAAGCAATTGGCCATTGGTATTGAAGGACAAACTGTGTACTGTGCCTCCGGTACCTACTTACTTTGTGCACTAGTGCATGTAAAATGTCTAATAAAAGTTGATTAACACATTTATATCGATCATAGGAAAAATATGTGTAGTATGTGCAAAAAGCAAATCAATATAATTTTTGGTGGAAAAAAATTAAAAAAAAGGCTTAGTCGTTGAGCTACCGTAGCGCCGAAAAAGTTGTTTCGACAAGATATGTTTGATTAGGTACTTTATTATTGGATCTTTCCATTTATCAAAAAAAATTTCCCGATTGCGGTACTCTCCTCAACTTCAGTGTGCCAGGGAAAAGGTCGGGTAACAGACCGTGCGAGTTTTTCCAGAATATGTCCAAAACTGTTTGGGAACTTGCCCTTTTTAACCCACTTTCACTGGTTAGAAAAAAATTTGTTAATGAACTGTCCTTTCGTCCCCCATCTTTCATACAATGACGTGTCCTGCAATTACGCGAAAGCTTTTAATACGATTCCGAAGGCGGAAAGCATATCGTATGTGCGGCAGGCGACTAGTGCGTTGGGGGGAGGACGGAGTAGGCTGTTATATTGGAGTGATTCCCACATTCCCAGCGGTGGGGTAGACTAACGAAGGGAGAGCACGTGTCCCACACGCGCCGGAAGAAAAAGGGAGCGACGTTATGCAGTTGCGCTGCGCCTTTCTTATTTATACACTACATGCACATGTACGTTAGTACAGGTCGATTCATAGTCACTTTTCAATTCGCTACACATATATTCTATGAAATGTTCTAAAAAAATGGAGTCAAATACCGTCAAGTACTGAGAACAGAGAACTATTACGGGATGCATCAAATCAACCCCGATTTACTCTCTCAACTCTCCAACTTGAGTCTGATGGTTTTAAACCTGCAGTTAAATAGGCAGAAATTTGGGCGACCCCAATACAAGAAAAAGTGAATAGTAATCTAACTACTGGTCAAGAACTCCCTGGTTTCGAGCTCCACCGAAAGGAATAGTCAACCCTAAATAGAATTCGCACGACGCATGGAGTGTGCACTATTTAAGCTAATTCAGATGCACACGACATCCGACAATACGACGGTACGAAACTGCTCCTATTGGTTGAAATATTCAAAATGGATTGGCGCCAAACTAAATGTCCGATGGTTTTTAACTTTTATACGACCGACGCGACGGTCGGATAAGTTGAAAATATCTTAACTTTTTATCCGATGTCATATGTAATTTGACAGCTGACAATCTCCATTAATTTGTATTCGGAAATGTAATTCAGCGAGCGCAATACGTAAATTCTTATGGATAAAAATGAAGAGAAGAGGCAGAACACGAAGAATTTGGGGTCGAGACATTTTTTAAAATAAAAAGAAGCAAGGAGCGTACCATAATATGTTGCAGGAGATGAAGCTAACTGACACATAAATATTTTAATTATTTGCGAATGTCAAGTAATGCATTTAAATATTTGCTGCAAATTATTGGACCACGGCTCAGTAGAAAGTATTGTATTTGCGAACCTGTTTCTTCAGGGCAAAGACTTGCTTTAACTTTAATAGGTACCAACTATGAAAATACAAATTTCCCAAGTTTGTAACCAAATTTCATATGAAAATTTCGGACTCATGTAAATGGATACATTTTAGATTATACGACAGTCAGTTCGTCGTGTGTCGTATGTCGGTTGTCGTGTGCATCTGAATTTTGCTTTAGTTGTTTAAATGGAACAAGCGCGAATACAAACAATGCGACTGTGGAGCGGAACGCCAAACTGTCAGGCATATAGAGCAAGAATGTGGCCTTAGATCATAATCAGGCCTTAATCAGCCGTAGAATGGATCTCCAGGCTCGATATTAACCTATAGCCTAATTAGTATTTAGATCGCATAAAAACAAAAAAAAAGTTTTTTTAATATCTATTGACATAAAATAATATTACAAAAGACAAAGCATGCACTGTCAATAAATATGGAAAGCCCACAAAAGGCAGAGCCTTGTACGTGGGATGACCTAAATCTAAAATTTAATTAGATCAATTAAAGACGACATAGGGTAATAAAAATATAAAATAGCAGAATAGTAATAGTAAGCAGTATTTCCAAAATTAAAATCACATATACTTAACTTTACATTATTCAAGCTTACTCTCTCACACTGATGTCTTCGACTTTTTCTACTTAACATTAGTATGGGTAGATCTTTCAGTTATTACGGGTAACAAAATCTAGATTTCTAGAAACTTCTGTAATACACGTATTTCTGTATTTCACTTCTAGGGATGCTAGACATCCATGTTTTTAGGTTTTTTCAATCGTTGATAATTATTAATTGGGTGGGTGCCATGAACAGGTAGGAGCGGATGAAGCTGTGCGTTAGATATCTACGCTCCACATACCGAAGTTCATTTTTACTTCCCACACCGATAGGTGAGGGGAGTATTGTGATCGCGAAAATTTTCGATTTTGAGATAATACACTTTTTGGGCGTTTTATGATGTGTACATAACGAAAATCCACGTCACTCATTTCCGTCGGTCTGTCTGTCGGTCTGTCTGTCGGTCTGTCGGTCTGTCGGTCTGTCGGTCTGTCGGTCTGTCTGTCTGTCTGTCGCTTTTTTCTACCCTCGTAATCTCAGCAACCGCTGCATGGATCGTGATGAAATTTGGGCAGCGGTATGCTGTGGGGTCGTAGTAGGTAATGTTCCTAAAATTTTGAAAATCGGTGCATAGGCGGCGGAGTAATTAGCAAAAAACAAAAAAAATTAAAAATTGCTGAAACTTCGTTTTTAGGCGTTTTAGGGGTCCCTGATCATTTTCTACTTTTTTTTTGGTTGGGGGTGAAATTGGGGTGGTTGGGGGTGAAATTGGGGTGGTTGGGGGGTGGGGGGTTGTAAAATTGGAAAATTTATTGCTTTCATAATAGACTGTCCACTGACGTGTGAAGAAAGAACTGGCGACATAAATAACATTTTTAGGTCCATCCGAACATTGCCTTGCCTATTACAGAAAGCAAAGGACTTAGAATTTTTTCTGATGTAAACATACGGGAGTATTGCTTTAGGTCGTTATATATTGTCTAACGAGGAAACTGTTGAATGGATTTTAATGAAATTTTGACACAGTATTACTAGCGTGGTGAAGATGGAAAGCGCGTATGGTTTTTATAAATCGTGCCAGTGGCGGGGCAGAAATGATAAAAAAACTAAAAATATAAAAACAGCTCAAACTTCGTTTTTAAGCGTTTTAGAGGTGCCTGATCATTTTGTGCGTTTTTTGGGTGGGGGTGAAATTGGGGTGGTTGGGAGGTTGGGGGTTGAAAAATTAAAAAATTTCTTGTACTACTACTAATAGGCTGTCCACTAACCTGTGAAGGAAGATCTAGCGACACAAATCATCTGTTTAGGTCCACCCGAACGTTGCATAGCTTATTACGGAAACTAAGGGACTTAGAATTTTCTGTATACATACGAGAATTTATTGATTTAAATCGTTTTGTATTTTGTAACGTCGACATTATTAAATTGATTCTAATGAAATTTTGACACAGTATATTGTTACCGTGGTGAGAATGGAAAACGCGTATGTTTGTAAAAAATCGGGTCAGTGGCAGCGTAGCAATAATCAAAGAACGAAAAGCATGAAAACAACTCAAATTCGGTTTTTAGATGTTTTAGGGGTTCCTAGTCATTTCGTACCAGTTTTTTGGTTGGGGGTGAAAGTGAGGTGGTTGGGGGGTGGGGGGTTGTAAAACTGAGAAGTTTGTAGTATCGATAAGAGGCTGTCCATTGACCTGTGAAGGAAAGACCTAGCGGCATAAGACATTTTGGGGGGGGGGGGGGTGGGGCTGGCGATTATTTGGTTACAAGGGATGGATCTCAGACTATAGCTTCATGCTATGGGAAAATTATAAACTGGTATGAGCGTAATGTGTGGGAAGTACTGAGTCAATCAACTTGACTTCATTTTTTGATTTATATTGCTGTAAGATGAGGTTGCAAAAGTACAGCTGTCTGATGTGGTTTTACCTGTTTATGTTTTTTCATGTGTACTATAACCATACGCTAAATAAACCGATAAAAGTGTTTCGAGGTTCATCCTTTTTGACTTTTTCGATTTCAACATGTAGGATATTTATTTATTTAGTTATTCACTGCCTGAACGGAATCCTCCATTTAGGCTGGAAATGATAAAAGGCTTATACCAAATAAACTGAAACGATAACAGTCAACCAACGGTTAAAAAAACACCTTTTAAGTCTTCACTGTTACAACAAAAAAATCACTTGCACCTTCCCAGACATTGCACATAGCGTAAAGTGGAGAGAATACAACAAATTTGTCCCCGGAAGAGGTAAATAGAACAAAATGTTTCGATGACGAGTAGGTACTTAAATTGGGCATGTGTAAATAAATTGTATCTAAGAGTAAGCGACAACAAATACGTCCATCCAATAACATACAGAAAAATGTAGCAGCAGCATAATTTCTACGTTTCCATAAATCTGATAGGTTGAATCTAATCTAGCGTATCATTACGTACACCTTTTCCAGGGTAGACATCATCTTCTTTGTACCACAAGTGCTTCACAAAACGGCATTGGATTCTCTCAATGTTATAGACATGAGCATCATAAGCAGGGTACCAAATAATAGAGCAAGACTCGAGGACAGATCTAACAAAAGAAAAGCACAGCAAAATCAGAGTTTTTGGATCATTGAACTGTCTATTATTTCTTATGACGAAACCAAAGTTTTTGTATGGTGTTGAAAAACAGATATGCATATTAACACAATTTTTGTGGCTTCAGTCTGAGCGAACGACTTCTCACTTATGGAAGTCTGAAAACCACCAGATGCTAGAAAGAAGGCGGAACTTCGTTTCTTTTCCTAAGCAAGTGCATTAATTTTAGAAAACTCAACCAACTTACTGGCCTACATCACGAGGTCTTATATGATCTACAGGAAGAAGCTTATTAAGAGACCATGACGTTTAAATGGTGCTTTATGTGGTCTGCAGAAGTGGCCAAAGGTGCCATAGTTTTCTAATAACACCTCCTTTCTCCCACTATCTACTACCTCACCTCCAAAACTAACAATCTTCGCCCCCAAAACACTTCCAATCTTGCTTAAATGCTGAAGAAGCTCCAAAGTGAACTGCAGACATCCCTTGGTCATTAACTTTGCTGCGACTAGACCTACTTTAAAAACCATAAATTTTATCTTTAGAGAGTTTTTGCAGTTGGAAGCTACATCAAGCTGTTCTTTGATTTAAAATACGTACATGATTTACGTTGTATAAAAGACAGTTGCTAAGATTTAGATTTCAATAGAATAATTCTTGTTCCATTTATTTATTTCAAGTACAAGAGACGCTCTCCAAATAATTAGGGCATTTTTCATAAAATCCTGATATAAGAGGCGTCAAATGCGCGTCAAAATTTAGAGTATACAAGCAGCAATTTCACGATAAGAGGAAGATTAGGAAATATCCCATAATTAAGATGAGCTGTAGGAGCTTTATTTGAAGGACACATGGAATTGGGAGGGAAGCAGATACCACCATAGCTAGCCAGATATTTTAGACTGATCTCGGCAATATTAGGTTAGCTAAACTGTATAGCCTATACCTCATACAAAGCCTAGCTCTCGAGGTGGCAATATTTGTATTTCACTATTTATACAAATAAATAAAAAAAATTATTTCTATGTCGTGTTTCCTAATGTGAGGGAATTTCCGGGTTATAGCAATGTTAAATGCAAACAAATTAATGATGAGGGCACGTATCAAGTATGCATCAAAGGCTAATAAATATTCAGAGTTAATAAAAATTATTTTAACATTACCTTGACGTCGAATGAGCTTACGTTCGACAATGTTTGGATAGTACAAGGTAACATCTTCATCTAATTTTTATGGGTGAATAAAAGTCTTTTATGCAACATATTTTTTTGAATTCTCTCAACCAGCCACTACTACCTAAAGACAAAGTGTAACTTTTTTATATTTCCCATCTTTTAATCATTTCTTCACCGCCACTGACTTCCGAAAACTATTATGTAAAATAAAGTGGGTAGAGATGTCTACGGATTTAGATTTGTCATGTCTACATATAAGTTAATGATAGATTAGAGTATATAAACTACACATCAGATCATTTATCCAGGCCTTGTTTCTCGTTAATAGTTCCTGAGAAACACTAAACAACGTCCAGGCCCTTTGAAGGACCTTTGATGAAAAGCTATCCTGCATAATACTGATCCTCTCACATCAACTGATCGGTGCTATACAGATGTGACTGACCTGTTCGTTCACCATTTTATGTCTAAATTGATAAAACAGTGGGCTTTAAACATTTTTATTTCATTCATACGTTTTGTTTATTGAGGAAACCATATTGAAACAGAGAAGGTTTCTAACATTTTGAAAGCCTCTGCTGGCTTTATCACTATGAATGAATGAATGAATGAATGAATGAATGAATGAGGAAGGGAAACTTCCTGGTGACCAAAACCACCAGTGCATAGGCCTACAAACGCGCCCTTATGCACCTCTCCTTACCCTAGTTTCCAAGTCCAGCCCTTCTGTCCAGTGAGAGACAGAACCGCCCCACTTTGGCCAGAGGTCCTAAAAAAAGTTCTCTAGCTTGACGGAGATGTCCAGAGACTCCTCTCCATCTTATAAGATGCTGATTTTACAACTACACCTCTGTTTATCTTCTAATGGTACCTGCTGCCAGCCCAACAGCCGTCTCACGACCCAGGAAATTATTTCTTGACCCTCGCCTTACGAGCGCGAACGCCATTTCATTGCCTCCAACTCCAGCATGACTTGGCACCCACACAAAGACACCTGATCACTATGAAAATGTATAAGAAAAATCATACATTGCAATCAAAATGAGATTAACCTGGAAAGGATGAATTAAACCGCAGAAGGGTTTTGGGATTGCTGTCTCGAAGCACAGTTAACCTGTATAAGCAATGTTCTTTAAAACATTAAAAAAGTGGACTAAATGTTCTTATAAATCATCAATTTTGGATTTTGGATGGGTACAATTCATTGCAATTTAAGTGTTCTGGTTACAAAACGCATATACAAATATATATATGCGGCTCATTTATAAGCACTGCTTAAAATTTTAAACACTTGAGAACTAAGCAAGATCAAGGGCTTTGAAAAAATAACACTTAAAAATGCGATTACTTCAAAATCTGGCCTATACTTTAAACCTAATGAGTACCTCCACCATTTCTACCACTGTCATTGAATACGGTCGCACATCCACCAGTTTTTTATATGGACTGATGTACTACGCGAACTACTACGCTGAAGCTGCAAGTGTAAATAAAATATATTCCGTCTTTCTGGTAAAAACAAATAATAACTAAGATCTATGATGACTGGATCATCACCTACTGGATATGTCCTACGAAGTTCAAAAAATATTTTAAGTATTATAAATTTCACCACTATAGTGGCATATATTTTGTGACAAAAAATTAATCAGTTTTGCATCATATCTTTCCAACCACAAATGTAATAATCGTCATAATGGCAGTCATGTACAGATTTAAAACAATAATTGGGGTTAAAGTTCACATCCTTCAATTTATTTACTGCAACATTATTATAATAATAGCATCATCAACATTATTGCTTTATTCGAGATCTAACATTACTTAAAATATCGGATCCTTGTTTGTACATATATAGATCATTCTGCATACATACATACGTTTGTATAACAAAAATTCTCGCTGTAATAACAAGTAATATGAGACGTAAATAACAACAACAAAATACCAAGCTTTTGTTTACAGCTGATCTATGTTTATGTATTATTTTCTTATAGTTTGCGCGTTTTAAGTTTTATCAGAACAGTTTAACCTTGAGGCACATCTTTTAACCTAATAAATGCATGGTTATGCAGCACAATTGCTCCTGATATCACCCAAGATCATTTGTAGTTCAAAAGATGCACAGTTATATTAGACTGGTAGGAAAAACTTTATTTGGTTAAAAAGTTAAACGTCTTGAAAGATCCCTATTTCAATGCAGTCAGTAGTGAAAGAAGTAGCGCTAAAGTTAAATTCAATTATCCCGTATATTGAAATATATGCAACTATACTATCTTAATAATACTGTATCGCAAGTCCATGAAATAGAAGAGTTAAATTAATAATAACATAAATCATGTAATCTAGTCTACGGTGTATTTCTAAGCACATACAAAGTTATAAAGTGGATTAGCTTTTTCTCTACTTATCTCAATGGAATGCAGATATTTCGCTTTTCGTTGATATAATAGTGATTCACTCTTCTCTCAGAACTATTAAATCTAGTTGATTCAGGTCTACAATGGTGACTTCATATAAAAAAAGCATTAAATCGTCAAATCAAACAGTAAATCTACGAATAAAATAAGATTCGATGGAGTGGAAACGTTCCAGCTGATACATTCTGCAGTCTTCCTCAAGATACGAAATAGGATGACAAAGAATATTTGAAAGATTTGGCATTTTTACTAATGATCAGCTGTCTCAGTGTGACAACTTTTGTTTTGAAAACGAACTTCTTAATTATATGGTCACGAAGAATATAGGGTCAATTGTGATCTATTGAACACCTATAAGAAAACCACCAGAACATTGTTTGACTCTGGCCCTGAAGCAGGCGCGTATTTAGGGGGGCCAGGGGTCCAGACCCCTCCTAAATATTATAAAATGTATATAATTATAATGCC
This sequence comes from Callosobruchus maculatus, assembly GCA_951848785.1. Classification (NCBI taxonomy): domain Eukaryota; kingdom Metazoa; phylum Arthropoda; class Insecta; order Coleoptera; family Chrysomelidae; genus Callosobruchus; species Callosobruchus maculatus. Next base: position 4,517,179 of record CATOUR010000110.1, on the reverse strand, counting down.
GCTAACAATCTAATCCACAAAAATGCAGCTATGTATGTCCTTCAATTCTGTATTTATTTAAATCACCGACCTCTCAAAGAAAGTTAGTTTTCAAAAGAAAAGCTGTAATTTTGCTGATTAATCAATGAATGTTCAGTGTAAGGTTTGTAATCATTTTTTAATTCTTTTTCTGATCGAAGATGTGAAACCTTGTAGCAGTTATCGAGCTCACAAAATTTAGTGGCATGAAAAACCTTATAGGTATACAGTTTTAGTGCTTTTCTGGAAAACTAATCCTGTTTTTATACTATACTAAAGATTTATTGAAATGAATCATTTTGCATTTTATATAGATGGCCTGAAATATGTGCATAGAAGCCACACTGTAAACACCTGCATTTTTACACATGAAACCTTAAATACATATCACAATGCCTCTAACATAAAATTAACATAAACCATATCTAGATATATCACAGATTCCTCAACACTCATTATATATTATATCTACAACGATACAAAAACATAGATGTGTCACCTGAAGTTCTTTGAACGTACTGGAATACTTTATTTGTAAAAATCAAGTTAAATTTGATCCATAATTCATAATTTCAAAATTACAATGGTTTATTGATTTCGTTTATGTCTGTTTTTATATATAGTCTTTTCAATTACTTCTCACTCGCTTTGGCACAAAAGTAAAAACATGCGTGACAAAAATATATTTATCTATCTGAATATTATTCTCTGATTCTGTGTAGTAATTTCAGACAACGGTTTTCTTAGATTCAAATCATAGTCTTCATTCAAACTAATATATGAACACGTTTGATCTGTGAAAAACTCTATTTTGGACAAACATTTCTATTTTGGTCGTTAAAAATGTGTACGTATTTTTACAAGGTGTTTTAAGTTCATCAGATTTAAAAAAACAATATCATTTCAATGTTATTTTAATTACTAAAAATGCTTTATTGTATTTTGAAAGTTCTGCCAAAAATTCAGGAACGTTGTAAAGAAATAATTTAACCAATTTGCCGCAGAATTGCTAATAAATCACTTTGGGCTACATTAAAGTTTATGAAAATTGTTAAATTATTCACAATTCCTACGTTTCATATTTTGAAGAGTTTTTAGAATCTCTCAGAATATTTTGTTAATATCTAAAAATTATTTGCAAATTGTTCTCCTTCCTTCCCCCCAAATGACCCTCAGCTCCGTTGCTGATACCAACTTAGCAGTTCTAAAACATCACCTGTAGCTCTATGTCTCTGAACTCTATATGTCCAGATAATTGAATATTCAGGTACGTTCAACTTAACTCACAAACCATTCGACACATGTTACCCTACTACATTAATACCTAAAAATATCTATCTAATGTTAGTAAATTTGCCACCCCATTATTTTTCACCTTCTTCAGAGGTGGGTCAAATTTATTCGCCAGAGGAGTATCACTTAAATCGATTATTTTGGGATATGAATCATTTCTAAACATCGTTTCACCCAATCTGAAAACTCCGGTATTAGCCAGTGATAGATATTGCAGACACTTCAAATGTGCAAACCCATTTTGCTCTATGAAAAATATGCTGTTATCATTCAGCATGAGATTTCGCAGCTTAGGAAGCTTCGAAAAGGTAGCTTCATAAATCTGATCAACTTTGTTACTAGATAACAAAAGAGTCTCTAGCGTAGCACTATTCAAAAAGGGTTTAAATGGTGTAAAGCTTATTTTGTTTTGAGATAAGTCCAATTTCACCATCTTTGTGTTGCTTTTGAAAGTACTGACTTCCAAGAATGTTAAGTTGTTCCCAGATAAATCCACCATCTTGAGTTGTGCGAGTTCCTTAAATGCTTTTTGACTGACATTGAAGATCTTGTTCTGGCATAGCTCTATCTTGGTTAGAGAGAGATATCCATTGTAGTAGAAAACATAAGGGCCAAGTGATGGTATGCGATTGTATCCAAAATTGATAGTCTTCAAGTTGTGGCTACCAAGGGGGATCTCCTGCAGACCTTTACCTTCAAAATCAAAACATTATAGTTAGCTCCGAATATAATATGTTCATGATAATTCATCATCACGTTATCATAATTTAATACAAAAATATCAATGGTTACCGTTCAGTAGAAAATACTCCATTATATTCCTAAGCTTCTTTATTCGAGTAAGCAAAACAGCTTATTCAAGGCGCTCAGAAAAATATTGATGTTATAATTTGAAATCGCTTTTGTTAAAGGAGCAACAGCAATTACATTTTCAATTGAATTGGTATGGGCCCACACTTTATACAACGTTGGTAAACTCAAAATAGATCACTTAAAATACTATGTTCTCATAGTATCTAGAATAGAAGTATTTAAAGATGTTTTGAACAGTTTTTTAAATATGAAAAGTAAAATAGGGTTGAAAGCTAATTTGAATTCTTAAGAATGTGACAAATGTTTAGATTCAGAAATCGCTCAAAATGAAAATTATGAAAAACATTTACTATTTTAGTTATCTTTGAGGATATAATTTTCTTCATTTCATGTTATTTATTTTTGGAGGCCTCTTTTTGATCACAATGAAATTTTGAGAATGAGTCGAGTAAGTATAAAGTGCACTTGATATAGAATTGAGAACTCTGTTTTTAGCAAATGTGCGCTTCGTGTTGAGAGCTAGCAACCAAATCAATCAACTTTTACCATATTATGCCACCTCGTACATGCTTTTTAACAAAAAACAGCTATTATCGAAGACCCTTACCCATTTGAACAAAGTGAAGAGTTGTTTGTGTTGTGGATGCAAAAGCTTCCTGGTCCAATTCCGCATCTGCACTTGTTGATAGCACTTCAGCTGTTGTGATATGAAAACTGGAAGAAAATTAAATTCTTTGTATGTAATTAGGATATATAACAATAAATAATGGAATGAACTGGGTTTTAAACTGGGTATAATTTTTAGGACGAGATCAGCACAGCCTCAGGTTTTTGTATATCAGGAAAAGTGAAATTATTTGAAAACAGTACAATGTGACTAAGGAAAATAACCATTGATGAATTAGACTATGCAAAAAATCTTAGTAGAGCTTAAAGAGAAAAGCACAAGGGAGGTCAAAGAAGCAGAAAAAATAACTGTACTGCTGCTACTGCATAGGCGTATATAAGGGGGGTAACAGGGATAATTACCACCTAAGATTTTTGAGATTTATTTCATTGTTTTTCCCAAGGAATGACTAGTTTACATCTAAATTTGGATTAAGTAATCTATATTATATTACAACGTACTGCTGCACATTAGGTAGCTATTCATATACCATGAGTCTCAAATAAAAAAAACATATTTTAGCATATTTTGTGCACTAATCTTCGTTTTCATCATATTTTTGAACAACTCTGGATTCCCTAACTAAATCGATCAAGTAATCAGTCAATTCAAACTGAAATTCTGCAAACCTTCCGCCAAAATAAAATCAACTACATATTTCTTGTACAATATCTTAAATCCCATGATGTGACTGGAACCAAAAGCATTGATGAACGTATAACCTTTATGTTTCACATGCATAAGTATTGTTATTTATCAATATTTAAGCCAAAATTTTTGACTATTTAGTGTTTATGAACATTTAGTTATTGTGCTGTGGTAATAAAATGTTTACTTTAAAAGGTACTATACTTTTGATAATTATTTCATCAAATTGAAATTGATTATTACATCAATCAATATTTTTTTCATCTTCCTAAAATGCCAAAGACTTCACTGTTTCAATTGCTGCTTATCTTTATCATAATACTATTTACATATTCCTTTCTGCTGGCTCAACTGCCTTCACGAAGGTATTACAGAAAATGGTGAAAGCACACACAAACCTCATTCCCTGCTATCCCCCCAAGACTGATGCCTGGATACGCCCTTGTGCTGCTGATATTGAAAGACATATCTCAAGCTCTTCTTATATATCATATGTCACAATATTTGGCAAATACAGTATATGTGAAAGATCTAGCATCTATTACTAGATACTAAAATAAATTTTACAAGACGATAGCACCTCCAACCCTCCTATACGGTAGTGAAATATGGGGAACAACAAAAAAAAAGAAGAAGATAGGATACAAACACAAGAAATTAAATTTCTAAGAAGAGTTAAAGTTGTACAAAATTAGATAGACTAAGAATAAACAGAGATTTTACAGCAGAAATAAACGAAAGTAAAATAAAATAAAGCTAAATGAAAAAAACGTGTAGAACGAATTCACGAAAATAGGATTCCAGTCAGAGCCAGATGTTATCAATGATTTGGAAGAAGAGATATTGGAAGGCCGAGAAAAAGATAGGTAGCGTCACAGGCAAAGTGCCTAAAACCCGAAGTGAAGAAGAAGACGATGTAAAGGCATTGTTGTTGTTGATAGTTACTTATCGTAAGGGGAGAAAGATGCAACTTTGAGAGTGAGCTACACCAGTATTCTTAAAAAATAATATTCAATAATAGGCATAAATAAATAAAGAAATGTCTATATCTCAATGATCTGTGGCGTAATATTTGTTTTGTGAATAAAATGGAGTCAATTCAGTGCTTTCCACACATAATTGTGACACCATTTTATGATTTTCTCTTTGCATGAAGCTATAGTCTGAGATCCCCTTGCAAACAAATCATCTCCCGCCCGCCCGCAAAAAGAATTCATCAATTCATCAACTCTCGTAAATTGTTTCTTGCATCTCATTCCGTACGAACTAGGGCAACACAGTTTTTATGTTGCAGGCTTCAAATGGACGAAGCGAAATAATCAGAAACTCCCAATTCGCCTAAAAACGAAGTTTGAGCTGATTTTCTATTTCCAGCTTTTTTTTATTATTGCTGCTTTGCCACTGACACCATTTCTAAAAACCATATGTGTCTTCCATCATCGCCACGGTAATAATACTGCGTCGAAATTTCATTAGAATCAATTCCAGGTTATACAAAACAGAACAACCTGAAGCAACACTCGTATATATGTATGTACATCAGAAAATTTTAAGTCCCTTGGTTTCTGTAATAGGCAAGGGGGTATTACCTACTATGACCCCACAACATATTGCTGCCCAAATTTCATCACAATCCAGGCAGCGATTACTCACATTACGAGGCCAGAATAACGCCAACAGTCAGACAGACAGACTGATAGAAATGCGTAAAGTGGATTTACGTTATGTAGTTATCATAAAACGTTTAAAAATCGAAAACTTTTAGCGATCACCTTCTCACCTATTGGTGTGTCAAAATTTCATTAAAATCAACTTGACGATTTCTCCCTTATACAATACAGAACGATCTAGAGCTATACTCGCATATGTACACATTGGTTTGTGTAATAGGCTAGGCAATGTTCGGGTGGATCTAAAAAAAAATGTATTATGCCGCTAGGTCTCTCTTTTACAGGTCAGTGGACAGTTTAATATGAATACAACAATTTTTTCAGTTTTACAACCCTCCACCCTCCAACCAGCCCACTTTCACCCCACCCAAAAAAAGTAAAAAATGATCAGGATACATAGTGTGGTGCTACCTGTCCATGGCCAGACAATAATTTCGTCTTGCTAACACTATCCCGATTGGACACTACCCTCTAAATGTGTAATAAAGCCATACACCCCTGCGCAGAGGAAGAGAATGGAAATATGAGACAGTTAAGCACCTGCTTTGTAATTGCCCAGCTGTTCAATCAATGCGAAGATATATACTGGGGGTGCGTTGACCTATGACTAGCTTGAGAGCTCCACTGAGTTGAGTAGCCTTCTTTACCGATGGGACGTCCAATCTTCAAATGTTACACAAAGGTTTCGTGATATTTTCCAGCAAATTGAATCTAGATATTTATGAACTTCATATATCTATATGTTGAATAAGGCGCGTACGTGCCAGTTAATATTTAAACAGAACAAGGAAGATCTTGGCAGATAACATATTGTGATGGTATTAAAAAGTATTAAACAGTAGGAAAGTAAGTTGTTCACAACACAACATCGGGAATGTCGAACACTTTAGCCATCTATAGGAACTAAAAACGTATCAAGATCTCTGCCATCAGACAATACGGTAGAGACACCGAAGAACTTGCTTCGAGCAATATGCAAATCTATATTGGGAAACGTTAGGAAAGCTCTACTGGATTGTATCATCTTATTTACCACTTTAATCCAAGGTAAGGGCCGATAAAGGGTTCGAAGGGGCCTAAATAATGAGTTTTACTTCCCACACCGACAGGTGAGGGGAGTATTGTGATCGCGAAAATTTTCGATTTTGAGATAATACACTTTTTGGGCGTTTTATGATGTGTACATAACGAAAATCCACGTCACTCATTTCCGTCGGTCTGTCTGTCGGTCTGTCTGTCTGTCTGTCTGTCTGTCTGTCTGTCTGTCTGTCTGTCTGTCGCGTTTTTCTACCCTCGTAATCTCAGCAACCGCTGCATGGATCGTGATGAAATTTGGGCAGCGGTATGCTGCGGGGTCGTAGTAGGTAATGTTCCTATAATTTTGAAAATCGGTCCATAGGCGGCGGAGTAATTAGCAAAAAACAAAAAAATTTAAATATTGCTGAAACTTCGTTTTTAGGCGTTTTAGGGGTCCCTGATCATTTTCTACTTTTTTTTGGGTGGGGGTGAAATTGGGGTGGTTGGGGGGTGGGGGGTTGTAAAATTGAAAAATTGGTTGTATTCGAAATAGACTACCCACTGACCTGTGAAGGAAGACCTAGCGACATAAATAACTTTTTTAGGTCTATCGGAACATTGCCTTATGCCTATTACAGAAACTAAAGGACTTAGAATTTTTTCCGATGTATATACATACGAGTATTGCTTTAGATCGTTCTATATTATGTAACGACGAAACTGTTCAATTGATTTTAATGGAATTTTGACACAGTATTACTACCGTGGCGAGGATGAAAAATGCGTATGGTTTTTATAAATCGTGCCAGTGGCGGCGCAGAAACAATAAAAAAACTAAAAATATAAAAACAACTCAAACTTCGTTTTTAAGCGTTTTAGAGGTTCCTGATCATTTTCTGCAATTTTTTGGATGGGGGTGAAATTGGGGTGGTTGGGGGGTTGGGGGTTGAAAAATTAAAAAATTTCTTGTACGCATAATAGGCTGTCCACTAAGAAGATCTAGCGACACAAATCACCTTTTTAGGTCCATCCGAACATTGCCTAGCCTATCACGGAAACTAAGGGACTTAGAATTTTCTGTATACTATACGAGGATTTATTGGTTTAAATCGTTTTGTATTTTGTAACGTGGACACTATTAAATTGATTCTAATGAAATTTTGACACAATTTTGACGTATGTTTGTTAAAAATCTTGTCAGTGGCAGCGTAGCAATAATCAAAGAACGCGACAAGTATGAAAGCAACTCAAAGTCGGTTTTTAGATGTTTTAGGGGTTCCTGATCATTTCCTACCAGTTTTTTGGGTTGGGGTGAAAGTGAGGTGGTTGGGGGGTGGGGGGTTGTAAAACTGAGAAGTTTTTAGTATCGATAATAGGCTGTCCATTGACCTGTCAAGGAAAGACCTAGCGGCATAAGACAATTTTAGGGGGAGGGGGTTCTGGCGATTATTTGGTTGCAAGGGATCTTAGACTAAAGCTTCATGCTATGGGAAAATAATAAACTGGTATCAGCGTAATGTGTGGGAAGTACTGAGTCAATCAACTTGACTTCATTTTTTTCTACAAAGCAGCTTGGCCAAATCTTCACCATTTCACAATACTTTATAGAAGTGTTGCATGTATTCGTTTCATAACACTGCATTCTTTCGCGTTACATCAACAATTACTGCACAGTCCAACCACTAACCAAACCGATTTTTAAAGCCCGACGTTTGCTTCGCTATCTAGATTAACTTCTTCAGAGGAAGTTTAGACAACATTTGAGCTTTATACGCATGTATATCGAATTAGACGCCAAGTTCCAATTACTTATACTAAAAGCTGGAATATCTTGGAAGATTATTGAATGCAGCAAAAAGCACCAATCAGCAAGTAAAACAACTTTCTCAAAGCACAACATAAGGAATACTAGCAAATGCAGACATGTGACATACTCTATCAAGAGCCCTCCTAAGGACAGATATCGATAAGAAAATAGAATTCAAGTCACAACAACTACTAGAAACCTATAAAGATCTCAGAAATCAGACGATATGGTAGAGAACCAAATTCAGTATTAGAACTGGTTAATCACAACAAGAAGACATAAGGCAGCTAAAATCATCAGCAAAATGATACATTAGGATGTAATTAAAAAATGCGTAATGCGTGAACTAGAAAAACTAGATTTCTATCGATAAATCAGCTTCGATTTGGAATTCTTCTTTCCAGTCTGATCATCCAAAATAGAATGAAAAATCATTCAGAATGTGGGGGTTGATGGTTTGTGGATCAATATTGTCGAACGATATCTGGTACACATTCTTTAGTCTGAAGTGTCACAGTAAAGGAATGTTTTATTAATGAGGAGTTGAAAATTTTAAATAGAAACCACATCCTAAGTATCATTACATAAAGGCATCGCAGCATCTATGGCACTCTCCACGAGAAAAGCCTACTTAAGATATATACAGCACAAGAAAAAGGAAAGATCAACAAGGAAGATATCCTGTATAGTCATAAATAGGTTTGGCCTTACTTACTTACTAAGTTTTTCTGTGAAATAACAACAGAAACCTGGTACATGCACAAAATGTAAAAACGAAGAACCAAAAATCCGGATATTTAGACGGGAGCGGAAAACAAGAAAGAAGAAGGTAAGGATTGGTATTTCCAAAAAATCACATTCAGATAATTTTAAGTAATGGAAAGAAATGTTTAAAATATTACTTTGCTGTGATTTTATTCAAACTATTACAGTATTTTTGAATGTATGCATACTTGAAATTTTCCAGATGACGGACTTGCTAAGAAACTTTAGTTGCGTTGATAAATTAAATACTACTTCAAAATGACAACAAAAATCTAGTAAATGTACAAAAATCCAAAAAAGATGCAAGAATCCAGAAAGGGAACGGAGAGGAGGATAGCAAGTATGTATTTCCAAAAAGGTATCTCTTGGCTTCAGATAGCTTCAGGTGAAAGAAAGGTATGTTTCAAGTGTTACTAAGCCATTATTTATTTTGAAACTATGAGAGTACTTTTGAATTTGTGTTCCCAGGTGACGGAAGCGTTACTTTAATAAATGAAATACTACTAACTTGGTTTTTCTATGGACGGAGGTGTTTCAAAATGACAGCAAAAGTCTAGTGAATTCAAAAAACCCCAGAAGAAGAAAAATGCATATATCCGAAAATGAGGTGGGTAAGGGGAACAAAAATGAGGATACGGATAAGGATTGGAATTTCCAAAAAGGTGCCACTTGGCTTCAGATAATTTCAAGTGAAGAAAATATACGTTTCAAGTGTTACTAAGTCATTATTCAATTTCCGGGTGACGGACTTGCTGAGAAGCGTTAGTTGCTTTAATAAGTGAAATACTACTTACTTGGTTTTTCTAGTCTGGTGAATTTTAAAGAGACCCGAAAAGGAAATTAATCGGGAAAGGGGAACAGAGAGTAGAAGGATTAGTATTTCCAAAAACATCACTTAGCTTCAAGTAATTTTGATTGCTACTAAGCCGTGATTTGTTTCTAAAACTATTAGCGCAGTCTTGAATATACATATGTGCACAATGGAAGTGTTGTCAGAAGATGCACTTGCCGGTGAATCTCAAGTGAAGCTACGCGATGCCATTTTTTTAAGCATGCAAGCAATTCAATGTCTTGTCGTTTCACGCCATTGCACTTTAAAGTCACGTTTACCAAAGTTCATTTGTATCGCCATGGTATCCTCTTTATATTCTACCATCTTACTTACATCGTATATATCCATATCACTATTGTTAAAGTGCAGGCACTAAAATCCATTGTATACTTCAACCTAAACCACCAACTTTTTCAAGAAACACATCGAATGACTTTCTTCCAACACTTCTGCGTTATCAGAGTTGAGTTGCGTCACAGAAGGCGCCAAATTTAAATGAAACTATAAACATTTATCTGGGTTTCTATAAATATAGTTACTATCTGAGATTTCTCACATAAAGGTGAAGGCCTTTGAATGTTAACAAAAATTCTTCAATTAATGAATTGGAACCACTAATACGTACGTGCTGTGATAAGGTTTGATTATACAGCCACTCAAAAAAAGTATCGTCAAGTAGTCTGACTCTCCACTTCGCACACATTTTCGAGGTGCTTCGTAAAAATTCTAACTCAAAATTATTTGACAAAGCATACATATGTTAACGAAAAAGCCCTCCAAAAACACTTTCACTATATCCAAAGAAGTAGCGAATTCAGGGGTTTTTTGTGGATATTTTGAGTCATATCATAGAAAGTGGTTAGTAAACTTGAGACAAAAAATACGAAAGAAAAACAGAACCTTCAATTTTTTATTGCTTTTTCAACACCACTGTATCAAAAGTGGAAGTATTTTCAAAAATGAAGCATGGATTTTCAAGCATGTTATGATAGCACCTTGCTGACGGTGATTGATTCAAAAGTGATGAAGTTTACAGTTTGTTTGACTAGTCCGGTCCTGCCTACCACTAAGCTGTTGTTCGTGGTTTCGTTTCTCAAAAAATTATACAAATAAAGCATAAGACATCGAATTCAAATAGATTAGAAGAGGTCAACAAAGATTTTGCTTGTTTGAACCATCTTGCTTGATGATCGTGGATGTTTCCAGATTTCCTCTGGGTAAAGTCATTGTATTTCTTTAGATATACTATGTAGTCCAGAATGTAAATATCAAAGCTAGTTTAGCAGTACATTGCAGACATTTCAGCAAAGTGGCTGACGAAGCATGTGAAGAAGATCCCAAGATAGCCTATTGCCTCAAAGGAAGATACTGATCTAATGAAATTGAAAAAAAGTTGTGAATTATCCGACCAAAACTACGCTGCCACAGGATGCACCATTTAAACAATTCAAGAATAATTAATGGGGCGGTGATCAAGTAATATGTCGTATAAACAATTATTTTTCACGAAACGTGACAATCTCGCATTGACTGACTACCGACCTAAAGCGAACAGGTATAAACAACAGATAGTGGCCGCTCTTTGTTTTGGCTTGATTGTTTTCTGTTAATTGGACGAATTTCGAATGAATTCTGGATTTCATCAGTGCATATTAAGTGAAAATAGACTATCTATATTTCGCTGAACTATTCCCAATCTACTTTTATATTTTTTACGTATTATAAATTTCATTCTATGTTTTTATTTTACTATACAACATCTTCTGAAAAACAAAATTACATGAAACTATATCTGTTGTTGCCACAAAATGTTTCATTATTAGGAGTATCGCCGTTAAAGATAATATGTTATAGCACTACGAACATTTTGATTCTGGCTACGGCCCTGTGCCATAGTTGGAACAATGTATCAAAATTTGATTATAACCAATTTTCCAGGAAATAGAGTAGTCAATGATAGGCATCAACATATGTATCAAGAAGTCCTCAGATCTATAGATCTAGATATATATTTTATCACCCGATCAAATTATTTATTTGAAAATAAATGGCAGCACGTGCAGACTGCAGGGTTAGACTGAGCAATAAAGACTATTCTATTGATAAAACATATTTTAAGCGTTATTCTCTCGTAAAGAGTTTTAAAACGACCGCTAAAAGGCCTAGCAACCGAGTTTAGCTTTAAAGAAGCTCCTGTTTTCCTTTTTGGAGATATACGCGAACACTAAAGGGGCTCAGAAGTATTACATTTTTGTTGAATGCTCAGCCGCTACTGGAAATAAAAAAAAACATCTTGACTCAAATTCTCCATTTTTCTCGGTTACGATGATGCCTCGTCTATAAAAGGAATTAGAAATGTTTTAGGAATATCTTTTCAGTGGTGGGATGTTTCCAAAATATATTAGATAAACTAAATATAATACTTGGAGGCACCATGAAACTATATACAAGGTTCGTTCAACTCAGCTCAGGTTTTTGACATAATCTTGAAAACCGTACAATTTAAGCCAAATTATCTTATTTATTAAACTCGTCATTTAATTTATCTCTTTGGACAATTGCGTAATCAAGTTAATTTTCACATCGTTCAAGACAATGCAATGGTACCTCCTCTTAAGTAAACTGAATTATTATTTTCATTACCAGTTCACTGGTATATATACAATAAAATTATTGTAGCTGAAAGTTGCAACGAAGTGTGGCTTTTGGTTTGCTATACTGAAATTGAGAATATAGGCATATCTTTTCTGTCTTGATTTCTTTAAAGTTCATTCTATCATTATTATTCATTTATTTATTTTTTCTAAACAAAATCCAAAAGGAAGGAAGGGGAGCAATTATTATGAAGTTATTAAAATTCAAAATTCGTCTGAGTTTTCTGACGCATGATTTACTTTGGATATAACGTTAAAATAAGTGGTTATCTGTTCGTATTGTTACCAATAGGGTGGTTGATTTACCTTTTTGCGCGTGTCGGGGACTTCTAAATATCATTTATCAATAACTGATGATAGGTTCTCAAACCTGCTAGCAGGGTTCTGACTTCATTTGTTGTTAGTGTCAGTAGCCAAGTTGGAGAAGAAAACTTATGACCATTGCAGGGTAGATTTTTGGTACTAAGCTACTTCAGATATATGTATCTGGATCTCATGCCCGATACATAGTGAGGAAATAGTAGAGTAGTGGAAATCAATAGGTCCTTATTTACCTTTTTTTCACGTGTCATGGATTCCAAAGTATTGCTTTTCAATAATAAGTGATGCATTGCTACTGAGATTACTTTCACAGAAGTATCGGTAGAATTACTTCATTCTTATTCTTGCTTTATTGTAATTTACTTTTATCCTACAACTATTTGAGAAATAAAACTTCTGGACATTACAAGGTAGCTCCTTGGTCCTAGTCTACTTCACATAAATGTTTCTTGAACTCATGGCGAGTACGTAATAAAGAAATAGCAGAATAGTTTAGATCGTAGTCAATTCTGCAATAGGATCTAACTTTTTAAATATATTTTTCCTGTCAGCAGGGTTCTTTAACTTGTACATACGTGTTAGTATAAATACTTAATTCTATCTCTTTTTACTTCCCACTCCGATAGCTAAGGTAATCGCGAATATTTTTGATTTTGCGAAATACGCTTTTTGGGCGTTTAACGTCTACATGTACCACAACTGTTGGCGTTATTCTAGCCTCGTAATCTCAGTAACCGCTGCATTGATTGCAATGAAATCTGGGCAGCGACATGCTGCGAGATGGTATTAGGTAATGCTTCTATAATTTTGGAAATCGGTGCTTGGGCGGCGGAGTAATTAGCAAAAAACCAACAATTCCAAATATTCCTCAAACTTCGTTTTTATGGAATCCTGATCATGTTCTGCATTTTTGGGTGGGTGGGAAAGTGGAGTGTTTGAGAGGTGGGGGTTGTAAAACTGAAAACTTTATTGTATTCATGATAGACTGTCTATTGACGTGTAAAAGATAGACCTAGTGGCATAATAAACTTGTTTAGGTCCATCCGAACATATGCAATGCCTATTGCAGAAACCAAGGGATTTTTCTGATCTATACATATGGGTATTACATTAGATCGTTCTGTATTGTGTATTGTATTGTATTATTGCCTTAGCAAGGATGGAAAACGCGTATGGTTTTTAGAAATCGTGTCAGTGGTGATGCGGCAATAATCAAAAAACTAAAAATATAAAAACAGCTCAAACCTCGCTTTTAGGCGACTTAAACGTCCTGATCATTTTCTACTCTTCTTGGGTGGACCTGAATTTGGCGTGGTTAATAGGCCGTCCATTGACAGGTGAAAGAAAGACCTAGCGGCATAACACACCTTTTTGACTTCATTTTTTCTAACTCACTTTTTACGGGCAGCTGTTGAAAGAAACTTATTGACATTACAAGAACGGTTTTTGAATAAAGTAATAGAGTAGTGGAAAATTATGGACATTTCACGCATTAAAGGAAAATGTGAAAAAGTAGGAAAATTTGGTATGGATGATAACGAATGGAACGTAGATATTCTAAATGGAAGATACTATGCACTAATCTAGTTAAGACGTATATACCAAAACACCTAAATACGGGTGTAGCCTAAGAGAATACGGATAAAAAAAACATTCAGAACGAACTGTCAAGACTCCCGGCTAATCACTACATTTTGGGTTTCGGTCAAGAGATCTCGCTTTCTGAAACAGCATTTAGCGAAGTACATCTACTTGATGCAATTCCTTTTAGCCTGCGGAACCAAATACCCTGTTTTATTAAACGCCATTTTACCCTTTATACCGCGTAGCTGGTGTCTTGTGGCTATACAACTCTATTTATCAAAGAAAAGGTTATGGTGAACGAGGGGATGATATGGGATCGACAAGTCGGTCCTGAATACGTAATGAAATGGAGCTGTCGTGGGGGCCAAGAACAGGAAGCGGGAAATGCGTTGCCCAGCAACGGGAAAATGGCCGACGCATGCCTGTTCGGGATCAATAAGCCAAGCTATTAAGGGACTGGGATGGGAGTCAGCCATGATAGTGTGGGAGAAGTAGCTCTCCGGGCGACAACACCTCAGGGCTCAGGCTACACATACATTATCTATACTGGGTGATCCAAACTTATCGCAACGTAGAGATGTCTTCGAAAAAAAGAAATCAATTTGATTGACTAAGTAGTTTCCAGACATTACGGTGATACCATGTTATTATTTTCTCATAGCATGAAGCTATAGTCTGACATCACCTTGCAACCAAATCATCGCCCACCTACAAAAAAACATCAAACACAGAAACTTTCGTAAATGATTTCCGTTGATTTCTTGCATCTCTCTCCGTAGGAAATATATGAGACGATACATTTTTACTTCCCACACCGATAGGTGAGGGGAGTATTGTGATCGCGAAAATTTTCGATTTTGAGATAATACGCTTTTTGGGCGTGTTATGTTGTCTACATAACAAAAATTCACGTCACTCATTTCCGTCGGTCTGTCTGTATGTCTGTCTATCTGTCGGTCTGTCTGTTGGCGTTCTTCTAACGTCGTAATCTCAGTAACCGCTGCATGGTTTGTGATGAAATTTGGGAAATATGTTGTGGTGTCGTAGTAGGTAATGTTCCAATAATTTTGGAAATCGTTGTACGGGGGGTGGAGTAATAAGCAAAAAACGAAAAATTTCAAATATTTCTAAACTTCGTTTTTAGGCATTTTAGAGGTTCCTGATCATTTTCTACTTTTTTTGGACTGAGGGTGAATTTGGGGTGGTTGGAGGGTGGGGGGTTGTAAGACTGAAAAATTTGTTATATTCATAATGGGAGAGGTCCAATGACCTGTGAATGAAAGACCTAGTCGCATAATACACTTTTTTAGGTCCATCCGAACATTGCCTTGCTTATAATAGAAACCAAGGGACTTTTTGTGATGTATACATACGAGCGTTATATTAGATCGTTCTATATTGCGTAACGCGAAAATTATCAAATTTATTTTAATAAAATTTTGACACGGTATTACTGCTGCGGCGAGGATGGAAAACGCGTGTATCTTGGAAAAATAGTGTCAGTGGCGGCGCAGCAATAAAAAAAATTAAAAATATAAAAATAGCTCAAACTTTGTTTTTAGGCGTTTTAGGGGTTCCTGATCATTTTTTACTTTTTTTTTTGGTGGGCGTGAAATTGGGGTGGTTAGGGGGTGGGAGATTGTAAAACTCAAAAATTTGTTCTATTCATAATAGGCCTGTGAAAGAAAGACCTAGCAGCATAATAGACCTTTGTTAGGTCCATCCGAACATTGCATTGGCTATTACAGAAATCAAGGGACTTAGAATTATTGTCTAATGTACGAGTATACATACGACAATTGCTTTAGATCGTTCTGAATTTAGTAACATGGAAATTATGGAATCGATTTTAATGAAATTTAGACATAGTATTATTACCGTGGCGAGGATGAAAATTGCGTATGGTTTTCAAAAATCGTCAGTGGCGGCGCAGCAATAATAAAAAACGTATAATAATAATAATAAAAATAGCTTAAACTTCGCTTTAAAGTAATGTGGGGGTTCCTGATTGTTTCGTTTCATCCAGTTGAAGCTGGCAGAATAAAAATTGTATCGTTATTAAAATTCAAAATTCGTCTGAGTTTTCTGACGCATGATTTACTTTGGATATAACGTTAAAATAAGTGGTTATCTGTTCGTATTGTTACCAATAGGGTGGTTGATTTACCTTTTTGCGCGTGTCGGGGACTTCTAAATATCATTTATCAATAACTGATGATAGGTTCTCAAACCTGCTAGCAGGGTTCTGACTTCATTTGTTGTTAGTGTCAGTAGCCAAGTTGGAGAAGAAAACTTATGACCATTGCAGGGTAGATTTTTGGTACTAAGCTACTTCAGATATATGTATCTGGATCTCATGCCCGATACATAGTGAGGAAATAGTAGAGTAGTGGAAATCAATAGGTCCTTATTTACCTTTTTTTCACGTGTCATGGATTCCAAAGTATTGCTTTTCAGTAATAAGTGATGCATTGCTACTGAGATTACTTTCACAGAAGTATCGGTAGAATTACTTCATTCTTATTCTTGCTTTATTGTAATTTACTTTTATCCTACAACTATTTGAGAAATAAAACTTCTGGACATTACAAGGTAGCTCCTTGGTCCTAGTCTACTTCACATAAATGTTTCTTGAACTCATGGCGAGTACGTAATAAAGAAATAGCAGAATAGTTTAGATCGTAGTCAATTCTGCAATAGGATCTAACTTTTTAAATATATTTTTCCTGTCAGCAGGGTTCTTTAACTTGTACATACGTGTTAGTATAAATACTTAATTCTATCTCTTTTTACTTCCCACTCCGATAGCTAAGGTAATCGCGAATATTTTTGATTTTGCGAAATACGCTTTTTGGGCGTTTAACGTCTACATGTACCACAACTGTTGGCGTTATTCTAGCCTCGTAATCTCAGTAACCGCTGCATTGATTGCAATGAAATCTGGGCAGCGACATGCTGCGAGATGGTATTAGGTAATGCTTCTATAATTTTGGAAATCGGTGCTTGGGCGGCGGAGTAATTAGCAAAATCGTCAGTGGCGGCGCAGCAATAATAAAAAACGTATAATAATAATAATAAAAATAGCTTAAACTTCGCTTTAAAGTAATGTGGGGGTTCCTGATTGTTTCGTTTCATCCAGTTGAAGCTGGCAGAATAAAAATTGTATCGTTTCAGTTCAGAGACTTAGGGAACTATTTACTAAACTATTTTTGTGTTGGATGTTTTTTAGGACATGCGAACGTTTACTTGGTTGCAAGGGATCTCAGACAATAGTTTCATGCAAAGGGAATATAAGAAAATAATATCACTGTTATGTGTCGGAAGTACTGGGTCAATCAACTTGACTCCATTTTTTTCCGCAGTCATCAAGTGATATCCTAAAAACGTAGCATGCCGATTTTATGACATTTAAAAACATTATATTACTTGTATCAATCTTTAAAGGGCAATGAAATGTTCCGGGGTTTCCCAGCCGACCTGTCCGAGATACCATCCTACCTCGGCTCATTTTAACCTCTCAAAAAAAGTAGAAAACAATCAGAAATCGAGTAACTGAAACCAGAGTGTGAACGACTGTATATTGTACTGTTTCTTTTTTAATTTAGTTTCGCCGCCACTAATACAATGTTCAAAAACCTTAGAAAAACCATATACTTTATCGATCTCTACCACGGCTCATGATATGGTTAGAAATTTCATTGCTATCACTTGGACAGCATTGGGATACAGCTGCAAAGTATATTGTATCGTTCCTTTACAGGGCAACGAAGACCCCACTACGAATACAACAAACTTTTCACATTCACAACATTCCACCTCTCTACCACCCCAATCTCACTCCCACCCAAAATAAGTGAAAATTTGTTTTTCTTCTTCTTTGGGTGTCATACGCTTTGCAGCGTGTAGGCGGTTATCTGCTCTCGTGGTCTCCGATGCGTAGGTATACAGTTCCGTCCTCTGCTCTCCTCACTATTGTTGAGATTTCGTTGACGTGACACCAGTTTCTGATATCTCGGAGCCATGAGTGTTGTTTGCGACCTGGACCTCTCCTTCCTTCAATGCTACCCATTACAGTGGCCTATACTTGGGGCCTCTAAGCATGTGACCTAAGTAAGCTACTTTCCGTTTTTGCTTCCCACACCGATAGATGAGGGGAGTATTGTGATCGCGAAAATTTTCGATTTTGAGATAATACGTTTTTTGGGCATGTTATGATGTGTACATAACGAAAATCCACGTCACTCATTTCCGTCGGTCTGTCTGTCTGTCTGTCTGTCTGTCGGTCTGTCTGTCTGTCTGTCTGTCTGTCTGTCTGTCTGTCGCGTTTTTCTACCCTCGTAATCTCAGTAACCGCTGCATGGATTGTGATGAAATTTGGGCAGCGGTATGCTGTGGGGTCGTAGTAGGTAACGTTTCAATAATTTTGAAAATCGGTGCATAGGCGGCGGAGTAATTAGCAAAAAACAAAAAAAATTCAATATTGCTGAAACTTCG
This sequence comes from Callosobruchus maculatus, assembly GCA_951848785.1. Classification (NCBI taxonomy): domain Eukaryota; kingdom Metazoa; phylum Arthropoda; class Insecta; order Coleoptera; family Chrysomelidae; genus Callosobruchus; species Callosobruchus maculatus. Next base: position 4,498,596 of record CATOUR010000110.1, on the reverse strand, counting down.
TTTTTAGGCGTTTTAGGAGTCCCTGATCATTTTCTACTTTTTTTTGGGTGGGGGTGAAATTGGGGTAGTTGGGGGGTGGGGGGTTGTAAAATTGAAAAATTTGTTGTATTCATAATAGACTACCCACTGACCTGTGAAGGAAGACCTAGCGACATAAATAACTTTTTTAGGTCTATCCGAACATCGCCTTATGCCTATTACAGAAACTAAAGGACTTAGAATTTTTTCCGATGTATACATACCTACGAGTATTGCTTTAGATCGTTCTATATTATGTAACGACGAAACTGTTCAATTGATTTTAATGAAATTTTGACACAGCATTACTACCATGGCGAAGATGGAAAACGCGTATGGTTTTGATAAATCGTGCCAGTGGCGGCGCAGAAATAATAAAAAAAACTAAAAATATAAAAACAGCCCAAACTTCGTTTTTAAGCGTTTTATAGGTTCCTGATCATTTTCTGCGTCTTTTTGGGTGGGGGTGAAATTGGATTATTTGGTTGCAAGAGATCTTAGACTAAAGCTTCATGCTATGGGAAAATAATAAACTGGTATCAGCGAAATGTGTGGGAAGTGCTGAGTCAATCAACTTGACTTCATTTTTTTTACTTCCCACACCGATAGGTGAGGGGAGTATTGTGATCGCGAAAATTTTCGATTTTGAGATAATACACTTTTTGGGCGTTTTATGATAACAAAAATCCACGTCACTCATTTTCGTCGGTCTGTCTGTCGGTCTGTCTGTCTGTCGGTCTGTCTGTCTGTCTGTCGGTCTGTCTGTCTGTCTGTCTGTCTGTCTGTCTGTCGCGTTTTTCTACCCTCGTAATCTCAGCAACCGCTGCATGGATTGTGACGAAATTTGGGCAGCGGTATGCTGTGGGGTCGTAGTAGGTAATGTTCCTAAAATTTTGAAAATCGGTGCATAGGCGGCGGAGTAATTAGCAAAAAACAAAAAATATTAAAAATTGCTGAAACTTCGTTTTTAGGCGTTTTAGGGGTCCCTGATCATTTTCTACTCTTTTTTGGTTGGGGGTGAAATTGGGGTGGTTGGGGGGTGGGGAGTTGTAAAATTGAAAAATTTATTGCTTTCAGAATAGACTGTCCACTGACATGTGAAGAAAGAACTGGAGACATAAATAACTTTTTTAGGTCCATCCGAACATTGCCTTGCCTATTACAGAAAGCAAAGGACTTAGAATTTTTTCTGATGTAAACATACGGGAGTATTGCTTTAGATCGTTCTATATTGTCTAACGAGGAAACTGTTGAATGGATTTTAATGAAATTTTGACACAGTATTACTACCGTGGTGAAGATGGAAAGCGCGTATGGTTTTTATAAATCGTGCCAGTGGCGGCGCAGAAATGATAAAAAAACTAAAAATATAAAAACAGCTCAAACTTCGTTTTTAAGCGTTTTAGAGGTGCCTGATCATTTTGTGCGTTTTTTTTTTGGGTGGTGGTGAAATTGGGGTGGTTGGGGGGTTGGGGGTTGAAAAATTAAAAAATTTCTTGTACTACTACTAATAGGCTGTCCACTAACCTGTGAAGGAAGATCTAGCGACACAAATCATCTTTTTAGGTCCACACGAACATTGCATAGCCGATTACGGAAACTAAGGGACTTAGAATTTTCTGTATACATACGAGAATTTATTGGTTTAAATCGTTTTGTATTTTGTAACGTCGACATTATTAAATTGATTCTAATGAAATTTTGACACAGTATATTATTAGCGTGGTGAGAATGGAAAACGTGCATGTTTGTAAAAAATCGTGTCAGTGGCAGCGTAGCAATAATCAAAGAACGAAAAGCACGAAAACAACTCAAATTCGGTTTTTAGATGTTTTAGGGCTTCCTGGTCATTTCCTATCAGTTTTTTGGGTGGGGGTGAAAGTGAGATGGTTGGGGGGTGGGGGGTTGTAAAACTGAGAAGTTTGTAGTATCGATAATAGGCTGTCCATTGACCTGTGAAGGAAAGACCTAGCGGCATAAGACAATTTTGTGGTGGGGGGGGAGGGGGCTGGCGATTATTTGATTACAAGGGATCTCAGACTATAGCTTCATGCTATGGGAAAATTATAAACTGGTATGAGCGTAAGGTGTGGGAAGTACTGAGTCAATCAACTTGACTTCATTTTTATGATTTCCAATAACTCTCTTTGGGTGGACGCTCTGTGCCCCCTAAAGCACCTAAAAACAAAGCTTAGACATATTTGGAGTTTTTGTTTTTTGCTAATTACTCCGCCGTTCATGCACCAATTTTCAAAATTAATGCAAAAGTAACTACTATGACCTCTAAAGCATCTCGCTACCCAAATGTCATCACATTCCATGCAGCGGTTACTGGCATCACGAGGCGAGAATAACGCCAACAGACTGGCAGACAGACAGACAGACAGACCAATAATCAGACAGTCAGACATACTGATAAAAATGAGTGACGTGGATTTCCGTTATGCAGTTATCATAAAACTTTCAAAAAGCGTATTATCGAAATCGAAAATTTTAGCGATCACAATACTCTCCTCACCCATCGCTGTGGGGGGTAAAAAAAACAAAAAAAAAGATAGCGTCAAAGACTTGAGTTAGTACTTTCCTCGTATTATCGGTAACACTTAACAAAAATGTTGGTGCTACAAAATTCCCCACCCTCCCCACCATCCCAATTTTAGCCCCACACCTGAGACACATAGCTGTAATAATTAATCAAATGTTATCAGGAACAAGATGTCCTAATTACTTCTTAATTCGAGGAACTCTACAGAAGATAGTTTTCTGAAATTGTGAATACATTCGGAAGCGGCATCAGCCAGCAAAAAAGTGAGACGCTGCGTTGTAAAACATTAATAAGCGTTCAAGTATCGGTTTTTGTGCGGAACCGATTTTGTATAAAATTCTTATTCCACACATTAATCTCCAAATGCAATGTTCAGATAGGCCCATAAAGGATAAAGTACCACCAACAGATTTTTTTGTATTTTTGCAAAAAGAGCATAAACGACTAAGCCACAATTGTCTCCAAAATTCAAAAATGTATAATCACCTTATGAAAAAGAGGTAAGTAGTCACTCCGTATAATGATGTCTCAAAATATATCGAAAGTATAACTTTATGCCAACGTGACTGGAATTCTCCTTCCTATAGGTATATTTCGAAGCAACTACTAGAGCTTTTTTGCTTTCAATAGGAGCTTATTTTGTTCATGCTTTTGCTACGCATATTTTTTTATCAGACAAGTTTTTGGAAACTGGAATGGAACCTGGCCTTTAAAACCTCTAATCCGTTCTTAGAAATATGTTGTTTCGCAAGTCCCTTAAAAAAATCCTTGAAAATTAGATATCTTCTATCCAGTTGTGGATCACTTTATGTGGATTTGTATGTGATTGTAAACTGTAACTAATCTGCAAGTAAAACCTAAAAAAACGTGCCGCTCACGCGGTGATAAGTGGCACTCTCGTTCAAATATTGTTTCCAGAAAATTATTATTTGAGAGTAGAGTAAAAAGACAAATTCCAGTTTGACTAAATTCTTTATTGTTACGTTACACAGCTGAGTATGGTTTATATAGAAAATCCGATAATATCTAGAAAACCTAAACATGACAAATAAGCCTTGAATGAAAAATGCAATATTTTCTGCCAAATTCGATATTTTCAAATAGACTCATGTAATGTCGTTCTGAAGAATAGTATTATTGTACTGTTTAAACATTGTACTTACTTTACCTAACCCAAATTTCAGTTACTGCATTTGTTCATCGCTGTCAAATTAAGGATATAATTTATTTGTTTATTATTTATTATTAATTTATTAATATAATTTTTATAATTCTAATTGCGCACTTTGGTGCCTAAACTATTATTATAGTAAGTATAAATAATAACATCAACAGGTTTCTGATAAATAATAAATTAATTTATAATTAAATAATTAATTAATTAAATTAATTATTTTGTTGCGGTATTTTGTCAGGTAAATAGTAAAAATTTGAAATTCTTGACGTCAAAAGCATTAACAATATTTTTATGAACATAACTACAGCTCCTCTCTCTCTCTTGCCTGTAATTGAATAGTTTATATATTCATATAAACCATAAGCCATTAAGGATGTGATTCAGTTTCACTACCTATCTTTAAAAAGTAGGTTAGTCTGTGGAACCAACTTTTTAAGGATAAGATTACTCTTGTCACATATCTATTTTATTTGAAGGACGAAGTTGTGTTGTTTATTATGTTGACAAGCAACAGATAATATCTCATTATTGATATTTATTAATAAATTATAAATAAATATGTGTTTAATAAACCATATATTTGTCAAATTCGAAACAAGACAATTTTTGATCACGCTTAATATATGTAATCCGATATCCGAATGTAATGATATAATCTAATTTTAAGTTTTGTTTACGTAGTTGTTCCCCAAAAACATCGATTATTGTGACTGTGCAACTATTTAGTATCATTTTATAACATGTATCGCTGTATATGTATACAAAGTGTACTCAATTTTTTCATAAAACTTTACTGTTACACTAGTAAAGCAAAGTGCAGTAAATAAGCAGCGAAAAAAGCGAAAATCCAAGAAAATACCGTCCGTTCACATAATAGGAAACTGTCGCCATTTATTTGAACAGCACAAAGCTTGACGTTCAGTTAAAGCTCAAAGCATCAACTAAAATCGTGTTAACAAATCAATTACTATACATGTATATGAGGTGTTGAGCGCCAGAATAGCCTATCCCCAAAATTCAGAAGCTGAGAAAAATGCTGGCAAAAATTTGCAAATAACACCCAGCTAACATTTGCCACCCACCTTATCTCTGGAATGGAAACAAATAAAAATCGCCGTGACATGTCGATGTTTATTTCGAGGGGGAACTCTTCCACGGAGTTCATCATTATTGAGCCATCAACCCCCTCACCCCAGCAACCCCTACTTCAAAATCTTAGTTGGGATCACCCTTCTTGTGGTACATCACTTTTAAGGGAATTCATTGACAAATGCAACAGTGTAATCAAGTTTAAGATTGACTCACTATTATGAAAGTTAACAAAAATATGGTGATTATCAAAATGAAGTAATATTTTCATTATCTGAAATATTGTCGTAAGAATGGTTCCAAATGGGTGTCATTTCATTTTGTCCACATTTTTTGTTTTTGTGGGATAGGCCACTCTAGCTCTCAACGCCTCAGATACCGGGTGTCCCAGAATTTCCTTGACACATGATATTTTCGTAACGAAAAACGGTTGAAGCAAGAACTGAGTGGTATTTTTGAAGATACTATAGGGTCTATCATACCGTGCATTCAAAATATTTTTTTTGTACGCCAACCCCTAAAACTCACCCCCAACTTTTTTTTTCAAATAGCATCCCATAGATTTTCCTACATAAATGTTATCCCCATTTCATTTAAAATCTTGTGGTACCTTTAATTTTATATGCAAACTTATTTTTTCCGTAAAATCATAAGCATAAGACAAATGAAATGATAATTTGTTTGACCCCTGATATTTTTTTAACAAAAACGGATAAAAAAGAAAAGTAAGTGGGTTTTTCAAGGGTAGGCATTCCTTGCTTATGAACCATTTTTTTCTCACTTAAACCCCTGGAATCCACCCCTAGCTTGTTCTTTCAAATTTCAATCCACAATTTTGCCTAGAAAAATGAATTCTTTCTTGAATTTAATTATCGTAGTGCCTTACTTTTTATGCCTCTACTGCAATTTATCGTTAATTTTTTTCGTTTAATCCATGAAATCGTAAGCATAAATTAATTAAAACACATGTATGGGAAATATTTTTTATTATCATGAATCGACTAGTAAAAAAAATGTCACAACAAAACTAAGTGCAAAAACGTGAAAAAGTTTTATGGTTACATCGCGCCGCGCCAACCCCGTGTGCAGGGCGTGTCCCGCACACGGGCGCCAAAATTAACGATAAATTGCAGTAGCGGCATAAAAAGTACGGCACTACGATAATTAAATTCAAGTAAAGAATTTATTTTTCCACGCAAAATTGTGGATTTAAATTTGAAAGAACTAGCTAGGAGTGGATTCCAGGGGTTTAAGTAAGAAAAAAATAATTCATAAGCAAGGAATGATAGGTCATTCACTACCCTTGAAAACCCACTTACTTTTCTTCTTTATCCGTTTTTGTTACAAAAATATCAGGCGTCAAAAAAATTATCATTTCATTTGTCTTATGCTTATGATTTTACGGAAAAAATGAGTTTGCATATAAAATTGAAGGTTCCGCAAGATTTTAAATAAAATGGGGATATCATTTATGTAGGAAAACCTATGGGGTGCTATTTGAAAAAAAAAGTTGGGGGTGAGTTTTAGGGGTGACGTACAAAAAAAAATGTTTTGAATGCGTGGTATGATAGACCCTATAGTACCTTCAAAAGTACCACTCAGTTCTTGCTTGAACCGTTTTTCGTTACGAAAATACCACGTGTCAAGGAAATTCTGGGATAGCCGGTATACCTGTAATATATCGTTAAGACCTTTTTCTCAAATTAGGTACAACGAAAACAAGCAAATCGATATATTTCAGCGACTTATCTGTTGCAACAATAATTCACTTGGTGAATTTATATACAAACAATTAAATAAGAAATTACGTTACAAGGATGAAAGTTACTTAAAAAATTCTATCTAGCCTTATCACACTTGAAAGATTGTAGTAGGATTAGCGTAAATTACACCTAATTGCTGGAGGAAGAATAGGACTGCAATTAGTATTACAGTTATTTAACTTTTATTGTTTCACCTTAAAAAAGCTTTACGCTGTATGAAAAAACATCATCATCAACTTAGAGAACACCCTGTATAATAATATATAAATAAACCCCGATCAACATAATATGGGTCGCTTTTCCTTGAGAACTAAATACATAACTTCCCCCTTCTTCTGTTGGTTGCTATATGCATGTATGTGTAACCTATGTATTACTTTTAGATCAATCATATATTATCCAGTTATTGCTTCTTCTTCGAGTATTTCTTTAGGTCTGGTGGGTTTGGGTTTGGGGTAACTCTGATCAGCTGTTGAAAGCTCCCCAAAAAGGTAGTCCATTGCGAAACCATTCGTAAATCGACATCGAACTGTTCCATGACCTTCTCCAGTGTTGGGTAGAGATGTTCCAAACTTCCATGATCTAATGTCGGGAAGAAGTGATGCAAGCAATGATCACCAAAGTTGGTCAAGACCAGAAAATGCGATCCAGTTATATCCTTACGATCCATGATAGCATCTAATTGACTCAGGCCCCAATCAAAGCTCTTATCTGATCTAGAAAAAAAAATACCTTCTTCAGTACTGAAATCGCAATACCTAGAGAAAAGGGATATTAATAATAATATTAATAAAGGGTAACGTCAGCTGAGCTGTTCGCTTAACCGAGCATGTATCAGCTAATTACAATAGAAGGTACAATACATAAAATTATTACATAAATTGTTACATGTAACAATTTACACAACAGTTTAAAACTCGCATTCACATAACCCTATTAAAATGCAAATATCAAATAACAATTTCCGTTAAGTGTATAAAGTGTTATAAAGGCCAAGTATTTTCCAAAATTCATAATACAATGAATAACTTCAATGATTTACGAACAAATCTGAATAATCTAGCACCCTAACAAGTACTCTGCTCTGCCCTGAGCCAATGAAGAAAATTCCAAACTGACAGAGCAGTGAATGTGAACTTTTGACTTGAAATATAGGCACAGAAAAAAATTAAATGTATGAAATCTATGCTTCTTCAATCCAGCTATGTTTGGAGTATCACTATTGTATAGATCAGCTTTTAGTGTTTTATTTATTAAATTTCAAACTGTAACATACATTACACCGAACATCCCTCCCTCCGCTGTCTCAGAAAAAACTGACCAGACAAAATATGATTTAGACAAAATTTGTAGAAATTTACTCGGGGAGGCTAATGGTGAACTTCACCATGAACCTGATCGTGAAAGTCGCCTCAAGGTCAAGTCGATTTTCTTAAATGGGAACCTATATTTTCAGTGTCGGATTTAGAAGGGGGCGAGAGGTGGCGTACGCCCCACCCCCTACACTCTAAAGAAAACACGGAAGCATATTATATATAAATACCAAAAGTTAAAAGCTTTCAACCAATGCAAAATAATAGTGTTTAGAATTTTTGTTTCTTCTAAGTTTGTATTATTTTTAAGTGCGCTTGGCAACAGAGCAAACGCGAAGTCAGAAACAAATAGGTGAAACTCAGAGGTGAACCGGCTCCTGGGTCCGCCCCCCCCCCCCCCCTGCAAGAAATCCTAAATCCGCCCCTGTATATTTTTGATCCCGGACATAAAAAGAGGGAGACATTTCAAAATAAAAAAAGAAGTAAAAATTTGATATTCCATACTGAGATATATACGCTATACAGTGTTCTTTAATGCCCCCCCCCCTTTATCAAAAACTAAATATTGGGATAATGAAATTGATAGATGAATACCATATTTAGGAGTAAAATTGTCAGATGAAACTTTTGAAGATTGAGATTGGGTGCCATTAGAGAAAAAAGTTAAATTGAACATTATGACACATCTTTTTGAAACTCATGACGAAAACTTCACAACCCCAGAATATAAAGTCAATATCAATATAAGTTTGAAGTTAAACTAACTAATAAATTTAAATAATGTAAAGTTTATGTTGAGTATTCAATTTTATTTCAATTTAGATAAAACAACATGTTTATAATACAATAATGTTCATGTAACAATGTATTCAGGCAATTATTAAATTCTCCGTCATTTTTGTAGTAGGTAAAGGTATTGAGTTTAAATTCTAGGGTTGTGAAGCATTAGTCAGGACTGTCAGGAGCTTTTAAAAGATTCTCAAGACCATCTGTCAATTTAATTTTTATCTCTCAGATGGCGCCCAATCGCTATCTTGAAAGTTTTATGTCAGTTTTACTCCAAAATATACTTTTCATGCATCACTTTCATTAAACCAAATTACAGATTCATGAGTTGACCAGTTCAAAAATAAGGGCGGAGGGACATTAAAGAAGAGTACTTTAGAGGGGGAGGATTTTTTGAACACTCTGTGTATTGCCATTGAGGTAGATGTATCAATATTACAAAACTGTCATAATTTTTAGTAATGAAGCATCGTTCTTATGCATACCTAGGTGTATCACCATCGTGGAATATGTCTGGGTGATGATGTGCTGCATGCAAACCAACCAAAGCAAAGTAGAATGCTCCAACGTGCAAAATAAAGTTCCACATCCAAAGGGTCGCAACCAAAGACTGTCGTCCAAATAGGTACATTGATAAGGGCAATATCACACTGCTCATATCTGTTATTTTTAAATTACGTCCGTTTAACTTGTAAGCTTCTACCATTCTGAAACAATTTTAATGTTGATTAATTTGTTGTTTCTGTATGCGTTATTTATTCGTCACCAATAAAGGGCCAAAGGGTCCAATTGGAGCTTAGAGTCCAAATTGCTTTAACTTTTTGTACGGTTTGAGTCACAGCATATACCAAACAATCAGCACAATATCTCAGGTTGGCGGCAATCATACACGCATCCCGCCATTTTGGGTAAGTATCTGTCAAAAGAGGCATATACGTCGGTAACATCTACTATTGAATTTTGAGTTGTTAAATATATCGCGGAAACGTCAATTGGATACGTTTTCAAAACGTTTCCTGTGCAAGGTCTATTCGCCAATTCTTAAGATCGTATCGCGATCCAAATGTTGTGGAAGCACCAGATGCCACTTTTGTAATGAACTATGCGCTCTGCGTTGCTGTCTAATATTACTATTGTCAGTTGATGAAACTTTATTCGAAATTCGAAACTAAAAATTCATGATAAACAACAAAATATTACTTAAAAATTTGCGTTACTGTATTGCGTATTTTTGTCATCGATATTTTTTGAGCGATTCCAAGCTGGTATCGATACCTTTGTAAGGGTATCGGTATCGAAAGTAATGAATTACTGAGGAGTCTAATCAATTGCAAAATTCTCTCAAAATTCTCTATTCGAACCAAACACACGTCTTCATTGGCGTGTACAGCCCTATACTTGACCGATAAATATCGAATTGGTATCGGTATCGATACTTTTTATTTTCACATCCCTACCCAGACTTCACACCCATAATGGCAGAGTCAAGGTCAAATTCTGTAGGAACCATTTTTATATAGGAAATCCTCAGAGATATTCTGCTGGTTGTTTGATATGCTGTGGTTTCAGCTTTGACTGAAGGCAGTTCCACAGTAGTTTTCACTGTTGTAAAAATAAATGCCTCAGTTATATAAATTATGTTGAATAACAATCAGTTTAAACCTTAGTTAGTAAAAATAAAGAACAAAGGCAAACACTAAAAAATATTAATATAACATCTCTATAACCGTGAATAGACAAGACAAGAAGGGTCACCTGGCGCCTGTCCCATAGAGATGAACCGCTAAAATTCTTAATTAACACTCATCAATACCGATAGGGTACCATCATGTCGTCTTATTTATTTACAAGCGCATTCTGTTGTGCGCCATCGGCGTCGGCAATATCCACATTATTTCTTGTACGGGGATTAATAAAAATCATCAAATTTAATATACGAAGTTCGTACACAACGCTTAGTATAACTGTTATTTTCAAGAACCTCGATATATCCGGCCGCCAATGATCTCGCTCGATGCAAAACCTAGACCCTGTATACTGCAATATAGCAATTTGCTGCTGTCAAAGGATCTATAGACACCATTACAATTTGGAACTCAAGAATATGTTCAAATTCAATGCTTCCAAGACCCAGCAGATTCCAGGATTTGGTTTTTGGGTGGTCCAGATTACGGTTGCCAGGTTTCAATTTTGCTTGGCTGGGAGACTTGATCAGCAAGACAATAAAATGTTCGCACGGCGTTGAATTTGTATGGACTTGAAGTTTCCACTGATTATGAGTCTGCTTCTTCGCCAGTAGATGTTGCTGGACCTGGTGGTGGTACGATATATGTGGGCAGAATTTTTGTGGATTAGATCTTTTGCGGCATTATATATTGTTTATTTAGAATTGGGGGGCCCCTGAATAGAGTTGCCACCTTTTAAATTTGCTGTGGATTCGATTCTTTAGGCGGAATTATATCACGTTTCGGACCCCCTCCTAAGCACTCGGTTGTATTGATCTGGCTCTGCCAAAAAGTCACTTATTCAAGCTTTTGAGAATCAATATTGCGGAATCTAGCGCGAACACGTTTCGTCAATTGCAATATCTGCTGGGAAAAAGCTTGGATACTCATTTAGAGCCAGAAAGCACTTCTCAATATCTAATCTTCTCCCACCCAGATAGCATCTGGCCTAGAATATTACTCACATATCTGGTGAGCTGCTGCGTCTATTACCCTATGTGTACTTTATGCAGTCCGGAGAAGGGCAATTAGAGTAATTGGTGACCCAGCCTTATCGCGCCACCTCGAAGCGTTTTATCAACTACGTGCAGTTGGTAACCTTTTTCTCTTCTACCAATATTCAAACGGAGTCTGCTCCTCTGAGCTATCCTCTATAGTTCCGCCGATCCTATCAGATGCATCCGTGTGGCTGCTGGATCTCATGCTAAGACTACACCTTTTTTTTCCTAAGGTGTCCAAGACTTGGGATGGACTGTCAGGAGATGTATTCATTTAGACTGTGAATGTTGTATTCAAGTCCCGCGTCAACTAACTTCCCCTAACAAGACCTTTTCTTAGCAGCCGCGGTACTCTGATATTTAGACTTTGACTTCGCAGTCTACTCAGTTACAAAAAAATAAAAGTAAGAGAGGAAGCGGGAGCATTGGGGGCAAAGCTTAGAATAACCTTCTTGTTGTGTCTACATTAGGTATATCTATATCTATGAAGCATAATTATCACGTTCCAACTCACGTGAAACAAAAATAATAATATTTATATCTTGTTCGACATGAAAAACATTGCTTCGTTGTAAATAGTCAATATAATTGAGGTTATGAATAATTTTTTTTTATCATACATGGAAAGATCATATATAAGTTTTAAAACAAAACTTTTTTTGTTTTCTTTTTTTCGCAATAATTCAAAAGTTATATCAAAATAAAAATGAGTTTTTGAATCCAGTACCAAAAACACGCCGATGGCTCCCGAACCCGTGTGACGTCACCATGGCGATACTCCTTTGACCAACGACGTCCTACTCCGATATTAGATTCTAGATTCCCAACCAATCGCGAAAATACTTGCTAGTAACTAGTGTATATTTGTTGCAACATAGACGATGAATGAAGTTTGTAGCTCGAGACTAAGTCTACGATCGAAATAAATATATTTTTGAATGTTTGAAGTCCAGTAAGTAAGTACCTAATTAAATAAGTTTCGTTGAAAAGATCTCCTCAATTAAAGGATGGCCCAGTGGTTAGAGAATCCGGTAGTAGATCTCAGTGTCTTTGGATCGAAACCCAGGCCTTCCAACTTTTTTTTATTTTTTTGTCAAAAAATTTATTTATGTATTGTGCTCTTTGCACTTGTTACACACATTTTTTCTATGATCAACATACATATGTGTTTGAATCAAATTTTGTTAGACATATTACTTGCACTGCACAGTTGTTTTGTTAAATTTTTATGAACATTTAATTGTTAAACTTCATTGCCCAAAGTTAAATAAATAATAATACCAAGTGATAAACAGAATGTGATTACGAGTTTGAGTTACTTTTTTAGATTAAAAAACTTAAAAATGAATGAATTGAATGGACGAAGGGATTTTGTTTTATTAACCAACTATTACATTTAAAAAAAATTAATGGCGATTGATATTGACGGACAGAACCCCATTTCCACTGATTTTTTATCGGTTTAGTTTACCAGTTTACCAGTACGTATTTTCGTGATAGGTTGGGAATCTAGAATCTAGTATCGGAGTAGGACGTCGTTGGACAAAGGAGCATCTTGACCGCCATGGTGACATCACACGGGTACGGGAGCCGTCGGCGTGTTTTCGGTACTCGATTCAAAGACCAATTTTTATTTTGTTATAACTTTTGAATTATTGCGAAAAAAAGAAAACAAACACAGTTTTGTTATAAAACTTATACATGATCTTTCCATTTATCGCAATTTTTTTTTGTTAATTCAAAATCTCAATTGTAAAAACTCGTTATATGCTTCTTCCGCACTACATTTAGAGGTTGAACAAATGAACACCCCTTCTTTTCAGAATTGTTCCTCAACCTGTACGGTGATGAATCAATTTTTAGGTATAACATTGAGGCATGATATAGTGACAATGTTTATAATAAATCACGTATGATAGACATAGAAGCATATCTTACCTTCTAATGAACTGAACATGAAAAAACAAAGTCCAAACGATTGGCGCCACAAATAATGAGCCAAATCTCTGCAACGGCTCCTTAAAGGTTGGTAGGTAATTCAGGAGTGGTTCTAACAACGATATCTCTAAATCATTTATAGTATTGGTATGAAGGTGGTGACTCAGTACATGGCTTATTCTCCATTCTCTGAAATCAAAAATAGAATGGACCTCTGTGTTAATCATTAGAAGTTATCAGGTATATTGCGCTATTTATGAGTTAGAGCAGGGGTTCACAACCTGTGCACCGCGGCGCCCTGGTGCGCCGTAGAGAGTAAAGAGGGGCGCCATGAGTCGATCCTCTAAGTCTAAAGCACAAATATTTGTGGGTGCCTAAAAAAGCAACAATACCTATTCTGACGTTCGCCACATTTCGAAACTACTGGAGAAGATTACAACGTTCATGAAGAAACTACAAATTTGGGTAAAAAAGACGAATGAAGGCGGCGGTCAAGATTGCTTTAGACAATTGTATAAATATACGGGATCCAATGCACTGGTTGTCTCACAGGACCTGATGGCCCTTTTCACGTAACGCATATGGAAGCTCACTGAATGTTTTTCGAAATACTTTGCAGATGATGATGTCGAAAAATTTGCGTGGATCCAAGATCCCTTTCAGACGCAAGCTCCGCCAGAATTCTTCAAATCCGATTTGGTGGAGTTTTGGTTATCGATTCAAAATTAATATCGAAACCTAACTTCAAAAGCTTTAAGAATTTTTATTCCGTTCGCAACGTCATATTTATATGAAGCTGGATTTTCGGCCGTAGCTGTAATCAAGAACAAATATCGCTCAAGGATCAATGAGGAGCAAGAAGTGAGAGTCGCAGTGTCGAATTTTATTCCCCGTTTTGAAAAACTATGCGGAGATCGCCAAGCTCAATCGTCACCTTCACTTGACTGTCGTATTTTATTTTTGTTTTTTTTTGGAGTCTTTCTTTTTGTTTTCTGTTTCAATTCTGAATTCTTATAACTATAATAAAATAAACTTCATTTCCTATTGAGGAAGTTTTTATTTTTGTGTCTACTATTATTGTAGATACCTATTTGTTTCGACAGTATCTATCATTCAATGATTTTAGACTTAAGGTACTACGCTATTTATACAAGATATACACATTAATCGGCATTAATGGGACATTATGGCTAATCGTTTGTTGTCCGAAAGCCATCGGACAGATTTAGTAATGGTGAATTATTTAAATCCGTTAGGTCATTAAGGAGTTTACCTGAGAATTTGAGCTTGTTGATTTCTAACTTCTAAACAATTTAATTTGCGTCATTTCTGTTCTATGAGTAATATTTTAAAATCTTCGTTGAAGTGATGGTTTTCGGAGATCAAATGATTGGCGTAATTAGAATTACAGAGTTCGTTTATAAATGACTTTTTATATTCGTTATTACGGTTTTTGAATGTTCTTCCACTTTGTCCAATATAAACTTTAGGGCAATCCACACATTCTAATTTGTAGACACCAGACTGTTCGTTTTTAGTTGATTTCATTTTATTGTTTTTAATTAAATTGCCTAGTGTCTCTTTGCATCTGAAGGATATATTGCGGTCTAATTTCTTGAGTTTAAGTGCAACGTTTTCTGGTAACTATGTATGTAATTGAGTTATATGTGTTATTCGATCGATTGTCGGTAATCTGAGGGTATACTAAGCTAACTGCTTTTTTGTGTTGCTGCTTTTTTATTATATAATCGATTTGAGTATAGTCATTATGTGAGGCAATTTGTTTTATTATATTTAGTTCTTTATTATAATTTTCGTTATTGTGCTGCAATTTTATGTAAGTATGGGTGGTTGGAACTGCTGTGTATTGTGGTATCTCTATGTGAGAGTTTATGATAAATTGAATATGTATGTTTGTTTTGGTTAAATCTAGAAAGTTAATGGCATGATCTATTTCTTATTCTATTGTAAATTTTACAGCAGAGTGTAATTTGTTAATTTCGTTTAAGAGATTATGTAGCTGTCTATCGGTTACGGTAAAACAAATTATTATGTCGTCTACATAACGATACCAATATATAGATTTACTAAACGGTGGTATTAGATGAATTTTCTGTTCGAGGTTGTCCATAAACATTTCCACGAGTAAAGAGCTTAGAGGATTGCCCATTATTAGTCCTCCTTTAGATATATAGATTTTGTCGTTAAATTCGAAATAATTTTGATCCAAGCAAACTACTAATGTATCGAGGATATCTTGTTTTATTATGTGTTGTTTTTTGATAAAAGCTGATCGACTATATTTATTACGTCTATCGGTGGTATACTAGGGAAAAGGTTTTGTACATCAAATGAGGCTAGGATATCATTACTAGGGGTTATAATATGTTTTGTTCTTTTTATTAGTTCTTGGGGGTTGTTTATACTACTTAGTATAAACAAGTAGTACTACTTGACGTTTGATTTTTTTAAATCGGTCGATTCGTTTTCGAGAAAAATAGGATCTTTATGTAAATTAAATTGTTCAAATGGAATACAAAGACATACGAAAATATCACTTCTTATTGCAATAAGTGTTCAAATGTTGCCCGTTATTATCCAAACAATAATGTAGGCAATTTCCAAATACTTGACGTACAAAAACATCATGTGGGATATCATGGCAGCTTTCGGTAATGTGTTGACGGAGGTCATCGGATCTGTTCGTCAGAAATTTGAAAATTGCCTGTATTATTGTTTGGATAATAACGGGCAACATTTGAACACTTATTGCAATAAAAAGTGATATTTTCGTATGTCATTGTTAGGGAATTCATCAAGCCAAGTAGCTTGAGTTTTTTCTTAAATACTTGACTTGACTTTTGGCTTTTGAAAATTTGATATTTGACTTGACTTGATTTTCGATCTGAACTACTTGACTTGATATCAAGTAAAATCAAACTACTTGATATTACTTGATATCGATCTGTAAAATGCAAATCGATGCGCTAAAATAGGGGAATCATCGAGGTTACGACAGCAAGCAGGCACCCGATTATTTTAAAACTTTAAAGCCAACCGACACAGAATGGTCGTTAATTGAACGAATTTGCCAGTGCCTTAATGTTTTTAAGAGTATTTCCATATTTTTGCATTAATATGCTGCTCGATAGACTAGATTCGTGTGCTATGGAGCTTGACAATAAACCTGATCGAGATGAAACCGATAAACAGATTATAAATAGTATTCAAGCGGCAAGGGACAGTACTGAAGGTATTTTAGAATGGTGGAAAAAACACGAATGTATTTTTCCAAACCTTGCCGCAATGGCCAAAGACTTTTTGGCAACGCCAGCTTCTTCAGCTCCAGTTGAAAGGCAGTTTTCTAGAGCTGCCTTAACTCTTACCAAAACAAGAAATAGATTAGGTGATAACTTCGTTAGAAGTCTTATGTGACTCAAATCATGGATGGCAATGAGGATATTAATTTTTTTTACTTCTGCGTCATCGGCATCGACTGCTCTGGTCATTAGCCTCGTATCCTGTTCTGTTTCACGGCGCCACTCTAGGAACAGCACTGTTAATTAGAAGCCAACAGTGAAGGGATTCTTCGCTGAGCCTTTTTCTATGGATATTTGTTTTTCTTTGAAAAAACCAGAAATAAATTTCCGCCTCTAACGAGAATCGAACCCGGGACCTTTTAGTCACGAGCCCTCGACTCTAACTGAACCAACCCACCCCCATTTGAATTTATTGTTTATCATTATTATTATTGTCTTTATTTCGTATTTTTATTTCATATTATTACATTCATTATTTAACTAAGTTTGTTGGAGCTTTCGTTTTTGGATTTTTTTAAGTAAAATATTACATACTTATATACATAGATTTTTATTCTTATTACGTTTTGGCAGTTAATCAGGTTAATATCAAAAAAGAACTATTTTTTCAAGAAAAATCAAGTAGTTAGATTGAAAAACTTGATTTTCAAGTTGCTTGATGTGTAACTACTTGACTTGACTTGCATTTCGAAAGCAAATACTTGACTTGATCTTGACTTGATATCAAGTCAAGTCGTGAATCTCTGGCCTTTGTATTCCATTCGAACAGGTTAAGATACATAAATATTCTAATTGTCTCTTCGAACCCAGATCATCTAAATTAATCAAAGAAGTGATCTCATCTTTGAAATTTTCTACCATTTTACGACGTCCACTCATCATACAAAATCCCGTCAACTTGTTAGGTTAGGTTGAAAGTGAATGGGTCGATTATGCCTCTTTCCACTGTGACCCTATTGTGTCCATTGTGGCTCACACCTGTTTAGAGTTCACCGTAAATCCACACCTTGAAGGCGATGGTTCTGATGGGTGAAACTTTCCTGAAGTCAAAAGGTTCCAGTTGGGCAAGTCCAAATGTCTGGAACCTAGCTCTTTCCAGTTCTGGACAGATCACAAAATATGCTCCTTGTTTCGTCCTCCATATAGCAGAAGCGACAGTCTGTTGTTTGTTCAAGAGCCAACTTCCGCATGCGGTTCCTTAGACGACAATGTTCTGTCAACAAACCAACCAGAATGCCTTCGAGTGCAGTAGCCCTGGTGTATCTCGCCAGTGCAGGAGTGATTTCCTCTCTGCCCAGTCTGAGATGGTTTTCTTAGCGGTGCTTTTGGCAATGCCCGCAATTGGTTCTGGTCCTCTTTTCACTTATTGTTGACGGCAACCATGTTTGCACCAACCTTGAAATGCTCAACGATACTTCGGTTGTCCAGGTAGATGGTACCATGATGGTACTATTCGTCATTGTTAGTCAGAGCGGTCCGAAGGACCTTTGCTCTTAGTTGCAGTCGTGTCGGTCGATCGGTCTGTCAGGTCTGGTTACCCAGAGACCAGACAAAGTCATGGAGAAGTAAGGGAAGAAAAAGAGAGGAAGGAAGGAAAAGAGCAAAGAGGATGAAGTTTGTCGTTTGGAGGGTATAGCTTATTGACATAGTCGATTTGAGTTCGGTAATTTTTGGGTTTAACCAAAAGGGTTAAATTTAAGGTTCGGTTCGGTTTTAGATAAAAGGGTAAAAATTTAGTTGTTTCCATAATTGCACGATTTGATTTTGATCACAGTGCGAGCTGCGGCCTTGTGTGCTTGCGAACTTGCTCGGCTGTGTAGTCCACTGACTCGCGCAACAGAGGGTTGCTGTGCGATTCCGCTTGACTATAACGTCGTTGCGCCTGTTGTTTAATGTAATCCCTCAAGTAAGGGATGTCAAGGTCCCTGTGAAGGGTTTCGTTAGAAACATAAGGTAGATGGTGTAAGTGCCAAAAACACCGCTACAGTTTTTTATAACTATTGAAATACAGCAACAACATTAAAAACCCCAAAAGCACATGTTGGAATTTTCAGGGGGGCGGCAAGTGTCCCCTCTTGCCCCCTCCCATAACCACACCTAAGTTACTCACCTGACTTGCATCAGAGAAAACTGGAAGTAGTACATCCTGACGTTATCACGTCGATGGAAGTAATTATGGGCTGCGGCAGACAACATTCCTAGAAATATTCCAGCTAATAAACCCATAAAATAACTCCAATGTCTAACAGCCAATGCTGAAAATAGAAATACAAAGAAAGCAATTGCATCAATTAGGAAGTTCGAGGTATTTTGCGGTTGTTTCGGTATTGTCTTCATAGTTTCTCTCACTTCCCTTTTCAGTGTCCTGTAGAAGCCATCCTGTTCGAAACTGAAAGGACTGTTCCTTTTTGTTTTGGCTTGCCGAATATAGTATCTCTGAAGCATTTGTTCTGGATATTGAGATATATGATGGGCCTCGAATGCTTCGCTAATATCAGTGCCCTGAAATAAGTATCTCTGATATGAAACTAAGACGTAATGAGCCGTAAGTTAAATAAATATAGTTTAAAAAAATTAACTACAGGTTTTGTAGCACTAAAAAGTGAAAAATAGTTTTTAATATAAGCTAGAACGAAAAATACTAGTATTATTGTGAAAAAAAGCGTGGGCCCTTTGTGTCATATTTTTCGAGTACATCTAGAAACTCACACTTATAGCTTATATAGCTTATACAGGGTGAGTCAAGCTCAACGCCTCGGACTCTTGTGACCAAACGATACCACTTTTCGAAAAATCGACTTTGCAAGTGTATGTAGGTCGAGTTGCAATACATTTTAAAAATAATGACTTTTATACAGGGTGTCTAGTGAAAGCGTGACATATCAAAGTTATGTTTTTTTAAATGGAACACCCTGTATATTATTGCATATTTGGATTCCTTGGAGGATTTTAGTGTGACTTTATGTATCACACATGGGACTGTAAGCGAACCGTTTAGGTGCAAATCACAATTTTGGGTATAGGTATATGTCAGAAAAAAATTGAATATCGCAGCTACTACAAATCTTAGAGGGCTGTGACTTTTCCGTGTTACTAAGCATGACATGTGTCAGCTTACGTTAGACGGTCGAGTTCGAATTACATTTGTGCTTGAAGAAATCAGTAGATCAATTAAGGAAACTTCAATCAAAGGTAACTTGATTTTTTCAAATGGGAATGCATAATTTTTTTTATACGATCAAATGTGCAATTTGATAGGCTTTCTAATTATATCAGGTTGTTAATATCAATCTATGGTAGTTTTTATTAAATTTCGAGATTTCAATGAAATCAGTGTTTTTCAATTTCCCTACCTATAAACAAACTAGCAGGCCATGAAATATAAACATAATCGTATTCAGATGGAAGAAAACAACTAACTTAGCAAAAAGATCCAGTAGAACTAGAGTAAAAGAACAAGATTATAAAAATTTCCTACAACAAATCAACTCTAACCAGAAAAAACGGCGGTAACATGTCCAAGGTTAAAGAGAAGCTGGAGTACGACAGAAATGGATAATTTTTACAGCCTACTAGCGACTGCAATGTACTAGAGTTTAAAAATTTCCAAAATCAATTTCACATTTAATGGTATAAAACAGTAGTCATTTCCGCCAAAGTCAAAAGTAATGATACCTCTCACTGTCGTCCTTTAAATTTTTCAGTATCTATTAGCAAGATCGCAAAAAACGAATACTGACAAATCATATTTTAATTATTTTCTGCCAAATAAATTATGTTTAATAATTTGAGCAGATTTTTAATCTATTCTTCAATTCCGGCGATTTTGCTTATGAGTATTGAAGAATTTGCAGAACTCCAGTCAGAGGTATCGGTTACTATTTTTTTAAATCTTGAAAGATGAAATTTTATCCTGAAGCTATTGAACTGCCAGCAACATTAAGTGGTAGATTTCCTTTCATTTCAAAATTCACAATGGTTTTGTGAATCTTCAATCTTTAGAATATTGTAGACGCCGGTATGCTATGAAAAATACCCATTTCTGTCGTACACCAGCTGCTTTTTGACCTTAGATGTGTTATGTCTGCTATTTCTGGTTAGAATTGATTTGTTGTAAGTCATTTTTATAACTTTGCGCCTTTACTCTAGTTCGTCCGTAACTATCTGCTAAGTTAGTTGTTTTGTTCCATCTGAACAGTTTTTTGTTTATATTTCATGGCCTGCTAAGTTGCTTATAGGTAGGAAATTTGAAAAACACCGGTTTTACTGAAAATTTGAAATTAAATCAAAACTACCAAGGAATGATATTTATAACCGCATATCATTAGAAAGCTTATCAAATTGCACATTTGATCGTATTAAAAAAATTATGCATTCCCATTTGTGAAAGTCAAGTTACCTTTGATTGAAGTTTCCTTAATTGATCTACCGATTTCTCCAAGCACAAATGTAATTCGAACCCAACCGTCTAACATAAGCTGACACATTTTATGCTTAGTAACACAGCAAAGTTACAGCCCTCTAAGATTTATAATAGCTGCGATATTCAATTTTTTTCTGACATCTACCTATACACAAAATTGTGATTTGCACCTAAACGGTTTGCTTAAAGTCCCATGTGTGATACATAAAGTCACACTAAAATGCACCCGGGAATCTAAATATGCAATAATATACAGGGTATTCCATTTAAAAAAACATAACTTTGATATGTCACGCTTTTATTAGACACCCTGTATAAAAGTCATTATTTTCAAAATGTAGTCCAACTCGACCTACATACACTTGCGAAGTCGATTTTTCGAAAAGTGGTATCGTTTGGTCACAAGAGTCCGAGGCGTTGAGCTTGACTCACCCTGTATAATAGCTTATATTAAGTATTATTTTCCACTTTCCACTTTTTGGTTCAGGATAATGAGAGGAACTTATAAAATTATATAAGATATTGGAGAGGGCAATATTATCACTTAAAATGATGTTTCTGGTATACATATTGAAACATGTTCAGGCTAGTCCACTTTTTTGTTTTTGTAGCAGAACTTTAGCACTCAATAGAAAAACTGATTTTAAGGTGAACATTTGATATAAACATGGTTGCGCAAAGATACGGGGTATCAAAGTTTGGATTTCTTATTGATTTCGTAAACATAATTGATCTGATTTTTTTGGTATTTTGGCAGTGTTGTTCACAAAAATAAGACACTAAGTCAGTACTAACTGGAAAATTATCATTTCCAGTGGCATTTCGGAGGGGCTGTCCCACAACTAATTTTAGCAAAAATATCTTCGTCACTGACCTTAAGAAAATTAACTGTTATTTTTCGGATTAAACAGATAAAAACACAATTTTTTGTGTCTTTGTCTTTTCGTATCCTACTTTGCTTTCGAGGAAAGAATAAAAACCACTTATCATAACGAACCTGTCGAAAAAAATGCTAAAACGCAACAAGTTACCTTTGTTCTTCTCACTGACATGCCGTAATTCCAGAGGGGTATTTCTGATCCAAATTCAACTAGAAAAGTTCATATAAACATATGTCCTAAAGACTCTGGTTTTGAAGATACAGGGTATCAAAGTTTGGAATGAAAATTGATTTTTTGACAGCTTGTATCTTGAAAACCACTCATTAGTGTTGTTTAGTTGAACGTTTCTACTTGTACTGGGGTCGGAAATACGCCCTTAAAATTATGGTCTGTCATTAAGAAGAACAAAATTAACTTTTTTGTTTTTTAACATTTTTTTCGACAGGCTGTGAAATGAAGCTTTTATTTTTTCCTCACAAACAAAGTGAGATACGAAACGACATCAAAATAAGTTGGGTTTTTATGCTGCCCCCGCTACTGGAGATAATAATTATCTTCTAATCAGTGCTGACTTAACGTCTTATTGCTGTGAACAACTAATTAACAAAAAATCACGTTTTTTCAAACTTTGACACCCTGTAGATATCTTAAAAACGAAGCTGTTGCGCAACCATGTTCAAATGAAAATGTCCATCTTAAAATCCGTTTTTCTATCAAGTGTTAACGTCCTGCTACTAAATGTGGATCACCCTGTATATGCTTCAATATCTATTTTATAGCAGAATCATGTCAAGCACCTTCACCATTTCTCAAAAATTAAAGAGATGCCACATTCACCATTTTTAGCACTGCGAAATATTCCAGAAGTGGTCTTGATCAGAGACAGACTTATTAAATTATTGTATTATCACCTGAAGTGTACGAAGTTTAAATAAAATCTGTTTGTTTAAAGTGGATCAAAATGGAGTCCAATGGAATTGGTTACAATCATATAAACATATAGTTGAAGCTAATAAAAACATGTTAAGAATGGAGGTAAGTTGATTTGAACTATATCCACCTATTTCAAATTGAAATTTTTTACGTTAAAGGTTTTATAAATATCAGTACGGGATTAATAAAAAAATGGCGTTAATTCCATGCTCCATGCTTTCCAACCCCAATTTCGCGACTTCAAAATGACTTTACTTACTCAGGGACATCTGAAACACCTAAAGACGAAGTTTGAACGGTATCTGTATGTTTAGTTTTTTTAAATTAGCTGCTATTTCGACGTTACTGGCACAATTTTTAATATTCGTCATGGTAGCAATATGGTGTGAAATTTGAACTTACAGGTTTAAGCGTAATATGCATCCATAAGGCAATCATATTTCAGGAGTGACCAACCCCTCACCTTCTGACAGACCAATTTTATGCCCTACACTTTTTTTCAATGATCAGTGATTTGTAAAATCATTAAAAACTAAGTATGAGCAATTTTCATATTTTTTTTTGCTTTTTCATTAATTCGCCGCTGAAAGTTTTTTTACCTTTGCCATATAGTATACAGAACAATTGTGAACATTTTACTAATTTTGCTTCAAAAAACGGTGGAGATCATTGCCCAATTCTATTTTTTAAAGATTACAGGGGAAGTAATATTAAAAAAGTAGCAATATGCAAGATTTCACGAAAAAGCGGAGATATATAAAAAGAAAAATCACTTTGAAAACTGTATTATATTACACCGTCTAAGCAGTTACTACACTAAGATTAAGCTTCGTGGTGTGGCAAACCTCTGAAAAAATACCACTTCTTTATTTCTTATAACCTATGAATTAAGAATAATATGGTACGATTGCGACCTACAACGCCGCCAAAATCTGTTATAAAAAATTACCTCGAAAGTGTCAGTCAGTGTATGCTTATTTATAAGTAAAATAATACTCCATAAAAATCAATCTTGTTATATTTTTTAGCACTGAATACAACCGGCCTTCCTAAAACTGCAGTTGTGGAGGAAAGCAATCCCCCTTTGGCACCTAACCTACCTTAGTAAGTGTCAGCCATTCCGATCCCCCGGGATGTTTCTTGACGAATTCTGATAAGTCGTAGAGACCATCGTGGACCCTCCATAGGCCTTCAGCGCCATCGAGCTCTTTCTTCTCCTCCAGCCAAACATCTGCTGTCAACTCTACGCTTTTCAATCGCGAAGCTGTTGGCTTAATGCCTAAGGTGGACACAGGGGCGAACACTGATTTGTTCGACATTTTTGCGGAATCTCAAAGAAATCTGCGATGGAATCTTACTATTGCGATTTATGAACTCTCAAAATGACCTCTAATATGTTTATTATATTGTCTATATAGTGTTTATGGCCAGCTTATCTAAATTATATCGGAGAATATCTGATTCCTCGCAAAATTTCTGTGTTCTGTGAAAATACATGTGCATATTTTTATTGCGTTACTGTTTTAGATAATTTGCTAATGTCAGGGGTACTTTACTGAGACTACTGGAAATATTGACATTTTTACCGTTGTGTATTAGAGCTGCATCATATGAATGACTTTTCTGTCTACTTATCTGTTCATGTAATTTGGCTTACAACTTACATCATATCTGCCTTAGACTGAATAACGTAAGCCATTTGCTTTCGTTTATACCTACTCATTTTCAAAAAAAATTGACGCACTTGTCTTTCTACCTAAATTATTTTATATTGGACCAGTTGGCCTGTTATTCTTTTATTAGTGGATTCGCAATTACCTTGGACTTGGACAAAGCTTTTTCCCTAAAGTTTGACTCGCTCTACATATGTGTTAATCAAGTCTGTCTATACCATTACTTGATTAACACAGAATATGAGTCAAAAGATATAGAATAAAACATGGCTTGAGTTTTCACGAACTGACCTCGAGCCGGCACACTCGTTCAAGATGGTGGCGGAAAGTGTTGGGGTGCGCATTGTCCACCCGGAACACCCAGTCGTCCAATTCTCGAGCGAGAATGTGCAGGCGATACGGCTCGTTATTATGCGGGCCGTGGAGGAACACCCGGAGGACGGTCCCCAAATCCGCTTCCAGGGGAGCACAGTTCGACCAAGTCTGCTCATCCTAGACTGTGCCGACAATACGACCGACGGCCAGTTGGCTTGGACAACACATAGATAAACTACGTCCATGGGAGAACGCCAGGCTGCGACTGCTCCAGCGTGACGAGTTACCCAAACCCCATGTGTATGTGGTGTACATCCCCAACGATGTGAACACCGCCGCACTAACCTGGGTACAGGTGCAAAAAAGGCTTAGGACCATGAACCGCGGTCTGCGGACTGGGGAGTGAACCTGCCTTCATCGGGTCGCGTCAGGACCGTCAGGTCACACCTGGACGCTATCTACAGATGAGGTCTCGCTAAGGGAGCTGTAGAAGCTAAACTTCCGGCCCTACTCCGGCTTTGGGCAGGTACAATTCCGCCTTAAGGGCCGCACTAGGGCTGCGGGTGGCGCCCCAACCAGCTCCTTGCCTCATCAACAGCCGGGTCTTCTCGTAGCGCTGGTGGCACCACGGAGCGTCCTCCCAGGACCTCCAAGGCAATGCCATCCAAAAAGAGCTATTGAGGCTGGCACAAGCCTCCTTTGGGTAAGGGTGAGAGCAACCCTGCTCGCTCAGATAAGAAGTCTAAGGCCAAAGTAAGGGGCCAACCACCTCACAGGGTGATAGAACCCCCGGCGAACCGGAAAAACCACTCCCCACCTCCCCCACCCCTACCAACTCCCCCTACCGGATCAACCGCCTAGCCAACGACGCGGCTAGGACGGATTTCCACTTTTTCCAAGCAGACCTCCATCACGCTAGGGCCGCATCATATGTCCTGGGCAGGAGGTTTGCCATGGAGAGACTGGCTTTCGCTTTAATCCAAGAACCGTGGGTTTCCAATGAAGGCCGTATATCAGGCCTGGGAAATTGCCCTGGTAAGTTGGTGTCGTGTAGCTCTGAGAGAAAACCCAGAGCTTGTATACATCAGGAAAAACAGATAATTTTTTATGTTAACAGAGTACTGCACACAGGATGTAGTAACCATCCAAATCTCAACGCCGGAAGAGAGCGGCAGGAGAGACATAGTCATCTGTTCTGCCTACTTCCCGGGAGAAATTGGACAAGAAGTCCCTCCAGCTGCAGTGCGGGAACTGATTGCCTACTGCAGAAGGAAGAACAAGCAACTCGTGCTGGGATGCGATGCAAACGCACACCACAGGGATTGGGGCAGCTACAATATCAACACACGAGGTGAGCAACTTTACAACTATATTATAGGTGAAGGGCTCATAGGTAATAACATAGGCTACGAACCAACTTTTGTGATGGTAAATCGCCAAGAAGTTCTTGACCTAACGATAAGCACGCAGTTTATTAGCATGGACATCGTTAACTGGAGAGTTTCCTCTGAAGCCTCATGCTCAGACCACAGACAAATCCGGTTCGACTTAAGATCGGATATGCCACCCCCTTCAATACCGAGACCCAAAGAATACCGACTGGGAGGGATACAGCAAATCCCTGCAGGCGCGGATGGGTGATGTTCTGAAGGTCATTAAAGATAGCGCACAGATTGAAGCTGCGAGCGATCAATTGCAATCCGTCCTACTGACTGCCTATCACGAAAACTGCCCACGCAAAACAAGCAGACATAAAAGGGGTACACCCTGGTGGAGCAGAACCCTAGAATTAAAAAGAAGAGAAGTCCGGCGATTCTTCAACCGGGCGAAAGAATCTGGCGACTGGGACACCTATCGCACGGCTCTAACGGAGTACAGTAAGGCCATCAGGAAAGCCAAAGGAGAATCTTGGCGGAAATTCTGTCAGAGTATCTCAGACTTACCAGCTGGCACTAGAATTCACAAGATTCTCGCCAGAGATTCGGGGCGGAAAGTCGGGTCTCTAAAAAGACCAGATGGTACCTATACGGACTCTGCCAAGAAAACGTTAGAGATTTTATTACAGAAACACTTCCCAGACAGTTAGATTCTGGAGAACAAGCATGCATTCGCACTTCCTCGACCAGGGCGTCGCAATCACTCAACTAACGACGACTGGAAAAATGCAGCCAAAATTGTCTCTCCAAATTGTGTGATACAGTCCTTCTCAACAAACAAATCACCTGGAGAGGACGGCATATTCCCTGCTCTTCTGCAAAGAGGGCAGAACATAATAAGGCCGGTCCTGGTGAAGATCTTTAGAGCAAGACTGGCTTGGAGTTATATCCCACTACGGTGGACGTTAGGAAGAATACATATAGATATATACAGAAGGCGGGTAGAGTGGATACGTCTCTACCCAGTTCCTTTCATCCTATCTGCCTAACCTCCTTCCTCTTGAAAACTTTAGAAAGAATCGTGGACAACCACATTAGCTAGAGACCATTACGGTTAATACCGCTGAGTCCCCAACAATACGCATACACGGCAGGCAAACCAACAAAACGGAACTAGGACCAGACCACCGACTATTAATTGTTTTAATAGTCGGTAGACCAGACACAACGGGTATCATGGGCGAATTTACCCATCATCATATACTCGGAATGGTCTCGGACTATATGGTTCCCCAAGCGCACATACAGCGATCCTATAACGTCCTTTTCCCAGGCAGGGACGAATGGAAGAGGAGGGATGGCTTCATATCACCCTCCGGTCTTGCGCTATTTACTGATGGCTCCAAGTCTAAACTGGGGGCGGGAGCGGGAGTAGTTGGTACCAATCCAAGAGTTGAAATTTCAGTAAACCTTGGGAGGAATACCACAGTCTTCCAATCAGAAATGATTGCCATAGAGCTGAGAGTCAGGGCACTAATCAAAAGGCCCCTGACAAACAGATCTATAAAAATCTTTTCAGACAGCCAGGCTGCACTGAAAGCACTTTGCTCCAGTCGGGTTGATTCAAGACTGGTATGGAACTGCATGTACATCCTCAACAAACTCGGAACAGGGAACAGGGGGTGACATTGACTTGGGTTCCGGTTCACAGCGGAGTGGAGGGCAATGTATTGACCGACGCGCTCGAAAGATGAGGAACTGAATCTGTGTTCATAGGACCAGAACTATTTGCGGGCATTGCAAAAAGCACCGCTAAAAAGACCATCTCAGACTGGGCAGAAAGGAAATCACTCCTGCACTGGCGAGATACACCAGGGCTATTGCACTCGGAGGCGTTCATAAGATACCCCTCGTGTCAGGCCCCCCGAGGATCATGGAAAGTGACAGGAACGATCTCCGCATTCTGGTTGGTCTGCTGACGTAGTCGACGATAGTCGTCTGAGGAACTATATGCGGAAGTTTGGTCTTGAACAAACTTCAGACTGTCGCTTCTGCTACGTGGAGGACGAAACAGCGGAGCATATTCTTTGCTCCTGTCCAGTACTGGATAGCGCTAGGTTCCAGACATTTGGACTTGTCCAACTGGAACCTCATGACTTCAAGGAAGTTTCACCCTTCACGTTGATCGCCTTCGCAAAGAGACGCGGACTGTACGGTGAACTCTAAAAAGGTGTGCGCCACAATAGACACAACTGGGTCGCAGTGGAAGGAGGCAGCGCTGCCCCACTCACCTTCAACCTAACCATGGCTTGAGTTTTGACTTCCAATTGTCTAGAAAGGCCAATCGACTTAAAGTAAGTGCACCATTTTTGTCCAACTTATTATTCATAGATCTATCATACTCAAGCAAGTAGGTTGAATTATCTAGATATTTGAAAGTTTATAAAAAATATTGATATTTAGCTATTATACTAAGTGACATAGAAAACAGGATACCCAATACGACAGTACATTAATATCTTGCGTGGAGCCAAGCATGCCACTATCATCCCAAGAGACGGTACGTCGGCGACAGCAACATGCCTCACAGATCAATGTAGATATCAAAACAACGGTCGAGTGGGGATTAGTAAATAAAGTACAGTTTAACGTACA
This sequence comes from Callosobruchus maculatus, assembly GCA_951848785.1. Lineage (NCBI taxonomy): Eukaryota > Metazoa > Arthropoda > Insecta > Coleoptera > Chrysomelidae > Callosobruchus > Callosobruchus maculatus. The sequence continues at coordinate 4,469,669 of CATOUR010000110.1, read as the reverse complement.
TAAAACTCAGACAACAGCACTGACAAAGAAGTCTCACCTTGGCTTACCAACTGTGGAAATGGAGGGTCACCCAATATTCAAGTCACCGTCCGTCAAGCTTTTGGGGATCAACATCAACAATTACATGTCCTGGCATGACCAAGTCGTCAGTATTGCTAAAACGGCATTCCAGAAGCTTGGAGTTTTGTTCCGCTGTAGGAAGCTGCACACGCCAGAGCAACTGCTGCTGCTCTACAATGAACATGATGGGGGTGCGCAATCTCTAAAGCTTCTCGACACTACCCAGAAGAGAGCAATTAAACTAATCGATACGCCTATAACCTCACAAAGGTCCACAACCTGGATTATCGAAGAAAGATGGCGGACCTGTCTACGAGGTTATCCTTACCAGGTCGTGGTTCCTAGCTATTCACCGAACCCTCCTCCAGTATTCCTTCTTTTGGAGAACTTCGACGCTGTGGGATGAGCTGCCGGAAAATTTGTTTCCCGACGGCCAACCTACGGTGTGGAGCGAAAATTTAAAAGGAATATTATAATAAATTTTAATTTGTCATTTTGAGTAGGTAGTAGATGGGGTTAGCTATTTGAAATGAGCCATTTCATTGTCCAGCATTTATATAATTCCAAAAAGACTGTTTTCCTCGTAAAACAACAGTCGCAGTACAGATGATGGATCAAAAAGGATACTATCCTCAAAGAACTATTTTCAAATACAATATTATCTACGTTTGGTCCAAGCAGGGGATCGTTTTTTGGTACAAAAAGGGTATTATCCGGATTCGTGTTATTTTAACTGTTTTCATGGCCTGGTTTACAGGTTGTTCTAACTCTCCTAAGAATCTGAAAACTTAAACAGGATAAAAACGTATCCATTTTTAAGGAAGTTTTGAAAAATGACATGATTCAAGGTACTGTCTCCCAACCTGAACCTCAAGACTACTTTGAAGAATATGATTAAAATCAAGAAGATGTCAATTTTGTGATAGGAGCAAATTCACGCTAGCTCTCCAAAGATCCAAATACTATTAGGTGTAGTTGCTACGGGCACTTGAAAATTAAAGACATTTAAATATTTGCGTTACTACAGAATACTCCCTCGTTTTTCTGGAACGAGATTCTATTTTAAGGTTTTCAGTGTTTTCACAAGCTATAAGAAATTGACATGGCACTTCCAAAACAGCCTGCTTAAATACTGTCCTGAATACTTATCCACCAAACTTTGGTGAGGCTTGGGTTGTTAGTATTTTGACATCAGGGTAACACAAACCACCACAAACATCAAGAGGTGCGTTTAAATGTTTGTCAAGTTACTCTACAACCTCTAGTTGTTCTGAAATCTTAATATAAAAAATGTGAAGGAACCCCATTATTTTTCAAAGTAATGTACCCACCTGTCTTCTCTAATTCGACTGTCTTCATATTAATTTATGCCAACATCATGTTGCCATAGAAGCAGAAACTTGTGCTTTATCAGCTTGGGGTAGTTACACGAAAGAAAAACACTGCATTATTTTTAAAAAATATGTATAATTTATTTCAGCTCTAAATTCTTCTAAATACAACTTTTTTAAATAATTTCATTATCTGTAATAGTTATGAGGCTTCATATAATAAATATTAAGGCTACAGTTTTTAAGAAAATTAAATTTTAAGTGCATTATCAATAATTACGTTTTCAACTACCGTGATCTTAATTCTGTTTTAATTTCAAATACATATTCAGAACGAAAACATATAACAAATTGTAAATCCTGCAAAGTTGTATATAGTCTATAAAGCAATAATTGATTCCTTGTTTTATTCTTTGAACGAAGGCACTTATAGATTAACAGTGACCATATTTATTTCCACTTTTCATTCAGCACAGATCGAAGTCCAGTCCAGTAAATTTTAGGACACTGTCAAAATCATCTAATATAATTATTGCTTCAGAAATTAAAAAAAAATATGAAGTTATATTTGCAGGATATCAGGACATAAATAGCGCAAAATTTAGTAATTTTGTAGCCAATCAAAACAATGCAACCCTGTTATTAATCAAAGTCAGGTTCACTTTCTAATGCATGCGTTTTAAAACATCATTTTATTATTTATAATCGTATCTGAAAAAACTGCTAGTAATCGCAAAATATTAGATTCTGTATTGAGATAAAGATCAAAAATTCTAGACAAATTGAGCATTCTGTGGCGAGTAATTATTACATTCACCAAATTTTGTTTGTTTAAAACACATAGGTTTCCATAAATAGACCTTGCTCTGAGTAATGACAGATAGATGTTTTTATTTAGTTACCAAACAAACACCAATTGAATGGTCCAATAGCAAGATTCTATTAAGTACAAAAAATAATTACCATTTTGCTATTTTGTTGAAAACTTATCTTGTTTGTCTTTTGAAGCACACTGATGTTTTCATGCATATTTTTTAAAACAGTAGGAATCGGTATACCAATCATGAATAACCAGTTCTTCAGTGATCTGAAAAGTTTGACAGCTACTTGTGTCCATTAGTGATTAATTTTTGAGTAGTCGCGGAATCTCATGAAAGATGCCAATTGAAGTAATTGCTATTTTTACAGTGAAAAATGGATGTCTCTATTTCAATTTTAAAGTTTGACCAAAGTATAACCTGTCACCTCAAAGAGCTATTTTTAATTTCAGAAAATGTCGTAAAAGCCCTTTTTCTTTCTTTTTCTCGAAGAAAATTCCGCATATGGATATTTACAAAATACATAAATACACCATAGTAACATAGATTAACGACATAAAATTACTCAAATCAAAAAAATATTTTTTATCTAAAATAAATATCAAAACCCTTGTCGCAGCGAGGAGAGTAAAAGTGAGAAACACTCAAAAAACTGTTGAGCTAGTTATTCAGACGGATTTCGCTGGTCTTACCTCTTGGAAGTGTTATGATTAATTTCTAATGGCAGTTTGTTTCCTACGTATGGAAGAACGGAAGAAACAACTAAGCAAATCTACCAATATCAGTCATTATTTTATTATGCAAAAATAATGAAACATCTTTGACGCGATCCATACCTTAAAATAATGTACCAACTATTACCTGGGCAACTCGTATCTTGCATTATAAAAACACAAAAAAATATTAACAACAAAAAATAAATTATTTTGTAGAATAAAAAATCTAATTACATTTTAAATACAGGTTCATGAAGATTCGTTACATATTTAGTGTCCGCGGTACACCATATACATAGTGTCCCATTTAATTTACCCTGTCCAAATAAGTTTGAAGAAAAATAGTATACTGATCTCAAAATACAAATCAATTTGACTTTATTGTCTGTATTCTGTATTCTCAAGCTAGCAAGACTATAATTGTTAGGGGTTCTCATTTAAAGAACTATGTGAGCTACAAAGGTCATTCGACATCCCCTTCAAACACACCATTGAAAAGTCCTTTCCCTCAGATATTCGCGGGGCTAATTTGATGTGGGACACTACATATTAAAGAAGTACTGTTTTTTTTAAAGAACCATAAAATTTGGCATTGTTGTCTAGACCCATTGGGAAATTTTAAATCGAATCCAGATGTGATACTAAAGAGGCTGTTTTTTTAGAACGTTGAAAATTAAAACTCCCTAATTGAAACCAACCTACTTATTTTCAGATTCAAAATGCTTTATCAAAACGATAATGCGAAGCACAATTTTTTATGTTGCTCATTAGGCCAGGCCTTTTAAGGTTTCTTATCAACAATTTAATTTTATGGTTTTTTAGAAAATGTAGTTCAGTTTATACTACCGACTGCGGACACTAATTTCTTAATATACGTTATAAACGTAAAAACTCAGTCGATTGGCTTCACTTGTGCCATGATTTTCCCTTCCCATAACGGAAGTACGTCTGCATCGTTGCTAATTTCCTCTTGAATTACTTGATTACCAAGTTCCTCGCAAAGGGTCTTGAAAAAGAACCTGAAATAAACAAACAATATACCTTTATTGTTTAATCCAGTTGTCTGAAAATCATATTTTTTTCTTTACTACTTTTCAATATTTTCCAAACCAAATAGTAAATTTCCTTATACTTTGTTCAATAGTCGGTGGTTTATTCTTAGATCCCGAATGAGATTCCTGTTCAATTAGCGACAACCAGGCACGTATTTAGGGGGGGTCCAGGGGGTCCGAACCCCCCCCCCCCGAAACCAAATCCTGGATACGTGCCTGGCGACAACCACAAAACGGCATGATAAGTTTAATAAATCATCGTTTTTGGATTAAAAAGTTTAAACAAAAGTTATTGGGTGGAATGGGAGAGGAGTAACCATGACATTTATTTTCGATATTAACAGCTTTTTCAAGGTTTGTTCAAGGTCAAGTTAGTTTTTTAATAGGACCTTATCTTTTTTCGCAGAATCTTATTCTACGAGAAAAAACAAGTAACTTTTGTATACAAAATTTTGAAATCCGACTGCAACTTTATAAATTTTCCAATAACTACATGCTCTATCAGCAATATTTTTCTTCGCAAAAAAAAGTAAATAACATTATTATCAAACGGAAAAAACTTTCACACTTGTTATAACAGATGTTCGAATGACCGCCAACTACAATAAACTTATTAAACTGTTTTATAAATATTTCATGACACCCAAGGAGCATTTCTCTATTGACTGCTCTACAAGCATTTCTTATACGTTCCATCATATTTTCCGGTGTAGTGGAAACTTCTCGATAAACAACGTCTTTAAGGTGACCCATAATAATTGATCGAGAGGTGCTAAATCTGGTGATCTAGCTGGCCACGTAACGGGACCACCTATTCCGCTCCATCGATTAGGATATTCCGGATCCAGCACTCCCGGGAAATTCTGGCATAATGAGCAGGGCAGCCATCATGTTGAAATCACATTGTGGCCCTTTTTTAAAGTGGCATATCATCTACTAGCTCTGGTAAATGGTGTTGTAGAAAGTCTCGATATTTTTGCCCATCCAATGTTCTTTCAATAAAATACGGACGATCGCCCTATCCCCAATAATGGGGTATTGTCCGAACAAAATTTTATGACGGAATATTGATGTTATGTCCCCAAAAACCATGTAACGAACATTTTTACGTTTTTATTCTGAACGCGAAGTGGGTTAAAATCCCCTCTAAAGTTCAAACATAAACTTTCGCGCCAAAGCTGTGACGTAATAAGTCCTTCGTGGTGCTATCCTTAGAATGTGACTCTACTTTGTCGTCTGACCTCCGTTTCTCCATCTACAAACATAACCTCCGCTTCGTATTGACATTGACAGATGTTTGTTTACATCATTTCATCATGGTTAATTTAGATACCGTGACAGTCGTGAGACTAGGGGAGGTTATGTATGGCATGACATGACCCTAGTGACAGGCTGTTAAAGAATGAAGAGTAAAATTGTGAAAAGTAACTAGGAAACATTCTCAGTGTACACTGCTAATTACATAATAATGCAAAAAATGGAATTGCAGTGCAATATAACATTTATAGTCTACAAACATGAACTTCTATTCAATTAAAAAGAGAGAAACTAAATAAACATAATATATAAAATTAAGTTTACATCCTCTATATGTAGAAAAACTAGGCAAAATGTTAACAACGTGACAACCGTGAATCTACGCATAATTCAAATTAATATAGTCACATCCAATCTACATCCGACATAAAAATGACTTTTGATTGGTTGATTTCTTAGGCGGGAGGTTTAAGAGATTTAAATGAGCTCTTTTCAAAGGGATGATTTTCAAACTCTATCTTTACTCCACGTGGGCAGAAAAAAAATGAGCAAACAGTGCCATCATTACAAATTAGATACGTGCAATTCATTTCAGCCATTAAACAGGCAATATTAGCAAGTTGGAAAATACCCCATTCCGCACCATACGTTCAGAAAGATATGTCCCTATTTGAAAAACATAGTTGACCTTGAAAAAACCTTGAAAACTCTGTCAAAGTCAAAAACAAATGTCATCTCTTCCTTTCTTCCAATGCACCCAATGACTTTTGTTTAACCTTTCTCATTCAACAACTCATCGTTCTCGCGATATTCGGCTGTTCCAAGTTAAATGGATCACCCGGCATATTAACAACTATATTAGGAATTTTTTTCCGGTTAGGTTTCTTGTTAACAATACTGTGAGAACATGGGTGGTTAATTTAAGCCTGCTACCGTTGACAGTGTTAATGATGTATTTTAAATAAGTATAACTCAAAAGTATATTTGTGATTCGTATAGCACAGAATAACAATGAAGGTTTCTCGGGGAGGGGGCCCGGGCGCTATAAGTGGCTAGGGCTCCTTAGATGTATTGGTATCTCTGTGAGACGTCACGATCATGCATTTTTACTATGAAACTTGTGAGTTTATTATAAATTCATTCCTACTTCCAAGTTCTCAAAAATCTCAAGAGGATGTAATTATTTACTTGAAAAATGTTTTTACCACATCAGTATGTTATTCTGATTAGGTTTTTATATTTATTTCTATAAGTTCTACCCTTTTTGGAGATTTTAAGACTGCGTCTTTATTAGGAATTTTTTGACGATGTCCACATACATGAATTTGTATCTATGTATTAATGAAAATTTTGAATTTGAATATCCAGGGTTCCACTGCTGGAGTCTCATGACAATATATCAATCCTTACCTATAATTCCCCTTCTTGGGAAGATACTCCTTGAACTGCCTTAACGTAACCTGAGTGCCTGGAATTTTCGTCCTGTAGGGGAACTGCTCTTCGCAGAAATTGAAGACGACCGTGGTGACTTCCTCGGCGGGCTGGACCATTTGCGGAGCGCTAGGCCTGCTGGAGGTCCGCATCGATTTACGCAACGTCGACTGGCTGCTTTGGACTAGGTCGGGGTGATGCCTACTCGATGACGACCTGAATCGAAAACATTACTTGTTAGGGCCAGTTGTACAGATGCCGGTTTCACTAAAACTTTATTAAACCTAAGCTTAGCTAAGCTTTCGCCCGTGTGGGGGCGGGTTAGAATATCTCCCATTGTATATCCTGCATGTTGTAAAAGGCGACTAAAACGAAACCGAACTACTGTCTGTATCAGTAGTAACCTCTTCTCAACCAACAGCTTTGGGTGGACGAGTTGAGAAGAGTCAGGAGACCTTCTTGTCCTTGGGGTGAGAAATTGCCCCTAAAGGCGGATGAACCGGTAGATACCATCTGGTCAACGGCATGGGGATGCAGAAAGCAAATGGGAAACTACTGCATTTAAGATTTTAAAGATATCCCAAGAGAAACTCGTAAAATGAGTAAATGCATTGTACGAGTTCACAACGTGTCTGTTAAGACATTGTGACTATGATGATGATGATGATGATAGCTAAGCTTAGGCTGAACGTTGACATCTGTTGTAAAACGGATATATGTTTCTGTTTTGTCACTGTTACGGCTTGTGTTAAATTTGGGCAACGGCCGCTTCTGTCTCTGTTCTTTTATTTGTTCTCTTTGTTAAAATAGACACAAATGGTTGCGTTCGTAGAGCGCTCTTTTGAAACGCCTTGCAAAGAGCGCTCTGTTAGAGCGAAACACTGAACAAACCACATCTACAGTTGTACCACACTCAACAAATTACATATTCACATGACATACATTCGTTCGCCCAGTGCTTGACATGATAATCTCAGATGTCAAGAACAGGTAGTCTAAATTACTGCAGTTTCTGTGCTAATGGCACCTTAGAACTGATCTGACCTGCATAAAACGTATGCGCCCGAAAATACACACATGTTGCAGAGAAAATTATACACTTGATTCTCCACGGAGGCGCATTAGGTAGTTAGAGGCCACATAAAAATCCTTTAAGGGGCCTGGGTACACACATTTATACATATGGATTTGCCATGTAAAACACAGTATTTCAGGTGATAGTTAAGACCTTAATGTTCATCTCAAAGCATTTTTTTCAAAAAAGTTTCTTAGTGTGCAAAATCATACATTCTTCAAATGTACTGTGTAAGGCTTTCGCGGCCATCGACCAATGAATTTGTGGTTCTTGGGTTTTTAGGCCGGCGTCGTTTAGCGTTAAAGCTTGACGTTTCGCCACCACGAGTGGATGGCATCTTCAGAAGCTATTATTTTTATTATTATTATTAATAGCTTCTGAAGATGCCATCCACTCGTGGTGGCGAAACGTCAAGCTTTAACGCTAAACGACGCCGGCCTAAAAACCCAAGAACCACAAATTCATTCTTCAAATGTCTAATTTAACAACCAAACACGATATCAAAACAAGGCCACCACAGTGATAAAGCGTCTTCTTCAATTTGCTTTTTGAATCATTACTGTAAGTATAAAGGTAACGAAATGCGAAATTCATTTTTATGGCGACCTTTGGACCTTCCCTATGGACCTTTTCGCGCGCTATACCCTAGACCCTTAAAGGGCTCACGTTGAAATATGTTGAAAACTAAATTAGACCTATGGGCTACGGTAGGTACAAACCTTTGTTTTTTGGTCCTCATGTCATCTTCTAACCTGCGCCTCGCTTCTTCCAGTTGAATCGCAGTATTTGGCAAAGGCAATGGCGGCATACTGGGGTCTGCTACAAATGGTTGAGCGGGGCCTAGCGTTGCTCCTGTAAGCAAATGGACAATATAATGAATATAAATCATTAAGTTCAATCACGCGGATTCTTGAACAAATACCAAATTTTCCGGTTTTCGATGAAAATAACAATCATAAAGTAATCACCGAATCCACCGACGATAAATAATATAGACACTACTATTTACGAAGAAAATGAGAAGCCAACATTCATACACTGTTGCTGGCTCTGTACCGTTAGACAACCAGCCACACCAGTCAAACGCTAGGCACATGTTACTGAGATATCATTACATATTTCAAAGATGAACTAAGAAATAATACATGATAATAATGCTTAAGTAGCATCTATACCATTTGAAATACGACAAGATTAACATATAATGAGTCTATACCTCAGAGTAACAACTGAACATAGAGGTAGTAAACAAACCACTTCAGCATTGCGTGCTCAAAGCCATCATCATTGACACTTCAGCCACCAAACATTGATCAGCTGTGACCTCGCAGTGACAGTTCAAATTGTAAACAAGGCTGTGTAAAACCAACTAACCAGAAAATTCTTCCAATGCAACCCATGTTACAACACTACACTCGAATATAGCGCAGCAAGTCCGTAAAGCTTCACTACAGTTACCAACAAATAGCAAATTCGATTTTACTGACCAAGCATAAAAGATGCACAAACAAAAGAAACGTTTGACAGTGGAGCTTCTATCGTAAATAAGTCGCGTCAAAATTATGTCGGCGTTGCCTTATGTAAGACTTCAGAATTTGCGTTTATGATGAAGAGATATGCAGTAACGCAGTAGAGGTCAACATATCTATTGATTTTGCTGTAATCATTCCTGAACCATCAAAATACCGTCTTTTTGAACGTAGAATGGAATATTTCTGAATACTATACAATTAAGACGATAGTAAACAATTATGATTGCCGTATCTGATGGTCAATATGACAACGTAAGAAAATATGTCGGCCTATTAGAATTAGTTGTTTACTACCTCTATATTCAGTTGTTACTCTGAGGTCTATACGTCTAGTGATTTAGTTTAGGTTAGACCACGTCGTCTTGTAACATACATACATAAGTACTTCCTTACTAAGACGTCCCTACCACATCTATTCATAAAAATTCGTTTTGTTGTTATTGTTGCGATATTTTCCGAGTGCTTCCTAGGTGTTTTGGTGCTAAATATGGTGCGATGCTATGATTCACGTAAAATATCTAGCTGCCAGTCCCAGTCGCAAGACTTACCGCTTTTAGGTAAGGAAAAATTTTGTGAAAATAAACAATTGTATATTTGAGGTTATAACCTCTGGGTTGAAAGTCTGTTTCATGCAGCCGCCATTTTTACCCTTCCCAATCGTCTGTGCCCTCCTCGCCCGCAAGCAATGTTGACTGTTAAACGAGTGTATTTTTCTGAAAGGAAGTCAGTGTCTATATTATTTATCTTCGATAATGGAACCTAACCGCTACCTCAACTGAGGGCCATGTCCAATTTCGCACAAAGACATTCAATATATTTCTCAGCTTAGACTACACTCACTTCGATTTATCAAGTTACAAATCATTTTGGAATTCAATTTCTTTCTCTTTATTTTCCAGGAAACTAAGAACTGCACGTTTTGTAAGTCGAAAAATTGAAAATTGACTATAATGACGAAATAAACACTTCTTTCATATACCTTGCCAGGAAAGCCAAAATCGATGATATCGACGATATCTAAGTTCGTCATCAATAAATATCTCGTCCTCTAACTCCAGAATTCCCAAATTTAGTGAACAAATGGTAAAAAACCAAACACTGTACTGTTCACTGTGACTATTAGCTTAAACGTTATTGGAGTCATTTGCTAATTCACGCTCCGTTGACCTGAAGCTTAAGCCAATTTTTGCTTACGATGCGTAGTAAACAATAACCTAATCTAGGTCTGCATAACTAATCCGCAAAATAAACTTACGATGCATACGGTGATCAAAGACTGACTCTTAATACTTCTCGAGAAGCACTGTATGCGAGCTCGACGAAAACTAGAAGCCTACACTACGACGGTGACGTACTATAAATGAGAGACGCTGTACGCTGTTTTTATACTATCAAGCAGACTTACCACTACAGCTATTTCTCTCGACTGAACTGGACCTGGAGCTGAATCCTTTCCTGTGCCGGCTGGCGATAGGCGAGGTAGCGCTGCTCGTTCTGTGGCTTCTGTGCTTCAAGGACATTTCACTGTGAGTGTGACTGGCACCTCTCCCACTCTTATCGGAGTCCATAAGCCAAGCCAAGACTCGACTATCTTTGATGGGCGGAAGAACTGGTGGAGTATCGGAAACCACTGAGACTCCACTATCGGTCAGTTCGGTCAAAGTCTTCTTTGAAGATCTAAAACAAAATTCAGAGTATTAATCAAATATCAGTATAATAATTATTATTACACGGCTCTCAAGACCTCCAAAGATGCATTTACAAGCGAAAAAGGAAGCAATATTTGCACTCCCAAAATAATTACCTAAATTTTAATTCTGGTCATGTGCATTCGACTACATTTATATAATCATTGAGTCAAGTGTGCAAAGGTTGTCAACGGCAAGTGGCAAGGAACAATTATTACAGAACGTAAACTCGGACGCGTTTATTTAGGTGCGCATTCATAGTCGTTTCTCAAGTATCCTTTGAGTATTACTCAAGGGATACTTGAGGGCTGCTTGAGGGGTACTCAAGAGACCCTGTCATGTTGATACCTCGTTACTTGAGTATTACTCAAGGGAGCCTTACGTAAGGGACCCTCAAGTATTAAGGGACGCTTAAGTATCGACTATGAATTCGACCCTTAGAGGTCGTGCAGGAGAGCACTTTTTGGACTTTTCTGCTCTTTAAAATGGTCCATTCAGATAGGAGTTCCTGCTTTCTCTCAGGGCAGGGCTGAATAATGGGTTTGCCACTTCAATCTTCGGCATTTGCAAGTGTGCACTGACCATCCAATGACCAGTTAGAAATCCAGCCATCTTTCGTAGTTCCTTCCTTCTCTATCTGATAGCGTCTGCGGTATTAGAACACGATGGTCCCCTCAGCATCCTCTTAGACTGAACATTCCCCGCCACTATGTCCCAGTGTTTATGGTTTCGATTTGACACCCATCTGGTGACAGCTGTTTGTACCATGTTGTATGATATACCACATGCTGGTTCTCGCCCGATAAGAGGGAGTTCTGCGCCTTCCTTGGCACATCTGTCCGCCCTCTCATGACCACCCACTCCGATGTGACTAGGCATCGAAGATAATGTTACTTTGTTGGTCTTCGCCAGTGTCTTTAAGGTATTATGGCAGTCCCGCACTATTTTTGAAGTATAGTGGTTACTTGCTAAAACCATCAGAGCTGCCCGGCTGCGTGTGTTTACACAGATAGTCGTTTTGCTGTATCCTCTATCTATGCATATTCTGCCTCATTTCTTGGAGAAATGATTATGAAAAGTGATGGCAACAATTATATTGTTCACAGCTATTTCCGCAAATTACGAAAGTACAACTGCCACCACCCAAAAGCTATCCTCTTTTCGCACATAAGTCCCTAATTAACCACCAAATTAAAAATCTGTAAAAAATGTCATACCTTCTTCCACAAGCACCTCTCACGAACCTATCATCAGGATACTCAGGCATACTCTTTGACTTCACCATAGCCATCTTATGCTCAGAACCTTCCACAAAGTCATGAACGTTACCAGAGTCACTGCTGAATGTTGAAAAACCATCCTTATCTTTTCTTCTGCAACGCATGTAAGGCTGTACATGTCTGAAAAAATATTAAATGTATTTTTCAGTAGTGTTTAGTTTAGGTACAATATGTTGTGAAAAAAACATTAAAACTGAAATCAAATTAAACACCTAAAAAATTTTTAATACTCCATATTCACTCGATAAACAACGTTTTCAAATTAATAAGCAATGAAATGTTAGAGAAGCCAGTCATAGCTAAGTACAATTCTGTCTGAGTTTTCTTACAATAATGTGAAACTTGAGATATTGAATCGTATTTTCTTTAATGTTAAATTGCAGAGAAAATAATAAACAAAGAATGAGTATGATTAGAAACATTTACTGGACATACTACGATCAAATAAGAACCTTGTTTGCTCTTCAAATTTGTTTCAACGTTTATCTAATACTAGCAGCACTGACACTATATGAAACACCAAAATGACATACCTGTTTCTGGGTGGTGATCGAACCCTAGGACTAGAGAACCCTGGAGATCTAGCCGGAGTTAGATCAGAAAATACTCTGGAAACGTGCTGATCAAGAATGTCTTGATCGTTATCATCTTCCAGTTGAAGTTTTTCTCGAATTGCGTTCGCTAGTTCTCTAGACTGGAGTTCAGTGTAAGAGCCTCTTGCTTCGCCCTTAAAAATAAATGTTGGGTTAGACTCTATAAGGCACAGTTTTACATTTGAATAACTAGCAACTAGCAAGTGATATCATGACATGACACTCGGGGGTAATTCATAATTTCTTTGAGAAAATGTTCTAAATAAAGTTTACAAAAGTTGATATAGTTGATGTTTAGCTGCACTAGCGAGAGTTTTACTGTTCAAGATGATTAGAACAACAGGACTATTGAAGTGACCAGATGACAAATAATCATGGAATAATCTACTAGTCAAGCTGGACGACAGTTAATGTAAGAAGAGTAGTAACATAAAAAATGCGAATTACTGTTATTCTATACCAGGTGATGTTCCCGTACAAAGCATGCCTTCCTAGAATGAGTACCTCCATTCACTCATGTAGAGCTAATGTTGAATAGCAATTTCTTATCATCATCTAATTATCATGAAATAGGGTATCAAAATTTCAATTCCTTGTGCTATTTAAAATGAGATTTAGTTGATATTCCCAGCTCGATGCATGTTTGAACTCGATCAACATAACCTAAAACTACATTCTTTGCAATCAGTGAGTTTTACTGGCATTTAAATACTAATGCAAATTTGTATCCACGTTAAATAAATTGAATATTAAATTTGTGTTTAAAATTGTGCCAAAACTGCAAATTCGACTCCAAATTAGCATGGCCTATTTTCTATGCAAATTTTCTTGCAAAAAAATTATTCTGTATGTTTGAGAATGTTAAACGTATAGGATTTAGTTAACCTTTGGTGAATTTTGTCTGACGATGTTTCTCCAAGGGGCCATCACGTGGTATTTTATTTAGCATTTTTACCCCCGCCCCCCAACCCCTTTGGTGATATGTCGTGAGATTTAAGACTACCCCCCCCCCCCCTAGCCCATCCAACATTATGTGTATCTTTAGTACCTACAAAAAATCTTACATTTTTTCGATTATCATATTTAAATACAGGTAGAAAGTATAATCTTATTTTATTCTGAAATGAAGGACCAGGATCATATCTAGACAGAAAGGTTGCAGGTTGTTTTCGATTGGCATACAAAATTATAATATACTTGTCGAAAAAATAAATACACGTGATATCTCACTAGACCCTCACTCCCCCTTTGTGATATTTCGTGATGTTTGTCAACCCCCCCCCCTCCTTCAAGCCTCACGTGATTGATGGACGACCCCCAAGGGACAGATTTGGTACAATAAATTCATCGTAAAATAGTATCCGCAGAAACTATAAATTCGTACTCCTCCTCCTTGTGCTTTACAGCAACTAAAACAAGTTTTTGGGCTTTATTTTTCTAAAAAAGGAGACTTCATGAAAAGACTTCTACTAAGAAAAATCTTCCCCAGAATCTCTCTGATTAATGTGATTTTATAGTGAGGAAATCCTAATGATAGTGGGTGCAAAAATATCTAAAGATGCATATTTACACTTTTCAGTATTTTTTTTCACGCAGCACTGTGGATAAAATGTGCAGACCAAAAAGTGACATGAAAATGGACCACAGGGCATCCCCTCGCTTTGGGGGGATACGCCACAGTATTCCAAATAGAAATATAGCTGGCTGTGGGGCTGGCAGCAGATACCATTAGAAGGAAAACAGGAGTATGGTTGCAAAATCAGCATCTTATGAGATGGAAAATCTCTGGGCATCTCCGTCAAGCTAGAGAACTTATTTTAGGACCTTTGGCCAAGGTGGAGTGGTTCTATCCCTCACTGGACAGAAGCCGGATAACGTTACTTGTAGGCCTGCAATCTAGCCATAACATCTTCAAACGTTACTTGTATATGATGGGGGTGACAAGGACCCGACGTGTGCACGCTGTGGCGAGGAGAAAGAGTTATCTAGTCTTTGAAGTTATCACAGGCAGCCTATACTAGGTTCAAGAGTCCTTGAACCTGAGGATACAATATGGGCAGTACCCAAAGCCATCCTCGCCTTCAATGAGGGCTGAACTTGGGTACTGATGTGAGGAGAGGTCCGCTTGTAGGCCTATGCACTGGTAGTTCTGGTCACCATAAGGCCCCTCTCCTTCTTTCATTCATTCTCTTTGAGCTGGCAACATTGTCATTATTGATTAAACAGCGAATTTGTAATGGAAGAGTTATTGAAGCGGAACATAGCAGGAAAACGCCTCCATGATTTTGGTAACTGGACATTCAGCGCCAACCATTTCTTGCATGTTTCCCATGGAAGTTGTGATAAACCCATTTAAATCTTTTATACCTTTGAATAATTTCCACAAACCCAGCTTTTTGAAAACAAAAATGCTTCGTTGTCATTCATTTTCTTTCTGTTCCTCACATCAGAACACATCCAAAAAAATGTGAGTCTGTAATAGTTTCTTGTCATTCAAAAACCATAATCAGTAGTCTTTGTTGGAGTATGTATGTATGATATTTATTTAGCAATTTATATAATATTACATGGTGAAGAAACCGTTCCGCCAAACTGAAGTAAAAACCCGGGCACTACTCACCTCTCTAAGCTTCTTGTCCAACAGTTCTTGCTGGTCCTGGTCCCTCTTAACGGCCTCAAGTTTTTCGATGAGTATGGCAGCAAAAGTGTCGCTGTCCATGGGCTGGCACTGCCTTGTATCAATCCGTTGGGTGCGTGGGATCAGGATCTGATGCATGTGCGTTTCTTGGTTCAGAGCCGCGTACTCCCGCGTCTTCCTTGCCTCTATGACAGCCTTGCGTCGGGTCGTTCTCCCCAGAGATCTGCCATCGCTACAATTATTGCAAGATCGTTTTAATTTTAACATGTGGTATGTTCGGCTGAACGAGGTATATGGTTTTAGTATGACACATGTAGATGAAAAACTGTGATATGTGACATGTGTCATAAAGCTAACCTCTTAAATGTGATGTCTTTTATGGTGGCTCTTCACTTAGCGTAACGTATCTAAGGTGGCAGTGCTATTACAAGTAGGGCGCAGGCCTTGCTTTAATTCAAGACTTTCACAGACTGGCGCGAACTATCCGTGCCTGTCGCGGATTCGCCTTAGTTGCGGAAGTTTCGCGTTACCTGCGGTAGCGATAGTCGCTCACCTGTTCACACTCAGGCGTCACAACGTAGACGGTGTCGCAAAGAGTAAAAGTATTGTTAAAAAACATATATAAAACACAGAAATGGAGCTTTTACTAGTTTTAAGACTGATCCAAGGAGGGCAGCAAGAATTTAATTCCTCACCCGACAAAAATGCGTATGCTATTTTATAGAGTTAAGGCTTGTTTACACATGTAAAGATTTAGTAGCGTAGGAGGAACTGGCAAGTTGAATCTTTATATATGAATAAACCGAAAAACTCTGTATCCAAATCACTGGCACCAGTGGTGATACAAATGCACGGAAAAAAGTAATGTTTTTAGTTTGATGTTGATTTCGGCAGAGCTACTAACCTGTGAATTTTATTTTTGGTTTGGTAAATATGGTTAGAAGTGGCCAGCAGAACATGGATATACCCTGTTACCCGATACTTTAAACTGTCAGCCGTGTCAACAGCAAACAGCTGTTCGGCTAGTGATAACAAAAAATACTCCAGATTGAGTCATGAAGTATCAATCTTAAGCTTTGAAGGAATGCAGGGCTGTATTGAGTGGAAGCATTACTAATAACAAGTAATTGACAAATGGTGACATTTTCATCTATGCTCTGAGGTCTATGCTTATTTTACATTTTCTCGGAAAATCCGGCGTGTCTTTCAGTATATCAGTATGGCTGGTCTGAATGATGATGATTAGGTACACTTTAAATGAGGTAAGAATGAAGATAAAAGCATTTTTAGTGCAAGCTTCAGTTAAACTACCTTATTATATTAATCTTACTCAATGTACTTACTTTATACTTGTTCCAATTGTACCTTGTACGTTTCAACCAATAAATATCCCACTAGTGATGCAAGCTATCCATTGAATCGTCCTTATTGCTAAATATAGGAGTATTGTGATAGTCTCTAACAATATACAAATCAATACAATAATCTATTTCCTTTAACTAACCATTTTTGCTGCGAATTTCTGGATATTGAAGCAATTTCTTGTAATAGTCATTAATTTTGGCAAATATTCAATAAGAATATTACTAATACGGTCCTGATCGCAGAATTGCCAATCAACACCACTAGTAAAAAATTAAATTTGAGATACACTTCTTCGTCAGCTGATACCTATCAAATAGACGTCAAGCCAGTTTAAAGTATCAGGTAACAGAGTATATAAATATTGCAGCGAAGTGGAATAATCTCCATTTGCAAGACATCCTTCCAATTTCAATTGAGGTGTTAAATTGCCTCTCATGCGAGTATCAGTTTTCAGTTCTCGTAGAATTTGTGCAGAAGCACCCAAAGTAGGTCGATGGCGACGAGTAATCCATGGTTTAACCCACACACGGAATTTACGTTTTGTAGCATTTTTGTTGCGTACATACTTCTTTTATCTGTTTTCCGTTAAATATTTAGCGACTACTTTGCAGGCTTCGCAAATCCGGTCGACATATTACGAACTATAACAAAATGAAACTGGCGATCACAAAAAATTTAGCACATGATACAGTGTAAACCTTTACTGGCACTGAAACCATGCATGTGTAAGGTCTCCTTTAAGTAAATAAAATATTACTAAGAATAATATATTTTTCTCATATATTTCATCCATGTTTCAAATCCTCTAAATCAAGAGGTGAAAATTACAGAAATATTTCTGGTTTAGTGTCATTTTATTTTATATTAAAATATAGGTATTTGCCGCTTACACCAAGTTCGTTTGGTATTTGGTTCCATATTTTAACTTTTTCTGCACATTCCTGTAATCTTCGTGGAATAAGTATAGAATAATATAGGATAATTTTTAACCAGTTCGATTAATTTCTCTTGTTTTGCCATGGCGAATCGGGAGCAGCAGCGACCAAAACGCAGTCGAATGCGAAATGAAATTCGCGGCGAAATAAACGCTATCAGATCCGCAGTCGCCGCGGAAAAAACCGTACAGGCCTGAATAGGCACTTATGCCGCTACGTAAACAGTATGGTGCGATTTTTACCGACGCGAACTATTCGCAGTCGCCGCGAATCATTCGCGCCAGTCTGTGTAGACTTTTAAAGTTAATCAGTTTGTGACTCTGTCAAAAATCCGAAACGGTCAAGGGAAGAGAGGATAATGACCAGGTACTGATTGGCGTTATGCCTTGACGCTCTACCTCCAGCCGCTTTCTTATCAGCGGGCGGTTGCTGGGTTTTAAAATTTTTACCGGTGTTTTCCAGCAGTAGTTTCAAAAGGATCAAATTACATTTCTAAAGCGTTAATTGTACATTCAAACTGACAGGTATAAATTACACCTCACAGTTTGAATATTGCTGGAAATGGTATAGAAAAGAGCGATACGACATGTGTGCTCCCAGAATATCCAAAGCTTGGAACAGTCTGCTATGTGATCTCTTGGCAGTATTGTAATCACCGGTACATAGACCAGACGCTAGGTTCTTATGCACGTCTTACTGCGCTGGTACCCCAGAACCGCCTTTGTAGCAGAAGCTGGTATGGTTTTAGGTCCTACCACTTTATAACCCTACTAATTCCAAAGTTCAAGATACCAAATTGTTCTACCTGAGGCGGACCCTTCCGTTACACAGTATCGTGTACAGGGACCTAGCTTGCTTAACTCTGTCAACTCATACCAAAGTTATGGCCATTAGAATAAAAACTTGACATTCCCCCACCACTACATCTTACAAGATAGAGATAGAGCAAAAAACTATTAACGAAAAAATCAGAAATTGTCCTGTATACATGATGGTAGGATTTATAATATACCTTTATTTGCATCTTTTTGAGAAAAAGTCGTTTTCCTGATTGATCATAACAGTTGCGCCCCCTAGCGGCCACTTGCGGAATTTGAAAATTATTTCCAGAAATTTCTCTTAGCCGATTTTACCTGATAGTATTTTTTGCTCGAAGTTATATGATTAACGGTTACCGAGATATTGCCGGCGTCCATTCTTATTAGGTCACCCTGTACATAATTAGGTCACTGACAAACCCCATCATGTGAGGTGACGTCTGAAGTTAAAGCCTGTTGAAAGACCTATCGGTGCCATACTTGCTCTGTGTCTAGAGAGCCGCAGCGACGTCTCTCTGTGGCCCTACTATCAAATTCTGAGCCTGGTGGAAGTGCCCTGAGATACTGCACCACCTTATAAGTGTGTTGATTTTTTATCAACTCTTAACTTATCCGGTTCGCGATGATTTCAAGGGCTGGTTCTAAGCCTACTAAATCACATCCGCGATAACGTTGCCATGTACCTCCGCGTGCTCCGGTTCCCAAACCAATTAGACCTTGATGTTTTGCTGAAATGCCATGAAGAACTTCCCTGCTCTGTAGGACAAGTCTCAACGTTATCATCATCATCATCATCATCATCATAGTCACAATGTCTTAACAGACATGTTGTGAACTCGTAAAATGCATTAAGTCGGAGCTAGAGTATTGCCGACACTAATATTATCAATAGTTTTGAGCACTGTAGCTCGCCATCGTTCGCGATTTACTGTCAGTTTAGTGGCGCTCTTGATACTCATATCCAGCAACTGTTTCGTCGTATCAACCCAGCGTGTAGGGGGACGGCCACGGCGCCGCCCACTCAGGGCATGATCCTGAACTACAAGTTTCTCCATATTATCGCTTCTGTGTATATGTCCGAAGAATGTAAGCAATCTCGTCGACACAATATAGGTATATCAATCTTTCTCGCACCGGTGAACGTTGGTTTGTTCAAGTTTCGAATATTCTAATGTTCTAATCTAACCTCTTGATAGTAGTCACGATGCCTTGGTATTTCAGCCTTGCCGTGTTACTGATTCCGAGAGTATTTTGACGATTAAGCTTCCATTAAATTTAATTTTGCTATAATTCGCGGCCTGGCATATTTGAACACGCAAATATTTAGCTGCTTCGATTCCTTTGTTAAAAAAAAAATAGACAAGTAGAAAAGAACACGAGTTTATCGAGTCATTTGAATAGTTTTTGAAAAATTAAAGAACCTAGGCCAATCGTCATGTCTATGGCGCTTACTGAAGTACAAAATCACTTATTATTAATTTTTGAAATGAGACATTGTTTGGCGCTAGGTCAGAGAATGGTTTTTGTTTTTTGCTATCTAGCATCCTACTAAGTCGGTGATTATTGAAATTTTAAAGTAAAATAAAAGAATACAAATTGTTGCCTTCGCATTGTTGATAGATCTAAAGTGAGAGCCAGTAATACATCAACATCTTGGTATGTTTGTCTTATGAGTGACTGCAACCCCAAGATGAGGCAAGATGAAATTTATAAGCATTTCTGTGCATATAATTAGTGATAAAAATAGAAAGAACACATTATACATTGTTAACGACTTCTGCTTACACAGAGCAAACAGAAAAAAAACCAAATCCTCACAACTATTGGAAAGGTTAGATGTAATATAGTAGCTGATATGCGATTTAAGTTAAAAACACATTACACATGCAAGGTATATCAAATCATGCTACTTGAAAAAAAATTAAAATACTGCATAGTGCATACTGCCTTCTACCTACTCATTCAGTAAATACTATTACTATACCTTTCACTTTACCTTTTAGTGAAGTAGTGTAGTGAACCCATCTTTTATTGACCTTTTGTTAAATGTTAAGACCAACAGTTAAGACAACAGCTCAAAAACCTCATAGAAAGATGTCTTCGAATAGTTCCCAAATAAATAAATGTGAATGAAATGGCTGGTTTAACTATCAACCAGCAGTCCATCGAAGCAACAAAGCACAACTTTTGGTGGTCATCTGGCTTTAGGCAACGAGCGTTTTTTGTATAATTAATTGAAATGATAAATCATATTTTAAAAAATAAGGTACTGATCGAGACTTCAATTGTCACTTTTTTTACCTAAAATTAATTAATCTAACTTTGATTCCAATTGATCGATTTTTAATAATACATGTTAGCTAGGAGAGGTCCACCAGTCTATATTCTTTAAACAAAATGTGTAATTTATACCTGTCAGTTTGAATTTACAATTGACGAGTTGGAAAATTAACTTGACCGTTTTGAATTATCACTTGACGGTTTAGAAACTACAGCTGGAAAAGGTGTAGTATAATGAAATTTTAAATATTCAAAGTAGAAGCAAACATTGCGACCATTTTTCAGTTGTAGAGGAAAATACTGAGAATTTGAGGTTTGCTCTATATCTCCGTCAATCCACCAGTATGCAGACAGCTGTTTCCCGCTTATTAGCGATCATCAGTGCGGCATAGGTCGATTGACGGAAATAGAGAGCATCAGAGTTTTCATGTTTACTAAACATGTGAAACATGTGAAAGCAGACGACAGAAGGGTTATGCAGGTGCGCCATCTGATACCCGAGGGTAGCGGCAACCAAAGAAAATCGCTGCTAAACAGCATCAGACTTCTTGGTGGAACGCCACGGCGCGTCCGCTTCAGCCATTAGAGAGCACGGTTCTATATGTTGCTGCATATGAAAGTCGATATACGAGGGTTGCTCTATATCTCCGTCTCCGGCAGAACCTTTCTGTCGTCTGCTCTCACTGAGAATTTGCCCGGTTTTTGAACTGTTTATCGGATTATTCAGACACCACAGAACATTTGGGAATTACTTACAGCGAGCTGTCTGTCATAGACATGTTGTCCGACTCGGTCCTCGCATCAGAGTGACTACTAAGGGAATGCAGTTCGCTATCTTGCCTTGATACGGGATTGTAGGAATTGTAAGCGGCGTGAGCTCCAGTGTTGGGCCGGTACATCAACATACTGAACCCATACACGCAAACCAAAGAAAGAAAATGTAAAAACGATTGCAAAATAAAAAACGAGCTGCTGTGCAATGAGACATTAAAATAGCGTGATCAAAAATGTTTCGTTATGAGATACCCGCAATAACGTGGGCATATTCTTTAAACAGTTAGTGATGCGATAAAGTAAACACAGAGATACTCCACTGCATACACGGCTAAATAATAGATTTTTTCATGACAAACGTACTTCCAGAATACTGACTGTGCTATCATATAAACATAAAGGATATAGCCCGTCGTCATACTGCGTTAGGTTGATCATTTGAAACTAATATGTATTAACCTGTCATAAACATTTGATACAGAAAAATATTTTTTACTTATGTAGCAATCTAAATCTAGCTAAATGGAGAGTTGTAGACAATAAGAATATGAATAAAATATTAAGTTATATTCACTTTGTGTGCCCAACTGTCGAATAATTAGTGTTAGCAAACAAGCAATAATCTTCTTCTACTTTAGGTACCATCCCCATTCTAGAGGGTGGCAATCATCAAAGCAATTCGAACTTTGGAAAGCGCCGCTCCAAATAGCCCTATTATTTGGAGCAATTATACCAATCCCTCAAATTTTTCAGCCACGAATGTCTTCTCTTTCCTATCATTCTTCTTCCTTCTATCATTACTTGAAGTAGATATTTTACCCCTCTCATAACGTGTTCCAGGTACTGTAATTTTCTTTCATTATTGTTAGCAGTACTTCTCTTTGTTTTTTCATTCTTATTAATACTTTCTCCACCCATGATATTCTCAGAATTCGACGATATATCCACATTTCAAACCTTTCGAGGCGTTTTCTTTCTATTTTTTTTAAATGTCACGTTTCCATCACATACAGTACAGAAAATACAGCATCTCACAAGCCGGATTTTCAATTCCAGACTTGGATCCAGGCTGTTTAATTTTTTTTTCATTTTCATTAATGTATTTCTGGCTTTCTCTATAAGTATTCTTATTTCCACAGAGCAATCATTGCTCTCATTTATACTTGTTCCAAGATAAGTATATCGCTTCCCAGGTTCAACCGCTAGGTCGTAGAATATACTGATTTCCAATGTTTTGTGTTGTTTTAGATACTAATTTAAGCTTTGTCTTATTTATGTTCAATGAGAGCCCATATTTTTCACTACTTTCGACCACTTTATTTAACAGAGTCTGTAAGTATCTGCCAACAAAATAGTGTCATCAATATATCGTATATTGCTTATTGGTGTTCCATTGATTTTCATACCTATACTGCGATCTTCTATTTTTTTCTAAGGCCCTGCTGATTATATCTTCCGAGTATAAGAGTCGGCGAAAGAACACATCCCTGTCTGAATCGTCTCTTTATTTCAATATTATTCTGCTCTACTCTTGTCTTAGCTTTTTGGTTGTAATATACGGTTGATATTAATCTAATATCTCTTGCGGTCTAGTTCTTTGTCTTTTAGTAGTTAAATTAGATGATCATGTTGAACCTTATCGAATGCCCTATTATGATCGATAAAACACGCATAAATATCCTGGTTCATATCCAGACATCTTTGTGATATTACTTTAAAAGCGAGTAGTGCCTGTTTTGAACCCAGATCATTTCTGAAGCCAAACTGAGTTTCTCTTGCTCCAGTTTTTTATACACTATATTATGTATAATTTTTAATAAGGCCTTCAACGTATGGCTCATTAGAATTATTGTGCAGTAATCTTCACAACGTCTGTTTTAGGAAGCGTCACAAAAGTAGATAATAGCCATTCTTCAGGTATTAGTTCACTCGAATAGACTTCGTTAAATAGGTCCACTAGTATTTGAATCTTATTTTCTTCTATTAGTTTAAGGATTGCGGTTTGTTTCGGAAACAAGAAATATAGTGTTCTGTTCTGTTTCATACCGTTGAAAATAAGTAGAGGAAAAGTTTTGAACACAAGACCAAATTTACCTGCTTTTCGGTATGTTGTACGTTACTAATAAATCGATCATGTGACGTCTCGTCGCAATTTATTTATATTTGAATTCTCTACAGTTCGCCATTTTACCATATTAAAAGCTGTTTACCCCGGTTTGTTTCATAAGCTAAAAATAAAAATTAAAAATAGGATATCTACCCCTAGCGCTGAAAATCTATTTTATTAAAAAATTGCTACTGCATATCAGTTTTACATTTTGATCACGCTTTTGCCTCACTGCCAATCGCGCTATAAATAAGCATAAAATGCAAAAGCAGAATAACAAGAAATACAAGTGTTGACTCACCTAGCAAACGCTTCTGACTTAGGTCTTACGTCTAGAGCTCTGTGTTTCTGTGACATCAACAAAAGTTCCTTTGTTAGGCGAACCGAAGATCCAGCGCCAACGTTTGGCGTATGGTAGCCGGTACTTAGACTACCTACAATGGAAAAACATAATTTATGGTATAAAAATATACAGGGTGAGTTTTTAGTGCCGGCTCGGTCGATAGCTCCACTGCTGTAGAAGATAGTGAAAAAAGTTGTATACAAAAGTTGTAGCCACGGATATGCTCATTGCTCAGAAAATAATTAGATTTATACAGGGTGATCCATAACTACGTGGTGATGCAAACATGCATTTTTTCAAATGAGACACCCTACGTATTATTCCATATTCAAATTTTACTAATGATTTCCGTTCTACCAATGTAGTGTATTGTTACATTATACAGGGTATTTCAAAAGTTATGACCATTTGTTTATCCAAATCACAGTCAAATGAACGTACTGTATATCAAAAAGTAATGAATGAAGAATTATTTTTTACATCAAAAGATTAAAATATCCTAGTTTTAAAATCGGCTATAAAAAAAGCACGTGACGCATATTCGTATACAGGGTAATGTAGAATGCAAAATCTAGATTTTCTCTCTTTTTTTAAATTTAACCCCAAATATTTTATTATACCAATGAGTTGCCTTTAATATGCTCTTTCATCTTTGTATAGCTTTTGTTGTACCTACGTCCATCAATTTCCGAGATATTTCGATTTTTCGGTAAATTTAAAATATAGCTTCTATTTGTGTGCTGAAATTTATTTATTTTGAGAAAATACTATCTAATTTGTTTTTTATTTAACGAACAACTTAACTATAAGGTCATGATACTATTTGATGAAGCTAGAACCCAAAATCATCGAGATAATAAAGTCAAGTATGCTGATGAGGAAACAATTTTGTAGGCGTGATGCATAATTATCAAGCAGATTTGTCAAGTAGGCTTTGAAAAATTGACAGTTTTCATAACCTGCTCAATAATTCCGTAGTGTGTGAAAAACCAGCTCTAAAAACTAATTTTTTCATTGAAAGTATTTAGGAGAATACAATACAAAACAATACTCTGGTTACTTTGTTATTAACAAATATTTATATACGTATTTGTTTCTGAATTTTTTAGCTTTGATATATTTTGCTGGTAACAATTAGTTTATAAGCTTGAATATTTCTGATTTCTTTTTCTTTTAACTGTTTTATTAGATTTTTCACATCCACGCACAGTGTCTATTAACACTGTGTGGATTTTTCTATTTATTTTCAGCAAAGATTTTTTACTTCTGATTTTCAGCGTTACTTGTTAGATTTTATTTATCTTTTCCAAATAAACATTATTATTATCCCAACTTTCAGGGCATTTTACTCAGCATTCTCAACTTTTTGAGATCTACTCTACAAGTACTGCTGCCACTCTTTGTCTCTTTGTATAATAGAAGAGCCAACAAGATCAATTTTTCAAAATATCGCTGTAACTTTGTGTCCTAAAGGAGGAATCTCCAATTTTAGCACGACATACGCAAACATCACCTTCATGAAATAGTTATTATTGAACGCGTCGTTTCCGAGATATAAGTGGTTGGATGATCCCTGAAATATTCATACTTTCATTAATTATTACATAACGACTTTGCATCTCTGAACATTTTTCTGTTTCACGTCCTACTATTACATGAACAATTTAATTGCATGTACTCATAACCAAGTCAAAGTGTGCAAATTTTTGTATTGCGCTAGTCTACGAGTGTATTTGTTCAAAACATCAATTATTATTTTATACAGTGTAATCACAAGAACTCGTATGATATATTTTGGTATGTATATTATGGTTGTTTTAATGCAGCAGAAAACACTACCAATCATATGTTATATGTGAAATTTTCTGTTTTTCTGTTTGGTATCCTCGGCTAGTCATAAATTGGAAGATCATGTCACCTTTTAACAGCTTTTGGAAATGGGTCCACTGGCCGCGGAATGATTATAAAAATAGTCTCAAACCTGAGAATAGCAAAACTAACGAGAAGAGACAGTCGTTGGCGGCGTATTTGAAGGCGTCCTGTTCGATGACCTTGAATGCTCTCGTTTGACGTTGAAACAGCATATTTGTTGCTCAGAATTGCTCACAGTAGCTTGACATGAAACAGATACTGACACCCTAGACTAAAATATATTCTCTGCTGACACCGGACTATAAGCTTATGATTGTAAAACAGCATATTTGGCGCATGCGCAGCATTGAAATTATGCTGTCGCCTCTATTCTCGGATAAAACCTCGTTTTAGGGTGCACTAGAGCATATTCAGTCTTTGCAAGATGTTTGGGAGATGAAATTGTATCATCGAGCTTCACTGGCTTCCTGGAAGATAGGATTTACCAACGTTTCGGACACCTCTGCAATCTTTACTAAAGTACAAAATTTGTCAAAGAATTATTGAATAAGGGGCATTGTTTGGCAGATGTACTTTTTTTGCGAACTAACTTACTAAGTAACTAACGATCATTCTGAAATCTCAACGAACACAGCTTTGTTGACAAATCCAAAATGGGAGCCTGTAATACATCAGTGTCTTAGGATCACAATACTGTCTATTTTATGAATGAATAATTTGACACTCGAGATGCGGGATCCAACAGCAAACCATAATGTTACCTGGAAAACCCCACTCTCTGGTTTGGAGAACATTGATCAGATTTTTTCTTGAAGCTTATCCAACCATATTGAGTCACAGTCAATTGATGAATTAGGAATGCAATCGTGATCCAACTTTATAAGTATGTGATACAACGTAGATAAATTAATGATTAAAACTGCATACTTACCAGAAGTATGACTCATATGAACAGGTGGGTTCATTATCAGTTCCATATCTTCGTGTAACGTAGGTAGAGGATCAGGTCCATTCGCCAAGTTTGATAATTCATTACTATAGTCGCTACTACTACTGCTACTAAGATTTTGAACATTCTGAAAGAGAGAGATGATTAACTTTATGCATGACAAAATAATTTAAAGAGTAACAAGATGCCCAGTTTTCCACATGTTACTAAATATAGAAATTTGGGACATTTTTTCATATGGCACATAGTACCCATCAAACTTAGTTTCCAGAAAAAATATGTAATCCTAACTCATCCACTTCCTTTAGGGACCATCAAATGAATCGAAATGGGGTATTTTCCAACTTATTAATATTGCATGTTTAATGTTTGGAATGGATTGCTTGTATCTAATTTGTAATGATGGCAGTGTTTGCTCAATTTTTCTGCCCACGTGGAGTAAAGATAGACTTTGAAAATCATCCCTTTGAAAAGATCTCATTTAAATCTCTTAAACCTCCCGCCTAAGAAATCAGCCAACCAAAAGTAATATTTATGCCGGATGTAGATAGGATGTGACTATTTTAATTTGAATTGAGCGTAGATTCAAGGTTGTCACGTTGCTAATATTTGCATAGTTTTTCTATAAATGATGTAAACTTTATTTTATGTTTATTTAGTTTTCCTCTTTTTGTAGACTATAAATGTTATATTGCACAGCTATTCCATTTTTTGCATTGTTATGTAATTAGCAGTTTACTCTGAGAATGTTTCATAGTTATTTTTCACAATTTTATTCGTCATTCGGCAACACTCGTCTTTAACAGCCTGTCACTAGTGTCATGCATACATAACCTCCCCTGGTGTCACGACTGTCACGGTATCTCATTTAACCAAGATAGATCATGAAATGATGTAAACAAACGTCTGTCAATATCAATACGAAGTGGAGGTTATGTCTGTAGATAGAGAAAAGACGACAAGGTACAGTCACATTCTAAGGATAGCTCCACGAAAGACTTATTACATCACGCTTAGATTTATTATGTCACAGCTTTGTCGCGAAATTTTATGTTTGAACTTTGCAGGTGCTTTTAAGCCACTTCGCGTTCACAGTAAAAAGTAAAAATGTTAGTTACATGGTTTTTGGGGTCGTATCAATATTCCGTCATCAAATTTTGTTCGGAAAATACCCCATTGTTTGTTTGCGTTCACCGTCGATGGTCGGTGTTTACGTTATAAATCGAATTTCAATAAATGAAAATCCCATTCTTATAACAATAATATGTTTGTTGACATTAATTTAGTTAATGTCTTCATCACATGTGACTTAGCAGCTTTTTGCAGTGACCCCTCCAATAGGGAGTCGCAAAATGAATCCTGTATAAACTAAATATGATATTTTATAAAAGACAAATTAATGTGCTGAATTTTTCGACTGTTCTGTGGGTCGCAAGACATTGAAATTGCAGAGATTCGATGCATTAGATATGGTTACAATAGAATATTTCAATAATTACCTCTAAATATTGCAGGTACGTATCACTTTTAAGGAAGTTGGGGTAGGTAGTCTCATCAATTAGCTGTTCGACTTTGGCTTGGGCCTTGTCGAACAGCGTTACTGGAGGCTCAAGGCACTGAGAAAACTTAATACTTCTTCCTATATCCTTCCGTAATTCCTCGTCAATTGGAAGAGCGGATTTAACGAAGAATTTCCTTAAAAAAACAAAATAAACATTTGAACCCCAGTATTCGATGGATAAATGCTGATAAGAAATTATCATTGCCGCTGCACAGACTTTTTTAGATAAAATATATACACTCATACGTCACTCTAAATTAAGGGATATTTTGTTCATAATAATGAAATAATTTAAAGAGTTGAATTGATAATTTTACGGTACACTTCCAAGTCAAATATCTGGCCCCACAACTGCATTCGAAAAGTGATAGACAGAGAAGACGGAGGATGCAAAACAACGTTGATCAGTTGATCAGCTTACGTTGCACATCGCCCTGCATTCATTCTTAAAACTTAAAACAGTTAGTTCACTTAGCCGGGTGTATAAATAGATAAGCAGTCTGAACGTCAAAAGACTTCTTCGAAAGGTCATGCCATGTGCTCAAAAGACATGACACAAAGTTAAGCAAAGCCCCACCACTATGCGCATTAATTTTTGACGCGTACAGGGGAAGTATCGTGACTTTTTATAACATGTTATACAGACTCCATCCATCTGACCAATGAGAAAACACTCAGGGATGGTTCCTCCTCAAGGCGCAAGCCACGCGCCGCCCTGAGCGAAAAAGAAAAAAATACTTTTTAATAGGTCTGTACGCTGTATGCAGTGCTAGCATGTACCTACTAAGCTCGAATTTAAGCAGTCTCTCGTCACGTGCTGGACTGACGGCGCCAAGACACGAACGGCACGGTTTAGCGGACCAAGAGCGCTCCTATTGGGCTATCGCACGTTATTAGCGCTCCTATTGGTCAATCACACAATCGATTTTAAAAATAACCAATAAAAAGCCAAAAGGTTTCCGATGACATACGAATAGATGCCGTTCCTGCTGTCACGCCTCAGTCATCTTCTCTTGTTCGAGTCGCTACGCGTTGTTTACATCAGCGATTCTAACCTACAAACCTATTATTTAAAATGAATAATCGGATGAACGCGTTGTTTAAGATGAACGTTGGCCAATTTTCCTTAGAGCACAAAAAGAAATTAAGGAAATTATAGATAACATTACAAAGATGAAAATAAGTAGATACTAATATAATGTACAGTGTTTTGACAAAATGAGGCAGACGGATGCTTGGTTCAATAGGTTGCGGTGACATGTTTCAATCAGGCGTTGGGAGTTCGATTCCCAAAATAGACTGAAGACTCTTATTATGCACAAGGGGCAGCTGCAGCCTCAACAATCTCTGGTAGGATCGGGTACTTGCACAAAAAAATATTATGTCGTTTACACGTTCCTTAGAGCCTAGTACACATGACAAAATCACTTTTTTGGAATCGTCTGTGAGAGATATTCCAAAAATTATTTCAAATGCCGGAAAATGCCGCGCAAACAACCTCTGACGTCAGTGATATCCTATAGTGATGGGATGTAAAGTATTGATATTCGATATCGATAGCCAGTGCTAACCTAACATTTTGACATTGATCATTATAACCACAAAATACAGTCACATACAAAAGTAATACAAAAGTCAAAAGAATAAAAGTTAGGCTAGATTACTAATTCACTTTGTAGGATGGGCTTGAATTAGATTCTAACTTTGGATTCATTCGCAATGGGATACGCCGAAATGAAATGATGGCTTCGATTAGTTGCGAATCTCGGTCACAAACAGGATGAACCTATCAGATATAAAAATGTATTGCAACGAAAATGCTAGTAGGTTAATTGCCTGTCTCAAATATGTTTAAGTATCAATAAATTGAGTCGCATTGTTAAAGAATTCAGATCATCTCTAGTTTGCAGTTGAATCTCACTGACCTGCGCTGTAGCAGTATCGATGGTCGATATCGATAAGATACCTGTGACGTCAGCCCTTGTTTTAAGTCACGTGGAAAAATTTGAATATATCCTTATTTTATTTCGCAAATATCTTTTTTTGGCCGTCAGTAAAATCATGTTTTTTGTTTCTTACTGCTTCTTGATATGGTTTTCTTTATGCTATGTATACTCCCGAGACGATTTCACGACCCCTGCGAGTACCCTATTTTCGTGTAGTTTTTTATTTAAAATTTTGTGCGGCCCGCCTTTCAAAAATTGAGGAACCGCCACTGTTTACAGTGCATGTCTCCCACATATTTTTTTGTCATAAATAACTTAAAAAGCCGCCTGCTTTACTATATTTTACCCTGAAGGCTAGCACAAAAAAATATAATCTTTTTGCAGTGAAGCGAGGGTTTAACACTTACTTATAAATAACCTTAACTAGCTGCTGTATCTTCTCGGGCGCAGTCTGCTTGCGCAGGCCCTCGCAGGCGAACCAGAAATCGAGCGCGTCGGCGTGCCTGCGCCCCTCCGAGGCGAGATACTGCTGGAAGAGGCGGACCCCGTCTGGGTCCTGGAGGAGGTGCCGCAGGGAGTACGTCCAGCGCAGACAGGCGGCGGGCGGGGTCGAACAGGGGGCGGGACCAGCACCCGATGCCGCCGCCGCCATGGCCGCAGACGAGGCGCCTTCGATGTACGCCAAGCTTGCATCTGGAAAAACCATAAACAATAACGATAAGGAAAAGTTGTTCTAGTAGACGATCCCATATAAGGTCGACCTTCACCGATCTGTTTACCGAATGAAAATTATATTTTATCAATTGAAATATGTTTCCAAACTCCCACCAACGGGGTTGCCTAAAATAAAATGGTCATGGCTATATTTAATTTAAATAATAAAAAAGTAGAGGATTCCTGGTAAAATCGACCTTTACTAATCTGCTTACCGAATAAAAATTATATTTTATTAATTAAAATATGTTTCTAAACACTCACCAACAGGGTTTCCTAAAAAAATTTCACAGCTATATTCAGTTCAGGTTATAAAACAAGTATTTTTTTAAAAATCACAGTAGAGGATCCCAAATAAAATCGATCGTCCTTCAGTGATCTGCTTACCGAATAAACACTATATTTTGTTATCAAAATATGTTTCAAAACACCCACCAACAGGTTTACTTAAATAAAAACATAGCTATAATTTAAAATAGAAAACATATTTTTCACAACTTCACTGTAGATGATCCCAGTGATCTGCTTACCCAATGAAAATTATATTTTATCAATTAAAATACGTTTACAAAGAAACGTTCATAACTATATATAAGTTATAAATTGTTTTTTAAATTCACTAATTTTACTTTTTTTAAATTCACTAATTTTACTTCTGCCCGTATGGGGGCGGGTTAGGCTATCTCCCATCGTATATCCTGCGTGTCGTAAAACGCGACTAAAAGAAACCGAACTGCTGTCGGTATAAGCAGTAACCTCTTCTCAACCAACAGCTTTGGGTGGACGAGTTGAGACGAGTCAGGACACCTTCTTGTCCTTGGGGTGAGAAATTGCCCCTAAAGGCGGATGAACCAGTAGATACCATCTGGTCAACGGCATGAGTATGCAGAAAGCAAATGGGGAAATTATGCATTAAATATCTCTAAGATATCCCAAGAGAAACTCGAAAAATGAGAGTGCCTTTTACGAGTTCACAACATGTCTGTTAAGACATTGTGACTATGATGATGATTAATTTTACTTGGGATTCTCTGCAATGGATTTTTTAAAATATTCCTTTCATAACTCGAATTAAATATAGTTATGAGCATTTTTTTAGGCAACCCGTTGGTTGGATTTAGAAGGGTGCTTTCACAAAAATAGGGCAACTCTGTTTCCGCAGCACATTTCTCTTAAAATAATTAATAATTATTTACTTCTACAATTGCTAAGTAACAGTTCATAATGTGTTTTATTAATCCCCCAAAATATGTTAAAAATGATATTAAATTATACTTCGAAATTCCGTTTTATGGACCCCAAATGTCAGTCCCTAGTCATGTCCGACTTACGAAATTTTGTGTTTGGGCATCAATATTTAAGAAAATATTAAGTTTATACTTACTTTAATTGATATTTTTTTAATGTTTAAGTACTCGCAACTAACTCTGTCAATATTTTGTGGTTTAAATCAACAACAATTATTTTTTCTCAAATGAGTTTAATGTCCTCAACTTTATTCGTCAGGCCCTAGCCAGTTACGAATTTTCAAATTTCGCGGCATAATTCGAATAACCTTGAATAACATCTGGTGGATTTTAAAGTATTACATGAAGTTATCCGCAGACGACATTCGCTTTGCGGCGGTCATTTTATTAATCAGTACAAACGCGGCAGTTCTTGTGTCACTACGTGTCGGATCCAGTCACTTGGTCAGTCCCTAGGTAAGTAATTTCATTGTTAATTAATATGAAATTCTTATGAATTAATCAATGTATACAATTGAAATATCGGCTTCGTTCGGTACATCATATTAGACTTCCTAGTATTGTTTGCAGCAAAATTTCATGTTAAATTTTATCCCGAATCGTCAGTCCCTAGACCATCAGGCCCTAGCTTAAAACGGTGCTAGGGACTGATGTGAGAGGTTAGGGACTTACATTTATTATGAGGTACTAGTACGAAATATGTTGTTTAGCCCTTATAAGATATTATTCACATTCATTGGTGAAATCTATTAAATTGTTGTTATCTACTTTATAGCAGTGTGCCGCCTAAAAAGAAGCCAAAATTGTCGAAAGAAGAAATAGCCATTAAAAAATCAGCTGCTGCAAAAGCTCGCTTAGCGAAAATTAAAAGTGATCCAGTTTTATTAGCACAACACAAAGAGAAAGAAAGACTGAAGTATTTAAAAAAGAAGGAGAAGGGTCAGCGAAAGTCTGTTCAGGATACGACCCCACGTGATCATAGAAAAGTGAAAAAGAAGTGGAAGGAGTACTCGTCTGATTATAGAAAGAACCTAAAACATAAAAAATGTGTGATAATTATGTTGCTGAAAATATACCACCTTCATCTGACGATGTATCATTAGAGAACCTGTAGCTCCAGAACTGCCGATCAATAATGAAAATAAGAATGATCATCTTAGACAACTTAAAGCTAAAAGAAGATGCCTTCATCAATGGAAGAAAAGAAACAAAATTTTGCAGAAAAAATGTGCCATAATTGCAAATTTGAAAAAGAAGCTTAACAGTCAACTGAAGAAATATACTAGACTAAAGAAAAAAATTAAGGAATCGAGGGAATTGCTCACTCCAAGTAAAATTGAACAATTAGCCGAAGATCCTAATCAAAGAAAAGAAATTGTGAAAAAGGCATTGTTTGGCGACGTTTTGCAAACTCAAATTACAGAAAATATTTCAAAAGCTAAAACTCATCAAGAGAAATCTAATTTTAAACATCTGTTGTCTGGCCAAATGTTGAAAAATATAAAGTTTGGCGAATCAGTTCTGGCTCTTTAACAAAAAAAAAGGCCCAGCCCAGTAGTAATAAGAAACATTTGAAAGGTAAGAAAAACAGAGTTGTCCAAATTGTTCAAAGATTTACGATGGTAATAGCTGGGCTGCAGCTGGAAGAAAGGAGTGTCTTACTCGCAAGAAAATAAAAAAAAACAGAAAAGGTATTTATCAGACTCCTTAAAAAATGTACACCATAAGTTTCTTCATATGCCCTGAAAATCGGATACACATTCTTTTGTCAGTTACGTCCATTTTGGGTTGTACCTCCTCAACTAACAGATCGTGATACTTGTGCCTGTATTTTACATGAAAATATAAACCCAAGATTATCATCGTTAAAAAAGGCAAACATTCTTGGAATCAACAACCATCAATCAGGTTATTTAGAAAGATGTTTATCGAGACAGTGCAATGAATGCTCTACTAAAGTTTTACCATATGCTGAATTCTATAACAGTCAGGACATCTTAGTTTAACAGTGGATACACGGAAAAGAAACGATTACAGATCCTAAAACAAAAAAAGGAACGCGTTGTTTCAAAATACAAAAAAGGGACGACGAGTATGAAGCCGCGAGATTTGATACTAAAACTACAAAATGATCTGCAAAATTGGTTTCAACATGAAGTTTTGTATTATCTTTATGTTTATTTTATGGCTAAGGATTTTGTTTTTATTTCTATACTTTTGAAATGTTATTTTCTATCTACCGCAAAAACTACAAGTGTTTATGATAAGTGAGTAGTATTAAGTCTAAGAATGCATAAGAATTTGATTTAAAGAATCTTTCCTTACCTAATATATGGCGAATTAATAGGAAAGGAGCATTAAACATTCATTTATTTTTGTTACTTTATAGGTACTATGACTGACTTATTACCTTATAGAACCGAAGTAACTGATAAAGCCTAATGTGTAGAGTGTAAGAATTTGATTTGAAGAAATTCATGAGTATATGACTGATTATTATAAAAATCAAGCTAAGCAGTATTTTTGTTACTTAATAAATACAGTTATATATGATTGAACAACAATTTGTAATAAATAAATATGATACTACATACACAGCTTAATTTATTTATTACAATATCACTATTGTTCATCAGTCCCTAATAAGAGAAGTCAGTCCCTAGATGCCTAAATTTGCCAAAGTCCAAATATCTCCTAAAATAAGGCATAAAGTGACTGGCCCTTTTAGACAAGACACAATTGATTGATCACCTATCATGTACACTAACAGGGAATCCAATAGCAAATAAAATATAGTTGGGTCAAATTACTTCCGAAAGTGGCCTGATTTTTGTGAAAGCACCCAGAAACATATTTTTAATGATTAAATATAATTCTCATTCGATTATGAGATCAGTGGATGTCAATTTTACTTGGGATGTTCTATAGTGAATTTTAGGAAAATATGTGTTTATACTTCAAATTAAATATAACTACATTTTTTTTTAATCAGGCCTGCTGGTGGGTTCTTAGAAACATATTTTAACTGATAAAACATAATTTTCATACGCTAATCAGATCAGTAAAGATGAAATTTTACTTGGAATCCTCTACACATTTTTTTATAATTTCAATTAAATATAGCCATGATTTTTTCGGTAAACCTGTTAAGGGGTGTTAAGAAACATATTATAGTTAATAAAATGTAATTTTTATTCGGTAAGCAAATCGCAGGTCGATTTTACTTGGGATCCTCTACAGTGAATTTTTTAAAAATATTTGTTTTATAATTAAAATTAAATATAGTCATGAACATTTTGTTAGGTAGCCCTGTTGGTGACTGTTTAGAAACATATTTTAGTCGATCAAATATAATTTTCATTCGGTAAGCAGAGTTAAGGTCGATTTTACTAGGCATCCTTTACAGAGTTTTTTAAATATATTTTTTATTATTAAATATAGCCATTACCACTTTGTTTTAGTCAACCCTGTTGATGGGAGTTTGGACGCATATTTTAATTGATAAAATATAATTTTCATTCGGTAAACAGATGGGTGAAGATCGACCTTATATGGGATATTAGACTATTTTGTGATGTAAATATTGATTTCAATCGTCGAATTCAAGCAATTCCAAAAAAAAAATACGCAAAACCAGTTTTGAGCAAAGAATATGTCCCAAACCCGAAAAATTTATTTTATATGGCTGTTAAGCATCAGAGCTGATCAGTAGAGTTAACTACATACATACTTAACTACGTTTTTATCTCGGTTTTTATAAAGTAGTTGTATTCTGAATACTTTTGTTCTCCCAGTAGTTATACTCGATTACTTTATGTCAACATAAAATGTTCGAAAAAAGTAGTTAAAAATGTAGTTAACTAGTCATTGCTAACTACTTCAGGTATTTTAACTACTTTTTGAGATTCAACTATTTTTGAGAATACTTAACTACTTCCCCCTATGTTAAGTTAAGAAAATTGATCCTAAACAAAGCAAATATGGCATGTTGTCTGGTTATAAATATGCTTGTAGCCAGCTTTTGGCATGAAACTAACTAACTCGGTTTTGAAATCGCCATATTGGCGGAAAATCACCACACCTGGCAATTCTGGAAACGCGTGTTCTAAAGATTGAAAGTGGTGGTAGGGGATATTGTGTTCTCTCTTCAACCTGTTAAAGACTATCGGCTATCTGCGTCCGATGCGTTTATGTCGACATTCTCGATGCCGGCTGCCCAAATTTTCTTACCAGTCGAATAGCTGCAATGCTTCCTAATAGGAAGAGGTGGTGAGGGAGCTCTGGGTTTCGCCCACCCCTCATGTTGCGGTAGCGGGTCCCAGTCTGAAGTGAAATGGCTCCTTTCCTCTCCTGGAACTGGTGGTCGAGGACACTTGTGGTCAAAACAGGCCTCATGGCTCACCTGTTGTGGTTGCTTTGCGCTGAAACCTTTGTTCTTTTCACGTTCGTTCATTTTGAACAGCAGGGCCAACTGGTGGTTAGCCCCCTCGTCGTTGGTGTATTAAAGCTTGTTTCCTTAGTCTTCGAGTGTAAGTACTTCATGGTGAGTCCTGAAAAAATACAAATTCATTTTTAGCAAACAAGCTAAATTTTAAAGTAGTTCAACCAGATTCTGCATATGATGCTTATATTGCAAGCAAAGATACATGGCAAAAGAGTCAGGCATAGTGTATGTATAGGATTGTGAGCTGTTAAATACATCAAATCTTGGTATGTTATATAACCTAACACTACCCACCATGGCGAAATGTAATAAGCATGGCCGTGGTGGACAACAAGTGTTGTGAGGTTTGGGGGAGTCTAGCGCTTTGGGCGGAGAAGGCTGGTCAATATAGTTGATACAATTCCGATACGATTTTTCATTTGCAACAGGTAATTTGATGAGTTAAATTTTTCCTACTCTATACTAGTTAACCTCATAAAACTATCAAAACATCTATTCATAAGTAGATACAAAATATTTTAATCCAATAGCACTTTTTATTCTGTATAAGAATTCATGCAACTCACATTTGAGACACTGTTTCTGATCAGTTTTGATGGCACCTGTCTATATGTCCTGTAGTCATATTAATTTAAAATTTACAAATATAAAAATCCTAAATATTTTGATGTGTGTAAACTTTTTGTAAAAACAATGTTATAAGTTACATAGTAAATTGAGTATTCAATATACTATAACTGTGATGTGTTACATTGAGTATAACATGATGCAATTAGAAAAAAATTATTCTAATTGACATTGATCCATATATTGAGAGCTATAAAATTTCAAAATTTCAAAGAGTGGTGCAAAACTTTAGTTTTAGTTTGAAAAAGATTAACCAAAAACAATTTGCCTTAAGGTTTCTTTGGGTCTATTAATTTTGGTCAAACTGTACTTTGGAAAGAGTGGCATCCAAAATGTTGGTGAACCTTTTTTAACTACAAATAATGTAATTTTACTTAATAAACCTGTGATATATGGAGAATCAAAGTGACTCTCACACACAAGTTAAGAAGTTGCATCATCACGACTGAAATATTCCAAATTTAAATGTTTCTTTAACAAATGATTTTTTATTTATGAGGGACTGTGCTCTGATATGCTTTACTTTATTTTGAAAAATATGTGGTCCGTTTGACTAACCAAAAGATGAAATGATTACATAATAAAAACGAATTTATGAATTTATAAAATAATTTAATTTTGATTTTTCAATTATATAATTTACCACTTAATGCACATGAAAAAGTGTGATTTGCTATATAATAATTCACCATACTGCAAAATGTCTGCCATTCATCAATTCGAAGCGTACGCTTGGGTGTGGTGCACACCGATCGATATGAGTTCGCAATCACAATGAAACTACAGCAAGCGGGGTGAAGTATAAGGCATCTATAGAAAAATTAAATAATAGGATTATAAAATCATATTTTTAATAACCTCTTACACAATGAACCTATATATACTAGAGCCAGGTAAAAAATAAATCTCATATTTCATTAGCCACACTCTAAAAATCAGTCAAGCGAACAATATTGATATAATTGCAGGCCTTCTAAGAGGGATGAATCCTATTCATAGGCAGTCATGCAAACAAAAATATTGCATTACAATTAAAAAAATATGATGAAAACATTAACAAAGCTCTGAGGGTTATCCACTACAATACATATACACATATATCGGAGCAACTGGTTAACATACCCCATGGCACATCGGCCCAGGTTTCACACACAAATATTAAACACCACCTGATATATTATTTTATATTAGGAAAAAAGGTGCTGTCAGAAGATATCTAGGTAAATCCATAGATGTGTTATGACAGGCTGCCCGAAGAAGAATGAGTATATGATGCAGCGTACAATGAAGAAAAAGTTTCTTCGATCGATACGCTTCTGCCTGGTGGGGGTGCAATGAATCTCACCAGTGTTAGGGGAGCTTTGATTGCAATATTGGTGGGATGTTATTGGTACAGATTGCTCAAAAGAAATGGCATCCACTCAGATTAGATGCATTTTAGCTGAGAAATTCCTATTTCTGGGAATTTTCATAGATTTAAAAAAAATCATATTTCATGATGATTAAATGTCTGATGATATGTCTTTGGCATAGATGACACAAAAAATTGCTCTGGCCAAGTTAGATAACTTATGAGTAGACTTATGAGCATTTCAAGATTGGTAAGAACTTATTTATGAGCCAGAAACATTCCAGTCCAGATTAATATGATATTAAGTTAAAAAAAACTATTTCTAGAAATTTTTCATAAAGAACAGTTCAAAAAAATACAAACTTATTGAAGGATAGATAGCTTGAATTCAGGTAAGTTAAAAAATAAGAGTAATAAATCCTAAACTTGCATGAAAAAACTTTTAAAGCAAGAATTTATTGGTCAGTGGGGCAGGATAGACCAGAAAAAGAACCATGTGGTAAATTGCAGAAGTGACTTGATGAACCTACATTTGAAATATTATTTTATATAAATAGCAACCATGACTAAGGACAAAAGTATAATTTATAGAGAATTTAGAGAGCACTTCCATAACTGTCGGATATCCA
The DNA here is from genome assembly GCA_951848785.1 of Callosobruchus maculatus. Taxonomy (NCBI): domain Eukaryota; kingdom Metazoa; phylum Arthropoda; class Insecta; order Coleoptera; family Chrysomelidae; genus Callosobruchus; species Callosobruchus maculatus. The sequence goes on along the minus strand of CATOUR010000110.1, from coordinate 4,430,236 downwards.
TATACTAGCAATTTCCAATGAAGTAACATGATATTATTGTTATACTTAATTTTATGAATATGACAGCATAATATAGCATCAGGCTTGGAATTTTTTCAATTTATAAGCCATTATGTTTGTAACAATAACAACAAAAAGGATCAACATGCTACATGCTGCCTTGTAGAAAAATACAAAGGGGTGGTGTAGACCTGGAGATATAGATTATGATGATTGTGGAATGGACAAGTATTTAGAATTGTTTGGAACATTTTCTGAAAGCAACATATTGAATTTTATGGCAATATCAAGCAACATGGCAAAAAATAGATCAAGTTAGTTTATACACAGTATCAAAGTCATTAAGGAGTTATTTGAAAACAGATTTAAATATTCCTTAAATTGACAACTTTGCATAAAAATCATTCTTGGCATCATCCAATCAGGGTAGTTTTCATTTGAAGTATTCTATGGATCACTGTTCACTTTCCACATGGTTGTTCACTATCACAGATTCAATTACATTGACACTTTATCCATCACTGGTGGTAGCCTCTTAATACATTACCTGAAACAAAAAAATTATGTTAGAATATTTATTCTATAATTTATAATCATAAAAAGGTACTTGAATAATTATAATACAAAAAATTTCTCCAATGGCTCCAATTAAGGTATCTAACACAAAAACTTGGACCAGTATTAATTTTTAAACTTATATCTTAAGCCTTAGCAAATCTGTTTGTCATTTATTGTTCTTGATGATATACAGTGATAATAGGTAGTTTTTCAATAAAAGTAACTTAAATGTTCAACTCGTTGAAGTCTTTGCCATTATTGACTTGCTCAAAATGGACCAACAGAGTATTTTTGCATTCAATAAACACATATTTTGGTGGACAAATCGGGTTTTCTGTTCTCATAAGAAGTCTAACAAGCTCGCATACCCTGTTTCTCAGAAATAAGTTTCAAAACTTGTAAGAAGCACTTTTCTGATACTTTTGATCATTTCAATATCCTTCAAAAACTTCAAAATCAGATTATAAATCGAAAACTGGCATTACACAAGCACCAACAACTCCACAATTACAGAAAGATAAGAGTTCACCTACAGGACGCTATTTTTAAAGTATTTCAGAGTAACTCACTTGTAAGCGACGCTTCCAGTATAACGGCGCGAACGGATAAAAAATTTAAGGGATTCACTCTGGCGAAGTCGACCTCTGGCATCTGCCGGAAAACTTTCGAGGAAACGGACAAGGAAAATGCATTTATACGGTCCGGGCCACGTCACGCCACGGTGGAAATAATGCAAAACAATTCCCCCAATCACTCTTCAGACATCTAGACGCAGAATCCATCAATTTCGGTTTGTTTTGGAGAAAAGCGAAAACGTCCTGAACAGGTACACTGGTGACTTCGGGGTAAATACGAACGTGGAGTCGTCTTCGAGAATAAAATTAGAACTATACGAGGTACAGATGATTAAAAATCTTGGAAGGCAGTTATTCCTATAAGTAATTTCGTCGTAGGATTGGTGGTCGTAGGTCGTATATTTTTAAGGATTTAAAACTTGAAAGGGTGGGCTTGAGCACCGGCGTAACTAGCCGTCAGACTGGGGGGCCAGTTATTATAATTTATGATATACAAAAAAGGAAAATTAATGTCAACTCACTTATTATACAATTTGCACTATTAGGACTAAAGACCGGACCGTGGCACCTGGCGTCCTGGCACTGTTTTTTGGTAGATCACATCGCATAAAACCTATTGGTGTACGACTGATTATATGGGCGGTTTTAAAATTAAATGCCTATATGATACGTACTTAGTAGTAGTAATAAAATGGTAACAGCTTTCATAAAAAATAAAATCAGCTTTTTTCCTGATGGGCCCAGCAACCCCTTGCAGTACTAGCGATCATTAGTGGGGACATGGAACCCCCTAAAATGTCAAACGGCTCATACTTTACGTTACTACATGATAATAAAAATACCTATTTCGTATTTTTTATTTCATAAATATCTATTTCTCCTGTAATGTGTATACAATATATCTAAGATATAAGGGGCGACAATATATCTATATAAGGGGCGCTTTATGTCATATTATTCGTAAATCGAGCGCCCGACGCTTTTTTCGCAGTAATACTAGTACTTTTTGTTCATTATTGTTTGAAGCTTAATTCAAAAATTGTTTTTAACCTTATAGTCCGATGTTCTTTAAAAGCGTGTTTTTTAGTTTTTTCAACTGTTTTTATTTAGTTCCATTGGCACGGAGATCCTTCATACACCTCTAAAAATATTTGTATTCCATCTTTCTGATGTATTTGGCTTAATACCTTTTGACTTGTTAAGCAGAGCCTACAATACGATTAGAAAACGATGCTGACAAAACAGGGACTGGAGCCAAAAGGCAAAAAGTAAAACTACCTTCTATTTTGCTGATGCATGGACAGTTGGCGCCACTTTATTGGCGCCAGTAGATTTTCATTGTTTCCATACGCAAATAATCTGGCGTTAGTCAAACTGGTGCCATCAATCCATGCATGTAAAACTATGCTTAAAACCAATTTTTGAACACAAGGTATTTTGTAAAATGACATATACGGTAGCAAACTGACGCCAAACAATATTTCGGTTAGCTTATTACACAAGAAATTGGTCCAAATCTTGTACAAGAAATGGTAAAGATCTTTTACAAAAAATTGAACCATATCTTGCACAAGAAATTGAACCGAATCTTGTACAAGGAGAATGCGCATAATAATTAAAAAAATTTTGAACAAAAGAAATTTTATTGTGCAATGCAATACGGTAGCAAACTTACCAAACAATAATTCGTATAACTTCTTGCACAAGAAATTGGATCGAATATTGTACAAGAGATTGGAACAAATCTTGTAGAAGAAATTGAACCAAATCTTGTACAACAAATGTGTAGCTTAAAACAGTCTCTAGCAATTTTCTCGGTTGTACGCTCAGGTTCGCCGCGAATTAGTACCACCAAGAGTCCCTCACTCCGGCTCTGTGTAAACGACGGATGATGGACGAGACAAACCAAATCTTTAACAAAATATTGATCCAAACCTGGTACAAGAAAATGAACCAAATATTGAACCATATCTCGCACAAGAAATTGAACCAAATCTTGTACAAGAAAAATGCGTAAAATCGTTAAAACATTGTCGAACAAAAGAAATTGTGTAATAGCAGCAAACTGATACCAAGCAATAATTTGATTAACTTTTTGCACAAGAAATTGGTCCGAATATTGTACAAGAGATTGAAGCAAATCTTGTAAAAGAAATTGAACCAAATCTTGTTCAAGAAATTAAACCAAATCTGGTACAAGAAAATGAACCAAATCTCGCTCAAAAAACAGGTTGCCTAAAGCAGTCTCTAGCGATTTTCTAGTTTGTACGCGAATTGTAACCTTATCCACCGAACAAACGGAGTAACCATGCACAATATACGTAAATTTTTACTGTATGGTCAAGGGTTAGATGCACATCGTTTATAGAACTGCATACTGAAAGCAGTGATGTTACTATAAACAGAAAAATTAAGTTCGATTTATCCGAGTAAAGCCCCAAAATATGGGTTTGAAATAATTTTTTACTCCGTTTCTTCAGTGAATGAAGTTATAGTACCAGCAAGACTCCCTCACTCCGACCCTGTGTAAATGACGGTTGATGGACGGGGCTCGAGGCGGCACGGCTCGACTGCGGCGGTACGACGAGGGACGGTGCGGGGGGCAGAGGTAAGGGGGGCATTGAATGGCAGGCGGCAGCTCTTTGAATAATCCCAGAAAGTTCTTAGGTGGTACCGCGGTTGCTGACCCTCGGATCGGCTCGTCGCCCAAGGCGAGGTACCATGCACATAGGCGGCGATCAACTAATTTACCAAAACACGAGCACCAACTACTGTTGCAATATTTGGAAAAATATTCGACGACATTGGACATTTTCATCCTGGATAAATTATGGATGAAATTACTTTTTAATTTCATTGAACATATTAAGGGTATCTAAAGTAATTAACGCAGTTGTCTGCATCATATTATACTCAATGTTTTATGCCTATAATACTTGTCTCGTGGATCACCAAAACACCATCAGATTGATCCTTCTTTCAAAAAAATCCTATTAATCAAGAACAGAACGGAGATGCATCCAGTCAGGAAAACACATGACCTCTATATAGAGTGCTGACGAGAGTACCAAAAGTATTCGCATAAAAAATTAGTAAGGTAATATTTTGTCCAAAAGGTAAGTATTGAAAAAACCATACTGAATATACGTATCAAGTTTTATAAGGATATCTAGAATTACTTGTATCGCAAAAATTATAACAAAAAATTCTGAAAATTTTATGACACTTTACCTTAAAAGCGAAGAGGTTTTGGGGATTCCTCCAGATGAAGTTTCTTTTTTAAAATGAGCCCAAATATTATCTCCTTAAATATTATAATCATTGAGAAACACTTCATGTACATGCATGCTATGTTCGCAATGAGGCAGTGGAGAGAGTAAGAGAGTTCAGATACATGGGTACCATTTTGACCCCGAGACTGGAGGACACTCAAGAAATCCGATCTAGAATAGATCAAGCTAGAGCTGCATTTACAAATATGCGGAGAGTATTCTGCTCAACAGATCTGAATATTAAACTTAAGATCAGATTGGCCAGATGTTACGTTTTCTTGATCCTTCTCTACGGGATGGAGTCGTGGACAACGAACAAAGTTGATCTGAGAAGAGTTGAGGGTTTCGAGATGTGGGTGTATAGACGGATAACCAGAGTTTCTTGGACGGAAAGGGTCACAAATATTGAAATCTTAAGGCGTCGTATAAATAAAGAAACAGAAATAGTAGAAACTGTTAAAATGGGGAAACCTTCTTACCTGGGTCACGTTATGCGTGGAGAAAGATGTCACATTTTACAACTGATAATACAAGGGAAAATACAAGGAAAAAGAAGTGCGGGGAGAAGACGCACTACCTGACTGAAAAACCTGCGAGAATGGTATCACTGTACATCGGTAGAATTATTCGGAGCAGCCGCATCTAAAGCAAGAGTCACCATGATGATAGCCAACCTTCTTAGACGGCACTTGAAGAAGAAGAAGACAATGCGCTTTGACGTTTTTAAAAAAATATGTCAAATAACAAGGGCCTCTAATAGACCTAAAATCAAATTTTGGGCATTTGACACATTCCTTCAACTTTTCAATCATCTCTCTGCCATGAATTGAATGATCCTGAAAAGCTTTATCTTTGCCTCGATATTCTTCTTCTCCATTCTTTTACCCTCGGGAGGATGTAGTGATACTATTTAGGTATGTATTTGGATTTCCTGCTTCCATGCGTTTCTGTCTTGTGCTAAATGTATTGCCTCGTATATTGAGTGGCCGGTCATATCTTTAAATCTATCGGTCCATCTCATTGGGGACCTTCCTCTAGGTCTTTTCCCCTCAACTTTCCCTTCTATCATGAGGCTTTCCATCTCACCTCTTCTTCTTGCTATGTGTCCAAAATAACTGAGGTACGCCTTATTGATTTGATTTAGTAGGCGCTTTTTGATTTGTAGTTCTTGTAGAATGGAGGCGTTGGTTCTATGTTCCATCCATGATACTCTCAGAATTCGCCTGTATACCCATAGTTCGAAGGCCTCAATTCTTTTCCGATCTGCCTTTTTCAATATTCATGTTTCGGAGGCGTGAGCGGCAATTGGAAAGATCAAGGAGTTCGCTAGCATTACTTTCACTGTTTTTGTAATGGATTGATCTCTCCATACTTTTGTAAGCTTAGTTGTTGCTGCCCTGACGATTGCCAGTCTTCTTTTCACTTCCTCTGTGCAGCCCCCATCTTTGGTTAACAATGATCCCAGGTACCTACACAAACTTGTCCACCACATCATATTTCGCTACCTTCTGTGTATTGGCTGTGTCGTTGGATCTATCGATGATCATCACTTTGGTTTTTGTTTCGTTGATTTTAAAACCATAATCTCTACTGTAGTTCTCCAATTTATCCATTATGCTTGGCAGTTGTTCTTCATCTGTAGCAATGATTAGGGTATCGTCGGCATACCTCAGGTTGCTTATTTTCTTCCTCCAACTGATATTCCACCATCCCAGTCGTCAAGTAACTTTCTCATAATATGTTCGCTATATGTTCGCGATATTACCTACTGTCAAAATCTCAACAAAGGTCTGATCGGTACTTTCGGATGTATTGAAGTAGGGTCCAGCATTATCAACCAAATAGAAATGTATCCAGACGTCAGCCAGACCGACTAATGGAAATGAGTGGCACGATTTTTCGTATTTTTCGTAGGCACCCCTGAATTTTCTGAGAAATTCTATATTTTTCGCGAATAAAATACGTCTTGTTCCTCACTGATTGGCAATCTTCATGACAGGGCAAATTCTTTCGCATATTATAGGTACACTTATACACTGGCAGTAGATCATCTTTTCTGCCCTAACTAGAAGATTCTTACATTGAACCTGAATCTAGGGTGCATTAAATGATTGTACAGGTTATTAATATCAAAGCCAAGCATTCAACGCGCATCAGACGCATGTAGAATGAAGGATTTTGTATAAATAAGGATAAAAAGGGGCTCTAAAAGAGCTGATATTTAAAAATCAGAATAATGTACCATTTTTGCGAGTTTAACTACTAAATCCAGCATATTCGAATGAATTGGAAATTGAAGATAAAAATGGATAATATGCACAGTAATAAATCGGTTCTCTATCAACTGCACCCTATATACTGTAAGGTATAATTCATCAGATCATATTTTCAATGTTCTGGATTACAATCTGCTGTTAGTTTTTGTTATGTTTATTTCCGATAATACAGCTTCCCAAGATTTGGATATGGGACCATTTACTTATTATTTAAAGGCCTTTTCGGACGCCCATGATTCAACACTAGACAACATTCTGTAGATGGCCAGAAAGGCAAACGTTCAGAAGCAGTAGATGGGAGCTCTGCTTCCAATGAAAAATAAGAGATTTTTATCGGTTTTCGATATATTTGTCCTGTCTATCCAGATTGTATTTCACTGTTTATTTCGATATAGGTCAATCATTGTGGCCAAAACACGACTTTTTTACGTAGAATCCAAAAGAACTTTGTCCAACTAATCGCCTGAAAAGTATTTATACCTTCAGCAAAAAACTAGAAAAATAGAAAACAGGTTATATAACATACACCATTAATGATCTTAACACCCTAACGATGCTGTGGGTGGGCTCTCAAGCCAAAAAAGGCCAGGTTTATACTTCGATTTATTGCATTTTTAAATATTTCAGAACCTTTTTTTATTCGTACTAAGTCATAGTGTCATACAAATAGTGCCGCTCTGGAGGATATGCCTTGTGTAGAGTATTGGCAGTTAGAAACATGTTATATTTTAGCTGCAAAACGCCAAAAAGTATTTGAAAAAGTCAATTATAATGTTCAAAAGATACTGATGCCTGAGACTAAGTGACAAAATATGAGACGTATATAAATGTAAATAGTTGCAATTTTATTGACACAGTCCGTTTCGTTTTTGTTAAATCTTGTCAGTAGGAGAGACAGTTGTTGACATATTTTGCTGGTAAAATTAGGAAACTGCCTAATAACTGTTAGGTAATGAATTAATTGTTTTGACAAAGACAACAGTATCATGTACAACTGAAGACTGGATGAATGAGTTGAATTTTAACTCCTTCGTATTCGTTTTCTTTGTTGTTTAAGATGCCATATGTCAGGAGTGATAAGGTTCTTTCCAACAGGCCTGAATACCGTACAATTACTACGTTTACATGGGGATTCAATTCGAATTGAATACGATGCCATATCCAGCGTTTCCTGTGTTTACATGTTTAGTTTTCAGATCGATTTGAATCCATTTCGTGAAGTGGCGAGCAAGCTGTCAAAACTATCCTAACCTATAAATCTCACATAACCTACAACCTAGCCTAGTTTTCGTTGAGTACCCGACCAAGAATAACAAAACCGACGTACCCAAACTTTAGAACCATTGTGTGTTCACGATTTTGTTTTCTTTGTGGTTTTCGTGTTTAGAAAAGATATTACTGATTCAGAGAGACCGTATGCGCAGTCTCCGATTCGGTTCAGTCCGATACGATCCACATTCGATCCCAGAAAAGAGCGGTATCGACCTTGAAACTCAATTCACTTTCGATCCAAATTTTGCAGTGTTTACATGCAGTATTCAATACCAAAATCGAATTCAGTTCGAATTGAATTCCACATGTAAACGTAGTAAATGTATCGTCACGGACATGCGCAGAACGTGAAATGCGTTCCAACACGTTTTGTGACCGTTCACGAAACGGTCCATGAAGCGTTCCAACAGATTTCGTTACCGTTCATGGGACGGTTTCTGTACGGTCAAATCGGTACTTGGTCCAGAGTAAGGACTGTGAGGACTGACATGCGTAGTAGAAAGTAAATCGCCCGCTTGGCGCACAATTTCATTTTGTCATTTCTATGCGCCTTCTGTTTTCTTGCTTCCTTGAGTCTTAAGTGTTGGGATTGAGTGTGATTTGATTTTGCTTCCTTTGTTTTTGCTGTTGCTTGTTGTTTGGCTGGCTCGTTTGTTGGCCGAAACTTGACCAAAGCCAAAAATGGAAATGGAATCAAACAATAATGTTATACATGGTATGTTATGATAAATTCGGTCATTTTTATGGAAAACATAACCCAGGTTCTTTGTTTGTAGAGCTACAGGAATACCTGGTTGTAAGTGGCAATCATTATTCATGGCTAAAATTACGCAAATAATCTTTATTTTTCGGTTGTGATTGATAGACTAACACCAAGTCGTCGTCAGAAAACTCAGGCCCCGATCAATTTTAATAAAGTTCTTGGCGTCTTGGCTTTTGACGGTGGCTTTAGTTTTTTTTTATAGCTTTCAGAACTGATACGAGTCCAGTGAAATGAGAGAAAGAACCGTTCCAACAGATTTTCCTGTTTGTACGGTCACCAAACCATCCAAAATCAACGCATGCGCACCACAAACGATCCGAACAGTTTCGTGACGGTTCAGTGGACGGTACAAAATATGATGTTGGAAAGAACCTATTATCTTTTTAAATTGGACCGACGTTATGTCATATTCACAAGTTTTAGCACACAACACAGGTTATATCCAGCAACTGGAAAACGGGTCGCAGGGTATAAACCACACAAGTAATGATTTTTGGTGAGATGAATCAATCTTTGACCAAATTATATTTCCAACTATAGTTTTTGTGTATATGAATGTTTCATGAATTGAATACTAAGAAATCGTCAAGATCAAGAACGGGAAGGTACGGTCACCCTCGAAGCCCAGCAGGCCCCGTCTATCCAAAAAGAAGGTAGCATATGCGATCAGGTTCCCTCCAGGCAGAAAGTGTGCCCCCCTAACTCCACCCCAACCACTTGCCACGGTTACGCCAATGAAAGAAATGTTGAGCTCTAGAAAAACTACTGGTCCAGACCAGAAATTGTCCACAATTAATCGTTGCGCTGAAGAACTTACACCAGACGTAGGTACCAAACTGTCGAGACGTGTTTGTTACTGGATGGATTGCGGCTGCGGAGAGTCACTGCCATAATGAAATCTGAAGTACCTGGATAAAATTATCAAAATTACAAACGCGGCTTTCGAAATCATAGATCCACAGAGGGTTTTCTAATCTACCCCGCATGCGGAACAAGCAGAAAGCTCAATCAGCTGTTCTTGAACAATAAATTGAGGTTTTGAATAAAATTTTTTTTGTCATAAATGGAGTGATCATACATAAGTTTTATAACAAAACTGTTTTTTTTTTTCGCAATAATTCAAAAGTTCCGGCTCCCAAACCCATGTGACGTCACCATGGCGGTGGATGCTCCTTTGACCAACGACGTCCTACTCCGATACTAGATTCTAGATTCGCAGCCAATCGCGAAAATACGTACTGCTAAACTGGTAACTAGTGTATATTTGTTGCAACACAGTCGATGAATGAAGTTTGCAGCTCAAGACGAAGTCTACGATCGAAATAAATATATGTTTTTGAATGTTTGAATGTTAAATTTTTTGATAAAAAAATAAAAAAAGTGGGAAGGCCTGGGTTTCGATCCAAAGACCCTGAGATCCACTCTAACCACTGAGCCATCCTTCGATTGAGGAGATCTTTTCAACGAAACATATTTGATTAGGTACTTACTTACTGGAATCTGTAATCTGACTTCAACTTCAAACATTCAAAAACATATTTATTTCGATCGTAGACTTCGTCTCGAGCTGCAAACTTCATTCATCGACTGTGTTGCAACAAATATACACTAGTTACCAGTTTAGCAGTACGTATTTTCGCGATTGGCTGGGAATCTAGAATCTAGTATCGGAGTAGGACGTCGTTGGTCAAAGGAGCATCCTTACCGCCATGGTGACGTCACACGGGTTCGGGAGCCGTCGGCGTGTTTTCGGTACTCGATTTCAAAAACCCATTTTTATTTTTGATATAACTTTTGAATTATTGCGAAAAAAGAAAACAAAAGCAGTTTTGTTATAAAACTTATAAAGGATCTTTCCATTTATCACAAAAAAAGTATTTTTTTTCTTAATTCAAAACCTCAATTGTGTCAATATTATAATGCAGGTAAAACTATTTTTCACCCTAAAGCCACAGCCACACTACCGCGAAGTTACCCAAAGTTAGTCAAGTTCGAGAGTGTGAATGGTAGCTTCGGACTACTTCGCTCCGCTTCGAACCACTTCCAGTGTTTGTCGGTCTCTGCGCCGAGGCAAAGAATCAAAATCGCGAGACGAAGTGACTGGTCATACTGCTCAGGCTTCGAAAGAAAATGTTCTGTAAATTTGTTTTTTGGTGAAATTGAGGCTCATAATATTGAAATATGTGAGAGTGCAGAACGTAAGTGCAGCTAGCTGCATCTAGCTCATCATCATTTCCCCGTTGTCAGCTGACTTCGTTATTAACAAAACAAGATTAAGTTCTTGTCTGCCGAGCAGAGTTCCTCCTGGAGCTAAGCGAATAGTTTGGTAACCCTCCTCGTACTCGACTTACTTCGACGAGGAACCTCGCGAGCAGTGTGTCTGAGGCTTTAATCTTGTACAAGAAATAATAGTGTAGTCTAAAGCTGTGTTTACATAGCTCGGGGTTGAGGCGTTGCGACAATAGTCGGTGGTTGCGACTTATATGCTTGATGACCACCAGTGTAAAAATGTGTCCACCTCACTTCACACACCGATAGGTGAGAGGAGTATTGTGATCGCGAAAATTTACGATTTTGAGATGATACATACGCTTCTTGGACGTTTTATATGATATAGTCTACGAAAATCCACGTCATTTATTTCCGTCGGTCTGTCAGTCTGTTTGTCGGTCTGTTGGCGTTTTTCTAGCCTCGTAACATCAATAACTGCTGCATGGATTGTAATGACATTTGGGTAGCGATATGCTATGGGGTCGTTATAGATAACGCTGCTATAATTTAGAAAATTGGTGCCGGGGCGGTGGAGTAATTGGCAAAAAAAGTCAAATATTCCTCAAACTTCGATTTTGATCGTTTTATGGCTTCTTGGTCATTATCTACTTTTTTTTTTTGGTGTGGGTTGAATTGGGGTGGTTGGGGGGTGGGGTTGTAAAACTGATTTTTTTTTGTATTGATAATAGGCTGTCCAATGATCTGTGAAAGAAAGACCTAGCTGCATAATACACTTTTTTATTTCCATCCAATCATTGCCTTGCCTATTACAGTATGTAATATTAATATAAATAATAATGTATGTATTGTGTAACGTGGAAACTATGAAGTTGATTTTAATGAAATTTGTACACAGTATTATCGCGTATCGTTTTTAGAAATCGTGTCAGTGGCGGCGCAGCAATAATTAAAATAAAAGCTGAAAATATAATAAAAGTTCAAACTTAGTTTTTAGGCGTTTTACGGGTTCCTGATGATTCTACGTTTTTGGGTGGGGTGAAATTGAAGTAGTTGGTGGGGGGGGTTTGTAAAATTGAAAAATTTGTAGTATTCATAGAACTGACCTGTGAAAGGGTTGCAAGAGGATCTCAGAGCATAGCTTCATACTATGGGAAAATAATAAAGTGCTATCACCGTAATGTGTGGGAGGTACCTAGTCAGTCAATCGACTTGACTTGCAATTTTTTCTCATTAGTATCATTCCCCATTGTTACTATGGCTGTGTCTGCTTTCCGTAGTGATAGAGAGACAAGTAAGTGGGATAGTTGGAATGTCATGTATGTGTTTTTTTTTTGGTGATGTGTCGGTAACTTTGACCATAAACACCGCGTCGTACACACAGACAGTCCAGTCCACGGCGTCGTCGGCACCTTTTGTTGACTTTATTCCCCGAGCGTAATTGCTGTTTGACGTTTTTACAGCTTTCATAGATTACACCGCGGGGTTTCGTTTCTGTAAATTGCCGGCTGCATGGGAGATTTTAATTTTATGCACTAAGCGGATTTCCACGAACCGCTGCTGCTGCTGCCGCCGAAGTCGGTGCATCTCTGATGTAGGCGAGAAACGACGTTGCCACATTCAATTGCCGAATAGACATTCGTCAAAAAAATATTTTAATAATAATAATAAATATCAGGAAATTCTCGGACAAGCCCTGGCCAGACTACAATATGAGTCTACCAGTTAAGGTCATTGGATCCATAGGTGGTATGAGAGATACGCTGCAGTCTGGACTGCGCAATATGACGGTGTGCCGTGCGGCGGCGCACATCTTAGCCGCCAGAATGCAAAAGGCCCTTGGGTCCCTTCGTCTACTTAGGGCGCACAATTCGCAGACCCAGTGATTGCTCATTTCACGGTGTAAGTGTTTTATACTTGCTTTTTAAGATGAAGTGACTCCGACACAAAACTACATAAAATACATAATTAAAGATCCATCCATAACCGGCGATAATTGCAGAAAGTGTCACCAACAGAAGTACACAATAGCCATATAACAAACACATGCAAAACTTTCGCTGTAACCGAGTACACAGCTAGACATAAATAACTTTGCAACCAAAGTCATCAACCCAACACTAGTCACAACAAACAAGCTAATAGAAAACACAGATCCATATTACAATTACACACCGACATCAGTACTCGAAAACAATCAATGCAAACTATACTGGGACGTTGAAATACATACAGACAAGACAAGACTATCCCAGCAAATAGCCCACATAAAGCTTTCCAATCAAATGCAGACAAAGTTACTTATTTGATAGACTTTGCTTTTCCCAATGATATTAGTATCCAAAAGATATATCCATTCATAGACCTTGTCATGAAATAAATCGAATCGAAACAAAACAAAGTTACTATTGTCCCACTAATTATGTCGGTCTCAGGCCTTACACCAGACACATTTACACCACAGCTACAGGCCTGGACGAAAGGTTACACAAAATGTTCCAAAAGTCTGTAATACTGAAGACCTGTAATATTGTACGATCCTTTCTAAATTTAGATTAATAATAGTTCAGGTGTTGACTTCGCAGAGACCGTCAACATTTGTTGCTACCGTAAACCGTACTCATGTGAGAGAAACTTATAAAATTAGGATACTTATAAAATAAATAATAGCATTTATTGTTGATCAGATAAAATCCCTTTACACAGCAAATAAATTTGACTTATTTAAGAGCTATTTCTACAAATATTCAGTAACATATTTCTAGCAGTCAATTTTAACTCTCAGGCTATTTGCGAATATATCAGTTTGTCGCGATATTTTATAAAAATTTGCACACATCATTGTCATTAGTGACTAACATTAAATTTGTCCGGGCACCTTATTTTTCCGACATTTTCAGCTAGAGATTTAAATTAAGAAATCCACGTGCGGAAGAGCGCATGAAATAAATAAGACAATTACTCAATTTATTGTACAAGATTTGATTCAATTTCTTGAATAGATAGTACCATACAGCAAACTGTTTAAAAACGTAGATTGAACCAAAAATTGAATAGAAAATAGTTCTATTTCCATAGACTGCGTATGCATATTTGAATCTGCGTTCATAGGACCAGAACCATTTGCGGGCATTGCACTCAAAATGCGTTCATATAATACCCCTCTAGTCAGCCCCCCTCGCTCAAGAATTCTGGAATGGAGCCGGAAACACGATGTACATTCTGTTCACAGGACATTGCTGTCTGTCGGACTATCGTTTCTGCTATTTGGGAGACAGACAGAAGAGCAGATAAATATTGTGCTACTGTACAGTACCGGAAAGAGGTAGGGTTCAGATGTTCAGATTCACCCAGGGCGCGCCAACCCCGTGTGCACGGTGTGCACCGCACACGGGCGGCAAGCCAAAAAGGGCGGCGGCGCGGCGCCCATATTTCGTTCATCTGGATAACTCTGTATCTTTTAGACTCCATTATTGTGCAATCAGCTCAGTCCTGAATGTCCCACTTCCCGGTCGATACGCCTGTTACTGTTAAGTACAGCCCCACATATTTAAAAATGATTTATTTGATACATTCCCCAATATTTCGATTGCTCTTAGAATCCTTTTAACACTTCCAATATCAGTTGCAAGCGGAGAAAGATCATTTTCAAAGCTAAAGCTCTTTAAAAATTACTTAAGATCCTTGATGAACCAGGAAAGACTCAATAATTTGGAATCAATTTCCATTGAATATGAGTTATGTGAAAAACTAATTACAGTCCAAATTATAAAGGATTTTGCAGCACTTAGCGCAAAGCAAGTGTCTTTTCTATAAATTTTATAAAAAGATAGGTGCATCAGATTTTATTTTCTATGAGTTTTTTTGTAAGTTTAAAATACATAATTATCTGTTTTGTATGCTTTTTGTTTATGTTTAAAATATTAAACTTAAGTTTTTAAAAAATATTTTATATTATTTTGTAGGAGCTTTTGTTTTTAAGTTTAAAGTACATAATTATGTTTTGCTTTTTCACTATTTAAGTTTAAAACATTAAACTCAAGGTTTTTAAAATATTTAATTTTGTTTTCTGGAAGTTTTTGTTTTTAAGTTTAAAGTACATAATTATGTGTTTCGTTTTTTGTTGCTTAGTTTTAAGGATTTTTATTTATGTGGTATTTGTCTATTATGTGTATTGTGTGTATTTACAATTTTTAAGAAAACTTAAAAGTAAACGTCTCTGAAATGTTATTACCGTCTCTCATTGTGATTGGGGTAATAGGGGGCGACCACTTATCATTTGCACACGGGCGGCAGAAACACTTGGCGCGGCCCTGGATTCACCGATCTTCAAGGAAGTTTCACCCAATACGACCATCGCCTTCGTCATACAGTGAAGTCAAAACAGGTGCATCACTCTCAACCTAGCCTAACCCACCTAAATGCGCAGACTCGCAATAGCAATGAAAATTGCAAACCGTAAATCGTAAATCGGCTTTTAGCAAATTTTCCAGATCGGTCTGGCAACCCTGCCAACCTAAAGGAGCACGGTCGAGACGGTCGGTCAGACATGTCATGTTGCTTATTATTTTTTTATATCTACGAATATGTTGAAAGTCGCCGCTTGGTGGAAGTTGTTTATTTGTGTTGTAACATGAAAGAAACACGCTTTCAAGGTGCAGTTCCAGAACAGAAAAATCATTAGTTTTATTTAGCGACTGATGGTGACACAACAAAGTATGGAAGCGTTACCACATTTACACGTTGCAAGGTTACACTCAATACAGATTTCCAAAATAGTCCATTTTAGGTTCAGAATGCTTTGAACGTACTTTGACAGATACTCATAAAAGCTCGTTCAATGAAATGTAGTCTATCCAAGCGCTGGAAATTTGAATTTGGCTTGGTCGATGGTTAATGTTTCTTAAAAATTTGCGCCCATAAAAGAAAGCCTAGTAAAACCTCACACCTCTACAATATGCCTACGTCACTCACTTGTGGAACAGAGCACTTGAAAATCGTTCCGTTAGACTTGACATATCGAAAGCCTTTCACAGAGTGTGGCATGAGGGGCTTCTGGTCCACCACCTGGTCATAAGGCAGCAAGTGCTGCCAGTGACTGAATAGCTTTTTGAACGACGGATCTCGGTTTGTTGTGGTCGATGGCTGTTCTTCTGACGTATTTTCGATAAATTTCTGTGTCCTCAGGGATCTGTCCTATCACCTACACTGTTTCTGCTATACATCAAAGAGCTGCTGGAAATAGCATCCAATCCAAGCTACAGTTTCGCAGACCGCAGTACATTAATATGTGCATGGACCCAGGCAAGCCACTATCGTCCAAGGAGATGGTAGGTACGTCGGCGACATAAACATGCCTCACAGATCAACGTAGATACCAAAACAAATACGTTTTACAGTGTTAGGGTTTGAGAATTTTACGATTACTGAGGTCTGTTATCGCCATTCTAACCTAAAATCTTCATTTTTCCAAGGTTTGTTGGAGAATTTGGCATGTTTCTCAGTTATTAATTATTTTTATATTTTAGCATGACTGAGAAACAAGTCGTAAGCCTCAGCTCAATACACGGCTTTTATATTTTATAATATCTTATGGCCTTTTAGGGTTGGATTTGTTTTTGTTTGGATACAGAATGCTGACATTGACAGAAGTGACGTCAGAGTTATGTGGCGTATTTCGCTCAACAAATTAAGTGAGCTAAAAATGGCACAATTAAAATCCCGCCTTTCTATCAGAAAGCAAGGAATTTCATGATTGATACACCAGCTCACCTATTGGCAATTCGACATAAAAACATTAATGAAGTAACATCTACTACAGACGTCGGATCGGGTCGATACTGAAATAATTACAGAATTCTGGTATAATAAATCTTGGAAATAGCTGTCTGATGTATGAGGTGTAATTAGCTGTATCATGAAGCGAAAGTACTTGAAGTATACAATGAATATAATTGCGGGCTAGGAAATTATGCAGGTATATGCCAACATCCGTTGCTCAATTTTTTATTTTCAAAGTTGTTGGTGTCGATTATTATGTTTTGCTATGTAGTAAATGCTGTCGTTGGATAAAACTCTTTTGTTATATAAATTATTGGCTGTTACTACTACCTAAAAAGCCATGTTAATGGTCTAACGATATTTTGAACTCAAACTAACTACCGTTCAATTCGCGATCGATATTTTACTCTTTACACACACATACATAAAAATAAGTTCCTGGACGAAGAATATACAGGGTGTCCCTTGACACTTGATATTTTCGTAACAAAAAAAGTTCAAACAGACGCTGAGTGGAATTTTTGAAAGTACTACAGGTCATAACATGCGTTCAAAACTTTTTTTTACTTCAAACCTTAAAACCCCACACTTTTTTATCAAATAGCATCCAATAGTTTTCCTACCCAAATTAAGTCCTCCTTATTTTATTTAAAATCTTGTAGTAACTTTGATTTTATACAAAACCTTATTTTTTCGTAAAGTCAACCGTAAAATTAATAAAATATGGATTTGTTTGAGCTGTAATATTTTCGTAAGAAAAACAGATATAAAAGAAAACCAAGTGAACCTTTCAAGGGTACTGAATGGCCTATCATACCATGCTTTCTAGACATTTTTTTCTTCAACCCCTAAAACTCACCCCCAACTTTTTTTCAAATAGCACCCCACGGCTTTTCCTACATTAATGAGGTCATTAATTTGTTTAAAATCTTTTAGTGCCTTTGACTTCATACAAAAACCATTTTTTTAAAGTCATTACCATTAAGACGGGTTCTCACGATTCAGTTTCGCTGAATCAGTCTGACTGATTCAGTGATACTGAAAGCGATGTTCGTTCACACGGTTCAGTTTAAATGAATAGTTTTCACCTTTTTAGCATTGATAAAAGTAACGTTTGTATTCATTTTTCAATACTGATTCAGTCAAACTGAATGAAAAGTAAGACTGGCTTTCAGTTTGACTGAAAGCACAAACCCACTGATCAGTATCACTGAAAAGGTGTTCACACGTTCATTATCTGTTCAGTATCACTGAATCAGTCAGACTGATTCAGCGAAACTGAATCGTGAGAACCCGTCTTAAGATAAATAAAATGAGGATTTGTTTGAGGCTTAATATTTTCGTAATAGAAAAGGATAAAAAGTCATTTGTTTTCGAAAGCATGAATTATAGATCTTTCATTGCCCTTAAAAACCCACCTAGTTTTATTTTTGTCTTTTCTTTGCGTCAAGCAATTTCTTATTTTATTTATATTATGCTTACGATTTCACGAAAAAAATACGTTTACATATAAAATCAAAGGTACTAAAAGATTTTAAATAAAATAAGCACTTAATTTATGGAGGAAAAACTATATGGTGGTATCTGAAGAACAAAAGTTGAGGGTGAGTTTTAAGGGTTGAACTACAAAAAAATTATTTGAAAGCATGGTATGATAGACCCTATAGTACTTACAAAAATTCCACTGTTTTCGTTTAAATTTACTTTTGTTATGAAAATCTCACGTGTCAAGGAAATTCATTCAAGTATACCATATCTTCCTATATCTGCAAAGCTGTAATAGTTTTAAACCAAGAATGTGATATCTCTGATCATATAGGGTATATTAGGTAAATATTTCCAATTCAAAAACTAGGAGACTTGAAAGTAAAAATACCAAAATCTTAAATCAAGCATATATGATTATCTTGGAAACAAATCAATGAATAATTATGTCACCTATATTGACACGAAGCATTGCATAATCTTGGCGCTCAAGATTTTTAGTCTTCTTGGAACAAGCATCTAAAGGAATCTGAATCATTCGGCATTTTGACGTTATACAGGGTGAGTCCTAAGTTAATACTTTTTTTAAACCGTATATATACTGTATTCACAGCCAAGCTAGACCAAATGAAAACAAGCCCGCGTGAGTGATCGGCTCATGTCGGTAGGTTCCCTAATAGTCCAGTACACTATGTGAGAACTGTATGTTATAATCCGGCAAGTAAAAACCCCCAAGACTGACTGGAAATCAGATCCAAATATGCGATGTCAAGTGTTCATTGCCTAAATGATCATTTCAAACTGGGAACTGGGACTGGCTACTTTTAAGTTGCAATGGGTTAATAGGACAACTCTTTTAAATAGTAATATAAAATTCCATAATTGCACTGGACTATAGCTGGCGCGTTCGCAGATGGCAGCGGACAGTAACCACGCTAATGCTGCATACGACTGTTTATGTGGAGTCTATCTTGGGATTGAATACACTATAGAGACGCGAAAGTATATTTGTGCAATTGTGCATCTGCAATTTACAGTTTCTCGAAGGAGGCAATCAAAATCAACAGAACCATGTCGGCATAACTACTCATAAAGGCCCAACTTTATCAGGGTTCCGTCCTTGCCAAGTACAAAACTTGAAATTACCCTGGACAAGGTTTGATATGCCATAAACATACTGAAGCAGCGACAACTTATGTTGTGTACAACTTCAAACATGTATTTAGTGAATAAAAAGCCATGAAGGAGAATATTTTAAGTGAATTTAGATATTCAGAAAATCGAATTATCCATACAACTAAAGGCCCTTAAAAATCGGTAAGTTAACTGACCTTCGTCAGAATGAAAGCAAATCCATGCGTTTAGAATTCACTCAAACCGGAAGTACAGAAACGGAACAAAGATACCCATTTAAAGATTATCTTGACCCTTCCTGAAAAAGTGGTTACGCTTTAGAGGTTCCGTGATACACGCAATATTCTGGTAAATTATCAGTCATTGAATCGAATTTCAAGACTGAAGACTAGAAGCATTTTAATCCTTTAATATTAATTACACTTGCAATTGCGGTTATTCTAAGCAGTTGCATGATAACACTGAAAAACCAATTTTGATTTTTTTTTCGTGGTTCAAGGAACCTATTATTTGCAATGGGGATATCATGTAATCGAATTCCATGAATACATATCGATTTTGCTGGACGACATACAGAAATATATTAAATTCCTATGCAGTTGACCCTAAATAATATAAGCGAGGTGAAAAATATTGTTCTGAAAAATTCCTATAATAGTTATTGGATGTGCTGGTGCATACTTGAGATTCATGTAGAAATTTAATATCTCTTCTTAGTTCTTTCTGTCCATTCTTGGATGCATTTTTTGCATCATTTTATTAGTTGAATGTCTGTCGTTTCTCGTATTCGATTGAAGACCACAGCTTTCTACTAAGTTACTTGTTTTCTCCCATCTGAACACGTTTTTGTTTATATTTCACCGCCTGCTAGGTTGCTTATAGGTAGGAAAATTGAAAAACGCAGATTTGATTAAAATTTTAAATTAAATGAGAACTACCAGATATTAATATTCACAACCCCATATCGTTAGAAAGGCTATCAAATTTTACACTTTATTGAATAAAAAAATCTCTGTTTGAAGTTTCCTTAATTAATCTACCGATTTCTCCAAGTAGAAAAATAATTCAAATTGGACCATCCCTCGGACCATCCAACCTGAACTGACGCATTTCATGATTAGTGATTCGGGAAAATCACAGCCTTCTGAGTTTTATAATATCTGCGATATTCATTTTTTTCTGATATCTACCTATATCAAAAATGGCGATTTACACCTAAACGGTTCGTTTTAAGTATCATGTGTGATACATAAAGTCACACTAGAATCGGCCAATCCAAATTTAATATGCAATAATATACCACTCGCAAGCAAAATCCGAAAACTGAGAAAAAAAGGGTTGCCTGTCCCTATCCATCCAAAATTATTATTTTCTTTTCCATCAGATACTTTAGCCATAATGCTTCATGTTGAATAACGTGAATAACCCTGTATTATGTACCTACATATTGCAATGATGTAAGTAACAAGAAAAATAATTACAATTTTGTTAATCGTTGGGTGTCTGATATTGGGCACCTCCCTTAAGTTACTTGACTTAAAGTGAGCTGCCAGAAACGTAAATGACCGTACACACTCCAACCTTTTTTTCAAGGGCAAATAATGTGACATGCTTTTATTAAGAAGCCATAGTTTAAATCGAATATAAGTATACATAGAGCATGCAGCTCACAAACCAGCTAAACAACGTGGCGAAAGTAGTTTGCAGACTTTTATAAAAAACGATGCAGCATCTTTTTGGTAGAAGCACGCATAGTTTGTATTGCAAAATTTAGGGTGTTCAAATTATAGAGAGCTCAAAATTATAAGGGGTTCGGAATATCCGTACCGTACCTGTACTTCTGCACTAATATCGAGTATTTTTGTCTTAGATACTTTTTGAGCGATTCCAAGCTGGTATCGATACTTTTGTAGGGGTATAGGTATCGAAAATAATTATATAATTATTGAGAGGTGTAATCAATTGCACAAAATTCTCTGTAAGAACCAAACGCGCCTATTTGGCTAAAAAATATCGAGTTGGTACCGGTATCGATATTTTCATTTTAGCATCTCTACCCAAACTTCACAGCCAAGGTCAAATTTTGAGGGAACCATTTTTATATAGGAAATCCTCAGAGATATTGTGCTGGTTGTTTACTATGCTGTGTCCGTACATTACTGTATTTGAAAAATAAAGTCTACTTTAATAAGGCAGCTACCATCCTAGACATCCGGAACAACATTGTCGCTGAGATGCTGAGATAAATGCCATAGAAAAATGACATCGACAATTTCAGTCATTGCTCAGTCAGTGTCTGGCTGTAAACCGAGGCGTGGTGAATTGAGTGCTACAATTGTTCATACATAAATGGCACGGATAATTCCCAAAGAATACAATACTAGATTTCGTTTGCGTTTACTTTCTTGCGACTCTATATATGGACAATCCAATGCGTTATCCGAATCGCATACCCTTCTTGTCGTCTCGTCGACGTCTTTGGTCGAACGTTAGTCACTGTCTAGTGGTCATATATCGTTGGTGCCTTTCGGCTAGCTTAGCGGCATCGGCAGCCGGGATCATCACAGGGACCGCCGCAGATGTCGGCAGATCCACCGAAGACATGCAACATGATAATAGGCTAGGTGCTACCGTATCGAAATCTGCGAAGATGACTACTTCCACTGGTCCGAGCGCAGTGGACCTGCCCACGAAAGACATGTATTTATTATTAATCTAGTGCACGGGATAAAGATAGCTAAAGTAGCTAAATCGTTGTAATCAACCCAGGAATAAATTAGAAGCAAATACAAGTTTTTATTTGAATGCTTTAAAGAGAAGAAAATTTTCCTTTGGTATTTCAACTACCATCTTATAGCCTCATTATACAAAATTTATGTGATCATAAAAGCTTGTCGCCCGACTTACTTGTAGAAATAGGCCAGAACCTATTTAATTGAATAACTTAATCTGCTAATTTTATTTTTCTTAAGTTTCTTGTAATTAAATACTTATAGGTACTTACGCAAACCTCGCGACAGGCTTTTATGATCATATAAATTGTGTATAATGAGGCTATAAGTTGATAGTTCAAATTTTAGAGAAACATTTTATTTTCTTCTTTTTAGAGCAATTAAAACCTTTTTTTTAAAAAAAGGTTCAGCGATCCCTTTTATTTAATACCCATACCCTTCCAGAGGAAGCATAAAAAACTTCAAAAGTCCGCCATATTGATACCCATATTGCAGAAGTGCATAAAAAGTAACTAGCCCGCCATCTTGGATGTTTAGCTATACTGGATTTAGAATGAAGTGTCAGTCACAGTCAGGGGTCATGCCCCCTTTTCATGCCCTGATTTTTTTTTGCGGTACACTGTAGGTAGACTAAAAAAAACAAAATACTTTTCCATCTTGTTTAAAAACGTTTTGTCTTCTTGTAATTTTTTATACAAAAAAAAAACAAAACAGGATTCTCTGTTATTAGGTAGATCAAAATAATGTATTTGAAATATGGTGCAACTACCAAAACACACTCACCTAACCTGAGACCAGTGAATGCGGCCTAATACGCTTCAAATCGCATAATATGACTTCAAATAATAGAAAAAAAATTTCAGTGTGCGTATCGAAGTTTCATCGTGTTTTATTTTTTTGCTCGAAAAGGTACGGAGATACGAAAAAATTACAAGATGACAAAAAGTTTCAAAACAAAACGGAGTAATGGAAAAAGTATTTTATTTTTTTGAATCTACAAGCGGCGCACCTAAAAGAGAGTTTAGGGTAAGAAAAGGGGGCACGACCCTGAAAAAGTATCACCCTGTAGATTCTGCCAACCCTTCGACATATTATGCAGTTATGTAAATCGTATAGCGTTTCTTATATTCCAAATTTGAGCTCAAAAATTGAGAGAGTTATTGATAAAAAAACTGAAAAAATATTGAAATTTCAACACCCTGTAGATGGGTAACGAAGCGTTTGCGGATCTATGTTTATTTGAAATTTCGGTTATAAAACAACCAAAGAATCTCCTCCTTTCGTTTGTTTTTTTATATGTATAACTGAGCAGACCACGTAGGCAGAGCCTAAATACCAGAGTACCGCGTACATGATATTTAGTAACACCCTGTACAGTCCAGAGATATCAGTAATTATAATGGACTAATATCACGAGGTTAAGAACAATGATTTATTTGATATAACCGCTTAGTGCATACAAAAATAAACGTACTGCTACATTTCGTTACTTTCTACATCATTTTGTTTTTTAGTAATTCCATTCTAAAGTTTAAAGAAAGGATCTCAAATTCAGCCAATCAGTGCCAACCGCGCGAATCATCACAGTGCATTGTTGCCAAGAACAGCTCCGACTCGCAGACGGGAACAGAAGACAAGATAGATGAGCCAGCCCGCTTACAGCTCCGGCATTTCGCGCGCCATCAGAATGCGGCAACACAGCACACATATCTGCCTTTTGATTGGCTGTTTGCCTTTAGGGCAGTGACGTCACTGCCCTAGGAGAATTCAAATATTTTCCTTATTTTCACGGCTCTCCTGTGACCAAAAAAATCGGAGAAAAAAATGAGATGCTTTTTATGACGTACTCTATCATATGCAACTAAAAAAAAATTCATGATACTATACCTTATCCACCGAACAAACGGAGTAACCATGCACTGCAACTGCATACTGAGAGCAGTGATGTTATTATAAACAGAAAAATTAAGTTCGATTTATCCGAGTAAAGCCCCAAAATATGGGTTTGAAATAATTTTTTACTCCTTTTTTTCAGTGAATGCAGTATAGTCCGTTGAAGCAAGTGATTGTATGTGACGTAAGTTTTGAAAACTTTGTACGATAGCACCTCAACTAATCGGAAAGCTGGAGGAGAGGAGAGGACCGAAGAAGAGCGGCTGCGAAACCGTCGGGTGATCCAAGTTTTAATTCTGTAATCGGACCGCGAGAGCGGAGCGAAACGCGCGTTCGGGTGCGATGAACTGGTTCGTTACGCTCCTCGGGGGCTCAGCCCCGTCCACTCCTATGGTACCACCATATACACCACTTTCATGAAGTGGATTTCTCTTGAAAGAAGTTCGTTATTTTTATATGGTGTCAATTATATGAAACTAATTTTTATGCATCAAACATCTAAAAAATACATTGAACCGATTAGAGTCATCAAGTACCACTTACTTGGAGGCTCTGAAACAAGTCTGATAGCCTTGAAACAATGCGTAGACATTTCATTAAATTAGAATGAGTAGTTTTCAGGTCATATTAGCTGTCAAAGATAACTTATAAGTCAACAAATCCAAAAGACTGCTTTACACATTTAAACTACGTCTTGAACAACATTCGGTTCATTTTTGTGAACGAAAATCAGAATGACAAATAGCTTTATATAGCATTTTACCTGTGATACAGTTACACAATCTATTGTCTTCGCAATAGTTCAGGATTCAGATGTCAGAATTGTCAATGTTCTATGATGCACAAAACAGGTGGCAAAATGTCAACAACCAAAACAGCGGTTTTTGAGTTTATATTTTATGGCTTTTTTAATATTTGTTATTATTTTATAATTGCTAATCCACAAATTTGTACTATAGAGAGGAATATTGTGCACATACGTACTATGTTGTACCTTTCTCTGTTTATCTATTCCATGGTTAATGCTAGAGTATTTGCATCATGAATTTATACAGATAAAACTCCTAAATGTCTAGGTTTTACGTTTAACAGATAAAATTGAACAACACTAATGCTAAACTTAAAACGCGAAACACCATAATTCAGAAGCTTTGCGCAAAACCGTGAGGTGACTTGGCTGCCACTCTATAATAAGGCCCAATTTTGCAATTATTGATCACCCGACAGATGGAAGCTAACCAATAGTAAGTTATTGTGTGGCTCTGTTTCACAAAGAATACCAATGGTTAAGCTTATTCATCTTCAAGATGACACCGAGGTTTTGACTGTTGGGTCTCGGAACACTGCCCTAAATGTGTTCTGTGAATTTTTTTATGGTTATTTAAGAGTATTTTTTGAAAGACCGCTTCAATACAGAAATAAATACAAAATATGTGAGAGCTCGTAAAAAACCACACGGTAAGTTGGTTAATCTACAAAATGGCTTCCACCAGCTCTCATGCAATTTTCTTATCAGTGATTGTCGAATTCTTTCAGATACACCAGGTTTCCACAGAATGACAGAAGTAGCGTCAACTAGTGACTTTAGATAGCGCCACAAAAAAATAATCTAAGAGATTTAGGTCCGGCGATGGCGCAGGCCATTAATGTTCGGATGTTGCTGTTGAATACTCACGAGCGACCAAATTAAATGGTGGTGGTGCACCAATCATCGTGCATAAACCACATTGCACGTCTTGTTGCTAATTGTACATCATCCAGTAAGCCGTGTAGCGTTTCTTCTAAAAAGCCATACTTTTAATTCATTAATAAATTTAAAAAGTATCAAAAATAGTACTCGCATTTTTTTCACCCTGTATGTTTGAAATGAGGCGGTTTTTCAAAAATATATCAAAGAACAAAATATTCTTAAAATAGTTGAAAGAATCGCCCTTTAAATTCTTGCCGCCCCAAAATGTAACTTCTGCGGTCATTATTCATATCAAGAGATTGGACATTCGTTTGTTATTCTATTACTGTTACACGATCTTGGAGAAATATAAAAAAAATGGAGTCAAGTTGATTGACTCAGTACTTTCCACACATAATAATGATACCATTTTATTGTTTTCCCATTGCATGAAGCTATAGTCTGAAATCTCCTTGCAACCAAATCATCGCCCACCTGCCCGCAAAAAACATCCAACGCAAAAACTCTCGTGAATAGTTTCTTGCGTCTCCCTCCTTAGAAACTAGGACGCCACAGTTTTCATTCTGCATGCTTCAACTAAACGATGCGAAATGATCAGGAGCCTCTAAACCAACTAAAAGCGAAGTATGAGCTGTTTTTATATTTTTTGTTTTTTAATTATTGTTGCGCCGCCACTGACACGATTTTTCAGACACTGGTGCGTTTTCCACTCTCGCCGCGACAGTCAATTCTGTGTCGAAATTTCATTAAAATCAGTTTAACATTTTTGCTTTACGCAATATGCATAGGACGAAATTAAGCAATACTCGTATATATATGTATACATCACAAAATTCGTTACACGATAGAGAAAAAATCCTTTGGTTTCTGTAATAGGCAGGGCAATGTTCACACGGTCTTAAAAAGATACGCCGCTACGTATTTCTCCCATAGGTCAATGGACAAACTATTATAAATACAACAAATCTTTCACACCCCCCCCCCCCCTCAAACGCCCCAATTTCACCCCCACCCAAGAAAACGTAGAAAATGATCAGGAACCCCTAAAACGGCCTAAAACAAGGTTTGACCTGTATATTTTTAGTTTTTTTATTATTGCTGCGCCGCGACTGATACGGTTTTTCGAAAACATACCCGTTTTCCTTCCTCGCCGCGGTAGTAATACTGTGTCAAAATTTCGTTAAAATCAATTGAATAATATTTCGCGTTACGCAATATAGAACAATCTAAAACAATACTCGTATGTATACATCACAAATTCTAAATCCCTTGGTTTCTATAATGAGCAAGGCAATGTTCGAATGGACCCCAAAAAGTGTATTATGTCGCTAGGTTTTTCATTCACAGGTCAATGGACAGCCCATTATGAGTACAACACATTTTTGAGTTCTACAACCCCCCACCCCCCAACCACCCCAATTTCACCGCCACCCAAAAAACAAAAGTAGAAAATGATCAGGAACTCCTAAACCCCTAAAAACGAAGTTCGAGGAATATTTAATTTTATTTGTTTTTTTGCTAATTAGACCGCCGCCCATGCACCGATTTTCAAAATTATAAGAACATTACCTACTACGACCCCACAGCATATCGCAGCCCAAATTTCATCACAATCCATGCAGCGGTTACTGAGAGAGATTACGAGGCTAGAAAAACGCGCACAGACAGACAGACCCACCGACAGACAGACAGACAGATAGACAGACAGACAGAACGACAGACAGACAGACAGACAGACCGACGGAAATGAGTGACATGGATTTTCGTTATGTAGACATCATAAAACGCCGAAAAATCGCAATCACAATACTCCCCTCACCTATCGGTGTGGGAAGTAAAATGCATCAACAAATATCCTCATGTTGCCTAAGAAACACTCTCATTTTAGGTTGTCGTGGTGTGACTGCGCTAATCAAAAACCTTGATCAGAAGTATGCCCTTGGACTTGTGTAAGTGCGGACTTGTTTGGTGTTTTGCCGACGCGACGAATGAAATGGCGGCGACGCCGTCCGATCCGTCACATGGTTGACATCTGCTCGTCTGTCTGTCTGTCTCACCGCTTCGCGTCGATTAAAAACTCGGCAATGGCGCGGCATCGCCGGCATCTCGACTCTCGGCCGATGCCGACGTGCAGGTATATTCCGACAAAACAAAGCAAAAGGTACCACAGCCGTAGTCCAAGAGATCCAGCCTTTCACTTTTCAACAATTTAAAGCAGAAAACATATGAAAAAATTGAAACAAGTGTCTTGACTCAGTACTTCCCACTCATGATCAGTGCTAACAAAAAAACTTGGGAGGAAACATCATCCTCATCAAAAAAAGTAGACAATGATCAGGGACCTTTGAAACGTCTAAAAACGAAGTTGCTTTGAAATCTTTCGTTTTCTTATTTCTCCTCCGTCACTGGCACGAGTTCGACAACAAAGATACACCATTTTCTCCACAGTAGTAATACGGTATCACAATTTCATCACAATCAAGTTCGTAGTTTCCAAGGCACACGCTATATGATTATAAACATTCGGCACACGATATCATCTAAGTAATTTTGCGCATCGCAAAGTCGAGTCTTCATTTTATGATTACAACAAATTTTTCAGGTTTGCAACCCCCACAACGACCACAATTTCACCCCCACCCAAAAAAAGTAGAAAATGACCAGAAACGCAGTTTGAGCTGTTCTTATATTTTTAGTTTGATTATTGCTGCGTCGCCACTGTCACGATTTCTAAAAGTCATACGCGTTTTCCAGCCTTACCACAGTAGTACAACAGGAAATTCCTTGGTTTCTATATGTAATAGGCAAGGCAATGTTCGGGTGGACCTGAAAAGGTGTATTATGCCACTAGGTCTTTCTTTCACAGGTCAATAGACATCCATTATGAATATAATGCCTTTTCTGTTTTACTACCCCCACCCCCAACCACCCCAATTTCACCCAAAAAAGTAGAAAATAATCAGGAATCCCTAAAATGCCTAAAAACGAAGTTTAAAGAATATTTCAATTTTCTTTGTTTTTGGCTAATTACTCCGCCGCCCATGTGCCGATTTTCAAAATTATGGCAATATTGTCTACTAAAACCCCACGGCATATCGCTGCCCTAATTTCATAACAATCGATGCAGCGGTTACTAAGATTACAAGGCTGGAAAAGCGCCAACAGACAAACAGAGCGGCAGACAAATAGACCTACAGATAAACAGGCCGACCGGCAAACAGACCGATAGACAAATAGACCGACAGACAAACAGACCGACAGACAAACAGACCGACAGACAAACAGACCGACAGACAGACAGACCGACCTACGAAAATGAGAAACGTGGATTCGAAAATTGTCCGTGCCGGAAATAAAATACGTAGGTCACACCGAAAGCTTTTGCAAACAAAACTAATAAAATGAGTATGTGGAAAACTTTATTGTTTTTAAGTATTATCCCTTAACATTTTTTATTCTGTAAAACCAGTTATTAAAACAGGAATGGCACTGCTCTTTAGTCACTTCATAATCTAGGTTTTCGGATACTGCCATCAACACCATCATTAGAATCTGGGTTTGGAAAGAGCTCACCATGCATTTCATCTTTCAACTTTGGGGGTGAAAGGAATTCCATGGTTATAAGTCGGGGCTGTAGGGCAGATGATCAGTAATTTTACGTTTCATTCTTCCAAATACTGTCTTGTTTGTAACGTTGTATGCGATGAAGCATTGTCATGATGCAAAGCACTTGAACGAAACAAACTGTGAAGATGAATCATTGAGGATTCGCTGTTGGTTGATCCTCCAAAGGCACCAAGGTAACAGTTTTTCCAAAAAAAAACATCATTCTTTCCCGACACTTTGAGACTGCTGCTTTTTCACTGGATGGGATCAGCTAGAAACACCCATTGTCCTGACTGACATTGAAACTTAGGTTCAAATGCATATACATATACCCATGTTCTGTCATCAGTTATATATCATACAATCCCTTGTAAGGGTTAGTTCATTGCTCCTTCCGACTATCGTAAGTGTGTTCGCATTTCCTGTTATAGTTTAGTATATCCATTGCGTTTCATTCACGTGTTAGCTGGTTCAGCGAACCTAAAGCTACCGATGTTTTCCTGTGCTAGCTAAGCGTATTGTATATTCATTCAATAAACGCATGTCAATCTAATAACATCCTGTTGACTTTCTTACCATCCACTACATGGCGATCCTGCCAAACAAATTTGGGCAAGATTTTGGACCATTGGCTTGGATATATACAAGTGAGCTTTGCTGATAAAATGTGTAACGCTAAGGGCCCAGAGCAGAGACTGCAGGAGAATGGTGTGGTGAACTCTAATTTTATAGTTCAAGAATCCGAGTACAATTTCACCAAGGACGTAAAAATAATTTTGTACCTCATATTGGTTTTGCTGGGCCTCATGATTGTTTCGAAGGTGGTCAAATCCTACAGAAAGCACGCCAAAAGGCAAGTCCGCAAAGATCTAGCTATCTCAATGGCATCAGTTAACAACGCGTAAGGGAGACAATATCAGTGGTGCCTACTACGTACATCGTTTGCGTGAGTATGTATCTCATACATCGGCCACTCCTGGAACTGGATTAGCGGCTGCTGAACTTTTGGTGCAGTGATGAGTGCGCGGAAAAATGTGTGTAAGTTGCGGAAGTGTAGTTATATGAGGACAATTGTAAGTACTATTAGCCTATTTGTTTTGTATGATGCGGCAGTATTTTATTTTTGTTAGTAAGAAGGTTTAGTATAGTAATGCTGGCAAACCATGATGAGTTAAGCGCCAAATTGAATGCCCTCAAAGATAACTTAATTAGCCAGAGTAAAAGAATACTGAAGAAACATCCTCCTAAGTCAGAATCCATTCGGGAGGAAGTAAGGCAAAATTTACTAAGACTTTATAATGATTTCACAGAAACCTTAGCTCGATCGTGGGATTCCTTAGATTCTCTAGAAAAAAGACTATGCAATCAGCAATTTCTATCAGTTAGAGACAAGGTCGTTAGATGTTTTCAGACACTTGACGTAAAATATAAGGTTCCAATTTCTTGCTTGGAAAAAATTGACCCAAATGTGTCGGAAGAGGAAATAGTTTCGGTCGAATCCGAGTCAGACGAAGAAAGCAATATCGAGCAAGCGCACATAGCTTCAGAGATGGATGTAAAGGATTTTTTTAATTTGGCTAGTAAAATACTTCCCACCCAGTTTGACGGATCTCCGGATAATTTACAATCATTTTTGGATGCATTAGAAGTATTAGAGGGAAATTGCACTAATCATACCAGCAATGCCGTAGCTTTTATCAAAACAAGATTAACAGGTAGAGCACGGAGCCTCATTACCACAAATGAGGACACCGTCAGGAAAATAAGTGAAAAGTTGAAAAATAATATAAAATGTGACAGCTCGGCGTTACTGACGGCTAAAATTTTAAATTTTAAACAAAATACCAGAGATCCCTCAAATTACGCAGCTGAGATGGAGAGCTTAGCAGAAAAGCTCAGAAGCGCATTCATCTCGGAAGGTGTGCCCACAGAAGTTGCTGAAAAGTATTCAGTAGAAACCACTGTCCGATCGCTCGTTCAGAATGTAAATGCCGAAAAATCACGCATTATTCTAGAAGCCGGTTCTTTTTCATCCATACAAGAGGTGATAACGAAATTCGTGAATACGAGCGGTCAACCTCAAACTTCAAATGTAATGTTTCTTCGGAATAGAAACTTCAATAGAGGCCGTCGGGGTTTAGGCTATCAGGGCAGACAAAATCAAAATTTTCGAAATTCCTATCAAACCAACGATAACGCACGTGGTCGCCCACACAGAGGTTACAATCGGGGGCGTGGTCACCGAAGCAGAAATAATTATACGGGTGTACAAAACAATAATTATTATAGATCAGTCCGTTTTTGTGAAACTGATGCGGGCTCGGGAAACGGATCGACCCCCCAAACTCGATTGGGGGACAACAATTAAAAATATATTCCATAAATTTGGCACTTTCAAATTTTGTCACGCTTAAAACATATGCTACAGGTAGTCATAAATGTACATTTCTGGTCGATACTGGGAGTGATATTTCAATTTTAAAGCAAGGTAAAGTTTTATCGTACCAAAAAATAAATTCGTTGAACGCTAGCAAAATTAAGGGTGTGACGGAGGGACTCTGCAACTCTCTAGGTACTTTAGAATCTTCAATTATAATTGATGAATTTCAAGTTCGCCATAATTTTCATATTGTTGATGACAGTTTCCCCATCCCGGGAGACGGCATTATCGGCAGAGACTTTCTGGTAAAATATAAAACAAATATTAACTTCGAGAACTGGACTATAACATTCAGATTGGAGCGAAATGTTACTATTCCTATGTTTAGCAGCCTTGAAGAAAATTCTGTTTACGTACCACCAAGATGCGAAGTTGTTAGAGAAATAAATAGTTTAAAATATATTGATCAGGACTCCCTCGTCATAAATAAAGAATTACTACCTGGGGTTTTTGTAGCGCGGACCATAGTATCTAAGAAAAATCCGTTAGTCAAGATAATTAATACAACATTTGAAAGTGTATATTTGAAGATTCCTCATCTTGCAACTGTCAGCCTCGATCAATTTAACATACACAAAATAGAACTTGAGCACCAGGATCGACCTAATCAACTAATGAGTCAACTAAATTTAAGCGGAGTTCCAGAATTTGTTAAACATGATGTAACTAAACTTTGTATGGAATTTTCTGATGTTTTTGCTTTGAAGACTGATATCTTGGGTACCAATAATTTTTACACACAAAAATTGAAATTAAAGGATAACGTACCAGTTTATATAAAGAACTATAGGATTCCCAAATTGCAAAAGGAGGAAATAAATAATCAAGTTACAAAAATGTTATACAATAACATCATTGAACCCTCACTGAGCTCTGAATTCAATAGTCCAGTACTTTTGATACCCAAAAAACCGCTAAACGGACAGAAGCAATGGCGGCTAGTAGTAGATTTTAGGGCCTTAAACCGAAAATTAATAGCAGACAAATACCCTTTACCCAGAATAGATGAAATCCTGGATGAGCTCGGAAGAGCTAAGTGGTTTTCCGTAATAGACCTAATATCTGGTTTCCATCAAGTTCCCTTAGATGAAGACTCCCGTGACTATACTTCTTTCACTGTTGACTCGGGTACCTATAGATTTACTCGCCTCCCCTTTGGGTTGTCCGTCAGCCCTAATAGTTTCATGAGAATGATGTCACTAGCCTTCGCTGGTATAACACCAGAAAGAGCCTTTCTGTATATGGATGATCTGATAGTC
Source organism: Callosobruchus maculatus (assembly GCA_951848785.1). Classification (NCBI taxonomy): domain Eukaryota; kingdom Metazoa; phylum Arthropoda; class Insecta; order Coleoptera; family Chrysomelidae; genus Callosobruchus; species Callosobruchus maculatus. Next base: position 4,397,271 of record CATOUR010000110.1, on the reverse strand, counting down.
ATAGGAATCAGCGAAAAACATCATCTTTTCAACCTTAAAAAGGTGTTTGAAACGTGCAGAAAATATAATTTAAAGCTCAACCCCGAAAAATGCAATTTTTTCAGAAAAGAAGTTACTTTTCTCGGCCATAGGATCACAGACCGAGGTATTTTACCAGATAATTCTAAAATTGAAATCATACAAAAATATCCCGTACCATCAACAGCTGTCGAGGTCAAACGCTTCGTGTCGTTTTGCAACTTCTGGCGTCGGCACATTCCTAACTTTGCGGGTATTGCCCATCCGTTGAATAAACTGCTTAGGAAAAACGTCGAGTTCGTTTGGACGGAGGAGTGCCAACATTCGTTTGAGTATTTAAGAAATGCATTGATAAGTCCAAAAATTTTGCAATATCCTGATTTCACTAAGACCTTTATTTTAACGACAGATGCTTCAAATCTGGCGTGCGGTGCAGTTCTCTCTCAAAACTTTGATGGAGAGGAGATGCCAATTGCATATGCGTCGAGGGCGTTTTCAAAGAGTGAAGTACATAAACCAATCATTTTAAAAGAACTTACAGCCATACATTGGGCCATAAAACATTTTAGATGCTATTTGTTCAATCAGAGGTTCATCGTGAGAAGTGATCATAGGCCACTTGTTTATTTATTTTCTATGAAAGACCCCACTTCCAAACTCACCCGGATGCGTCTTGATTTAGAAGAGTTCAATTTTGAGATTCAGTACATTAAAGGAAACAGTAACGTAGCCGCAGATGCTTTGTCAAGAATAAGCATTGAAACTCTTAAACAAATGCATCAAGAGCAGCAAGAGTATTCAGACATTTTTGCTATTACAAGGACTATGACAAAAACGAAAGCTAATCAATCAGTTGATCCCAAGGCTATTGATACTAAAATAGAACCAAATTCCCTCCCTAAGATATACGAGACACTTAATAATTTCGAATCATTGACATTGCCCTTGCTGAAATTTAAGACTAGGCCTAGCTATATCGATATTTATATAATTGTTAAAAGAAAGTTACGCGCGCGGGATAGATTGCAACTCACTAACGGTAATTTTGCTCTAGCGCAATTGTTATCTAGGCTTGATAAAATGGCTGGTGATTGCTCTATTCCAAATTTAAGATTATATATAGATGACGAGTTATTTAAAATGTGCACAATAAATGAATTTAAAGAGTTAGGGCAAAATTCTCTCCAGAAACTATCAATTACTCTTTGTTCGCCACAAAAACTTATTACTGATAAAGGGGAACAGTTAGGATTGATAGAAAAATATCATGATGATCCGTTATGGGGAGGTCATTGCGGTCAAAAACGTCTGTTGAAAAAACTGAAATCTTCTTTTAGGTGGAAACATATGTCACGTGACGTCGCAAGATATGTCAAAAATTGTCATAAGTGTCAAGTGAATAAACCTCAAAATAAACATAATGAGCCTTTCACTTTGACTCCTACTCCACAGAAGGCTTTCGATATTGTTTGCGTTGATACTATAGGACCATTCCAGAGATCAGATCGAGGTAACGTCTATGCAGTCACTATACAGTGTGAGCTAACCAAATACATAGTCATTTTACCCATCCCTAACAAAGAAGCCGCCTCAGTTGCCAGAGCCATTTTCGAGGATTTCATTCTTATATACGGGCCTGTGAGAGAAATCAGAACTGATCTAGGCACTGAATATAAAAACGAGTTATTTGCCAACCTAGCCAAATTACTGAAAACCGAGCATAAAATGTCCACGGCATATCACAGTCAAACTATAGGTGGCTGTGAGAGAAACCATCGAGTGCTTAATGAATTTTTAAGAATGTATATTAATGAGACACGGTCAGATTGGTGTACGTGGGCGAGGTATTTTGCGTTTTGTTACAACACAACGCCAAATACAACTCACGGGTATACCCCCTTTGAGCTAATTTTTGCGAAAAAAGCTTGTTTGCCAGACATGCTAAAAGGGGCTCAAATAGACCCAATCTACAATATCGACGCTTACGAGCAAGAAGTTCGGCATAGGTTGCAACTATCTCATAAAAAAGCTAGGGAATTCCTTGAAAAAGCTAAGGGTGACAGAAAAGCTAAGCATGACGTAAAATCTAAAGGCCTCAGCATTTTTCCTGGCGATTTGGTCTTAGTATCAAATGAAGACAGACATAAGCTTGATTCATGGTTTGACGGTCCTTTTCCTGTCATATCCTTACAAGGACCAAACTGTGTTATAAAAGACAATAGGGGCAGGCAATATCCCGTACATAAAGATAGGGTTAGAAAATATCTCATTTAACATATTATAGTACTAGACAGGCCTGTCGCAAAATTTGTAGTAATACTTAATTTCATAAATTGCTGTCTGCAGATTTTCTAATTAGGAAATATAATGAGTAAACATTTGTATATCTAGTTGATTAAGACTAAGGTCTACGATGTGTTTAATGATACATCTTTGGTTCGTATTACTTGTATTATTATGACCTACATTTAGATTACAGGTTTGCTGATACACTGCGTATGATACCACATTCTAAGAATGACTTTCGCAAGTGGCCATAGCAAAAGCCATTCTTCGAAAGGGGGAGATGTAAGGGTTAGTTCATTGCTCCTTCCGACTATCGTAAGTGTGTTCGCATTTCCTGTTATAGTTTAGTATATCCATTGCGTTTCATTCACGTGTTAGCTGGTTCAGCGAACCTAAAGCTACCGATGTTTCCTGTGCTAGCTAAGCGTATTGTATATTCATTCAATAAACGCATGTCAATCTAATAACATCCTGTTGACTTTCTTACCATCCACTACACCCTTAGCTCTACCATAATCGTATTTCTTGAGAGTTTGTTGAAACCCTTCAACACAATATTGTTTTTGGGCTTCTGACAGATTATCGGAAACCCAACGACAACAAACTTTTCTGACTCCGAGACGGTTTCCAATTTTCGGGATCAGGATCCGGTTTCCCAGATTCCAGGATAAAAATCTACAATAGATCCCCGGATTAACCCAAATCCTTTTTTCAGACTCCAACCAGTAATAGCAGGGATAAGAATGCATAAGTATAGTACGAAAGTACGTTCTTACTGAAAATTAACCAAAAAAATACATGTTTTTCCTTTGGAAAAGTAAATATCAAGCCAAATCAACTTTGGCTATAAAACATAAAATTAGGTACTAAAAACAAAAATATAATGAAAAGTTTCACTTAAATGTGCAATTAAAATAATTTTTAAATTTGCTTAGTAATAATAAAATACAACCTTATAAAAACCAAATAGTCTAGAGTCGATGCGCTATTCAAGTCTGTTCGCAAATGAAACCGTCAAGGAGAAGGATCCTTCAGCTTCCATACTCGGACGTAATGTGCAGGAGCTTTTTTTTGCTCCAAAAAATGTTACGTCACGATAGGGGGGCGGGAAATTTCTTACCGGGGGCGAATTAGAAGTTACGCCACTGCCGAAATCCGAAATAAAGCTGAAATAATACGGGATTTTTTAATCCCGAAATATTCGGGATCAAAAAATCGTCAGGTATCAAATTGGAAAACCTAGTAATTCGGTTATCATCCTCAAATCATCTGTCGAACAGCGGCAGCATTTCCATCAGAAAAAATGCAGAAATTAGTCTTCCCTGTCGAAGTTCGTCACTGAGATAAACTCTTTCAAATTTGAAATCGTTGTACAGTGTGAGAAATCTAAAAGTTCGCGTCTTCGGTTACCTGTCTCTGTTTAATACTCGTGGCAATGCCGCGTGCCGGGCTAGGAAGAGTACAAAGGGTCTGGCCGATAGGCCATAAATTATTATAATCCCAATTTAGCAGTGCTTATCAGCTTAATATATTGTTGCGAGAGGTCTATACGAGGGCCGTATGTTTTAATCAACTTTTGATAGAACTTGGAGAGATTGTGGTAATTTAATATAAATAAACCACATTTTCTGCATTTAAAAAGCATAAATAAAGGGCATGCCACACGTTCATATCAATATTTTATGAATCCATCTCTAAGAAACACAATTTGCCATATATACGAGTACTTCCATAAACTTCAATGTTGGGGAGGAGAGTGTGGATTTTATCCACTATCGCCACCCAATCATTCCCATGCAATATAATTACCTACTTTGGCTATGACACATTTTATCCTGACTTCTAAAGCTTTGGTTTTAGGTCATTTAATTGGCTGATCAACTCACAGACGCTACTCAAAGTTTTCGATCATGAGTACACGTCTGGTAATTCGGTGTGTTCAAACTAAAATCATAGCTAAAAATTCAAATGAAATGACAAAAATAAATATAATATATAATATAAAACGTTTATTTACAAATTAAAATAAATACCAATTTTACAAAATAAAGTACTTAATAATAAATAAACAGAATAAATTATGTGAAATTAATATGAATAAAACAAAGTACCGGTAATAAAATATACACAGCCCAAGAACCAGCAGTTGAAATAAGTAGATATATTGAATATACGTAAACTTTTGTATAGAGTGTAAATGTAGTGTATAAAGTTTTTGGTTGTTGGATACAAATTTATTATCAGTAATATTCAATTCAAAAGGACGTCCTCAATAAACAAAAAAAAAAAACACTTTTTGCAGTATGCTTTATTTTGAATTTGAGCATTTAACTTCAGATGATAATAATATAATGATTGTTATTATACCGGGTGCCCTATGACGAGTGGAAGAAACTTTAGGAGAACACTGTATTTCCAACAGAAAGCCATACAAGGTAGGGTCCGATTTGCAACTGTTTTAGAGATATTTAATTTTTATTTATTCTATTATTTTATTTAAACTACCAAAAGCAGTTATTCATCACGTCAAACTCTTGTAATATGGTTCTCAGATGACGCTTCTGTGCTATGACAAATAAAATTGATGGCAAATTTTATGCCTTGTTAAAATGTGTATTTAGTATTTTGCTACATAACATCGCGCATCGGTTGGTAAATCTACGACCGTCCAATGTTTTGTTTGAAGTGACGAATAGCTGCCTCTGGTAGTTTAAATAAAATAAATAGTAATAATAATAGTAAAATAGATAAAAATTAAATATCTCTGGAACAGCTGCAAATCAGAGTCTACGTCATATGACTTTTTTTGTTGGAAATGAGCCTGTGCAGTCTTCTCCTAAAGTATCTTCCACTCGTCATAGTATGATTTTGAACTAAATATATTTATTTCCATTTGCATTGATACATATTAGATACGACATCCTGAGTTATGTGGTCCTTCCTTTAGCTTATAGTGTCATCATCATAGTCACAATGTCTTAACAGACATGTTGTGAACTCGCAAAATGCATTAAGTCGGAGCTAGAGTATTGCCGACACGAATATTATCAATAGTTTTGAGCACTGTAGCTCGCCATCTTTCGCGATTTGTTGTCAGCTTAGTGGCGCTCTTGACACTCATATCCAGCAACTGTTTCGTCGTATCCACCCAGTGTGTAGGGGGACGGCCACGGCGCCGCCCACTCGGGGCATGACCCTGAACTACAAGTTTCTCCATATTATCGGTTCTGTGTATATGTCCGAAGAATGTAAGTATTATCGTCGACACAATGGAGGATAGTCTCTTTGGATTACCGACCTCATCCAGTATGGAGACGTTAGTTCGATGGGCGGTATAAGGAACTCTCAGCATTCTCCTCCATGTCCACATTTCAAAAGCGTCTATGCGCGCTCGATCTGCCTTTTTAACAGTCCAAGTTTCCGAGGCATACAAAAATATGGAGAACACAAGAAACTGAACCAGCGACATTTTTGTAGCTTTAGTGATGTGATGGTCACGCCATATTTTAGTAAGCTTTGTCATGACGACTCAAAAAAATCAAAACTCAAATTCGTGCATGATAGAGAGATATACTCGAGTTTTTGTTATTCTAAATTTAGGTTCATTTTTAGTGTTCTAAAATGTCGTTATGTGCATTTAATTTCATGATTCTGTCCCAAAAGCTCTTACACACAGAAGTTTTGTAGAAATTACGTGTTTCAGAAATACTGCGCCTCTTTAAATATGCTTCCATTGGGTAGCGGTTTTTTCTTCGATGAGTGGGTCAAGGGATAAGGCATTTGCAGTCGTTTTAGTAGATTAGATTATTTGAAAAATGAATTGGTTCAAAACCGGCCTTAGGGCCCTCCTTCTTTCGAACATTTACTCTCAGAGGCATATAATGAGATCAACCCGTCAGCTGACTTTTAATTGTTAAGCAATGTAGTTCGCTTCAAGATACCCCCGACATTTATGAAGCAGTACAGGATGCATCTCGGTAACAGATTTAAGAGAAATGCGTCTACCTGGAGCACTTCCGCAATTAATGGATGTTTGAACGCACGCCGATTGTATTATATTATCCAGGTATATCCAGGCAATAAAATTAGCTCACCTATTGTGATCTGAAGGTAATATTATATGGCATTAGTAATGAAATCAATTATACGCGTGTGCTATTTCGACGTCCGGCTTCATCAAAAAACGTTTAAACCTTTTGTAGGTAGGGAATAATCACTGGTTTTGTTATATATGCTTATTTTAGTTTCCATTTTCAATCAGTTTTTGTGTGTTTATGTGGTAGTTTTGTCGCAGAAAACATGTCTCAAACAACCTTGCGAGAGAGGCGTATGCTTGTAAATGCACACGAAAGGGGAGTATCCACTGCAGAGCTTGCTGTCCAGTTTGGTATATCGGTAAGTCATATTGCATTTTTCGATTGTAGAAAAGCTTCTAATTCGATTTTTTTCTGATAGCAGCGACAGGTGCAAAAGTGGATTAAGCGCCACAGAGAAGGTGGTAGCTTGGACACTGACCGCACACGTGCGCGTCGACAGGCTCTGTCGCAAGACGATGTAAGGCGGCTCATAGAATATAATAGCCAACATCGGTTCTCCAGCACAGCAACAATAAGAGCCAGCCTTGGATTGAATTGCTGCAAAAGAACCGTTGCAAACTATTTGCACAGAAATGGCATCCACAACCGATCACCAGCCAGAAAACCGTTGCTCAGTGAAGACCATAAGAGGAGGAGGCTACAATTCTGTCAGGAGAACCTTAACAGGGACTGGAGTACTGTAGTCTTCTCCGATGAAAAGACGTTCTCCACCAGCTTGGATCATCGCCCACCGCTGTGGCGACCCAACAATACGAGATATGATCCAGCCAACGTAATTCCTAACAGACATACCGGTCGGAGTACCATAGGATATTGGGGCTGGATGACTAGTGATGGCCCGGGTGATTTAGTGGAGATAAATGGTAAGAAATAGTTATTATTTTATTATATGTATCATTTTTCTGAAATCAACTGGAAGATCTCTTACACGTGTTTAAGACATGATTGTGTTCTGTGGTTGGATTGGTTTATTATAAATCTGGAAATTATTCATAGGTATTGATCCTCCTTTTTTAAGTTTTATGTTATTCTCCCGGTAACTTGCAAATATGTAATTTGTTTATAAATTTAATATCTATTTAACCATATCATAGCTAATATCTTTTGCCAAAAAAAACAAATGTTTTAACCGTCCCTGTTGGCTCATTTGAAATTATAAATACATTTAACTATGAATTTCGTCAGTTTGATAGAAAATTGCAGTTTTTCATTCATATTAAATGTTGATTGGCGTTATCGAAAATAAATTTGCGAATGAGAATATTGCTTGGTTTGGAAATTTGTACATGCATTGTCACTAGAAAATTGTTCAATTCCGGATGGAACCTGCGTCGGATATGCGTTAAACGCCGAGGTTGAGCTCGGCGTTTAACGCATATCCGACGCAGGTTCCATCCGGAATTGGACAATTCCCCAGTGAAAATATTATTTGTTGCAGATAAGATGACCTCGCGGGAGTATGTGGATATACTGGAGAACGGTTTTATCCCTTCCTACCGTATCATCTACCCGGAGGGACCAGTAAATTTTGTGCAAGACAATTCGGCCGTGCATACAGCAAACATTGTCCGGAATTATCTTGCACAAAATCCATATAATGTGATTGCATGGCCAGCAAAGTCACCAGACCTTAACCCCATCGAGAACCTATGGGGAATCATGGTTAATAAATGGGAAACCGGCGAACCACTCCCAAACTCCCGGGATAATCTGATCAGGCATTGTAGGGGTATATGGGAGTCGTTGCGCGGTACAGATGTCTGCAGGAATCTCGTTGGGAGCATGCAGAGAAGATTGCAAGCCTGCATTGATTCTGAAGGTGGTTATATCAAATACTGGTGAGAATATAAATATATTACATTAAACTACAGCAAGCGTGTACACTGTACTTCTATTATTCTAACATGTCTTTTTTTGCGAAGATCTACTTCAATCACTAATAGATATAACGTTTCTTTACAGAGTCTTCGGCTTCTGGAAAAATACAACTTTCTTTGTTTTAATTATTTAATTTAATTTAGTTTTAATTATTATTTGTTTGCAATTGTAGTTTTTTATATTTATATTTTATTGGAAATGGTTTATCTTTTATTTGTCTTTATGTCACAGGGTTTATTTTATTCATTTGATATTATTATTCATGTATTTTATAATATGTACGAAATTTATTTTAATTTGAAAATAAACATTTAATTATAATTATTTTACTTCCCACACCGATAGGTCAGGGGAATATTGCGATCGCTAAATTTTCGATTTTGAGGTATTGCACTTATTGGGAGTTTTATAATGTCTACATAACGAAAATCCACGTCACTCATTTCCGTCGGTCTGCCTGTACACGTTTTTCTGGCCACATAATCTCAGTAACCGCTACAAAATTTTGGTTTTAGGGGTTTCTGATCATTTTCTACTTTTTTTTGGGTGGGGGTGAAATAGGGGTGGTTGGGGGGGGTGTGGGGTTGTGTGGTTGTGGGAGGGCTATAAAACTAAAACTTTTGTTGTATTGGTAACAGGCTGTCCGCTAACCTGTGAAAGAATGATCTAGCTAATACATTTTTACTTCCCATACCGACAGGTGAGGGTAATATATTGTGGTCGCGAAAATTTTCAATTTTGAAATAATTGGGCAGCGACATGCTGTGGGGTCGTAGTAGGTAATGTTCCTATAATTTTGAAAATCGGTACATGGGCGGTAGAGTAATTAGTAAAAAACCAAAAAAATTAAATGCTCCTCAAACTTTGTCTTTAGGTGTTTTAGGGGTTCCGTGATCATTTTCTACTTTTTTTTTGGGTCGGGGTGAAATTGGGGTAGTTGGGGGGGTGGTCAAAAACTCAATATTTTGTATTCATAATGGGCTATCCATTGACCTGTGAAAGGGCATAACACACTTTTTTTGGTCGGGCGGGCGATGATTTGGTTACAAGTGGATCTCAGATTATAGCTTCATGCGATGGGAAAATAGTAAATTGGTATCACCGTAATGTGTGGGAAGTACTAAGTCAATCATCTTGACTCCATTTTCTTGAGTGCGTGCGTGCGCTGATTTGGTTGCAAGGGGATTCCATACTATAGTTTCATGCAATGGGAAAATAATAAAATGATATCACCGTTATGTGTGGGTAGTACGGAGTCAATCATCTTGACTTAATTTTCTTGAGTGCGGGCGTGCTATGATTTGGTGGCAAGGGGATCCCATACTATAGTTTCATGCAATGGGAAAATAATAAAATAATATCACCGTTATGTGTGGGTAGTACAGAGTCAATCATCTTGACTTCATTTTCTTGAGTGCGGGCGTGCGATGATTTGGTGGCAAGGGGATCCCATACTATAGTTTCATGCAATGGGAAAATAATCAAATGATATCACCATTATGTGTGGGTAGTACAGAGTCAATCAACTTGACTTCATTTTCTTGAGTGCGTGCGTGCGCTGATTTGGTTGCAAGGGGATTCCATACTATAGTTTCATGCAATGGGAAAATAATAAAATGATATCACCGTTATGTGTGGGTAGTACGGAGTCAATCATCTTGACTTAATTTTCTTGAGTGCGGGCGTGCTATGATTTGGTGGCAAGGGGATCCCATACTATAGTTTCATGCAATGGGAAAATAATCAAATAATATCACCGTTATGTGTGGGTAGTACAGAGTCAATCATCTTGACTTCATTTTCTTGAGTGCGGGCGTGCGATGATTTGGTGGCAAGGGGATCCCATACTATAGTTTCATGCAATGGGAAAATAATCAAATGATATCACCATTATGTGTGGGTAGTACAGAGTCAATCATCTTGACTTAATTTTCTTGAGTGCGGGCGTGCTATGATTTGGTGGCAAGGGGATCCCATACTATAGTTTCATGCAATGGGAAAATAATAAAATAATATCACCGTTATGTGTGGGTAGTACAGAGTCAATCATCTTGACTTCATTTTCTTGAGTGCGGGCGTGCGATGATTTGGTGGCAAGGGGATCCCATACTATAGTTTCATGCAATGGGAAAATAATCAAATGATATCACCATTATGTGTGGGTAGTACAGAGTCAATCAACTTGACTTCATTTTCTTGAGTGCGGGCGTGCGATGATTTGGTTCCAAGGGGATCCCATACTATAGTTTCATGCAATGGGAAAATAATAAAATGATATCACCGTTATGTGTGGGTAGTACAAAGTCAATCAACTTGACTCAATTTTTATATTTTATTAGTTCTTATAAACTTTCTATGGCACCCAACGAGAGTTTCTGTATTGACTGCTCCACAAGCATTTCTGATGCATTCCATCATATTTTTGGGATATATCATATAATACACACTCTAATTGAGTTTTACTTCCAATGGAAAAAAATCCGCATAAATAGCAAAGAGGCTGACTAATATAGGTCATTCAATTTTATTTTTGCTACATATCCACCTTATTCACTAACGTATTGGCTTACAAATCCTGTAGCTACGAAATAATTTTTTCGGTTTATTTATATTAAATTACCACAGCCTATTCGTAGCTTCATCAAAAATTAACTTAATCGTCCTGCCCTCGTATATACCTCACTTTTAGAAACTTGACGATATCTGCTGCCAATATCTAAAAGACTCTTAAATTGTTTGATAGGTATACTGCGAGATAAAATTTTTAATATGATATAATTTTGCTTGTACCTGAGCCGCCACTGCAGCTATGGTTCACATCCAAAATACAAGTAGTTCAATACTGCACAATTATCCGCTTTGGAATTATAATAATTTATGACCTGTCGACCAAACCCTTATGCTAATGCTGCCCGGCGCAGCGTTGCTATTAGAGAGAGGCAGGTAACCGAAGACGCGAACTTTAGATTTTCTCACACTGTACGTACCGACCTCTAAAATATGAAAGTTGTTATCATTTCGAGTAACGGATATTATTTCAGATAATCGATATTATTTTGAGGTAACGGGATCCATCGAAAGGTATTATACCTGATAAAATCATCTCGGGTTCCCCGGTTACCACTACTGCACAGACGATTCTATCCATATAGCTCTGAGACTATATCGTTACAAAACAAAGAAGACCGAGGTATAGGGGCCTAATGGCCAAAGCGAAGAGTTGCCTGAAGCCGTCGAGGCATAGCCAGGGGCGGATTCAGACCCACCCGACGCGGCCATGTAATTACGACGTCTGCGGTGGTCAGAAAGGTGTCAAATGGACCATAAAAGTAACACTTCCTTTGACACGGGTTGCTACACGCTGAGATCATCATTGCTTAAGACAACAGTTCACCGCCCGCACTCCACCAACATCAGTTATTGTTATTGAGTATTAAACATACTTCACGTAACGTCTTATAGCTATTTTACACTTACAAGTTTACTAGAATTAAACAGAAATTATACGTACAATTATTTCTGTTACTTTCATGAAAGTTGAAAGTGCCGACATTAAAATATGGGCATGGGCGTCATTAATGAATGTTATAGGGGGGAAGATTTTTATACATAATGCAATGCAAAGTGTGTGAGGTCCTGTCACTCGTCACTCCCACCACTAATAGTGTGGGCATGGGCGTCGTTATTGAATTTTTAGGGGGAGGGGGGGGCAAGGATAGAAATTTGTATACATAATGCAAATCCAAAGTATATGATAGGCGCTGTCACTCCCACCACTAACGGGGAATGGTCGGTCGTCGGCAGTATTCGTTAACCGACAGTTTTGCAACAGCGCAGTGTTGGAATAATTCTGAATTGAGATAACTATTGAATTGAAGCAACATGCGCAAAAAAATCTAAAAAGAACATTGTGAAATTTCTAATCGACGCCCGTGAATATAGGGTTGTTCATAATAGATGCAGGAAGGTAAACGCAGCTGCAGAGTACAAATGGTTATTTTATGACCAAGTGGAGAATTTTATATTAGAGACTCATCTATGCCATTTATGTATGGAAAATGATATAAGTAAAATGTTCAGCACGACTAGATTTACAGATGTTGAATGGTTGAAATTTTCGATGTCATTTTCCAATAGCGAAAAGACCTTAGTTGAGCGATACTGACATGTGTAGCGTGAACGGTTACACCACCTTCTTGAAAATAAATGTGTCAATATCTGGGAGTTCTGGCAAAAAATTGAATGGTAACGTACATCACTGATCGTTACGGAGCTTCCAGATTTATCCTCGAAAAGAAGGACCAATAATGCCTTTTGACTACAATGCCCACTAGGCAGGATGCATCCCCCCCTCCTCCGTAAGACTGTTTCTTTTTTGACTACCCTTTTGGAAACCGAGTGGACCCCCAGGTTGCCATAGGTCCCCCAGGTCAAATGGCGAGTTACGCTCAGACGCGACAATTTTGTGCTTTTACTGTCCCATTCAATGTGAAATGTACTAAAGATCACTCTTGGAAAAAAGAAACATCAGTGTTACCGTGTTCAATGAGCAAACTGAGAACACACTGCGTAAAAAATAGACAATTGACTTGAACTATCGAACCAATTGGAGCATGTATCATGTATCAGTTCTTCTGGAGACGTTGTTTACTGTTTCGATCAACTTTTACGCTTAGCTTCACAGAAGCGATATGTTCTGGTGTACGTACGCTTTGACCGCGAGTAATCCTCAAAAAAGGGTGACTCACGTGGCCGCGCGACGAACACCGTCTGCCTTCAGTAGTGGGACAGCAGCAGCCTTGTGCGCGATTAGCGCTTGGATGGGTGACTGAATTGCACCGGGCATTCAGTTTCGACCATCTGTCGGTGTCGCCCACACAAGCGCTGAGCGGAGCATCTTGCGCGGCCGGCACTTTGGGTGATCGACCGGAAGGACCGGACGGGGGATCCCCGTCGGACCGTCCGGGATGATGATGGTGTAATTATTCTAACCGTGCTGCCCGTGCACCGTCCCCCTCTGGGGGTTTTATATAGAACCATTGATTAAGGTAATACCTTAATCAATGATAGAACTATTGTTCTTGCCCTCAAAGGCTTCCGTCCTGACGGCTCCCAGAGGTAAAAAAAATCATCAAAAAAGTAGAAACGATGATTTAACAAATGTTCAAAGTTCATTTAACACGAAGTAGGCAATTAGAAGAGGTACGAGAACTCTACACAATCATTATCCCTAGATCTTTTCTATACCTTCCGTTATTTAAATTTTCTGGCGAAGTCAAAACCATATCTTTGAAGGGGTTAAACATTTTTTTTTTATTAAACATTATTTTTTTCTGAAAGGCGGTAAACGTTTCGCGGTACAGTCCTCTTTATTCCTCAAACCTAACCAAATATACACCTACATATGATTTTTTCACTTCACATTTAACTAAACTTTAAGCTTGGTTACTATAATGAAGGGAGACAAATTATTTATGTTGAAAAGTCTTTCATCTACAGCGGAGTAAATAGTAAAAAAAAATAAAATGTGCTAGAATATCCCAACCAGATTTTCGTTAGTTACTTAATCTGTGGGGAATTTAGAGGTACGGAAGGATTGTCGAGTGATAGGAGGAACTCACAAACAATTCTCCAACTCCTTAGTTTAAAAACTTTAATGGGCTCGGAGCTTTCAAGTACCAGGTTATTTTTTAATGTTTTTAAAGGAATTCAGGAATTTCGTATCAACAATGAAAAAATCTATATATGTGTCGATCCACTTGACTCCATGTTTCAACTCCGTACAACTAAACAAAGGGATTTATGGTATTAGAGTGTATAATATTTATGACGTCACCAATCGGACTACAAGTAACATCTATAAATACTCGAGTAGATACAGATCAGAGATCAGTTATTACCATTAGCATTGAAAGTGGTTTTCATTTACTACCGTTTTAGTGGAAATTGTAGCTGCCGGCTGCTGGCGGCGTTCTCTTTCATTAATCTTTCAAAAACCCGTGATCTAATCGTCTCTTTGGAATCGTCGCATCATTTTAGTATAGGCCGTGGCTAATAAACATCGAACATCCACTGGCCGTCGTTGGTTGCCTTCAGCCGTTGGTTGTTCTGACGGCGTTGCCAATTTGACGGGGTCAAAAAATGTTCAGGAAATTAGTACCACTAGAGGGCAACCAGACTCAGTGCTCCTTGCCAACCCAGAAAATCGAACATATTGTACAAGCATATATATCAGAAAAATAACAACACTGGAACAGCAATTAAATGTTTATTTGAAAATCTTCAAATATCTTTCAAAACTCGTTTTATCCACCTGTCAGACAACATCCTGAGAAGCCATTTTTTTGATAGTCTGTTTAGTATACCCATCACAGCGTCGTTCGTCGCCATTCTTGATTGACTTCAGAAAGCAAATAGAGCCAGGTAGGGAGAATAGTGTGGTGAACCATAATTTCAAATCCGAATTCTTAAATGGTTCGTAGAAAAATCGCTGAGCCGGAGCATTGTCGTGATGCAATGTCTAACCGAAGTCTTGGTAAAACGGCCGTTTTTGCTTCAAAGTTACCTTTAAAGGCACTGTTAAAAGTGTTAAACAGAGGGTGTTCTAGAACGCGGCGTTACTGCGTTATCTAAAATCGCGACACAGCGTTATCTAACATCGCGATACAGAGTTATATTGTGTATTATTCCAGTAGCAACCCGTCAAACAGACCTTTGGTATAAACAATGAATCGAAGTAACACGGCATTAGACAACGGCCTAAAGCCGCCCTCTAAAACGCTCTCTATTTGACAGGGTCATTAGGGTTCTCTTAAGAACATTAGAATACTCTGCAGAAAACTGATCGTAAATAACATTTTTCCATCTTATAAGATGTTAATTTTGCAACCACACTTCTGGTTTTCTTCCAATGGTACATGTGCCAGCCCCACAGCCGGTTCAGAACCCAGGAAATTATCCTTCGACCCTCCCCTTGGGAGCGCGTCCGCCATTTCGCTACCACGAACTCCAGAAATGACTCGGCACCTATATACGTGACACCTGATGAATTGCCGAAATGTAATGCCAAGACCTTTCTATATTGCAGAATGAGTCTTGATGTAAACCTATAAGCATTCAATGCTTTCAATGTTGCCTGACTGTCAAAGCAGATAGTAATCCGCCCCCAAGGCCCTTGAATTTTGTGAATAAGAGAGGCACAAGCTAATATCACACATATTTCTGTTTGCAATACCGTGGTGTATCCCCCAAGAGAAAAGGAGAGCTTTTTTTAGCCCACAGACCCCAACGCCAGCGCCTGTTTTTAAATGAGCAGACCTCGTAGGCAGAGCCTAAATACCAGAGTACCACAGCTACTGTGAAAGGGTCATGTTAGGCGAAGTTTGTTAACGCGGGATTTGAATGGGCCAACACCACAACATTTTTACCACTCGGCTCTTGTTGTATGAAGAACGACCGCCTTAGGATGAGATGCAGCGGTCGCACGAGTACATCTGATAGGAGCGGTGAGCTGCGGAACCTCTGGGCGGAACGATAGAGGATCACTAAGAAGGGCAGATTCTGTTTGAATATCGGTAGAAGAATGAGAGATCACCAACAACATGCCGGCGCCGCGCCGGTGAGAAAGTGGCTGGAGGTGGCGCGTTAAGGCCGAGTCGCCAGAACTGCCCTTCTCTGGACTGCATCTAGTATAGACCTCGTCTGTAAGTGAGCCGTCTGTATTCCAGACTGGCCCTCTCTCCTCAAAAGGCCGCATGCCGCTTGACCTCAATCTTCCCTTATAGGATACTTCACCGTAAATTTGCAGTCGAAGCAAGATGTAGGACAAATAATTATAGCACTCCTCATATCTAAGTAGCCGAGTACGTAGTACATTGTAGTTCCGAGAGGGTGATAAGAGTGTCTCCTACTAGGATTCATGGTTACTTCGGGGCCTATACCAACATCACGTTGACCAGCTTATGTGGCTATTGTAGGGCTGAAGATACCCCAGAACATACCATATTGATATGCGAGAGGTGGGCGGCATGGAGAACTGAAGTACAGGATGATTTTGGAAACAACCTGAACGCGCAAAACCTGATAGGAGAAATGGTCAGCAACAGGCATAAATGGGCCATAGTAAAATCGTTCGTGAGCCTAGTCATGAGAAGAAAAAGAGACGAAGACGGGTTGAGGTAGGTGGCGTCCAGCCGGTCCAGCTAATAAGACGAAGATCCTGGAAAGATAGGTTACTGAACTTCTAGTCCCTGCGATGAAAGTGGAGAGAAGATATGGATAGGAGGTGAAGACAGCCCGTTGACTTGAAGATGTGTCAACCCTTTGACAGTTCCGAGGTAACGAGAGGCGGAGGAGATAGAGGAGATGAGGAGAGAGGGAACGGGTTTTAGCCGGTCGGGCCGTGGTGACATGTCGGATGGGCGCGGTTGCGTCCGTTGGACATGTGATCAGAGGACTCAAGCTGGTTCAACGTCGAGCGGGCAGACTCTCTCTCACACCTCAGGGTGTAAGAGTGCTTCTGTCCTTGCGATCAAGCCTATTTCCTAAACCCTCTATAATAAAAAAAAAACCAGGATTCACAAAGGACCAACTGACCTGACTCCACAATCGGAACGCAGGTGTCCTTGCCCCCCCCCCCCTTGACCTACCTAAGTAGAAGAGAAGACCTTGGAGCAAGTACTCGATTGCTAGCTGAAATGAGAGAAGAAGAATGACGATCTTGGATTCCACAGACTTTCACTCATTGTTGCGATACAAAATAACAAATCAACGTTTTATCGTCTTCCCAAGTCCCCAGTGCGACATTTTTGGCAAATCGTACCCGTACCCTTTGCGACTGATGACTGACCGATATAAGCATGCTCAATAAGTAGACCTGTCCAAACATGCTAAAAGCACGTTCCCTCTCAGCCGCGCTACAGGTAACATGCTCAAAAATCGCACGACCGTCGAATCTTGAGCACTCTCGAAATTAGCATGCTTATTTCTAGCAAGGTCCGTACATACATGCTACGAAGTAGCAGCTTGTTGCTTATTAATGGCATGCTTATGTGCTCGATTTGAGCATGTGTATCTGTAGCTTTGAAACTGAGCGGCAACTATTAGGGCAACTGAACCACAGACTGAACCCTAACCACAGCATAGTAACAACCAGCACAATATTTCAGGTGGGCGTTGGCGGCAATTACACGCGCATCCCCCCTTTTGGATGACTTTTTGTCGGGATGCTAACGATACTTAGATACTTGTACTTCTGCACTAATATCGAGTATTTTTATCTTAGATACATTTTGAGCGATTCCAAGCTGGTATCGTTACTTTTGTAAGGGTATCGGTAACGAAAATAATTATATAATTATTGAGGGGTATAATCAATTGCACAAAATTCTCTGTATGAACCAAACGCACCTATTTGGCTAAAAAATATCGAGTTGGTGCCGGTATCGATATTTTCATTTTCGCATCTCTACTCAAACTTCACATCCCTAAATTAATCATCCCAAGGTCAAATTCTGTGGGGACCATTTTTATATAGGAAATCCTCAGAGATATTCTGCTGTGCACAGTGCAGCATATGGTCTTGGTATTAACTACAACAAGATCAAGGTTATTATCGTAGATAGAGAGCATGACAATCATCGAGAAATAAAGTCAATAGGCCTTTGTGAGGTAGTTCAAGGTTTTGTGTACCTCGGTTCTTTGATCGACAATTCAGGTAGCTGTGAGAATGAAATTCGACGGCGCATTCAACAGGCACGGGTGGCGATGACAAAGCTTACTAAAATATGGCGTGACCATAACATCACTAAAGCTACCAAAATGTCACTGGTTCAGTCTCTTGTGTTCTCCATATTTTTGTATGCCTCGGAAACTTGGACTGTTAAAAAGGCAGATCGAGCTCGCATAGATGCTTTTGAAATGTGGACGTGGAGGAGAATGCTGAGAATTTCTTACACCGCCCATCGAACTAATGTTTCCATACTGGATGAGCTCGGTAATCCAAAGAGACTATCCTCCGTTGTGTCGATGAGAATGCTCACATCCTTCGGACATGTTCACAGAAGCGATAATATGGAGAAACTTGTAGTTCAGGGTCACGCCCCGAGTGGGCGGCGCCGTGGCCGTTCCCCTACTACACGCTGGGTGGATACGACGAAACAGTTGCTAAATATGAGTATCAAGAGCGCCACTGAACTGATAGTAAATCGCGAACGATGGCGAGCTACAGTTCTCAAAACTATTGATAATATCCGTGTCGGCAAAACTCTAGCTCCGACTTAATGCATTTTACGAGTTCACAACATGTCTGTTAAGACATTGTGACTATGATGATGAACCCTCTCGCTACCAAAAAAAAGTGATGTTCCAAAAAAGATGAGCTCAGTGGGGGAAATGCGACATGACGTGGCAACGTTGTCGGCCCGCGGCGGCGATTCGAGACCGGTCGCGGCCGGCACGTCAGGCGGCCGAGCGGCCGAGCGGCGGCGCGGCGGCGTGCCGGCACACATCAAAGACGGCCAGGCATCAAAAGTCCTCTCGCCGCGCCGGCTGCCAGGCAGACCACGCCGCGCCACGCTCGACGCCGTCTTTTACGCAGACCCGCTTAAAAATTATAAACTCGCTTTGATCAGCCCAACCAACACGACAGTTGTAACAGTTTTATTCTCTTTGCAGCGGTGCACCGGCTCTCTCTCTCTATCTCTACCAGCCCATCATGCTCCGATGATCTTTTTGTTGCTTTTGCACCGCAACCGTCTTTGTAGAGTCAAGTGTCTTCCTAATAAAAGCGGAACATAAAGCTTCTGAACTCATCTGGGTTTAAATACTGACGAGTGATGATACATTTCTGTCTTGTGGCGAACCGCGACATAACATTCAAGGTTTTTGTGTTGTATGATTTTAAACAAAAATTGCATTTTTGACATTTTTGAGTTGCACAAAAAACATAGGAGAGCAAAAGATTTGAGTCAAAAGAAAGCTGCGATGTGGAGAAGGATTTCTAATATTTGCAAACTGAGGAGGAATGTAATATAGACTGATATTATAGCAGTAGCACTACCCACACTGGCGGATCTAGAGATGAGTGAACCCTAGGGCAAAGATATTTATGACACCTATACATATATTATACATAAAAATAACTTCAATACAACAAAATATTTTTTTCAGGATAAAAATTACTGAGTACATGGGCGCTGCCAGAGAAAAAGCCAGGGGGGGCAAACAAAAATCCAGGGGAGGCAAAAAGAATATTTCTTGTCATGAATTTTTTTTTGTGTATTTAAACAAAAAATAACATAGAACATTGTGCAAAATAAAAGAGGTAAATATGTATCCTAAATAACAGCAATGCAAGCACAATAGGACTGTACCCATACTCAGTACAGTATCTAAATTAAAAAATGAAGTCAAGTTGATTGACCCAGTACTTCCCACACATTACGCTGATGCCAGTTTATTATTTTCCCATAGCATGAAGCTTCAGTCTAAGATCCCTTGCAACCAAATAATTGCCCCCCCCCCCATAAAATTGTCTTATGCCGCTAGGTCTTTCCTTCACAGGTCAATGGATAGCCTATTATCGATACTACAAACTTCTCAGTTTTACAACCCCCACCCGCCCCAACCACCTCACTTTCAGGAAATGATCAGGAACCCCTAAAACATCTAAAAACCGAATTTGAGTTGCTTTCATACTTGTCGCGTTCTTTGATTATTGCTACGCTGCCACTGACAAGATTTTTAACAAACATACGCGTTTTCCATTCTCACCACGGTAACAATATACTGTCAAAATTTCATTAGAATCAATTTAACAGTGTCCACGTTACAAAATAAAAACGATTTAGACCAATAAATTCTCGTATAGTATACAGAAAATTCTAAGTCCCTTAGTTTCTGTAATAGGCTAGGCAATGTTCGGATGCACCTAAAAAGGTGATTTGTGTCGCTAGATCTTCCTTCACAGGTTAGTGGACAGCCTATTATGAGTACAAGAATTTTTTTAATTTTCCAACCCCCAACCACCCAACCACCCCAATTTAAAAAAAACGCAGAAAATGAGCAGGAACCTCTAAAACGCTTAAAAACGAAGTTTGAGCTGTTTTTATATTGTTAGTTTTTTTATTATTTCTGCGCCGCCACTGGCACGATTTATCAAAACCATACATACGCGTTTTCCATCTTCGCCATGGTAGTAATGCCGTTTCAAAATTTCATTAAAATCAATTCAACAGTTTCCCCGTTACAACGATCTGACGCAATACTCTCGTATGTTTACATCAACAAAAATTCTAAGCCCCCGTTCACATCGGACGCGCCTCGCATGGAGCATCGCGCTTTACTTACCCCCTAGCGTAAAGCGAGGGGAAACCAACCCATACATTTAGATGCAGCCGTTCACATCGAGCGCATAGCGCTACGCTTACCGCCTAGTGTAAAGCGAGGGGAACCAACCCATACGTTTAGATGCAGCCGTTCATATCGGGCGCATAGCGTAGCGCTAAGCAAAGCGCGATGCTCCAAGCGAGGCGCGTCCGATGTGAACACGGGCTAAGTCCTTTGCTTTCTGTAATAGGCAAAGGCAATGTTCGGATGGACCTAAAAAAGTTATTTATGTCGCCAGGTCTTCCTTCACAGGTCAGTGGACAGTCTATTATGAAAGCAACAAATTTTTCAATTTTATAACCCCCCCACCCCCCAACCACCCCAATTCCACCCCACCCAAAAAAAAAAGTAGAAAATGATCAGGGACCCCTAAAACGCCTAAAAACGAAGTTTCAGCAATATTTAATTTTTTTTGTTTTTTGCTAATTACTCCGCCGCCTATGCATCGATTTTCAAAATTATAGGAACATTACCTACTACGACCCCACAGCATACCGCTGCCCAAATTTCATCACAATCCATGCAGCGGTTACTGAGATTACGAGGGTAGAAGAACGCGACAGACAGACAGACAGACCGACAGACAGACAGACCGACGGAAATGAGTGACGTGGATTTTCGTTATGTACACATCATAAATCGTCCAAAAAACGTATTATCTCAAAATCGAAAATTTTCGCGCTCACAATACTCCCCTCACCTATCGGTGTGGGAAGTAAAACAATAAAAGAACAAAAACACAGAACAATAAAGAACAAAAATAATAAAAGAACAAGAAAAAATACATCTGAAAAAATAACTAACTATAAAATCTGCAAATCTGCATTTTGTTTCACGGTTAGAAAAAAAGACTAGAGAAGTTATTCGAAATCGAACTTTAGCTTCCTTCGGTCTTGGGCAAAATTGTTGATTACTGTTTTTATGAATTGCGTTTTATCATAGTCAATTTTTTTCTGTGAACGCTGAGCATACATAAAGCAGTCAATCGATTTTCGCTCATTGTTGACCTCAACCAAGTGTTGACCCTCCTTAGCGTACTGAATGAACGTTCAACGGAACAAGTCGTAGGTGGCAAAGAGAGTAAATTTTTAATTACGCTCGCAGGATGAGGGGAAAGTAACAGTTTCCATGTATGTATGTTAGATTTGATTTGCCACACGCCCCCCCTTGCCCCCCCTGACGGCGCCCATGTGTACCCAACTAATATATATTATTGGCATTTTCGACTCATTAAAAGTAACAAAAAAGTAATGCCTGAGCATTTTTTTGTCACCGTGCGCAAAAATGACCGCAAATTAAGTTTGGGAACATTTTGGGACTGACTTCTCTTACCTCTCTCCTGTCTGCAAGTTACCTTCCATGTTACAAGATGATAGGGAATTTCGAAAGCCTCCAAAAGCAAAGTTTCTTTTGGGATTTATTCTTAGCCCCCGTTCACATCGGACGCGCCTCGCATGGAGCATCGCGCTTTGCTTACCGCCTAGCGTAAAGCGAGGGGAAACCAACCCATACATTTAGATGCAGCCGTTCACATCGAGCGCATAGCGCTACGCTTACCGCCTAGCGTAAAGCGAGGGGAACCAACCCATACGTTTAGATGCAGCCGTTCACATCGGGCGCATAGCGCTAAGCAAAGCGCGATGCTCCAAGCGGGGCGCGTCCGATGTGAACACGGGCTTACAGTTTTTGCCTCTCATCATCATAGTCACAATGTCTTAACAGACATGTGGTGAACTCGCAAAATGCAATAAGTCGGAGCTAGAGTATTGCTGACACGAATATTATCAATAGTTTTGACAGTTCGCCATTGTTCGCGATTTACTGTCAGTTCAATGGAGCTCTTGATACTCATATCCAGCAACGTTTCATCGTACCCAACCAGCGTGTAGGGGGACGGCCATGGCGCCGCCCACTCGAGGCATGACCCCGAACTACAAGTTTCTCCATATTATCGCTTCTATGTATATGTCCAAAGAATGTAAGCATTCTCTTGGACACAATGGAGAATGTCACGGCATATTTTAGTAAGCTTTGTTATGGCCACACGTGCCTGTTGAATGCGCCGTCGAATCTCATTTGCACAACTACCCGAATATCGATCAAAGAACCGAGGTACACAAAACTTTGAACTACTTCACAACGGCCTATTGACTTTATGTCTCGATGATTATCATGCTCTCTATCTACGATCATAATCTTGGTCTTATTGTAGTTAATACCAAGACCATACGCTGCACTATGTTGTTCCAAGATGTTTAATAGAGCTACTAGTTCTTCCTGAGAAGCAGCAGTAAGGGTTGTATCGTCAGCAAATATTAAGTTGGACATTTTGCTTTTTTCCTCCCACATAAGTATTATTACTCTGTAATGTCTTCATCCATCATGCTTTGACGATATTTTTGTTATTTTTAGACCCCCGCTGTCAAGATAAAATGAAGTGCATTTCTAATAACAGCGGCACTTGTGAGATCATCTGCGAGAATCGAAGACTAAATTATGATCAAAATTAAGCGAACATTTTGCATACAAAAAACAGTCTAGAAGACATGTCAAGCTTTGAGGGAAAGTGGCGAACCCATCCCTTACCAAAAATCACACGGGTTCTCGAACAAAAAAAAAATGTTGAATCCTATATCTTTATTCGGAATATACGTTTCCATTCATAACAATAGTATTCTTAAAACACACACCGCGCACAGTCAGAACAGTACACCATATTCTTCACCAATACCAATAGTAATAAATAGGTAAGGACATTTCCGAAGAACATTCTCAACAAATCCCCCACAATAAGCTTCACAAGCAAGCCTATGTAATGTTGATTTTTTCCTTTACAGTAGCAATATAACCCAAATAAGTATTGTAAATAGCTAACACGCCTACCTAAATTATCCGGACTTCTCGGTAAATTAATTAGAAAGTGAGGCTTAGAAAACAATCCTACCAAAATTAGATGAAAGTGTGCAGAAGGAGTGGAGAAGCAAACAACAGTACAAAAGGAGTTTTATAAGAATATATTTTATTGTTTATTAAATAAATATGAAAACAATAATAGGGGTTCGGAGCATATTTAAATATTAATATTAATTCATTTTGCGTCGTTTGTATGGCCCAAGATGTATCAATTTCGCCACTTTCCTAAAAGTTTGGAAAATGATTAGGAACTTCTTTATAATGTGAAAATACGGTTTGGGCGTTTTCTAGTAGGTAATATCCACTAGGTCAATACTTTTTGAGTTTTAAGGTGGCCAAGGATTAACCCGGAAAAAACTAGTGATCTGAGTTTTTATTATATATTTTACGTGAAACACCAAAAAATATCTCCAAAATTAGTAGATGCCGATGACTTCAAAGTAAAGAAAACAAATTTGGAGTTTCACAATACCTCCCTAGTCTTTATACAGGGTGGGCCAACAGTGCATGGACGGAAAATCATTTACCTATTTCTGTTGAACCAAAAACGCGATAATATCTCAAAATAAACATTATTTGAAAAACCTGGAATTGATTCGCAATTAACAAATGACCCTTAGAACTTTTATAACAAATTGATTTCACTAGGAAGTAGTTTCAATTCCTATTAGATAGAGAGGTAATACTGATTTTAACACCGATAGGTGAGGGGAGTATTGTGATCGCGAAAATTTTCGATTTTGAGATAATACGCTTTTTGGGGGTGTTATGATGTCTACATAACGAAAATCCACGTCACTCATTTCCGTCGGTCTGTGTGTCTGTCGGTCTGTCTGTCTGTTGGAGTTTTTCTAACGTCGTAATCACAGTAACCGCTGCATGGATTGTGATGAAATTTGGGCAGCGATATGTTGTGGTGTCTTAGTAGGTAAATCGTTGTACGGGGGGTGGAATAAAGCAAAAAACGAAAAATTTCAAATATCCCTCAAATTTCGTTATTAGGCGTTTTAGGGGTTCCTGATCATTTTCTACTTTTTTGGGTGGGGGGGTGGTTGGCGGGTGGGGGGTTGTAAAACTGAAAAATTTGTTGTATTCATAATGGGCTGTCCAATGACCTGTGAATGAAACACAATGAAACACATAACACATTTTTTTAGGTCCATTTGATCATTGCCTTGCTTATAATAGAAACAAGGGACTTAGAATTTGTGATGTATACATCCGAGTGTTGTTTTAGATCGTTCTTTATTGCGTAACGCGAAAATTATCGAATGGATTTTAATGAAATTTTGACACAGTGTTACTGCTACGGCGAGGATGGAAAACGCGTATGTTTTGGAAAAGTCGTGCCAGTGGCGGCGCAGCAATAATAAAAAAAATAAAAATATAAAAATAGCCCAAAATTTGTCTTTAGGCGTTATCGTGGTTGCTGGTCATTTTTTTTTTGTTTGGGGGTGAAATTGGAGTGGTTAGGGGGTGGGGGGCGTTGTAACACTAAAAAATTTATTCAATTCATAATAGGCTGTCCATTGACCTGTGAAAGAAAGACCTAGCGGCATAATATTATATTATATACATATAACCGTCGTTACGAATGGTCGGGTTTCGGATCCGCTCTTTATTTCACCAGTTTTACGTGGTTTATACAAACTCTTTTTCATCGTGAATGCACCCATCTGTCGGGACAATCACAAGGAACCAAAGAGTGTATAGTGCAAATTGATAATTGAAGCAAAAACATTAGTACTGATAGTGATAATAGTTACAGTTATCCATCGACATTCAGCCGCTTGTTGGAAACATTTTGCTTGGAATGTAAACAGGCCCGGATCTACCAAATTAAGTGAAAATGGAATGCGTAAAATGTAAGATTTCCAACAATGAGCCCTCCTTGCACTGTGACAGCTGTGAAAGTCTAGTACACCATGACTGTTCCGGATTAAGTGCTTCTGAACTAAAGGTGATGACGCTCAGAAGCAGAAGAATCCTAAAATACTATTGTGATGATTGCCAGCTCGGACTTAAACTTGTTCCCAAATTAGTTAAGAAAGTGGAGGAACTTACACGCGAAGTGGAGAAATTGAAAGCATCGGTTGTTGCTCCAGTTGATACCAGTGCCCATCAGGACTTTGAAGAGGTTCTCAATGAAATCGAGGAGAGAAACTCAAGAAAATTCAATATCATTTTATATGGTGTAGCGGAGAACAAGGATGCTACGAGACAGCAGCAAGAAGTAGAAGACCGTGCTGAGGTTACTAAAGTCCTAGAATTCCTCTCTCCAGATATTAATAATACAAATGTGAAACCAATAAGGCTTGGAAAATTCGACCGCACCAGCACCAGACCTAGGCTTATAAAACTAACTCTAAATAACCAACAACAAGTACAAAAATGTCTACGCAATGCCAATAAGCTGAGTTCGTCTACTGCGTTTGCTCGTATTCGCATATCTGCTGACAGAACTCCGAAACAGGTGGAATTCTATAAAAAAGTCAAGTCTGAACTCAGTAGGAGACTAGCAAACGGCGAAGCAAACCTGAAAATCAAACATGTCAGAGGCGTTCCTAGGATTGTTACGGAAAACTGAACCTGCCCAGCAGATCAAGAAACATCGTGTGCTACTTTCAGAACTGTAGAGGACTGAACACTAAGATAAATGAACTGTACGCATCGGTGAGCATTAAAGACTATGACTTTATAGGATTGGCTGAAACATGGCTTACTCGGGATGTTCTCGACACTGAACTTTTTCCTTCAGACTACGTAGTCCATCGAAGTGATAGGGATTTAGTACGGTCTAATAAAAGCAAAGGGGGTGGAGTTCTGCTTGCTTCAAAACTAGAATATTCAACTGAACGCCTTGATATTGGTTTCGCAGACTCTTTCCCAAACATTGACATATTAGGTATCAAGTGCAGATTAGTATCTTCCACATTTTTAATTTACGTACTTTATATCCCGCCAAATGTTAATAATGATGATTTTGAACAGTTCTTACTTTGTTTCAGCCAAGTTCTAATAGAACAGAGTAATGTAATAATTATGGGTGATTTCAATGTTACTAATTATATCTCGCATGACTATAGTGATTCTCGTTGTTGTTCATTAGGTAGCTTTATAGACTTCACAAATTTAATCCAATGTAATAATATTTTAAATTCAACAAATAGGCTTCTTGATTTAGTTTTGGCAACAGATCATTTGAAATGTGAGGTGACGCGTGAATTTAGTCCAATTATAAGCAATGAAGACGTACACCATCCATCTTTAACTATTCAGCTGAACGTGCAGTCTCCTGGAACGTATAGTTTGCCTTGCAATCTCAATCGCCATTCCTATAACTTCAAAAAAGCATTTTTTCCAGGTCTCTATAATGCACTAACCTACATTGACTGGTCTTTTCTTCACGAGTTTAATGATGTCAACGAGATGTGCTCTGCGTTTTATAATAAAATCTATCAAATACTAGACTTATATGTTCCAAAATTCAAGCATTACAAACGTAATTATCCCAGTTGGTACACTCCGGCAATAATACAAAATATTAAAACAAAAAACTACTATCACAGAAAATTTCAATCAACTAAAAATCATTTTTACTACGCAGAATTTTGTAGATTAAGAAGGCTGATTAAGGTACAGGTCTGTGAATCTTATAAGTCGTTTTTGCGGTGCACCGAAGGCAATATAATTGATGATCCTAAACGTTTTTGGTCATATATTCACCAAAAGAAAAATTTTAGTAGGATACCAGGAAAAGTGCATTACGAAGATACAATATATGACACGCCTGAAGGGGTTGTGAAGGGATTCGCGGACTATTTCCACAGTGTCTACACTCCACAGCAAAATATAACAAATAATAATGAAGCCAACCCTGTCAATCATAGCTCACAGTTCATTCATATACCTCATTTTTCTACAGAAATGATAATACAGTTCTTAAAAAAACTACCTAACAAATTTACATCTGGCCAAGATTTTTTACCGAGTTTTTTCTTACGTGACTGTGCTCATATCTTTTCCAAACCGTTATATATTATTTTTAACAGTATACTGAAACACAGCGTGTTTCCTGATGTTTGGAAAATAGCGAGAGTTTGTCCTGTTTTTAAGTCAGGTGATAAATCTGACATATCCAACTATCGTGCTATTTCCATTTTAAATAATTTTGCGAAGGTTTTTGAAATGATGGTATATAGTGTGGTATATTATGATCTTAAACAATTAATATCACCCTCCCAGCACGGATTTATGAGAGGTCGTTCAACCACTTCTATTTAGTTACAATTACTCAGTATATTTCTGATGCTTTAGATTCTAGACAACAGGTAGATGTAATATATACAGACTTCTCAAAAGCTTTCGATAAACTAGATCATAATTTGTTGATTTGCAGTCTTGAGAAATTTGGTTTTAGCTTACCCCTAATAACCCTTTTTAGATCATACCTTCACAACCGTAGTCAGTATGTATCATGTAATGGACACATCTCAGAAACGTATGTTGCCTCCTCTGGTGTTCCTCAGGGTTCCAACCTGGGCCCTTTATTATTTTTACTATTCATCAACGACTTGACAAATTCTTTAGATTGTGGCAAATTACTCTTTGCGGATGACTTAAAAATTTATGCAACCATCAGTGATGAAGACAGCTGCCATATCTTACAGACTCAACTGAGTAAAGTTGCTGAGTGGTGCAAACATAATTTGTTGCAATTAAATATCGCTAAGTGCAAAGTGTGCAGCTACTCTAGGAAATCGCAACCATTAATTTTCAGTTATAAAATAGAGAATGTGTCAATTGGTAGATGTAGCGAGGTAAAGGACCTAGGTGTAACCTTTGATGGTAGACTTGGATTTGTGGAACACATGACTAATATAGCAAGTGAGGCTACTAAAATGCTCGGCTTTCTTATTCGTAACTGTAGGTCGTTTACTAATTTAACTGCTCTGAGAACACTTTATTGTGCACTTGTTCGATCAAAACTCGAATATGCTTCTATTGTCTGGAGTCCGGCATATTCTACGCATATACAAATGTTGGAGAGTATTCAACGGAGATTTCTCAAATATCTTTCGTTCAAAGTTGATGGTAGATACCCTGAGAGAGGAACCAGTCAACGTAGTCTTCTAGAGCGTTTCAATTTTGATAGTCTTGAATTGAGACGCTGCAACTCCGCCATAGTTTTTCTTTATAAGCTCCTACACAATTCGATCGACTGCACAGGTTTGCTGGATCAAATAAACTTGTTTATCCCTAGGCTAAATGCACGTAGATCTCCTACTTTTTATTGTAAGAATTGCCGTACTAATGTTATGCAATACTCACCAGTTAATACAATGTGTGCTAACTTCAATTTAATATCAAATGACTGTGATATATTTGGTGACTCAGTTCCCACCATTCTATGTGAATTTCGGCGACATTCCGGTGCATAAGAAGAATATTGTTTGTTTCTTGTTACTTTGTATGTTCATTTTTGTTATTGTTTGCCCTGTAATTGGTTAATCTGTTGGGCAATAAAGAGTATTATTATGCATGTCTTATTTTTTCTCGCATGGTTGCGGTAGTAACAAGCATTGACGGGCTGTGCCAAGTCAATACCTGACCTATTATTATTCTGAATTCAGGAAGGACCGTACAATGCTACAGGTCTTGAGGATTACAGACTTTTGGAAGGTTTTATGTAACTTTTCATCCAGGCCCAATTGTTGCAGGTGTGGCGTAAATGTATTTGGGGTAAGGCCTGAGACCGACATAATGAGAGGGACAATGACAACTTTGTTTTGTTTCCATAGTCGTTTTATTTCTATGGCGAGGTCGGTGTATTTAGATATCTTCCCAGCGTAGGTGTTTTGGATGTTCATATCATTGGGAATCGCAATATCTATTAAGTAGGTCACTTTGTCTGTCTTTGACTGGAATACTATATCTGGCCTGTTTGCTGGGATGGTTTTATCCGTATGTATTTCAATGTCCCAGTATAGTTTGAATTGATTGTTCTCTAGTACTGAGGTCGGTGTGTAGTTATAATATGGATCTGTGTTTTCAATTAGCTTGTTTGTTGTGGCTAGTGCTTGGTGTATGACTTTGGCTGCAGAGTTATGTCTGGCTGTATACTCAGTTCCAGCGAGAGTTTTGCATCCACTAGTTATGTGTTCTATTGTTTCCTTCTGTTGGTGGCATTTTCTGCAATTGTCATCAGAGATGGATGGATCTTTCATTACGTACTTCCTGTAATTTCGTGTCGCAATCACTTGGTCCTGGATAGCAAGCATAAAACCTTCCGTTTCCGGAAAGAGCAGGCCATCCTGCAGCCAGGTGTATGACTGCTTTTCATTAATGTGGTCTTGTGAAACACGGTATCTATGTTTGCCGTGGAGTGCCTTCTGCGACCAGGTGTTTATTTTTTCTTGTTGTGCTTGTGTGTGGTTGTGTGCGTCTGCTGCGTGATCTGGACAAGAAAGGGCGAGTGGTGTGTAGTTTTTGTCTGCTTTTACTATTGCTTTATGCAAGTTTGTTTGTTTACTGTGGAAAAAATGTCTGAGTGATTTTATTTGTTTTGCATGAAGTGACTGTATATCTATAATTCCTCTGCCCCCTTGTTTTCTGTCTATGGTGAGCCTTTCCTTGCATGCTTTGGGATGTGACATTCTGTGTTTTGTGAGTTCTGTTCGGATGAGTATATGGATGTTTTCTATGTCAGTGTGCGACCACTTGATAATGCCAAATGAATATGTTAGGATTGGTATAGCAAATGTGTTAATAGCTTTTGTAAGATTTCTAGAATTTAGTTTCGTCTTTAACAGTCTAATAAGGCGGTCTTTAAACTCTTGTGTTAGTTGTGATTTGATTTTTGTGTGGTCTATCTTAGCGTTTTGATTAATACCCAGGTACTTGTATGTTTCATCCTTGTCCATGTTGTCTAGCGCCTGGCCAGTTACTACTTCCTGTTCGGGATGGTTTTTCCATTGGCCTTTATTGATGTGAAGCACCTTGCATTTACTCATGCCAAACTCCATCTTGATATCTGACGTACAAGCTTCCGTTATCCTGAGTAATTCTCTCAGTTGCACTTCTGTGGCGGCATATAGTTTTAGATCATCCATATAAAGAAGATGATTGATTTTGTGCTGATTTGCTTTCTGGTGCCTGATGGTGAAACCACAGTTTGTGCTGTTAAGTGTGTTGGAGAGCGGATTGAGACAGAGGCAGAACCATAGTGAACTGAGAGAGTCACCCTGAAAGATACCACGACGTATATGTAGCTCATCCGTTTGAATATGACCGTCCTCAGTTTGAAGGTGTATATTTGTTCGCCATGTCTCCATCGTTCTTGTAAGAAACTGACGAAGCCCTGGGTTGATTTTGTATATTTGAAGAGTTTTTGTTAGCCAGCTATGGGGTACAGAGTCGAAAGCTTTTTTATAGTCGATGAAACAGGTATGAAGATTCCTGTGTTCTTTTCTGGTTTGCTCCATGATCACACTATCAATTATAAGTTGTTCCTTGCATCCTTGGCTTTGTTTTCTACATCCTTTTTGTTCTTCAGTCAGGATGCTGTTTTCCGTGAGGTGTTTTTCAATTCTTCTGCATATCGTTGCGGTGATGATCTTGTACAAGGTGGGAAGACAAGTGATTGGGCGATAGTTGGCAGGGTTTTTGGTGTCTGCGTTTTTGGGTTTTATATACGTTATTCCTTGCGTGAGGAATTTGGGAAGCCTATTGGGTTGGAGTATGGCTTTATTAATTTGGTCTGTGAGCACTTCGTATACTGAGCTGAACTGCTTGTACCAAAAATTTTGTATATTATCCACGCCTGGACACTTCCAGTTGTGAGTATGTTTTATTGTTTCAGCTATTTCCTCTGGCGTAAGAATAACGTTTCCCTGTTCCACTATATGTTGATGTTTTTCCTCTTCCTGTCTGATCCATGGAGCGTTTTCATTATGTGTTTTGGGTTCTGACCATAGGCTTCCCCAAAATTCAGTTAACTCTTGTTTACTAGGAAGTTCTACTGCTGTTATCTGGTTGTCGATTGTTATCTTTTTGTAGAATTGTTTTTCACTTTTCTGAAAAAGGTTATTAGCGTCCTTTCTGTCGTTTGATTCATTGTATCTGCGTAGTCGAGCTGCGTAGACTGCAAGTTTTTGTTTGAGTGTATCAGTTATTTCTGGTATTGATTTTTGGGGCGACTTGGATTTGAGGATATCTATTGTTGTCTGTATGCGTTTTGAACGGTTGTTGTTGTTGGTGTATTGTGCGAGGTGTGCCAGTTCCTTTCTGATTGTGGTAATTTTGTTTTCGATTCGCATTTGCCATTTAGGTTTCGACCTTTTGCTTGTGTGGTTATTAGACCGTTTCGGAAGTTTTTGGCCGTTAACTATAAGTGTGGCTGCTGCGGCAGCATATATGACGGTGTGGATGTCCTCTAAGTTACTGCCGTTTGTTAAGAATTGTGGTATTACGTTGGTATTTATTGTATGTAATATTTTTTGGGTGTTGCTGTTGAAAATTAGTCTGGGCAGGGGATCTCGCAGTGCAGGGTTAGTGCCACACCATTTGTTAAATTGTGCGTTCATCACTTGTTCGGCAGATTGTGTGAAGGAAGGTGTTTGAGTAACGTTTTGGTTTCGCGTGGTTGTGGGAGGCCGGTTAGTGCATACTGTGTCTGGGGCATCTGGTATAAACTCATGTTCTGGGTTTTCTTCTAAGTGTGTGCCGGTGGTGTTGGTTGTGTTTGGGTTGGGAGTCTTATCGTTTAGGGTATGATCGTGTTGTGTTTCCGTGATTGATTCATTGACTAGAGAATCATTCGTTTCAACTGTATTTATTTCGTCCGCTACAAGATTCTTTATAGCTTGTAGTTGTTGAGGTGTAAGTCGGTTATTTTTGGTAATGACACGTTTTTGGTCAATAAGTCTTTGTTCAGTTACCCGTGCTGAGAGGTGTGGGTATTGTGCTGTAAATAGCCTGTGTAGTTCATGCCTGTAGCCTGTGGAGATTGTTTCTAGTTTTGTGGCGGTATAGTAACAGTGCATTACAGATGTGTTCATCTCAGTAGTCCACTGTAAGCGCTGTCTTGGCTTGCCAGCTTTGGTGGTTGCCGGCTCTACCGGCAAAACATCCGCAACTGGGTTATCTCCTATTGGTTGTTCTTTTTCGGTTTGGGGTTCAGGTGAGTTTAATCGACGTACCCTAGGCCGTCGTTGGTTATTTATAAAATTAACTCTATCCATCGTGTTCCCACGAGTAGGGACGATCTAAATGTCGCTCTCCCGGGTGACGCCCATTCCAGGAGAGAAGGGACTTATATTTACTCCGAAGTTGGCCCAAGGTGCTCCGGAGGATTTGCGACTTTACTGTCGGGTTTTGTTGAGGCTTTCTCCTCGCGGGCCGGCCGGTTAAGGCAAGCCCCCCGGTTGCGTACCCCCCACAACGTTCCCCAGCCACGCCCTGCTGAGGTCGTTGAAGTGTGGGGCGCAATAACGGTATATGACAGAAGGACCGGCGCTCAGCCTTCTGTGGCATTTCTCCCCGGATTTGCCAAATCCCTATCTGACTGAGGTCAGGATAGCTTGGGGAAAGAAGCTTTGTGCTCGGTAGAGGATGTAAAGTCTACCTAGCCCACAGCTTCCTGAGTGTGCTAGCCTTGGTTGAAGTGACTTGTTGATCACGAGCCATGCCGGCATAACAACCCCGCGGTGGTATTAGAGCCTCCGATGAGCCATCAACCGACATATCTTGCCCATCAAAAAGTCACTTTCTAAGCCCCCAAACGAGCGACAACGTTCTAGCACCTGATGGGGGTTATTATTATTATTATTATTATTATTTATTATTATGTGTTTAAAACAAAAAAGTGCAGCCCGGGCTCCGACACACCGAGCTGCTGTTCCATTACCCAATGACTACTCCTCACACCGTGAGGTGAGCAATCATTGGGTCCGCGAATCGTGCGCCCTAAGTAGACGAAGGGACCCAAGGATGACTGCCTTCTGCATTCTGGCGGCTAAGATGTGCGCCGCCGCACGGCACACCGGTATTTTGCGCAGTGCAGAGAGCAGCGTATTCCTC
This sequence comes from Callosobruchus maculatus, assembly GCA_951848785.1. Classification (NCBI taxonomy): domain Eukaryota; kingdom Metazoa; phylum Arthropoda; class Insecta; order Coleoptera; family Chrysomelidae; genus Callosobruchus; species Callosobruchus maculatus. The sequence goes on along the minus strand of CATOUR010000110.1, from coordinate 4,363,612 downwards.
ATTCCACCTAGGGATCCAATGACCATAACCAGCAGACTTACAGTGTAGTCTGGCCAGAGCCTGCGAAGTTGTCCGAGCAACTCCTGATATTTGGTCCGCTTTTCCTCCTCCTTAGAGACGATGTTCACTTCGGCAGGCGCCGAAAACTCAATAACGAACATCGTCTTCTGTTGGTGGTCGAGAAGGACTATGTCGGGCTTGTTTGCCTGTACAAGCTCGAGCGTGGGGAACGAGTAGTTCCAGTAAATCCGGCATCTCTCGTTCTCCACAACGGACTCTATATCCCCTGGAGCGTATGGCAGCACCGGTGTCTCATCGATACCGTATGAGTGCCTTAAATGATAGTAGAGCACTCGTAGAGCCGCGTTGTGCCGATGGACGTAAGCCGTCCCAGCGTACGTCTTACACGCCGACAAGAGATGCATAAGCGTCTCTGGCGCCTGTCGGCAAGCTCTACAATGGGTGTCGGGTACATCTACACCCATAACCCTTCTACGGTATACCAAGGTGTTGAAGACACCGTCTTGGCAAGCCATTATAAAGCCCTCAGTCTCCGACTTCAACCCACTAGACCTTAGGAAAGAGAAGGTCAACTGCTCAGACAAGCTATGCTCTTCTAGATGTTTGTAGAAGATTCCATGCATTGGCTTATCTTTATGAAGTCTTAAGAGGAAGTCGACTTCGGCAGTTTTAATGTGGGCTTTTAATTCTGCGGGAGGAAGTTCCGTAATGGACTGCTGACACCTCCGCTTGAAGTCGAGTGTGAGGCTGAGCTCCTCGGCTGCTCGTTTCGCTGCGCTAAAAAGAAAGGCTCCTTTTCCCGCATTCTCGTGTTCTCGCACGAAGCGGATCAGGGGATCGGTGCTGTTCGTTACATAGCAGGCAGTGGCCAGTACTACTCTGTTGTGCAGACGCTCCAAACTCAATAGTCCACGCCCTCCCAGGTGTCGCGGGAGGTATATTCGCGGGACAGAGGACTTAGGATGCAGGCTTCTCTCCATATTCATCCTTTTGCGGGTCTTCGTGTCGATTTCCTTCAGCTCGTTCACTTTCCAGTGTATAGCACCAAAGGTGTATAATAACAATGGGACCGCAAGCATGTTTGTGGCAGCGACTTTGTTCTTGCCGGACAGTTCTGATGACCAGATCTGCCGGAGTCGGTGCAAATACTTGCGGCGGAGACACTCTTTAACCAATGTTGCCTCTTGGACATGACGCTGCGCCACTCCAAGGTAGGTATAAGTATCTCCGGCATGCAGTTGTCGCAAGATGCTCCCATCAACGAGCTGTTCCTCATCTCCACTATCTCCGCTTCGTCCTTTCTTGAGATGAACCAATGCACATTTGTCTGTCCCGAACTCCATTCCGATAGCATGACTGTACTCCTGCACCACCCTCAGCGATTGTTGTAGTTCGCGTTGGCCGGAGGCATAAAGTTTTAGGTCATCCATATAAAACAGATGGGTGACCTTGTGCCTCCGGTTATTGGGCGTGCCACAGCTGTATCCTTTAGTATTTCTCAGCGCTATGGACAGAGGCAAAAGTGAGATGCAAAAGAGCAAGGGACTCAAGGAGTCTCCTTGGAAGACACCTCTTTTCAATGACACCAACTCTGTCTGAACCCGAGTTTCACCTGATGTTATAGTGAACCGGGTCTTCCAGAGTGGCATCAGTTGTTTGATGCATCCCACTATCTGATTATCCACCGAAAGGCATTCCAACAGCCGCACAATGAGCTCATGAGACGTGCTGTCGAATGCCTTGCGATAGTCAATCCAGGCCATAGAAAGGTTTCGCTTGTACTGCACGGAGTCCTGCGTGACACATCGGTCAATCAACAAGTTCTCCTTGCAGCCAGCTACTCCTTTCTTTGACCCTCTCTGTTCATACACGTCGAGAAATACAGGATTCACAGCTTGAAGGAGACGCATGTACAAGATTCTGGTGAAGAGCTTGTAACATGCGTTCAGACATGTTATTGGCCTGTAGTTTTTGGGATCAGACAAATCTCCGGTCTTCGGGAGAAGCACGGTTCGACCCTCGACAAACCAAGCCGGAATTGGCTGCTCCTGATTTAGCCACGAGTTAAAAACTCTAGCTAAATGCCGGTGGCAACTGGGGAATTTTTTCCACCAGTAGGTGTTTATGCCATCCGGGCCAGGAGCTGCGAAATTCTTTGCGCCTCGTAAGGCGTCAAGAATTTCTTCCGTGTTTATCGGGTGACGCAGTACATTCAAGTTAGGAGTCCTCCTACAAACGGACTCGAACTGCGCCAAGGCCGGAGTGTCTGCTGAGAGAGGTTTGGGCTGTTCGTAAATGTCCCTCCAAAAGGCCTCCACGCGATCAGCAGTTGGCGGCTGCTCTATGGCTGGAGGCGGCTGTTGGAAAAGGCGAGAAGGTCTTTCGTAGAACATTCTGTTCTGTTCCAGACCTCTCGCCCGCGCCACCAACGATCGCTTAGCAGCGATTAGCATCCGTATCCTGTCAAGACAGTGTTGCTTGACAACAACCAGTACCGCTTGACTGAGTGTATGATGGTCGCGCCTCAACCCGTAGGCTATCTGACGCACTCGGCGCGTAATTATTATTATTATTATTATTATTATTATTATTATAATAGACGTTTGTTAGGTCCATCCGAACATTGCCAATATTACAGAAATCAAGGGACTGAATTTAGTAACATGGAAATTATGGAATTAATGTTAATGAAATTTAGACACAGTATTATTACCGCGGCAAGGATGAAAAATGCGTATGGTTTTCAAAAATCGTGTCAGTGGCGGCGTAGCAATAATGAAAAAAGTAAAAATATAAAAATAGCTCAAACTACATTTTTCAGCAATTTGGGGGTTCCTGATTGTTTCGTTTCGTCCAGTTGAAGCTGCATTGTGTCGTTTTAGCCCACGGAGAGATTTAAGAAACTATTTACTAGTTTTCGTGTTAGATGTTTTTTGACGACAGGCGGGCGATGATTTGGTTGCAACTGTTATGTGTGAGAAGTACTGAGTCAATCAACTTGACTCCATTTTTTTATTATTGAAGTAAAAATACAAATACATAGTAATGTTTATGGATTTTCGACTGTACACTCATTGCCACCAATATCTCCGTGGCCTGGTCCTAGTACCCAACTGAGATGTACAGTTTTGCGTGAAGCTAGTAAGCACTAAGTAAGAAGTCCAACACCTTTTAAACGGCATGGGAGTCTGTAATAAATATGACTGACCACAGGCTACTCATAGGATAATTTCACTTTGACATATTTTTACAGTTCTGTAGGTCATAGGTCACCCCGACACGCAGAATTGTCATACTGGGCGTTTCGGTTTTGCTAATTTTCACATTCACGACCGCGAAGTCACCATTTATGCGGATTTTCATTCATGCATACCAAAGATTGGCGATTTCTGGCAAAAAGCTAGCTACAAGTTTACTTACACCTGGCAACATGCGATACTCGCTTTGAATAAGACATCAACGCGCTCCACAAAAACTGCTTTCCTACTGCGCCTGGCTGTGAATGTACTGGGAATGTGGGATGTATGAAGGGTTAGCTGTCTCTTTTTAACGGATAGCATTGCCCGTATGTACTTTCTCTGTTAGTTGCATTGGAGATTTCGCACTCCAGATCCAACTTTGCCAATCGTGTATAAGTAATAGAAAAGATATTGTCACTTTCCAAACAAACATACACTTCCACTGCATGACTCCCAAGTGAAAATAGGGTCCAGTACAGGACTGCGCGGTGCGTTTTTGAAATGTACTGAGTAAAAGCAATAACATGTACTAGATTGTACTAAAATCCGTGAATCGCGTTCTGAGCTAGGAATGGAACGACATGGACTTAAGTATACCGGAATGCTGTGATTTTCTGAAGGGCCAAAAAAAGCTCTAAGCGAAGATTTTCACCGACCGGGGTCTGATATTATTTATAGCGGTCAGGTTTTTTTCACGAACCGGCGGCAGCAACGATGTTTTGGTCCATTTCAAAAACTTGGAAATTGTACTAGAATTATAATAATGAAATGTTATTTGCGGTCGAAAACGAAGAAAAGAAATAGTATAGATGAAGTCAGAAATATATGAGTTGTTTACATTTCTTTCAGGTCTCAATCAGTGCCGACACTTCTATAGTGCAATTACGTTATTATGTAGACCTGAGTAATGATAAAATGTAATTCTCTATACAAAACATATATTATAATAATGCAGAAAGTGGTAGGAGATCAAAATAATCGCAAATACCAATTTGCAATAGGTAAAAACAAAATAAATTGATCTATTTATTGTATATTGACATCTGATTATACACAGACAATATACAATTTTGACTACACTAATGACCGCGTCAGCCCCTTAGCCAGCCCAGCAAAAAATCAGCAAAAAATGCCGAGAGGGGATTACCGTGGTCGGACGACTCGTCGGGCGTCTTGTGAAGGCATATGGTATTGTCGGCAATCGGTAGGAGCACAAAAAATGTAAATAACTCATATATTTCTGACTTCATCTATACAAAAATGTACTAAAACGGCAGCATCATCCAGAGCTTTTACAGGCAACACGACAACGTTGCGGCCAGGCATTTTTTGGAGCGCTCGGCTCCGGCGAGATGTGTATAGGGCGGCTGGCGGCTCACTTTTAATACTTAATACAGAGCGCACGGACAGGCAATAATTTCTTAGAATCCGTCGATTTGGTAGGAGCAGTCGAGTTGAAAGAAAATGCCGGCCGCTCGCCGACCGTCACGCCGCCTCTGGCCGCATGGGCGTCCGTCCCCTTTCTCGCCTCGACCAAAGAATTCGAGTAAGGTTAAAAGCAGTGGTATTCCTTTCAGGCACCTCTCCGGGGGGGGGGGGATTCCTGGCTCCTTCCTGCTGCTGTGGCTTTTACAACCGTAAGCTGCACACCCTACTAGTCTTAAAAACGCAAAATATCATAAAAAAATATTTTGACAGCTGTCAAATAGCTATACATTTTCGGTCACAGCTAATTCACATAGCATCAAACGGACGTGCGGTATCCCCTCTCTTTCCTTATCTAAGGAAAAATCTTAAGGTGGATTTTGACTGTTAAGTTTCACTGAATCAGTTTGACTGATTCAGCATTCATGGAAACGACGTTTTCATAATCTTGAAGTGTTAAAACTGATGACTCTCATGATGAGGGAAAAGATTCTCGGACGTCAATTTGACATTTGTATTCATTTTTAAATACTGATTCAGTCAAAATGAATGAAAAGTAGGACTGGCTTTCACTTTGACTGTTCAGTTTAGCGCAATCAATAGAATACTGAATAAAGTACGAAATAGAATGATACCAGGAACCTTAATGCACTGTATGATGATCAGGGACGATGAGGGACCAGACACTCCAGAGGAAGAGTTTTTAGAAAAAGTTGTTGATTTGTACGCAAGAAAAAACCTCGAAGAATGGGAGTTTTGTAAATGAAAAATATAAGTAATTAAATCTTTCTTGTCACTATTTCGCTTTGCTTTAGTTTTTTGTCCATTATTTCTCTACCAACTACCCTCCACCAAGAAAATATTAGTAGTTAACATGAATTACAAAGGATATTACTTAATCCATACTGAAGTACTCAGCCGCCCTCAACTTCAAAATGCCCCAGGAGCAAATCATCTGAAAGGAGCACTGGTTAAAAGAAGCAAAGAACATGCTCTTAACAGGCATGCGATTGTTTGCAAGATGATGTTGTTATTATTTACCACGTGTTTACGTTAGCCGGCCATACACACACGTTCTTCCATTTAAGAACTCGTGGCGCGTTGGGACGTGGATGTTAGGACGCACGAAAGGACGGCGTGGCAAAAAAGCGTCATGCACCATACACTGAGTTTTAGTATCCAAATGATTCGGCACGTGATTTCGTGTGGCCTTTCCTTTTAAGGGAAAAAGCGTATTTGTGTGATAAAAAAGTGTGATTCATCATGTCATTTGGAATTGCGTGTTGTCATGTATACATTTTCAACTTTATTTTTGCCATACGATGTTGTTTTGTTGAGTTTTGTATGAAGATGGACAGAAAGAGAATGTATATTGTTGCATGTGCAGGTCATGACCATGGATTAGTCCGAGCATTAGTCTGAGGAGAAAAAGAAAAACTGAAGTAATATGGCAAAACAGCTGACTAGCTGACAGAAAAAATACTGCCACATTTCGCTTTTGCGAGGATTAAGAATGATATTAGGTGATAATATGGACCTTTTGCAAGTCCTTTGTCTGACGTTATTTCACGTGATCGGCTATTTGTGATATGCGCTGTTCTCCCGAAATAAACGAATCGGCTAATAACCGATAAAGTTGTACCTAATCTAACAGAACCGTGATGATTTTGATAGCAACAATAGTTATTATTTGGTTTATCATTGTAGAAAAGGATCAGGTTTTCTTCCAACAGTTTTATTTGACAATATTTTTCATTAAAAACTACAAAATTAGGCGTCTCCGGCAACAGCGTATTACCATCACGGACCTGAACCATGAGGGTGAAATGTCATGCTTCGGTGGTCATCCAAAACCTATATTGTTAGGTTGCCGACACGACGCGACGCCTCAAAACGATGTCCAAAGCTTGTTCCATTCAGAGCGTTTGCAATACAAAGACTATAAAAACAATAAAAAAAACACAGAAAGCCTAAAGCACGGAGCTCACTTAATTCTGCGCTACGATAAACAAAGGTGTATGCAAAAAATCAAAATTGTATACTCTACATAGCGTTAGAATCATTTGATGATGACGTAAATAACCGTTAACGTTTCACTACTGACACTTTGGAAAGAGTCGTGCAAAAGGTCCGTAACAATACAGAAGGCTACAAAATGTATTCAAATTGATGGAAATACAAGATGAGGCGAAGTGTACCGGCGAATGAACAACAAATTCCCACACTACATTTTCTTGCTCATCGATTGGATTTCGAGACTAGATCTCGATTTTCATTTAGATCCACCTTGCGGTAAAATTTCACTAATGCATCGTATTCCAATTTTTTTAAATTTCGATTCACATATTCTTGGGACCTACGCTTTTACCAAGCTAAATGAGGCCTGTAAAATTCAAAAAAACCCTGTCAACAGGTCCTTTGTGACGTGACGAATATCAGCCATTATTCATTATTCATACTTGGTCATATGCCTCTATCTCAGTTCAGTTGTAGAGACATACTCACAGTACCACGTCAGGGGGGTGGGTTGGCCCAGTGATTAGGGAAGGTCCCGGGTTCGATTCTCGTTAGAGGCGGAAATATATATCTTTTTTTTTAATCAAAAATAAATATCCATAAATAAAGCTCAGCGAACCTGAGTCTTCACTGTTGGCTTCTAATTAGCAGTGCTGTTCCTGGAGTGGCGCCGGGAAAGAGTAACAAAGCGTACACAGAACACGAGGCTAATGACCAGAGAAGTCGATGCCAATGACACAGAAGTACAAAAAAGTACCACGTCATTCACTTGATAAATCGTGTTTCTGTTCTCTAAACTAGACTACCTTAACAGTTACAAAGTAACCGTTACTTTGTCGCAGTGACGTTTTCTGACGGACAAAATACTCGACAAAAGTACCTATAGCAGCATTTTCGCATTATTTGCTCAATGTCCACTTATGCACAAAACTCTGAAGCGGACGCCCATGAAGACAGGATGGTGGAAGGTGGAACACATTGCCTGGGTTTGGGCCCTTATGGGATAATTACCCAAATTCGACCAAAGAACATTTCGGGTTTGTTTTGATGATCTGATCAAATAATTTTAAAAATAGGAAATATGTAATTTGTTTCTGAAAGACTGGAACTGACTTAGCTTTCAGACCAAATAATCAGAAATGTATCTGCTATAAAACAGTGGTAGGAAAAATTTTTGAAGGTGTTATTTATAGATACTATTCAAAATCAAAGCTCACTGTTGAAAAGTTAATGTTATGTATAATATATCTGTGGCTTAAGCAATTACAAAGGAAGTTATTAAAAATTAATAGTATGAGAGGATTTCTTTTGGACAGTGCAACAAAAACAGCATACTTGAACTGAATCAATAATGTTTTGGATAAACTGTACCAAATGTTTTTTTTTATCGCTTTTTCCTTCATTGACATATTATGTCAATTCATTTTTTTTTGTTTATTACATAATAACCACAATTGCACAATTTGACAGCAAAAAGCAGGATATAATTTCATGATGCCTTTAAAAAGTATGAGCTATATTCTCAAAGTTGTTAGGATTATGTATGTATAGCCAAGCCATCAATTCTGCCTGAATACCCACATTTACTATCTATGTATAATATCCCCAAATATACTTGATACAAATAAACAAATAAATAAAATAAAATGACACTCATTAATAATGAGAGAACATGATAATATCAACATAAAAGGTATGCAAATATTCTTCACTGTGTAGATATAGATACTAAGGTATCTTTCTCAGGGCTGTAGCTAGGCGATGACCATGGAGGGGGTCACAGTGATTTTAGGGGGGTTCATGTATAAAAGAATATGTAATGTATTAATTTGCTTAAAATCTGTATAGATCGTATCGCTGCTAATGTGTTATGAGCGCCGAGGGATTGGTTAGTAGTAGAATAAATCACTCAGCTTGGAGAAAGCATACTTGATTATTGTTATTTTGTATTATTTTAGTAATTTCATTCATGGGATTACTCATGGGGAGGGTTTGCACCCCCTAAACTCCCCCCCTTATATACGGCCCTGATCTTTCTACATCTGAATGTATCTTTATAATTCCAACACATAAGCAAAGAACATAAGTTCATCAGCATATTATTAAGGACAGATCCAGAAAGGTTATAAATCCTGGTTTGGGAGAATACAAATGTTTTTAATATATATACTTTTTAACAAAAATTTACTTGTACTTGTAGTTGTACTAGTAAGTTAGTAAATGAGTTAGTGATAAGTGGCTGTGGCATATCAACAAGAAACCGCTGCTATTTTTTTGTTATATTTGTGGATTCAAGCCAAATGCTTATTGTATTGTATTATTTCTTCATTTATCCAAAATAAATGATCTAGTTTCGATCAATTAAGTTTGAAAATCATTGAAGTTGTGGCACTAGACTAAGGGCATTAGATTGGGGTAAGATCTGTGCTCAGATCTGTATTACAATAATACAATGCGTACCATAATCATATTCAGGAAACTGATTTAACTTTTGGGAAGCTGCTGAAGTCCACTAATATCATCTATATCTGCAGTATTCACATAGAAATTACAATCATTTGTAGGCCCTTTTATAGTAATATCACATGATTCTGACCACCGACTATTTGTTGTTTTAATAGTCTGTGATTCTGACTGATAAGTAAAACCATTGATTAAAGTATTAAACGTACTTTAATCAATGGTAAAACAAATATGAAGATTCTTAATTGCATGCCCACACAAATGAGGTAAAGGCGTAAAGGTGATAAAGGTCTCAAATAGGTAAATTGTAAGAATTAAATTTTGTAATAATGTTGGTATGGTAAGTTATGGAAATCAGTACCAGACATGCATTTTCGCGTGACCACTACAGAAAATTCAAACAATAAATTTACATACTCCTTTGCATAATAGCTACATCGTCGCCTTTTGTATCATGCAATTAGAGATTTGGAATAAATATTTCCGTAGCTCTTGGGAATTGAACTTTTTAGAGCCACAGGCATAGTCGACTGTCCACAACTGCACAGCACTCTTTATAACCTAACATTACACCACAAATAACAAATTTGAGAAAAAAATAATGCCTATTTCTCTTGTATAATAAACAAATAAGTTTACATATTAACTAAGGATGTAATATAAAATATAAACAGATAATAAAACGGCTCACCTTTTTATATAATATGCTTCTCCTTTCTATTGAAAATCCTAGTGTTATTTTTGAACTCAAAACATAAACACAGCACATTTTAACACAATAACATTTTGCAGAAGTACGGACGGAAGAAAACTAAAAATTTAAACTGTGGTAAAAATATCCCGGCAAAAATTAACACGATTTGAAGAATAAATAAAGTTCCAAGAGGCACACGGATTCCGTTCTACACTAGTGTCGCCATGAGAATAAGTTTGTGCGTCCACCTGCCTGACAACTGTTGAACTAATCAAGTTGACGGAACGAATTGGACAGCGTTGTCAGACTGTGAAATTCTTCTAAGAATCTACAGTATATTGTTCAAAGATGCGGTAATGACGATAACACCTCACGCGTTGAAGTTTGCAGCACGAGCCGGAGGCGAGTGCTGTAAATCAACAAGTGAGTTATTACCATTACAGTAAGTTGAATATTATACTTTATCTACGACCGAAGCAATTAATGGTAGGATTTAAATACATAATATACTTACCCTTAACCTCACTTCTGTAAAATAAATACTGTACACCGCCGAAATGCCGTTGAATTAGCGTTTGACGTCTGATGGCATGGCCACCTTTGCAGTTGTCATAGCATGTATTATCATACTATGCGTTTCCAAGAGATCGGTACTGGTACTGGTATATCTGGTAGGCGTGTTTGTTCATTACATATGGCTGAAGTTGGTTTATACCAATGAAGTGTCAATACCTATGGAAGGGGCACGCGTGCACTCGTTTGCGGCTAGAATGAGATAGCGCTAGTCAGGGAAAACGGTAGAAGATTTGCCAATGCTCCACATAGCTGTTTAGGAGGTAGGTGGCTGTGCATTTTCCCTGACAAGCTCTATCTCTCTCACTGACCTCTCTTTCTTATGCATGCTTTTTCCCCGTCTAGCTCTATCTCTCTCACTGACCTCTCTTTCTTATGTCGTCCGCAAAAGTGGTACATTGCTTAAATGGGACGGGGCCATTCCATAGGTATTGACACTTCATTGGTTTATACCTAGGCAGTATAAGCTGTTCAAAAGTAGTTTGGTAATCGGTGTATAACCATTGATTAACGTATTGTTTGCTAGGGTATAACTGAATAGGAGTAGATAAACATATTTATGTGCTGAATGTATGCGCTCATCTAAAGGACACATACCAGATAAAAACTTGGTTTTGAATGTAACCTGAGGAGACGAGGGTCGAAGGAGAAACGATCACAAGCCACCAATGAGAGGTATACACGTATTTGTGGCAGCAAAACACAAGACATATCTCGCTCTCGTGGACTCGGAAACCATTTTTTATTAGAGATGAACGATTAACATGAATCACGTCCAAGATCACGTCAAATCCCATCAGTAAGCGGGCGTTAGTTCACGAAGGCAACTGGAAGTTGGAACTATCCGAACCCGACCGATCATTAGGAGAAGTTGTTGTTGATACAGATTTCAAATATGTAATTTGTATTTGTATTTGTATGTGTATGTCATAAATTTAATATGCACGATTCTTTATAAGGCGAATAAATATATATTGGTGTTAAACTTAATTTTATTTATACCTTCTTATGTGACAAATCCCTACTTATTATCCAGAAGGAAGGTACGTAGATTTTATTCCGTATAAGAACCGGATAGGGCGTGGTACCAGTGCATACAACATGGCGGATGGCGTTGCTTACAGTCAGAGATGTAACAGTTGTTTTCTCAATTCGAATTGAATAATATAGTATAATGAGAACAATAAGTGTTATACAACCACTCTTTTCGGAGACATTGCACTTAGGTAAAACGTAAAACCGGACAAAATAAAAAACAAGCCGCACAAGATAACTCGCACACAAACGATCACCAAACGATGTTCCAATCAATCTAACCGACGGTACTGACGACAATTTGGGCGGCAATCGACCAGCTGATTAAGCGTTAAGCGAACACTGTGCACTGCCAGGTACTATGCGAACAGTATGAACCATGACGTCGCTGGCCTGGCTGGCCTTATCATCAGGTGCATATTGATGACATTGAAAGTGTTCAAAAAAGTGTTTACGCATAGCTGCCTGGCGGCCAAATATTGATATTCACAATATAAATACAACACTTCACCCTTATTACACTTTCAGTTATCGACACTGGAGTCCAGGAGAGCACAGGCTTTTGTATATCTTTTAGTTAAATTAGTTGTAGAACATATTGATTGTGGAGAACTTTTGGGCTCCATATAGGTACCTACTTTGTTGCCTCTCGGACAACGCATAATAATCCCACATAGCACTGGATGATATGAGAATATTCTGTTCACATTCACTACGGACATTACGAATATTCTGATAAAATTCTATGGATAATTAGAATAGTTACAGAATATTCTTTAAACGTTCGAAATGGGAAAAACACGCTATATTCCTAGAATATTCCGGCGAATATTCCGCAAGGATATTACAGAAACAATCGTAGTAGAATGTTTTTGAATATTCTAGGAACATTTTGTCTAAATTATCTCATATAGGAAACATTTTCATGGTATTATGGATACTGTTCCAAAAATAATAGCACCTACTAGTGGCAGATGGTCACGAAAGTTAAGCGATTAGACATCTCTCAGTCTAAAGATGTTTAAAATATAGTGTAAACATGTAAACCTGTTGCGTTTAACCTCAAAATTCTACTCACATTATATAATCATATAAAGAACCATACACCATAGTAGGTGACCATAATTTGGAACACTGTCGCACACTTTATAACAACTAGCAACTTTATTGTACAAAATTGGGTATAAATGCACGCCTTTCACGAATAAAACTCGTGAATCGCTAAAATGCCCACATCACATGTTTATTACAAATCCAAATCGAAGGATTCGAAGGTGAAGCACAGAACACTTGAAGCGAAGAATAGAGTGACAACCTGACAAGATTGACAACTGACGAATGAACGACACCATAGTCACCATACATCACCATAAGATGCTCTCACTTTACCGTATTGCTGCCAATGGCTAATTCACTAATAAACTTTTGAAAATTGGACATAATATTTATTAGGTATATTTAGGAGGATGAACGCAAAACGAATAGAACTAAATGAAAGTTTTTTTAATTCACTGAGAAAGGTGCAAATATAAATTAATAATACCTCATATTGAATATTATTTGTCTACATACAGAAAATAGTTCTGTTACGAATATTACTAAATCTTCTTCAGAAAATAGCTACATAGCTTGTTCTTAGTAGATGATTAAAATAATATTCTATGAAGAATATTACTGGTATATTCTGGAATAATTCAGACATTAAACGAATAATCACTGATTATCCTAAGTGGATAAAATAATAATATTCTATAAAGAATATTACTTTAATAATCCAGAATAATCAAGAGAAATAACGAATATTCTATGACTCTACTGAATATTCATGGAACATGTAGGAGATTTAACGAATATTCCTGGAATATCCAGTGCTATGTGGGTAACGGCCCCTTTTTTATACCGACATGTGCTACTGATTACGCTATGCACAACCCTCTCACATGGATGTGCAGAATCTTGAATAAAAACAGCCTTGACCTTTTTAGATTTTTAAAGTGTCTGGTCTCTACATTGAATTTGATGTTTAGTTTTTGCTTAGCTTAAGTATTGTTTGTTATAGGTTTATCTTTAATTTTTTGCCGTGTTAAACTTAAATTACTTCAATATTGTAAAAATGGAGTCTCCGTTAAATAAATAAATATTGATATGGAATTAGGTATAGCATGCAAATAAAAGGTATGAGACAAACAGGAATTTGATTTGGCAACATCGCAATACAGAAAGCACATGAACTTCATAGGTACAGGGCTTGAGGAATAATTAGCATTCTTTTGAAGTCTTTCCGTATTTAATTGGCCCAATTCTTCTAGTGTCCTTTAAGCTCAATTTATGAAATATAAAAGCTATTAAATATACGCAGAAATGTGCTGGTGAAGGAATTAAATGACATTAATTTTGTAGGCGTATATTTGGTTGCCTAATAGTGGGGGATGTTATTTAAACTCTTTTTGTCACAAATACCTAGGTATTTTGGAAACGGGTTTTTTTAAGGATTAGTTTGGGATTAGTAATCTTTTTAACCCAGTCAGTCCAGGCACATTATAAACAGCTGTAAACTCGAGAAAACATGCGTTTTTACGACTGTGGGTCTGTTATTGTAGAGGCGCATGCTTGCGCTGAACAGTGAACACACTTCTATAATTATTTTTGCTGGGCACTATTTTCCAATCAATCGAAGTTCAACGTTCATTTTCATCAAACTAGAAACAGATCAAATTCTGTTATAAGATCACCTGCAATAATTGATAAAAAAATCGACAAAACCAGCTTTTCGAACATATTAGGTAATTAGGTATATCACGAAAAATCACACGCCTCCTGTTTAACCCTGAAAGTAAATAGGTACCTACAGTACCTAGTATTTGGTACCTACACCTACCTACAGTACCTACACGAATACTTCTTGAATCATGGCCGCTTGAATGGATCAAGTTGAAAATAGATCCTTTGTTATAGGTCAGTGAATTTATGTTCATCTTAAAGATTAATTATTCAAAAATTAAACAGATTTTATTGCTCATTCTCTTATTAAATTTTTTCTGTACGTAGGTATTCGCTAAAACCTACTAGTGCTATCACCCAAGAACAAAAGAAAAGTATATTTCTTTCCGTGATATAATATACAGGGTGTCCCATTTAAAAAAGACAGCTTCGTACGAAAAACAGGATTTTTTTATTAATTTTTCTTTTTGTTCGTATTACATTCTAAATGACAAGATAAAACTATAAAACTTTCATACAAAGACTTTTTTTATCTTTTCAAATAAAAAATATAGGAGGGCTGGCGAAGTATGAGGAAACACCCGGTACATCAAGACCGCAAGGCATCAAGATTTGTAAAACAGAATAAATTATTTTAGCGAACATATAATATGTTTGTAACAGCTTAAAAATGGTTTCTGTTCTTATATCAGATATTAGATCTAATACGCAAAATTTCCAATGACCGTTTTTGTATAAAAAAACACAAAACTCGCTCTTGGCTAGTGCACAGGTGGTTTCATATTGAATCCTCTAGAGGTGAAATGCTCTGTATACTTGAAAAAATATACACAAATTACACAACTTTTGCAACATTCAGCGAAAAGTTTCTAACAGGGACATTTAAATTGCTAGTCTGCTGTTGTCCATTATTATTATTATCTTATCCTTTTAAGTATACTATCTTACAAACTTAATACTCAAGTTAAATCACAGTCAAACTCGATTTTTATACATTCTGTATGAGATGTTTTAGAAATAATCATTGTCATTTTTGTCCTGTCATCGTTACATTAAAATTCCTGTAAAACTTAAACCACCAAAATGGGTGAACAAGCGGAAAACCTTAACTATGACTGCAATTACAACATGTTCCTGGCAAAGATCATGCTATCAAATTTAACCAGAACTGAAGGTAAAACATCTGTGTAGTCATGTAGGTGTGATTAAAAATGCATGGTTTTAGATAGACAAAGAGCAGTTAAGTGGATGAAAAAGTTAACTACGTGCAATCGATCGATAGAGGAAATGAAACTCAGGAACGATTTTATGTATTATTTGGTTATTAATATACAGCAAGGTGAACTACAACCGCCGTTTACGGAAAACCCTCCAACAGCACAACTGCCTAATATAGCGCATCTTCTGGTAAGTGTGTATATTTTTGAAACAAAGCATATATGATTGTGGAAATAAAGGCTACTGACCAATATTTTCATGAAAAGTTCTTCAGGTGTCATGGTAAGTGCTGACATTAAATACTTAAATTGAAGTGCTTTTTGAAGTAATTCATTTGTAATCTTAATTACCTTCATCTAGTCGTCCTATGTAAGTACCATATCTGAAAATTGTATTTCAAAGTTTTGCCATGAATTCAACGATCGTTTTAGAAGCAAGAAAATACGATCACCGTATGCAAAATTTTATTTAAACATTTTGTTGCGAAAACAAAGAACAGCTGATCGTAGCATATAAGACTATATAGAAAATTACGTTAAATTGAATCTATCAACACAGCAGAACTATATCAGCTGACCATCTATTTTTCGAAGATGTACGAGTAAGCAGGTCCAAAATCTCCGCTAATCAAACTATTACACTACCTATGTACCTATAGTCTTTCGTATTCTGTTAAATTCCCTGTATATTTTTCTCTTGGTCTTATATGTGCTTGAGTGAAAATAATAATAAGGTACCTATAGTAAAATATACGAGGTTTTTTATCTTTATCGCCAATTTTAGTATTGCTCAAACCTGAAAGATATTTTGGGAAATCCATATACTTTATCCATATCCGCTTTATATATATCCGCCATATACGCTTTTATTTTGCAATTTATTCTGTCGAGGATTTTGCTGAGGAAACCACCTCATATTTTTGAAGAGCAAAAAAAGTTTAAGTTAGAGGATAATTCACGCTACATGTACAATAATTATAATCTTGCTGTCTGAGTGTGGAACAACCTTTCAATAATAAATTAAATAATTTTTACGCAGATACGTTACTCTGCGTAAAAATTATAAAATACATGAACAAATCGATGAAAAAAATACTTCATAAAATACGTAAAAAACGTAGATGCTTCAACATGTTTTGGAGAAGTCTAATTTCCATTGAGGACATTATTAGTTTGTCCTTAGTGCATTTTTTGCACTTTAATTCACTTTCAGAATAGCGGGATGCGCCAGTGGCTGGCCATAGATAAATCTACCAACAGTCGTTGGAGCAATGCTATAAAACATTGACAACAAAATTTGCAAATTTAGATACACATCACTTACCATGTAGAGGTTTTGATTTTCAAAAACAAATCAACGATTTTCAAATCACAGTCGACCACAAGAAATGACAACCACTACAGAGCAAGACCTATCCAAGAAAAGAGAAGCATTATTGAAAAATAACAATGACGGTTAGCTGCTAACTGTCTGGCCTCACATTGCCGCATTTATAGCCCATAAGTGGGTTTTAATTACTATTCATGATACACGGTATTGAGATGGTATATGACAGCATCTAACTTACTGTGCGGGTCACTAATCTAGGGGACCGGGCCACCAAATGACCAGCCAATGCATTAATAGACCATTTAAGATCCATAATGCCTGTATCTGCTGGGCACGGATAAAAGTATCTCTCTTATCGGCTTGTCGCGCTTTTTTTATGAAATGTTTTGCACTTTGAAGTGTTCAAAATAAAAAATTGTTCATACGGATTCATAGTATTTGAGTACACCTTCTGAGTAGGGCTTCAAAATTGCAAATAGCTATTTACAGTTATTTTTCGCAATTAGTATCACCAGTTTCATGATTAATTTAGTTCAGACTGTAGTAACTCGCGGTTAAAGAACTAGCTAATTAGACATAGTGAAGAAACATATTTAAGATATCGTGTTCGCAAAAGTTAGATTTTCGCCTAAACATATCAAAATTGCGTCACTGCTCGAGAGACTTAAAATCACTTAAAGCGTTAGTAGGTATAATATGGCAGAATCATGATCGATTATTTCATACTGTTCGAACTGAACCTTAAGTAATACTCAAGGGTTACTTAAGGGACCCTCAAGTGTGGCTTTCCTTGTGTATCTGTTTCCTAGACAACCTCTACGATACGGCGGGATTTATTTGGCGACGTTGTCATATTTCAAATATAAGTCCATTTGATGTTTTCTGTTATCTCTTTTTGTTTTGTGCCAGTATTTCGTGTTTTGTGCCGGACATTTTTCCGGATGTGACAGAAACTGACAACACCGTACTCCTAAATTAACCTACCATCGCCTTGACTGCAACGAAATGTCATGTTGACATTTGAACAAATCACTTGAGAGTATTACTCATGGGAGCCTTACGTAAGGGACCCTTAAGTGTATTAAGGAACCCTTAGCCCTTAACCTCGGACGGGTCGTCTGTCAGACAAGGCGATACTAAAATACTGCCATAAATGGAATACCGCCTCTTGCACAACGTTGCTACTTCATCTAATTTAAGTATGACTGTATGCCATACAGTCGACATAACAACACCGGTGTTTTTTCAGAATGGCATTAGTTATCAAGAGATCGTCACTGCGAGTAGTCGATCCCACATAACACTATATGGATATGTACATCTATAGAATGTACATTAGATATTCCAGTTTGAACATGTATATTTTGAATATTCATAGGACGTTAAATGTACATATGAAAAATGATATACACTAGTATAATATACTATGTATTTTCACGTAGGTATATCCATATGTGAATATACATAAGATGTTGGTCTATGTATCATATATACATCTAGTAGTTTACGCCTGCGCGAAGTACAAGTAGTGCCGCCATTGCTGATTTCTAGTCATTCCGTCGTACGACTCGTTCGCGTCCTTCGCGTGTGTGCTGGTGCTGGTTGTGCCGCCATTCAACAGAAAAGAGATGACAATCACAGTAATCGATTTTGCCAAGTATTGTTATTGTAATCAGAAATTGAATTAATAACAATACATAATGAAAGCATAAAGTTTGTTTATCTTACTGCCTCTACACTGAACTTTCATACACTATGCATGTGCATTAAAAGTACATGAATGTACATTTAATGGATATACCATGTATGTGTATATATCCATTGCATGTACCATGTATATAATATGCATGTACATTAGATGTCCATATGTACATTCTATGGATATGCCTTGGATGTGAAAGTTCGCGACAAACGTACATGCAATGTATATTTTTTTATGTCTATTTGACATCCATTGGACATTCTTGCTCCATTTGTGGATACACATATCCATTGATTTGATATCCATTGTTTGTACATTGTATATACTTTTGTTATGTGGGATGAGACGACGCGTCCAAGTTTACTCTTTTATACGATGCGGAGCCGGGATTTTCTTATTTACCTCGCAAATCCATCTGTATACAATGATATATAGTAGCAAATAGATAGGTATAGTCTGAAAATTAGTCAAAAAAGAATTAATTTAATCCATTTTTCACCAGAAATATCCCTATATCTATAAACACAGTAATTGTGTAAGCTACGTGGCTAGCTCTAAAATTTGTAAATGCATATCTAGTTATCATTATTATACAGCAATGCACACATAATATTACGAATGTACTAAACCATCATTTTACAACATAATGATGCTGACAATGTGGATCGTCTCTGAGGCGACACGTCCGAGTATACGTGTCATTTACGGTACGTCCACTGTTAAGGGTTAAGTATCGACTATGAATACGATCCCTAATAAGTTTCGGATAGCCTATCCGTCAATTAATGCCATATAAATAATATAGCTTATCTGACAGATAGGTCGTCCGAAACTTATCAGGGACCAGTGGAATCGGTCCTAAATGTTTTAATTATACTGGTTTGCTTATAAAATCGTGACGTATATTAGATATTGCAATTCACTTGCCATCCACTCATGGTGGCGCAACGTGAAGCATCAGCGAAGCGCGCCGACGCCAAAGCAAGCGTGTCGACGCCGGCCGACCGCCCATGTGCCGTAGGTGGCGCCCTCTATCCATGATAGCAAAACCGTGATCGAATTTGGATTTCTCGCCTTAAAAAACCTGCCTATACGTAATTTTATTTCGTTATACCGTTTTATTGCTGAATAATTGAGAAAAAACGAAAATAAAAGTAAAATTTTTACACCCTGTATCTTGAAAATTAAGCATTTTAAGGCTTCATGTTCCCATCCTATCTGAATATTTATATAAATGTGAGATCTATCACCTGTTAAGCGTTGTCGGTCGAATATACGGGCACCCTGTACATTTAACGTTTTACAAATCGCACACACCTACCTACGTAAACTTCGTTGTCTACGAATTAAAAATGCACTCACGCTTCTTTGCGCCAACTAATCAGTTTGGATACAAATTAGCCTTTTTTAGATGATTCATCCTGACCATAGTTAGTATTTTGATGATGATTTTTAGCCTGGTGGTATAGCGGAAGTAGAGGTAGACGAATTTGGAGACCAACAGCCTTCTCAAGCAGCCAAACCAATGCTGTACGAGAATAGTCCAGACGGTGGAGCGTTCTTGGCTGCCCAGCCAGTGCCTAGGTGTGGAGCATTCTGTTACCTGGCTGTTGTCGCAAGGGACCCTAAACATGAATGACCAACCAATTCCGCTGAGAGATATCGCGAATAATTTGTTATTTGTCTCATATCATGTACTTCAAACCATTTGTAATATGAATTTATTTGAAACAGGATTACGGTAATATATTTGGTAAGCGTATGATTTATTTCATTGATCACCGGGACCCTAATGGGTTGTCCAGAGGTCAGGAATTTGTAGTTTTACGGCTGATGGGTTAATCCCATTTTTCACGCCTCATTAACTGCAAGAGCTCCTGCAAAGACTAGGATATCTATTTAGACCTGAAAATACTCAATACCATAACAACCTTTTACATACATATACCAGTATGATATGTACTAAAAATTGCCACACGTCGATTTGTATTTTGAGAGAAACTCTTCCTCCAAATGTGCCATCAATCCCTTCACTCCCAGCAGCTCTACCTCAAAATTCTAAATGAGACACCAAACTTGTAATACATAATTTTGAAGCGAATTCATTGACAAATACAACAGTGTAATCGGATTGATGATTGATTCGATATTATGGAAATTAATAAAAATTACTGCGATTATCAAAATCAAGTATTATTTTCATTACCTGAAATATTATAGTAAGAAAGGTTGCAAATGGGTGCAATTTTGTTCCATAAAGTCGTATACAGGCGATATTCAACATGTCTTGGTACATTTCTCCGCCTATTCGTCTGTATGAAACAAAATGGCTCCCATTTGGAAACCTTTACGATAATATTTTGGGTAATGGAAATAATACTTCATTTTGATAATCACCATATTTTTTATCAACTTCCATAATAGCGAATCAATCTTCAGTCCGACTACACTGCTGTATTTGTCAATGCAATCCCTTCCCAATGATGTCACAAGTATGGTTATCTCATTCAAGATTTTGAAGTAGGGGTTGCTGAGAGTGAGGGGGTTGATGGCACAATGATGACGTATTCGTTGGAAGAGTTCCCCTTCGAAATACAAATCAACGTGACACGACGATTTTTGTTATTTTTTATAAATTCAGAGATAAGGCGGTTGGCAAATTTAGTTGTGACACACTCTAGATATAGAATGCGTCAAATGTATAATGGGCATAACACACACACATAAAATACACAGACAGACATTTCTACACATTATAGTAATTTAGATAATCATCCAAGGTATAGACATCCTATTATAGGGAAACAGTTTGAGATCTTGGATGTTATTTTGTGAGGTAATTTATTATAAACTTTTAGTCCAAGAGTTGCTGGTGCAGATGTGATATGATATGTTCAACCTTTTGTACATATTCAGGAATTCTAGAGTGATGTTGTTGCCTAATGTTACAAATGTGCACATCACAAAACTTCTCATATATTGATTTCTTGTTATGTCGTGTCATTGACGAGATATATTCAGTGTTAAATTTTTTATCTGTATAGTAATAAACATAATACAGGGTTGGGATAAATTATGGAACCAAGCAAATAACTTTGGAACGGAAAGAATGATATTACTGAAAATTTGCAAGTGTAGTGACGTATAGTGCATCCGAAGACATTATGTTAGCTATTAATGTGCTTCCGGTTTAACCGGAAGTACCGTCAACTTATTTAATTTAAATGGGACACCCTGTATATTTTTGCAGATTTTACTACATCTTTTTTTTCAAAATACGTCCATAGTGGATTTAGTATTAGTTTCTGTAAAAACGGGAAAGATAAAGCTTTTTTATCATTTCAGATATTTAAAATGCCGGCCGTATAAAGTCTTAATAGTGATCGGTTTTGGCGATTGCGTGAGAACTCAGAGAGAAGTGTGTCCACTTTTCAATGATTTACATCCAGACAGGAGTCCTATGAGGCGTTCGGAGGCGATTAAAACACTAAAACGTTTTAATTTAACTGGAAATGTTAAACATTTACCTAAAACGGGAAGACCGCCACGGACGAATTTGTGAGACAAATAAAAAAGGTCTTTCCCATTTTTACAGAAACAAATACTAAACCCACTATGGATGTATTCGGAAAAAAAAGATGTATTAAAATCTGCAGAAATATACAGGGTGTCCCTTTAAATTAAAAAAGTTGACGGTACTTCCGGTTAGACCGGAAGTACATTAATAGCAAACATAATGTCTTCGGATGCACTATGCGTCACTACATACACCTGCAAATTCCCAGCAATATCACTCTTTCCGTTTCAATGATATTTGCTTGGTTCCATACTTTATCCCAACCCTGTATAACTATCCTATGATTGTCTGTTTATTAAGTCATTGATCTTTATCTGCCCATATTCTATTGAAATAAACAATTTAATGATGTTTCGGCTACGGTTGTAGCTATTATCTGTATTGCGCTATCGTTATAGGTTCTGCCAAGAAAGTACTCATTCAAGGTCAATATTATAGAAAACATGATCTGGCACAAACACGTCTTGTTGCTGTTGCAAAAAAGCTAAGATACCTCTGAATATTCAGAGCCAAAAAGTATTTCTCGCCACGCTGTAAAACATCCCAATAAGTCTTGGCCTGGAGTACTGCTCACATATCTAGGAAGCTACTCTCCCTACTATCCTGTTACTTGATGCAGTCAAGAGAAGATCAACCCGACTAATCGGTGTCTCGACTTTAACGCGCTCCAGCCGCTTTATCACCGGCGTGCGGTTGATGACCTCTCACTTTTCTACCGGTATCCAAACGGAGTGTACTCCTCTCCGCTACCCCCTATAATTTCGCCGCTCACCGACTGTCAGAACATGTATTTATTGAGCCTGTGTGTGTCGGGCTATTTAAGGTCCTGCGACAATAAACTTCCCCTAACATAACCTTTAACCCCCGTATTAGCCTCTGATCGTCAGATATAAAGAAAGGAAAAGATCTGCATATTCGCATATGGAAGTAACCAAAATTATTTCCGATTAAATGTTCTAAATTGACTGGACTATAAGTCTATCGCCTCTCGGCAGTCTGAATGTCTGTCCATTGAAATTTTCATACACTATAAAAAAGGGAAGAGTCAAACACCTTTACGGATTTTCGGCGGCAAATTTTCATAAATACATTAAACTTTCAAATAATTTTGTCTTACGAGAAAGGAACCTGCTTTTCGATCTCTTAACGTTTCTGATAGAAAATTTTTCCAGTTCAGTTTAATAATAAAGTGTAGTCGGATGTGAAACACGTATACCGCACTTGTATGACACCGCAAGTTTCCGCTATCCTGACACTAAACATTTTTGCCCATGTAGATCGTCTAATTTGAAAATAGAGTGTGCCGATTCCAATCAAATACCATTAGATACACAACTAGCGACAGTAGAGTGCCAAGATCTTCGAGGGCCCCCCCCGCAATTTTTTCACGGGGCCCCCCTTCTATATAAAAAAATAATATTTCAAAGATAAAAAAATTGGTGTGACCTCAACTTTATAATTTTATTTTTTTCTTTCGACTTTTTGAAGAATAACAATTCATAGACAAAATTTTTTTTATTATTATGATTTGACTTTCATTTCATGTAAAGAAAAAACTATTTTTTTTTATGTAAAGCAACAAATATATCAACTATTTGGTGTAAGTCTATGCCTTCTGCCTGTTCATTTTCTATAGAAACTATAATGCCAAAGAACAGAGAGTACTAGAAACAATTGAAATGCGGTACAAATCTCAGGTACACTACTAATCAACAATTGATTTTTTTCGAAAATAAATTCACAAAATTCCCTATAAAACTGTTAAGATTTTTCAGGCTTACATATAGAAGATTTTTTATTTGAATTAGTTCCGACTCAAGATTTTGTGTAAGATCGTCTGGATATTTTTCAATTAGTTCTTTTACTTTATTAATAATTTCCACCTCTTGCACTTCAATGAGTGTTTTGGGGTTTAAAATATTGAATTTTGAATAGACGTTTGTGAATGCCTCACATCTATTTTTAGTTGTACTAAAATAGTTCTAGGTATGTATTGAATACTAAAATTCTTAAACGATTTTTAGGGTCTTAAATTAGTTCATCAACCGCCATTTCATCAAAAAACTTTTTAGTAGTACGCATTATTTTGTCTGAAAATTGTGGCTCAATGCCCCATGCTTTTGTTATTGTTACTGAAGTTTCAAAGAGATTTTCAAAATTATTTATTAAACTCCCTAATTGATCTGAAACATATGCAATTAAATCTGTGGCTGAGGCTTTTTGCAAACATTTTGAGAGTAAATTGATGTTTTCAAATAGTTTTCCTTCCTTGAAATGTTAATAAAAATATAAATTAAAAATTCTCTATTTTATTTTGTAAGACCTTTGCCTCATCCCTATCAGATTTTTTCTTTGCTATTTTATAGCTAGATTCGACAAACATTTAACGACTACTAAATCGGTAGTTACTTTTACTTCCCACACCGATAGGTGAGGGGAGTATTGTGATCGCGAAAATTTTCGAATTTGAGATAACACGCTTTTTGGGCGTTTCATGATGTCTACATAACGAAAATCCATGTCACTCATTTCCGTTGGTCTGTCTGTCTGTCTGTGCGCGTTTTTCTAGCCTCGTAATCTCAGTAACTGCTGAATGGATTGTGATCAAATTTGGGCAGCGATATGCTGTGGGGTCGTAGTAGGTAATGTTCTTATAATTTTGAAAATCGGTGCATGGCAACTAGCAAAAAACAAAAAAAAAATATTCCTCAAAATTCGTTTTTAGGTGTTTTAAGGGTTCCTGATAATTTTCTACTTTTTTTGGGTGGGGGTGAAATTGGGGTGGTTGGGGGGTGGGGGGTTGTAAATCTAAAAAATGTGTTGTATTCATAATAGGCTATTCATTGACCTGTAAAAGAAAGACTTAACGGCATAATACCCTTTTTTAGACCCATCCAAACATTGCCGTGCCTATTCCAGAAACCAAGGGACTTAGAATATTGCTTTAGTACGTTCTGTATTGAGTAACGTAAAAGTTATGGAATGGATTTTAATGAAACTTTGTCACAGTATTACTACCGCGGCGAGGATGGAAAACGCGTATGTTTTCGAAAACTCCTGGCAGTGACAAAAAAAATAAAAAACGCTTCAAACTTCGTTTTTAGACGTTGTAGGGGTTCCTGATCATTTTCTACTTATTTTTGGGTAGGGGTGAATTTGGGGTGGTTGGAAAACTGAAAAATTTGTTGTATTCATAATGGGCTGTCCATTGACCTGTGATTAAAAAACCTTGCGTAACGCGAAAATTATTCAATTGATTTTAACGAAATTTTGACAAAGTATTACTACCGTGGCGAGGATGGAAAACGGGTATGTTTTAGCAAAATCGTGTCAGTGGCGGCGCAGCAATAATAAAAAACTAAAAATACAAAAACAGCTCAAACTTTGTTTTTAGGAGTTTTAGGGGTTCCTGATCATTTTCTACGTTTTTTTAGGTGGGGGTGAAATTAGGGTGGTTGGGGGGTGGGGGTTGTAAAACTGAAAAAACTGTTGTATTCATAATAGTTTGTCCATTGACCTATGGAAGAAATACGTAGCGGCGTATTTTCTTTTAAGTCCATGTCCATTGCCTTGCCTATTACAGAAACCAAGGGAATTTTGGATGTATACATACAGGGTGGCCAATCGGGTGACGATAATAATTTTTTTTTAGATAGCCCGTACCGAGACCTATCCAAAACACCCCCATGTATGTGTACCGATTATTGATAGTTTTCGAGTTATGATTTTTTTTTTGAAAACTTAGAGATTTTCCAGTTTTTCCAAGAAATCGTCAAAAACAAAATCGAGAATGCTTTTTGGCTTTTATTTTTTTCAGCTATTATACTCAGTACTAAGCCTGTTTTAATATCCAATAAAGAGAACCTGTACATCCGAACAATAATTAAGTACATTTTGGGCCCAAAATTTGAAATCACTGTTTTTGGTCAGGAGACCAAAACCTTCAAAATGAAATTAAAAATACTTATGCCTGGTTCTGGAACCCCAGTCTAATCTTAAAAACTCTGCAAGACATTGCACTGTCGAAATAATAATGAAAAAATAGCACTTATGGGGGCATTTTGCGCCGTACGTGACTGTTAAAGGTAAAAAAGTGATAATTCACGAATTCCAAAATGATTTAAAAAACTATTATTTTACTTTATTATGACAAATTAAAGAAAAAAAACTCATAGCAACTAATAAACATGATAATCATTGATTTTTTAATCACTTTTAATAAAAAAAAAGAATACTTGTGCTTTTTGCTGTGTAGTATTGAACTTCTGCTAAATTACGTTGTATGGAAAGTTAACAAAGGAAAAGAATAATAAAACAACAATCTGACTTCCACGGCGGAATTACCTGAGAATCGTTATCGTAGCATACGCCATCCGTTTTACTTCCCACACCGATAGGTGAGGGGAGGATTCTGATCGTGAACATTTTAGATTTTGAGATAATAGGTTTTTTGGGCGTTTTATAATGTCTACATAACGAAAATCCGCGTCACTCATTTCCGTCGTTCTGTCTGTCGGTCTGCCTGTCGGTCTGTCTGTCTGTACGCGTTTTTCTAGCCTCGTAATCTCAGTAACCGCTGCATAGACTCTCATGAAATTTGGGCAGCAATATGCTGTGGGGTCTTAGTAGGTAATGCTGCTATAATTTTGCAAATAGGTACATGGGCGGCGGAGTAATTGAAACAAAAATTTCAAAATGGGGGGGGGGGGGGCGTTGAAAAACTGAAAAACTTGTTGTATTCATGATAGGCTGTCTACTGACCCGTCAAGGAAGACCTAGCGATATAAATCACCTTTTTAGGTCCATCCGAGCATGGCCTTGCCTATTACCGAAAATTAATTAACACAACTCCGCTTCGCCGACATGAGCATGCAAAAAGCTACTCTGAAAGAAAGGGATGGCGTATGCTGCGACATCGCTTCCCAGGTAATTCTGCCATCAAATTGGAAGTCAGATTATTGTTTATTATTCCTTTCCTTTGTTAACTTTCCATACAACTCAATTTAGCAGAAGTTCAATAGTACATATCAAAAACACTTCAAAAATCACAATTTGCGTATTAGTTTTTTATTATAAGTCATCAAAACATCAATGATTATCGGGTTTAGTAGTTGTTACGAATTTTTTTTCTTTAATTTGTCATAATAAAGCAAAATAATAGTTTTTTAAATCATTTTTGAAATTCGTGAATTACCACCTTTTTACGTTTAACACTCACGTACGGCGCAAAATGTCCCCATAAGTGCTACTTTTTCATTATTATTTCGAAAGTGCAATGTCTTGCAAAGTTTTTAAGATTAGTTTGAAGCTCCAGAACCAGGCATAAGTATTTTTAATCTTATTTTGAAGGTTTTCGTCTCCTGACTAAAAACAGAGATTTCAAACTTTGGCCCCAAAAAGTACTTAATTATTGTTCGGATGTACAGATTCTCTTTATTGGATATTAAAATAGGCTTAATACTGAGTATAATTGCAGAAAAAAATAAAAGCCAAAAAGCATTCTTGTTTTTGTTTTTGACGATTTCTTGGAAAAACTGGAAAATCTCTAAGTTTTCAAAAAAAAATCATAACTCGAAAACTATCAATAATCGGTACACATACATGGGGGTGTTTTGAATAGGTCTCGGTACGGGCTATCTAAAAAAAAATTATTATCGTCACCCGATTGGCCACCCTGTATACGAGCATTGCTTAATTTGGCAAGCAAAAATTATTAAATCGATTTTAATGAAATTTCGACACAGAATTGACTATCGCGGCGAGAGTGGAAAACGCGGCAGTGTCTGAAAAATCGTGTCAGTGGCGGCGCAACAATAATTAAAAAACAAAAAATATAAAAACAGCTCATACTTCGCTTTTAGATGGTTTAGAGGCCCCTGATCGTTTCGCATCGTTCAGTTGAAGCATGCAGAATGAAAACTGTGGCGTCCTAGTTTCTAAGGAGGGAGACGCAAGAAACTATTTACAAGAGTTTTTGTGTTGGATGTCCTTCTGCGGGCGGGCGGGCAATGATTTGGTAGCAAGGGGATTTCAGACTATAGCTTCATGCAATGGGAAAACAATAAAATGATATGATTATTATGTGTGGGGAGTACTGAGTCAATCAACTTGTCTCCATTTTTTAATGAAATTATCGATTCGAGCATGGATGACCATCTAGTGGGACAAATTTTTTTTGAGATGGATCTCACAGTTTTACTGTTTTTTACTTCAGTGTTTAAGGCTTGCCAACGAGGCAAACTTTCGCAAAAAAAAAACATAGTGACTGAATGGTGTCAACGGGGCTCGGGCCCCCCGCACCGCACCGCGGACCCTGTCGACACGCCACTGGATAGCGAGCGGAATTTGTATAAGAAATTTAGATTTTTCCGTCAATTTGGTTTTAGAGAAAAAATCCGGTATTTCTTGTATCCTGATAATGACCTTATATCTTCAAAGACTACCATTTAGTGAGTGTGATTTCCAGTCCAGGATCCCACGAACAACGAGAGATATTTTAATTTTCCAATTTTATATTAGAACAACATATCTTTTTTGTCTAAGCAGCTCGAAAATTTTAAAACTCAGAGATTTTCCATCTAATTGAGGTTTTGAATTAAGAAAAAAAGTACTTTTTGTGATAAATGAAAAGATCATATATAAGTTTTACAACAAAACTGTTTTTGTTTTCTTTTTTTTCGCAATAATTCAAAAGTTATATCAAAATAAAAATCGGATTTCGAATCGAGTACCGAAAACACGCCGACGGCTCCCGAACTCGTGTGACGTCAGCATGGCGGTAAGGATGCTCCTTTGACCAACGACGTCCTACTAGATTCTAGATTCCCAGCCAATCGCGAAAATACGTACTGCTAAACTGAATATATTTGTTGCAATGCAGTCGATGAATGAAGTTTGCAGATCGAGACGAAGTCTACAATCGAAATAAATATGTTTTTGAATGTTTGAAGTTGAAGTCAGATTACAGATTCCAGTAAGTAAGTACCTAATCAAATATGTTTCGTTTAAAATATCTCCTCAATCGAAGGATGGCCTCCAGTGGTTATAGAGTCCGATAGTGGATCTCAGGCCTCTCAGGGTCTTTGCATCGAAACCCATGCCTTCCAACTTTTTTTCTTATTTTTTTTATCAAAAATTTTATTGATGTGCTTTTTGCACTTGTTACACAATTTTTTCCTACGATCAACATAAATATGTGTTTGAATCAAGTTTTGTTAGACATATTACTTGCACTACACAGTGCAAAAACTAAGTGCAGGAGGCGGTGGACAATTCAAAAAATCAGTGGAAATGAGGTTTGTCCGTCAATATATCAAATGCCATTATTTTTTTTAAGTAATAGTTGGTTAATAAAACAAAATCCCTTAATCCATTCAATTCATTCATTTTTAAGTTTTTTGATGTAAAAAAAGTAACTCAAACTCGTAATCACATTCTGTTTATCACTTAGTATTATTATTTATTTAACTTTGGGCAAGGAAACTTAACAATATTAAATTTTCATAAAAATTTAACAAGCACTGTGCAGTGCAAGTAATATCTCTAACAAAATGTCATTCAAACACATATTTATGTTGATCGTAGAAAAAATGTGCGTAACAAGTGCAAAAAGCACATCAAATAATTTTTTGATGAAAATAAATTTAAAAAAAAGTTGGAAGGCCTGGGTTTCGATCCAAAGACCCTGAGAGGCCTGAGATCCACTATCGGACTCTCTAACCACTGGGCCATCCTTCGATTGAGGAGATCCTTTCAACGAAACATATTTGATTAGGTACTGGAATCTGTAATCTGACTTCAACTTCAAACATTCAAAAACATATTTATTTCGATCGTAGACTTCGTCTCGAGCTGCAAACTTCATTCATGGACTGTATTGCAACAAATATACACTAGTTACCAGTTTAGCAGTACGTATTTTCGCGATTGGCTGGGAATCTAGCATCTAGTATCGAAGTAGGACGTCGTTGGTCAAAGGAGCATCCTTACCGTCATGGTGACGTCACATGGGTTCGAGAGCCTTCGGCGTGTTTTCGGTACTCGATTCAAAAACCAATTTTTATTGATATAACTTTTGAATTATTACGAAAAAAAGAAAAAAACAGTTTTGTTATAAAACTTACGTATGATCTTTCCATTTATGACAAAAAAATTTCTATTCAAAACCTCAATCCACACGATTCCGGATTATTGAAATTATACATAAGAATCACATATACAGCGAGATGTATTTGGATTTTCCAATTTAGTATTAAAAGCAAAGTACCTCTTTTTCCGCGCGTCCTTGCTCTCAGCAGTTGGAAAATTTTTCAATTAACAAAACATTGAGAGAAATATGTAGAAAAAATGTATTTTCCATCAATTTGGTGTTGTAAGAAAGACCTTGGCATTTTTGGTAAGTACATTTTTGTCCGCGCAGTTCGACCATTTTTCTTTCTGCTATCCTATCCTGTTTGTCCAAGCTATTCAGAGTACCGACAATGTAGTCAGCGGGATTCCACTCCATTGAAATTATGTATTACGATCACAGAAACAGATGTGTTGGGATTTTTAATTATGGTATTAAGCAAAGTACCTTTTTGTCCATATAGTTCGATTATTTTTCAAATGGCAGAAATAGTAAGAATTTGTATAAGAAGTTTGAATTTTCCACCAATTTGGTATTACAAGAAAAGTCCATGCATTTCTGCTATCCTGATACTATTTGTCAGTTTTTCAGATTGTCAAGAATGTAGTCGGCAGGATGCCACTGCATTGAAATTATGTGTCAGGATCAGAGAAACAGATGTGTTTGGATTTTCCAATGTGGCATTAAAAGCAAAGTACCAATTTGTCAGAAACACAGCGCCAGGGAATTGTATGACAAATTTGGATTTTCCAATTCCATCAATTTGGTACTTAGCAGAAACCTTTTGCATTGCTCATAACCTAGTACTAATTATACAGACTGCAAATAATCTTGGCGGTGCGATACCAGTCGGTTGAAATCATGTATCAGCATCACAGAAACAGCGAGATGTGGATTTCCAAATTTTCCAAATTAGAATTGAAAGCAGACTCTGGTTTTGAACAAAATTTTATATTAATATAATATATAATAATATAATTTTATATTATTTCAATTCAATTATTTTTCGAATGAGAGGCACAGTAAGAGGTATTGTATATGAAATTTGGATTATCCACTAATTTGGTGTTGGAGAAAACATACTTGCATTGCTGCTATCCTAATACTGATTTTTTGACCATGCAATTCAGACTGCAAATAATAATGCCATATATCAGGATCACAGAAACAACGTGCTGAGTTTGAATCTTCCAGTTTACAAAGATTTTTCAAATGGCAGAAACAGCAAGAGAAATTTGGATTTTCCATTAATTTGATGTTACAAGAAACATCCATTCATTTCTGCTATCCTGACGATTGTTGGCCATGCATTTACAGGTTACAGCAGTCCCTTGGAATTATATCAGAAATAGCGAGATGCGTATGATTTTCCTGTTTATAGTATTATAAGCAAAGTACCTTTTTGTCCAAGTAGTTCGATTATTTTTCAAATGACAGAAACAGCATTTTTGCAATACTGATACTAATAAATGTTTGCCCATGATGTTCACCCGATTTAAATTATGACAAGATCACAGAAACAGCGAGGTTTAGATCTTCCATTTTAGTGTTAGAAGCAAAGTACCATTATATCAGGACAGTGAGGGGAATTTGTATAACAAATTTGTATTCACCATTGCATACCTATCTACTATACTGATGAAAAAAATATAGATTCTGCTATACTAATATCAATGTTTGTCCGATTCTAAAACGTTTTCAAAAATACTATATTTGGTGCGACCCTTTGAATTTAGAACAGCAGCGGTGAGAAATTTCTACGAGAGGGAGATAGATATATCATACATGTAATATAATGTGAAGATACCTTTTCTATACAATTCTTGGCGTTTCTGCTATCCTGATACACAACTTCTGTCCCTGCTATTTGACGATTTTAGACGTTTCAAGCTACAATGAGGCGAAAGATAAACAATTAAGTCGTTGTCAGTTGTTAATACTTTTATTTCAGAACTTTAACAAAATATTTTTAATACAAAATACACAGCCCAATATGGGAAAACGCAAGATTGCATTCAATAAAAATTAAATGTAAAATGTCACTTTAAAACAAACGTCATGATAGCATCTTTCGAAAAAACATATTTATTGTTCATATTTTGTCTTATATATTTAAAAAAAATAACCGCAATAAAGGAACCAAAAAATGTCTTAGTAGTCACGATTCAAAATTTGCTCGATTAAAACATACAAGTAAAATTGGCAATGAGCTGTTTGAAAGTTAAATTAAACAGCAAAGTAATATATGAAGAACTATATAAAAATAAAAAAATCAACATACTATTTTGTGATATTCCATGATAAAAAGACTTGTGCAAATGTCTCAAAGATAGCAAAATATGAAATATAGAGGGGGGAACAATAAAAAATGTCATATCGTCGGACAAGGGATTTGGGTGAGCATAAGAAGCCATGATACTTTTATTAGATTCAGCATTCTGTGAATCAAAGACTTGAAATAAGCAAAGTGGCATGATTAGGGACATTCATTCATCCAGCAATTTGACAAGTTTTTTGGGTCTTATTTACCCACAGCAACGAAAATAAAGGTGAAAAATGACACAATTTTGCCTTAAAGTGGTTACCAAAAGAAAGTGTCGAATTGTTAAGTGTTTTTAAGACAGATTATCTTTAAGAAGATTTACCATTACAATTTTTGTAACTAGGTATATAGTTCAAGTCTTCTACTTTTGATATACTGCCTGTAGAATTGCTGTATCTTTATGATTATCCGTCTTATTTATAACATTGCAAAAATGCACCGCGGGATAAACAATTTTAATATTAATTCAAACTATTTAATGAATCGTACTGAAATTTCGAACTAATACTCAGAATTTTAGGTTCATTTTTACAAATGTGATTGGAAAATTACGTTTTAGTAAGTTTTGTCGATTTTTTGCAATTAGTAGACAATAAATAAGTTTTTCAAAATATAAAAACCCTAGTTTGAGGGATCTTCTTGAAGATAGTTTATCTTTAAAATACCTATGTAAGCTGGTAACCACTTAAGACAAAATATGTCATTTTTGGCTTTTATAAATTTGTATATAAGTTTCATTTTCTCAAAAAACTTGTCAGATTGCTGGAAAAATGAATGTCAGAACAAATACCTTATTTCCCTGGTGTAATCGTGAATATCTTTGAATCCTTGATGCTTTGTTCCTCTTAGAACCAATTTTTTTTAAACTAGTATCCTAGTAAAAAATGATTTCAGACTAACTAACAAGCATATTCCAGAGATTGAGGTTTTTTTCGCTCAGCGAAAAAAGAAAACGCGTGGTCACGCAACATGAGGATGGAAAGCAAACATATTTGGGTTGTTGCCATGTAATACATGGCCTACATACATTTTTTGGTACATACACGTATTTAGCACGTCTTTATATCATGGCCAATCTGACTGCTCTAAATTCAGTACGAAAAATAAATTATATTACACAAATATGAAACGTGGAAAATAAAACCTGCATTCTAATAAAGTCGAGTAATGAAATTGATTTTCCGAAATATATTGATTTAAAGTTTTATCGATGTTCAGCAAACGTCAAGCTTTGCGTTTACGCAGTTTTTCCTGTACTTCCCTCAACAGGGTGTCAAAAGAGTCTTCCACTATCCGCGGCGGGAAATAAGGAGCCTCATCATGCATGTTATCTGAAATTACATTTTGTAATTAATTGCGGAATCAGCTCACATTTCTATATTGAAAAACGCTATTGATAAGTCGCTGCCCACTATGTAAAAATGCAACAAGAACTACTGCGAAGGGAAAGTTGAAAAATATACGAGATATAATCTTTCTTAACTGATGCATATCATATATTAGTTACCTAAGTCTGAATACGTTGTTTTGCAGAATATCCTTCGGCCTCCAAAGCTGAGGTCGTATTTTGGTAGGTATGGATCATCGTTTCCATGTTCTATGGCTTCGTATGCGTCTAGTTTATTTGCAAATGTGACAAAACCGTATTTATCCCTGAAATAAAGAAAACCGATTTGAAATTATAGAAGATAAATGTATCAACTACAACCTGCTATCGGTGTCATACTTTATACACATAGGGTTTAAAACAAAAATCATTTTTCTGATAATTTCAAAAAGAAGTATGGCAGTTCTACACTTTCTGTATGTAGTTCTGTAGCAAACTGTCTCCAAAACGCCATTTTCCGTGCATTTCTTTTTTAATAGAAACGATAACGTATATAGGATGGGACCTAATTGATACTTTTTGTAACTGTGTTTAGAGGTCGTTAAAATAAATAACTTTTCCAAATAACTTTTTTAAGAAAACTGAATAATAAGCGAGATATATCAGAGCTTGTGTACCAAGACGTATCTAGTCTGTGTATGTTTAGTTTTTTGCTCGGTTTTTGTCAAATCGGTTAGGCATTGTACCTGTCAGATAGTGCAGTAGTCACTTTTTGTTTAACGTTGTAATGTTCAATTAGTAAATCCTAAAAGTGGCACATTATTATGAAATAACTTACATTACCAATTTAAAATTAACTATGATAAACTGAAAGTGACTAATGCACTAATTGACAGGTCCAACGCCTGATCGATAACACAAAAATCCGAGCGAAAAAACTAAACATAAACAGACTATGATTCTGCATCTTGCTTAATTTTCAGTTTGCGGAGAAAATTTATTTGAAAAAAAAAATGTTTATTTGACCGACTTATATGTATACACAGTTTAAAAAAAGTATCAACTTAGGACTCTCCCTGTATACGCCCTGCAATGCAAT
This sequence comes from Callosobruchus maculatus, assembly GCA_951848785.1. Classification (NCBI taxonomy): domain Eukaryota; kingdom Metazoa; phylum Arthropoda; class Insecta; order Coleoptera; family Chrysomelidae; genus Callosobruchus; species Callosobruchus maculatus. The sequence continues at coordinate 4,328,722 of CATOUR010000110.1, read as the reverse complement.
TCACTCGGCGCGGCTATCCTAAGAACACCGCCGGCCCTATAAAAGTGGTTCAATACTGGATGGTTAATAGACGGCTTCTTTGGAGATATAATTTATCGCTTTGCGGCCACAATCCTTTCACTGGCGACGTCCTACTCGACATAGTAACTCATCAAAATATTGAACTTAATATCGCTTTAAATGGTTTTATGACGTCGATCACCATGCAGGTGGTCTATTTAAGCTGAAGCTTTTAAGATGGATCATACCATCTAAGGGGTGCGCCAATTTTAGGGTTAGTAAATCAAACGTGTATTTTCTCTAAACTTCAAACCGTTTGACATTTCTGATGTCATATCTGACATCTCTAGCCAATACGATTTGTAATCATGTCGTCGTTTGGCGTGTAGCAGCGTGTTAAAGTTACTCAAACTTACTACGAAAATTCGCGTTCTGTGAGAACCACATTTCGCAAACTCCGAAGTGAATACGGTCGATTTGATCGACCATCTGAGAAGTTTATACGAAAAATGGTGCAAAAGTTCGAGTCAACTGGTTCGTTGTGTGACCTGCGACATGTTCCGCATCGGCGTTCAGTGCGTTCAAACGAAAACATTGAAGCAATTCGTGAGAGTGTCGCCGACAGTCCATCCGCCTCCATTCGCCGACGTTCACAGCAAGTCAACATTTCCTATGGCTCTTTATGGCGAATTTTGAAAGACGACTTGGGTCTCCATGCGTACAAAATTCAGTTGACGCAGGAACTATTGCCAAATGATCACGGAAGACGTCGAACGTTTGCTAAGTGGATCTTAGAGCAGCTGTAAAGTGACAATCCTTTTTACGAAAAAATTATTTTTAGTGAGGAGTCTCATATTCATTTGAATAGCTACGTTAATAGACAAAACTGCCGCATCTGGGACGATGAAAATCCAAGGACGTATGTAGAGGTATCCATGTATCCACAACGGGTCACTCTTTGGTGTAAATTCTCAGCGCAAGGAGTGATTGGGCCGTATTCCTTTGAAAAAACGGATGGAAAAGCGGCAACCGTGAGTGGCGTCAATTATCGAGCGATGTTGGAAAACTTTTTGTGGCCGATATTGGATGGCATGGACACTGACAACATGTGGTTTCAACAAGATGGAGTGAAGCGTCACACTGCTGGCGAAATCATAGATTTTTTGAAATCTAAATTTTCCAATCGCTTGATTTCATTGAAAGGTGGTATTGATTGGCCGCCAACATCTTGCGATCTAACCCCATTGGACTTCTTTCTTTGGCGTCACGTGAAAGGAAACTTCTATGTCAACAATCCCAAAACGATTCCGGAGTCGAAAGACGAAATCCAGCGTGTAATTGGTGAAATACAACCTCATGTATGCCAAAATGTTATGAGGAATTTCAGTCGCAGAATTATATACTGCAAGAAGTGTCGCGGAGGCCATTTGCCCGATATTATCTTTCACGTATAAATGGTAAAAGCCAACGTTTGCAATACAATAAAGGATCGCGAAAGATTCGAAATAGTTTGAGTTTTATCCGAAAAATAGAATCACACCCTAAATTTGGCTCACCCTTTATTTTGGTTATTTTGGAAGACAACAACATACACAGGACTTTCACAGGGGATGTATCATATGGACATATGTATAGAATATGAAATTAACTTCATCTTCAAAAGTAAATGTATTTGTATTTTAATATAGTAGTAGTTTCATAGAAAATGTATTAGTAGTAAACGAAGCGCTGGTTATAACAGAATATGGCATACGAGTTCAATACACGTCAAGTTTGATGTATGATTTTTCGTACCTTAGATACTTGTTCCCTAAGGCGGCCATAGACCGGCGTGCATGTGTGACATACAGGACTGTCAAACTAGTATGCGAAACACAAATTAAGCATAACGGTAAGTACGTTGTTGTCCACACACAAGGCTGTTTGAGTGTCAAACATGTAGTTTGATTACGAACGATGAGTAGTGAAGACGAGTTAATTTTGATGATAGTGGCGTACGCGTGCATTGTCAAAAAAATAGAAACAAAATCGTACAACGGCGGACCCGTACAAAGTGGGTGAAGGAATGACTTTCAAAACGACAAATTTTGATACATATACATTGACTGAAAGAATTACAACCGGATGATTGGAGAAACTATTTAAGGATGGATGAAGCCAGTTATCATTTGCAGCTTGATTTAGTAACTCCAGTAATTGAGAAGCAGGACACAATACTGAGGTCTGCTATATCACCTCATAAACGATTATCAGTCACGCTTCGCTATTTAGCGACTCGGAGGAATTACGAACCTCCTGTAGTTTATTCAACAATACATCATACGCTGCAACTTTTTTGATTCTATTCATGTAATTTTTGCTTTTCGTTTTCGACAGTCAAAACTTTTATAAAGTTCAATGAATTCTGTCATTAAATCTCTTGAGAAGCTTCTCAAATCAGATATTTTGAAAATAGTACGTTATATGATATAACCTATGATATTACCTACGCGACACTGAACAGAATAATCACGTTAAGCCAGAGTGAGGTTAATCCACACACCGACATACATGTATGCTCATTCATGTATGGGCGTGCATGAATTCACGTTGCGACAGAAAATTTGACTGTCGCACATGTATGTCACTTTTTGCACACACACCAGCGAATATCAGCGTAGAAGCATGTATGACCACAGACTACTAAAAGTTAGTAGTCTTTGTGTATGACATACATGTATGTCACACATGTAGGCCGGTCTATGGCCGCCTCTAAAATCGGATGATCGTGCTGCTCGATCCATGGAACTGGTGCGTCTGCGATCTACATACGGGCGCATTAATAAATCATAAATTTCAATTTACGCTAGACCTTTGTCTTATTTAATGATTACACGTGGAACGCAGTGGATCCCAGATGCTTGTAATGTCCAAAAAAGACTGATTTGACAGTATACCCTCAAATATTTAGAGCTATCAGACGCGCAAACCACTCGAAATATACTTCTATCCTGATCGCAAGCGATTTAAAATAAGGAGACTGAAAACGACCCGTGTGCGGAGGCGCTTAATTGGACTTGACTACATTTTTAACTTACACCCGTATGCACCGTAAGTCAATTGCGCGATTAGTTACGTGAACCTGGATTAGATTACTTGTTTACTATGCACCGCTAACTGACAATTTTGACACTTTCACTGTCAAAAAATCTTGCGAACACAACCTTGCCGTATCTCCAATCTGGATCAGTTAATCTCTTGACGGTGCACGACTAGATGCCAAAGATTAGCAAAACGCGATTAGGGAACTAGGATTAGAATCGCCAAACGGTGCATACGGGTGTTAGATCAGAAAATCCATCCATAGGATCATATTTGAAATTATAAAAGTTCAACAGGCGACATTCCGTAATGAATACATTATTTTTGACTGAGAGTACATTTCAATCGGCTTACCCGTGTTCTCTGGTATGCAAACTGACATTTGTGATGGGCCCAAATTTTTGGAATCTCTTTCTAAGCTCGTCTCTGGTGGAAGATGATAATAAGTGTCCCACGTAGATCACTCTACGCTCTTCTACCTCTCTCAGTCTTTCCTTTTCTTGTCTAGAGTGTTTCGGCGAAATCGACCTAGACCTTGATCTGGATGAACATCTAAAAAGTAGCAGAGGTGATTAAAAAAATGAGCAGTTTTTGATCTATCGTTGAATTGGAAAATTCTTGATATTCTTATAGCCAGTTGTGCTGAAAAAACATTATCTGTACTAGGATCAAAATACAAGGAATTTGATTTTTGTCAGTCATTGTTTCCACGAGTTAGTCGAGCTATGTATCGAAGCGAGAGGAAAGAAAGAGCAATCACTCCTTAACTGCCCAAATGTCAAAGAGTCAGAATATCACCTCAAAATTTGAGGTACATATGTATACATAATATACAGGGTGTCCCACGACGATTAAGACAAGCAATATCGTCTGACGTCGTCAGTATTGCTAAAACGGCATCCCAGAAGCTTGGAGTTTTGTTCCGCTGTAGGAAGTTGTATACACCAGAGCAACTGTTGCTGCTGTACAAGGCACAGATCCGACCATCGCTGGAGTATTGCTCTCATGTGTGGGGATGCGCTCCGAAGCACTCTAAAGCCTCTGGACACTATCCAGAAAAGAGCGATTAGACTAATCGATACGCCAAACCTCACAAAGGACCTGCACAGCCTGGAACATCGAAGGAGGGTGGCTTACCTATCCCTGTTTTACAGATTCTATCACGGAAGATGTTCGACTGAGCTCTCTCAGATAATAACACCACAGGCCGTCCGAACCAGGAAAACTAGAGAAGCTCTGCGAGCTCATCCTTACCAGGTCGAGGTCCTTACTCCCCGAACTAGTCTCCCCCAGCATTCCTTCTTTTGGAGAACTTCGACGCTGTGGAATCAGCTGCCGGGGAATTTGATTCCCGACGGCTACAACCTGCAGCGTTTCAAATCTAACGTGAACCGATACTTATCCTCTCGTAGCGCTTCTACAGCGCCATAGCGCCACTTTAAGCCTTTGCGGGAGGCCGACCATAAAAAAAATATATATCGGAACTGGGCAGTAGTAGAGAATTGTAATTTTGGGAGTGTAAATTACAGCAAATGTTGTATCATTTCCTATTATTGTCTTACCCAATGAGGTATTCGTTTTTGGTCACGTGATGTCCGGTTCAAAATCATTAATGGAACACCCTATATATTTGTGCCTTTCTGGGTTCCTCCCGACAAGACAAGTCCAAAGAACTAGCACATTTGGGGTCCTTAAAGGATGGTACCACTACCATGATGAAACACTAGCAAAATAATTTAACATTAGGGGTACAAGGTACAATCCTTTAAGTATCTGTAACACTTGAATTAATCACGCCAAGTGTGCTAGTTTGTTGGAATAGTTTTGTCGGGGGAACACAGAAAAGCACTAATATACAGGATGTCCCATTAATAATATTGAATGGGACGTCACGTGACCAAAAACAAATACCTCATCAGATAACACAATGACAAGAAAAGACACAACATTTGCTCTAATTTACATCCCCATAATTATAATTCTCTAGTACTGCCCAGTTCCGATACATTGCTTGTCTTAATCGACGTGGGACACCCTGTATATGAATATTGTGAGCGTATTTGCAACCCTGGCTTATACTACGGTATGCAGGGACACTAATAAACTAAATGCGGAAATAGATTTGAAGTTTGTGTTAACTATTTATTCAGGATGGCAATAGTTATTAAAATACACCAATTGTCAAGTACGATTCTTTACATGTCTATACTCGTCGCATCCCCCATGATGTTTCAATCTAAAAAATAATTCCCCATTTACCTGGATGAATATGATGACGAATAGCTAGAAACAGAACTCCTAGAGCTTCTAGAACTCCTTGAGCTTCCACAGGAAGTTTGAGAGCTTCTTCTTCTGCAAAATCATAAACCACACTTACTATACACATCAAGTTGAATTTTTATTTAATATGTAGTTTACATTTTTGGTATTATTATAAGTCATATACAAAAAATAAATAAACCAAGTATATCTAATATCATAATCGTGATTATTTTAATAATTCGTTTTTAATTAATAGTAATGTTCAATGGTCATAGCCTAAAAATCATTTAGTATTGAAACATATAGATTGAATCTTCTTCTAGCCTAAAGCCCTATTCTCTAGAAATATGGTTATTGATAATTGTTAGATGACCATAATATGATATAATTCATAATTTTATGTTGAAATTTTAACTGTAAAAGAACAGTCATCTATTAATTTCCCAAAGTTTTGGAGGTGATGATATCATTGATGAATATCACCACTAACGAGCTTTGGTTAATGATCACTCCTAACAACATAGTATATATTATTATAAGATGATAGGAATAAATTTTATTATTTTAAAAATTCTGGGGTGCACGTCCTGCCTAGAAATCCATTTATATGTGAGGGGGACCAGAAAGTCATTTCGGCGTATATAGACATTAATGTACCATTGATTAAAGATTTGAAATTTTGAAGTAAGTTTAAACGACCATCAACACCAGTATATTTCAATCTCAAATAGAAAAAATGGGGGTTCCATAGGGATCAGTGCTAGGGCCACTACCCTTCATTGTCTATAGTAGTTCCTAGAAGTCATTCAAGAATGCTCTGTGCACATGTAGGTATGCGGGCGATACATAGATCATTCATTTATAGCTTGTATCAAATCTGGAAGATGGTGACAAAAAATTGATCGATGATTTGACTCATAGCTTGTATTTCTAAGAAACATTATCTTTTTCCAAATTCAAAAAACTCAGTTGACCTAATACTCGCCAAGAAAGCTATTCAACGTTTTGTCAAATCAAATGTAAATCTAAATATTTGTGGTGAAACTATAAAAATTTTAGTAAAGTGTAAACAGCAGAAATCATTATAGATCAACATAAAGGTGGCCCATACATGTCTATTTTCGGCCTCTCAAGGTTTTCTGTTTGTTGACCATTGTCATACATACGTTTTAAGTATCTTTACGACAGTTCAATGACAATTGGAAAATAAAGCAATATTATTCAATTCAAAAATAGTGAACTATTTATTATTCTCGAGGAGGGGGGTAATTACCCCAATTATCCCCCTTATCGAAACCCCCCTAATACTTTTCAATTACACTGTATACAACAGTTCACACCGTCTGAAAAATCTGTTGGGACTCACCTCTCACGTTTTCTGCCTTGCCTTCTGCTCCTTTCTCTATTTCTGCTACAGCTCCTTTCACTGCTATCAGACCTACTCCATTCTGAAGCTGACCCACTCGAACTCCTTCTCCTCTTTCTGTACTCCCTGTTACGTCTCCTCATAGCCGCTTTGGTTTGTTTTATGAGGGAAATGTTGGTTTGAACGGACGTACTCACAGTTTTCACTGAACATCGATTCTTCGGGAGGTAAACTATAGTCTTGTCTTCTCCATGGTCTTTTTTGGCTGGGGTATCGGAAACAGTTGGAGTTCCGCAACTGTCTGAAAGATGTTAATAGGCCTGTTATGACCAAGCTACAAGATAATCAGCTTCTTTTGAAGTTAGTGCTACACTGCCTATCAAAAATGGTGTCCACATTCATTGATTAAAACCAACAACGATCCAAAAATATAGACATTATCGGCAAGTTTGCAACAGGTGTGAATGCATGGGGTGTGCGTCTGTCAGGATGAGAGGACCCTTGAAATTGTCTGGCTACTGGGAAAACATCGTTTAATGGGTTCCCAAAAAAATAATATAACGAAAGTATAATTATAAATCACTATAGCTTAGGGGTGTCTGGCAGGGGGTTGAATCCGTGCGAAGTGTCTGGCAAACAGTTACGCGAGTTTTTATACTGTTACGAATGAAATATGAAAAAATTGGGCTTTATACATTAACAATCTGAGATGAGATTTTGTACACCTTTGCTACCTGTTACCTGTCAAAGCCATCACTACCCAGGTTCCATGAATTGTTCTTACCTGTATTGGGGATACACATAGAAGAACTTTCAGCCTTTATGAAGTTCCGAAGGTCTGACTCTTGCTCTATTATGCTTTTTTTATTATTTGATACAGAAAACTAAAGGTGCTACCACTTACCTATCACCTTGGGAATATTTTCGATCAACGATGTTATTAATGAGTTGCAATTTATTTTGGCACTGACTTTTTTCAAAAGAGGCTTGATTTCTTCAAGCTGCTCAACCGGAGCCAAAGGGTCCAGATTTTTGCGGACTTTGAAGTCTGTGTTGACTCCTATGCTAACCAATTCCTTCTTCTCGATGTCGGCTGGTATAGGCAATGGTTTTGGTTTCGGAACCACGACAGTTGGTTCGGTTCTCCTGAAAGATGAGACAACAAAATACATAAATATTATGCAGACACTAAAATTATGAGGAATAACCAAACTTTGTGATGACTATACGATGCTACAGTAAATGTTAACAATAATCCTTAGCTCTTTGTTTTCTCCCTTACTAAACATTTTTTCAAATTTTCGTTGAAGCTGTGGATATTCCGGTAATTTGATACCATAATTTTGTTCGTTTTTTATGTATGCATATTCATCAACATACCTTAAAGATTATTTACACGAGGTTTGTCAAATGTTTTGTTTGTCAATCCGAAAACTTTGTTTACTTAGTAAAGGTGGTGTTATCAAGAACCATTATTTTACAGTTTATCTAGGTGCAATACAAAAAAAATTGTCACAGAAGTAAACGCATGATGATTCATAGGCTAACATCAACTGTTACATATAACATACATATATGTTATTGAGACTCTGATGATATATGGTGTATACAGGTATAACTATGTATGGCTTACTTTTCAGATTTTGGTGGAGTATTAAGCACCTCTTGAGCCATTCTCATCAACTTCTCTTGATGCCTGATCAGCTTCATATGATCATCTTCGGGCAAAGGAGAACTGCATGTGCTACTCACAGGAGAACAATTCTGGGAATTGTTCTGAGATATCAAGAACCCCTCTCTGCGCCTCTTGTATTCTTCTAGATTTAGTTTCTTTTTTTGTCTTGGTTCAGTTGTTCTAATGGTGTTTACCTGACAATAAGACGATATTAATTTATTTAAAAACACACAGCAATTAATGGGGTAATGATCTCATATTATTTGATCATGCGGTGCAATTTTGTTCAGAACGGCTGGGTAAACAGAAAATATTCTCATAGGTGTGATTTTTCTTTTTCTTGAAATTGAAGGCATGTATTAAAATCATGAAATAGTATGAATTATCTTTTTTATTATCAAATTTATAACGGAAACTAACAACGGTGACTGTGTATACCCAAATTGGCGAAAACTTGGTAAGAGATATTGTGAACGAAGCCGAAACATTTGTTTCACTTTCTGGGCAGATGTGCTGTGTATCGCATTTTTAGGGTTCAGGTATTTGGCTCGATAGAGTTTGAAGGGGAATCATTATACTCAGCAAACTGGTTGGAGTTATTGACATCCACCAGGAGATAGTGTTCTGTGGGGTCTGCAAAAGGTGCAAAGGAGGCCTACTTGCCTGACTTTAATCGTAGATAACAATAGACTGTGAAAATAGCCTATTCTACTTACTTTGAGTAAAGACACCATCAACTTTCCGTCTGCACCCTTGACCATGGGCTGCCTTTCGCGCACGTCAATTCTATCTTTTTCCTCTTCTTCGGCAGACTCAAATCCTGAATCCTTTTTGGGCAACTCATGATAAGGAGCTGGACTGCCCACTGAAGACGCCGAAGAGGTGGAGGTGCTGCAGTAATTGTGGTCTAGATGGACGTATTCTGAATTGGCCGGAGCATGTTCTACTTGAGGGGTTTTGTTTGCAGGCAAATCTTGCGTCTTTGATCTAAAATACGTGTTCTATGAGTAGAGCATACAAGCCTGATACAGATAATTTTACAAATATTTGAATTGTACTTTCCATGTCAAATATTATTCATTAACTATATCGTAGCAAAGACTACAGTGAAGTTAGTCTAAAAGTTAGTATAGCAGTTAGGAGCCCATCGGAGCAGATCAGGTTGTGGTTTTGTAGATTTCCTATACCACACCCAACAGGAGGTAGGTTGATAAAAATCTTAAGATAGTAGAAAACGCGATTTAAGAAGACGGTTTATTTAAACTATTGATAGCACTAAATGAAATTATTAATGCTCTTTTATTATGAAGATTCAACTTCATAAGAAGTCACCTCGGAAGTCACTTAGCAATAAAATAAATATAATAATAAAATAGACAAAAATAGCTGATACCTAGGTTTTTTTGACATGTTCATTCTTTCTGAGGCCGTAATTTTAAAAATTATTTATTAGCTATTACCCTCAGGACAAAATTTGTTTTATTAGAGTATTTTTTAATTAGTCAATTAATTATGTATCTAGTATCTCAAAATTATCTTTGCAATATTTATACTATTTATTTCATCCTGCAATAATGAAATCAAATAAATTAATTTGCTCAAGATGTATCAAACAATTCTTTTTAATTGTCTATATTAAACACATTTTACCTCAAAAACATAAGTTAATAAAACATAGGTGCAATTTTTTAAGATCCAAACCCAGGCATGCAGTACAACCAATTTCATGCAAAATTTTCTCTAAATGATTAGACATTCTAAGTAACTTCTCTAACTGCAAATCTCCCAAAAAAAAATTGTTGGCTAAAAAAATGGTGGACACAAATTCAAATCATCACTATGATTTGTATGCCACACTGGAACAGGAAATTAGAAGAAAATATGGTATAACAATACTCACCTGTTCCCATGTCTCTTTTTGGTGGGGATTGGAGGAATCACTGATATCGGTTTCCTTTTTGCGGATTCCTTCATACGATCTATAAGCTCTTGTGGAAGCAATGGGGTGTTTTTTTGCTGTTTGCAAAATAATTCAAGCCATTATTTAGCTCGATCAAAAATGTTTTATAATTGTTTTGCCATTTGTGAATCCATAACATCTTTCTACATAATGTTTATTTGATTCTCAGTCAAATCACAAGTTCTAACATGTCCTGCTTAGAAAAATTAAGGGTTGCGATAGAAGATATTGAAATTAACTGCAAAACATTTCTCACATATTAAGCAAAAGTACAAAAAGCTGTAATTATATTCTGTTATAACAAATGTGGTGTGAGGTAATACTGATCTTTGAATTTGTGTCAGTATTTCCTTTTTTGTGTGTAGAAACAAATGCCTAAAAATGACTAGAACGAACAGAGAGATCAAAGACCTTGTCTTAAAATGGCAAAACAAATGCTCCACATGCACACCAACCTGATGTAGTATTGAGATTGGTTGAACTCCAGTTTTCATTGGTGAGGTAGTTGATTCTGAAGTTTGTGCATTGGGCAGGATTGGTTTGGATGTAGGTATCTTCATGTTTGTGCTTGTTTCTGATTTCACTTCTATGGTCTTGTTACAAAGTTTTACTGAAATCAGTTCATAAATATATTATATTATATAATATATTATACACAAAATGTTCAAAAATGTTCCAACAGGAATGTTTCCATTAAATAAATGATCTTTTTTAAAATAAAAATAGAAAAATAGAATGTATTCTTTGCCAACAAATGAAACTTTATATAGCCTCGATATTTTATTAACAATTGAGATTGAACTGAAACGTTTAGTTACACATAAGATGATTCCCCATGAAATTTCTAAAATTAGGTTTATATGACACATCAGCACATCACTAACCCTATAAACAATAGTTGTATAAAATAATTATTAAGCATACTTGATTGATCACTCTTTAATTGGACACATACTAAAGAAATGTGTTTTCTCCAATGCTCTGTTTGAAAAAAAACTTTTTTAGCTGCCAATACATATATGAACCTACCTTGACCCTTTCTATCCTTAATTTCTCTATCTGCTATCCAAGGTTCCTCTTTTACTTTAATATTATCATTCTTCACATCTTGTCCAACTTCCATCTTGACAGACTCACTTTTCATTTGCTTCCAATTTTTCTGTTTCATTCCATCACTCTCCATAACTACATTTTCTCTAAGCGTGTCTTTTTCCATCACATACAAATTATCTGTTACATCTAATTTTTCTTGTTTGATCACAATATGTTCCTTTTTTATAGGTAAACCTTCAGCCTTGACTTCACTGTCACAAGCTTTCTCAGTTTTAATGTCCATACATGCTATATTACACTCATTCTTTATAGGCACCTCTTCAAAATCATCATTTTCATTGTCTGAGACGGTTTCAACATCAACTTCTGGCTCATCTTCATCAATTATGTACCGTTGAGCTTTCAGATCAATCTTCTTACACCCCGCTCTAATTCTCTGACTAGACTGGGCAGTTTTGGGTTTTGTGGCATCTGCGCTGATGTACTTGGTAATATCAAAATTATCTGTGCTAGGAATGTCAAGAATTTGATGCAGAGGTGATTGTTCTTGGGGTGGCATTTCTTCTTCAGTTTGCTCCTCAATATGTATAAGAGAGTCTTCTATTGAGAAATCATCACAAAGAGACTGAAATATATTTAAATAATCTTTATATGACGATACTAACGATACATATCTTTTGATAGGTGTCTGATGTATTGCAGTTTATACTATAGCAAATACCATTGATATGCCGAAACAAGAATGCCTGTTAACAAATAGTTATGTCATTTATGATCTCTATATTAAAACATAGGTTTTGCAGCTAAACACAGTATAAGCAGAATCCATTCAATAATGAGAGAAGTTATAAAACTGCACAAGTTTAAAACTATCTTCTACACCCCATTATGTTCATTATAAGTTACTACTTGTTCAAACAATACATTCATACATAGTTTGATAGATCATTAAATAATGTGTTCCCTCAGATCCAGCAGGTGATCGATCTGCTATTTCATGATTCAAGAGCTGTAAAATTTTTAACTGAATATTCTAATCCTTATGCAAGAAATAACAAGAAACTTTTGTCAAGCTCTCTAGTTAGTACGTCTAGATATGCAACAAGAAATCAACACAACTACTAAATAAATGACTATGGCTGGAAACACAAACAACTTCACTAAGTTATATACTGCCCTATCAAATTATATCACAACCCAAAAAATAAGTTTTTACACCATGAAACAATATTTATGAAAACACCTAATTCTTTTGAAAATTGCTTCCCAATTATTTGTGTCAATAAATATGATAATCCTTTTAATATACTATCACTATTTGACATATTTAATGACAATAATAATAACCCGTCTGGGTCTCGGGGTAGACCCATCCAGGGTTTAATCTGCCTATCGTAAGAGGCGACTAAAAGATTGGTAGTCCTTGCCTTAAAAGAGTCTATGGTGGTCACTGGCTGTGAAACCAGGCGTATGAACCTGCATAGTGAGGAAACGGCTGAACCTATGTTAAGGACGGTTTCCCGACAGTGTCTGACTCCATGTTAGGGGCGGCTGATAACAGACACCCGTAGGAAACCGCCCAACATCAGCAGGCTATCCGGTGCGTGCCGGCACCGCGGGGTATACCAATGCCTAAGGATGTAAGCCAGCCTGCAATCTTCACAGGTGCATCCTCAGGAGGCAATTTGGACGCCTGCCTCCAGAAATGTCGGCTGGGGGCCCTAAGGCTAACCATCCGACGGGCCTTATCTTCGGGTTCGATCACCCCCATGAGGAAAGGCACCCACACCGAGCCGGTTTCGAAAGCCGGCGTTGGGCAAGGTGGCGGTGCTTCGAATTGCCCTATTGACGACCTCTGCGATGACATGGACCGTTTTAGGTGGACGACAGAGCTCAGGGATGACCTATGACCTGCTGCGAGAGTAGTCCGCGCCGTAGAGCATACATGTCCCGCATGTATGACAGGTGGTGTGCAATGCACCCAGAGCATAGCACGCTTTCCTCTCAGAATATGCGAGATTATGTATCGTACCTCCAGAGGCAGGAATATGTTCGTGCTCCAGCTCAGCCTGCCCTTCGGCGGACGGAAGGCCTGTTAACTAGGCTGAAAGTACGCCGGTAAGGCCCGCCGAGAGAGAAATCGACGAAGTCGTCTCACCTGGGGATTTCTGAGACCGCAGTGCCTTGCACAACAACAAGAGGTCGTTTAAGCTGGCAGATTTGCAGAGAGAGGATGAGGCTGAGGGTGAACCTCTATCGGAGGCCTCTGACATTTGGAGCATCAATTGCGAAATTTACGATGCGGCTCTGAGGCTAGCTAGGCAGGGGAAAGTGAGAGACCCTCCTGTTGAGAGAGCACAGAGACGCCAAATGGAAGCGAAAATCCAGTTGGCTCGCCAGGAAGCATCCCATATCCGCTGTGTGGTGGAATATATGTAGAGCGGCTGGGAAGCCTTTTACGCGCCGAGTGCGCCAGATAGCCTACGGGTTGAGGCGCGACCATCATACACTGTCAAGCGGTCCTGATTGTTGTCAAGCAACACTGTCTTGACAGGATACGGATGCTAATCGCTACTAAACGATCATTGGTGGCGCCAGCGAGCGGTCTGTAGCAGAACAGAATGTTCTATGAAAGACCTGCTCACCTTTTCCAACAGCAGCCACCAGCCATAGAGCAGCCGCCAACTGCTGATTGCGTGGAGGCCTTCTGGAGAGACGTTTACGGACAATCCAAACCTCTATCAGCAGACACTCCGGCCTTGGCGCAGTTCGAGTCCGTTTGTAGGACTCCTAATTTAAATGCGTCATCCGATAAATACAGAAGAAATTCTTGGCGCCTTACGAGGCTCAAAGAATTTCGCAGCTCCTGGCTCGGATGGCATAAACACCTACTGGTTGAAAAAATTTCCCAGTTGCCACCGTCATTTAGCTAGAGTTTTTAACTCGTGGCTAAACCAGGAGCAGCCAATTCCGACTTAGTTTGTCGAGGGTCGAACCGTGCTTCTCCCGAAGATCGGAGATTTGTCTGATCCCGAAAACTACTGGCCAATAACATGTCTAAACGCATATTACAAGCTCTTCACCAGAATCTTGTACATGCGTATCCTTCAAGCTGTGAATCCTGTATTCTGTATTCCTCGACGTATATGAACAGAAAGGGTCAAAGATAGGAGTAGCTGGCTGCAAGGAGAACCTGTTGATTAACCGATGTGTCACGCAAGACCCCGTGCAGTACAATGCGTGCATCTCACTTTTGCCTCTGTCCATAGCGCTGAGAAATACTAAAGGATACAGCTGTGGCAGACTGTCTCCTCCGCAAGTATTTGCACCGACTCCGGCAGAACTGGTCATCAGAACTGTCCGGCAAGAACAAAGTCGCTGCCACAAACACGCTTGCGGCCCCATTGTTATTATACACCTTTGGTGCTATACACTGAAAAGTGAACGAGCTGAAGGAAATCGACACGAAGACCCGCAAAAGAATGAATATGGAGGGAAGTCCGCATACTAAGCCCTCTGTTCCGTGAATGTACCTCCCGCGACACCTCGGAGGGCGTGCACTATTGAGTTTGGAGCATCTGCAAAACAGGGTAGAATTGGCAGTGGCCTGCTATGTGACAAACAGCACCAATCCCCTGATCCGCTTTGTGCGAGAGCACGAGAATGCGGGTAAACGAGCCATTCTTGTTAGCGCAGCGAAACGAGCAGCCCAGGAGCTCAGCCTCACACTTGACTTCAAGCGGAGGTGTCAGCAGTCCACTACGGAACTT
This sequence comes from Callosobruchus maculatus, assembly GCA_951848785.1. Lineage (NCBI taxonomy): Eukaryota > Metazoa > Arthropoda > Insecta > Coleoptera > Chrysomelidae > Callosobruchus > Callosobruchus maculatus. Next base: position 4,313,555 of record CATOUR010000110.1, on the reverse strand, counting down.
GCTCCCACACAATTAAAATCCCACATTAAAACTGCCAAAGTCAACTTCCTTTTAATACTTCATAAAGATAAGCCAATACATGGAATCTTCTACAAACATCTTGAAGAGCATGGCTTGTCTGAGCAGTTGACCTTCTCTTTCCGAAGGTCTAGTGGGTTGAAGTCGAAGACTGAGGGCTTTATAATGGCGTGCCAAGATGGTGTCTTCAACACCTTGGTATACTGTAAAAGGGTTATGGGTGCAGATGTACCCGACACCTGTTGTAGAGCTTGCTGACAGGCCGAGACGCTTATGCATCTCTTGTCGCGTGTAAGACATATGCTGGGACCGCGTACGTCCATCGGCAGAACGCGACTCTACGAGCGCTCTAGTAACGTTTAAGGCACTCATATGGAGTTGATGAGACATGAGTGCTGCGGTACGCTCCAGGGAATATAGAGTCTGTTGTGGAGAACGAGAGATGCCCGATTTACTGGAACTACTCATTCCCCATGCTCGAGCTTGTACAGGCAAACAAGCCGAACATAGTCCTTCTCGACCACCAACAGAAGACGATGTTCGTTAAGTTTTGGGCACCTGCCAATGTGCACATCCTCTCAAAGGAGGAGGAAAAGTGGACTAAATATCAGGAGTTGATCAGACAACTTTGCAGGCTCTGGCCAGACTACACTGGAATTCTGCTGGTTATAGTCATTGGATCCACTGCTCTCAGCACTGCACTAAATATAGGTGTGCCGTGCGGCGGCGCACATCTTAGCCGCGAGAATGCAGAGGACAGTCATTTTTGGGTCCCTTCGTCTACTTAGGGCACACAATTTGTGGACCCAGTGATTGCTGACCTCACAGTGTGTAGAGTAGTCACTGGGTAATGGAACAGCAGCTCTGTGTGTCTGAGGCTGGGCTGCACTTTGTTGTTTTTTTTATGTAATAATAAACATCTTTATTTTAATGTATTTATGAAATATCTGTATATACTTTCAAGTATTTCTATTCCCACATACCAGCAGGTTTTTTCGAATAAATGTATAAATTATTAAGACTACCAGAACTTAATAGGTGTAGATCATTTCTTGCACTATGATGTTTAGTTCCAATCACTTAAAGCTATTGTATTTGATCTATAAAAGAGTAGCCTAGATTATATTCTTAAGTAACTCTATTCATCAACAGTAGGTAATAATAACACCAAGAGATAGTAGAACAATAAACTCTATAGAAGCTTAATAGTCCTAACCATACTACACTAGTTTCCAATACTATAAACAACCCTCATTGAAAAAGTAATCATTCCCAGTAAATTCAACATTAAGGAACAACAACCTATCTTAAACCAAATAACCAAATTACTCACATCCATTTCTATTAGTTGCTGCCATTCATTCATAATTTTCTGGAAATCCTCCTTAGGCGGTGATGGTGAGTTTACATTATCGCCACTTGAATAGCTGGTTGCTGCTACATCTTCACACATACTAAAAAAATGACAATATTACTTCATATGCCCACATATGCTCTTTTTTACAACTTACTTTGATGTAGGGTTGTAATTCCATTGATATATACCTTTTTCAGAACTAGAGTAATTTTCAGGACTTGCAGACTCCTCCAAATCCTACATGTAAAATTATTTGATAAAAACCATAAAAAATAAATGTAATTTAGAAATTTAGGCCTTTTAACTAGATTTTTATGGAAATACCTCACATAACCTTACTTTTCTTTATCTTGTCACATTGATCTCCATCCCCTCTAATAAACAAAAATACAACATTCTCTGTCTAGCATAGGATATAATTATGTTACATCGAAACACTAATCTAAGTGATGCTTTTCAGTAAGACATTAAATTAAAGTGTGTAAACAGTGAATATGCAAAAAAGGGTCTATACTTAATTAAGTAATGATAAATGGTCATTGAGCAATTTGATGATCATGTAGATGATCCAACTTAATGTCATGTAGAAAAACTTGTGCTAAGGCTAGAATTCTAGTTTATTTAGTTAGATGGCATGTTGGATAAGGGTCAAAAAAAGTCATTTCTAAAAAACTTATTTTTTGAAACCCCTTACTTTTATCAGTAGACTTCTAAATTCACTTTGCACCATCTATTATTAATATTTTCATTTCAACAAAAATCAAACTATCAATATAAGGCTATTTTTTTTGTTTTTTTTTTCATTTGAATATTTTTTTGTCAATAAATTAAGTTTCATTTGTGCACTTTATCTAGGGTCACCCTGTATATTGTTGTAGACATGACGGCTTGTAGCTAAACTTTTAATTCAAATTAAAAGAAAACAGTTGAAAAACTGATAAAAATTTAAATATACCTTTATAGCTTAGATAATAAATCATTAGAAGATAAAATGTGTTAAAAATATGTATTTTATAATTTAATTCAAATTGGAAACAAATAGTGCTCACATATATAATATATTAAATTTCTACATACCATAAATTTTATTAGATTTTTAGAAATACCTAGTTACACTACATTTTCACTGATTAAATTTAAGGCAGTCGTTCCAAAAAGGTTGTGGCAAAATATGATAAAAGTAGGATATTAGCATTACAATTGTTATAACACATTGAATCACTAGGAAAACATACTTGGAAAAGTCGTTTTCGCAACACATTTGTGAAAAACTGCTCAGACTAATTTCTTCAAACAGCCTTTGCAGACTACAAGCAATTTATGGCAAAATTAGTCTTATTTAACATACTTCACTGCCTCATACATAACACCATATTTATTGAAAAAAAAAAATAAAAATGGTGTTGGTTTAATGAAATTAAAATACAATGTATTATTTTTCCAGAATGCATAATGGAGTCCACAGTTTCAGAATTCCCATGATGTCAAACAAATCACTGTCATCTTAAAAATAAACAATATCAATGTCGTACCAATTTATAAAATATATAATTTTTTTTAATCTATTTGTACAAAAGTAACATGAATCAAAATGACAACTAATTTTGACAAAACATGCTTCTGCAGCTGTTATTACCTGAATAGATTTAATTTCTACTGAAAATGTGTGAATGTATAAAACAGCAATTAGATAGGGGATGGTTTTCACTAACCAAGAAAAATAATTTATGCTGACCATGTGCACCTAATAAAAACCTTGCAGATAAATGGTGATAGTTGTTTGGTTTGTAGCTGCCTGAAAAATCAAAACAGACTTACCAAATAGTCATTTTGGTAGGTGGAAAAGTGCTCCCCGTCTCTAAACAAATCTATATCCATGGCATTCAAAGATTCTCAACAGACAATGAGGTGAATGCAAATTTTCACTCGAAATTATCGTTGATCCTGCTCCAGGCCATTTAAAGTTGTTGATTCAACAGTTAAAACGCTTTCGCGATAAAGATATCTTCTGAATTCCAGGTAATTTACGTAATAAACATCTAATAACTCTAGATACTAAATTTGTAGGTTAAGTGAAAATCTATACATATTTTGGCGAATATCTTCTGAACAACGTACAAATACACTGCAACTTGAACTGTAGCACAAACGGGAGATCTCAAAGCACTGTTTTCAATAAGGATAACTTGAACTGTACACTACTTTTTGTGAATATTGACAAAAATGAAAATTGTCACACGTGAGTCAATTACCTCTCCGACACCAGCGTAGAGCGCGCTTGTGCGCGTGCGTCAAGGCCGTCAAGCCGCACCACGAGCGGCGTGGTGTGTCGCGTTCACAGAACAGAAAATGGCCAAAGACAAAATACCAAAATGGAATGAAAACTTCATACACGGCATTGTCCCAGGAACATCTGCAAACATGAATCTTTGTATACGTTGAAATTTGGATACCATAGTAATTAATTAATAATCCTGGTAATGCCCGAGAATAGCAAATAATCAAGATGCTATGATGGATATATAATATGATACAGTGACTATATGCATGGGGGTCATGGGGACAGTGACGACGTGTGACGTCAAATAGGACATTGAGGCAACTTCAACATACGACAAAAGCTGAATTTTTACGTATTACAAGTAATAATTAGTAAATGATTATCAGTACCGTACACGAGTACAAAGTATTAAAAAAAAATACAATGAAAATTTGTAGATGTGAAAACCCATTACTGATCAACATAATATATCAGCTAAATCTTAATAACAGGTCAAAATCATTTTTTTAAATAAAAAATTTAAATGTAAAGCAAAAGTACCTAGCCAGACTCGAACTCGCAACCTCTTGCACCCATGCTTGCACAGAACGCATATCCATTATCACTAGGCCATACTGCCTGTATTAACGTTTTGCCGAACTACGTATATAAGCCGATTAGGGACGCGAACATGGAAGGCGGATTTTAACAGCGCATAAATAGAAAATTACTGGTTCCGGTAGCGTTTTTTTTTGTTGTTGTTTTGTTTTTATATAAAATAAGAATAACCATATGCTCCTACTGATAATCATTTACTAATTATTCCTTTGTTTCAACTTTCACACGGTAACTTGAAGAAAAAAACTGCATATGAGAACCTTAACACTACGCAACGATGCTCAACGATAGAATCGTCCTATGTACTGTAGACCTTTACGGAAACTATGATCGGGTTGACCCGGATCACTTGGATCACTGATCCTGACGTTCGGAAAGTGATCTGGGGTCAGTCAGAAATAAGGAATAAGTCTTGTACAGTAAGTGATTACTATCGGATGAATCAGACCAGTATTTGTTTTCCTTAACCATCTGTATTTTCTTAGACCAACTGTTTCGTTATTTGATGTCCGTTAAATCAATGGAAACATAAATTCCACTTGACAGCTGTTTAACGTATAACTGATCTATCCGGATCCAGATCAGTTATATGACAAACAGCTGTCAAGTGGTATTTATGATTCCATGAATTTAACGGACATCGAACAACGAAAAAGTTGGTTTAACAATAAAAAACAGATGGTAAAGTAAAGCAGCTACTGATCTGAATCTTCCGATCGCAATCATTTACTGTACAAGAGTGAACTACCCTATTTCTGACCGATTCCAGATCACTTTCCGAACGTCAGGATTAGTGGGGGTCTGGGGGTTAACCCGATCATAGTTTCCGTAAAGACCTATGTAAAGGCAAGGAGGTTAGAACCAAGGGAGTCGCTACTAAATGTAATTCTGTCAAATAGAAACGGAGCCAGTGGGTGTGGCTAAGTGTATCAATTTATCAGGGCGGACTATAGGAATATATTGTATTGAAACTTAGTTCCAGATAATTTGATTCCCTTTACTCTTATATGCCGATTTAAATGACCAACATCTACTATACAATCCTGGTTCGAACTATAACTACAAAACAAAATCCAAATCTAATTTCTATGATGTATGTCATTTATGCCTAACTACGGGTCTGCCAAATGTTTACAATACCTGTGAAATGTTATTCCAGTAAGTTTATTTGAGTGGAGACCTTTTCTGGTGCAAAAGCTATGTGCTGCACAAGATACCATTGTTTTTTAACAGAAAACACTCGAAAAGCTAAGAAAATCGTTGAAAAACACAAAATAGACGGCGGAAACGACGAATGCTATACGAATGACACAAGCGTACTAACAAAATGGCGGCCTGGTCCCGTTTCTGCCAGCGTGACAGCGACTCCCTAGGTTACAACCTCCTTGTGTAAAGGCCTATCTATCTGCTCGGTGCTCTTTCATTTACTGTTCCATGTCAAAATAAACATTTTTCAATTTAAATTTGAATCAAGTTACTTTGATATGTGATAATTTTTGGAAAGGTTTATTATAAGGGTAGAAGAAGAAGAGAAAGAAGAAATAGATCATTGTTATTTTCACTGTTATTTTGACCAACAATTATGTTTACTCCTCAATACTTCAATTAGAATACTTTAAGAATATAAGCAAGGCTTCACTCGAAAGCTATAGTTAAAAGAAGTAGGTATAGTAGATTTTAGAATGGAGGGTCTACGCAGTATAGAAGAGGTGCCTGAGCCTTACCAAAGAATATTTGCAGAGTATCCTTGTTTTAATATGGTACAGTCAAAAGTACTAGACAATATGCTGAAAACAGGTAAATATGAACTACCATATATATAGTTAACTTGATGATATACCTAAATAATGAGCATGAATGAACATTTCATACCTTTCTCATTTATTTCTGCTAGATAAGTCTGTGGTCGTGTCTGCCCCCACAGGGTCTGGAAAAACTGTTATATTCGAATTAGCTATTATAAGACTATTAACACATTACCAAAATATGGATGCTGCAGACCAGAATTTCAAGATAATATATAGTAAGTTTTATTTATGACATTATACTGTAATAGGTATTTAGCTATAGGTATAGTTGAAGTTCCTCTCTTAATGAAGCTCTGTCCTACTGTTTATACTGACTCAAATTGTAGTGTTTTTGATGATTAACTAAGTTGCGATACTGATGGAGCTAGGTATTTGCAGAAACTTTTTTGCTATCTGATTAGCGTTCTTCCAGCCCACTATAACTTCTAAATTGGACTAGAAAGAGTAAAATAGGATCAACGACGTCTCAGAATAACACCTGAAAATTTAAATTAGAGTAGGTAGTTGATTCGTTTTGATGGTCAGCTAATCATTTCTAAGTTACATATAAAAAAAATTGCTCTCTGGTCTGATATGTCCTTGAGAGCAAGCAGGTTAGGGAGGAGTATAAAGAAAATTATCAGAAAATTTTTTTAAATATTGGAGACCCTTATCCATTAAAAAAATATCACCTCCCATTTTTGTGATATAGAGCATCATAAAATGCCCAAAAAAATCTTAATATCTTTCTCAATTACAACATATCTATCAGTTACGCGTTTTGTGTGTATACGATGTGTCCGGTCATCGCCAGTGTCGGAGCCTTTAAGGGGATGAAATACAGTATTTTTTTATCGACAAATCACCCCCCACAAGTAGTTTTTCTCCCACCATAATAAAATGGCAGCCATTTTGTTTTTTGTTAAGTTGATGCACGAGTATTGTACTAATTTAGTCACAGCTACCTGTGTAGAGGTTCTACCGTTGGGTTCTACAAACACAAAATAAGTCTCATTCGATAGTTGATATCATAAACTAGTGGTAAGCATTTTCCAAATTTCATTTCATATAAGGGCAAAAAAAATGTTAAAAAGAAATAACTATGTATTTTTTGCGTTTTTTTTTTCAAAAAAATTAAGCTGTTAACCTACATTTTTTTATTTCTAAGCGATAGCACATGGTGTTTCCTAAGAAAAAAGCTGTACATCTTAGGCCTAAATAAAGCAGTTTAGAAGCTATGATTGTTTGATTATGACCCTTTATTGTCTAATCCGGCAGTTGAGAAGGCAGTTGAACAGAATACTTAGTGGTCACGAGATTTATTTTGGGGGAAAAGGAGGCAATAAATGTTACAACCATTGTGCGAAATGCTCTCCTTGGTGTTGCAGAGGTGCTGTTGTATTGACACCTGTTGAGTAGAGCCACTCTGATCATCGTTTTGTTATTCCGTAATTCATTTACGACTTGAATAATTTTGCTAATAAGCTCCTCGCACGTCGACATAAACTTTCTGTTTCATTGTACCATTGATTAACGTATTGTTACGTTAATCAATGATATTGTACCTCAGAAGAAAAATCAGTTGGGGTCAAGTCCGGTGAATGCGGTGGCCAAGCGGTTGTTTCACCGCGTCCAATTCACGGCGAATATCGACAATATCGTTCATTTAAATGGCGTGACTTTACCCCACTTGATTTTTTTTCTTGGAGCTTATTAGCAAAATTATCCAAGTTGGAAATGAATTACGGAATGACAAAGCGATGATTAGTCACTCTATGCAGTACAAACAGCATGTCTGCAACACCAAGAAGTACATTTCGAACAATGGTTGTAACATTTGTTTCTTTTTTCCCCAAATAAATGTCGTGACGACTAAGTTTTTTGTTTAATTGCCTTCTCTACTGCCGGATTAGAAAATAAAGGGTCATATTCAAACCATCATAGCTTCTAAACTGCTTTACTTAGGGCTAAGATATGTAGCTATATTTTTTAGGAAACACCATGTACTATATCGCTTAGAAATAAAAAATGTAGTTTAACAGCTTAGATTTTTTGAAAAAACTAAAACTGTAAAAAAGGCAAAAAATTATATAATTACTTTATTTTAACAATTTTTTTTGCCCTGATATGAAATGAAATTTGGAAAATGTTTATCACATGGTACACATGCTTCCGCTATCAAATGAGACTTATTTTGTGTTTGTAGATCCTCTACTTAGATAGCTATGGTTAAATTAGTACAACACTCGTGCATCAATTAAACAAAAAACAAAATGGCTGCTATTTTATTATGGTGGGAGAAAAACTACTTTTGGGGGGTCATTTTTGTGGATAAAAATTAACGTATTTTATCCCCCTAAACCCCTAAAGGCTCCGACACAGATGACTGGACACATTGTATATCTAGGTACCTATTATAAATAATCATTTTCAGTAAGCCCTATAAAAGCCTTATGCCAAGAACGGCTAATTGACTGGCATAGCAAATTTTCAAGCTTCGGACTGAAGTGCACAGCAATTACTGGGGATTCAACAGAAGTCGATATCAGCAGTATAACAAACCACCATCTGATAATATCCACTCCAGAAAAGTGGGACAGTATTTCGAGGAAGTGGCGAGACCATGAAAAAGTTGTCCGACACATCAGGCTATTTATGATCGACGAAGTCCATTTGTTGCACGAAGATAATCGAGGATCCACCTTGGAAGTTGTAGTAAGTCTATCATTTAGAGATTCATACATCAAGGTATGTTTACACGCTTGCCAAGGCTCGACAAGCATCCACTCATCCACAAGCCCCAAGCGTTCACAAATATCGCTTGGCATTTGGAAGTCGTTTACACGCTTGCGAATGCGTCAGTTTGCTACGGACATCCAAGCATGGCGGACACACTGACTCCAAGCATCTGCAACTTTCTTTTTACTTCCCACACCGATAGGTGAGGGGAGTATTGTGATCGCGAAAATTTTCGAATTTGAGATAATGCACTTTTTGGGCGTTTTATGATGTCTAGATAACGAAAATCCACGTCACTCATTTCCGTCTGTCTGTCTGTCTGTGTGCGCGTTCCTCTAGCCTCGTAATCTCAGTAACGGCTATATGGATTGTGATGACATTTGGGTAGCGATATGGTGTGGGGTCGTAGTATGTAATGCTGCTACGATTTTGAAAATCGGTGCATGGGTGGCGGAGTAATTAGCAAAAAACAAAAAAAATCAAATATTCCTCAAACTTCGGGGGTGGAATTGGAGTGGTTGGTGGGTGGAGGGTTGTAAAACTGAAAAATTTGCTGTATTCATAATAGGCTGTCTAGTGACCTGTGAAGGAAGATCTAGCAGCATAGATCACTTTTTAGGTCCATCCGAACATTGCTTTTGCTGTTACAGAAACCGAAGGACTTAGAATTTTCTGATGTAAAGATACGAGTATTGCTTTAGATCGTTCTATATTGTTTAAAACGGAAACTATTGAATGGATTTTAATGAAATTTTGAGACGATATTACTACCGTGGCGAGGATGAAAAATGCGTATGGTTTTTTGAATCGTGTCAGTGGCGGCGCAGAAATAATTTAAAAACTAAAAATCCAGAAACAGCTCAATATTAGTTTTTAGACGTTTTAGGGGTTCCTGATCATTTTCTACTTTTTTCGGATGGGGGTGAAATTGGGGTCGTTGTGGGGTGGGGGGTTGAAAAACTGAAATGCCATGCAATTAAAATAAGAGTTTAAGATTGCAGAATAAAAACTGTGTCGTCCTAATTCCTATGGAGAGAGATGTAAGAAATTATTCACGAGAGCTTTTGTGTTAGTTTTTTTTGCGGGCGGGTGGTCGATGCTTTGGTTGCAAGGGAATCTCAGACTATAACTTCATGCTATGGGAAAATAATAAATTGGTATCACAATAATGTGTGGGAAGTACTGAGTCGATCAACTTGACTCCATTTTTATCTTTATGATTAACGTCTTTGGGATTCCACATACACGTTTCGCTTTGGTAATATTCCAAGAACATTAAACTATCTTCGTTCGACCAGCCACTCATTTTGAATAGCCAAGTGTAAATGCATGGCAAGCGCTTGCCGCAAACGCCCTTTGATCTGTGTCAAAAAACCGACACCAGTTCCGATCGGATACAAGCGTCCGCAAGTTCACGCAAGCCAGGTCAAATGGCCTCTTCACACGCTTCTGCTTGTGGATGCTTGTAAATACGGCATCAGACTATCCCTTACCAGTGGCGGATCTAGGATAAAGTCAAGGGGGATGGTTTCGTTCGTATAAAATCTACAGAGCTACCACATTTTTCAGGTTCAGATGGTGCCAAATAAAAAGTCAGATATCCTCTTGACGGATAAAGATGAGAAAATTTCATATTGTTTAATTTATTGTTAGGATAAAAAGTATCTCTTTCACTTAGTTGCGTGGATTGCTCGATGTACAAAAAATATGGCGTATTCTTTAGTTTTTTCGTGCAACATTCATTCAAGCAAAACACAGTTGATTTGAAAGAAGTATCAGGGATTTTTTCATATTTTAATTATTTCACATGTGGCACGTTGAGCCTTTTTTTTTTTTTTTTTATGGTCGGCCTCCCGCAAAGGCTGAAAGCCTATGGCGCTGCAGGAGCGCTGCGAGAGGACAAATGTCTGTTCACGTTAGATTTGAAACGCTGCAGGTTGTATCCGCCGGGAAACAAATTCCCCGGCAGCTGATTCCACAGCGTCGAAGTTCTCCAAAAGAAGGAATGCTGGAGGAGACTGGTTCGGGGAGTAAGGACCTCGACCTGGTACGGATGAGCTCGCAGAGCTTCTCTAGTATTCCTGGTTCGGACGGCCTTTGGTGTTATTATCTGGGAGAGCTCACTCGAACATCTTCCGTGATAGAATCTGTAAAACAGACATAGGTCAGCCACCCTCCTTCGATGTTCCAGGCTGTGGAGGTCCTTTGTGAGGTTAGGCGTATCGATTAATCTAATTGCTCTTTTCTGGATAGTGTCCAGAAGCTTTAGAGAGTGCTTCGGAGCACATCCCCATACATGGGAGCAATACTCTAGCGATGGTCGGATCTGTGCCTTGTAGAGCAGCAGCAGTTGCTCTGGCGTATACAACTTCCTACAGCGGAACAAAACTCCAAGCTTCTGGGATGCCGTTTTAGCAATACTGACGACGTGGTCGTGCCAGGACATGTTATTGTTGATGTTGATTCCCAAGAGCTTGACGGAAGGTGATTCGACAATGGGGTGACCCTCCATTTCCACGGTTGGTAAGCCATCGTGAGACGTCTTTGTCAGTGTTGTTGCCTGAGTTTTTTGTACGTTGAACTGTACTTTATTTGCTAATCCCCACTCTACAATTGTTTTGATATCTGCGTTGATCTGTGAGGCATGCTGCTGTCGCCGACGTAATGTCTCCTGGGATGATAGTGGCTTGCCTGGTTCCATGCAAGACACTAATGTACTGTCATCTGCGAAGCTGTAGATTGGATTGGATGTTATTTCCAGCAGCTCGTTGATGTACAGCAGAAACAGTGTAGGGGATAGGACAGATCCCTGAGGAACACCGGCGTTTATTGAAAATACGTCTGATGAACAGCCCTCGACTACAACAAACAGAGATCGATCGTTCAAAAAGCTGTTCAGCCACTGGCTGAAAAATCTAGCTCCAAATCACATTACATTTTTACTTATTTGGAGGAATTAAAAAAATTAAGTCAAGTTCATTGACTTATCAGTACTTCCCACACATTGCGGTGATACCACTTTATTATTTTCTCAAAGCATGATTGAGCTATAGCAAACTAACCTACTCTTTGGCTATATAGTCTGAGATCCCCTTGTAATCAAATCATGGCCCGCCGGCAAAAAAAAGTGTATTATGCCTCTAAGTCTTTCATTCACAGATCAATAATGGGCAGCCTATTATGAATACAATAAGTTTTTTCAGTTTCACAACCCTCAATCACCCCAATTTAACTCCTATCAAAAAAAAGGTAGAAAACGGTCAGGAACCCCTAAAATGACTAAAAACGAAGTTAAAGTTGTTTTTATATTTTTTGTTTTTAAATATTACTGCACCGCCACTGACACGATTTATAAAAACGATAAACGCTTTCCGTTTTCGCCAAGGTAATAATAGTGTGTCGAAATTTAATTAAAATCAATTCAATAATTTCCGCGTTACACAATACACAACGATCTAAAGTTATTCGTGTATGTATACCTACATCACAAAATTATAAGTCCCTTGGTTTCTGTAATAGACAAGGGGCAATGTTCGAATGGAGCAAAAAAAGTGTATTATGCCGTTAGGTTTTTCTTTCACAAGTCAATGGACAGCCTGTTATATATACACAACAAATTTGTCAGCTTTACAACCTCCGGACCTCCCATCCCCCAATCACTCCAATTTCACCCCCATCCAAAAAAGTAGAAGATGATCAGAAGTCAGAAACTCCTAAAAAGAACAAAATCGAAGTTTGAGGAATATTTGAATTTTTTTGTTTTTTGTGCTAATTACTCCGTCGCCCATGCAGGCGCATGCACCGATTTTCAAGCAAGATCGAAAATGTCTGCGATCACAATACTCCCCTCACCTGTCGGTGATGTGGGGAGTAAAAAGAATGAAAAGTAAAAAATATTGTAAATGAGTTATAACATACGAAGTTTATAACAATATTTTTTGCCTAAACAATTGAACTACTCTAAATGGGTCACACTGGTATACTGAATCTGAAACTATAATGCAATTTAAGGTTTGTAGAATGAAAACGGTAGAGCAAGAAAAATCGACAATCGAGCAAGATAACAAACAAGGAATACGGTTTGTAGCAGTTTCAGCTACTATTCCAAATGCCGAAGATATTGCAAAATGGATTTGTAAGGATCCCGATCTCAACTATTTCAAGTAAGTACAGCACCAATAATATCTATACAGGGTGAATCATAGGTTGATGCTTTTATTTTAACTGTGTTAGAAGTCGTTAAAATAAACAACTTTTTCAAATAACTTTTTTCCGAAAACTGAAAAATTAGCAATATACAGAATTAGAAAAAGTAAATCTGAGCTTTTGTATCAAAACGTACCTAGTCTGTCTATGTTTAGTTTTTTGCTTGAAATAGTGCACTATACCTGTCTATGTATAATATAAGGGTGTTTCATAAGTTGGGACTTTTTTTCATACAGCGGATAGTATTCGTCAAAATGAGTGTTTTTCCCAGTAACACATAAACGAAATATTTAGAGAAAACAAGATACTGACCGCTAAAGAAATCCTCAATACTAATTCCGTCCCTGCACCCTGGGCAATTAGATGACCATGTATTGTCATATCACAACAAAACAGCACCACGCGTTTGCGGTACCTGTGAGAAAACAATCAGTTCGTCAAACTCGGGTCATACGTCGCGTTGCTGTCGCATAGTGTTTGAGGGTGCTTGACGATCGGACTTTAAAAACAACAACAATGGTGCATGCTTATAACAATAATGAACTGATGGACATGATTTTAATGTACGGTGAGTGAGGTCAAAATACCGCTGCGGCTTCGCGAGTGTATGCCGATCGTTTCCCTAACCATCCTCACCCTGCACTTCGTCGATTTGTCTGGCTTGTGTAAAGAGCTAGAGACACAGGATGTCTGAATCCACATCGTGGTGGACACTGGTGGACACGCTGGAGGACCTCTACAATACCGTATGGTCCAAATTGAAGAAGACATCGTAAATCGTATTACCTGTAAGACGCATGCGACAGGCCGTACTTACAACTTCCGTAGCAACCAAATAGTGAGTACTTGCTTGAATTTTTTTTTACTGTTTTGCTGCTGATTCACCGTGTATTAGCTTTGCTAAACTTTCAGGATTTACCAATTCAAAAATAACAACGATAAACATGAAGTGACCACTGCACTACCTGACAGATACAATATCTAATCGATAAGACAATAAATGAAGAGCGATAGGTCATCAAGCGACAGTATAGTGGCTTTTTTTGCCTGTCCGTTAACTGTATTTGTTTATTTTGTTGTACGTTGTGCTAACTATTTTCGATTGGAGCTCGAATTCCGGACATTTTACCGATTTTTGTGATTTTTTGACTGCCCATTAGCTGTATTTGTTCATTTTGGTGTATGTTTTTTGCCAATTATTTTTGAATGGGGCTCAAATTCCGGACATTTTACCGATTTTTGTAATTCCGCCCGGACACGAAATTTAGCCCCAAATTTCCGGACATGTCCGGGATTTTCCGTACGAATGGTCACCCTACCTAAGAACGTCTTGACACATAAGCTTGGATTTACATTTTTTATTCTGAATCTAGCTTATTTTTCAGTTTTCTGAAAAAAGTTATTCGAAGAAGTTGCTTATTTTAACGTTTAACGACTTATAATAATATACATAGTAAAAAAGTTATCAATTTAGGACTCACCCCGTACCTTTTATCTTTATATTGTGCTTTTTCAGATTTTCTGAAGAGATGCGACCCGTCAAACTAAACAAAATCGTACTCGGTTACAGTTACAATCCGAAAACTATGACTCCATTCAAATTCGATTTGTCCTTGAATTACAAACTAAAAAATTTAATAATGCAGTACTCGGAAGGAAAGCCAACTCTGGTAAGTGACAGAAAATTGCTGTTATCCAATGAAAGTCGAAGCCATTTGCATTTTGCAATAATGAATCATTCTAATGTACGCAACTTAGACAAGACTGAAGATGAAATCAATGTGTGGTCAGTCAGACGAGCGACCCAACGCAGTTGGGTCAGGTCCTTTTGGCCTTTCTCAAGAAAACCGACAATCAACGGCCAACTCTCAACACGAGCGCCAACGTGGTCCAGCATTGGCATTGGCGCCAACGATATTTCGTTCATCCACACATATGACGAACGTTGTTGGTCTCAACGTTGGCCCCAATATGTGGAGCCGGCGTACGAATAAGTACTGAATAATTGTTCTATGATTTTATATTCTAGAACTGGTCAAGACATGAGCGCTTGGTGCTTGTGCAAGTGCATATAAAGCACCTTGTAAGCTTGAAAGCCTCATACTGGAAATCCTAAAGCATTTTGCATTGTGCCTAAGGCACTTTTCTTGTGCTTCAAATTATTTTAATATGATTCAAGCACTTACGCTGGCTGTGTAGACTTTTTATTTCGTTTTAAGCTCTTAACCTTTTTTATATGTATTTCAGGCACCTTATAAATTATTTCCAGGGCTTTGGTCTTTGAAAGCACAAAGCGATTTGAGGACTTTGTTTGAAAAATAAGAAAGAGCTTTCTGCTTGATCATGAAAATACTTAGTGCTTCAATCCTTTTATCTGAAAAAAAATGGAATCGTTTATCGGTGATGCTATCTTTATATTCCACCCTCTATTTTTCAGATATTCTGCAGTACACGAAAAAGCGTTGAAATGACTGCACTTCATTTGATCCAGGTTATCAAATTTGAACTTAGTGAACAGCAAACCCAGAATCTTTGCCAAATAGCACAAATTATTGGGGATGAAAAAATTAAAAATAGCGTTAAATACGGTATAGGATATCATCATGCAGGTGAGCAATTGCATTAAAAAAAAGATATTGGTCTCCGATGTTTTATGTACCCTCCTCTCATTGTATCTGCCTACCGATCTGACTATCGGTTTTTCGGTCTGGGTAGGTTTCTGTCTATTGATTTGTCGGTCAGTTTGTAAGTTTTCCTTCCTATATCCATGGCTGCCTTGATTATGCTAGTTTGCAATAATTTTCTGTACCTACACATATGTATCTGAGAAGTACTGAATCAACCAAATTGATAACATTTCCTATTTTTTTGAAGGTTTAAGTACGGACACCCGTCACTGTTTGGAAGACGCCTTTCGAAGCGGCGATCTCCCGATCCTGGTGACCACCAGTACCCTTTCGATGGGCGTCAACCTTCCAGCTCATCTGGTGATCATCAAATCGACCAAATGCTACGACAAGGGCGGTTTTCAAGACTACAGCCAGACGGCCATCCAACAGATGATTGGTCGAGCCGGGCGACCCCAGTACGACGTCACCGGTACTGCCTTGATTTTGACTACCATGCTGGATAAGGTGAGTTTCTTCACATGGGGCTCTATTTCATTGATAGACCAGAAACTTCATTTATTTAATCGCGTCTGAGCTCAACTTGAATTAATTGGTTAGTTTTATATATATTTTTTTTAATTTAATCTTATTTTTAGCTTTTTATTTTTTTGTACAAACAGGGTGTCCCACGACGATTAAGACAAGCGATATATCGGAACTGGGCAGTGCGAATTATAATTTTGGAGGGGTAAATTAGAGCAAATATAGTATATTTTCTTATTATTGTGTCACCAAAATTCCAACAAACTTAGCACACTTGGTGCCTAAGGTGATCAATTCAAGAGCTACAGGTACTTAAAGGACTGTACCAATACCATTATGCAACACTACCAAAATAATTTAACTGTAGGGTACATGTTATAATCAATGGTAGAGGTACCATCCTTTAAGTACCTGTAGCTCTTGAATTAATCATTTTAGACCCCAAACGTGCTAGTTTGTTGGAATTGTTTTATCGAGAGGAACACAAAAAATCAAAAATTTTGAATCGGACGTCACGTGACCAAAAACAAATACCTCATTGGGTGACGCAATAATAAGAAAAGATACTATATTTGCTCTAATTTACCGCTCCTAAATTATAATTCGCTACTATTGCCCAGTTCCGATATATTGCTTGTCTTAACCGTCGTGGGACACCCTGTATAATGAGGATGAGTTTTTAGTACCGCATCGGTCGATAACTCCACTACTGCAGAAGATAGTCAAAAAAGTTATATAAAAATTGTAGCCAAGGATATGCTCCTTGCTCAGAAAATATTTTGATTTGTACAGGGTGATTTATAACTACGTGGTGATGCAAACATACATTTTAAATAAGACACGCGATATATTATTTCACATTCATATTCTACTCATAATTCCCGTTCTTAGAATATAAGGTATTGTAACATTATACAGGATATTTCAAAGGTTATGACAATTTTTATATCCAAATCGCTGCCAAACGAACGTACTGTATATTGAAAATTAATTAATCAAAAATATTGTTTCCATATAGAGGGTGTTCGTAGCACTGGCGGATCTACGAGGGGGGGGGGGCTTTCGGGCTGAAGCCCCCCAAAATATTTGAAAAGTTTTTGGTAAGAATGTAAATTATATACCAATATAATTTATGTGAAGCTCGTAAAATATTGTTATTAACTTTAATGAATTAGTAAATAAAACATCCTGGAATCTCCGTAAAAGAACGTTAAATTATTGTTTTGGTCGCTTCATTTTATGAAAGTCCTTTCACAAGATTTTGTCCCATGTAGCCCCCCCCCCCCTCCAAAATTAAGTTCTAGATCCGCCACTGAACTATAGGTAGTCCAGGTTGGTAGCCCGTTTTATCCTACAGGTGTCGTTCAGGGTACGGTCCAGTTTGTTAGCATGAGTCGTCCGCAATGCGCCAGGTGGGCCCCCCATTGGGAGTTGACCAGCTTGCGAATAACACCGTTCCTCGTACTCACTTTGCTTTAGTCTTCTCTACGTGTTTTTTACTTCCCACACCGATAGGTGAGGGGAGTATTGTGATCGCGAAAATTTTCGATTTTGAGATAATCCACTTTTTGGACGTTTCATGATGTCTACATAATGAAAATCCACGTCACTCATTTCCGTCTGTCTGTCTGTCTGTCGGTCTGTCTGTCTGTCGGTCTGTCTGTCGGTCTGTCTGTCGGTCTGTCTGTCGGTCTGTCTGTCGGTCTGTCTGTCGGTCTGTCTGTCGGTCTGCCTGTCGGTCTGTCTGTCGGTCTGTCTATCGGTCTGTCTGTCGGTCTGTCTGTCGGTCTGTCTGTCGGTCTGTCTGTCGGTCTGTCTGTCGGTCTGTCTGTTGGTCTGTCTGTCGATCTGCGTGTCTGTCTGTCTGTTGGCGTTTTTCGAACGTCGTAATCTCAGTAACCGCTGCATGGATTTTGATGAAATTTGGGCAGCGAGATGTTGTGGGGTCGTAGTAGGTAATGTTCCTATAATTTTGGAAATCGTTGTACGGGGGGCAGAGTAATTAGCAAAAACGAAACATTTCTAATATTCCTCAAACTTCGTTTTTAGGCGTTCTAGGGGTTCCTGATCATTTTCTACTTTTTTTGTGGGTGGGGGTGAAATTGGGGCGGTTGGGGCGGTAGGGGGTTGTAAAACTGAAACATTTGTTGTAGTCATAATGGGCTGTCAATTGACCTGTAAATGAAAAACCTAACGACATAATACCTTTTTTTAGGTACATCCGAACATTGCCTTGCCTAGTACAGAAACCAAGGAACTTGAAATTTGTGGTGTACACATACGAGTGTTGTTTCAGATCGTTCTGTATTGCGTAATGAGAAAATTATTGAGTTGATTTTAATGAAATTTTGACATAGTATTGCTACCGCGGCGAGGATGGAAAATGCGTATGTTTTGGAAAAATCGTGTCAGTGGCGGCGCAGCATAATAAAAAAAAGTAAAAATATGAAAGAGCTCTAACTTCGGTTTTAGACGGTTTGGAGGCTACTCACCATTTAGCATCGTCCAATTGAAGCATGCAGAAAAAACTGTGGCGTCCTACATTCTAAAGAGGGAGACGCAAGAAACTATACACGAGAGTTTTTGTGATGGATGCTTTTTTGCTGGCGGGTGGGCGATGATTTGGTTGCAAGGGGATTTCAGACTATAGCTTCATGCATGCAATGGGAAAATAATAAAATGGTATCATCGTTATGTGGAAAGTACTGAGTCAATCAACTTGACTCCATTTTTATAGGAGTTTTATACGAGTCCAAGATGAACTGGATTTGGGCAGAACTGTAGCGTGGTCGAATTTCATTCTATTAGCAGTTCCCCGTTCAGTCAGTTATCAAGATGGAATATGTAGATTTGAGTTTTATCTGGGTTTGGGAGTAGCTGGTTTAACTTGTAGTATTCGACCATTTTTCCTAGGCACTATGTTAACATTTTTTCGATTTGATGTCTTGGAATTGACACGTAACGCCGACAGGTTGATCATTCGTGTACAAATTGAATAGAAGAGGGGCCAGTACGCTACCCTGGGGGAGACCAAACTTCTGGTCCTTCCACCGGCTCCCCTGTCCCTGGAACTCCATGTAGAATCTCCTGTTGCACAGCAATAATCTTAGGACCTGTGTCAGATGGTCATTTCCTGTCATACTGAAGATTTTTTCGAGGAGGATTTTATGATTAATACTATTAATAGTATAATATGCCACCGAAAGGTCCACGAACACCGCCATCGTTTTTTATCTCCTTTCAAAGCCATCCTCTATTAGTAACAGATGGGAAAAATGGCGAAAGGAGCTCCGATAGGGGGGAAGGGTAGTCTGGGGAGTTCTAGGCCCCCCGTAGTTACGCGTCTGACAATAAAACATTAGTAAATAGCTTATTTCTTGGCACATGACTCACACGATATGAATGCCTTTCTTTTTTATAGGTAAAATTCGAGAAAATGATAAACTGCAGTAGTGAGATAGAATCTAACCTTCATCGTCATCTGATTGAGCATTTGAATGCAGAAGTAGTACTGGGCACTATCACAGACTTAGACGTTGCGATGCAATGGATTGCATCTACATACCTTTACGTGAGGGCTGTCAAAAACCCTAGATATTATGGACTTCCTGTTGAGTTGACCAAGCAGCAAATTGATAAGAAACTTTTAGGTATTAACTATCATTTTTACCGTTAACAGTATTTCAGAATGCACGCTAAGTTAATAATTTTTTAATCAAAATGCATTTTTCTTATTTGACTTAAGCGTTTAAGTAAAATTTGTTTATGGTTATTAAATTTTCGGGATCTACACGGTTCAAGACCTAGAGATAGCCTGAAGTCGATTTTTACTGGTATAAGATTTTTTCAAAAATTGTTGCTAAATTAATTTGTAGTATATACTACTCGCAATTGAAATCCGAACATCTAGAAAAATATTTGCATCGAAACTTGGTATCTTAACAGTATCATCTCTATAGTACACATGTAACACTTTTTGTTCATTCATCAGGTGCTATTTACCTATGTACATACATGGCACCTCTAAAAAGCTCGAGACGTGTAAAATCAAAGCATGTCATTTTGTCGATTCAAAAACGATGATATCGGTTGCAAATGTGGTGAAAGAGCAGTTGGTTGTACCCCCTAGAAGACGACAGCCCCAGTTTACGTAGTTAAGCCCCTTTGAACGGCCTAGGATTGTAGGTCAACAAGAAAGTGGTGCTTCTTTCAGAGCAATTGTTGCAACCATGGGGCGTAGCGTGGCTACAGTTGTAGCAGCATGGCGCGCATGGATCGCAGAAGAACGAATGCAGCGAGCTAGAGGTTCTGCAGCACGTAGAAGAACTACAGACCGGCAAGATCGTAATCTACGACTACTGGCCCTTCGAGACAGAATGCGATCCACTCGATCTGTTGCTGACGCTTGGTATGCAGCTATAGGGAAACCCATTCGAATTCACATGGTGTACCACAGATTGAGTGAAATGGGTTTAGGATCATATCGTCCGCATCTAGTGCTTCCACTCACTGAAAATCATGTCACCAACGGTTAGATTGGTGCCAAGAACACCTACAATAGCATGCTGGCTGGCATCAGACGGCCTTCTTCGACGAGTCCAGGTTTTTTTGGAAGCACATGACAGACGCCAACGCGTAAGACGACGACGGCGACGGGCTGAAGGACGTGATCTCCAGTTTGCTGTTGAGCGCCAGGTACACCGTCCTATTGGTTTGATGGTTTGGGGTGCCACTGCATTCAAAGTTCAACAGCAAGTTACCTTTACTTGTGATTCGTGGCACAATGACTACGCAACGTTATGTGAATGAGGTGTTAGAACCAATTGCCTTTCCATATGTCCGATGGTGCGAAGAGGGTTTCTTTCAGCAAGATAATGCACGCCCTCATATTGCAAGGGTATCGATGAGGTTCCTATAGGAAGCTGAGGTCAGAGTACTCCCCTGGCATCCATGACCTCCCGATCTATCGCCAATTGAGAAAGTATGGGATTGGATGGGTCGACACATAGGCGATTTACCCAATCCTCCGACCACGCTGGACGATCATGCTGTGAGGGCAGCTTGGGAGGCTGTGCCTCTAGAGTTTATCAACAACCAGATTACGAGCATGCCGCGTAGGCTAGAGGATTGTATTTGTCAACATGGAGGGCCCAGCCATTTATTGATCCGTGCACGTCTTCATATTGCAAGGATATCGATGAGGTTCCTCTGGTTCCTACAGGAACAGGGTACTCCCCTGGCCTCCACGATCACACGATTTATCGCCAATTGAAAACGTAAGGGATTGGATGGGTCGATACATAGGCGATTTACCCAATTCTCCCCTCTGGACTCTGGACCAACTGGAACTTACTGTGAGGTCAGCTTGGGAGACTGTTCGTCAACATGCAGGGCCCACCCATTATTGATCTGTTGTATTTTCTTATAAATTATGACAAATGAGTTCGTTTGTTATTGTATTTAGTCCTACCGCATCTCATCAACCGCAACCCTTTTTTTCTTAGTGTTCGGATTTCACTTGCGAGTAGTATATTTCTTAGAATCTACTTTTCAGAAATATTTCAAATAGACCTGAACAAACTGGTATCCAGTGGGATGCTTTGTATGGATCAAAATATAGTAATCACTCCCACTGTCACTGGCAAATTGATGGCCAAGTATTACATCGCGTTTGAAACCATGAAGCTGTTCACACAGGTAAATGCTTTTAATGTGCCAATGATTTTTCAAATTAACCTAGATTAATTACAATAATACAATAAATATTAATATTATGTTCATGTTATTTGATGGCAGCAAATAACAACAACTTTTTGAAATAGTAATTTATAATTCTACATTATTGAACAGATTTGAGAAAAAATAATGTATAATATCTTAAACTGTCATATTATTAGCTTAATGCATCTACAAAACTTCATTTTTTCTAATTAATAGGCGAGATATTAGAAAAACATATTTTTTGTCTAATTTGAAGTACTGTAATTTGGAGAGAAGGGGTTCTCGAAAAAAAGTAATACTTATAGAAAAATATGGCTTTAAGCTTTTTGCATTAATTTGGAGACGACCTGCTCTATATACATTATATAGGGTGTCTCAGAATTTACTTGATACGTGACATTTTCAGAACGAAAAATAGTTCAAGCAGGAACTGAGTTGTAATTCTGAAGGTACCATGCATTCAAGATATTTTTTTTGTGTGCCATCTCCAAAAACTCACCTCCAACCTTTTGTTTTCAGATAGCACTCCATAGGTTTTTGCTACATAATGATATCCCTATTTTATTTAAAATCAAAACATAATATAATAAAACAAGAATTTGTTTGATGCAAGAAAAAAGACGGATAAAAAGAAGACTCGGTGGGTTTTTAAGAGTACGGAATGACCTATCATATAATTATGTTTTCGGGAACAAATTTCTTTTTTGTCCCTTTTTATTACAAAAATATTACGCCTCAAACAAATCCCTATTTTATTTATGTTATGCTTATGGCTTTACGAAAAAAATCGTTTGTGTATACTAAATTAAAGGCACTAGAAGATTTTAAATAAAGTAATGACCTCATTTAAGCAGGGAAAGCTGTGGGGTGCTATTTGAAAAAAAAGGTGGGGATTTGTTTTTTACCTATTTTTCCTACGAAAAGATTACGCCTCAAACGAATCCTAATTCTATTTATTTTATGCTTTTATGACTACTTACAATAATGTTTGTGTATAAAATGAGGAGTACTAAAAGATTTTAAATAAAGTATGGCCTCAATTTGTGTAGGAAAAACTATTAGGTGCTATTTGAAAAAAAAGTTGGGACCGTGAGTTTTAAGAGTTGGAGTAAAAAATAAATGTTTTGAAACCATGGTGTGATATAGTCACTATAAATAGTACTTTCAAAAATTCCACTCAGTTTTGGTTTGTACTTTTTTTTGCTGCGAGAATAGCATCACGTGTCAAGGCAATTCTGCGACACTGGTACATTTTTCATAAAATAAATCGCAATATATTTCATTTCAGTTAAGCGGAACGGAATCTCTGATACAAATATTAGCTTTAATATCGAAATGTCGAGAATTTTCAGACGTAAGACTCCGCACCAGCGACAAGAAAACCTTAAATCTGTTGAACAAGTGCAGCAATAAAAACACCATACGATTTCCTCTGAATGGAAGGATAAAAACAGGAGAAATGAAGCTCAACTGGTAATTAAGCAACTTATGAAGGTTCAGTTGTGGGTTTGTAACTATGTCGGACCGAAGATTGCACGCTACAACTTTGCCGCTAAAGCGGTTTTGACGGCTTCAAATATTGATCAAAAACAATTGTTTATCTTCATTACAGAGAGTATTAATAAATAAAGTTTAAAAAAAATAAAAATACATGCACGCTTTAATGATAAAGTTAACTAACAATAAATATATGGTTTTAAATAGACTGAAAAACACACAGAACATCGGACCAAAAGTTAATAATAATTTTTAAAATAAGTTTAAAACAATAGCAGATGAAAAATAATAGTATGATTGTGAAAAAAGCATGGAAGCTTTGTGGGATATATTATTCGTAAATCGGGCAACAGACGCTTTTTTCACAATAATACTATGTAGTATATTTTTCGTTCATTATTGTTAAAGTTATTTTTAAAATTATTTTCAACTATTTGGTCCAATCTTCTTTAAAACGTGTTTTTTTTAGTTTTTTAAACTATATTTATTACTTTTCGAATACGGGGTATCCGTAAAAAGTGCGCCAACGTGTGGGTGTTGATATGACCTAAAAGAATAACACCATTCATGTTTAGTAAGACTCTTATGATTTTATCATTAAGAACGTAGAGAAAATCTACAGGTAGATATTTTGTTAGCTATCCTTTTCTTCCCTTGAACTTGCACCTCCGGCAGATTGTATTTAATATTTTCTTCAAAAAAGTCTCGGTCTCCATCAATAAATACTTATAACAAATTTTTCAGGTTTATAACCCCCCACCCCCTAACTACCCAATTTAACCCCAGCCGAAAAATGTAGAAAATGATCAGGAACCCCTAGAATGCATAAAAACGAAGTTTGAGGAATATTTGTTTTTTTTTATTTTGCTAATTACTCCGTCGGTCATGCACCGATTTTCAAAAAACAGCAGCATTACGTACTACGACCTCACACCATATCGCTACACACATTTCAATACAATCCATGTAGCGGTTACTGAGGTTACAAGGCTAGAAAAACGCGAACAGACAGGAGGACAGACAGACGACCGACGGAAATGAGCGACGTGGATTTTCGTTATGTAGATATTATAAAACGCCCACTTTCTTCCCCTCATGCTACTTAGATACATCCTGTGTCTGAGAGTGTGAGGTTTTTTGCTCTTCAAAGAAGTTGTGAGGTGAGTTTCAGCTCTCATCTTTAGTTCAAATCTGGATGCGACCCTGATGAATGAATGAAAATAATGATCTTTTTTAATTTTTATTGTGATTTCGGTGTTTCAGCATTATCCAGGCAGTTTTTGGAAACCTAGATATTCCCGATCACGGTATACAGACGGAATCATACAATATAATGAGAAATGGTGCTAGAATTGTTAAATGTAAGTGTAACTAATTCATACATGTATAGATCTAGAAAACAATATATGTAACAAAATATATTTGGAATAGCTTTTTTTGATCAAATAACATAGCTCTAAACATGTAGCGGTATTTTATTGATCAAACATGTGGTTAAGAGCTTCTTGATATAAATATGCAAATTCAGATAACTTCACAGCTAGAACAGTACATTTTGTATCAAATTATTATGTTGAATTCACAATAAGGACGCTTCCTTACCTTGAAGATATTCTACTTTTGCAGACCTTTCAGAACAGTGACCTTCAAGACATAATATATCTGTGGGGTTTGAATTTTCTCCACACTTCCGAGGAGTATTTTATATTCTCGCAATCGCGTAATCTCAATAACTGCCGCACTATAATTTTCTTGAAGTTTACATTGTGACATAACGGTGGTTAATCGTTCAATCATGTCATATTTCAGGCCTTATCGAATACCTAGATACCAGAGGCAAAAACTGCTACAACGCTTTGCTGAATGCAATAATCTTGGGAAAGTGCTTCAATGCAAAGCTATGGGAGGACTCGCTCTATGTGACCAAACAGCTGAGCGGCATAGGAAACGTCATGTCCACACTTCTGGCCAACGCTGGAAAGACCTCCTTCGAGAAGATCTTACAGTCGAATCCAAGAGATTTGGAATTGGTAATGTTATTTGCACTCTCTAAAATCCTGAAAGCATTAATTCAAGCTTCTTCGCCGCCATATGATCGAATGGGGTATTTAAAAAATCTATGACGGAATATTGATGTTACGTCCCCTTAACTCATGTAACCATCATTTTTACACAACGCGAATTGGCTTAAATGCTCTTCCAAAGTTCAAATATAAAATTTCGTGCCAAAGATGTGACGTAATCAATCTTAGCGTGACGTCATAATTCTTTCGTGGGAGCCATTGACATTCTGACATTATGATATCTATGGTGGGAGCATCCTTACTCCTTAGTATGTGACTTTACTTGCCGTCTGACCTTTTCTCTGTGTACAAACATAACCTTCCACTTCTTATTGATATTGGCAGATGCTTAATTACATCATTTCGTGATACATCTAAAACTTTTGCGATCACAATGACAATACCCCCCTCACCAATCGGTGTGGAAAGTAAAAATCCCGTTATATTTTGGATAAATTATATAATATCAGGCACGTATTTAGAGGGGGGATTCAGGGGGGTCGCCCCCCCCCCGAAACGTTATATAATGCCATATAAAAAATGGTATCCACAAATGTTTGCCCCCCCCCGGACGACAGCAAATTTTCTGGACCCCCCCAGAAAGGTCAAGCAAGTGACACCCATAATGTGGACCCCCCCCCCCAAAACCAAATCCTGGATACGTGCTGTATAATATCCTGACAGTCGTGACACAAGAGGGATGACACTATAATAGTGACACTGTGACAGGTCGATAAAGACGTGAGACGTGATGGTGGGCAGTGTTGCCTGATAATATACAGTAAAATCGTGAAAAGTAACTAGGAAAAATTCTCAGAAATCATGAGTAAACTTCTAATTACCTACATAATAATATAACACTTAATATTTAATTTTTTATTTTCGTCAAAGGATATTGAACCTCAAAATTGCACCCTCTATCTATACAAAAGGCGAGGTTTCACCTTAATATTTAGAAATATTTAGAAATAAATATTTTCGGCAAACCTCAAGATACCTATGAAAGAACTGAAATTTTTTATTTTCGTCAAACGAGACTGAAACTGTGACCGGATTCGTGATCAGCACCCTCAAATTATCCAACACGAGGTTTCATCTTAATAGAAAGCCAAGTACCTATTTTCGATTTTTTTGGGCAAACCTAGAAAGATCTGAAATTTTTGATTTCTGCCAAACGAGACTGAAACTCAAAACTGCGACAACATTTTTGTAATCAGTACCCTCAAATTATCCAAGACACCAGGTTTCATCTCAATAGAGAGCCAAATAAATATTTTAGACTATTTAGGCAAACCTGAAGATCAGAAAGATCTATATTTTTAGTCTACAGAAATGAATTTATATTCAATAAACAAGTGGAAAATCTAACAAACACAAAATAAAGTTTACATCCCTCATAGAAAAATTAGGAAAAATTTTAATAATGTGATAACCGGGAATGCACATGCACATTTTATTTACATTAAGAATTAAAATCCCTTTTGAATAGTGTTGATTTCTTAGACGCGAAGTCCAAGCAATTAGAGTTTTCCTCTTCAAAGGGATGATTTTCAAACTCTATTTTTATTCTATTTAGGCAGAAATCTTAAACAAACAGTGCTATTATTACAAATTAGATGCAAACAATTCATTTCAGTTATTAAATAGTCAATATTAACATACTGGAAAATACCCTATTGATTGCGTTAAGAGAAACTCCGCACAACAAGAAAGTCCTGAAGTGAAGAATGAAGAAGTTCAGGAATTGAGGAAAATCGTACTTTTAATAAATTTTCAGACTATGAGAAAAAAACCACCAGCGGGAGACGTACTTTATAAACAAGTTCTGCATATCCCCAAATATGAGCTGAGGTTGGAGAAATTTGTTGAAAATGAAGACAGGTGTAGGTTAGAGTTAACAGTGAATTTATTGAATCTGGAAAATATCCAGGAAAATTGCACAGTAAACATAAATTCTGTAATGTGTCTCATCGTTGGAAACAATAAAAATGACATTTTGCTCCACGAAAGATATCAGTAAGTGCCGTATTTTTAGATTTTACACTACACTTACAAAGTTAATCTATTTATTATTTATATGTACTCGTATACATGCATGTGCATGTACGCAATTTTAAGATAGACATTGATTATTTATTTAATTTTGCATTCTAGATGGCTCCCCTTTGATATTTAATAATACAGTTTGATCCTCACCGGTAACATATCCTAAAAGTAATACTAAAACGACAAGAAAATGATCAAATTTATATTAATCATTCAGCATTTTGCAAACCGTACATACATATACGAAAATATGATTTTTTTTCATTCTTTTTTTATTCTCTATTTTTTTTTAATTTTTCCCTATTATGTATTTATCTTTAGTAAGTAATTAAATTAATAAATCTGTAGTTAGGAGTAAATGACACTCTGTCACATTTAGCTGAATATTTAGGAAAGTAGTTTGAACTCTTTCCATCTTTAACTAGTAATTACTTTGATGTTATATGAAATTTGAATTCTTGAACCAAAAGGTCTCTTATGCTTTTGATTTTCATTATATCAAAAGTTCTTTAGCTCGGAGGTACAGAATTATTGTTTTTATTGAATAATAAAAGAAGTTCAAATGTTAATGGCAGAATTTATATAATGTAAAATGTATGTATGGTTCAGTAGATCTTCTTTCACTTGTCCTTAATATTCCTTCATCATGCATTGTTTTTGCAGGCACTCTTATCTTATGGATAATATATCAGTTACGCGATATATAAACATTGATGATTTAACAAATTTGGAAGAAGTACATGCGCATTTTATAAGCGAAGACTGGGGTAAGCCATGATTTATATGGATTTTTTCATCTAATTTCGTATATATGTATGTATGCCCTCAAAGTGTTGATATTTTATGATAAATGATAGCCCGTTTTTATTTTTTATTTTAATTTTTCTGTTTCATCATCATGTTAATTTTTTTATAATTTTTATTATTTATTTAGCTAGAATCATAGTGATAAAATTATTTTTGAGTATTTTTTTCTCATCGCTATTCGGGTCTACGGATCTTGGATATGATGAAAGTGCAGTACAAAAAGTTTGACATCGATTCGATGCGCGAATTCGGCCTAGGTTCCGATCCTGCCGTGGCGCGCCACCTCCAGCCACTTTCTCACCGGCGCGGCGTGCGGGTGGTGACCTCTCCTCATTTTACCGGTATTCGAAATGGAGCCCGCTCCCCTGAGCTCTATAGTTCCATCACTTACCGAGCCACGTAGATGCACTTGCAGGGCTGCTGTATCTCATCCCAAGCCGGTTTCGTACATCGAGAAACAAGCGGTGCGACCTCATCTTTATTCTCTGGGTGTCCAGAGCTTGAAACGGTCTTCCAGATGAGAGAGATGAGAGAAACTTCTGGTGACATAATGCACTTGTAGTCCAGGCGGTAGGAGTCTTTTGACAGCAAAAAGTCGGAAAGAAATTAAATTTGGTGGGATGGTAGACATTGGTCCCTGAACCAACACTTAAGTTTGCGACCTCGGGGGTTGCCGTTCGAGGGGGGGATGAAAACTCTGCTTCGCGACGATTTTTGAAAAATAACGCCATTTTGGGAAGTGCTATCGAAAAAAGCTTCAAATGATTTATGGAGAGAACAAAATTCTGCATAATTTTCGTGTGCGACTAATAGTTTCCGTCCTACACTACGTCAAAGTTAGTGGTTGGTTTGTGATTTTCATTAAAATCAGAATTTAAGGGTGGATTAAGGCGAAGAACTTTATCAAAAAGTCGTGTAAGACATTTGTTTCCCTAAAAGAATGATATCTTTTCATTTTACTTCCCCCACCGATAGGTGAGGGGAGTATTGTGATCGCGAAAATTTTCGATTTTGAGATAACACGCTTTTTGGGCGTTTTATGATACCTACATAACGAAAATCCACGTCGCTCATTTCCGTCGGTCTGTCTGTCTGCCTGTCTGTTCGTCAGTCAGTCAGTCTGTCTGTCGGTCTGTTGGCATTTTTGATGGCGATTTTGATGAAATTCGGGCAGCAATGTGCTGTGGGGTCGTAGTAGGTAATGCTGTTATAATTTTGAAAATTGGTGCATGGGCAGCGGAGTAATAGGCAAAAAACGAAAAAATTCAAATATTCCCCAAACTTCGTTTTTAGGTGTTTAGGTGTTCCTGATCATTTTCTACTTTTTTTGAGGGGTGAAATTTGGGGTGGTTGGGGGGGTGGGGGTTATAAAACTGAAAAGTTTATAGTATTGATAATAGGCTGTCCTTTGGCCTGTGAGGGAAAGACCTAGCGGCATAAGACAGTTTTTTGGGGGGGGGACTGGCGATGATTTGGTTACAAGGGATCTCAGACTAAAGCTTCATGCTATGGGAAAATAATAAACTGGTATCACCGTAATGTGCGAAAAGTGCTGAGTCAATCAACTTGACTTTATTTTTTATTTTATTATCTGCAGCTGCCTAAACTCACGCATTTGGTTTTGAAAAAATGACGGCATTTAGAAACCCACCCCTACCTACCACCGATATGTGCTATTGCGAAAAAATATCGTATTTGTGCATACTTTTAGTAGAAATGATACTACCCAGACATTGTTTAATTGAGATAAGATTCAATTTGCGAGATTTGGGGGTTACCGCTCGATAGTGGGGGGAGGGGGATGAAAAGTGTTCTGTGACGCTTTTTGACAAATAGCGCCGTTGTGGTAAGTGCTATCGAAAAAAAGCTCAAATGATATATGGGGACAACAAAATTCTTCACAATTTTGGTCTTTACATTCTTCGTGTGCGACCAATAGTTTCCCTTCTACAGTGCCCCAAAGTTAGGGGGTGGTTTGTGTTTGTTACTAAAATCAGAGTTTATCGCGTATTCAGTCAAAGAACGCTATCAAAAAGTTCTGTAACACTTTTCCTTCTAAGAGAATAATATTTCTCATATCACTACTATCTTCAATTTTTTAAATAACACATTTGGGTTAAAACCTCAGAGTAACAACTGAACTGTTCAGTTGTTACTCTGAGGTTAAAACAAATTACGATATTTAGGACGACATCGCTGCCTACTTCCGATCGCGAAGCAGTTTTCACCCTCCCAACCCTAGAGCGGCAACCCCCCGAGGTGGGTGAATATTCAGGGGACCAATGTCTACCATCCCACCAAATTTCATTTCTTTCCGACCTCTTGCTGTCAAAACCCTCTTTATACGACGTAACGATTGGATATTGGGGTACTCTGGTAACCAAGCTTTGCCTTTGTAGCTGCTGATGCTTAGTTATAAAAGAACCATAACTACAACCCATTTTTATTAAAAAAGTTGCATGATTTATGATTTTAACGATATCTTTTACCTAGATAAGTTTTGGGTCAGCTTGTATGTTTATCCATTTTCATTTTCAGTTGGATTTGACTGTCATAGTGTGGTTTCGTTCCAATCCAAACAACAAGCTAGCAAAGATGATACATCTCCACAAAAGAAGAAGCCAACTTACATGCAGATGTTTTTGGATATGTACATGAAAATCAGGAAACCCAAGCCGAATGCTATAAAAAATAAGAATGAAGCAGACAAAAGCAAAGGAGCTACACGAAAAGAAACTATCCAAAAGCGTGACGATAAAGCTCAGCTTCATAAGCGAACTCACGAAGCAAAAGCTACTCCAAAGCAGCAAACGAAAATAAAAAGTACTGTCTACTCACCAAGCCCGAGTAAAGTAACCCGCAACATTTTGAAAAAATCTCCAAACAAAACTCCGGATAAGAATCAAGGGACCATCAGCCAATGGTTCAAAAACGTGCAAAAAGCAGAAGATAATGTGCCAAATAGTTATGACTCTCCGAATGTTACGCCGCAAACTTTGGCTGCAGAAGATGACGAATGTTTCGTTGTGAACGATGAAAAGCAAAAGGATGAACAAGTAAATATCTACCTTTAATATAGTACACAAAATTTCTTAGAAAAAGGACCTAAAAGGCATTTTAAAAATTAAAACAGTATTCGACTTCATTTTCCTCGGGAAACTGTTGGAAGAAATTGCAAAATGATCAAATTCAGAGAATGCTATTTTCCATAATTTCTGATATGAGATCTTTATTGTATATAATGCAAGATGCAAAAAAAAGTAGGAAAGGATTTACTTGAGTAAATTCAAACGGCGCTCTCACTGTGAACCGGACGCGGTATAGACAAAACCGGATTTTTCCTGGACTAGTTTTTCATGCTGATTTCGAATCTGTATTTAGTTTTTCTCCAGCACCTGTAGTTTTGGCTATCTTTTGTATACGGATAGATGGACGGACAAACGGACAGACAGACGCTCTGCATAAGCTCTCTTACACTGAGAGCTAAAAGAAGGTGGCGCTGAGGTATGCAGTGTTTTTTTTTTTAGTTTTTCTCCACGAGAAAGAGTTTTCCACTTAGTTATACCAGTATTATTGGAAATTTTATTCAGGTTGACACACGGTTTTTTTTTTCCAGGAGCCGTCCGACATTGCTGTCCCCGTCAATACTTAAGCCTTAAGGCCTATTGTATTATTGCTCCTCTCTTTTACAGTATCCACTCCAGCAATCTGGATCCCTGCATAAGTTTATGCAGTTTACCTACTGGTCCTGGTGCTGAGCCGTACTCCATTGGTTCTAGCTTGGTCTTCCCAAAGAGCTGTTGTCTCTTGTGATCTAGCGCTTCGCACTCACAGAGCACATGTAGGGCTGACTCGGTTCCTCTTCCACACAATCTGCAGTTGAGGTCTCCATTGTAGAGTCCCATTTTATTCAGGTGTTCCTTCATGTCACAATGTCCTGTGAGGAGACCCGTCGTTATTCGGAGCTGATTTCTACTCAAGGAGAGCAGTGTTTCAGCTATCTTCTTGCATGGAGCTTTAATGAATGTTTTTCCATGAACACATCCTGGCAACAAGTTCCACTGCTCCTTGTGCTGATGTTTCACCCATTCTCCCACCTGGTGTCTAATTGTGCTTTTAGGCACCCCCAGGGCAGGTTCTGCTCCAATGTATAGGGCAGACGAGCCTAGTCTTGCTAGCTCGTCCGCTCTTTCATTGCCTCTTATACCTGAGTGTCCAGGCACCCACTCCAAAGTTACTTTGTTGTGTTCTGCCAGTCTTCCCAGTTCCTGTAAGCATTCCCAGACTAGAGCAGACGTAACTTTGGGCGCTTCTAGTGCCCTAAGTGTAGCCTGACTGTCTGTAAGTATTGCGATCCTCTTGTTTCTGTAGGATCGTTCATTATTGATCCTTGCACATTGCAGGATGGCGTACACCTCTGACTGAAATACCGAGGCGTATTTTCCTAGCGGAATGCTCTGTCTAGTTCCTCTTCCAAAGATTCCCGCTCCGGTGCCTTGCTCGGTCTTTGATCCATCTGTGTACCAGACTATTTCCCGATGCAGGTTGTTTACTTCACAGAGTTCTCGATCTCTTATTATAGTTTCGAATTTCTTGTTGAAGATGTATTTCGGAGTTATGTGGTCCTTTCTAGCATCCATTATGGTGTGCCCCACATATTCTGCGATTTGGTTGTGTCCAAGATCCTTGTAAATTCCTCTTGGTAGGGTTTGTAGTCTAGAGTAGCCCATTCTCGCCTCACCCATTATTACAATTTGCAACGGAGGGAGGTCCAGGATGGTCTCTAAGACTGCAGTGGGTGCGCTTTTCATTGCCACTGCTATGGAAAGACAAGCAAGTCTTTGCACCTTGCTTAGTTCTGCTATAGCAGCTCGCTGTTTCATCTTTGGCCACCAGACCAAAGACGCATATGTAATCATGGGTCTCACCACCATTGTGTATGTCCAATGCACCATGGCTGGACTTAGACCCCATGTCTTACTATGCGAGCGCCTCGATAGCACTAATGCCATCTCGGATCTTCTTTTGACTCTTTTGAGCTGAGGGTTCCAGGTTAGCTTAGAGTCTAGTACTACTCCTAAGTATTTAACCTCCCCTGACAGCTGTATTTGGCTACCCAGAAGTTGTAGAGGTCCTAGTCCCTCGACTTTTTTCCTTCTGGTGAAGGCAATTATGGACGTTTTGGAGGGGCTGACGTTCAGTCCCTCCTTATGGGTCCAGCTTGTGACAGCATTTAGAGCCCTTTGCATTTTGTCTCTAACCGTGCTGTTGAATTTTCCTTGCTCTAGAATTACCAGATCGTCCGCATAACCTAGAGTTCTGTGTCCATCCTTGTCTAGAAGACTGATTAGCTCGTCAACAACGAGGTTCCAGAGTAATGGCGATAGTACGCCGCCTTGAGGGCATCCCCTCGTGACTCGAGCCATCATAGTCTCTTCCATGATAGTTGTGTATACCAGTCTCCCTTTTAGCATGCAGTCAATTCACCTGCATATAGTGTCTTCGAGGCCTATTCTCCTCGAGGCTCTGGAGATGGAGTTTAGGGCCGTATTGTCAAAGGCTCCTTGTATATCTAAGAAGGTGCAGAGTAGCACTTCTTTGTTTTCCAGTGCATATTCAGCCGCCTGTACTAGCTGATGTAGCGCTGTTTCTGTTGATTTTCCTGCTATGTATGCATACTGGTCTAAATGTAGTGGTCTGTCAACCAGAACATTATCCCTAATATGTCTGTCTAGCAGTTTTTCTAAGGTCTTCAGTACGAAGGACATCAGACTTATTGGTCGAAGTGACTTTGCATTTCCCTGTCCAATTCTTCCAGGTTTGGGTACAAATATCACCTTTATGAGTCTCCATGGCTTCGGCACATGACCTAGCGCTAAGCTAGCTCTTAAAATTGTGCTGAGTCTTCTAACAAGGAGGTCTGAGGCCTCCTGCAGAAGAACCGGATATATGCCGTCTGGTCCTGGAGATTTGTATGGGTCAAAAGAATTTATGGCCCATTTTGTTTTCTCCAGATCAACCACGGATTTCGCTAGCCTCCAATCATCCCTCCCCGCCCTCCTTAGAGGGTCAAGTGGTTCTGTCATGTAGTCCTCAGGTTTTAAATCCGTTATTGTTGACTCTGGAAAGTGTACCTTAAGCAGCTCTTTGAGTGTTTCTTCTGCGGTTGTTGTAAATACACCAGTATCTGTTCTTAGTGTATTTATTGAGCTGTGCGGTTCCCTCGAGAGTATTCTTTGAAGCCTGGCACATTCCGAGGTGTTCTCTATGTCCTCGCAGTACCTTCTCCAAGAATCTCTTTTGGCCTTACGCAAAGCTTTGTTATATTTATCCTGGGCCTTCTTGTAGTCGTCCCAGCGTCCTGTATTTCTGGCACGATTGAACTTTCGCCTTGCCTTGTCCCTCAGTTTCGCAAGGGTCTTGGTCCACCACGGAACATTCCTGTTGGATCCCTTGCTCATTATAGGACAGTTTTCGTGGAAGGCTGTGATTACGGCGTCCTGGTACGAAACACCTTTTTTCTATTTCGAACTACGCAATGTTCGAGGGGCCGTGGAAAATCTTCCTAAAATAACTTAAATCCCACAATTAAGAAATTTTGTCGTGCCCGTTTCCTAACCATCCGCGCTACAGTTTTAATTTTAATATGTCATTCGTGTCTAAATGCAAAACCCGACAAGTTCACGAAAACAAATTTTACAGAAATCAAGAAAAATCGAAAAAAATAATACTAAATAAAATGAGAGTATGATAATTTACGATGGTTTAGGATGTTAGATCTCAACATCCCACAATCTAGAACAGATAGAGTAAACTCGCCTATTGCTGGCACCATACCTATCGTTGGCACTGCTCTGTTCAATTTCCATAAAAAATAAGGTAACGGTATCAATGTTTCTGCGCATGAGACCAGCAACATCGCTTAATACAGGGTCCGACAAAATGATCTCCCACATTTTAGTCTTCAATAAAAACGCCATTGGAAATGTTATTTATATTTTATTTTTATTAAGTAAAAATGTAAGCTATGCCATTTATTTTCATCAATGTTTGAAAATTACGGAATGCAAACTCCTATCGCTTTGGGATTTTTTAAGAAATACCAAGAAAACTAGACAAACACCGAGCTCAACGACTGAAGGTTTACAAGGTCTATCTTTTCCCATTAAGTTATACGGTGATTACCAAAATAATTTTGAACAGAGAATAATACCTATAAACAAACAGCGTGAATTATTTTTCATAACTCATGCCCCAGCCGTGGGTTATGAACTACGCCTACTAGATACCAGTACAGATCTCTTGGAAACATATGATTAAATACATATCTGCAAAGGTCGCCATGCCATGAGACGTAAAACGCTCATTCGACGGTGTTTAGTATTTATTTTACAGAAGTGAGGTTATAAGTTGTCAATAATTCGTACCTAATTATTATGTATTTAAGTCGTACTATTAACTGTTTCTTCACCAAATATCTTATGTCGAGTTTTGTAAGCAAATGGTATAGAAAAGGTAGCGCTTTAGATAATGAACAGAATGGTATATAAAACTCTATTTTGAAAAATGCGTGACATGTCGAGTTTTGCATTTAGGCGACTGATATTTTGTCTAAATTCAAAGAAACTGTAGTAGACGCGTATGGATGCAAAAATTCTAGTTATTCCAATATTCGTTTTCAGAATTTTGTAAAAAATCCTGTAGATCTACACAGCTCCCCAAAAACCTTTGAAGCAAAAAATAACGTTGATGCTAATCTAAGCAAAGTCGAGCTTCCAAGCAGTACATGCAGTCCAAATGAACAAAATATAGACAAAGAAATTGAAGAATATGAAGAACTGAGTACTAGCTTCACTCCTGTAGTTGACATCGAACCAAGCAAGAAATCGGGTAACACGAAGGAAGACATAGCAGACAAGGAATTAAGTACAAAGCTGGATTTGGACTCACTTAGGCATCCATCTCTGTTGTCAGTACAACGAAAATATACCCAGTCAAATGGTATTCCAGCTGATAGTGCAAAGCCTTGTAGTAGCACCAAAGCATCTGCTGGCAGTATGAGAAGTCTTGCTACGAAGAGGAAATTGAATAAGCCAACGGTAAGTGAGGAAATGAACACTAAAAACGCGTTAATTTCCTATCACAACCTTTATAAACGCTTATAAGTACGCCACTGCTCAAAAATAATTTGATGCCCCCCAGATCAATTCTGGATTCGCCACTGGTTGGTTCACAATCAAGGCATGGCTCAACAAACAATCTACTGTCTTACTAACGGTTGGTTCCTTTGTGATGACGTGTTGCAAATATTTGACGTCAGCGACGCCATTTTGGGATAGTTTCATTCATCCTGACAGGGGCGGAGTAGAAAAAAGTTTACAACAGGGCAGAATTAAGAAATAATACTCAACCTAAGCGGTGTAAAAAGAAGGTAAAAATTGAAGATAACATAAAGTTTATGTTGTCCTTAATGTTTACCTCCCATAAAGTACTAGACTTGCGCTGTGATCTATAATATTTATCTCTATACTCATATTCTATGTAGATAGCCATGACCCTGCCGTGCCGCCGCTGTTGAAATCTATTTGTCTAACGCAAAATATTGATGCGCAAAGGGATCGGCACAAAACATCCCCAGAGCTTGAGTAAGATTGTTTGTTGAGCCGTGATCAAGGTTCATTTGGATAATCTCTAGGTATATATAAAAATGAATCCCTTTTTCCCTTGGTCACGGCATCACGTGAGAACGGTTCTACCAATTTCATCCGTCTTTTTTTTACTTCCCACACCGATAGGTGAGGGGAGTATTGTGATCGCGAAAATTTTCGATTTTGAGATAATACGTTTTTTGGGCGTTTTATGATGTGTACATAACGAAAATCCACGTCACTCATTTCCGTCGGTCTGTCTGTCTGTCTGTCTGTCGGTCTGTCTGTCGCGTTTTTCTACCCTCGTAATCTCAGTAACCGCTACATGGATTGTGATGAAATTTGGACAGCGTTATGCTGTGGGGTCGTAGTAGGTAATGTTCCTATAATTTTGAAAATTGTTATACAGGGGGCGGAGTAAATAGCAAAAAACGAAAAATTTCAAATACGCTTCAAACTTCGTTTTTAGACGTTTTAGGGGTTCCTGATCATTTTCTACTTTTTTTGGGTGGGGGTGAAATTGGGGTGGTTAGGAGGTGGGGGGTTGTAAAACTCAAAAATGTATTCCATTTATAATAGTGTCCATTGACCTGTGAAAGAAAGACCTAGCGGCATAATAGACGTTTGTTAGGTCCATCCGAACATTGCCTTGGCTATTACAGAAATCAAGGGATTTGGTATTGGTAGGGGTAGGTATTGATTCAGGTCGTTCTGAATTTAGTAACATGGAAATTATGGAATTAATACAAGTACGGATTAATTTTAATGAAATTTAGATACAGTATTATTACCGCGGCAAGGATGAAAAAGCGTATGGTTTTCAAAAATCGTGTCAGTGGCGGCGCAGCAATAATAAAAATCTAAAAATATAAAAATAGTTCAAACTTCG
This sequence comes from Callosobruchus maculatus, assembly GCA_951848785.1. NCBI lineage: Eukaryota > Metazoa > Arthropoda > Insecta > Coleoptera > Chrysomelidae > Callosobruchus > Callosobruchus maculatus. The sequence goes on along the minus strand of CATOUR010000110.1, from coordinate 4,275,747 downwards.
TTTTTAAGCAATTTGGGGGTTCCTGATTGTTTCGTTTCGTCCAGTTGAAGCTGAATTGTGTCGTTTTAGTTCCTACGGAGAGATTTAGGAAACTATTTACTAGTTTTTGTGTTGGATGTTTTTTGACGACAGGCGGGCGATGATTTGGTTGCAAGTGTTATGTGTGGGAAGTACTGAGTCAATCAACTTGACTCCATTTTTTTGTAAGTTTTTTGTTAATTCGTAGAAGGTTCTTACGGGAAGAAATCTAAGGAAAATTATACACCATGTTAGGAAAGCAGGCGACAGAAAAGATCTGTCTGTGCGCCATCTGATACCCGAAGGTAACGGCAAACCAAAGAAAATCGCTGCTAAACAGCAGCTTCTTTTTTTGGTGGAACGCCACGGCGCGTCCGCTTGTCCAACCAGAAGAGCGCGGTTCTATGTATATGCTGCTGTATATGAGAGTCGATATACGAGGGTTGCTCTATATCTCCGTCAATCCACCAGTACGCAGACAGCTGTTTCACACTTATTAGCGATTATCAGTGCACCATAGGTCAATAATATTAGGAAATTTTGAAAAATGTGAGAAAACTTAACAACTACGAAGGGTGTAACATACTGTATAGTGTTAGTGATTTGTTTATTATTGTTGTCGTGTACGTATGACTTTGCTGTCACAAAATACAGTTAGGTGTTTAAATGTCAAGGAATCATCTGCAAATTTCGAGACTGTCAAGTGTGCGTCGTGGAAATAATGACGAATACGCATACAGAGTGTTAATTAATAATTAAGGATAGGTACACCGTAATTTCAAGGGTATATTTATGACTCGAAATCAAATATAACAGCTCATGCAAAGTTTTACTTTTATTTTGGTTTTTTCTTTATTTCGCAATAAAATGGCACTACGATCTAAAATTACATATCTGGGGATGTGCGCTAGAAAAGCGTTGCGAGCGATGTGGGCGACGGACGTGTGCTGTTGATGTAGGCCAGCAAAAAGAAAACTCTGAAAAGAGCCCTCTACACATCCTCGCAAGGCTCATCTGCACAGTGCACACCGTTTCACAGCTCCGCCACACATCTTTGCACCGCTCATCTTCCTAGCACATCCCTTGTGGGAACACCCACACCGTTTCACAACTCCGCTACACATCCTCACCGCGCACATTTTCCTATAGTACATCTTTCAGGGGCGGATTTAGGATTTCTTCTAGGGAGGGCGTACGCGCTATAATTTTCTGAAGAGCAAAAAAAAGCTCGTCAAGCAGCTTTTGCTATTCATATAAATGTTCTACATTTCCATTACACAAACCACTATTGCTCTAGGGGGTGGGGGCGGACCTCTAAAGAATAAAAAAGATTAAATTTTGGTATTTATATAAATATAATATGCTTCCGCAGAGCTCTAGGGAAGCGTATGCTCGTGTTCTAATATCGCAGATGCTCTCAGACTGAGCAGGAAGGAAATACGCAGTGGCGGATTTAGAGGGGGGCGTATGCCCCCCCCCTAGAGCTCTGCGGAAGCACATTATATTTATATAAATGCCAAAAGCTAAGCGGTTTTTTTTTGTCTTCAGACCGCGGCAGTACTGGTCCGCCCCCCCTAGACCTGTAATGGAAAGTGTAATGGAAACACGGAATATTTATACAGGGTTACTGGTAACTCGACCACTTTCCTGCAAGAGGCGATAGAGGGACTTAAATGTAATAGATTTAACCCCCCCATATGTAATTCCGAAAACCGATAGTTTTCGAGATAATTAACATTTAATGTTTTTCAACCAAATGTCCAAATTTCCACACTAGATCCTAAACTAAGAAAAAAACCTGTTGTTGATTCTGATAATTTTTATTTTAGTATTTAACTAACACATATACAAAGCTAATTTAGTATTAAAATGTTTCAAAATACTAAACAGTTTCAAACTAAATACAAATACAAAAAAAAACCAACAAAATTTTTACATTCACTGTAAAAGAAAATTATCTAGCTCAAAAAAAATTATACAAACGGTTGAACAAATCGCTAAAAAAACTTTCCTACCTAATAGCCTTTTCAGAAAGATTATAAACAGCAATGAATAAAATCACCTATTCAAAAAGAACGAATGACAGTACAATCGTTATTGATAACTCAGTTACATACTAGAATGTTTGCAAATGCGGTAGATGATTTTATCCAAGTAAAACAGATTAAATCCACTTAAAGTTTCTAGAGATCTTGCTCCATGTGTTGCTCTTGATTTCGGATACAAGTACGGATCCGCTTCCTCACTTCGGTTTTTGTAACTCGTGTTGAAAAAAGTTCGTTTCATCTCCTCCGCCGCACTGATAATTTTTTGCCTTAGTTCGTCAGCAGTCTTAACTGGAGTCTCGTAAACCAATGCCTTCATGTGACCCCAGATGTAAAAATCTAGAGGTGTCAGATCTGGGCTCCGCGCAGGCCATGGGATGTGTTCACCCCTCCCTATCCATTTGTTCGGGTATGTGTTGTCCAACAACTGCCGAATTGTGATACGGTAATGTGCTGGACAACCATCATACTGGAATATCATGTTGTTGATGATTCTGTATTATGTTGATAAATTTTGTTGAGTAGGTACTCGTGGTTATACTGTCATTCTTGTCCTTGGAATAGGCCATCAGATAAGGAAGTTTTTAAAATAATTTGTTTGATTGGTTGTGTATCTTTTTTTGAGCTAGACAATTTTCTTTCACGGTGAATGTAAAAATTTTGTTCTTTATTTTTTGAATAATTGTATGTAGTTTAAAACTGTTTAGTATTTTTACACATTAAAATACTAAATTAGATTTGCGTATGTGTCAGTAAAAAACTAAATTGGAAATTACTAAAATCGACAGCAGGGTTTTTTCTAAATTTGGGATGTAGAGTGGAAATTTGGACATATCGTTGAAAAACATTAAACGTTAATTATCTCGAAAACTATCGGTTTTCGGAATTACATATTGGGGGTTAAATCTATTGCATTTGAGTCCCTCTATCACTTCCTGCAGGAAAGTGGTCGAGTTACCAGTAACCCTGTATAAGGGCCGGTTTCTCAATGTCCGGTTAAAGTGTCAGATAGGTATCTGCCAGATAGCGTTGCTATGGATACAACTGTCACATAAGATTTACGTGACTTCGTAAGTTTAGCCTTCAATTGTTTAAACAATTTATCTAACAGTTGCTGTTATCTTGCAGATAAATATTTAACTGGATATTGAGAAACCGGTCCTAAATAGGAAAAGTAGTTTTGGGAGCTTTTTTTGCTCTGCAGAAAATTATAACACGTCCGCCCTCCCCCTAGAAGAATTCCTCAATCCTCCCCTGAGATAACCTTCATTGAATTATTTGAAAAATGTGATCGAACGAATTATCGTCATTCTCACATGAATTAATATTAGGAAGGACTCAAACAAATTATACCTTTTACACGTAAAACTTATTGAGAAAGCGATTCTTTTAATATTCACGATGATGCACCAAACAGGAAAAAATTTTTGTTAATTCTTCATTTAGAAGAGTTCGATGTGCCGTAGGTGACGCCCTCTACTCATGTTGGCAAAACTGTGGTTGAATTTGGATTTCTCGCCTTAAAAACCCCCCGATACGTAATTTTAGACCGTTGTGCCATTTTATTGCGGAATAATTGAAAAAAGAAACAAAATAAAAGTGAAACTTTGACACCCCGTAGATACATGTGAAAATTAAGCATATTAATGCTTCATGTTCCTATCTCAATGTTCATAATAATGGGAGGTCAAGCGTTATCGGTCGAATATCCTGACACTCTGACTTTGAAAAAATTAAATGCTGCTTTTTAGATTAAATAGATAAAAACACATTTTTATTTTATTGTCTCTTTGTATCGCACTTTGTTTTGAAAAAAATCATCATTTATTTACGCGCCCGAAAACAAAACAAAACATGTTGAATATCAAAAAGTATTTTAAATGAACACTATGTTTTTCAGATAATTATTATTTATTGCAGATTTAAGTTCACTTCCAATACTCATAGTTAAGACAAGGATAGGACAGCGTCTGTCGAATCAGCTAATTATTATTATATGTATAATTTTATTTTTTGCGCTGCTGTATCTAATTTGACTGTGCTATACCGAATTCGCCAAGATTTGCGATCAAAATCGCATTGCCGTTGAAACAAATGAATAGCTCGAGCCTTTTGGCACTTGGAATTTAGGAATGTCATTTCGTAAAAGATTTTTTTTGCGATCGGACAACACGGGAAATAGTATTTCGATTTTTGAATGTCTTGGTAATAAAGTGTTAGGATTAAATCAGAAAGTAAAAATGTAAGTTAATTTAGTTTGTTAAATACATTTTTACGTAGATATCCTGACGTTTTTGTCGTTTTTGAAATTTTTATTTTATGACGTTTTTACTCAATTTCAGATACAAGGCGTTCAAAATCAGTTGAGAATTACAATTGTTAGCGTTATGAAAATAACATAGGTATAGAATTGAAAAGTTAAACAATTTAATTCAGTGACTCATTATTATTCTTTATACCTTTGGTTGGTTGCAGTCTTTTAAATTGAAACTTGATACTCATTTTAATCGCAATAAGTCATAAACTTGTATTTAACCAATTAAGAGTAAGATTGAATAGTATATAATTGATAGAGACACACACTTTTTACCAATAGACACAGAAGGTATTGGCCCATTTCGCTTTTAGGCGTTTTAGGGGGTTACTTTTTGGGTGGGGTTAAAATTGCGGTAGTTGGGGGGGGTGGGGGTTGTAAAACTGAAAACTTTGTAGTAATTATTGTCTATTGACCTGTGAAAGAAAGACATAGCCGCATAACACACATTTCTTTCGGTCGGGCGATGATTGGTTGTAAGGTGACCTGAGACTATAGAATCATGCTAATTTCATGGATGAGTAAAGCTCTTTCCCTCAAAAGTACTTCAAACAGAATCTTTTGCTTTGAAATATATCATATTTTTTATATATATACTACTTGCAAGTGAAATCCGAACAATGAGAAAAAATGAAATCAAGTTGATTGACTCAGTACTTTCCCCACATTACGGTGATACCAGTTTATTATTTTCCCACACTATGAAGCTATAATCTGAGATCCCCTTGCAATCAATCCCAACCCTCCCCCCTCCCCCCAAATTCCTTCACAGTTCAGTGGACAGCCTATTATATGAATATAACGAATTATTCAGTTGTTCAACCCCACCCCCAACCACCCCAATTTCACCCCCACCCAAAAAAGTAGAAAATGATCAGGAACCTCTAAAACGCTTAAAAACGAAGTGTGAGCTGCTTTTATATTTTTAGTTTTTTATTATTTCTGCGCCGCCACTGGCACGATTTATAAAATCATACGCATTTTCCATCGTTGCCACGGTAGTAATACTGTGTCAAAATTTCATTAAAATCAATTCAATAGTTTCCTCATCGTTACACAATACAGAACGATCTAAAGCAATACTCGTAATATGTTTACACCAGAAAAAATGCCAAGTCCTTTGATGGTTTTTGTGATAGGCAAGGCAATGTTCGAATGGACCTAAAAATAGTTACTTAGGTCGCTAGGTATTCCTTCACAGGTCAGTGGACAGCAAATAGCAATAAATACAATACATTTTTCAGTTTTACAACCCCCCAACCACCCCAAATGTCACCCTCACCCAAAAAAGTAGAAAATGATCAGGAACCCCTAAAACGCCTAAAAAGGAAGTTTGAGGCGTATATGAAATTTTTGGTTTTTTGCTAATTATTCCGCCGCCCATGCACAATTATAAAAGGACCCCACAGCATATCGGTAGCCAAATTTCATCACAATCCATGCAGCGGTTACTGAGATGACGAGGGTAAAAAAAGGCGACAGACAGACAGACAGACCGACGGAAATGAATGACGTGGATTTTCGTTACCTAGACATCATAAAACGCCCAAAAAGTGCATTATATCTCAAAATCGAAAATTTTCGCGATCACAATACTCCCCTCACCTATCGCTGTGGGAAGTAAAAAAGGGTTGCGGTTAATAAAATGCGGTAAATACAATAACAAACGAACTAATTTGCCATAATTAGTTGATAGAAAAATACAACAGATCGAGAATGGATGGGCCCTCCATGTTGACAAATACAATCCTCTAGCCTACGCGGCATACTCGTAATCTGGTTGTTGATAAACTCTAGAGGTACAGCCTCCCAAGCTGCCCTCACAGCATGTTCGTCCAGCGTGGTCGGAGGATTGGGTAAATCGCCTATGTGTCGACCCATCCAATCCCATACTTTCTCAATTGGCGATAGATCGGATGATCGTGGATGCCAGGGGAGTACCCTGACCTCAGCTTCCTATAGGAACCTCATCGATGCCCTTGCAATATGAGGGCGTGCATTATCTTGCTGAAAGAAACCCTCTTCGCACCATCGGACGGTTGCGTAGTCATTGTGCCACGAATCACAAGTAAACGTGACTTGCCGTTGAATGCAGTGGCACCCCAAACCATCAAACCAATAGGACGGTATACATGGCGCTCAACCTCAAACTGGAGACACGTCGTTCACCCTGTCGTCGTCGTCTTACGCGTTGGCGTCCGTCATGCGCCCCCAGACAAAACCTGAACTTGTCGGCGAAGGCCGTCTGATGCCAACAGCAAGCGATTGTCTGTGTTCTTGGCAACAATCTAACCGTTAGCGACGATCATTTGCAGTGAGTGGAAGCACTAGAGGTGGACGATGATACTAAGCCCATTTCACTCAATCTGTGGTACACCGTGCGGATTCGAATGGGCCTCCGTACAGCTGCATCCCAACCGTCAGCAATAGCACGAGTCAAGGGCGTACCCAGGTAGGGGCAGGGGGGGGCAGCTGCCCCCCCCCTAGAAGATTAAATAAATGTAATTTTTTTTGGCAAATAAAAATTAAAAACGTGTTACCTACTCTGCGCAAAATGAAGTGTTGGAAACAAAATATCTTTTCAGCCAGATTTGTTCTTTATTTTCTATAGTTAAATATTCTACAACATTCGATATAGAGTCTGTATAGTGAGTCGTGTCGGTCGTGTCACAACGTATTTATTAGAATATTTTATATGGCGACCTTCAGCCGCCGTCAAACGAAACGCAAAATGTTTTGATCAAGTTTTGATACACTTTATTTATTTCTTTATTTCGTTTTTATTATTTGTTAGTTATCACTAACAAATGAAAGTGTCAGTAATGATTTATAGTCGATAATTTAATCTCTAGAATCTGATTTTGATTACGAGACAGAATAAATAAAAATTAAGTACGGTTTTGATGCAAGTTTGGTTTTATTATATAATTTTTGTTTTCAATGCTATGCTAAAATAAAATAATATTCAATATGTTGCATATTATTTTAAGTAGTATATATCTGTACAGATTTAGTTTAAGATTCTTAGTGTTCATAAAATAAAATAGTGAAAGTATCAAACTCAAATTTCATAGCATATTCTATTCAGTGCTTACAACTAAATTATTTTTAAATTTGCCGCGGTTATTTCTGTGCCGCGACTCACTAGACAGACTCTAGTATACTGTTAGCGATGCAATATAATTTAAATCTCCCACAAAACCGTGGTATCTCGTAGTTTCCGCTTCCGACGAGACAATCAGAGCCATATAGGATTAAAGCTGAATATAATTGGAAGAAAATAACATCTAACGCCATCTAGTTTCGGACGGCAGTACTTTTTCCAGTAAAAAGAAATAGGCTCAATGTATACTGTATACGGTCAATAGAGACATCTAGTATTGAATAGCAATACCACGAAGAATATTCTAGCATGGACTATTCCGGAAAGAAAAGACAGTGATAGCATGTATTATAAGACAAGGATGGAAATAGAGTCGAGCTCGAGTATTTTCTACATATTTCGGGAGCGAGAATATTTTCAATATATAAGCGGAACGTAAGGCAGAGCACGTGAATTTAGTTCGAATACAATTCAGTTCGGAGTGGAATACGAGCGAATATTTCATACGCCATAGATAGTGTCTTATAGTTTCGTTGCGGAGACACGAGATTTACGTTTACTGCGCAACAACTGGAAATATTACTCCGTCAAATGGATATCAGGAAATTCTTTGAAAGAGGTGAGTCAAAACAAAACACTTAAGTACATACTTAATATGATTATTTGATTTGTTTAAGGGGGGCTATGACTCTCTTGTAAGTGTATATCTTAGGCATTACTTACAATATTTAAATTTATTAATTACAACACGTGGTTTTGTTATAATAGCTAAAATAACATTTGTGAATATTTTGTGATAAAAAAGTTAAAAAAAAAACATAAAAGAAAGATCCTTGCAATATTTTGGATTTATTAATAAGATCATACCGACAACAAAATCCCTTTTCTCTAACGTCACAACAAGTGTATTATTTCAAATTACTTACCTAGTTTTGATTATTTGGCGTTCAAACCATATGCAAGAGAATGTGAAACTTGATCTTTGATTTTCGTCCTATGCAACCCGCCTAAACACTGTAAGGGTAATTCTGTGTATCCATTTTTTAGGGAGGCCACGCGAAAAAAGAAAAAAAGGTCGGGAAAGTAGCAGTGGAAGCGATGAAAATGACAACCATGATAAAACCACTCATGTAATGCCAATATCATTGCATGCTAACATTGGACAAGCGTCAAATTCTTCAGTAGAACCTCTTAATATATCTGTTGCCGACTATTCTTCTCCATCGACATCCCAACAAACTTATGACGTCAACGTCGATCCTGAAATTATAGTGGACGATGGCTGTCATGAAAATGATCTGGGTCGTTATGTTGGATTGGCTACCCAGCTATCGACGGAAAAGAAGAGGGAGTTGTTACAAAATCCTTGGATCCCGCCCAGAAATTACGATTTTGAAAGTGATGCAAGCCATTTAAAAAGAAAATTTAATCATGCTTGGTTGGATCAATATTCACCATGGCTAGTATATTCCAAGCGACTAAAAGGTGCTCTTTGTAAGTATTGTGTTTTGTTTCCTCCGCCCATTAGCACTGTGAGAGGAATTTTGGGATCGTTTATGGTCAGGCCATATTTAAAGTTCAAAAATATGCATGAAGACTGCCGAAAGCATGCAACGACCAACCTTCACCAAACGGCGACAAATGCTGCAAAAAATTTTCTTGAAAATGTTCCTGTAGACATCCAACTGCAAAGTGGACACCAAAAAGCAATCGATGAAAACAGACAAATATTGTCATCAATTATTTCTTGTATAGTATTTTGCGGTACACATGATATGCCTCTTAGGGGCAAACAAGCAGATGAGGGTGTTTTATTAGATTTATTGAAGTTGAGAATCGATTCAGGGGACAACAAATTAAAGAGTCACTTTGAAAAGTGCCGTCGAAATGCAATTTATACTTCGCCAAGAATACAAAACGAACTAATAAATTTATGTGGCGAAGTTATTCAGGAGAATGTAATTAGTGAGGTTCGGAAGACCATGGCTTACTCAATCTTAGCTGATGAAACAGCAGACGTATCTGGGAAAGAACAGCTGTCAATAGGCGTGCGGTTCTACGACGAAAGCAAAAGTAAAATCAGAGAAGAATTTGTAGGGTTCGTTGAACTAAAAGCACAAAATGCTTCCGCAATCGCCGAAGCAATTGACAATTTCTTAATTAGTTCTAACCTCTCCAAAGAAGATTGCGTAGGGTTTGGATTCGATGGCTGTTCTACAATGGCAGGAAAAGAGGGTGGCGTACAAGCCATTTTGAGAAAAAAATATCCTCGTGCTTTATATTTTCATTGCTCAAGTCACAAACTCAACCTTGTTGTGAATGATGCGAACGCAGTGCCAGAAATTAGAAATACTGTCGCCACTGTAAAGGATGTTATAACGTTTTTCAGAGAATCGACTACACGTCGAAACTACGCTCCAAACCTATCACGATTATGTGAGACGAGATGGTCCGAAAAATATAAATCAATCAGAAAGTTTTCTCAACATTTTTCAGAGCTCGTGAAATCTCTAGAAACGTTATCTGTAGAGGGAAATTATGCCACCAGAAAATCTGCATATCAGTTGCATTCAGCCGTTACAAAACCAGTGTTTATTGTTTCTCTACAAACAATAGCCAAATATTCAGCAGTTATAGAACCAGTAGTTAACGCACTGCAAGCTAAATCGATCGACATGATCTCGGTAGGAAAACACATTAAAAATATCAAGGACATTCTCAGAAATGACCGCGAGTTTCCTGATAGAATAAGTAATGAAATACTTCAAAAAGCACGAGCTGTTGCAATGGATTTGAACATAGAAATTTCGGTTCCACGTCTTGCTCATAAGCAAACACATAGAAGTAATCCGCCATCAGACAATGATAACGAATATTGGCGGCGTTCCCTGATAATACCATACATTGATTCACTCATTTCATTATTGAATATTCGATTCTCCCAAGAAAATACTCCGGCGTTTGCTTTAAGCAGGCTACATCCCTTGTATATTGACAAAAACCAGCATTGCAGACCTACACAAAAACGCAGAATCATTCCAAGAATTTTATAACCTGGATATCACCGGGGAACTGAACCTTTGGCATAATTTATGGGTGACGAAGGCTTTATCAGATGATCAATTAAAGGACATAGAAGTAGTTGATCTGTTCAAAGAAGCGAACATTTTTTACCCTGCTGTCAGAAAGGCATTAATTATTTTAAGCACTATCCCATGCACCACGGCGACCGTAGAACGGTCCTTCAGTACGCTGCGAAGAGTTAAAACGTGGCTAAGAAGCACCATGGGTGAAGAAAGGCTTACGGGTTTATGTCTGATGAGCGTACATCGCAATTATTTAAAAGACAACAGTGAGTTTATTGAAAAGATTGTCATAGACAAATTTTCGGCAAATCCGAGAAGATTACTGTTAAATTAAAATAAACATATATAATATTATATATTATACATAATGTATAGTATAATTATTATGTACTTATAATATTTGTTTTGTGTCATCATAAAAGTTAATGAATAAAAGTCAATTTTCGAAACAGGTATAAGCACTAAGCAGCCCCCTGCCCCCCCCTAACTGAAATCCTGGGTACGCCCTTGGCACGAGTGGATCGCATTCTGTCTCGAGGGGCCAGTAGTCATAGATGACGATCTTGCCGGTCTGTAGTTCTTCTACGTGCTCCAGAACCTTTAGCTCGCTGCTACGTCTGTAGCCACGCTACGCCCCAAGGTCACAGCAATTGCTCTGAAAGAAGCACCACGTTCTCGTTGGTCTACAATCCGGCCCCGTTTAAAAGGGCTTAACTGCGTAAACTGGGGCTGTCGGGGGGACAGATATGATCGCTTTTGAATCGACAAAAAGCCGAGCTTTGTTTTTACACGTTTAGAGTTTTTTAGAGGCGCCATGTAGGTAAATAGCGTCTGAAGGAACAAAAAGTGTTACATGTGTACTAGAGATGGTAACTGCCAAGCTGCGTACAAATTTTCAATGCAAATACCCCTTGTTTTCGGATTTCACTTGCGAGTACTATATGTAACTGAAAACTGTGATACCTATATTCCACTTCTATTCCTAGAATACCGTTACCAAAGAAAAGGGACGAAAACGCATTCGACTCGACGAGTACAAACTACCGGATAAGGGAAAAATGAGCCACCAAGGTAACCACCCAGAAGTAAACAATAACGCGTATGCCATCACTGAAATACTGGAACCAGAGATGCCAGTGAATGCAAATAAATATACGTTCAATGACAAAAACAAAGAGAACAAAAACAATAATCAACAGAAGAATATATCATGGAGATCACCTCTGGTATTTTCCCCGGCCACAAAATTTTCTCCAAAGATTGCCTATCAAAAGATGCCCCCTAGAGAAAGCTTCCGATTTGAAAGGTATGTCTAAATACAGGGTGGTTCAAATTATTTGGCTATTTTGATTTTTTATTATAATTTGATCTGCTTATAAAGGTTACTGTAGGAAAGCATCATTTTCTTTCAGATGACGTAAAATTAACTAAAAGAAGATATAGATGCACGTTATATTAGCGAATTAAACACACTAAAATTAGTTACAGGTATTTGCGGCTGATTTTTAAAAGGCGACCTATCGTTAATTCGTTCTATACTTTCAAGATTCATTTAAAATTAATTTTGTCAAACAAAAAAAACGATATGTACCTGCAGGATAGAGCAGTGGAATCCTAGCTGTACTATAAAGGGTGTTCATTTGAAAACTTCCCACCAAAAAAGCCGAGACACGTCAAAAGATTTGTCAAGGGGACAACTTTTTAACCAAAAACGACTTCACACCCTTGTACCCTCTGCCCCCAGTATCATCCCCTTGAATTTTTTAAAAGACAAAGGGGTATCAAGTAATATCTTGTTTCAAAGGTATATCGAAATTCTTTATTTTGACGATTGATTTTTTAAAATCGGTCGATTCGTTGTCGAGAAAATTAGAATCTTTATGTATTTTAACTTGTTTAAATATGTAAGACACAAAAACATACAAATCTTCAACAGCATAGAAATGAAAACACTAAGATAAATTATGGGAGTAACTCTCAGGGACAGACAAACAAATAAAAACATACGAGAACAATGCAACATTAGCAGCATCAATAAATGGATAAAAACACGGAAGAAAGAATGGGACGAACATGTAAATAGAATGAGACCCAACAGATTGGCTCACATATGTAAAAATAACAAACCATACAATCGAAGACCTCCAGGACAGCCAAAGAAAAGATGGGAAGATAATTTGATGTCAACAACAACGTCAACAACAGAGACAGAATAAGAGGCAGACAAACAGGAGAAATCCTAGTCATACGAAGAAGAAGAAAAAGACAAAAACATACGAAAATTAAAGTGTCACTTTTTATTGTAATGAGTGTTCAAATTGCCAAACAATGATATAGGCCATTTTCAAACTCCTGACGGGCAGTTTGGATCGTCAAAGCCATAGGCAAAGCTGCCATGATATCCCACAACATGTTTTTGTAACTGCCCGTCAGGAATTTGAAAATCGCGTGTATCACTGTTTAGTCAATAACGGGCAACATTTTAATACTTGGGGCCGGTTTCTCAATAAACTCAATGTCCAGTTAAAAATGTCAGATAGGTAGCTGTTAGTAAGCGTTTCTATGGATACAACTGTCGTCTGTCAGATAAGATTTACGTGAATTCGTAAGTTTAACCTTCAATTGTTTTAACAATTTATCTGACAGATAACCGTTAACTTCCAGATAAATATTTAACTGGACATTGAGAAACCGGCCCTTATTGCAGTAAAAGGTGATATTTTCATGTGTTTTTGTATTTAATTTGAACAAGCTAAGATACATAAAGGTTCTGATTTTCTCGAAAACGAATTGACCGATTATAAAAAAATCAAACGTCAAAATAAAGTACTTCAACATACCTTTAAAACAAGGGGAATTGCTCGTTACCCCTTGTCATTTTTTTTAATTTTACTTCCCACACCGATAGGTGAGGGGAGTATTGTGATCGCGAAAATTTTCGATTTTGAGATAATACGTTTTTTGGGCGTTTTATGATGTGTACATAACGAAAATCCACGTCACTCATTTCCGTCGGTCTGTCTGTCGGTCTGTCTGTCTGTCTGTCTGTCTGTCTGTCGGTCTGTCTGTCGGTCTGTCTGTCTGTCTGTCTGTCTGTCGCGTTTTTCTACCCTCGTAATCTCAGTAACCGCTACATGGATTGTGATGAAATTTGGGCAGCGTTATGCTGTGGGGTCGTAGTAGGTAATGTTCCTATAATTTTGAAAATCGTTATACGGGGGGCGGAGTAATTAGCAAAAAACGAAAAATTTCAAATACGCCTCAAACTTCGTTTTTAGGCGTTTTAGGGGTTCCTGATCATTTTCTACTTTTTTTTGGGTGGGGGTGAATTTGGGGTGGTTGGGGGGTGGGGGGTTGTAATACTGAAAAATTTGTTGTATTCCTAATGGGCTCTCTAATGACCTGTGAATGAAAAACCTAGCGCCATAATACAATTTTTTAGGTCCATCCGAACATTTCCTTGCTTATAATAGAAACCAAGGGACTTGTGATGTGATTTGTGATGTAGGTATACATCAGAGTGTTGTTTTAGTTTTAGATCGTTCTTTATTGCGTAATGCCAAAATTATCGAATGGATTTTAATGAAATTTTGACACAGTATTACTGCCATGGCGAGGATGGAAAGCGCGCATGTTTTGGAAAAATCGTGTCAGTGGCGGCGCGGCAATAATAGAAAAACTAAAAATGTAAAAATAGCTCAAACTTTGTTTTTCGGCGTTTTAGGGGTTTCTGATCATTTTTTACTTTTTTTGGGTGAGGGTGAAATTGGGCTGGTTAGGGGGTGGGGGGGTTGTAAAACTCAAAAATTTATTCCATTTATAATAGTGTCCATTGACCTGTGAAAGAAAGACCTAGCGGCATAATAGACGTTTGTTAGGTCCATCCGAACATTGCCTTGGCTATTACAGAAATCAAGGGATTTGGTATTGGTAGGGGTAGGTATTGATTCAGGTCGTTCTGAATTTAGCAACATGGAAATTATGGAATTAATTTTAATGAAATTTAGACACAGTATTATTACCGCGGCAAGGATGAAAAATGCGTATGGTTTCAAAAATCGTGTCAGTGGCGGCGCAGCAATAATAAAAATCTAAAAATATAAAAACAGCTCAAACTTCGTTTTTAAGCAATTTGGGGGTTCCTGATTGTTTCGTTTCGTCCAGTTGAAGCTGAATTGTGTCGTTTTAGTTCCTACGGAGAGATTTAGGAAACTATTTACTAGTTTTTGTGTTGGATGTTTTTTGACGACAGGCGGGCGATGATTTGGTTGGAACTGTTATGTGTGGGAAGTACTGAGTCATTCAACTTGACTCCATTTTTTAAGGGGATGATCCTGGGGGGGGGGGGCGGTACAAGCGGATGAAGTCGTTTTTTGTTAAAAAGTTGTCCTCCTTGACAAATCGTTGGACGTGTCTCGGCGTTTTTTCGTCCACACCCTGTAACTATGTAGTATTTCGTGAATTGGCCAACATTGCGTATTACCAATCTCGAGAGTTATGCTTTACATTTCAGCCCAGTCGGGAGACCAAACAATACCGCAAAACAGGCCAACGTACCAACCCTGATCCTCAACATCGTAAAAACCCCGAAGAGCAAGCAAAAGCCTGACTATGGCTCGTTTCCATTACGCGACAAGGATTATGAGAAAGAGGATAAACCTGAGAAGGAACCGGAAGATGACATGGACTATTCGGACATTTATTCGAGTCCCACTTTGGATCGGATAAGATCGGCCAAAAAATATAAACAATGCTCGCCGAAGTCTGCGGTGGAGTACTTCTCCCAGTTCGAGCAAGGTAGTACTGCGGACAAACAGGCGGAAGTGTCCCAAGCTGACAGTACCCAAAAGCAGAACCATGATGATAGTGTGAAAGAGGAGATGGAAAGAGCCAAAGACTTTTTTAGGAAGTTTGCGTTAGAGGAGCGTTCGAGCAGTCCCGAGTCGACATTGACACAGAGAATGCGGAATGATTTTGGATCGCAAAATAGGTGAATATATTAATTTGGCTATTTGAGAAGACAACATCCGGTAAGGCATCACAAAATACATAGGCTAAAATTTGGAGCTATTTAACAATAGCTTTAAAAGAGATGCATTTGCATTATTCTTCTTCTTGTTACATCATTAATTAAAATATTGGGCACAATTGCTAAATATGTATACCTACATTATTTTTTAATGTCTTCACTTGTTTAATGAGATAAAATTTTCATTTTCAGACACTCAATTATCTGTATATTCATTTTTGCTCTGCAGATACATATATTTGAATCAATAGGAAAAATAAATTATTATACGTAAAAAATAATACGTTATTATCATACGGAATAATTTTTCGCACTAAAACATAAACTATTATATTGATATTTTAATTAAGCAGTGCGCCAAAATATAATAATTTCCGTCGGTCTGTCTGTTGCTGGTATAATTTTAAAAATAGGTCAGTAATTATAGCAAAAAACAAAAACATTATTCCTCAATCTTCGTGATTTTTAGGCGTTTAAGGGGTTCCAGATCATTTTCTACTTTTTTTTGGTGGAGATGAAATTGAGCGGGGGGGGAGTGCTAAAACTGAAAAATTTGTTGTATTCATATTAACCTATGAAAGAGAGACATAGCGGCATATTACACTTTTTCAGGTCTCTCCGAACATTGCCTTGCCTCTCACTTTTCTGATGTACCTATACCTTCATACAGGGTGTTTCCTATAATTGAAGGTCAATATTTATGGGGGCGATTTTTGGGTCCATTTTAAGATGAAAACTTTGTATGAACGTGAACGTGTGTTCTAAACGTCTTCCCTTTTAAGATACAGGATGGTAAAGTTTTCAAAAATAAATAATTTATTATTAATATCTACAATACCACTTCAGATATTTTAATGAAATTCGTCGTACGTATAGTATCTGAATCAAGAGGCATTTTTATGTATCACTTTTTCTTAAATTGCTCTTGAATATTTTCAGTTGGACGCACGGGTTTTATCTATAAAAATAATTGTCATATTAACGATATTGTTGCGATCATGCAGAGAAACGGTTTTTATTTTTTTAAGCGAAAACCGTGCATCGGATTGAAAAAAAACAAGTGTTCAACTTTGGTTAGAAATGAGTGGAGATTTCAAAAATAATCTTTATTTTAGGAGAAATCAGTGGCGTACCATAAATGTCTGCCAAAATAGGCAGGTCAAATTACGTTCGAACGCCACTAGTCGAAATTTCAGAAAAGTGATACATTAAAAAATACCTCTTGATTCATACATGTTCATTTCATTCATTCATTCATTCATGTATGACGAATTTCATTAAAATACCTGAAGTGGTATTCTAGATATTAATAATAAATAATTTATTTCACAAAACTTTACCACCCTGTACCTCAAAAGGTAAGACGTTTAGGACATACGTTCATATGAAGTTTTCTTTTAAAATGGACCCAAAAATCGCCCCCATAAATATTGACATTCACTTAGGAAATATCCTGTATATACGAGTATTTAGATCGTTCTGTATTGTGTACCGTGGAAGCTATATTGAATTGATTTTAATGAAATTTCGAGACGGTATTATTACCTCGGCGAGGATGGGAAACGCTTATATGGTTTTTATACATTGTATCAGTGGTGGCACAGCAATATAAAAAAAAACTAAAGATACAAAAAGAGCTCAAACTTCGTTTTTAGGCGTTTCAGGGGTTCCTGATCATTTTCTACTCTTTTTTGGGTGCGGATGAAATTGTGGTGGGGGGGCTTACAAAACTGATTTTTTTGCATTCATAATAGGCTATCCATTCACCTGGGAAAGAAGGACCTAGCGGCATAATATACACTGTAACGTGGAAACTATAGAATTAATTTTAACGAAATTTCGAAATAGTAGTATCACCGTGGTGAGGATGGAAAACTTGTATGGTTTTTAGACATCGTGCCAGTGCTAGCGCAGCAAGAATAAAAAAACTACAAATATATAAAAATAGCTCATACCCCGTTTAGGCCTTTTAAGGGTTCCTGATCGTTTTCAATAATTTTTTTTTGGTTAGGGTAAAATTGGGGGATGTAGAATAAAAAAAAAATTGTCGAATTGATAATAGGCGATTCAACCTGGTGGCATAACACACTTTTTCTTTGCGGGCGGGCTGGCGATGATTTGGTTGCAAGGGGTCTCAGAGCTTCATGCTTTGGGAAAATAATAAACTGGTATCACGTTTATACACCGCTAAATAAACTTGTAGTTAGACAGATATTTACTAAAAATTTCAAACGTCAAATAATTCCAGTTTCAAGCTACAAGCAGTATTTTTTACTCAAAAAAGTTTTGTTCACAGGCAATACACGAATAACTTGACTAAACCGAGTAGTCAAAAATCTATGGATTCCGTGGCTGTGTATTCAGAAAATTCAACCAGATATATTCAAGGTCCACAAAAATTCTATCAACCAGCACAACATACTATCACTAGCCAGATGAGTGCTCCTTGCTCAGGATGTATGAATCCACAATGTAGTGGGAGTACGTATATAAAACCAGAATACCAGGTACTTACACAGTTGATTAACCATTTTGACATTTTAGGAATAAAAGGAGGGTTATATTGGCTAAAGTAGAATTAGGGGGTAGGCAGAGAAAGATGTTTGTAGATCTTTATCTAAGAATCAAGCGTCGTCCGTTTAATGAACCGTTAATTGTACAATAGAAAAGTCAAAACACCCTCAATATGTTACTTATATGTAAAGAGAATTGAAGGTGTACAAAATAAATTTTTAAAATCGTTAAGATACAAAATTGGAACACCGGTAGTAAACAGTGACTATGGGTCTATCCGAAAAAAATTCAATACAATGACGAAATGACGTTAGAGTCCAGGAGACTAATGTATTACATGAGCTGCTCATAAAATTATAAATAAATTCGAATGCCCTTACTTTATTATTTGAAATGGGATTGAAATACAAGAAGACGAGTCCGGTGAAAATCGAGGGGACTCCTCCAAAGAAGAATTTCAAGTTTCTGATGATTCTGCTCGTAAAGCATTCAATCAATATGAGCTAAACGATTTAGCACAAGATATGGGACTATCAAAAAAAGCATCGGAACTACTAGCATCATTACTGCTACGAAAAAAACTTACTTGAAAAAGGAAATCACTTATTTTCGATCCAAAGAAAGTGCATTTCTACAGTACTTTCGAAATGATGACGGATTTGTGTATGGCGATGGTTTAATGAAAGAACTGGGGATTTCTAACTATAGCCATTGCTATAACGCAGCTGAATGGCAACTGTTTATAGACAGCTCATAGCGTAGTTCCAATAGGTCATTCAATTTATTTGACCTGGTGATCCTAACATTTTTAAATCAGCCACTTGTCGACAGAAAAAACATTATATTTCCACCTTTACATATAAAACTAGGTCTGATGAAGTAATCTGTTAAGGATTTGTCAACAGAAGGAGATTGTTTTAAGTGTATCATTTCGGCACTCCCTAGCTTATTGTCATATGAAAAGATAAAGGTTGGTGTCTTTGATGGTCCACAGATTCGGCAACTCATCAAAGATGAACATTTTACTAGAACAGTGACCGAGCTTGAAAGGAATGCTTGGTTGGCTTTTAAAAATATTGTCAAAAGCTTTCTTGGAAATACTTCAAATTACATCGAAATTATGCAACAACTCTTGATGAGCTTTAAAAAGCTTGGTTGCAATATACAAACTGCATTTCTTATTACAATAGCCATCTTGCTAACTTCCCAGAAAATCTTGGTGCTGTTAGTGATGAATAGGGTGAGAGATTCCACCAAGATCTGAAGGTTATAGAGGTGCGGTATCAAGGTAGATGGGATGTCAGTATGATGGCTGACTACTGTTGGAGTATCAAGCAAGAATGTCCACAAACTGAACACTCCAGGAAAAGCTACAAGAAGACATTTTTACCATAATGTCTTTTCTATTATTATTTTTTATTTGAACACACCAGTTTAGCTTTTAACACAGTGACCTCTGTATGGATAAAATATTCTGATCTATTTGGTCAGATCGCACCTTAATTCCCTTTGTATGTACACTTCTAAGGTAAAACGAGGGGTATGCGCTCAAAAACTAGACGTGATAGAGAATGATTGTGAACATATCTGAATTCAGAGACCAAAAATTAGTCAAAAACAAGTCACAGACCCAAGTTAACAAAGTTGATGTTCCCCAGTATTATTGAAGTTTTGATGAACTGCAATTTTATTATTTTTTTCTATCAATGTAGGTACATTTGCATATCTCTATATCCTTAGGGTCGTATTATCCGTAAACTTTATTGTTTTTGTAAATAGCGGGTGCTACTATGGAATTTAATTGTTGTACCCTTGTACATCTACATGGGGAAGTTACTATTTTGTCTTTTTTTTGCTCCCACCTAATATGGTAATGCCAACTGACACCTGTTTATCTATTTCAGGTATCTCAGCAAATGAATGTGAGCCAATCTCTACCCCCGCAAGTTACAAATCCTCGTGTACAATACATCCCACGCCCCGTTCTTCCATCTTTTTATAATTACAGAACCGAAGCTGCTCCTCAGTTACGAATGAGTACCCCAAATCATCCGATGTTTCATCCACATCACTCTCACTATTTTGCTAGAGAAATTCCACCTCCATACCAAGCAGTTAGACATACGTTCCCAGAACAGTTCCCTAACGAAGTGCTTAATGAAACCTTTGCCCATGACCCTAGTGGGTTGAAGATGAGCGGTATGCGGAAAGAACAAACATCTGATATAAGAGATTATCCAGACTTTGGTTATTCCCAGATAATGAATACCCAAGAATTGGGGGATATTCAAAGTGAACGTAAACCTCGTTCATTTTGTGACGAGGAGCAGAAATCTTATGTTGAAGAACCGTTGAATAACTCCATGTCACTAAAACCGAACCTAAATGTTATTCCGACTCCAAAAAATGACTTTGTTGAACAACGATCATTCTATATGCCCGAGTCAGAAATGTATAATCCAAGTTTCAGTGCTCAGGGTCAACCAATAGCCAATACTCCAATGAGAACTTCTAGATCAAGCGATGGTCTGGGCTTTGCCAGATCAGCAAGTCAGTGTTTTGAAGACAGGCACATGGCTGCCGATCATAGATTTGCTCAAAGTGGTCGCCAAGCTCCAGTCATGATACCAACCTATCCACCATTTTATGATCAAAATATTATTCGTCCAAGGTATCTCTCAGAATCTTATGCTTATGCCAGAGGTATCATGCAACAACCTATGATGGAGTATCAATCTTACATGTCCCCAAGAAGATACGGTCCGCCTCTACCTTCTCAGGCTGGTAATGATAAGGAATATGTGATGAATAAATTTTTTCATTCACTTGAACCACATTATTAGGCATATCCATTACTGTGTTATGATTTTTAGCTTAACTCAATTAGTGATAAAGGAAAATAACATGAAAATGATCTCAAACATAGTAGTAGGCAGTTTATTTTAGCTAAAGGCTAAAAATCAGTTTTACTTTAGAAGTTTGAGTTTTTTAGATATTCAGTGTCAAGCCCCAAAGATCATCATGATGACCCCATTAAAAAATAAAAATACTTAGGTAACCACTATTTAATATGCAATTTTGTATGATTCCATAATTATTCATATTTGATATTTCTAGGAACAGGAATACATCCAAAAGATTGTGTTTGTGTTTATGTTAAATTCTATTTTTCTATGATGAATATATCTGTTGGTAGGAGTTGCTTTTTTTGGACCTGGTAACGTCAAATCAAAATATTTTTATACTGTATTAACTCCTGTTGTATTCAATCCTAGACTTATAAAATAGTTCAAACATTATATCTCACAAGCTGATATAGCCATCAAGTTTGAAGTGATATATTCTCATTCTACAAAAGATTTAAACGCCGTGTTGACTTATTGTGCTGTCAATATTTACTAATTCAACTGTTCAAATCAACGAATTCGTTCAAATAATTAAAATATACTCATTTCAATTTTAGTGTTGGAAACAGATATTTGACTGTTTGTTGAGTTCAGGTTGAATCTGTTAGGAGTTTTAAAGAATATAAAAATATAGTAAACCTAGTGATATAAAAAAATCATTGGTTGGACTATTTCTGTTTCTGTGTCAATTGTGTTCATAGATAGTTAAATGATACTTAAGTTTTGTTGTTGTTGTTTATGGTCTTAAATAAAATACATATATCAAAACATAATTTTTTATTTAATCTTATAAATAGCAAATATGAGGATTTGTGCATTTAAATAATGTTTGTATGTATGTTTTGGCCATGGATCAAAGTATAAATATTTTATAAGAAACCAAATTTGATTACCATCATATTATGACAGCTATTTCAGGAGACAACACTGTTTTTTGTCAATTAACTTTCTTACTAACTATAACGAGTCTGAAATCTTAAAGAAAACGTCAACAAATCCAAATTCAGATACAGTATATAATACTCTGATACATTGGCATTCTACAGAGTGCAATAAGACGAGACAAATTTGGCTTTTTAAAATTAAGGTTTAGATTACAATCTATTGGAAAGTAAATGAAGATAAATATATGAAATCACAATTTTACATGTAAAATAATGAGCTTCAGATGGTATAATAAAAACATTTATTCCCTCATCCTTTTCTTCGTGCTGTAACTCAATAGCTTTGTTGATTAGCAGTTTTTTACTTTGGTAAAGGTACAGACACTGTACATTATGTGCGGTGGTACAGATAAGAACATTGGATACTGATGCATTATCTTATGTCAAATGTAGTCAGCTCAAATTTGGAGCGGAAGCCTTCAAAGGCATTGTCATTAGAAAATTCTTCCTCTCAAAAAACATACTTGAAATAATGTTACTGTTATTATTTCAAAAATTATTTCAAATTTTCCAAGAAATATGTCATATTGAGCAAAAAAATTATCTAGTCCTTTTTTGATATGATGAATTTTGTTTTATTTTTTACTCAGTAAATATGACGGATTAGAGAAAATATGTTAGAATAACAGCATGTTCTCTTGTTACACTGTTTATGACTTGTTGCTAGTTAAACGTCAGTTACCCAAATAGGTATAGCTCAACACATACAAATTGAAACTCTGCTACTTCACAGCAATCCAATATCAGTGAATTTCAGAATATAATTCTAATAGGTTGCAGGTTCGAGTCCTGTCGGCCGTCGACTTTTCCGACATTTTCTGGTGAATTGAAAGAATTGAATATAATTCAATTACACAGTATAAGTCTAGAAATATCTCGGTCTGGAAAGAGTTTCAATTGATTAAGAATGCACTTTTTAATGATATATTTTAATGTTTATATTGAAACAACAATAAAAATTCAGTACAGCATTGCTATGCATAATGATGATTCATTATTATTCAAGTATTCAGGAAGAAAAGGTTTTTAAGCTCCCAGCTGCTTATAGAGTATCGGAACATAATCGTCCCATTCGGCTTGGTAGAAATTACCAGCTATTGGCTCTCCTAGATTGTATTTCTGTGCAAATTTCCTGATTGAAAACTTTCCTCGATTATCCCCAGATCTGAAATACAAAAGTATAAACTGAATATCTGATATATGAGGTTATTACTATTCAAAGTCAATATAACCACATCCTAACGTCACTTTTGGAAATACTGTTTCGCTTATTTCACTTGAAATCACGTTTAGTTTTACGGCTATATTGTGATTTACGCTTCCGGAAAAACAAATTAAATTTTGATGAAAACATAATTTTATCATGGACTGACAATAGGTAAGCATGATATTTTGAATCATAATTTTTGTCTTTCAATGATTCCTCAGAGATTATAGCTGTGTATATTTTAAATACAATTGCAGAGGTAAGAATGTACATCGAAAGATGTTACCAAACTTCACAGGTCAAGAAGAAGAAGTCCTTGTGAAATTAATGAATAAATATAAATGCACTATTCGACTATTGAATGTAAAAAGAGCGGCACCACTGCAGAGAAGCAAAAAGACATGAGTTGGAGAAAAAATGAGCAAGAGTTTAATGTGAATGAAAATGGATTTATAGATTGGAGAAGCTTAAAAATCAAATATAACAATTTGAAAAGAAAAACCAAGCTTGTTGGATCTTCGTCACTTGAATGGGCATTTATGTCAAAATCCATATTATTGAAATTGAAAGATAACATTAATTATACATTATAGAATATCGTAACTACTGACATGTTACTGTCAAAGCTATATTAATTAATGCTTATTCCTGGTAATCACAACTCAAACATCTGATTAGCTTTATTTGTAATTAATCCCCATTTGCGAGTAAATTATGAATTAACTGCCAATTGAAAAACGCGTATTTCGCGCTAATTCCTAGATTAACTTAAATTTATACTTAATTACCCTTGAAAAACCGGGCCTAAGGAATTTGAAACCATCTACATCAGAATGTAAATAAAATATAAAAATTGCCCCTATGATTATGTGTAAGATAAATTGGAAATCATAACAGAGTTTAAGGCAAACTCTCCAAAATCAAAATGCAAGTCAATTGTTAAGGTTGCAGTCATAAAAAGTGATTACAGAGTTATTATGAAAAATCCATTTTTTAACTAACAAAGTTAACTTACGTGTTTGGCAACCTCTTTTCATCAAACTTTAGCTTTGCTGGTTGTTCATAAACCAGAAACACATAACGATGCAGTCCAGTGCCTTCAGGTGGACCAGAACCAATATAAGCAGAAAGAGTCTCTCCTTTGCTAACATCACATCCTGGCACATTTCCTACTAGCCAATGATGCCATTCACGAAATTTGGGCTCTTTACGGCTTGGAGCATCGGGATCTACAAAGGAATAGAAGTAACATCACAATAGGTGAATATTGGTATTTAGTAGAGTACCTTAAGCACCTGCTTTGTAAAAACATTGGAATACATATTACATAAACTGTCAACAAATAGTTGTAAAACCTGTTGAATTGAGGTTTTGAATAAAGAAAAAAATATATTTTTTTTGTGATAAATCGAAAGATCATATATAAGTTTTATAACAAAACCGTTTTTGTTTTCTTTTTTTTCGCAATAATTCAAAAGTTATATCAAAATAAAAATGGGTTTTTGAATCGAGTACCGAAAACGCGCCGACGGCTCCCGAACCCGTGTGACGTAATGATGGCGGTTAAGATGCTCCTTTGACCAACGACATCCTACATCGATACTAGATTCTAGATTCCCAGCCAAACGTGAAAATACTTGCTAGTAACTAGTGTATATTTGTTGCAATATAGCCGATGAATGAAGTTTGCAGCTCAGGACGACCTCTACGATCGAAATAAATATCTTTTTGAATGTTTGAAATCAGATTACAGATTCCAGTAAGTAAGTAAGTACCTAATCAAATATGTCTTATTGAAAGTATCTGGTGCATGTTCGGCTGGCCTAGTGGTTAGAGGTATTGGCTAATGCATCCGTTGGTCTGGGTTCAAAGCTCAGCCTGTCCAATTTTTTCTTTAATTTTTTTTTATCAAATAATTCATTTATGTGCTTTTTGCACTTGTTATGTACATTTTTTTCTACGATCAACATAAATATGTTTTTGAAACAAATTCTATCAGACATATTACTTGCACTGCATAGTGCAAAAACTAAGTACAGGACGCGGTGGACAATTCAAAAAATCAGTTCAAATGGTGTTTGTCCGTCAATATCAACCGCCAATATTTTTTTTAAATGTAATAGTTTGTTAATAAAACAAAATCCATTCATTTTTAAAGTTTTTAATATAAACATAAAATAAAACTCGTAATCACAACAGTCTTCTGTTTATCACTTGGTATTTTTATTTATTTAACTTTGAGCAACGAAGCTTAATAATTAAATTTTCATAAAAATTTAACAAACAAAGATATATAAACGCAATGCAAACAAACAAAACTTATTCTTCTATGAGTTTCAAAGTTATAATTATCTTTACTGTATGTAGATGCTTTTCTGTTAAAATATTTGTTAGTAATTTCATCTTATATGAAATGAATCCAATTTTTTTTAATAAATTATTAATATGTACATCCCAACGTAAGTGTGAGTCTAAATATATTCCTAGATACTTTATACTTTTTTCTATGTTCGGGACTAAAAAATATAGTTTTATTTTTGTTTACTTGAAGTATCGTATAAGTATTTATTATCAATAATAATATTAAATAATAAAATAATTATTTTAAGTTTTAGTCAAGAAGATAATTATAACATTGAAACTCCTAGAAAAATAAGTTTTGTTTGTTTGCATTGCATTTTTATATTTTTATTTGTTAAATTTTTATGAAAATTTAATTATTAAGCTTCATTGCTCAAAGTTAAATAAATAAAGATACCAAGTGATAAACAGAAGATTGTTGTGATTACGAGTTTGACTTATTTTATGTTTATATTAAAAACTAAAAAAATGAATGGATTCTGTTTTATTAACCAACTATTACATTTAAAAAAAATATTGGCGGTTGATGTTGACGGACAAACACCATTTGAACTGATTTTTTGAATTGTCCACCGCGTCCTGTACTTAGTTTTTGCACTATGCAGTGCAAGTAATATGTCTGATAGAATTTGTTTCAAAAACATATTTATGTTGATCGTAGAAAAAAATGTACATAACAAGTGCAAAAAGCACATGAATGAATTATTTGATAAAAAAAAAATTGGACAGGCTGAGCTTTGAACCCAGGCCAACGGATCCATTAGCTAACACTCTAACCACTAGGCCAGCCGAACATGCACCAGATAGTTTCAATAAGACATATTTGATTAGGTACTTACTTACTTACTGGAATCTGCAATCTGATTTCAAACATTCAAAAAGATATTTATTTCGATCGTAGGGGTCGTCCTGAGCTGCAAACTTCATTCATCGGCTATATTGCAACAAATATACACTAGTTACTAGCATGTATTTTCACGTTTGGCTGGGAATCTAGAATCTAGTATCGATGTAGGATGTCGTTGGTCAAAGGAGCATCTTAACCGCCATCATTACGTCACACGGGTTCGGGAGCCGTCGGCGTGTTTTCGGTACTCGATTCAAAAACCCATTTTTATTTTGATATAACTTTTGAATTATTGCGAAAAAAAAGAAAACAAAAACAGTTTTATTATAAAACTTATATATGATCTCTCGATTTATGACAAAAAAAAAATTGATTCAAAACCTCAATTGCATTCTTAATATGGTATGTTAAAAGTTTACCATTTAAAATTTGCCGCTTTTTATTTTATTTAAAAACAAATATATATAAAAAAAATTTAGATTTATATGAGGAAAATGAAAATTACTGTACAAAATATGTGAAAATAGAAGTATATTATGCAGTATATGCGTAGATCTGTGATTTTTATTAGAAACGCAAGGTATATTTTGTAACCCAAGTTTAGATGTGAACCATTCAATATTTGAGAAAAACAATGAAATAAATTTTTGGTAAAAAATCTTAGGGGGGGTAATTACCTCTATTACTCCCCCCCCTGGTAGGTGTGCATGTTACCTAATAATATGAATTATATTATTAATATAATTTTCCAATTCTTCATCAGCTTTTTCAAAACACAAATATGGTAGAATATCTACTGCAACAAAGCCATCGTTTATTTTAATCTCATTTCTATTAATAGAGTTAACTTTATTTTTATGTGATAATATGTTGTTTTATAGTTTGATGCTCAGTTTGTTTCAAAATCCTTATTTCTTCTTCAGATCCATAGTAACAATTCATACTTTCATCACTGATGGATGGGTCTAACCCGTTGGTCCCCCTCCCCTCCACTTTCTCCTACTCGCACCTGCTTATATACATGTTTTTGGAGACAAACATTTGTAACAGATGATGTTTAATATCAATTTTCCCTTATGGAAATACTTTAGAAATATTAAAATATATTTTCATTCGAGGGAAAACATTAAAAATTAATGAAAAACATTGAAAAGTAATGAATAATCGAAAGCGGCAAAAAAAAATTGGTAAACGTTTTAGGATCTTATGTATTTAATGTAATTCATAAGGATTTACACTAATACATGGACAGTTTTCGGAGTTTGAGATCAAACTCCCAGGGTACTCGACTAACTGCTTACATTGCAGATTTGAATATGAATTAGTAGAAAAAAAAAGAGGTGAAACTATGGTCGTAATTATTTGACACATTATAATTGGCAAATCAGCAGGGCTGTGCTGATGTGCCAAGTACAAAATGCAAATATGTCAGAATCAGAATTCAACTGCTCTTCAATCATTTTGATACTTGTAGCACTGGCACTGGCAGTTAATGTATACATTTAAAAGATATAACTTTCGAAGGAATATTTAGAAAATAATCAATTCGAGAAAAATTTTGTGTAGGCAAGGCTTCAAATCTAGGATCTATTTATTCTTGGAATAAATATTGAATTTTTCTGTTTGTTCTATGATTCTTGTTTGACATACATATTACAGTGTTATTTCAACTTTCAACAGACCTGTCATACAAACTGTGTAATGTTTCCCACTATCAGCATCCCATGTGATTTTTGGTATGTCCTTGACCTGGGTAGGAGTTAGTACATTTCCCATTTCAACAATTGCCCCACTAGGGTAGACAACCTTTAAAAAAAAGTAAAGTATGTTTACATATATCTCATATTTGAAATGAGAAGGAATTCACTACCATCTGCATGATAAAGTTATTAATAATTACATTTACATGTGTCAGCCAACACCATCAGTATTTGCTGAGTGCAATATTGGTGTACATAGTTATCTAAACATATGAATATGAATAAATCAGTATTTTAATTGATAAGGATTTTTTGAGAAAAATTAACCCAAATATTCAATTGTAAACAAATTAAGTTCTATTTTTATTTATAATTCAAGAAAATAGGAAAACATTCAGATAGTCCCAACTTCAGAAACACCCTGAATATAGGGTGAATCCTAAGTTGATACTTTTTTTTAAACTGTGTATAGAAGTTGTTAATATAAACAACTTTTTCATATAACTTTTTTCAAAAAAATGAATAATAAACAAGATATAGGATAAAGAAAATATCTGGGCTTGTGTATTTAAGATTTCTGTCAAATTGATGAGGCATTCTACTTGTCAGATAGTGCAGTAGCAACTTTTTGTTTACCATTACCAAATTTTAAACTGGTGAATCCTAAAAATGACACATTATTATGAAACAAATTTTAGGATTTACCAACTAAAAATTAACTATGATAAACTGAAAATGACTAGTGCACTATATGACAGGTAGACTGAATAACTAAACAAAAACAGACCAGTGCATTTGATACAGAAGCAGAGATTAACTTTTTTTTTATTCTGCATCTTGCTTATTTTTCAGTTTTTGGGAAAAAAATAGTTATTGTAACAACGTCTATACACAGTTTAAAAAAAGTATAACCCTGTATATAGCTGGATAGACTAACTGTTCACTAGGAGCACTAGTTGGTTGGGGTATATTATTGGAATTTTACATAATAGTGGAAATATTTCCTTTTTTGTGCCCACCATAGCGATGTGTTATCAAATAATCTTCATTTATTGATATTTTCTGTAATTCATGGTTCTGGCTGGTTACATAAGATTGCAAAGTGCCTTATCTCAGAAACTATTTGCCACAGAGACTTGCAATAAAAAAAAGTCATTACTAAAGTGGCTATAAGAAGACCCTGAAATTTTTTTGATTGCCAGGATGGTCACCAGGGGGCGTAACAGTCTCAAATGTGCTTTTAAATGCTACTATTTACTGGAGTGATTTTTGTTTAATATTTTTTGATGTATCCATTAAAATAAAGTGATGGTGGGAATTCAACGACTGAACAGATTTCAACAAACTTAAGTGTTATTGTTAAAAACATTTATTGTTCCACCAAACCCATTTTACCTATGATATGTATAGTTGTAGTAGTAATACCGATAGAGCATATTTTTTTGATGTATTAACCTAAAACTGCAAAATTCTCTGGAAAATCTAATGCAATGTGACTTTTGTGACTTATCTTATAATCTAATATGATATTCCAGTACCCTGTTGAATGCATTAAGCATCTGCTGAGTACCATCAACTAACTGCAGCAAACAACTTACCTCAACTTTTTTTGCAGGCACTGTGTCCACCACATCTGGTACTACTTTATGTTGATCCATTGGTGATGCTCCCTTCTTTAAGCTATTTGCAGCTGCAGAAAAAAAACGGCAAGTGTAATTGGGTCGTCTGAGTGCAAACATTCTAGAAATAATATTTCAGTGAAACAAAAATAGGCAAATATGATCATGCAAATTTATTCACATCAAACTTGAAAAAAATGAGTCTTCTGGAGTCAAAACATATGTGCACATAAATATATCACAGTGCATTCATGTATTGTTATTGTAATACTATAATACTAAGCTTATAAATTTATCCGATCAGGCAGACTGTTGCCTTATCTCATAAAGTTTTTCAATGAATGTATAGGTCTAGTTGCCAAGAGATCAGGCTCATATATTATATATACTACAGTTTAAGATTGCTTTAATGAGTACAAAATAAGCGCTGTAGCGTTCCATTCGCAATACTGATAAAACGAATTTCTCGCCGCTACAATGCACACAAATCCAGATAAAATTGGATAACAGATAATAGATAAAAAGTAAAAAAGAATGCCGGTTTTGACAGTTTCTGAGAATGGGCATCAAAAACAAGATTGATTTGTATTTAGGCACAGTGAACACATCGTCCCCTATCTCACGTAAAGACGTAACTGATATAAAAAAAATGAGATATGTCACTGGAAGGTGTCCCATATGCACAGCTTTTTTCTCACGAAGTATCACAACTGTATAACTGCTTTATATAAGCGGTGGTAGTATTTGTATTCCACATATCTGAAAATCCACGACAATATTAACACAGTAAATGTCTTAGTTTCTTCTCTCTTGGAAAATTTATTGGATGCTAGTTACGCCTGTACGTGAGATTGGGGACGACATGAATGATCAAATATAGCTATCACAAAATAGGTACATAGCTATTTTGTATCTGATCTATACCTATACATAGTTATTTTGTATCTGATCTATACCTATACTATACCTTAAAAATTTTTTAAAATTCACCGGCTTTTATTCACTGTAGATTCTTCCAGAAAGCACACAAAACCACACACAAAACAGCTTCTTCTTCGATAAGAAAGTGAAAGATAAGAAAATAAATCTCCGCTGTCAGTTGTTTTGTGACATGACTACCATCAGCCATTTAACATCTGCCCTGGCCCTCCAATTCCATTTCGGTTATGCATGTTACATGGAACATGGGTGTGTCAATGTCACTAATGTCAGTGACTTTAATAGTGTTTTCCACTGTGCAGCACTCACTGCGCTCCTGACAAGTGCAATTCTATCATCTGCTCTGACAAAGTGCATATCGGTGGGGATCAGTGCAATTCCTGAGTGGAACGTACCCAAGCAGAACAGTGCATTTATAATGACAGCCGACCTTCGTTTTTTCTAAGGTTCATAGAGCTTTTATTAAAGTTAGAGAGGTATAAAATGTCTGAGGATTATGAAAATTATGATGGCAAATGTGGTCTTCCGGGGGAAGAATTGAGAGTCCCTGAATTCTTCTATGAACTTGCAACATGTAGTCCTTTCCACACGAAAATCACTTTTAAACTAAAAATGATTTTATTAAGTTTAATTTTTTTTATTAGAAAAAAGTGTATACCTCTTTATCGCTGAATTTGTGTACTAGTTTCCACAAATTTTATAACTTTCGGCATTTTTCGCTTTTCCTTCAATAACATTGCAATTTCTTCTTTATCATCACTACTTTCATCGCTTTCTAGCAATTCATTTAAAATTAGAAAATCTGATACTTTTGAAGCCATATTCGCCATATTTGCACTGGCACTACAGCACGAGATCCCGAGGCTCGTGCGAAAAAGTTGCCCTGAGTGCGCACTACACTCAGAGAATGCGGGTAGTGGAACATACTAAAAATCAAGCAGTGCAATAGAACTTTACCAGTGGAACATAACTATTGCACTCAGTTCAACGCAGTGCGGGTGAGAGCAGCCCAGTGGAAAACACTATAAGTGTTGTCAGGAGTCAGGGAGTGACAAGAGAGTGTCAGGCATCTGTCAGTTGTCAGGTGTTTTTTTTAGAAAACCCTAATTCTTACTACTTACTATCTTACTATCTTACTTCTTAATCCAATAAGCTGAAAAAATATTCCGCATGCCTGTAAAAACAGCTCTTCTGCTTTTTCCATACGAAACATCACATGGCGAACTCTTGAGGCATTCAATAAATTCTTATAGAATGGATATGATACTATAGTTTCAGCATTTTGGATATAGGCACAATAGGGTATGTATGCAGATGATAATACATATCAATCGCCATGCATCTCAGCATTCGAATGAAACGCGACTTTAGAACTAAGATATTCTCATGGTAGTTATTTTAACGATCGTTCTGGTATTCAAACTTAATTCACCTGCTTCTCAACTCATTACAATACATTTGATCCGAGCTTCTGGCTCCATGTTGCTCTAGTCCTTATATTTATTTTATACATAAAGAATAGATTAATGACAATGGAATAACAGTACGACCAGTACCTTATTAAACCAGTCAAATAAAGCATGCAAACTAAAAGTTCAGGATATATGACCTACATCAAAATTTGATTACACACTTTGCCAGTCCTGTTATAACTTTAACTTCTCTACACTATATTTTGTTCATTATGTGTACCAACAGCTTTTCCTAGTGATTGTATGACCACATATGATCACTTAGCATAAAGAACACAATAATATATAAGTTAAAGCTCTAGACTTACATCTTCCAATAATACTAATAATAATAATAAAACAAGAAAAGATAAACGCCTGGTTGCAGAAACCACTCCATGGCAAACATAGATATCATATTATGCAAGACCACATAAACGAAAAACAGTCATACACCTGGCTACAGGATGGCCAGCTCTTTCCAGAAACCGAGGGATTTATGCTTGCTATCCAGGACCAAGTTGTTGCGACGAGAAACTACAAGAAATACGTAATTAAAGATCCATCCATAACCAACGATAATTGCAGAAAGTGTCACCAACAGAAGGAAACAATAGACCACATAACAAGCACATGCAAAACTCTCGCTGGAACTGAGTACACGGCTAGACATAACTCAGCAGCCAAAATCATACATCAAGCATTAGCCACGAAAAACAAACTAATCGAAAACTCCGATCCATATTACAGGTATAGACCAACATCAGTACTCGATTACGATCACTACAAACTATACTGGGATGTTGAAATACACACAGACAAAACCATCAATGCAAACAGACCAGATATAGTATTTCAGATAAAGGCACACAAAGTTACCTACTTGATAGATATTGCTATTCCCAATGATGTGAATGTTCAAAACACCTACGCTGGGAAAATATCTAAATACACTGACTTGCAATAGAAGTGAAGCGAATTTGGAAACAAGATAAAGTTATTATTGTCCCCCTCATTATGTCGGTCTCAGGCCTCACACCAAACACATTTACACAACACCTACAACAGTTAGGTCTGGACGAAAGTTTACACAAAATATTCCAAAAGTCTGTAATCCTTAAGACCTGTAATATAGTACGATCTTTCCTAAATTCTGATCAGAAATAGTTCAGGTGTTGACTTGGCCTGGCCCATCAACATTTATCGTCACCACAGTCATGCGAGAGAAGCTTGAAAAAACGTAATAATAATATCGCCTTTATTTCAAAAAAGCCAAGAGGGACACAAGCAGCCAAGTTTAGCCTTGGCTACTCTTACACTTAGCTGCTTGTGTCGAGTAGAACAAAGATATTTGATGTAAAATATAGAAAAGTTAATGTAAAAAAGTTACACAAAACATTGGTACCAATAATACAGTGAGAAAAAAGATTGTTAGGATGCTTGCCTAAGGAAGAAAAAGAAAATGTTTATTACTTTGGTAAAAATATACTGAAAAGAAGTCGTAATAACAAGTTATACATCAAAAAATTCCAGCTTCACTAATCAGTCTCTAGCAAGTAGCATACGAGTGCTTTTAACCAATGTACAAAAACATGAGTGTTGGAGTTTTGAATAATTTATTTAATTGATTGTAAAAGGTGGCCGCATTGTATGAAAAACTCCTGCGGAATAAAGTTGTATGTGGAGTAACTCTAATGCTGTTTCGATTTCTAATAGTTCTGTTATAAACCTCATAACTAAAAATCAGTTTTTTCAAATATTCTGATTTTGATGAAGATAAAATTTTGTAAATACTTATATACTAATACTCTACAATGTTCCCCAGCCTAAGCCACTTCAAGTCTTTATATTTCTGACTGGCATGATCATATGTTTCAGTCCAAAAATAAATTGTACACAGTTATTTTGGATGATTTGAATTCTGTTTTTCATCAATTGAACCAAACACAGATAATAAACAACATCACAGTAACTGAACACAGACAGCACCAAACATTCGCAAAGTGTTTTTCTCACTTAAAAATTTATAAATATTGGTTAGAATAAAGAGCTCTAAGACAAAGATATCTAATATAGAATAGGGATAACAACAGGTGCAGTATGACAATTGTTTAAGTGAAGGAAAGAAGAAAAAATATGCAGAATATGGTGCTGGACCTATTTTGCTCAAAATAAGATTAGATAACTTGTATTGCTTATACTTATATTAGAATCAATTAGATGTTGCCTGATTTACAAATCTTGCATCATTCAATGAGTTTTATAAAATAAATGTATTACTTCAAAATAGTACTTAAGATGGTGTGATGGTGAAAACCTGTAAGTAGATAAGTCCTCTTGAATGAACAAACTTTATCTCCCTAATTAAGGGTCCTTTACTGGAAAATCAAACCAATTACTAGACAGCAACCAATAGTGGTTCTGAGAACCTTCTTTATTAACTAATTAAATTTTATGTAACAAAAAATTTAATGAGTAATACATCTTGCAGAACAAAATCTTTATTGCATAGATTTTATGATCTGAAAGTGATTTCCTACCTTAAAGATACCATTGTCTGAGCAGATCATTTATTTTATGATAGTCTCATTTAAAATACAATATCAGATGCAGCTTTATTCAACTAGCATCCATTATTAATGGCAATATATAAGTATTTTTTTCTAATATTATTAGAGATATATGTACACTAATTTATGGCTGAAATAAAACTATTGTTAAGGAGAGAATTATCAGCAAGATTGCTATTTAGAAATTTTATGCTTAGGTTCATTTAGATACAAAACTACAGAATATAAAATATTGAACTGAAATAGAATCTTTATTGAGCAGATTTAAGATGATAACCCAGTCATCTCAAAAAATTTTTTGATCAAAATGAATAACATACATAGTATATATGTGATAATGTGAATAGATAAGTCAGAGTTATTGTTCACATAATTGAGGAAATTAACTAGTAAGGTGAGGGAAATATTTGTTGAAACTTATACCAGAATGCTGTTTGGGACCTAGAGGCTAGATACCCTGTCAAATATAAAATTATACAATTATATATATATTTCAGGGCCGGTTTCTCAATGTCCAGTTAAAGTGTCAGATAGGTATCTGCCAGATAGCGTTGCTATCGATACAACTGTCAGATAATATTTATGTGACTTCGTAAGTTTAGCTTTCAATAGTTTAAACAATTTATCTAACAGTTGCTGTTATCTTGCAGATAAATATTTAACTAGACATTGAGAAACCGGTCCTAAGTCATCTAAATGCAGAACCTGACAAGTCCATAAAAACAAATTTTAAAGAAATCATGAAAAACTGAATACAGCCTTATTTATGAGTGAAAATAATACTAAAACAAAAGTATGTTAGTCTACTATGGTTAGGACGTTAGGTCTTAAAGCTCCAAAATCTGTGACAGTAAGTTTTTCTGAAATCTAGATTTTAAATTTGGACATGTGGGGTTTTGCATGTTGAGAACTGTGACATCTTCTGTTTTGAGTACTATTTTTGTGGAATTGGATGAAAATAAATGAGACACTTATAATAATGCTAGATATTAAAGAGGACTCATTTTAAAATTTACAAGGTTTAGATCTCAAAATCCAAATTTTCTGGCAAACAAAATGTTTCAGAACTAGCAACAGTGTTTTCACGACTAGATTAGACAGATCTTAATCTTCTTTTAGCTGTATTACCTTGTGATAGAACAATATTTTGGTCACTGATGGTTCTTAAATTGATCAATAACTTAATCAGTACAGCATAAATCATTTGTAACTGAAATAAAGGTGAATTCATCCCACTGTATTCTCAACAAAAAGATTAGCCTCCTGTGATCAACATGTGACTCGTCCGGTTATTTGTATTTGGCTCCTGTGGAATGTTGGTGTTTGAATTAGTAGGAACTTCCCACCATAGTATCATTAGTACAATTGTACTAGATTTTTGTTACAATCACATTCTATTTATTATGCTAGTGCTTCTCTCATGTTTTTAGTACAATTTGAACTTTTTTATGTACATGGCAAAATGGGGGTAATGTAGTAGGTACAGAATTTATTTATTGTTTAATACATAGCCTCCTTTTGATCAAACTCCACAAGCCACCACTGGTGGTTCAATCCTTGCTGTACCATAACACTGTTGCGCTTTTTGTACAATGTAATTCCTTAGGTAAATGATATGTTATAGGAAACACAGAATGTATCTTTTGTAATGGTAATTGGTGTGCAATGTTCTGCTTTGCAGGACCTGCAACTTCATATGCCTACGTAATGAATGTTCCAACAATCATTTTGTATAGCTGAATGTAACTCATCACGACAAGGCATTTTCTGTATATTTCATACATTCTTCATGCAGAGCTTGGTTCACGATAGTTCACAGAGCAAATATGGTCATATTGGTCATATTAATATTAAAATTACTATTTATATTGATAAAAGGTCATCTAAATTAGAGTGCCCTTACCTACCAGTTCTGCAGACTCAAAATTGTATGTTTTGCTTTTTATATCGTGAATAGCAGAAAGAGGTTTAAATAATATAATGCAACCAGCCTATTTATTACAGGTTTATGGATGAGTAACGTAGATAGTATCCCAAATCTAAGGCCATGGGAAAGTCTGAAGTTCAATCGATGCCTGTACATCGTCCTGTTCCCAATCTGATCTGTGGAACGTCTTCCTGCAACAGCATCTGCGGTTTGAGTACTTTAATTGAAAACAAAATGGATGAATCAGAGGACAACAAAAATATCACTGTGTCATCGGAAATTCCAAGGAAAATTGAAATATTTTCTCATCAAGTCGCCGGTCATGTTGACGATGGAAATGGAAATTATGTCGGTAAGGATTTCTAATAATTCCCCATATAGCACAGTGACATAGAAATAAGTTATTGTGAAGTTAGAGACGTTGTCGAAATTACGCCGCGGGGGACCTGAGGCGGTAAAACAATAGTGCCCAGACGCATATACGTAATCTGCAGAAGCACAAGGGGTAGCTGGATGTTTCGTGAACCTTCAGGAACGACTGGTTTAGGATCAACAAGCGCGGCGTGTAATCTATACTGTATTCACAGCCTAGCTAGACCAAATGAAAACAAGCCCGCGTGCGTGATCGGCTCATGTCGGTAGGGTCCCTAATAGTCCAGTACACTATATGTGAATTGCATGTTATAATCCGGCAAGTAAAAACCCCCAAGACTGGAAATCAGATCCAAATATGTGATGTCAAGTGTTCATTGCCCAAATGATCATTTCAAACTGGCAACTGGCTGGATAGTAATATAAAATTCCATAATTGCACTGGACTATAGCTGGCGCGTTCGCAGATGGCCGCAGACAGTAACCACGCTATTGCTGCATACGACTGTTTATGTGGAGTCTATCTTGGGATTGAATACACTATAGAGACGCGAAAGTATATTTGTGCAATTGTGCATCTGCAATTTACAGTTTGTGGAAATTAAGAAGTATGTACTTTTGTTAGTCATGGAAAACGCCTGATAAAAGGGTTGCGGACCTTTTTTTGTTTTACGCTGGCCCCGCACAATCGGACCAAAGTTGTGACCAACAGCGTTCTTCAGATGTGTGGATGAACAAAATACCGTTGGCCAGGGCTGTAGCTAGGCTTTGACCATGGGAGGGGTTCATGTATAAACGAAATGACTTGATTTTGAAATGTTTCAATTTGCCTAAGAGCTGTATATGTTGTATCCCTGCTCAAACTGCAGAAACTGAGGGTGTATACACAGAAAAAGCTAAACAATACTATAGAATGATAATCGTTTTCATGATAAAATTCATTACAGATATCTGACTGACTGGGGAAACTCATGATGCATCCTAAAACTTCATAATATTGTAATTGATCATTTAAAAAAAATGTGGCAAACAATTAAAAATCGAACCTTCTGTAATTTATTATAAGTATACACTTTTTTAGGCATGTTTAAGCAAGATGGTATTATTTTGAAACCTATAATAAAAAAGGAAATTGGCGAAAAAGAAACTAAGTTTTATAAAATGCTGGAAAGCACAGTTGACAAAACTTTGATAGAGTTGAGAGGACTCGTACCGAGATTTTATGGTATCAGAGAGCTAATAATTGATAATAAAAATTTCGACTGTATTGCCTTAGAAGATCTAACGCAGTATTACAAAGAACCGTGCATAATGGATATAAAAATTGGAAGAAGGACTTGGGATCCAAAGGCCACATATGAAAAAATTATGTCTGAAGAGGTATGTATTCATCTTTTAATAAAATAAAAAAAATTAAAAATAAATTAAATTAAAGATTTAAGAAACATTAAATGAAATCACCAAATAACAAGACAAGAATTTTTGGTCAGTCGTTTGAAGTGCCATAGCCGCCCACCGATCGGGTGCCTTCTCGTTTATTTACAAGAGCAATGAGAACTCACAAAAATCTACACAACACATATGCGTAATGTATAAAGTTTTAAAATGTACATTACCCCACTTATACTATTTGATACTTTGTACTGTCAGCCTTGTGAACACTTACCCCCTCGCTTCTACAGCGCCATAGGCTTTCAGCCTTTGCGAAAGGCTGACCATATTTAAAAATATTTGCTATATTCGAGTGTAGTTTAACAGTTTTTCGAGATGGAACTCAAAAAGTGCAGTGTTTGTAACATGGGCTGCATTGGAAGAATTTTCAGGTTAGTTGGCGTTACACAGCATTGGGTTCATTCAGCAGACTCAACAGTTGCAGAGCAGCTACCAAATTTTCTGCCGAACGCGTGCGCTACGAAGCAGCTACCGCTCCAGCGGTCGCCATTTTTTGTAGCGATAGAAAAGTACGCTCACTTGGAGCGGAGATGAATAAGCTACTTTTGACCTTGTGAGTGTCACATGTCATGACACTTGTTATAGGTTATGTTGTCATATTTAAAAGAAAAAGTCCACACTATACCCTGTTACCTGATACTTTAAACTGGCTTGACGTCTATTTGATAGGTATCAGCTGAGGAAGAAGTGTATCTCGAATTTAATTTTTTACTAGTGGTGTTGATTGGCAATCCTGCGATCAGGACTGTATTAGTAATACTCTTGCTGAATATCTCATTGTCAAAAAGGAATTACTATTTTTGTAAACAAGAAATTGCTTCAATATCCAGAAAATTGCAGCAAAAATGGTTGGTTAAAAAACAGATTATTTTTTTGATTTGTATATTGTTAGAGACTATCAAAACACACCTATATTTAGCAATAGGGACGATTCAATGAAGAACTTGTATCACTAATGGGATCTTTATTGGTTAAAACGTATAACGTGCAATTGGAAAAGAGTATAAAGTAAATACACAGAGTAAAATTAATATAGGTAGTTTAACTGATCAGCTTGCGTCAAAAATGTTTCTAATTAAACTACTAATTAGTAATGTTCAGTTCTAATTCAGGAAATCGAACCTGTGTAAACTCTCTGAAATAGTTCCATACATTTTTTACTATTTGTATAGTAGTTGCGCATTGCCCTTCAACGTTTTATTTTTCTTTGATTGCTGTAAAAAGAAATGTTAGGAACTCAGTGCTTGTCTATGGTTGTCAACAATACTTTTATCTTCATTCTTACCTCATTTAAAGCGTAATCATCACCATTCAGACTAGCCATACTGATATACTAAAAGAAACGCCGGATTTTCCGAGAAAATGTAAAATAAGCATAGACCTCAGAGCATAGACGAAAACGTCACCAAGTGTCAATTACTCGTCATTGGCAGGATTTGCACTCAGTACAGCCCTGTATTCTTTCAAAGCTTAAAATTTATACGTCAAGACTCAATCTGGAGTATTTTTAGTTATCACTAGCCGAATAGCTGTTCACTTTTGACACGGCTGACAGTTTAAAGTATCGGGTAACAGGGTATACTTTACACATTCCAAAACTTTGATACAATCTGACATACCTTTTAATTTATTATAACCTCAAATTCTGAAGTCTTACATACATTTTGAAAAGCTGGCAACGCCGACATATTTTTCATGCCACTTATTTACGGTAGAAGCTCGACTGTCAAACGTTTGTTTTATTTGTGCGTCTTTTATGCTGGGTCAGTAAAATCGAATTTGCTATTTGTTGGTAACCGTAGTGAAGCTTTACGGACTTGCTGTGCTATATTCGAGTGTAGTTTAACAGTTTTTCGAGATGGAACTCAAAAAGTGCAGTGTTCGTAACATGGGTTGCATTGGAAGAATTTTCAGGTCAGTTGGAGTTACACAGCATTGTTTACAATTTGAACGGTCACTGTGAGGTAACAGCTGATCAATGTTTCAAGGCTGAAGTGTCAAAGATGATGGCTTTGAGCACGCCATGCTGAAATGGTTTGTTTACTACCTCTATGTTCACTTGTAACTCCTAGGCCTTGGTATATACCATTTTTAAGCTTTGGAGGGATACAGGGCTGTACTCCGTGCAGGTACTGCTAATGAAGAGTAATTGACACTTGGTCGCGTTTTCTTGCATAAACGTAAACATATTACTCGGTCCTGTCTTGCAGGATTGCCAACCCAGATCACTATTAAAAAATTAAGTCTGAGATGCACTTCTAGTCAGCTGATATCTATCAAATAGACGTCAAGCCAGTACACGGTATTCGGTAAATGGTATATACAAGCATTGATTAACTTATTCCATTAAATAAGTTAATCAATGATACAAGGCCTTTACGGTTCGGTGTGCTATTCACTTCATGTTTTAAAAAACTATATAGATCTACATGCACTGTTGGCTGTATACTTTGCCAACTTTCATTCGATTCTCAGGTTTGGCGTTATCTTCTGGGCAAACAGTATAAATGCTCAAAGTGTGTTTGTCATGAGAACAACTTTGGGTCTTGGAAGTCGGGAGTCTTGTAGGGGAAAGTTTCGAGAACTTGGTTTACTGACCGTACCAGGCCTCTACGCATATGAGTGTGCGGTACATCTGTTTCTGAATAGGGTCAAGTTTACAGGATACATAAGTAATAACAAGTATGATACAAGATTCTTAAATTATAACTACCAGCTCATAGACTGACCACAACTGAATGCAATCCTGGCTGCTCCTGTTTACGAGTTTTTAATTTTTTGCCAACTGAATTAAAACACATAACATCTGAGAGGGAGTTCAAACGTAGGGTTAAGGTTTTTTCCTAAACATAGGACCTTATAAAGTTGCAAATACCACTGCAACAGAATAATGCAAGACACACTATGTTACAGCTTTTACCAACTGGCTATTGTTTTGGTGTTTTTAAAATTCTATTGTTTTGTGTTAGTCCAGTGTCTCAGTCGGGTTAACCCGATCACAAGGATCACTGATACGTTCGGAAAGTGATCTAGGATAACAGAAATAGGGTTAGTTTACTCTTGTACCTTGTATGTTAAGTGATCATGATCGGATGATTCGGATCGTTAGCTATTTTTCTTAACCATCTGTTTTTTATTCTTGAACCAACTTTTTCGTTGTTCGATGTCCGTTAAATCCGTGGAATCATAAATCCCACTTGAGAGCTGATCAATCCGGATCCAGATCACTGTTTCCATAAAGGCCTACAGTAACTAAAATCTAACAAGGAAATGTAGCGTAAAGAGCGAGAGAGATAGGCACCATTGGGGGAGCTTAATGTGTTGTTTATGTTTGGTGATCTGTATTTTATTGCTGAACAATGAGTCAATCAGAACGTGTTATGATTCAGTTTTTTCAATTTCAGAAAAAATACCATGACTGCAAACGAGACTTAGCATTTTGTATACCAGGATTCCAAGTATATTCAATAGCAGACGATAAAGTATATAAATATGGTAAAGATTTTGGAAAAAGTTTGGACAAAGAGCATGCCATTGATGGTGAGTTTCAATAATCACTATTTTGGCTTCATTCCTTAGATGTGTGCAAAATAATCACAAATATTTGATTCATTATGATATTTTCAAAGATTTTATTTAGACTTAACCATAACAATATGAAACAGAAAAGGAATCATGTATTAGTTGCCCAGAAATTATATTTTCTGCGTTATATTAAATCAACTGTAAATGTGCTACAAAATGTGATTGTTCAATTTCCAGGGGGGTTGACTGTCCTCACTTGACCCTTCTTGGCAGCCCTACGGAAACAATCTGTGCTCTTATTTTTTTACTCTCTGCAGTGGTTACTTCCCTTTATGACATAATATGTCTCTTAGGGTCTGGATTTTTTGTCTTCTATGTGAACAATTATTTTCGAAACTACAAACAGTATTCATAACGCATTGCTTTCTTACAGCAATAAAATCATTTCTGAATGCGGAAAATGGACATTTCTGCAGAAGCTTGGTGGTCCAGATGTTGGCATCTTTATGGCGTATCCAGCATTGGGCCCGAAATCAGACAAGACTACGTATATACTCGTCTTCAGTACTATTAGTGTATGATGCAAAAAGACTAAAGGAACACTTTACCCATGATAACAACATAGATACCTCTCTTAAATTACAGAAAAAATGCAGCTTGTACAGACCTTTAAGCATAGCAGTTTTGAACAACAGTCCTGACAAGATCTCCACTGGTTTCAGTGGACAACTGACTAAAGATGGTCCAATTTTAAAACCACAGATAACTTCTAAGAAACTCATAAGTGTGGAGGTACCTGCTAGTAGGAGTAACTCTTGGCAAAAATCTATTCATATGCTTAGAAGGACACATTCTTTTCAGAATAATTATGATAAAGACGTGCAAAACAAGAAGAAAAGTTATTCGTTTATCTTAGATGAATTGTGTTCAGAGAAGAAAAGTGAATGTTGGGCAACTGTCAAAATGATTGATTTTGCACATGTATACTCAGCAGAAAATTGTGATATTGATAAAAATTACCTGGAAGGTATAGAGAATTTAATTAAATTATTTGAAGATTTTTTGGTAGACAGTGAGTGAATGAATGTTTTTAGTTACTAACAACATATCATTATTTTCTACACTGTTTAGTAAAATTTGTTTGAGTTATACAGGGTGGTCCAATAAGCGCGCGGTGCTCCCTAGCGGCCATACCGTTTAAATTAGACGAAAATGTTTAAAATAAAAAACGTTTCTTTTCAAATGCTCTACATTTAG
Source organism: Callosobruchus maculatus (assembly GCA_951848785.1). Taxonomy (NCBI): domain Eukaryota; kingdom Metazoa; phylum Arthropoda; class Insecta; order Coleoptera; family Chrysomelidae; genus Callosobruchus; species Callosobruchus maculatus. Next base: position 4,232,561 of record CATOUR010000110.1, on the reverse strand, counting down.
AAAATAATTTCAAAGATGGCGGACTTCCGGATATACCGGAAGTAGGCATCAACTTCCTTATTTTAAATGGAACACCCTGTATATTATTACGTTTTTGAATTCAGCATCGATTTTCAGGTCCAGTTTGTTAACCATTGTTTATGCCTACGAAGCCCATTTTTGGAGTTATTCAGCGATTTCTACAAAATTTGACGTTTGTAGTACTTACAAGGAACGTTAATATCTCGAAAAATAAACGCGATAGAAAGATGCGGTTTTCGGTTTTGAAATAAGCAAGGAACGTATTTGTGTTTCAGTAAGATCGTTGTTTCAAAAGAACATTAAATCAATAGACTAGAAATTTTCAAATTTGAAAAGTTAAAAACGTTAAAAACTTTTATTTTTCAAATGGGATGGTATCATAAGTTTCACATCAGTGGATGCGGAATTAAATTCTCTTTCACTTTTGTCTAGGAACATGTGGTTCTATTTTTGATGGTTTTTAAGATATTTACGGTTTTGTAATTATTGCGTAGGAATTGGAAAAATCGTAGGTGGCGTGGCTCGCAGACGAAACAATTGGCAGGAAACCTTTCGTCCAAAGTGTTTCGACCTCTAATACTAAAATGCGCTTTTGCTCCATCTAACTGTAACCACATTATTCTTAAAAACTCCAGTGTTGAATTTTTCAAAAGATTTTCCAAATTTTCGCGAAGAAAATTTTAGCAAACCTTAGTTTAATATGCGGTTTCCAGTAATACGACCCCAAATGCTTAGACTCCATGCTGGTTGTCAACAAACTTCTCAAAATTTGGATTTACGTCGGTATAAAAATGTAAATTATGCCAGTTTACATGACCGATAATGATAACGCTGTAGCTACATTTCATAACAAAGAAAATGAAAGAATTTTATAAGAAATGTATGTTAGAAAGGAGTGCATTTTCTTGGACTTGAGCACGACTCCGGTTACAGGAATTCATTCAGTTTTCAAAGTCTTGTCTTTCAATTGCTTGATTTAGCTGCACGTGATAAGGATGCTATATGTACTCCGTTAAGATCATGTTCACAGATGTTTGACCAATGCCCAAATAGCGACTAATTTCTGCTGTAGCACTGCTATACGGATCTTTAACCACAATTGCGAGAATGTCAAACTCACTATCTTCATGTATTACTACTGCATGTTTCCTTCTGTCATATTTTACGCCCACGTAAGTCCAAATTTTGAGAAGTTTGTTGACAACCAGCATGAAGTCTAAGCATTTGGGGCGGTATTATTGGAAACCGCATAATAAACTAATGTTTTCCAATATTTTCCACATGAAAATTTGGAAATCCTGTTGAAAACTTCACCACTGGAGTTTTTAAGAATAATGTGGTTACAGTTAGATGGAGCAAAAGCACATTTTAGTATTAGAGACCGAAACACTTTGGATGAAAGGTTTCCTGCCAATTATTTCGTCTGCGAGCCACGCCACCTACGATTTTTCCAATTCCTACGCAATAATTACAAAACCGTTAATATCTTAAAAACCATCAAAGATAGAACCACATGTGCCTAGATAAAAGTGAAAGAGAATATAATTCCGCATCCACTGATGTGAAACTTATGATACCATCCCATTTGAAAAATAAAAGTTTTTAACGTTTTTAACTTTTCAAATTTGAAAATTTCTAGTCTATTGATTTAATGTTCTTTTGAAACAACGATCTTACTAAAACACAAATACGTTCCTTGCTTGTTTCAAAACCGAAAACCGCATCGTTCTATCGCGTTTAGTTTTCTAGATATTAACGTTTCTTGTAAAGTACTACAAACGTCAAATTTTGTAAAAATCGCTGAATAACTCCGAAAATAGGCTTCGTAGGCATAAACAATGGTTAACAAACTGGACCTAAAAATCGATGCTGAATTCAAAAACGTAATAATATACAGGATGTTCCATTTAAAATAAGGAAGTTGATGCCTACTTCCGGTATATCCGGAAGTCCGCCATCTTTGAAATTAATTTCTAAATGTAGAGCATTTGAAAAGAAACGTTTTTTATTTAAAACATTTTTGTCTAATTTAAACCGTATGGCCGCTAGGAAGCACCGCGCGCTTACTGGACCACCCTGTATATAAATTATTCTAATGAACGATTTTTGATGTGATTTTGTATGTGAATAAAAATGGCAATAACTTATGACTTTTATTAACACAAATATTTCTAAGATAATTTTTATTTGTGGTGACTGTTTTATCCATGAGTCAAAAATCAATAAAGTTATTAATACACATTGTGGGTTTGAGATAAAAAGAGCCCACATATTAACCTCTTATCCATATTTTGGTCAGAGAAAGAAATAAAATAAACATTTTCCAATAACAATAAATGCTGATATATCTTGAAATGATTTAAAAGTAGTTATTATGATATGTGATTATGTGAAACTTTGTGTCACCAAGATGCACAAAATAAGAAGTAGAAGTTAGCAAAACATTAGAAAGAACATTTGATCATGTGTACAAGGCAATCTTAACATTCAATTTCATTTCATAGTGTTATGCTTTATTATCTAGATTAAGATATCCCAATATACAAACATATAATCATATGCAAAATCAGAAATAATACAGCATGGCTGGATAGATTTGTGCAAGCCCATCAAATTCATATTGTTTGATTCAGATTTCATTTAGGTTAGAAGTAAAAAAGACAGATTTTATTAGCCATTTAATTGCTAGTAGCTTTCAATCTTTCATTTCAATTTAGTAGTTGAATATTTGCTATTTAATTATGCCACCCAATAACATATATATGTATAACAGTGAGATCAACTATATGAAAGAAGTGCTAAGAAACAACAGACTGATTGAAAACAATGTTTTACACATTTTTTAATAGATAGTGAGTGTTCAGATTCATAGATGAATCTATACCATTGATTAACATATTAAATCGGTCTATACTTTTACTCTTTATTCATAACAAGTACCAAATAAATATATAAGACTAAAAAGGGAAGGATTTTTTGCAGAAAAATAACCTATAGGTATTCTAAAACAATAAATAAGGTATGTGAATTGAGATCTGGAATAGAGGTCAACTTCAATCTTTTGAGGAAAAATAGTGAGAATTAAACAATACCTGCTTGACATTTCTCCTGCAGAGTTGGGTCTGTAGTATTTTGGTTATTTTTGATGATATAGGTCCTCAAAGCAATTCAATAAGAAAGACAAACTACTACTACTAGTACTGTAATAAAGTCAGACAACCTAGGTACACATTTACCTTTACTCTATTTCTGCTTAAAGAAGACTGGTCAAGTAATCAAGTATCACACTATTTTGATGTTCGAAGCACCCTATAGACATATAGAGGAGGGGGATAATTTTAATGTCATGATATTCATGGATAACTTCCTCACTGGATCTGATGTAATAAATGTATTTGTTATTTTAAATGATATAAAATGTAATTAATATAATTTTAAACAATTTATAAACTATGAAATTTTTATAATATATTTTGAACAACATAATATGTTTATTTATGTAAAGAGTAGGTAATTTCCATCCTTAGAATGCAGGATAACTAAAAATGAAATTGTTCAAAGTCAATTGAAAAATGGTTGCCACACTAAAAGAATCTTTGAAAAATTATCTATTGTCCACCACTTGACATTGAAAAAATGTAATCCTTGACTGAAAAAAAACAGCTAAATTACTATCTTTTGCTATAACTCAAGAAAAGATAAATTGGTTATATAGATTTATCTTTAAATCTTATTTATTATTTTCAACATCAAAGTAGTTCTTTGGACATGTTTATCTATTGAACAATAAGTTATGATACATACAAGTTTTTTATATTTCCTAATGTATCTATAGTTATTTTGGTTTTGTTTGTTTATGCACCAATACTCTGGGTTTTCGTGTCCTTGACTTTTTTATGTACTTCAACAGGCTATAAATTGTTTCTGCATTAAACCCCATGTTGAGCATTTCCATGATCAACCTGAAATTGATGTAATGATAGAATGATAAAAACTTAGATTTATGGCAGAATTAATATTCATAAATAGATTATCCAAGTCTCTGGTTATATTTGTTGTTTCCCGAGACTGGCAGGCTTTAGATATCCAAAAATTTCCATGCAATTTTGCCTACCACTTTCCAGCTATCGTACCCGTACCGCAAACTGCCACTCAAGATAATCATAAACTATCAACAAAAAGTGGAATCATAGTTCAATCCATATCCCACCTGAATACTTTTTTATCCATATGAATTCCAGCCAATTCACTCAGTTGCAGAAGGTCTTCTTGATGAGGCCGCAAATTTACACAGTGATTCATTGGAACATCAGTTTTGGACGGCATTATATACAGGAATACATATACTTTCTATTTTGCCTAAAGCTTTCCTATTTCTCTAAAATTTTTTGAAATTTATTTGTAAACAAGTTTAACTGACAAACTTGTCTTTGTCAATAATGTCAATTGTTATAGCTGTCGTCCGTCAAAAAATGTATCCGTGGCAAAGACGGATATTCGATCAGATCATGGCCGCCTTTACTCACTAGGTCGGAGCATGAAATATGGCAACACTGAATCTGCGGGCCGAGTTTTCATTTGTTGTTATGTCATGTGTATTCTTCCAGGAGCAGAAAATATGGTTGGAAGGTGATTATTAATGTGTTTCTAATTATTTACCTGCACAAACGAAACTATAAAGATAACAAGATGCCTGCAAAGCGTGTAGTACCAGGTTGCAGCCCAGTAGAGGACTACCAAACCATGGCCCAGCGTAACCTTATTCCAGGTTAAAAAGAACGTTGCAAGGTGATTTTTAATGTGTTTCTACTTACTTACATGCACAAATGAAACTATACAGATAAAAAGATGCCTGCAAAGTGTGTAGTACCAGGTTGCACTAGCAATTGTGCGTCCAATAAGGGACATAAACAGAAGTGGGTGAAAGGTATTCCTCGGAAGGGCTGGTTATAGTTATAAGGATAAAGACAATAATTTACAAACATTTCAAAGGATAAGAGCTATTTTAAAGCACAATGTGGTACCTATAATGTTTTCTGGACCTCCCAAATATCACAGAAAAATACAGTTAATAGAACTCATCTGGGCATGGCCTGGGGCATACCTACGAAAGGATTTGATAGTGAAAGGGAAATCAAGACCAGCAAGAATGGCTTCACAGTGACCTAATAGTGAATTTTTCTAGCTCGAGTGACAATTTACAAAGTAAATTGAGTGTTCATTTAAGTGGAAGTGACAGCAGGAAACAGGTTGCGTTTATTTTTATTTTGTAGTGTCTGACTGTGATGAAACAGACATCAGATGTAAGTGGTATCAGTAGTAGTAGTTCTAAAAAGTATTTTTCTTAATTTATTAACCGAGATGAACTCGAATACATATAAAATGTAATAATTATTCTGAAACTATAGGGCCACTATTTGACAGCTAAGCCACGTTGCCACATCTAAGGCTCCGGCCTAGTGTAGAGTCGGCCATGATCAGATGTATCATCATACGGTAAATAAGCAGCAGGATAACAAAAAAATTGTAAAAAAATACTTGCTATTCATTCGCTGCGAAGTTTGAAGTGCGGTCCTGTCACACGAGTCTTAAAAGAGTGATACACGTACGAGCAAGTACGCGTACTTATGGCTCGACGATCTTTTTCGCCTGTGTGTCACCGTAAGTACGCGTACTTTAATAATATTCGAAAACTTTAAGATTCTTGGTAGGTAGTAAAAATACACGTGATGTTGGCAATGTTGCATATAAAGGGTGTTTTAAAAGTAGGGACTTTCCTTTTCAGAAACAACGGCCTTTGAATTGACAAAGCTGATATACGGTGAATAAGCAGCAGAAGGATAAAAAAATTGTAAGAAAATACTTACTTTTCATTCGCTGCGAAGTTTGAAGTGCGGTCCTGTCACACGAGTCTTAAAAGAGTGATACACGTACGAACAAGTACCGTAAGTACGCGTACTTTAAAACCGTCGCGCAAACCGCCGGCGATCCAACTAGTTTGAAATCTTGCTCGTAGCTTGTCTCGGCTCGTACTGTGAGCCGCGAGACACCACTTTGTTTCAACAGGCCATCGATGCGCAACGCTTGTTGTGTTTGGCGGTTGTTAAAAGCTTTGTTTATTTAGAAAGATTATCAAAATGAGTGATTTCAGCTTCACGTCTGTCACTGCGTCGAGCCGAGTAAGTTCGCGAACTTAAAAACCGCGTACTTAAAGTTCGTACGTGTGTCACCCCTTTTATAGATACAGTTCGAAGTTCGCGAAACGGAAAAGCCAAGTATTTCTTTTTCAATTTGAACCATTCGAGGATGTATAGATCGTCCAGCGTGTCCACTATGATGTGCATACAAATATCATGTGTCTTTATATAGCTCCTTACACGAGGTAGACTAATTGACCATTTTTGTTGTTGTTAAAGTCCGATGTAGCACGTCAACATTTGAGAGAAGTCAAACTCACGCTGCTGCATACAACTATGCTCCGCTCTGTTGTGAACTGGGGTTTTTCGTTTTGTGCCTCCGTTTTCATCTAATCGCACAGGGACGGAATTAGAAATGAGAATTTCATTATCGGTCAATATCTTTACATCCCTAAACATTTCGGTTATATCACTCCTTTTAGCGCGTGCTGTATGCCCTTAAAAGCCCAAACTTAGGAAACACTCTGTATAAGCATAGACTTAGAATACATGTTGGTAGAATACTGTGAGAAACTGCGATATAAGATTTATTACATATCTTTGGAAATAACTCCACACACATGACCGTGTTTTTATTCGTACACTCAACTGACTCAACCTTTAATGTTCAAGCAAAACAACTCCTCTACCTCTACAAAAGGTACAATCAGCCAATTTTGTTTACTTATCTGGTATGACAGAACGATGACACTACCAACCTGTATGAAATTTCCTACACCAGTAAAACACTTTCATAAAACATGATTGGTAATATAATAAAACGTCTACAATATAACAATCATAAAGATGAAATAAATATATAATACATAGCTCTTATATACAATTTCCTACACAATAAATATTGTATACTATTTACTTTTAAAAAAATAATCAATTAGACTAAATAGATTAACAGTCACTTCTCCAGATGAGCTTGTTTGTATCACAGGTCTGCTATCACTCCTCCTCTCTGATGTGTCAAACTGCAAGATATCATTGCTGCTTTTGCCATCAAGCACCACTTTTTGAGCTTCATTCTCTAACCGAATATGCAACATCTGCTTGTTCAACATTGGTACGACTAGATTGTATTGGATTATTTTTTTATTGATCTTATCCACTACTTCTTTGTACTTGTACACTCGGTCACTCCATTTGATGTTCTCCTCCACACTAAGAGGATAGGGACCAAAGTATTTCCGCTCCGTGAGGAGGTCATTCCTCAATCGGGTGACGTCTTCTTTAATTTCTTTGTGCAAAGTGATCCATTCGGGGGTGAAGCCATTTTCAATTAGGATCTGGAAATATATGAAAATATTTGAACAGGCTCAGCTTTTGTCGTGAGACACTTAAAGTCTTAGGTTAGGAACATGTCCATTACGCAGTAGGATTACAATCCATGGTTATTTATAATTTATTATTAATTTATAACTTTCACGCGACTCCTTCAGCTTTGTTTATTTCAATCATAATCTGGCAGCGAAGCTAAAAAATTTGTATAAAAAAAACCAAATTCGCACCGTCGCCCGTGATTTGAGCACTCAATTTAGGTAAGTCGCCTCCCCATTAAAATTTTCTGGCGTCGTCCTTGATATGTGGCTCCGATACTGTGAATCCATTGTTTTGCTTTCCTTGTTTATTATTCTTCTCCGCTGGAAGTGATAACGTGTGAGCAAGGGCAGGACTTAGAGGTTCAAAGCACCTAATGATTTTTATTACTGTGGAAACTTTTCAACGAATTCGAAAAACTTTCCAAAAGTCTTGTTAAATTCAGTCGTTGGCTTTTAGGCAATGTTATCTAAAGAAAAACTAAGAACCGAACTTGGAGTGATATACATGAGAGGATTTTAGATTTCTTTAAATTTACTATCATTTATGCTCAATAATAACTTCGATGAAACCTACAGCAAAAATCAGATTAACGTGCTCGCCTTCTTAGACGAAGCGTCGCGAACGGAAGCGTCGCGAAGCGGCGTGTCGCGTCAAACGTGCCCGCCAACTTAGACGAAGCGTCGCGAACGGAAGCGGCGCGAAGAAAATTATTGATTTGACGCCAGAGAAGTTTACATTAGTTTATATGGCAGCCCGCCCACTCAGGCGACGCGAAGCGAAGAGGCGCGACGTTTGACGCGCGAATGCTCTTCGGATCAACTAGGCGTCGTTTCTCTTGCCTCTCGCATATTTTCAGTGTTTAGCAGTATTATGTAGAATCTGGTGCTAAATTGCAGTCTCTGCTCGTGATACAAAGACATTCATTATAAAGGTAATTTAATTACCCAGCATTTTATTTTGTTTTTGTTTCTTTTCTTCTTCCATAGTGGCAGTTAAACTCAATACAAATAGTTCCTCTTCTGACGAACTGCACATCGTACCTCAGTAGACAACGTATCTCGCTCAACTGCTTAAAAACAAATAAAATTCGCGTTGCGCCCTTCGAAGCCACGCGTCGCGTCGCGCCGCTTCGCCCCCGTGCTCGCCCACTTAGGCGAAGCGTCGCGAACGGAAGCGGCGCGAAGCGAAGCGTCATTTAACCGACGTCCGCCCACTGGGGCGAAGCGGCGCGACGCGAATTTTGTTTGTTTTTAAGCAGTTGAACGAGATACCTACGTTGTCTAGTGAGGTACGATGGGCAGTTCGTCAGAAGAGGAACTCTTTGTATAGAGTTTAATTGCCACTATGTAAGAAGAAAAGAAACAAAAACAAAATAAAATGCTGGGTAATTAAATTACCTTTGTAATGAATGTCTTTGTATCTGGTACCGCCAATTCAGGCGACGCGAAGCGAAGCGTCAAGAGAAACGACGCCTAGTTGGTCCGAGGAGAAGCCACGCGTCAAACGACGCGCCTCTTCGCTTCGCGTCGCCTGAGTGGGCGGGCTGCCATATAAACTAATGTAAACTTCTCTGGCGTCAAATCAATAATTTTCTTCGCGCCGCTTCCGTTCGCGACGCTTCGCCTAAGTGGGCGAGCACGTTATTGAAAATAATTATAACTACGCCTACGTCTACTGCTGAATTCGATCATTGTTTTTACACTCTTAACAGAATAAAAACATAAAAAACTCCATGAATGAAGAACGGCTGAATGCCTTGGCAATTAATAAAAATGTTGTGTACAAACTGGCATGGACAATTTTGACGAAAAAGTGATAGAACATTTTGTAAAAGTAGTAGTATAGTTTAGATAGAACAATAGTTATTAGTAGGTACTTATGTTACGATAAATAATGTGCTAAGTCAGAATAGATAAAAACATAAATTTTACGAACCTTTATAATACAAAGTGCGGTGAAATAAAACGTGTGCTACCAAATTAAAGCAAATTTCTTCATTATACCGGGTTATTCACGTAATTCGACATGGAGCATTATGGCTAAAGTATTTGATGAAAAAGCAAATAATAATTTCGGATGGATAGGGACCCATTAAGGCTACATTTAAGAAATAATTTCATGTTATACAGGGTGTCCCCAAAACACGAAACGTATCAAAGTTATATTTATATTATTGCATATTCAGAATCCTTGGTGACTTTTAGTGTGCCTTTATTATATCACATATGGGACTCATGTAGCCTTAATGGGTCCCTATCCATCCGACATTATTACTTTGTTTTTCATCAAATCCTTTAGCCATAATGCTCCGTGTCGAATAACGTGAATAACCCGTTATAATTGTGGTTCAATAAAAAGTGCGGTTTTGTCGGATATCTATAATATATACTGCATTTACTACTTGACTAGTAACAACACCAGCAATACTTCCAATTAGATCACCTAAAATGCTTTGTTAAGTTTTAAAATTTTATAATTTCATTATCATTCTAAAAGTAGCCCCTAGTGAATTAGAACACGAGCCGCCACTGCATTTGTCCCATTATCGACGCCCAGGAGGTAGTCGAAACGTTAGCAACCAGTTTTATTGTAATGAATGTGATATAAGGACCAGTAAAGCGATGACTTATTGAAACGTATCTCAAATAGTTTGTGTAATTTGTTTGCAAGTTAAAATGCATTATTCAGTGATAGTGCAACATTCTCTCAAACTGTTTTTACTGTTTTACTGTTTTTTTACAGAATTAATCAAATTGGCTTGCGAACCGAAGTTTAAGCAATCGCACCTTTTGTATGTAATTATGTGTAACAGAAACCAAATTAAACTAACCTCATTCAATTTGTGCGTAATAAAATCGACGTATGGATTCCTATTGTGATGACTAGACAGTGGCTTTCCTTCACCTTTCAAGTTTTTGAATTCGCCCTTAGACATTGACTCTTGGATGAGATCTTCGACAAGCCTATCTACACCGTGTCTGAAATAAAATATATTTGTTTTAATATAATGTGCGTTTGTCCTCACCACCGCAATATGCAGCACACATGTAATTTAGGTATGTGAACACTGAATATGCAAATATGTTTCCCTTTGCAAAAAAGGTTTTGCAGCTATGCTTTGCATTTTTGTGTTTTTGATCTTTTCTAAGAAATCAAAGATTTATGATTGTTCTTCTATAAAAGTACCCCAAAAACATATAAACAAGATGATTTCTCCAGATCTTATTTTTTTACTATCTGATTTGTTTTTCAATATTATACCAAATCCACACTGAGAAATTGATAGTTGTTTTTTTTTCGATGAGCTACTTGAAAAACATTACCTACCCCAAATTAAGAACTACGCACATATATATATTATTGTGAGTATTCCCGCATTGATTGACGCCGTAACTTTCTCCGAAAACAAGTTGATAAAAAACTTGATATGAAAGAATATTGACAAACATTCGGCTGTGATAATATATACTCGTAGCAAGCAGGAAGCATAAATTAGAATATTTATTCATCATCTTATCAATAATTGACAATTATTTTAACTTTTTCTATTTAAATATTGGAGCAGTCTAGATAAAAAAGAACAGTTTACCATGGTAACTCAGTAATGATAAGAAAAGCTTTACTTAGATATGTTTACAAAACATTTACTACGCTCCAATTTCTGCTAAAAAATTTAATTTGCAAAATATCACTACTACTATCATTTAAAAATAGTAATGCTGTATAGTTAAACAAAAAAAATAATATTTCACCAATCAAAATGATTCGTTTCGGCAATTCTACATCATGAAACGTGCTTGCCGATAGCCGAAGAACCTTTCATAGAAACAACAAAAATATCAATTAATAAAATAACAGCCTAAATTTTACCCTACTGGTAAAGAAATCTTAAATGTCAAACTTATGCAATGTTGAAGTTTAGGGACATTTTAGAAATCCTGGATATCTCAATATTCCCCCAGAGAGAGAAAGAGAGAGAGCAATTTAGACTGATCCTTACGCCTAACCTCACAAAGGACCTCCACAGCCTGGAGCATCGAAGAAGGGTAGCTGACCTGTCCCTGTTTTACAGATTCTATCACGGAATCATCCTTACCAGGTCGAGGTCCCTACTCGCCGAACCAGTCTCCTCAAACATTCCTTTTTTGGAGCACTTCGACGCTGTGGAATGAGCTGCCAGGAATTTGTTGCCCGACGACTACAAACTGCAGCGTTTCAAATCTAACGTGCACGAATACCTCCTCTCGCAGCGCTTCTACAGCGTCATAGGCTTTCAGCTTTTCCGGGAGGCTTATATTTATATTATAGTATATTGTTATTAAAGATTAGGATGCATGTAATACATATTGAAAATTAGCACAGTTATTGAAATTTCTATTACATCAGTTTCTTTTTCCCTGAAAATAAATAATAGCCTTTTGGACTATGTAGATCTGAAAAGTAAGGGCATTGCAAGCGCCAATACTAACCGTTTAAAGAATGTTCTTTGGAAATTTACTAACCGCTCACCCCCCCTTCCTATCTCAGTTCATTGAAAAATGAACAGTACTTCTAAAACGTCTAAAAATTAATTTGAACGTTTGCGCCACAACTGAATCATTTTTTTTAAATAGAGAAATTTACTATCGTATACTTTTAATAAAACCGAAGTAGCACTTTCCAAGATATAGAGGGACCATGGCAGTCTCCTATTTTGATCATTTCTTCGTCACCACTGGACCATTTTGAAAAACTATTAAGCTTCTCGTCCTTGCCACGAAGTGAGAATTTCATTCACTCTATAAGATCTTCAGAGTTACAGAGCAATCAAGCATTATCTGACGGATTACCTACAGAGAGGAAGTCGTTACGACGGACATGAATAACATCTCTTCTGTAACCTAAATATGCCCTACAAAACGCCAAAAAAGCCTTTATCTTAAAACAACTTTTCTTTGGAATGACAGTACTATTTTCCCCCCTTCTGTTGGTGTGGAAAGTATAAATGTACTCACTTTGTCTTGACTTTGTGGTTCAGAGGCACTTTTTCCCAACTTTCATGGATCCTATTCTTATCCAAAAGAGATTTTTCATCTGCAGCCGCTTTTTGAATTTTATGTTCCATGACGTTGACTGCCGCATGCATGGCACGCAGCTTCGAATATTGCTTTTGCCTTTGGAAGGGTGTACCAGAACCGATTCCATCATAACTCAAATATTGTCTATGTTGAGGAGCTGTGTGCTGAAAGACAAGATAGAATATGATAAGTCTAGGAATATACCTTGACGAAAGTGGTCCTAGCAAGGATAGAATGTGTCTAGGGGCTGCATGTAGAGTATGGCTGTCACGAGCTTGTCTCTCTTTTAGGCTAGCACCGACTGTATTCCCCCAAATTTGTATTTGATCGTCCCTATACGATGCTCACAACCACTGAAAGTCAGACCGCGGAAGGTATCATTAACATCCATAGGCGTAGTTAAGTCCTTGAATCTGGAGGGGCTCAAGTTCCCGCCCTAGATACAACAAATTTAACAGAACGAATTATTTTTGGATTTTTGGGGGACTAATTCCATTCTTGGGGGCTAAGCCCCCACCTAACTACGCCTATATCAACATCTTCAAAAGACAAATCCAAGAAAACAAATGGACCAGGCTGCGGAAGCCTTTACATAATTATCAAGTGGCCTATGGTCAAACATGCCAGCATAAAGCTTAATTCACATGCACACGATTCCTATTGGTTGACATATTCAAAAATGAATTGGCGCCAAACCTATGTTCGATAATTTTAACTTTTATACGACGACCGAATGAGTTGAAAATATTTTAACTTTTTATCCGAAATCATATGTAATTTGATAGCTGACAATTTCTACGAATTCACGAATTTTTATTTGAAATGGTAATTCAGCTAGTGCATTACATGAATAAGTATTTCAATTTTATCCCTCTTATGGTTAAAAATGAAAAAAAAAGGAAGAAAACGAAGATTTTGTGATCAAGGCATTTTTAAAGACAGGAAGAAGCAAGGACCGTACCACAATCTGTTGCAGGGAATGAGGCTGACAGAAAAATATTTTAATTATTGCATTGCTTGAAATTATTGGTCTACGGCTGAGTAGAACTTTTATGTTAATTGTGTAAAGGGGAAGGAAATCGAGGTACCTGGCGGATTAGATTTGATCTTAAACAATCTCAAATCATATATCTAAAAACACAAAATAGGTACGGTTGTCTAAAAATTCAAATAGACGTTACTTGACAGTACTTCAGCACAGAATGTCAAGGTTCAAGTAGTTATGGGGCTTGGGGGTAGAGCATCCTAAAATTCAAATAACCTGTATTTTTTTTACTTTAGGTAAGTATTACAGCGAGTGTCTGTTAAACCCCATATATATGATGATTTACATTTACGTCTTTAGCCCCCCAGCTCTGTCAACTAAGACTTTAGTTGTGATCAATGACCAACATGTGGAGAAGTTGAAAATGGCCAACTAGTCTTGAGTGAATTTACTGTACGCCATATTTTCATTAGATATATCTTTGGAGGACACAAACTTGTTTGGACTATTTAATATATTATTTTTATTAACTCTGATGTATGCACAAGCCATCACCTGTGCCTTTTGAAAGGTTATCTGCTGTTATGTTTCTGTATAAAACTTGTTGATTAGTGTTCAGAAATACTGCTTTATCAGTTATTGCTGGTAATTCATGTTTATTTACAATATAATGAAAGATAAAAATAACATTCAAAATAAACACTCTTTATAGAAGTATAGGTATTATTTTTGTAAACCAATCTAAGTTACATGTTAAGCTACAACGTTGATATGTATTTTTCTAGAACAAAAGCAGCATTAATTCTCCATGGATTTTAAAAAAAGAACATTCGAATGATAATAAATATTATAAATACAATATAAAAATAAACATTTGGGGATACAACTGGCCAGTTGATCTCAAATCAGAGCCAATAACATAATAAAGAAATTTTTGAGGAAAATGACCGGAACTCCCTTTGAAAACTGATGCTCTAGAAGTGTGGTGGTTTGTCGTCTTTGGATAAACATTTTTCAAAATCACAAAATATTAAGTGTGAAAATTTCGATTTATTATACAATGTGTACCATATTGGAACTGGGCAGTAGTAGAGAATTATAATTTTGGGTAGATGTAAATTAGAGCAAATGTTGTGTCTTTCCTTGTTATTGTTTAACCTAATGAGGTATTTGTTTTTGATCACGTGACATCCGATTCAAAATTATTAATGGGACACCCTGTATAATAGTGCCTTTCCGTGTTCCTTCCGATAAAAGAATTGGAAACTACAAACTAGCACACTTGTGGCCTAAAGTGATTTACTCAAGAGCTACAGGTACTTAAAGGATCATTTATATTTTATAACATATAGGTACCCCTGCAGTTAAATTATTTCGCTAGTATTCGTTTCATTTTTTGTCTTAATGGTAGTGGTACAAACTTTTAAGTACCTGTAGCTCTTGAACCCCAAGTGTGCTAGTTTGTTGGAATTGTTTTATCGACAGGTACACAGAAAGGCACAAATATACAGGGTGTCCCATTAATAATTTTGAGTCGGACGTCACGTGACCATTGGGTAACACAATGAGGAAAGAAACATTTGCTCTAATTTACACCCCTAAAATTATAATTCTCTACTACTGCCCAGTATACCGATATATTGCTGATCTTAATCGTCGCGGGACACCCTGTATGTTGCGATCAACCCATCAAAAACGGTTACTAGGTGGTCAAGTTAAAACCTGCTGCACCCTACAGCTCATTTTTGAATCCATTTCAAGTGTCAGTTCACAAACTAAGATTTATAATAAGTACTTTTCTAAATAGTTTTCTTTGCCGATTTTTGTGACGTTTGGGATTCTTACTTTTAAAAAAGCATTAGTATTCATTAGACCTCAAAAATGCCAAAAATTAAATTATTTGTTTTTTATAATTATCGTTAATTTAAATATTCCCCTGCCGCCACTGAAAGGTAATATGTTTTTTGTCCTTGCAATATTAGCAACCTACAATAAGCATGTCATTAGCAATATTTGATCAGTTCTTACCAAGTTACAGAGGGGCCAAAGAACACCAGTTTTTTATTATTATGATGCTGCCACTCTATGAATTTTCAAAAACTATAATATTTTTGTTCATCTTTACTCTTTTAGTAACATATTGAGAACATTTAATCAACAATGCTTCAGTAAAAGAGGGCCAAAGATTACTGGACAGTCAGACAGACTAAGTGATGTTAGTTTTTTATTAAGAAAAAACTCAAATTCAAAATGTTTTGCAAATACAATTATTCCTGTGCCTGTTGGAGTAAAAAGTCAAAGGACTGAAAGGCAAAAGTCCAAACTTTTTACTCTGCTCTGGTAAGGAGCTCTCTTAGACATGAATTGATTTGAACCGAACTCTGGATTAATAATTATAGTGGCTCATCTATAGTACATATGTTTTCAAAAGTTGAGGGAATATTAAGCAATGAATAGACCTCTTCAAAAAATAACATGAAGTAGAATATAAATGAAATATTCACCTTAATATCAGGATGTTCATCTGGATTGACTATAACTCCTTCCTCAACATCCCATCTTTCTTTAGATTTTTTGTTAATCAAAATCTTGAAAGCCTTGTCTACCTATTTCAGAAATACAAATGATTATAATATACTTGTCACATACAAGCACTTTCACACAAATATTATTTACATTGTTTCATACTTCAAACATATACATCAGGGTGGGGTACCACATTGGACAACTTTGATGAGAATGTAAGGAATGGAAGTTGAAAGTTACAATTGCCAACCTAAGTATCTCGTCAACAATTTGCCAACCCTATTTACCTGTTTTACTACCATACACTGAACAACCAGTTAAGATAAATATATATTTTCATCAACATGAAATGTGTACAGTTTTGCTTATGACAGTTTCTGTTTGGTGATGTAAACAATACTTCTTTATCCTGTTCTCTAAGCCATGTAGTATGAATAAACAAAGGACCACTATGATTGAAAATATATTTCATATTAATGAAAAAAAAATGTGTAACAAAGACTCAAGCAAAACTAGGGTTTAGTGTGGCTTTATGTCTTAATTTTGTAATCAATTCTATGTTTCTATAATATCATCTTATGCCCAAGTTTCTGTGCTATACTATTTTTTTTCAAAATAGGGAAAGTGAATGGAAAACTTATCTCTAAATATTGTGACAACATTTCTGCAATATGGAAACCACACAAGATTATCTACATGATAATGATATACCTTAAACAAAACTTAGATGTGAAAGAACCAAAATAATTATTACACAAACATTCTGGATATAGCTTTGTAGCAAATAACCATATATTATTTTGGTGAGAATCACTTTCAACAGAATGAAAGTCTATAGCACATACTATAGGGTTTATTTTAGGGAACCATTCAAGAGTGCTTTGGAATGTAATGTAAAAGGCCATTTTATTACCTGCTGAAATTTCTCGGCACAGGCTTCTTCAGTTCCACTGTCAGGATGATATCTTTTGACTAGATTCAAATATGCTTTGCGTATTTGCTCTTGATCACTACTTTCATCAATACCCAACACTTTGTAACATTCCTGTCGGAAAAATAATGGATATTAAATAGCTGACACTTATTTAAACATATCCACACCTCCTCCTGATAGGTAGGTATATGTATGTATGCTGAGGTTTATTTATATCAACTTTCTCCAAAAATTCATATACAATTAAACAATCATAAAAAACAGATGCACACACCTTGTAATCCACTTTCTTTGTGAATATCCCAAAATTTGCTACATTATTCAAAGTCCTACTTGATCTTCTCATGAAAATTAATGCCATTGTCCTCTTGATTATTCACATCTTTCTGTAAACTCAAAACAGTTATGATGCAGCTCTGGCAGTTCTTTTATATTATACGAGATTTCAACAATAATAAATAATACGTGCCCCACAAAAAAAACTCTGTTATCATTTGTGAAGTGATAAGGTCTATAAATATGATAGATTGTCGAATGTTATATTTTTGTACCGATTTTTAGTAAACAATAACAAATCTGTTCAACCCACTTAATAATTGCTTTGTTCTTAAAAATAATTGTGTTTATTGAGATTTATTTTTGTTACTGCTAATCAGTGCTAATCAAAAACTTAACAAAATATGCAATAATTGGAATACCTTTTAAAATACGAATGCACAGTCCTAGCCACAATCACAACTGTAAATGCGCAGCACGGCAGCAGCTAGTTATGTAAATTAGAAAATATAGGTACTATACCTATAATAAATGTTTTGTTGATAAACAAAAACAGATGTTAACTGTTAACTAAATTAATAGCGATGTATGGATGTACGCCACTGCACTGTCGTAGATGTCAGGTGAAGGTCAAATAACTGATCAAAAACTCAAAAAGTGTTTCATTACTGAACGCAACTCTACATAGCGCAAGTTAATGCCCTATTGCCAAGTATTTTACCTATTATAATTTTTGATTCTGAATAAAATTAAAAATAGTTCATGTATAGAGGAATAGAACTATTTTGCGGTAAGAAAGTGCCTTGGACTTAGGACTCTCACGAATTAATAATATTGTTACGTTAAAGTTAAAGTGCTTGAGAAATAATTTGAGCTTGATGCTTTGCCAAGGGCATGTCCACATCACGTCTACATGTGTAATAAACCAAACCATGACGCGTAGATATTTTTTTGGGCGTTGCATTTTCATGACTCATGAATGCAAGGAACAAAAGACAATGTTTTCTTGAAAGAAACGTATTCGCAACTTTTGTGTTATAATATGAAATCTGACAGCTCTGGTACATTGTCTGTAAATGTGGTTGAGTTCCGTATGTCCATTTCTTATATAAGCATATACTAAGCCTCAACTGGCCAACCATTCCAACTATACTTATCAGAATATAACTATCGTACGTGGGAGGTGAAACTGAAGATTTTAAGACTGTTAAAATGGGTTACAGGCACCCATGCTTATTTTACTTTGCTGCTCTAACAAATGTCCCTAGAATCCTAGATCGGAATTAAGAGGGTATAAAAACATGCACATGCACTCCTTTTCCTCGCAGTTGTTGAAATCCACAAATCCACAGACCACATCGACATCCACACACAACCTCATCATTCGAAACTTTTTGGAGTACCCCACATAAAAATATATGTAACGGCACTGCGTCACTGACGGATGTCAAACGTCACTGGGAACTGGGAAGTGACACTTCATTGCCTCATTGGTTTAATGTCATTCCCGTCAGTAAATTCAGTAAATTGTGAGTTGTGAAAACTGAAAATGGCTGAGAGAAAGAAAAGCAAGAAACGAAAAGATGTGAGTTTTTAACTATTTTTAAGAATATACGTGGTCGAATTGTAGTGAAGCTTTATACCGTGTGATAGGAGTTCTCCAACCATTTAATCAAATCATGCTTAAACTGTTTTTGTAAAACCGCTTCAAATATGTTTATTAAGATTCGATGACGTTATTCACTGTTTCTATACAAAAACGTAGATTCTCTTCGTTACGTTTTTCGAAATGGTAAAAGTGAAACGTTTCATTGTAAAACTGCTCCATATTTCCATCAGGAGACATGTACAGTATTAAAAATTCATGTCAAATAACGGGATGATATACACGACATGCTCTAGTTCAGTCCCCTATGCAAATTATCAGTAAACAGAAATCTACGCATTATTGCAATACCTACTGACAACAGGAAGTCGGAGGCAGCCGACTTTGTTTTTGTTTGTTTTGATGGAACAAGACAGATTTGTTGGCAAGCAGTGAAGTTTGCTACCCATGTAGGTATAATTAGGATCAGATAATTATAGCTTGTGTGGGGTTACCAACTCTTCTTCCTTGTTTTCCCACCAAACATACAATTCACAATTCTAAGAAACAGCAGCAAGCAGTAATGATGCTTTTCCTTCAAATGACTATATACACAACTTATAAGAAAGACAGATGCACAAGAAATCTATACAATTACTTCAGTTTTTAATATAATACCGATTAAATTATAAAGTACCTATTAAGTGCAGAAATGTTTGATATGGCTCTCCAGCTGATAAATTGCTCACAAAGTTCACCTCTCTGTTGCATGTTAAGAAGCACCATCCATTTTACTGAATCTGTAGCCTTCTTTACTCAATCGAAACTGTAAAACTTCAACTAAAACAGCATTCCTTTTTACTATATATAAGACATGAAGACTTTTTTGTTCTATCTGGTCTTTCCCTGATGCTTTCTAGATCTATCTTGTATCAACTCTACTTTTTACACCTTTTAGGTCTCGCCTAGCTTTATCTAGTATTGTTACTTGTTGTTATTTTTACCTTGAGTTATTGGTTATTTCATATGGAAATCTAGTTGGTATGTTTTGTGATATTATGTATCAATACTTTTAATTTGTGAATACACTTGTAGATCATGTGTCTGTTGTATCCTTAGATAGAGTTATAAATGAATAAATAAGCCTATTAGAGTTACAAATCTTATATTAAGGACATCAGTGCTGCATATTAACATGTTATAAATAAGAGGGTCAAACATCCATAATTCCACAAACTATAACAAATTTACATGTGTTGAATACAGATCTAAAACTTCATTTAATTATTAAAATTTTTAACACACTTGAAAAAAAAAGGTTGATGGTATGCTGAATTGAAGGGTTGTTGAGAGCAGGTTTCACTGTCCAAGTTAAATTGGTTTAATGTTGTATGTAGGTCTCACTTTCATTACCTTTAAATTGTTATTTGTATCATCTATTATATCTTAAATCATGGAAATTGGGTAATGGACTAGGAGCTAATCTCAAAGTTTAATAACTATTTCATCTAACCAAAAAACAAACAATTTTAAGATTTCCATTATATAAGTTTTTACATTCCTTCTATAAAGCTGTATTTGCGATATACTTTGCAGATATCACTTTGGGACTATGAACAGAAGATAACATTATTTGTATAAAAAATACAATTCATACTATTATAACAATTCATAAAAGTCTATGCAATATTTTCCAATTTAAATCTCTTACAAAGAAAGCATGCTCTTTAATGTACCAGATATTAATTGTAGCAAGCCAAAAATTATTTCATTTAGATCTTAGTAGTATATCTCTCTTTAACATAATTATGGCTGTTATATATAACATCCTTTGCAAGATACAGCAGATATATTCAATAGCATAAATATTTGATTTAACAAATCTTGTACTTACATATATTCTTTTTCTCTTTTTGTGGCATATTTAAGTTATTATTTTCTATTTGATTGGCTAGGATAAGGTATATCTTATCTCAATGAACACTCAACTGTGACTTTTCATTTTAATGTATAAAGATTATACATATAATCGTTTTTAGCTATATGAATGTGTGGGATATTTTGCTAAAACTAATGTTTGTAATATAATATTGACCAATATTAACACATTTTTACAGTTAATAATGACATCACACAGTTGATGACATACACAAAATATAGTGAATGACATTGTTTGCAGCCAGAGGCTTTCTGAATTCCAATTTGAATAATAGTGTTATGCAATAAAATAGTAAGTTACTTCACAACAACTCTCTTTGGAGACACTGACCTTGGTAGGGTGTAAAACAACACAAAATCGAAAATAATGTGCAAAAGATAACTTTTAGATTTTAGAATTGACCTCAAGATTAGAATGACCAATATTTTCAACACCAAAGATGAAAGTTAAAACATCCAGTATTATCTTAAAAAAAAGGATTTCACAAATTTTCATTGAAATACACTTTTTTTAAACATTATTAATTAATGGTTTTAAGTAATGCATTAGATCTCTTATATTAGGTGAACAGAACAGAAAGTCTTAATTTGGTATTGATTCAAAAAGGAACCCTGATTCAAATAATAATTAATATTCCATTGAATTATTGTAGCTTATCTTATTATCTTAAATTATTGGAGCTTGTATGTGAATGATACTATTACTTTACTATAAAAGGCTATATGAAATTGATTTTGCATATAACTCAGTATTGGAACTTTCTCATTCATAAATTTTCTATTTAGGTTCTTCATTCTTTGTACATTTAAAATTTTCTACACATGAGGGTGCCACCCATGTTTGAGCTACTACTAGTGCTAAAAATGTGCATTTTTTGTAGGAATATGTACATCCAGGGGAAGAGATTGAAGATAAACCCACAAAAGAAGAATTTAAGGTGGCCAAATGGATGAAAAAGAATGTTCCCATCAAGAAAACCAAATTTCTCAACCATAATGTGGAATATTTCACAGGTAAATTTGATAAAACCCTTAAATTTTTAGTTTTTGCAGGATAAGCTCTTGACATTTAGCTGCTCATATTAAACATCTAGGTTTCATTTTTATATGATTCCTTATCTTTATTGCAAGGCTTTACCTCATAAACCTGACATTACTTGTGTTTTAATTATATTGTGAGTAAAATAATGCTCAAATGCCTAGTTTAATTTTAGGCTTAACCTATAGCTTATAGCAATATAACTGAGCATATGGACAATTGTTTTAATATTTTCTACAGTAATCTTCTGCATTCTATAAAACAAACTTATTAGTATTATCTTATAAACTTACTATTTTGTATGTATATGATTTGCAAATTGATTGATACTAATGCATGGAACTAAATGTACCAGGTATTTTGAAGAGCACTAACCAGTTAGGTTATATAAAAAACTGATTATGAAAATGAACCGTTTTCCATCATTTTTGTTCTATAGTATATTTTGTATATTCTTTATGAATTAGAATGTTGCACCATACACCATACATCTGGAACATGTTGTGTAATACCGAAGTGAATCTACACAACTCCATTTTTCTTTTCAATTCATATACTATATCTGTTATAGTTAATTATCTTGTAACTAAATATACACTCTAATGGTGCATCAGTACAATGTGTAATTTCAAGCCAATTGGTTGCAATAACATATTGTTTTATGGTAGCTTTCCAATTATCATTATAACCTTGTCTCTCCCACACTATTATTGTTCACTTCCATATCACTAAACTGTACCCACCTTTTTATTAGGTATGTTGACAGCTGCTCTGGACTTCATTGTTCATGACAAGAGTTTTTTGCCATAAAAGATATGTTGGCATAAAATTATAAAATGAGCCTACTCCTGGTCTGTACTTTCACTACTTTCCTACTACTATATAATAAACGTTTGAAGAAGATTTTAATATATGACAAAAAATAAGACACATCACATTGAAAATGAAATTTGTGTCTTGAGAAACATACTGTCACGACGGCCTCTTTTTCTTCACCCAGGGAATCAAAATCGACGTAACTTTCACCGTTTTACTTCAGAACTTAATACAATATCTCTTAACCTTATCTCAACTAGATCTCAACTCAACTGAATCCCTACGCTACCCGTAGCACCTTATATATACTTCATCGAACCATCTAGAGGATTCGATGACATTTCTAGAATCTATCCGTCATTCTCGAAAACTCTAGACGATTCGATGACGTTTACACTTCAAAAGATCTAACCTAGCACTTTGACTTTACATCATGTTTGCCAACCAATGACAAGTAAAACAAATACACGAATACCATAATATACAGTATGTTACATTCTTCCCCCCTTAGCGTTCGGCGTCCTCGACGAACAACTTCGATTCTTATATCACCACAGACATCAGCATAGTCGACATTCGGTTTTCCACTTTCCGTACATAACCTGTAGACTAAGTCGTTGAGGCGCTTCATCACCACGTAGGGTTCCTCCTCATGGCGTTGTAGCTTCGGACATCTACCCTTCCTTCCGTCGTCTGTTGCAAGACCATACCAGATCATCTCGTAACTGCGATATTCTTTGCCCAACTTGCGATTCTCATTTTCAGCTCCAGCAGGATCCTCTTTTCCTAGCTCTGTTATCATTTTCTTCAGTTGCACCTTTTCGCCTTGACGACTGTCACCTCTCGACACTTCCTTCTTCCCATCACTCAGGCTATTCTCCACTTCCTCTATGAGCCTGCTGAGTTCGTCTTCCACCTGCACAATCCTGTTCTTTTGCTTAACATTCTCGCTTTTGAGTTGCGTGGTCTGGTCCAAACCCCATGATGCGTCCTTGAGTGCAGCGCCAAACTCTGCTCCTATCCTCGGGTTTTCTTTCCTCAGTTGTGCCAATCTCTGTTCTAACTTTACATCGTAAAATGGCTTCGCTAATACTGCGGACGCACCCTTCTTTGTATCCCCAGTAACCTTACTCGGTTCTCTCTTCTTCTGATCGATCTCAATTTCCAGCTGTGTAGTCTTCTGCTCCACGTTACTGTTTTCATTCTTCATATGCTTCATCTTGGAGCTACCATACTCTACTTCAGTCAATGCGTTTTCCAGCTCTTTTTTCAGTCGAGCATTCTCATTTTCCAAATTCATCAGTCGCTGTTTAGTTTTACTATCAACTTCTCTTGCTTTAGACAAATCTTCCTTTCGCTTTTTCGCATCATCGACCTCGGCACTCAAATCTGTTCTCAGCTTCTTGTTTTCTGCTTCAAGCTGCGCCAACCTTTCTCTCAACTCATTCTTCTTGAAACCGACCCTTTTGGCTTTGTCATTTGCTTTGTTCAAGTTCTTTTTACAGAATGCATACTCAGCCTCCATCTGATTTATCTTCTGTTTGAGCATTGCATTTTCATCTTTAACTTGGTCGTATTCCCTCTCTGATTTCTTCAACTGATTCAAAGCTTTCAATCTCTTGATTTCGCCCTTCAAAGCAGAGACTTCTTTATTGAGCTTCCTCAAGGCTATTTCGTGTTGTTCGTCCTTCTTCAGCAGATTCTTTCTATTCGTTTCAAACTTGCTTTTAATATGCATACTTCTCCTTTCCTGAGAGGCAAGCAACTGCTTCATCCTATCCCTGTCTGCTCTAAGTTCCCTCATAGCTACTCCGTGTTGTTGTTGAAGTTTGGCAATACTTTCTTCATTCTTCTTTACTAAATTCTTTATATCTCTGTCAAACTGCTCCTTCATTGAGTTTATCGTGTCTTGCATAGATTTCATTTTGTTCGCATATTCATCCGCTTTTACTACATCCGCTTGTATCTTATCAGCCTGGGTGCGGCAGCCTACCCTAAGATGCCCCTTCTGTCCACATTTCCAGCATGTAAACTTTTCAGCTCCTTCTAGGCTTGTGCGAACTGGGTTTCTTTGGAAGCTAGCACCTCTTCTTCCTGAAATAAACGGTGTGGCCCTGACTTCTGCTTCTGTATCTTGCTCGACAGCGCGCACCCTCCTTGTCATTCGCTTGGCTTTTATGTCAGCTTCAATTTGCAAAGCCTTGATCACAGCATCTTGTAAATTTATGGGACTGGACAGTTTTACCATTCGTTGAACTTCCGCGTCTGCAATGCCTTCGACAAACTGGCGAGCAGCGACGTATTCCTGTGTTTCGGCGGGGCTGTTGACGAATGCCCGTTTCGCTAAGCTTTGGACTTCATATGCAAACGTGGTCAGATCCTCCTTGGCTTGCTGTGTCCGGTTGTGCAGTTGACCTTGTAGCAGCTCTGTTAAGTGCGCATCTCCAAAGCGTAACCTTAGTGCAGATGTTATCTTATCATAGTCACATAGATCTGATGAGCAGAGATTTTCCAAAATAGCTGCGGCAGAGTCTCTTAGCATGGATGTAAGCACACAAGCTTTTTCTTCATTTGACCAGTTATTCATACGAGCGATATTTTCAAATTGCATATAATAAATGTCCCAGGACGTTTTGCCGTTGTACGGATAGGGCTTTGCTACTACGCCACTGTGTCTATCAGGAAAAGCGGGTGCTGCAGCTGTTAAATTACGCTCACCTGCACTAAGTTCTCGCAGCTCCTCTCTGATCATTTCCTTGACCTGATCTTTCACCTGCTGTAGTTGTTCACGCTCACCTCCACTAAGTTCTCGCACTTCGTCTCTCACGATTTCCTTGACTTGGTCTTTCACTTGCTGCAGCTCCGTCTCTATTGCACTAATACGTTGGTCTTGGTCCTCTAATGCCTGGCTTACCACTTGCTTCTGTTCCTCCAGCCTAGCCATCACAAGTTCCTGTCCACTCTTCAAATCTGCGACTGCTTCGTCTTGATGTTTCTTTAGCTTCTCTTCTAGGTTCACGACAGCCTCGTCCTGGTGTTGCTTTAGCTTCTCTTCTAGGTTCACGACGGTTGCTTGCGTAACGGCTGCCTGGTTATCTAAGCTGGTTCTCATTTCAGCTGCACTTTTTTCAAACTTGTCTCCCATTTCTTGTAGCATAGTCATCAATGCACTCATGTCGGACGCCATAGCTCTGGTTACAGGCATTGACTGACGCTGTACTCACTTCTTAACTCCTTTTCCTGGTTTGATTCGATGGATAATCCCACTTCTGACACCAATTGTCACGACGGCCTCTTTTTCTTCACCCAGGGAGTCAAAATCGACGTAACTTTCACCGTTTTACTTCAGAACTTAATACAATATCTCTTAACCTTATCTCAACTAGATCTCAACTCAACTGAATCCCTACGCTACCCGTAGCACCTTATATATACTTCATCGAACCATCTAGAGGATTCGATGACATTTCTAGAATCTATCCGTCATTCTCGAAAACTCTAGACGATTCGATGACGTTTACACTTCAAAAGATCTAACCTAGCACTTTGACTTTACATCATGTTTGCCAACCAATGACAAGTAAAACAAATACACGAATACCATAATATACAGTATGTTACAATACTAATTATTGTGCATAGTGCTAAATAGATAGTATGTATAAAATGTAATTTGATTGAGCTTTGTATTCAAAAATATCAATTCTCTTGGAAATATTATTGGCACCAAGTCACTGTCATCAATATTTGCCAGGAGAAACAAGCATAATTTTGTTTGTCATGAATAACTTTTCACTATTGAAGTTTTATAAATAAAACATCAAATACTTCTGAACCTTGAATGCCAATTATAATGTATTGCCTATTAGATAAATTGGTTATACAAGTTCTGGAAGTAAATAAAAATGACATTATAGATAGTAGTAGATATAATATTATAGCCATTGAAGTAAATTTCTACTACTTGCTTGATATACATTGCAAGGTAATGTGTAAAAAAGTCTGGTAATACTTCATACTATTGTTATTATAGTTATAAAAAATGCTATAATTGTTCAGCTGTTGAAATATATGAATGCCGAAAACTTTAAGGGATGATATCTGGCACCGACTTATGTTATAATGTTTAAATTTTATGTTTCTCAATAGTAATAACTTGAAAAGTCGTTAATTGGATCGCAAAATGGTTAGTGTGTGTCATATTTGTATGTCACTAGGTCACCAGCTGAGGTAAACAATCAACAAAAACATTAATAAAGACCTGTTAGCGTAACCATCCTTCTCCCTTTTTTGCTGTAGAATCAAATTTTATCTGAAAGAAAAAAAAATAAGGAGATCCGCACACGTTCCAATCATAGTGACAACAAAACTTCAAATGTTAATTCCTCTAACAAATCCGAATTTAAGAATAATTATTCCTTTTGATATTAGCTTCTTATAACTTATAATTTGCATTTGAGGTTCTAGCTTAGTTTTTTGTCAATCTTTACGATATATAATTGCCGATTTTTGTAATAAGATTTGTGTACAAAATGTATGTTGTACTTGTTTGTTTAGGTCCTCAGTTAAGTGAAAAAGCCTTGACTTCGCTGAAGTGAAAATAATGGCCATTTATTATTCATATTATATTATACATTCCGAAAACTACGTGCGATTTCTTTTTTCGGGATTCGTCCTGGACACAGTGTATATTTAACTTCCATTTACATATATGCATATCATTATTCAAAAGCTACATATTTTCGCTCCTTTTTGGCCTCAGTTTTACGATGTACTGAAAAATGAATAAGACTATACTGAAAGTATTTTTCTGCTGTATAAAACTGCATAGATGTTTAGTTCAATATTTCATCTTTTAGATAATATCAAGTGCACAAAGAAAATATGCACCTGGACATGTTTTTGTCGTTCAATGTCTAATTTAGATAACAGTGAATAATTCATAGAAAATATATTTTTTGCTATCTCGCTATTAATTAAAATCACGCATTGTTTCCGAGGATGTTGTAAATATCACAAAATGCGATGAAGTAATTCGTCATATATGTACTTCTGTATTGCGTGAATGCTTTACTCAGGAAACAATGCATTCTTCTAAGACTCAGTATATTGAATTCTAATTTGAAGTTGTTACATCAACGGGTATATTTAAAACAAAAATCTTATTTTTCTTCTATCCCTAGGGGTGATTTTAGGTCCTATAGAAATATAAAGATAGCATTAGTCGATTTTACAAAAAATGCGGAATTCGTTGTTTTTCCTTTACCTCACATGCTTTAAAATACACCAAAACAATGCCATTAGCGGATATTCCAAAGAATTAAAACAGCTTTTTGGATATGCTTTTCCAGCTAACTACAACCTTCACAAATGCCACTGTAATTCTTAAGTATTCTATATCTGGGAAAGTCATAATGGAATGTTTTCAGTAAGTTATCAAGAAAGAAAACGCTTTTAAGTTTCTTGTCCCTGCCATAGCGGTAACCTGGATTTTTGTGCTGCACAGAACATGACCCATTGAAAATCGAATGGATCAAATTCACAAAATTTATGATATATGGGGAAGATGTTATATTCCTGAATCTTTAAGACCTCTCCAGTGTAAGATGAGAGAACTTAATAATAATACATAGCCAAAGCGAAAACATCAAAATCAGCATTCAGTTATCACATTCAGGAGTAGTCAACAGTGTAAGAAGGGTCTCTATACTACACAAGTAGTATGATAGTTATAAGAGAAAGGCAAAGTAATCTGCATATATGAAGTTGAATCGTGAAAGTATTTCTAATTCGCGAGTAGACTATGACTCAGTATGGTTGGATATGCACTACAGAAAAATATAATCAGTGTTAACCAAATCAAAGTGTCTCATCATAGGATAGCAGTGTTGTGTTACACTATTGCTTATATGACAGACCACATCGTGACTCTTAAGATGCTAAAACATTACTGGCTCTCAGTCTGCATTTATCAACAGTACAGTCTGTGGGCTTTATGAGCCGTATTCATAGTATACCTCAGGTACTGTATTGTGTTTGAGGTATACACAATTAACAAAACGTCAAGATGACATTTTGTTGCAGTCAAGGCGATTTTGTAAGTTAATTTTGGAGTAAGGTCTCAGTTTCTGTCACATTCGGGAAAATGTCCGGCAAAAAGCACGAAATACTGGCACAAAACAAAAACAGATAACAGAAAACATCCAAATGCGTAGGTATAAACATAACAAATTGACTTATATTTGACATGGGACAACGTCTCCAAAAGTTTTCCCTCACTCTCGTAGGTGGAAGGAAACAGATGCACAAAGATATGGTACACTTGAGTATTACTAGCGTAAGGGCCGTATTCATAGTCGTCTCTCCGGTTTCCACATGAGTAGTACTCAATTATTCACTTGAGTGACACTCAAGTCTGTTCTTGTTTCTTGTGCATCTGTTTCCTAGACAACAGGGGAGGGAAAACATTAGACGACGTGGTTTTATGTCAAATATAAGACAAGTTTTGCTTATGCCTACGCGTTTTGATGTTTTCTGTTATATATTTTTGTTTTGTGCCAGTGTTTCCTGTTTTTTGCCGGATATTTTTCCGAATTTGACAGAAAATGACAACACCTTACTCCAAAATGAACCTACAAAATCGCTGTTACACCCAAGTGGCAACCATATATACGGCCCGAAGGTACTCTCAAGTGGACACTATGAATATGGCCCTAAGACCTAATAATCGTCGACTTACTTTGGAAACTAGTTCTTAAACCTAAGCTGCTATCATTGGGCAGTTAATCAAAATATAATTTATTATTTCGCTTATTCCATATTATTTTTTGCCAAAGATTATGTATTTTGAGAAAGGCTATAACGATATTTATACTACTCGCAAGTGAAATCCGAACACCTAAAAAAAAAAGGAATATTTGCATTGAAAATTTGTACACAGCTTGGCAGTACCATCTCTAGTACACATGTAAAACTTTTTGTTCATTAAAAACAAAGCATGGATTTTTGTCGATCCAACAACTATACGCAGTTATTATCCGTTTATTGTACCGAGATTCAGCCAAAACACGAACTGACAGCTACGATGGCCGTCTACCTACCAATAAGCAAATATCTGGGCAATAAAAAGAGAAGTATGGGTGCCGTAGTACACGCCTTGGTCAAAATCAGTGGCGTGTCTACCAGTTTTATGCTATAAGCTATAAACTAATAGTCAGAAACATACGAGTATGTTTACATTTTTTGCGATCAAGGTAAAAAACCCACAAAAACTGAACACCTGCAATCGGCAAAGCAGTCAAAATGAGATCAATAGTTTTTTATTTTACGCCTATAAAATACCGAGGAATCTATCGCCACTACTGGTTTGCGAACCACGCCCGGTGACTCAGGTTCCAGGACTGAGGCAGGTAGTAGGCAGGCGGACCCAGACGACCCAGGGGGAAATGATTTATGGCTTTTAAATCTTGGTAGAGTAACACGTCTGTAAGCCCCTTTGAACGGTGTCGGATTGTAGGCCAACAAGAACGTGGTGCTTCTTTCAGAGCAATTGCTGTAACCATGGGGCGTAGCGTGGCTATATTGTTGTAGCAGCATGGCGCGCATGAATCGCAGAGGAGCGAATGCAGCGAGCTAGAGGTTCTGGAGCATGTAGAAGAACTACAGACCGGCAAGATCGTCATCTACGACTACTGGCCCTTCGAGACAGAATGCGATCCACTCGAGCTGTTGGTGACGCTTGGTACGCAGCTACAGAGAGGCCCATTCGAATCTGCACGATGTACCATATATTGAATAAAATGGGCTTCATATCGCCCGGGGGTACCATTGCATTCAACAGCAGGTCACCTTGTGACTTGTGGCACAATGACTGTGCAACGTTATATAAATGAGGTGTTAGAACCAACTGCTGTTCCATATTTCCGATGCGTCGAAGAGGATTTCTTCCAGCAATATAATGCACGTCCTCATATTGCAAGGGTATCCATGAGGTTCCTACAGGAAGCTGGGGTCAGGGTACTCCCTGGGCTCCACGTTCACCCGATTTATCGCCAGTTAAAAAAATGTAGTCAAGTTGATTGTCTCAGTACTTCTCACACATTGCACCAGTTTTATTATTTTCCCATAGCATGAAGCTATAGTCTAGATGCCCTTGCAACCAAATCATCGCTCGCTCGACTGCAAAAAAAGTGTTTTATTCTACTAGGTACTTCTTTCACAGGTCAATGGACAATCTATCATGAATAAAACATATTTTTGAATTTTACAACCCCCCACCCCCGAACCACTCCAACTTCACCCCCACCCAAAAAAAAGTAGGAAATGATCAACCTAAACGCCTAAAAACCAAGTTTGAGCTGTTTTCATATTTTTCATATATTTTTTAATATTGCTGCGCCGCCACTGAGACGATTTCTGAAAATCAGGCGCATATTCCATCCTCGCCAAAGTTGAAATACTGTGCCGAAATTTCATGAACATCAATTCAGTAGTTTCCACACTATAAAATACAGGACGATTTAAAGCAATGCTCGTACGTATTCATCGGAAAATTCCTGTAATAGACAAGGCAATGTTCGGATGGACCTAAAAAAGTGTATTATACCGCTAGATCTTTCCCTCTCAGGTCAGTGGACAGCCTATTATGATTACAACAAATTTTTTAGCTTTACAACTCCCCACCCCCCAACCACCCCAATTTCACACCCAGGGCCGCGCCAAGTGTTTCTACCGCCCGTGTGCAAATGATAAGTGGCCCCTATTACCCCAAGCGCAATGAGAGACGGTAATAAAATTTCAGAGAGTTTACTTTTAAGTTTTGTTAAAAATTTAATATTTTTTTTACACAAATATCACATAAATAAAAATCCTTAAAACTAAGCAACAAAAAACGAAACATAATTATGTACCTACTTTAACCTTAAAAACCAAAACTTCCAGAAAACATAATTAAATATTTTAAAAACCTTAAGTTAATGGTTTTTACTATCATGCTTACATCCGCATGTAGATTTCTCAGTTTAAATTCCTCGACCTCCAGATTTGTACTCCGGCGCTCTCACCAGTTGAGCTACGACCGACCCGTCAGCCCAACTTCGAAATCGTCGACTGGTACTACACTGGAACGGGCCAGCTCCCGCCGACGACCCTCTCGCGCCATCTCCTGGTACCACCAGCAAACGAAATATTGGGGAATGTATCAAATATATATTGTAACACCTCTAAAGGACAGCTGAATGGCTTGAGTCAGTGGCATGTCCCATAGTGGGCGGTACTTAACAGTAACAGGCGTATCGAGCGGGAAGCGGGACATTCAGGAGACTAGACTGCTCGCCAAATAATGGAGTCTAAAAAAGACAGAGTTATCCAGATGAACGAAATATCATGGGCGCCGCGCCGCCGCCCTTTTAGGCTTGCCGCCCGTGTGCGGTGCACACCGAGCACACGGGGTTGGCGCGGCTCTGTTCACTCCTACCAAAAAAAAAAAAAAATAGAAAATAATCAGCAACCCCTAAAACACCTAAAAACGAAGTTTGAGGAATATTTGAAATTTTTCGTTTTTTGCTAATTACTCCGCAACCTATACTAATTATTTAGTAAAACGATCTTGGGATACGGTCACTTATTATATTTCCAAAATATAAAATTTTACGACGTTTCGACGCTTCTATTAGGCGTCATCTTCAGGTATTCAAACTAAAATAAAATATCAGAATTGTCAAACAGATACAAAATGACTACCATTTACAATTAATTTTTTTTAAACAATTAAATATCGAGAGAGGAAGGTAAATATTGATAAGATGGAAGAAAGTATAGGCTATGTTCCATTTATTAAATTTATATATATGCATGAAAGATTGCTTGTATCTGTCCTGAAATTCATGCTGTTAGAACTTTTTTTTATATGTATCATCTCTAAGATGTTTCTTTTATATACCAATCTTTCTCATTGCATAAAGTTCTCACGTTGTTAAAATCGATGATATGTTTATTTTCTATAGCATGTTTGCTGGGGGCGATATTTAATTGTTTAAAAAAAATTAATTGTAAATGTTAGTCATTTTGTATCTGTTTGACAATTCTGATATTTTAGTTTTAATACCTGAAGATGACGCCTAATAGAAGCGTCGAAACGTCGTAAAATTTTATATTTTGGAAACATAATAAGTGACCGTATCCCAAGATTGTTTTACTAAATATTTGGTACCGACGGTCAGGATTCAAAAAGCAAAAAAAAGATAGTAACTAAATCACACACCCGTTTGCTATGAACGCAATACCAACCCCATATATATTAGTTAATAACGATCTACCTGTACCTGTACCAGCTCTGCTAGGTATTGGTATCAAATGCTGCGCCAAGATAAATCGGAACCCGAAACCAAATAACACAAAGGACAATGCCAAAGTAACGGGTACTTATTGTCGCGTTTACCCGGTACCGGGTAGTTACAATATTGACATCACTAGGAGGCTGTATCTCTAGAGTTCATCAACAACCAGATTACGGGCATGCCGCTTAGCATAGAAGATCGTCAACATGTAGGGCCCACCCATTATTATTGATCTGTTGTATTTTCTTATAAACCAATAATTAATTTTTCTCAGTGTTCCAATTTCAATTGCGAGTATTATATTTACGGGCGTCTTGAAGAGCTATGAATCAGAGTCGACCACAGGATAAATGCCAGAAATTACATCATGTAATAATAATAATAATTTATTGGTGTTTTATACACAAATATGTGTTTACACAGGTCATTCAAAAAAATAAATAAGATAACGTAAATCACAAATTCATGTGCAGGATATGTGCTTACATAAGTCATTTAAAAAAATACATATAAATAAATAAATAGGTAAATCACAAACAAAACAACGAACAAACAATACAATAATACATGAAATAAAAATCATACAGTCATGTCGCTAAAGTTGTTTTCTAAAAACTCTTCAATAGAGTAGAAAGCTTTACTTAGTAGATAAGATTTTAAAACAAATTTAAATTTTTTATCATCAAGATGATGACATATCACAGGTAGCTTATTAAAGAACTTAACACCGAAATAATTTGTGCCACCTCTGGTTTTAGTCAACCTAGTGTACTGAGGGATTATTTTAATGTTCGATCGTGTACTGTATTGGTGGACATCTCTTGGGGTTGAATATTCATTGAGATGTTTCTTTACATATATCAGACATTCGAGTATATATGAGCATGGAGTCGTCATTATTTTCAAGTCAACATAAGCTTGTCTACAACAATCTCTATACTTTAAGCTTGAAAGGATTCTCACACATCTTCTTTGAATTGCAAACACTTTGGATGCATGAGGTGAGTGACCCCAATTTAGTATGCAGTACTGCATATTTGTATGGAAATAAGTAAAATAAGCAGTCAGTAAAATGTTTTTTGAAACAGAGCTGTTCAGGCTACGTATCAAGAAAGTGATCTTGGACAATTTTTGAGATAACTTAGTTAAGTGAGGTTCCCAACTAATGCTATGTATATAGCATGGTACATTTATTTGGTTGCCTAGTGCTGATACATGAGGGAGTGCAGGTCATGGGGGATAAATGTAACTGTGAGGAGGTGCACATGATTGACGTAATAAACTGTTATACATTATCGTTGTTTTACTCGCTTTCCTTGCAGGTACTAGGGCCGTAGACGCCCTTCTCACCTCTCCGTTTGCAACTACCGAAGACAGCGGCGTGGCGGGTCTGTTCGCGACCAGAGAGGATGTCTGCGACTATCTTCACGTGATGCTGACGCACAAGTTCTTCCACAGGGCCCGGAAAGTTCCGCTGGACGAGAACGAATTGAAGGCCAGGAAGGGGAAAAAGAAGACGGCCGAAAAGAAGGCGGAAAAGGCAGAGGGGTCTGCTAACGAGGAGGAGAAGGACAAAAAGGAGAAGGAGAAAGATAAGGGAACCGATGGAGAAAGCAATGCCGCTACTAACACGGAAGGCGGCAAAGATCAGCAGGTGAATATAAATCGATTCTCAAAAGTCTATGTACAAGAATTATATTATTATTATTATTTTCGTATGGCTTACATGCAGTGTACATAACATAGATACAGGTACATAACAAACAATAAGTGTATACAGTGATAGCACAAAGAAAAAAAACTAAAATCACAGAAAAAAAATACACATGAAGCTAACTAAATATCAATATCTAAGTTCCTAATCCAGTCAAGAGCTGCATCGTCAGCTTTCATAAGGTCGCTCCAACTTCCCCGATAGGAACGCAGGGGGCATTCGTCCCTAATGTGCTTGATTGTCTGATTCAGAGCCACGCAGTCACATGCCGGAGACTCCATGGCACCCCATTCGTGAAGTGAGTCCGCGCAACGGCCATGTCCAGTGCGGAACCTGTTCAATGTGACCCACAGCTTTCTGTCGAGTTCAGTGCCAGCAGTATCAAGGTTATACCCTCAAAACCACTCGCGCTCCTCAGAATTATATTTAAAAAGGATGGCGTAAAGCGCTTTTACTAGCTTCTTCTGTATGTTTGTTTATGAGCTTGTAACTCTCCTATGGATTAAGAGGTCGGACCGAATATTGAGCGCCCCAACTTTGCCGCGAAATGATTTTGATGGCGTCGTATCCGCTGATTAAGGGCCAGTTGTACAATGCAAGCTTAAGCTTCGGCTTAAGGTAAGCCGACGTCAAACCACGTCAGTTGCAAAACGTCTATTGTACAATGCTGGCTTAGCCCCCCACTCCAAGCTTAACACGAGCTTACATAAGCTGAAGCTTAACGCGAGCTTAGCTGAGGTTTAAACCTAACCCAATACAAGTGACATGATATGTCAAGAATGAACCTTCAAATTGCTTGTCACTTTATTAGGTCATATTTTTTGAAAGATGTGTGTCTAGTTCAACAAAGAGAGCTAATGAAAGAACATAGACAGAAACGGTTGTTGCCGAAATTTGACACAAACTGTCATAAGTGCCTAACCAAAAAAGGTAATTTTTCAGATCATTATGTCAGTACGTATTGCTTCATTGATGCCAACTGTAGTGAATTTCATTATCAACCACGTATAACTAAGCCGACGATTGTACAACGGGTGTCGACTTTAAGCCTGAGCTTAGTTAAGCTTAGGTTTAACAAAGCTCGTGTTAAACCCGCATTTGTACAACCGGCCCTAAGAGATCGCGCACCGAGAGCTTAAAAAGCGTGACATCCAACTGTTTGGGAGTTGGTATTTTTGTGAAATTTATTCAGAAAAGTCGACAGTTTTAATTATTGTTTATGCAGTAATGGTAATGATTATGCTACGAATATAATAGCGAAAACGAAAGATCTAGTTTTTCCCCAAGAAACCAGTATTCGGAAGTTCTAGAAAAAATCTAAATTGAAATTAATGGTACGATACTTCAAGTAGTAGATAAAGAGAAAAATTTGGGAGTGACTGTTGATTCCAAACTTAGGTACAAGACACATGCATCGCACTGTATACAAAAAGCTTACAACTGGAGGCAGTTATATCCGATTAGGCATTTTCTTAGCATTCAACTTAAAGCCCAACTGTGTGCGTCACCTGTATATGTCCATTAATGCAGCAGATCAGAATAAAATTCAAAAAGTACAAAATTCATGCTTGAGGCTCATATTTGGTATACGAAAATTTGAACACATTTCTCACGTTGCTGACTAAACATGGAAAATAAATTCTTACTCAACATTTTAACATTATTTCATTCGATAGTATTACGCAAAGAACCGAAGTACTTGTTCGAGAAAATTGAATTTAAAAAAGAAGCACACAGTAGGAATGTTAGAGATAAGATATTGCTATCTACACCATACCATAAATCAGTGCTTTATGAAAGATCTTTCACCTACTCCATTTCCACGTTGTACAACAAAATAGCTTCAGAACTAAAGCTTCTAGATTTGTTGTAATTCAAGGAACGTATCCATCTGCGATTGTATAGTAATCAGATTTCTCCTAGGTAGCTCAGTAGGAATTTGAATCACATTAATAATTAGTCTTCAAATATTTCAATTGTGATTGATGCCCTGCAGCAACTACCGCATTCACTTTATTGTGTAATTTTTATACTTTTTTATTTGTCGGTGTCCACTTTAGACAAATAATTTTTTAATATATATTCTGGAGTTGAACGAAAGAGCAGAGGTAGCGTCATCGCTACATTCTGAATTCCGCTCCACATTTTTTCTTCTGCTATTTTTTTGAAATGTTATTTTTATTGAGAATTAAAGACATATAATAATCCTGACCAAAAACAATAAATTTTCCATCTTCATTATATAGAGTATTAATAAATACAGCTGTAAAAAACTGAAAAAACCACGCTTTTAAGGAAATGTTAACTAAAAAATTAAAAACAAATATAGTTAAAAAAAAACAAAACGCTTCTAAAGAACGTCGGACTAAAAAGTTGAAAATAATTTTTATAATAAGCTTAAAATAATAATGAACGGAAAATGTTAGTATGATTTTGAAAAAAGCCTGGGCGCTTTTGTGTATTCGTACTTCAAGCGCATGACGCTTTTTTACAATACTAGTATGTTTCACTCATTATTGTTTTATGCGTATTTTTAACTTCTTGGTCGGATGTTTTTTAAAAGCGTGTTTTTAGTTTTTTAACTATATTTATTTACCTAAATAAATTATTGCAAGTTCAATATGATGAGTATATGGAACTCTAATGAAACGATGAATGTCCATTCTTATTTTTCGAAGTTTGTCAATTACATGATGGTCAAAATAAAAGTACAAAAAAAATTATCTGAATTTTGAATTTTCTAATATGAAACAGGCAGAAAAAGAGAAACGGAAAAAGAAAATCAGATTGGAAATGCATGACGATCAGAGATTCGTCGACTCCTTGGATGCCTATGTGTGGATTTTTGATCCTATTCCATTCTACTATTGGATAATAGGTACCCTGCTGGTTTTGGGTGCCATTTGCGTCTGTCTCTTCCCGTTGTGGCCGCCATCTGTCAGGTGAGATGTTTTTTTAACCGCTCTGATATTGTCAGTTGTCATCCTCACTTCACAGAAGGGTCAGTTAAAGGAATGTTTGTGGGGTATCATATTGGTTCAGGCTACGAAAAATTTGGTTGGCTTAGGTTTGATAATTACACGATATTATAAGGGTAAAATCGTACATATCAATATTGTTGAAGAACTAGAAGAACTTATCTGACCGTGGATGATACCACCATAAAAGTGCATAAATGTATCCAGCTTATGTGACTTTTAAAGAGGGAATCCTTTATTCTGTGCACTATAGCTTCACTATTATTATTTATTCAGTAATAACTATGACCTGTAGTTTTTTGAGAAGGGTATAGTTTTTAATCGGGAATTGGATTTTGTAATGTATTCATTTTGATAATTTTATTCTAGGTTAGGAGTATACTATCTGAGTGTTCTGGCAGCGACCTTCCTAGTTTCCATCATACTTCTAGCCGTTCTTAGGGTGATAATATTCAGTATCATATGGATACTGACCATGGGGAAGCACCACCTGTGGATTTTGCCGAATCTGACAGAAGACGTTGGATTTTTTGCTTCATTCTGGCCGTTATATACTGTAAGCATACATTTACATTGTAAAGATAATATTATACGTTTTCCTGAATGTCCATTTATGAGTTTGACCCTTATAATCTTTTATAGTACGAGTATAAGGGCGATACAAGCGGTAAGAAAAAAGGCAAGAAGAAAAAGAAAGACAAAGACTCTGACGCTGAAGAGGAAGATGATAAGCAGGACCAGAAATCTGAAGAAAAAGGAAAATCTGCTGAAATTAATCCTAGTGGAGAAATAGAGTGAGTACTTGTACAAAATGTTGCTAGAAAAAAAACTAAGTAGAGACAAGCAAGAAATTGTTCGTTTGCAACCACTATGTTGTATTTTTATTTAAAATCAAGCACAAGTTACCAAGTACAAGGTCTAAATAAAAAGTTCAATCCCCAATATGGTTTTGCAAGAATTAATGTATTTTTGAAAAATAAGCGATAATTTTTTTAACTTTCGATGAAATAACGGGATGTTTCAGTTCATCAACAACTATTTTTAGTTCATTTATTTCTTGCGCGTATTTTTCATGAGAACACAGAGTATAATCGTGTGTTTTCCGTATGGCAAGATAATAATAATTAAGTTATTATTGTCCTCCTCATTATGTTGGTCTCATGCCTTACACCGAACACAGTCACACCACACCTACAACAGTTAAGCCTGGACGAAAAGTTACACAAAGTATTCAAAAAATCTGTAATCCTAAAGACTGTAATATTGTACGATCCTTCCAAAATTCCGATCAATAATAGTTCAGGTGTTGACTTGGCACAGCCCGACAGTATAGATATATACCGTTTATACCATCGCGCGCCCATTACTAAAAACCTCATATTGTGAAAGTTAAACTTTATTGACGTTGATCTTTACGATTTTTTTCGAATGACAAACTTAGAAAAATCAGTGGGCCAGTGAAGCGTCAAAGAACAAATAGACAACTACGGATACCTTTTAGAAATCACACTATACCGATTAGTTGTTTTTTTGAAAATTCCTTTTGAGATTTTAATCGGACTGTACATCACTACCATTTTTTTCAGAGCCGACGGTGCAGAAGATTTGAACCGCAAGGAAATTTCTGGAGGTTCAGAGAGCGAAAGTGAATCAAGTCAGAGGTCGAGCACAGGCAAAGATTTTGAAATTGTAGATCAGGAGGAGTTAGAGTCTTAGTGTTGTACTTGTTGAGTAGGTGCGCATATGCATACATACGTTAATGAGGAAAATATATATAGAGTATAAATGTTCATGTCTGCACATTTCGGATTATGAGTCGACACGAACGTGAGAAAATTGATGGATAAACCTTCCAGGCTAGCAAAATGGATGGTACGCTGGAATTTCCAATATTTTCAGTTATGTGACCAAAGATTCGTTTTCGGTGTTTTGATAGTTCCTACACAAAAATGGAGTCTCGTTTACAGCTACAACGAAAAATAAACTTAATTGTATCACACTGCTTAAGACAGTGTCCGAGACACCGATATAGTGACATTTAAAAAATGTTTAGTACTTAATACTTCTCAGGACATTGTGCGCGGATATAATACAATACGCAATTCTTTACAATAACATTTTATTTATTCCTTGAGTGAATAAACTGAATACTGAAATTATAAATAAATGAATTATATATCTTTGTATGAAATAAGAGTATTATACATTTAGCATCTGATTGCCGAAAGAATACTTGATAGAGAGTTCAAATAAAGATGTATTATAAGAGTTATGATACAAAAATCCCATATTAGAGAACATGGTACATATTATAATAAAAATTCAATTTCAAACTTGAGGAGTATCCTGGTGACATCGCAACTAAATTTTATTTCACAGTAAAGACATGTCCATCTTTTTCATACGTTCGTGCCGTTAAGTCACAGTTTAGGGGATTTCTTGGATCATAACGTTGTTATATAATGATCATAGAAGGTTTATATCCGGAATATACAATGTAAAAAGTTATTGTGTAATTTTTGCTATTGTGTATTCTAAATAGAAGTATATTAAAAAACTTTACACTCCTAGAAATTTCACAATAACTTCCGTCAAGGTACAAGGCTTTTTTCCTTAACAATTGGCAGATCAGTATTATAGACGAATACTGCAATTCTTTATTCTATAAATTCAGTATGTTAAAAGTATTTTTCTATAGTACTTTTTCAAATTAACAAAAACATATTTTTTTACAGTTTTGATTTATTTTCGAATGTATATTTTTTTGGGTGATTTTTAGTATAACATTATATTTTATTAGAAGAATATTACATGCTGTTACAATTCTTGAAGGAGATATTTTTGTGGGATAAGTTCATTCAAACCAACAGTTTTAAACTATTAAGTGGCAGTTCCTGACGACCAACTTGTTCCTTTTAAGGATGGGGCACATCTCTATCGTATAGTCTATTCTATAAATTGAATCAGTCTTTCATTTTATTTTATTTATCATGATTTTTGGCAAATTCATCTTTGTACAATATTACCTCATAATTTGCTCAAGCAGTTAGTTTAAAATGTACAGTTTCTTTGTCTTGTAACAGAATAATGGGTAACCAATGAACAGCAAATTTCAAATGATGACATAGTCAAGGACTGTTATTTATTTCAAGCAGCTTTCATAGGCTTCCAGTCTTAATTGAATGATTTTATAGAATTTTATTTGTTCAGTCCGTTCAGAACCTACCTTTGGGATTGCCATAATGACATACAGACAAGGAGTGTATTACTGTGTATTATATAAAAAATTATGCACTTGAAGATAATATGCCACTTTCTGGTATCAGGAATATTTGAATGAACTAGAAATTATTGCTCGAGATACGGCTGAATATCATGAATTGCTTATATAACTATTTATTTTGTCGTAGGCATTTGACGTGTGATTTTATAATGGGTGTTTAACTCATCCCAACATTTATTTGTATATGATTGGTGCTAAGAAATAGTTTGGAGCAGAAACAAAACATTCAAATTTTTACGGACGCTAGATTTATTACAAGCCCGCTACTTATATAGTATGTCTTGTTGCATTTATAATCTGTATTGTTTTAATACATTATACTGGATGAGATATAAATATACTGTACATAATTTATTTCAACGTGTCCATTACTTGCATCAGCATTTGGTTGCACAGGGCTGCATATGGATTCAACTCCACCAACTGGAACACAAAAAACAAATCTATAGTTGTTTCCTAGAAAATTATTAAGTATATACAGGCAGATACATTTTGAGGTATATTTTATGATTAAGACTTTAAGACTTCATATATTGAAATGCTTCTTTATTAATCTACAATTTTTTGAAGTGAAAGATTTTTTCAGTAATTATTTTATAGTTCCATGTTTTTGAGATTGTCCGATTAAATTTCATAAATATAGATAATGCTAAATAGTTGTGCGAGATACAGGGACATATTTTGTGAGATGTCGTGTATTTTCTTCCATATACTTTTTTGAGTTACACTGCTGGGTAATATAAAATATATTTTGACCTTTATAGAAATCACAATTTTTTTTCTGTTTTAATGTAAAAAACGAGATCTCAAAAAAACCTGAATAAAACCATATAAAAAAATGTCATTTATACGTAGACATATTATGCAAACAAGCTATGATTATCCAAATGAAGCCAAACCCTGCGAAACCATTTTTAAAAACTTTCAATTTTATCTACCGAATTACAAAAAAGTGTTTTTCATTTTTTCTCAATAATTTTTAACAGATAAAAAAATTCTAGAAATGGAAAATAAATCATTTTTTATTTAGAATATACTATCAGTGCACTTCAGAGAGTTCAGGGGAAGAAAATGGTTTTTGACTCTGATTAAATATCTTCCTTAAGATTCGCACAAACATCTATTGCAGTGCAGTACCCCTCATACCTGACTTTTAGCAAATTGATTCCCCATTTTAGCCGCAAATTCAAAGTCCACTCTTGCCTCGTCTACCTTTCCCGATTTCCTATAAAGAACTCCTCTCTGACAGTGCGCTAAGCACGCTGTTTTCTTATGATTGTCAGAGCACAAACTAATAGCCTTGTGAACATCTTCAAGTGCAACTGAAAATAATAAGTCAGAAATTTATGAATAACAGAAATTTAAGCAATCTGACATATCATCTGAATGAATTCGATCCCTTATGTTCTATTATGACAGATATCTGTATAGGAATAGTCTAACACATTAAAAAAACTCTTAAAAACCACCTTAAATTAACCAATACAAAAATATTCACGGCACATAAGGACCAACGTCACAGAAATTCCGACTTTATAAAAACATCTTTCCAATAATCATAGTCGGTTAGGAATATCGGAATAACTTCAGGGGTTGACCCTCCTTGTTAATCCAGCCCCTCTGGAATTAGAAAAATATTCAAATGATGTTCAGCTTTGCATATGTATGATGTATACATATTTTGGACGTTATCTGTCTACATTACTGGAATCCACATTACTCGTTTTGGCATCTTGTCATACTTGTGCCTTTATAATTTCACTAGCCGCTGCACCAGTTTTGATGAAATTTGTGGAGTAATAAACTGTGGATTCATAGCAGGCAATGCAGATTCATTTTTGCGAGCCGGTGGTTAATCAGAAAACAAATGTGAGAACCCATTCAAAGCTCGTTTTTAGGTGTTTTAGGGATTCCTCGTCTATTTTTTTTTTTGGGGAGGGAAAAAATATCAGTAGTAATATCTCCAGGACCTTGGACCCCGGAAAATTTTTCAAAAATTATGAGGCATTTGTGAGTGTCCGAGGGATATTCGGCGAAACTTTTTTGCAGTTGTTAAACTCATTGTGTAGAATGCAACTATCAGTGTAATTTGGAGTTGATTGAATAAAAATCGATGATATCATACAAAATACGTTGAAAAAATTTACCCTGGTAGCATATTGTTTTTCATGGTCATGGCATTGCCTTCGAAGACAATCTGTCGTGTTTTTATACCTATGATAGATGATAATGCTATAACTAATACCTCTGAAACTGCTAACTTGAATGAATTAATTTTTTGTATCTTGTAAATAGCAGATGTATGGGAAGCATACGCTATTTTTTTTAAATTGCAATCACCTCCATAGTAGTAAAGTCCATTGACCCCCTATCGCACAGTATTTTAGAACTACTTACCCCCAAACCTCGTCTATAATTAATTTTTTTTTTTCAGTAAAAATATACATACCATCAAACTTCCTCAAAAACTGATAAATGTGCGCTCTATTATTATATAAAGAAGGTCTAGTAGGAGCTATTTCGATTGCTTTATTTATTACTGCTAACCCTTTTTCTAAATTTCCAGATTCAGCAAGGCGTACTGCTTCCAATTCCATTTCTTTTGTTTTTTCTTCATGTTCGTCCAATATCTCATTATCTAAAAATATATAAAGCAACCATTTTATTCCAAAAAATGCTTATTCTTGATCAATTAAATTTGCTAATGGATATTTCCTATTAACATTGTACCACATTCAATAAGTTGCTTCAGGGGGTGGATAAATAAAAAGTGAGACTATTTCCATACCTCGTTCAGCAGTAGTTTGTAATATTACAACAAACAGTTTGAATTTACCTTTTGAAACTACTGCTGGAAAAGGCATATATGTGACACCTTGGGTGATTAAATTTTAGTTGACTTCGGAAATGCGGACACGAGTCTTTGTTTTCAATAATTTTAAATAGAAACATCATTCAATGTATTTTTTGTGTGTTCAGCCTCCATCTCCGTTTTTTACTTCCCACACCGATAGGTGAGGGGAGTATTGTAATCGCGAAAATTTTAGATTTTGAGATAATACGCTTTTTGGGCATTCCATGATGTCTAAATAATGAAAATCCACGTCACTCATTTCCGTCGGTCTGTCTGTCTGTCTGTCTGTCTGTCTGTTCGCGTTTTCCTACCCTCGTAATCTCAGTAACCGCTGCATGGATTGCGATGAAATTTGGGTAACGATATGCTGTGGGGTCCTAGTAGGTAATGCTGCTATGACTT
Organism: Callosobruchus maculatus; assembly: GCA_951848785.1. Classification (NCBI taxonomy): domain Eukaryota; kingdom Metazoa; phylum Arthropoda; class Insecta; order Coleoptera; family Chrysomelidae; genus Callosobruchus; species Callosobruchus maculatus. The sequence goes on along the minus strand of CATOUR010000110.1, from coordinate 4,188,308 downwards.
TGAAAATCCGTGCAGGGGTGGCGGAGTAACTAGCAAAAAACGAAAAAATTAAATATTCCTCAAACTTCGTTTTTAGGCGTTTTAGGGGTTCCTGATCATTTTCTACTTTTTTTTATAACAGGCTATCCCTTGACATGTGAAAGAAGGACCTAGCGCCATAACACTCTTTTTTAGGCCCATCCAAACATTGCCTTGCTTAATACAGAATCCAAGAGACTTGGAATTTTCTGATGTAAACATACGAGCATTGCTTCAGGTCGTTCTGTATTGTGTAGTTTCGAAATTATTGAACTGATTTTAATGAAAATTTGACACAATATTATTAGCGTGGCGAAGATGAAAAGATCGAATGGTCTTCAGAAATCGTGCCAGTGGCGGCGCCGCAGCAATAATAAAAATACTAAAGGTATAAAAACAGCTCAAAATTCGTTTTTAAGCGTTTTAGGTGTTCCTGATCATTTCCTATTTTTTTTTGGTGGGGGTGAAATTGGGGTGGTTGGGGGGTAGGGGGTTGTAAAACTGAAAAATTTGTTGTATTCATAATTGACTGTCCATTGACCTGTGAAAGAAGGACCTAGCGACACAATACACTTTTTTAAGTCCATCCGAACATAGCCTTGCCAATTATAGAAATCAAGGGAGAATTTTCTGATTTATACCTACATTCGAGTATTGCTTTAGATCGTTCTGTATCTTGTAACGTGGATAGAAATAATAAAAAAATTAAAACATGAATACAGCTCAAACTTCATTTTTAGGCGTTTTAGGGGTGCCTGGTCATTTTCTATTTTTTTTTTTTTTGGGTGGGTGAAATTGGGGTAGTTGGGGGAAGGGGGCAGTGGGCCGTAAATCTGGGACATGACTATAGCCTCATGTTATATGGGAAAATAATAAACTGGTATCACCGTAATGTGTGGGAAGTACTGAGTCAATCAACTTGACTCCATTTTTTTAATAATGTTGCATGTGATATTCCTATTTCCGTTGTAACTTTTCTAAATAGTTACGGCTTGTTCCAAGGATTCCAAATGATTCTACCATATATTCGAGCTTTAACATCACAAAAGCGTTGTGAAGCATGAATATTGCGTATCACAAAGCCAAAACTTTTATTTGCAGAGCGTAACAAAGTAAACTAAGAGTTGAGACGAGGATTATTCCAAGATCTTTGTATTCTTTCACTATCGGCAGTGGTACCTGGTCTATCGTAAACATTCTACAGGAGAAACTTTTCTTGCAAACTTCATGCTAGTACTCTTAGATACATTCATTTTAAGGTTTTTTGTATGTTGTATGACACCACCTTACTTGTTTCAGGTCTTCAGCATATAACAAATAGCCATAATCAATAACATTCACAATGTCATTTATGAGTATGCTAAATAGCAGAGCTGGGCACGAGTACTAAAAAAATACGTACGTTGTACAAATACGAGCACTCAGAAAATGTATTTATAAGTATTTTACTCGCAAGTCATTTTTGAGAAGCAGTTCACGATTACGAGTAGTATTAGTGGAAGTACGAATAAAGAGTACGAGTATTTTCACAAACTTAAAAATCAGTAGGTACAACGTATAAAAACTAAGAATTCTGGTGAAAATAACTTCTTTATTTACCTAAGTAGGAATTAAATAAAACACATTTTATAGAAAGGTAAAACATTAGGAAGAATATTTGAGATACCAGACTAGATTAGTAAGTATATTGCAGAAATAAAAAGACATTTTTAGAACGAACTAAGCAGAATAAGGTATCAAACACAATTCTTTAAAACTAAAAGTTTCTCAAAATTGCTATATCTGAATAAAGCATGCCTCCTTCGACTATCAATAATTGTAGCAAAAGAAAATCTCTACAGCTGCAGAAGAGGTCAGTGGCGTATTATATTTCATAAACATTTTTTTATTGTTGGATAATTCTCGAGCATGTTTAAATTAGTTCTCGAATCACTAATATACCTCAGATATTCCAATTCTGCTATATTTTTTATTAAATTTGCTGTCTCCGAAAAACTGGATTGTGATTCACTCTGAGAGAAACTTGTTCCGGAAACGGCATTTTGGCACGGCAACACGGAATATAATCGTAAAATACTACTTGTATTCCACGAGTAGTATTTTACGAATTCAATCAAATTCGCTTGTAAGTACGAAACGCAAATAAAAAATACTTATGAGTAAAAATGACGAGTAGTTTTTTTACCCGTAACCAAAATACGAGTAGAGGTATTCGAGTACTTGGTCAGCTCTGCTAAATAGTAATGGTGTTAGTGAATGATGGTATATAGATTATTGCAGATACTACCTTTTAAATCTTCTTTTGGAAGTTCAGCAACTTCCTCTAACGGGAGATTAGGATTGAATACACAATTCAGTATGGCTTTATCGTGAGCACTTAATTCCACGTCCATTTTGCGGCTTGTTTTGATGTCGACTGTTGTAGAAGAAACAAAACCAGTTTCTTTAATAATGTGAATATTTTATTCATATGATATAAAATATCTGATTTTAAATAATGAATATTCAAAGTCCGATGGCTGTTTCCATTTATCCTTCGCTAACATTCCTCCTATCATTCATCACAGAATTTGTTCTTGAGCGTTGCAGTTAAATAAAATTCCTGTTTTATTTATACTTATGTGGCGGTTTGTATTTAGTAGGGTGATTAGTTTTTTTATAACTCCGAAGTTACCGCTTCAATAAAAAACCTTGCGAGACTGCTCAGACCAAGTACTGTAGTAAGAAAATTTCCGTATGAACATGAGTCAAAAAGTAGGTACTTATTTCTTGATACGCACTGGGGCATTGGACATGATCTCAGAGGATGACAAATTGTGCATTGAATTTTGTAATTGCGTTGTGTCTGATTCGATTTAATAACCCCACACTTAAGAAATAGGGTTCATGTCGGAAGACTGTGCAATAATCAATTTTATAGTTTCTACAGGTCGCTGCTTGGCTGGAAACCTTTAATTCAAATTTTAAATGCTCCTTGAGACGATCTACGCAGTCACAGGTTAGTAGTTCCACCAAAATGAAATCAAACTAAACACATTATGTTTTCCGTGGATTTGTGTCACTACTGGCGCCGGTGATTTGAGAAGCATAAGGAGTTTTCCGGTTTTTGCATATATTATAGAGATTCAACTTGCCTCCTGACGCTATTAAATCTTTGCATGTGTAAATACTCGTTAAGTCTAATAACTAAAATAGCATATACATATATTTTTGTCGGGTAAGAAATCAAATGCTTGCTGCCCTCCTTAGTCGCAAGACTAGTACAAGCTTCATTCCTGTGTTTTATATATATGTTTTTTTAACAATTTTTTCTTTGCGACACCGTCTGCGTTATGACGCCTGAGTGTGGACAGGCAAGCGACTATCACTATCGTAGCTAACGCGAAACTTCCGCAAGTAAGGCGAATTCGCGATAGGTACGAATAGTTCGCGCTGGTCTGTGCAAGTCTTAAAGCTGTATTTTGCAACTTTTCCAGACCCTTTATATTATTCAAAAATATAAGCAACAAGTCTCATTTGACTTAAATGTAGGAAGAGAAGGCGTACAAAAAAGTACATACGATCAAGTGTGTATAAAATATATATTTATCAACAGTTTATAATACAAAATAAAACAATACGGCTGGTTTGGACCCAAACGTGCGCGTTGGATGAGATTGCCTTGCGTACTACAAAAAACTCACAACCATATCACCCTGTTATCATCTCCTAACCTAACTTTATTGTTAGCTAGCAGCCTCAATGCCTCTGGGTATGCTTTGTGCTCCGCTTCTGTCTTTATTCTCTCCGTTAATATTTCAACAGTGTCGTTCTGTTCAATAGGAACAGCCTTCTGGATTATGATGGCGCCTTCATCCATCGCCTCCTGTAAGAGTTTTTAACATGTATCAAATTACAATAGCAAGAAATGGAAACCATGTACAAACATTGAATATCAAATATCCGAACAGTCAATTTTCTTTCAACTTTGACGCAAAAAGAGGTTTCTCATAAAAAAAATCGAATTTGATCAGCGACGAATTGACGGATACAGAGGGGGATGATCGCCCCCTTAGCCCTGATTAACTACGCAACCAAAACACAAATATTACGCAGGTATCAATATAAAAAGGTTTTTTATAATTTTATTAAACAAAAAAATATTCTAACACAATATAATTCATGCATACAGGAACTTCTGTGGGGGGTATGGGGGGGGGGGGCGTAATTAGCCAATTACCCCATAAAACCGTAGGGCCTTTACCTCTATGGGATTGTTTACAACCCTGATCCAACACATCACGACTTTTTGAATAGGCCCTGATCCCCTCTCAACAAAAAGTCTGTATTCGCCCCTGAATCTCATATCATCATCATAATTTCTAAATCATCAATTGACTGTGACTCAGTATACACTATTTTAGTAAAATCTTAACGTTTTGTCCAAATCTGCGTTAAAGGATTGGGTTTTGATTAAAATTCGCTAGTGCTTACTGCTTGGTGGGTGATCAAGACATGACAATATCTAATGATGAACTTGATAACGTGTGATTACAGCCTAAAGATGAGCACCTCTAGGCTAGCAATCTAATATCTTCCCTTAGAGAAGCTAGATCTCTTAATAGTGGCAGTTTCAAACCCACCGAGGCTTGGAAGGAAAAGTCGCATACTGTGATCTACCATGTATAACAGAGAAACCACCGGGCTTTGATGAACTGTTGCGGAAAATCTGAAGGTCATTAAACAGAATCCGGAGTATCTCTATTTAGATGGGAGAAACATCTATCTCCACACAGTACGAGTGTGGCGCCGACAAACTGTGACTGTTTTTTTTACTGTGATTGAAGGTGCAATGGACTGCGTTGATAATAATTTGGACAGGCGATTGTGACTATGATATGTTCACATACGATAAATAGAGATGTTAACAACTACGAAAACGTAACACTGAGAGAGATTATCATACAATCGATGCCATCTAACTATAACAAATGACACTTTGAAGTAAATATGGCTACTTACAACAACAAAATGCACAGTGCATCCACTAACTCTAACTCCAGCTTCCAGGGCATCTTTCTGTGCACTAACCCCTTTGAATAGTGGTAGCAAGGATGGGTGGATGTTTAATGCTCTTCCATTCCATTTTCTGACAAACTCTCCACTCAATAGCCGCATGAATCCAGCTAGACATATTATCTCCACTCCGGCCTTTACGAGTTCGGCATCCATTGCTGCATCGAAACTTTCTCTAGTAGGGTATTTTTTGTGGAGTATTACCTATAATAAAATATTAACCGTTTATCGAGAAATCTTTCATCGTTTTAATAGCATCTTGTCTCCAATGACCTCCAGAGTTATTTACACAACTATAATCATTTAAGCTAGTTTTCTGTATAACACTAAATACAAAATCAAATGAGTCTTTGGATTCTTTGAAAAATATGATTAGATTAGACTGTCAGCATGCATTGTGAATTTGATTTTTGTAACTAACTTTGAGAATCTTGTAAATAAAATTATTGGTTAGGTTCTAGATTGAACAGTTAAGCCGTTGGGAATCAAACACTGAAGAATATCTGTGTGTGGCGAACACTTAATAGTCGGTGGTGGCGAACGAGATCAGTGCTTTGATCAGTGGCGTTCATAAAAATTCGTAATCAATCTAACAGACCTTATTTGAGAATTTCTAGTCGAATTGGGCGAATTATTTCGACAATGGGGTATTTCCGAACAAAATTTTATGACGGAATATTGATGTTATGTCCCCAAAAACCATGTAACTAACATTTTTACTTTTTATTGTGAACACGAAGTGGCTTAAAAGCACCTGCAAAGTTCAAACATAAAATTTCGCGCCAAAGCTGTGACGTAATAAATCTAAGCGTGACGTAATAAGTCTTTCGTGGAGCTATCCTTAGAATATACTGTACCTTGTCGTCTTTTCTCCATCTACAGACATAACCTCCGCTTCGTAATGATATTGACAGATGTTTGTTTACATCATTTCATGATCTATCTTGGTTAAATGAGATACCGTGACAGTCGTGACACCAGAGGAGGTTATGTATGCATGACACTAGTGAAAGGCTGTTAAAGACGAGTGTTGCCGAATGACGAGTAAAATCGTGAAAAGTAACTATGAAATATTCCCAGAGTAAACTGCTAATTACATAACAATGCAAAAAATGACATAGCTATGCAATATAACACTTATAGTCTACAAAAAGAGGGAAACTAAATAAACATAAAATAAAGTTTACATCCTTTATAGAAAAACTATGCAAAATATTAGCAACGTGACAACCTTCAATCTACGCTCAATTCAAATTAAAATAGTCACATCCAACGGTCACATCCTATCTACATCCGGCATAAAAATCACTTTTGATTGGTTGATTTCTTAGGCGGAAGGTTTAAGAGATTTAAGTGAGCTCTTTTCAAAGGGATGATTTTCAAAGTCTATCTTTACTTCACGTGGGCAGAAAAAAATTGAGCAAACACTGCCATCATTACAAATTAGATACAAGCAATCCATTTCAGCAATTAAACAGACAATATTAGAAAGTTGGAAAATACCCCATTGCCATGTTTGTGAAATGTAAAATGACTATAGCGGTCGAAATAAGATATATAATGTTGCTTATGAGGATATATAACAATATTATTAGCGTATGGCACAACAGATGGTAACTTTATAAAATATGTATATAATAAGTACATATAAAACTTATTTTAAAATATAAAGCTCGGCTATCCATTCAAGGCTTGATTGTGTGATGTGGAAGAAGTCTCTCAAATTCCCTTGGTATGCCCTCAGTTCACATTCTGTCACTATGTGGATATTATGGGAAAGTAAAAAGCTTATCTTCTTATCATCCTTAAATATACTACTCGCAAGTGAAATCCGAACACTGACAAAAAAAAGGGTGCGGATCATGAAGTGCGAGATAACTAAACACAATAATAAGCGAACCCATTTGCCATAATTAGTTTATAAAAAATATAATAGGTCAATAATTGGTGGGCCCTCCATGTTGACAAATGCACTTCTCTAGCCTACGCGTCATGATCGTAATCTGGTTGTTGATGAATTCTAGAGGTACAGCCTCCCAAGCTTCCCTCATAGCATGTTCTTGTTACGTTGGTCACATAGTAGGTAAATAGTACCTGATTAAACAAGTGTTAGATGTGTATTAGAGAGGGTACTGCCAAGCTGTGCACGCATTCTTATCCCCCTTTTTTTCAAGGTGTTCGGATTTAATTTGCGAGTTGTATAATTATTATTCCGTAATTCTGATAATAAGTTTAGTTTAGTTTCAGCAACCATTCTTTCATCCATCTGGATCTAGGTATTTTGGCTTTTGGATTACTGTTTCTTTATCATCAAGCACGCCACTGTCATCAACTTTTTGAGATGCTATGGTACGCAAAACTTTAACCACAGCATAGTAAACAACCAGCAGAATATCTCTGAAGATTTCCTATATGAAAATGGTTCCCACAGAATTTGACCTTGGGATGATTTTTACGTGTGTGAAGTCTCTGAAGTTTCTCACCCCAAGGACAAGAAGGTGTCCTGACTCTTCTCAACTCGTCCACCCAAATCTGTTGATTGAGAAGAGGTTATACCGACAGTAGTTCGGTTTCTTTTAGTCGCCTTTTACGACACGCAGAATATACGATGGAAGATATTCTAACCCGCCCCCACACGGGAAGAAGAAGTCTGGGTAGAGATGCGGAAATAAAAATATCGATACCGGTACCAATTCGATATTTTTTAGCTAAGTATTGAGCTGTACACTCCAATGGTGGCGCGTTTGGTTCGTAATTATTTTCGATACCGATACCACTACAAAAGTAGCGATACCAGCTTGGAATCGCTCAAAAAGTATCTAAGATAAAAATACTCGATATTAGTGCAGGAGTATCGATACATTTCAAGTATCAAGGTATCGTTAGCATCCCTACAAATAATAATCCAAAAGGAGGGATGCGCGTGTAATTGCCGCCAACCTGACATATTGTGCTGACTGTTTACTATGCTTTAAGTGTGTGGGGAATGACATGCCACATATGCCACACATAAAAGTGTGCGGTCAAACATGCGAATTCTTACTCTGTGTGAGTGGGGGGGGGGACCTTAACATTTCGGGACCATACTCCGTTTTTTAGTCAGAAGAAAGCTATAACTCTTATTAAATAGATTTCTACATCAGACTTATATGCTCGTATTTCAAGACCAGGAGGATCACTCTTTGGAATGTTAAAGTGTAAAGTACACATGTTCGAAAGGTCGCTCCAGTTTGCCTATTTCGCTCACCACTAAACACCTAAATGTGTGGCGTAAATTTATATTAATCCTTCTAACAGGATCACGCTAGATTTAACACATTTAACATTCAGACTAGAACTAGCTTCCGCATACAACAAATTTAATGGTTTACGTACCTTTGTAGGAATGTTTGCTCGTTCTGCTCTACGTAAGCCTTCAACATTAGGTTTGTTCGATATCACCAGGACTATTTCTGCGCCAATATGTTGCGTCGGATCTTGAGTAGCGTCTATCAATGCTTGTAGATTGGTGCCACTGCCAGATATGAGCACTCCAACCTTTTTCTTTTGTATCATGTGTTTCTCCACTACATTAGGTACATGCACCCTCATCAGGCCTGCCATAACTTCTGCGAAGTTGGGGACAAACACTTGTTCTGCGAAAAACGGTAAATTGTGAGGAAAAAACGTATCGAATTCTCAGCTGGCTGAGTTTCGGAAACTCATAGTCAGTCTGCATCCACAGAAGGGCGTTTTTCAGCGAACCTGACTGCTCTTTTGGAGCGCTTTGATAGAGCGCTCTGTTAGAGCGGAATACTGAACGGTTCATGACTAAACTGGCACACTCAAATATTATATATTGATATGACCACCATGACATACATTCATTCGCAACTGCCAGATTAACAGTTTGTTTTGACTGATGCACCAAAACTGTAAATACTGGTGAAGAGTTGAAAATGAATCAAGAAGTAATAGCAATGGTAAGGGTTCGTTTTAGCGAAACTCGTAATGCGGGTTGAGATTGGTGTCAATCGACGCGGATTGACGTCTTGAGTCGAACGATACCTACCACTCCCAGACTGAGGGAACGCTCCGGTGAAAAATTATAGCATTTTGAAGATTCCTTACCTAACATAACTTAACGAAACTAGTTGAATTGTTGAAGCTGAAATGGGTTCTAATCGACTCGGCTTGAAGTCCTGAGTCGAACTAGACCATTACCAGCGTGAGGAAACATTTTGTGAAAATCTACGATACTTTGAAATTCGCAAATTCCTATATCTTACCTAACATGAAAAAACCATAGAAAAGTTGTGTCAAGCGACTCGGCTTGATGTCTTGACTCGAATTGTATCAAATCTAGACTGTACAACCGTTTATTTTGATTGTCAATTGGAAATTGCTGTATCTATCGTGGAAGAGTTTGCACAAGCGCTCCATGATGGCCTGGAAAACAGGATTGAGGTGACCAGAAACGTACAAATTATTTTGAAAGTGATACCTCGATAGACCGATTTCTTTACCATCTATATTTCGGTCTTTATATTGCAAAGTAAAGGCTTGGATTTCCATTTCTGGTAAGTCAGAAAGCGGATGGGTTTAGGTTATGTTTCCCCATTGAATTGTCGCTACCTAAATCGAGCGTGAAATAATTCTGCTACACAAAATGACGTGCGTTTAATAAGCGCGAAATGAGTAGCGGAAAGTTTAGTGACTCTGCTACTTAAGTGCTCAGGAGCACTCAGGTTCTCTGAACACAATCATTACCTGCACATACTGTATGCACGTATGCACGTTGCTGTGTACAGGAAAAGTCCTTTGCATATATCATGTAAACCAGATGCAAAACAGGTCGGATCTTCGATGGTCCGATCTAATTCCATACTAGCTTCTCATAAAAAGGCGGCTCTTGGGACTAGCGCCGTTAGAGGTTGCATATTGTGGCAAATCCACTGGTGACTATGTTATCAGGATAACTATTTTTCCTCATTAACTCACAAACTAAATTTCTATGTGTCACATAAAAGTATACTTCTAAATGTTCCTAATATTTCTTACTACTGTTCATTTTCTCAAAATTTTCTCTATTTACCATTAAAGCTGTATATGATATTTTGATATATTACTAATCAGAAATAGATGCATTTCGTTAAATTATAATTTCTTTGCTTTTCTAATGTAAGTCCCTCAAGATCATATTTACGCCAGCAGATTTGGCACCACAGCTTGAAGATTTTTTTTAATGTAGACTCTGGTTGTCAAAGGATGTTTATCATTATTTTAGTGGATCTGTACCCAATTTGTCGCTAGGTTTGGTGATTTTTGTTTTTTTTATCTGAAACGCAGCGTGTGTGAAAATCGAAGTGTAGCAAGGTAAATCTTTGACGAACCTATTGAATTGAATCGTGGGTTGAATGCAATATTATGCAAATCTCTTAACACGTTTTTAAAGTTCTCTTGAATTCTTGCGAAAATACCACCACTTAACGAAATATACTGTTTTCTTTTAAATGTCTTTATCCGGGAATCAGTGTAATAAGAGGTTGCGAAAGTAACTCTTAAGTAAAATTTACGTTCAACTGCAGACATTCCTGAGAATTAAAACAACACTAACAGAGCCGATCTTTCATTTTGTTCAAAATAAGCTACGGTCTTGTTACTCTTACCTTCTGCTTTCCTTCTCTCGATCACCTCACCAACGACCGTAGCTCCCTGTGACCTGACCAAACCCAATATTTCGTCCACGTCTGCGCTCTTCACAACGAGAATTCCTCCCACCCCGCAGTTGAACGTCCTCAACATCTCGGTGGCGTTGATGCCTCCTGCAGTTGCTAACCATGGGAACACTGGAGGTATCATCCATTTGGTTGCGTCAAGTTGTACCGCCACATCGTCAGGTAGGATCCTGGGTACGTTCTCCAATAGGCCACCGCCCGTGATATGAGCGAACGCCTTCACTTTGCCGGTTTTCACAGCCGGAATCACGGCCTTCACGTAGATTTTGGTAGGGGCCAAGAGTTCTTCGCCTAGTATTAGAAGGAAATATTCAAATACTGATTTTATATGTAGATTTCAAAGAAAACACCTGACACTGCATTTCAGGCCTCTGGCTAATTAATTAAACTACATTCTTAAAAAAATGAAAGTGAGTATGGTTCCTGCTGCATCCTTTTTCAAAGCAAAAATAAATTTGCAGCGATGTGGCCGGCAAAATATTTTGGACTGCTATATGGTAAAAACTAACTTTCACTGCACATATGTCTCAAAAAAGTTTCCGAAGCTTTAAGGTCATTCGAAATCCTTGTCATCAACTGATGACAATTTTATAACATAAGAGCTTTAAAAGTGTTATATTTTTATTTAGTATTTATGTACATACTAAGCAGGGATGCATTGAATTAGTACAATTTTCATGAATTTCGTTTACTTCAAATCTGAAACGCTTTGGGTTAAGAATTTTGGAATCCAGAAGGATACTTTCATTTTCAGTGTTTAAAATTTCGATATTTGTATTATCGTTGTACGGATATTTTTCTGCAAATAAAAATGTACCTTCATTTACATCACGTAAATATGTCACACTAAAACCTTCAAGAGCAAGAACTAACATGTTAGTTACATCACCTATGCATGTCATATGTAAATGTCATTCAATGGCTACAATAATCACTAATATTCTAGAGTTGCTTTAACGTGTTCTTAACTTCTCACACCGATAGGTGAGGGGAGAGTATTGTAATCGCGAAAATATTGAGATAATATGCTTTTAGGCGTTTTATGATGTTTACATAACGAAAATCCACGTCTGTCTGTCTTTCTGTCAGCGGTTTTCTAGCCTCGTAATCTCAGTAACCGGTGCAAGGATTGTGATGAAATTTGGGTAGCGATATGCTGTGGTGTCATAGTTCTTAATTGTTCCCTACTTTTCTGGGTAGTGGTGAAATTGCGTTGGTTGGGGGATGAGGGGTTGTAAAACTGAAAAATGTGTTGTATTCATAAGACTGTCCATTGACCTGTAAAAGAAAAGACCTAGCGACATAATACACTACTTGTATTTAGGTCCATCCGAACATTGCCTTGGCTATTACAGAAACCAAGAAACTTTCCTGTATATATTTATACAAGTATTACTTTAGACCGTTCTGTACTATGTAAGGTGGAAATCATTGAATTGATTTTAATGAAATTTCGACACAGTATAACTACCGTGACATCGATAGAAAACACGTATGGTTTTTTCAAAAAAACTAAAAATATAAAAACAGCTGAAACTTCGTTTTTAGGCATTTTAGGGGTTTTGTTATATTTATAATAGACTGTGAAAGAAAGCGGCATAACACACTTGTTTGCAGGCGGGCGGGCGATGATTTTGTTGCAAAGGAATCTCAGATTATAGCTTCATGCTAGGGGAAAAACTGATATAACCGTAATGTGGGGGAAGTACTGAGTCAGTAAACTTGTGTCCAAACAACATTTACTCACCGAAACTTTTGTTATCCTTGCTGAAGGGCGCAATCTGTTTATAACTGACCCCGGCCAATTTCATGACCTTCCTGACCATGCTGAATCCGTTGCTGTGCACGCCGCTAGAGGGGAGCGCTATCAGTACGTCTCCTGGATTGATCAGCTCTATGTGAGGCATCAGTTGGTTACGTTCTACAGCTCCTACCGCGAAACCTGCCAAGTCGTATTCTCCCGCTGGGTACATGTCGGGCATCTCTGCTGTCTCACCGCCTGAAATAGTGTCGTTAGTTACATATCTGAGCTTCATTTGAAGGCATATGGCACAGCATCAGCACAATATCTCAGGTTGGCGGCAATTACACGCTTATCCCCCCCTTTTGGATGATTATTTGTAGGGATGCTAACGATACTTCGATACTTGTACTACTGCACTAATTTCGAGTATTTTTATCTTGAGATACTTTTTGAGCGATTCCAAGTTGGTATCGCTACTTTTGTAGCGGTATCGGTATCGAAAATAATTATATATTATGAGGGGTGAAATCAATTGTACAAAATTCTCTGTATTACCAAACGCGCCTTCATTGGCGTATACAGCTCTATACTTGGCTAAAAAATATCGAATCGGTACCGGTATCGATATTTTCATTTTCGCATCTCTACCAAGGCTTCACACCCGTAAAATCATCCCAAGGTCACATTCTGTGCGAATCATTTTTATATAGGAAATCCTCAGAGATATTCTGCTGGTTGTTTACTATGCTATGTACAGCAGAATCATTGGATTGGTGACACTCATTGCCTAGTGACCGGTAAGTGTTCGATGCGCTCACGCCATCCGGAAACTTATACAGTGGCGCACCTTTTTGTCCGGGTGTTAACAGCTAATGATTGGCGGGGTGGGTTGGCTCAGTGGGTAGAGCTTAGGGCTTGTGACCATAAGATCCCATGTTCGAATCTCGCCAGAGAAGAGGCAAAAATTAAAGGTATAAAACTGGATTTTTTACAAGAAAATGAAACTGTCTGGTATCTATTGGATACATACCACGGACGTCTAATTCAGATGCAGGCACGGTAATATTAAAGGAGCCTCAAGAAGAATAGTTTGTAGTTTTTAGGCAACGCGTGCTAGTGGAGAAGTAAGGGTGCGGCAACATAACTTCCACTCTTAATAGAACTCATTGTATGAATGATAAATGTTTGCTTTTTATAACGTAGGCGCATATATTAAGTTTTGTTTTACATAGTTCTGAAGATCAAATTGGTTAGGTGACGACCCCAATTCTCTATACACTGGGCAAACCACTGTCTGGCGTTTGTCATGACTTCTGTTCCTGGATGTTAGCCCTTATATCTTGTAGGGTCTTGGAGATTCACATAAACTCGGAATTAAAAAAAATCAGGAGCGGACAAATCGATAGGCGGGCTGGCCACTCCAAATTACTTCTAATTGAGATGAGTCGCTCTGGGAGGTGTTTCCTCAAAACAGCCATTGGGAACCAAAAGTCTAACTTATGTAGTCGTGGGCAAAAAATTCTTGCAACATGTACACATACCGTCCCGAATTCGCTGCAACTGAGACTTCATTTCCTCAAAGAACCAGGGACCAATAATTGCAGCTGAGGAAATTGCACTCCACACTGTGACTTTAGGTGAATGCAAAGGCATTTGATACTGTTCTCGAGCACTGGTCTCAGCCCAGTAGTGCATGTTTTGTTCGTTGACTGATCTACACAAATGCAAATGGGCTTTATTACTAACAAACAATAGCGTCCTCAGGAACGACTTTGAGGAGAACTTCACACGCGTTCCTCCGAGAATTAAAGACACGTTCAGAAAGTTCTTGCACAATCGGCATCCTGTGAGGATGGAAATGGAGATACTCATGAAGAATTCTCGTCAGAACAATCGGAAAGTCCAAGAGCAGAGGCATGTTTGCACATAGAATGCCTTGGGGCTTGAGCTCCATATATTTTTTTGCTTTTGCTGGCTATTATCCATTTTTTGATATCAAAAAATAAACTATATCAAATATAGAATAACCAAACGATATGAATATAATGCTGCATGTTTCAATGGTATTTATATTTTACATTATCAAGAAACTAAAGTCAAAATATGTTCATCATAGCCTACTTGGGTGTAAAGGTGAAACATAAGACATTTTGTAACTTTCGGGTGGGGGGGGGGGGCTACGTGCCTGCGTTTGTACCCGTTTGTAGTTGAAGTCGAAGTTCTCAGTTTTGTTAACGAGCTTATGGTATCATGATAGATATGCCACCTTATACACTAAAATTCGCCTATATCCTTTTGTCACTACAACGTTGGCCTGCTGTACTAAGTAAAAATCCACTTAGCTCCATTTCTTAGAAAAGTGTACTTGTACCCATTTGCTTCTAATCCCTCATCCAATTATTGAGTAAATTACACACCCAGGTAAATACTACATTTCTTAAAAATATATATCAATAATTATTATTTATCATTAAGGAAAAAATATACCACATTAAGGGAGAATTAAAACAATGCATTACCTATTAACGAACATCCAGCCTGTCGACATCCTTCAGCGATCCCAGTCACCACTTGTTTTGCAACCTGGATATCTAGAGATCCACAGGCAAAATAGTCCAAGAAAAATAACGGCTCAGCCCCATGCGCCAGGACGTCATTGACGCACATCGCCACCAAATCAATGCCTATCGTGTCGTGTATGCCCATCTCTTGTGCAATCTACACAAAACGAAATTTTTGTGAAATTACATGCTGTGCTTTGCTATTGTTCATAAGAAAACTTAACCATTGCGTGCTGCTATCAACCAAATTTAAGAGCAGTCTTTAGATCAATATTGGTTTGGTAAATATACAAAGGGCACTATGAAAGTTTTGAAATACAGCTTTCTTCATTTCATTTTTTTAAACCAATTTCCTATACATTCAATACAATTCTACATCGTCCGATACCGCTCTTTGAACCACCAGTTCTGCCAAATGACACTAAGGACTGAAACACACTCGTGGAGTCTCAAGTTAATAGGAGATTCTCAGCACTAAAAAAACGCCTCGTTTTTAGCTTCATTTTTACATGCGCAAACTGCAAAATCGCAGGATCTGGACTGTAGGGAGTATGCGCGAGAAGTTTCAATCCTGTCGTGGTCAAATATTCGGTGGAGGCTTTTACGAGTTTTCGCTGTTTTCTGTATGTTCAAAATGACACGTTCCACAATTCCACTCGATTTGAAAAATATAGCTATAATTTTCTTCTTTACACATCGAGATTTTGTGACAGCTACAAATTGTATGATGTATCCTCACCATCAAAGATCCTAACTTTGTTTTCAGCCTTAGTCAGCACATCGTAATAGTACAGCCAAGTCTCATCACCTGTCACGATGTTATTCGCAATGTTCGCATACTGAGATTGGCCCTTATCTAACATCTCCCAGCATCACGTCACATGTTGTGTCATCTGCTCTTCAGTCAGTTGAGGCGCCACCGAGAGAACAAAGTTCTTCACGTGCAAATGATCAGTTAGGCCTCAAGAAACTAACACTCGTGGCCTTCATGGCCTCTAAGCAGCCCCCAGAGTGAAATTTCCCCTTTGGAATTATCTGTACCTCCTGAACATCGTTGTACGATGTGGACAAGCATAATTTTAGTGCACGAGAGTAATTTGTTCTATGCACTGGTCTATGTTCAACCACGAACGCAATCATTGTTGTGCCATATCGCAAAACTTTTCTAGTGCCCTCTGAACATTTCATAGATTTACGAGTAAATTGAACGTTGCAATAATTGATACAAGAAATGCACCACTCTTACAATAAATAATTGTAGCTAAAGTGGATTCAAATCCGCCGTGCAGTGAATGTAAACAATATCACGCGCTCGGCGGCTGGCCTAGCATCGGATGTGGAGTAGCATTTATAAATCATATTTTTCCATTACAGCTGTATTGATATATTTTAGATTTTATATAATAAAAATCTTACCCCAGGAACATTCATTTTGGGAGTAAAGTTGAGAAGGGGTCAATACTTCAGCTTCATTTGTCCATCTATTCCGAGTGTTTTTTTTTGCCTTTCGTATGGAGTGGAGGTGAAAATCCCTTTTACAGACATCATGCTCATGCTCTTTGGCTCTATCGCGTCATGATAGTGTGGGGGTCCTATCCTATTCTGAGGATTCGAATACCCAATAAAAACACCTCCAATTCTCGTTCATTGTATTCAGCTCCGGCACCTCGGGAATCTACCGTAAAGCATTACATCCAGGGAGTCTTGGTTTCCATTATCTATTCCGAGTCTGATGAGCTTGATGTACTGCTACCATTGAGGTTAACTATAACAGGTTCAATATTTTGCTCTTTGGCCATTTCATCTATTGTATATTTAGTGTACTCAGCCTTACGCTCATTCACAATTTGAAGTAATTCAACTTTCAGTAATGATTCGTCAAAACTAATGTTTTTCGACCGAAGCCAGTTCTGAATATCTAATTTCCTGGAGGCATTTGTTGGTACTTTCTATAATCTGCGAGAATGATAATAGGCATTGTCGAGAACAATTACAGAATTATCATCGAGCTTTGGTAAAGTATTCTTGAACCAATTTTCAAATGAGTTGCCATCCATCTCCTCGTGGTAATAGGTAGTTTTTTTTGACTCAAATGTCCACAAGGCATCCGGAACAAATCCGTTTTCACTACGGATGTGACAGATTATTAACTTTTCTTTCCTTTTCTAAAAGGGTTTTTCAGTCCTGCAGAAAGGCCTTCTAAAAATGCTCACCTAAATGAAGTCACTGTATGTCCATCCAAACCTTGGATCGCGTATGGCCAGCATTAATCCATGTTTCATCTAGGTAATAGATTTTCCTTTTTTCAGCCCTAAAGGTAATTCCTCCTAAATAAGATTATATCCTCTCTATCGATGAGAATAGTTTTCCTTCCTCGTTTCCCAAATACGAAGTTAAGCTTCTTTAATAGCTTATAAAACGTGGTTCGCTCAAAATTGGGCAAGTCATTATCGTCATTCACCTCTTTCAGGACTTTGTCAATAGTCGGAAATTCATTTCGGAAAAAGAACTGATGCACCTTTCCCCTAATTGCACTTTTATCGCCATGGTCCACAAGGTCAATGCAACGTTTGCGATTCTGATTAGTTAAAGGTGCAGCAAAAGAGTATCTGGTTCTGTATTCTCGCACCGCTTTATAGACACTCCGTTTGCAGATACCTATTTTGAGTGCAACCTCTTCCACAATATCGTCAGCAGCAGATTTTTTCAGGATTTCGTATTTATCTATCACGTCAAAATGGCTCTTTTTGACCTCTTCCTTGGTGGACTCATATCCTGACTTGTAGCCAATATCTCCTTCAAGTTATCGAGAATAACACAAACACCACTAATAACTATTAAAACAACACACAACACAACACAGATAACACTAAAATTCGCACAATACGGCAGGTATGCGATGATAAAAGCACGATGTACGCGACGCGTCGTATACAATGATAAACACACGGAGCAACTGAATAAAATACAACCCTGTACTCTGTTCAACATCCCAGACGGGCGTCAGAGCGACAAGCCGGCCAAGGTGTTTATTGCCTTTCGGCCAATCGCAATGAATGCCGCCTTACTCGGGCGGCGTGCGTGGCATCCTATTTGTTTACAATCTTCTGCACCTTGGATTTGAATATGGTACGGTTTTAATTTGTATTACGCAGTTTTTTTCAAACTTATTTAAATGTTTATCAAAGATAAATTGTGATGCTCTCGCCATAAAGGATTACACTGAATCACAGCCTGATGCTAGATGCGACTGATAAGAGGAGGTCATTGAATAACTGTATCCTGCATCTAAATTTGATAGCAGGGCACCATACCTGAGATGGTTAAGCCATGGCTGCCAAAAAGGGGAAGTGTTACCTACCTTGAGCTTTGTGCCCACACCATCTGTGCCAGAAACAAGCAAAGGATCTTTGTAGCCAGCTGCAGCAGTGTCAAACAATCCACCGAATCCTCCCAAACCTCCCATAACTCCGGGTCTGGTGGTTGATTTAGCGGCAGGTTTGATATGGGTGACCAGTTCGTTGCCCGCAGATATATCCACGCCACTGTGCTTGTATGTCAACTTTCCGCTGCCCAAAATAGACCTGAATAGTACAAGAGAATATATGTTTATTGGATAGGTATTTAAATCTTTTCTTTACATTATGTCCAAGAGATTGGAGACTGTCATTTATAAGCAGCGCTAAGGTTTACCTATACAAAAACAGCACCATGTTACAGCATATTAGTGCAATAGAGACATCACAAAATTACGTTGATGAACAGCTACACCAAGAGAAAGATCGTGTCAAGGAAATCGTCAGAGAGGAGCTGCGAGAACTTAGGTATCGGTGAGCGTTTTTAACAGCTGTAGCACCCGCTTTACCTGATAGACACAGTGGCGTAGTAGTAAAGCCCTATCCATACAATTACAATGGTAAAACATCATGGCAGGTTTAGGTTAGGTTAGGTTGAAAGTGAGCGGGGCAATTATGCCTCCTTCCTCTGTGACCCTATTGTGTCTATTGTGGCTCACACCTATTTAGAGTTCACTGTACAGTCCAGATTCCCTGGCAAAAGCGATGGTCGTGTTGGAAGAAACTTCCTTGAAGCAAGTTGGGTGAATCCGAAGGCCTCAAAATCTAGCTCTTTCGAGTGCTGGACAGGAGTACCGTCCTCCACATAGCAGAAACGACAGGCCGTCGTTTGTTCTAGACCTAACTTTCGCAAGTGGTTCCTCAGCCGACAATGTCCCGTCAACAAACCAACCAGAATACGCAGGTCATTCCTGTTCCATTCTATGATCCTTGGGGTGACTGACTACAGGGGTATGGTATGAACGCCTTCGAGTGTAGTAGCCCGGATGTATCTCGCCAGTGCAGGAGTGGTTTCCTCTCTGCCCGCCCAATCTGAGATTGTTTTCTTGGCAGTGCTTTCCCATTCCACCCGTGTTTGGTCCGCAATGCCTGCGAATGGTTCTGGTCCTACAAACACAGATTCAGTTCCTCCTCTTGCGAGTATGTCGGTCAATACATTACCTTCCACTCCGCTATGACCTGGAACCCAAACTAAAGTTACTTTGTTCCTTGTTCCAAGTTCGTGGAGGAGATGTATGCAGTTCCATATAAGACTTGTGTCAACCCGTTTGGACTTGTTATGCAAACGTGGTTTAGCAATGCTTTCAGGGCAGCCTGACTTTATTATCTGGGAAGATTTTTATAGATTTGTTTGTCAGAGGTCTTTTGTTCAGTTCCCCCACTCTCAACTCTATAATTAGGGAGGGTTATTATATGCAATTTGAAAACATTGCATGTATGAATAACTGGTCAAATGAGGAAAAAGCTTGTGTGCTGACATCAATGCTTAGAGTCTCCGCAGTAGCTATTTTCGATAAACTCTCCTTGCCAGATCTATGCCACTATAATAAGATAACATCTGCACTAAAGTTACGCTTTGGAGATGCACACTTAACAGAACTGTTACATGGCGAACTGTATAACCAGACAGAGCGAGTCAAGGAGGATTTGACATGTTTACATACGAGGTTAAAAGCTTAGCTAAACGAGCATTAGTCGACAGACCCACCGAGACCCAGGAATACGTCGCTGTGAGTCTCACAAATGCGAGCCGCCTCGATTTGAGAGGGGTTCCCTTCGTGCGGACTCGTCTACTTACAGGGAATCCGACTGCGATAGTGGACGTCAACGGTCGACGTTCACTTTACTTATAGGGGGGTCAATAGAAATGAATTCTATAGTATAGATAGAATATAATTTATTATTCAATAAATCATTCAACACAATAACTGCAGAAGCAGCTCCTAGGGTGGCAAATAGCTCAAGAAGTATTATAGATCATGTTTTGTCAGATAGATGTAGTAATTTGAAATGTACGATTCAAGTAGTAAGTAACAGTAACAGCCTGATCATTCATAATTTGTTGTCAATAACCTTGAGTGTAAACATAGAAGTACTTGCGACAAAATATAGAAAAGAAGTAAACAGAATAGATCATAAAAAGTTCATCTCCGACGTATAAGATACGTGAAAATAACGACTGGATAAATCAAGAAATTCTCGAAATGACTGAAAACCGAATCAAAATTTATAAACAAAATGTTAAAGAATCGGGAAACACGAATTTGGAAAATGAATTTAAACTTAAGAATCAAGTCAATAATAAAATTAAAGTATTAAAAACAGATATTTTAAAAACCAATGGGAATTAGTAGGCACAAATATAAAAAACAATGGGGCTTTGTAAATAGGCTTGTCAATAATAAAGCAGGTAAAACGCAGATTGATTGTATGATCAAGGACCAACAGGAAATACACAATAAATTAGAAATTGTAAATCATCTTAATGATCATTTTGCTAAAATTGGTGCTAATATTGTTAATGCCTTGTTTGCTATTGTAGCCATATATAGAGCATGTCGTCGGCATTTTTTGTGAAATACGCGCAAAACGCTCAATAACACACAAACACTACTTATTTAGGCACCCTGGTAGATCCGACCGATTGTATCCCGTGCACCGTGTCGGTGGTGTCAGGTGGACTGACCCTGTAAACCACAGCTGTTAGCGTTCGGCTACTGCTCGAGAGCAGCGGATGCCAGAATCTGCCAGCTTGCGTAGTAACCGAGAGCAGAGTTGGAAAGGCAACATTGGGGGCGGGGCTTAGAGTGACCCTACTTGTCTTGTTAATGTATGGTGGCTCAGTCAAACAAGAAGATGAATTAGACGTCAGGGTCACACCATTCACTTCAAAAAGAGGTAGTTCCTTCCAAAGAAGCCTGGCACTTCACACAAGTCTAGAAGAAGCGAGAATGTTAAGCAGAAAAAACAGGATTGGGCAACTGGAATACAAACTCAACTGGTTCGGGGAGGAATTGGAGAGCAGCCTGAGTAGGGGAAGAAGGGAGTGTTGGGAGTTGACAGTCTC
Source organism: Callosobruchus maculatus (assembly GCA_951848785.1). Taxonomy (NCBI): domain Eukaryota; kingdom Metazoa; phylum Arthropoda; class Insecta; order Coleoptera; family Chrysomelidae; genus Callosobruchus; species Callosobruchus maculatus. The sequence goes on along the minus strand of CATOUR010000110.1, from coordinate 4,166,790 downwards.
CAAGACAGTACAGTCTCTGTAAACATAGATATTACTACTTACATCACCTACATGTCGAACAAGAGCAATATAACTTTAAGCATTCTCATTCTCTACACTATATTCACTACAGCTGTAGAGATAAATAATCCACTTACTTGGCAATTCCTTTGTGTGCAATATCCCTTCTGTACTGAGCGCCATCAAATTTAATAACTCCACAAGCATGTGTTGCCTTTGCTGCAGCAATTACTAGCTCTGGAGCTAATGCTACTGCTATAAGAACTCTGCCTCCATTTGTTACTATGTTATTATCTTTCAATGCTGTTCCACAATGGAACACTACATGATTCTGTATAGCAGATACTTTTTCTATTCCTGCAATATAAAATGCAGATAATAAAAAAAATTGCACTACTTCCCAAACATTTTGGTTCTTTCGAAATATGAAAGTTAAAAAGAATATAAAGCCCTTATTGGATTTCTAGTCTATACTATGCAATATACCACTAACCTGTAATGATCTGCCCTTTACTAGATGTTTCTGGGTAACCCCTGGAAGCCATGACAACGCCAACGGCAGTGAGGTTATCCTTCCACTGAATTTGTTGAGTACTTAAAGTGCCTTCACAACATGCAGTCATTATATCGTAAAGATCTGAGTTCAGCAAAGGTAGAATCACCTCAGTCTCTGGATCGCCAAAACGACAATTGAACTCTAACACTTTAGGACCGTCTTTGGTCAGCATGAGACCAGCATACAGCACCCCTAGAAAAAGGTAAAAAAATTCTAAAATCTATAATAACATGTTTTAGGAAATACTTTATTTATAATTTATTTAAATTTTTAAGTTTCATTACATTTATTCACAACATTCAAAAATTCCTCAAAACCATGTTTTTAGAAATAGCTTACCTACAAACTTGATATTCTCTTTCCTAAATCCATTGACAGTTCTCTCCAGTATATGACTCTGAACATATTTCAACTGATAATGGTCCAACAATGGGCATGGGCAATATGCACCCATTCCACCTGTGTTTGGACCAAGATCATTGTCAAATATTCTTTTGTGATCCTGGGCTGGTAGCATGGGTACAACTGTATTGCCATCACAAAATGCTAGAACCTATGTGAATACCAAATTCATGTAGTTCATATATTTACACAATAGAATTTAGATCCCAGTCTTTTATATTTTTTAATCAAATGCCCTCATGGGATGACAATGCTACACAAGAAATCAATTGCAGAATAGTTTTACACTATATTTCAAAAGCAATGTTAGACTAACATTTTTATTGAAAATACCTGGCTTTTTTGGCAATTTTATTGATAAGCCAGTAAAAATTTCTTTAAATGAGAAGAATCTGTAGTTTTTTAAACTAATCACAGGTTAAGAACTACAGAAATCTTGGGCTTGCATAAAAGATAGTCTGGTGTTAACTGCACATTTTTCAGAAATGTTTATTTAATACTTCAGAGCTTTCTATAAAAAATGTTTTGGTAATTATAATAACCATTGATCATAGATCACAGAAAACTCACAAATTTGAGGTTTTCTTATATGAAAACAGCTACAATTGAAGTAACATGGCTTGAGTTCAAGTATAATATTTTAACACATATACTACTTAGGTTCGACAGTTTTTTCAAATTCTCCAAAATAGCTTACTCATTAACTGTTTTTTTTTTCAGCTATTCAGCATGTCACCTCAAGTTTATAGTAAAGGTTTCATTAAGAGAGAGCATTTAAAACCACAAGACAAAGTTGTGACCTTTTCAAAATAAGCAATTTTTGTCAGTTACACATATAAGAAAATCAATCAAACATATTAGACATTGAAAAAAAATTTGGAGTCCTAAGTATGGCACTTCACTCTCAAATTCAACTGATCCACTGAGATGATTGATAAAACTATAAACTACATCAATGACAGGTCTTTCTGAGATGATGAGTACTAGTGTACTTCAATTTGTATGACAGAATTGTGCCCTTCAACAAGATGACCATAACAATGAGAAGTATGCAAGTACATATGTATTGTATAAGATTGATTTGTCAAGACAGTACCTACTTGAAATTTTATTTCGAACAAATTTAGTGGTACATGTTTTCTTCAATTCATTATTTCAATTCTTTGTTGTTTCTATAATGTATGTTATTGTTGTTATAGCACTTTGTCAAATGGAAAATCCTAACTTTGATATCATCCTATATATTCCTCATGCATAATATATAATTATCAACTTACTGAAACTTCTTCTCCTTCTAACAGTTCCTCAACAACCACTGTGTCTCCAGCAGCTCCAAATTTCTTAGAAGTTAGCATGTCATCAATTGCATCACAAGCTTCTTTTGTATTCTTGGCCACAACAACTCCTTTTCCAGCAGCCAGTCCACTTGCTTTCACTACCAAGGCTGCATATGGGGCACTAAAAGATTAATCATTAAATATTAATATAATCTACCAACACTAACTCTTTAAGTATACAAGGGTTCACCAAAAGCCACTTTCTTCATCATGGAAATTTCATAGGTATCAAAGAACAATTTGGCTGTGCAACCCCAGTAGTTTTCTGTAATCTAAACAAACAAGAGGCAGGTTCAGAGATGTAGTGCCAAAATTATTGGTCAAAAAAACATTGTTAAGAGTTGTTGTATTTTTGCTTACTGTACATAATAATATACAGGGTGTCCCATGACGATTAAGACAAGCAATATATCGGAACTGGGCAGTAGTAGCAAATTATAATTTTGGGGGTTGAAATTAGAGCAAATATAGTATCTTTTCTTATTACTGTGTCACCCAATGAGGTATTTGTTTTTGATCATGTGACGTCCGATCCAAAAATTTTAATGGGACACCCTGTATATTTGTGACTTTTTGTGTTCCTCTTGATAAGACTATTCCAACAAACTGCACATTTGGTGTCTGAAGTGATTAGTTCAAGAGCTACAGGATTGCAAAGCTACCATTGATTATAACATGTACACTTACAGTTAAATTACTTTGGTAATGTTTTATAATGGTAGTGGTACAGTCCTTTAAGTCCCTGTAGCTCTTGAACTAATTAATTTATACCCCAAGTGTGCTAGTTTTAGTTTGCTGGAATAGTCTTATCGAGAGGAACACAAAAAGTTACAAATATACAGGGTGTCCCAATAAAAATTTTGAATCTGACAACACGAGACCAAAAACAAATACCTTATTGGGTGACACAATAATAAGAAAAGATACTATATTTGCTCTAATTTACACCCAAAAAATTATAATTCGCTACTACTGCCCACTTCCGATATAATGGCTGTCTCAATCGTCGTGGGACACCCTGTATGTACATATATTATACAGCTTTTTTGAAATTTCAAATTGCAATGACTGATGGTTCACCCCATATTTACTTAGCTTTTAGAGATAAAGGTAAAACTAACTTATTGATAAAGTTCTTGGCCTCCTTAGGATCACTGAAGGATTTCCATCTAGCTGTGGGAACATTGTGCCTGTCCATGAAAGCCTTTGCCCAATCTTTGTTACTTTCAATTTGGGCTGCATTTTTTTCTGGTCCAAATGTGTTGATCTTTGCAGCTGTCAAAGCATCTGCTATTCCAGAGGCCAGTGGGTCTTCAGGGCCTACTGCTACCAGAGATACCTCATGGTTTTTGCAAAATTTTACAATTTCCTGCAAAAAATACAACAAATAGAAAATATAATATAATTTGTAATTTGTAACACAAGTGAAACAGTTTACTGAAAATAAATGGAAAAGTTTAAGAACTCATCCCTTATGACCTAGCCATATGAATAAGTCACAAACAGCATGAAGATTGTTCACTGTTCCCCTATATTTTTTGTAAAGTCTTTGTCCCTAGTGCATTCAGGTACTTCTACATTTATAGGTAAGCAGTCCATGAAATGAATTATATTTAAGTGTACCTTTGTGTAAGCTTCAAATACAAATGTTCACCAGTAGTATTTTAGAGAAGAGCATAGTCACCAACACCATTTCATCATACATTATTTGAATGTAGATTTAAAAGTTTTAGGTTTATTAGATAAGTCTGTGGTTACTCTAGATTTGGTCATCATTAATGGCAACATCAGAACCATGTCTTGCCATTTGTTTGGGAGCCCTTAGGATAGGGTGAAGGTTTCTCACAAAAGAAGAACATGTGTTGGGGTCCCCGCAGGGTTGTATATAAGGGGGGGGTTTGGGGGGTTCAAACCCCTCCATGAGTATTGCCATGACTGAAATAACTACTAAAATAATAAAAAATAACAATAATCAGGGCTGCTTTCTCCAAGCTTAGTGATTTATTCTACTACTAACCAATCCCTCGGCGCTCAGAACACATAGCAGCGATACAATCTATACAGATTTTAAGCAAATTAATACATTACATATTCTTTTATACATGAACCCCCCCCAAAATCACCATGAACCCCCTCTATGGTCATCGCCTAGCTACGGCCCTGGGCCCCCGCTACCTAGGGGTCCCCTATAAATGATATGGCATATAGAGCAGAAGCTACACACCTGGGTAAAATGTTAACCACCATATATGTAGAACGATTAATTGTATTTTTTTGAGAAAAATTCTATACTACTGTGTGAGAAACTTAGCAAAAAAAAAGCAACACACATTCTGCTCTCTAGTGTTCCTCTAGAAAATATAACTTATTGCCACTAACTTTCAAAAGACTCATTAATACAATATACAATACTCTGTTATGTGTATGTACTTACTTCAAAGTTTTTGATATCCAAGTTGACATTTTCCACTTTGTCCACCTGTTGAATTGCATGGCTTCCAGGAGCAGCAAAAATTCTTTTTATCTTTTCACTCTGGGATATTTTCCATGCAATTGCATGTTCCCGGCCGCCACTTCCGACTATCAATACATTTTTAGACATTTTGACTATTAGAGGGAAAAATTTTCTACTGAAGTCTTGTTAATGTAGATCAAACTGAACCTAACACAGTAGGTGGCTTATGAAACTGAATTACGTCAAATGCAATATGTTTCGTAAATTTCGATTTCGTAACTTATTTATTGAGATTCCTTCAACTAATACAAAGATAACCCCCAAGAGAGCCGGCGTTTAGAACTGGGTCAAAAAGGTTATCTTCTATGTATTTTATTAATTGTATTTTAGTAGTCACACACAACCTTAAAGTAGCTTATGTTTAAAGGCACTTTAAAGGTTTAAAGCTATGGCTGTTTTGGCCCCACGTTTAACTCAAAATAATCATGTAAAATATAAAATTCCTCAGCAGTACTTTTTATATAGCCCCTCAATATCACTATCACCTGTTGATGTCAAAAACATAAACAATTTGTTGGAAAAATTCAAGGAAAATTGAAATTTCAAATGTCAAATGTCAAGCATGACATTACATTGACAAGTTGCGTACACTGCTGCCAAGTCATACTTTTATCCGAGAATAGCCACCACAGAGAAGCGACACAGCAGGGACCGATTTTTATAACGCATGCGCGGGGTTATTGTGGACAAATGTCAAACTACACGATACACTGGAAGAAAAAGCTAAATTTCCTGAAAGTATGTGTTATGAAGTATGTGTTATTTTTTTCAGTTTAATACTGTGGATACGCAATAAATACACATCACAACTCATAATAAATTCTTATAAAATGCATTATTTTTTCCGTGTAACAAATTATTAAATTGACGAAAATATTTTTCTGTGTAATATTGTGGATGAGAGTCAGTTCAAGCCGATTCAAGGTTACTAAATAATGACCTGCCGAACATCAAAGGTGCCGACAGATTTTGACGCTTCTCTGTAATGGCTATTCTCGGCTTTTATCTAGGAATTGTATATATTCTAGACGTGTAAATTTTATTTGTAAGAATTTCTATCATGCTTCCTAGAAATACTTTTTGAATAGAAATTTGGTCAGTCTTAATAAGTGTTTTCATCTTCACATTACATCTTATTGCAATATGGTATGTATGGGCAGCACAATGCACAATGGGCAGACTGCAAGACATTTGTTATCCCAGAACACTTCAAGCGCATAATAAAAAAGGAACTCTAGTCTTCTGTAAAGCAAAGTCAAGCATCTTATCAGATGGAGAGGAATCTCCGGACATCTCCGTCAAGCTAGAGAACTTATTTTAGGACCTCTGGCTAAAGATGGAGCTGTTCTGTCTCTCGCTGGACAGAAGCCGACTAAGGTTACTTGTCGGCCTGCCATCCGGCCATAACACCTTCAAACGCCAGTTGCATGTGATGGGGGTGGTAAATGACTCGACGTGTACACGCTGTGGCGAGGAGGAAGAATCCTCGGCACACATTCTTTGTCATTGTGAAGCCCTTGGGTATCACAGGCATACTATACTCGGTTCAAAGGTTCTTGAACTTGAGGATATAAGATGAGCAGGACCCAAGGCCATCCTCACCTTTGCGATGAGGACTAGACTTGGGAACTAGGGTAAGGAGAGGTGCATAAGGACCCGTTTGTAGGCCCATGCACTGGTGGTTCTAGCCACCAGATAGCCTCTCTCCCTCTTTCATTCATTCAAGCAAAGTCAACATAATAAACTAAACAGTAGCAGCTATTGATTTCCAAAAAAACTAATACTTGTTCTTCCAGAAATTATTCTTTAAAGCAGGTCTATTTTGTTAGTACTGCTTAAGTGGGAAATGAACAGCATGATGAAAAATCGCGATTATTTCTCTATTCCCTCTCCCGCCTACAAGTCTTCGCTACGCATCACCATGTTCTTCCAGATTGGTATATTGGAAACTAGTATGTAACATGTAACTACTTGAACCGATCTGCTTATGCTTATGTAGGTGACATAAACTAACAAAACTAAAACCACGACTTTCTAAGGTAAATATCCAGTTATGTTAGGACAAAGATTGTCGTAATGTACAGCCTGTCAAGTGTAGCAAGAGACTTGGGAATTTCGCCGCTGTCTCACACGCACACGTTATTTCATATCATCTCGTCCCTTGCTATCCTTATTTCATATTTCTCACGGCTCTTGTTACACTTGTCAGGCTGTACTAGAAGTTTTGTGTGACCATCGAGTATGTCCGGAGATTTGGTTATTGCTATACTTGACAACCACGCATCGTAAACCTGTTGCTTGACGGTTCATTCACCAATCATATTTGATTTCTTGGCGCCGTTTTGCAGATTCCAATATGTCTACCAATATCGTTTGAGAAAGGTGGACATAAGGAATGCTGTGTAGTTTTACATACATTTTAAAACAAAAACTGACTTGCATTTTGCTTTAATCTCTCTAGTTTCTGCATACATGCTCCTGAAAAATAAGTTTTATTGCCATTCAGCTTAAAATAGAGAAATGACTGATCCAGATATACCTGGTACCCTGACACCTTCTGAAGAGCTCCAAGAACCTGCAAAGTGGGGAAAACTTGTTGCTCTTATGCCCTGTCTGGAAAACGTCGGTAAGATTTGCAAATGCAAACATTCTCTTATAAATCAACATTCTACCTTCGATTTTATCACATCAACCGCATCTACCATGGCTGTGACTAGATTTGTATTTTGTTTTTTTAACGTTTTTGTATGGTTTATAATAATAATGTCATAATGCTAATGAAATGAAAAAATACTTGTTAGATACACTTTTCACTTTTGATTAACAATATCTTTAACAATTGTTAGTATAGTATCTATAAAGCCATACATAGAATATTATCTTGGTTGTTTTATAATTTTCAGAACTTTTAAATGATCGTTTCAAAGTGGGCAGATCAAACACTTGTGATGTGGTGATAGGCCAAAGCATTGGAGAGGGTATCATAGGAAGTATTAGCAAAGAGCACTTTCTTATTATAAAGGAAGACAATAAAGTATATTTAGTAGATACCAGCAAAAATGGCACATATAAGAATGGTGAACGCATCAAGAAAAATGAAAAAATACTTTTGAAAAATGGAGATAAGATAGCTATTGGATCTTATTCAAATAATGGTAAGTTTGTTTTACTTTAGAAACCCATTTGTTTCCAAAGTGCATTAGTAAACTGTGATTTTGGTATTGTATATTTTAGGAGATATAAATATAAACAAAACGTTAAGTGATATGACATATGACTATTCCACAACATAAGGCCTTTACGGAAACTGTGATCGGGTTAACCCGATCAGTTGGATCACTGATCCTGACGTTCGGAAAGTGATCTGGGATCGGTCAAAAATAGGGTAGTTCACTCTTGTACAGTGAGTGATTGCGATCGGATGATTCAGATCAGTAGCTGCTTTACTTTACCATCTGTTTTTTATTGCTAAACCAGCTTTTTCGTTGATCGATGTCCGTTAAATTGATGGAATCATAAATCCAACTTGACAGCTATTTGACATATAACTGATCTATCCGGATCCAGATCAGCGTTTCCGTAAAGGCCTATAGACTATAATCGTAAGATATTTAAACAACAGACGCAATAATAGTGTTGTTGTTGTTGTTGTTTATAAAATCATTTAATGGTAAACCTGTTGTATCAATAACAAGTTACCTGCATACCCGGTATACCCACACATTATAAATATAAGCCCACACCATAACTTTCTGACTTTGTTGAAAAAGGGCTTAAGTACACACATATATTCATAAGAAAATGTGTTTATATCTATGTAAACTACTAAGATATTTTATTAAAATCTTGGGGAAAAAAGGTTTATAAGTTTTTAATTTCAATACTAGAACTAAAGGTACATACTACTTATTGGTCCATCTGTCCTTCTACAAAATCATGAAAAAGAGCTTAAATTATACTTTGTAAGCCACAAATAGTGCAAATTTGAATGAGTTCCACATCCCAAAATAAATTTGTTTTAAAAAATTGATGGAAAAGTATTAAAAATTGATCAAATCCCAAATGAGTTGGACAAGCATTATTTAGATTTTGATGAAATAGCCTATTGTTAAGATATACCTATGTATAGCAGAAGCTCAATATTCAGCTAGTTTCATCTTCAGGACTTGTAATTTATATGAGGTATATATATTTTTTGTAGGAAAATCAAAGACTCCACATTTTTGTTGCTCTATTTTTAATTATGTCTTAAGTTATACATAGTCTTAGGCTTTACTAATAATAATCTAGTGTTGCTAAACACTAGGGAAGACTATTTAAAAATAGACAAGTAGTTTTCATTTTATTTCAAATGCTTATTTATGTTAAAGGTACAATAGTACCTATTGTAAGAGATGTTAGCAATGGTTCAACTCAGTAACCATTTTTTGACTATTAATTTTGAGACTTTTGAGCTGAAAAAAATATTAACATGAAGAAAAAGAATAGCTCTAGAGAAATGTCACAATATTTTTTCAAAATTCCCTAATGGACAATTATAAAAAAAAATGCCTACTGTGGCATTTTTTTGACTAAATTCACACTCTTGTTAATCACCCTGTATGTAGTTTTCTGAAATCTTGATTGACATTGATCTAGATTGAACTTTTAAGAAAATACAAATCATATTTTTGAGCAAAAATTATTGATATACAGGGTCAGAAATGGGTCAGCCAGAGCCTTGTATCAAAGACTCAAATACCTATAGGGATACTGACAAAAGCACCATCAATACAAAAATATGTAAACTACAGTAATGAATGAGATGAGATTTATTCATTTCTGGAATATGATAGATATTGTTTTTAAATTCATATTTGGTGCCACAAAAGGTCATGTTGATCCTACAAAGGCTCCAGTGTCAAATTAATAGAATGCATGATTTGGAATTGATTATTTTTATTTATTTTGATGATTTTATCATATTGTTTGTTTTGCAGTGTTTGTCTTTAGAGAACTGACTGATGATGATTTGCCACCTACTGCATCTCCAAATGATGATTGTATTGTACAACCTATGACTATTGTAACTCCATGGGGACGTCTGGTTGCTTGCCTGTTAGGTTTAGACTCAGTAGGCAAGTTTTTTTAGATAGATAATATTTTGTTTTAATTTTCCTAATCTTTTTTTATTAAAAATCTTAAGTTGATATATGCATAATTTGAAACATCAATACCAACAGGTGGGAATCACATAGTGTCATTCTACACTTTTTTTTTCTTTTCTTGCTGGTAATGATAAACTTTAAATTAAAATTTCCAGAAATAATACATTTTTCTTATCTCTCAGATTTATATCAGACTACAGTCACTGTTGGACGATCTGCAGATTGTGACTTTTCTATTAACAATGGAAAAATGGATTCAAAAGTCAAGGCTATATTTAGTAAGCAACAATTTGTGATATATAGAGACTGTGAAAAAGGTGTTACTTTTATAAAAGACTTAAGTACATATGGTACTTATTTAAATGGTGTTTGTATTGGAAAAAATAATCAAAATGTATTACAACGAGATGATGTTATAGCAGTAGGGAAACAAGACAGAAAAGGTGAGTGTATTGTCAAGATAATCTTTTTTTTAATCTTGCTGTATTGTCAAGAGTACTAATGTATAAACAAGTTTGCTCATCCAGTGTTAAAAGATCTATGAAATGTGTAGAAGCTTTGTAGAATAATTATTTCACTATCAAATTAGTTCTTTCAATGGTTTGTGAATGAGGTACATACACAAATAGTTGCCATAATGAGTCAATATAGTTTGAGTATCAAATGATATTTGTGAAATTTGTTCTTTCCAAATAATACTGTTTTACTGACCAGAAATAAAATGACATCTGTTGAAATGAACCCTTAACTTATTAACTTAACTAATTCTTGCTAGCTCTGTTGTGTATGGCACAGTGAAATATAATGAATTGGAATATATCATATAAATGATGCTTTATTCTAGTGTTCATATACCGATGTTACTCACAAGAAATATCATATCTGCCTGAAGAACTGAGAGGTAAATATGAACCGTCAGTAATGTTAGGGAAAGGTGCAGCTGGAGAGGTTAGGCTGGCTTTTGAAAAGGTAAGATATTGTAATATAGTTCTAAGAATAACTATAAAGTGATATATAAAATTAGTTGTGCTGCAGTTATTCATTCCACCTCGTTTGATGGTGATGTAAGAAAACCTCTATTCTAATGAATGGCTGGCTATGCCAAGAAGTAATTCATTGAAGCTTTTAAGAGTCAACATTATAGAAAACATGATCCACAATGAATAAATGGTAATTGCAACAGCTGCATGAAAAAAGCTTGCATACCTATTCAGAACCAGAAAGTACTTTTCATCATCTAAGCTTCTCATGCTGTAGACAGCCCAGATAATACTAGGTCTGGAGTATTGCTTGCATACATTCGTTTGAAAACTTCCTACCCCAAATTTCTCCAAAACTGCCAACTAAAAGAAAAAACGCCAAGACACGTCAAAAGATTTGGCAAGGGGACAACTCTTCAACCAAAAACTACTTCATGCCCTTGTACCCTCTCCCCCCAGGATATCCCCTTAAAAATTTTAAATGACCTAAGGTATTAAGTAATACCTTGGTTTAAAGGTATGTTGAAGTACTTTAGTTTGACCTTTGGTTTTTTAAAATTGGTCGATACATTTCAAATTGAAATCTTTACATATCTTAACTTGTTCAAATAGGGCTTGAAACAGACTACCAGTTTATTTAAAGCTTGCATCAATATACTTCCACTTACCTAACCTCTTCATAGCAGTTGCAGTGCCCTGGTATTAGGCTTTGCCTTTGGGACTGCTAGCTTATATAAAAGGAAAAACAAGTTTGTATAAAATATAACTTTTGAATACTTATTTGTCATAACATTTTCAGTATTTATTTGTATTTTACTTGACCACATTTTGTGAAAAAAAATTGAAATGTTGGTAGTTTTTTCAATAGTTTTAATTTTCATTATTAACCAAAATAACGACAAATAACAGGACAAATGTTGATGATTATTAACAAGTAAAATGTCATTTCTCCTATAATATGGAGACAGTGCATGCATAGCAGTCATACCACTACATACCACTCTTCTATGAGTATCTGGCAAGCCATGTGGTGTACATGTGTGTCCATCATAGTGTGTTCATAGTTTGTTGTTTGAAATGTATATCAGCTGGCCTGGAACAGCTTGTTTTTAATGGCATGGAATATTTTGGTTTTTTGAAATTATGATTGAAAAACTCCACAATAAACTTAAATCTTTTTTTGGATGCTACTTCGCGTACAGAATCTGCTATGCTTTTTGAACCTGAAAGTGGCAGTTAAATGTTAAACCCTTTTTTTCAGCGCACTTGTGAAATGTTTGCAATTAAGAAAATTCTGAAAGCGAGGAGCAGTACATCTCAAATGTGTAAACTGAATCACCCCCTCAAAATTCAGTCTGAGATCAATATACTACAAAGTTTGAGTCATGTAAGGAATTATAATTTATTAATAAAAATACTATTTTTACTTTTACTATTTTTTGTTCATAATTTGATATTCGTATTCTATGCTATCCATTGATTTGTGCTTCAGGTAGTCTTTGTTCACATTGAGCTAAAAATAATTTACTGGAACATATAGTAAATAACTAGAGCAACTTTCATGATTTGTTTCTTTTCCAGCCATTTATCATTAAGATGAGGGATATTATCGAAACGCCAGAAGAAGTATTTATCGTACTAGACTACATGAAAGGTGGTGAGCTGAAGAATAGAATTCAATCCAGATCCCCAATGACTGAATCTAATGTCAAGTTTCTGTTTCATCAAATTGTCCTTGCAGTTGAATATCTACACATGCAGGGTATTACACATAGAGATTTGAAGGTAGATACAATTATTTTTGCGGTTGACTTATTTTTATTGTATGAGTTCTATCTTGCGCATTTAGTAATTAAAATATGTTTTGTGTTCTAGTTTTTTATAAATCTGTATATTATATGTTGCAGCCTGAAAACGTCCTTTTGGCGACTGAGGAGTCAGAAACATTAGTTAAGGTATCTGACTTTGGGTTGAGTAAAATAACAGAAGAAGAAGATGTTATGAATACAGTCTGTGGTACATACTATTACATGGCCCCAGAAGTAATAGGTGCCCGCAACCCACAATACAACAAACAGGTAGATGTTTGGAGCTTGGGGGTCATCTTATACTATATGCTCTCAGGATCTCTACCATTTAAGTAAGTCAAGGATATTTTTTTGAAGGCTAAAAAAATGCCATGATGGATTTAGATGATATTATGTATAGAGGGTGTTCCACGACCAATAGAAAATACTTTAGGAGAAGACTACAGCTCATTTTCAACAAAAAAAGTCGTGTAAAGTAGGGTCCGATTTTCAACTGTTAGAGATAAATTGATTTTTACAGATTTTCATTGAAATGCAGACCTCCAAACGAAAACTCTAATAAAACAAAATTTTATTATCGGACTTTGGAATTTTTGCTATTAGTCCTTAGAAAATATGCTATCACGTCATTATCGACTAAAAGAAAGTGATTATGTATGAAACACTTCGCGAAATAGTGTCAAAATCAGCATGTTTTGAAGAGTGACTTCAAGAAACGTTACAAAAAAAGGAATTTATCTTAAACAATCTCCAAATAATTAATCGTGCATTTTACGGTAAACACATGCCCATCTTTATACTTACCCATTGGTACCCCAAACTTGTTGTAAATGTGGTAAACATAGGCAATAAGATTGCATTTAAGCTCTAAAGGCATAATGGACCTCCGAGAGCGCAAAACTTCAACAAACCGTTTCGCAAAGCTTGTCATCGTATTTTTAATTCTTGTTATGGTACTTGAATAATGTGCTTTTACATCATGATTAGATATAAAAAGTGATAGGTTAACCAAAACTTCGGTATAGGGTCTCAAAATTGTATAATTTTAGAAGAAAACTTCAAGTTGTAATTTAAGATGGATTCGGCTTGAAAGGTCGGAAGGTAATCTGTTAAAAGTTGCCAGGTAATCAAGCAGAACATGCAAGCCTCGGAATAAAGTATCGTGTATCCGTAGATTTCCACTCGTGTATAAATAAGAGGTGGTGTACAATTCAGAACGAAGTAGGTCTAAAATTGAGCATATGAGTCATGAACGTACATACGCTAAAGCTGAAACTGTAGATTTTGTGCTGTAGATCGACAATAATGAACGCACGCCTTGCAAATTAAGATCCAGTGGGTTGTGACAGCTGCGTCTCTACTTTTGGAACGGGCATGGCGTCGGTGTTCTCGCGCACACGGAAAGTATCCTATAGCATCTACCTACGCTGTTGCAAATCGTCTCATTACAGTATTTCGCAGTGGAAGGTGTGGTTCACAGCGTAAACAATTGGTCTGTATCCGTACCATTACATGCCAGTACACATTTTGAAGCAAGGCGATCTGTCAGAAGAATTAATTTTTGTCGATTTACGCTTCATGCGGACGTTGAAGCTGCAACTTTTTAAGTAGAATTGTTTGGACGGATGAGTCCATACATAACTGAAAATCTACGGATATAAGATACTTTATAACATTGCCTGCATGTCCTGTTTGCTTGCTCAGCGACTTTTTAAGGCGAATCCATTTTTAATTGCAACTTGAAGTTGTTTTCTAAAATTATACAATTTTGAGACCCTATACCGAAGTTTTGTGGTTAAATCACTTTTTATGACATTATTAAAGTACCCATTATTAACAATAATTAAAAATCCGATGGCAAGATTTTGCCAAACGGTTTGTTGGAATTTTGTGCTCTCGGGGATCCAATATGCCTTTAGAGCTTAAATGCAATCTTATTGCCTATGTTTACGACATTTACAAGTTTGTGGTACCAATGGATAACTAGAAAGATGGACATGTGTTTACCGTAAAGTGCACAATTAATTATTTGGTAATTATTTACGATAAATTACTTTTTTGTGACGTTTTTGAAGTCACTTTTCAAAAAATGCTGATTTTGACACTATCTCGCGAACTGTTTGATACATTATCACTTTCTTTTAGTCGATGATAACGTGATAGCGTATTTTCTAAGGACTAATACCAAAAATTCCAAAATCCGACAATAAAATTTTGTTTTATAAGGGTTTTTGTTTGGAGCTCTGCATTTTAATAAAAACCTCTAAAAATCAATTTATATCTGAAAAAGTTGAAAATCGGACCCTACTTTATATGACCTTTTTGTTGGAAATGAGCTGTATAGTCTTCTCATAAAGTATTTTCCATTCGTCATAGAACACCGTGCATAATATGAGTACAAGAGCATGCTATTTACACCTGGAACCTAAATCGTTTTTTGTAGTAATTTGTATATTTTCCATTTTCAGATCTAGTGATAAGAAGGAACTGAATCGTTTGATAGTATGCGGTCAGTACCAGATGTTAGGCTCATGTTGGCAAGTTGCTTCAAAAAGTGTTAGAGACTTAGTTCGAAGGATGCTCACAGTTGTTCCACAAAAAAGAATTACTGTTGCTGAAATCCTGAAACACCCATGGATAGATAAGGTAAATTTATCATCAATCTATGTACAGTGCATTTAAAAGGTTTTGTTAAAAAAGTAATTTTATACTTAGCATATAAATACATTTATAATCACCTGACGTAAAGACCTGATTCAATGATTAGAATTAATATCTTTCGTCACAAAAGAGACAATTGCATTTCAAGATTTATTATCTTGTATTTTTCAGCAGCGTTAGATAAAAGTCCTAATTACCATATCAAAAAATGAAATTAAATTGATTGACTCAGCACTTCCCACACATTACAGTGATACCAGTTTATTATTTTCCCATAGCATGAAGCTATAGTCTGAAATCCCCTTGCAACCAAATCACCAAATCATTTTTATATTTTTAATCGTTTGATTATTACTGCGCCGCCACTGACACCATTTCTAAAAACCATACGCGTTTCCTATCCTTGCCAGGGTAATAATACTGTCAAAATTTCATTGAAATCTATTCAATATACTGTCGAAAATTGATTAAAATCAATTCCATAGTTTCCACGCTATACAATACAGCGCGATCTGAAGCAATACCTTTCACATATATCATCACTATCACATCAGAAAAGTAAAAGTCCCTTGGTTTCTGCAATAGACAATGCAATGTTCGGATGAACTTAAAATAGTGTATTATGCCGTTAGGTCTTTTTTACAGGTCAATGGACAGTCTTATCATCAATACAACACAGTTTTCAGTTTTAAACCCCCCACCCCTCAACCACCCCAATTTCACCGCCTGCCAAAAAAAAGAATATGATCCCTAAATCGTCTAAGAACGAAGTTTGAGAGAAATATTTGAATTTTTTTATTTTTTGCTAATTACTCCGCCAACCATGCAATTTTCAAAATTATAGCATCATTACATACTAGCATATCGCTATTCATCACAATCCATACAGCGGTTACTGAGATTACGAGACTAGAAAAACGCCAACAGACAGACGACGGAAATGAGTGACGTGGGTTTTCGTTATGTAGATATCATAAGATCCCTAAAAGCATTTTATCTCAAAGTCGAAAATTTTCGCGATCACCATACTTCCCTTACCTATCGGCAAGGTGACGGGGGATTGTTTTCTCGTATACGATGAAAGACTGAGTGAGATAGGCTGCGAGCGTGTACTGTTCCTATATGCTTGCCCATATTCCTAACAATACGTTAATCAATGATCAAACTTTCATTCTGTTCAATGACATGTTTTAGGATGTGGCGATGAAATATAAAGTCAATACCCTATTGGAAGCTAACAAGGTAACCTCTGAAGAATTCCTGGTAACCTACAACATGGACCCACCGCAAAAACGACTCAGATTATATTCGTCTGAAGAACCAACACTGTAGGATATTTTTTCATTCTTTTTTTTTTCGTTGCAATATTGTTTTTATACAGAAGATGTATACTTTATATTATATCTCGTAAGTGTTAGTGTACTTGTTTGTATTGACTTTTTGTGTAATGTCTTGTCGAAGTTTTCTGTAGCCTTTAAGATCATTATACAGAGGTATCATAAAGTAAGGAGTATATTTCGGTTTAGTATGTATTTTTAACAAATTGAACAAGATATGTGAAAGAAATTACGTTGCGTAAGTAAAAGCATTTATTATTGGTCGCTTTGTCTGTGGCAGTATCAAGCACCAAGGGTTAATTTGTCATAAATTATATATGTCAGTCTAAAAAGTTTCACTAATCTTTCGGCTGCCATTTTAAAAATTCAAATGGAGTAATAAAATATATTCAAATTATCAGTGACATTGATTGCATCATCTTACAAAGAAAGCTCTCTTAAACAAATCCGCATGGTTTGAGATCCAAAAGTTTGCGAAAAGTCTTTTATGGAAAATAAGTGTTTTCTAACCTAATATTATTAAAAAAATCGAGTATTGTGAACGGTGTTCCCGTTCAATTTTCGTACGCAATCAAATCTTTTTCTAGATACAGTATACAATTATTTGAGGCAACCAAATTTCATCTACTTTTTGCTATTCGCTTGATTTCTTAAAATTATACGACTATACCCTTATTTTTATGAGCCTAACATATCTAAAAATCTGCATTGTCAATGTAACGGTATTGTTTACTCATTACATAATTTGAAGATTCCAGTTTCATTCAGTTTTTTGAGGCTGTTTATACAAGTGATAAATCTTATTATTTTTGTATTGTTACGAAGATATGACCACTTTACGGTGCAAATCATTCCAAACATTTTTTGTATCCATTTCTTGTTTGTTTACGTGCCATATGTTTCGTTTTGTAACAGTATTTTTGATTTTTTGTTTTGTCATATTCTATATGTATAGGTATCGGTCTTGTGGTACAGCAGGCCCGTTTTTTCCACCATTGATACCAAACTGATAATCATATGTGTTTCAAGTCAATTCACTACTCACCAAATATGAACAAGTGTTTCTTTTTGGGAGGAATCATAAATAGGACTATTAATCTCAATTCAATGGTGCAAAATTTTTGTGTGGGCCCAAGTACCTTTTAAACCAAGTCATAGTATTGAAATATATTAACTTTTGTATTGTGCGATGTACCTTGTACATAGATTATTTTTCTAAAATAAATTTGTATGCAAATAATTTATTACCCGCTTCTATTTCACTTTGTCATAAAATGTTTTATCCTGGTCCGTATTATTTCAAATCATCATTCCATCTTCAAGTTAATATGAACCACCTAAAGATTAGCCAGAAACTCCACCTCTGGCCCCACTTTCAACAATGATAATTGTACAAGACGTTCATTTGAAAACTTCCCGCCACAGGTTTACCGAAAACCACGGATAAGAAGGAAAGACGCCGAGACACGGCGAAATTGTTGTCAAGGAGGTCAACTTTTAAACCAAAAAATACTTTACCCCTTGTACCGTCTGCCCCCCAGGGTACTCCTCATAAAATCTTTGAATGGCAAGGGTATCGCGTAATAGCTTGTTTCAAAGCTATGTCGAAGTCCTTTATCTTGACGTTTGATTTTTTAAAATCGGTCCATTCGTTTTCGAGGAACTTAGAAAAAACTTTACGCGTTTAATTTGTTCAGATAGAAAACAAAAACTTGCAAACATCACTTTTTATTGCAATAAGTGTTCAAAACGTTGGCATTTATTGGCCAAAATATGATACAGGCAATGTTCAAATTGCTGACGGACAGTTGCAAAAACATGTTGTGGGATATCATGGCCGCTTTCGATGATACGTTGATGAAGGTCATCAAAACTTTCTCTCACAATTGACTTTAAATAACCCCAAGTTTAATGACGTCAAATTAGGCGATTTAGCATGCGATTCTATAGGCCCTTTTCGCCCTATCATTTATCTGGAAATCCGTCATCTAGCCATCGCCGAACCGGGGGAACAGTGAGGAGGAGCGCCGCGCCGTCTTGCTGAAAATATATTTCGCCTCAAGTATAGGGTGTCCATTCTCTTCGATTTAGTTTTCAAATAGGTGCTGCGCGGGCTCTCCAGTGATTACTCCTCACACAGTGAGATGAGCAATCACTGAATGCGCGAATCGTGCGCCCTAAGTAGACCAAGGGACCCAAGGACCAATTCCGGATATTTGGTCCACAAATTAAGATTACTAGATACCCTTTGTTTAAAATATTTAAGGCGATGACCCTGGGGAGCAGAAGGTACAAGGGGGTGAATTAGTTTTTGGTTAGTCGCCCCTCTTGACAAATGTTTTGATGTGTCTCGGCGTTTTTATTTTAATCGGCGGTTTTCGATAAATTCGTGGTGAACAATTTTCAAATGGACTCCACATTATATAGGGTGTCCCACGAAGATCAAGACAAGCGATATATCGGAACTGCGCAGCAGTAGAGAATTATAATTTTGAGGGTGTAAATTAGAGAAAATGTAGTATCTGTTCCTATTATTGTGTCACCCAATGAGGTAATTGTTTTTGATCACGTGACCTCAGATTCAAAATTTTGAATAGGACACCATGTATATTTGTGTTCCTCCCGATAAAACATTTCCAACAAACTAGCACACTTGGGGCATAAAGTGATTAATTCAAGAGCTACAGGTACTTTCAGGATAGTACCACTAGCATTGGTTATAACTTGTACTGATTTTGGTAGTGTTTCATAATGGTAGTGGTCCTTCAAGTACCTGTACCTCTTGAATGAACCACTTAAGACCCGAAGTGTGCTAGTTTGTTGGAACTGTTTTATCGGGAGGAGCACAAAAAGTCACAAATATACAGGGTGTCCCATTAAACATTTTGAATCGAACGTCACGTGATCAAAAACAAATACCTCATTGGGTGACACAATAATAGGAACATATACTATTATTTCCTCTAATTTACAGTCCCAAAATTATAATTTGCTACTACTGCCCAGTTCCGATATATTGCTTGTCTTAATCGTCGTGGGACACCCTGTATATCAGTACCTCGGAGTCAAATCATAGTCACATTTCCTTGAACATTCAGGAACGCAGTTTAGTTAGTAATTACTTGAACCAAACTGACAAATGCTTTTGATTATCATTGTTCCATAAGTTGCTTTTATACCTATTTACTCCATCAACACGTGTTCTAAATAAAAGTACAAAGGAAAAAAACCTCCAAATGAAATCAGTTATTTATTAAAAAAAATTAAACTATTACAGCTCTCATCACGCTTGTACCTTAAAAATATAATTTTTATTTTATAACAAAGAGATCACTTTTTACAATAAATATTTACAATTTAAGTTACAAATTATATACTAAACCTATTATTATAAGCGCAGTGAAGTCAAATGATCACATTTTTAAGGCAGGTTGTTAAGGAAAATATTTGATAAGAGCATACAAATCATATACATATATCGTCATTTGTATATGATAGGAATAGAAAAGAATAGTTAGCATTATCAAATACTTTGCTTATATCTACAGGATACAAAAGAATCTAAGATGCCTTTTGAGCACCTTCTATATTTGAGTCAGTCTAAAGGAATAAAAGCTCAGTTCAAAGCAAAAACTCATAAAAACACAAATATCAGTGTGTGACCCTATAATAAAATGCATGTAGTGGAAAAAGTAAAATTAATTTAGTAAACACTACACTTTGTTAAAAAAGTACGTTCTCGAATAAAACTACTGATCAAAAAGCGAGTTTTTGTTCTAAGCTGATTAAAAAAATATTCATATTCGGAAATAGATAAATCTTATCATGTGAAAATACACAAAATATATTTATGATAAAATTTAAAAGCGGTCACTTTTTCATTATGTACAACAGTAATTACAGATTTTGAAACAGATATCAAAAAGGAATGGGTTGGAAATGAAATAACCTATAAAATCACAATCTTTATCAATACATTTTCTTCTTTATTTATCCATGGTTTTTAATGTTGGGAAGATACGCGTTTCTCGTTAACTGAGGTAGATTTTTAGCAATATGGTAGTCTATAATTTTATTATATTCCACATTGAAAATGAGTTATGCACATCATTGCGATTTGAGCTATTATATAACATAATATTTTGTATTACCCATTTGTGGTAATAATTGCATGTGCCATATTCTGTTTAGTTATGCATGTGAATGCTAATAAGAAAAAATGGGCTAAATATGAAAGTATGATTACAGGTATTTTAATAAACGTTCATATAATAAATTAAATCCGTTCCTATTATAATTGTTTGGAATATCACTTTAAAGCAGTCTAAATTGTTTTAACGCAAATCAATTTGCCTAGAAACACAAAAGAGGGATATATTGCAAACTCAATATCAATAACTAATAGTTCGTATATATAGGGCGGTACGCTTAATGGCATAACTTAAGGACATCATAGATAACTTTGAAATAATGATAATTTCTATACATACTTATGTTCAGGAAAGCTTCGCTTTTGAGATACAGGGTGTTCAAGTTTTAATAAAAATCTATATTATTTTGAATATTTCCTAAAGCGCTGTTTAGGAAAAATTTTAATTTGGCATACAGGATAAGCTAAGGATTCTCCATGATTTGAAGGATATAGCGATAAATTACAAAAACCAGTGGTGGAGATATAGATATACAATTACTCTTTTTGACGTTTTTATCAATTTTATACTTTTGAAGTATTACTACGTTAGGAAGTCTGTATATTATTTTTTAACTTGCCTTTCCAATTTTCTAATCAAGAATATGCTGACACATTTTATGTATGGATGTGTCAGGTTCAATGTATCACGGTTTGAGCGCCAATCCCATATATCCTAATCATAACAATATTAATGCCGTAAGAAGAAACAGTCGCAGAATGCGTGAAATTGATGGGGATCCAATAAGGACAAGTCAAAGAGCCAACCGTATCTTCTAAAATCACTATTTTAGGTGTATTAAAACGGGATCACCGATATTCTTTTTGTTTACAAAGCATCCACGGTTTACAACCTGACACGAAGAACAGAAGATAGTATTTTGTAGGTAACTACTGGACAACGATCACGACTTCTTAAAAAATGTTCTGTGGACCGACGAATAATGTTTTACTCGACGTGATATTGCAAATTTCCATTAACATATACGCGTACGGGCCCATAAAATACTCTATCAAATTAGACCACGAAAGTTTCAGCAAGAATTTAGCATTAATATTTTGCTGGGAATCTACAATGGTAACCTATTTGACACCTTATGTACTTCCATAGCCATTGAATTCTAGGAAATCACATTAAATCTTATTTGACTAGAAGTTGTATGCCCGGTTACTCTTAGGGGTCTGGGGTATAGCGCGCGAAATTGGGAACCCAAGAAAAGACGTATTCCCGTGTTAGCGAGGAGGCGTGGCCGCCTGTTCCCTTTCTCTAGTGCGTGTGTCTAAGATGAGGGGAGATAAGTCCAAAAATCCAAAGGTAAGGTCAAAAGGTTCAAAAGTAAGGTCCAAAGGTCACTATAAAAATGAATTTCGCATTTCCAACCTTACCTTTAAATTTACAGTAATGATTCAAAGAGCATACTGAAGAAGAAAGCTTGCGCTTTGTCACCTATGTTTGGCCTTTTTTTGATATCTTGTTTAGTTGTTAAATTACAGACATTTGTTCGAAAGGTCCAAAGGTCACCATAAAAATGAATTTCCCATTTCCAAGCTCCTGACGTTACCTTTATACTTACAGTAATGATTCAAAACGCAAACTGAAGAAGAAAGCTTGCGCTTTGTCACTGTTTTGGCCTGTTTTGATATCGTGTTTGGTTGTTAAATTACAGACATTTGAAGAATGTATGATTTTGAATTGATAGTTTTTTTGCACACTACAAAACTTTTTTGAGTAAATCGCAAATAGTTTCAACTGTCAACTTCTGAAATACTGTGTGTGTAGTTCGAAAAACAAGTGAGTGTATGTAGTTCGAAAAACAAGTGAGTTCTGTTCGAAATGGGAATCCGCGTTTTAACATGGCAAATACATATGTATAACTGTGTATATC
This sequence comes from Callosobruchus maculatus, assembly GCA_951848785.1. Taxonomy (NCBI): domain Eukaryota; kingdom Metazoa; phylum Arthropoda; class Insecta; order Coleoptera; family Chrysomelidae; genus Callosobruchus; species Callosobruchus maculatus. Next base: position 4,143,972 of record CATOUR010000110.1, on the reverse strand, counting down.
CAGGCCCCTTAACCATTACTAACAGTACCTGATGAGATCGGTAAATATCTCGGAAACGGTCCAACGTACCAAAGAAACGCAAGAAAACGAAGCTGTCCCATATTATCATATAAGTGTATTGAGACATTGTCAATATTTTAACATCATCTACAAAGTCTTGAAGTTATGCCATTATAAACTAGACCACCCTGTATTATATTTTTGTGAGGCGAGTCTGCCAATTTTTTTGTCTAATTAATGTAAACCTCCCTAAACCTCAATATTAAGCAATTCTCTCCCGTTCGCCCCTTTAATAGATTTAATACAATTAGTTCATAGTTCTTATATGGACTATAAGTTGCAGTAAAAGAAGTAAAGCAGTTGCAAAGTTTGAGAAAAGAAAAATGAGTACCATGCACATTCAAATGGATTTATAATGGTCTTATATCATACTTTTTTGAAAATTGTTGAATCAAAGTGAGATCAAATTGGAAAAATTATCCAAAAGCATCTTTTTGAGCCGTTCTTCCCTAGCGGTACAAATTACAAAAAGACCAACGATAATTACTTGCCTGATCTTTCCAATACTAATGTTGCTTAGTACTGAGAAATGAAAGCAGGCTGAGCTCTATATAAATATAGAAACCAATATACACATCTACTGCTTGCACTTTTAAGTTAGTCACTGATGCCTAAAGTTTACAATCAGCGTAAAACATCTTTTCCCGATCTAGTGCACCTCATACCATTTAAAAAATTTCATACTCAACAAATAACAAAAACACTGATCATTTAAGAATTCTAAGATCCTTCAAATTAATTATACCTATTCACTTGTACTGGTTGGTTCTTCAATTTCTTTACTAGTTGGTGACTGTGTGGGGATATTTTTCTTGTTGCATTTCACTATTCCTTCTAATATTTCATCAAAACTAAATAGGCCCCTACTGTCATCGGGCAATATCAGATCAGCATCTGATGTGGTTGGTTGTACTATGTTGATTTCTTCTCCTTTCAAGGGCTCCGCGTCACACGTCAGTTTCTCCAACTCATACATGCAGATGAGGTTGTAGTCTTCATTGCACTCCTTGTCATCATCAAGGTCGATCTTTTCTATGGTTTTGCTGTCTTTCTTTTTGACATATGTGCGTTCTACTTTTAGTCCCATTTGTTCTAGTCGGATGATGGCGGATTTTTCAAAATGTTCCATATTTACCACGTGTGTTTGCAGGGAGTGGTTCTCGTCTTTCACTAAATTCTTCACCTAGAATCAAGCGTTATATTTGAATTAATTTGTTATGAGCACTTCCACAGGCAGAACTAACAAAGCATTATTGCGATATTCTATATCACGTTTCACAGAAACAAAAATGAGGTCAAGTTGGTTGACTCAGTACTTCCCATACATTACGGTGATTCGGTGATCCCAGTTTATTATTTTCCTATAGCATGAAGTGTATTATGCCGCTAAGTCTTTCTCTCCCAGATCAATGGACAGCATGAATACAAATTTTTCGGATTTACAACCCTCTACCCCCAAACACCAATTTCATCCCCACCCAAAAAAGGTAGAAAATGATCAGGGACCCTAAAACGCCTAATAAAGAAGTTTGGGGAATATTTGATTTTTTTTGTGTTTTGTAATTACTAAGCTGCCCATGCATCGATTTTCGAAATTATAACAGCTTTACCTACTAAGACCCCACAGCATATCGCTACCCAAATTTCATCACACTCCACGCAGCGGTTACTGAGATTACGACGCTAGAAAAACGCCGACAGGCAAACCGACGGAAATGAGTGACGTGGATTTTCGTTATGTAGATATTATAAAACGCCCAAAAAGCCTATTATCACAATACTCACCTCACCTATCGGTGTGGGAAGCAAAAAAACATTTGATATTTAATTTCTACAGAAAAAGGAATTTTTGTTTTTGTCAAATTTCAAAATCATCGTTTTGTTCAGCAAATACGAAAAAAACAAAAGTCGCACTGCCCAGAAAAAAAAGAAATTGTTTCAACTTCGTGATTTTTTTCTTTATAGAAAGAAAAAGCATACAATGCTATACCTATAATAAATTTGCCATCACTAGTACTTGACAAGCTCTTCAATTTCGAGGTTCATTATAAATCTATTCATTATGAAACTACATTGAAAGTATCTATTTAAATATAGTATAGAACATACAGTATCCTTCCAGCAGGCCTAACATTTTTAGGCGATTTGCAACTTGTCGCTATACTCCAAGTTAGTGCTAACATTTACCAAAGTCTGTGGTCCTTACCTTACACCTGATATTATCCAATATTGCCATCGCAGCCTCATCATTACTCTCTGCCTTACAAGACTGCAGCCTAGGATCTGGAGAATCCCTTATTACATGATAAAACACTGCCATGTACTCTGCACAGGGTTGAAGCTGAGCCCACGTTAAACCAGAAGCTGACAGAGAGGCCCTTTTTCCGTACATGAAATACATTGCAGCAGCTGCTATAGTGCTGTAGCTGAATTTCAGGAACCCAGGATCCAAACTGAAGATGTCTAACAGCTGAGATGCCCTGTAAAATACAAGATGTGATGGAAACTTGTCTGAGAAATGGAAAAAAATCATTTTATGCAAATTTGTTTCAATATTTCTATGGCTGTCAAAATATGATGCTGCTGATTCTACTTACAAACCTACAGTATCCCTCAGCAAAGGATGCGAAAATACCATTTATTAGGTACCCGGAAAACTATCCTTTGGCAGGTTGTAAGTGTCATCCCTTGAGTTGCAATATTGCGTCAGAAAATGGGACAGGATTCAAAGCTCAGACATAAATGCAATGTAATATTCATGTATAAAAAATATAAGCATGTTGACATAGTTTAAACTGTTGTATGAATAGTGAATTAGTTTCAATTTCAGGCATTTATAAATAGTTTAAGCCTAAGCTGACGGTTATTCATTTGAATTTTAGATCTGACATACTTTTGCTCACACTTTCACTTTAACATGAGGCTATATGAGTATATGACGTGAAAAATGTTTGAAGAAAATAAACACAACTGACACCTTAACCTTAATTTATGCATTCACCATTGACGTCATTGGGTAAGACGGCAAAGAAAATATGTTGCGATTTGGTTTTTCGATTTTTATCAGACCACAGGCCAACTGTTTATCGTTTTTTTCTGATTCCCAAAATGAGAGATGATTGGTTGTAAGAAAAATCTTGTGAACTCTTCTGGACCGCATGAAAACGACATTTCTGCTGTTCTGCGTGCTTTCCATTTTGAATAATATACAGAGTATTAAGTATGGAATCTCTCAATTATCTCGGAAATGGTTGGCACGATTATCATGAATTTTGGGATGTAGGGGTCTTACAATACGGCCAATTTTACGATGAAATTTACAATGTTGTCATACCTGCCATTTTTCCGGAAATATAATAAACTTTGTTATTTCAAATGGATCATTCTGTATATTTCATTTTTTTTAAGATCATTGAAAAATACTAATTATTTTTGTGAAATATTTCCTGTACCTAAATCTCATATTTTCAGAGTTACAACTAAATTACATTGCACCTGCCCCAGCTAAAATAACTAACACTGACGGATATGATTACTGATAAGCAGTCAGGCACGTTGCAGCATGTACTGCGAAGTTTCAAGAATCACATGGCTTGTTGTATTGGAGTAAACACACAACATTTTGAGTCTTAGCTGTAACCGCCTTTTTTGAGGTTAATGTCTAATTTTAACCTATGGTTAGGTATAGGAAATATTAAAAAAATAGGCAGTATTTTTCAAGGATTTCAAAAAGGAAGAAATATACAGGGTGATCAATTTGAAATAACAAAGTTTATTATTTCCGGAAAACGGTGGATCTGACAACATTGTAATACCATCGCAAGACTGGCCGTGTTGCAAAACTACCCTACCTCAAATTTCATGATAATCATGCAAACCGTTTCAGAGATAATTGAGGCGTTCCATACTTCAGACTCACTCTGTATAAGCAGTTCTACGGCTACATCATGATTCCATATTAGTGAACTTCTACTTGACCACAACTACAACGATTCGACAAGATTCAATGAAATTTTCTGTAGAATTTGTTCAAATCTGGGCAGTTTTTCTACATAAACTTATGTGGTGACATAACTAGCTGGCGAAAGCAGGTATACATATAGTTTTAAAACAAATTACCTTGTGAACTGATATCCTGAATACTGTGGAAAGAAGAACTCTCTATTCATGTCGACATGTAACCTCTGCCGGGTAACTTTGGGCGCTTGGAAGTGTATCTGCATGTAGAGATTCAGCCAATCGCTGGGCGTCATTATATTCAGGTCCCATCCCAGACTGTTCAGAATGAGAAGTTCACAGGCCAAAATTTCATCTGGAGTACAGGCACCGTCGCACACATAGGAGAATTCCGATAGTTTCGGGGGATACACTTCCTCCAATTTAGATGCTAGGAAAAGACAGGTGACGCCTACCAGTTGAAGTTGGTTTTTGGGGACATCAGGACGTATCGACAGAAACCTGCAAAATTTACAATTTTAAATGTCTGTAGAATTATGTGAAAACGTCTATTTTTTATTAACCGAACAGATAAGCAATATTATTCATGCAATTATTTGATGAATTGATGATTACAAGATTATCATGAATCCAGAATCAATAATATCTGAAAAAATACAATTTTTTTATCTATGATGCCTTAGGGTTGACGATAGTTCTATAGATTCAGTACGAACTTATAGAAGACAATATAAAAAAAATTACCTGTCAAAGTAATCTACACTGAGGTAGTATGTGACTCTCCTAAGGCGATATACCTCACATACTTCCATTACCCAGTCTAATAATATAGTACGCATTCTTGGCATAAAGTTACTGTAGTCTTCAAAGAGGCAGGGATTTCTCAAATTCAGGGATGCTTCTTCTTTGTACACCATAAACAGCCATACCTATCAGAAAGCAAATTGGTTATTCTCCACAAGTGCTGCACTACAATCAATAGCTAGATATATCTTTAAGGAACAAAAAACTTCATAACAATTAGATGCAACAATCAGATGTGGAGCAGAAAACTGAGTCCCAGACACTGTTTCAAGCAGTAGTTCTGCTTGACCACACATGAAAACATGTTCCAATCTGAAAGAAAATTGAATTTGATCTAAGCTCACCTCTTTAGAGTCAGCCCAGTCCATTAAAGGCAAGGGGGCCCTTCGCGTCTTCTGAGGAGACATAAAGTCTGTTTGTCTGGCGGTATTCTTTCTCTTGCTGCTCCTTCCAGTCCCAGTACGTTTACGCGAGTGTGGAGTCTTATGGTCTCTCTCCATGATGCTCTGGGCATCATCAGTGGTGTCCCCATTGCTTTGTATCTCTGTCAGAGGAGTGCTAGCATCAGGAGAGTCTCTGAGGTTCTTGTCGCGAGCTAAGGTACTCTCGCGCACCTCTTGTCCGAATTTGAAGCCCCATACAGTTTGCTTGTGATGGATTTTCAGGAGGTCTTGGAATGGAAGTTTGCTGAAGGAGATTATACATGTTTTAGACATTTTGTAAACACTAAAGAGCTTAAACGAACAAAGTAGCAGTTGTAATTATGCAATAAGGAATAAACAATTTAATACTTTACCTGGTAGCTGCATACTGCCCTTCATCAAACTCTCCTGCAAGTGAATCTGTAGTTTTGTTCTGCTCCATTTTGTCAGAGGTGCTTCTTTTATCATCAGCAATATTTTTACTCATTCTCTTTATATCTTTCTTTCTCAATACAATATAAAATCACTAGTTAATGTATATTTGAAAATTCAGTCTTCTTAGTTTTTCTTATAAAAGCTATAAAAAAGAGAAAAAAGTTGATTTTCTAGTGCAGATCGGAAGGGAGGGGGATTTTTGAAGAGTTTTATACTATAATATGATACTATTCTGTGATTACCAAAATCAAAATCCTATATCTGCTTCTGTAGTGTAACGTAAGTGCAAACTGAATGAGGGTAGGTACAGAAATAGAGGCACTATTAGTAGTAGTTGTTATTTTGATGAACAGATGGTTTTACTTTGGAAAGACTGTTCTGTTCTATCCTGCTTCACCAGCCCATCAATAAAAACAACATATCCCTTGAATATAATTTACTGAGATTTCCGCCACCACTGCAGCCTTTATTAAAGCACAAAATTGGATAAAACATGAATTCAGAACAAGTAACATTATTAAAGCCCACTCTTTAGATAACATTGATCAGATTTTTCTTTACTATATTGGTGAGCCTATAAGGGGGAAAATGGGATCAAGTCTCTACACTACATAAGGAGGACAAGCTAGAGGAGTGTATTAATTGCGTGAAAATAATGTAAAAAGGCATATGTTCTTATCCGATTCTCATGTGTTTTCAAGTTAGAGCATCATTAAAAATGTTTATCTATCTTTTCACTTGTATCTGAATTTTGTCATAATCAAAGTTTGCCATGTTTGGGGCTCAAAGACATTATTTGATAACTCTGATGTTTTGATTAAGTGTCATTATGGTGTCAGTGTACAGTGACAGTAATTGAACATTTATTTTCAAATTTATTTTTTCAATTTTTTTATTTTTTTGTTACCTATCATTAGTCTTGCAATATGCCAGATACTTATTCAAATTTAGAATATGCAAATATGGTGTTTGTTCATGGTCTCTGTAATATGGAAATGTAAAATGGAAATGCTACAGTTGCTGCTGAACAATATCAACGTTATCCACATCAAAGAAAAGACATCCTGATAAAAACGCTCAGAATGTGCTGCTTGACAAGGTTTAGAAATAGTAGAAAATATTCTGGTTCTAGTAGATGAAGATGCAACTACCAGTTCAGAAAGAATCGGTACTTAATTGGGGATTCCACAAAAAAGAGTAATAAGCAAACTCCATGAGCAAGGAATATAGCCTTAACATGTACAGAGAGTACAGCACTTACAACCAGAGGATAATGCTAACTGTAATTTAGGAGAATCGCCTCATTGCCTTAGGGGATACAACAACTGCAATTACTCACAAAATTAATTACAAGGCCTGCTAGAACATGTTCCATATAAATATTAGAATGCAGATGTAGGTACTATAGCACAATGGGGCTCCTGCACATGTCGTTCGTCAGGACAAGCTATATTTGGACGAATGCTTTCCAGGGAGGTTTGAGCATGGAGGCCCTATTAGATTCCCAGGTCACATACCTATAGATTCTTGTCTATGGGTTGTATCAAAAATAAAATGTACAAAATCAAAGTGGACACACAGAATGCTCTAATTGGATAAATTGAGAATAGCCCACAGTAAAAAAGAAAGAAATGAATTCATTGGGAGAGCAACAAGCACTCTTCACAGACAGAGCAGCAAATGTTTAGAGGTCAGTGGCAATATTTTTAAACACTTGTTGAAAGAATTACCATGGTAGAATTGAAAACAAATGAGAATCAGATAAGAACATATGAGGTTTTACATTATTTTCATGTGTATAATACACTCCTAGAGTGTTCCTCTCGCCTCACCCTCTATATACAGAATCTGCCTAAATAAGGTTGCATCACGATTCCATTTACAATTCATCTACATCCTCAACTGTAGTTCAGTAATCTGATCAATGTTTCCTGAAACAAAAAGTGGGCTCTAAGGATGCTGATGTATTGCTAGTTCTCGTGTTGGATTTATTAACAATGTGAATGCACACTTTGAGTTAGTAAAAAAAAAATAAAAGCTGTTTCCTAGCAAACTTTGTATTCTGATAAAAGCCACAGAGTTGGCCAAAACATCAATAATCATTCATTGATGCTCCAGTGGAGCATTGTGGAACTAGAAATTACTACACTGCTTGTTGTCCTCTCTAAACAGCTTTCTAAGGATGAGTGTGCATAGTGAATATAAAAGAAATCTGATGCAGTACTGGTAAGTGTTCATTCCAAAGGATGTTCTGAGACTGAGCAGAATATATAATTGCAAAGGGTAGCACAAAAAATAGGATACATAGTTGCTTCATTGTAGTATGTAGTATGTCAAGCTGAGTCCCCATTACTATATTTTTAAGGTCTCTAGAGGGATTTAGCCTTTTGGCCAATTATCTATGACCATGATCTTCAAATGTCCCTACTATGCACAATAGGGGAGCCTCTGAGTTGTGGTACTCAGGTAAGGAGAGAAGCTAAAGCAAATACTCTCATACCTTGCAAAGAACTTTGAATGGAATCTAAGGCCTAACTACAGTTGACCATCACTCTCCATGTATGCACCTACAGGCTAGATTAAGAACAGTTTTGTATCACTGTGTGATGCATAACTGAACGGTGCCCTTATGGCCTTACAATTTTTTTTTTGCTTTGTTGTTAGAAGAGAAGAAGAGAAATAAAAGAAAGACAACTGCGGAAAAAGAATTTGATTGTATTCAACCTAACAGAAGCAGATGGTGGAAATACAAGAGATAAAGTAATAGCACAAGAAATGATTTCAACTTTACAGAATAGGTAAAGCTTTGCCTAATAAAACACGACCCTTGAGCATTATTATGAACTCTCGTAGTGATGTAAGAGCAACATTTTCTAAAGTAAAGGAGCTAAAAAATTATCCAAATTACAAGGCCATAGCACTAGGTTTTGACAATGCACAGCTGAATGAGTATAGGAATTTAAAACAAGAATTGACTGAAAGGTCAAGGAGAAATGAACTTGAAAATCTGCTACTACAATGATATCCCTAAAATTGTTGTTTTTCCAAACCTTGCAAAAAACTAGGCAAAATACCAAATACAGGCACTCTCAATAATAAAACCTCAGATCTAAAAGTACTGCACCAGAATATCCAGTACCTCCAAAATAAAGTAGAGCATCTTGAGCTATGCATAAGTATGGGAACAGATGTTCCTGATGTATTGTGTATCATGGAGCATAGGTTTGAACCAGAAGAGCACAATTTTGTAAAAATTGAGGGATATGTAATGAAGTCTGTCTATACAAGACGAAACATGAAATCCTGACAAGAAGACTTATAGACGCTGGACGAATTGACCTTATTGAGGAAATGAGTTGATGGACAAGTAGAGTGTGCATGTGTTAAGTTTGCTACTGCAAACTGTGTTGTGCTCTGTGTTTATAGGACTTGTTTGAGGGATTATCAATTTTTTTTAGAGCAGTTTGATGAAATTCTTAAGTGTATGAGTTTTAATTATAAAAAATATTCCATAATTATATGTGGTGATTTTAATATAAACTTGTTGGAAAAGAATCGTCAAACAGAGGAACTTTTAGATCTTATGGTAAATCACAACTTACAACAAACAGTATTTGAACCCACTAGAGAACCCTCACTATTAGATAATATTTTTGTAAACTGTTTGGACTTTCATAGCTGCTCCGTTATTGAACTAGGCTTGTCTGACCACTATGCTCAAACCATAAGTATTCCAATTCCTAAACTAGATCACGTTGGAGATTGGATTAAGACACGCGTTTTCTTTAGGGCTCCACTTGAGCACTTTGAGATGGAACTGCAGGACCCAAGCTGGGAAGAGGTATTTGATTCCTTTGACGTAAACGAAGCATATAACATTTTCAGAAAACTTTGTTATCATTAATGGTAAGAATATTCGCAGAAAAAAGGGTTAAAAGAGGTCAAAATACCAAGAACTGGATACAGGCACGTATTTAGGGAGGGGGTTCAGGGGGACCGGACCCCCCAAAACGTTATATAATGCTTATATAATGCTCTCTCAAAAATGGAATCCACAAATTTTTGTTGAATGACGAAATTAGTATACTATATTATAAGACATATGCAAGTGTTTTAAAAAGAGTTATTAAGAAGACCAAATACTTAGCAAATAATAATTTTATACTGAACTCAGATAATAAAGTTAAAGCGTCCTGGTCACTCATAAAAAATGTTACTGGAAACACCATTAATAAAAAAAATAGCATTTGCATAACATGGGAAGTAGCGCTTCTTCTGATGTCCTAGACCAGATAAATAATTACTTTTTGAATTCAAGCCCAGACATAGCTACACAAGATAATGCTAATTTTGATAAAATCAATTATTTTCAGTGAAGAAACAATAGAGAACTGCAAGGAGCAGAGTGTGACTACTCTTGGTATCGTTGATGATTGGTTTTCTATTAACAATCTTTTATTAAACGTTAGCAAAACGCAACTGAGTGCTTTTAGCAGGAATGAAAAAACAACATTTACAGTTAACTACAAAGACACAGAAATTGCAACTGAAACTTCATTATCATTTCTGAGGGTGAAGCTGGACCAATGGCTTGATTGGAAGTTATACACAGAAGAAGTTGCTACATCATTGGCCCTTGGGATGTTGTCCAGAAGTGTAAACACACAAACGGTCTTAACAGCATACTATGCCTACATGCACTCCAGAATAGCCTATGGAATCATTTTTTGGGTGCTGCAAGAGTCTTGATAAATCAAAAAAAGTGTGTCAGAAAAGTTTTCCAACTAAAACTGAGAGACACCTGTAAGAACGTTTTTATCCAACATAAGATACTAACTGTAGTTAACTTGTATATTTTGGAGTCCATTATTTTTATAAGGAAAAATTTTGACCTGCCTGGCAATTCTGTTCCTGAACATAATTATTCAACCCGAAATAAGTGTAATCTCATACTTGATAGAACCAGATACAATTACATACAAAAAATTAAAAGGATCTGGAATAAGGTCACATAGAAATCTTCCACTACACATATTGAAACTTAGACTCAAAAACTTTCTGTTAGGGAAGGCATATTATAAATTGCACAAATTCTTTGGTGATGAAATAGTGCTGTGATCAATGTTCAATCTATTTATTTTTACTTGTATATTGAGTCCGATAAGTTTTATTTCAATGTTGTGTTTGTTGAGTTTGACTTCAATCTTGTGAATCGACATTATACTGTATGTAATTTTGTATGTTTCTCATTGTATCTATGTATGTTTTTTTGATGTATATACAGGGTGAGTCAAGCTCAACGCCTCGGGCTCTTGTGACCAAACGATACCAATTTTTGGAAAATTCAACTTTGCGAGTATATGTAGGTCGAGTTGGACTACATTTTAAAAATAATTACTTTTATACAGGGTGTCTAATAAAAGCGTGACATATCAAAGTTATGTTTTTTTAAATGGAATACCCTGTATATTATTGCATATTTAGATTCCCGGGTGCATTTTAGTGTGACTTTATGTATCACGTATGGGACTTTAAGTGAACCGTTTAGGTGCAAATCACAATTTGGGTATAGGTAGATGTCAGAAAAAAATTGAATATCACAGCTATTATAAATCTTAGAGGGCTGTGACTTTGCCGTGTTACTAAGCGTGAAATGTGTCAGATTACGTTAGACGGTCGAGTTCTAATTACATTTGTACTTGGAGAAATCGGTAGATCAATTAAGTAAACTCCAATCAAAGGTAATTTGATTTTTTCAAACGGGAATGCATTATTTTTTTTATACCATGAAATGTGCAATTTGATAAGCTTTCTAATGATATGCGGTTGTAAATATCAATCTCTGGTAGTTTTGATTTAAATTCAAATTTTCCGTAAAACCGGTGTTTTTTCAATTTTCCTACGTATAAGCAACTTAGCAGGCCATGAAATATAAACAAAAAACTGTTCAGATGGAACAAAACAACAAACTTAGCAGATAGGTACGGACGAACTAAAATAAAGGGACAAAGTTATAAAAATGACTTACAACAAATCAATTCTAACCAGAAATAGCAGACATAACACATCTAAGGTCAAAAAGCAGCTGGAGCACGACAGAAATGGGTATCTTTCACAGCATACCGGCTACTACAATATTCTAAAGATTGACGATTCACAAAACCATTGCGAATTTTGAAATGAAAGGAAATTACCACGTAATGTCGCTGGCAGTTTAATAGCTTCAGAATGAAATTTCACATTTCATGATTTAAAAAAAATAGTAACCGATACCTCTGACTGGAATTCTGCAAATTTTTCAATACTCATAAGCAAGATCGCCGAAAATTAAGAATAAATTAAAAATCTGCTCAAATTATTAAACATAATTTACCTGGCAGAAAACTAAAATATGATTTGTCAGTATCCCTTTTTTTGCGATCTTGCTAATAGATACTGAAAAATTTAAAGGACGACAGTGAGAGGTATCATTACTTTTGACTTTGACGGACATCACTACTGTTTTATACCATTAAATGTGAAATTGCGTTCTGAAGATATTAGACTGACGGCAACGATCGCTGAAATGTTGCTTTCATTTCAAAGTGTTTAGTGATTTTTGAAATTTTTAATCTCTAGTACATTGCAGTCGCTAGTGGGCTGTAAAAATTATCCATTTCTGTCTTACTCCAGCTTCTCTTTAACCTTAGACATGTTACCGCTGTTGTTTCTGGTTAGAGTTGATTTGTTGTAGGGAATTTTTATAATCTTGTCCTTTTACTCTAGTTCTGCTGGATCTTTTTGCTAAGTTAGTTGTTTTCTTCCATCTGAATACGATTTTGTTTATATTTCATGGCCTGCTAGTTTGTTTATAGGTAGGGAAATTGAAAGACACTGATTTGATTGAAATCTCGAAATTTAATAAAAACTGTCATAGATTTATATTCACAACCTGATATAATTAGAAAGCCTATCAAATTGCACATTTGATCGTATAAAAAAAATTATGCATTCCCGTTTGAAAAAATCAAGTTACCTTTGATTGAATTTTCCTTAATTGATCTACCGATTTCTCCAAGTACAAATGTAATTCGAACTCAACCGTCTAATATAGGCTGACACATTTCATGCTTAGTAACACGGCAAAGTCACAGCCCTCTAAGATTTATAATAGCTGCGATATTCAATTTTTTTCTGACATCTACCTATACCCAAAATTGTGATTTGCACCTAAACGGTTGACTTAAAGTCCCATATGTGATACATAAAGTCACACTAAAATGCACCCAGGAATCTAAATGTGCAATAATATATAGGGTGTTCCATTTAAAAAAACATAACTTTGATATGGTACGTTTTTATTAGACATCCTGTATAAAAGTCATTATTTTTAAAATGTAGCCCAACTCGACCTACATACACTTGCAAAGTCGATTTCTCGAAAAGTAGTATCGTTTGGTCACAAGAGTCCGAGGCGTTGAGCTTGACTCACCCTGTATTATTTTTTTAATAATTGTTTTTGACATGTTCTATACCCCAACAGGGTTAGTTGGAACCAATAGAGTGTCTCTATCTATCTATCTATTCTATCTAGTTAACTTTAATAACCATTTTCCTACTTTGGCATATTTTGCTTTTCAGAAGGGCATCTACATTTGCTTAGGACCTAGCTCATAGGGAATGAATATATACAAATTTACCTTGCTTGCTTTTTCAAAAATGTCCTGATCTATCTGCTGAAAATCTCTGCAACACTAAATTAACATCTGTGATAAGGGGAGGGGGAGGGGGGATTCCATAATAATCTAAACAGCTTTTATGATACTAGACCTAAACCCCATTTGTAAAAAAACTATGGGTGATTTAATTGTTAACAAAAAGACAATTTGTTAGCCATTACCATATTTCATGGACAAATTTTTAAATACATATTTTATAGTTAATTAGCAATGGTCTTTTATACATTTTTTATAGGTATTTAAGAATGAAAAAGAAGACAAAATATTTTTATATTTAAAAAAATTAAATGCCTGAAAGATTAAAAAAATTAAACATCACATTAATTTTTTACAGCATTTTTATGAAGCAGTACTAATTATTTGGTATTTTTTGATTGATGAAGAATTAAAAAAAAATCAAAAGGGCAGTCTTTGAAAATTATATAGGTCTCCTAGCATATGGTTTGGATCAACATCACCTCCAATGCCTAATCAGATTATAAGTTGGTTGAATCAGTTTCCAATACCATCCCTGACTATCCTACTATGTAACATATATTATCAGCAGATATATTCAAGGCAGTAAGCATATTCTCAATGAAATTTACTGCCCCTGTGGGGAGGCTTGGCCCTTCTATACTCCCCTAAAAATAGCCTACCCAGTAACTTAAGTTAGGAAAGACTAGGAAAAGATTGATAATTCTAGGACGAAAATTTGCTTGGAAACACCCCCCCCCAAAGAAGGTTTGCTTGCTATGTGGACACACCATAGTCTATCTATAGGCCTAGATCTATACAAGGAGGATAAGATACCATTGGAAAAGGCTTGATGCTAATGTAGTTATACACCTAAAGTTATGAGACTCCGTCCACTAACTCATCAAGTTAGCAAATTATTAGAAAAGAAAATGATTTAGAATATAAGCTGAAATAATTTATTTTCTCCTTAGAAAATACTATACAATCTTGAAGGGTAGTTTGCAAAAGTACCTATAGCTACAGAGCTTGCAGAATTTATAATGTGATGTGTGTAAATATTATATTTTTATGTAAAAACCAAAATTACAGAGGAAACAGTGGAGTAGCTTTTCAATGTTGCTACACTGTTACATTTATACCCCAAATTACTTATGCTGACCCTGTGCAATTATTTCTATATAAAAAGGAATAGTCCAGTCTATAATATATACAACTACATTTCAGCAAAAATTTATTCAACTTTTTCTTAAAATGTTAATGATACATACCTATAGTGTAAGGTAATAAACTTATCATGTCTTTTTGATTTCCTATTATAGCTAATATCATATCTCAAATATCTATGAAACAAGGATATTCTATATAAATAAAACAATCTATTTCAACAAAAAAAATTGCCCCCTCAGAACTTTAGATTTTTCAAAATTACTATTAAAGTACAACTACCTACAACTCAGATTCTTTTCTGCCATACTGCAGCATTTAATTTATTTTAATAGTACCTGAAAGTTCTTTGGGAGACCAATAATACACTTTTGATATCTGAACTTCCCCTAACAATAATTTTTGTGAAATTTAAATTTACACTTACGCTCACAACTGATTCGATTCACACATCACTTATCTATCGTCCACGTTTTCGAGTCAATTTTTAATTCACCTGTATATTCCTAAATCCCGTATTTTACGAGTCATACGGCCACTCAATATATGCTTAATGTTTTAGAAAACTCACTCGACCCGGATTTGTTTGAGATTTCAGAACTATTTCAGATTTCTCCGATAAAACTGATGAGGTAGTCCGATATGTTCAGCCATTTAAATGTCGTCGTATCAACATGGCCATTTAAATCGCCTTTTAAATGCATTTGTTTTGCACCTGCGTTTTAAATATCTGCACGTTTTTAATTGAATTGATTCTGAGAAGGGAAAAATACCACTTGAAATAAGGGATGCTCAGCCACCCGAAGATGGTTTGTCCGACTACCTGGCACACCCAGAGGTCAACGCCGGACATGCATCAATAGAAATTTCCCGGGGTAAATTCCAGGCAAAAAACCCTTAGACACCTTTTATAACTGGATTTTGGAACATTGCGGAGTATTTTAAATCAGAAATACATGAAACGTGGCTTAAATAGTTACATATTTTCGTTATTACCCCCCATGAACACACGAGTAAAAATTACCCGCCATTATAGACAAATTCATGATTATTTTATAGAAAAACTATTTTCACTACTAAAATTCATGCACAAAACTGTAGCAAATATATCAAAGCATCGATTCAAATAATATTTTAAAAACTTACCATTTATAATTTTCGAATAAATAAATTTTTCTTAAAGCACACTCGATTCCCGGTATCTCAACTTTCTCGGTTTAATAGGGTAATTATTACGGGTACTTAATTAATTTTTTTTATACTTTCGGAAACTTTAAAGTTTTATCTATCGGATTAGCTAAAATCCGGAACTTTTTTCCTACGTGTACCGTTCACATAACCAAGCAGAAATGTCCCGGTACCCTCAGTATCCCGCCATACATAAAAAGACATTTCATGTTGTCCCGCCACTTCCAGCTGATATCCCGCGTGAAAATATTGGACGGTTACACGCCTAGCTTCACTCCGTATGATCCGAATAAACACTGTCAAAATAAACCACAAACACTTTGAATACCTAATTTTTAGACACAATTATAAGTGCTAGCACGTATGATTTGAATAATAAAATGCAACGTATGCCTTAAAACTGTAATATTTTGTTCGAAAACACTACATATTCTAACCTCACTTAGTTAAAACAAATACATCGCGGCGCCTGTGTCGTCAGTTTTTTATTCGTGACATTTTATATCAATAGTATTTGCACTTGTCACTTCCAGAAAGCCTTTATCGCGCCACTGATACGGAATCTAGGGCATATTTCATTATTTATAATTGCATAACAAAATGTATACAAACAACAGATGACTAGGCAAATAGCTGTGAAGTTGGCTGTGAAACGGAAGAATCATCTGTTCCATCATGGTTCCATCGATATTCTACGCATGCGTTCTCTAGACCCTAGAAAGGTAACTCTGCTATGAACTCAGTGGTAAACCATAATAGAAGAAAGCGCTACAGTGGATCATATCCTAACTAGGTGCTTTGAATTTGTATGATGTGCATTTTGTTAATATCCTTCCGCAAAATCTAGTAGTTTGGAAAGAGTCGTGTTAAAAATTTCTTGTTATCATTCATCAGTATTCATAGAAAGCACTTGGCATCTGTTGTCCTTTGTAATGACGAAAATAAACTCACGCAGTGAAATATTATACTTTATGTAGGTACCTATTATCTGTTCAAAAGTAGTTTGTTAGTCGCTGACTAACTTAATGGGAGTGGGTAAATAATAATATTACGGACAATATACAATCTGTTCTGTTTAATAAACAGACAATGATGTCATAGGTACAGTTGATCCGGGAAAGACTGGCTGTACGAGGTAGTACCGCAGCTAAATGTAATGTTTCCATGATTAATTTTGATTAATTTCGGTGGGATCTACCGCTATTTAGCTACAGCTACAACTTTCAATTTGCCTGAAATATGGTTTTATTTGAACGGAAGGAGGAAGCCAAGGGGATTTCGCATGGCCGACTCTATCGAGAGTAAAGTCGGCCATGCAGTTCGTCATTGGCTTTTCTTAACATGAACCTGCGTACCAATGAAATTATATGTATGATTGAAATCGCTACTTGACTGCTTATTGCCATGCCAATTGCTATAGTGGAGCTACTAACATATAACTCATGTACAAGTTAAGAAGCAGAAGGCTGACGAAAGCAAAGACTCTACAACTTCTACCGAGTGCAAGCTGAAAATCTGTAGTACATCGTAATGCATCTAGAGACGTGTGATCAACATAAAATCATTGGAGATTGATTAATACATTTTCAACACGTTGATGGAACAGTACATAGTTTTTAGAGCGTCAGAGTGCGTTTTAGTGTGAAGCGAACCAAGATTTAAATTACAGTGGTAAGCCATAGGACACATCAATGTTAAGAACAAACAAACACACTTTTTGGTTTTCATTTAATGTTAATAAGGGCAACTAAATGTTGCTGCACTTTGGTTCTCGTTCCAACATAAAACTCTCCTTACATACGGCCGGAGTATATTTATTAATTCGATTTAATTTTTCTTTAACGGATAATTTATTATATTTGCGTAGAAGTGACTTGTCCATCAGTATCTTTATTTTAAAAAATTAAGCGTCATATTCCCTGTAATTGAGTTACGTACGATATAGGATGAAGCAAGATCTGATTATGGCACCTCTTAGTTACCCATGGATAAAATCAGACAAAAAAACGTGTTCCGTTAAATAACTCTGATTGGTTACCGGCGCAATAAGTTGAATAGGAGGATTTCAATCAAAGCTCTACCCATTTTGATGTTCCAATCCCACATATGTGGCGCCCTCTATATCTGTAGGACTTGGCGTCCGGTGCGTCAACTCCAATAACTACCATTTCAAATCTATGGCTGATCATGTCAAAATAAAGTTGAATATACATTAAATGCAATTACTTATATTATGTATTTTATATATTTTGTTGCTCAATGAGAGACAGACTAAAGATTTGCATATTAACGTGTTTGAGGTCTGTGTTCTATATTAGGAGTGGAATTTGTTTAGATCTCAGTACTTAGGCTTCACAGGACCCTTTGTATATCCTCTCAAAAACCCCTGAGAACGGATTATCGATTAGCAGGTGCTTAACTGCTCCTATTCGCTGCACGGGGGTGTATCACTTAATCTCATACTGGTGTTTGAAGTTTGTAGACAAGGTAGATGTTTCAAAAAGGTCTGTTTTGGACTTCCATTGTCTATACAATTTTTAAGCACAACGTTTCGATCTTCAATCGTCTTCAGGTGAACTGTCCCTCTCATTGCTTTTTATTCTCGTCTAGCTGACATGTCGTTTTTCGTGGCCTGTTCTGTGTCGCGTTCTGCTGAGTGCGTCAGTTCTTGAATGACGTTTCGTTCCTCGCGATTTGTTCTGATCGGTCGCTGTTGTGTTTTGGTTCAGTGACTTCGATTCTTGCTGATGATGACTTGGCCGTGCGAAGGTCACTGCGTCCCACGTTTGTGTCCAAGTTTGTTCTGTCCAGTTTTAGTTATATGGCATTTACTGTTCTGTGTGAGTTGGTTTTCTGTACACTTTGGTTTCTATTTGAGTATTTCTTGGTAATGACCAAGATATCCAAAAAAGAAGGCTGTTATTGTTCTCTTCTACTTTTGTGTACTTCATAGATGGTCTCATGCTAATGAGATGCGAAAAGCACGTTTCCCGTTGTTAATTTTAACAATTCCAGATTAAGAATGTGTCATCAACATATAGCGAAGCCATAACTAAAATTTGACAGAACAAATTTGGACGCAATGACCATCGAACGGCCATGTCATTTCAGCAAGAACGGATGTCACTGAACCAGAATACAACAGCGACCGGTCAGAACAAGCCGCGAGGAACGACACGTCATCAAAAACTGATGCACTTAGCAGCAGAGTGCGGCACCGACCAATCAGAACAAGCCACGAAAAACGACACGTCAGCTAGACGAGAATAAAATAGGAATGAAAGGAACATGTTCGGCGGTTCAAGTGAAGATGATTGAAGATAGCAGATCAATCGAAGCGTTGTAGAGCTCGCAGAGTTCGCAGTGTTCCTTGTTCGGACGTTTTTTGATGTTATTCTCTGGGAGAGCTCACTCGAACATCTTCCGTGCTAGAATCTGTAAAGCAGGGACAGGTCGGCCACCCTTATTCGATGTTCCAGGCTGTGGAGGTCCTTTGTGAGATTAGGCGTATGGATTAGTTTAATTGCTCTCTTCTGGTTAGTGTTCAGAAGCTTTAGAGAGTGCTTCGGAGCGCATCCTCATACATAGGAGCAATACTCCAATGTTGGTCGGATCTGCACCTTGTAGAGCCGCAGTCGTTGCTTTGGTGTATACAACTTCCTACAGCGGAACAAAACTCCAAGCTTCTGTGATGCCGTTTTAGCAATACTGACGACGTGGTAGTGCATATTATTGTTCCCCAAAAGCTTGACGGAGGGTGACTCGAC
Organism: Callosobruchus maculatus; assembly: GCA_951848785.1. Lineage (NCBI taxonomy): Eukaryota > Metazoa > Arthropoda > Insecta > Coleoptera > Chrysomelidae > Callosobruchus > Callosobruchus maculatus. The sequence goes on along the minus strand of CATOUR010000110.1, from coordinate 4,124,499 downwards.
TATTGGGAGATCCTCCATTTCCGTAGTTGGTAAGCCAACGTGAGACTACTTGGTCAGTCTTGTTGCCTGAGTTTTCTGTACGTCAAACTGTACTGTATTTACTAATCCCCACTCGACAATTGTTTTGATATCTGCGTTGATCTGTGAGGCATGTTGCTGTCGCCGGCGTACCGACCCTGTGCTGATAATGGCTTTCCTGGTTTCATGCACGATATTAATGTACCTACTGTCGTCGGCGAAGCTGTATTGGATGTTATTTCCATCAGCCCGTTAATATACAACAGAAACAGTGTAGGGGATAGGAGATAGATCTCTGAGGAACACTGGCGTTTATTGAAAATACGTTTGATGAACAGCCTTTGACTACAACAAACAGAGAACGGTCGTTCAAAAGCTATTCAGACACCGACGCAGGCCAGATGGCAGTCCATATAAGCAGCAAGCTCAATCAGAAGTCCCTCATGCCACACTCTATCGAAGGCCTTCGCTATATCAATCGCAACAGCACGGGATTCGCCATGATTTTCAATTATTGCTCTGTTCCACAAGTGAGTGACGTAGGTCAGGAGGTCACCCGTAGACCTATGCTCACGGAAGCCATACTGGCAATCGTTTATGATGTTATTGTTGTCTAGGTATTTGAGGAGCTGGGTGCTAATGACAGTCCCCATAACCTTAGACCTGATGCTGAGAAGAGCCACAGGTCTATAGTTAGTGGGATCGGTTTTTTTGCTTTTCTTAGGGATGGGCTGTATGCAGCCAATCTTCCATGAAGCGGGAAACATGCCTCGCTGATATGATAGTTTGAAGAGCTTGCAAAGAATAGATGCAAGCTCAGCGACACAGCGTTAAGGAGAATGGCTGGAATTTGGTCAGGACCAGTAGCTTTCTTCGTGTTTAGTTTTTGGAGTATGCTTTTTACATCCCGATGTTGAAATTTGACCTCTGCCATTCTCGAGTTCACGTTTATGGTGGTAGTCGAAGTACTTCCTTGGAAGTCTACAGTAGAATTGGCTGCGAAAAGCCTCCCTAAGATGTCTGCTTTTTCTTTAGGAGCAGAAGCGATGGACTTGTCCTCTCTGGTCAAGGGTGGTATTGAGAAATAGGAAAAGTTCTGACTAACAACAGCCTTAGCTACAGGCCAGAATGTTCTGGACGAACTAGGACATTAGGGGAGCTTGTTCTTAATTTTTTGGTTGTGTTCCTCCTAGCTGCTGTCAATCACGCGTCTACAGTGGTTTCTGGCGTCGATAAAACTGCGGTGGTTCTCGGCATTTGGATTTTTCCTCCATTCCTTGTAATGCTGGTTTTTAGAGGTAACTGCATCTCTATAACGCTGATTAAACCATGACTTGTTTTGGAGGGACGCTTGACGACATTTGGAATATAGGCTTTCATGCCGGATATTAATACCTCTGTTATTTATTGGGCGCAAGCTGATGGGTCTCGTGACTTGAAGCAGACGTCGGCGTCGTACCAGAGAAAGGACTGGTAGTATTCTCTTAGGTCGTCCCACTTTGCTGATCTGTAATGCCAGACCCGGCAAGGCTTTGTATGGTGGGGATCTGGAGAATGCATCCTGCACAGCATTGAGACGGTGTTATGGTCAGACGATCCTAGTGGAGCGGTTACTTTCACTGTGTAAATTGTTGGGGTAGTTGTGAGGAATAGGTCCAGCACACTGGCAAAATCTCCGTGCTATCTGCTCCAAGCCGCAGCTAAGAGCGAAGGCTTCAGCTTCACGTCCCTTGTCGACCGTTTTATTTGAGTGTTTGAGCCATATGAGTTGTGAACGTTGAAGTCGCCCAGAAAGACTCTATGAATTAGGATGACCTGATTGCAGCGCGTCCACAGTGGCTGAAAGCTTCTCGAAGAGCTCTGTGCAGTTCTTACTACTTGGTGGCCTATAAATGCAGCATATGAATTTGGAAGGATATTTTAAGCCATATGATGTCAAATCGTTCCAGCTCGACCTCTTCCTCTCGATGACAAGAAAGCCCAGATTTAACGTACACGCATACGCCAAATCTACGTCTAAATCGAGTGTATAAGTCATATCCGGGATATTTAAAGCTTGCTGAAGAGCCGACTTGAGTTTTCGTAAGAGCAAGAATGTGTGGTTTCTCTGCCTGAAGATGTTGATGGACAGAGTTTATGTTGGAGGTAAGACTTCGTATACTTGTAAAATCGGCTCTGAGCACGTTTCTCTGGCCTTCGGGCCTGTCGTCAGTGCGAAGTTGCTGCGAAGGACGGCTTCTGTTGTTAGCTTGACGAGGAGTGGCAGCAAAATTTTTTAAACGAACTTCGCTTAATATTCCCCAGGACCACCTGGTATCCGGAGATCCGGCCAGGTATTTTAGCTCCGGAATCTTTTGATCCTGGAAGAGCCATTGAGCATTTTTAACTTCAAATTTATTTAACTTGTCGGTAACCGGGAACATCGGCCCAGCGACGGAACATGAGCCGTGAGGCCATTTGACGCCGCCTATTTCCGGGAACCTATTTCTAGTTTCCCGGAAATATTCCGATGTGGGGGTGATTGCACCGCGGGCGAAGCTAAGTGACTGCACTTCTCCCCCCTTTGGCTGATTGCAGAGCTAACAGTACACGATGCACCGTCGTCAGTGTAAGGTATATCATCACCTCTGGGCAATGGGGTCGCCACATCCCTACGCCTAACCTACGTCTAAATCGGGTGTATAAGTCATATCCGGGATATCCAAAGCAGTTATCCATTGTTGAAGTATGATTCTGGGATTGAAAAGTTGGCAGTGAGTGTGGACCCTAAAATGTCAATGTTGGTATTTTCGGACGCTAGTGTGTGGCAGGTCATCTGCATATGCGAATTTCTGGGAAGATAACCGATGTCCGAGGTATGTATACATATATATTAATCAAGACGGACGACAGAAGGGAGCTGAAGTAATCCATTATTTAAATGTATTACCTTGCTGGTATCAGAGCTCGTGACAACATGGAATGATCTCGATAAAAGTATATTGTTTTTTAGGGCGCCTACTGTTTTGCAATGTATGATACGGTACACTTTGTATAAGAGCTCTGCTCTCCAGTCGGTGTCGTAGGCTGCGGCCAGGTCTACGAACACTATACAGGGTGTTTCATAAGTTGGGACTTTTTTCATACAGCGGATAGTACTCGCCAAAATGAGTGTTTTTTCCCAGTAACATATAAACGAAATATTTAGAGAAAACGAGATACTGACCATTAAAGAAGTCCTCAATTCTAAGTCCGTCCCTGGGCAATGACTCACCATGTCATAATATCACAATAAACAAGGCAGCGCTAGTAGTGCCCGAACTGCCAATGACGGTGAGAAAAACAGGCAGTTCATCATACCGTCGCGTTGCTGTTGCTACATCTGCCGATCGTACTATAAAAACAACAACAATGGTGCATGCTTATAACAATAATGAACCGGTGGATATGATTTTAATGTACGGTGAGTGTGGTCAAAATACCGCTGCGGCTTCGCGAGTGTACGCCGATCGTTTCTCTAACCGTACTTACCCTGCACTTCGTCGATTTGTCTGGCTGGTGCAAAGAGCTAGAGATACAGGATGTCTGAATCCACATCGTGGTGGTCACGCTGGAAGACCTCAACAACATCGTGTGGTCCAAATTGAAGAAGACATCGCAAATCGTTCTTTTACCTGTAAAACGCCTGCGACAGGACCGTACTTTTTTTACCGTTTTTCTGCTGACTCACCGTGCATTAACTTTGCCGTTTCAAGGGCCGTTGCTTCTAAAGAGGAAAGTCCCAACTTTTAGAACACCCTGTATCTTAAGACAACGTTGGTATCCGCTCTCAATAAAAGATGTGACGCAGCGTATCCTGTCACAGTAACTACGATTCGGTCTGAAAGTCGCCCGCTCAACTATAAAGCGGCCCACAGACGCTCCGGAAATCCTCAGAGGAAAAACTGCACAGTCCTGGCCTCAAGGATTATTATCGCAGCGTATGTGGAGGTTCGCCGGACTGTACAGGCCGCCGGATGTGGAAATGAAAAACCATTTGATCGTCTGCGCCGGCCGTCTTTTGATGCCATACTTGCTAGAACTGAACTGAAAGGCTTCCTGAGCATCTGTGAATGAGGGTGTATTCAGGCCAAAGTGCAAGGGCTTTCAGGTCAGGACTGTGCAGCTTTTCCTCTGAGGATTTCCGGAGCGTCCGTGGGCCGCTTAATAAAGTATACCTATTCTCATCCAGCCTAATCGCTCGAGGACTTTGAGACAAACGCTAAGTACCGCGATGGAGCGACAGTCCTCCACAAGTTCACAGTCTTTTCTTAATTTCAGTATACCCATTATCTCCGATTCTTTGAATTGTGGAGGTGGTTACTTGTTGAAACGTTGGCGTACATAAACCTTCATACAGATGAGAAAATCTTGGGGTTGTGGCCAATTTTGAAAAAAGAGACTGGGTCCCAGCATGGTGCTAACAGCCAAGCTTTCGGCAATGTTTATTGCCATCTTCAGGGCTTTAACGTTGAGGTTTGCCAATTTAAAAAACAGCAATCGCATTGAGTGCAAACGACTTCTTAATGCACCTATAATAATCGTCACAATTTTTCCATAAAATTTTTAAAAACTATGCTATCATGGCGTCTTCCACTAACAGGTCAGGAAACAAGCAACATATAATTGTAAATTACAAACACACAGAAACGACCTTTACATGTTGAAATTTTAAAACCCTTAAATGCACTTCAATGCACTTTTGCAATATGGGTATCAAATAAAAGGGCTTGCCGAGAATAAATAAAAATTTACTTAATTACTAATAAGTAAAAAATAAATTAAAACAAAAAACTTTTTTTGAAAAAAGCTTTTATTTAAAGTTTCTAAAAAAAGGAAATAAAATGTTTCTTTAGAGTGTACAACTTATAGCCTCATTACACACAATTTACATGATCATAAAAGCTTGTCGCGCGATATACTTGTATAAATTAACTAGTACCTATTCAATTGATAACTTGGTCTGCTAAACTTAAGTGTCCTAAAATTTCAGTTTAATTGAATTCCTATAGGTACGTGCGCAAACCTCGCGACAAGCTTTTATGATCATATAAATTGTGTATAATGAGGCTATAAGTTGACAGTTAACACTCTAAATGAACATTTTATTTCCTTTTTTTACAACCTTTAAATAAAAGCTTTTTTCAAAAAAGGTTTTTTGTTTTAATTTATTAAGCTTTTCGTGTAAAAAAATAATTTTTGATTCATTACTTTTTGATATACATTACGTTCATTTGACAGCGATTAGGATATAAAAATGGTTATAACTTTTGAAATGCCCTGTATAATGTAACAACACCCTGTATTGAAAGAACGGAAATCATTAGTAGAATTTGAATATGGAATAATATACAGGGTGTTTCATTTAAAAAAAACGCATGTTTGCATCACCACGTAGTTATGGATCACCCTATATAAATCTAAATATTTTTCAAGCAAGGAGCATGTCTGTGGCTACAACTTTTATATACAACTTTTTTCGCTATCTTCTACTGAAGTGGAGTTATCGGCAGAGCCGGTACTAAAAACTCACCTTGTATATGTTTAAAATCAAAAGTCCTTAAAAGCCTCCACAAAACACTATGCAATGCTTCTGATGTCTCACTACAGCTCAACATCAGACTAATTATCCCCTCACAATAATGAATTTGATATAAGCTTTTCTACTGTAAAGTTCTCTTATAACGTGATTGTTCTATCCTTCTATCCTTCTATCTCTCATTCCTTCTTCCTCTTCTCTCCAATTTCCATACTATATCATGCTTATGATTCTTCTATTTTCATCATTTTGTACAAGTATAATTGATGCTGCACTGCGATTACTTAATTGTGCTAATAGTATAAGATTGTCTAGTATGTAATCATAATTTTATACCTACTCTGGGTTAAGTGGGAGTCCAGCCATTCTTTGCCTTTTCGTTATCTCAACAACGTGTAATTTACATTTTAAAACCAATGAATCAAGATGACTATTATTATTATTATTATATGAACTGCAAAAGTTGATATGAAACGTCAAACGCTAATTCGAACGATTTCTTTTAGTAACACAAGTGTCGTTAAGTTGTCAATCGTTTGTAACTTATTATTATGTATTTAAATCGTATAGTATTCAATTCACCGACTATAGTCGGTGATTCAATTCAAGGTAATGCTAATAACTCACTTATTGGTTTACAGCACTCGCCTATGGTTCTCTGCAAACTTCAAATGCGTGAGTTATTAACGTCGTATTACCGCTTGTTAAACCATATACTATCTAGCGTACAGTCTATATAGTCATCTGTGTAGGGGCCAATATGCAGTATGCGTGTTTAATTGTTACCTGTAAATGCTTCTAACTTCTAACACTTCAGACAAATTGAAAATATTTTTGACAAAGTTAACACTCTGACTGACTGAAGCTATAGATAAAGCTTTATTAATCTGTAGGAAATTATTACTTCATGAAATACAAGATAGATCAAAAATGATAACCTAAATTGAAGCTGTGCCTGTATAGATGTCCAATCTTAATAAAGTACACAACCAATTAATATTTCAAACAATCAATAAGTGATGATAGCGAGAATATTGTTTGCCTTTGTACAAGTAAAACAAGCACGGGAAGCGGCTGCAATATGTTTTGGTTGCATCGCTGCATTATTGCAAGTCGAATGAAGTGTAAATATTTTGTTTCATTGTTTTCGTTCAAATTACTCCGTGCTTGTTCGTCGCTTTGTTAGTCACTATCAACTTAACCAAAAGACAAATGGTCTGGGAGGAGGCGTCAAATTTCAACGGACCATTAGATATACTTAGGCTGGATTTATTAGTGTAGGCTTTTGTGATGTTGATGAGAAAAAATAACTATGTTAGCCGTTCCATATCCGTGACCTAATATTTTGAGAGTCTGCGCAACTCGCATTTTTTTATTTTATTGAAGTTGATTATTTGCAGATGGTTAGTTGATGGAATTTTCATCATGAAAAAATATGTTAGTTGCAAAATTTGTGTGACTTAACATGCTAGCTGCACGCATGATCATATAGAGGGTGATTCAAGGATGTGTGGGTGGAGGATAGCTAGAGGGGCAATAAAATCAAATAGTTACCATTATACTTATCAAAGTTACATTTTTTTAAATAGAATCCTGTGTATATTATTGCATATTTGGATTCCCAGGTCTATTATAGTGTGACTTTATGTATCACATATGATACTTAAAATGAACTGTTCAGTCATACAGATTACTGTACCGTTGAATTATAGATTTATTTGGCAAATACAAAAAGAAAGATTAATTGAAACCCTCTAACTTAGAAACGGCAATTTGTTAAACATAATATGTTTATTTTATATAAACTTGTTTTCCATGTTTTACACTTTCCTTCTCTCTAGCTTGTTGCCATATTTTGGGGCCACCCTGTATAATAGGTTAGTATAGTTACCTGTGTATACTTGATCTAGGCAAACGACACATTTAAAAAGTTTTCTCTTCTTCTTCTTCAGGATGGTCGGGACCCTGGGCAACTGGAGGTCCGTGTTCCTAGATGACATTAACTGACCTTGTGTACACCCACCTCACCTCTTATACAAAAACATATCACTGCAAGGTTGCAGACTTTTTTAAACTAAGGCTTACTTATTGGCCAGTTTTTACTGCAAAATGAATATGACTAGTTATTCTCTATATTGATGTAATATGAACCGTATTCATAATTTTTATGTAAATGAATAAATTCTAGTACATAAGAAAGAGAAAATATTTTTGAAATAAAATTTTTGAGGCATCATTTGGCATTGGAATGTATTTAAACTTTAATATTTCAACTAGGCCCCTGTTTTATTGTCCCTTCTGCCCTTCCCCCTGTACCGGCCTAGTTGAAATCAATAATTTAAAAACTTATATTATTATATTATTAGATCTTAGAAAATACATTTTTCAATGGAAAAAGTAATTCAGACGATTTAGTGTTCTTCAGATTTTATTTTATTCTTATGAAAGCTAAAAGCTCCTTGAAATGAACAGTTAATTACCATACTATACATAACGGACAGTTAATACTGTTACCTGCATAATTAAGTTTCATTAGTACCTCTCAACTACCTGTAAACTCATGGACATCCCATAAGTACCAGAAATGAAGTAGGTCTCAAAGCATGTCTGAAGAAATCAAGTTAAATTATTAGAGGTATAGCTGACTACTAAGTATGGATCGTTGAGTGGTATGGATAAACCCATGATTCTACAATCGATTCAGTACGAATGTCGTGTCTTTCTTTGTCACACAAGGCCATAAAATGAAACAATTATTTACCAAAAAATCGATCATCATCAAGGTCTGTCTAATATAAAGTCAAATACACAAATAATTAATAATTAAATAACTAAAGGAAACATCAAAATCAGTCCTTAGCAACCTCGTTTGGGAGTTAGGACAGTGTAAAATGGGATGAAGTCTTTATACTACAATTTGTTTGTAATTCTAACTTATCAGTGAACTGTGAACTGGAAAGATTGGTTCACTCACACATTTTCCAGGTTTTCTTATCTATGGCTGTTGAGATGCAGTTTTCATCTAAACCACTTTAGATTTTCATTCATTTTTCTTTGTTATGTAGCAGACATCTGCATAACAATATCACGCGGAGCTCAATGGTTATTTAAAATTAAAGGAAAACAAACTGAATTTTGCTACTTTTGAATCTGACCAACTTATGTAACTGGTTTTGGTTTGGAACGTACTATATGTAGAAGGTACAGGAAAAGTAGCTACTGCATAACTTTTTACAAGATGTTTATTAAGGTGATTTATTTAAGAATTACTGTCAAATTCAAACCTTTTTTAAATACAACGATAGTTTGCCGTTCTGTACATGCGCGTGTTGACCGATGTGATTGCTTTGCGCCTGAATTCTTATAAAAGATGTAGCCACTTTTGATGTAACATATTTTCAATGAGATGCAGCTTTGAAAATCAGGGCTGTTAAATTTTTGAGGAAAAGGAAAGTTAGTTCGCAAAACAAAAGCTGTTTAGTGGCAAAACTGTCAATGTTATTTATTTCAAATTAATTTGTTGTAAAATATACTTTATGTTTCAGAAGTGACCAAAATGTCAGCAAAAAGTTTATCTTTCGGCTTCTCTGTTTTTATTAATGGGTTAGTAAACTAGGATGGATCCGAGAGACAACTACAGGATAAGTTTCAATAATTGCAAATATTGCTTGCAGAAATCAAGGAGGTAATAGTAAGTAGTAGAGGTGTGGTAGGGTGTCAGTAAAAATCCATACTGTAAATAAACATATATTTAATACCATACAATACTTTTAAGGCATTTTTGTGACTATCCAAGGCAACCGCCCAGTTTTCTTGAAATGGTAATAGTCGTAAGCAAGCTTTCCCAGTATGAATACTATGAGACTTGCTAAGATTCCGTTCAGAAGATCCAGACCCTCTTGAAGTGAATATTCCGGAGGTAATCTGCACACAGAGCTTCTTGATAAGTCAATTATCTGTGAAGTGAAGTAATCTATTCACAGAAAATCTTTGCTATGTTTATGGTGTGTTTGTGGTTATAAACTATTTTTAAATAGGACCAATATAAGTCTTTTACGAAAATAAAAAAGTAAAATGTTGCCCCTCACTGCCTCATTTGCCTTAATGTATAAAAGAAACAAGTTTAGATATTATTTAGTATCATTATTTTTTAGGTCCTTTAAGGAGCTTCAAGCATCTTTCAAGTTACCTTCGAGGGTCTAAGGTTGGCAAGCATCTCAAAGGACCATGAATTTAAGCTTAACAATAAGGCCATTTTGAGAGGGGAACTTCGACACTTCAAGCCCTTTCAAATTTAGTTTTGCACTGCTATGATTTGTAGGAACTAATTAAAGAACCGTATACTGGCTCGCTCCACAAAGTGGTGAAAAGACTGCAATGCGACCACTTGTTCGTAACATAGCCTATTGTTTAATTAGTCCTTTAGATTTGCGATTTTTAAACCTCTGCGGATAGTCCCATTTGATAACAAAACATGGTGATATTACGCATAGTCCAGTTTCGTATACATGCGTAACTGGTGGGGTGGAATTTGCATATTTAATCCACCCGGCTTTCATACAGTGATTTACCGAAGGGCTTACCAAAGTTTCTGCTATACATATACGGTTTTGCAATTCCATCTATGCAAATACAAAAATATGTGTCCCATACGGGAAAACTAGGTGTAGCATTTATTTTCTGCATAAGTATGACATTTGTATTTTTCATATTTTCCTATTTATATTATTTGTTCTTCTTCCGTCATATATTGCAAATCCTTTGCAAGAACTAATGCAAATAATTTTTTTGTAAAAAAGATCGCAAATAAACAAATATTTAATGATCTTACCGGCATAAGGGAGTTTTCATCTCCCTCTACATATGAACATTTCACATCTCTTATATCCCTTATTTGAGTGGCGTATTTTTGTAAGACCAGTTCCTAGAACACAATAATTGCAAAACGATATTTATAACCTTATTAAAGAAATACCTGGAAGACAGGGATGAAAACGCAGTCGCATCTCCAAGGATTCCCACCAAGGTAAAGTCTCACAGCTTTAGGCATGTTCGGATTTTTCAAAAGGGCATTGTCGAGGGCATATGCTGGAATCTGAAAAAGTATCTTTTACTATATTTAGGTATTGCTTTTTTAATACAGTACGTCGCTGGATTATTTAACGTATTAATCACAAACACAGTCTAACCACTCACCGAAGCGAGTTTTGATGTTTTGCTAGGCTATCATCCCCAGACAGACAGACAGACAGACATGTCTTGGATTGGAAAACAATGATTTGGAGAGTAGTTACAATGTATCGTGTTGTATTTTGTTTATACAGATACTTTTTTTGCTCAATAATGACTGCAGATTATCTGAATACTATGTATGTAAATCATTTTTCAATAAAAGGCATTTACGGGATCAGTTTTTAAATTGAGGGTGTAAAAAATTATGTTATTCGTCCTATAGATTGGAAGGTCGGTACTTTCTGATTACATCGATATTTGGTCTGAAATTTTGTTGATAGCTTTTACTAATGATAAATCTGTATCAATTTTAAACGTCCTCGCACGGTAGAATAATGATCAAAATATTGTGGTATACTTAACTACCCTATATTTTTGGTTATAAACCTGGAGAAATAATATATACAAAAAAATTTTAAAAATTGTTTATATAGTTAACATATTGGGGAGGTAAAATATCTCACAAAATATAAACACTGGCTGTCAGAGCCGCAAAGTAGAATCGACGTTATTAAAGGCTAAAGTATAAAATAAGTACCTATTTCATGATCGAAATTTCACCTGATTCATTTAAGATCTATGGGAAATAAAGTAATTGGAATAAAAATGAAGGTTTAAGTGTAACTTAATTGCTCTGATAAGTAGCAAAAGTTCAAAATCCTTACAAGTCACCCCTGAGAATAGTCTGCCATCTTAATTTTTGGTTGGTTGGTAGTTACATGACAAAAAATTAATTATTTTATTTATTTGAATTCAATCTGTAAATACCCAGAATTAACTAGAAATGTTATAATCCCTGATTTCAATGTAACAGCTAATGCCTAGTGGCAATTTGTAACAATTTTGCACTTTTATCATATCTGATAGGAGGAGAAAGCAAACTACTCAAAAGTTTTTTAAGGAATTAACCTAAGAGGATTTGAAGAATCATGCCCTAGCAGGCGTGTGAACTATTTTAAGAATATTTTTGTATTTATATATTTTGTTCTTTGAAGATTTTTGAAAAGCCGCTCCATTTCAGAGATACAAGGTGACAAAATTCGTTAGTACGATTTTCGATATTTATATCGAACATACAACTTTTTAGAAAAAGCGCTATTCGGCTTACCGGATGATGACGTGCAATGAGGTTTATGCACGGTGGTGCAACACTATATTTTAGTTTGGTTGCTTGTAAAACTTTAACAGCAACATACGAAGATCATTGGATTGGTCGAGGTGGCCCATAGGTACGCATGACCCGTGCGATCGCCGGACTTAAGCCCCCTAGATTATTTCTTGTGGAGTTATCTAACGTCACTAGTTTATGCTATTTCATTCGAAAATTTGGACGACTTGCGAAATTGGATAATTGCTCCACGTAATTCTGTTCAAAACAAACTTGGTGTGTTTGAAGGAGTTTGGCAGTCACTGATGAGGAGATTGCACGCTTGCACCCAAATTGATGGAAATGATTTTGATCATTTATTGTAGATTAAATAACTTACCATGTTATTTTCGATAATAAACTGTTGTAGCTCTCACAAATCTTTTTCATCCTATATCTTTGAAAAGAAGCGGTTTTTCAAAAATCATTAAAGGACAAAATTGTTCAGACAACCTGTATGTAAGGACAAAATCATACGATTGTTCAGTGACGAGTGTCATATACAGGGTGTCCAGTTACTGTGTAATTCTTCGATATCTCGCAAAGTGTACCTGATCGAAGACAATGTCAGATACAAAAGTTATTTGGTTACTTAAGACGCATATTCTAAAAATATTTTGAAATATACAGGGTGTTGCGGGAAAGACGGATAGTGATCAACTTCATTTTTTTTTAATTCTTCTAGTTTCCATCATTGATCTCTATTTAACCCTAAAATATTTTTGGGATCGGTTGCGACGTTGCCAAGTTATAATTTATTTTCTATTAATTTCCGGATTTGCAAGGTCGCAAGTAATACGTCCAAATTGATATATTCCTTTATCTTTTCTTAATAATGTTATACACCGAGTTACCTGAATATTGAGTGGATATTATTTTGGATGTTACCAGCAATTTGTATCTACAGGGTGTTTTTGGCAGAATTTTAAATTACGGCAATTTGAAGGTCATTTTACTTTGTTTTTTTAAATGTAACACCCTGTATTTTTTATTTTAAATCGAAATATCTACTAATACCCTATCTCGCATTGTAATACTTTTTTTTGCGTTTGCGACGTTGCCAAGTTATAAATTATTTTTCCAAATATTTAAGCAAATATCCCCGATTTTAGTTTATTTTAAATAGAATCCTCTACTTATTTTTATTGCAATGAATTGCGCATGTTGAATTTAGTAAGATCTCACAATTTCAAAATTTTGTTTCTATTAATTACTGAGATACAGCAGCACCGCTTTTTCAGTAAACGGTACCGGAACGCTTAAATATGTCCAAAACTGCCACAGCTGGAGAGGTGAAATTCAATACTAAGGGGTTTTTGAACATACATAATTCAAAAACGCTAACATCAGTGTTGTCAGATTTACCAATTTTATAATATTATTAAGAAAAGTTGAAGAAATATATCAATTTGGACGTATTACTTGCGACCTTGCAAATCCAGAAATTGATAGAAAATAAATTATAACTTGGCAACGTCGCAACCGATCCCAAAAATATTTTAGGTTTGAATAGAGATCAGTGATGCAAACTAGAAAATTTAAGAAAAAGTTATAGTTCCATATAAAAAAATCAAATTGATTACTATCCTACTTTCCCGCAACACCCTGTATATTTCAGAATATTTTTAAAATATGCGTCTTAAGTAACCAAATAGCTTTTGTATTTGACATTTTCTTCTATCAGGTATACTTTGCGAAATATCGAAGAATTACACACTAACTGGACGCCCTGTATATTCATGGCAGAAAATGGTGAACCAGAAAATTTAAGAACAAGGTTTACCTTCTGCGACCCCATTGCATAATATTACCTTTGTCAACTTGTTCCCTTTTAACGAGAATTCTCTAAAGTGCTTTAACCAGAAGGATCCTTCCAATTCATCAATGTTGGTAACATCGTTATCATCCAAATACAAATCCCACAAGCTGTGGTAGACTGGATTACTGTGCAGAGGCTCCAAGGAAGCTATAGAATTTCCCTCGAGATGTAAAGTTCTTGTATTATTTGGCAGATTAGATGGTAGCTCGGTAAATCCTCTGTAGGAGCAGTTAATTGTTATCATTGGCTCCAGTTCGTCCGTCATTAGATCTTGAACCACTTTTGACAAAGAACACTCGCAGCCGGTTGTGCAGGTGTCATGTAATTCCTGAAATCATTTTGAACACCACACTACACCTTGTTATCACCATTGATGGCACCAAAGGAATACAAGCTGAGCATAAATGCAATGCTGCCACGCGCCCTTCTAAAAAATATACTACAGGTGCGTAAATTGTATTAAGATCAGTGTATGCATAAGCTGTGAATTCGTGCCTATATTCTGTCATCCAGTATCTAGTGCACAAACCTTTTAGAAATCTGCATGCCGTTGGTGCCACTATCACATATAAAAATAAAGTCTCAATTATAATTCATAATTTTTACTTCCCACACCGATAGGTGAGGGGAGTATTGTGATCGCGAAAATTTTCGATTTTGAGATAATACGTTTTTTGGGCATTTTATGATGTCCACATAACGAAAAGCCACGTCACTCATTTCCGTCGGTCTGTCTGTCTGTCTGTCTGTCTGTCGGTCTGCCTGTCTGTCTGCCTGTCTGTCGCTTTTTCCTAGCCTCGTAATCTCAGCAACCGCTGCACGGATTGTGATGAAATTTGGGCAGCGATATGCTATGAGGTCGTAGTAGGTAATGTTCCTATAATTTTGAAAATTGCTGCATGGGCGGCGGAGTGATTAGCAAAAAACAAAAAAAATCAAATATTGCTCAAACTTCGTTTTTAGGCATTTTAGGGGTTCCAGATCATTTTCTACTTTATTTTGGGTGGGGGTGAAATTGGGGTGGTTGGCCGGGGGGGTTATAAAATTGAAAAATTTGTTGCTTTCATAATATACTGTCCACTGACCTATGAAGGAAGACCTAGCGACATGAATACATTTTTTAGATCCATCCGAACATTGCCTTGCCTATTACAGAAACCAAAGGACCTGGAATTTTTTCTGGTGTAAACATACGAGAGAAACTGTTGAATTGATTTTAATGAAATTTTGACACAGTATTTCTACCGTAGCGAGGATAGAAAACGCGTATGGTTTTTATAAATCGTGCCAGCGGCGGCGCGGAAATAATAAACAAACTAAAAGTGTAAAAACCGCTCAAACTTCGTTTTTAAGCGTTTTAGAGATTCCTGATCATTTTCTGTGTTTTTTTTTGGGTGGGGGTGAAATTAGAGTGGTTAGGGGGTGGGGGTTGAAAAACTGAAGAATGCCTTGTATTCATAATAGGCTGTCCGCTGACCTGTAAAGAAAGACCTAGCAACATAAATCACCCTTTTAGGTCCATCCGAACATTGCCTTGCCTAGTTGCCTATTACCGAAACTAAGGGAATTTTCTGCATACATAAGACTATTTATTTCTTTAGACCGTTTTCTATTTTGTAACGTAGACACTATTAACTTGATTCTTATGAAATTTTGACACAGTATTACTACCGTGGCGAGGATGGAAAACGCGTATGTTTGTTAAAAATCGTGTCAGTGGCAGCGTAGCAATAATTAAAAAACTAAAAGTATGAAAACAGCCGAAATTTCGTTTTTAGATGTTTTAAGGGTTCCTTTTTGTGAGGGGGTGAAATTGGGGTGATTAGGGGGTGGGGCGTTGTAAAACTGAAAAGTTTGTAGTAATGATAATAATAGGCTGTCCATTGACCTGTGAAGGGTTGTAAGGGATCTCAGACTAAAGCTTCATGTTATGGGAAAATAATAAACTGGTAACACCGTAATGTGTGGGAAGAACTGAGTCAATCAACTTGACTTCATTTTTTGCCAGTTGACGTAAAAAATCTCTCTAAATATAAAACATCTGCTGAAAAGCTTAAAACGGTTATCTATAATAGTTATAAACCCTTTCTTGGTCTGATATGAACTAAATCATTTTATGATTAACAGTATCTTGTGCTCAATATTTTTTTCTCTCTTCATTATGTTTTTTTAAGTATGCATCCAAGTTGTAAAAGACTGTGGTTTTTTTTAAATTATGAAAAAATATTTCGCTTGAATTGTATTCTTTTCTTTTAACAGTTATATATCAGATGTTTTTAATCTGAATAAATTTGAATTTGAATTCAAGTCTTCTGATAATCTTGTAAAAATATACTTGCCATAAGAACATCTGTTTTCTCTCTTTCTGAGAAAATTTACTTGATGGGGAAATTGTGGTCAATTTGAACCAAGAAAAATTTATTTTTGATTGAAAATCAAACACTCATTCTAAAGAAATCTGCTCTGACCATGAATATCATTTTCTTCACAACTTCTTCGACCAAGACGTCCTCTGAGAGCAGAAGTATACCAAGTCACAGAATGTAAATTTTACGGGAATAACTTTTTTGTTTGTGAGCTATTGTAAACTCAAAAATTGCTTGATAAAATTGACGTAGCCATATGAGATAACTGATAATAAGGTGCACTACTTGGAATTGGCATATTGTTGTTATAGAAAATGGTTGACAAAGAACATAGTAGGACAAGAATAAGTTAAGTTCATTATCAATGCATAATTACTCGCAAGTGAATTCCGAACACCGAGAAAAAAAGGGAAAAAGGGTTGCGGTTGATGAAATGCGGTAGGACTAAATACAGTAATAAACGAGTTCATTTGCCATAATTAGTTTATGAAAAAATACATCAGATCAATAATGGGTGGGCCCTCCATGTTGACAAATGCACTCCTCTACCATACGCGGCATGCTCTTAATCTGGTTGTTGATAAACTCTAGAGGTACAGCCTCCCAAGCTGCCCTCACAGCATGTTCCAGTTCGTCCAGCGTAGTCGGAGGATTGGGTAAATCGCCTATGTATCGACCCATCCAATTCCATACTTCTTTAATTGCCGATAAATCGGGTGATCGTGGAGGCCAGGAGAGTACCCTGACCTCAGCTTTCTGTAGGAACCTCATCGATACCCTTGCAATATGAGGACGTGCATTATCTTGCTGGAAGGAACCCTCTTCGAGGTCTCGGACCTATGGAACGACAATTGGTTCTAACACCTCATTCACATAACGTTGCGCAGTCATTGTGCCACGAATCACAAGTAAAGATGACTTGTTGTTGACTGCAATATCACCCAAACCATCAAACCAATAGGACGGTGCACATGGTGCTCAACAGCAAATTCGAGATCAAGTCGTTCACTCCGTCGTTGTCTTACGCGTCGGCGTCCATCATGTGCCCCAGACAAAACCTGAGCTCGTCGAAGAAGGCCGTCTGATACCACTCAGCATGCCATTGTCGGTATTCGTGGCACCAATCTAACCGTTGGCAACGATGATTTGCAGTGAGTGGAAGCACAAGATGCGGACGATATGATCCTAAGCCCATTTCAGTCAATCTGTGGTACACCGTGCGGATTCGAATGGGCCTTCCTATAGTCGGTGCAGCATACCAAGTGTCAGCAACAGCTCGAGTGGATCGCATTCTGTTTCGAAGGGACAGTAGCCGTAGATGACGATCTTGCCGGTCTGTAGTTCTTCTACGTGCTCGCTGCATTCGCCCTTCTGCGATTCATTCGCGCCATGCTGCTACAACTGCAGCCACACTATGCCCCATGGTTACAGCAAGTGCTCTGAAAGAAGCAGCACGTTCTCGTTGGCCTACAATCCGACCGACCCCGTTCAAAGGGGCTGTAATGCTAGATTGAAAGTCCCAACTAAGTTGAGACCCTCAAACTGGCAGAAACTGGGGTGCCTTTGGGCTGCTCAGTTTACTTACGGTGGGTCGTGAATCCTTGGCAACTTATTCTTTTCCTCTTATAAGAGATGTCAGGCAAAATCACTAACTTTTAAGGTGAGATTACTCTAAAGGCTCAAAAACTTCAAGAAAAAGGGCGCCAGGAGTTTCACCTCCAAACTCCAAGGAAGTTAGTGAAATTACCCAACCTCTCCAGAAACACTGAAGGGATGGGTGTAGATAAATTCAAAAGATAATTAAACAGTAACAAGTATATTGATTTTAAAATATAATTAAATAAATAGTGAGTTGTGATTTATATGTATTATTTAAAAAAGGGGAACTGCTCTCTTAGATGGACGATACAACCTGGTTTGCTTCGGCTAGGACAGATGGTACTGGGTCTCCAACAACTCCTTCAGAGGGTCCCCTTTTGCAGACTGGCAGCCTCTTCAGGTTCCTTAGGCCAGATCCCTCCTGTTTGATTTCTTCCTTTTCAGGCTGAAAGATTTCTGGGTCTGGCTCGGCCACCACTTCTGGCCGCCGTCATGCAAAGTATAAAAAAAGAAGGATTAGTTTCTGGACCCTCTATGGCGAAAACCCCAGGATATAAAACGTTACGCAAGCTCAGGCGTACTACTTGGCCTTGAATTGACAGTCTTCAGTCCCCAATAATTTAGTTGAACAATATCTATTTAAATTTAACAAAGATCCCTTACAAAATGCTTAAATTCTATACCAAAAGAAATTCCTTAAACGTTAACATAGAAGCTATAGCAGATATCTCCCCACAATGGTTCACAACTGAATCTGCATATACAAAAGGAATATAATTTTACAATAAAGTATCAATAGCATATTAACAAAGTATCACCTAACCTAGATACTTGATAGGCCTTTCAAGTCTAATACTTAAATAAAACTAAAAGAAAAGTCTTGAAGTGAGCAAGGCTATAGTTCACTTAAGTTCAAAGCAGTTTAATTGATTTTAGAAGAAAAAAAAATCAAGGCTATGATTCTATTAAGTTGCTGCTGGCTCTAGTGCTCCAGAAATTTAGAATCTTGAAAGGTAATGCAACCACAAAAAGAAATTATCAAGCCCACAAATATTCATTAAAATGATTCAAAATCAAACATCACAAATAATCCAGAAAATTGAAATTATATGAACATTAGTTGCAAGGTAAGTGCAACTATACCTCAATAAATACTCTCAATGTTAAAACAATAACCTCAAAAGAAACAAAAATCTATGAGTACGTTCAGTCTCACAGAAATGTACTTCGGTAGGCTATATCGGTTGTAAAAGATGGAAAAATTTGTCAAATTCGTACAGCAAAATTATAGCTCAAATTTGCAAAATGTGTGTGTGAGCACACTCAAAACTATCAAAACTATACCAGCAATAAGGAAAGGTGCTTCTCTCTCTCTCTCTCTCTCAAAAAATGTACGAAAGGGGCAATACTGAACAAGGTTAGACATCTATGCAAAAATGCCCATAAGTTGCCCAAAATGGCGGAAACAATAAACTAAGCAATTTTTACACAGAACTCTACCAAATAAAAAAAAGGTGTGCTTCTCTCTCTCAAAATGTACAGAAGAACACAAAAAAACTGAATTAAGGTCACACTTGGAGGTGACCACAAACTCTAGATGCGAAAGTACGTAAAATAGCTCGATAGCTGCCAAAAATGGCGATCAAATTTGAAATAAGCAAATTTTACGTACCTTCTATATCCAAAGTAGCAGGAACAGCTTGTAGTCACACTCCTGTGAATCCTTCCAGGGTCTAGAAGTAGGTGGAAAAGGGGCGTGTATTCCCTTAGATTGACATCAGCACCAGGTCAGTTCCTTCGGGAAGCAGATGCACACACTTGGGCTGAAAACACATATAACACAGTATGGTATTCACAACCTAACTAGAAAAAGGAACTAAATCAATAATATCGAGTCTAGAGACTAAAGGTTCGATATCAACAGCAAAATGCTAACAAAATACGAAATCACTCGCTGGTTGTACAGCGCACTACGCAGTTATACAAAATGTCGGAATGGCAGAATTTTCACAAATAATTGCCCGTGTTATTGGGTTAGGTACTTCAAATAGAAATCTCGCGAAAGGAGAGTGAATAAACTTCAAAGCCAACCCCACGGGAATGTGATTCAAATTTCTATTTCATGAAAATGGCGGAAGGCCGAAAAAGACAGTCAGAACCGACCTGTTGCTCCGAAAAGCGCGGCAGGTAGAGAGAAGACGTCTAGATCGAGAAGAAGGCGAGATCGAGAAGAAGACAGAGGGGGAGGGTCGAGCCTATTTATAATTTTCCGTCCGAAATCACAAAAAGTTGGAACCTTCTAGATGTTGTAGCTGTCACATCACCAGTGACTTTTTACTACCAACCCAGATTCTCAAAGTAACTAAAGTCTTAATTGCAAATCTGGACAGAATTACTATTATTAATGAAATAAACTCATAATAGGGAACGAAAAATGCACCAAAAGAATGAAACTAACAACTTTGCAAAGTTAAATCATATAAATAACAGATAATAATTATATTTACGAATTTCTCATATGTAGGCAACCCTTATTGCTATCTAGTATTGCTGTATAGTCCAGTTAGGCTAGAGAGCAAATACCATGAGTATTATGGGTATCCATAGGCGCGGAAAAGTGGTTCTTTTAATAGCGTACGGCAAATCATAATGGAGGAACATATATTTACCTGTCAATCGAATATTATTCTGGAAGAATTGATCTATAAAAGGAGTCACAGATGACGTGTAACGAAATTAACAAAAATTTCGTTACAGGGCTTAACTGCGTAAATTGGGGCTATCGTCTTCTAGGGGCATCTTTACATCATCGTTTTTGAATCGACAAAAAGCCATGCTTTGTTTTTACACGTCAAGAGTGTTTTAGAGGTGCCATGTAGGTAAATAGCATTTGAATAAACAAAAAGTGTTACATGTGTACTAGAGGTGGTACTGCCAAGATGTGTAACAAATTTTCAGTGCAAGTATCCCTTTTTTTCTAGGTATTCGGATTTCACTTGTGAGCAGTATACTATCTCCAAAATGGTACGACAGAGTCAGTGATCTCCACCACAGAAAAGATAGACTAGTTTGAATTTTGCGAATTTCGCGAGTAGTATAGTTCTACTCTCAAGGAACGGAGTATTTCATAAAGTTTTACTAAGGATATATCATATTTTCTAAACTGCGCTCCTATTACTTGGCTCTAGAATACAAACAGCTTGAGTACCTATATGAGAATATAGGCCTTTATGGAAACAGTAATCTGGAACCGAATAGATCAGTTATACGTCAAACATCTGTCAAGTGGGATTTATGATGCCATGGATTTGACGGACATCGAATAACGAAAAAGTTGGTTTAAGAATAAAATACATTGGCCTTTACTGGAACTATGATCGGGTTAACCCGATCAAAAGGATCACTGATCCTAACGTTCGGAAATAGGGTGAGCTCACTCGTGTACAGTAAGTAATCGCGATCAGATGATTCAGATCAGTATCTGTTTTTCTTAACCATCTGTTTTTTATTGTTATTGTTAAACCCACTTTTTCGCCGTTCGATGTCCATAAAATCCATGGAATTATAAATCCCACTTGACAGCTGTTTGACATAACTGATCGATCCGGATCCAGATCAGTGTTTCCGTAAAGGCCTCAGATGGTTAAGGAAAACAGCTACTGATCTGAATCATCCGATCTGTACAACAGTGAACTGACCCTATTTCTGACTGATACCAGATCACTTTCCGAACGTCAGGATCAGTGATCCAAGTGTTCGGGTTAACCCTATCATAGTTTCTGTAAAGGCCTTATGATTCTTGACATTGACAGATCGCTACAGGCCACACACCTCATATACATTGGTTATAATTTATAATTTTACTCGTGTCTTTGTGCTATATTGTTATACCCTGATGAGAGGGATTGTTGTGCAGTGGGCGTTGTGGGGGATAGATGTCTCGTATATAATTACCAAGAATGTGATATGCAATATATTATTTATGTCATGGAATATGAACCATGGCAGAGCAGTGCAAGCATTTTAATAATTTTTAGAAATAACCGATTATTGGAAAAAATAAATGCAGCCTTTAAAACAAAAGGTTAAGGGTGGTTTAGTGTCCACTAAGCTGTAAACTGATACAGGGGCGGTTGCATTATTCTAAAAATAACACGTTGCATTTTATCAAAATTTCAGGAAGTGCTGAAATATTTAGGGGTTAAAATATTGCCTACTACTGGAATTATAATAAACATATAGAAAACAGGACCAGAACATCCAAGAATCGATATTTATATTACATTACAAATTCTATCAGATAAAATGGCTTTGATGAAGTTATAAATGAAAAGGATAATAGTATTACACATCAAATAATATATATATATAGAATGTTTTGTTGTTTTTACATCCCACGTTTATTTGAATAGATACATCAGGGGAATCCACATCGTTAATTTCCATCGGCTAGTATGCGCAATGGAATATTTGTCTCCGCATAACCTCGGTATCCGTCGCAGGGATGATGATGAAGTTTGAGATCATCTTAGAGCCCACAAGTGGACAGTAAGCTATAGTAATATTTTTGAAAATCAATGTAGTCCGGCAGAGTACTTTGCAAAGAAAATTTGTAAATATCAGTACCCCACTAAATTTCGTTTTTTGGTATGTGAAAAATCTTTTTCTGTTTCTTTACTCTGCGATGGAAGTTGAGCTGGCGGGAGGGAGATCTCAAAAATTATTATAAAGGTATTTCCATTCCATTTGATTTTGAAGATAAATGACAGTTCGGGATAGGCACTTGTCCAGGATTTAGTTTGGGGGAGGTCCAGATTAAGGTTGCCACTTTTTCAATTTTGCCTGACTGAGACTTGATCAGTACATTGCGTTTAAATTTTTGCCTTACTAGCTTGACCGTTACACATGCCCATTTTTAGCGGTATTAGATACCGTTACGGGGGGGGTCCAGACCCCCTTGACCTCCCCCTAAATACGAGCCTGGTTCTGGACTGAACATCATGAACTCTTTTGTAAGTCACTCTAGTGATAGTGTAGCATAAAGCTAAAAATTAAAGTCCAAAAATCACTATTTCCTTTTTAGGAGTTTAGGAAGCATCTGATCATTTTTTTTTCGGAAAGATGCGACTTCATGCAATGGTAAGTAATATTGCAAAAATGTTTAAAATTAATTATGTGATGAAAGCGATCAATCCAAAACTAAACAAAATTTCAGTATTATGTAGGAAGTTACAATACCAAAATATTACGCTTGCCTGTTATGTTTGGTAACTCTTTTTAAATTTTCGAATTCCTTACCTTCACGTATTGGGCTATTGATATTAACGGTTTTCCTGGGTAAGGTAATCCCATACATTTTAGTTCATCAATGTCCACAGCCACTTGCTTGTCGATTGCTAGAATCCAACCCAAATCTTCAGAGCAATTCCATGAGTTATCTAAAATATACAGTTAAGTATCAAACGTAAATTCTCAAGTGAACATTACTGTCAAATACTGCAGGCAGTATTTCTTTCAGGCAGGGCCGCGCCAAGTGTTTCTGCCGCCCGTGTGCAAATGATAAGTGGCCGCCCCCTATTACCCCAAGCTCAATGAGAGACGGTAATAAAATTTCAGAGACGTTTACTTTTAGGTTTTGTTAAAAGTTTAATATTTTTTTACACAAATACCACATAAATAAAAATCCTTAAAACTAAGCAAGAAAAAAACGAAACAACAATTACTTCCAGAAAACAAAATTAAATTTTTGAAAAATCTTAATTTTAATGTTTTAAACTTAAACAGTGAAACAACAAACCATAATTATGTACTTCAAACTTAAAAAAAACTCCTACAAAATAATATAACATATTTTTTAAAAATTTTAGTTTAATATTTTAAACATAAACAAAAAACAAACAAAACAGATAATTATGTACTTTAAACTTAAAAACAAAAACTCCTAGAAAATAAAATATGATGCACCTATCTTTTTATAAAATTTATAGAAAAGACACTTGCCTTGCTTTAAGTGCTGAAAAATCCTTTACAATTTGTTCTGTAGGTATTTATTTTTTCACATAATTCAGATTCAATGGAAATGAATGCCAAATTATTGAGTCCTTCCTGATGGTTCATCGAGGATCTTAAGTAATTCTTAATGAGCTTTAGCTTTGAAAATGATCTTTCTCCGGTTGCAACTGATATTGGAAGTGTTAAAACGATTCTAAGAGCAATCGAAGTATTGGGGAATGTATCAAATAAATCATTTTTAAATATGTGGTGCGGTACTTAACAGTAACAGGCGTATCGACCCGGAAGCGGGATATTCAGGACTGAGCTGATAGCAAAATGACGGAGTCTAAAAAAAAGAGAGTTATCCAGATGAACGAAATATCATGGGCGCCGCGCCGCCGCCCTTTTAGGCTTGCCGCCCGTGTGCGGTGCACACCGTGCACACGGGGTTGGCGCGGCCCTGCTTTCAGGGAAAGTACTGTGCGTCCCATAAGGATCACTTTTAGAACCTTTGTTTTATGACATCTATTAAGTATTAAAACTGGACGTGTTTTCTGAAATTAGCCTCATAGCCTCATGGGCTAGATTGATCATATGAACGACAACTGAATGATAGTAAAGCCGCGCTTATAGCACCTGAATCCAGGGGCAAACCAAGGAAATTTTGCCGGATGGTGGGCGGATATTACTATTCCATAGATTCATTCATTTTATGAACTACCTAGAAACTACCCCTTACACACTTGTACACTGATTTGTATCACCTGTATGTTTGTTTGTATGTCTGCAACCGACACAGATATAATTTGATCTAAACTTTGTACACTTATCAAGAACCGATGACAACATAATGTTTTAATGAGTTCAGAGATCAGAACCGCCAGAACTGAAGTTATGCCGAGACATTTTGAAGTGTTAAAAATGGCGAATGTGCCTTTTATTTTTGAAAAATGGTGAAAGATCTTAACAAATTGAACCTGTTTCTGGTCTAGGTTATTAAAACATATATATTGAGCTATAATATTGCCTTCTCCAATATATTCCATTGCCTTAGGATTTAGCATCGTAAAAAATTTCAGCTTTCATTTGAGCAGTTGATTTTTAAGCTAACAATGTAGTTAGTACTTTCTTGGCGAGATCAAAGCAAGCTAGTCGGTTTGCATTTAATACGGAAGAATATAGAATTCAATAGTTTTTTCTTACTCAACTGAATTTAAATCTCTTTTCGTTTTACGAGTGTTTGGAAAATTAAGGATACTTTCTAAATCTCGTTTTAAACAAAGAATTTACTTCTCTACAGGCGTAGGGATGTGGCGACCCCATCGCCCAGAGGTGATAGTACACCTTGCACTGACGACGGTGCATCATGTACTATTATCTCTGCAATCAGCCACAGGGGGGAGAAGTGCAGTCACTTAGCTTCGCCCGCGGTGCAATCACCCCCACATCGGAATATTTCCGGGAAACTAGAAATAGGTTCCCGGAAATAGGCGGCGCCAAATGGCCTCACGGTTCATGTTCCGTCGCTGGGCTGATGTTCTCGGTTTCTCATAAGTGACAAATTGGATTAATTAAAAGTATAAAAATGCTCAATGGCTCTTCCAGGATCAAAAGATTCCTGGAGGTAAAATACCTGGCCGTTCGGATCTCCGGGTGCTAGGTGGTCCGGGGGGAACGTTAAGCGAAGATTGTTTAAAGAATTGTGCTGCCACTCCTCGTCAGGCTAACAACAGAAGCCGTCCTTCGCAGCAACTTCGCACTGACGACAGGCCTGAAGGCCAGAGAAACTTATTCAGAGCCGACTTTACAAATATACGAGGTCTTGCCTCCAACATAAACTCTTTCCATCAACACCTTCAGGCAGAGAAGCCACACATTCTGGCTCTACGGAAACTCAAGTCGGCTCTTCAACAATGGATAACTGCTTTAGATATCCCGGATCTGACTTATACACCCGATTTAGACGAGGTTTGGCGTATGCGTGTTCGTTAAACCTGGGCTTTCTTGTGATCGAGAAGAAGAGCTCGAACTGGAAGTATTTGATATCATATGGCTCAAAATATCCTTCCTAAATCATTCCAAGTTTATATGCTGCATTTATAGGCCACCAAGCAGTAACAACTGCAAAAAGCTCTTCGAGAAGCTTTCAGCCGCTGTGGACGCGCTGCAATCAGATCACCCTCATTCAGAGATAGTCTTTCTGGGTGACTTCAACGTTCACAACTCATACTGGCTGAAACACTCAAACAGAACGGACGACGAGGGACGTCAAGCTGAAGCCTTCGCTATCAGCTGCGGCTTGGAGCAGATAGTCAAAGAACCAACAAGGATTCCCAGCCGCCACGGAGATTTTGCTAGTCTGTTGGACCTGTATCTCACAACTGCTCCAACGGTCTACACAGTGAATGTAACCGCCCCACTGGGGTCGTCTGACCACAACACCGTCTCGACGCTATACAGAATGCATTCTCCAGATCTCTACCATGCAAAGCCTCGTCGGGTCTGGCATTACGGATCAGCCAAGAAATCACTGTAAACGCGTGATTGACAGCAGCAAGGAGGAACACAACCAAAAAATTAAGAACAAGCTCCTCTCATGTCCTAGTTCGTCCAGAACATTCTGGTCTGTAGCTAAGGCTGTTAGTCAGAACTTTTCCTATTCGTCAATACCACTCTTGACCAGAGAGGACAAATCCATCGCTTCTGCTCCTAAAGAAAAAGCAGACATCTTGGGGAAGCTCTTCGCAGCCAATTCTACTGTAGACTTTCAAGGAAGTACTCCGACGACCACCATAAGCGTGAACTCGAGAATGGCAGAGGTCAAATTTCAACATCGAGATGTAAAAAGCATCCTCCAAAAACTGAACACCAATAAAGCTACTGGTCCTGACCAAATTCCAGCCATTGTCCTTAAACGCTATGCCGCTGAGCTTGCACCTATTCTTTGTAAGCTCTTCAAACTTTCGTATCAACGAGGCGTGTTTCCCGCTTCGAGGAAGATTGGCTGCGTACAACCCGTCCCTAAGAAAGGCAAAAAAACTGATCCCACCAATTATAGACCTGTGGCTCTTCTCAGCATCATGTCTAAGGTTATGGAGACGGTCATTAACACACAGCTACTGAAATACCTGGACAACAATAACATCATAAATGATCGCCAGTATGGCTTCCGTAAGCACAGGTCTACATGTGACCTCCTTGCCTACGTCACTCACTTGTGGAACAGAGCAACAGACAACCATGGCGAATCCCATGTTGTTGCACTTGATATATCCAAAGCTTTCGACAGAGTATGGCATGACGGACTTCTGGTCAAGCTTGCGGCTTATGGACTACCACCTGGTCTGCGCCAGTGGCTGAATAGCTTTTTGAAAGACCGATCTCTGTTCGTTGTAGTCGAGGGCTGTTCATCAGAAGTATTTTCAATAAACGCCGGTGTTCCTCAGGGATCTGTCCTATCCTCTACACTATTTCTGCTGTACATCAACGAGCTGCTGGAAATAACATCCAATCCAATCTATAGCTTCGCAGATGATAGTACATTAGTGTCGTGCATGGAACCAGGCAAGCCACTATCATCCCAGGAGACGGTACGTCGGCGACAGCAGCATGCCTCACAGATCAACGCAGATATCTAAACAATTGTCGAGTGGGGATTAGCAAATAAAGTGCAGTTCAACATACAAAAAACTCAGGCAACAACACTTACAAAGAAGTCTCACGATGGCTTACCAACCTTGGAAATGGAGGGTCACCCCATAGTCGAATCACCTTCCGTCAAGCTTTTGGGAATCAACATCAACAATAACATGTCCTGGCACGACCACGTCGTCAGTATTGCTAAAACGGCATCCCAGAAGCTTGGAGTTTTGTTCCGCTGTAGGAAGTTGTAGACACCAGAGCAACTGCTGCTGCTCTACAAGGCACAGATCCGACCATCGCTGGAGTATTGCTACCATGTGTGGGGATGCGCTCCGAAGCACTCTCTAAAGCTTCTGGACACTATCCAGAAAAGAGCGATTAGACTAATCGATACGCCTAACCTCACAAAGGACTTCCACAACCTGGAACATCGAAGGAGGGTGGCTGACCTATCCCTGTTTTACAGATTCTATCACGGAAGGTGTTCGAGTGAGCTCTCTCAGATAATAACACCACAGGCCGTCCGAACCAGGAACACTAGAGAAGCTCTGCGAGCTCATCCTTACCAGGTCGAGGTCCTTGCTCCCCGAACCAGTCTCCTCCAGCATTCCTTCTTTTTGGAGAACTTTGATGCTGTGGAATCAGCTGCCGGGGAATTTGTTTCCCGACGGCTATAACCTGCAGCGTTTCAAATCTAACGTGAACTTATCCTCTCGCAGCGCTTCTACAGCGCCATAGGCTTTCAGCCTTTGCGGGAGGCCGACCATAAAAAAAAATAATGGTCCACTTCTGTCACACATAAAAAGAAATTCTCAATTCAAGAATTCTGATAATCTTGTAAAGATATGCTTGCAACTTGCGAGAAGAACATCTAGATATCTGTTTTTGCTTTAAGAAAATTTACTTAATGAGGAAATATGGTTAATTTGAACCAAGAAAAATATATTTCTGATTTCAATACTCATTAGGTGACTGATCCTGCTGTGGGTCCCTGGACATATTGGTATACCGGGTAACGAGAGAACGGACCAATTAGCTAGGATAGGGGCCGGCAGCCCCTGCATCGGCCCAGAACCTATGCTGGGACTTAGCAGACGCCAGGTCAATGTGGCGCTGGACAGCTGGGCCTACAAGGAACTGGCGAAAGTCTGGTTAGAGAGAGACGACAGAGACGACAGCAGGCAAGCCAAAAAATTCATAGCAGGCCCTGATAAGGGCCGAACGCTATGGCTTTTGAATAAAGGCAGAGAGACGCTCAACCTTCTGGTGGGGGTTCTCACTGGCCATTGCCGGCTGAATGCATATTTGTCACTCATGAGAGTGGTAGGGGACCCCATTTGCTCCAGATGCTGGGAGGAGGACGAGACCTGTGTCTGCGTGTTATACTGTTATACTCTCATGAAAGGATTGTTGCGGAGTTGGGTCTGTGGCGACCTCACACAGATGCCCGTATGTAAGTATTTTTACACCAGGTAATATGTGATATATTTTTGTGAGTAGTTGTAAATATATAAACAATGGCGAACCGGTGAGGGGTGAGCATAACATATTTCAATACTATAGGTCCATATTTTTTATATTCTGTGGTAATCGGCATTTTTCAGCATTAATTTGGAAAAATATGTAACATAATGCTCATTCATATGCCCAAAACTTGTTGCTGTTGAGATTATGAAATGCTCCAATAAAGTATACAGTATCCTTATGGGTAATGCATTCATTGTTTTGTTTTCAAGATTACCATATGCTTGATTTAAGATTTCAGTATTCCTACTTTCAACACTTTCCTAGATTTTAATGGAAAAAGTTTACTGAATGTTACATTCTTTATTTAATATTATTATTAACATTATTACGGCTTTGCGCATATAGCGAGATATGGTACACTTGAACGAAAGTGATAGGAACTGCAGCCACCAAAGGTCTTAAGATTCTAGGGTATAGCGCGCGAACTTGAAAATCCAAGAAAATACATATTCTTGTGTTAGCGCTTTCTGAAGTATGTGTGTCTAAAGTAAAATGAAGGGAGGTAACCGATGGCCTATTGATAGTGTGACGATACCTTTAAGCTTACAGTAATGATTCAAAAAGCAAATTAAAGTATCAAGCTTGCACTAGGGCAACACAGTCGCCTTGTTTTGATATTGAAATTACAGACGTATGATGATTGTATTATTTTGCATTGGGAGATTTGCCCTTTACTAGGTTTTAACTTAACGTCTTTTAATCCTCTAAAATGTTTGATTTGCGGATGACACCCTTATACTATATAAAGCTGACGACTGGACAATGTTAAGAGAAATTATTGAAAAAGATTTTATTAAGATTATTCAAGGTTTGATACCAAAATTTTAACAGTCAATTTTAAAAAAACCAATTTCGTTGCCTTCACTTCCTAAGCTAGATTTTTACCTTGCTATGAACACCTCTCCATTAAATACCATGCAAAAAAGACTGATATTAGTAGGGTAGATAGTATGAAATATCTTGGAGTATATCTAGATTCACATTTGAAGTGGGATAAGCAAATTTTACATGTGATGAAAAAAATAAGATGTGTAGCATATAAACTGCAAATTCTATCCAATATTCTAACAGATAATTTCCTTAAAATATTATATCATGCTTTAATTGAAACACATCTAATTTATGGATTACCAGCCTGGGGATCTGCCTGCAAGGCATATATTTCTGAATTGGATATATTACAATTATATGTGCTGAAATCTATATTTCATATATTCATCTATATAGCACGAGGCACAAAATATGGTCATCAAACTTAGTTCGACCACACAAAACGATATTCCAACGATCATTTATGTACCTAGCTCCGAAATTGTATTGTGCAGTACCATCAACCATAAAGTCCCTCAAATTTGGCAAACATTTTAAACAAAAGCTAAGGAATGGATTTACTCTGTAGAGCGAATGATTATAGATAATATTATTAATCAATAAAAATTGTTCTAGTAATATTTTGATATGTATATTTGAAAACATTTAAATTTTTATATCACATTGTATATCCACGCACAGGCAACGCCTACTGTGGATTTATTTATATTTATTTACTACACTGTAATTATGGTGGATAAATATTATTATTATTATACATGCAGTTTGAAAAACAAGTGTTTTGTGCGTGTACATGCGAATCTGAATGGCAAATAAATATGTATATAAATCTGTGTACCCAGGCCCCTTAAGTCCTTCAATTCATTATCTTTAGATTAAACACTGATATAAAAAATACGATTTTGCTTCCATCTCATATTTTTTTGTTGCTTTTATACTTACTGCTCAGCCTCAGTTCCCTTACATTTCCTAAGAAGAACTCTGTGGGAAACTGTTCTAGCCGATTTTCGCGTAAATCTAGTACTTCAATATTTTGAAAGTGTCTCACAAAGTCCTTGCTTATGTTTGTGAGCAACAGTCTTCTCAGTTCCAAAACCTGAAAAAGGCACCCAAAGTGTGTAAGTAAAATTAGTCAGAGTACGTTCAAAGACCTGGTCCTAATTAACTATTTGAAGAAAAGACTGATTATGTTGAAAGTTTACTACGTTCGATACAATAATTTCGACTGCGCCCAATGATGAAGGAACCTATAGAAATATGACATTTCAGCATGCTTTAATACGATTCGCTTGTTGTCAATAACTTTAATGCCAATTCTTCGATTTTGAAAAAAAATTAACGCCAGTGGTTGGCGACGTTGCGACAAAAAAAGGAAGCAATGAATGCTTCATGCTTTCTTGAAGTAGGTACTATACAACGTCAAGACATTGGGCTAAGTAGATAATGCACTTTCCAAACATTAATATCTCATATATCTCAGATTCACGATACTACAGAATACCACCTCCATAAAACAAGGCAAGCCACTACCATCCTAATTGAACCATCAACACGTGGATACCAGAAGCTGGGGATTCTATTCCGCTGCAAGGTTTATTTATTGGAATAGATATTTGCACCGGCACTCTTCAAACCTCATTAGACTATCTTTGAAGTGCCGCTAGATGTACGAGTTAGGTACTTCTAAGTATTACCATTACAATACGTTAATCAATGGTATTACCGGCGGCATTTTGACTCAGTCCAGAAAAGAGTAATATATCTGATTGGCGGGTTTCATACTAATAAATATGTACTTTTGCAGAAAAGTTGCTGTTCGGAACATATTCTACAGACTCAACCATGGGAGAAGTTCAAATAGTACAGTTATACAGAGTCAACATCCAACATCTCAAAAAGACGTTTTCTAAATGTTGTTTATGGCTATGCTAGAGTCAATTCTTTAATAATCTTGCAATTCTTTATCGATTCTTTTTATATAATGGATATTTATAAGGTCTCTATTTTAAAAATCAGATAAATTGAATTACTCATTATTTTGACCTCATTGTCATCAATTTGTTAACAGCGTATGTCTCAGCAATAACGTCTTAGACGTCAATGGTTTTCAGATATCTCAAAGGATAACACGCAAACGATAATCAACAAAGAAACCTAACCTAAGCAGAATCACTATCATTGTGACTTTTTGTGGAGAGAAGGCTGTGGATTTGTAAAATACTGCGCTGTTGTCAGATTTCGATATGGTATCTAAATAACCGGAACAGTTAACTAAAATAATTAATAACTAAATTAAACGGACGTCAACCCTATTTTTTTAGAAATAATATGAACTATGTACATATTCCAAAGAATATTTTTACATTACCTATTTTTGTGTCTACCCTTAAAATACGTTTATTTTGCCTTTAAGTAAAAATAAACGCTAATTTGTCATCAAAACCTATGTTAAAATTCTAAATTTTAATCGTTAATAGCTTTCTGTAATGATCAATAAGAAGAGTTAAATTTTTTAGGGTAGCTTATACTTATCAAAAATTAAAAAAAATAATTTCATCTACTAACCACTCTCGTGAACGGACGTCCTTGATCTAATAATATATGTATAACTTAGAGGATATTAAGACCAATGCTTTATAGTCTTCTGAAAAAAAAACATTCTACATGATTAATTTAATTTGAAATATTTTGGAACAGCCTGTGACTAGTACCCACCTTAATACTGTTCAGTTTCTTAGGCGGTATCAAAGTGACTATGTTTCCATCACTAATGGAAACATTTCGTACATTTGGAAACGCCTGCACGACCTTTCCTAAATCGAACGTCTTGATTTTGACTCCAGTCAGTTGAAATGCAATCGCTGCGTGGTCCACAAAGTCCGGCATCTTTTGCTGGCATTTCACTAATTGGTTTTCTGAGGTGCAGTGCTGTAGTAATGAAGGACGAGCTATTGTGCTCGAATGCAGTATATCAAGGAAGACTGTCCTGCAACAAAGACACTCCAGTTACTTCTAAAACATATCTAATGGTTGTTTCGCTTTTTGAAAATCGCGCAAAAAATTGTTATAAGTTGTTATGATTTGAAAGAATACAAAAAATTCATTTAGGTTTTACTGTTGTGATCGCAAACATTTTCGATTTTCGATACACTTTTTGGCGTTTGATGATAACTACATAACCAACATCCACGGCCCTCATTTACGTCGGTCTATCGGTCTGTCTGTCAGTCTGCCTGTTGGCGTTTTTCTAGCCTCGTAATTCCAGTAACCGCTGCATGGATTGTAATGAAATTTGAGTAGCGATATGTTGTAGGGTCGTAGTAGGTACTGCTGGTATAATTTTTAGAAGTCAATAGCGGCGCAGCAATAATATTTTTTTTTATTTATGTTATTGGCTCTGATCTGAGATCAACTGGCCAGTTATAGCAGCAATAATAAAAAAACTAAAAATATAGAAACAGCTAAAACTTCGGTTCTAGGCATTTTAAGGGTTTCTGATCGTTTTCTACTTTTTTTGGGTGGGGGTGAAACTGGAGTAGTTAGGATTTGAATTTCACCGCTCTAGCTGTGGAAGTTTTGGAAATATTTAAGCGTTCCAGTACTGTTTACTGAAAAAGCGGTGTTGCAGTATCTCAGTAATTAATATAAACAAAATTTTGAAATTGTGAGATCCAACTAAATTCGATATGCGTAATTCATTCCAATAAAAATAAGTATAGGATTCTGTTTAAAATAACAAAATTATGACGTGTAACGTAAAAGTGGTGAATCTGGCAACACTGCTGTTAGAATTTTTGAGTTCTGCATGTTCTAAAACCTGCATGTATTGATTTTCTCGTTCGAGCTGTGCAAGTTCTAAAGATATTGAAGCGTTTCTGTACCTTTTACTGACCTGGTATTCGAAATAGATAGTATGTGCAAGGAAAAAGGTTTTATCATTTTAGGAACACCAGTTAGAACTTGTTCACGGCGTAAACCATTACTAGGGAGTACTTCTATGTTAAATAAAATATACAGTGTGTTCTATTAATAAAAATCGGTGATATTTGTTTGAAAATTTGGATAAATAATTAATATCTTGGCAACGTCGCAAACGCGGAAAAAAATATTACAAGGCAGGATAGGATATTAGTAGATATTTCGATTTAAAATAAAACATATGGGGTGTTACATTGAAAAAAACAAAGTAAAATGGCCTTCAAATTGCCGTAGTTTAAAATTCTGCCAAAAACACCCTGTAGATGAACATTGCTGTTAACACCCAAAATAATACTCATTTTATATTCAACTAACTTGCTGTTTAATATTATTGAGACAAGTTGAAGGAATATATCAATTTGGACGTAGGTATTACTTGTGACCTTGCAAATCCGGAAATTAATAGAAAATAAATTATAACTTGACAACGTCGCACTCAATCCCAAAAATATTTTAAGGTTAAATAGATATCGATGATGGAAACTAGAAAAATTTAAAAAAAAAGCTATAGTTCCATATAAAAAAATCAAGTTGATCACTATCCTTCTTTCCTGCAACACTCGTATATTTCAAAATATTTTTACGATATGCGTCTTAAGTAACCAAATAACTTTTGTATTTGACATTTTCATCTATCAGGTATACCTTGCGAGATATCGGAGAATTACACACTAAATGGACACCCTGTATAATTTTGGGCCGTAGTAAGAAACTCCATCGCGTGATTTTGTAGGTCTTCTGAATGGCAGCTTTAAAATCTTTTTGCCTCTACGTACTACTACATAGATGAGTATGAATTTCATACTTACTGTGAGGGGAAATTTGGAATATTTAGGGTCGGTTGTACAAATGCGGGTTTTGCACGAGCTTTGTTAAGCCTAAGCTTAGCTAAGCTCAGGCTTAAAGTCGACACGCGTTGTACAATGGTCGGCTTAGTTAAACCTGGTTGAGCATGAAATTCACTACAGTTGGCATCAATGAAGCAATACGTACTGACATAATCATCCGAAAAATTACGTTTTTTGGTTAGGCACTTATGACAGTTTGTGTCAAATTTTGGCAACGTCCGTTTCTGTCTCTGTTCTCTCATTTGCTCTCTTTGTTAAAGTAGACACAAATCTTTCAAAAAATATGACCTTGTAAAGTGACAAGCAATTTGAAGGTTTCTTCTTGAAATATCATGTCATTTGTATCAGGTTAGGTTTAAACCTCAGCTAAGCTCGCGTTAAGCTTCGGCTTACGTAAGCTCGTGCTTGGAGTGGGGGGCTAAGCTAGCATTGTACAACGGACGATTTTCAACTGACGTGGTTTAGCGTCGGCTTACCTTAAGCCGAAGCTTAAGCTTGCATTGTACAACCGGCCCTTAAGCTGATAAATGCTTCCTTGCAACTATATTTATATAGTATGATTGGTACTATCCATACTGCTCTTCTTTGGGGTCTCAATATCCTAGAAAATATTGATGAATATCCCCAAGCGAGTAAACCATAACTCAGTTTTTGTTTTGAGTGCACCATTACAAAATACGCCACACGCAGCACATCAGAAGAAGCTCAGAGCGATAACTGCCGTAAGACAAATAGTGTTTGCGATAGCGATTTTGCTAGTAAGTCGCCATATGCATTTCCACAGTTTTGGAATCATTCAGTCTTAGGTGATTCACAGCAAACCACGACTCAGCAACTAGCTTTACATTGCAGGTATTTTGCAGCAATTGATTCATACTTTCTGCCCTAATTAATAGTGTTGTGCCGTCAGTATAAAAAACACACTGCGATCTTGGGCTGCATTTATGCAGTGTGCTGTAATGATAAAACTAACATTTGTCACAATTAACCACAATAAACGATTATCAACATATTTTCATACCTCCAGTTTAATCCAAAATGTTGAGCGCATAATCAACAAACAAATGATTAATAATATAAACAGGCATACCATTTTACGTCCCACACAGTGAGGCTTTCGCATTGGTCACAGCACTACATCTACAGGGTATCGGGAAATTCAACCGCTGATGTTACTTGTTTCCCTGCTATCTGAACCCCTTCAAATGCCACTTGTATGTGATGGGGGTGGCAAGTGATCCGACGCACATACACGGTGGCGAGGAGGAAGAGTCCTCGGCGCACATTATGTGTCTCTGTGAAGCCCTCGGATATCACAGGCAGACCGTACTGGATTCAAGGGTTCTTGATCCTGAGGATGTAAGATGGGCAGGACACAAAGCCATCCTGACCTATGCGATAAGTGCTGGACTTGGCAACTAGGGTAAAGAGACGTGCATAAGGGCCCGTTTGTAGGCCACTGGTAATTCTAGTCACCAAAAAGCCTCTCTTTCTCTTTCATTCATTCATCTAGTCCGCTAAGAAATGATAGTCCGAGTCTAATGATCTTATTCACTAAAATTAAACAGTTGCCTTCATTATGATCTTAAAAGTTTGGAAGACAAATTCGGAGTGACTGCCGAAGATATTATAACGAAATATTTAACTTTATGACAGGAGTACAGAAACTCAAAATAGCACTAACTATTGCTAAGTCGTCGCTCATACTTTAGCTTTCAGATCAAAAAAATGGAGTCAAGTTGATTGACTCAGTACTTCCCACACATAATGATACCATTTTATTGTTTCCCATTACATGAAGCTATAGTCTGAAATCCCCTTACAACCAAATCATCGCCCACCCTCCCGCAAAAAAACGTATTGTACAACACAAAACTTTCGTAGATAGTTTCTTGCGTCTCTTAGAAACTAGGACGCCACAGTTTTCATTCTGCATGCTTCAACTGAACGACGTAAAACGATCAGGAGCCCTCTAAACCGTTTAAAAGCGAAGTATGAGCTGTTTTCATATTTTTAGTTTTTTAATTATTGTTGCGCCGCCACTGACACGATTTTTCAGACACTGGCGCGTTTTCCACTCTCGCCGGGATAGTCAATCCTTTGTCGAAATGTCATTAAAATCGATTTGATAATTTTTGCTTTACGCAATATACATAGAACGAAATTAAGCAATACTCGTTATGTATACATCACAAAACTGTAAGTCCCTTAGTTTCTGTAATAGGCAAGGAAATGTTCGAATGGACCTAACAAAGGGTATTATGCCGCTAGGTTTTTCATTCACAGGTCAATGGACAGCCCATTATGAATACAACAAATTTTTCAGTTTTCCAACCCCCACCCTCCAACCACCCCAAATTCACCCCTACCCAAAGAATGTAGAAAATGATCAGGAACCCCTAAAACGCCTAAAAAGAAAGTTTGAGGCGTTTTTATTTTTTTTATTTTATTATTATTGCTGCGCCGCCACTGACACGATTTTTCCAAAACATACACGTTTTCCATCCTCGCCGCGGTAGTAATACTGTGACAAAGTTTCATTAAAATCCATTCCATGACTTTTACGTTACTCAATACAGACCGATTTAGAGCAATATTCCTATGTATTTATCAGAAAATTCTAAGTCCTTTCGTTTCTGGAATAGGCAAGGCCCAAGGCAATGTTCGGATGGGCCTAAAAAAAGGTAATCTGCCGCTAGGTCTTTCTTTTACAGGTCAGTGGATAGCCTATGATGAGTACAACACATTTTTGAGATTTACAACCCCCCACCCCCAACCACCCCAATTTCACCCCCACCCAAAAAAGTAGAAAATGATCGGGAACCCCTTAACACTTAAAAACGAAGTTTGAGGAATATTTATTTTTTTTGTTTTTTGCTAATTACTCCGCCGCCCCTGCACCGATTTTGAAAATTATAAGAACATTACCTACTATGACTCCACAGCATATCGCTGCCCAAATCTCATCACAATCCATGCAGCGGTTACTGAGATTACGAAGTTAGAAAAACGCCAACAGACAGACAGACAGACAGACCGACAGACAAACAGACCGACGGAAATGAGTGACGTGGATTTTCGTTATGTAGACATCATAAAACGCCCATAAGGACAAGTTTTTCACTTTTTTGGGCACTTGTTGTTTATTGTACTATTTATTTTATATTTACAATAAACGCTATTATTATTATTATAGTAATTTTCATTATTGTTTTAAGCTTATTTTAAAAATTATTTTTAACTTTTTAGTCAGAAGTTCTTGAAAAGCAGGTTTTTAGTTTTTTAAACTATATTTATAAATAATACGAACTGCTACCGAGCGAATCCCGAATCGTGCACGACAACTTGCGAACAAACACTATATAGGGACATAGGGACAAATACTATAGGGACCGGAATAATCATAACATAGCGTTCTGTATACTCAGGATTAATTTCTGTGAACTGCTGTGAAACAACTGAATTAAAATCTGTATAACTGATCAGTTGAGGTTACATTAGAATAAAGGCAGTTAAATAAATAATGAACATGACCATATGCAACAACAGTGTGACGCAAATCACAAACCTTGTACTCGTACCAACGGTTTTGGATTGCATAGATAAAAATGCATTGAAATGAATGCTTAGTCGTGACTGAAGGGTCGATTGATTTTATCAGATGCTGAATGCTGGTGTAACTATAATTACTTATCAAATCAAATTCAGGTCAAAGAAGCAATAAGAAACAGGTTCGGCCATTCCACAAGGTTAAGAATGCAACCGCGTTTTTATTCATAGCAGACGCTAATTTTATTTATGAGGAGCAATTAAAATAGCCCAGGGATTTTAATCCGATTTTTGTGAGTATGTCTTTGATTCGTTGGTCAAAAGCCAAGGAGAGAAGCAAATATATTGCCAATCTGGGGACCTGAAGGGTTCAGTATTGGTTCAGACATTGTTTCTGTTCTACATCAATGATCTACTCTCTAACACTACAAACCCAATCGATAGTTTTGCGGATGACAGTACTTTGCACACTGGCAATACGATCTATGTCATCGAGCTGGAACGCAGAAGGATGGCAGCGGCTGCTTCACTGACAAAGGATCTGGAGACCATTGCTCAGCTTGGGGACCTAAGAATATGGTAAAATTCAATGACTCAAAGACCCAGTAGGATACACTATCAAATAAGTACGCTCAAGCGAGCACTCAGTCCTAATGAACAATCAAGCTCTGCCAAGAAGTACCTCATTCAAGCTTTTAGGAGTCAATGTTACAGAAAGCATGATCTGGCAGGAACACATTCCGTCAATTGCTGCAACTGCAGGAAAAAAGCTCGGATAGCCGTTCACAGCCTGAAAATATCTCTCACAACCCAACTTCTCCACACTGTATAAAGCCCAGATAAAACCTGGCCTGGAGTATTGCTCATATATCTGGCGAGCAGGCCCTACTACCTTGTCTATACTTGATGGAGTCCAGAGAAGGGCAACTTGACTAATCGGTGATCCGGCCTTAAAACGCCACCTCCAGCCTCGTTCTCATCTGCATTCGGTTGGTTACCTCTCACTTTTCTACCGGTATAGGTCCAGAGTCTGCTCCTCTGAGCTACTCTCTGAAATTCCGTTGCTCACCGAGGTTATTAGATCATACTTTACACAGCTAGACTCGCTTGGAACAGACTGCCAGGAGATGTATTTATTGAGCCTACGAGTGTTGGCCTATTCAATTCCCGCGTCTACATATTTCCCCTAACATGACTTTTTCATAGCAGCCAGGCTAATCAGTTCTTCAATCCCCCACCCTGTATAATATATTGAAACCCGAAGTTCAAATGCTCCCTATGCTTTAGGAGCGCAAAAGATATTTTTTAGTATTTGGTGCATTCTTAAATATGGACGACGTCACGCACCTTATCAGAATTTTAAAAATGTCGTTTTTTAGGTTTATCTTATTTATTTTATCTAATTTGTTATAACTGACGAGTGTAAGCATTTTTGTGCAAAACACAAATAACACTTTACCAACAACTCTACCTCTATCTCTAAGGTCTCCCGACATTGATCCCTACAACTTTCAGTTATTTCCTGGAGTAAAAAGAATTTGAGATCGAGGATTAGAGTCAGATTTCCAGCTCAACAAATTAAACTATCAAAAAATGATTTTTCAGAAGTCTATGACAAAGTGAACAAAGTGAAGAGTACTTTCAAACCGATATTTAATTGTTATATAATCTTGTTATTATCTGATTTATTATCGTAAATTTATAGTTCATATTTTCTTTTTTAATTGGATCCATCTTTAAACCAATTGTAAAGCAAACATCAAATGTTGCCTTGTTTCCTGGATGAAGCTGATTTAAATTACGTTTCCTTTGAAAGGACGCAAGTCAAGCAGAAAGTGCAAAACAATGCGCATAGGAGTGCCTTTCCGAGCCCGCAAAAGAATTAATTTAAAAGTTAAATTGAAGCTTTCCTGAACGTCAAGTTCATTCTTATTTTTATATAGTTAGGAGTCTATTTCTTATTGTTTATGCCACGTGGCAGTCAGGGATGGAGTGATGACTGATTTGGAGCAAGTGATGGGGAACGAGTCGAATGGACTAGTATCACGAGGTTAAGAACAATGATTTGTTATAACCGCTTAGTGCATACAAAAGTAAACGTATTGCAGCATTTCGTTACTTTCTACATCATTTTGTTTTTTAGTAATTCCATTCTAAAGTTTAAAGGAGGAATCCAAACTCAGCCAA
Organism: Callosobruchus maculatus; assembly: GCA_951848785.1. NCBI lineage: Eukaryota > Metazoa > Arthropoda > Insecta > Coleoptera > Chrysomelidae > Callosobruchus > Callosobruchus maculatus. The sequence goes on along the minus strand of CATOUR010000110.1, from coordinate 4,084,205 downwards.
TCAGTGCCAACCGCGCGAATCATCAGTGGTGCATTGTTGCCAAGAACAGCTCCGACTCGCAGACGGGAACAGAAGACAAGATAGATGAGCCAGCCCGCGTACAGCTCCGGCATTCCGCGCGCCATCAGAATGCGGCAACACAGCACACATATCTGTCTTTTGATTGGCTGTTCGCCTTTAGGGTAGTGACGTCACTGCCCTAGGAGAATTCAAATATTTTCCTTATTTTCACGGCTTTCCTGTGCCCAAAAAAATCGGAGAAAAAAATGAGACGCTTTTTATGACGTACTCTATCATATGCAACAAAAAAATTCATGATGCTAGTCCATTGGGCCCAGGTAGCCTCCTTGCAGGTAGGAGTGCACTTTTCTTCGAATCTGGCATTCTCGACATTAGGCAACTACGTACTTATCAAATTACTGTCAAAAATAAAGATATATTGAAAAATGAAGTCAAGTTGATTGATTCAGTACTTCCTTCGCATAACGGTGATATCATTTTATTATTTTTCCTTTGTATGGAGCTATAATCTGAGATCCCCTTGCAACCAAATTTTCGCCCCGCGCCCTCAAAAAAAAAAATCCAACACAAGAACTCCCGTAAATAGTTTCTTGCACCTCTGGAAGAAACGAAATCATCAGGAACCCCTAAATCGCCTAAAACGAATTTTCAGCTATTTTTTTATATTATATTCTTATTATGGCTACGCCGCCACTGACACAATTTTATAAAAACAATTTCCATCCTCACCACGGTAATACTGCTATGTCGAAATTTCATAAAAACAAAGTCTAGGTTACATAATACAGAACAATATAAAGCAACCCTCGTATGTAACATACATCAACATTGGTTTGTGTAATGGGCAATGGACCTAAAGGAGTGTATTATGCCGCTAGGTCCTTCTTTCGCAGGTCAATGTAGACTATTATGAATACAAATACATTTGCAGTTTTACAATCCGCCACCCCCTACCAACCCAATTTCAACACCACCCAAGAAAAAAACAGAAAATGATCAGGAACCCCTAAAACAAGGCTAAAAAGGTGAAGTAGTTTTTGTTTAAAAAGTTGCCCTCTTGACAAATATTTTGACGCGTTTTTTTATTTTAATCAGTGGTTTTTGATACATTTATGGTGGGAAGTCTTCTAATGAACACCCTGTAGATAGATAACATGTATTAATTGTTAAGTTTGGCGGGTGTGTCTTTTAACAGGATTATCTTGGCCCCGATGGACAGAATACACGGTATCAGTTATCAAGGCGAACATATTGTCTATATAAGGATAGATGGCATATCGCTACAGCCTCATTAAGATAAACAAGTAACTCTCTCGCAAATAGGCAGTTGGTAGTGTCATCCCACATGCTTTTGATAGCCTTGTGGGTGTCTCTTATAACACGGGTGTTTTGACATCGATACGCGATTGGCAAAATACAGAGTGATTTATCAAAACTATGTTTTTGTATTTTAAATGACTCTTTGGGCAACTAACAGTTATTCTTCCGTTGATAAAAGCATTGCTGACAGTTGGAAAGAACAATCAATTATCTTATTCTCAGAGCTTTTTAGTTTTGTTTAAAACGACACTATGACACTTGACGCCACCGCGATCTAATCTGATCTATTGTAGTTCTTTAATGACTGTTAGTATTATTTGGGTTTTGGAAGCTTCGATACCACCTTTGATCGTACAAAGTGTTCCAGGAAAGATTTGCAATATAGCTTTATTTCTTTAAATTTTCAAAGCTATTTCCTCTACATTCAATACTTCGAGTGTATGCACATCATCAAAAACCCAAACATGTGTTGAGCCCCCCCTGTCGGCTAATTAGGATAGTATAGCCAAGTCCGTCACCTGTCACGACGATTGTTACATATTTGGCATGTTTTACTGAATTCTTTCCAGTTTTCTTGACTCTCTGGGTGTAATCTACATCTACCACATATCAAAAGCCTTTGACGAAGTTAATCATTAGATGTTTTCGCGGATCACGTTCCGGACTAGTTCGGGACTAGTTCGGATAAAAAGCGCATGCATAGTATAATTACAGGCATGCGCGGTATGTAAATGCTTTTGTAAGCTTATTCTGTGATGTAGACAGAATAAGTTTACATACAAGATTTACATACCGCTTTTAATCGCCTTTAATCATACTGTGGATGTGCTTTTCATTCGAACTAGTTCCGAACCAGTTCGCGATGTGATCCACAAAAACATCTATTATTTATTATTATCGACTAAATTAGATGCACTTGGATTATTAGCTTCGTTATCGTCCCTTGTAAAATAATAACTTTTCAATAGAAAGCTTTTGTTGAATATGGCGGCATCAAATCTAGATGCTACACAGCTACACCTGGGATTCATCAAGGCTCTGTTATCCCTTACATTTATTTATGATCTGTCAATTAATCCTCCTTGCATGCACTTTCTTTTCGCCGATGACCTTCAAATTTTTTTAGCAATCCCTTCAATCAGTGACTGCCTGGAGTTTCAAAGAACGTTCATTTTAGTTTATAGTTGATGCCAAAAGAATTTACTCACTCCAAATGACAAAAACTGTAAGGTTGTTACATATACTCGTAAACAGAACATCAATGGTGTCATCTTGAAAATGGATCAGGCTATAGGAATTTAGGTATTGTCTTTGATACTAAGTTGTCATTTAAAGATCATATATTAGAAATTGTGTCATCCACATTCCAATTGATGGGTTACCGTGGAAGAAATTAGTCTATTTTTACTAATGTTGAAAGTTTAATAAATTTATGTTTTGTTTTCATTCGAACTCTATTAGAGTACGCCTCACTGGTTTAGTACCCTATATATCAGATATCATGAATCGGAATTGGATCTGTACAACGCAAAGCCCTAAAACATTGGTATTTTAAATGCAGTGGCAAATATTCTAAAAGAGTATGTGCTCATAACCTCTTATTGAACGTTTTTTGCAGCAAAACTCTGAATCAGCGTCGTGATGCTCATGCTCTGGATTTTCTTCATTAACTGTTACGTGACCAAACTGATTGTAGCTTCTTATTAAGTAGAAGTAACTTTCATGTTCCTAGAATTGGCAGTCGTTACAACATAAGTACGTTGCTTGCTTGTTTCAAAACCAGAAAACCGCATCTTTCTATCGTATGTATTTTCCGAGATTTTAACTTTTCTTGTAAAGTAGCGCGCGCTTATTGGACCACCCTATATATTATGCATGATTATAAGAAATATCCCGTATTATACAACGAACCGGACGTTATTGATTAAGCTACAAAGCAAAGCTAAACTACCCGACGCGTCGCGACGGTATTTTATTTTCTTGCGGGGGTATTATTGGAACCAGATAATCCATTCGTGATAGAACTGTTTACCGAAGGCGAGGGCATATTTTTCATGCAATTTAGTGTCTGCAAATAGATCCCGTTTATGTTTCTACGGTAACTAGCTCAGCTACTACTACACACACCGTTCAACATTCAAGTGAGACTTTATGTTTCAGCAATAGCTTAGCCACGAAGCTTTAGACTTTCAGGCACCTAATCATTTGAAATTCTTGCCATATTGGAGATTGTTCATCCTGTTATCTTCTGTCTACATATTTCCGCGCTCTACCGCAGCCTTATTACGTAAAAATTAGCGACAGCGTCGCTGAGCAGATGCCGAGCAACAGCAACACGACAGCAACAGGACTGTCAAAATTGTAGGTTACATGTTGTCGTCCGTCACAATGACGTCGTTGCATAATGCGAAATTTACGTTTGACAGCAGATATTGTGCGATTTTCGCCTGTCGCTTGACATTTGCAAGATACGTGATAAGCCTGCAGTTCTCTCAAAAAGTGTCATTCATTATTGTACTATGACAAGTACTAGAATTTGATCGTTAAAAAAGGTCAATTGACTTGTGGCATACCTCGTGGGCATACCCATATAAAGGGGGGAGGGGAAGTGGTAGACCCCCTTGAATACTCCAACATCTATTTTCAAAGTTAACGTTTTCACTTCCCACACCTATAGGTGAGGGGAGTATTGTAATCGCGAAATCGTTTTAGGCGTTTAGGTAATTCGGGGTTCCTGATCGTTTCGTTTCGTCCAGTTGAAGTTTGTAGAATAAAAACTTTGTCGTCGGCTGCCTTCCTACGGAGTGAGATGTAAGGAACTATTTAGGAGAGCTTCTGTGTTGGATGTTTTTTTTGCAGGCGCGGGCGATGATTTGGTTGCAAGGGGACCTCAGGCTATAGCTTCATCCAATGGAAAAACAATAAGATGGTATCAGCGTTATGTGTGAGAAATATAATCAACCTGATTTAATTTTTTCGACATACCTATATTACAGTTCATCATCGTATAACCTGTAACTTGGAAATTTTTAACTTGATTGTAATGCAATAACGACGACGAATAGTACAATTTTTGACAACCGTGATGTATGATAAATGAAATAAAATTTAACAAACTTTGTTCTTTCTATCAGAGTATTTTACCCGTTGATATGAATATAATTTCAGGAGATCTATTGAACTAACTAATTAATATCGAATGAATGAATCAATGCACCTAGCTAATTAATATGGCTACGTAATTATAATTGATTCATTTTCATTATGAAAGTATCGCCTCTGCGTTGTGCTCCAGCTAACTGCTCATTTTATAAATAAAACATACTTTAGAAAGGAAATTACAAGGGGTGGGTGCTGTGTAAAAATAATTTTGCATGGTTGCTCAGAGAAGATTATCCAAACAGTATCCTAGAGCGATGCAGGTAGAGGTAGTTAAAATTACAGAATCTCGAAAAATTATGGCTTGCATATTGCGTAAGCATAATATATATATAATATAATTAAATGTTATCAGTTGATAACCACGACCATTCCTTTTCTTAAAAATGGAGTCAATTGACTCATTACTTCCCACACATAACAGTGATATCATTTTATTATTTTCCCTTTGTATGAAGCTATAGTCTGAGATCCCTTGCAACCACATCATCGCCCGCCTGTCCTCAAAAAACATCCAACACAAAAACTAGTAAACAGTTTCCTAAATATCTCCATAGGAACTAAAACGACATAATTTTTATTCTGCGAGTTTAAACTGGATGAAACGAAACAATCATGAACCCCCAAATTGCTTGAAAACGAGGTTTGAGCTATTTTTATATTTTCAGCTTTTTCATTATTGCTTCGCCGCCACTGTCACGATTTTTGAAAACCATACGTATTTTTTATCCTTGCCACGGTAATAATACTGTGTCTGAATTTCATTAAAATCAGTTTCATAATTTCCATGTTGCTAAATTCAGAACCATCTAAAGCAATGCTCTTATGTATACATCACAGGTATACATCAGAAAATTCTAATTCCATTGATTTCTGTAATAGCCAAGGCAATGTTCGGATGGACCTAAAAAAAGGGTATTACGCCGCTAGGTCTCTCTTTCACAGGTTAATGGACATCCTATGATGAATAGAACAAATTTTTGAGTTTTACAACCTTTCACCTCCTAATCACCCCAATTTTACCCCCACCCAAAAAAAAGTAAAAAATGACCAGGAACCCCTAAAACGCCTAAAAACGTAGTTTGAGGGATATTTAATTTTCTTTGTTTTTTGCTAATTACTCCGCCGCCCCTACATCGATTTTCAAAATTATAGCAGCATTACCTACTAGGAGCTCACAGCATATCGGTACCCAAATTTCATCACAATCCATGCAGCGGTTGCTGAGATAACGAGGGTAGAAAAACGCGAACAGACAGACCGACAGACAGACAGACAGACAGACAGAGAGGCAGACGGACAGACAGACAGACGGAAATGACTGACGTGGATTTTCGTTATGTAGACATCATAAAATGCCCAAAAAGCGTATTATCCCAAAATCAAAAATTTTCGCGATCACAATACACCCCTCACCTATCGGTGTGGGAAGTAAAATGAGTTATATGTGCCAGAATGTAGAATCCATAATGGTGAAAAGTTTGAGAATTTCATAATTAGGTAGGAAAATTCGAATTTGAAAAGTCGAAGTCGAAGAAAAAGCCATATTTATTTTAAAACGCAGTACAATAATTGATCAAAATATATATCTTTGTTTCTAAGTAAAAGCCTACAGCTACGGTTTTTCATATGTTTTTTGAGATCGCGACTCCTGAAGTGCAGGTCTTACGTTCAAGATCTGAAGAAGGAAATAAACGTTTCCGAAAGCTCAGCATGAACAATTAGTTCGTTTTTCTCCATTGACGTAACCACTTGTTGCTACGGGTACAACCTCAATATTGAAGGCTGCTCATTAACTAGTCAGCCTTAATAGATTTTAATAATAATAATAGTTTTACTGTCCAACAGAAGATTTCATTTGCAGAACAAAAAGAGACACAAAGAGTTACATCGAAAAAAATAACATTAGTTTGAAAACTCATAATCAAGATTAAAATAGTGATTTCGCTTCCCTAACTAGATGTTTCAAATTACAGTTGAATATGTCAACCTGTGAACTCATATTATTATAGACATTATGCATTTTATATAATGGAGAGTTGAGCAGTTGAGCAACATATTTGTTTTTACCTTTGGAGGTCTAAAAATGAGATGAGTACGAGAGGTAAACAGCCGAATATTTAAATTAATTTGCTAAAGTAGATTAGGGCTATCAATGACATTATTTAGGAGCATAAAAGAAAATATTAGGAACGCCACATTTCTACGACGCTCTAACGCTTCCATACTTAATCTAGCGGACAACTGAATATTAGGAATATACATTTCTGGATAGGTGCCATCAACTTTGAATATCAAGAATTTCATAAACTTTCTCTGCAAACCCTCAGTTATATTCTTATTGCATTCATAAAAGGGGTTCTACACTATCCTTGCGTGTTCAAGCTTTATCAGAATGTGAGTGAGTATATAGTATAACAGGTTCACTGCTTTGATGTTTTAGAAATTTCTACAGTTTCTTACTATAAAACCCTACATCTTCAGAGACTCTGACACTTTTTGTGAGATATGATCACTAAAAATTAAGTTTCTCATTAAATATTATCCACAAGTCCATTGTATTACGACATCTAACCAAGGGTTGTCCTTGAATGTTATAAGAAACAGTCATGGCAGATCTTTTTCTAGTGTAACTTACCACTTTACGTTTGCCTGTATTTAGACATAGATTATTATGTACACACCACTTATACACGGGTTCTAACTGAGCTTGAAGGGCCAGACAATCATTAGCATCGTTAATCCTGGAAAACAGCTTTACAATGAACAACAAGAATAGAGGAGGTCCCAAGTTAGAGCCTTGCGGCAGTCCAGACGGGGTAAGGTACGCTTCTGATTGAAGGCCATTATACATGACATACTGCGTTCGATTAGACAAGTAAGAGCTGATTTTGTCATACTTCTATGTAATTAATTGTGATTATTAAAAAATAAATATATACTAGATATATACACAGGGTGTTTGGCAGAGGGTTAGGTAATTTTCGTGGGCGTACAGTTAAGGTACAATTCGAGAATATTTTATCAATAGTTTTGTGCCCTAAGCATCCCTGATTTTTTTATATAATTGCCTTTGAAATATTTTCAAGAAATTATAAAAATGGACATTTCCAGTTCTGTTTTTTTAAATGTTTCTTGAACTAACTTTTTTGTGTTTTTTATCTGTAGCTCTTTTATATAAATTAATATTTAATCACGAATAAGACCAAAATAACTAGTTGTGACCTGTTTTTATAACCACGTACATATTCACCTCTGTGATATTTTCAAAGTGTTAAATTTGTGAAAATATCTTTTTATGGATATCCTATATTGTCCTCATATTTCCCGAGTTTCTGATTATTTGTTTAAGCTTATTTAAAAATTGTAGCGATTTTTAGAACATTTTTTTTCAACATGTGTTACTTCCATGAGATCTTAAAAAATATACTTACCAATAGAAGATAGCAATCTTCATTCTTGCACTGATCAAACTACCATATTCTGACCTATACTATGGACAGTTTCTTCAAAGTGTTTCATCTTTCTGCTTCAATTTTCGTGAACAGATTATCGCGCATATCACGTAGTGTCAAAACCATCATCACTCTCTTTAATTAGCACAGTTTGGTGTAAAAATACACTCATTTAACACCTCTGTACACCTTGATAACGACAATAATTATCTCTTAATACCTTCACCTTGGTACAAGCATCATTGGAATCGGTCGGTAGCACGGCATTTATAATATCTACAGCGACATGTCTGGTGCAGTTTTAATTAGTTGAAGTATTTTCGAATTCCAGTCGTCTAAATGCTAAACCCGACAAGTCCATGTGAACAAATTTTACAGAAATCGAGAAAAACCGAATTCAGCCTTATTATGACGAAAACATAGGCGTAGTTAAGTCCCTGGATCTGGGGGGGCTTAAGTCTCTGGATCTGGGGGGGGGGGCTCAAGTCCCTGCCCTAGATACAATAAACTTAAGAGAATGTATTATTATTATTGGATCTTTTGGGGGGCTAATTTCATTCTTGGGGGGGGGTCCCACCTAACTACTCCTATGGACGAAAATAATACTAATAAAAAAGCTTGATCATCTACGATGGTTTAGGAAGTTAGGTCTTCTTAACGCCCCAAAATCTATAGTCTAAGATCCAGTGATCGCAGACCGGTATTTTAGCAAACTGCATATTGATGCATACATATGCATACACGTGCCACAGGCGAAATGGGGATTCACTATCCCCGGCGATGCCGACGGTTCCTTTGGGCATGAGCGGGAGTCCAAAAGCGACAAAAAGTAAATTCAATTACGTCATTTTAGCAAATCTGCCTTTTTAATGTGTGTGAGCGGGTGTGCGTGTGCGGGTGCGCGCGCGCGTGTGTGTATATACCTTTTCTTATACAAACAAAATGGTAGACAAAGACCGGTTCCTAATGTGTTTTAAAAAATTTCAAAATTTGCAATCTTATGAAAAGTATTTTAGGGACGAAAATGATATGTGTTATTCACATTATTATTATAGATATAGTTTTTGAATGGCAGACACCTAGAAGGGTTCCAACATACTGGCAGACGCTATAATGTCTCTCTGTCGTGCTAATTTAACAGTCGCGTTAAAAAATGCCATTACAGTACATTTTTTTCACAATTTGGTTAGTAAGAGTCCTATATTGTTAGAAATAACCAAAAAAGAATCTTCTCAGGTTAGTATTTTTTTGACAGACGTTTAAAATTGGATAGTCACTTTTTTTTAAATCGCCGGTGCGTTCTGACGACCCATCTATCCCTATGTTGCAGTGGCGTGCAAGGCTATTTACAATAGGGTAGGCAACAGCAAAAATTACTCAACTTTCCACAATAGTCAATAATAATATCGTGTTTGGTTGTTAAATTACAGACGTTTAAAGAATGTATGATTTTGCATTGCGAGTTTTTTTGCACACTAAAAACTTTTTAGAGAAAATCGCTAATAGCTGTCATTCATTGAGGTCTTAAATATCACCTTCTGAAATACTGTGTATGTAGTTTGAAAAACAAGTGAGTTCTGTTCGAAATAGGAATCCGTGTTTTAACATGGCAAATTTATTTGTATAACTGTGTACCCAGGCCCTTTAAGGCAGCTAATTGATAAGGGCGTAATGAAAAATGAGCAAAGTTATTTAGTTCTTAAGATAGAAAATTAGTTGATATTTGGTTCAGATTTACTTCTTATTTAAAAAAACTACAAATAATTTATTTGAAATAAGGTGTGACAAAACTGATGATACGTTATTCATTTCTATTTTGACAAAAAAATAACTGACCTTACATTAATGCTTCGGTTTCGGTTTCGGCCAAAACTGAGACGAAAGCCGAAATTCTGTTTCGGTTTCGGTGTCGGCTATGAAAAGTACTTTCGATCGGACACTATCATTTTTTTTCAAGAGTAAAGTTTGTAAAAAACTATGTATCGATAAAATGTGATAAAAATATTGGTATTGGTATTTTTCCTGGGGTAGGCAATATTTATGTTTTTATTGTTTGCACGCCACTGCTATGTTGATACCTACTGAACCTGTAAATGACAAAATTTGTACTTTACTGAGTAACCCTTTTCCTACGTAGCGAGCTCTCGGTCTATTGCTCCTTTGGTATCAATGAAAAACTGCACCAAACCGATTCGCATCATCCGGTTCCGTTAGCGCGCGAACCACGTGTTTCCTCCCGGAGCCCCGGACCGGAAGCATGGCACACTTCTCCGGCAAGCGTCACCCGAAGACTGCACGTCGTGGTCAGCAGCCGCACGGACTGCATTCTCTTGTTTACCGGCGGGCGATGACAACGATTCCCATCGCAACCACAGCCCCCTGGGTTCTCACTATTCAGCCTCCCGTTGACTGGCTCCACGATGAGGAATGAGATGATCCGGTCCGAATGAGATTTGATTCCGCTTTGGAGCACACGTACCGGTAGCAATTTAGCTATACCCCGAATAAACTTATAATCGAATGCAAATAAATCCTGCCGCCGCGCGTGCCAAATAATATTTATATCTTCTGCATGTGCAGGCTTCTCCGAAGTAGATGTCAGAAAGTGATGGGGCCAAGGTCTTGGAAAAAATGGTCAAAGAACAACTATTAGATTATGTTGAGAGTTGTGGTGTTGTCCCTAGAAAGTAGTCTGGATTTCGTAGTGGACACTCCACAACGACAGCTTCTTTGAATAAGTCTGGTGACATTTTTAGATCTCTTGACAAAAAAGTTGTTTGGCTCTAGTTACAATTAATTGCTCTTAGGCCTTCGACAAGATCAGTCATGAGCTACTGGTTGCTGGAATTTTTTGGCTTTGATGCAAGGCTTTGATGCCACAGCTGGTTCTTTTTTGATAGATAGACTGAGTCGATTTTTCCAAAACATACGCGTTTTCCATACTCGCCGTGGCAGTAATACTGTGTCGAAATTTCATTAAAATCCATTCGATAATTTTCGCGTTACGCAATAAAGAACGATCTAAAGCAACACTCGGATGTATACATCACAAATTCTAAGTCCCTTGGTTTCTATTATAAGCAAGGCAATGTTCGGTTGGACCTAAAAAATTGTATTATGCCGCTAGGTCTTTCATTCACAGGTCATTGGACAGCCCATTATGAACACAACACATTTTTCAGTTTTACAACCCCTCACCCTCCAACCACCCCAAATTCACCCCCACCAAAAAAAAAAGTAGAAAATGATCAGGGACCCCTAAACACCTAAAAACGAAGTTTGAGGAATATTTGAATTTTTTTCGTTTTTTGCTAATTACTCCCCCCCCATACAACCATTTCCAAAATTATGGGAACATTACCTACTACGACACCACAAAATATCGCTGCCCAAATTTCATCACAAACCATGCAGCGGTTACTGAGATTACGACGTTAGAAAAACGCCAACAGACAGACAGACAGACAGACCGACGGAAATGAGTGACGTGGATTTTCGTTATGTACACATCATAAAACGCCCAAAAACCGTATTATCTCAAAACCGAAAATTTTCGCGATCACAATACTCCCCTCATCTATCGTTGTGGGAAGTAAAATTAATAAAACTTCTATATATGGCAAATTTATTGACGCTATGTTAGCATTTTTTTGCCAATATTATTCAAACTCACGCAATATGGAATAATTGTGCAGTAGCATACAATAACAGAATTTTGATTGTATAAATTTCAGGCTTAGTCTATTTATATCTGGTAGAAATGTGAGCTAATGAATTTATAAATGCATTAAAGCTCACATGTGCCATTGTTAGACTGCATAAATACATATATGCCTATGTATACAGGGTGAGTCAAGCTCAAAGCCTCGGGCTCTTGTGACCAAACGATACCTATCCCTTTTAAGGAAAAAGAAAATGAAAAACTATGTGGGTGTATATATGTCGAAGTTTTAGATGATAACTTTTACAGAGAGTGTCTACCAAGAGCGTGACACATCAAAGTTGTGTTTTTTATACTGAACATCCTGTATATATACATTTAGATTTCCTGGTTAATTTCAGTGTGACTTTATGTATCATATATGGGACTTAATCAACAAGCTGTTTAGGTGCAGAACAGCATTTTCAGTATAAGTGGATGTCAGAAGAAATGAATATCGTAGCGATTACAAAACTTTAAAGGCTGTGACTTTGTCATATGACTAAGAATAACATGCATCAGCGGTCAAAACGGTCAGATTTGAATTGTTTTTGTGTTGGAGAAAACAGTAGATTAATTAGCTTGTCTGATGATACAAAATTGTGAATATCAGTCTCCAGTAGTTTTTACTTCATTTCAAATTTTCTATCACATTGGTGTTATGGAATGTTAGTACCTATAAGCAACCTAGCAGTCCATGAAATATAAATAAAAACCTGTTCAGATAGTAGAAAACAACTGCAGAAATATACAGACGAACAAGAGTGTGAGACAAGATTATAAAAGTGACTTACAACAAATCTACTCCAACTAGAAGCTGAAACAACAGCGGTAACATAAATTATCTAAGGTCAAAGAGAAGCTGAAGTACGACAGAAATGGATATTTTTCACAGCCTATTAGCCACCGCAATGTAACAAAGAATGACATTTTCCAAAACCATTAAACATTTTGAATGTTGCTGACAGTTTAATATCTTCAGAATAAATTTTTATATTTAAAGATATAAAAGAGTAATATTTTCCGCCAAGTCAACAGCGGGAGTTCTGCAAATATTTCAATACCTATTAGCAAGATTCTGACGAAAATTACTACTTTTTTATATTACTCGTATTAAATATGAAATTAGATGCTGAAGACTGTCAGCAATTTAACCGCTGATAGTTTTCCTTTCATTGAAAAGCTTTCAAAGGCTTTAGAAATTTTTAACTTCTTGTACACTGCAGTAGCTAGTAGGCTGTGAACAGTATCCATTTCTGTCGTACTCCAGCTCCTCTTTGATTTTAGACATGTTACCACTGTTGTGTCTGGTCTGAGTTGATTTGGTGTGAAGAATTTCCATAATCTTGTCCCTTTACGTAGTTCGTCTGTATCTTTCTGCTAAGTAAGTAGTTTGTTTCCATCTGAATACGTTTTTGTTTATACTGTATGGCCTGCTAGGTTGTTTATAGCTAATTGAAAAACACCGATTTGATTGAGAAATTTAATTTAAATTAAAACTACCAGAGATTGATATTCACAACCTTATATGATTACAAAGGCTATATAATTTTGCGTCTGACCGTAAAAAAGAAATTTTGAAAACATCAAGTTATCTCTGTATGAAGTTTTCTTAATTATTGATCTACCGATTTCTCCAAGTACTAAAGCAACATAAAATTGGTTCGTCTGACCTAAGCTGATGCATTTTATGCTCAGTCATATGGCAAAGCCACAGATTTCCAAGTTTTATAATCGCTGCGATATTCAATTTCTTTTCTGACATCTACTTATACCTGAAATGGTATTCTGCATTTGAACGGTTCGTTTTAAGTCCCATATATCATATATAGGGTCACACTAGAATTGACCATGGAATGGCTGCATGTCAGTTGGGTCAAAACTGAAAATTAATCCGCTTATCGCTGAGGGTAGGGATTAGAGTGACCGTTCAACTGGGCCAATCAATTCTAAGGATACTTTGTCTAACTACCTCTTCATAAAGTGGTAGAATTCTAAGAATAATTAGTCTAACTACCTCTATATAAAGTGGTAGAATTTTCCAAACTGTTAGTATTTGTAAAATTATTCGTCTGGCAACAAGTACAGCTGCACCATGTCTCATAACGGAAAAATTATTTATAGTCAAAGGGGTCAACCACTGTTAGTGTTTAATGACTATAAATTTGCGAAAGCTAATACCTCCAAGTGTGGAAAAATTCGCTGGAAATGTAGTAATCGGAAATGTAACGTTACGGTATATACACATATTTCCGAAGAGTGTAAAATTATAGATGTGCCTGCCAATCAGCATAATCATCCTGCAGTTACTACAATCGCTAGAGAAGCTTTTAGCAATTCTCCGAAGAGAAAAGCCGCAGACGCTTTACTAGCGAAACCATCAAAATTAATATGTGAAGAATTGAAAACTAACGAGTTCAGGGAGGAAATAATAACACTAGATATAAATTGCATCAGAAGAAATATGTATATGGCAAGAAGGAAAATTTTACCAAAGCTGCCAAAAAATCAAGAAGATGTCTTCAATAAAGTGAAAGAACAAAATTTTTCTACAAACAAAGGTGAATGTTTTCTTCAATACCTTAACGAGACTTCAACATTTCAATATGCAGCGAAACTTTTTTATCAATTTTTTACTGTGCATGCTTTTAAAAATGGGCATTATGTGCCAGTTGTTTTTATTTTGTTACCCGATAAACGTGCTGAAACTTATGTGGCAGCTTTTAAAACTTTAGCTGAAAAATGTAATGATTATGAATTAACGTTGTCCCCCCAGGAAGTTGTGATTGATTTTGAGTATGGTATTCATAAATCAGTATGTACAATTTGGCCATCTGCGAAAATAATTGGATGCCGATTTCATTTGAGTCAAGCATGGTATAGAAAAATATTGCAACTAGGACTATCGGAAGAATATAAAAATTCAGAGTCAATAGTAGGAAAATATTTAAAAATTCATTTTGATATACCCTTTTTAGAACCCAACGAAGCATACGATTTTTTCTTTAATGAATTATATTTTTTATTACCTAACGATGTGAGAGTGATTGAATTTAGAAATTATTTAAAAAATAATTATTTTAAATCAGATGCACATTTTCCTCCTGCGATTTGGGCTTCAAGCACTAATTTTATAAATCGCACCACTAATGGATGTGAATCCTTTCATTCGAAATTTAACGAATGTTTTTATTCACCACATCCCAACGTTTTTCATTTTGCTAATATTTTACTAGAATTCCAAACATTAATGTACGTTAAAATTAAAACAGCCAACTTGTTTGTAAAAAAAGAAACAAAAACAACAAAAGAAAAAAGAGAATATATAAACTCACAAATTTATCAATATCGTAATATCAAAATATCTCGATATACATATGTAAAACTGGTTTCATTTAAGAATTTACTGTCTTAATTATTATACTGTACAATAATTGTGCATGTTTCGAATAGAAATAAATATATGACCAAGTACCTAAGTATATGACGATTTTTCTGTTAAATTATGTTATGTAGTTATTTTTTATTGACTTGTATTATATATGATACATATATTTCTAGATGTATACTAATAAATATCCATTTTATAAAAGTTGTGGTTTTTTATATTTAATTATTCCCAAGAAAACAAGTAACGTTGTTGTTACCTGACTTAGAGCCGGTTCCTGAGAAAATTTAATGACGTCATTAGTTAACTTGAGATTCAGACTGTGACAGGCTCCCTAATCAAGCAATGTCATACGGCACACTGTAGACGTAATGTCAAATTAACGGATCATTAAATGCCAGTTAAACATGCTCAGCAACCGGGCCTTAATCCCCTGCCTTGAGAATTTGTGGCCCAGCTCACAACACTAATGGCCATACCTACCTGCGCGTGGCCCAGTTAACAAACGCCGCATGGAATGCAATTATGCAATAATATACATTTAAAAAACAAAACGTTGAAGTATTTTCTTTGTTTCTTTCCTTTAAGATGTATAGGATGCAATAATAAATGGACCATTTTCTTGGCACATAAACAGATGAGATGAGACTAATGAGGCAGTTAATAGGATCTTCAAATTTGGGACTGCCTTATTACTGAAATCGAAGTCAAGGTGAAAACATAGCATCGCAATTGTACTAGTGGTTCTCTAGAAACGATTTGCAATTTAACCGAAGACTGCTCACGTTGGAATGGTTTTGAAATATTGAACAAGGACAAGGTGAAGCGTGCCTTCTTCATCATGCCTCGCCTCTGTTCACGTCAATGCTTATCTACAGGTTATTGGAAATACGAGCTCTTGTAAGAATCGCAGGTTTATGTAATGTAATTTTTGAAACTTATCCCATTATTATCTTTGTGGCCATCGCGTATTATAGGCCTATCATTGAAACCACATAATATTAACTTTATTTATTACATTTGGGACGTTTACAGACAAAATCCAAAGTGCATTCACCATTTACCAATATGTGGACATTACTACAAGCTTCTGGGGTCCAGGCCTTCCAGGTGTAATAGTTAAATAGATACTTTATTTCCCACAGGTTTACACCCAACTACAGGAAATGCTTAAGTAAAGTTTCAGAGATACAAAGTAAAAAATGGAGTGAAGATGATAGACTCAGTACTTCTCACACATAATAATGATACCATTTCATTGTTTTCCCATTGTATGAAGCTATAGTCTGAAATCCCCTTGCAACCAAATCATCGCCCACTCGCCCGCAAAAAAACATCCAACACAAAAACTCTCGTAAATAGTCTCACTCCTTAGGAACTAGGACGCCACAGTTTTGATTCTGCATGCTTCAACTGGACAATGCGAAACAATCGGGAGCCTCCAAACCATCTAAAAACGAAGTATGAGCTGTTTCTATATTTTTAGTTTTTTTATTATTGTTGCGCCGCCACTGACACGATTTTTTCGAAACTGATGCGTTTTCCATTCCCGCCGAGATAGTAAATCCTGTATTGAAATTTTATTAAAAGCAATTCAATAATTTCCGCTGTACGGCATACATAGAACGAAATTAAGCAACACTCGTATATGTAAACATCACAAAATTCTAAGTCCCATGGTTTCTGTAATAGGCAAGCCAATGTTCAGATGGATTTAAAAAAAGAATATGCCGCTAGGTACTTTTTCCTTAGAACAATAGACAAACTATTATGAATACAGCAAATGTTCTAGTTTCATAACCCCTCACACCCCAACCACCCAAATGCACCCCTACCAAAACAGAAGTATAAAATGATCAGGAACCCCTAAAACGTCTAAAATCAAAGTTTGAGCTGTTTTTATACTTTTGGTTTTTTATATTATTGCTGCGCCGCCACTGACACGATTTTTCCAAAACAAACACGTTTTCCATCCTCGCCGCGGTATTAATATTGTGTCAAAATTTTATTAAAATCAATTTAATAATCAATATAGAACAATCTAAAACAATACTCGTATGTATACATCACAAATTCTAAGTCGCTTGGTTTCTATAATAAGCAAGGCAGTGTTCGGATGGACCTAAAAAAGTGTACTATGCCGCTATCTTTTTCATTTACAGGCCAATGGACAGCCCATTATAAATACAACAAAATTTTCAGTTTTACAACTCCCACCTTCCAACCACCCCAAATTCACCCCCACCCAAAAAAAAGTAGAAAATGATCAGGGACCCCTAAAACGCCTAAAAACGGAGTTTGAGGAATATTTGAAATTTCTTGTTTTTTGCTAATTACTCCGCCCCCTGTGAAACGATTTCCAAAATTATAGAAACATTACCTATTACGACCCCACAAAATATCGCTACCCAAATTTCATCACAATCCATGCAGCGGTTACTGAGATTACGAGGGTAGAAGAACATGACAGACAGACAGACAGACAGCCAGACAGACCGATGGAAATGAGTGACGTAGATTTTCGTTATTAGACATCATAAAACGCCCAAAAAGCGTATTACCTCAAAATCGAAAATTTTCGCGATCACAATACATACTCCCCCCCTATCGGTGTGGGAAGTAAAAAATTATGTCAAGTTGATTGACTCAGTACTTCCCGCACATTACTGTGAAACCATTTTATTATTTGCCCATAGCATGAAACTATAGTCTGAGATCCCTTTGCAACCAAATCATTGCCCCCAAATTGTGTTATGCCGCTAGGTCTTTCCTTCACAGATCAGTGGACAGCTTATTATCAATACTAAAAACGATCAGGGACCCCTAAAGCATCTAAAAACGAAGTTCGAGCTGTTTTCATATTTTTAAATTTTTGATTATTACCACTGACACGATTCATTACCACAACGGTAATAATACTGTGACAAAATTTCATTAGAATCAATTTAATACTTCAAACTTTCTACGTTATAAAATACAAAACAATCTAAGGCAATAAATAATCGTATATATAGGTACAGAAAATTCCAATATGCAACGCTATGTTGGAATGGACCTAAAAAGGTGATTTATGTCGCTAGATCTTCCTTCACAGGTCAGTGGACAGCCTATTACGAATACAGCAAATTTTTCAGTTTTTCAACCCCCCACCCCCCAACCACCCCAATTTCCCCCCACCCAAACAAACGCAGAAAACGATGAGGAACCTCTAAAACGCTTAAAAACGAAGTTTAGGCTGTTTTTATATTTTTAGTTTTTTTTTATTTCTACGCCGCCACGATTCATAAAAACCATACGCATTTTCCAATCTAGCCACGGTAGTAATACTGTGTCAAAATTTCATTAAAATCAATTCAACACTTTCTTCGTTACACAATACAGGACGATCTAAAGCAATACTCGTTTGTTTACACGAGAAATAATTCTAAGTCCTTTGGTTTCTGCAATAGCCAAGGCAATGTTCGGGTGGACCTAAAAAAGTGTCGCTAGGTCTTCCTTCACAGGTCAGTGGACAGTCTATACGAAAGCGACAAGAAAAGTAGAAAATGATCAGGAATACCTAAAACGTCTAAAAACGAAGTTTGAGGAGTATTTGAATTTTTTCGTTTTTTGCTAATTACTCCGCCGCCCATGCACCGATTTTGAAAATTATAGCAGCATTACCTACTACGACCCCACAGTATATTGCTGCCCAAATTTTTAGACAGACAGACCGACAGACCGACAGACCGACAGACCGACAGACCGACAGACCGACAGACCGACAGACCGACAGACCGACAGACCGACAGACCGACAGACCGACAGACCGACAGACCGACAGACCGACAGACCGACAGACCGACAGACCGACAGACCGACAGACCGACAGACCGACAGACCGACAGACCGACAGACCGACAGACCGACAGACCGACAGACCGACAGACCGACAGACCGACAGACCGACAGACCGACAGACCGACAGACCGACAGACCGACAGACCGACAGACCGACAGACCGACAGACCGACAGACCGACAGACCGACAGACCGACAGACCGACAGACCGACAGACCGACAGACCGACAGACCGACAGACCGACAGACCGACAGACCGACAGACCGACAGACCGACAGACCGACAGACCGACAGACCGACAGATCGACAGACCGACAGACCGACAGACCGACAGACCGACAGACCGACAGACCGACAGACCGACAGACCGACAGACCGACAGACCGACAGACCGACAGACCGACAGACCGACAGACCGACAGACCGACAGACCGACAGACCGACAGACCGACAGACCGACAGACCGACAGACCGACAGACCGACAGACCGACAGACCGACAGACCGACAGACCGACAGACCGACAGACCGACAGACCGACAGACCGACAGACCGACAGACCGACAGACCGACAGACCGACAGACCGACAGACCGACAGACCGACAGACCGACAGACCGACAGACCGACAGACCGACAGACCGACAGACCGACAGACCGACAGACCGACAGACCGACAGACCGACAGACCGACAGACCGACAGACCGACAGACCGACAGACCGACAGACCGACAGACCGACAGACCGACAGACCGACAGACCGACAGACCGACAGACCGACAGACCGACAGACCGACAGACCGACAGACCGACAGACCGACAGACCGACAGACCGACAGACCGACAGACCGACAGACCGACAGACCGACAGACCGACAGACCGACAGACCGACAGACCGACAGACCGACAGACCGACAGACCGACAGACCGACAGACCGACAGACCGACAGACCGACAGACCGACAGACCGACAGACCGACAGACCGACAGACCGACAGACCGACAGACCGACAGACCGACAGACCGACAGACCGACAGACCGACAGACCGACAGACCGACAGACCGACAGACCGACAGACCGACAGACCGACAGACCGACAGACCGACAAACCGACGGAAAGGAGTGACGTGGATTTTCGTTATGTAGACATTATAAAACGCACAAAGAGTGTATTATTCTGTAATGGATTGATTTTCTACTTTATTCTTTGGTCACCTGAAAATAAAAATTTTATGCTGAATGAACTTCTTCGTGAAATGTGGACATGATAGTGACATTAAGGCGCCTTAAAAATGAGCCTTTTTGAGAAATCTAATAAAATATATATAAAATATTGTTTTAATAAGCTATTCTGAAACCCATATAATCTCAAATTATATACACGTATTTTCTGGCACGGTGGTTAGTTATATAGAACAACATATTTTTTCGTGTTTATTAGAAGGATTGATATAGCATATTTGAAAAAATACGAATTAATATATGATTAGATATAAATTAAAGATGTCTACTACCTACAGGGATTTTTGCCACCATTTTGAACCAATAGCGCATGGTTTCCATAATGATCCAAAGTAGACGTGCATTTTCAACTTCAGCAAAGTTTCCATATTTTAGATTAAAAAATTAATTTAAGGTCAAAGTTCATTTTAAGGCGAAACTAGGTCCTTTTGTAGGTGATAACTAAGTGATAATTCGGTATAGGGTGCATCTCGGACTTCGAATGTCACACCCTAGGCCGCCTATTGTTAATGAGAAAATGTAACATTTTGTTTATTTTTGATTTATCCATTAAATAGAATTAAACTGTTAAAAGCATCCTCAGCTTCAAAATAATTATCCAAAACTAAAAGCACACACGGGTAATGGCGCTCCCTGTGTTTCTGTTTTTCGTAACAGCATCAGAGCCTATTTTTTTTATTACTCTTAATACTGTGATGTATGCCCATAAACCTTAGGCCTTAATTACATTCTGGGTTTATGAACATAACTCTTGTCTAATACAGATTAATTTTTCTTGGGAACAGACGATTTTACCAAAATGATACTTGGTAAAAGTCTAGGCTGAACTGAAATTAATGAATTATTAATTGAATCACGTTTGAACAAGGAAGTACTGCATGTCGAACTCTTTCAAACACACCATCAGGTATGTTTTGAATGAAGTTACATCCAGCAATGATGCGATGTCGCAAGTCGTCCAAAATTTCCAATGGAGTAGCGTAAACTAGTGACTTTATATATTATGATGTATTACACCCTCTCCAGAAATATATTTATCACCATAAGGATAATAGGTGGTCGATAACCCAACCACTAGACTCAGAGTCCCGAATGTAAATCCCAGCTATGCTCCTGGATGTAGGTTTTCAATTCGACATTTATAACTTTTTGGAAGCCTGGAAGTTTTTCCAGTGGTTTGTATGAGCAGCGTCTTAGCAATATTTTGAGCTAGATATGACCTTGTTGAAATGAAAATCAGAATTGTTTTATTTTTCTCAATATCTGTTTATCTATGATGGCATTGGATTAGTGTAAGCGTATTGAAACAAGTAAATACCTTACTGATTTTTAACGTATATTTTTTATGTTCAACAAAAATACCAGATTTTGGGTAATTATTAGAATTCCCCTGAAATTGAAAAATCTCAAAAACTATTGAATTTGTGATTCATGGCTTTTAGGTCAACACGAGTGGATGGCATCTTCAGAAGCTGTTTCACTTCGACGACTTCCGAAATACTGAAAGCCTTACACAGCTCAAAAGCTACTGATTTTGTCCATACAAATTTTAAGTTAATGTTGTTGCATTTTATACTAAACCATGTAAATAAAATGTCCATAGGCCATATAAAGGGTTGCCTACAGCTAGTGCCGTCTCCCTTCCGCCAGCCAGGTCTTCCATTTTTGCCGGTCTTCCCAGTCTCCGACTTCCAGTCCTTTTTTTGTCATGGCTTCGTCGACTTCATTCTTCCACGATCCTCTATGTCTTCCTCTTCTTCTCGTTCCTCTGGGGCTCCATTCTCCAGCCTTGTTTATCCAAGTGTTTTCTGCTCTACGTGCGTGCCCATACCATATTAGTCTTCTTTCTTCTATATATTGTAGAGCGTCTTTTTCAACCTTCATTCTCCTCCTGATCTCTTCGTTTGTTATTCTATCTTTTCTGGTAAGGCCACAGCATCTTCTCCAGTATTCCATTTCGGTTGCTAGAGTGCTCCTTTGGTTTTTATTATTTATTACCCACATCTCTGCTGCATATGTCATGATACTTCTGATTATTGTTTGTTTTCCCGCTAATGTTCTTATTCCATATTACGCTGTTGATTGTCTTATGCACGATCTTGTTTGTCCCAGTCTATTTTTTATTTCTTCCTCATAGACCAGGGTCGATAATTTTTGAAACCAAAAAAAATTACAGTAGGATGAAACCCATTAGAAAAAGAGGGGAATGTGATAAGAATGAAAGGAAAAATAAATTACGGTCGATTCGAGTTCGGGAAGTGGGAGGGGGTGAGTTTTTAAGGGTAGAAAATGGTTTATCTTGATTTCTGGTAAAACTATAAGTTCTGTGGAAAAAAGTTAAATGGAAAAGTTGTAGGTAATAAAAATGTCTACAACTTTCGTATTTTCAATTTTTTCACAAAACCTCAAAATTTTGGTAAAAAATTCAAAAACCCTAGTTTTTGGTTTTTTATTTTTAGCTTTTTCCAACAAAAAAAATTTTCTACGAAATTTGGTGAAAACTTACCTTATTATGTCCCAGATAAACTGTAATTTATTTGTTTTAAAATATTCATTTTTTCGCCTTATTTTAACTTAATATCAAAAATGCACCCCAATTTTCAATCGAAAATTCTCGCGTCAAAACATCAGTTTTTTTCAAAAAGTTTGTGAGCTTTTTATTCGCTGGAATCTCTATTTTCTGATGGTGTAAAAAAATATACATTACTATGGAAAATCTTCTCATAAATGCAAAAAACTGAAAAAAACTCAAATTCGTAATTTTTTTTACTCACGATGTACAATTTCATTAAAAAAATGTGATTGCTGCAATTTTTTTTAGTTGAAAGGTTTATTAATTAAATTCGAATTACATTCATGTCATAGAAAATTTCAAAAAATATAAATATACCTGTAAATCGTACTATTGAATTTAGATACTTAATTCTGATTACGTTATTCATTATATTTTTTTTTTCGAAAACGCTAATCTTGTCATTTATAAATATCTTGTCTGAGATTCCCATTAGTTATTCATTAGTTTTTGTCTCTTTGAAGGCATTTCTTCATCGTTAGATTCGATAAACCTTTCTATCTCTAGTTGATCGTCGAAATCTTCAAGACAATCATCTTCGTCTCCAATATTATTTCCAGTCTGCATTGGTTCTTCATCCACAATTTTATCTGAATCATTTATTCTCTCGTAGATTTCTTCTTCCATATTGGAGCACTTTTCAGAACCATGGCAATTAGTGCATAAATTTGTGCATTTTAAACCATATTTTCGGCAGCCACATTTTAAACTGTTACATCCAGTTTCACAGCTGCAGCAGATAGTTTTGAGCAATACTTCCGGAATTAAATCTTTTTCTGTAAATTTGGGCATAATGCCACGTTGATGTTGCTTCCAACCCCAATCTGTTGCTGTCAATTCGTCACCCAACCAAGTTTGAAGCTGATAATATGCTCTGTAACAATGTTGTTCTGCTGCTTCTTCTGTCGGTGGGTGGTTTGCAAAAATGAAGGATGATTTAATTTTTGCCAATTGATATTTTTGAAACCTTAGTTGATTCAGTGGTATTTTTTCTTTTTTATATTTATAAATAGACTTGATTAATTGTAATACATTTTTTTAATATCATCTTTACTTGCATCTTTCTTGTAAAAAACATCGGCCAAATTTGACAAATTTTTCGCGTCTACTAATGAATTAATTAATTATCTCATACCGCACAATACGTGGTATATGACGCATTAGTTGCGCGTTGCGCCGCGTCGGATGTGCGGAGTAAGTGAATATTTGTAAGGGATCTACTTCTGGCTCTCAACTGCATCGTGTATCATAGCGCATTTGAGTTAACGCATTGCGTTGATACAAGGAAGTGCGCCAGCGTTATAGTAGCAGCGTATTTAATTTGTCTGCGTTACCCATGACCACTGACTAACGGTTTTACAGCTGCTACGAAGTAGCAGGTATGTAGTAAGTCCGTCCCCACTTCTCCATGAAATACCTTACAATGGGCTAACATTTACCGTATGTCACTCAGGTATTTAAATTATCTTACAACAGCAATAAATAGGCATCTACAAATATTATTTAAAGTAGATTCTACAACTTTTTCAAAATATTGTAGATGTCTTATTAAATATTAACTTCTTTGTTTGTTATTTATAGTAGGATATTCCAATTTGTAATTTTTTCGTTTATCAATGTAACATGAAATCTCACGTTTTTTAAGCAAATAAGTGCAAATTTCAATAAATAGCTCAAAATTGTACATAGTGAGTAAAAAAAAATTCGAATTTGAGTTTTTTTTCAGTTTTTTGCGTTTTCTGAGAAGACTTTCTTAGTAATGTATATTTTTTTACACCGTCAGAAAATAGAGATTTCAACGAACGAAAAGCTCCCAAACTTTTTGAAAAAAGCTGATATTTTGACGCGAGAATTTTCGATTGAAAATTGGGGTGAATTTTTGATCTTAAGGTCAAATAAGGCGAAAAAATAAATATTTTAAATCAAATAAATTACAGTGTATTTGGGACATAATAAGGTAAGTTTTCACCAAATTTCGTAAAAAAATTATTTTTTTTTGAAAAAGATAAAAATAAAAGACCAAAAACTTGGTTTTTTGAATTTTTCACCAAACTTTTGAGGTTATGTGAAAAAATTGAGAATACAAAAGTTGTAGATCTTTGTATTACCTACATCTTTGCCATTCAAATTTTGCCCATAGGACTTGTAGTTTTGCCAGAAATCAAGATAAACAATTTTCTACCCTTAAAAACTCACTCCCTCCCACTTCCCGATCTCGAATCGACCGTAATTTATTTTTCCTTTTAATCTTATCATATTTCCCTCCTTTTCTAATGAGTTTCATCCTACTGTAATTTTTTTTCACTTCTTATTATTTTTGAAGGCTTCGGCGCTGGTCTATCAGTTGTTGCATCTTTTGTTATCGTGAAGCCCAATTATTTAAATTTCCTCGTTCCCTTTATTTCCACGTTATCTTCTATTTCCAAGTTTTTTACGACCTCTACCGATATTACTAGGTACTCTGTCTTCATGTTTATCTCTAGACCCACCTTTGCGTATTCTTCTTTTAGCTATCTAACCATACAACTTATATCTTCCTCGTCTTGAGCCAACACGACCTGATCGTCTGCAAAGCACAACGTGTAGAGATAATCGTCTCTTATCGGTATTCCCATACCCCTACATTTTGTCTTCCAAGCTGTCAATGCATACTCTAAAAATATTTTAAATAGAGTTGGTGACGTTGGGCATCCCTGTAGTAGTCCTTTTGTTATTGTAAAGTAGGCAGCTACTTTGTTAAATAAAATGTAAAGTAGGTTTATCACAGGTATATGTGGTTTTTAGTATAGAAGTTCAGTTTATTAGAAGTCCAGTGAAACACGATAGTGCAAAGCCTGTCACGCGGAAGTTCTTTTGTCTTGCAGGCAAATTCGCGCGCGTTTTCATTAAGTGGGCCGATTGAGGTGCCAGGATATCAACTTCCATGTGCGAGACTTTAAAACCGTAGATGTGCGTTTAATTTTCACAGAAGCAATAAGTGTGAGCGCAGCTCGAGCTTCTGCGAAATTCAACAGGCTGCTGCTCTCTCTGTTCGGAATGCTTTCTGCGAAGACGTGAATGAGGGTCTATTAAGCCCAAAACCTATACAGTATGTCCCAGCTAAATTTTGCCACCCCCTTAGCTCTGAAATGATAAAAAAGATAAAAATCGACGTGACACGTCGACTTGTATTTCGAGAGGGAACTCCACCGAATACCTTACTATTGTGCCCTCACCCCAGCATCTTCAAAATCTTAAGGGGCCTGGATACACACATTTATACATACGTATTTGCCATGTAAACTGCGGACTCCCAATTTATCGCATAATTCACTCTATTTTCAAACTACTTATATAATATTTCAGAAGGCGATAGTTAAGACCTTAATGAATGACAACTATTTTCGATTTTCTCAAAAAAATTTTTTAGTGTGCAAAAAAAACTCGCAATGCAAAATCATACATTCTATAAATGCCTGTAATTCAACAACCAGACACGATATCAAAAAAATGCTAAATAGTTGCACAAGCGTAAGCTTTGTTCTTCAATTTGCTCTTTGAGTTATTACTGTAAGTTTAAAGGTAACGTCAGGAGCTTGGAAAGGCGAAATTCATTTTTATGGTCATTTTTATCTCCCCTCATCTTAGACACACACACTGGAGGAAGGGAACAGGCGGCCACGCCTCCTCGCTAACATGGGAATACGTCTTTTCTTGGTTCTCAATTTCGCGCGCTATACTCTAGACCCTTAAATGAGACCACCATACTGTGGTACATCATTCTGAAGGAAATTCATTGACAAATATAGCAGTGTAATCATATTGAAGATTCATTTACTATTATAGAAGTTAAGAAAAATATGGTTATTATCAAAATGAAATATTATTGTCATTATCAGAAATATTACCGTAAGAAAGGTTCCATATAGACGTCTTTTTCTTCGCTTCAGGTTTTAGGCACTTTGCCTGTTAAGATACCCATCTTTTACTCGGCCTTCGATATCTCCTCTTCCAGAGCATTGATAAAATCTGGCTCTGGGTGGAATCTATTTTCATGCATTCGTTCTACATGTTTCTTCTATTTAGTTTTATTTTCTTCTATTTTTTCGTTTATATCGAAGATGTTTAATTCCACTGGTATATCTCTATTTTTTAATATGTTTAATTTTGTGCAACCTTTCAATCTTTTTAGAAATTTGTGATTCTCTTCCCTTTTTTTTGTTGTTGTCCATGTTTCACTACCGTATAAGAGGGTTGGAACAGCTATCGTCTCGTACGTCATACAGACGTACAGGCGATATTCAAAATGTATAAGACTGCTTTTATGGGGAATTTGAAATCCAGTTTATATTACGCAGCTAGATCCTATAGATGATCTCCACAGTGATACGATGTTTCAGGTAATAAAAATAATACCTTATTTTGATAATCATCATACTTTTCATTTACTCCCATAATACGGACCAAGGGCGTCGCCAGCCTAGGACCTAGGGAGGGCAAGGTAGTAGGTAAAGAATACGAAATTCCCGGTACAATTAACAGACTGGAGAATTTTTATAGTTTATTAGAAAAACAAATTCTAATTAAATGCGGTAATGTGGTTGCGTGCTTGAAAACGCGGCGAATACGAATTGGACAATAAGCAACAAAGTTCATAATAAAATGCTCGGGTTTTCATCTAGAAGGCCCTTGGCGACACCCTTGAGTATGGAGTCAACCTTCAATGCGATTACACTATTGCATTTATCAATAAATTTCCTCCAAAATTATGTATAACAAGTTTGGTGGTCTCATTTAAGATTTTGAAGTAGGGGATGCTGGGGGTGAGGGGGTTGATGGTACAATAATGACGTACTCGGTGGAAGAGTTCACCCTCAAAATCAAAATAGACGTGTCACGGTGATTTTTATTTTCCTTTTACTTCCCACACCGATAGGTGAGAGGAGTATTGTGAGCGCGAAAATTTTCGATTTTGAGAAAATACGTTTTTTGGGCGTTTTATGATGTCTGCATAACGAAAATCCACGTCACTCATTTCCGTCGGTCTGTCTGTCGCTCTGTCTGTCTGTACGCGTTTTTCTAGCCACGTAATCTCAGTAACCACTGCATGGATTATGATGAAATTTGGGCAGTAATATGCTGTGGGGTCGTAGTAGGTAATGTTGCTATAATTTTGACAATCGGTGCATGGGGCGGTGCAATTAGTAAAAAACAAAAAAATTCAAATATTCCTCAAACTTCGTTTTTAGGCGTTTTAGGTGTGATCATTTTCTACTTTTTTTTGGGTGGGGTGAAATTTGGGGTGGAGGGGGTGGGGGGTTGTAAAATTTAAAAATTTGTTGCTTTCATAATAGACTGTCCACTGACCTGTGAAGGAAGACCTACCGACGTAAATAACGTTTTTAGGTTCATGCGAACATTGCCTTGCCTATTACAGAAACCAAAAGACTTAGAATTTTTCCTCGTGTAAACACTAAACATACCACTATTGCTTTAGATCGTTCTGTATTGTGTAACGAGGAAACTGTTGAATTGATCTTGATGATATTTTGATACAGCATTACTACCATGGCGAGGATGGAAGATGCATCTGATTTTTATAAATCCTGCCAGTCGCAGCGCAGAAATAATAAAAAAACTAAAAATATAAAAACAGCTCAAACTTCGTTTTTAAGCGTTTCAAAGGTTCCTGATCATTTTCTGCGTTCTTTTGGGTGGAGGTGAATTTGGGGTGGTTGGGGGGTGGGGGGGTTGAAAAACTGAAAAATTTGTTGTATTCATAATAGGCTGTCCAGTAACCTGTGAAGGAAGACCTAGCGACATAGATAACCTTTGTAGGTCCATCGGAACATTGCCTAGCCTATTACCGAAACTAAGGGACTTAGAATTTTCTGTATACATACGAGTATTTATTGCTTTGGATCGTTTTGTATGGAAACTATTAAATTGATTCTAATAAAATTTTAACACAGTATTACTACCGTGGTGAGGATGCAAAACGTGTATGGTTGTTAGAAAACGTGTCAGTGGCAGCGTAGCAATAATCAAAAAACTAAAAATATGAAAACAGCTCAAACTTCGTTTTTAGATGTTTTAGGGGTTCCTGATCATTTTCTACCTTTTTTTGGGTGGGGATGAAATAAGCGTGGCTGGGGGGTGGGGGGTTGTAAAACTGAAAAGTGAAGGAAAGACATAAGGCATACGACAATTTTAGGGGGAGGGCTGCCGGTGATTTGGTTGCAAGGGGATCTCAGACTAAAGCTTCATGCTATGAGAAAAATAATAAACTGGTATCACAGTAATGTGTGGGAAGTACTGAGTCAACCAACTTGACTTGGTTTTTTTATCTCAGAGAGTGGCAAATTTTACCTGGGCACACTCTATCTTGTTCACTGGAGCACAGTCGCGCACGAAGTGTGCTTTATTAATTTACCTTCCATTTATAGTATATTCACAGAACTATACCATTTTTAGCAGTAGTTTCAAATAAAGGATCAGATTAAATTTCTAAAGCATGAGTTGTAAATTCAAACTGGCATAAATTACACCTGACAGTTTGAATTTACAATTGACGCTTTAGAAATGTAATTTGATGCTTTAAAAACTACAGCTGAAAAAGGTATATAGTATATAAAATCGTCTATCGGATTAAATTTATGCCACCATCGTGTTCTTGAGCTAACAAAACCTATAAAAGCTCGGTGTGTCTAGTATACTGCACATAACAAAATTATTTCGATCAGACCTAAGTTTTTTGAGGCACTGCTTCCGAACGCGGTATCAGTTTTGTCGGTAGACGTCAAAATTGTTGAGTACATTACAGAAAGCACAGAGAAAATGGCAAAAATCCCGAATAATCGCCCTTTTCGAAGTGAATAATACCTTGCCAGGGTTGAGCAAGTTTGTTATTTTATTACCTTCAATCCGCTTAATCCAAATATTTTGCGTAATTCACCCGTACACATGAAAAAATTTAAGTAAACTGCTAGAAACTCTGAAAATAGCTGAACGTTGCACAAACCAGCTATAAACATTTTAAAATATTTTATTGAGATCTAGATCCTAGTCATTTACTCCAAAAAGTTGTCACCGAATCCAAATTAGTTAAATCAATAAAAAACAAAGCAACTACAAATAACCAATACAATAACCAATACACGAGCAGATGAAGGGAAAACCGTGATTGCGATGAACACAACCGAATATATACAGAAAACAACACTATTTTTAAACGTTGGTAAATTTAAAATCATCAATAAAAACCCAAAAAACATATTCTAAAAACAGATTAGAGAAATAGTAAGAGATAACAGCCTCTTAAGAGACATATATAACAGCTACCTTATTAGCATGAACCCGCAAACGCCAAAATTATATTCACTTATCAAATTGCATAAGCCAGATCGCCCCATAAGACCTGTAGTGTCGTACGTTACAGCACCAGCATATAAATTGTCAAAGAAACTAAATAATCTATTACTACAGCACTGCAAATTTACACCAAAATTTAGCATAAACAACTCCCAAAAACTAATAAAGAGAACAAAAAATATTATAACCCCTAATAATGCTATCCTAGCCTCATTTGATGTACAAAACCTTTTCCCTAGTATGCCACCAATAGACGTAAAAAATATAGTCGATCAGCTTTTATCAAAAAACAACACCATACAACCATAATAAAACAGGACATCCTCGACACATGAGTAGTCTGCTTGGACCAAAATTATTTCGAATTTAACGACTAAATCTATATATGAAAAGAAGGACTAATAATGGGCAACCCTCTAAGCTCTTTGCTCGCGGAAATGTTTATGGTCAACCTCGAACAGAAAATCCAACTAATACCATCCTTCAGTAAATGTATATATTGGTATCGTTATGTAGACGACATAATAATTTGTTTTACCGGAACTGATAGACAACTACATAATCTCCCAAACGAAATTAACAAATTACACCCTGCAATCAAATTTACACTAGAAAAAAAGATAGATCATGCCATTAACTTTTTAGATTTAGCAATTAAACTACAACGAAAAAAACATACATATTCGATTTATCATATTATCACACACAGATACCGCAATACACAGCAGTTCCAACCACCCATACTCACATAAAACTATAGCATATCATAGTTATGTCAATAACGTGCCCATGAATAACGAACATTATAATAAAGAACTAAATATAATAAAATAAATTCCCTCCAACAATGGCTATAGTACTGCTCTAATCGGTTCTATAATAAAGAAGAAGCAATACAAAAAAGCAGTTTACTTAGTATACCCTCAGATTACCGACAATTGATCGAATAACACATATAGCTCAATTACTTACCTAGGACAGTTATCAGAAAACGTTGCACTTAAACTCAAGAAATTAGACCGCAATATTATTCTTCAGATGCAAAGAGACACTAGGCAACTTAATCAAAAGCAATAAAACGAAATCAACTAAAAACAAAAAGTCTGATTTCTAGAAATTAGAATGTATGGATTATCCTAAAGTTTATATTGGACAAAGTGGAAGAGCTTTCAAAAACCGCATCAACGAACGTAAAAGTCATTTGTAAACCAACTCTGTAATTATTCTAATTACAACAATCATTTGATCTCCGAAAACCATAATTTCAACGAAGATTTTAAAATATTACACATAGAACAAAAGGGACGCAAAATTAATTTTTTAGAAGCATTAGAAATCAACAAGGTCAAATTCTCAGGTAGCCTCCTTAGTGACCAAACGGATTTAAATAATTCACCCTTACTAAATCTGTCCCATGATTTTCGGAGAACAAACGATTAGCCATAATAGTTATCCCATTCCTTAATGGGTATAGCGCGCGAAATTGAGAACCAAGAAAAGACGTATTCCCGTGTTAGCGAGGAGGCGTGGCCGCCTGTTCCCTTTCTCCAGTGTGTGTGTCTAAGATGATGGGAGATAAGTCCAAAAATCCAAAGGTAAGGTCAGAAGGTACAAAGGTAAGGTCTAAAGGTCAGCATAAAAATGAATTTCGCATTTCTAAGCTCCTGACGTTACCTTTAAACTTACAGTAATGACTCAAAGAGCAAATTGAAGAAGAAAGCTTGCGCTTGTGCAACTATTTAGCCTTTTTTTGATATCGTGTTTGGTTGTTATATTACAGGCATTTATAGAATGTATGATTTTGCATTGCGAGCTTTTTTGCACATTAAAAAACTTTTTTGAGAAAATCGAAAATAGTTGTCATTCATTAGGGTCTGAACTATCGCCTTCTGAAATATTATATATGTAGTTTGAAAATAGAGTGAGTTATGAGAGAAATTGTGAGTCCGTGTTTTACATGGCAAATACGTATGTATAAATGTGTGTATCCAGGCCCCTTAACGTGTATATCTTGTACAAATAGCCTAGTGTTGTAAGTTTAAAACTATTGTTTGATAAAGGCACTGTGTGTCGAAACGATCGTCACAAGTTTTAAATAAAAGTGGTGATTATTCATCGGAAATACTTTGTGTATTAGTTTGGATCTCCATCAAGTAACGGCCAACTCCATTGACTCCATAATAGAGCCCTGACGTATGTATCACATTTTTGATTTTCACTTTTTAACTTCTTCAGGGATGAGGATTTATAGAGATTGCTCATTCCTTAAGGATTATATTTATGTAATACGCCATTTCTGATTTTTACTCCAGTCCCTACCTTCAATAGATCTGCGAATATTGAAAACAATGGACATGCATTTCGTAAATTTGGCTATCCTACATTGCATTCGGGCAACAGTGGTCCAATGGTCCGATCAAAGAGTTTTGTAAATAGATGTGTCTACATGGGTTTATAGTAGGTGTTTACCCCTAATTAGTTCAGAATTATATTTGTAGAAAAAGGAAAACATTAATACAAAAAACATATATAACAAATAACATATTACACAGCAAAGACGAATAAACAGCTACCAAACCTAAATGAAGAAAATAGCTAAGATTCTCTCAAAATTTACTATGACTTCGACGTTATTTAAGGTCTGTTGAAAATATTGTAGGTAACGAAATTTAAGTACACTATATTTTTCGATTATTCATTAATATTTCTAAGACGAATCTGTATTGAAATGTGTATGGTCAGGTTGAAGCAGCCAGCCTGCACAATACCGTGTAGAGGACAAGTATAGTTGGACAAAGAGTTAATTTACCGCCGATATACAGGGTGTCCAGTGAGTGTATAATTCTTCGATATCTCGCAAGGTATACCTGATAGAAGAAAATGTCAAATACAAAAGTTATTTGATTGCTTGAGATGCATATCCCAAAAATATTTTAAAATATACAGGGAAAGTAGGATAGTGATCAACTTGATTTTTTTATATGGAACCTTAACTTTTTCTTAAATTCTTCTAGTGTCTATCATTGATCTCTATTCAGCCCTAAAATATTTTTGGGATCGATTGCGACGTTGCCATGTTATAATTTATTTTCTATTAATTTCCGGATTTGCAAGGTCGCAAGTAATACGTCCAAATTGATATATTTCTTTAACTTTTATCGATAATATTATACAGCGAGTTACTGGAATATTAACTGGAGATTATTTTGGATGTTACCAGCAATTTGTATTTACAGAGTGTTTTTGGCAGAATTTTAAATTACGGCAACATGAAGGTCATTTAACTTTGTTTTTTTAAATGTAATACCCTGTATTTTATATTTTAAATCGAAATATCTACTAATAGCCTATCTCACCTTGTAATATTTTTTTTCGCGTTTGCGACGTTGCCAAGTTATACATTATTTTTCCAAATTTTTAAACAAATATCCCCGATTTTGATTTATTTTAAATAGAATCCTCTACTTGTTTTTATTGCAATGAATTGCGCATGTCGAATTTAGTAGGATCTCATAATTTCAAAATTTTGTTTCTATTAATTACCGAGATACGGCAACATCGCTTTTTCAGTAAACGGTACCGGAACGCTTAAATATTTCCATAACTGCCACAGCTGGAAAGGTGAAATTCAACACTTGGGGGTTTTTGAACATACAGAATTCAAAAACGCTAACATCAGTGTTGTCATTTTATTGAAAAAGCGGTGTTGCCGCGTAGCTCAGTAATTAATAGAAACAAAATTTTGAAATTGTGAGATCTTACTAATTCCGACATGCGCAATTCATTGCAATAAAAATAAGTAGAGGATTCTACTTATAAATTAAAATCGGGGATGTTTGTTTAAAGATTTGGAAAAATAATTTATAATTTGGCAACGTCGCAAACGCGAAAAAAGGAATATTACAAGGTGAGATAGGGTATTAGTAGATATTTCGATTTAAAATAAAACATATGGGGTGTTAAATTTAAAAAAACAAAGTAAAATGGCCTTCAAATTGCCGTAATTTAAAATTCTGCCAAAAACACCTTGTAGATGAACATTGCTGTTAACACCCAAAATAATATTCATTTTATATTCAAATAAAAAATACAGGGTGTTACATTTAAAAAAAAACAAAGTAAAATGACCTTCAAGTTGCCGTAATTTAAAATTCTGCCAAAAACACCCTGTAGATAAAAATTACTGGTAACATCCAAAATAATATCCAGGTAATATTCAAGTAACTCGCTGTATAATATTATTGAGAACAGTTAAAGGAATATATCAATTTGGACGTATTACTTGAGCCCTTGCAAATCCGGAAATTAATAGAAAATAAATTATAACTTGGCAACGTCGCAACCTATCCCAAAAATATTTTAGAGTTGAATAGAGATCGATGACGGAAACTAGAAGAATGTAAGAAAAAGTTATAGTTCTATATAAAAAAATTAAGTTGATCACTATCCTACTTTGCCGCAACACCCTATATATTTCAAAATACTTTTGGAATATGCATCTCAAGCAATCAAATAATTTTTGTATTTGACATTTTCTTCTATCAGATATACCTTGCGAGATATCGAAGAAGTACACACTAACTGGACGCCCTGTATAATATGGTGTGCTATAAATGACACATCTGCTGAACTATAAACTTCTTACTACTGTTTCGGCTACCGCTGCATCAAAATATTCTGCCTCCAAAAATTTGAATTGTCATCATATTTTTCTTTCGTCCGTGGACTGCGACCTAGTGTGTTTGGATATGGTTGTGTATTATTGAAAAAACCCATCAAGGAAGAGGAGGCGGTAAGTTTTTTCCAGGTTTTTTTACGGTTTATTCTTGGATCCCGAATGAGTGACCTTCTTTATCCATAAAAATGTTTTCCTCAGTCCCAAACTCTTCAAGCAGTTCAATTTTTCGACAAGCCGAAGAATTGTATGGAATCGAGGACCTCTTTTGAGCACACCCTAGCCTTATAACCTGCTATAGCTTAGAGTTATTATATGGCTCCAATAATAGACATAATATTGGGAGTCTTTTCGATTGGTGGGTTAAAATACTTATTGCCCCTGTAAATGAAGCTCTCTGAGTTTCGTATCAATTAGGAAGAACAAAGAGAAAATCATCTATTCATCCCTCTTACATTGGAATGATGGGGATGAATAGGAGCATTGTTCCATTGTGACACTTTGACACAAGCAAGACTAGTGGAACGGTATAACAGTTTGGATGTTGAGTAAAGTGCGGTCATTAGGGTTACGGTGAAATAAAGCTAGCACTACCACGGTAACGTGTATAGCTATCTCAGTATACCGAATTTCTGGAGAGGCCCACACTTCAGGTCGAAAATATCGACGGTGGTCATTTTAAAGGCTATTGTTATTAATAATTCCCTTGAGTTTTTCACTTATAGTAAGGACTATATTTTCCTACACATTTTTGGTATTCAAAAGTTGAAAATGGCTTAGTATATCTTGCTTGATACAAAATTGCGGGGATGAGGCACATCGTCCTACTGGTTTGTTTGTTAAAACCAAATTTAAACACAACATATTGTTTTCTTTAGGTGAATACTGCACATTAGCCACTATACTTACTTTAGGTGCAATCAAGATATACAGGGTTTTCCTGAATATCATGTATAAACGAGGTGAGAAGATTTTTTGGTGGTTTTAAGGACTAAAATTTCAAATAAACACAGGTCCGTAAACGCTTCGTTACCGATGTACAGGGTAATGAAATTTCAAAAATTTTCCGGTATTTTCTTAATAACCCTCTCAATTTTCAAGGTTTTTTCAAATTTGAAATATAAAATACGCAATAGGAGCTTTACAATTTCATTGGTTGGCAGATTCTACAGGCTATTATTTTTTCAGGGGTCATGCCCCCTTTCCTTACCTTCAACAAAATATGTTTTCCATCTTGTTTAAACACTTTATGTTCTATCGTAATTTTGCAAAAAAACGAAACAGGATTCCCTGTTATTATGTAGCTGAAAATAATGTATCTAAAATATGGCCTAGTAAGATATGGCTTTATTTGGATAACTGTTTTGTTTTATTAAATTTGGCTTGTAGCATTTTAAATCTTGTGTCGTCAACTTTAGAGTTGCAAAGTGTAAAAATAGTCTACTCATTATAATTTCATTGCAATGGTAAGAAAAGGGGATCACCGTATAGATTCTGCGAACCGTTTGACACGTGCAATTATTTAACTCGTATTGTGTTTTTTTATTCAAAATTTTAGCTAAATATCTTAAAAATTAGGAGAGTTATTAAGAAAAAACTGAAAAATATTGAAACTTCAACTCCCTGTAGATCGGTGATGAAGGGTTTGCTGACCTATGTTTATTTAAAATTTCACTTATAAAAAACCCAAACAATCTCCTACTTTTATTTGTACCTGATATTTAGGAATACCCTGTAAAATGATCGAGTATCTATTTTTTTCATATCTAGTCTGCTTCTTTTGTTATATTTTCTTCTTTATGTGCCATCTCTTCTAAAGGCGGCATTACACGGCATGTGGAGTGTCACGCCTGGAGTGTGAACTACCACGTCACACGCCATCTGATTGGGTTGGCGCGACGATTTTCAGGCGACGCGCTGGGTCCCGTCGAGTGTCGGTAAATTCTGCACACGCCAAAGCAAACGCGCCAGGGGTGGAGTGGACTGGCCTGCGTATACAGTCAGACGGCGCGTGTAGTGTGCCGGTGAATTCAGTAGATACTTTGTCCTCCAGCCGACAAAATGTCCTGGACAAATGGATATTATTTCTGAGTTTTTAAACTTATTCGAAGAAGAATCTGTTATATGGAATCCAAAGCATATTGAACATGAGGACAGAAATGCTGTACATGATGCATGGGTCAGGATTCAAGAAAAACTCAGCATTACTTGCAAAATAAGTGAATTGAAGAAAAAAAAAGAATCACTGATGACCACTTTCAGGAAACTGCATACAAAAGTAAAAGCCAGCAACAGTAGAGTACAGTACAGACGATCTTTTTAAGCCAGACTGGTTTGCTTACGACAAATGGCCAAATTTCTCCAGTCCATTTATACCCCGAGGGAGACAGAAACTTCCGATGTAACTTCATCGCTATCTAACAAAATATAGCAAGCTGCTGCATAACCAAGCATCCGTTTTTGGCGAAGGAACATCTTGGAATGAAAGCGCAAGGTTCACCACACGCCGCTTGCGTCGCGAGAAACTTGTTACTCTGCAGGTCGTGTGATCGCGATCGCCAAAACTGCTCGTCGCACGTCACTCCACACTCCACACACCAGGCGTGACACTCCACACGCCGTGTAATGCCGCCTTAAGAAGGTTGGCTATCATCGGCGATGGCGATTCTTGCTTTAGATGCGGCTGGGCTGCTCGGGATAATGCTACTGATGTACAGCGATACCATTCTCGCAAGTTCTTCAGCCACAAAGTGCGTCTTCCCTCCGCACCTCTTTTACCTTGTATTTTCCTTTGTATTATCAGATGTAAAATGTGGTATCGTACACCACGCATAAGGTGACCCCGGTAAGAAAGTTTACCAATTTTGTGGTTGATATCATTTACAGAAGTACTACACTTTTACAATTTGCGTCATGGTAGTGAAAAATACTGGCATCCTTCCAAGCACATACTCCTATCTTGCTCCACCTTAAGAACCCTAAGAGAGGATTTTGGTTTTTCAGATCGATTTAAAAAAAAATGTGATAGCAAGACCAACTATGCTCTTACAGCAAATCGAATTCCAAACTTTTTCAAAATCCATGCAGCAGTTACTCACAGTACACGGATAGCAACAGACAGACAGACAATATTAATGACCGCCAGACAATATTAATGATTTTTGTCGAATAGCGTATTATCCGGAAATGGGAAAATTCCTAAGAGGTCATGTGACGCGATTTTCATTGTTTGTAATTGTAGTATATCTCCAATTAAAGATAATAGAAACTAAGCGATAATGAAAGGAGGATTCCTCGGCTCACACACTCTGTGTCGCTGTGGCGCCTTTGGGTCTCACAGGCAGACTACACTAGGTTCTTTGAATCTGAAGACATCAGATAGGCGGGACCCAAGGTATTTCTCGCCTTTGCGATGAGGGCTAAACTTGGGAACGGAACTAGAAGAAGGAAAGGTGCAGAAGGGTCTGCGTAGGCCGATGCAATGGTGGTTTTTGTCATCAGAAAGTTTCGCTCCTTCTTTCATTCATTCAAGCGATTATGAGGCTATCAACCAGAGGCACATAACGGTGAAATACTGTGGCTTACTATCGGTGTGGGAAGTAAAAACGACCAAAACGAAACAAGAATGAAAAAATAAACTGGTAGCACTTTGCAAATGTATGGCGACAAAACGCCATACGACAAATGAACGAATAAAATAAAATACATTCAGTCATCTTTAATCCATCGTGGATCTTACACTTAATTAGTTTTTTAATTCCATATCAAACTTTGTACAGTTGCACACACAGTATATAAAAACCTCTGTCAGGGAACCTGCATATATTTCGTTTTCAAATAACAAGTGTGACCTGCTTTTTGAAAACTTTTAATAACAAATCCTCTATCAGCATTTTAATCAGATTTTCCTTATCCTTTATACTGAGAGAGCAATATGAAGGGGTGCATTTGCACAATTGCAAAACAAACAGCCATTCTATACTCACTTTTGTTTGGAACTCGCAGACAAAGTAGATATTTCAAAAGTTTCACTCAAGACTTCCGTTCTCTTTATTTGTTCTTTTATCCGATAGATCAGAGGCGGATCGAGATAATTTTGCAGTGTGGTATTAATCCCTTAACTACCAACGTCTCTGAGATGCTTAGAAATTGATATCAGCGAATTACTACCTAGATTTAGGCTCTACGCGTCTATCTATCTTCAGTCGTTTCAGTAGAAAGTCAGATGTGTGAGCAGCAACATTTTAGCGCTTTTTATAAGAAACTTATTTTACGATAAAGTACTGACGGCGTCCTGAGACGGCATGTTAGTGTTAAGGTTGGTCCCAACGCTATGTTTTTCACCACGCTTTATGCAGTTTTAAAACTGAATGAAAACGTTGCAAAAATAGAGCGTCCACAAGCTGCCATTTGGTATTAATTTTTACTACTCCGGTCAATTTTTGCATGTCATCTTGTGAAGAAGAGAAAACAAATGCGTGTTCGACGTTCAAGGTGTTCGACGAAATGGCTCCCTAAGAATATAACACTTTACCCACGTCAGAACACTGCGTGAATTACGTGATGAATCTGCTGTTTATCAAAACTATTTAATTGTTTAAGAAGTGCAACAAAACGCAGTAGCACAAATATGGCTTGTAGATAGTATACTGTCAAGCCCAAATCGATTTTTCCTAACTCTTTTACGTAAACACTCCTTTAAGAATGGATTTTTTATCTACGGTCGACATTTTTCTTCTACCAAAATCTAATATATCCTTTTGTCTCTGTTACTATATTTGTTGGATTTGATGCGCCAAATTCATTGCGAACTTCCATATAACGCGATAAACTAGCCAAAAGCTCCCAGAAATTGTCGATGGTGTGTCATTCTTGATAAATTAGCAAACAAAATGTATCAAAAGACGGAGCCAATGTCTACACGGACCGACTTGTCTGTGCAGTTCATGGATAACTATGCTCACCAGCTCAGTTATCGCTGCAACTGTACCGTCTCCGCGCAGTTCTCAAAAATGCACCGTTTTTCTATCTACACGCGACATTTTGTCTGCAACGTTTTGAACTGCATAGACAAAACGTTGTGGAAAACGTAGCGTATAAACCAGGCTTTAATGTAGCATTTATAAAATATAAACATGGATATTCGTTCCGGCATCTCAAAGACAAGACGGTTCGTTCTGTGAATAGTAATTTTGAAGACAAGCTTTTAAAATGGTATGAAGATAACTCGGTTAATAAAAGGTTGAACAAAGAACAAAATATCCCCTATCTTCCACGTTCCATTCTCTAAAACATGCGCATTGAGCACGTAGGGTAGCCAGGTGCGCCGATTTTCCGCCAAAGTGGCGAATTCAATACTGAGTTGGCGAGCAAAACTCGTATCTGGGTGATTGGCGACGCAAAACGTACGGTTATGGTACGCGCACATAAATCGGCATCAGACGGACGGTACGGATCGGAAAAAGTTAATTTCTATTAAATTTAATGGACCATCGCACATACGTCGGGTCGGTAGGCATCGGATTTTCAAAATCGCAACTAGGAATAAAGCCGGCCGATGCGTGCTGATACCGACGTATGTGCGATGCTGATCGGCGATTGCCGAGGCACCGTCGGCATTTTCCAAGTTACTACCTGTACTGCCTGCAGACATTGTTGCTACTCATAGCACCTTGTCGCGAAAATAGCGACATTTTGATTACGTTGAGACGTAGCGGCGATTTAACAAAATAAACCGATTTGTAGCGACTTTTTGAAAAATTCTGTTACTATCTTTTTTTTGTTTTGCCCAGACTGTCTTGTATTGGTGTCGAGACCACAGCATAGTAAACAATCAGCACAATATCTCAGGTTGGCGGCAATTACACACGCATCCCCCCTTTTGGATGATTATTTGTAACAATACTTCGATACTTGAAATGTATCGATACTTCTGCACTTATATCGAATATTTTTGTCTTAGATACTTTTTGAGCGATTCCAAGCTGGTATCGCTACTTTTGTAGCGGTATCGTTATCGAAAATAATTACGAACCGAATTACGAACCAAACGCGCCTATTTGGCTAAAAAATCGAATTGGTACCGGTATCGGTATTTTTATTTTCGCATCCCTACTCAGATTTTACACCCGAGAAATCATCTGAAGGTCAAATTCTGTAGGAACCATTTTTATATAGGAAATCCTCAGAGATATTCTGCTGGTTGTTTACTTTGCTGTGTCGAGACTATGTATCGGGTAATCCACTATTTTTGAATGAAAGGTTATATTATATTATACATATACCTAACATCAATTGCACCCCCCCCACGAATAAAGTTATACACAGGCTGATTTATACGTCATCTTTGTGGGGCGACAACGTAGTGACGTTCAAGGTGGCTCAGTAGCGAATTTCAATCTGACCTGCCTCGCAACACTGCATGCAGATCATTTGCATATTTTGCAACTCATTTCCAATTCTTTCGATGATTCCGATCAGCTATGTGCGATACCCTAATGAAAAATCCATACCGTACCGGCCGTACCATCCGTACCGTCCGTGCGATGCTGATTTATGTGCGCGTACCCTTAGTTGGCGAGATTTGGCTATTTATAACTTCAATTTAATTGGTTTTCCCCTCAAAAATAAGGACCAGTTCGTCGAAGTGCCTTATTTGCCGGCTTTTTAACAATTGACATTTTGACCACAGTGACTCTTCAAGGAGAGAAGGCAGGCAAGTAACATCGATCGACCTTCGTTATCGTTATTGGGAATCATTTACTTATTCCATATTAGAGCGTATGTTGAAAATAACGATAGCTTCGAGACTCGTTATTTTTGGTGTTTTGAAAACGCTCTAATGTCTCAAAATAAAATTTATTGGAAAAGCTAGAGTTGATTCGCAATTAGCTAATGATATTTAGACGTTTTAAAATAAACGGATCTTCGTGGAAAGTTGTTTTAATTCCAAGATAGATAGAAAGTTAACACTGAAATATTTTTTAATGAAGTAAAAAAAAAAACAAATACGTAGTAATATTTAAGTATTTTCAACTGTACCACCAATACCTTCGTGGTCTAGTACATAGTTGCATGGAGCTAATAAGCTGAGGCTGTTAAAACCTCCGAACATTAAATGTTGAAACACTCTCATAACTCTCATATCAGTTTATACCTTGACCACAGGATAATTTCAGTAGGCTACAGGTCACCCTCACCCACACTCCCACAGAATATACTGGGCGTTTCGGCTCCGAAACTACTTTCTTACTGCGCCTGGCTGTGAGGAATGTAGGATGTATCAAGGGTTAAACGTGTCTCCTCCTAATGGGCCTGGGCAGACACCTTTATACGTATGTATTTGCCATGTAAAACACGGACTCACAATTTCCCGTACAACTCGCTTTATTATACAGGGTGGGCCAATAGTGCGTGGACGGAGGATTGTGGGCTTAATGAAAAATATTTTAAAAATCTGTCACTTGAACATGGTAGGCACCCTTGAGGGCTATAACGTAAAAATATTTTCACTTAAATTCTGATGTTTATACAGGGTGATTCATATCAAACTTACATTTTTTTGAATGGAACCCCCTATATATTATTGCATATTTGGATTCCTTCGTCAATTCTAGTGTGACTTTATGCATCACACATGGAACTTTAAACGAACCGTTTAGGCGCAAATCACCATTTTTGCTATAAGTAGGTATCAGAAAAAAATTGAATATCGCAGCGATTATAAAACTTAGAAGGCCGTGACTTTGCGGTACGACTAAGCATGAAATGCGTCACCTAAGGTCAGACGGCTAAATTTGAATTCTTTTTGTACTTGGAGAAATCGATAGATTAATTAAGGAAATTTCAATCACAGATAACTTGATTTTTTCAAATGGGAATGCCTATTTTGGTTTAAAGAATCAAACGTAAAATTTGATCACCTTTCTAACAATATAGCGTTCTTGATATCAATCTTTCTTGGTTTTCATTTTATTTCAAATTTTTAGTCAAATCGGTGTTATTCAATTTTCCTGCGTGCAAGCAATCTAGCAGGCCATGAAAAATAAACAAAAGCTCGTTGATATGGAAGAAACCAACCAACTTAGTAGAAAGATGCAAACTAACTAGAGCAACGAGGCAAGATTATGAATATTTCTTACAACATATTAGGTCTAACCGGATACAGCAGCGGCAATTTATCTAATTTAAATGAGTAGCTGGGGTATGACAGAAGTGTTTGTTTTTCACAGCCTACTAGCTATTGAGATCTACTAGAGCTTGACAACTTTCCAAAACGATTAAAAATTTTGAAACAAAAGAAAAACTACCACTGATTTTTGCTTACAGTCTAACATGTTTAGAATGAAATTTCACATTCAATGGGATAAAAAAATTAGTCATTCCCTTTTAGTTAAGTCAAAAGTGAAGATATCTCAACTGGAGCATTCTGAACATCTATTGAAATAATTGCTAGAATTTTTTAATCACGCTATGTTGTAATTGCGATTATTTCATGTAGTTTTCTACAAACTAAATTATGTTTTACAATTCAAACAGACTGCAAATCAAGTTTCATTTTCCACGATTTTGCTAATAAATAGAAGAAGAATTCGAAGGGTTCCAGTCAGAGGTATCATTACTTTTGACTTATGGAAATGGCCACTTTTTCATAGCATTAAATGTGAAAATTTATTCAGAAGACATAGATATTCTACTGCCAGCAACAATCACTAGTAGTTTTCCTTGGATTAAATATTTTTTTACTGACTTTGGAAATTGGCTAATAGCTAGTAGGCTGTGAGAAATGAGCGTTCTTGTTACCACTATTGTTTCTGGTTAGAGCTAATATGTTGTAAAGAATTTTGATAATCTTGCCTCGTTGCTCAGGTTAGTCTGCATCTTTCTACTAAGTTAGTTGCTTTCTTCCATATTAATGAGCTTTTGTTTATTTTTCATGGCTTGCTGGTTGGTTGCATGCAGGAAAATTGAAAAACGCCGATTTGACCAAAAATGTGAAATAAAATGAAAACCAAAAAAGATTGATATCAAGAATGCTATATCGATAGAAAGGTAATCAAATTTTACATTTGATTCTTTAAACCAGAATAGGCATTCCCATTTGAAAAAATCAAGTTTTCTGTGATTGAAGTTTCCTTAATTTATCCTCTGATTTCTTCAAGTACAAAAAGAATTCAAACTTAGCCGTCTGACCTTAGATGACGCATTTCATGCTTAGTCGTACCGCAAAGTCACGGCCTTCTAAGTTTTATAATCGCTGCGATATTCAAATTTTTTCTGATACCTACTTATACCAAAAATGGTGATTTGCGCCTAAACGGTTCGTTAAAAGTTCCATGTGTGATACATAAAGTCACACTAGAATTGACCAAGGAATCCAAATATGCAATAATATATCGGGGGTTCTCTTCAAAAAAATGTAAGTTTGATATGAATCACCCTGTATAAACGTCAGAATTTAAGTGAAAATATTTTTACGTAATAGGCCTCAAGGGTTCCTACCATCACCAAGTGACAGATTTTTGGAATATTTTTCAGTAAGCCCACAATCCTCCGTCCACGCACTATTGGCCCACCCTGTATAGGGTGTCCCACGACCATTGAGACAAGCAATATATCGGAACTGGGCACTAGTAGCAAATTGTAACTTTGGGGG
The DNA here is from genome assembly GCA_951848785.1 of Callosobruchus maculatus. Lineage (NCBI taxonomy): Eukaryota > Metazoa > Arthropoda > Insecta > Coleoptera > Chrysomelidae > Callosobruchus > Callosobruchus maculatus. The sequence continues at coordinate 4,039,825 of CATOUR010000110.1, read as the reverse complement.
TGTAAATTAGAACAAATATATCTTTTCTTGTTATCGTGTCACCCAATGAGGTATTTGTTTTTGATCATGTGACGTCCGATTGAAAATTTTCAATGGGACACCCTGTATATTTGTGACTTTTTGTGTTCCTTCCGATAAAACAATTCCAACAAACTATCACACTTGGGGTCTAAAGTGATTAATTCAGGAGCTACATGTACTTAAAGGATGGTACCACTACCATTGATTATAACATGAACCCCTACAGTTAAATTATTTTGGTAGTGTTTCATAATGATAGTGGTACAGTGCTTTAAGTACCTGTAGCTCTTGAATTAATCACTTTAAACCCCAAGTGTGCAGTTTGTTGGAATTGTTTTATCGGGAGGAAGACAAAAAGTCACAAATATACAGGGTGTCCCATTAAAATTTTTGAATCGGACGTCACGTGAGCAAAAACAAAAACCTCATTGGGTATCGCAATAATAAGAAAACATACTATATTTGCTCTGATTTACACCCCCAAAATTATAATTCGCTACTACTGCCCAGTTCCGATATATTGCTTGTCTTAGTCGTCGTGGGACACCCTATATTTAATATTTTAGAAGACGATAGTTAAGACCTTAATGAATGACTATTTTCGATTTTCTCAAAAAAATCGTACATTCTATAAATGCCTGTAATTCAACAACCAAACACGATATCAAAAAAAGGCTGAATAGTTGCACAAGCCCAAGCTTTCTTCTTCAATTTGCTTTTTGAATCATTACTGTCAGTTTAAAGGTAGCTCGGAAATGCGAAATTCATTTTTATAGTGACCTTTAGACCTTAGCTTTGGACCTTTTGACCTTACCTTTGGATTTTTGGACTTATCTCCCCTCATTTCAGACACACACACTGGAGAAAGGGAACAGGCGGCCACGCCTCCTCGCTAACACGGAAATATGTCTCTATCTTGGATTCTTAATTTCGCACGCTATACCCTAGACCCTTAACTGATGGCTCAGCCTTATGTACCTTCTCTGTTAGTTGCATTGGAAATACACAAGATATCACACAAATTCACATGACTGTATATTCTCCTACACTAATATGAAGGACTAAATTAAATCACGGTTCAGCTTCCTGGGACTCATAAGTTAGATAAGTACACATAAAAAACAAATTATTTGTCAGTGGTTCCACTGTAGTCAACTTTGGTAGGGGCAGGTCTTTGTTCCAACATGGGTACAACCCAGACATTTCCAAAGGATGCTTCACAGATCTGTAGACATTCCTGAGCTAAACTTGTTCCTTGATGAGGGGGCCGTGAGATGCTAAAAAAAGGAAGACATTACATAAATTAATTGTCACATGAAAGTCACGACATTTGTGGAGAAAATTATACTCATGACGTGAGCACCAGATCAAATTGCCTTTTGGATAATCCGAGCCACAAACCTTTATACAAAAGTTCAGACAAGTGGATAAAGCAATAGGATGAGTGTGTTGAACAGCATGAAGAGTATTTTAAAATATAGTTGTTGAAGATTTTCAAATAAATATTTTATTTTCTACTATAGCACCTCTCCCAATATTTTTTTATATTATACATCCTTGTTTATGTTAAATGGTCATCATTAATCACTACTTGATACTTACTTACAGTTGTTATAAATACTGGATAAAGATTTTATTCTAAGAGAGCTCACCTATGAAATACATCGATAGATTTACACAATATTTCTATCGCTTCTTCCACTTTTTTATCATCCATTGCTATAAAGCCTATTTCGTATTGTCGCTCACACCACTGTAACGTCTCCAATCTCTCTTTCAAATTAATATTCTTCTTACACTTGGGACAGGTTGGCTCAACATTTATCACAGGTAACGTGAAGTAATATGCACACTGCTTATTGGGACACCTGCAAAAATTAAAAAAAAAACAACTGTACAATTTTAACATTCGAAAACTTTCCACCACGGATTTAGCGAATACCACTGATTAAAAAAAAAACGCCGAGATACGTCTAAAGATTTGTCAAGGGGACAACTTTTTGACCAAAAACTGCTTTCCCTCTTGTATCCTGTCGCCCCCAGGGGCATCCCCTTGAAAATTTTAAATGGTCAAGGGTATTGAGTAATATCTTGTTTTAAAGGTAAGTCGAAGTGCTTTATTTTGACGTTTGATTTTTTAAATCGGTTGATTCGTTTTCTAAATTAGAAAAATCATTATGTATCTCAATTTGTTCAAATAGGAAACAAAAACACACAAAAATATCATTTTTATTGCAATAAGCGCTCAAAATGTTTGGCGTTATTGGCCAAACAATAGATATAGATCATGTTCAAATTCCTGACAGACAGCTGCAAAAACAGTGGAAATGATTCCAATTTATAATGATCATCAAACTACCGTTCCGCTTAACTCCAGTCTTCCGGGGAAGATATTTCGCATAGGTATGTTTTGGACCTTGTTACGAAATTTACATAAACTGAATATGTCGCCAATAAAAAACGAAGAGTTCTGGATGAAGCCGTTTAAGTTAGAGTTTTGGGTCATTTTGGCATAAATCCCAATACTTCATTACCCAAAATTGTGGATCCGACTAATATTTCACAGTTACTAAACTCCACAAATGTGATCCATTCAAACCGAAAATAGTGCAAGAGTTAAACGAAGACGGTTCCGATCGGCGAGTTGAGTTTTTGTGAACAAATGACTACAGCGATTCACGGTAATACCATTCATGTAAAGAATATCTGCCTCACTGATGATTGCACATTTTATCTAACTGGATTTGCTAGTAACATTGATTAAAGTATAAATGTGTTAATCAATGCTAATAAGCATAACTGCAGGAATTGGAACGATGATAATCCTGATGCTTTTGTAGAAGGGCATACCCAGTACTCCCCAAAAATTAATGTATGGGCAGGCATTTTAGGAAACAAAGTTATTAGATCATTGTTTATTAATGGAAATTTAAACGGAGACATTTATTTGGGTATACTGAGAGATACCATCAATCCGTTTGTCACTAAAACTACTGAAAACAAAATCGAAGAGGATTAGAGATGGCCCGAAAAAGAAATAAATCGACATTTTGAATCGATCCAGAAAAAAATCGGCAAGAAAAGATCGATCTTATTAAATATCGATATTTAATTTTGAATATCATGTTGCTGTACAATTTTCCTTAGGTTCTTCTGATAACTTTACTATCAAATCTCTAGAAATAAAAATAAGTCGCAATATAAAAAGTTACTGCGTTAATGTAAAATAACGGGATATATGGGACATAATTTGCGCTTAGGTGACTGCTGCTTTCTTCATCCTTAGTCCATTTATTTCCTCTTTCGTTAATTTCATCATCAGAACATGCTTCGTCTTTCGGATCATTTAAACTCACTCCAGGAAGAATTTCTGATCTGAAATTGGCTGAAGGACACCGATTTTTCTAGACTTTGATAAACTGATTCCTTTTCAAGTGATTTTACTTCCCACACCGATAGGTGAGGGGAGTATTGTGATCGCGAAAGTTTTCGATTTTGAGATAATACGTTTTTTGGGCGTTTTATGATGTGTACATAACGAAAATCCACGTCACTCATTTTCGTCGGTCTGTCGGTCTGTCGGTCTGTCGGTCTGTCGGTCTGTCGGTCTGTCGGTCTGTCGGTCTGTCGGTCTGTCGGTCTGTCGGTCTGTCGGTCTGTCGGTCTGTCGGTCTGTCGGTCTGTCGGTCTGTCGGTCTGTCGGTCTGTCGGTCTGTCGGTCTGTCGGTCTGTCGGTCTGTCGGTCTGTCGGTCTGTCGGTCTGTCGGTCTGTCGGTCTGTCGGTCTGTCGGTCTGTCGGTCTGTCGGTCTGTCGGTCTGTCGGTCTGTCGGTCTGTCGGTCTGTCGGTCTGTCGGTCTGTCGGTCTGTCGGTCTGTCGGTCTGTCGGTCTGTCGGTCTGTCGGTCTGTCGGTCTGTCGGTCTGTCGGTCTGTCGGTCTGTCGGTCTGTCGGTCTGTCGGTCTGTCGGTCTGTCGGTCTGTCGGTCTGTCGGTCTGTCGGTCTGTCGGTCTGTCGGTCTGTCGGTCTGTCGGTCTGTCGGTCTGTCGGTCTGTCGGTCTGTCGGTCTGTCGGTCTGTCGGTCTGTCGGTCTGTCGGTCTGTCGGTCTGTCGGTCTGTCGGTCTGTCGGTCTGTCGGTCTGTCGGTCTGTCGGTCTGTCGGTCTGTCGGTCTGTCGGTCTGTCGGTCTGTCGGTCTGTCGGTCTGTCGGTCTGTCGGTCTGTCGGTCTGTCGGTCTGTCGGTCTGTCGGTCTGTCGGTCTGTCGGTCTGTCGGTCTGTCGGTCTGTCGGTCTGTCGGTCTGTCGGTCTGTCGGTCTGTCGGTCTGTCGGTCTGTCGGTCTGTCTGTACGCGTTTTTCTAGCCACGTAATCTCAGTAACCGCTGCATGGATTGTGATGAAATTTGGGCAACAATATGCTGTGGGGTCGTAGTAGGTAATGCTGCTACAATTTTGAAAATCTGTGCATAGGCGGCGGAGTAATTGGCAAAAAACGAAAAATTTCAAATATTCCCCAAACTTCGTTTTTAGGCGTTTTAGGTGTTCCTAATCATTTTCTACTTTTTTTTGGTGGGGGTGAAATTTGGGGTGGTTGGGGGGTTGGGGGTTGTAAAATTGAAAAATTTGTTGAATTCATAATAGACTGTTCACTGCCCTATGAAGGAAGAGCTAGTGAGATAAATAGATTTTTTAGGTCCATCCGGACATTGCCTTGCCTATTACAGAAACCAAAGGACTTGGAATTGTTTCTGATGTAAACTTACGAGAATTGCTTTAGACCGTTCTGTATTATGTAACGTGGAAGGTGTTGAATTGATTTTAATGAAATTTTGACGCAGTATTAGTACCGTGGCAGGGATAAAAATGCGTATAGTTTTTATAAATCGTGCCAGTGGCGGCGCAGAACTAATAAAAAAACTAAACATATAGGAACAGTTCAAACTTCGTTTTTAAGCGTTTTAAAGGTTCCTGATCATTTTCTGCGTTTTTTGGGTGGGGGTGAAATTGGGGTGGTTGGGGGTTGGAAACGGTTAAATTGATTCTAAAGAAATTTTGACACAGTATTATTACCGTGGTGACGATGGAAAACGCGTATGGTTGTTAGAAATCATGTCAGTGGCAGCGTAGCAATAATAAAAAAACTAAAAATATGAAAACAGCTCAAATTTCGTATTTAGATGTTTTAGCGGTTCCTGATCATTTTCTACCTTTTTTTGGGCGGGGGTGAATTTGATGTGGTTGGGGGGGGGCTGTAAAGCTGAAAAGTTTGTAGTATCAATAATAGGCTGTCCTTTGACCTGTGTAGGAAAGACCTAGCGGTATAAGACAATTTGGGGGGGGGGGGGGGGGGCTGGCGATGAATTGTTTGCGAGGGGATCTCAGACTAAAGCTTCATGCTATGGGAAAATAATAAAACTGGTGTGGGAAGTACCGAGTCAATCAACTTGACTTCATTTTTTTAAGTTTGTATCGGCATTTGCTTGAATCCTTATTAATTTTATCATTATTAAAGTACTTTTACGCTTCACTTTTAACACCCACAAACCGAGATATACTATATATACTGATTGCTAGATAGCGCTTTGCGATCAGCCTAAAATAATCGAGCATTCCAGCAAACTAATTATGTGCTTAACTAATTATGTGCTTTATACTCTCTCAAATAAGCGTGTAGACGGTATTAAATCTTCGATTTTGAAATAAAAATATCGAGTTTCCAGGAGATCGCCTAGCAAAAAATCGATTGATTTTAATCGATGTTTGAGGTGAAAACATCGATTTTGAATTAAAATCGATTCGAATCGTACATACCTAAAGAGGATGGAAACTCTATACTTGATGAGGCTGAAATCTTTCCAGCAAGACGGCCGCTTGTTCTCGCTATGTTCTTCTGGTTCTTCCGTTGGTGGTGCAACGGTTAGACGACGCACGACGCGATTCCAGATAAATTGGACTTTTTTTTTTATGGGGTCATTTAAAATATATTGTACTAAAGACCGGTTTCTCAATGTCCAGTTAAATATTCATCTGCAAGATAACAGCAACTGTTAGATAAATTGTTTAAGCAATTGAAGGCTAAACTTACTAAGTGACGTAAATCTTATCTGACAGTTGTATCCATAGCAGCACTATCTGGCAGATACCTATCTGACACTTTAACTGGACATTGAAAAACCGGCCCTTAGTCCTCAACCTGAAAGTTTGGATGTCTTTCGTCAACGCATACTCGAAAGTAGCCATAATACCCCACAACATGTTTTTCATGTTTGGGCAATAAAAAGTGACATTTTCATGAAATAAGATACGTAAATATATTTATAATTTTCTGGAAAATGAATTGACCGATTTAAATAAATAAAATATCAAAGTAAAGGACTTCGACATACCATTGAAACGAGATATTATTCGACACCCCTTGTCATTTGAATTCTTTAAGGGGATGACCTTGAGGGGCAGAGGGTACAAGGGGGTGAAGTAGTTTTTGGTTAATCGTTGTCACCCTTGACAAATCATTTAACGTTTCTTGACGTTTTTTCTTTTAATCAGTTCTTTTAAATCCGTGGTGTGAAGTTTCCCTGTATGTAATGGAACGTAGCAGAAACTATCTCTTGTATTATGCTACGCCGAATATCTGCGACATTTCAAAGTACGTGGTGTGAAACCCAGGCCACACGTGCAGGCTTTACCTCGTACTTACTTGTGCAAACCAGTTTGTATCACGTGGACGGTAAGACGGTAGCTCGCGCAAACCGAAAAGCGCGGCTTGTGTAAATTTCGGTCTACTGAAAGTTTTGGCTTGCGCCAACTGGCCTGTCGGTAAAGCCTGTGTGTATGGACCATGGAGTTCAGGTTTAAGGATAGCAGCACCTATATGAAGTAGTCAGTTTCCGAGTTATTAAATAATGGAGGTTTGCGCGAGCTTACTTGAATGGTGTGGACACTCAGCGGCATACCGTCTTGTTTGCGCAAACTAACCGTGAAGGCAAGTTGCTGTATGTGGCCGCCGCTTAAGGCAAAATTTTGCCTGATCCGTGGAATCTGCAACGTTACTGCGCATTCCCTGTAAAAGTGCAACGTGTTGCCGATGCTAGGGATGTAAGCCTGTTATGCGGGTGCGGGGAAACTGTATACAATATAGGTTCGTTATTTTTGTTCATCAAAAGGCATAATCAATTTTCTGTGATTACAATGGGTTAAAAAAGAGTCAACTGTGGATTCAGCAAGAAAACAAAATAATGGAAATTCTAATAATCATCATTCTAATACTGTTCCTCATTTTCATAGATGACGTAGCCTATGAGCTACAGAATAAATATTTACTTTACGCTGACGATTTAAAAATCTTCTGTAAAATTGAAACTGTCAACGATTGCCGTACTTTGCAGAATGATTTGGACGTCCTAAGCAAATGGTGTCAGAATAATACATTGTACCTTAATGTGGACAAATGTTATACTATGTCGATTACACGCAAGCTTACCCCGACCAAGTTTGATTACACCACTAATAAAGTACCTCTAAAAAAGTGACAGGAATTTAATAATCTGGGCATAATGTTTGACGCAAGGCTAACATTTGTTAGGCATACTGATGCTGTTGTCAACAACGCTTACAAGAGTTTGGGCTTCATAATCAGAAACTGTCGGGACTTTAATGATGTAGACACCATGATTTTATTATATAATTCATTTGTAAGAACGAAAATAGAATATTACTCTCTAATATGGCATCCTGCTTATGAACTCCATCGCAACAGGATTGAAAGTATTCAGAGGCGATTTGTAAAATACTTATGGTTTAGAGAGGATGGTACATACCCTGAAATTAGTTTTAGCCATGACGTATTACTTAGCAGGTATAATTTATCAAACTTAGATAAGCGAAGAAAGTATGCTGCTTGTATTTTTTTGTATAAATTAGTTAATAATATTATCGATTGTGAATACTTACTTAGTAAAGTTATTATACATGTTCCCTGCATTAAAACTCGGTCAAATATGAAATATTTTTACTTAACTGTCCCAAAAAGTAACGTATTACTTTTTTCTCCAATATATGTGATGTGTAACAGTTATGAAGATGCAAAGCATGCTGTAGATATATATTTTTGTAATACGCATGAATTTAAAAGGGTTTTCCTCACTTTAGGTTAAGATTAATTTTGAAAAAAAGTCAATTTATTTTGACATATGTGCATATGACAGTAGTTTATAGTTTAATATAGTTATTCTACTCTTGTGCAACTCCTATCCGTTAAATGGTAAAGGTCGTTCGGATAGTGTATTTATATAAATAAATAAATAAATAAATGAATAGCCAGAAACATAACGTCAGCAGAGATAGCAAATTTGATCACAGAGAGAGTTAAAATTATCAAGCCTCGTATAGATGGGGGGGGGGTCAGAATTGCTTGACAGCCTAGACTTCCCGTAGATACGCCATTGGGGAAGGTAGGATGTAGGATTTTTATCAACCGTAATATGAAGCGGATATCTTTCTGTTATTCTACTACCCTCCTTGTTATTCATGCATCAATAACTAGAAATGGCACGACATACGCGCAATGCAGAGGTGATATCACATTGTGCGTTTCAAATAGAGCTTGAATTAGCATATATCGACCTTTGTTATGGCAAACAATTGAGAGTATACAAGAAGGAACAACGTTATACACAAAACGACACATGAAATCTTATCTTTGATGTAGTTTAGCTCTTATATGCTTTGGAGGATGCACCACGGTATTCCAGGCAGAAATAATTATACGCGATTTTAGCTTGTTGGCATGTGTCTTCACAAATTCAAGTGCTTAGAAGACGCCATGCCAAGCGGATTACTATGGAAAGCATTGAGTGCTTGTACATTTACATCAAGGCTTGCTCTGTAATTTAGGAAGGTATTGGATGACATTTCGGCATGATATCACGTGTCACTCATGAGGGTGTGCTGGAGTTTACGGTAATGAAACGGTGGGCGCACTCGCGAGGCGAGGGTTGAGGAATAATTTCCAGAGTTCTGAGCAAGCAGTGAGACTGGCAGCAGGTACCATTAGAAGGAAGACAGAGGAGTAGTTGCAAAATTATCATCTTATAAGATGGATAGGAATCTATGGACATCTCCGTCAAACTAGAGAAGCTCGGTTTTGTCTCACACTGGACAGATCGGCAGACCGACGGAAATTAGTGACGTGGATTTCCGTTACTTAGATATAATAAAATGCCCAGAAAGCGTATTATCACAAAATCTAAAATTTTCGCTAACCTATTGGTGCGGGAAGTAAAACACATTTAACGATTGAAAACTTGACAAACGTTGCCGTACCAGGTAAAAACGAATAAATATATATTATTTAAATGGTCTATTTGGAGTAAACTGTACTGGAAAAATAGTTAGCTTTGCCAGACGCTGCAGCCTTATATACCGGTAAAGACTGGGCTAAACTACAACTACTAAAAGATTGACAATAAATCTCTCAAAAACAAATTTTCTACTATTCACATATTATCCAACTATTTACCAAGTTACACAGATAAACCATTTATTATAAATAACAAAAGCGTAAATATTTAGAAACAAAGCAATTTAAAGTGTTTATTATTGGAACATTCATATTGATCACGTTACAGAACAACATAGATTCATTTCATAATATATATGGTCAGATATAGATCAAACCCAATAACATAATAAAAAAAATCTATCAAGTATACTGACAGAACAATATCTTCGAATTATTTATTACACACTTCTAGAAATTCACCTGACTTATTGTATATTGGCTTGGGGGGCTATTTGTAAAACATACATGCATGATTTGGGTATACTTCAAAAATATATTCTAAAATCAATATTTAACATAATAATGTAAAAATGTACCCAACCAATGACTTATATGAAAAGACAGAAACACATATTGTTAGGCAATTATATTTTCCACGTACTATAGCTTGGTATCATAGACATTGAAATCAGCATAAAAAAATTACCATAACTGCAACACTACATACAAGCTAGGTGCCACAGTCATTTCCAAACCAAATGAATCAGTCATGCAGCGTCCATAATCTCTATTTAGCACCAAAATGATATACCTTTTGATATCAAAAATTTATTTACGAACCGATTTAAAAAGTCTCTACGAGAATAGATAGCCTCTTTAACAAGAACAGAAATCCATGAATTAATTATTAACTTTTTATCCTTTTTAAAAATTTTACATAATCATCTACTTGAAAAACTATGCATACTGGCATATGTACGTATGTACGGATATGAGTATGTATAAGCTGAGCATTCAATTGATCCATGTGCAGACATAGTCCTCTTATGGATTTATTTACTTTTTTTTGTTTTTCAAATTTTGTATCTTAAGAGTAAATAAATTACAATTACCATTACTCACCTAACGTATTTACTAAAGCCATCCAATCCTGCGTTTATCTGCGGCCAATTGTAAATGCAAGCATTGCATTCACATTTAAACCAGTATCTGGACAACAGCGATCTCTGTCTCTGTTGCAATGGTTTCCTTGAGAATATCGGTCCATAATTTTCAGCTACCATATCATTTGGCGCGAGTGGCCTCGAAGTTTTAATTACTATATTTTTGCCGACAAAATGTCTGAAAAACAACGATGGCTCTTAATACAACGATCACTGAAGGTGACCTTACTTAAAGCCAACAAGTACTTAGCAGCGTGCTACAGTTTGAGGGAATATCGACAATGGAACAAACAAGTATGAAAAAAATACACACATGAATGACAATCACGCAAAATCGCAAATTCGCAGCTTTCTGCTTCCACACTGCAAAAAATGGGGGTAAAATCACATTCTGTATTATGTAAACTTTGCATAATATATCATGTTTTTCATGACATTACACTATTTATCATGTGCTTTTACATAATACTGTGTTATCACAGATATCATGTACCTTTATTATGTAAACAACTATTTTTACATTAGAAAACATGTAATAAAAATAAAGTTACAACGTATTATTAACTCTCCACTTTAAATTCACACAAACACTGTGAATCGCATAATAGATTATGTGAAATCACATAACATATTAAGGAAGCGCCTTCGTGCCGTCTAAGCGCGCCATCTATTCATAGGTCATGAACACATAACCTAAAACCTCAAGTTTCGCGTAAAGAACGTACAACAGACGCCACCCACCTTTTGCAACCTGTTTTGGTGATTTATAGGAGTGTAATTGTGTATTTAACGTATTTTGTGAAGGACGAAGGTTGTGTTTCTGAAGGTAAGCTTATTAGCATCATGTTTATTTGCTGTACTTGCCAGTTCAAATGCCATACACTGACGAAATATAACAGCCACCAGTATGTTCATAGGAACTGGCAAGGCGTACAATTTATTTGCCTGCAATGAAATGTAACAGAATGCCGTTTAAATAATTTAAGTATTAACTAGAGTTCGGTAAGGTAAGAGATAACGTAAGACGTAAGAAAATAAACCTGTGGAATCAAATGAGAGTGTTTATAGTCGTAACGTAAGAGGTAACGCAACACTCTCATCTGATTCCACAGGTTTATTACCTTACGTCTTACGTTACCTCTTAGCTTACCGCACTCTAGTTAATCCCTTACTGATGTAAAAATATCACGGAATGGAATGTGCCACTTGATGTAAAACGAACGCAACATAAAGCTGCTTGCTATTGGCACTAAGGTTAGGATAAGTTGGGATAAAATGTCCTACGTAAACGTTCAAATCTTGAGAATTTACAGAAATGTTTTGACTGAATTCTAATATATCTACAGTCCAAATCCTTATTTTTAATAGCGCGAAAAGTAATCTGTCCCATTTTATAATTATGTTGTATAATAGTGCGATTCTGTTATATCCTAACGCACTTCTTTTACATGTTTGTTTACATTACTCTTACAATTTGCTTTATTTTACAGATTTAACAGAAACAAATGGCAAAACAAGATTCTATTTTTTTGTGGAAAAACATTTGATTGACCTCTACGAATCATTTGGCTGCATGAAAAAGGAAAGTGTTGGACTTAGTCAGCAATTTCAAACAGTGAATTTTCAATAATACATGTCCATCATAATTATCATATGAAGATTTTTTTCATATAAATTTTAAGTTTTGGTTCATCAAAATGTGGATAACTAAATCAAGATTTTTTCATAGAAATTATAATTTTTGGTCTTTGAAACTGTACCTACAAATAAAGCAGTATCAGAGTATCTTACGCGTATTAATTTGTAATTATATCACCGTCAATACATCGCACATCCAGTAACTATCTATGTATGAAGAATGCCCCATTTAAGAAGCATGCCAGCAAAGTTTATTTGAGGGTATTATTGTTGTACAGAAATATGCAATTATAATTATTTAGGTGTATTTCTATATTGTTTGTATAACTCAAAGGTGTAAATCTTAATTGTTTAAATACTCATTTCGTTGAAGGGTATAAGCACCCCTTAAAGTTATATTTGAATTTAAAACTTTTAAGACCATTTCAAGATATTTCTTGACTCATAATCATTAAATACTTATGATATCCACCAATTAATTGAATTTTCGCCTAAATTGCGTTTTTTGAAAGATATAGGTACCTCTGTAGGACTCCACATATATAATAAACTTTTACATAACAAACATATTTCAATTACTATACATGACGAGGTACGGTTATTAACCACATAACATAATTTACTACATTTGAGTCATCGTTATTATATGATGTTACATTGCATAATTTTTATTGTTATTGTATATAGTTTATTATGGAATTTATTATTCAGGGTATCCCACTTGCATATAAGTGTGGGTTCATATCCCGAGCATTTCTGATGTGATTTTTCAATATTGTATATAATTTCGAACAAAAATATTGAAAAATCCCTTCAGCAATGCCCAAAATATGAACCCGCATTCATACGTAAGTGGCACATCCTGTATAATAAATTCCATAATAAACTATGTACAATAGCAATAAAAATTATGCACGAAACACAACATATTATGTAACAACAACCACATAATATGTATGGAAAACGACAAAGAATGCATAGTTTTTCCATAACTTGTTATGTATTCCAACACAGAACTAGTACTGGAGAATCACAGAATACATTATGTAAAAAAAATACAGTACAGATTATGTAAAATGTCTTTACATCAGAACGACTGTGAAATTACATAACTTAACGTTGGTTACAAATTACCAACGTTAAGTTATGTAATTATTTTTTCCTGTGCAATGGACGCCAGGCCTTAGAGCGTGAGTCCTGCCTGTTTGAATAAATTCGTGTATTTTGTAGTAATGGAGTAGCTTGCAGTCAAATGACTTGAGATTTTCAGCTTTTTGAATGAGACCATGCAACCCGCACAGCCGGTAGCTATCGATGTTCCCGGCACAGCACAATCTAGAGGTGGTGAGGTTATGATTGCCCGAGCTCACTCCGTGTTACGCGAGCTTCAGAGTGATAACTTCAGGATACATTTTTGAAATTAAATTAAGCTTTTTTTTCATATATATTTTCAACAAAAACTTAGGATGTCGTAACACTACTCTCAAGTGAGTGTCTAGAAAAAAAGGGATACTTGCATCAAAAATGTGTGCTCAGCTTGGCAGTACACTCTCTAGTACACGTCTAACACTTGCTGTTTATTCATGTGTATGTTTACCTACATAGCACCTCTTAAGAACTCTATACGTGTAAAATATGAATGCCTCTTTGTCGATCCAAACGCTATGATATCAGTTGCAAATATCGCGAGAGTCTAGTTGGTTGTGTACGGATACCCCCCAGAGGACGGCAGCCGCAGCTTACGCAGTTAACCCCCTTTGAAGAGGATCAGATTTAAGCCAACGAGATCGTAGTGCTTCTTTCAGAGCAATCGCTGTAACCATGGGGTGTGGCTACAGTTATAGCAAAATGGCGTGCATGGATTGAAAAAGAGCGAATACAGCGAGCTATAGTAGTTGGACAACATAGGGGAACAACAAGATGTTCACCTACGGCCACTGGCCTTTCAAGACATCTGTTGCTGACGCTTGGGAGGCCGATTTGAATCCACATGGTGTACCTACCACAAATTGTGTGAAATGGGCTTCACATCATATCGTCTGCATCTAGTGCTTCTATTCACTGCAAAATATCGTCGCCAACGGTCAGATTGATGCCAATAACACCGACAATAGCATGCTGAGTGGCATGAGGCGGTCTTCTGCGACGAGTCCAGGTTTTGTCTGGGGCACACGAGAAACGCCACGGGTTAGACGACGACGGGATGAATGACGCGATCTTCAATTTGCTGTTAAGCACCATGTACACCATGCTATTGGTTTGATGGTTTGATTTGCCATTGCATTTAACAGTGTCAGCTTTATTTGTGATTCGTGGCACAATAACTACCCAACGTTATGTGATTGTTCGAATGTTCGAACCAGTTGCCCAAGGCATCGAAGGGGGTTTCTTACAGCAAAATAATACGCGTCCTCATAATGTAAGGGTGTTTATTTGTTTATTAACAATCAGATTATGAGCATACCGTATAGGTTTAGAGGAGTGTATCCGTCAACATGGAGGGCCCACTCACTATTGACCTGTTCTAATTTTTATATTATTTTATTTATTATTACTTTTTTATTTTATATCTAATTATGGCAAATGGCAAATGGGTTCGTTTATTATTGTCTTTAACCCAACCGCATTTCATGAACCGTATCTCCTTTTTTCAGTGTTCGGATTTCACTTGCGAGTAGTATACAATATAAATAAGAACAAATTCGAGAAAATACGCTCGGAAAATCCCCTGAAAACCGAATATATACCCGAATTATAAAGCCCATGTTGAGAGTAAGAAAATAAATATAAAGAATAGACCGACCTTCAGTAAGTCTTAATCATAGTAATCTTCCTTGCCTTACCTTGTGACTGCAGGATAACAATCATGATTGAACAGTGAAACTGTCGGATAGACCCCAACGCCGATGTATGAAATTTTCGATCCTTTGAACTGTTGCATCTTGCTCCATCTTGTTTCAAATATTTCATGTGCATTAAACTGTAGCATTTGCAAATGGAATAATAATAATTCGCATACACAAAGCTTATCTTCATTTAAACGTTCATTTTCAGCTGCAACAATCGATATTAACAAAAATGGGAACTGAATTCCAATTTGCACCCTTCAAACTTTTGCAGGCAAGCTTGTACACAATAAAACCACTATTTTTTCAAACACCGGGATAACTTTCGGATGTTATATAATCCCTCAGTATACACAGAAAAAAATACTGTTGCGTTTCCAATTAATTGTTAGTATGTTTTTCCATCGCTTTAAATATATTTACAGTTGTGCCAAACCCATGTCATTGAAAGAATTCAATCCATATATTTGAAGTAATCACAGGTACGCCAATAAATTCAAAATAATTTTATATTCGTTTTAACGATATGTATAATCCTTCTAATACCAGTATTGACATATAATGCAATCAAAACATCCTTTTGTTTTCGAAATGTCCCTATGTTTCGTTTAAGCAAAGCATACAATATTTTCGATGTACAAAAATTATTACTGCAACAGCAGTTCGTGATTCATCTGATAAAAATTAATTTTTTTTCAAAAGGTAACTATAACGCGAACATGAACCCATGCTTTCAAAACATTGTCTATGCATTGGTAAGTAGTATTCGTAACAACAAAATTCAATGGCCCTTGTGGTTCGCTGAACTATAATCAGTATTCGGCGGGACTGATGTCCCGATTCAATGAACGTAAAAAGAAAGAATAGGGCGATCATCTTAGTGTTACTATCGGCGCCAACCCGCCAACATGGACGAGATTGTTTCGTTGTGTTTCGGTATTAGCCGTGTTGTGTCATCTCGTGTTTTTGCTTTTTGCATCAGCAATTGTGTCCAGTTATATATTAAATGGAGGGACCTGCTGAGAAATTGGGGCTCAGAAGAGCTAACACCTACATTTGATTGTAGGTATTTAGATTAGTAAGACAGTTATGTTTCATGTAAAAATGCAACAACTGGTGCAGGCTTATGTCTAATTCTTATGTCATGCAAACGAATCCTCGCAATAAAATGTGTTGTTCCAAGGAAAAGAAAGAGGTTTAGAATCAATTACCAAACACAGATTCGATTCAACGACAGGCTGCAATTGAATCATTCATTGGAATCCAATGACGTCTTGTAGTTGAATCGACAATACGATATAATTCGTTACCAACTATACACTTCCCATTGGATAAAACATCACTGTATTTGAGGAATGCTGAGTGTAGCGTCCCATTGAATCCAAGCGTAAGTCTTTGACAAAACGACAGATTTTTCTGTGTGTACTATTAAAAAGTGAACTTTTCCTAATCACTGAGCAAGAAACACTTATCAGAATATTTGTAAAATGCTAACCTTGTGTTTTATGCAATCAAAATGATATTTTTTATTTTTTTACATTTTATTCCACTAACTTCACAGAAATAATCCATATATGTGCTCGCTATTTAAGATACTTTACAATTTCAAACCCAGTACAAGAAACAAAGTGATCAAGATAATATCAAAATTTATATTGAAGTAGGCTCTGACAGCTCCACTAGGCAATGGCATGACAACTTTATATTTTTGAATTCATTGTGTGTCAGAATGAGAGATCTTAGCATGACAATAGTAGCTCGTAGTGTAGCTTTAATTGAAAATAGAGTTAAAATCCGAAAAGTAGTAACAAGTTTCTTCCGCAGCCCTTCAGTAATCAAGTGAGTGTATGATCGCTAGAAGGTGGCGAGAATATAAAAGACTATCCGGACAAGGTTGGAAGCGGAAGACCACACTAGTAGACGTAAACGAACATCAACAGCCAAAGACCGTCAAAGTGCTCTTAGGGCGGCTTGTCAAGTTAGAAATAGATTATTGGTGGCTGATTTAATACCAAGACGACCAGTACGAAAACCTGTTTTAACTCGAGCTCATAAAACTTCTCGATTGAACTTCGCTCGTGATAATTTGCAATGGCAGCTCAGACGTTGGAAACCTGTACTCTTCACAGTTCCATCTAACCCATTGTGACAGTCGGGAACCTGTGTACAACGTCCTAATAAACATGATTCTGCTACCAGTGTACAAGAAGTATTCAGATTTGAAGATGGTTCGATAATGGCCTGGGAGAAGTTTGGAAGGAAAAAAGTACCTTGCAGTGATACCAGAAGCCCTTACAGATACAAGATATGTAGATATGATTCTTTCAGGTCATGTTAATCTTGCACCATATGGGATTGATTCTGTATTTCTTTTCATTCAAGATAATACTAGGGCGCATAGTGCTGCCATGACCAAGGATTTTTTCGTGAGCATGAAATTCGTATAGCGCTGAGTCTCGACCTCATCTCGATTAAACATCTATGGGATATAGAGGACAGGCGTATTCGTCGCCGCTTAAATCCACCTCAAACTCATCAACAACTAACAGAAGCATTTATCGAAGAATGGGATATATATCCTATCCTATCCTATCCTATATCTTTTTCAATTTATTCTGAGAAAATGTGTTTCTTTTCAAATATGTATGCTTCATCTGAATGTAGTTAACACTTTGAAAATTACAAGTGCATAGAGATGTTCCGTCAATTATTTGAGCAGTGTGTTTGATATTTTACATTTTTTTAAACGATGTCCGAATATGTAAAGGAAACTATCTCCAGAACCCATAAAGTGGGAAAAATTAAATTTTGTGATGGTTCACTAGCACTACCACCTTTCGTTACCAAATGTTGAAAATATTGGGAAATCGTGAGAAGCTACGTTTAGTGTTTAGCTATGTTTAGTAGAGCAGAAGATACTTGTTTAATAGTAAAATAAAAAAAAGTTTTCAAATGCTCTATAATATAGACCATATTTTCAAGGTATTGCCAATAAAAATAGATAAAAATGATAGTTGTTGTGGAAGAGAAAATTATAAAAACCAAGATTAATTTTGATTGAAAAGCTTTTTCATGCGTAGTTTCGACTCTCTAGAGACAACTTTCAATTATACATTTTCCTTTATTAACCTTGGGTAAAGGTACCTACCTTTGCTGGATTCCCCGAAATACCCACTTTTTTGTAGGCATTTCAAGAGAAAAGCTGCCATCAGTGTCCTTTGCAAAAAATCTTCGCCAGACCTTTTATCTGCGTTAGTACACAACGAATAAACTTTCTCATTCGATCTATTTTTGTATATCTTCAAACATTCATCAAGCGGAATCTGTGTCACCATTCTAAGAGCGGTGTGAGACAAGATGCTCATTCCGGAACCTATCAAGAGGTCCAGGTATTTACACTCGTATCTATGGTATGTTTTAAGTGCTGTATCTCTGCATGCAGGTGAACAAAAAGCCACATTTGAGCAGTCTGGACAGCCAACAGGAGCGACTAACCTAAAAAAACAAATATTATTTATATCTATTGGATGTTCATGTTAATTTCATTTGATAAGATAGCCGAATATGACTGAAAGGTGCTCACGTGTATTGATTGTCAATAGCAACGAAGAGATACGATAATATTGGGTATGGTGGAAATTGACTTACAGCGAGACAGATTGTCCTCCATCATAAGTCTATGATTCTCAGACTTCTTAGTATTTCAGAAAATAAGCTCTAATGTTAGATATATTTTCCGCTGTGTCCTGTGCACAAGTATGGTTTGACATGTGCCTAGTCTTAAGTCGTGTCCAAAATAAACCGAGACATACAAAACACAAACAAACAGCAAGTTTACAAAACGAGCAACAAATTGTCAACTGCGGTTCACACATTGGAAATGTTTGTCAACATCATAGTGCTATATTTTTTTATTCTTAAGCCAAATACATTAAAAGGAATTTTTTTTTGGTAAAAGCTTTGATTTAAATGCTCTGAAAATAAAAGATAAAATTTTCCTTAAAAATTGTAACTATCCAACTTTTTACTTTGAATTTCTTACTAGATTTCTACAAAGTACCGTCGATCTTGCAACCGGCATATTATTGAAGTTTTCTCCATATCAATTTTAGTTTTTTCCATCAATTACATATGTTTTACCCTCTATATAGCTTTAAGGTTGTATTATCCATAATTTTTTTTGTAAATAGCGGGTGCTATTATGGAATCTGATTCTGTTGTACGCTTAATGTAATAATGCGCTGCTCAAAATACCGGTGTGCCGTGCGGCGGCGCACATATTAGCCGCCATAATGCAAAACGCAGTCATCCTTGGGTCCTTTTGTTTGCTTGCTAACGGTGTGAGGAGTAGTCACTGGGTAATGGAACAGCAGCTGAGTGTGTCGGAGCTCGGACTGCACTTTTTTGTTTTTTACTTCCCACACCGACAGGTGAGGGGAGTATTGTGATCGCGAAAATTTTCGATTTTGAGATAATACACTTTTTGGGCATTTTATGATGCCTACATCACGAAAATCCACGTCACTCATTTCCGTCGGTCTGTCTGTCTGTCGGTCTGTCTGTCTGTCTGTCGGTCTGTCTGTCGGTCTGTCGGTCTGTCGGTCTGTCGGTCTGTCGGTCTGTCGGTCTGTCGGTCTGTCGGTCTGTCGGTCTGTCGGTCTGTCGGTCTGTCGGTCTGTCGGTCTGTCGGTCTGTCTGTCCGTCTGTCTGTTGGCGTTCTTCTAACCTCCTAATCTCAGTAACCGCTACATAGATTTTGGTGAAATTTGGGTGGTGATATGGTGTAGGGTCGTAGTAGGTAATGTTGCTACAATTTTGAAAATCGCTGCATGGGCGGCGGGGTAATTAGCAAAAAACGAAAAATTTCAAATATGCGCCAAACTTCGTTTTTAGGCGTTTTAAGGGTTCCTGATCATTTTCTACTTTTTTTTGGGTGGGGGTGAAATTGGGGTGGTTGAGGGGTTGTAAAATTGAAAAATTTGTTGCCTTCATAATAGACTGTCCACTGACCTGTGAAGCAAGATCTGGCGACATAAATAACTTTTTTAGGTCCATCCGAACATTGCCTTGCCTTATACAGAAAGCAAAGGACTTAGAATTTTTTCTGATGTAAACATACGAGAGTATTGCTTTAGATCGTTCTGTATTGTGTAACGAGGAAACTGTTGAATTGATTTTAATGAAATTTTGACACAGTATTACTACCGTGGCGAAGATGGAAAACGCGTATGGTTTTTATAAATCGTGCCAGTGGCGGCGCAGAAATAATAAAAAAACTAAAAATATAAAAACAGCTCAAACTTCGTTTTTAAGCATTTTAGAGGTTTCTAATCATTTTCTCCGTTTTTTTGGGTGGAGCTGAAATTGGGGTGGTTGGGGGGTTGGGGGTTGAAAAATTAAAAAATTTCTTGTACTCATAATAGGCTGTCCACCAACCTGTGAAGGAAGATCTAGCGACACAAATCACCTTTTTAGGTCCATCCGGACATTGCCTTGCCTTATACAGAAAGCAAAGGACTTTTTTTCTGATGTAAACATACGAGAGTATTGCTTTAGATCGTTCTGTATTGTGTAACGAGGAAACTGTTGAATTGATTCTAATGAAATTTTGACACAATATATTGTTACCGTGGTGAGAGTGGAAAACGCGTATGTTTGTTGAAAATCGTGTCAGTGGCAGCGTAGCAATAATCAAAGTGAGAAAAGTAGGAAAACAACTCAAATTCGGTTTTTAGATGTTTTAGGGGTTCCTGATCATCTCCTACCAGTTTTTTCGGTGGGGGTGAAAGTGAGGTGGTTTGGGGGGTGGGGGGTTGTAAAACTGAGAAGTTTGTAGTATCGATAATAGGCTGTCCATTGACCTGTGAAGCAAAGACCTAGTGGCATAAGACAATTTTAGGGGGGGGGGGGTGTGTGGCGATTATTTGGTTGCAAGGGATCTCAGACTAGAGCTTCATGCTATGGGAAAATAATAAACAGGTATCAGCGTAATGTGTGGAAAGTACTGAGTCAATCAACTTGACTCCATTTTTTTAATATATAATAATACAATATGATCATAAAAGCTTACCGTGCGATTTAGTTATGTAAATGAATTAGTACCTATTTAAATGAGTAACTTAGTCTGCTAAGTTTATTACTTCCCACACCGATAAGTGAGGGGAGTATTGTGATTGCGAACATTTTTGATTTTGAGATAATACGCTTTTTGGGCGTTTTATGATCTCTAGATAACGAAAATCCACGTCACTCATTTCCGTCTGTCTGTCTGTCTTCCTGTCTGTCTGTCGGCCTGTCTGTCGGCCTGTCTGTCGGCCTGTCTGTCGGTCTGTCTGCCGGTCTGTCGGTCTGTCTGTTCGCGTTTTTCTACCCACGTAATCTCAGCAACCGCTGCATGGATTATGATTAAATTTGGGTACCGATATGCTGTGAGGTCCTAGTAGGTAATGCTGCCATAACTTTGAAAATCGGTGCAGGGGCGGCGGAGTAATTAGCAAAAAACAAAAGAAAAATAAGTATCCCTCAAACTTCGTTTTTAGGCGTTTTAGGGGTTCCTGATCACTTTTTACTTTTCTTTGGGTGGGGGTGAAATTGGGGTGGTTAGGGGGTGGGGGGTTATGAAACTCAAAAATTTGTACTATTCATAATAAGCTGTCCATTGACCTGTGAAAGAAAGACCTAGCGTCATAATATCCTTTTTTAGGTCCATCCGAAAATTGCCTTGCCTATTACAGAAATCAAGGGACTTTCTGAGGTATACTCAAGCATAGGTTTAGATTGTTCTGAATTTAATAACACGGAAATTATGGAATTGATTTTAATGAAATTTAGACACAGTATTATTACCGCGGCGAGGATGAGAAATATGTATGGTTTTTAAAAAATCATGGTAGTCGTGGCGCAGCAATAATAAAAAACAAAAAATATAAAAATATCTCAAACTTCGTTTTTAAGCAATTTGGGGTTCCTGATCGTTTCGTTTCGTGTAGTTGAAGCTCGCAGAACAAAAATTGTGTCGTTTTAGTTCCTACGGAGAGATTTAGGAAACTATTTACTAGAGTTTTTGTGTTGGATGTTTTTGAGGACAAGTTGGCGATGATTTGGTTGCAAGGGATCTCAGACTATAGCTTAATGCAAAGAGAAAATAATAAAATAAAATCACTGTTATGGGCTGGAAGTTCTGAGTCAATCAACTTGACTCCATTTTTTTGAATTGCAGTTTAATTAAATACTTATAGATACTTACACCAACCTCGCGACAAGATTTATGATCATATTTGTAGATTATGTATGAAGAGGTTATAAGTTGATAGTTAAAATTTTGCAATGCTGATGATGCCCATTCACACAAGTCAAAGTTAATCAACTGATGGATGTTACAAGCTCAAAAAATATTATTTCAAGAATAATCGAGGTCTCTGTATCAAACTTCAGCCGGATTAGAGCTACGGAGCTCATAATCACTTTCTTTAGCCTGCATTTTTAGCCTCAGCGACCCCTTCCGTTTAATATCCATACTAGAGGAAAGCATAATAAACCTTCAAAAGTTTGTCACATTGGATAAAGAGAGATGTAAGAATATTTTTCTAATTATTCTCGGCAAGTCCTTTCATTTGATACCCATACCATATAGCAAAACTTCTTTGTCAAATGAACGACATAAAATGCAGGAATACGTCAATGTGGAGCATAAATGAATAGTTAAAGTAAATGTTAGGTAAATGTAAAAATACAAACAATAACACACAATTACATGTAAATTGACAAACTCCTAACTTACACAGATTACAAATACTGATATGACAGATACATACATAAAAGTAATGAAATAAAACTAAAAAATAGAAATCTTAGTCAAAAAAAAAAATAGATCTGCTCCAACATTGGGTAGAAAGATTCCACCCGGACAAACATACACATTGCATATTAAAAAAGGAAAAACTTTTTTGGGTCAGACAAGATCTGGAGAGCCGACAAAAAACAAGTTGAGGATACTATATATTGGAAGATTTACGAAAAAATTTAGTCGGTATTAGTAGATAAGTTGAGGAAAACGAAACAAATTATGAATTAATCTACCAAGCTACTAGTACATTTTTCACCTTCTGGAGGTTCATACTGTTCATGGTAAAGAAACCGTTTTACCCTTTTACCCACTCTTTTGAAGTTCAGTGAGAAGGCGTAGCAATCCCATATAAACTAGCCCATGTGATTTCAATTTCTCGTAGTTTGTCTTTCTTTTGCTCAACCTTTTATGACTGCTCGATATTCAATTTTAAAACCGGCATGTTCCGCGTGAATAAAACAAAATAAACTTATATCAGGTCGATAACTGCATATTTTTGATACCTTGACAAAATAGTTCGAGTATAGGTAACCTTCATCTCAGAAACAAACTTAAAAATTGCGTGGAAAAGGAGGGCCACCTAATAGTCGAGTCGCCTTCCGTCAAGCTTTTGGGGATCAACATCATCATCAAAAATAACATGTCCTGGCACGACCACGTCATCAGTATTGCTAAAACGGCATTTCATAGGCTTGCAGTTTTGTTCCGCTGTGGGAAGCTGTATACACCAGAGCAACTACTGCTCCCATGTGTATGGATGCGCTCCGAAGCACCCTGTAAAGCTTCTGGACACTATCCAGAAGAGAGCAATTATTAGACTAATCGAACGCTTAACCTCACAAGGGACCTCCACAGCTTGGAACATCAAAGAAGGGTGGCTGACCTGTTCCTGTTTTACAGATACTATCACGGAAGATTTTCGAGTGAGCTCTCCCAGATAGTAACGCTACAGTATACAGAGTAAAGTATAGGTTTCAATTAAATGTTTTCACAATGTTTCATGAATGACATAATTAGAAGTTAAAAGGAAGGAGCTAGTAATTCATTAAATACTCCCTTGTTGAAGCTTCTGCCGAATTAGAATAAAAATTGAAATAACAACTCACAATAATGCATGAGCCAAAATGAAAAAATTATCATAACTTGATAAACAGTATACTAAAATCGAACTACTTTCAGTGTTTTATTTCATTGGCTATACTTATAGAAAGTAGCGAATGAATAAAATTAAGGCCGCTTTCTGATTTGTCGGTGCGGGAGCGGCGCGGGATCTGTTAGCTCGGCACCGAAACGATTCCGCACTGCCTTCAGTTGCTCATCTATCTGTATATTCTCGGTAAAAAATCCTGCAGTATCGCTTTGAGCGTCCTACGAAAATGCCGTCTTCAAGCGATGAAATTTTAGTGTGTTATTTATATCGTTTACGTAAAAAAAGAAAACGTTATTGGCGTCATCCTTACATTGAGAAGAACATTAATTGTCGACTTTTTGTTGCAGCTCAAGAACTTTCCCAAGATGACCAAAAATTTTTATCGATGTATAGAGTGTCAAAAAAAACGTACGAAGAGCTTTTGAATTTGTTATCACCAATGTTAACAAAGTAACATACAAGATTTAGAGAATGCATGACTGCTGATGACAGATTACTTATTACTTTAAGGTAAGTGGTAATTAAAAGGTCTCATTTTAGTTCGAAGTTATTTACAGTTATTGATATATTACTATCATTTAAAACCAATACCGTCACCATACGAAATTCTAGGATTTTATATTTTGCATATAGTGACGGCATTGTGTTTACTATTATAAAAGAAAAAAGTAAAGTTCTTAATAATACGACAAATCAAGAGTATTTTTATTATAACAAATGTAAAACAGTTGATTACAGTTCTTCATATGACATATCAAGAGTATTATTGCCGACCGGCTCCTGGACACGCGTCCCAACTGACGGTAAAACGAAACGATTCCTCTCCGCGCCCGCACTTTCCGCGTCAATCAGAAAACGCGCATTGACATATAGGTGCTCGGCAAGCTTTCGGTACCGCTTATACCGAGCGAACCGAATCCGCGCCGACCCCGCACCGACAAATCAGAAAGCGGCCTAAGCTAGCTAATTTGGAGCAGCTTTTTCTGCTATACAGGATGATTCCTAATTTGATACTTTTTTTCCAGAAAACTAAAAAATAAGCGAGGTACAGAATAAAAAAAGGTAAATCTGGGCTTGTGTATTCTGACGTACCTAGTCTGTTTATGTTTAGTTTGTTGCTCGCATTATTGTGTTATCGATTAGGCATTGTACCTGTCGGATAGTGCTGTTTATCATTGTTAATTTCAAATTGGTAGATCTTGAAAGTGGCACAATATTATGAAACAAATTTTAGAATCGAATATTTTAAAATTACCTATGATAAACTCAAAGTGACTAGTGCACTACTTGACAAGTAGGTACAATGCCTGATCGATAACAAACTAAACAGATTAGGTACGTCATGGTACACAAGCTCAGATTTACTTCTTTTTTATTCTGTATCTCGCTTATTTTTCAGTTCTCGGGAAAATTGTTTATTTTAGCGATTTCTATACATACTTTAAAAAAAGCATCAACTTGGAATCAACCTTTATAAGCTGTATCTTCAGGCAAAATTCCAGAGGCGAAGAGTTTTACATCGGCCTCCACTAATCTGTGTATTCAAATTATAGAGCCTCGTGTTTTAGGTTGCGTCAAAGCAGCGGCGGCTGGTGAGGTAGTGCCACAGTGCCATGGCATTACGTTAATTTTCGACAAAAACATATTTATCTATCTCTTAAACTTATCTTATTCTATGTTAGTTTCCAACGACTTTTTCTGTTTTATATGAAATGGCAATAGCGCCTCAGCGCATAAATGCTAGCAACAGGCAACACGTGGCATCGTCGCAACTCACATGATGTGAGCTGACGACGCAACAAAACGGTGAGATGGCAACAGCCTACCGTGCCGTTTCTAATAAGGCACAAACAGAGTGAGAGAAGTCTCATCATAAACGCTTACGAATGAGACAGAGAGAACGCTATGCTGGACGTTTGGATAGATTTTAAATACGAAAATACGAAGTAGAGCATGCCAGGCATATTATCCATATTTCCATTCATGGTTCACTACATTTGTCTTGTTTCAGCGGTTTCGATTTACTTATGTTTGATGCTGATGTCGGCTTTTCTCGTTAAAGATTTGAAATTTAGATCTTATTAGTTTGAGTGAGTTGTGCGCTGCTGTTTTTGGATCGGTATCTCTTTTGTGTTTAACTAAAATATATCACTGGAGCGAAAATGAATAAAATTGGCGCATTAATAAACTCATTTAGTAATCTTCCACTGGAAGAAAAATTGAAAAACTTATTGGTAGTTTTTTTATAACTGAGCAGACCGCGCAGGCAGAGCCTAAATACCAGAGTACCGCGGCTGCTGTGAAAGGGTTATGTTAGAGGAGGTTTGTTAACGCGAGATTTGAATGGGCCAATACCCGCAGGCCCAATAAATACATCTTCGGTTGTACCGCTCAGTTCTTGATGTATGAAGAACGACTGTCTTAGGATGAGATGCAGCGGTCGCACGGGTACATCTGTTAGGAACAGTGAGCGCCGGAACGATAGAGGATAGCTCAGAGGAGCAGATTCCGTTGGAATATCAGTAGAATACGCCGGTGAGAATGTGACTGAAGGTGGTGCTTTAAGGCCGGATCGCCAATTAGTCGAATTGCCCTTGTGTGGACGGCATCTAGTATAGACAGGGTAGTAGGGGCAGCAGCTCCCCAGACATGAGAGCAATACTCCAGGCAAGGTCTTATATGGGCTTTATATAGCGTGAGGAGGTTACATGGTGAGAAATACTTTCTGGCTCTAAATATGTACCCAAGCTTTTTACCAGCAGCTGTTGCAATTGACGCGACGTGTTCGTGCCAGATCAGATTTTCTGTAATGTTGACTCCTAACAGCTTGAATAAGTGATTCCTTGGCAGAGCCTGGTTGTTCATTAGAAACTGGTGTTGGCTTGAACCTGGTAGTGGACAGAAATCGCGTTGCCGTAAATTTAATAAAACTATTTATGATGAAAACAATTGGATAAGTGACTGTGAAGAAGTTAACAGACTGTTTTGTTTTGTGTGTGTTCTATTTGGAGACGATTGCGCGAAAACAGGCACGGATGATCTTATCCATATATGGGAGAAAATGAAGACCCATGAAAAATCTAAAGTTCATATGAATAGTGTTTTCAGTTTATCGATGCTTGGTAAGTCGAACATAAAGACTCAGTGAAATTCGGCTTATCGGCTAGTTATAAGTATTTTTTTCAATTTTATATCGGTTTGAAATGTTGGCTGTCATTCTGGCACTACCTCTGTAAGTTGGCACGAGCCGCCACTGCGTCAAAGGAAATTGTTGCCACTGACATATAAACATTTTTCTCCTCGTGCATCTATACTTTTTGTCCATGTGCCCCAAGCGTTCCCTTTATCCGTTGCTATGGAATACGCCGTCTGTACCAACGTCTGCACAGAGTTCTGCAGTATTATGCTTGTCCTGATTCTTTTGAGCCTGGTCCAGACGTTACGTTTTCCACAGCGTTTTGTCTGTACAGTTTAAAACGTTGCAGACAAGACGTTCCCTGTGGATAGAAAAACGGTGCTTTTTTTAGAACTGCGCGGAGACGGCACAGTTGCAGGTTGCAGCGATAACTCAGCTGGTGAGCATAGTTATCCATGGACTGCGCAGACAAGTCGGTGCGTGTAGACATTGGCTCCGTCTTTTGATACATCTTGTTCGCTAATTTAACGCGGTTGATACACCTTCCATAATTTTCTGGGAGCTTTTGACTGAGTTTATCGCGTTCTATGGAAGTTTCCAATGAATTTGGCGTACCAAATCCAACAAATATAGTATAACAGAGACCAAAAGCAGGCATATTAGATTGGTAGAAAAACTTAAAGAAAATGTTGACCGCAGATAGAAAATTGATTCTTAAAGGAGCATTTACGTAGTGAGCAAAAATAAATCTTGTCGATTTGGGACTTGGCAGTACAATATCTACAAGCCATATTTGTGCTATTTCATTTTGTTGTACTTCTGAAACGATTAAATGGTTTTGCCAATCATTAGGTTCATCACATAATAGTAATCTGACGTTGGTAAAGTGTTGTATTCCTAAGAAGCCATTTCCTCGACCACCTTGCACGTCGGATACTTTTTAAAGAGTTCATCTGTTTCCACTTCTTCACAAGACAACATGCAAAAATTGACCAGAGTAGTTCTTCGTCTATAATAATGTCAACAAGAGTACGTAAAAATGATGGCACGATGTAGACGCTATATTTTTGCAACGTTTTCATTCTGTTTTAGAACTGCACAGACAAACCGTGGTGAAAAAAATAGCTTTCGGATCAACCTTTAGAGCTTGGTTTTTACCGATTTTTTCGGCAATTCCCTATCGTGCTGTCATTTGTAAATTCAGACTGCCACATGTAAATTACAACCGACAGTTTGAATTTACAATTATTGACGCTTAGAAATATTATTCGATCACTTTGAAACTACTGCTGGGAAAGGTATATGTAGTTCAATTGGAATAAATATAGTTTAAAAAAAGCTGAAACACACGTTTTTAAAGAACATCAGACTAAGAGGTTAAAAATAATTTTAAAAATAAGCTTAAAACAATAATGATTGAAAAATACTACTATGGTTGTGAAAAAGCGTCGGGCGCTCGATTTACGAATAATATGGCGCAAAGCGCCCACTCTTATTTTAAAAATTATTTTTTATTTTTTTTTAGTCCGATGGTCTTTAACATACATACAAGGTAAAAGGAGTGTTGGTAGGAGAAGGACGTCCTGGCTTCGGAACTTGAGAGAATGGTTCAGCTGCAGTTCCACGGAACTATTTAGAATGGCAGCAAACAAAATCAGGATTGCCATGATGATTTCCAACCTCCGTTAGGAGATGGAACCCGAAGAAGAAGGTCTTTAAAAAAAAATTATTGCATACACGATAATTAAAACTGTCGACTTTCCTGAATAGATTTCACACAAATGTCACGCCTTTTAAGTTCTCTTCGCTATGCCTCTGTATAATATTAACAAACTTCAAGGTATGTACGTCATCTCTTAGTCAGCGGATACGCCCGCTGCTTCGACGGATTTGAAACCGTCATGAGAATTTTACATAAATCTGAAGTTCCACAATGCAATCTGTATCGAATACGCAATAACAACAAACTGTCTTTAATTACACCTGTAGAGTGTAAATCCCCTTTGACTCTCCACAAATTAAGCGCCTACGGAGAAACCAAACTAATTACAAACTTCCGAACCACGAACCAATTACCAACTTGATTTGTATTCGACGCTACATGAAGCTGATAAAAGTTATATTCCGGTTATCATTACGTTATTACTTCAGTTAGTTATTTTCATAATTGAATTAGAAAGTAACTTGCATTTAAGTAAAGAGCACTTGGCCCTCTATAATTATAATTTGATTGACCCAGGAGCTCACTAATTCCCATTAAAGTCTTTTATTGTGCTTTACTTTATTTAATCGTGGCTGAGCTACACTTGAATTAATTGTTTTTTATTTTCATGTATATTACTATTAGTTGATTAGTCATTATTATAGGAAGACAAAAAAGTATGTGACGATCACAGACGTCGCAAGTGAGAAATGATTGTCTGTATTTGCTCATATCTCTTTCCTGTGTCTGACACAGTCCATTACCGTGTCGTTTGCTTCCCATAGGTCCTGGATTGTGCAAGGGGTTTCCAAGGATGGGCAAGATAGGAGATGCTCCATCGTCTAGTCTCCCCGCAGGCTCATTTTTTTCCAGGAGCCGTCCCCGTCAATACTTAAGCCTTAAGGCCTACTGTATTATTACTCCTTCCGTATACAGTATCCACTCCAGCAATCTAGATCCCTGCATAAGTTTATGCAGTTTTCCTACTGAGCAGTGTTTCAGCCGTTTTCTTGCATGGAGCTTTAATGAATGTTTTTCCACGAACATATCTTGGAACCAGTTCCACTGCTCCTTGTGCTGATGTTTTATCCATTCTCCGACCTGGTGTCTGATTGTGCTTTTAGGCACCCCCAGAGCGGGTTTTGCTCCAATGTATAGAGCAGACGAGCGTAGTCTTGCTAGCTCGTCCACCCTTTCATTGCCCCTTATGCCTGAGTGTCCTAGCACCCACTCTAAAGTTACTTTGTTGTGTTCTGCCAGCATTCCCAGTTCTTGTAAGCATTTCCAGGTTAGAGCAGACGTAACTTTGGGCCTTCCTAGTGCCTTAAGTATAGCTGTCTGTAAGTTTTGCGATCCTCTTGTTTCTGTAGGATCGCTCATTATTTATCCTTGCGTAGTGCAGGATGGCGCACATCTCTGACTGAAATACCGAAGCGTATTTTCCTAGCGGAATGCTCTGTCTAGTTCCTCTTCCAAAGATTCCCGCTTCACAGAGTTCTCGATCTCTCATTATAGTCTCGAATTTCTTGTTGAAGATATATTTCGGAGTTATGTGGTTTTTTCTAGCATCCATTATGGTATGCCTCACATATTCTGCGATTTGGTCGTGACCAAAATCCTTGTAAATTCCTCTTGGTGGAGTTTGTAGTCTAGAGTAGCCCATTCTCGCCTCGCCCATTATTACAATTTGCAACGGAGGGAGGTCCAGAATGGTCTCTAAGACTGCAGTGGGTGCGCTTTTCATTGCACCTGGTATGGATAGACAAGCAAGTCTTTCCACCTTGCTTAGTTCTGCTATAGCAGCAGGCACATAAATCGTCCTCAGCATATCCCCATCTCACTATGTTATCCTCAGACCTGCCCATTTGGCATCAAATCCTGTTGGGACTTTTTCAAGTCCTCCGTTCGAGTTGTAATCCTACAGGGAAGCTTTCAGTTGGATTCCAAGTTGGTATGTGGTTCTCTGTTAGCCGTCGCTCCCTCCAGTACCTCTTTCCGTCCGGAAAATCCCGGACATGTCCGGAAATTTGGAGGTAAATTTCGTGTAGGGGCGGAATTACAAAAATCGGCAAAATGTCCGGAATTTGAGCCGCAATCGAAAATAATTGGCACAAAATACACCAAAATGGACAAACACAGCTAATGGACAAGCTAAATAAAAACTACAAAAATCGGTATAAAATGTCCGGAATTTGAACCCCAATCGAAAATAGTTGGCACAACATACAGCAAAATAAACAAATACAGTTAACAGACAGGCAAAAGAAGGGGCACTACTGTCGCTTGATGGCTCATCCCTCACCCCCCCCCCCCCCCCAGTAAGCCAAGCGTCCGGAATTGATCTATGAAGTACACGGTCACCCTATTTTGTGGACATAATCCTGGGTTATGTCACGATGCTGGGACCTTGTGTTCATATAGAGGGTGTCCTTTTTCTAATGACTGTCTACTTCGTTCTACCATACTTCTCGCCTGATTTGAGGGCTAACATGTGTAGGTGAGTCAGGTTGGTAGGTTTCAGACAGCCAGTGATTATCCTACAGATGTCGTTCAGGGTAGGGTCAGGTTTCTTCGCATGCGTCGATCTGGACCATACAGAGCATGCTTATTCAGCTGGGGCAAAGCACACGACAAGCGATGTCGTCCGTAATACGCCAGGATGGGCCCCCATTGGGAGTTAACCAGCTTACGAATAACACCGTTCCTCGTGTTCACTTTTACTTTAATCTTCTCTACGTGCTTTTTATATGACAGGGTCCTGACTAAGATAACACCCAGATAAACTGTATGTGAGCAGTGCTGTAGCCTGATCGAATGCCATTCAATTTGCAGGGTAGAAAGAAAAAAGAATTGTAAACGTCTTTTAAAAAAAATTACGAAAGAGGTCTAGGTACCTAGACGAAACATCCTAGGAAAAAAGAATTTAGTGTTTTGTTTTCACATTTCAACCAATGGAAGGAATAACCAAGAAACAGCCTGTAATAATCTCAGTTCCTAAGAAAACAATAGAAGAATACTTGTTTTTTAGAGATAGGTTGAAAATATTCAAGACAGGCTTAACTAATATGGAAGAGCAATTTTTCACCAGAAAATACGGAACGTTTCTGCATTCAAGCGGTAAGAAAATAGGTTCTAATTTAGTTTATTTCCTGCAATTCTCCTCATTACAGGTCCTAATTTAGTTTATTTCCTGCAATTCTCCTCATTACTGCAGATTTAGTTTCTGTATTGATATAATGATAAAGTTAACTATTTCTATAAGACACGCAAGTGGATGAAAACCTCAGAAGCTGTTGCTTGTTCGGCGTGTTCCGAGAAACTGAGCTATAAGCTTCAATTTATTTTGCTCTCCTTAGAAAGCTCATAAAAAGGAAATGGAAAGGTAATGACAATCCTCACTGAATATTAGAATGGATTGATTTCGCAATTAGTCAGATGACTGAAACTGAGTTTGGATAAATGAGAGAGCATTTAATTCCAGTGAAGTAGCTAGGAGTTTGTTTGAGGTTGGACATTCTTATAGGGAAAAGACAGTTTAAGTATGTATGTAAAAAAGGCAAGTCTTCTATTTCTATTTTTATAAAGCTTTACTGTCATTCTGTTTACAACACTATGATATGGATTTCACAGTAATTCAGCAATTTGATGTGAATCAACCATTAAAGTATAATAGATAATAGAGAGTTTTTGGACGTCCGTTTCCTGACGTTATTGCACGTTATCGGCTATTTGTGGCATGCGCAGTTCTCCCGAAATAACCGAATCGGCGAATAACCGATAAAGTTGTACGTTAGCTACGGAAGTTTACGGTACGATATGATTACGTGCGGTATTGCCAGGTCTAAATCACTATGCGGCAATGAGAAAAGAACCGTGATGATTTTGATAGCAACAATACTTATTCTGTGGTTCATCATTGTACAAAGGATTAGGGTTTCTTCCGTTAATTTTATTTTACAGTATTATCCAATAAAAGCTACAAAGTTAGGCATCTCCGGCAACAGCGTGTGATCATCACGAGACTGAACCATGGTAGTAAAATCTGAAATGCCATGCTTCAGGGATCCTGCATATCCTATTTTTAATTTTACTTGTGATGTGATCGTTTTTCTGCTTGTGGTGTTCACTTGTTGCACGTAACATTGCTTGGACATTTCCGACCAAAACGATCATAATGTGAGGTTAAGTTAAAATCAAATAGGTCCAATAATTGTTTATGTCAATTGTCAAATAACGCAACGATACGGGTCACAGATTTCGGTTACAAAAACTGTACACAAGGCACACGCTTATCCGTTAATCGAACCACACTGCGCATGCTCAGAATAATGTTTTACGTATAGCGTCGTCCCGATTTTTAGTGGCTCAACTTTGGATCTTGAGGTCAAGCATCACATCTTCCTTGGTCTCCGTTCCTGTGGTGCGTGGTTCAAAAGTAGTAACTTTGCATACCTTCACCAGGTTTCTGGCTGGGCCTAGTCTCAGCTAAATTGCTCAAAGTGACTCATCTGTTTGCACTGGCCTTCCAGCCAACTTTTGGTGCGTGAGTTGGCGCAGCTTATAACTACGGCGCGCCATTTTTCGGATGGCAGCTGGATATCTGCTCCATCTTCATTTTAATGGCTATATCCTTTTCCACCGTGGTTTCGAGGTGCTTTGATGATTAGACTATTGCCATCTTCTCTACCAACACCTTGTCGGCAAAGGATTCTGGGGGCTTTATGCTCCCCGTACCTCCCTTTGATCTTTTGAGCGTTGTGGTAGTTTCCTCCAGACTCGGTTGCAACTGCAACCTCTTTCCTCCCTGACTCTGCTGTCCAGATGTTCATGCTTGGTCTTCGGAAGCAGACCCACTAGAGGGAGGGTTTTTTCTCACCCCAATACCCATCTTCCTACAGACGTCTTCTTTCGCTCCTAGAGAGAATCTTCTCGCCTCTGGCGAGAGCTTCTTCTCTCCTATTCCTTCTCAGAACGCCACGCGAGAGCCCCTTATTGGGACTTTCCGATGACAGCTGACTACCTGGGGCTTTGAGGTGTTATCCTGCTTTCTAGATTCTAGCAGTTCGTCCTCTTCCATCCTCCCAGTGGCCCGTTTAGGATAAGGGGAAATACGACATTGCTCATACATTTTTTCTTTATTTTACTTACGGCTCACTAGAATAAATCATTCTTCTGTCATAAATGGTTAGCATTGCTAGTTAATAATTTGATTTTGTTTGATTTGTTAAATATATCGGGAAAATCTAGAATACCTGAAATTAAACTTTGTCTAGACCCCGCCACTGCTATCCAGACTAGTAGTCTGGACGTCTCTAGACGTCTCCAACTGTCCAAGCACTTCTTGCTGATGACTCATAACAGTTAAAAAATTCGGGGTATAGTTAAAAACATCGCAAACCAATCTACAACGCTTCTCCGACAACTGCAGCGATTTTCATAAAAAAACTACATAATCCATTTTACATTATTCTGTTCACAAGTGTTGTTGGTTTAACATCAATTTTCCTTGCAAATTATATCGGATTAAATTGAAACTTCATTACTTACAGGTCATACGTGCTTTTAGCAATTTAAATTGCATGACTAGGATATTCGGTAGATAAAATAATAGAGCAAATGTGTACAATAATTATGGAGTTTATGGGGACAAAATCGATCAGCGGAATGTTTACTGAACTCTGAACATATTTCTCTTTGACACATATACATACATATAAATTATTTAACGTGACTTATTTAAATTGAGGCTCTGTTATTTTTTACAGTGCCTGAACCAGACATAGTGACCGTTAGACACAGCAGAAACTAATTCTTATCAAAAAGATTTAATTCATAAATTATTATAATTTCGAAAAAGTACATAAATCTTAAAACCTTTTGAGAGGAGAAATTCATTTAACCATTTTTGGCTTGACTTAAAACCTTATTTACGATTTAAATCGTTTTTGAGATTTACATCGTTTTTTATGATTCAAATTGTTTTGGGATCTTCAATGATTTCAGTGATAAGCGGATTAATAGTATTTTCTAACATATTGAAATAAATGTCTTTATTTAAATTTCCCATTAATAAATAATAGCCTGGAAGCAGAATGCGTGGAACAACTTTTACAGCTGCGAAGAGACATGCTGAGCGACAGAACTGTAAACAAACTGGTTTGTATAGACCATCTGGGCCCTTTACACTCCCTGTTTATTATCTCTCTGACCAACAGATACTGGCAATACAAAGAGTTGCCATCGATTATTAAAAGCTACCAATGGATGCTACCTCTATCGGAACATATTAATAAAAACAAAATACATCCCTGCTATATTCTAGACTACCCGACGTACAATGCTCCAACAACAGCGAAGAAGTTTAGAGAGGATCTAGCAGAAAAATGGAACCACTGGGAGCAGATATTTACTGACGGCTCCAAAAAGGATGAATCAACTGGATGTGCTTTTCTCCATCGTAATAAGAACTATTGTAAGCTGTTCAGACTTCCTCCAGAATGTTCAGTATTTGGAGTATTGTCTAAGTTGTACAACAAATAACAAATTTGTCATATTCACAGATTGCAAAAGTGCTGCACAAAAACTAGAAAAACCAAATATTAATTATCTGCTAACTGATATCAACGATTTCATTAAAAAATGCCAGGACTCAAATGAACAGATAAAAGTTATATGGATCAGAGGGCATTCAAATATAATTGAGAATGAAACTGTGGAACAATTAGCAAAAAATGCTCTAACTGATGGAGAGTTTGTAGCAAATTTCAAAATCCCTAGCTCAGACATAAATGCCCTTTTTAAGAAAAAGCAGAGAAGAGAGTGGCATGAATACTATACAAGTCTTAAAGGAAACTTTTACAAATCGATACAACCATACATTAGACCAAGTACTTGGTTTGAGAAAGGAAATAAGAAGAACTTATATTACAACAATATGTCGTCTCAGAAGTGGTAACACCTTGGTCCCACAACACAAATCAAGAATAGGATTGGGGGGAGATTCGTTCTGCAGATGCGGCGAGGTTGGCACATTAGAACATTGTCTTCTGGAGTGTCTAAATATAACAGAAGAAACCACTCAAATGTATTTCAATCTCTCTACTCATCTTGCGCTTCCAACTAGTATAACCTTAATTCTGGGCTGCGAAAACTAGCAAATATATGAACTAGTTTATAAATATTGTACTGTAAAACTAAAACTTTTAATTTAGATAGAGAATTAAATAAGAACAAATTGTATATAAAATGGCACGACTCAACAATTGTAGAGATTATTAAGAGGCAGGAAAAGATTTAAAATTAAATAAAAAATGTAATAATAGCTAAACAAAAACAAAATTATTAAATACAACATACAAAAAAAAGAAAACGTACACGAAAACATAAAATGAAATACTAACTACTGTTCCATAGCTATGATTTATGTTCCACTGTCCTATATTTAATACGGTTTAAAATTTCCCTTCCCTATGCAAGGACGGGCAAAATGATCTGGCCTGTTGGTCTCTGACCAGAGTCATTATAATAGCAAAAAAAAAATAATAGCCTAATCACTTTGTTTCCTAAAATACTACCATTTTGTGCAGACGCTTCAAACTCAATAGTCCACACCCTCCAGGGTGTCGTGGAAAGCATATTTGCGGAACAGAAAACTTAGGATGTAGACTCATCTCCTCCATCACCTTTTGCCGGACTACCTGTCGATTTGTTGCAGCTCACACCGTGACGTAAGCAATCACAGGGTTCGCAAATCGTGCGCCCTAATTGGACAAAGGAATCCAAGGATGGCTACCTTCTTCATTCGGACGGCTAAGGTATGCGGCGTCGCACGGCACACCGGCATTACGCGCAGTGCAGAGAGCAGCGTAGGCATCATTCCACCTAGAGATCCAATGACCTAATGACCATAACCAGCAGACTTACATTGTAGTCTGGCCAGAGCCTGCGAAGTAGTCCGAGCAACTCCTGATATTTGGTCCACAAATTAGGATACATAAAGATTTTTATAATTTTTTCGAAAAAAAATCGGCCGATTTAAAAAAATCAAACGTCAAAATAAAGCACGTCAACGTACCTTTGAAAAGAGCTATTACTCGATACCCCTTGTCATTTAAAATTTTTAAGGGGATGACCCTGGGGCATACGGGTGAAGTGGTTTTTGGTTTAAAATGTTGTTCTCTTCAGAAATCTTTTGCAATGTCTCATCGTCTTTTCTTTTAATCAGTGGTTTTCGACAAATCCGTGGTGGGAAGTTTTCAAATGTATATGGTATGTCAAATACAAGAATTATTATGGAACATCAAAATTTAGAGTTTAAATTGGTCAAACAGACAAACTCGTTACGGCTCGGTGAAATATCCTCGCCATAAAAAAATGCTTCTCACCTAGGTATTCTATAAATGAAAAAGCTTACCCTCGTAGCTGTGAATGCCAACTCGAGGGGTGTTCAATCTATCCAGGTGCTTTGTCGTATCTTGAGGGGTGCCTTTTTGGCAGTATATATAGGGTGTCCGCAATCGGCGCATACATCATGAATATTTTGGAAACTATAAAAGGCTCAAATACGGTTAAATGACAAAAGCTTTAAGCAACAGCATTTGTAGTTTATGGCCACTTGTAGAATGATTTTGTTTATTTTTGTTATTAGGTATTTTTGAAAAACTTAAATGAGTTTTTTTGGATCGGCTGTCGGCTGTCTGTTTCTCAACATTTCTCATATCTGTGAAGATATTTTAACAGCACTTCTATTCATTCTATTCATTCAGATATTAAATGCTACATTTCATTTTCATGGAACCATCATCAACTTCCTTTTTCCTTATAGTCACCATTTTGGATTTACTGAAAATTAAAACCTATTAGGATGACAAAAATTATTACAAAATTTACAAATGGGCAGCTAATAATCACAACAAAATATTTAGAGTCTATTTTCCAATATTCAGTAGTCGCCATACCTAAAGCTAAATTAGGCAAATAATAATTATTTAGGATATAATTATTACATGTTAACCAGTGGCGGATCATGGTTTTTTTGGGGCCATAGGCTGATCCAACTTCTGGGACACTCAACCTCCCGAAATTCTTTTTTTTTAGTTTCTAATGTAGTCAAACTTTTTCTTATAAAACAGATAAAACGACTATTGTCAAAAATAAAACTGAAAGTCTGTTTAAACGAAAAACAAATACAAAGACATTATTAAGATTGAAGCTAATAACAAATTTAAAAGAAAACTGCGCCGGTACTCTGTAAGTTAGAAACGTGTTTCTATGCACTATGTTCTACAGGATCGGGTGGCTTCGTAAATATGTCAGCGTAATAAGCACGTGGTAAGCACTTTGTGGTAGGCACCCGAAACTGCCCGATCTACGTCTTCGTCATGGTGATAGAAACACGTTTCTATCTCTTAACTTAGAGAGTACCGGCGCTTCTTCCGTGATGTATTCGCAGATTGCATCTTCATAACTATCCTTCGTATGAAACGAATCTTGTGATGTCATACTCAGTTGACAACCCTAACTGAAAGGTTTTAGCCTCTCGTCTGTCATTGTTGATCTATATTTTTTTCATAAATGCCGTTTTTGAAAAGGATCATTCGGCTTTGCAACTTGTTACGGGTACGATTAAGTAAATTTTAAAAATTGTATACTGATGTGGAGTTATATCAATAAGGTTTCTTTCAAAAATTATTGTTAACAGTTCGGAAACCGTAATATTATAATTATATTTTTAATATTTTGTTTAAACCATACAATGTTTAGATAATATTGGAACTGAAGCGGCTTCTATCAACACTAAGTAGTAAATGAATTATTTACTTTTACAAAACTAAAGTAATTTGTCTGATTTTTTACTTCCCACACCGATAGGTGAAGGGAGTATTATGATCGCAAAAATCTTCTATTTCGAGATGATACGCTTTTTGTGCGATTTATGATATCTACATAACGAAAATCCACATCACTAATTTCCGTCGGTCGGTCTGTCTGTCTGTTTGTTGATCTGTCTGTCGGTCTGTTGGCGTTTTTCGTCGTAATCTCAGTAAACGCTTCATGTATTGTAACGAAATTTGGGCACCGATATGCTATGAAGTGGTAGTGGGCATCAATGCTACTATAATTTTGAAAATCGGTGATGGGTGACGGAGTAATTAGCAAAAAACAAAAAATTTCAAATATTCCTCAAATTTAGTTTTTAGGTGTTTTAGGGGTTTCTGACCTGGTTGTTAAACTGAAAAAGTTTTTGTATTACATATTACACTTGTTTAGTTCCATCCGAATACTTCCTTGCATATTGCTATTGATGATGATTGTAGGACAACACAAAATTTGCTGCGGGGGGGGGGGGAGGGGCAAAATTTCTGGATACCATTTTTTAGATGGCATTATACAAGGTTTCGGGGGGGGGTCCGGACCCCTAGACCCCACCTAAATACGTGCCTGCTGCCAATCTAAAAAAGGAGCGTCATTTAGGTTTTTCAAAAATATGTCAAAAACGAAAATAATCAAAAACGTTCTACAAATACTGCTGCCAAAAACTTTTCTCATTTCAGTCGTCTAAATGCAAAGCCCGACAAGTCAGCGGAAAGAAATTTTACAGAAATCAAGAAAAACCAAATACAGCCTTAAGGGTTTAGGGTATAGCGCGCGAAATTGAGAATCCAATCCACGTATTCCCGTGTTAGTGAGGAGGCGTGGTCGCCTTTCCCCTTTCTCCAGTGTGTGTGGCTAAGATTAGGGGAGATAAGTCCAAAAATCCAAAGGTAAGGTCCAAAGGTCACCATAAAAATGAATTTCGCATTTTCAAGCTCCTGACGTTACCTTTAAACTTTCAGTAACGATTCAAAGAGCAAATTGAAGAAGAAAGCTTGCGCTTGTGCAACTATTTAGCCATTTTTTGATATCGTGTATGGTTGTTAAATTACAGGCATTTATAGAATGTATGATTTTGCATTGCGAGTTTTTTTGCACATTAAAGAACTTTTTTGAGAAAATCGAAAATAGTTGTTATTCATTAAGGTCTTAACTATCGCCTTCTGAAATATTATATACATATGTAGTTTCAAAATAGAGTGAGTTATGCGAGAAATTGTGAAACCGTGCTAATAACCATGTAGTTTATACCGCTTAATAAAAAAAAAAACGAGAGAATAAGAATCTACGCTGGTTTTTGATGTTAGATCGCAACGCTCCAAAATCTAGGACAGATGGTTTTTCCGAATTCTAGGTTTTAAATTTGGACACGTCGGATTTTGCATGTTAGGAACTGTGTGGTGTCGTGTTTTGACTGCTATTTATGTGGATGAATAAAACGCCTATCACTTTGGACCTTTTTATTGAATACAAAGAAAACTAGACAAACACTGAGCTCAACGACTGAAACTATAAACATAGTGCTAGATATTAAAGAGAATAAATTATAAGGTTAACAATGAGTAAATCTCAGAGTCTTTTTTTTCTGACAAACAAAATTCTTCAAAAATAGCAAAAGTGTTTTCAAGATTTGCTTGAACGGGCTCTTAATTTTCTTTCGAAATGTATTATCTTGTGACAGAACAACACTTTGATCACCCCTGGTTCTTAAATTGATAAATAAAATTTATTAATACAGTATAATAAAATCGTAACTGAAAAAAGTGAATTCACCGCATGGTATTCTCAACCAAAGGATAAATAATGCAACGATCAAGTTAACCTCCTGTGATCGACATGTGACTTGCTCCTCTTGTTCGTATTGGCTACCTGTGGACATGTCGATGCTTGAAATTAGACGGCGCTTGGACTACTCGGTGTCTGCATCTACGCCTAATTTTCTTCACCAAAAATCTTATGTCTAATGTTGGGTTTTGTAAGCGAATGATATAGAAAATGGTAGTGCTTTAGATAATGAACAGAATGGTACATAAAACTCTATTTTGAAAAATATGTGACATGTCGGGTTTTGCATGACTGATTTAATCGCCTTTGTTCCTCGGACACCCTGTATAAGGAATCAGATATCTCGCGCTGCTGCAGAGAAATGTGTAAGGCATATTACTTTAGAATCCAGGTAAATGTGAAATGCGAACATAGGAGGATAGCGTCCCGTAATTTTTAAAGATCGCACCGTGTCAACTATTGTCGAGCCAGCACCTCTCAGGTATTTTTCATGACTTTTAGAACGCTTCAATATTGTATTGTGTAAGGCTTCCGCGGCCATGATTTGACGAGTTCAGCCGGGGTCGACACGCTGCACTGCCTTTGCACCGAACAGGTAACGGCGTCTGAGTAGAGATTTAAAAGTTCGCAAAAAACCGGATAAATTGGAAAAAACACGCGCTTTTTCGTTTTTCTTCCTGATCTTGGTAAAATACATTTTTTTTAAATATCAAGGTAGAAATCTAAGGACAAGTTAATATAATTGTGATATAAATGTATATTCGTGAATATAAATCGCTTCCATAAAAAGCAACTGCTGGTGCTCTACAAGGCACAGATTCGACCATTGCTGAAGTATTGCTCCCATGTGTGGGGATGCATTCCGAAGCACTCTCTAAAGCTTCTGGACACTATCCAGAAAAGAGCAATTAGATTAATAGATACGCCTAACCTCACAAAGGACCTCCACAGCCTGGAACATAGAAGAAGGGTGGCTGACCTATCCCTGTTTTACAGATTCTATCACGGAAGGTGTTCGAGTGAGCTCTCCCAGATAATAACACTAAAGGCCGTCCGGACCAGGAACATGTAACGGTTCACCCGTTTTCAAAATTACTTTTATATTATTTACTTGGCTACCATATTCAAATAGTTTACAAATTCCATTTTTAGCAACTGCTTCCTCATTATACTAGTACATTTTTATAACTATTTTGCTTCTCACCTCTACCTTTTTCCCATCTCTACTTTCTTGAGCTGCAAATATTGTTAATTATACACACTGCGCAAGTGCGCCAAATTTTGGCAAAGATCTGATGAGTGAGGAATGTGCCCTCTCTCTCTCACTACCGACATTAATCTCTATAAAAGTGGGTGGCGATAGATCACTCATCCTTTTTAAAATAAACAGTTAACAGCTAATGTAATTATGTCTCTCTAAGACAATCTTTTGTGTCTGTGCCATTATGTCTTAATCAAGGTAATCATAATGATTTAATTGCTAAGGTCTCCCACATTTTCATTGCTTCTGCATATTTATTTTACAGCTATGTGTAGGAATGTGATTTTTCCGATTTATACATTTTTTTTTCCATGAACATGTGATGGCGAACATTTTAATCTTTAAATATCAAGTCAATCATACACTGTACTTTTATCAATTATCTAACAAAAGAGTCGCTGAACGTTATTCTTTATTTCTAGCCATATATTTTTGTGTTACGATGCCTTATCTTGTGTGTATTTAATGTTTCACATTTTTTATGCCATTTCTTACGTAAAAAGACCTAACACCCTTTTTGTCGGGGTGCCACCAAGAACACCTTTTGGTCGGGGTGCCACCATGAAGACCTAACTTTTTGTCGGGGTGCCACCATGAAAACCACCTTTTGTCGGGGTGCCACCACCAAAGCCACCTTCCTTTTCTCGGGTTGCCAAAATGAAGACAACTTTTCTTTGGGGACACCACACCTTTGGGGCACCACCTGAACTCCTGAAAAAGCCAGCCTTCTCTGGAGCACCACCTTCCTTTCGGAAGGGCACTACCATGAGGACTTCCTTCTGAAGCTAAGTGTTCTTTAAAAAAAAATAATAATAATAAAATGTACTGCATTCGTATATATACTAAAATAAATCTTTATTAAACCATTGTTGTCCTATTTTTCATTTCTTGGCGGCTAACGAGACTCACACATTCACGCACACACGCACGCACCTACATACCCTAGTCTCATGCGAACCTATTGAGCTGCTGGTTGCTATGAATAATGAAAGTGTTGGCTGGTAGTTCATGACCAAACAGCATTTTTATTGTTACAGAAGAAGCTCTGCGAGCTCATCCTTATCAGGTCGAGGTCCTTACTCCTCAAACCAGTCTCCTCCAGCATTCCTTCCTTTGGAGAACTTCAACGCTATGAAATCAGCTGCCGGGGAATTTGTTTCCCGATGCCTACAACCTGCAGCGTTTCAAATCTAACGTGAACCGGCACTTATCCTCTCGCAGCGCTTCATCAGCGCCATAGGCTTTCAGCCTTTGCGAGAGGCTGGCCATAGAAAATATTATAATTATGTATTAATAGGTACTTTATTTCATAATATTTAAAAAAAGGAAAAAACTCTGGTTAACAAAATAACATAAACTAAAATAAAAAAATACATAAAAAATTTAAAAGAACTGCCAAAGTAAGTAAAAAACATACTTGGGTAAAGCCACCATTATTTCGAAATAAATAAAAAATGAAAAACTCTTCTTTTGGCTAGCAAAATAACAAACTTGAAAATAACTGACAAAACAAGTAAATAAAAATATTATTTCGCCAAAGCCAGAAGACCTAGAGGCACTTCATAGTCAAGATCTGAGCCTTCGGAGAAAGAATTTGGTTCTGATTCTAATTACCTAGCAACGCCATCCTGAAATTCATGAATATGCTCAATATACACTTCAAACCTCTCTAGAAAAGGAAATAGTCTAGCATTGTAGGGAAATTTTTCATTTTCGTCCGTTATTAAGCTAGATTGAATTGCAACAAGTTTTTGCACCTCGTCTTGCGTTATCCTATTCCTTTTTTCAGTATGAGTAACAGCGTGTAAAGTCCAGTTTCTTTCTGACGAAGCAAGAAGGCGGAGCGGGTTGACACCGGCCGAACAGCCCAAGAACCAACAGTTTATTGCTTCAGTAGTATTAAATATTCAATCAACATTAATTACCTGTTGAAACAGTGATGACAATGTGTTCCAAACATCTCAGGTAGCAGACAAGCTGCGTATGGTGGTTCAACTACTATTGGCTCTCCTGTCTTTATGTGATCTTCAGCTACAACAAGGCGTCCCATGCCTGGTCTTTCTTCTACTCGTATCCTGTTAGAAACAAACTGTTTCTGTTCACCTGGTTTTGGCTCTAGAAGTGAATAATGAGTTTTTAAAGAAATAGTTCTTGCAGGAGGTATTTAAAATAATTTGAATTACACCAGCTGCCTTTCAATAAAAAATTAATGGCTTATGTGCCGCAGTTTTCTGATCACATCAAATTTGATATTTAATTTCAAAATATCTTCTATGTGCCCATTCATCTATCCTCCAAATATAAAACATCTATGTGGCAGTGGCAATCCAGTAATTTTCAAAACGTAGTTTCCTTGGCCTCTACCTGAAAAGGTATAATCAAAATGCGAAACTATTTCATTAATGACAAAATTTATGATTTATTATTTATATTATATTGCTCTGGTGGTGTCCACTATTTCATAGATCTAGCTCTTCATGCCCTAGCTTGCCCTCAAATTAAGAAACAGAATAATTCCCTAGCTTGCCCTCAAATTAAGAAACAGAATAATTTCCAGTAGCTGTGGACTACCATGGAAATTTATTTTATTTCAATATACAGGGTGTTCTAAAAGTTGGGACTTTCCTCTTTAGAAGCAACGGCCCTTGAAACGGCGAAGCTAATGCACGGCGAATCAGCAGCAAAACAGTAAAAAAAGATTTCAAGCATGTAATCATTATTTGGTTACTACGGAAGTTGTGAGTACGGTCCTGTCTCAGGCGTCTTACAGGTAAAAGCACGATTTACGGTATTTTCTGCAATTTTCACCATACGATGTTTTCGAGGTCTTCCAGCGTGTCCACCACGATGTGGATTCAGACATCCTCTGTCTCTAGCTCTTTGCACAAGCCAGACAAACCGACCAAGTGCAGGGTGAGTACGGTTAGGGAAACGATCGGCATACACTCGCGAAGCCGCAGCGGTATTTTGATCACACTCACTGTACATTAAAATCATGTCCACCAGTTCATTATTGTTATATTAAGCATGCACCATTGTTGTTGTTTTTAAAGTCCGATCATCAAGCATCCTCGAACACTATGCGACAGCAACGCGACGTATGACCCGAGTA
The DNA here is from genome assembly GCA_951848785.1 of Callosobruchus maculatus. Lineage (NCBI taxonomy): Eukaryota > Metazoa > Arthropoda > Insecta > Coleoptera > Chrysomelidae > Callosobruchus > Callosobruchus maculatus. Next base: position 3,995,016 of record CATOUR010000110.1, on the reverse strand, counting down.
TGACGAACTGATTGTTTTCTCACAGGTACCGCAATCGCGTGGCGCTGTTTTGTTGTGATATGACAATACATGGTCATCTCATTGCCCAGGGAGCAGGGACGGAATTAGCATTGAGGATTTCTTTAGCGGTCAGTATCTTGTTTTATCTAGATATTTCATTTATATGTTATTGGGAAAAAACACTCATTTTGGCGAGTACTATCCGCTATATGAAAAAAGTCCCAACTTATGAAACACCCTGTATTCTTGTATACGATTTTATCATCGCAAAAACATCACTTCCTCAAATTTTCTGACCCTATAACTTGTGCAGTTCTTTTTTTGAAAATTGAATTTAAAGAGCACTATGATTCGGATCGTAAATAATTGTGTTCGTAAACGTTGTGTGCAAGTGCTAATAATGCCTTAAATTCGAAGAAATGCAAATTATCGTCAATAAGCGAGTTTGAACAGGGACGAATAGTTGGATAAAGGGAGACTGGACATCCATACCGGGATATTGCTGCAAGGGTACAAAGAAGCAAAGAAGTTTTGTTACTGTAGTGAGATGTTGTCAAGCATGGCTTATAGAAGGTCCAACACAGAGAGCCAGGGGTACAGGACTAGTTCGCAGAATAACATCGCTTCAAGACCAACACCTACGGTTGCTAGTATCAAAACTTTACTGTCAAGATTGCTTTGTGCAATGTACTACTAGTTGCCATATTGTTTTCCAAATTGAAAACCTCCATTAAACCAATTGAAAACTCTAATGTTGTTTATTCCATACCCTGTTTAAACTGCAACAGTTCTTACATTGGACAGACGCCTAGAAGCTTGAAGTCTCGTATCACATCACATAAAAGTGACATGAATCGCAAAGTCAACAGTTACGCCTTGTCAGAACATGCAATTGAGAGCGGACATAGAATCAATTGGGATTGTGCCAGGGTCTTGGACACTGAAACTAATTTTGAAAAAAGCCTTTTCCTAGAGATGATCCATATCAATAATTGTGATAACAGCCTAAACAAAAGATCAGACATTAAAAATCTTAGCAGTATTTATTCTTATATTTTGAGATTGGATCAGGTGGGATTAGCCAATACCTCTATTTCCTCTCTTTAATTAACATTGTGCGAGGAATAGCCCACTAGGCGTTTTTCTGCTGGATCGTTTGATCCTGGCCCGGTCTCATTAGCTGGGTTTCTTTGTTTTAACTAATACAGAATTGATGTATCCTGGGAAATCTTCCTCTTAGGTCTCCTAGCACTATGTTTATTACATTACCCTTTTAAATCAGTCTTTTGGCTACTAAACCAACGTTTCTAAAAATACCATAAATTTATACCTTTCCACATTACAATTATGTTCTTATTTATTAAGGTTTTTTCTTCTTCCCTTATTACCAATAACATAATACAATTTTTTTCTCATAAATAAATACATAATATATGTCTATAGATGACGTTTTCAAGAAAATGGACTTTTTTAATATATAATAAGTAATGTTGAAAAAAATGTGCCCCTCTCATCCCACTACCATTGTTTTATTCCAAAAAAATCATTTAAAACCGATAACTTTTACAAATATGAAAATTTCGATTTTTAATTCATATTGCTTTGTTTCTATACCTATTTTAACGACCCGCCTACGGTTCCCTCTCAGAATGTTGACCTTAGTCAGGGACGTTTACGTCTAGTTACTTTTGAATACTAGCATTGTTTTCTTGATTTTCATTTGTCTTTCTTGATGAATGATGTATCTACCTTGCTTCCTCATTGTACTTGTTGCGCCGTTTCCGTTTTCATTCGACAGGTTACCTTACTAGCGGACATGTTACATGTTGTACGCTGTTCTGCAAATTTTCCGACTTAATGTAATTTTTCATAATTTTCACCATTTTAATCATCATTTCATCGTTTATTGATCAATTTTTAACCTTGTGACTAGTCTTGTGCGTTTTAAATTGATATTTTTTGATGTAACCTTCATGCTTTTTGAGATTGTGACTCCTGAAGATAAAACCTACCGTTGTAAGTTTTTTTCTTGTTACTATTCTATATTGTTACATTCAACACATATTTATATTGTAGCAACCTCTGAAGAAGGAAATAAACATTTCCGAAAGCTCAGCATGAACAAATAGTTTCATTTTCTTCATTGGCCTCACCATTTTTGCTACGGCTGCAACCCCAAGATTGAAGCCTGTTGTTAATATCGCGAGATTTCTCCACATCCAGGGCAATTGCAAACCAATGGTTTGCAGAGCATGAAAGGCGAATTGGGATGTGAACAGTTCATGTTCGAATAAGAAATTTCGGTATCTTTTCATCCCGTCCTCACTGGGGCTTACGTTTAGCCCGAGAGCATTGAAACAATCGTCTTGCGTGGAGTAGACAACGAATTGAGTGGAATCAAGAATGGAACACAGTGGTATTTAGCGACGGGTCACGATTTTGTTTAGATGTGCACGATGATCGGGCAGGGGTAAACAGACGCCGTGATCCACAATTTTTTGTAGAGACATGTTCATTTTGTTCATGTTCATCACACTGGGGTGCCATTGCTTACGGCTCTAGGTCATACGTAGTGGAACCATATTTAATTCCATATCTTAGGACTCTACCAGACTCAACTTACCAAAAGGATAATGCCCGAGCACATGTGACAAAAATAACGTTGGACTACTAAGCACATGCCGAAATTAATTTGATGCCGTCCCTACCAGTCTCCAGATTTGTCCCCAATTGAACACGTATGGGACATGATCGGTAGAGACTAAACACCTTACAACAGACTCCTTAGACTCTGATTACAGTCCAACACAAGGCTGAGGTGACCTGGAATGAATTCCCCAGTAGGACCTCTAATTAGAAGTATGCCTAGGCGCATTAGTGAATGTGTAAGATACCATGGCGCATCACATTATTAACTTACTATGACCCTTCTGATATTTTTACTGGGTGTTCGGGTTTATATTTTATTTCTTCTTGATCGCAACGATATTGTGACATATTGCTGCTACCGTGGCAAGGACTAAAGAAGTCTTTTAGAATGGCTACACTGTCAAAGGGGTAATTACAAAAAAAGTAAAACAAAAAATAAAAAATGAACAATCCTCCCTTTTGCACACTTCTTGATCTGTGATTGTTTTTCAACATGGAGAAAGATAAATTGGAAGGATGGAAAAATATTTAGGTTTTAGGTGATAGGGTGTTGCTAGAAAAGTAACCTTATGCCCATGTTGGCGTATGAATTTGTTTTAGAATTTCAACTATTGAATGAGTTCCGTATATTAGATTATTACCTCACGTATAAGTAACACGCTTTCCGGCAAATTTTTTTATGTAACCTTCGCTTAAGAATTATTCTTGGGCATATGCGAAAGATTTTCATTAAGTTCAGATTTTTCATGTAACTCTAAAATACGTGGGAATTACTGAGACAAACTTCTTGACGCATATATTTGGTTTTTAACTGATAATCTTGCCACTCGAAATGGATGTTAATTCAGAAAACATCCACCGCAGATCGCAATCGTAGCTCAGCTGACTTGAAAGGTACCTAGAGAAAATTACCTTGCTTTGTGCTGCACCACTATCTCTCTGTATGACGATCTTACTTTTCATCTGAAATTTGTTTTCCTTTGAAGAATTCTTTGCTTTATTTCGTCCTCATGCAGCTCTATTGCGAGATTCTGTTCTTTCATACACATTCAGATAATTAAATATGGTTGAAGCCTGCCAACTTATGCTAATACCAGAATTCCTCTCCTCAATTACAGTAGCATAAATCATCTGCTGAATGCTGTGAAATACTGTCAATATGCGAGCAGAAGCGTAATCAAGATTTGAACGAATGAATGGATGAAAGGAGAGTTATGGTGATAAGAGCCACCAATGCATAGACCTACAAGCAGGGCCTTCTGTACCCCTCCTTATTACACTGGGTGGGGCAGAAAGAGGTTCCCGATTTGAAAGACTAATAAAAACTAAACTAATCAAGATATAAAAAAAGTTTATTCGTTAATAAGAATAAATACTGCCATTTTGAATCAATGGGTTTTAAATATTACATCACGTAAGTATTCGCCTCCATTGTTGATAATGAATGGCAGCAAGTTCCTGGGGACGGCGTTGATATACTTTTTGCTTAAGGAAACCCCAAAGAAAAAAATCAGGATTATCATTGAACGGTGAGCTGTGTGGGCTTTGACCCCATCCTGTTGAAACCACACATGTTCTTGTCCATATTCACCCACAATAGCATCCAATCTAGGCCATAGATTTTCTTGTCAATGCTGATCCAGTTGCTCGAAAGTTCGATACTCAGTTACGTATTGTCTTTTTATCGGGAACTGGCTCATGCATGTCGTCCAAGCTCAAAGTGAATGTGAAAGGCACGCTGAGTAATTATCGTTGAATCGCCATTTCGAATAAACTCTTCCACGACCAAAGCACGTTGCAGTCCCGACCAAACCATGATTCAAAATAAGCCGCAGTGCGTTTCTGAAATGTACTGAATGAAAGCAATAAAATGTGCTAGATTGTACTAAATTGTACTAAAATCCGTGAATTCCATTATGAGCCGGAAATATTGACCCATATGGACGCGCTATAGTTTTCTGAAGAGCAAAAAAACAAAAGCGCTCAAACCTCTGCAAATTATACCAATTTCTGGCATTATACATCCACTCGAGAAGCTACAACGTATGAAATGAGGATTCTACGGATCACAACATTCAAATATATTGATTTTTGGTTCATTTTTTCGAAACGGCAAACGTATTAAAACTAAGCCTTTATGTACTTTTGTACTTTGACGTCGAAAATGTGCTTCAAATAGTACAAATGTACTAAAACAGCAGCCCTGCACTTAGCATGGCATGTTGGCGTTGGTATGAACGCACCTGTCGAATGATATATCCCCCAGTCCCCATACTGCTACCAACACCATAGCAGTAGCTAGACGGTTTTCAAATCGGGGAGTTCTTTCTGCTCCACCCGTTCCCAAGTACAGCCCTTGTCTCAAAGGTGCGGATGGTTTGGTCCTGCTCATCTTATATCTTCAAGTTCAAGAACCTTTGAACTTAGCATTAGTCTTCCTGTGATACCCAAGGGAGTCACAGCCACATAGAAAATGTGCCGAGGATTCCTCCTCCTCATCACAGCGTGCACACCTCGAGTGGCTTGCCACCCCTATCATACAGAAGTGACGTCTGAAGGTGCTATGGCCGGATAGCAGGCCCACAAGTAACTTTAACTGGCTTCTGTCCAGTTAGAGACAGAACTGCCCCACTTTGGACAGATATCCTAAAATAAGTAGGTACTCTAGTTTGACGCAGATGTCCAGAGATGCCTCGTTATATCACAATATGTCGATTTTGTAACCACACCTCTGTTTTCTGTCTAATGGTACTTGATTCTAGCCCCACAGTCGATTCAGGACCGAGGAAATTATTTTTCGACACTTTCTAGCCTTGCGAGAGCATATAAGAGATACATGATGTCTTGCCGACATGTCATCCAAGACCCTTCTACATTGCAGAACACCTTGATGCAAAAATACAATGTTTTATTGCTGCCTGACTGTCAGGGCAGGTAGTAAGGCCTAATAACCAACTTCAGTGCAAGAACTGCTGCTTTTGAAAATCTAACGGGTTTCGTAAATAAATTAGGTTGGGTTTTGGATTGAGACAACATTTGTTCGGATAAGGTACGGGGGTTAGGTAACATACATTTTTCATTCATGAATAACTTTCTATTGATTTTTTTTTGTAGTGAGGGTTTAGAGTTCAGTTGCCCCAATAGTTGTCGCTCAGCCTTAAGGCTTATTGTGCACCCCCGGTCAAAGGAATCACACAGAGCCACATCCTAAGTTCTTTGCGAACTTTGAGATGCATTGAACTATGCTCATATTTCTTCCCTTCGGGTCTAAGTTCAGATAGTTGTTCCTGCTTTCACTCAAGGCAGGACATTCGGGGATAACATGCTTAACTTTTTTTTATGGTCAGCCTCCCGCAGAGGCTGAAAGCCTATTGCGCTGTAGAAGCGCTACGAGAGGATAACTGTCTGTACACGTTAGATTTAAAACGCTGCAGATTGTAGCCGTCGGGAAACAAATTCCCCAGCAGCTGATTCCACAGCGTCGAAGTCCTCCAAAAGAAGGAATGCTGGAGGAGACTGGTTCGGGGAGTAAGGATCTCGACCTGGTAAGGATGAGCTCGCAGAGCTTCTCTAGTGTCCCTGGTTCGGGCGGCCTTTGGTGTTATTATCTAGGAGAGTTCACTCGACATCTACCGTGATAGAATCTGTAAAACAGGGATAGGTCAGCCACCCTCCTTCGATGTTCCAGGCTGTGGAGATCCTTTGTGAGGTTAGGCGTATCGATTAGTCTAATTGCTCTTTTCTGGATAGCGTCCAGACGCTTTAGAGAGTGTTTCGGAGCGCATCTCCACACATGGGAGCAATACTCCAGCGATGGTCGGATCTGTGCCTTGTAGAGCAGCAGCAGTTGCTCTGGTGTATACAACTTCCTTCAGCGGAACAAAACTCCAAGCTTCTGGGATGCCGTTTTAGCAATGCTAATGACGTGGTCGTGCCAGGACATGTTATTGTTGACGTTGATCCCCAAAAGCTTGACGGAAGGTGATTCGACTATGGGGTGGCCCTCCATTTCCACGGTTGGTAAGCCATCGTGAGACTTCTTTGTAAGTGTTGTTGCCTGAGTTTTTTGTACGTTGAACTGTACTTTATTTGCTAATCCCCACTCGACAAATGTTTAGATATCTGCGTTGATCTGTGAGGCATGCTTCTGTCGCCGACGTACCGTCTCCTGGGATGATAGTGGCTTGCCTGGTTCCATGCACGACACTAATGTACTGTCATCTGCGAAGCTGTAGATTGGATTGGATGTTATTCCCAGCAGCTCGTTGATGTACAGCAGAAACAGTGTAGGTAATAGGACAGATCCCTGAGGAACACCGGCGTTTATTGAAAATACGTCTGATGAACAGCCCTCGACTACAACAAACAGAGATCGGTCGTTCAAAAAGCTATTCAGCCACTGGCGCAGGCCGGGTGGTAGTCCATAAGCAGCAAGCTTGACCAGAAGTCCCTCATGCCACACTCTGTCGAAAGCTTTCGATATGTCAAGTGCAACAACACGGGATTCGCCATGATTGTCTATTGCTCTGTTCCACAAGTGAGTGACGTAGGCAAGGAGGTCACCTGTAGACCTGTGCTTACGGAAGCCATACTGGCGATCATTTATGTTGTTATTGTTGTCCCGGTATTTCAAGAGCTGTGTGTTAATGACAGTCTCCATAACCTTAGACATGATCCTGAGAAGAGCTACAGGTCTATAATTGGTGGGATTCGTTTTTTTTTGCCTTTCTTAGGGATGGGTTGAACGCAGCCAGTCTTCCACGAAGCAGAAAACACGCCTCGTTGATAAGAAAGTTTGAAAAGCTTGCAAAGAATACGTGCAAGCTCAGCGGCACAGCGTTTAAGGACATTGGCTGGAATTTGGTCAGCACCAGTAGCTTTATTCGTGTTCAGTTTTTGGAAGATGTTTTTAACATCTCAATATTGGAATTTGACCTCTGCCATTCTTGAGTACACGCTTATGGTGGTGGCCGGAGTACTACATTGAGGAGCAGAAGCGATGGATTTGTCCTCTCTGGTCAAGGGTGGTATTGACGAACAGGAAAAGTTCTGACTAACAGCCTTAGCTACAGACCAGAATGTTCTAGACGAACTAGGACATGAGAGGAGCTTGTCCTTAATTTTTTGGTTGTGTTCCTCCTTGCTGCTGTCAATCACGCGTTTACAATGATTTCTGGCATCTATAAAACTGCGATGGTTCTCGGCATTTGGATTTTTCCTCCATTCGTTGTAATGTTGGTTTTTAGAGGTAACTGCATCTCTACAACGCTGATTGAACCATGGCTTGTTTTTGGAGGGATGGTTGCCGACATGAGGAATATAGTCTTCCATGCCGGATATTAATACCTCTGTTATTTCTTGGGCGCATGCTGATGGGTCTCGTGACTTGATGTAGACGTTGTTCCAGGGAAAGGACTGGTCGTATTCCCTTAGGTCGTCCCACTTTGATGATCCATAATGCCAGACCCGGCGAGAATGTGTATGGTGGAGATCTGGAGAATGCACATGCTTAGCTGTTTCCTCTGCCTCACCGTACTTCCTGTATAATGGGTTTGCCACTTTACAGCTTTTTCAGGTGTGTACTGAACGTCCAATGGCCAGTTATAAATCCAACCAACTTTTATAGTTCCTTACTGCTCAGTCTGAGGCCGTCTGCAGTATTAGACCACGAGGATCTCCTCAGCATCCTCTTAGACTGAACATTCCTCACCACACTGTCCCAGCGCTTCTAGTGCTGATTTGACAGGGTGTTCATTTGAAAACTTCCCACTCCGGATTTCTCGAATACCTCCGACTGAAAGGAAAAATGCCGAGACATGTCAAAGGTTCGTCAAGGGGAGAACTTTTTAACCAAAAACTACTTCATCCCCTTGTACTTCCCCCCCTGCCCGCCAGGATAATCTCCTTAAACGTTTTAAATGACAAGAGGTATTGAGTAATACCTTTTTTAGAGTTATATCGAAGTACGTTATTTTGACGTTTGATTTTTTTAAATTGTTCGATTCGTTTTCGAGAAGATTAGAATCTTAAGTATCTTAACATGTTCAAATAGAATACAAAAACACACGAAAATATCACTTTTCATTACAATAAGTGTTCAAATGCTGCCCGTTATTGGCCTAACAATGACATAGGCGATTTTCAAATTCCTGACAGGCAGTTGCAAAAACCTGTTGTGGGATATCAAGGCAGCTTTCGATAATGCATTGGCGAAGGTCATCCAAACTGGTGATGATCTCGGGGCAGAGGATACAAGGGGAGATACAAGTTGTTTTTTATTTAAGAGTTGTACCTTTTGACAGATCTTTTGACGTGTCTCGGCATTTTTTCTTCTAATAAGCGGTTTTCGAGAAATCCGGGATAGAAAGATTTCAAATGAGCACCCTGTATATCTCCTGGAGCCCATTCCGATCTGTCACTCAGGTTGACCTTATATGGGACCTCGGTTTCCACGACTTTTGGCATTGTTTCTCGGAACACGCCGAACAGGTAACATCAGATTCTGAGGGTGCTAACCAGTCGTGTGACGCCGGCTCGAGGGAGCCCCAGCACGGAGCAGTGTGTACGGGGGAAGTTATAGCATATCACCTGGGAGTGATATATTACAAGACCGTGTCCCGACGACTGTGCTCACTGCAACCGAGCCGAGACGAAGGACGCCATGACAAGGAGAACCACTGTTGTGGATGATCGCTGGCAGCCTGCCGAACTCCAGAAGGACCAAGAGGAGGATCCCAGCCTGAAACTGATCATCGAGTGGAAGAGGGAGGATCGATGACCGAGTTGGCAGGAGGTTTCACCTTACTCGCCTACCGTCAAGTCCTACTGGGCTCAGTGGGACAGTCTGGTGATAGAGGATGGTATCCTGAGACAAATACTGGAGGACAAAGAAGGGACCCAGGAAAGAAGACAGACCGTGGTGTCTAAGAATCGCGTGACCGAGGTACTCGGGGAGATTCACAGCGGAACCAGTGGAGGTCATCTGGGCGTGGCCAAGACCCCGGACAAGGTTCGGGAGCGGTTCTACTGGTTTAGGTGCAAGGAAGATGTCAAGGAATGGTGCAGGAAGTGTACAGTTTGTGCCGCCAGCAATGGTCCACAGAGACGTAAGAAAGCTCCTATGCGCCAATAAAACATCGGAAGTCCCTTTGAGAGGATCGCTACCGACGTAGCAGGACCTTTTCCGGAGAGCGAAGCTGGGAATACGTACAGCGTCGTGGTGATTGACTACTTTAGCAAATGGGTCGAAGCTTACGCTCTGCCAAACCAGGAGGCCGCAACCGTTGCTGACGCTCTGGTCAAGGACTGGACTTGTCGTTTTGGAGTCCCCCGCGAGCTGCATTCGGACCAGGGAAGGAACTTCGAGTCTGCGCTCTTCCAGAACCTGTGCAAAACTTTGGGGATTAGGAAGACTCGGACCACGGCATTACATCCTCAGTCGGATGGCATGGTGGAAAGGATGAACAGGACGTTGAACCGCTATTTGGCCAAGGTTGTCTCCGACCACCAACGAGACTGGGACAGCTGGTTTGGGCGAGAGCTCCGGCTACCCTGTTACCTCATGGTTGGCTGCAAACCAGGGGACGATGTGGCAGGCGAAGATTACGTTGCCAACCTTCGCAGGAGAATGGACGAGGCCCATGAGAAAGTTCGCCATAATATTCGCACCGCAAGCGACCGCATGAAGATGACGTACGACGTAGGGTCCAGCGAAACAGCGTACCAACCTGGAGACCTGGTCTGTGACGTGTGGCGAGGCATCAAGCAAGGAGGCGCCACGACGCCAAGGTGGCAGAGCGAGTCGATGCCGGCCGAACAGACCAAGAACCAACGGTTCATAAAGACATTCGGCTGACAAAGTATAACCGTTACCGTAAGTTACCTATAATTACCTTTTTTTATGTAACTGCACTGTGCATTTCGTTCTCTTTGTAACTCCCCCAATTGCTTTCTATCTACAATTAGTTTCTCCGCGAGCGCGAATGAAATGTTGGCTTTATCTCCTTCTCCCAAAGCTCTATAGCATACTGCCATTTTACAGTACACTGAACCTCTGAGGTCCTGTAGCACTTGCTCTTTAAGGACCATCTGCAGATCGGTCAAAGCTAAAGCGTACTCTTCTAATTTCATTAATGTATTTGCTCTGGCCCATAACGCTAGCGATAAGGTTTTATTGGGGTCACATTCTGTAAAACGAATAGAAATTACATCATTTAATAGGGAGTAAGTTCTTATATCAGTTATTTGTTTCAAGTACAAGGGATGGTCGTCAGGTTTAGGGATAAAAAAACAAAAATGGAGAGGTTCTTCCTAAGTCAGAGGATGATCCTTTGTACTTAAAATTCAACATTATTAAGTTATTTTAGGCAGTAGCTTACTGCTTACAATTGAAAAAACTACCTGATTTGGGTGCCCTAAGTATGCTTTGACTGTAACACAACAAAGCTTTTTGAAAGTCTTTATCTATGAAAGAGATATCCCCCTCCAGCTTTTTGCATTTTGCTATTTCGCCATCCTTCTTCCTGTAAACTTCTTGGACGTTAGACAAAACTGATTCTACTGGATATTTTGTCTAAAAAAGTGCATGTGTTTAAGAATACTTCCAAAATATCGTGTCATGTTTAAACGGTGTCAATAAATAGTCCAACGCAATGTAGTTATACAGGGTTGGGATAAAGTACGGAACGAAGCAAATAACTTTGGAACGGAACAAGTGATATTGCTGAAAATTTGCAGGCAAGTGTAGTGACGTCTAGTGTATCTGAAGACATTATGTTAGCTATTAATGTACTTCCGGTTTAATCGGAAGTACTGTCAACTTTTTTAATTTAAATGGAACACCCTGTATATTTTTGCAGATTTTAATTCATCTTTTTTCCGAATAATAGTGGGTTTAGCATTAGTTTCTGTAAAAACGGGAAAGATATAGCTTCTTTATAATTTCAGGTGTTTAAAATGCCGGTCATTCAAAGTCGGTTTTGGCGATCACGTTAGAACTCACAAAGAAGTGTGTCAACTTTTAATAATTTACGTCCCGACAGGGGTCCTATAACACATTTGACGGTGACTAAAAACAAAAATACAAAAAAATTACCTCAAACGGGAAGACCGCAGATCGCCACGGACGAATTTGTGAGACACATTTTTTAAGAAACAAATACTAAACCCACTATGGACGTATTCGGAAAAAAATGATGAATTAAAATCTGCAAAAATATACAGGGTGTCCCGGTTAAACCGGAAGTACATTAATAGCTAACACAATGTCTTCGGATGCATTAGACGTCACTACACTTGCCTGCAAATTTTCAGCAATATCACTCTTTCCGTTCCAAAGTTATTTGCTTGGTTCCATACTTTATCCCAACCCTGTATAGTTAGTTAAGAGGTATATAGAATTTCATAATCAAGATATCATAAAACAAACGACCAAAAAACGAATTACCTCGAATTCGTTGTTTCTAGTGATATAATAAAAAATGAAATAATGCAGCAGGTTATAATAAAACCGAAGCGATTGCTGTTTGCTGTATATTTCAATGATTTTTCCTTAAACGCATTTTTTTCATTTGCTGCTAATGTTCAACTAATTGCGCATTCAATATGATTCTATGTCAAATACATGTATTTAAATAATAGTAACCTATTTTTCGATAGCAAAAACTTTTTAGATCGACAACGGTGTAATTAAATATGTTATGTATGAAGCAATTCATCAAACATACATTTAATAATATATTGATATAATGCTATTATTAAAACAGATAGTGGATGTTATCAAATTAGTTCCTGAAACAACGAGATTAAACAATAACAATGTCACTGTTGGCTTCTAATTAACAGTGCTGTTCCTAAAGTGGCACCGGGAAACAGTAACAAAGTCTACACAGAACACGAGGCTAATGATCAAATCAGCCAATGCCAATAACACAGAAGTAAAAATAATAACAGTGTCAGCTTTTTTGTGTTTAAATGGTAAGATCTGTCAATAATTTGAACCGTTTATTTAAAATTAATAAAAATTAAGACATAAAGAGAAGACTAAGTTTTCACATGAATATGTTAGCTTTGCACATTAGTAAACAATAAGATATTTAGAATAAATTTATTTTAATAACATTAATATTTTATAGCAATAATTAATGTTCTAGAGCCATAGGTATGGTTAAGGATGAAACAATGTATCAAACATATATTTAATTGTATATGATGTTTTTCTTAATGCAGAATATTTAGGAATCGTTTCAACTATATTTAGACCGAAAACTAATTCAAAACATTGAAAATGTATAACCTAAAATATGCACTCTTTCTTATTATTTTTGGTTAGATATACTGAATTTCCTTGACACGTGATATTCTCGTAACCCAAAACAGTTGAAATGAAAAAGGAGTGGAATTTTTGAAAGTACTGTCATACCATGCTTTTAAAACATTTTTTTGTACATCAACCCTTAAAACTCACCCTCAACTTTTGTTTTTCAAATAGCACCAAATAGTTTTTTCTACACAAATTAAGTGCTTATATTATTTAAAATCTGGCAATACCTTTGATTTTATACACAAACTTATTTTCTTCGTAAAGTCATAATCATAACATAAAATAAAATAAGAATTTGCTTGACGCAAAAAATAAAACTAATTGGGTTTTTAAGGGTACTGAATGACCTATAACACACGCTTTCGGAAACGTCTTTTTTATGCTCTTTTATTAGGAAAATATTACGCCTCAAACAAATGCTCATTCTATTTACCTTATGTTAATGACTTTACGAAAAAAAATTGATTTGTGTATGAAGTACAAGATACTAAATAAAATAATGACCTCATTATAATGTAGGAAAAGCTGTGGGGTGCTATTGGGAAAAAAGTAGGGAGTAAGTTTTAGAGGGTGAAGTAAAAAAAATATTTCGAAAGCATGACATGATAAGTCATTCGGTACCCTTGAAAGACCCACTGGGTTTTCTTTTTTATCTGTTTTTCTTACGAAAATATTACGCCTCATACAAATTCTTATTTTATATATTTTATGCTTATGACTTTACGAAAAATAAAATGCTTTTTGTACAAAATCAAGATTTTAAGTAAAATAAGGATTTATTTTGAGTAGTCAGTTCTAAGGGTTGAAGTACAAAAAGAATGTTTTGGAAGCACAGTACGATAGACCCTGTAGTACATTCAAACATTCCAGTCAGTTTTCGTTGGAACATTTTTTAGTTACGAGAATGTCACGTGTCAAGGACATTCAGGGACCCTGTATATTGTCAACTTAGTTCCTAAAACAGTATTAAAAGCAATATACAGGGAGGAACGCACTAAATTCTATTTTTGAACATTTATTTAAAGAACGCTATGATTAAGAAAATTTAATGTGTGAAATTTGTTTATCTGTTATTAGCTATAACTTGAAAACAACTGAGACTCGGATAAAAGATACTTATGAGTTTTTTTACATTATTTTCATGAATTATACACTCCTAAAGCTTGGTGCGTTCCTCTCGACTCACCCTGTATATTAAAAAAACACCTTAAATTTTTAATTTTCTTCAAACCGTTATTAACTAAATAATTTAATTTTTTCTAGTAGATAATGGGGCAAAGTAATATTCACCTGTGGACTTTCGAATATCATCCTAACCCGTCTATCGTCACTGTTAAGCTTCCCGAAAACATTTTTCACCCACTTTTCACCCGCACTTTTTAAAACCAAACCGACGAAGCTCATGAAAAAACCATTTTCATTCGTCTGTAAGGTCTTTTCGCTGCAAATCGCAGTATAAGATTTGTCTTCAAAAGAGCTCGTCATTTTTGCGTTACACCTACTCCTGTAGATTCATTATTATAATAATTTCAATGAATTTAGACCAGATGTAATGTTATGAGCACTGAAACCGGTAGTAGGTCGGGAGTTAATTTTAGAAAGGTTTATTTTTGTAAGTAGTAACGGTCATAGGAAGACTTTTCGAGAACTAAGACAGCTTATAAAGCATCGAGCAGTATTTATTTAATATTGTTATTATTATCGCTTACGTGAAATATTATGACAATAATGGTGGGTAAAAAAACAGTTATTCAATTTAGGTATTGAGGGATCAGAAATTTAGATATTGGATAGCTGGATTACAGCGGACTTAAATCCAGATGGCGAAATAAGAACGAGAATCGAGATGGCGAGAACACCATTTTTGAAAATGCGAGTCTTCTGAGCGATAAAACTCTGAACGCCCAAAGAAGATATAGTTTGGTCAAATGTTATGTTTTCCCGGTGCTTCTGTATGGAGTCGAAGCGTGGACCATGAAAATGAATATAATGAACAGAATGGAGGCATTTGAGATGTCGATGTGGGTGTACCCCAAATGAAGAGAAAAACCGCCTATCTTGGGCATACCATAAGGAATAATAAATATGCTCTTCTGAAACTGTAATGGAACTACTGGAAGGCAAAAGAGGGGCGGTCGCAGAAAAACGTGAGACACTGGACGGGACTCTTCTCTACTCAGGAGAACACAATATAGAAAAAACATTTGCTAAAATTGTTGCCGATCATTGAATGGTGTTGGTACCTGAAGAAGAAGAGGAAGAAGAAGAAGAAGAAGAAGAAGAAGAAGAAGAAGAAGAAGAAGAAGGAGAATGTATCAAAGCTCATTGCTATAAAGGTAGGGTGACCAGATTTTTAGTATTTGATCCGGAAACACTAGCTGTGAATGTTATTCAAGTGTAGAGTGGGGAATATATAAACATATATTATATGTTCTATATAATATAATCTGTACTTTACAGCTCCTGTCAAATAATATGCGCTCATTTGCCTAACATAGCAATAAAGTGAGAATTGTTTTTATTCTATGAACTTCAAATCCTACTCACCCTGGATAGCCCTTCAATCAATGGTTATACATTAAATTAATTATTATATGTTTTTGGGAATCACTTATCGCTGCGGGTAATATGGGAAAAATGATATTTTTTCCGGAATATATGCAGAAACATTTTTCGGGATTCACCAATCAGGTAACAGGTTCTGAGGGTTCGCTCGGCGAAACGTCAAGCAGCGAAGCGCGTCGATTTTCGATTACATGGCCTTGAAAAACCTTACAAAATAACTTGTAATAGAATAGAATAGAATAGAATATGTCAAAAATCCAAGGCTTCACAGACAAACATACCAACAAACAAACTGACAGGGAGACTTTTGATGCGGTGGAAATGAGTATCGTAGGAAAATGTATTAACCAAAGATTTGGAATTTTTGTCATCACAATACTCTACTCATCTATGCTGTGAGAACAAGAAAGCACCAACTTTCCAAAATTAAGGGATGAGTCAATCGTATCTTGATTATCAAATTGATGAACCACCATCTCTAACTATAATTGTCAACTTCAAAAAGCACGATGATTACGTCAATCTTCCATTTTGATTTCGACCTTTTTTGACCGGATGCCTAATCTTGTAACGTTTCAAGCTCTTCCGAGTTTTACTACTCTCCTGCATTGCTTCAGATGTTTGCTGTTCTTAACGTTGAGTTCGCCGTTCTCTCCGTCTTTTTTTCCTGAGCTCATGATTGTTCACTACCACTACGCCGTGTTATATAAATATATAATTACTCAGGAAAATGCTTTCCACTCCACTCCAAGTGAGCTCCAGGGACACCGTACCTGATGCGATTTAGGACTTTTTTTTTATGGTCGGCCTCCCGCAAAGGCTGTAAGCCTATGGCGCTGTAGAAGCGCTGCGAGAGGATAGGTGTCGGTTCAAGTTAGATTTGAAACGCTGCAGGTTGTAGCCGTCGGGAAACAAATTCCCCGGCAGCTGATTCCACAGCGTCGAAGTTCTTCAAAAGAAGGAATGCTGGAGGACACTGGTTCGGTGAGTAAGGAACTCGACCTGGTAAGGATGAGCTCGCAGAGCTTCTCTAGTGTTCCTGGTACGGACGGCCTGTGGTGTTATTATCTGGGAGCGCTCACTCGAACATCTTCCGTGATAGAATCTGTAAAACAGGGATAGGTCAGCCACCCTCCTTCGATGTTTCAGGCTGTGGAGGTCCTTTGTGAGGTTAGGCGTATCGGTTAATCTAATTGCTCTTTCCTGGATATTGTCCAGAAGCTTTAGAGAGTGTTTGGGAGCGCATCCCCACACATGGGAGCAATACTCCAGTGATGGTCGGATCTGTGCCTTGTAGAGCAGTAGCAGTTGCTCTGGTGTATACAACTTCCTACAGCGGAACAAAACTCCAAGCTTCTGGGATGCCGCTTTAGCAATACTGACGTCGTGGTCATGCCAGGACATGTTATTGTTGATGTTGATTCCCAAGAGCTTGACGGAAGGTGATTCGAATATGGGGTGACCCTCCATTTCCACGGTTGGTAAGCCATCGTGAGACTTCTTTGTAAGTATTGTTGCTTGAGCTTTTTGTACGTTGAACTGTACTTTATTTGCTAATCCCCACTCGAGAATTGTTTTGATATCTGCGTTGATCTGTGAGGCATGCTGCTGTCGCCGACGTACCGTCTCCTGGGATGATAGTGGCTTGCCTGGTTCCATGCACGGCACTAATGTACTGTCATCTGCGAAGCTGTATATTGGATTGGATGTTATTTCCAGCAGCTCGTTGATGTACAGCAGAAACATTGTAGGGGATAGGACAGATCCCTGAGGAACACCGGCGTTTATTGAAAATGTCTCAAACAATGGCTGTGTTACCCTTGAGCCCGCTTTTGGTGGGGTGAAAAGCATTCTCTTCATGTTTCCGTAAAGAAAGCACTCGAGCTAATAATTTATTTCATTGCAGCAAGGGCAAGGGCCAAGTAGGTATTTCTGTATGTTCACTGCTTTTATATCAGCCTGATCTCGCGCTTTACCCAGGGTCGGATTTAGGATTTCTTCTAGAGGGGGGGGGGGCAGTGGCGCTATAATTGTCTGAAGAGTAAAAAAAAGCCCTCAACCTAATTTTTCTATTCAAATAAATATTCCGTGTTTCCATTACACTTTCCATTACAGGTCTAGGGGGGGGGGGGGGACGGACCAGTGCTGGCGCTAAAAAAGCGTAACTTTTGGTATTCATATAAATATAATATGCTTCCATAGAGCTCTAGGGGGGCATACGCCCCCCTCGCCATCCCTCTGAATCCGCCACTGGCTTTACCCAGATCCATCTGATGGGATCCGAAAGATCGAAATAGCGCTTGTGAATCAGGGACATCGTGTTACATGCGATTCAGGACATGTTTCAAACAAGGATTGTGCATAGAATGGAAATAATTTTCTTCATGTTCTCCAAAAGAGGCACTCGAGCCAATAGTGTAATTCAATGCCGGTAGGGGTGTTAGCCTTCGATTTCTGTCGGTTCACTGCTTTCAGGTATAATATTACTATTAGTAATATGATAGCATAGCTTCAATCAACGGTAATAGTCATGAGGGTACATTGCCAACCTAATTAAATTATGGTTTTCTAAAATCACGGTAAATGGATTATTTTATCTATTTGCTGCTATGTTGCAAATGTTTTTTTATCTCACAGATTTTTTATACTTAACGGGCATCTGTGTAATATCAGTCATATGTATATTACTTATAAAATCAAGTTGTTTCTGGCATAAATATATAATTTTCAAGTCATTCTGTAAATCAAAAATATCTATGTAGAAGCGTCTTGCCAGAGACATGAACAGCGAAAAACCAAGAACCATGAGTAACACGTAAAATGTCAACAAGTACCAACAAATTTTGACATTAGCTAAGTGTGTAGCGTTTGTTGTTGCAACTGACATCTGATATAATCACAGTTCCATAAAAAAAATTATTTGGGAATTTGGTTTGATTTGATATTGAAACTAACTAAAATTGTAATTGTAATAGGTTTCATAACCAAATCCTCTATTTTATGATGCTTAATATGCTACGCGAAGTTATTCTAAAAGTTCACAAGTCAATATGGTTGATGTTTGGCTGCACTAGTGGAAGTTTTACTGGTCAAGATCTATGGTCAAAATGATAGGAACAGCAGGATTGTAGAAGTGATCAGAAGACGACTAATCATGGAATGGTCTAGTAGTCAAGGTGGGTAACAGTGGGTGTAGGAGTAGTATAGATTGTGAATTCTGGTAAATCTATACGGGGTGATGTTCACGAACAAAGCAGTGTCTTCTGTGAATTATTCATGTAGAGCTGTTGAATAGATAAATAACAAATACTTTTTTGAGAAGAACACGTGGATATGAAGATTAATAAGTACACTTATGCACATTTAGCACTTTATTGTAAACAATGTTCTCGTTTATATAAAATACATTGTATCCAAAATTATTCAATCTGTATTTATTTCTTACATCAAGGAGTTTTTTCAGTCTAAATATTTGATTGTATATTTCCGATATCAAAAGTAATCTCAATGTGATGAATATCGGTTACCCCGGATTTTTTTAATTCACTGTACATATAAATTGAGATCATATAAAAACACGTGAAATTACATAAATTCTACTGTTGCTTGATAAGGAACGTAAAAACTGAACATTAACTAATGACGCTTGAATAAAATCATCAAAACGTTTAAATGAAACCAATTATCATGCGTCGTCCAAAGACTAAGGAACTTTCTTGGCTCTGCACATCACATTTTCAATTTCTAATTATCTGATATTTTAAAAAAATGTAGATCGTAATACTACGATATACGCTTATCTTGATCGTGAAATACTTCACACACAATCATCTCCGTGAGGCAAACAAAGACACAAAACTATTGGGTAAATTTGAGTTCTGATAAGATTCGAGACACCAATTTGTATTTGTAAAAATCGCTATTATCAATAAACGTTGTTCCCCAGAGATAGTACTCAATGTTCTATCAGAAAACTGAAAACATATTCGTCTAGATCAAAAAGCGATCTTCAAAAACAGAATACTAGAAATAAGAAAAAAATTGTTTTATTTACAGACCGACTTTTCAGAATTAGCTTATTTTGGAAAAAAATCAGACAGTTTTATCTGGCATTGTGATTAATAAAATCGATGACTTTTAAACTATCACAAATGTCGGTCATGATATAAAAATAATCCAAAATTACGCACAGTTAGGCCTCTGGTCACCTATTCTATTTCTCTTGTACTCCAGCTTCTATTTGATCTCAGATCATGTTACCGCCGTTATTTCTAATTAGTGTTTTGAGATTTGTTATAAGGAATTTTCATGATCTTGTTCGTTTACTCTAGTTCGTCTGTATCTATCTGCCAAGTTAGTTGTTTTCTTCCATCTAACATGTTTTTGTTTATACATTATAGCCTGCTAGGTTACTTATAGTTAGGAAAATTGAAAAACACGGATTTCATAGAAAATTTTAAATTAAACAAAAATCACAGGAAATTGATATTCACAATCTTATATCTTTACAAAAGGCTATCAAAATTTGCATTTGATTGGATAAATAAATAGGCATTCCCATTTAAAAAAATCACGTTAACACTGATCGAAATTTCATCAATTAATCTACCAATTCCTACAAGTTCAAAAACAATTCAAATTTGATCGTCTGACGCATTTCGTGCTTAATCATACGGCAAACTCACAGCCTTCTAAGTCATTATAATCGCTGCGATATTCAATTCTTTTCGGCTATCTACTTATACCAAAAATAGTGTTATGCACCTTAACGGTTTAAGTCACACCAGAATTGACCAAGGAATTTGAATATGCAATAATATACAGGGTATTCCATCTAAAAAATATAACTTTGATATATCACGCTTTTATTGGACACCCTGTATAAAAGTCATTATTTTTAAAATGTCGCCCAACTGGACCTACATATACTCGCATCGTTTTGTTTGATCACCAGGGTCCGAGGCTTTGAGCTTGACTCACCCTGTATAAGTTCTAATATCGCTTGTTATTTTGATATATGGAACATTATTCACTATATACCTAGAAGGTATCGTAACGATAACGAATCGATAAATGTCAACTTTAGGGCCTGGTCACATCTCACCGTCACGGCGTCGTCAACGTGGAACGCTACGTCGAACAGGAGCATTCTAACAAAGGCTCTGACCAATCAGAGCAGTCCATTCAAGAACATGCACCTGAATGGGCTGCGCTGATTGGTCAAAGCCTTTGTTAAAATGCGGCTGTTGATAAAGTCGGGCCTACTAGCCACACGTCGGCGACGACGTTCGACGTGGCGTTCCACGTCGTGACGCGAAGATGTAGCCAGGCCCTTATTACGTTTATAGACACCGAATGATCGCTGTGCAGAAAGAATATAGCTTACATTTATAGAGTAAAGATTTCAATATTATACCAGATAAAGGTTAAGTGTAGTTTGGTTGTACGGGCTGTTTAAGAAATCAAAATGGGGGTTGATGGGGAACACTCGCTGTCTGGCATATTCCATAAAGGAGAGAGAGTGAGATTCCTAAATATAAAGCTAAAAAATTTTTCTTTTGGTCTCCAAATTTTCAGGAGTCTCCGTGTACATCTGTTGGTGGGCTATTTAATTATGCTGGGGGCCCTAGCCCGCCTCTGCCTTTATTTAATAGTACGGATTATCGATCGGATGAATACGTTGTGTCTTTGTTTCCATCACTAGCAGACATAAAATATGTAAAGTTCGTGTCCCTTTCAGAACTTCTCATTGATCTGTTCCGTCACGCGATAATTTCCTTTTCTTTCTTCGTCTCGGCGTCTGACTTGAGCGGTTGCATTTCTTTCCCGTCTTCTGTTGTGCCTTGAACCGAGTTGAACTTCTGAAGTTTGCCCGTGCCGAAAATGCAATAGAAGACAGCACCGAAAGCGTAGGTGCAACACAGGATCCAAAATACGTATTTCCACGCGTCGAAGGTCTTGTCTCCCTCCGTAAGGATCGCCACTATTTTGGTGGACAACCAGCCTCCGAAGGAAGACAGGGTGTTTGCCATTCCAAAAATAGTACCTGAAATATGAGTTATATATTTAAAAATTGTATAAGGTAATAATATTGATGTATATGTTCGTACAAGAGTAGTGACGATAATTTCCGATGAAAAGGTAATAATATTTAATATACAGGGTGGTCTAATAAGCGGACGGTGCTCTCTAGCGGTCTTACCGTTTAAATTAGAAGAAAGTGTTTCGAATAAAAAAATGTTCATTTTCAAATAATCCGCTTGCAGAAAATATCAAAGTTTCAAAGATGGCTCGCAACCGGATATTCCGGAAGTAGGCATCAACTTCCTTATTTTAAATAATGGATCCAATTTGTTAACCATAGATTATGTCTACGAAGCTTATTTTCAAAGTTATTCAGCAATCTTTAGAAATTTTGACGTTTATAGGTACTTTACAAAAAATGTTAAAATCTCGGAAACTAATCACGACAAAAAGATGCGGTTTTCGGTTTTAAAACGAGCAAGAAACATACTTGTGTCTCAGTGAGATCATAGTTTCAGAGGAAAATTTGGTATCAGACTAGCAATTTTCAAATTTGAAAACATTAAAACGTTAAAAACTTTTTTTCAAATGGGATGGGATGATAAGTCTCACATCAGTGGATGCGAAATTAAATTATCTGGCTCATTTATCTGGCATATGTGGTTCTATCTTTGATGGTTTTCAAGATATTTTTGATTTTGTAATTATTCCGTAATGGCGGGTAGGAATTGGAAAAATCGTAGATGGCGTGGCTCGCAGTCGAAACAAGTGGCTAGAAAGTTTTTTATCTCCTCTAAATTCAATACTCCTCTACATCCTCCGAAACCACTCATTATATCAGTATTGCCAAGTTTTCCCCGAGGTCGCAAATCTAGTTGTACATTCCAATGTCTACCACCCCACCAAATTTCAGTTCTTTTGTATGACTTAACGACTGGCTAATATCGGTAGTAAGTTTGTGTTCATGCATAAATAAGATATTTTTCGCAACAGCTCATGCCGGTGGTACGTAACGGTGTGTTCCTAAGGCCCGGTTGTACAGTCTCAGTTCAAGCACAGTTCAAGGTTGAACTCAGTTCAAATATGGAAGTCCAGTTGTACGTCAGTTCAAATTTAAGCGCGGTTCACTAATTCATATTTTTGAGGTTCAGCTCAGCGCTCGTATTTGGGCGCTTAAACCGAGTTATAAGGACCTAATAAGTCGTAACCTAATTTAATAATTTGATTTAGATAAAATTTTGCAAAATCATTTGTTGTAAATTAAAGTACGTAATGGCTCAGCAGCTCAGATATCTCCTGGAACTAACAGATGATGAAGACTTCGTTGAAGCAGTAGAAATATTAAGAAACGCAAGAAGGCGTCAAAAGAAATACAGAGATAGAGTTGATCATTTTTTGGTGTGGAATGACGATGAATTCATTCAACGGTTTCGACTTTCTAAACAAGGTGTTCGATTTGTTATAAACCAGGTTAAAGCACAAATAAAGTCTCCAATAGAATGGTGAGTACTTTTTTGTTTGTCTAATGAATCAAAAGTATTTTGTAATCCTATTGTTTTTCGAGAACTGTGCTGTAACTGCTGAACAAATGGTTCTTGTCACATTGAGGTATTATGCGACTGGAAACTTTCTTTGAATCGCTTTATACGTATCTTTACCTGAAAAACTATTATTTGTTACCCCATAACCAATAAAACAGCATTCAAACAACTAATTTTTGACAGAACAGACCAACTACGCATGCGTTAATGTTACCAACCTAACTACTTCTTTCTTGGACCTGGTTTTGTAGAGCTGGGATTATAAATAGGTCGTACAACGGAAATGAATTTTTGAACTAAGTTCATCATTGAGCATGGTTTAATAGAACTGTGGCTTAAACTGAGACTGTACAATCGGGCCTAAGAGCCTGTTTCTCAATGTCCAGTTGAAGATTTATCTGGAAGTTAACGGTTAATTGTTAGATATATTGTTTAAACAAATGAAGGTTAAACTTACGAATTCACGTAAATCTTATCTGACGGTTGTACCCATAGAAACGCTAACTGGCTGCTACCTATCTGACACTTTTAACTGGACATTGAGCAAGCGCCCCTTAATGTCGTAATTTTTTTTGAACCAAATACGTGAGGTTAGGCAACTGCAGATAATAGAGAAATGAGAAGATATCATTTTTTTAGGGAAACAAAATATTACACGACTTTTTGATAAAGTTCTTCGTCTTAATTCGCGATGAAATTATGATTTTAGTGAAAATCACAAACCAACCCCTAACTTTGGCGCACTGTAGGACAGAAACTTACAAAAACCAGAGTTTTCACCCCCACCCCTCGGTTTGCAACCCCCTAAGGTGGCGAACTTAAATGTAGGTTCAGGGGATCAATGTCTACCACCCCACCAAATTTCATTACTTTCCAACATTTTGCTGTCAAAAGCCTTTTTTTACGCAATGATTGGACTAATGGGAGTTTTTCGATTACCTCGACTATCTTGGACGTTAGCATGACTATGAATAATGTCCAAACCACCATGACACTTGACAGTTTAGAAACTGTAGTGCTGGAAAAGGTGCAGTCCAGCATTTTGTTCAGCTAATCCATACTTCAGAAGAGTTTTGCGACTGGTGCGATGTCACCTTTTCCTCCAACTCCCAGAAAATTGAGAAAAAATAATTTACAATCATGTACCTGAGAAGTTAGGTGCAATGTCCAGTCCGTTGGAGAGGTACCCAGCCGTAACAGCACCGTTGAAGAAAAGGGATGCTGTGAACACTGTGACAGAAAGTGGAGCGTCGGCACCTTTGATCGCTTGAACAGCCATCAAGGCTCCTGGAACCAGTAGTGCGACAGCTGTGAAGATTTTCCTGGTTGCCGTGGTGGATAAACGTCTAGAACGACGCAATCGATCTGCCAGCCAGCTCGAGAGGATTGCCATAGCGTATTTACCTGAAAAAAAAGATGAAGTCAAGTTGATTGACTCAGTACTTCCCACAAATTACGGTGACACAAGTTTATTATTTTCCCTTAGAATGGAGCTTTAGTCTGAGATCCCTTGCAACCAAATAATCACCAGCCCCCTTCCCCTAAAATTGTCTTATTTATTCCTTCGCAGGTCAATGAACAGCCTATTAACAATACTGCAAACTTCTCAGTTTTACAACCCCCCAACCACCCCAATTTCACCCCCACCCAAAAAACTGGCAGGAAATAACCAGGAACTCCTAAGACATCTAAAAACGAAGTTTTAGTTGTTTTCGTATTTTTAGTTTTTTGATTATTGCTACGCTGCCACTGACACGATTTTTAACAAACATGCGCGTTTTCTATCCTCACCACGGCAATAATACTGTGTCAAAATTTCATCAGAATCAATTTGATGCTGTCCACGTTGCAAAATACAAAACGATTTAAAGCAATAAAAACTGGTATGTATACAGAAAATTCTAAGTGCCTTAGTTTCCGTAATAGGCCAGGCAATGTTCGGATGGACCTAAAAAGGTGATTTATGTCGCTAGGTCTTCCTTCACAGGTTAGTGGACAGCCTATTACGAATACAAAAATTTTTCAGTTTTTCAACCCCCCAACCTCCCAACTACCCCGATTTCACCCCCACCCAAAAAAATGCAGAAAATGATCAGGAACCTCTAAAATGCTTAAAAACTAAGTTTGAGCTGTTTTTATATTTTTAGTTTTTTATTATTCCTGCGCCGCCTCTGGCACGATTTATGAAAACTATGCGCGTTTTCCATCTTCGCCACGGTAGTAATACTGTATCAAAATTTCATTAAAATCAATCCAACAGTTTCCTCGTTACACGGTATAGAACGATCTAAAGCAATACTCTCGTGTGTTTACACCAGAAATAAGTCCTTTGGTTTCTGTAATAGGCAAGGTAATGTTCGGATGGACCTAAAAATGTTATTTATATCGCTAGGTCTTCCTTCACAGGTCAGTGGATAGTCTATTATGAAAGCAACAAATTTTTCAACTTTACAACAAAAAAAAAAGTCGAAAATGATGAGTAACCCCTAAAACGCTCAAAAACGAAGTTTGAGCAATATTTATTTTTTTTGTTTTTTGCTAATTACTCCGCCACCTATGCATCGATTTTCAAAATTATAGGAATATTACCTACTACGACCCTCAGCATATCTCTGCCCAAATCTCATCACACTCCATGCAGCGGTTGCTGACATTACGCGATTAGAAAAATGTCATTACAGACAGAGACAGACCGAGGGAAAAAAGTGATGTGATTTTCGTTATGTAAATATCATAAAACTCCCAAAAAACGTATTTTCTCAAAATCGAAAAATTTCGCGATCACAATAAATTAATACTCCTCTCACTTATCGGTGTGGAAAGAAAAAAAATCAATAAAGCAATAACTAAAAGATTTAGTCAGATCAATAAATATGGCCATAGGACACTAGCGCGCCGCGGTCAGAATGGTCCTAATCGCACCGGTCAGAAGCGCGCAAAATATTTCCATCACCAGATGGGCCATAGAACACTAGCGCGCCGCGGTCAGATTTGTTCTAATCCCACCGGTCAGAAGCCCCCAAAATATTTTGGATAATAGGCAGGTATGTGGACACCAGCGCGCGGGGCGGCGAGGTAAACTTATGCCTTATAATTTTAACCGATTTTAATTCATTCGTCATTTTTTGCGATTTTGCTAATAGTTACTGAAGGATTTGCAGAACTCCATTCAGAGGTATTGTTACTTTTGACTTGACAGAAATGAATTACTTTTTTATATTAATAAATGCGAAATTTGGCTCTGAACGTAATAAGTTAATTTGATCACTATAATAGATGCAAGTAAAGAAGTTGGTATTGTCAGCGGACCGAAATGTCTTTATAATACCCCAAAAAAATTTTAATTAATCAGAACGTGTTCTAATTCGTCACAAATTTGATCGATTTCTTGACGGTGTAAAAAAAATCCGAGAAATTTACCGTCACAGCTTGTTTTGTGGCAGCATCATGGTTGTGCTCATTATTTCTTTTAAGAACAATCTCTTCCGATTGATCCATCAGCAAAGATACTATGCATCCTCTTCTAGAGCATCTGCAGGCTACACCACGGGTGGTTTCTTTATATCTTCGGAACGCATACTCTTCAAGGACTATTAATTTCTTCCCTTTCACACTTAACATAGTCTCCATGATGAAAAAGTAGAACACAAACAATACTCACAAACAGCAACTAAGGATTGCAAACTACTGAAATAGTTTTTTATATACCTACAGAAGCCGAATAGTTATTTAAATAATCTAAGAGGTAACTAAGCTACCGCAAGTCGTAAAAAGACAGATGAAAGTTCGCAAGAATAAAAGGGATGTGGTCATTAAGAATAGTCAAGCTTAATTTTCTTTCGGCGCGCAAGTGACCCGTGCCGATGAAGGCACCCTTTTTGTAAACAGGTAAAAATCAAACCGCGCGCGCTGGTGAGCAATCACCATAAATATTCATGCTATAAAATAAAATACGACTTTAACTTTATAACCTCACAAGTAAATCAAAGGAACTTGTACAAGCAGTGGCTTTTCAGCTGGATGATCGCCAGTATCTCAATCTAGTAGATTTTTATATGTGTGAACAAAAAGAACCTAACGACTGATTTGGAGAGACAAGAAAATTCTCAGCGCTTTAGCATCGTTTGTGAGGCGCGGTACGCTACAAGAGTATTACCAATAATATTACTAAGCAACCGTTACCCTGACGGTAATGGTACTCGAGCTTCCGATAATATTTACCGTAACATAACGTAAAATAACTGTAATTCTCTCGGTAATACTTCAATTGTTTCGTCTATCTGCACATAGCGCTGAAAAAACACTTTTTGTTTTACTATGCTGTGTTCAACTTAGATGCCCCGCTTCAAACTATTGGGCATTCTGATTTTCAATTGATTGTTCTAACTTACTTTTGACTTAATCTGATATTTAATGGATTATCCTGATTTTCGTACACTTTCTGTATTACAACTGACGCTTTTTGATTTGCAACTGCAAAAGGTATAGGATCCCTTTAAAGGTCTAGGCTATAGCGCGCGAAATTGAGATCCCAAGAAAAGAATTATTCCCGTGTTAGCGAGGAGGCGTGGCCGCCTGTTCCCTTTCTCCAGTGCATGTGTCTGAGATGAGGTGAGATAAGTCCAAAAATCCAAAGGTAAGGTTAAAAGGTCCAAAGATAAGGTCGAAGGGTCACCATAAAAATGAATTTCGCAATTCGAAGCTTCTGACGTTAACTTTAAACTTACGGTAATGATTCGAAAAGCGAATTAAAGAAGAAAGCTTGCGCTTTGCCAGTGTTGTGGCCTTTTTTTGATATCGTGTTTCGTTGTTAAATTACAGACATTTAAAGAATGTATGATTTTGCAGTGCGCGTTTTTTTGCACACTAAAGACTTTTTCGAAAAAATATCTCTTAGATGTCATTCATTAAGGTCTTAACTATCACCTTCTGAAATACTGTGTATGTGGTTTGAAAAACAAGTGAGTTCTGTTGGAAATGGGAACCCGTGTTTTATGTGGCAAATACATATGTACATATGCACCCAGGCCCCTTAAGAGCATCTGTAGGATCAACAGAGTTGCAGAGCAAGTAAACTAAGGCAATTGAAATAATAAAACTAAAAATACTCCGATCCAAGATTGCTCCATGATGCTGTAGTTACAAATTGCCTCTAATATTTATTTGCCTCTCACTGGCCATATTTTTTAACCTCGTTCTTTGTTCTGGGTTGCTCTGGGATACAGACACCAATAAATTCATAAAACTAATGACTGCCCTCTGAGTTTTCGGAGGAATTAGCTGTCACACCGAGAGGTATGGGCCGAAAAAAAGTAGTCACCCATTCAAGCATCGCAACTGCAAAATGTGCGCCACTGATTTGCATCTACATATGCATTGTGCTCAATGAACGGATTAAATAACTCCCTTGTTCACAAATTATACTATTGTTATGTAAGGATCTATATACAGTAATATCCCTTTGATTTACGACCAATCTGTTTTATTAGATAAAAGTGTACTTACGCAATTATGGATATATTGAAAAGTCCCCCAATTTATCAAGGTCTTATACTAAGTTATTATTTGTGAGGCTTTTTTATGACTGAGCAGACCGCCGGCAAAGCCTAAATACCAGAGTACCGCGTCTACTATTGTTGTGTTCATCATCATAGTCACAATGTCTTAACAGACATGTTGTGAACTCGTAAAATGCATTAAGTCGGAGCTAGAGTATTGCCGACACGAATATTATCAATAGTTTTGAGAACTGTAGCTCGCCATCGTTCGCGATTTACTGTCAGTTCAGTGGCGCTCTTGATACTCATATCTAGCAACTGTTTCGTCGTATCCACCCAGCGTGTAGGGGAACGGCCACGGCGCCGCCCACTCGGGGCGTGGCCCTGAACTACAGGTTTCTCCATACTACCGCTTCTGTGAATATGTCCGAAGAATGTAAGCATTCTCATCGACACAATGGAGGATAGTGTCTTTGGATTACCGAGCTCATTTAATATGGAAACATTAGTTCGATGGGCGGTATAAGGAATTATCAGCATTCTCCTCCACGTCCATATTTCAAAAGCATCTATGCGAGCTCGATCTGTCTTTTTGACAGTCCAAGTTTCCGAGGCATACAAAAATATGGAGAACACAAGAGACTGAACCAGTGACATTTTGGCAGCTTTAGTGATGTTATGGTCACGCCATATTTTAGTAAGCTTTGTCATGGCCACCCGTGCCTGTTGAATGCGCCGTCGAATCTCATTCTCACAGCTACCTGAATTGTCGATCAAAGAACCGAGGTACACAAAACTTTGAACTACTTCACAACTTTATTTCTCGATGATTGTCATGCTCTCTATCTACGATAATAACTTTGGTCTTGTTGTAGTTAATACCAAGACCATATGTGTTGTTCTAAAACGTTCAATAGAGCTACTAGTTCTTCCTAAGAAGCAGCAATAAGGGTTGTATCGTCAGCAAATCTTAAGTTAGGTATTTTGCTTCCGCCAATAGTTATACCGCCATTCCAGTTGTCCAATACCTGTCTCATCACAAATTTAAAGTAAATGTTAAATAACATCGGAGGTAATACTACCTAAATTCAAATATCTTAGACAGTTTCTAAACACACGTTGTTTAGAAACATTGTATTATTCTCTTGTGCAGTCCCAACTAAATTATGGCATCTTAGGTTGGGGAGGAGTGCATCAAACTCATTTGAAGAGTATCAGTTCCTTGCAAAAATGTGTTTTGAAGGTTATTTATTATAAAGAACCCACTTACCCCTCAAATAATTTATTTAAATAATCCCAGAAATTTGATATCCGACAACTATACAGCTATAACATATTGAATTTCGTCCACAAACATAAAAATTACATCAACTTCGATAGCCATGAACATAATACACGAACCAAGAATAGGACCTTAAGACCTCCTATATTTAAGTCAATAGGCCAAAGAAATTTAACATATCTATGTTGCTGCATATACGATTTACTTCCTGCTTCACTGAAATCCATAAAATCTCATATTGTATACAAAAAAAAAGTCAAAAATTGGATAATGGACACACCCAGAGATATTTTTTCAAATGTTTTTAACACGATTTTGAACTGACACACTTTCAAGTTTTTTGATATAGTTAGTATTAGTTTTAATATACGTATTGTAAAATATATGTATGTATTATGACCCACGCACAAGGTCAGCACCTACTGTGGGTCAAACAATTTATTTGCCCTGTATTGTTGGTGAATAAATTATTATTATTATTATTATGCATGTCTTATTTTTTCTCGCATGGTTGCGGTAGTAACAAGTATTGACGGGCTGTGCCAAGTCAATACCTGACTATTATTATTCTGAATTCAGGAAGGACCGTACAATGCTACAGGTCTTGAGGATTACAGACTTTTGGAAGGTTTTATGTAACTTTTCATCCAGGCCCAATTGTTGCAGGTGTGGTGTAAATGTATTTGGAGTAAGGCCTGAGACCGACATAATGAGGGGGACAATGACAACTTTGTTTTGTTTCCATAGTCGTTTTATTTCTATGGCGAGATCGGTGTATTTCGATATCTTCCCAGCGTAGGTGTTTTGGATGTTCATATCATTGGGAATCGCAATATCTATTAAGTAGGTCACTTTGTCTGTCTTTGACTGGAAAACTATATCTGGCCTGTTTGCTGGGATGGTTTTATCTGTATGTATTTCAATGTCCCAGTATAGTTTGAATTGATTGTTCTCTAGTACTGAGGTCGGTGTGTAGTTATAATATGGATCTGTGTTTTCAATTAGCTTGTTTGTTGTGGCTAGTGCTTGGTGGATGACTTTGGCTGCAGAGTTATGTCTGGCTGTATACTCAGTTCCAGCGAGAGTTTTGCATCCGCTAGTTATGTGTTCTATTGTTTCCTTCTGTTGGTGGCATTTTCTGCAATTGTCATCAGAGATGGATGGATCTTTCATTATGTACTTCCTGTAATTTCGTGTCGCAATCACTTGGTCCTGGATAGCAAGCATAAAACCTTCCGTTTCCGGAAAGAGCTGGCCATCCTGCAGCCAGGTGTATGACTGCTTTTCATTAATGTGGTCTTGTGTAACACGGTATCTATGTTTGCCGTGGAGTGCCTTCTGCGACCAGGTGTTTATTTTTTCTTGTTGTGCTTTTATGTGGTTGTGTGCGTCTGCTGCGTGGTCTGGACAAGAAAGGGCGAGTGGTGTGTAGTTTTTGTCTGCTTTTACTATCGCTTTATGCAAGTTTGTTTGTTTACTGTGGAAAAAATGTCTGAGTGATTTTATTTGTTTTGCATGAAGTGACTGTATATCTATAATTCCTCTGCCCCCTTGTTTTCTGTCTATGGTGAGCCTTTCCTTGCATGCTTTGGGATGTGACATTCTGTGTTTTGTGAGTTCTGTGCGGATGAGTATATGGATGTTTTCTATGTCAGTGTGCGACCACTTGATAATGCCAAATGAATATGTTAGGATTGGTATAGCAAATGTGTTAATAGCTTTTGTAAGATTTCTAGAATTTAGTTTCGTTTTTAACAGTCTAATAAGGCGGTCTTTAAACTCTTGTGTTAGTTGTGATTTGATTTTTGTGTGGTCTATCTTAGCGTTTTGATTGATACCCAGGTACTTGTACGTTTCATTCTTGTCCATGTTGTCTAGCGCCTGGCCAGTTACTACTTCCTGTTCGGGATGGTTTTTCCATTGGCCTTTATTGATGTGAAGCACCTTGCATTTACTCATG
Organism: Callosobruchus maculatus; assembly: GCA_951848785.1. Taxonomy (NCBI): domain Eukaryota; kingdom Metazoa; phylum Arthropoda; class Insecta; order Coleoptera; family Chrysomelidae; genus Callosobruchus; species Callosobruchus maculatus. Next base: position 3,963,176 of record CATOUR010000110.1, on the reverse strand, counting down.
CCAAACTCCATCTTGATATCGGACGTACAAACTTCTGTTATCCTGAGTAATTCTCTCAGTTGCACTTCTGTGGCGGCATATAGTTTTAGATCATCCATGTAAAGAAGATGATTGATTTTGTGTTGATTTGCTTTCTGGTGCCTGATGGTGAAACCACAGTTTGTGCTGTTAAGTGTGTTGGAGAGCGGATTGAGACAGAGGCAGAACCATAGTGAACTGAGAGAGTCACCCTGAAAGATACCACGACGTATATGTAGCTCATCCGTTTGAATATGACCGTCCTCAGTTTGAAGGTGTATATTTGTTCGCCATGTCTCCATCGTTTTTGTAAGAAACTGACGAAGCCCTGGGTTGATCTTGTATATTTGGAGAGTTTTTGTTAGCCAGCTATGGGGTACAGAGTCGAAAGCTTTTTTATAGTCGATGAAACAGGTATGAAGATTCCTGTGTTCTTTTCTGGTTTGCTCCATGATCACACTATCAATTATAAGTTGTTCCTTGCATCCTTGGCTTTGTTTTCTACATCCTTTTTGTTCTTCAGTCAGGATGCTGTTTTCCGTGAGGTGTTTTTCAATTCTTCTGCATATCGTTGCGGTGATGATCTTGTACAAGGTGGGAAGACAAGTGATTGGGCGATAGTTGGCAGGGTTTTTGGTGTCTGCGTTTTTGGGTTTTATATACGTTATTCCTTGCGTGAGGAATTTGGGAAGCCTATTGGGTTGGAGTATGGCTTTATTAATTTGGTCTGTGAGCACTTCGTATACTGAGCTGAACTGCTTGTACCAAAAATTTTGTATATTATCCACGCCTGGACACTTCCAGTTGTGAGTATGTTTTATTGTTTCAGCTATTTCCTCTGGCGTAAGGATAACGTCTCCCTGTTCCGCTATATGTTGATGTTTTTCCTCTTCCTGTCTGATCCATGGAGCGTTTTCATTATGTGTTTTGGGTTCTGACCATAGGCTTCCCCAAAACTCAGTTAACTCTTGTTTATTAGGAAGTTCTATTGCTGTTATCTGGTTGTCGGTTGTTATCTTTTTGTAGAATTGTTTTTCGCTTTTCTGAAAAAGGTTATTAGCGTCCTTTCTGTCGTTTGATTCATTGTATCTGCGTAGTCGAGCTGCGTAGACTGCAAGTTTTTGTTTGAGTGTATCAGTTATTTCTGGTATTGATTTTTGGGGCGACTTGGATTTGAGGATATCTATTGTTGTCTGTATGCGTTTTGAACGGTTGTTGTTGTTGGTGTATTGTGCGAGGTGTGCCAGTTCCTTTCTGATTGTGGTAATTTTGTTTTCGATTCGCATTTGCCATTTAGGTTTCGACCTTTTGCTTCTGTGATTATTGGGCCGTTTCGGAAGTTTTTGGCCGTTAACTATAAGTGTGGCTGCTGCAGCAGCATATATGACGGTGTGGATGTCCTCTAGGTTACTGTCCTCTGTCAAGAATTGTGGTATTACGTTGGTATTTATTGTATGTAATATTTTTGGGTGTTGCTGTTGAAAATTAGTCTGGGCAGGGGATCTCGCAGTGCAGGGTTAGTGCCACACCATTTGTTAAATTGTGCGTTCATCACTTGTTCGGCAGATTGTGTGAAGGAAGGTGTTTGAGTAACGTTTTGGTTTCGTGTGGTTGTGGGAGGCCGGTTAGTGCATACTGTGTCTGGGGCATCTGGTATAAACTCATGTTCTGGGTTTTCTTCTAAGTGTATGCCTGTGGTGTTGGTTGTGTTTGTGTTTGGGGTCTTATCGTTTAGGGTATGATCGTGTTGTGTTTCCATGATTGATTCATTGACTAGAGAATCATTCGTTTCAACTGTACTTATTTCGTCCGCTACAAGATTCTTTATAGCTTGTAGTTGTTGAGGTGTAAGTCGGTTATTTTTGATAATGACACGTTTTTGGTCAATAAGACTTTGTTCAGTTACCCGTGCTGAGAGGTGTGGGTATTGTGCTGTAAATAGCCTGTGTAGTTCATGCCTGTAGCCTGTGGAGATTGTTTCTAGTTTTGTGGCGGTATAGTAACAGTGCATTACAGATGTGTTCATCTCAGTAGTCCACTGTAAGCGCTGTCTTGGCTTGCCAGCTTTGGTGGTTGCCGGCTCTACCGGCAAAACATCCGCAACTGGGTTATCTCCTATTGGTTGTTCTTTTTCGGTTTGGGGTTCAGGTGAGTTTAATCGACGTACCCTAGGCCGTCGTTGGTTATTTGTAGAAGTAACTTTATGCATCGTGTTCCCACGAGTAGGGACGATCTAAATGTCGCTCTCCCGGGTGACGCCCATTCCAGGAGAGAAGGGACTTATATTTACTCCGAAGTTGGCCCAAGGTGCTCCGGAGGATTTGCGACTTTACTGTCGGGTTTTGTTGAGGCTTTCTCCTCGCAGGCCGGCCGGTTAAGGCAAGCCCCCCGGTTGCGTACCCCCCACAACGTTCCACAGCCACGCCCTGCCGAGGTCGTTGAAGTGTGGGGCGCAATAACGGTATATGACAGAAGGACCGGCGCTCAGCCTTCTGTGGCATTTCTCCCCGGATTTGCCAAATCCCTATCTGACGGAGGTCAGGATAGCTTGGGGAAAGAAGCTTTGTGCTCGGTAGAGGATGTAAAGTCTACCTAGCCCACAGCTTCCTGAGTGTGCTAGCCTTGGTTGAAGTGACTTGTTGATCACGAGCCATGCCGGCATGACAACCCCGTGGTGGTATTAGAGCCTCCGATGAGCCATCAACCGACATAGCTTCCCCATCAAAAAGTCACTTTCTAAGCCCCCAAACGAGCGACAACGTTCTAGCACCTGATGGGGGATTATTATTATTATTATCCCTGACGAACTCCTTTTCTGGTTGCTGTTTGACCAGACAGGTCACCATCAATTCTTACACGAGCTGAGCTAGACTTCTTAGGTTATGTTAGGGAAAATTGGTTGACGTGAGAACTTGAATAGGCCTAGCAGACAAACCCTGGACACTATGGGTGCAAGGTGCTGTCGTATCATTGGTTTCTTGATGTATCAAGAACGACTGCTTTGGGCGGAATTATAGTAGAAGGATAGAATATCGGTAGAAAAGTGAGAGGCTACCAACCGCACACCGACGGGATAGAGGCTAGAGGTGACGAGTTAAGGTTGAATAACCGATTAGTCGAATTGTCTTTCTCTGGACTGCATCAAGTATAGACAGGGTCTAGGAGGCGGATTACTATCTGCTCTGACAGTCAGGCAGCCATCAAGGCACTGAGTGCTTGGAAAATAACGTCGGGACTGGTCCTGGAGTGCAGCGGACTCTTGACGACATCTCAGCCAAACACAAGGTATCACTGATGTGGGTACCTGGGCACGCTGGGGTAAAGGACAAAGACATGGCGGATCATCTGGCTAGGATGGAATCCGGCAACAGTTTTGTGGGCTCGGAACCAGCCTTAGGACTGTCTGCAAACTTCATTAGGAAAACAACTGAAGAGTGGATCCAGAATCAACACTCTCTGAGATGGAACAATATCTCTGGTCATCTCCGTCAATCTCGGGAACTATTAGCAGGGACTGCAGAGAGAATAGGACGATTTTGTCTCTCTCTGGATAGAAGTAACTTGAGATTGCTAGTAGGCCTATTAACGGGTCACAGCACCTTCAGGCGTCACCTGTTCGTGATGAGGGTGGTCAACGACCCAACGTGCACGTGGTGTGGTGAAGAGGAAGAATCCTCGGCACACATCTTGTGTCGCTGTGAAACCCTGGGTTATCACAGGCAGACTATGCTGGACTCAAGAACCTGGAAACCAATAGAGATAAAATGGATAGGACCTAAGAATGTACTTGCCTTTGCTAAAAGGGCAGGTCTTAGGAACTAGCGCGGATAGAGGCGCAAAAGGGTCCATCGTGTGGCCTATGCACCAGTCACATTCTGTGCTGGATCGCCTCTGGTCCTTATTCATTCATAGACAGGGTAGTAAGGGCAGCAGCTCCCCAAATATGAGAGCAGTATACCAGGCTAGGCCTTATCTGAGCTTAATAGAGCATGACAAAGTACGTATGTGTGTTTTTTTAACAGCCGTTACAATTGACGAAACGTTTTTTATGGTCAGCCTCCCAGAAAGGCTGAAAGCCTATGGCGTTGCGAGAGGATAGGTGCATGTACATGTTAGATTTGAAACGCTGCAGGTTGTAGCTGTAGGAAAACAAATTCCATGGCAGATAATTCCACAGCGTCGAAGTTCTCCAAAAGAAGGAATGCTGGAGAAAACTGGTTCGGGGAGTAGAAACCTCGATCGGACGGCCTTCGTTCTTATTATCTGGGAAAGCTCACTTGAACATCTTCCGTGGTAGAATCTATAAAACTGGAACAGGCCAGCCACTCTTTTTCGATGTTTATGGCTGTGGAGGTCTTTTGTAAGGTTGGGTGTATCGATAAGTCTAGTTGCTCTCTTCTGGATAGTGTCTAGAAGCTTCACAGAATGCTTCGGAGCGTATCTCCACACATGGGAGCAATACTCCAATGATGATCGGATTGTAGAGCAGCAGTAGCTGCTCTGATGTATACAGCTTCCTACAGCGGAACAAAACTCCAAGCTTTTGGACCATGTCATCAGTATTGCCATTCTAGCAATACTGACGACGTGGTTCTGTTATCTTTGATGATGATCACCAAAAGCTTGAGGGAATATGACTCGACTATTGGGTGACACTCCATTTCCTCAGTTGGTAAGCCAACATGAGACTCCTTTGTCGAAGCTGTAGATTGGATTGGATGTCATTTCCAGCAGCTCGATGATGTACAGCAGAAGCAGTGTAGGGAATAGAACAGATCCCTGAGGAACACAAGTGTTTATTGAAAATACGTCTGATGAACAGCCTTCAACTACAATAAACAGAAACGGAAAAAGCTATTCAGCCGCTGGCGGAGGCCAGGTAGTAGTCCATAAGTAGCAAGTTTAGCTAGAAGTCCACACGATATATCAAGTGCAATAACACGGGATTCGTCATGATTTTCGATTGCTCGGTTTCACAAGTGGGTGACGTAGGCCAGGATCGAGAGCATCGACGTGAGTCTTGTCAAACGAATGAACGAATTTGCTCCACACATGTGTGACGTAGGTCAGAAGATATCCAGTTGATTTTGGATATAGGAATCCATATGGTCTGTCGTTGATTAAGTGATGGAGCTACAGATATTTCATGAGCTCTTGAAATCAATACGCATTTCTCCGTTACTTTGCTACTCACAGAAATCAGAGCTGTAGGTCTTTTGCTGGTTGGATCAGCTTTGGATCCCTTTCTTTAGCACCGGCTGGATACAAGCTGACTTCCATTCTTTTGGAAATATGCCGGAGTTTTAAGACATCCTTTTTCACAACGACAGCGTAGATCTTGTTGTACCCCAGTCGCCTTATTGTTGTCAAGTGTTACAGCCATTAGCATCTTCCGAACTGTTTTGGTTTTTGAAGGTTACCTCATTATGATTTAGTAATTTGTTAATTGAATTTTTAGTTGAAAATACTCGTATTCTTCAGAAAAACAAGAAAACTGAGGAATTTCAAGTTTCACCTTAGATGTCACTCCTAATGAAGAAGACAATGATTGATTTAGTATTATTTTAGGATGAAAAAAGACTGTCTTGTAACTTTAGCATTTATGAAGGCTGAAAATTATAAGCAATTAATTGAAAAAAATTATCAAAATCGTGAAACGCATATCCTTTTTCATCTCAAGTATTTGTTTCCTGTACAGAAAAGCAGATTTGTTATCGTTAATTTTCATCTAAAATTATTTATTTAAATGAAAAAATTGCTCGGCTTTATCAGGTCATGGAACTTTTTGTTTAATGACAAAGATTCGATTATAAAGTTTATCTGTACGTTCAGTTTTTATAGAAATTACGAATCTGAGATAATTTATTTCCAGACCAGACCAAAGCAATAAATTATGTGACGAGAAAGAGAGGAGTGTCATAGTTGTTTTCATTTCCGATATCTGCAATCATCATCTTCCACGAAACTCTTGATATCAGTACCGCGTACCACATGGAATTTTCCAAATCATCACAATTATACGCACACATGTCGACATTCTGTGATTAGTCAACTGTTTTCTAATGCAGTCTATCGAAAATAATTAATACAATAAACATAACTTTCGACTTCGACTATACGTCATAAATAGGGCATTCCGTTTAAAATAACAAAATTAAGACGTGAAGTGTAAAAGTGATAAATCTGTCAACCTTACTGTTAGCATTTTTGAATTATGCACATAAAAAAACCCCAGGTATTGAATTTTATCGTTCCAGCTCAGGAAGTTTTGGAGATTCTTAAGCGTTTTGGTGCTTTTTACCAAAAAAGTGGTGTTATCGCATATTATATAGTAATAATTAATAGAAACACAATTTTTAAATTATGAGACTTTACTAAATTCGACATGTGCAATCCATTGCAATTAAAGTATTTAGGGCATTCCATTTAAAATAACCAAAGTATGACGTATAACGTAAAAGTGGTAAATCTGGCAATACTACTGTTCAGCATTTTTGAATCCTACTCGTTCAAAAATCCCCAGGTATGAAATTTTATTATTCTAGCTTTGGCATTTTTGGAGATCTTTAAATCTAGTACTTGATTTAACTACAAAAATACCATGCATTTTTTTACATGCTATCAATGACCATACTATTTTACTACTAGTTTTGGATATAATATCCCTAAAATTAGATATGTAGAATTTTGTTTTGAGCTAGCGTGTGGCAAAACAAGCTATTGTGTTTGGGTCAGGTATTCATAGAATATTCCATATTGTATATTTTAATTTTTGTATATCAGTGTCTTAAATACAAAACATGACATGTCACACATCTTTCAATACAACATTTTGTGCATTATCTAAAACACCACCATTTTCTATATTATTCGCTTAAAAAACCAGACATTAGTCATAATTTATTTGGTGAAGAAAATTAGGCTTAGATGCAGACACCGACTAGTCCAAGCGATGTTTAATTTCAAATACCGACATGTCAACAGGAGCATATGAACAATGGAAGCAAGACACATGTCGATTACAAGGGGTTATTCTGACCGTTGCATGTTTTATCCTATCGTTGAGAATACCGTGTGGTGAATTCATTCTTTTTTCAGTTACAATTGATTTATGCTGTACTGATAAATTATTTATCAATATCAGAACCATGGGTGTACAAAATGTTGTTCTATCACAAGATAATACAGCTCGGAAGAAGAATAAGTCCCATCTCAGCTAATCGTGGAAACAATGTTGCTAGTTCTGAAGAATTTTGTTTGCCAGCAAATTTAGATTTTGAGTCATGAACCTTAGACCTAACATTCGAAACCATCGTAGATTATCGTTCTCTCATTTTAGTATTATTTGCACTCATAATAAAGCTGTAGTCGGTTTTTCTCGATTTCTGTACAATTTGTTTCCGTGGGCTTGACGGGCGACTGATAAATGCATACATGTTGACAACAGTTAATGTGAATTGAAAAAAGTCCTAGGTTTGTGAATGAACAAGAATAGGAATGAAATAAATTGTGGGAAATTTAGTTTAATTGCAGCAAATGGATTACCACAGTTCATTTCATTTTTATTACCGCACTATTAGTATAGTATCCGCACATTTAAACAGTTATACTTACACTCTTTCCTCTAATTCTGTGTTTTTAAAATATACCTGATTTTCAGCCTATTTGATTATGTTTGCTGAAAACTACATTTATGTGGGATTTCTGCATAATCGCTCGAATCCTTTTTCAAAAGATTTGTGCGTATCACTTTATATTTTTAATAATCATAAATTTACAAGAATGCTAATATTAAGATGCCATCAAGCTGGTTTCCTAGTTAAAATGTGATGCAACAACAATGGTGTTGTAATTTTCTGACCTCAACTTCATTTGATGTTTTGTAATACTTTTTTATTAATTTTTATTTTATTTATTTAATTTAATTATGTTTAAAAAATCACACATCGACATTTAATTTTTGTAAAATCGATTGAACAGGACTTTTCACCTGAAAATGTACTCGATTCCTAAGATTTTTAAGCTACTATTCATATTATGGATATAGAGTGTTGTGTGAACTCATAGAGGGCGTAGATAGGTTCACTTGGGGCGTATATATTCAACTAGAAGGTCCGCGTTTGATGTAATCACTGCTCTTCCATTTTTGTTAGGATTCACGAAATTTTATCTTAAAATTAATTTGATTCTTTGCATGAATCTGAAGAGCGCTTGAGTCTATTATTAGCGCTTAAAGCGTTCCTAATCAATCAACCGTAGTTGAGTTTTGTAAAATTTCAAAAAGGAAGTTAGTAAGAAATGGGGGGTTTAGCTCTATTGACTGAATATATCGTCGCTTTTCATGCTTATCTCAATTCTGGAAGTTTTTGCAAATATAAGAGATGCTACTACAGCCAAAACAAAGACAATTGGGGAATTTGAATACAGTGGAGTGTAACTGAATTAGACTTTGTCAAATATATGTTTAATATTTTTGGGCCACTTTGTAAGATTCTTCACGTGTCAAATCTGAGACTGACATAACACTGAAGACGTTATATCTTCGAGACTATCCACATTTGAGATAGGCCGTTAAGAGGGTGGCTGCAGGTTACCATTTTGATGCCACCCAAGTGGCCATTTTTTGAGATAAGCGAGGTAAGCCCTTTTGTAAGGAAGGCAACGATATGATCCTTGCCCCACAAGTTAAGCTCCCACATCCCGTATATAGACGCAAGAATAGCAACAAACTACTTAAACGGCATTGCAATTTGAACTTGACACGCTTTATTTCAGGCTAAGTTATAACTATTTATGATTTCTGCGTAGTATCAGTTAATGGATTCAAAAAATCTCGCCCACAAATCACGATTGATTTTTGCTGTCTTCACATACACGAATAGAGGACTAATTTGATATATAAATGAGGTTAATGTCAGTTCAATAAAAATCGTAAGTCACGTCACCCCATTCTTATGCATTTATGCATTCGACCAGTAAACAAGGCTTTCCTATCCATATTCATGAGATGATCGGGCAAATACATTTTTTACATCATACGCACAATAAACATAGCAACTGTTAGCGATTTTTCTTTCACGAAGCCAGTAGCGTGCCATGGTCTTCTGGGGCCCCCCCGCAATTTTTTCCACGGGGCCCCCCTCTACATAAAATATACAGGGTGTCCCTGAATTTCCCTGACACGTGATACTCTCGTAACAAAAAACTGTTCAAACAAAAACTGAGCGGAATGTTTGAAAGTACTACATGGCCTATCATGCCATGTGTTCATTTCAACCCTTAAAATTCAACCTCAACTTTTTTTGAGAAAGGACGTAATAGTTTTTCCTACAGAAATTATGTCCTTTTATTTTTTGGATTAAAGTCTTGTTTGATTTTATACAAAAATCTAGTTTTTTCGTAAAGTTATAAGCATAAATAAGTAAAATAAATAAAATAAGGATTTGTTTGAGAAGTAATATTTTCGTAGGAAAACAGATAAAAAAGAATACTATGTGGGCCTTTCAAGGGTACCGAATGACCTATCATGCCCTGCTGTCGAAATATTTTTTTTACTTCAACCCCTAAAACTTACCCTCCGAGTTACCCTCTAATTTTTTACAAAACAGCACCCCATAGGTTTCCCTACATTAAGGTCGATATTTTATTTAATATCTTGTAGCGCCTTTGACTTTTTTTTCCATTAACATAAGATATATAAATGAGCATTTGTTTAAGGCGTAATATTTTCGTAATAAAAAAGCATAAAAAAGACATTTGTTTTCGAAGGCATGCTCTATAGGTCATATTATTATTACGTTTAAAACAAAAAAGTGCAGCCCGGGCTCCGACACACCGGGCTGCTGTTCTGTATATAGGTCATATTATTATTATGTTTAAAACAAAAAAGTGCAGCCCGGGCTCCGACACACCGGGCTGCTGTTCCATTACCCAATGACTACTCCTCACACCGTGAGGTGAGCAATCACTGGGTCCGCGAATCGTGCGCCCTAAGTAGACGAAGGGACCCAAGGATGACTGCCTTCTGCATTCTGGCGGCTAAGATGTGCGCCGCCGCACGGCACACCGGTATTTTGCGCAGTGCAGAGAGCAGCGTATTCCTCATTCCACCTAGGGATCCAATGACCATAACCAGCAGACTTACAGTGTAGTCTGGCCAGAGCCTGCGAAGTTGTCCGAGCAACTCCTGATATTTGGTCCGCTTTTCCTCCTCCTTAGAGACGATGTTCACTTCGGCAGGCGCCGAAAACTCAATAACGAACATCGTCTTCTGTTGGTGGTCGAGAAGGACTATGTCGGGCTTGTTTGCCTGTACAAGCTCGAGCGTGGGGAACGAGTAGTTCCAGTAAATCCGGCATCTCTCGTTCTCCACAACGGACTCTATATCCCCTGGAGCGTATGGCAGCACCGGTGTCTCATCGATACCGTATGAGTGCCTCAAATGATAGTAGAGCACTCGTAGAGCCGCGTTGTGCCGATGGACGTAAGCCGTCCCAGCGTACGTCTTACACGCCGACAAGAGATGCATAAGCGTCTCTGGCGCCTGTCGGCAAGTTCTACAAAGGGTGTCGGGTACATCTAGACCCATAACCCTTTTACGGTACACCAAGGTGTTGAAGACACCGTCTTGGCAAGCCATTATAAAGCCCTCAGTCTCCGACTTCAACCCACTAGACCTTAGGAAAGAGAAGGTCAACTGCTCAGACAAGCCATGCTCTTCCAGATGTTTGTAGAAGATTCCATGCATTGGCTTATCTTTATGAAACCTTAAAAGGAAGTCGACTTCGGCAGTTTTAAGGTGGGATTTTAGTTCTGCGGGAGCAAGTTCCGTAATGGACTGCTGACACCTCCGCTTGAAGTCGAGTGTGAGGCTGAGCTCCTCGGCTGCTCGTTTCGCTGCGCTAAAAAGAAAGGCTCCTTTTCCCGCATTCTCGTGCTCTCGCACAAAGCGGATCAGGGGATCGGTGCTGTTCGTTACATAGCAGGCAGTGGCCAGTACTACTCTGTTGTGCAGACGCTCCAAACTCAATAGTCCACGCCCTCTCAGGTGTCGCGGGAGGTATATTCGCGGGACAGAGGACTTAGGATGCAGGCTTCTCTCCATATTCATCCTTTTGCGGGTCTTCGTGTCGATTTCCTTCAGCTCGTTCACTTTCCAGTGTATAGCACCAAAGGTGTATAATAACAATGGGACCGCAAGCATGTTTGTGGCAGCGACTTTGTTCTTGCCGGACAGTTCTGACGACCAGATCTGCCGGAGTCGGTGCAAATACTTGCGGCGGAGACACTCTTTAACCAATGCTGCCTCTTGGACATGACGCTGCGCCACTCCAAGGTAGGTATAAGTATCTCCGGCATGCAGTTGTCGCAAGATGCTCCCATCAACGAGCTGTTCCTCATCTCCACTATCTCCGCTTCGTCCTTTCTTGAGATGAACCAATGCACATTTGTCTGTCCCGAACTCCATTCCGATAGCATGACTGTACTCCTGCACCACCCTCAGCGATTGTTGTAGTTCGCGTTGGCCGGAGGCATAAAGTTTTAGGCCATCCATATAAAATAGATGGGTGACCTTGTGCCTCCGGTTATTGGGCGTGCCACAGCTGTATCCTTTAGTATTTCTCAGCGCTATGGACAGAGGCAAAAGTGAGATGCAAAAGAGCAAGGGACTCAAGGAGTCTCCTTGGAAGACACCTCTTTTCAATGACACCAACTCTGTCTGAACCCGAGTTTCACCTGATGTTATAGTGAACCGGGTCTTCCAGAGTGGCATCAGTTGTTTGATGCATCCCACTATCTGACTGTCCACCGAAAGGCATTCCAACAGCCGCACAATGAGCTCATGAGACGTGCTGTCGAATGCCTTGCGATAGTCAATCCAGGCCATAGAAAGGTTTCGCTTGTACTGCACGGAGTCCTGCGTGACACATCGGTCAATCAACAAGTTCTCCTTGCAGCCAGCTACTCCTTTCTTTGACCCTCTCTGTTCATACACGTCGAGAAATACAGGATTCACAGCTTGAAGGAGACGCATGTACAAGATTCTGGTGAAGAGCTTGTAACATGCGTTCAGACATGTTATTGGCCTGTAGTTTTTGGGATCAGACAAATCTCCGGTCTTCGGGAGAAGCACGGTTCGACCCTCGACAAACCAAGCCGGAATTGGCTGCTCCTGATTTAGCCACGAGTTAAAAACTCTAGCTAAATGCCGGTGGCAACTGGGGAATTTTTTCCACCAGTAGGTGTTTATGCCATCCGGGCCAGGAGCTGCGAAATTCTTTGCGCCTCGTAAGGCGTCAAGAATTTCTTCCGTGTTTATCGGGTGACGCAGTACATTCAAGTTAGGAGTCCTCCTACAAACGGACTCGAACTGCGCCAAGGCCGGAGTGTCTGCTGAGAGAGGCTTGGGCTGTTCGTAAATGTCCCTCCAAAAGGCCTCCACGTGATCAGCAGTTGGCGGCTGCTCTATGGCTGGAGGCGGCTGTTGGAAAAGGTGAGAAGGTCTTTCGTAGAACATTCTGTTCTGTTCCAGACCTCTCGCCCGCGCCACCAACGATCGCTTAGCAGCGATTAGCATCCGTATCCTATCAAGACAGTGTTGCTTGACAACAACCAGTACCGCTTGACTGAGTGTATGATGGTCGCGCCTCAACCCGTAGGCTATCTGGCGCACTCGGCGCGTAAATGGCTTCCCAGCCGCTCTATATTCCATCACACACTGGATACGGGATGCTTCCTGGCGAGCCAACTGGATTTTCGCTTCCATTTGGCGCACCCGTCTCTGTGCTCTCTCAACAGGAGAGTCTCTCACTCTCCCCTGTCTAGCTAGCCTCAGAGCCGCAGCGTAAATTTCGCAATTGATGCTCCAAATGTCAGAGGCCTCCGATAGACGTTCACCAACAACCTCATCCTCTCTCTTTAAATCTGCCAGCTTCAAGGACCTTCCGTTGTTATGCAAGGCCCTTCGGTCTCTGAAATCCCGAGGTGAGACGACTTGGTCGATTTCCCTCTCAGCGGGCCTTACCGGCGAACTTTCAGCCTGGTTAACAGGCCTTCCGTCCGCCGAAGGGGCAGGCTGAGCTGGAGCACGAACATATCCCTGCCTCCGGAGGTACGATACATAATCTCGCAAATTCTGAGAGGTAAGCGTGCTATGCTCTGGGTGCATTTCACACCACCTCTCATACATGCGGGACATGTATCCTCTACGGCGCGGGCTACTGCTCTCGTAGCAGCTCAGGAGGTCATCCTTGAGCTCCGTCGTCCACCTAAAACGGTCCATGTCATTGCGGGGGTCGTCATCAGGGCAAATCGAGGCACCGCCACCTTGCCCAACGCCGGCTTCCGAAACCGGCTCGGTGATGTGGGTGCTTTTCCTTCGAGGTGGTCGAACCCGAAGATAGGGCCCGTCAGGTGGTTAGCCTTAGGGCCCGCAGCCGACATTTCCGGAGGCAGCCGTCCAAATTGCCTCCAGAGGATGGACCTGTGAAGGTTGCCGACCGACTTACATCCTTTGGCTTCGGTATACCCCTCGGTGTCGCCACGCACCGAATAGCCTGTTGATGTTGGGCGGCTTCCTGGGGGTTTATGAAAACAGCCGCTTCTAACATGAAGAACAGACGCTGTCGGAGTACCGCTCCTCACATGGAGATCCGTCGTGTCCTATTAATTGCGGAATAGCCGATCCTCTGGATGCAGACGCTATTCCACTGTGCTAGTTTTGGTCCGCCCCGGGTATTTCATTTCCCCGGTACCACCCATATCTGGGAGGCATTCCCCTATCCGCCACCTTGGGGAGGCGCCACTGAGAGGATCTAGCAACCCCTCGCGGATAGGTCATATTATTATTGTTATTATTATTTTTATTCCTTTTTTGCGTCAAGCAAATTCTTATTTTATTTAGGTTAAGCATATGATTTTGCGAAAAAATAAGTTTGCGTATAAAATCAAATGTACTGCAAGATTTTAAATAGTATAAGGACTTGATTTGTGCAGAAAAAACTATTTGGTGCTATTTGAAAAGCACAAGTTGAGGGTGAGTTCTAAGGGTTTAAGTACAAAAAATAATATTTTAAAAACATGAAGTGGTAGACCCTATACTTTCAAAAATTCCACTCAGTTTTCGTTTTTTTTTTTTTTGTTACGAAATTATCACGTGTCAAGGATTATACATCGTTTAATGGCACAGATACGCGTCGCGTCAGTGTAACGTTGCCACTTGTTCTAGGGTTTTGGAGCCCACGCTTAACTACGTTTCGCACTGTCGAATTTTGCCATAAAATGTACTGATAAGTAAGGCAAAAGATACTTAATTTGATTGTGGAAAAGTATGAGGTATAGACATATTCCGCCGCTCTTGAATAAGTGTAAGTATCATAGTTATTAGGTTATTACTATATGAAAGGATTGATCGAGGTAGTCGGGGCTGAGCGGGGACCCCCGGGATGCCCGCCCCCCCCCCCCCGCATCGTGGGCCCTGCGGACCCTTTCGGCACGCCACTGCACGAAGCTGTTTGTTCAATTACATGTTCGGAATGTATAGAAGATTGGCGCCATTTCGGTCGCCTGTATTTTCCATAGACGTACGTATATGAACTGTACATAGCAAACTTTCCTTTTTTTATGTCATTTATGAATCTTATCATGTTTTTGGCTCCTGTTCCTCTATGTCTACACCATTCTCAAAGATTAGACAATGATCAGGAACCTTTAAACCATCTAAAAGCGAAGTTTGAGCGATTTTTATTTTTTTTGTTTCTGTTGATTTCTCCTTCACCATTAGCCAGAGTTCCAATAACGATACACCGTAATCATTTTTTTCAAGGTAATAATACGGTGTCGCAATTTCATCACACTAAGTTCGTCGTTTCTAAGTTACCCGTTATAGGATTATAAAATATGTGTCAAATTATTCCACAGATATGAAATTCAAAGGCAACATTTGGATAGATCAAAAAAGTATCTATATCACTAATCAATTTTTTCAGAGTAATGTAGAATATTGTATGAATAGGTACAACAAATTTTTGAATTTTCAAAGCCCCAACATCCCAATTTCATCACTCCCAAAAACAAATGGAAAGTGATCATGAACTCCTGAAACTCCTAATAACGGAGTTTGGAGGGGTACTGATTTTTTTAAATTTTTTACCATTGCACCGATTTTCAAAATTACAGCAGCTAAAGCATTATAACTTCGACCACATAGCATATCGATAACCAAATTTCATCACAATTCAAGCAGCTGTTACTGAGATTACGCGGCTAGAAAATAGATCGACAGACCAACACCGACAGACAGATAGACAGACAAACAGATCGACGGAAATGAGTGACGTGGATTTTCGTTATTACACTGACACTGACACGATTTCTAAAAACCATAACGTTTCCTCGCCACGGTAATAATAGTGTGTCAAAACTTTATTAAAATCAATTCAATAATTCTCAGGTTACACAATACAGAAAGATGTAAAGCAATACTCGCATGAATACATCAAAAAATTCTAAGTTCCTTGGTTTCTGTAATAAGCAAAGCAATGTTCGTATGGACCTCAAAAGTGTATTATGGTCTTTTTTTACAGACTAACAGGCTCTGTTAGGAATACAACAAATTTTTCAGTTTTATAACCTCGTAATCCCCAACCATCCCTGTTTCATCACGACCCAAACAAAACTAAATTTGACGAATATTTGAATTTTTTTGTTTTTTTTTGCTAATTACTCTAAATCGATTTTAAAAATTATAGCGGCATTATCTACTGCATATCGCTACCCAAATTTTATCAAAATCTATGTAGCGGTTACTGAGATTAGATTATAAGAACGCCCAACAGACAGACAGACAGTTCGGTGGAAATGAGTGTCGTGGATTGTCGTTATGTAGATATCATAAAAAGCCCAAAAAGCGTATTATATCAAAATCTAAAATTTTTGCGAACACAATACTCCCCTCACATATCGCTTTGGAAGTAAAACGCATCTTTTGGAATGTAAACTCCTTACTAAAGAATGCTTTAAACTGCACTATTTCTTGAACAAAATTTGGTTCAATTTATTGAACAGAAATTAAAATGAAAAATAGTTTGATAGAGTATTTTATCTGTTTTACACTTACACAACTTACTGTTCAAGAAATATTCCAGTATCCTGCGCAAAAAGATCGTTTTGGTTGACTGTCAGGCTTCGCAAGTCAATGAGTCCTTGACATCATACAACATCCAAAAAACTTATCAACAGCAAGGGAAGCAAAATGTCTGCAGAACTACCAAAAAGTAAGCTAAGTTAGATAATAAACTTACCTAGGTATGGAAGACTGGAGAGTAACCCATTCTTCTTTATGTTAAACTTCAGCACGTCATGCATATACGTGGGCAGTTGGTTGACAACTGTGAAGTAACCAAACACCGACATCCCATGTGTGACTATGATCGCCCATACCGGCAGACTAGTGAAGAGAGTCAGCCACGGCACGCTGCTGGGCTTCTGACTTTTCCCTCCTTCACCTTCCGCTATAGCCTTTTCTATTTCCATACGTTCCTTTTCCGATATCCTTGGATGTTGGGCGGGAGAATCGAAGACCAAGAAGAACCAAAGTACGGACCATACTAAGCCTATTAGGCCTGTGACGTAGAACACACTGGACCAGCCCAAAGTGCTAATGAGGTACCTGATAATGAAATTTGATAGTGATAAGAACAGACTGCTGTCATTTATAATTTTTAGGAACAAAGACAAAAACGGGGCGCAGAAAAACAGTAGTGGTATTGAAACAATAATTAAAACATTTGAAAGCAGTAAACCAACAGAAACAACTACTCCGAGGCACTACCAACATTGAAGTGCTCGAGTGCTTCCTTTGGGGAAACATGACAAAAAGGAATAGCGCTGTCATGGACTAGTAGTCTATGAGCCCGCTATGTTCTTCTACCTAAGTGAAGGCGGCTGTGGCACAGCATAGTAAACAACCAGCATAATATCTCGGAGGATTTCCTATATAAAAATGGTTCCCACAAAATTTGACCTTGGGAGGGTTTATGGATGATTTTACGGCTGTGAAGTTTGGGTAGAGATGCGAAAATGAAAATATCGATACCGGTACCAACTCGATATTTTTTAGCCTCATAGGCGCGTTTGGTTCGTACAGAGAATTTTGTGCAATTGATTAAAACCCTCAATAATTATATACCGATACCGATACAAAAGTATCGATACCAGCTTGGAATCGCTCAAAAAATATCTGATATAAAAATAGTCGATATTAGTGCAGTTACCGTCCCACCAAAAAATCATCCAAAAGTGGAGACGCGTGAGTAATTTCCGTCAACTTGAGTTATTGTTCTGGTTGTTTACTATGCTGTGCAATAAGTACGGTTAGGTTGTTGGGTTAGGCTCATCAGCTGACGGCTGAGGAACAGGAAGCCGCCATCACTGTCATGACACACCTCTCAGGATTGCCACTCGCTGGATATTTCCAAAATTGGCGCATGCGTACGAAATGATGTGTTATCCAGAGATTATCCAACGAATTTCTAGCGATTATTTTCGATGGCTTTCGTGAATCCGTCGGCCGGTTTGCGAGGACAGGCCTGTTTAATATTCACAATTACCAGTATTGGGCAAAAAAATCCTCACACTGCACGACAATCGAATTTCAGAACAAATTTAGTGTCAACTTGTGAACGGAAGTAGTGAATAGATAACTAATAGGCCCCGTCGAACTGCCATCTAGGCTGGATGGAGCATCCTATTTAGATTTGATGCAAAATAACTTATCCGGCTCATTAGAAGACGTAAACCTTGAGATACGAAGGAATCTAATATTCCAACAAGATGGCGCTCCATGCCATTACGCTAGGGAAGTGCGCAACTACTTGGACACAACCTTCCCAAACCGGTGGATTGCTCGTGCTGGCCCGATCACTTGCCCCCCTCGTAGTCCAGATTTAAATCCCACTGATCTATTTATCTGGGGCTATTACAAGGAAATCGTCTACGCTCGTGACAGTAACACCGTGGAAGAGCTCAGATAAAAGTTAGAGGAATGTAAAAGGAAAATTAATGAAAACACGCCGACATGAGCTCGCGAAAGGCTACTCTGAAAGAAAGGGATGGAGTATGCTACGACACCGCTTCCCAGGTAATTCTGCCATGGAATTGAAAGTCAGATTATTGTTTTATTATTCCTTTCCTTTGTTAAATTTCCATACAGCTTTATTTAGCAGAATTTCAATAGTACATAGCAGAAACACGACAAGAATCACAATTTGGATATTAGTTTTTTTTTTATTAAAAGTCATTAAAACAACAACGATTATCGGGTTTATTAGTTGTTACGAGTTTTTTTCTTTAATATGGCATAATAAAGTAAAATATCAGTTTTTCAAATCATTTGGGAAATTTGTGAATTATGACCTTTTTGCCTTTAACAGTCACGTACGGCGCAAAACGCTCTCATAAGTGCTATTTTTTCATTATTATTTCGAAAGTGTAATGTCTTGCAAAGTTTTTAAGATTACGTTGGAGCTCTAAAACCGTGCATGCGTATTTTTAATTTTATTCTGAATGTTTTGGTCTCCTGACTAAAAACAGTGATTTCAAACTTTGGGCCCAAAATGTACTTAATTATGATGTAGAGGTTTTCTTTATTGGATATCAAACTAGGCTTAATACTGAGTATAATTACAGAAAAAATAAAAGCCAAGAAGAATATTTGTTTTTGTTTTTGACGATTTCTTGAAATCACTGGAAAATCTCTAAACTTTTCCAAAAATAAATCATAACTCGGAAACTATCAATAATCGCTACACATATATGGGTGTATTTTGGATAGGTCTCGGTACGGGCTATCTAATAAAAAATTAATAACGTCACCCGATTGACCACCCTGTATAAGCATCGACCACATCGCCGATCGACTTCTGTGCAGACGGCAGAGCGCCAGTCCCTTGGATCGAGCAAAATGAGTATCTAGTACGACTTCAAAGGCGTCGACCAGGCGAGAAGTATTTTCAGACTTTCAATAGGTAGGTATTCTGCTTTTACAATCAGCCGTTGCAATTGACGAAACGAGTTGGTACCAGATCATGTTTTCTGTAATGTTGACCCCCAAAAGCTTGACCGAGCGACTTCTTGGCCATTTTGTAACGAATTTCGATTTGAATATGAAATATTTTATGTTCGGTCTGCCTTTCTTGGAAACAAAACACTAGGGAGAAAATAACGCCGAACTCAGTGGATCTATAGTGCTCCGAGCAACAAATATCATCAGTTTGTTACAGTTTGTGCATTACAAAGAATTTCGTAGTTCAGAGTAGGCGACAGAAAAGATCTGCCTGTGCGGCATCTGGTACCCGGAGGTAACGGCAAACCAAAGGAAGTCACAAGTAAAAAGCAGCAAACGTCTTGGCGAAACGCAAAGGCGCATTCGCTTCACCTAACCAGATAAGCGCGCTTCTATGCCAACTGCATGAGAGTCGATATACGAGGGTTGCTCTATATTTCCGGCAATCCACCAGTACGCAGACAGCTGTTTCACGCTTATTAGCGGTCATCAATGCGCGATAGGTTGAAGCGCGCTTATCTGGTTAGGTGAAGCGAATGCGCTTTTGCGTTCCGCAAGTTTACTGCTTTTTAGCTGTGACTTCCTTTGGTTTGCCGTTACCTACGGGTACCACATGGCACACAGGCAGATCTTTTCAGCCACCTACTCTCACATGCTTTACATGTCTGATAGACATGAAAATTCTGATGCTCTCTATCTCCGTCAGTCAATTTATGGCGCACTGATGATCACTAATAAGCGTGAAACAGCTGTCTGCGTACTGGTGGATTGGAGGAGATATAGAGCAACCTAAATTCGTAGTTGTTTCCAAGAAATCAGATAACCAATATGGAAAGTGATAGTGACCTGGAATCAACACCTCCAAGTTTAACTAAGGCAGCGAACTGGGGACCCACGTGGCTGCGCGGTGACCAGCGTCTGCCTTCGATAGTGGGGCAGCAGCAGCCTTGTGCGCGATTAGCGCTTGGTTGGGTGACCGAATTGCACCAGAGAGACTGAACAGTTTGGACTGGCTGTCGGTGTCGCCCACACGAGCGCTGATCGGAGCATCCTACGCGGCCGGCACTTTGGATGATCGACCGGATGGCCTGGACGGGGGACCCCCGTCGGACCGTCCGGGGCCTGGATCATCCGGGATGATTCCAACGGTGCTGGCCGTCCACCGTCCCCCCTCTGGGAAGTCATAGCACAATAGGCCTTAAAGGCTTAAGTGCTGACGGCTCCCAGAGGGAAAAAAAGGCAGCAAATTAACATCACTAAATTGTTTGCCAAAAGTATCGAAGAAACTGTACAAATGGGCTATTTTTGAGGTGGATGGTTCTCAATTACTGCACATTTAACTTCAACAATAACTGAAATACTTAGGTAGAAAGTTATTTCATAATCCTTCTCAATTGGTTGGGCACTGCTGTCCAGGCTCTGCCAATGAATAGGTAATTTCATATTTTCATGGATTCAAAAGCATATTCTTCATTAGAACCAGGTGTCCACTTGTTTGATACGCCACTGTTCCTTACGGTTACGTTATAGTATTATGATGTATAGGTATACGGTTATGCAAATTCCAGGTAGGATGAAATAGACAAACACAATACAAACCCGCAAACCGGCAAGGTGAGAGCCGCTCCCAAACTGCTCGCCATCATATTTGCTATAAATTTTGACCGTTCCATGGGCGGAATCCATTTGGCTGCCATTGGAGGGATCGCAGGCCATGTGGCGCCCAGAAAGAAACCCAGTACGGCGCGCAGTATCTGTAATAACAGAAAACATAAACATAACATAACTAAAATGAAAACGTCAAAATCAGGCCTCACCCTCGAACTCTTGTGACCAAACTATATCTCTTTTTAACACGGTTCTACATATTAGCTTCACCTGTATGTTTGTTTGTTTATTTATTTAATTGTGAGCTTGTAACTCGCCATTGGATTAGGAGGTCGGACAGAACATTGAACGCTCCAATTTTGCCGCGAAAACGATTTTGTCGGCTTCAAATCCGTCGGACCAGCGATCTTATCCGCTGAATAAGAGATGGCGCAGACACCTTAAAGTTTGTTAATATTAGACAGAGGCGTAGCAACGTGGGCTTAAAAGACGTGATATCCAACTGGGAGTGAGTATTTTTGTGAAATTTATACAGGAAGGTCTACAATTATAATTATCGTTTAAGCAGTAATGGTAATGAATATTGATCAAAAACTACTGCATAAATAATAAATATATAATATAATAAAAAATTAAAAATAAATATAGTTAAAAAACTAAGAAAACTCTTTTAAATAACATTGGTCTAGTTTTTAAAATAAATTTAAAGCAATAATGAACGAAAAAAAGTATAATTGTGAAAAAAGCGTCGGGCGCTCGATTTACGAATAATATGATACAATCGTACTAGTATTATTCGTTCACTATTGTTTTTTTAGTTTTTTCAAACTACATTTATTAGGAATGTGAGTGTATGTATGTTGAGTTGGACTACATTTTAAAAATAATGAGTTCTATACAGTTGGATGTCACGCCTTTTAAGCTCTCGTTGCTACGGCTCTGTGTAATATTAACAAACCCTAAACCTTAAAATAGTCCCTGGTCAGTTATTACGTGAAAGTGAACAAGACGACTCTGAGCTGCAGGTGAATTAAAATTACTTTATTCGTTTTTAAATAAACAGCCACATAATTGTTAATTATTTGTGAAACCTAATTAATATACAGGGTGAGTCAAGCTCAACGCCTCGGACTCTTGTGACCAAACGATACCACTATTAGAAAAATCGACTTTGCGAGTGTATGTAGGCCGAGTTGGACTACATTTTAAAAATAATGACTTTTATACAGGGTGTCTAATAAAAGCGTGACATATGAAAGTTATGTTTTTTTAAATGGAATACCCTGTATATTATTGCATATTTAGATTTCCGGGTGCATTTTAGTGTGACCTTATGTATCACACATGGAACTTTAAGTGAACCGTTTAGATGCAAATCACAATTTTAGTTATAGGTAGATGTCAGAGAAGAATTGAATATCGCCACTATTATAAATCTTAGAGGGCTGTGACTTTGCCGTGTTACTAAGCATGAAATTTGTTAACTTACGTTAGACGGTCGGGTTCGAATTATGTTTGTACTGGGGGAAATCGGTAGATCAGTTAAAGAAACTTCAATCAAAGGTAACTTGATTTTTTCAAATGGGAATGCATAATTTTCTTTATACAGTCAAATGTACAATTTGATAACCTTTCTAATGATATGCAGTTGTAAATATCAATCTCTGTTAGTTTTGATTTAATTTCAAATTTTCAGTAAAACCGGTGTTTTCCAATTTTCCTACCTATAAGCGACTTAGCAGGCCATGAAATGTAAACAAAAAACTGTTCAGATGGAACAAAACAACTAAGTTAGCAGATAGTTACGGACGAACTAGAGTAAAGGGACAAAGATATAAAAATGACTTACAACAAATCAATTCTAACCAGAATTAGCAGACATAACACATCTAAGGTCAAAAAGCAGCTGGAGTACGACAGAAATAGGTATTTTTCACAGCATAGCGGCTACTACAATATTCTAAGATTGACGATTCACAAAACCATTGTGAATTTTGAAATGAAAGGAAATCTACCCCGTTATGTTGCTGGCAGTTTAATAGCTTCAGAATAAAATTTCACATTTCATGACACAAAAAAATACCTCTGACTGGAGTTCTGCAAATTCTTCAATACTCATAAGCAAGACCGCCGAAAATGAAGAATAAATTAAAAATCTGCTCAAATTATTAAACATAATTTACCTAACAGAAAATTAAAATATGATTTGTCAGTATTCCTTTTTTGCGATCTTGCTAATAGATACTGAAAAATTTAAAGGACGACAGTGAGAGGTATCATTACCTTTGACTTTGACGGAAATGACTAACTACTATTTTATATCATTAAATGTGAAATTGCGTTCTGAAGATATTAGACTGACGGCAACGATCGCTGAAAGTTTTGCTTTCATTTCAAAGTGTTTAGTGGCTTTGGAAATTTTTAATCTCTAGTACATTGCAGTCGCTAGTAGGCTGTAAAAATTATCCACTTCTGTCGTACCCCAGCTTCTCTTTAACCTTAGACATGTTACCGCCGTTGTTTCTGGATAGAGTTGATTTGTTGTAGGGAATTTTTATAATCTTGTTCTTTTGTTCTAGTTCTGCTGGATCTTTTTGCTGAGTTAGTTGTTTTCTTCCGTCTGAATACGATTTTGTTTATATTTCATGGCCTGCTAGTTTGTTTATAGGTAGGGAAATTGAAAAACACTGATTTCATTGAAATTTTGAAATTTAATAAAAACTACCATAGATTGACATTCACAACCTGATATATTTAGAAAGCCTATCAAATTGTACATTTGAGCGTATAAAAAAAAATTATTCATTCCCATTTGAAAAAATCAAGTTACCTTTGATTGAAGTTTCCTTAATTGATCTACCGATTTCTCCAAGTACAAATATAATTCGAACTCGACCGTCTAACGTAAGCTGTCACATTTCATGCTTAGTAACGCGGCAAAGCCACAGCCCTCTAAGATTTATAATAGCTGCGATATTCAATTTTTTTCTGACATCGAAGTGTATACAAAATTGTGATTTGCACCTAAACGGGTCGCTTAAAGTCCCATGTGTGATACATAAGGTCACACTAAAATGCACCCAGAAATCTAAATATGCAATAATATACAGGGTGTTCCATTCAAAAAAACACAACTTTGATATGTCACGCTTTTATTAGACACCCTGTATAAAAGTCATTATTTTTAAAATGTAGCCCAACTCGACCTACTTACACTTGCAAATTCGATTTTTCGAAAAATGGTATCGTTTGGTCACAAGAGTCCGAGGCGTTGATCTTGACTCACCCTGTATTATTCTAGGATAGACGCATCTTATATGATAAATGCGTGTAAATAACAGTAGTAAAGTCACTTGCCCTTATTCGAAAAGAGAGTTACACGCTCACAAACAAACAAACAAACATAAAAGTGAAGCTAATAAACGCCTGTTAAAAAAAGATAAGTGAATGAGAAAATTTGTTTTCGTTTCACGACACCTTACATATTTCCTCAAATAAAAGGGATGAGTGTATCATAATTTGCAATAATATAGTTCCTAAGTTTTTTCCGGGAAAGACGCAGTGGAAGTCTCTTTAGATCTTCTGGGATAGACTTGTATATTTTGAATACCATTATAAAAAATGGAATTTTGATATACGGATTTGCTGAACTTTGCTCACATACCTAATTATTATCTACTTTAAAACAAAAAAAGGAGACAAGCATTTAGTAGGGTTACGCTGACAGGCCTTTTCGACGTTTTTGTCGATTGCTTACTTCTATCAACTATCAACTATCAAAATTCAATTTCGTATGTACAAATGAGATCACTCGGTCGTTAAAGCAGCCATAAACTACTATTTCTGCCAATTTCACGATCTAATTGAGGAAACTTCAACTGTTTAACTCTTACGGATAAAAATCTAAAGCAAATATACGTCCTGGGACACGGTGTTTAATCTACACATTTTGCGGCTTGTATGAAAGTACTGTTGATGAATAACTCTGCTGTATAAAATTCAAATTTCTCGGTTTGCAGTGACTAGATAACTAAGAAAGAGAATCAACGTACCACAATTACATAAAAATGAGTATAGCAGGCAGCAGGAGTGAGGATGGTGAGCAAACTTGCGGCTAACATTCCCCCACCGAATATCCTCCTGGCTCCGACAATTTCAGCCATTCGTCCACCAGGAAGCTCGGTCAGAACATAACCCCAGAAGAAACTGCCCAGAATGTCATTCTTTTGGGACTCTGACCAGTGGAATTTAGTGTCGCTACTTGTCGCTATTGTAGTGTTGGTGATTGAAGAACTGTTACTACCTATAATTAAATAGTAGTTTCGAGCAAAGGATGGTAGATACATATCAAACTGGTCTCTCTCTAGATACAGTTCCATTAGCGTAGTATAAGACAATTTTGACCTAAACAAGAACTCGAGAATGGAAACAATTGGATTTAGGGTCGGTTTCTCAATGTCCAGTTAAAGTGTCAGATAGGTATCTGCCAGATAGCGTTGCTATGGATACAACTGTCAGATAAGATTTACGTGGCTTCGTAAGTTTAGCCTTCAATTGTTTAAACAATTTATCTAACAGTTGCTGTTATCTTGCAGATAAATATTTAACTGGACATTGAGAAACGGATCCTTAGACGATTATCTGTGAGTTCTGTTACGTTGCGGCTTTCTAATCCAGAGGTCCAGGATCGGTTCTCAAGCTAGAAAACCTTTGTTTTAAATTACACGGGATACATTCGTTGCCACACATTCATTTATCCTGGGTTGTTGATGGGTTACTATGGCAACTTTATAGGCGATAATAGTACATTGTTCCACCATTGTTCAATGAGCGGTACTCACGCAGTTGATGTTTGCAGCACGAGCCATAGGCTTACACCAAAAAATAAAAGAGATCTTTCTTTTGCACTAAAGACTAAAGAAAGGCCAGAAACGTAAAACACAGAAGAACGTTATGAAAAGAATTTTGATAAAGAAGACATGTCATGAGTGGCATGTCACATCTCACAGCTTTCTGCTAGTTGAATACAAATGTATGTGTCATTAGAATTCAGCAATCGGCCGTCGTTCTTCAGATAAACCTTAGGCAAAATGAATAGTTCGATAGATGATTCATTTGAGATTTTTGTTCAGAATAGAAAAAACCACATGTCGCTCATGAAATAAAGTAACTAATAGAGATCTTTCGGTTTTCTGAAGAATTAAGTTTAACTGGCAATTATGTGTTCTGATGAGTGCTGATTAATTATATCAGATTAAACATGTAACTTGTAAAAGAAGGATCTTCTTTACTTGTTTGATTGAGTCACGTTTTATGCTACATTTTTTCCAATTTCCTTACCTTTCCAGGATTTTATACACAAGACATAGTGAAAGATGTTATTTACATTTGTCTCCTAGATAAAGACCTCTAAGGAAACGTTTTGTTTAGTACTAATTTTCTTTATTTATGTATGTCAGAGGTCAGATACACTGACTCAAGAATAAAAGAAACAACACCCAAGAAATCTTCCACAGTAGGAATCTTTTATGGCATTGAAAACCTGTTGACATTAATATTACAAAATAGATTAATACTAGTGCTATAGATAGTTTCAGAGTCACACAAATAAAGCAACTGGAAAATATTATATTTTCAGTTGTTTGACGTCGATCTTGGTAATGCATGTTTAAAATTATTCACTGTTGCATTCGATTATGTCTATGTTCAAAACTCACCTGATGAGTTCTTGGATGGGGATTCTATCATGTCTACGATAGCTATCGTAAGATTTACTCTTAGCATGTAGTTGAACATAAAGCCCAAGATGACCATGATGTTGAGGACTTGACGACATGACAAAAAATCTGAAATAGAAGGAAACACCCTGTTAAATAAGGTTTGACCGTTATCACTTTCATGGTGATGATACCAATATGATACCTTTTACTTCCCACACCGATAGGACTGTCTGTCTGTCGGTCTGTCTGCCTGTCTGTCTGTCGGCGTTTTTCTACCCTCGTAATCTCAGTAACCACTGCATGGATTATGATGAAATGTTTGTACCGATATGCTGTGGGGTCGTATGGGGTAATGCTGCTATAATTTTGAATAGGTCCATAGGCGGCGGAGTAATTAGCAAAAAACAAAAAAATTTGGGCAGCAATATGCTGTGGAGGCGTAGTAGCCTAATGCTGATATAATTTTGAAAATCGGTGCATTAGCGGCGGAGGAATTTGTAAGAAACAAAAAATGTACAGCACCCCTCCAAACTTCGTTTTTAGGTGTTTTAGGAGTTGATAATTTTTGACGAGGGGGTGAAATTGAGATGGTGGGAGGGTTTGAAAACTCAAAAATTTGTTGTAGTCATAAAATACTCTACATTGCGCTGGTGCAGGGATAGACAAACTCCAAATATTTTGTATTGACAGTTGCAAATTCAACTAATTGAGTTTATAAATGATCCCCCTCTATACAGGGTGGCCAATCGGGTGACGATGATAATTTTTCTTAGATAGCCCGTACCGAGACCTATTCAAAACACTCCCATGTATGTGTACCGATTATTGATAGTTTTCGAGTTATGATTTTTTTTTTGAAAACTTAGAGATTTTCCAGTTTTTCCAAGAAATCGTCAAGAACAAAAACAAGAATGCTTTCTGGCTTTTATTTTTTTCAGCAGTTATACTCAGTATTGAGCCTATTTTAATATCCAATAAAGAGAACCTGTACATCCGAACAATAATTAAGTACATCTTGGGCCCAAAGTTTGAAATCTCTGTTTCTAGTCAGGAGACCAAAACCTTCAAAATAAAATTAAAAATACTTATGCCTGGTTCTGGAGCTCCAATCTAATCTTAAAAACTCTGCAAGACATTGCGCTTTCGAAATAATAATGAAAAAATTGCACTTATGGGGGCACTTTACGCCGTACGTGACTGTTAAAGGTAAAAAGGTGATAATTCACGAATTTCCAAAATGATTTAAAAAACTATTATTTGACTTTATTATGACAAATTAAAGAAAAAAAGTCATAACAGCATGATAATCATTGATGTTTTAATCACTTTTAATAAAAAAATTAATACCTGTGCTTTTTGCTGTGTACACTTCTGCTAAATAAGTTGTATGGAAAGTTAACAAAGGAAAAGAATAATAAAACAACAATCTGACTTTTAATTCCATGGCGGAATTACCTGGGAAGCGTTATCGTAGCATACGCCATCCCTTTTACTTCCCACACCGATAGGTGAGGGGAGGATTGTGATCGTGAAAATTTTCGATTTTGAGATAATAGGTTTTTGGGCATTTTATAATCTCTACATAACGAAAATCCGCGTCACTCATTTCCGTCGTTCTGTCTGTCGATCTGTCTATCGGTCTGACTGTCGGTCTGTCTGTCGGGCTGCCTGTCGGTCTGTCTGTCTATACGCGTTTTTCTAGCCTCGTAGTCCCAGTAACCGCTGCATGGACTGTGATGAAATTTGGGCAGCAATATGCTGTGGGGTCTTAGTAGGTAGTGCTGCTATAATTTTGGAAATCGGTACATGGCCGGCGGAGTAATTAAAACAAAAATTTCAATTTCTGCGTTTTTTTTGGGTGGGGGTGGAATTTGGTCTTTGGGGGGGTGGGGGGGGTTGAAAAACTGAAAAACTTGTTGTATTCATGATAGGCTGTCTACTGACCTGTCTAGGAAGACCTAGCGATACAGATCACTTTTTTAGGTCCATCCGAACATTGCCTTGCCTATTACCGAAAATTAATTAACACAATTGTGCTTCGCCGACATGAGCTCGCAAAAAGCTACTCTGAAAGGAAGGGATGGCGTATACTACGACAACGCTTCCCAGGTAATTCTGCCATGAAATTGGAAGTCAGACTATTGTTTATTATTCCTTTCCTTTGTTAACTTTTTTTTTATTAAAAGCCACCAAAACATCAATGATTATCGGGTTTATTAGTTGTTACGAGTTTTTTTTCTTTAATCACCTTTTTACCCTTAACACTCACTTACGGCGCAAAATGTCCCCATAAGTGCTACTTTTTCATCATTATTTCGAAATTGCAATGCCTTGCAAAGCTTTTAAGATTAGTTTGAAGCTCCAGAACCAGGCATAAGTATTTTTAATCTTATTTTGAAGGTTTCGTCTCCTGACTAAAAACAGAGATTTCAAACTTTGGCCCCAAAATGTACTTAATTATTGTTCGGATGTAGAGGTTCTCTTTATTGGATATTAAAATAGGCTTAATACTGAGTATAATTGCAGAAAAAAGTAAAAGCCAAAAAGCATCCTTGTTTTTGTTTTTGACGATTTCTTGGAAAAACTGGAAAATCTCTAAGTTTCAAAAAAAATCATAACTCGAAAACTATCAATAATCGGTACACATACATGGGGGTGTTTTGGATAGGTCTCGGTACGGGCTATCTAAAAAAAAATTATTATCGTCACCCGATTGGCCACCCTGTATACCTACCACAATACTAGAACCACCACTTGGACCTTAGAAAAAACTGAATCTTTTTCCTTCAATCCACCGGTTGTATTTCATCTTATACATCTCTTCTATTCTACCTAATCAATTCAAGAGTACAGTGTCTTAGCACATTAGCCTGATGATACCAGCTCACCTTGGTTATTACATAACAAAAAAGCTGCAATAAACTTTTGCATCTTCTACGTGGAAATACCTACTCATTATAGGTTTTTAGTACTGGAGTAAGATTATTTTTAGAACCAATGGTATTCGAAACCTGTTACTGTATTTCCAAGAAGAGGCCCGTGAAGATGCATCAAGTTTCTTCATACAGAGTCGGCACAAGTATGAGAAACCGTCCTATAAACACGAAGAGTGCCACTTCAAAGGAGAATGTACACTTCCAAAAAGAAAAATTCATGCAATTTATTATTGACCTAACTTGGATTTTTTGGTGGTTCGACGTTCAGTGCCTTAATATGTCAATTAGTGGCTTGATTGGGAATTTTGCACGTACAATCAGAATATCAGTAGCAGGCAAATAATTTGCGGAGTAAAACAATTATTTTCTCAAATCGAAAATGAATAACAGTGTAATGCAAAAAATAAGTGAGTTACTTCACAAAATATGTCTTCGGATACATTAGACTTAGGTAAATCGTAAAACCATATAAAATCAAAAAATGTAGTCAAGTTGATTATTATTATTATTATTTATTCATACAAGTACCAGTACTTCCCATACATTGCGATGATACCAATTTTATTTTCCCATAACATGAAACTTTCTCAGGTCAATGGACAATCTATCATGGATACAACAAATTTTTGAGTTTTACAACCCCCCATCCCCGAACCACGTCAATTTCAGCCCCACCCAAAAAAAAATGATCAGGAACTCCTAAAACGTCTAAAAACGATGTTTGAGGTGTTTTTATATTTTTAGTTTTTTTATTAAGTATTGCCGCGCCGCCAGTGAAACGATTTCTAGAAATCATACGCGGTTTCCATCCCCGTCACGGTAACAAATCTGTATCAAAATGTCATTAAAGTCAATTCAGAAGTTTCCACGTTACACAATACACAGTGATCTAAAGTAATACTCGTATGTATTTCGTATACATCAGAAAATTCTCTTCAGTCCTTTGGTTTCTGTAATCGGCAAGGCAATGTTCGGATGGATCTAAAAAAGTGTATTATGCCGCTAGGTCTTTCCTTCATAGGTCAATGGGCAGCCTATTATGAATATAAAAGAAATCGGTTTTACAACCCCACCCCTCAACCACCCCAATTTCACCCCCACCCAAAAAAGTAGAAAATTATCAGGAACCCCTAAAACGCCTAAAAACGAAGTTTGAGGAATATTTGAAATTTTTGTTTTTTTGCTAATTACTCAGCCACCCATGCCCCAATTTTCAAAGTTGTAGCAACATTACCTACTACGACTCCACACCATATCTCTACTCAAATTTCATCAAAATAAATGCAGCGGTTACTGAGATTAGGAGGATTAGAGGAACGCCAACAGACAGACAGACCGACGCAAATGAGTGAGTGGATTTTCGTTATGTAGGCACCATAAAACGCCTAAAAAGTATATTGTCTCAAAATCGAAAATTTTCGCGATCACAATACTCCTCTCACCTATCGGTGTGGGAAGTAACACAAGCCGCACAACCAGCTGATTATACATACACTGCGCACCAGAGCGATGTCGCTACTATCTTTAAGGTACAGATACACAAGCTCAAAACTAGCATGCTCTTGAGTCTTGCTTTTGTTTATCATGCTTTCTTAGACCATGCTCTTATCAATCCCGCTAAAAGCAAATACTCCGGATACACGCTTATTAATACGCCACATAACGCGACATCACTTTTGGCAATGTCAGCGTTCTGTATTCAAACAAAAACAAATCCAACCTGAAAACCCATATGAAACCCATAAGGGATTATAAAATATAAAAGTCGTGCAATGAGCTGAAGCTTACGACGTGTTCCTCAGCCATGCTAAAATATAAAAACAATTAATAATAACTGAAGAATATGCCAAATTCTTCAAAAAAAACCTTGGAAAAATGAAGGTTTTAAGTTAGAATGGTGATAACAGACCTCAGTAAACGTAAAATGCTCAAACTCAAAAACTGTAAAACGCTTAAACGGTCCTTATTGATGATAAATCGGCGTAAGAAATCGCAGAAGTACAAAACCAACAAACTATTTTTCATATATGATAAATATCATATACAGAAAAGTTGTTTGGATACAGGAACTGACCAACCACAAAAAAATAGCGTTTTGTGACGTATTAAGTGATTCAATTCAATTCGTCAATGTTTGTCAGAGCGGTCCGGTGTACCTCTGCTCTTAGTTACTGTTGTGTCGATCGGTCTGTCAGGTCTGGTTGCCCAGAGACCAAAGTCAGGGAGAAACAAGGAACAAGGGAAGAAAAGGAAAGGAAGGAAGGAGAAAAGCAAGGAGGAGGAAGTTCGTCTGTTGGAGGGTATAGCTTGACATACTCGATTTGATATCGGAAATTTTTGGGTTTAGCCAAAAGGGTTTGATGTCTAAAAGGGCAAAAATTTAATTGTTTCCAAAATTGCTCGATTTGATTTGTATCACAGTGCAGTCGCGGCCTTGTGTGCTTGCGAACTTGCTATGTGGCGTATAGCAAGGTATCTGCCAGTTAACAATGGAAAACTAAGGGGTGCTCACCAGGCACGTTACCAGGATTTGGTTTTGGGGGCGTCTAATTTAGAGTTTGTCACTTTTCAATTTGCTCTCGACGGAGGGTGCATATTTCATATTTGCGGATTAGAGTTTTTGGACGACATTTAACGTTTCGGGGTGTGGGCGTTCCGGACCCTTGGGAGGGGTCCAAATTAGGGTTGACAGCTTTCAAATTTGCTCTCGTCGAGGGGGGGAGGGGGTCCATATTTGTGGATTAGCTTTTCGGACGGCATTATATAATGTTTGGGGGTGAGACTCCCTGGGCCCTCCCTAAATACGTGTCTGGCGCTCAGCACAGAATTAAATAATATCATCATTTTGATTGGAATATAATGTGTCATCAAGAAAGGAAAAGAGGAGAGAAGAGAATGATATGGGTTCGAAATTGGCTAAGTAGAAGGGAAAACCTTGGAGTAAGTGCTTGATTGCTAGCTGAAATGAGAGAAGAAGAATGGCGATCTTGGATTCCACAGGCTTTCATTGTTAGGAAATAACAAATCGCAACGTTTTATTGCTCTCCAGCGCGACTTTTTTGGCAACTCGTGTACCCCCACCTGCTGCGAACGACTCATCGATATAAGCATGCTCAAAATAAGCGGACCTGTACAGACATGCTAAAAGCACGTCCCCTCTCAGCCGCGCCACAGGTAAAATGCTCAAAAATCGCACGAGCGTCGAATCTTGAGCATGCTCGAAACTAGCATAGTTATTTTTAGCAAGCTACGAAGTAGCAGTTGCTCATTAATGGCACGCTTCTGTGCTTGATTTGAGCATGTGTATCTGTATCTTTATAGTTGAAATGAGCCGTACGTGCTTGCTGATTGCACACTCAGAAACGTAGCATTTTTGGAGTACACACCGCCGTGATCCTTGCACGGGGGACAATTCGTTGGCCCGGAGCTCATTATAGGATTAAATAGGCAGCAAGTAACATCTGCCTTCAAGAAGTGGGTAAAGGATACCATAGACAAACAGCGGAGGCAAAGTGCATCTTTCCTTTTCACCTTTTCCAGCTGTAGCTTCTAAACCGTCAAGTGATAATTCAAAACGGTCAAGTTAATTTTCCAACTCATCACTTGTAATTTCGAACTATCAGGTGTAATTTATATCTGTCAGTTTCAGTTTACAATTGACGAGTTGGAAAATTAATTTGACCGTTTTGAATTATCACTTGACGCTTTAGAAACTACAGCTGGAAAAGGTGTAGATCAGCATCGCTACTGAACCAAGGCCGATTGGGAATCAAAAACCCCGTGTGTGTTCTGACAGGGCACCGCAGGCTCAGGCGACGTCTATCAATATTAGGAATTGAAGAATACTCCCTATGTATGGGCTGTGGAGAGGCCGATGAAACGGCCTATCAATTCCTTGCGGAATGTGAGTTGCTAGGCGGGCTGATATACGAGATTTTTGGATCCGATAGACTCCAGCCAGAGGAATTACCCTTCCTATGCTGGGCCGACATACTGTTCTTTGGTAAAAGGTCGGGAACAGGGCCGTGCCTACCCGGTGCTGGTGCAAGTGGTGCAAGGCACCAGGGCGCTGGACGTTATGTGGCGCAAAATTTTTTAGAACAGAGAAAATTTAAATCTGATTTATCAGTATTCCTTTTTGCGATCTTGGTGATTTTTGCGGTCAGAGGTAACTTTACTTTAACGCAAATTATTACTTTTTTACGCCGATACAATGTTATTAATAATTAGATGCTGGAGTGACAATCGCTAGCAGTTTTTCTTTAATTTCAGGATTTTCAATTGTTTTGAAAATTATTAACCTCTAGTACGTTACAGTATACCCAGTAGCCTGTGAAAAATATCTATTTCTGTCATACTCTAGGTTCTCTTTGACCTTAAATATGTTACCGCAGTGGTTTCTTTACTCTGATTCGTCTGTATGTTTCTTCAAGTTATTTTCTCTCATATGAACATGTTTTTGTTTATACTTCATAGGGTTCATTATAGGTAGGAACAACGAAAAACACAATTTGATTGAAAATTTGAAAATAAATGAAAACTACCATTCACTCCCTTATATCATTAGAGAGGTTATCAAATTTTATATTCAATCGTATAAAAAAATTAGGCTTTCCCGTTTGAAAAAATCATGTTATCTCTGATTGAAGTCTCCTTAAATAATCGACCGATTTCTCCAAACACAATACAAATTTGACCGTCTAACCTAAGCTAACGCATTTCATGCTTAGTAATCCGACAAAGTTACAGCCTTCTGAATTTTATAATTTCCGAAAATGGTGATTTACACCTAAACGGTTCGCTTTAAGTCCCAGGTGTGATACTTAAATTCACCAAGGAATTCGAATGTGTAATAATATACAGATGTTTTATTTAAAAAATGTAACTTTGATACGTTTCGTGTTTTGAGGACACCCTGTATAACATGAATATTTTTAAAATGTAGCCTTAATGAGCGTCTATCCATGCGAAATTATTATATCCTTTTTCATCAAATAGTTTAGCCATACTCCTCCGTGTCGAATAATGTGAATAACCTGGAATATAACATACAATTATACGATTTTACTGATTTTAGATCTAATCCATCTACATTTCATTTTATCTCCCACTATGCAAAGGGCGGCAATTTTTAGCTTGCACCAGGGCGTGTATGACCCCAGGAACGGCCCTGGTCGGGAAGGTTTGGCAGGGAGGGGGAGGCAAGCAGTGGTGGCTGAAGAGCGACATTCGGGGGATGGTAAAAAGGACGTTCTGGGGCCTATTTGCCCAGTGCAGCCGCCCCACAGTTACTACTACTACTGATCCTTGAGCGGTGATGAATGGACGTTATTTTGTTAAAACATTATCGACCGTCTGTAAATAATTCTTTACATTAATTTGGCGATGGAGGTCAATTCCTACCTATGGTGGACGAACCGCTTCGAGGTTATATAATCTTTGATATAATGCGTCTTTGCCAATTCGGTCGTCTGGAATTTCATTACCATTTGGAACACGTTACTAAATGATTATACAGTGAACTTCAAGGATATGATTCCATGTAGTTCGATCTGCTATCTGCATTCTTGTCACAGCATAATTTCAATAACAATTGCACTGTATAAATGTCGAGTAAACCGCGGCATGATGTATGATTATAATTAGTTTTGATAACAAACTTTCCTAGGTCTACTTTCCTTTAAAATTACTCGATTTTGACTGAAATAAAAACTAGTGCATTATTTTTGTATGAACAATTTTTCTTTCAGGAAGAAGTGAAAGTTTTATAAATCAAGTGAGGCCAGCTCTGTATGGATGAATGAAATACTGCGTTTTCTCACCTGTCCATTTCTTTGATGTCGCAGATGCCATTTATCGAACAGTTGTATATAATTTCCCTTTGGTATTCTTCTTTTACTGAAACAATAAATTCAAATACATAATTAAAGAGCTATAAAAGGAATTTAGGGATTACAGAATTGACTACGAGGATATATGTATCCGAAAATAACAAAACCAGTACTATGGTCTGAAAAGCCGTTTTCTGATAGTTGGTTTAATATATTCATAGCATTGTTGAACTCTACATTCGACTAAGATCTTCAACGTTCCTTTTTGGTTTCAGGTAACAAAAGGATGGTGCAAGGACAGGAGGGTAGAATGGGGGGAGGTGAACTATAATTTCCATACTTGATTATTCAATAATTAATCATAAAATACATAGTAAAATAATTCAATTTTCAACTTCTCCAACAAAGGAGGAGTAAGGAATTAGAGTCGGCCCGTTTTCGCAAATTTTACCGAAATTAACATGCGAGGTGGCATGTCCAAGATAAAATCACCTCCTGACTCATTTTTTGGAAAGAAAATGCTATGTAATATTATTATTTTTCCGAGTAACCCCCACCACCCCCCAGCACTAAATCATAAATTTGCACCAAAAGTGGACCGAAAGAGAACAAAAACCTCTTTATGTAGGTAAAGTTTTATGTTATTTGGATCATTTTTATAACAGTTATTTTGAAGTTCGAAAATTTGCTACTTTTTATGAATTTTCATTCCGCCATTATGAAAATGTTGCGGCAATCCCGGTAGCGTTTTCGACATAAGAAAATATGCTCTCTATTGTAGTAGCATTAGAATTTTTAAATTCACCCCCACCCTCTTTTTCAGCATTGCAGCGAGACCAAAAACTACATTTTTGATTCTAATGATAACCTTTTTAAAGTGTTTGAAGAAAATCGGAAAACTTTGGTTTTTTGATGTACGTCTGTGTGTGTGTGTGTCTGTACATCCGCGATTTCGTTCTCCACCGATTAATAAAAAACGCCGCAAGCAATTGCTCCCAAATTTGGCCTACTTGAATTAATGAAGATCTTTTCGAGTTGAAGAGGTTTTGGTGGCGATCGGACAATGGGCGTGGAAAAGGGCGGGGTGACAAAAAAATGTAATACGACATATAAATTTGATAGCACCATTTGAAAGAGAATGTGTCTTTATGTCTAACACAATAGATCACATGTTAATTTTTTTTAAATGATGCTGAAAAAATTAAATAAACGGAAATTGAGTCGGGGAAGTTCCTAGAACGAGGTTCGAGCTTGTTCAAAGTCCACATTTTTGTCACTTGATACGCTTTTTGTTCATTGGTTATCACTTTTGGAATCCATTTTTCCGCAGCTTTCCGATACTCTAAATCTTCATGAATAATTTTTTGAGTGAATCCGTCATACAAATGGACGTTGTCGTAAACTCCTGTTATGCAAGTTAGGCGACCATTTTGTATCAAGTCGTAAATTTCCGTAATTTTTATGGCAGATTGTGTAGTTTATGGTCGACCGAGACGAGGTTCATGTTCAACTGATTCACAACCGTATTTAAACTCAACTATTATCTAGATATGCACTTTTAATCAATTCAAAACTTTCAGTTAGTGTTTCCCCAATCCCAACCTTTTCACATGTCATTTTTTATATGGATATAAAAAAAATTTACAGTCGTTATATACTGATATATCCTCGTAGAAAGGGACAAGGATTATCTTCTGGTCTTTTATAACGACGAAACGATGGACTTATTTCTATCAAGCGACACATCGGTATTTTTTCCCAATTTTCCCAGTCCCCTTCTCTGGAACCGTCCTTGGTAAGCATTTGTAGATAATCAGAATATTCACACAAAATTCAATTTTAAGAGAAATTCTGCTCTTTCGTTATTTATCAAATGTTTCATAGCCACCTTTGTAATTATTGCAGGGTGTATTTAGTCATATGTATTTTCAAGAGACCAATATTGGTATCTGGTAGGTATTATTCATAACTAACTATATTAGGCCAATCCTCAGAGTAACAACTGGGCCAATCAAATAGAGTCGAAAAAATCCGGATTCTAGAATTCATTCCCAGT
This sequence comes from Callosobruchus maculatus, assembly GCA_951848785.1. Lineage (NCBI taxonomy): Eukaryota > Metazoa > Arthropoda > Insecta > Coleoptera > Chrysomelidae > Callosobruchus > Callosobruchus maculatus. The sequence goes on along the minus strand of CATOUR010000110.1, from coordinate 3,925,944 downwards.
AGGTTGGAAATCGTCGTAATACATTTATTGGGTTCTAGATACATGTAATCTGAGTTTGCACCATCGCAGGAAGTGAGCTTCATTTTTGACAGCCCAAAAACTTTATTTTTTGCTTGTAGCTGGAAATGGTGCATCGGGCGGAAGACTTTGTTCCATTCAATAAAAAAGAGGACTAAATTCTGCGTCAAACGGTATATAAAACATCAACTTTGGTTCAGTGGTATAGCCGAAATCTAATGCTAAAGATGATAAAAAATCGTATTTTAGTGCAAAGTTACATTTTGCGGCTTTCCAAGACCACATATCTTGAAAGGAGATACTCCCATCAAAATATATATGAAACTAAAGTTGCAGGGAATTAAATTTCACGTTAAATAGGTTCCTTAGTTAGTAAATTTAGTCATTTATAATTCCAAATTTGGAATTAATTTAAAATCGTTTTTTTTGTCGTTTCGAATCACTAGAGGTCATGTAAAGTATAATCATATCAAAATTTTGTACCAAAATAGCACATCCTGACTAATATTATTGAGTTTATTAATGCATTGTATTACCGTCAAATCTTTAATAAGAATTATTAATAAAAATTCAGCAATACGAAAATTAATCATAGTTCTTAATAGTTTAGGTGCAATGAATTAACAATTAATACTTACAAGTTTATTAATGAAATATAAATGTATATACCCTATAAATAAATAAATATATAACTAAATAAATAAATGAATAAATAACTAAACAGGACTAGCGGCAAAAGCTGATATTCATACCAGCCAGGGCCAGAAATTCGTGGGCATACAAACAAAAATGTTGTGCTTTCAATTAATTGTTAGTGTTTGGATGCCTTGCTGTCATTTCAACTATATTTACAGTTGTTCCAAAACCGTGATATTTAAACAATTTACCTTTCAGGATTGAGGCAATTGCAGGTAAGCTAATAATTTCAAAATTGTTGGTTATATTCATTCTAATGATATCCACTATCATTCCAATAGTAATATTAGCGTATAATGCAATTTAAAGCATTCTTTTGTTTTCAATATACATCTTAGGTTTTGTTTAAGCAAAGCATATAATTTATTGCAACAAAAAATTATTATTACAATATCATTTGGATTTGAAGGTACACCCGCAGAATATGTTGAGCGGCAGCTACATTTGTTGGAGGTAGGAAAGCCTGTTCGAAAGTTAGATTTGTTAGAGATTGTGAAAATATCTCGTAACGGATTTGATCCAAGAAGTTCACATCTGCCTTAGGCCAATAGAAGGCTGTCAAGGGCAAATGACCTGCTGAAATGAGAACCTCAGGATCCTCATCTTCATGACGCCTGGGCCACCCAGGTATTTAGTAACTACGCCTGCATGAGCCACAATTAACCCAAACTAACCTGGTTATCTAAATTTCCTCGATAGACTCAATATAAAAAATTGGAAGTATCCTATTTTTTTTTACCTTTCATGTTCGGGAGTTGCGACTGGTGTCGTTCCTTATCTTCTCCATAGATATGTACGAGTGATGCGGTAAAGTAAATATTTAGAAATTCAAAGTAGCATAACTTTTTCATTTTTCATTTGCAGATGTTGTGATTAGTGTTATTGTACTATACTCATTAAATGCTTTCGGATGCTTGACCATAAATACCAGGGGTAAAGTAAAGTAAAGTTCAGCCAAAAGGGTAAAGTAAAAGCAAACTGATTTTAAATTGGAAAAATTGAAATTGAAAAATAACTCAGCTGTTTGCTGTTTGTTTATAGGTAGTATCACCTGTTTAAAAGTAGTTTGGTAATCGCTGTATAATTTAATGGGAGTAGATAAAATATAATCAACATATCGGTTCTATTATATTGGAATAACAACGCATTTATGAAAACGGTCGCTTTTGCAACGATGACCTCGCATGACACAAAGAGTAACGTTGCTCTCATGTGAATCATCACAATCCTAATTGTAATTAGCACTCACGATCACGAATACTTTATTTAGAGGTTAATTGCCTCGCATAGCAAATTCAATTCAATTCTGTACAGAGTGTAGTAAGTAATGATTATAGGTAGGGTAGGTACCAGAAAATAAGCATTATTATCATTTGATATTATGCAATAATTTAAAGATGTATACACCATGTCTCCGAACAAATCCCGAATATAGAAATTGCACTTAGGTGTCGGGAAACGATTACAAAATGTGAAACATAGAGGATATTTGTTTAAGTTCATTTGCTACTAACAGTGGGATAAGAAAACGATCTGGAGCAGCTATATGCGTTCAAACAACGGTATTAAGGGTCTAGGGTATAGCGCGCGAAATTGAGAATTCAAGAAAAGACGTATTCTCGTGTTAGCGAGGAGGCGTGGGCGCATGTTCCCTTTCTCCAGTGTGTGTGTCTAAGATGAGGGGAGATAAGTCCAAAAATCCAAAGGTAAGGTCAAAAGGTTCAAAAGTAAGGTCCAAAGGTCACTATAAAAATGAATTTCGCATTTCCAAGCTCCTGACGTTACCTTTAAACTTCTAGTAATGACTCAAAGAGCAAATTAAAGAAGAAAGCTTGAACTTGTGCAGCCATTTAGCCTTTTTTTGATATCGTGTTTGGTTGTTAAATCACAGGCATTTATAGAATGTATGATTTTGCATTGCGAGTTTTTTTGCACATTAAAAAACTTTTTTGAGAAAATCGAAAATAGTTGTTATCGCCTTCTGAAATATTATATGTGTAGTTTGAAAATAGAGTCAGTTATGCGAGAAATTGTGAGTCCGTGTTTTACATGGCAAATACGTATGTATAAATGTGTGTATCCAGGCCCCTTAACGAGGAGAAAAGCTAGTATGACCTAGAGGGGCAGAAGGTTGCCAATTTTGCCATCCGGCCGACCTATCTTCTTAGGAATTAATGAATGAATTAAAGAGAGAAAGAAGCATTCTGGTGACCAGAGCCACCATAATAATATAGGCCTACATCGAAAAGGTGAGGATGGTCTTGGATCCTGCCTACCTAGTATGGTTTGCCTGTCATACTCAAGGGTTTCACAGCGACATAGAATGTGTGCCGAGGGCTCTTCCTGCTCGTTACAGCGCCAGCGTGTACACATCGGGACGCTTGCCACCCTCATCCCATATAAGTGACGTTTTAAGGTGTTATGATCAGATAGCATGCCAACAAGTAACCTTAGCCGCCGGCTTCTGTCCAGTAAGAGACAGAACCGCCCCACTTTGCCCGGAGGTCCTAAAATAAGTTCTCTAGCTTGACAGAGATGTCCAGAGATTCCTCTCCATCTAATCTATCTTCCTTTAAAATAAATCGAAGTTTGACTTTCTATGTTAGGAAAAAGGTGTCTGATGCCACATCACACTACACAGCTAGCTCATTAATACCCAGTGTGAATTATCGAAATAATGCTTGTATCCGAAACTCATATTTGCATTTTAATATTTCTATATATTTGTAGAATAGGCGTTATATAAAAATATGAATACGGCAAAATGTAACACTTTTTAGTCTTATTCAGTAAAACGCGTCAGCATTTAGTCTTCACCAATGAGAGCGGAGGCAATCGCACAATTGACTGTATAGTGGTACATTTTGCTTATATGAGACTATGGTCCTCATAAACGAAATTTGTTGTTACGGCTCTGGGTATCTATAAGGAAAATGTAATATTACAAAGTGTTTGTCTCACTTCTTTAATGGTATATGGTGTATAATCAATACGGCGTAAAGTTGTTTGCAATAACATTATACACGAGTGAGTAATAATAATTCTTGCATATGAATGTTTACTTGCAAGATGTGAACGAGAATATTCAATGTAAAAGAAAATCTAATTTATCAAAGTAAATGTGTATTTTCAGTCAAAGGAGGAAGTTATACAGGATGTTTCCCAAGTTGAGACTATTCTTCATAGGAGTGATTTTTGACAGTAACAGATAAATAAAATGTTTAGAGTTAACAAAATATTGACCCTTAATGAAGTCCTCATTTCCAACTCCGTCCCTGTATAATTAAATCAAAGCAGAGACAAAAACGCAGTTGACTAGAGCATAAATATGCGTAGCAGCGCGTGTTTAACTCTCGCATTTTTGACGTGCTACATCGGATTATAGGAACAACAAAAATGGTGCACCGTTATAACTACAATGAACTTGTGGGCATGATTTTAGTGAATGTGGTCAAAACTCAGAGTAAAAACAGAATATAGAGGTAGTAAACAACTAATTCTAATCGGCCGACATCTTTTCTTACGTTGTCATATTGACCATCAGATACGGCAATCATAATAATATACTATCGTCTTAATTGTATAGTATCCAGAAATATTCCATTCTACGTCAGAAAAGACGGTATTTTGATGGTTCAGGAATGATTACAGCAAAATCATCAGATATGTTGACCTCTAATGCGTTGCTGCATATTTCTTCATCATAAACGCAAATTCTGAAGTCTTGCATAATTTTGAGGAGCGGGCAACGCCGCATGCGACTTATTTACGGTAGATGCTGGACTGTCAAACGTTTGTTTTGTTTGTGCGTGTTCTATACTTGGTCAGTAAAATCGAATTCGCTATTTGTTGGTAACTGTAGTGAAGCTTTACGGACGTGCGTATAATATTCGAGTGTAGTTTAACAGTTTTTCGAGATGGAACTCAGAAAGTGCAGTGTTTGTAACATGGGTTGCAGTGGAAGAATTTTCAGGTTAGTTGGCGTTACAGAGCATTTTTTACCATTTGAACTGTCACTGCGAGGTCACAGCTGATCAATGCTTGGAAGCTGAAGTGTCAAAGATGATGGCTTTGAGCACGCCATGCTAAAGTGGTTTGTTTACTACCTCTATACTCAGTTGTTACTCTGAGGGTCAAAATGTCTCTCAGGCTTCGTGAGTGTATGATGATGCCGTGACTATATTTACCCTGTACCGCGTCGACTTTTCTTTCTCGTGCAAAGAGCTGGAGACCCAGGATATATGTTTTCACATCAAGGTGGACACGCTGGAAGATCTAGGTAACCTCGAATGGTCCAAATTGAAAAAGAAATACTTGCGCTTTCCAGTCTCGCGGCGCGAACTTCGAATCGTATCTATAAGACTCATGTGAAAGGACCACACTTAGAACTTCGCAGTGAATGAACATAAAGTACCTTCTTACCGTTTTTACTTCCCACTTCGATAGGTGAAGGGAGTATTGTGATAGCATAAATTTTCGATTTTTAGATAATTCGCTTTTTGGATGTTTTATGATCTCTACACCACGAAAATCCACATCATTCATTTCCTTCGGTTTGTCTGTCTGTCTGTCTGTTAGCGTTTTTTTCTAGCAACGTAATCTCAATAACCGCTGCATGGATTGTGATGAAATTTGGAAAGCGATATGCTGTGGGGTCGTAGTAGGTAAGGTTCCTATAATATTGAAAATCGATGCATGGGCGGCGGAGTAATATGCAAAACATAAAAAAATTCAAATATGCCTCAAACTTCGTCTCTAGTGTTTTAGAGTCTACTTTTCTACGTTTTTTTGTTAGGGGTGAAATTCGAGTGGTTGGGAGGTGGGGGGTTATAAAACTAAAAAATGTTTTACATTCATAATAGGTCGTCCTCCGACCTATGAAAGAAATACCTAGCGTCATAATACACTTTTTCAGGTCCATCCAAATATTGCTTTGCCTATTATATTCCGAAACCAAGGGACTTGGAATTTTCTGGTGTATACATACGTTTATTGCTTCAGATCGTTCTATATCGTGTAACTTTGGAAAATACTAAATTGATTTAAACGAAATTTCGACACAGTATTACTACTTTGGCGAGGATGAAAAACGCTTATGGTTTTCAGAATCGTGTCAGTGGCGGCGCAGCAATAATCAAAAAACCAAAAATATAAAAAAGCTCAAACTCAGTTTTTAGGCATTTTAGGGGTACCTGATCAGTTTATACTATTCTTTCTGGGATTAAATTGAGGTGGTTGGGGGGTGGGGGGTTGTAAAAGCGGAAAATTTGTTGTATTTTTAATAGGGTATCCACTGACCTACGAAAGAAAGACCTAGCGCAATAGCATACGTTTTTGTGGGAAGGTGAGCGATGATTTATTTGCAAGGGGATCTCAGACTATAGCTTCATGCTATGGGAAAATAATAAACTGGTATCACCGTAATGTGTGGGAAGTACTAGGTCAATCAACTTGACTTCATTTTTTTATTCTTCTGTTGCTCATTCACCGTACATTAGCTCTGCCGTTTCAAAGGAAATTGCTTCTGAAAAGGAAAGTCCTAACTTTGAAAACAACCTGTATTATTAAACGTATCGTATGATCATTCTGTACGTTTCAAATACAGCTTGGATCGATTGACGGATCGTCTGGGTACAATATTAATTAAACCTGCTATAATAATATGAACGCACTTGCTGACATGCAATAACTGTATGAAATTACACATGAATAATTGAATTGTGCGTATTATCCATGCATTACGATCAGTTGGCCACAAATAAGTGCCCAGACGATGTTTCAACATACATAATAGTACTTAATCATAACAATTTAATTGCAGATGGGCAATTCAGAACAAATTGCCCATGACACAAATAGGGCAACACTAAAGGTGCTTTCGTTGGGCTGCCCAAGCCCATAATTAAAACCATATCTGCTGAACATAAACTTTTCAATGACGTTTTGCTCAACTTTTAGCCTTTACCAAGGTATGAAAATTTCATTAGTTTCACAGGCATTAGATCAGCTGTGGCATGCGAGTCTCCTAAACAAACTTCTGAGCGGTCTTCCCATTTAACAGTGTGGTTGGTTAGCAGACTTCCTCTCTGGTCGCAAAATATTTGTCGTGGTAGGTGACTTTCCTCTTCTTTCCACAACATCAAAGTTGGTGTCCCGCAGGGATCGGTGTTGCCTCCAACATTGTTTCTGCTCTACATCAATGATCTGCTCTCTAGCACTCTAAACCCATTCCACAGTTTGGCAGATCACAATATACCCTGTTACCCGATACTTTAAACTGTCAGCCGCGTCATCAGTGAACACCTGTTTGGCTAGTGATAACTAAAAATACCCCAGATTGAGTCTTGACGTATCAATTTCAAGCTTTGAAGGAATACAGAGCTGTACTGAGTGCAAGATGACAAAGTAATTGACACTTGGTGATGTTTTTCGTCTGTGATCCGACGTCTATCCCTATTTTACATTTTCTCGGAAAATCCGGCGTTTCTTTCCGTATATCAGTATGGCTGGTCTAAATGACATCTGAATGTACTTACTTACTTTATACTCTCTTCTCCAGTTGTACGTTGTATGTTTTAACCAATAAATATCCCCCTAGTGATGCAAGCTATTCATTGAATCGTCCTTATTGCTAAATATAGGAGAATATTGATAGTCTCTAACAATATCATCATCACAGTCACAATGTCTTAACAGACATGTTGTGAACTCGGAAAATGCATTTACTCATTTTACGAGTTTTTCTTGGGATATCTTTAAGATCTTTAATGCAGTTTCCCATTTGCTTTCTGCATCCTCATGCCGTTGACCAGATGGTATCTACTGGTTCATCCGCCTTTAGGGGCAATTTCTCACCCCCAGGACAAGAAGGTGTCCTGACTCTTCTCAACTCGTCCACCCAAAGCTGTTGGTTGAGAAGAGGTTACTGCTTATACCGACAGTAGTTCGGTTCCTTTTAGTCGTCTTTTACGACACGCAGGATATACGATGGGAGATATTCTAACCCGCCCCTACACGGTGATCTAACAATATACAAATCAATAAAATAATGTATTTCTTTTAACCAGCCATTTTTGCTGCAAATTTCTAGATATTGAGGCAATTTTTTACAAAAATAGTCATTACTTTTTGGCAATGAGATATTCAGTAAGAATACAACTAATATGGTCTTGATCGCAGGATTGCCAATCAACAGCACTAGTAAAAGATTAAATTTGAGATATACTTCTTCGTCAGCTGATACCTATCAAATAGACGTCAAGCCAGTTTAAAGTATCAGGTAACAGAGTATACTCTACACGCAAGCATCGCAAACAATAGACCGATCTCTGTGGTTCGAATGTAGATGATTCGTTCAAAGGACCTGGAGACCACAACCGTTTGAGAGCACGAGAACATGGTAAAATTTAATGCTTCCAAGTCTCGGTGCTTGTTCTTTAAATTGTCAGAATCAATAACTTATTTTGGAAGCTATTTTAAAAAAAAAACTAACAGATGTGACTCTGTGACCATATGCATATTCCAACATATGCGGCTTCATTTTAAGGCTAGTAAAGAACCACAGGCTACGTTTTATAGATTAGATTGAGAACAAAGGGCTTTTCCACCAACACCATTACACTCTACCAAGTTTGATCAACCAATCATCAGGTGATCCTGTGGCCAAAGCTCATAGACATGATTGTAAATAACAGAGCTTAAAGTCCTGGAGTTTCTCTACGATCGAGATAGTATAAGTGGATGATTTTTGGTCTACTACTACTGTCACCCTATACGGTACGACTATTAGAACAAGCTGTTCATACAAACACATTTTCATCAAAACAGCTTTAGCGGAAGCAAATAATGTAATCTAGATACATCCTGACATTTGTGGAGATATTAAATAAACCACATACATACATAGTCTGGATTTCCTCACTAGACACTAGTAAAGAGTGAGATAAGATAAAACGATCATAAAGGGATAGTAGGATTAGTAGACATCCACTTACGTGCACTGATAAAGCCCATCATGAATTGATTTTGTTTTCATGAATACGTTAATAAGCTTATAATGGCAAAAAACGCTCTTTGATATTAAAAATGTGATAATACAACAATAGTTATTGCAGGTGTTATAATAAAAATTGTTATCGGGTGACTGATCGAAAATCGTAAATGGCAACGACGAAAAAATAATTGTTTTGCACATATAAACAGTAATGCGGTATTGCAATCACTGAAACTGATTCGGTATTGTGAACTAGCTATTCCTAAAATATGTAAAGTTAACCCTCCGACATCACAATTCGAAATTCAAATTGAGTTAGCATAGAAGCACACTCATGGTAATCAATACAGTTAATGGTCTCAACCCATTCTCGGTGGATATAGGTATTTAAAAACTACCCTTAGGCACTGTGGAAAAGGCAAACGACGACTCGAGAGGTGTACGTAATCACTTTACAAAACTTCCGGGAAATGACATGTTTTCTGATAATCTATTTGTATACTGCTATCCAAATAATAATTGTTCATACAGCAGTAATGATTCGCAAAATACATGAAATGATATAACCGTAAATTTTCCATAGGAGCCAAGTTTTCAGCCCCTCTCTATATGTTGTGTCTTTTTACCAGAATTAAAAAGTTGCTCCATAGTAACACAAGTAAATTAGATTAAAATGGATGTCCTTGAGCAAAATAATCCATTTTTATAACTATCGCATGTACTCCAATATAAAGTCATAAATATGTAGAAAAAAGTTTAATGAACCGCTAAAAACATTTGTTTGATCGTGTATCATTAATAAGTCCTGTCATTTTTGTAATATGTTGATAGGTAGTGCAAACAATATAGGTCTGAGCAGTGGCATCAAAGGTTAAGGTGATCGAATGAAATATAGTTATGTGTTATTGAAATGGGTATTTTTTGAAAATATGTTACAACAACACAGTGACAGATCTGCGAAGGGGGTATGTTTACAATCATCCATCCCTGGACAACGATATATAGGTTTCGACAAGACTTTGGAAGCGGATGATTCTTAGGTAAAATATCTATGTTGCATCTTTTTAAATAAAACACTCTGTATATTATTAGATGTTTCAGTTCTTCCTTAAACTTTAAGTTGTATATAACATAAAACGTGCCTAAATTCAGACGTTTAATAATAATAGTAATGTTATAATAACGACTTATACACACACATAAAACTCTACTCAACTGATCAACAAGTGGCAATATATGTTGCTTAAATAACATCCTGAAATTATTTTGCAAAAGAGACAATTTAAGCGCGAAGGGTGGAAAATTTATCGTGTTTACTGCGTTGTATGTAAAACTCCTTTGGGGCAAAGATAGAATATGTCGGAGCATCGTTAGTAAATTCACATATCTAACATTCACATTGTGAACAGATTTACAACAGATGAGTTTGACATTTAGGTAACAAGGGCAACATTTTGGTGTTAAACGATAACAGCTTTACTATACCTGTTTTATTCAAAAACTCATTGGCAGATGCTTACTCCGGTACCTATAGCTACTTCTGACGCTGTTACCATGAGAGATGATGCAAAAAGGGCTTGTACTTGAGCGATGATAAATGATCAATGAGCGATGCTACGCTTACCCTGGTGCTTCCATGGGCGTCGATTATAAAGAGCAAGACAAGGCACCTGCCCTCCGCCTAAAGTTTGAATCTAAACCACAGGCGTATACAAGGGGTGGGGGATAACAGGGGTAATTACCTCTCCCAAGATTTTCGAAAAAGGACTCAATTCAACTTTGACTTATTTTATTTGACTTATTTATTCAAGCAATTGTCGCACTGAAAAAAAACCTTTTTTGCAATAATAACTAAATTACAAAAGGGTTTGTTTTGCATTATTACAGTGATGCGTATCCAATATATTCCCATTGTTACATAATCAGTCGAATGTCCTATACAACACGGTAGCTTGACATGAAAATTTACCTCATTAATTACCTGTTTTGAAAATTGCACCCATTAGAACAGTTAAAACACTAATTAAAAAAATGGAGCACGTGTTGTGGCTACTAGAGTACCTGACTGTTTAGTGTTCATGATCGTTTAATTTTGTGTGCTGTACCTAATGAAGTGTTTGTATTACATATTATTTGTATTCCGTAAAATTAAAATTGATTAATACATCAATAGATTTTTTATTTCATCTTCCTAAAGTACCTGATACTCCACTGTTTCAATTTTTTATTTTAATACTATACATTTTCCTTTTCTCTCCCCCCTCCAACACTGAAGTCTGGATACGCCCCTGATCTAAACTTTTTGATTCCTTTGCTCATTCTGCTTCTGCAGCAAATAAATAAAAAACATTTCAAACCTATACGTTCCAGATGAATTTAAGTATTGCTTTAATACACTTCTTGAAGGTGTTTAAATCCTGTTAAATTTAATTCAAATTTGTATGACCAGAGGCCAATAGTTTTCAATATAATGACTCAAATTGTTTTGGCAAATTTGCACAATAAACTCTAAATTAAGGAGAAAATGACGGGATTCTTTAATAAATAATTTATAACGGTTGTTTTTATTACAGCTAGGCACTGTTTTTTATATACTCGTATATCATGGAGAAAACGAATAGTAACCAATACGGCAATTTTTTTCCTATTAGAGCTTGAACATTACTAGAGTCTATTCAAAAAATCAATTTTTTTTATTACTTTAAACATAACTGGTTTTATAAAATACATACATGGAGGTATAAGCCCCTTTTTAGGTATATCTGAATTTCCAAAATTTTCGGTTGCGTGTCAAATTAGGGGAATTATGTGCGACTTATTTTTTGATTTTATAACTTGAAATTTCAAATTTCATGCTTGTCGCTTAAAGAACCCAATAGCGCCGCCCGTGGGTGCTTCGGCTTAATGTCATGTCAAAAAAAGCTTGTCCTAAAGATAGAACGTTGTAGTTTTTTATCAGACAGGATACTGAATGGGGATCAATGGGACGTGACAAAAAAGTATGGTTATTTGGTACCTATTTCCTTGAAAATCGCAATTTAGTTCAAAAAAAGGTCTAACGTTTATAATAATCATTTTTTCTGATGCTCACTTTTTTTGGCGGATTTTTTATCCGCTACGCAGCATCTGTTCTTAGGCATTATTGATGTTTTTAGTTCAACTATATATGCTCGCATTGCTTCAAAAGTCATGACGATTTCAAATAAAAATGACAAAAAAAAAATTAAGCTGTCAGTATAAGACAAACGAATTTTTTGAGATTTTATTTAAATATTTTTCTTGTTGATAAAATGTGGTCTAGTTTCGTTTTTACACTTTATGCTGGAATTATTTTGAGATATTACTTGGAGCTGGACTGTTTATCATCTATTTATGGGTCACCCGCCAACATTATAGCGCAAACCTAGAAAGGCTATAAAAGCTTTCACAAGTGAAACACTGTCAAATACTGTATTTACTTTTCTGGTTTCTAGGGGGGGGGGCAGAGGGGCGACTCGTCCGAACTTCACAGTCACACCAATGCTCGTCGTTAACGAAAATAAAAAGAGTATCTTAAAAGCCGGCATTAATGCACATTTAGATGCAGACACGTGGCTACATCGCAATCTGCTAAACGAAAAGCGATATACCTACCTGAAATCTCAAGGAATATGAAAATAAATCACCCGTCACATAAGCACGTATCACAGCGATATATTTGAAAATTCGAATTCGAACGTGGTCGGGAAGTCGTCGCGTCGGCGTCGCGCAATCGTCTGTCTGTCCTTTTCCAACAAAGTCGGAGGAACGACTGGATGGTGGTTGGCATTGGCGGACGCGGTTGTAGCTGAACAGCGTTGCCAAGTCTAATAAAATTTCACTAGATCTGAAGTTTTTCTTGTAATTCAATTATTAGATGAGAGCATTTATTAAAATATCATATTCTAGTGATTTTTTCGTATTGTAGGGCAAAGATTTGGGTCTGATATGACATCTTACCCAGACTCGCACAATGAGAGAGAAAATAACACAAAATGAATGTAGTTTAAAACAACTAAAAGACACGCCTTTAAAGAACAACTAAAAAGTTAAGTATAACTTATAAAACAAGCCTAAAACAATAATGAACGAAAAATACTACGTTTAATTTAGTTGCCTTGGAATAATTATTTTTTTGTTTATTAATACGCATTAGCGCATTTTAACACGTTAATAAAAATTTAGTGCTTTGCGTAAATTAAATATATTCTATCCTAAAATGGTTAAATTATTATATACTGTATCCGAATATTTCTGCAGATTTCACCCTTTAAAGTTTACTGTGTTTTCACCAACCAGGCATAAAGAAATTGGGCCTTCAAAACTCCACTACCTATGTTGTTTATCCCTTAACTACTAACGTGTCGTCTGTGAGACAATTAGAGATGGACATTAGCACATTACTAGATGTTCTCGTCTGATTTCGGCTCTACGCGTCTATCAACCTTCAGTCGTTTTAGTAGTAACTCAGGCAGCAAAGACACATGAAAATGCCGTAGTATACAATAGCCACTGCAGACTGGCGAGAATGACGTTACAAATGACGTCACCCCTCGTACGTTAATTTCACATCTCGAGAAACGTGAAATTTATATCCTAACAAACGTCATTATCACATGACATTTAATAAATAATTCTGCTGCCTCTTCTACAAATAGAATATTGGTTCCATCAGTAATAGCTCCATTTCTGTTCAATATTATTACGCAAATCACAAAGTAAATTATAATAAAAAATTGCTATATAATATATGATCTCTGTTTAGTTAATCATTTAGTAGACGTCATTTTACGTCAGTTTTTTGTCTGCTGACGAGTTATCACTAGATAGTGACGACAATTTGACGTGCGACGTGCTACTGGCAAGTCAGATGTGCGAGTAGTAACATTTGAACTTTTTTATAAGGAAGTGTTATGATAAATTACCGACAGCGTCTCGGAGGGCTAGTGTTAATGTAACTTGAATGGTATGAAGAAGTGGGCAGGAGGATGAAAAGGATGATATCCAAATTTTGCAATAGAAAGTGAACATAAAGAAACGCGGAAAATGCACGTCTACCTGGAAAGCTACGAGAAAATATAAGAGTTTCTGGTATCTCAGAAAATATTGCTAAAATAAGATCAAAATTGTTAGAAAAACGCAAGAATTGCTGCATATTCTCCTCAATCTAGGAAAGACGAACAGAATTTTGTGTTATATGTGCCTAAAACCCGTGGGCTTGGAATTTTGGAACGCACCAACATTTATGAAAATTACGCATAAAAAATGAATGTGAATTTGTTGCATGCGAATTTTATTGCAATAAAGTTGAAATTAATTGTTAGGTTTGTTTTTAGTATTCGCAAATGCAGTTTTTGTTAATGTTAATATATGAATTAAAATTAACTTGCATGACTTATTAAACTCAAAATACGTTTGCATCGTAATAGTATTTCTTTTTTTCTTTCCTTCTTTCTTTTATCCTTATGGCTTCTGCGCGTTAGCACAATTAACCAGCACGGCGACTGCAACGTAGTCTGGCTTTTGGTCATGTTACAGTCCAAAAAGGAAAGAGTCACTTTGCTTCTTCTTAATCAAAACTCCAATAGGTATATCATAATAATAACGTAAAAAGATGAATACCGACGATTCGAGAATATTCAGGGTGTCCCACGACGATTAAGACAAGCAATATATCGGAACTGGGCAGTAGTAGCGAATTATAATTTTGGAGGTGCAAATTAGAGCAAATATAGTATATTTTCTTATTATTGTGTCACCCAATGAGGTGCATGTTTTTGATCACGTGACGTCCGATTCAAAATTTTCAATGGGACACCCTGTCTATTTGTGACTTTTTGTATTCCTCCCAATAAAACAATTCCAACAAACTAGCACACTTGGGGTCTAAAGTGATTAATTCAAGAGCTACAGGTACTTAAAGGATGGTACCACTACCATTGATTATAACATGTACCCCTACAGTTAAATTACTTTGGTAGTGTTTCATAATGGTAGTGGTATAGTCCTTTAAGTACCTATAGCTCTTCAATTATTCACTTTAGACCCCAAGTGTGCTAGTTTGTTGGAATTGCTTTATCGAGGAGAACACAAAAAGTCACAAATATACAGGGTGTCCCATTAAAAATTTTGAATCAGACGTGACCAAAAACAAATACCTCATTGGGTGACACAATAATAAGAAAATATACTATATTTGCTCTAATTTGCACCTCCAAAATTATAATTTACTACTACTGCCCAGTTACGATATATTGCTTGTCTTAATCGTCGTGACAGAGACTCTAACCGTAAAAGTGATTTTCTTATGTGCACGTATTTCATAGAAATATATTTTTGAAATGTTTTTCTTAAAAAAATGCGAAAATACCAATGACGCCTCCCAGACGGCATGTTAGTAGTTACATAACAGCAGTGCCACGTTAGTAGCTAACGGTTATGTAACGAATTTGTATGTGTGTCTGTGCGGGGTTAAGTCATCTAGTGAATTCTGAAATGTTGAGCTGGCAACATTGTATGGGCGCCCGTGTCCCCGACCGACGCCGACGCCGGCGGCGGCGTCTCGCACGTCGAGGCGAAAAATCAAGGCGGCCAGCCAGCGTCGCGGCGCGGTTCCCCTTCCTGCACACATCCGTCCGATGTGCGGTTTTGTTTTATTAGTACAGGCATTGCATACAAGGATGTATCGGACAATATCAAGACTAGTTCCACCAGTGGCGGTTCCTGAATTTTTGAAAGGGGAGGCGCACAAAATTTTAAATAAAAAAAAACTACACAAAATCTAGAGATTGTTGAGGCCGCAGCTGCATACTGCATATAATAAGAGTTTTCAGCTTTCACAGCTACTTCTTAAAAGTTTTTTCCAGCTAGTATCACAAAAAGTCACTTCTTAAGAGTGTTTTGCTTATCACTCATCACAAAATGTTATTTCTTAAGAGCTTTATACATATCATCCTGCCTAACCAAGGAAAAAAAGTCGTCTATCTTGGGAATCGAACTCCCAACTCCTGCTTCAAAAACGTCACCGCTACCTACTAAACCATGTAGCCGTCTGCCTCATTTTGTTGAAACATTGTATTAGTATCTACTTACCAATTTTTATCTTTGTAAGGTTATTATAATTTTCATTTTGTGCTCTGAGGAAAGTCGGTCAAAGTTCATCTTAAGCAACGCACTCACCCGATTATCCATTTTAAATAATGGGTTAGTAGGTTAGAATCGCCGATGTAAACAACGCGTAGCGACTCGAACACGAGAAGATGATATCTATATAACGAAAATCCAATCCAAATCCATCCTTCTGTCTGTCTGTCGGTCTGTCTGCCGGTCCGCCTGTCTGTCTGTTGGCGTTTTTCTAGCCTGGTAATCTGAGTAACCGCTGCACGGATTGTGATGAAATTTGGGTAGCGGTCTAGCGATATGCTCTCTAGTAGGAATGCTGCTATTTTGAAAATCGGTGCATGGGCGGCGAAATAATTAACAAAAAAAAATTCAAATATTCCTCAAACTTCGATGTTAGGTATTTTGGGGGTTCCTGGTCGTTTTCAACATTTTCTTAGAGTAGGTAAAATTGTGGTAGTTTTTGGGAGTGGGGAGGTAGTAAAACTGAAAGCTTTGTTGTATTCTTGTGGGCTCTTCATTGACCTGTAAGGTAATGACATAACATACTTTTCAGCGTTATCCGAATCCTACCCTAAAGTGGATTCAAATCCGCCGTGCAGTGAATGTAACCAATATCACACGCTCGGCGGCTGGCCCGTGGATGTCGGTCGCCAGAGCCGTATTCAGAATAGCAGTATAAAGTCCATAGTATCGGATATGGAGTAGCATTTATAAATCATATTTTTCCATTGCAGCTGTATTGATATATTTTATCTTATATAATATTATTCTTACCTTAGGAACCTTCATTTTGGAGGTAAAGTTCAGAAGGGGTCAATACTTCAGCTACATATGTCCATCTATTCCGAGTGTTTTTTTTGCCTAAAATTGGGCGAGTCATTATCGTCATTCACCTCTTTCAGGACTTTGTCAATAGTCGGAAATTCATTTCGGAAAAAGAACTGATGCACCTTTCTCCTACGTGCTCTTTTATCGCCATGGTCCACAAGGTCAATGCAACGTTTGCGATTCTGATTAGCTAAAGGTGCAGCAAAAGAGTGTCTGGTTCTGTATTCTCGCACCACTTTATAGGCACTCCGTTTGCGGATACCTATTTTGAGTGTAACCTCTTGCACATTATCGTCAACAGCAGTTGTTAATGATTTTTTCTGAGTTTCGTATTTATATACGTTTAGTATTAACCTCCTTAAGTCTCACGTCAAAATGGCTCTTTTTTGACCTCTTCCTTGGTGGACTCAAATCCTGTATTGTAGCCATATCCATAGATTCATCTGCAGTGTCTGTACCATACTAGACATCCTTCAATATCTCCTTCAAGTTATCTGGGAAGAACACAAACACCACTAATAACTATTAAAACAACACAACACAGATAACACTAAAATTCGCACAGCAGGTATGCGATGATAAAAGCACGATGTACGCTATCATTAACACGACGCATCGTATACAATGATAAACACACGGAGCAACTGAATAAAATACAACCCTCTACTCTGTTCAACAATCCAGACGGGCGGCAGAGCGGCAAGCCGCCCAGGTGTTTATTGCCTTTCGGCCAATCGCAATGAATGCCGCCTTACTCGGGCGGCGTGCGTGGTATCCTATTTGTTTACAATCTTCTGCGCCTTGAATTTGAATATGGCTTAGGTTTACATTTCTTGATCGTCGTTGAAACGAAAACGATATTCTACGTGTTTGCTGAGAACCTATAATGACTGCACTAACACAATATCATTTATCGCAACAACAGGGAAAATTTGAAGATTCGGCAGCTTTCCTGGATAGATCAGAATCCTGTTGCTGGCGCATGGCCGAGAATAACGATCCCAGTTATCCAGTTATGGGTTGATGAGCGGTTAGCAACGTATGTTTAGATATAGTGATAATGGGAGTGGTCGCCTGTTACCTTGGAGTCCTTGAATTTATGATCACGTAACATTAACCAATTATCGTCATTGTCATTTTGGCTGAATTATATTTTCCGGAGTTTTGGGTTTTAACACGTTGACTGTCACACTTCAAAAAAATGGCATAGCGCCTAGCGGGCCACCAAGTACTTATATAATTTTGATACAGGAGTACGGGAGGCATAAATATACAGGGTGAGTTGATACATTTTTTAACTGTGTATAGAAGGCGTTAAAATAAGCAACTTTTTCATATACCTTTTCCCGAAAACTGAAAAGTAGACGAGATCAAAAAAAAGTAAGTCCAGACTTGCTGTGTATCAAGACGTACCTAGTCTGTTTATGTTTAGTTCTTTGCTCGGATGTTTGATTTATCGACCAGGCACTGTAGGTACCTGTCAATTAGTGCACTTTCAGTTTATCGTACTTAATTAGTAAATCCTAAAAGTTGCATTCATATTGTGCCACTTTTAGGATTTGCCAATGTAAAATTAACCGCGATAAGCAGAAAGCTACAACTATACTATCTGACAGCTGCAATGCCTAATCGATATATAAGACAAAAATCCGATAGAAAAAAATCATAAACGAACTAGATAGGTATGTCTTAATTGTCTTGATACACAAGCCCAAATTTACCTTTTGTTTGATTCTAACTCGCTTATTTTTCAGTTTTACGAAAAAGCAATTTGAAAAAGTTATCTACTTCTATACGCAGTTGAAAAAGCAACAACTTAGGACTCTGTAAACACAGTGATATATACTGTGTCCGATCCCAGCCAAAACTTGCCACCCACCTTAATACTTATATCTTAAATGATAAAAAAATAAAAATCTTCGTGACGCGGGGATCTATATTTCGAGGGGGAAATCTTCAACCGAATACTTTATCATTGTGCCATCAATCCCCTCACCCCCAACAACCGCTACTTCAATATCTTAAATTAGACCACAATGCTTGTGACCATTTTGAAGGGAAATTCATTGGCAAATACAACAGTGTAATCGGACTATTATTCAAGTTAATAAAAAAATGTGGTGATTATCCAAATGAAGTATTATTTTCATCAAATGACACCTGAAATATTATCGTAAGAAAGATTACAAATGAGAGCCATTCTGTTCCAGCTAGACGTACAGACGATATTCAAAGTGTCTCATATCATATCATATTTTATTTGATTGCTGGATCATATTGAAAAACTTTCCTAGACATTTTTGTAGCATCGTTTTTTCGTTATTACCAACGACGTCCTACTGACCAATCCCCACCCCTCCTCATATTGTCACGACGACAGATTTTTCTTTACTTCAAGGAATGAAACTGGACGTACTTTTCCACATTTTTACTTCACAACTGAATACAAAATCGCTTAACCTTGCAGGGGCGTACAGGCCAACAATGCCAAAGATTCAGACATATTGGAACCTGTTCCTAATACAGGGTGTCCCACGAGGATTAAGACAAGCAATACAGGGTTATTCACGTTATTCGACTCGGAGCATTATGGCTAAAGTATTTGATAAAAAAGAAAACAATAATTTGGGATGGATAGAGAGCCATAAAGGCTACATTCTAAAAATATTTTCATGTTATACAGGGTGTCCCAAAAGCACGAAATGTATCAAAGTTATGTTTTTTTAAATGGAACACCCCATATATTATTGCATATTCAGATTCCTTGATGAATTCTATTGTGACTTTATGTATCATACATGGTACCTAAAGCGAACCGTTAAGGTGTAAATAATCATTTTCGGTATAAGTAGATATCAGGAGAAAATTGAATATCGCAGAGATGATAAAATTTTGAAGGTTGTAACTTTGCCGTGTTACTAAGCATAAAACGCGTCAACTTTGATGAGACTGTCAAATTTAAATTACGTTTATGCTTGGAGAAATCGGTCGAAGAATTAAGGAAGCTTTGATCAGCGATAACCTGATTTTTTCAAATGGAAATGCATATTCTTTTATACAGTTAAACGTAGAATTTGATAGGCTTTCTAATGATATAACGTTGTAAATATCAATCTCTCGTAGTTTTCATTTAATTTTAAGTTTTCAAACAAATCGGCGATTTTCAATTTTCCTACCTATAAGCATCGTAGCAGGCCATGAAATATAAACAAAAATCTGTTCAGCTAGAAGAAAACAACTAACTTAGCTGAAAAATACACACGAACTATACTAAAGGGACAAGATTTTAAAAATTCCTTACAACAAATCAACTCTCCCAGAAACAACTGCGATAACATCTCTAAGGCCAAAGAGAAGCTGGAGTATGGCAGTAATAGATATTTTTACTGTCTACTGGCTACCGCAATTTACTAGAGGTTAAAAATTTCCAAGGCAATCAAAAACCCTCATATTAAACAGAAACAACCAGCGACTATTGCTCCAGCACGCAACTATCAACCATATGTAATGGTGTAAAAAAGTACTAATTTGCGTCGAAGTCGATACCTCTGACTGGAGCCCTTCTATTTTTCAATATCTATTAGCAATATTGCAAAAAAGGAATACTGACAAATCAGATTTAAATTTTCTGCCATTTAAATTATGTTTTATAATTTGAACAAATTTTAATTCATTCTTCATTTTCTGCGACCTTGCTAATAGGTGCTGAAGAATTTTCAGAACTCCAGTCAGAGGTACTTTTGACTTGAGTTTTGACAAAATTGCATACTTTTTTATGTCATTAAATGTGAAATTTTATTATGAAAATAATAAACTGCTTACAACATTCTCTAGTAGTTTTCACTTTATTTCAAAATTTTTAATGGTTTTGGAAATTTCCAATCTCTAGTACATTGCCGTAGCTAGTAGGCGGTGAAAAAATCCATTTCTGCCATACTCCAGCTTCTCTTTGACCAAAGATATGTTAGCGCCGTTGTTTCTGGTTAGACTTTGTTTGTTGTGAGTAATTTTTATAATCTTGTCCCTTTAGCCTAGTTCGTGTGTATTTTGCAGCTAAGTTATTTGTTTTCTTCTACCTGAACAGGTTTTTGTTTATATTCCATGGCCTGCTACGTTGCTTATAGGTAGGAAAGTTGAAACACGCCGATTTGTTTGAAAATTTAAAATTAAATGAAAACTAACAGAGATTGATATGCACAACCTTACATCGTTAGAAAGGTTATCAAATTTTACTTTTAACCGTATAAAAAAAATTAGGCATTCCTATTCGAAAAAATCAAGTTATCGCTGATCGAAGTTTCCTTAATTCATCGACCGATTTCTCCAAGCATAGACGTAATTTAAATTTGACAGTCTCGTCAAAACTGACGCATTTTATGCTTAGTGATACGGCAAAGTCACAGCCTTTCAAATTTTATAATCTCTGCGATATTCAATTTTTTCCTGATATCTACTTATACCGAAAATTGTGATTTACACCTAAACGGTTCGATTTAAGTCCCTTGTATGATACATAAAGTCACAATAGAATTCATCAAGGAATCTGAATATGTAATAATATACGGGGTGTTCCATTCAAAAAAACATAACTTTGATACATTTCGTGCTTTTGGGACACCCTGTATAACATAAAAATATTTTTAGAATGTAGCCTTTACGGGTCTCTATCCATCCCAAATTATTATTTTCTTTTTTATCAAATACTTTAGCCATAATGCTCCGTGTCGAATAACGTGAATAACCCTGTATATCGGAACTGGGCAGTAGTAGAGAACTATAATTTTGGGGATATAAATAAGAGCAAATATAGTATCTTTTCTTGTTATTGTGGCACCCAATGAGATATTTGTTTTTGGTCACGTGACGTCCGGTTCAAAATTTTTAATGGGACAACCTGTATATTTGTGACTTTTTGTGTTCCTCCAACAAACTAGCACACTTGGGGGTCTAAACTGATTAATTTAAGAGCTACAGGTACTTAAAGGACTGTACCACTACCATTATGAAATACTACCAAAGTAATTTAACGCTGCTCCTACAATCTGGGATAGTTTCTCCGGAGGATGCGGGGAGCTGAAAAGGAACCGACGATGGGCGTGATAAATAAACAGGTGCGCGCTACATTAGAAAGAAATGGAAACAGTCATGTTAGCGCGTCGCGTCGCCCGAAATTTGTAAAATTGAAGAGGGAGGCGATTTGCAGATGTTTTTTATCCCAATTCCTGACGCTTAATTTTCCAATATTTTTACATGAAATTTTCACATGATGTTTAGAAGGAAATTGCCCAGAGTGATATCGAAGCACTTTTTCATTTTTGCTTCTGGGCTTTTCTTAAAAAAATTACAAAGTTGACGAACAGCAGCTGCTGAACAGCAGCGATTTTCTTTGGTTTACCGTTACCTTCGGGTACCAGATGGCGCACCGGCAGAACCTTTCTGTCGCCTGCTACAACATTTCTAGATAATTCGAGATATCCACCACTCCACCAACACAACGCCAATCTGTCAGTCTTGAAATATACAGATGATTCGATGCCGTTTACACATCACACATCTAACATTATGGTTTTGACTTTACGTCATACATGACAACTAACACACAATATACCGATACCATGCAATAGTGATTCACCAAAAGGCCTAATCAGACTGTACTATGACCCCTTCCAACCCAATTGTCCCTTTGTTCAATAATGGCAACGTCGCCTCATCGCTCCAGGTAGCCCGGATTCCTGTGACTGGAAAGGAGTCGGTGCGAAAGCTGCTAAATCCGGGGAGTGAAGTGAGGCTTGGTGCGAAAATGGCCGTCCAAAATGCTGACCGATTGAGGGCCGCCTGAAACGCGAAGTTGGGCACGCGATTTCCCCCTTCCCCCATATATACTGGATTTTCTTACACGGGAGGTTCTAGGAAGCTACTCAACAGGTAACCGTTATCGATTCTTCCAATCCGGGCGCTTTTAAGCTTTATAAAGGATGGTTTCATTCATTTACTTGTTGCGTAGATAGTCACTCTATTCAAGTGAATGAAATCTTCACAAATAGGGTGATGAGATTTGTTCGTAGAACATTTCGCCTTTATTTAGAAGATATCGCAAACTGTCAGAGGGAATAGAATAGCTTCCTAGGCCATATGTGGACTAGCTAAGTGCCTTTACTCATTGCTTATTTAAGTGAAAGTGATTAAATGTTTTACAAACGGAAATTTTTTTATCGCTTTGCCTTTATATAGGGTGAATCCAAAGTTGATACTTTTTGTGTGCATAGAAGTCGTTATTATAAGCAACCTTTTCACATAATTTTTTTCAGAAAACTGAAAAATACGCAAGATACAGAATAAAAAAGCATGTCTGGGCTTGTGCATCAAGACGTACCTAGTCTGTTTATGTTTAGTTTTTCGCTCGGATTTTTGTGAAATCAATTACGCATTGTACCTGTCACATAGCGCAGCAGTCACTATTTGTTTATCGTTGTTAATTTTAAATTGGCAAAACTCAAAGGTGGCACATTATTATAAAACAACTTTTAAAACTAATTTAAAATTAATATGACAAACTGGAAGTGACTAGTGCACTAATTGATAGGTAGGATGCCTGATAGATAGGAAAAAAATCCGAGCAAAACACTAAACATAAACAGACTAGGTTAATCTTGATACACAAGCTCTTTTTACTTCTTTTGATTCTATTTCTCGCTTACTTCTCAGTTTTCGGGACATGTTAAAAAAAGTATCAACTTAGGACCTTGTATATAAGACCTTTAAACAAACAGCGTGTATATTTTTCTTAACTCACGCTCTAACCGTGAGTTATTAACAACGCCTACTAGATACTAATACTGATCTCTTGGAAATGCGTATGATTAAATACACGGTATAATAACAACACAACAATAACAGTATTTCACTAGAGCAAAACTTTACACGCTAACCCGCCTTACCTTTGTCCGGTCTACTGATTGAGCTGTCTCTGCCAGTTTCGCTCTCACGTCTCCTACTGCTTCCACACTCACTCTCTATGTAGTACGCGCCTGATTGGCTGCTTTTATTACCTAATAAATTACTAATTAACTACTTAATAAAAAAATCCAAACATGGATTTTTGGGCTTAGAATATTTTTCTCTTGAGCTCCCACCAATTATGTGCGCGACTTTCAAGACACCCTATATAAAATACAACTAGAACAAGAATAATTATTCCCATTCACTTTTTTCCACTTCGTTGAACAACAGAAATATACTAGGCTAAGATTTACTATCGGTAATCACTCCAATATAGTTGACATTAATAGTTTTTAGCAGCTATTAAACAACATTTGTATATAATTTACTGCTGCAATGTGCTGATTGGAATACACATTTTGATTGGTATAGCAATAGGATGAGGGTTTGTTGTATAAACACTACACGTACAAAAGGTACTGATCAGCTTGGAAAATTATTATTACAGAGCTCTTACATAGCTATTTTATGTGGGCTGGTGCTTTTACTTCCCACACCGATAGGGGAGGGGAGTATTGTGATCGCGAAAATTTTCGATTTTGAGATAATACGCTTTTTGGGCATTTCATGATGTTTACATAACGAAAATCCATATCATTCATTTCCGCCGGTCTGTCTGTCGGTCTGTCTGTCGGTCTGTGCGCGTTTTTCTAGCCTCGTAATCTCAGTAACTGCTGCTTGGATTGTGATGAAATTTGGGCAGCGATCTGCTGTGGGGTCATAATAGGTAATGACCTTATAATTTTGAAAATAGGTGCATGGGCGGCGGACTAATTAGCAAAAAACAAAAAAAATTAAATATTCATCAAACTTCGTTTTTAGGCGTTTTAGGGGTTCCTGATCATTTTCTACTCTTTTTTGAGTGAGGGTGAATTGGGGTGGTTGGGAGGTGGGGGTTTGTATATCTCAAAAATGTGTTGTATTCATAATAGGCTATCCATTGACCTGTAAAAGAAATACCTAGCGGCATAATACTCTTTTTTAGGCCCATCCGAACATTGCCTTGCCTATTCCAGAAACCAAGGGACTTAGAATTTCCTGATAAATACATAGGAATATTTCTGTATTGAGTAACGCAAAAGTTGTGGAATGGATTTTAATGAAACTCTGCCACAGTATTACTACTGCAGCGAGGACGGAAAATGCGTATGTTTTGGAAAAATCGTGTCAGTGGCGACGCAGCAATAATAAAAAATAAAAGAAAATAAAAACGCCTCAAACTTTGGTTTTAGGCGTTTTAGGGGTTCCTGATCATTTTCTACTTTTTTTTGGGTAGGGCTGAATTTGGGGTGGTTGGAGGGTGGGGGGTTGGAAAACTGAAAAATTTGTTGAATTCATAATGGGCTGTCCATTGACCTGTGAATGAAAAACCTAGCGGCATAATACACTTCTTTAGGTCCATTCGAACATTGCCTTGCTCATTATAGAAACCAAGGGACTTAGAATTTGTGATGTATACATACGAGTATTGTTTAAGATCGTTCTATAGTGCGTAACGCGAAAATTATTCAATTGATTTTAACGAATTTTTGACTCAGCAGTACTACTGTAGCGAGGATGGAAAACTGGTATGTTTTGGAAAAATCGTGTCAGTGGCGGCACAGCAATAATAAGAAAACTAAAAATATAAAAACAGCTCAAACCTTGTTTTTAGGCGTTGCAGGGGTTCCGGATCATTTTCTATGATTTTTTGGGTGGGGGTGAAATTGGGGTGGTTGTAAAACTGAAAGATTGTGCGACAGTGGAAAACGCGCCAGTGTCTGGAAAATCGTGTCAGTGGCGGCGCAACAACAATTAAAAAACTAAAAATATAGAAACAGCTCATACTCCGCTTTTAGACGGTTTAGAGGCTCCTGATCGTTTCGCATCGTTCAGTTGAAGCATGCGGAATGAAAACTATGGCGTCCTAGTTTTCTAAGGAGGGAGACGCAAGAAACTATTTACGAGAGTTTTTGTATTGGATGTTCTTCTGCTGGCGGGTGGGCGATGATTTGGTTGCAAGGGGATTTCAGACTATAGCTTCATGCAATGGGAAAACAATAAAATGGTATCATTATTATGCGTGGGAAGTACTAAGTCAATAAAATTGACTCCTTTTTTGCATAGAAATACTTCAATATGCGTTTATACAACAGTTCCAAATTTAAACCTGCTACAGGAACCTTCTACACACTTCGTCAAGGGAGCAAAATAGCATTTCGGACAGCATTGAAGCAGCAAATTAGTGTTTATTAAACAACAGTACAACTTTAAACCTGGATAGTCCTTTTACTCGCGGCTTATAGTGCATCTTTGCTAGTTGTGTATAATATAATAAAATAAATATGAAATGAAATTGTGGTAGATGCCGGACAGCCTGTTGCTGCCGGCCAGCTACATCGCGATGGCGGAGGCGGAGCCAGACCTGAGCACCTTCGAGAACAAGAGCGGCCTGGCGGAGGACATGAAGTTCCTGGCGTCGATGCCGGAACTTTGCGACGTCACCTTCCTGGTGGGAGACACCAGGGAACCGGTGTGTGCCGTCAAGGCCGTTCTCGCCGCTCGCAGCCGCGTCTTCCACAAGATGCTCTATCAGGTATTTTTCTAAAGAATTACTACTTAATTCCATTGTCTTGTATTGGACTTTACATCATTTCGATTCATATATGGTCGCAGCAACACATCAAAAGGCTGATACTTGAGCCTCTTTTGATCAGCACGCTTGCTAGGACGACTCACTGCACCGTATGGTAGGTTTTGATTCTTATGGAGTGTGACCTTCACCAGTAATTTTAATTTTCCCCCAAACCTTTGGACGCCACATGGGAGGTATCCAGTTTTTTTGGCGAGAATCGGTATAACTGATACAAATTTATGTGAGGATTGCAGCGTTCCGAGCACTCTGGATCATCTGTTTTTTGAATGTCGAAAATATAGCGCACAACAAAACTTACTATGGTACGGCCTGGTCTGCGATGGTTTTACGCTACCCTATTGTATGCTACACCTACTAGCACTGAATGACAGGAGAATACAAGAACGTATAATACGTTTTCTCAAGGAATCCAACTTGGAAATTTAGCGATAGTTTACCCCATGTCTAGTGTTATGATTACCTACTTTCCGTGGTCCGTCTTGTGTGTGATTTTGAAAATGCGATAATAGACCCCTTGGCGAGAAGATGTGTGACCTTGTCCTTTTCCTAATTTAATATTTGTAGGGATATTATTAGTCATATGAATTGTGGCTGGTTGCATGGACTAATCAGGTCCCAAAGCAAAAAAAAAATGTCTATATCACGTGCTGCCCCTGCATATAGTTCAACAACAATCTAAAAAAATCCATGGATGTTTAAGTTTTCGCGGTTTTCGCGGATACGTCCCGAACTGGTACGGAAATCACTCGGATGAAAAGCGCATGTGCAGTATGATTGAGGGCGTTCGCGGTATGTAAACTTGTACGTAAACTGATTCTGTTTACATCACAGAATCAGTTTATATATGCAGCTACATACCGCGCACGTCCGTAATCATAATGTGCACGCACCACGTGTTCCGCGAAAACATCTCATGACTACTAATTTTGAAAATTCTGGACATTTCTTTGTTTTGTTGAATTTATTGATCAAATTTAAACAGTTCCAATCCGACTACTTAAATACTTTATTCACCGCAAGTTGGAACCCATCGTGGAGTAGGTTTAGGCTACAATTGAGATGTCGTCAACGTAGAGATACAACTGAAAATAGTTTTTTCCATATTTATCAGCGTTGTTCAAGAGTAAAACTATTTATTTCTTATAACCGAGGTTTGGCACTACACATCTGCAAATATATCAAGCGCGACAGTGATGTCAATGTCAAAATGGCATGTGCATGTACTTAGAAAAGAAAACAAAAGGTCACCCACCCTTTAGCTTATCAAATAATGACCACTAGTATGAGACGTGTCCTAGTTTAATTTCTGTTCAAAGTGGGGATATATCGCTCCGTGACAACCACTGTGACAACCATCAAAAAGACTATGCGAGGCTAATACCACCAATTTTAGAAACGAATTTAGCTAATGTTTCCTGTATATAGATGAATCTATGGCCTTTATTAGCAGTTACAATCAATAGGGTTTTATTATTCTTGATAGGCTCCCAGTCCTCAAAGGAAGAAAGACCCACCACCCCGTGAAAACAAACTCCGATTATTTTTGAAGAGATCCTCAGAACCCCTGCTAAATTTACAGAACCAGTCCCAGCAAGTAAGTATATCTACATCTCTATTTGTCTATTTCAGATGTAGTCTATGAGATATTGCGATTGAACATAGATACTAATTTATTCATTTCAAATGAAGCTGAGTCGTTTTAATCTTAAATGTTTGTTACTTATTTAACTTATTGCAATCCATAGCGCAGCAACAGCTGTTTGACATTCCGGTATCTATGTGAATTGCAAGTTTCAAAAGTTGTATGATATTTCTGAATAAATCAACATATGCAAATAAATTTATTAATACCGGACATCCAGAATCGTGGAAAACCCCAAATACCTAATTAATGATTCTACAAACACAAAAATATATGTAGTTCGTGCAACTTTAGAAAAACGAAATTTATACGGGATGTTTAAAAATAAACGAGAAATATTTTGAATTGAATCAAAAGTTTGCTAACATACAGCATTTTTACTACTCTACTACTAGCTGCTTATGTCTTCTAAATTACAGTTTTTTAGTCAGTAAGAGAGTTTGATATTATGGCCCATGATTGAGGCCAGAAATACTACTACCTGTATCCAACTTCTGGGCCATAACAGATAGGTTCTTTGTAACTATTATATGATCTGACAATAATGAAAGTAATAAAAATAGTTACTAAAAGCGGGAATGTAATACAAATAATAAATAATAAGCAAAAATCATTAATAAATGTTTTGAAAATCTTCTGCCTTATGGGATGCTCTAATGGGAAACTTACTTCAAGAAACTCACATCGATGTAAGGCTTTGAGAAAGAAATAAGTATCGCCACCTTTTTCGTGCTATTTTTAAACAGCCTGTATTACAGTGCATTAAAAACTGGATGTACGGATTTAATCAGATGTGAATGTGTATGACTGACACAATTTAATGTTGTTAACATAATGTATTATGTAACGTATAGAGAGGCTTCACTCAGCAGCTGGCTCCTATTCCAGAGGTAATCGAAACAAAAAAGTCATCTCTTCGATATTTTCTTCTTCTATTATTTTTTCTCTCTAATTCATCTTCTGTCAGTAGGATAATATGTAAATAATTCACCACAGTAAGAACAACATTATGAAATTTGGAACGTCATATTTCTGAAGTCAGATGAAGAAGTAAAAGTTAGGTCAAATAGTTTGACTCAGTACTTTGTGATTTGATTTAAAAATTCTCTGGTTTTGGTGATTAGTTCGCTACCATTGACATGATGTTCAAACATTATACTTTTTCATCTCCGTCGCAGTAGTAATATAGCGGGCAGACCGACGGACCGACAGAAAAAGTGTAGATTATGAAAGCATGTATAAAAAATCGTAAATTTTTGTGATTACAACACTTCCTCAGCTACTGTGTGGGAAGTAAAGTTAATGAACCTTGTCACGATTGGTTCATATTAAAGCACTTCATACATATAATACTATCTAGATGAGAAAATCTTCGGGTTGTGGCCAAAAGTTTAAAAAAAGAGACTGGGTCACAGCATAGAGGAGACTCTGGTATTAACAGCCAAGCTTTCGGCAACGTTTATTGCCCTCTTCAGCTCTTCAGAGCTTTCTTCATAGTTGAAAGAAAAAAACGAAATTTGGTTTCAAAATATATAATCAATTTTTAAAAGATATACTCACAACGTTGATGTTTGCCAATTTAAAAACAGCAATTTCATTGAGTGCAAACGACTTCTTAGTGCAGCTATAATAATCGTCACAATTTTTCCAAAAATTTTTAAAAAACTAAGTGCTATCATGGCGTCTTCCACTAACAGGTCAGGAAACAGAGAACATATAATTGTAAATCACAAACACACAGAAACGACATCTACATGCTAAAATTTAAACCCGAAGGTATTACGAAATCCGTGGTTTGAAAAGACACATTTTATGATCTAGATTTTCTTAAAGACCTTCTTGGTCTAACAGGTGATAAAATGGCCGTACTTTATGAAATGTGGACACAAAGTAACGGCCATTTTATCACCTATTAGACCAAGAAGGTCTTTATTTGAGAAAAATCTAGATCATTAGATGTGTGTTTTCATACCACGGATTTCATAATACCTTCGGGTTTAAATATCAACATGTAAAGGTCGTTTCGTTGTGTTTGTAATTTACAATCATATGCTGTTTTTTTTAACTATGTAGAAAGCCCTGAAGATGGCAATAAACATTGCCGAAGGCTTGGCAGTTAACACCAGAGTCTCCTCTATGCTGTGACCCAGTCTCTTTTTTCAAAATTTCGGCCACAACCCCAAGACTTTCTCATCTAAATTAAGTTTTTTGGCCATAAGCTTCCTTCATATAATACTATCAACATGTTGATTAGATTCATGATACCTATATTCTTTAACTGGCTTCAGAAGTATTTGTGAAGACCACGCTGATATAAAACATAAATCAATCAGCTGTTACATGAAATTTATAGCTCTTTATTTACTCAGTCTTCAAAGTTTTCTTTGGAAATACATGAGGAAAACTAATGTGACTCAAATCACTGTATTGTATTGTTGATATAGTCCTGATTTATTAGTATTTTTCAATGGAAGTAATAGCAGTATAGTGATATGATTTTCTGATAAGCACACGTACTTCATCCATGTTTATTTGAGCAAAGTATTCAATATTATAGCAACTAGGCAGGAAACTGGTTAAATGATGATTTCAGAGGACTAGTTCTTATAGCCAGGCCGTAAACGCTTTTATATTTTCCATGCCACTCTTCATTCTATAATATTCCTTTGTTGCGATTAAACTAATTTACTCAGCAAGGATCGACCTACCTTTTAAGTCTATCCTTCTCTGACATCGGGGTAGTACACCCAAGCTCTCTTAGACTGATTTTAGTCATCAGTTTGTCGATTTTATTAAAACGAAGGAATATTAATAACCAACATGGATGATGTATATATATGTCATGATACGGATCAGACTTTTTTTTCAACGCAATTTAAAGAAAGGCCGCCAAAGCGCATGTTTTTTCTGTATATAAGTCACATATGTAAAAAATTTGTATGTAGATTCTCATATATATAGACATACTTCTAGATTTGATCAAGATCTTCAAACTCTGTATCTTTACTTCTGTTTACTAAATGCCACAACAGCTACTCAGACGTTAAATAGACTAGAGTTATGTTACCTGCGTATCAACGTTCACTAGGACTATCGAGTGAAACTCTGTCGCTTGCATAGTACCATTTAATATATTTTTGAAATTAGAAGTTCATTAAATCAGGCTATTCAAAACTAATGTTCTTTATAAGTAATTTAAAATAAATAATTATTTAAAGAACGCTTTGAAAGTAATTGCTTCATATACAAATATATACTCTGTAATGCTGCCAACCTTGACGAATTTAATTTTACATTTTTTTTTCATTTATATATGTAAAAAATTAATATTCTGGCGAAAAATCCCTATAAAAGCATGTTTATATAAATAGGTAATTTTTCGTACCTAACTTTTCTTTTGCTTAGGGTATTCGATAGTTTCACACTTTCCCTATCCAAAAAGTACCAACGAAAATGGTAAGTCGATGGAGTAGTACTGATAGACGAAGCCAGGCAAGTAGGCTATGACCCTTTTTACCGACCCCACGAAATAAACACTAAAAACGTTCACGGCCTCTTTTTGTCGAAGCAGACCTGTGTGCTCGTCCATTTAACTGAGTATAATGACCCCTCTTCAAACCTCAAGCATCTGTACCGTAACGTTGCGATACAAAGCATATCTGACTATATTCCTCCGAACATCCTAGGGAGTCCAGGCTTGGAATGGACTGCGAAGAGATGTATTCTTTGGGCCTGCGGGGCTTGGTCCCAAACTTCTCCTGACATAACTTTTCACAGCAGCCGCGGTACTCTGGTATTAAGGCTCTGCCTACGCGGTCTGTTCGGTTATAATAAGAAAAAAAACACTTTCAGGAATGTCTGCTCAGCCGACAATGGCTTGTGAGAACGACATCAAAAGGTCGAGAGATATAACCTTTTTATTTGCCTGCAGTCATCTCTCACTAACCCAACTTTCGCCAGCTCCATATAACTCCACCCATTTAATGGAATATTGACCTGGTGCTGTTCTGTGCATTGTTCAATTCCCACTAAGACAGCCGCCAACAGTATGGCGAATATTTCTGCCTGGAAGACACTTGTAGAGGCACCGAGCGCAAAATTTATCTACACTCTTTTACTTTCCACATCTGTTCTACTGCTTCCCGACAATCACTCTGTCACCGATATTTACTTTATTCAAGTGGGTCCAACTACCGAGTCTCATTCCACCCAAGTTTCCCCATCAGGCAAGCTGGGATTGCCTTCGTTTCGATCCTAAAGTGCAGAGGCGGCAAGCCAGAGTTCTCAACATATACAGGGTGTCCCAGAAGTCAACGTCAAGCCGCAACGGAGTGACAGTATTGGTTGTAACTATCATGAGAAAAATCAGAAAAAAAATCTATCCCATGCAGTTTGAAAATTATGGGCATTTAAAAAAAACCTAGAAATTTGGTCAAATTATAACAATTTTTCGGTTATTGTGGTTAACTTTTATTATTTTTCTTCATTTAAACTTGGGAACCGTAACCCTAAATAACATTTCTAGAAGCACAGTCAAAAATAATGACAAAATTGCCCCAAGTTTTCTAGAATGAAGGCTATTTATTAAACTATGAATTTAAAATTTTCAATCTTTGCGGATTTTGAAAGGCCCTCCTTTAAAAAAAATGTACTAAAGTACCATGGCAAGTGCCATTAAAAGTTGGCGCATTTAACCAGTATTGTAATGCTGATTGCCATTAGTGAGTAAGACAGATAGTGATGCCACTTTTAGCAAAATCAACAAAAACAAGTAAAATTAATAAAATAATGAAAAATCTTGATCTAGCTTAGTTTAGGTTTATTGTGTTAGGTGTCAGATAGGCAAATAACATTTTTATTACAATAAAAGTTAAATTGTGTAATATCAGCTTCAATACACGCCCTACATTTTCTTTAAAAAGATCTACTCATTAGCCAGGCATATTTAGTGCGAGAAGACGGATCCCAGTATCGCTTTAAAGTAAGCCTGTGGACCGGAATTTTAAACTGCAAAATTGTTGGGACTTTTGAGCTGCCTGAGAATCTGAATGGCACGAATTACCTACATTTTTTACGATAAAATTTACCAACTTTGTTAGAGGACGTACCACTAAAGCGGCCTACAGACGTTGATGTAAGCTGCGATTCCTCAAACGACTCAAGGTTCCATGAAACTTGCATCAGTTGCATAAGTTCCTACTCAAATCGAAACCTGCGGCGATGCTTAAATCGACTTGTTATTTCATGCACGTTTCATGCAACACAAGGATAGTAGGGTGGGCTTATTTTTTTGCATCGACGCAATACTATACACGTTGAAACCTGCATCACTGCATCAGCGTCACCGGCTCGGTGACATGGCTCACCGTCTATAATAGGATTCCAGAATCTGCATCGCTGCAAACCGCAACTGATACCAAATTTGTGATTCAGTACCACACACGCTGCTACTTGCGTTATGAAACGTAGAAGTCGATACTTGAATCGCAGCATGCATCAACGACTGTAGACCGCTTAACAGATCGTCGCCACATGAAGTATCAACAAGATGGCGGTCCAGCGCATTACGCAGTGCAAATAATAGGTTTTCTTGACCAAAAATATCTGGAAGGTGGAGGTGGACGTTCAGGTACTATCTGGTGGCCAACCCTTTCCCCAGATTTAAATCCCCTGGAATGTTGCTATCGCGGTGTTCTCAAAGAAAAAGTTCATTCATAGGCCATGAGAACATAGTCGAGCTGCGTAAACGAATTTCTCAAGCTGCTGAGGACATCAACTCTCGAGGATATGCCTGGCTAATAAGTAGATCTTTTTCAAGAAGATGTACTCGTAGGGCGTGTATTGAAGCTGATGGTAAACAATTTGAATATTTATTGCCTGACCTTTATTCCAATAAACCTGAACTAAGCTAGGTCAAAATTTTTCATTATTTTATTAATTTTACTTATTTTTGTTGACTTTGCTAAAAGTGGCGTCACTATCTGTCTCGCTCGCTCATAGCAGATATGTTCATTATCCATCTCTCTCATGATTTTGCCGTAAAATTAAGAGCCTACCAGAAGCTTGTGCCAATAAAGGACATCTGACCTAAGTGAAATGGGTTAGCAAAAACCGGATTACTTGAGGTTTTTATTTTTTACTCGTTTTTTTTAGTATGAAACTAACAAGTATTATACCATTTTACAATCCTGGTTAAATGCGCCAACTTTGAATGGCACATGCCAAGGCACTTTAGTACATTTTTTTTTAAAGGAGGGCCTTTCAAAGTCGGCAAACTTTGAAAATATTAAATTCGTAGTATCACTGCATCATAGCTGATGCAGTGATGCAGGTTTCAACGTGTATAGTATTGCGTCGATGCAAAAAAATAAGCCCACCCTACTATCCTTGTGTTGCATGAAACGTGCATGAAATAACAAGTCGATTTAAGCATCGCCGCAGGTTTCGATTTGAGTAGGAACTTATGCAACTGATGCAAGTTTCATGGAACCTTGAGTCGTTTGAGGAATCGCAGCTTACATCAACGTCTGTAGGCCGCTTTAGTGGTACGTCCTCTAACAAAGTTGGTAAATTTTATCGTAAAAAATCTAGGTAATTCGTGCCATTCAGATTCTCAGGCAGCTCAAAAGTCCCAACAATTTTGCAGTTTAAAATTCCGGTCCACAGGCTTACTTTAAAGCGATACTGGGATCCGTCTTCTAGCACTAAATATGCCTGGCTAATAAGTAGATCTTTTTAAAGAAAATGTAGGGCGTGCATTGAAGCTGACGGTACACAATTTAACTTTTATTGTAATAAAAATGTTATTTTCCTATCTGACTCCTAACACAATAAACCTAAATTAAGCCAGATCAAGATTTTTCATTATTTTATTAATTTTACTTGTTTTTGTTGATTTTGCTAAAAGTGGCATCACTATCTGTCTTACTCACTAATGGCAATCAGTATTACAATCCTGGTTAAATGCGCCAACTTTTAATGGCACTTGCCATGGTACTTTAGTACATTTTTTTTAAAGGAGGGCCTTTCAAAGTCCGCAAAGATTGAAAATATTAAATTCATAGTTTAATAAATAGTCTTCATTTTAGAAAACTCGGGGCAGTTGTGTCATTATTTTTGACTGTGCTTCTAGAAATATTATTTAGGGTTACGGTTCCAAAGTTTAAATGAACAAAAATAATAAAAGTTAACCACAATAACCGAAAAATTGTTATAATTTGACCAAATTTCTAGGTTTTCTTTAAATGCCCATAATTTTCAGACTACATGGGATAGATTTTTTTCTGATTTTTCTCATGACAGTTACAACCAATACTGTCACTCCGTTGCGGCTTGACGTTGACTTCTGGGACACCCTGTATAAACGTTTTGTTGATCAGTTTTATTCTTGTACTGTTGTGGCAATTATGAATTCAACAGCATGTTCAATAGATTCGGAAATAGTTGCACTGGATAAATCTGAAAATAGTTAATTCTCTCGTAGATGTACGAATATTTTATTATCAGCTAAAGTCTAAGCTTTCACAAAGAAAATATTAAGAATACTTCATACGTAGCATCGCAACATACTGTCTCTTTTTTGCTGTCTTTTCTCAAAATTTTTTCCCTTTGGGCTATATTGGTCAAAGTCGAAACCTAGCAACTATTTCCTAGTACTCATTCTCGGTTTTTGGGAGATTTCGACTTTTAGAGTTAATGGTGGCGGGACTGTAGATCTAAATGCATCTGTTATTTAATTTGTATATACATGTGTATCATCACAAACATTTTTTAGTCCACATTGCATGTAGATACGATTCTGTTACACTTGCAACTACTTAACATATTATCGACTGATTCTCAGCCTTCAGCACAACAACATCAAACCCTTATCATTGAAGAGTTCGAGCCAGATGTTTTTCGCCAGTTGATCGAGTATATCCATACAGGATGTGTCACTTTACAACCAAGAACTTTGTTAGGTAGGTGATATTTAGAATTTTCAGATATCAGATAGGTCTAGAAAAATGTCCTCATGACTACTTTATTGTGTATGAACTTTCGATGTATTGAGGTTGAGAGAGGCCAGCAGTTACTTCATTGCTAAATATAAGAACCATATTTAATCGTCCCTATACGATTCTCATAGAACCACTGAAATTCAGACCGCGGAAAGTATCATTAACATCTTCACAGACGGATACAAAAAAAATAATGGTGTAAGAAACGCTACCAGCTCTCAAGAGCTTTTTAAGCAAACGACGAGCTCATCTGTGGATTACAATCAGGCACTTGTGAATGAATCTCTCGGGAACAATATAATAGTACAAAAGAGAGACAGTCGCAGAGTAAGGTTAGTACATGTACATTTTCAACATGTCAAAGCCAATACCTCACACAAGGCGTAGCCTTCAAGGTGGCAGTTATTTGTAACGTACAAAAAAAAATAAAATGAAAATAAAATGTGAGGGCTGCCGAGACCAAAATCTTTGGGCCTGAGCCTCTTTGTGTCTTGCCCTCCAGAACCATTGGCAGATCACACCCATAGAGCCACAAAGGTTGCTCAAGAACTAGGTAACTTCTTAGCTGCCCTTGCTAAGAGGTAGCT
The DNA here is from genome assembly GCA_951848785.1 of Callosobruchus maculatus. Lineage (NCBI taxonomy): Eukaryota > Metazoa > Arthropoda > Insecta > Coleoptera > Chrysomelidae > Callosobruchus > Callosobruchus maculatus. Next base: position 3,889,406 of record CATOUR010000110.1, on the reverse strand, counting down.
GAACACTACCTATCCATACCCAGGCAAAACCTCAGAACGTGTGTTTGCATTTTCAGTCACATAACATGCTTCAAATATGACTGGTATACTGATAAGATCTCGAATAGGTAACTAGCTCAAAATTATTAAAGCACTATAGTCGAAATAGTAATAACGAAAGCTTTGTGGATGATGTGAGTAGTCCATACAAAAATTATTTAGGTATGGAGATTCATCATCTGCATTAGGATAGTCTCTATAGTGATGAACCTTTGATTTATAATTTAGATTATATACTAAGGTTTAATTCAATCTTATTTTCAGGTGTCATGAATGCTGCTGACTACTATGGCTTGGATGAATTGCGCAGAGCTTGTGCTGGATTTGTTCAGTGTTGTATTAACGTCGACACGGTCTGTGCTCTTTTGGCGTCTGCTGAGAGATACATCCAATACAAATGCACAAAATCACTGGTTCAAAAGGTGGGTAAACTAACTACCACTCTTGAATAGAATCAACATTTAAAACATGGAATTTTTCACCTTATTGCCTGGATGAAGTAATAATAAGAGCTCTCTCTATTGTGATATCTAGAAATAGAACATTTTTGCTTTCTGCTGGCAGATACATCCATACAAATACTCAAAATCACTGGTTCAAAAGGTGGGTGATCGTTAAAAAATGTGAGACCTACTAACAGCCTTTATACTGCGACACAAAAGCACCATTTCAAAAAGTATAATGGAAATAGCACTCCCAACATTTTTAATAACGGGTGTTGAACATTCGCCATTTTTCGTAATAAGACGGAAATACCTAGTCAATCTACTTGACTAAGTCTTCTTTACATTTGATCGTTAAACAATGTGAGGCCTACTAACAGCCCTTAGACTGCGACATAAAAGCACCATTTCAAATAGTATTATGCAAATACCTAGCACTCCCACCATTTTTAATAACAGGTGCTGCACATTCGCCATTTTTCGTAACAAGACGGAAATACCTAGTCGATCTACTTGACTAAGTCTTCTTTACATTTGATCATTTAAAAATGTGAGCTCTACTAACAGCCCTTGGACTACGACACAAAAGCACCATTTCAACAATTATAATGGAAATACTTAGCACTCCCCCCATTTTTATTAACGGATGTTGCACATTTGCCATTTTTCGTAAGACGGAAATACCTAGCCAATCTACTTGACTACGCCTTCTTTACATTTGATCGTTAAAAAATGTGAGGCCTGCTAACAGCCATTAGACTACGACACAAAAGCACCATTTCAAAAAGTATGATGCAGAGACAAAAAGTAAGAGTTAATCAGCCTGACTTCTGGGACAATTATGAACATGTTAAATTTTAAAGACTCACTAACTCTCGGTTTCCAGGTACTAGAGTTTGTGGACGAACATGGAAATGAAGTTTTGAATCTAGGCTCGTTCACTCTTCTACCTCAGCATGTTGTGAGGTTAATCTTGGCGCGAGATGAGCTACAAGCCGACGAGTTCACCAAATTCCAGGCCGCTCTGATGTGGGGTATGTACCATAGATATCGAACCAGTGCTTTGTTGAGATATGGAGTAGTATATCAGGAGACACTGAATACGCCGTACCGTGAACGAATGAATGAATGAATGAATCAACAAATGAAGGTGAGAGGCTTTCTAATGACAAGAGCCACCAGTGCATAAGCCTACAAGCGGAGCCTTCTTTATCTCTCCTTACTGTAGTTCCCAAGTCAAGCCCTCATCGCAATGGTGACGATGAGCTTGAGTCCTGCCAGGGCCGTATATAAGGGAGGGGTTTAGGGGTTCAACCCCCTCCCAATGAGTGTTCCAATGAATGAAATAACTACTAAAATAATACAACATAAAAATAATCATAATGCTTTATCCAAACTTATTGACTCATTCTACTACTAACCAATCGCTTGGCGCTCATGACACATTAGCAGTGATACAATCTATTCAGTTTTAAGCAAATTTAGGGTCGCATTCATAGTCGATACTTAAGGGTCCCTTGAGTAAGGTTCTGTGTTTCGAAACCTTACTTGAGGGTCTCTTACGTAAGGCTCCCTTGAGTAATACTCAAGTAACGAAATGTCAACATGACATGTCAGCATGATTTTAGGTTAATTTTGGAGTACGGTGTTGTCAGTTTCTGTCACATCCGGAAAAATGCAATATGACGGTGTTACCAAATGAATCCCGCCATCGGGCAGATGTTGTCTAGGAAACATACACAAAGAAAGCCACACTTGATGGTTCCCTTGAGTAACCCTAAAGTATTTCTTGAGTATTACTCAAGGGATACTTGAGGAACGACTATGAATACGGACCCAAGACTCTACAAAGTAGAGTCTTTTCTTTTATACATGAAGCCCCCCCCAAGGTCAACATGAACCCCCCTCTCCCACGGTCAACTTTAAGTTCCTTTGAACCCAGTATAGTCTGCATGTGATACACAAGGGGTCCACGCAACATAGGTGACCAAGCGCCCCTCCCCTATGAAATCTTAAACAGCTTACACTTTACGTTACTACATGATAACAAAGATTCTTAACTCGTATTTTTTTATTTCATATTTATTTTTCCTTTAATGTGTATACAATATATCTTCAGTGAAAATAAAACTGTGATCATAGACAATATGAAATTACTGCTACATACTTGACTAATTTTCCATGCCCCCCCCCCTGCCTCTGTTAAGTACGCAATGACCGCCGTTCCATAGAATGTATGTCGACGACTCATCCTCCTCACCCCAGCGTGCACACGTCGAGCCGCTTGCCACCCCAAGTAACGTCTGAAGGTGCTATGGCCATATAGCAGGCCCATAAGTAACCTTAGCCGGCTTCTGTCCACTGAGAGACAGACCCGCTTCACGTTGGCCTGAGGCCCTAAGATAAGTTCTCCAGCTTGACGGAAATATCCAGAAATCCTTGTCCGTCTCACAAGATGTTGATTTTGCAACCGCACATCTGTTTTCCTTCTAATGGCATCTGCTTTCAGCCCTACAGCCGGCTCAAGACCCAGGAAATTATATGCCGACCCTCGCTTCCGAGCGCGTCCGCCGTTGCATTACTGCAAACTCCAGCATGACTCGGTACTCACATAAGTTCTTGCCGAAATGTCATCCAAAACATATCTATGTTACGGTTAAAGTGTTTACTTTGATAGTTTATACACTAGCTGGATATTATACAAAATATCTAAATGTCCCGTTATTTTGATGGAAAATCGTATTTCAACTAAAATAGCTATGGATATTGGTTGGTTTGTATACTATCCAGCTAGTTTACAAACTATACAAGATCTGCAGCTAAAGTATAGACCATACATATTAACTAATGTTTTTGGTCAGTTTACAAAGTATCCACATCATTTGGATAAGGTGTGCACCTAATATCTCTAGTAATACATAATAACCAACTCGTTGGTTAGTATGTAAACTAACCAACTTCTTGGTTAGTATGTAAACTAACTAATTTTCTTTGGTCAATTTAACAGAAAAGTGAGGTTATGTTTGTGGCAAGTGCAAGTGTGACGTGTTGGTACTGTTTACTACCGTGCCTTGTAAAATTTGTCTAGGAATAGGTATCTAGTTACCAAAAATGGATCAGCAACAGCAATTTGAAAAGTTACTATTAGAATGTTACGAAAAAAAGTCCCAAAATCCAAAATTAACGAATGACAGTGATTACAACGCGCTTCTGCAACATACAAAGAGAATAAGCGAACAAGCCATCATCATCATAGTTACGCTGTCTTAACAGACATGTTGTGAACTCGCAAAATGCATTAAATCGGAGCTAGTGTACTGCCGACACGAATATTATCAATAGTTTTAAGCACTGTAGCTCGCCATCGTTCGCGATTTACTGTCAGTTCAGTGGCGGTCTTGTTACTCATATCTAGCAACTGTTTCGTCGTATCCACCCAGCGTGTCGGCCACGGCGCCGCCCACTCGGGGCGTGACCCTGAACTACAAGTTTCTCCATATTATCGCTTCTGTGAATATGTATGTCCGAAGAATATAAGCACTCTCAACGACACAATGGAGGATAGTCTCTTTGGATTACTGAGCTCACCCAATATGGAAACATTAGTTCGATGGGCGGTATAAGGAATTCTCAGCATTCTCCTCCACGTCCACATTTCAAAAGCACCTATGCGAGCTCGATCTGCCTTTTTAATAGTCCAAGTTTTTGGTAGCTTTAGTGATGTTATGGTCACGCCATATTTTAGTAAGTTTTGTCATGGCCACCCGTGTCTGCTGAATGCGCCGTCGAATCTCATTCTCACAGCTACCTGAATTGTCGATCAAAGAACCGACGTACACAAAACTTTGAACTACTTCACAACGGCCTATTGACTTTATTTCTCGATGATTGTCATGCTCCCTATCTACGATAATAACCTTGGTCTTGTTGTAGTTTTTACCAAGACCATATGCTGCACTGTGTTGTTCTAAAACGTTCAATAGAGCCACTCTTCCTGAGAAGCAGCAATAAGGGTTGTATCGTCAGCAAATCTTAAGTTAGATATTTTGCTTCCGCCAATAGTTATACCGCCATTCCAGTTGTCCAATACCTGTCTTATCACAAATTCAGAGTTAAATGTTAAAATTAAATCGAACAAGCACCTAACACTAATAACAAGAATGATTATCATATGATTTACAGAGAATCGAATTGAATAGCAATTGTATGTTTTATCTATGAGTAATCTTTATTTTTGATTAATACTTATTGTTCTAAACTAAATAACCAAATATGATTGGTTAGTTTACATAATAACCAACTTGTTGGTTAGTATGTACATTAACCTAGTACTAAAGATATTAGGTGCATACCTTATCCAAATGATATGGATAGTTTGTTAACTAACCAGAAACACTGGTTTATATGTGTGATACCTTTCTGGTATATACTTTAGCGGCATATCTTGCATAGTTTGTAAACTAGCTGGATAGTATACAAACCAACCAATATTCATAGCTATTTTAGTAGAGATATTATTTTCCATCAAAATAACCAGGCATTTGGATAGTTTGTATACTATCCAGCTAGTGTTTACACCTTCCAAGTAAACACTTACTTTAACCGTAACATCTACATTGCAGAACGAGCCTTGATGCAAACCTATATGCACTCAATGCTTTCAATGCTACCTGGTTGTCAGAGCAGAGAGTAGTCCGCCACCTAGGCCCTTAGATTTCGTGAATACGACACGCATTAGATAAAATTGCGTATATTTTTCTTGGAATGCCGTTTCGTATCCTCCAAGGGGCAGGGAGAGATATTACACTACTTACAGTTTACATTACCGTATTTTTGCATGGTTTTTCTAGGTAAGAAGTATTGCGATAACAACCCGAGTACCAGCCTGAAAGACGTCATCGGAAACTTCCTGGAATACATCCAATTCCACAAGATTCCTGCAAATGTGTTGATGAGAGAGATCCATCCGCTTGGTTTGGTGCCATACCACATCATCATGAATGCTTTGGCGTATCAGGTGCAGCAATTTATTTCAATACCTAGTCCTCTTTTTTATGACGTCATATGCGAAAAGTTTCATTTCAGTTAATAGTAGTAGTATTTTAGATTCAAGATTTTTCATTAGTTATATTCTATCATCAATTTTCTGATAGTTTGAAACTGGATTGGGGATTGCTTGACAGCGCATGTCTAGTCCGATACTGGATTTCAAACGGTTTGATGTTTGATAGCATGTTTTTCAGTTGGCATTTTTTAGACCTTTACGGAAGCATTGATCAGTGGGTGAATTCTGTAACTTTAAGCGAAGCGATAGCGAAATTCTTCCAACGCTTTCGCTCGTTTCGGTATTCCATAAATTTCTTCGTTCCAACTCGGACATAACGAGCGCAGACGAACGATATAAGCGATAGCGAAAGATTCTTGATCTCGTTTGTCAAGTTTTGACGTTATTATTGCTGTGCGTTAAACTGACAATTTCCTTGAATTTATTTGTGTACTTAATTAACAATCAATAAATCGAAGAGAAAAAACTAATCCTTCGCAATGGTCGGCATTGCTGGATTTTGCAGAGTCTCATCCAGAGATTTTTAAGCCGACTCGTGAATGCTCGGGAGTCAACGAGCTCCATGCCGAAAGCGTAACGAAGTGTTAAACTTTGGTTATGGAATGCCATCAAAAATCGTTTTCGTGAATGATTAGCTTCGTTTTCGCTTGCTTTCGTTACTATAGCGAAAGTTACAGAATCTACCCACTGACTGGGTTCGATCAGTATTAGCTGTTCAAGGATTAGTAAAATATCGTCAGCTGCGCACTGACAAGTGACACCGCACTTTACATAATATAACTGATAAAACTTATTTTTTAGTATGGGTATTTAACACTGTCGGAAAATCGGTTTCAAATAGTGGGACTTGTGCATCTATTGATTACGAACATTAAACCACTAAAAAGTTTGGTTTCGATCACAAACAGATGGTTAAGAAAAACAGCGAATAACTCATCGCGATCACTTTCCAAACGTCAAGATCAGTAATTTTTGTGGTCGGGTTACCGATCGGAGTTTCCAAAAAGGCCTTTTATTTTTACCTCGAATACCTGTTTTGTGCTGTTACTGTTACCTGAACCTAACCTGTTGTTAGATTTTCGTAACACGGCAAGAAACCGGTAGAAAGAGGCATCAAAATATGAGCTTTCATGACAATGACGCAGTTTATCTATATTTTCTTCATCGCTTGTGGAATTCGTGTTACACGACTTAAATTCCAGGAACCAGCAAATCACTTTTTAAAAAATATTTATTTGTTAATCGTACAAAGTTGAGCTCTAGACTGCCTGAATTATATAAAATACATGATAAGGTAAACTTAGCTGACGCAGCATTTCCTGAGTTCATCTTCCGTCTGGTCAGCTGGGTCGATGTCCGGCTGGATACATAACTCCTCCCTCCTTAAGATGGAAGTTCGTCCTCGAACTTCTGGTTACTTGCTTGAAGTTCTTGAAGGTCCTTCAAGGGAATTCTGGGCTTGAAGAACAGGGTATGCAGCCTCTTGCGTTTTCTTGCAGTGAAGTATATAATCATTGCAACCAGGATAACGTACAGGGTTGCAATGGTCCATGAAGTAGAAGAGATGAAAATGGGCTTCAAATGCATGGGTTCAATAACTGATAGGTGGGGTGTTTCTTGAATTTTTTCTATCTGGTCTAGCTGGATCTGGAACTTCGGGTTAATTTTGACTGGGATGACCTCTGGAACTTGAATACTCTGCTTTGACGTAAGGTACCACTTTTGACCAATTTTTACAGCACATGTTGATTGGACAATAACTGACTGGTTAATATTTTCAACTTCTCTGGAGCAGTTTTCAAAAATTTGGATCTGATAGGCTGTGCTAACTATTATTAGGTTTTTCTCAGTTCGGTGTATGATGGGATGCTGAACCACACTAACAGCTGTAGTACAATTTTCCAAAGTTGGCAGTTGACATCTGGCTGTTGACTCTGATTGGCAAATAATTTTCTTTTCAGTGTGCTTGCAGTTAGAGTACCAATGGTTATTTCCATAATGGGTGGCGGGTGGTATCAAAATGATTGCGTCTTTGTTATGGATGGGGTAAATATGGTAAAGTGAGAATTCACGTTCATTTAGGATAGGGATCTTTAGGATAATAAGTATCTGGGTATCCATTGTGACAATAGTGCTATGAGAATTTTCAATTAGTTCAAAGGGATGTAAATCATCTGATAAAAGGCAAGTTTTCTTATAGAAAAATTTTAGATGGTCTTCAAGTTCACTAATTTCTGAAAGTGTGAAAAGTTCTACATTAGACTGTTGCAGGGCGGCTAGACTAATAGTTCTCAAAATTTTTAAAAGAAACTGATTTAAGCTATTTATGCTTAGAATTTGGCTATGGAGTGAAAAATATTTTCCCAGACTTTCTTCGAGTGAATTAATTTCTTGTGCAACTTTGACAGAATTTTTGTTAAAAGATGTTATAAAATTATTGTACCTTTTTATAGTATCTAAAGCGTAGGTGGTAGAGTTATTGACAACTGTAATTATTTCGGACTGTTTTGACTCAAGTGCTTCAATGTGTTTTTCCAAAAATATGCGATCATCTTCATCGAGATTTCCTGTGATAGATTTTATCACTGAACCTAAAACATTTATTAAGCCACGCTTTCTTCGTGTACGTACTATTTTTTGAAAATTATCTAACGTTTCTTGATATAAAATGCTATATTCTTTAAGTATATTTTGATAAGGAGAGGTAGGAATTTTGTTAAAGAGTAGAGGATGAATCATTGCTGCCTTGAGAGAGTTATCAATAGAAGTAAGATTTATAGTTACTATATGGCGATGATAGTGGTCAAACATTTGAGCTTGGCCGACTAGTTCCTGATAGTATCCATTATTGGGGATCGGGCGCACTTGAAGGGCCAGGCTGTGGCTCATCATTTGGCCGGTCCTGTAACAAGGTAGCCTTGCGTAAACGTTTAATATTTCTAGGGTGCGTATTTGTGGGCCTATCTTTTGAGGTTACCGCTTCAATTTGGGTTTCTTTGGCTGAAGTAACTTTTGCTGAGACATAGGGTGCAGTAAGTTTGTTACGAGGGTTTTTCTGAATATACACAGGATCTCCTGGTCTGGGGGCTGGGGTAGAATCTGGCAAATTTTCGTTACGTTTTTCTAAGACTGCAGATTCCTTGTCATGAAGTTTTCGATAAAGGGAGTCGATGAAAGGTCGAAGTTCGTCTTTGTGACGTTGGTTATATTTTTCGTATACCGGCATATCATCGTCAAATTGAATTTCTTCGGCATATGGGCCATAAAGAACAGAAAATGGGGAATAACCAGTAGCAGAATGGATTGATTGATTATAGATTAGGACACAATGTGTTACTAAATCGTTGAAATATTCTTTGGGACGTTCATCTTGCATAACACGGAGTTTTTCGATGAAAGTTGAGTGAAATCTTTCAATGGGGCTATTAGAATTTGGATTATTTACCGTGATATAGTGGAGTTCGATACAATGGAGTTTCATGAATTCCTTGAAAAGATTATTAGAAAATTCAGTACCTGCATCACAAACAATTTTTCTAGGATAGTTGTGATGTGAAAAATAATGTCTCAATTTACTTAAAATTGTAACTGTCGTTTTATCAGAAATTTGGTAAACCTGAGCATACTTAGAAAATGAATCAATAATTGTCAGAAAGTTATCTTTGGAACACGAAAAGGTATCTATATGTAAAATATCAAAAGGCTTTTGTCCTAGAAGAGGGCCTTTCAAAGGAAGCTTATAAGGGTGTCTTTCATATTTATTTCGTAGACAGATATCACACTGATTAATGAAATTTGATATGGTGCAGCGCATATTTGGCCAATAATATTTAAGTTTCAACTGATTGAGAGTTTCGACAATGCCATTGTGATTTTTCTTATGATAATTTTTAACACATTGAATTTGGGATTCGGAATCTTCTATGTCCTGTACACGTTTAGTACAGAAGAAAATTTGAATTGTATCATTGTACGTATTTCGAACATACTCGGAAATATATTTTTGAATATCGGGATTATCAGTGAGAATGTAATATCGCTGATTGGGGGCTATTATATCGTGAAGCGTTGTCTTGACATCATTTTTCCAATTTGATTCAACTAAGGTCACAAGATGTTGATGCTTGGTTTTAAACTTGACAGAGTAACGAATTGAATGTTTATCGCCAAATTTCAGAATAATTTGGTTTGCGAAATGATTTATGGGTTCCTCGGAAAATGGAACCGTGGCAACTGGATTCTCGAGAGCGGAATGTTGGGTGGATTGACCGGTTTCCTTTTCGAAAGTTTCATTGACAAAATCATCGACGTCAAAGGGGTCGTCATCAAAAGATTCATCTGAAGACTCTGAAGGGGGATTGGCAACAATGGATTCAGTTTCATGCATATTGATCTCTATGCGGGATAAAGCATCTGCTACGATATTTTCTTTACCTTTCTTATATTTTATGTCGAAATTATAGTCCTGAAGTTTGAGTTTCCATCGAACTAAGCGAGAATGGGGTTCACGAATTTTGTGGAGCCAGACAATGGGGTTATGGTCAGTTTCTACAGTGAATTTTACTCCATAAAGGTAGGGACGAAAATGTTTGCAAGAGTCTACTATAGCAAGAAGTTCTCTTTCTATAGTTGAATAATTTCTTTCGGCAGTATTGAGAGTACGGGAGTAGAAAGCGACTGGTTTTCCTTCTTGAGAAAGGACAGAACCAATAGAAATACCTGAAGCATCTGTAGTGAGTGTGAAAGGTTTTGAAAAATCCGGATATTGAAGTATGGGGGAATTACCTAGGGTGGTCTTACATTTTTCGAATGCTTCTATATATTGTGGATTGTTAATGTCAATTTTCTCACCTTTTCGGATACATTTTGTCATGGGGGCAGTAATTTTAGAGAAATTATGAATGAAACGTCTGTAGTAGCCGACTAGGCCAAGAAAACTTTGAATTTCTTTCCTTGTCTTAGGAATTGGATAATTTTCAATTGCATGAATTTTCGAGGGATTAGGCTTTATGCCTTCTGGAGTTACTACGTGACCAAGGAATGCCACTTCTTTACAAAGAAATTCTGACTTATCAGGCTGTATTTTCAAATTTACCTCACGAAATTTTTGAAATATTTGTTTTATGTGAATAAGATGATCCTGAAGACTTCTAGAAAAAATTATGACATCATCCATAAATACAAAGCAAGACTTATAAATATAATCTCTTAGAACTTCATCCATCATTCTTTCGAATGTGGCAGGGGCATTTCGGAGACCCATTGGCATCCTTAAATACTCAAAATGGCCTTGGGGGACAGTAAAAGCAGTTTTTTCAATGGAATCTGGGTGAACTTGGATTTGATGAAATCCTTGGGCCAGGTCAAGGGTAGTAAAATAAGTACATCTGCCGAGGTTATCTAGAATTTCGTCTATACGGGGTATTGGGTAACGTTCCTCTATAGTGTTTTCATTAAGCTTTCTAAAATCAATAACCATACGAAATTTCCTTTTTCCTGATGCATCAGCCTTTTTGGGGATGAGCCAACAAGGGGATGAATATGGACTTATGGAGGGGCGTATAATATTGTTTTCTAATAATTTATTAATCTGAGATGAAATTTCTGGGAGCATTGCTCTCGGATATCGATAGGTTCGAGAAAAAATGGGTTTGTCATCCTTAGTACGGATAACATGTTTAACAGAGCCTGTGAAAGTGAGAGGAGAATCTTCTGTATGAAAAATGTCCTTGTACTGATGACATAATCTAAGTATTTTTTGTTTTTCTTCTGCATTTAAATGCTGAGTTCGAATCATGTTGATATTGAAAGAATTATTAAGTGGGTTATCTGGAAGCTTTTCGTCAAATTCTGAAAGAGGGGTAACAGAGACGGGCTCTGAAAAATGCAAGTCAATATCCTCTGACTTGGGAATTTCAATATATCCATCTTTAGCACAATGTATAGACTCCGGTAAAATAATTTGGCCTTCATGAAAGATTTCTGGGACAACTATCTCACCATTATTCACAGATACTGGAATACTGAGGCGATTAGCCGAACGATAAATAATTTTGAATGGAATTTCAATGTTCAATTTTCTGATAGAAAATATATGAGATTCATAATCAATATTAGCACCTAATTGATCAAGTTCACTAGTACCAAGAAGAATATCAAAATCATCGTGCCAGTCGGCAATTCTGACTGTGAGGGGTTGCTGTATGCCAATTTCATCAAATATGGGATAGTAAAGGTTTCGATTGTAAGTTTTTGGAGTTTTCATAGAAATAAGAGTAAAGGGTTCATAGAATTCACATCTAGAATCATAGATTTCAGCAGCTTTTGGAGTAATAACGGTATCTGATCCACCAGAATCAATTAAAACTTTAAGATTTGAATAGGGCAGGTAAAAATAAGGCAACTTTGTGTGCTTTGAAAAATTATTCAATTGGATGGTTCTGGGTCGGGGGGCTCTAAAACGGCTGGTTCCTGAAAATTTTCAGAAAACTCAAAATTTTCATATCCTTGACATGCTATTTCGTTAGCATGTGTGACAGAATCTGGGCCACACTCTATATTATGGTTGAAAGTACGACTGTTGTGAGTGGAAGTAGACATTGGAGTTGGCTTACGACTAATATTTTGTGAGATTGACATAGGAGTAGGCTTGAACTGACTTTGGTAAGAATTATTTGGTCGAGAAGGAGCACCAAATACTTCCCTGTTTGTGGGAGGATTTTGACGTTGGGGTATGGGTTTATTAATATCACCAAAATTTCTAGTAGGTGTAAAAGGCTGAGAAAATGGATTATTCTGTAGACGAGGCTGATGGAATTGATTTTGTGTGTTATAATGGTTTTGATTCATAGATGGCTGAGAAGAAGATTATGCATTACGATAATGTTGAGGAGGATGCGTGTTGTGTTGGGTGGGACGTGGTGGGTTCTTTTGATATTCATGGGGGTAGGTTGAAGATTTTAAATAAGACATATATTGTTGCTGTTGCTTATGATTATCTAGAGATATACATTTCTGAAGAGCTTCATCTAATGAGGATAAATCGAAATGAGAAAGATGATCACAATAAGGATTATTCACGCCAGTGCAAAAGGTTCTAAGTGCTTGATTTTTGAAAAATGAAGCTTTGAACTCTACTGCCTGTGTATTACCTTCATGTAAAGAAACATGCTGTAAAAGATCATTAAGGGCTAATGTTATGCGGTGATGATAGTCTTGGTATGATTTTGAACGTTTTTGAACAGTAGTAGTCAGCTGGGTTAATAAAATTTCTTCGGTGCGATGATCACCATATTTTTGAAGTAAAAGCGGCTTAATTTCAGCCCAATTAGTCTTATTATGTAGATTTAAAAAATCACGGGCCTCACCCTTAACCTTAGATAATATATTTGCATTAATAATATAGGTTTGGATTGCATCCGCACCTTGCTGAGAGAAAAAGGTGATTAAATTATCAACAGCATTTACAAAAGTTGACAAATTGTCACCAGCTGAATATTCTGGCAAAGTATTACACAAGTTATTGATATCAGAATTAGATAAAACCATGATTGAATCTTCTGGAATAGAATCAAGAGAAATATTTGACTGTTCGTGAGAAATATTTTCAAGTGAGGGGGTTGAATAAGGCTTAAAACGAAATTTTTCTTTTGCTAATTTTCGGGTTCTGGAGTCAATAAGAGCTTCTAACGAATTTTGTGGATACTCAGAACTCATGGAAAAATGGAAAATGGACTTACAAAAGGAGAAGACGAATCACAGTGATTATCATCCCTGTATGGTCCTCCAAATTGTCCTGTTCTGTGGTATTCGGTGGTTAACTGCCAAGTCGTAGAAACGAGCCGATGATCCTTAGGGATGTCGTGCAGTTATCCTGTTCGCAGCGCCACTTAAATTCCAGGAACCAGCAAATCACTTTTTAAAAAATATTTATTTGTTAATCGTACAAAGTTGAGCTCTAGACTGCCTGAATTATATAAAATACATGATAAGGTAAACTTAGCTGACGCAGCATTTCCTGAGTTCATCTTCCACACGCGCCGTCTGGTCAGCTGGGTCGATGTCCGGCTGGATACATAACTCACGAAATCTGAGGTAATCTCAGCTCACTTAACTCCACTCAGTTCAATACGTGTTCTTTTTATCCAAACTCAATTCAAATCAAGCGAGACTTTTACATACCCCTAAGACAAATTTATGACCACCACAAGGAGCTCATTCGTAAGTAGCTCTTGCCTAGTCGTACCTCGATTCCGTAGATAACCTCTAGTCGAATGAATGAGCGTCAGCAGCGCTTGTTGCAGGCAGACCCAGCAAGCATCGACCCCGGTAAACTGTCGCCCAACCGCGTGAGGCGGCAAGCCCAGGGGCGCAGCATGTCCGTACAGAGTTCTCTGGACCCGTATGGCTCCAACACCACGCTGAGCAGCAGCGCCTCGTCCGAGCTGGCTTCTTCCGACGGCAAGCACTCCTCAACCAACTAACATAAGGCCACTGTTGCGCACCATCACCCGCCACATCCGCCTCCCGATCGACCCCCGCCCCCCTCCGTCACCGTCTCCTCCTCCTCGCCTTCGTCCACGCCTCATTCTTCGCCCGCCCACACGTTCACCTTCACGATCGTGCTCAAAAAGGTCACGCCCAAAGAGTAGGCGGGGCCATATCGAAGGCTTTGATTGATGGAACGTTTAGTTAGGCAGCCAGCTAGTATGTCCTGAGTAAGCGGTTTTAGCAAAGCTGAGATTCGCGTGTGTCGACATACCACGGGCGGTTCCTCCAAGCCGGGCGCCCTCCCTGGGCAAAAGATAAAAAAATACTTTTTAGTAGGTACGTATGCAGTGCTATAGGGTGCCCCAATAAGAACGATAGGGAAGAAAAATTAAATAAAACAACAACAGTTTGAGATATCAGATTGGTTTTGGCTCTATTTTGAAGCTACATCCATGACATTATGTATGGAATAGAATATCATTCAAATGTCTCGGACTCCCTGGCAATGCTACAAGCGGTCGGTCCCATTTCGGATGACATTTTGGAGCATCTGCGGCGTTATGGCGTTGATAGCTGCTCGAATATTGTTTTCGATCCATCCAAAGTGGCTGGTTTGTTGCAGTAGATCGATGATTTGACGTACTCCCAAAGAAAATAATCGAGAGGTGTCAAATCACACAATTGCGGTGGCCAATCACTGAACGATCGTCTGGTGATGATCCAGTCGCCAAACTTCTGTCGAACAACTTCGCGCGTTGCGTCGTTTGTGTGGCTCGTGGCTCCATTCTGTTGGAACCACATGTTGGTAATACCGATGTTGTCCATCTCTGGCCACAAAAGTTCTTCCAATATTGCTCGATAGCATGGCCCATTGGTTGTAAGATCATTTCGAAGGAAATAAGGACCGATGATGCCACCATGCCACAATCCGCACCACACATAGATGTTTGTGGATTGTTTACAGCCAGTAACGACAATTCTGCTTGTTGACCCAGCCACAGGTAAAAATTGGCTTCGTCTGTGAAGATGATTTTTTGGCCAAAATGAGGATCTTTGTCCAACGTTTGTAGCGCCTAATTTGCGAGCTTACGGCGACAACCTATGGCCGTCCGACTTCAATTGTTGCATTAGCACGATCTTATATGGGTGCAGTCCCAAATCCATACGCAAAATTCGTCGAGTTGTCACTTAGGGGAGGCCCAAATCCGCAGCTCGGTGTCGATACAACAAATTTGGATCATCATGAACACTGGCCGCTACGGTGGTGATATTCTCTTCACGTCGACCAGTTCGTATTCGGGTTCGTTTCCTTTGGTCCAATAGAGTGTACTCACGCTAAAACTTTTTCACGGTGCGACGAATTGCCTGCTCACTGAAGCCATGATGAGGGCAGAGTTCACGACGAAATGCGCGTTGCGTATTTACAATTTAGCGGGAATTTCCGTAGTACTGTTTTATAGCCTCCAAACGATCAGCAAGCGTGAAACGATGTATAATGAATTGTCAAACCTTACTGAATATGTTGACTGCTGGATGACGTTTGTACCTTTAACAGTTGTCTAGATATCCCTATTAGAAAACCTATCACTTCTATTGGGGCACCCTATAGTACCTATTTCTATGAAGTATTTACATGGGTTGTTACTTTTTAGGATCAGGCCAGAATTAAGACAAAATAATAGTTTATGCGACGTTTTGACTAATATGTAGTCATCACCATGCATCTAGAAACAATTGATGGTATAGGCTTTGCATCAACTGAGCTTGAACAAGATTGCATTTTAGTTTGAACGCAATCACATAAAATCTCAGCTTTAATAAAATTAGCTTCTTGGCGTACCAGCTGGCTTACTGACTAGTTGTATCGGATGAATTACCGGGTGGTCCAGTATTCAGAGACGCGATAGTAATAAAGCAAAAAATCTTACGTTGCTCATTATGTTTAAAGTCGATACGAGGTTTTTAACAAAAAAAAGCGGATAAAGGCACATAAAACAGAAAAAACCTGTAGCGAACCACTTATACAGTAATTTACGGTGTTAGAAGATTCTTTTTGATTTTCAGATTAACAAAGATGGCAAAAATCCACAATACGGTTCGATTATATTGCTACCTCATTTGAATCTTATAAAAAACTATTGCGTTGTATGACAAATTATAATGAATACTTTTTGTAGGAAAACATTTAAACTTTCTTTTGAATGAAGAAATTTTTCTACTAGGGCAGAAAAAACCAGGTAAGATTTTGTACGGTTAAAGCTACTGAATACTGGACTGAGAGAGTTTGTTCAGCCTGATGTGGTTTGTTTTACTCGCATTGCATAAAAGGAGGACTAGTGTTCAGAGGAAAAGTCGTAGGCTTATTTTTGCAATAAAGTCCATGCCTTGTATAGAATTAACCCAATTTTGACGAAAAAGAAAAGCTTTTATAGCGAGATCAAATACCAAGGTCATGGCCAGGATTTTGTTTTATTATTAAGGAAGAGATATTTTATCACATTAGCAGTAATCTTCAATTTTCGAGGCTCTTCATAAAACTGTTCCAATACTTCACTTGAATTTTATCTCTATTTTCGTGAATTATCGACATAATCCTGGGAAGATGAGGAACATACCACACATACTCTTAACTCCTCAAACAAACGGTAGTATGTTTTGCTTTAAATAGAACTCAGTCCATGTCAGGCTAAATGACTCCCTGTTGTCTCAAATATTTTATAAAGACACATTTCGAGATACTGCCATGAAAAAATGTGTGGCCGAAAGCGAATACGGACAAAATTGGAAAAATAGTATACGCAAAATACTCATAACTACAAGTTAAGGATGAATATAAATTGGTAGTTTGTGGCGTTTTTGAATGGGCTGATTTTAATTGTGCAATTTTACTATAATTTTGGAACAATTACTTCGCAAAAGTTACAACGATACTCGTTAAACAATTTTAACGTATTCTTTTTCTGCACATTATAAATAAATAAAATAAAGGTCTACTTTACGGGTATTTCATAGCACAAGTTTTTGACAGTCTTTCTATATTGAAGCAGTCCTTACATCCAGACAATCTCTTATATTATTATTCTTTTTGTGCTGTAACGGCCATCCACATACTGGTATTCAAATTTTATTGATTAAAACAGTGATTATGAAAAAAATATATCATATAAATTATAAATAAATTAGATTAAAAATCATCAATGAATGTGCGAGCAATATTTTTAAATGCGGTTGTAATTTAAACAGGGAATATTTATCTTAAATTTTATATAATAAGTTATTAGAAAAGAACAGTGTCATATATATTGCAAATGAATGCAATAAGAATAAAGGATTACCGATAACCTTCTCAGAAATGAGACTGGACAATGAATTTCAGAAAATCTCCAGATCAAAGTAAGTGCACGATACGTGAAGTTTTGGAAAGCTGTTTATTTTTTATTTTATGTTTCCTATGTTTTTGTAAATTTTGTGAGTGAGAACAGACACATTCACTTAACGTAACACAGTTCTTTTATGGTCAGCCTCCCGCAAAAGCTGAAGTCCTATGGCGCTGCAGAAGCGCTGCGAGAGAATAAGGGTCTGTGCACGTTAAATCTGAAACGCTACAGGTTATAGCCGTCGGGAAACAAATTCTCTGACAGCTCATTGTACAGCGTCGTAGTTCTCCAAAAGAAGGAATGCTGGAGGAGACTGGTTTTGGGAGTAGGGACGTCTACCTGGTTAGGTTAAGCTCGCAGAGCCTCTCTAGTATTGCTTGTAAGGGTCAGCCACCCTTCTTCGATGTTCCAAACTGTGGAGGTCCTTCGTGCGGTTTGGCGTATCGATTAATCTAATTGGCCTCTTCTGGATAGTGTCCAGAAGCTTTAGAGAGTGCTTCGGAACGCATCCCCACACATGGAACAAAACATCAAGCTTCTGGGATGCTGTTTTAGCAATACTGACGATGTGGTCGTGTCAGGACATTTTATTGTTGATGTTGATCCCCAAAAGCTTGACAAAAGGTAACTCGACTATTGGGTGACCTTCCATTTCCACAGTTGGACTTGAGACTTCTTTGTCGGTGGTGTTGCCTCAGTTTTCTGCACGTTAAACTGACTTTATTTACTAATCCCCACTCAATTTTTTTTCTGATATCTACGTTGATCTGTGAGACATGCGGCTGTCTCCGTCGTATCGTCTCCTGGGATGACAGTGGCTTGCCTGGTTCCATGCACCATATCAATGCACTGGCGTCTGTAAAGCTGTACATTGGATTGGATATTATTTCCAGCAGCTTGTTGATATACAGCAGAAACAGTAAAGGAGATAGGACAAATCCATCAGCAACACCGGCGTTTATTAATAGTACGTCTGATGAACAGCCTTCGACTACAACAGAGATCTGTCGTTAAAAAACTTTTCAGCAACTGGCGCAGGCCAGGTGGTAGTCCATAAGCAGCAAGCTTGACCAGAAGTCTCTCATGCCGAACTTTATCGAAGGCTTTAGATATGTCAAATACAACAACATGGGAATCGTCATGATTTTTAATTGCTCTGTTCCAAAAGTGGGTGATGTAGGCCAGGAGGTCACCCGTATACATACTTATATGCTTGCGGAAGCCATACTGGCGATCATTTTTTATGATGTGGTCTGTGTTATGACGTTGTTTTATTATCTCATATTTGACACACATTTTAGAATAACCAAGATTAAGGTTTATTTATTATTTATTAAATGTAAATGCGGTAAATGCATACCGTGTACTTTCCTAGAGGAAAAAATGTCACGATATGTTTAAGTTGGAAAAAATTTACGTAGTGTCTTTATTTTGACCAAGGGATTACGTTATTGATGTCGGATGAAGGATATCAGTAAATTCCTAGATTCAGTTTGATTTGCCAAATTATAGAGACTAGGTACGAATGTTTCAGTATTTTTATCACTAAAAATTGGTTTACAGTCCTAGCGCTATAAAACTATTGATCAAGTGTCATCTCAATATAGAAAAAGTCGTTAATTCTGTTGATCTTTGTGGAGGTTATGTACAAAAATATGCTTGATTTACTGCACAGACTGGAAATCTGATGGAAAACTATTCATTTACGTGTTTACCAGCTTGACAATGAAGTCTCTTGATTTACGATCTAATTATCTTATCATTTTAAGAAACGGTGCTCTGTGATATAACTTTATATCTGGCATTATCTACTTCTCTATAGGCATATCTCTAGATTGTAGCCCAAAAGGGTAGATAAAACTCAAAAGTCGCTGTTATGCAAAATGTTTCAAAGACATGTTGATTACAAATAAATTTCTAGTAAAAAAGTTTGTATAAAATTTTCCCTCAAGCTTATAGTTTGGCCAGATGTGAAATATTCAGATCAGCCACTATGCAATATCTTTCACTCAAAAATACTGCGGACTGTAAAGCAATTTTTAACTGCGATGCTTCATCATTTTCATTAAATAAAACAAGGAAGATCTTTTAACTAAAGGGCCCAAAACAACTACACTTTGGAACAAGCAGTATTATGAAACACGCCAACTATTCATAAGCGTAGTTTTGGTTATTGTTTTCAATTTATTACTGAGGACGAATTGAGAAATCAATGATTGCTTAATGCAACTACGTTCGAAATATGCGGCAACAAATTCTATGGCACTAGTCCCTCAAAAACTTAATCTCCCAAAACCCCGGTTGTAAATTATTGCAGGCTGTCATCTGTCCTGGGTAGCACTTAAATAATATTTAATTAAACGGTTGGATTGATAACGGACCTTTGATATCAGCTAGCGCAATTAAATATTGCAATTCTATCACGAAGATATGTCAGGAGCTTTATTTGAAAAATGGTTCCAAGATCAACCTTTGCCAAATATTCCTACGGGTACAGTAATTATTATGGGTAATGCTTCGTCACATCCGAGATTGCTGGAACACATACCAACGCATCGCTTAGAAAAGTTCAGATTATTGAATTTCTTATAAAGCAAAATATAACAATTTCACCACAAAAAGTCAGTTATTGCAGTTAGTAAAAAGTTATAATTTTGATAAAAATTATATCGTTGATGAAATGTCGTCGCTGGTATGAAATTTTAATACGTCCACCCTATTTTTGTATTTTTAATCTGATTGAATATGTTGATACGGAGCGATTTAAAAAGAAATATCATAAAGTACAATGATCATCCCGAAAGTTTATCAGTTTATATTTATCAACAGTTATAAATGCATTAAGCATGTAATAAAAGTAGAGTCATCATTTTTAAATACATAACCGAGTGAAATTACCATCAACCTGAATGGTCGTGACTCATCCAAATCTGATTTTGACTTGTGCTAATTTCTTTTTATTTCCTCATTTTTCATTTGTATTCTATCATTGTTAGAATGTAAATTGAATGGTATTTATTGCACATTATATAATGCTAATACTTATTAAAAATTAATTAAAAGTTAGTGCGGCCCTGGATGGTTCTGTCCTCAACATCCGGCACGCGAAACTGTGTATGTTGTATAATAAATGTTTCTGGGAGATTAACCTTTCGAGAGAGTAGTTCCATAAATTTTCCTGCCGGGTGTATTTCGAACGTTTTTACAATATACGTTATAAGAAATGGTTTCGGGGAAATAGATCACTAGTAGTGGCGTAGTGAACTTGTACTCGAATATTTTAGTTTCCTAATATAACGTTTTGAGAATTAGGAACATTCGACCATTCCAAAACTGTAACGTCTTCTCCCCACCATGGTGAAGAACCAATAATTGTCCAACCGTCCGCCCTTGCTAACCGTTTAGCCTGGGAGCGAATTGGTAACCAATTTCGTCAAAGTTGTGATTGTGTATGGTTGCTTCATTGAATGTTACTGATGGATAAGGGAACTTCCGCTGACAGAGACGCAATGAGTATGACTTCGTTAGCATTTCTCATCTCATTGTTACTTGTCTATCGGAAATTCACTATAGTTTTTTATCAGTACACTAAGCGAAAGTACCAAAAAACTCTCAGCTTTACTAAAATAAGTTACCTCCCAGACTGACTCATCTTATTCCTTAGTGCGCAACAGTGGTTATATATTTTTTAATGTGAAACAGTGATGGTTCTCATGAAAGTTGATGTGACAGTATATAGAATTACGTTATAGTTTCACGAGAACTGCTACTGAAAACTGTTACTCTATATCTATAGCTTGTTGTTGAATATCCACATATATATTTGGTGTTCGCAGTGTTTTTAACCCTTTGGTTTTGCTTTTTCTTTAATTTCCAATCGATGGGTTATATCTATCGCTATTGATTTTCTCGCTTGAATATGGTTATTATTGATGAATGTTACTTCATTTCATAAACATATGAGGCACCAAGGACTAACACCCAAAAGCTGGCACGTCTACACCTTTTCCAGCTGTACTTTCTAAAGCGTCAAGTGATAATTCAAAACGGTCAAGTTAATTTTCCAACTCGTCAATTGTAAGCCTGTCAGTTTGGATTTACAATTGACGAGTTGTAAAATTAACTTGACCGTTTTAAATTATCATTTGACGCTATAGAAACTACAGCTGGAGAAGGTGTAGTAAGTAAAACTTGCGAATATCATAACATTGCTCTCAATATGTTTTGCAATTGCCGGCACTGAAAATTGCAATCTGTAAAGCAGCTTTAATGATCTGAATGCGTTGTGCTATATTGCGTGAAGCCTCGGCCACACTGCTTGTGAAGATCCTTGTCGAAGTACCTCATCAAAGTTAGTGTCACAACACTACTCGCTTAACTTCAGCAGGAAATCTGCTCGACAGATAAGAACCTGACCCTGCTTTATTAATAACGAAGTCAGCTGACAATGGTGAAACAGATGATGTGCAAGTGGCAGCTGCACTTGTAATGTGCACTCTCGTCTATTTTCATTATGTGCCTCATTTTCACCAGAAAACAGATCTACATTTTACGAGGGTTCTCTGTATCTCCATCAATCCACCAGTACGCAGACAGCTGTTTCACGCTTATTAGTGACCATCAGTGCACCATAGGTCGACTCACGAAGATAGAGATCATCAAAATGTTCATGTCCATCAGACATGTCTGACATGAAAATTCTGATGCTCTCTATCTCCTCCAGTCGACCTATGGCGCACTGATGATCGCTAGTAAGCGTGAAACAACTGTCTGCGTACTGGCCGATTGACGGAGATACAGAGCAACCCTCGTATATCGACTCTCTTATGCAGCTGGCATAGAAGCGCCCTTATCTGGTTAGGTGATGCGACTGCACCTTTGCGTTCCGCCAAGAAGTTTGCTGCTTTTTAGCAGTGACTTCCTTTGGTTTGCCGGTACCTCCGGGTACCAGATGGCGCTCAGGCAGATCTTTTCTGCCGCCTACTCTCAGATCGACATTTTGTTTGCAGTGTGAACGGTCACTTCTCTTCGTGACTTCGATAATTTGCCTCGGCGCACAGACCGGACAACGACTGGAATAGCTCGAAGTAGAGCGAAGTGGTCCAAAACGACCATCCCTACTCTCGTACTTGACCAACTTAGTTTCGCGAGTAGTGTGGCCGTGGCTTCATGCTTACTAACTGCCATATATCAACCTTCAATCTGTGACCTTATAATCACATGTCATTATGGTTATCAAACAAATAATGTCCGCTGTTATTGGAAACCCCCTTATTTCCTCATCAGTTGTAAATTTGAGCTTTTCAATTTGTTTTACCATGCCTTTGTGTCTCTGTGTTTATACCTAAGTGGTAAAAGATATGTCATTTAAGTTATGGGACAAATTGATTAATATTATTGAGCATCAAGAGTACTTTGAATAGTGTCATCACTGACGTGTATTTTGAGATTTGTTTTTATACAGAGCAAAATTAAATCTGCATAACAAAATTATTCGGAAATGAAAGACAAGAAAGGACAAATGAACATCGTGTTTTTACAGTACCAAAAAAACGAGATGATGAAGAATAGTAGCTGGAAGACTAGTATCTTTTTTGTTAGCCACTATTTATAAAAGTGGTATTCTTTTTGCTTATAGTTTAAAAAGTTATATAACAGATAAATCAAGTAACGAGGATAATGAAATATCAAGTGCGTTAAAATTTAATTATTACGTATAACTTGTGTTCAATGCCATTAATTTTGATCATTGGTCTCAATGCTGTCATGGCATGATGAATATGACAGGTCATTCCTATGCCTCCCCTGTTTAAGAAGGTTAAATGAAAAAAGGTTTGCTAAATTGATGTATTTATTTACCGATCACAGAACGTACGAAGTATTGTGAGGGCAGTTCACCAACAATCTGTCTATGTGGGATAGATACGAAAGGACATTTGAACTTACCTGTCATAATCACTTTTACCGAATACAGTATATAATTATTTGCAAAATGCACTGTATATCTTTGGGAAAACGTGGACAAATAATATATATTGACCAAGTTATGAAATAAATGTGGGCTGAGATGTTATAAAATATATTTATTTATTAAAATATTGTTGTTTTATTTTCCTGTACATTTTTTTTAATATATACACCTAAGGGTTTACTTGGATAGGTTTTACTTTAATCAGTGTATATAATTCAAAGTCATTCTGAAAAATCGACAATTTCAATAAATTAGAGTACTGTTACTATTTATGTACATAACTGTACACTAAAATTAACAAACATAACAAACACTAATCTGCAAAAACAATGCACACAGCAATTTTCAACCCCTTATTCTGCAAAGAACAAATAGTCTAAAAAGTCCAGGAACATGCAATATATGTAGATATGACTTTTCAGAAAAGTATGCCTATTCGGCATAGTCTTGTTCCTTTTAATAATCCTGTATATGTTCTGATCCAAAATTTAAAAAAATAAAATGATCTTTTAAAGGCGGAAAGTGTTCTATTCCGCGTAAGTCTGAACAAAAAAAATCATCTTCAGTAACTTTTCTCTCAAATTAATCACTTTCAAGTTATAAATAATTCAAGCCTCCTGGAAAGGTCAGTACAAATCCAATAAACTGAATATTACTATTGACCATTAATAATTAAAGCATTTTTAACGGTAAGTTGATTCATGAAGATCCGGAATTCATGGTTTTAATTTTTCATATTCGGAAATTAAGTTTGGCCAAATTTGGGGATTTTTTGTATATAATTAATCTATACGAAAACTCAAAAAATGTAGGCGAAATGAAAAAATTCTTGTAATTTGTTTAAAAAAATATTTAAACGATTTTTTAGCCACCTTTGAATCTTACTACATGCAGATCCATCGAAGGTAACCTTCGATTAAACAAAAAAAAACTAAACTTCTGGCCTGTTTGAGATACAACTATTTTGAACAAGGTAGCCCTAGCTATGGAAAAAATAAAATATCGTATTTTCTCTCTGTAAGGTTGTAAGGTAACAATGAGTATCTTAAAGCTATATAATAGTCAAATCGAAGACTAGTTGCCTACACTAGTTATACATACAAAAAAGTAAAACTACGTAAGTATCCAGCACATAAGTTACTTCCTTTAAAGAGCGAGTATGATTACCTCTGTTCTCTGTTAAAAAGGGTTTACAAAACGAAATATACAGGGTGTCCCAGAAGTCAATGCCATATTACTTTTTTTTTCATTTAAACTTTTTAACCGTAACCCTAAATAACATTTCTAGAAGCACAGTCAAAAATAATGACAAAATTGCCCTAAGTTTTCTAGAATGAAGACTGTTTATTAAACTATGAATTTAAAATTATCAAAGCTTGCCGACTTTCAAAGGCCCTCCTTTTAAAAAAACGTACAAAAAGTGCCTTGGCAAGTGAGATGAGCTAGGTCAAGATTTTTCATTATTTTATTAATTTTACTTATTTTTGTTGACTCTGCTAAAAGTGACATCACTATCTGTCTTGCACACTCATGGCAAACATGTCCACTCTCCACCTCTCTCATCATTTTGCCGTATAATTAAGAACCTACCAGAAGCTTGTGCGAATAAAGAACAACTGACCTGAGTGAAATGGGTTAGCAAAAATCGAGTTACTTATTGAGGTTTTTATTTTTTTACTCGTTTTTCTTTTTAGTATGAAACTAACAAGTGTTGTGCCATTTTACAATTCTGGTTAAATGCGCTAACTTTTAATGGTACTTGCCAAGGCACTTTAGTACATTTTTTTAAAGGAAGGCCTTCCAAAGTCGACAAACTTTGAAAATTTTAAATTCATAGTTTAACAAATAGTCTTCATTCTATAAAACATGGGGCAATTGTGTCATTATTATTGACTCTGCTTCTAGAAATGTTATTCAGGGTTACGGTTCCAAAGTCTAAATGAATAAAAATGATAAAAGTTAACCACAATAACCGAAAATTTGTTATAATTTTACCAAATTTCTAGGTTTTTTTAAATGCCCATAATTTTCAAACTGCATGGGATAGATTTTTTTCTGATTTTTCTCATGATAGCTACAACCAATCCTGTCACCCCGTTGTGGTTTGACGTTGACTTCTGGGACACCCTGTATACATATATTGCTTTTGCAGAACTATACACGATTGGCAAGGTTGCGAAATCACTAATGCAACTAACAGAGAAGGTACATACGGACAAAGCCACCAGTTAAAAAAAGACACACTAATATATCCTACATTCCCACTACATTCGCAGCCAGGCGCAGTAAGATGGTGGGGCGCATTCATGCATTGACGTCTTGCTCTAAAGCGAGTATCGCATGTTGTCAGCCAAATTCATGAATGAAAATTGCCAGAAACGACGACTGCGCGGTTGTGAATGCCAAAACTGAAACGCCCAGTATGATATATTCTTTGAGTGAGGGTGACCTCTTACCTATAGATCTGCAAAAATATGTCAAACCGAAATCTCCATATTATTAGCCTGTCGTTAAGGTCATATTTATTGTAGAAAGGGCTACTGTGATTTTCTTATACTCCCCGGCCGCTTAAAAGGCCTTAGACTCCGAAGAGATTACAACAAAACCGGCACTGGACTCACCGAGCTTACTAGCTTCACGCAACTCAATACAACTCCAGCTTTTCAAATAATTTTTATTTTGAGACACTGGGGCTTTCTCGGAGAATCACAAATAACGAATTTCGTTGCTATCGTTATTTTGAGCATGTCTAGTAATAAGAAATAGGTAAATGATGCCCAATAACGATAACAAAACTCGACTAATTTTACTTGCCTGCTCTCTCTATCTCTGCTTGAAGAGTCACTATGGTCAAAGTGTCAATTGTAAAACAACCGTCAATATTGCCGCTTTATGTGGCTAGCCCTTTTTGTTAAGGGAAAACCCATTAAATGGAAGTCATAAATAGCCAAAACTCGCTATGAGTATTGCCCCACCAAACGTCGTCATTGGTCGCCAACTCAGCTTTGAAATCGACACTTGGCAACCCTGCGAGTAGCGGTGGAGAATGGAAGGTGGGAGGTAGGGGATATTGTGCTCTCTGTTCAGCCTCTTAAACTCTAAGTCATCTTATCGGCTATGTGCATCTGATGCATTTATAACGGCATTCTTAATTTCCGGCAATCGTGTATATACCTCAATGTTATTTTCGAAGCGCAATAGCTTGAACTCATGTTTTCACTTGGCTTTCTTTTTCTCATCTGCTGTTTTGGATACGTCCAGACCTGCGTTCCTCAACATTTGAGCGAACATGCTGTTTCTGTCCTCCATCAACACCAGAGGGTCTTCGAATTCGATAATCTCTCCTTTATCCATAACCATTACCTTGAAAAGTTAATTTTATTATAAACTGGTGAGTATCAACAGTTTTTTATTTTACGTCAAATTGGGGCTAGTAATAGGCCATTCTAAAAAATTTAGATAGCTGATATCATATTACCTGTACATAACCCTTCTTAACTGTTGATTTCAGTGCAGTATAGCATAAAATAATAACTTAAACGGCATATTCAGATGTTAACCCTATATTTAAGCCAGTTAAAGACTGTATTATAATCTTTTGATATCTACTGAACGCGATATGTTACATCCGTGCACCGTCACATCCGCAATTGCTTTCAAGTGGTTTCAAATATATCAGTTATGAAGAAGTACATATTTGCCTAGAACATATTTATCAGTATCAGTATTTTGGCCACAACCCCAAGATTTTCTCATCTAAATTAAGTTTTTTGGCCATAAGCTTCCTTCGTATTTTATCAGTATCAATACACGATGTTACAATGGAGGCGATTACGCTACTGCTATCGAGTTCTGTGATACATATATGTGCCAAACTTTTAGTCACCAAGTCCATTGACTTAACTAATAATCTAATAATATTGACTGTAACTTGCAAATCAACTACTATATACTTTTTCCAGCAGTAGTTTCAAAAGAACTAAATCACATTTAATAAAACGTCAGTTGTAAATTGAAACAGCGAGTTGTAATATTACATATAATGACAGTTTGAATTTACAATTGAAGCTTTAGAAATGTAGTTTGAGCCGGTTTCTCAATGTCCAGTTGAAAGTGTCAGATAGCTAGCTGCCAGATATGGATATGGATACAACTGTCAGATAAGATTTACGATTTACGTGAATTCGTAAGTTTAACCTTCAATTGTTTAAACAATTTATTTGACAGATAACCGTTAACTTCCAGATAAATATTTAACTGGACATTGAGAAACCGGCCCTTAGACCATTAGGTGCCATTTTTTTATGATGACCCTGAGACGTTTTGATAAAGCCAACATTGCAGACCTACCCATGTTGTTTGATAGGTCAAAATGTTTCAAGAAAGGTATTTTATATTATATGCATATGGAAACCCAGCTAGAACCCATGTTTCTTGATGGATCAACAATGCTTAACGAAAGCCAAACCTCCCTTCCCTTACTCTTACCTTATGACAATCTAATATAGACTGCAGCCTGTGTGCTATTATGAAAACTGTAGCTGAAGAAAAATTCTCAACGATCGTCTTCTGTATGAGGAATTCAGTATCTGGGTCCATGTTGGCTGTGGCTTCATCTAATACGACAATCTTGTTTTTTCTGATGATGGCTCTTGCTAGACAGATCAGTTGCCGTTGACCAGTGCTGAAACCATTAGATATTGGTCAAGGGTGGTTTCAGCACTGTTTTGGGTGGGGGAAGGGGGTAAAGGTACAATGATGAGAGGGGGAATAATATTAGCGTTATTCCAGTAAAATTCGTAGAACTATCGCCACAAAACTAGTTCTAGACACAGTTATTGATTTTTTCTGGAATAAAATGTTCTTATATTAATTCGGAATTTCAAGTGTTTGAAGCTATGTGGCTCATCAAATTGTTTAAAATTTGTGTACAATTCAACACACTCCGCGCACAAAGGTATCTGAGCTAACCTGAATGAGTTACATCTAGATCGAACGCGGTCGGAGACTAATACGGACCCTTTAGATCATTTGATGTCACAGATGTGGGCTGCTGGTGGTACCAGAAGATGGCGCGAGAGAGTTGTCGGCGGTAGGTCCGTTCCCGCGTAGTGCTAGACGACGCTTTCGAAGTTGAATTGGAAGAGCGACCGTAGCTCAACAGGTGTGAGCGCCGAAGTACCAATCTGGAGGTCGATGGTTCGAGTCCCACCGGCCGGTCGCCGACTTTTGGTACGAATTTAAACTGGCTTTCATGTCTCGTTTTGTGTGTTTCTACCTTCTACCTGGGCGCCGGGTAAGTAGACCACCTTTGGCATCTTTTTGCCAAACCAACACCAAAACCCTACATCCTAGCAAGCTCCTCTTTGTCCTACCTACCAGACCTCTTGACGGAAGTCAGTATGTCCGTCCATCTCACTGAGTACAGTGACTCCTCCTCGGACTCTGTCGAGCGGAATATCTAAGCCCTGAGGTTGCAATACACAGCATATCTGCCCAGAAGGATGGGGTCCTCTACCATTCTCATGAGTAGCAAATGTTTTTTAGCTTGCCTGTAGTCATTTATCTCTAACCTGGCTTTTGTGAGTTTTTTGTTAGCACAGTCGTCCAGAGCAATGTTGTAGGGATTATCGGTCCTTATCCTCGCTACTAGTTGGCGGGCAGCTCTCTCATTGCCCGATAAACCAATGTGTCTGAGACCTACAACAGGGTCACATTCTTGTGACATGCTAGCCTCTGAAGGACGTCAGCATTCTTGAGTAAGAGCTGAACTAGCCCTTTTGGAGCTGCCACAGCTTTTACAGCTGCCTGGCTGTAACAGATCCGTCAAACAGGTCCTGAAGGAACACACACTGCATCTGCATTGTTCGTTAATCGGGCAAGAGTGCAACATTGTAGTGGGTAATCCATTTGTGCATAAGACTCGCCAACGAGTAAAACCGTTGGCAAGACCGGGACTATTAAAAACCAACAGCGACGGTTTACTCGCTGTGTAATGGCTTGAAATCCTAGGCTACGGTGTACTTGAAACCACCAGTGCCAGTGGAGCAGGCAAGCCGACAGTCTTTTCATAGTAGCGGAGGGTTGTTGGACGTCTGACGGTATTGGTTTACGTAGTTATCGTAAGAATATGTCCTAGAATTCATAAACTGCTCTAAAATCATTTTTTCTTGTACCCGCTTTTTCAATCACACTCTATGGATCTTTTAATTTTGTTTAAGCCTGCTTGTTCGACTTTTTTATAGTCAGCCTCCCACAAAGGCTGAAAACCTATGGCGCTGAAGAAGCGCTACGAGTCGTTGCACATTACATTTGAAGCCCTGCAGGTTGTAGCCATCGGGAATCAAATTTACCGGCAGCTCATTCCACAGCGTCGAAGTTCTCGAAAAGAAGGAACGCTGGAGGAGTCTGGTTCAGGGAGTAGGGATCTCGACCTGGTCAAGATGAGCTCCCAGAGCCTCTCTAGTGTTCCTCGTTCGAACGGCCTTTGGTGTTACTATCGGGGAGAGCTCACTCAAACATCTTCCGTGATAGAATCTGTAAAACAGGGACAGGTCAGCCACGCTACTTCGATGTTCCAGGTTGTGGAGCTCCTTTGTGAGATCAGGCCTATGGATTAGTCTAACTGCTCCCTCCTGGATAGTATCCAGAAGTTTTGGAGAGTGCGTCGAAGCGCAACCCCACACATGGGAGCAATACTTCAGCGATTGTCGGATCTGTAACTTGAATAGCAGCAGTAGTTGCTCTGGTGTATACACCTTCCTACACTGGAACAAAACTCCAAGCTTCTGGGATGCCGTTTTAGCAATACACTACGACGTGGTCGTACCAAGACATGTTATTGTTGATGTTGATCCCCAAAAGCACGGAAGGTGACTCGACTATGAGGTGACCCTCCATTTCCATAGTTGGTAAGCCAACGTGATACTTCTTTGTAAGTGTTTTTGCCTGAGCTTTCTGTAAGTTGAATTGTACTTTATTTACTGATCCCCCAATCCAATTCTCCCAATCCCCCAATCTTTTACCCAGCTGTCCATAGTCCCGTCTGGAAGCCCATGGTAGTGTCAGCAACTGAGACTGACAAACTGACTGTTGTCTATTCGCCTATTCGTCATTGTTAGTCAGAGCGGTCCGGAGGACCTTTGCTCTTAGTTGCAGTCGTGTCGGTCGATCGGTCTGTCAGGTCTGGTTACCCAGAGACCAGACAAAGTCATGGAGAAGTAAGGGAAGAAAAAGAGAGGAAGGAAGGAGAAGAGCAAAGAGGAGGAAGTGTGTCGGTTGGAGGGTATTGCTTATTGACATAGTCGATTTGAATTCGGTAATTTTTGGGTTTAACCAAAAGGGTTAATTTTAAGGTTCGGTATCTAAAAGGGTAAAAATTTAGTTGTTTCCAAAATTGCACGATTTGATTTTGATCACAGTGCGAGCCGCGGCCTTGTGTGCTTGCGAACTTGCTCGGCTGTGTAGTCCACTGACTCGCGCAACAGAGGGTCGCTGTGCGATTCCGCTTGACTGTAACGTCGTTGCGCTTGTTGTTTAATGCAATCCCTCAAGTAAGGGATGTCTAGATCCCTGTGAAGGATTTCGTTAGAAACATACCATGGGGCGTTAGTTATTGTACGCAATGTCCTGCTCTGCAGAACCTGCAGGTTTCGCATGTGCGTCTTGGCAAGGAAACACCAAGCCGCACATGCGTAGGTAATTGCTGGTTTAATAATCATCTTGTAAAGTCAAATTTTATTTACCAAACTCAATTTTGAAGTTCTACATAACATAGGGTAGAGTTGACGAAACGTAATTTCGAATTTTGTTTTTAACGCTTGAATGTGTTTCTGCCAAGTCATGCCCTTGTCCAGGGTAATTTGTAGGTACTTGGCAGAATTTTCCCATGGAATCCTAGCACCGTTCACTGAGACCTCTAACGGTGCACCACGACGTTTTTTGGTACAATATATAGCCTGCGTATTCGAATGATTAGTTTTGATGAGCCACCGATCCGCTCACTCTAACACTTCATCCACCGCGAGCTGCAACTCATCGCGAACTAGATTTCCAGTCCGCGACTGAGCTACAATTGCAGTGTCGTCAGCGTAAAGATAGACTTCACAGTTGCGGGGGCAAGGGACATCGTGTATAAAAAGTGAATAAAGGATTGGCCCAAGGACCTAACCCTGAGGAACTCCGGCCTTTATAGGCCGTAATGTCGAAAAGGTGTTGTTAATTTTGATTCTAAATTTCCTTCCTTCAAGAAAATACTTTAAAAGTTTTAGAAGCCAAAATGGAAAGCACTTTTGAATTAATTTATAGAGGAGGCCCTCGTGCCACACCCTGTCAAAAGCCTTTGATACATCCAGAAACAAGATGCCAGTACTTTTGTCTTGGGTGAATCCGCTGGTTATACGCTCCACCAGCCTGACTACCTGCAACTCCGTGCTATGCTCAGACCGAAACCCAAATTGAACGTCAGGAATCATGTTGTGATCTGACGAGCAATTCTCGAGGTGACGGTTAATCACCTTTTCGGCAAGCTTAGACGGCGCAGACAGCAGACTGGGACGATAATCCTGCGGAAAAATCGACCCCACCTTCTTCGGAATCATGATGATATCAGCAACCTTCCACGCCTTTGGAAAGAACTGAGTTCTGAGAATTGCGTTAATTATTGCCACCAGATATGTCAAAGCCTTCGGCGAAAGCAACTTCAATGCCTTATTTGTGATCTGGTCCTCTCCAGGTGCTTTACGCACCTTGAGGTCTTTAATATGGCTCTGAAGCTCTGCTGGTGTGCAATGAGAAATCACTTGTGATTCCTCGGGTGTGCTATGTAGAGCTTCTGAAGAAGAATCTTCCGAAGAAGAATCTTCAGAAGAAGAATCAGAAATAGAAGCATCATCGCCACTGACGCCATTGGCCCTAAAATATCTCCTGACGGATCTTACAATTTGTCGCTGCTCATCGAGGTCATTATCCAGATCATAGTTGGGTGAGAACTGATTTTCCATGGCATCAGCAAAAACCTCCACCTTTTCCTCAGTCGTGAAGACAATACCCCCAGGATCATGGATATGTGGAAGTTGTTCCCGTTTGCCATTTCTGAGTGATTTTGCTACTTTCCAAAGAGGAACACTTGAGTCAAGCATTCCCGCCAGAAAGTCGCTCCACTGCTCGTTTCGGAATTGATGAAGTGCGTTTCTCACTTCATGGACAAGATTCGTTGCCCTACGGATGTCATCGGGATGACAAGATCTTTGTGATTGTTTGATTGCTGACCTTTTGTCCGGAATTTTTTGCCTAACGTCTGCACGGAGAAAAGCCGTTC
Organism: Callosobruchus maculatus; assembly: GCA_951848785.1. Taxonomy (NCBI): domain Eukaryota; kingdom Metazoa; phylum Arthropoda; class Insecta; order Coleoptera; family Chrysomelidae; genus Callosobruchus; species Callosobruchus maculatus. The sequence continues at coordinate 3,856,702 of CATOUR010000110.1, read as the reverse complement.
TTCCTGCCCGGTCTCCGTACAGGAAGAACGGCTGCACGTTGCAAAGCTTGTTGAACAAACCCTGTCCATTCCATTTGAGCGGCATCTATTTCATTCTCATCATCTATGATCGGGACATTTGGAAACTCTCTGAGAAGGGACTTGTATAGTTCCCAATCAACGCGTTTCTTTGGAGGAGTTTCCTCCTCCAAAGTATTCCCATCACCCACCTCCAAAACTACAGGAAGATGGTCGCTTGAGATGTCATACATGACACGAGAAGTAATACTGTATCTACAGTTTCTAGATATTGCAAAATCAATTACATCTGGTGCTTGAAGATGATTGAATGGATAGTGTGTCGGCTCTTCAGTGCTGTGTATGAGACCCATTTCGTACCACATGGTTATACAGCCGAATTCCACTAGTAGAATTTAGCCTAGAATGCCATGCTCGATGTTTGCAGTTGAAGTCCCCTGCCACGAGAAGAGGACCCGAGTAGTCCAAGAAGACCTCCAAGTCTGCCTCACGTAGCCTGGCACCACATGCACCGATGTGATCTTCAAGGGGATGCCTCCTGTCATATTGACCACCACAGAAGCTGCCTCGATGGTTTGCATCTCAGCATTTGTGCTTCTGTGATAGTCAATACCACGTTTGATCAGCACCGCCAAGCCGTCACGTCGTCCATTCAGTCTATCTGCGCGGATTACATCATAATTCGAGAAAGCTAGGCGATCTCCCGGATTATGTAATGTTTCCTGCAGCAGAGCTACATCTATGCATTCATCCAAAAGAATTTGGTGAAACTCCCGTTCTTTGGGAATGTCCCTTAGACCTAAACAATTCCAAAAAAGAATGTTGATAAATGCAGGCTGTCTACTATTGTACCTAGACATTTACCAGACTGACTGTTGTTGTACGTCACTGCTCAGTGGCTTACCTAAGCAGGTTGACTAGCCAACATGTGTGAGTAAATATGTCACGGTTTTACTCGCCAACGAACCATCGATGAGAGTGGGCGAGCCCCCAACAACGAGTAAAACCGTCAGTGGATCACCTACCTAAGGCAACAACAACTAAACTGTAACTCATTCGAGATATAAAAACGAACAACAAGAAAAAATATTAAAATTGCTAACTTTATTCGTAGAAAATTGATTGGATTTTAAAATTAAAAAAAAAAATTGATGCAAGACTTTTATGAAGGATGTAGCTCACCTGAAATTGACTTCCTCCATACTACACTCAAGTTCAGGTACATGAGAGTCCAAGTGGACTTTATGTAGAGTTTTCCAAATTTCCTCATCGGTAAACTCTCCTAGAGGGTCAATGTTGGCGCGAATTGTTCCCGAAAACATAATTGGATCTTGGGGAATGATCGAAATACGCTGTCTGAGAAACTTCAAAGCCAGCGTCTTCGTTTCCACATCGTCGATATAAATTTGGCCTTCGAAGTTGTATAACCTGTAAAAAATTGGATTGTGGAGTTGCCTAAACTTTGTTCATAGTTCCTATTGGAAATTCCTACATAGGACCCAATCTGAAGAAATAAGAAAGCTTTGACTTTCTTTTTTCATTTTTGGAAAATTAACATATTTTTAATCAGCAAACTTGCGTACATCATTTAACAAAAAAAATATATAAACAATTTTGTAGAGAATACTTATTTTTCGTAAGTTTTGTTGTAGGTTCTTACGACGCGACGTCAGATGCAATGGAAGCACTTTTGGCCCACAGGGGTAGGATTACGAGATTTTTCTGTGCTTCATTAGAAAGTTAAGCGAAAGAGTTTCCAGTTGCGAAATATCTTAACATTACTTCCAATTTCAATTGGGGGTCTTAAAACGTCTCTCATGTGGGTACCAGTTTTTTTAACAAGTGGCGTCACCCAATCCACAAGAATATGGAAATGCTGTTTTTCGTCATTCTTAAGAGGGTTCTTGTAGCTTGCAGGATCTTCTGCTGTGAGTTTTCAAAAACTTACGCAAAAGCACGCAAAGTAGGCCGATGGCTAGTTCATGGTTTAACCCACATATGGCCTTTCTGCTGGGTAGCATTTTTGTAATGTATTTATTTTATCTTTTTTTCCGCTTAATATCTAGCGAGTACTTTACAGGCTTTGCGAAGTTCGGTCGAAATATTGAAGATTATAACAAAATGAGACTCGCGAGCCAAATACTTCTTTTTTGCACATACGGTGTACCTTTACTGGCACGTTTAGTACAAGTGACGCAACCATTGGCACCACTAAAACCATGCATGTTGTGTAAAGTCTCCGTTATACCTGAAATAATTTTCCTCCATTTTGCCTGTTAATTTTTTTTAACAATATCCAGCTGGCGTTGGCGTAATACGTTGTGCTTTCAGTGCAAGCGACTTCTCGCGAACCAGCCTTCGCGCGATGTCTCTTGAATTCGCGCGAAGAAAACAAACACGCAGAAACATCTACAATTATTGTAGGTGGTTACAGTAGAAGCGAATTAGTCGCGCGAATCGCTGCTTCTCGCTGGAAGTTCAAATGGGTTTGTTTTTTCAAGCGAATACGAGCGACCGACAAACATCGTGTGCATTTGTTTTCTTTTGAAATATTGAATATGGATTGTGCAAAATTGATTTTGTCGGTGTTTGATAGAAAACTTTTGTGGGACCAAAAATTTAAAGGGTTCTTCCACATCCTTATTGGTCTTTAACTCACAGCTGTACGTAGTACTTCAGTAAACTAAACGATTTCAGCTTTAAATCGCGCGAACACAGATGAAAGCAGAAACCACTAATAGTTCACTGGAATAGGGTACTTACAGAAAAAAATATTATGTCGTTTACGCGTTCCTTAGAGCCTAGTAAACATGACAAAATCACTTGTTTGGTTTTTTGGAATCGGCTGTGAGAGATATTCCAAAAATTATTACAAATGCCGGAAAATGCCGCGCAAATAACCTGTGACGTCAGTGATAACCTATAGTGATGGGATGTAAAGTATTGATATTCGATATCGATAGCCAGTGCTAACCTAACATTTTGACATTGATCATTATTACCACAAAACACAGTCACACACAAAAGGTACTTTCCTTTTACATCTGCACTTACTCAGATCAATTAAAAATCAGATGGCTCAGCTCAGTTGGAAACCTCAGATGCTCAGATGAGTTAAAGGAACGTGTTTGTGTAGTTAAATGTTATTCCTCGAAATTTTGTAATATGCTATGGTTCTATAATCTGTCGATCCTTTCCATAACCTATTTTTTTTTTTAGTTTTTCGTAGCTCACCATACACTGTCGACTATCCATACGCCACAAAACCCGCTAAAGTTCAACTTACAAAAAATTCTAACCCCATTTATTGATTTATTTGACATATAAATGATCTGAGACAACTGATCTACCTCTCGAGCTTGTGCAGATGGGCTTAAGTGGGGATAAAATATCTCACTTTAGTCTCAGACTCAGAAGACAAAAGGAACGTACACTGAAATGACTCATGACGTCACAAGTGAGATTTATCAGATAAATCAGGTAAAAGGAAAGCGCCTAAAAGTACAAAAGTCAAAACAATAAAAGTTAGGCTAGATTACTAATTCACTTTGTAGGGATGGGCTTGAATTAGATTCTATCTTTGGATTCATTCATAATGGGATGCGCCGAAATAAAATGGTGGCTTCGATTAGTTGCGAATCTCGGTCACAAACAGGATGAACTGTGATACCTATCAGATATAAAAATGTATTGCAACGAAAATGCTAGTGGGTTAATTGCCTGTTTCAAATGTGTTTAAGTATCAATAAATTGAGTCGCATCGTTAAAGAATTCAGATCATCTCTAGTTTGCAGTTGAATCTCAGTGACCTGCGCTGTAGCAGTATCGACTGTCGATATCGATAAGATACCTGTGACGTCAGCCCCTGTTTTAAGTCACGTGGAAAAATTTGAATACATCCTTATTTTATTTTGCAAATATCCTTTTTTTGCCGTCAGTAAAATCATGTTTTTTGTTTCCTACTGCTTCTTGATATGGTTTTCTTTACGCTATGTATACTCCCGAGACGATTGCACGACCTCTGCAAGTACCCTATTCGAGAGACATCGCGCGAAGGCTCGTTCGCGCGATTCGCTTGCACTGTAACCACAACCAAAGTTTACGGAATACATATTCCGTAAACTTTGCCACAACCTTACGTACCTAAACAACGTCGCTATAATACTGGACTTCCCAGCCCCAGTACGTCCAACGATACCTATCTTCTGTTTCGACTTGACGCTGAAACTGATATTCTTCAGCACCCTCTCTTTCGTTTTAGCGTAATTTAGATTGACGTTGACGTAAGTGATTTCGCCCTTCGTGGGCCAGCTGTCAATTTCGAGTCCGCTCTTATTCTCCACTTCCAAATTGGTGTATTCGAGCACCCTTTCGACGGAAGTCATGAGATTCTCTAGTTCGGCCCATTGCTGCAACGCCATCTGGATTATCATGGCCAACGCCGTTGCTTTGCCGATCGTCAAGCCGACGTCACCGGCTGCGGTGCCTGAAATCAGATTTTCAGTCAATTCCTAAAGCTATGTTTAGATTGGGCACAAGTATCTAGATTTGTATGAGGTACTTGTTTATTTGACAAATTGTCATACAAATCCTTAAACATTTGCGTATACATTTTATATACGCAGACACTGAGCGTTGATTGTCGCTCATACATTTTGTATATGAGAATTTTTCAATATACGTTTACAAGTCTGAGCTTGTAGCCGCGACCGTGACATGAAGTGCGTTAAAGATGTCATCGTGGACGAAAGAAAAAATGTTATTGATTGAAAAAATAAGGGAATCGAATGTTTGGGATGTCAAAAGTAAAGTGTATAAAGATGCAAAATTTCGAGGAGATATATTCGAAGAAATAGGGCAATGCTTAAACTTAACCCGAAAAGAAATAGAGAATAAATGACATAATATAAAAAGCCAGTTTAGTGGTGAACTTTCAAAAGTTGAAGCAAGCCAGAAGTCAGGTGTCGGTCCAACCTTAATTCAGCAATCAACATGCTATAGGCCCCTTTATCTTCTCTGTATTTCAGAAATGTACGTTGACACCATCTACGCTTTTGACGCTTATGTTTTAATTTATAAATAATAATATAACGCGCAGTTAAATAAAGAAAGTCGCACGCCATTTCGTCAGACATGTTTCGATACAATGTGAACACTGCAATATCTCACTCATATATGCTCATACTCGAAACAAGATGTATTATAGATACTTCGCATATACATGTCCAACAATTAATCTCGATACAAATCCAGATACTTGTGCCTAATCTAAACACAGCTTAAGAGAACGGCCATTCTATGGTATCTACAGTCCATTTCACGTAAGAGGATAACAGTGACGTCACACAATTGATGACGTACCTGCGCGAACAATATGGCGGATAACATTGCTTACAGTCAGAAGCGTAACAACTGTTTTCAGAATGGACTAGTGTCATGAAGTTAAAAGTAGTATTTTCGCATGCAGGACGTTGCATGGCATACAAAAATAGTCGCAAAAGAGCTTTCAGTTACTTTTTTAACCCTTGTCCCTTAGTATCGTAATAAAATAGTTTTGAAATCTGGAACTGACATTTAAATGTAGGCAACAGTTGCAAAGACAAAAGATTAGGTGGCATCACTTTGCCAATTATTCTCTTATTATGTAAGTGATTTTTGTTCAACCTCAGTTTGTGTTGAATTTCGATGGCATCGTTATCAGTTATTTGCGATTTTCCGCTATGCAGGAAAATGTATGTAAGAAAAGCACATCAATGTACCAAAATTTACATGGCCATATGATAAATTGATAACTTGTAAAATGCTAAATAGACTAGCGTCCTCACCAACACATAAAAACGCATTGCCCTTTATATCTCTCTAGTAAGACATTTCTGCAGATAGTATCCTTTGGCTCATATTTCTACACATGACCCATGCCTCTGACCTCTGACCCATAAGTCATGTCTGACTCTATTAATGTCTTGAATATATCATCGCCATCAATCATATAGTGCCGATCAAATACAGATTTGGGGGGAATACAATCGGGGACAGCCTGCGTGAGAGGCAAAAGATATAATATAAAAATATTACTTACCCGTGTCAAAGAACAAAAATCTTCCAATGATAAGAGTAATGAAACAGGCAGCAAAAAAGTCCATGTAGAACCCGAATGCTTTCCTTGCTATCAACGACGTGTAGTTAGCTGAAGTGTATAGATCCTGATGTCTGTCAAATTCATCGCATAGAATATCTTGTGCTTTATATGCTCTTATAGTCGTAATGCCTTCCATGGATGAATTCAAGTGACCCACCATTGGACTACGAGCTAGAAAAGTATGATATCGGGTAAGCATAAAATCACCAGTAAGTATAAAACCAGGGTGGCCCTATAAGTACTCGGCCTGTGGCCTGACCAAGTAAAGACAGTAGTTGTCGAAAAATATCACTGTATTAAAAAGTACACAATCTACAAGGTATGTGTTTAGAGTTTAAAGACGCCATGCTGTAATATTTGTTTGAAAGCCATCAATAGTGAACGTTTTCAGTGAATTTGTGAGAATTGAGAAAACTGGAACATTGAAAACTGACCCGGTAGCTTGGTTTGTTTCAATTAAGATTAGAAAGACTACACATAACCCCAAATATTTGAAATTTATGAAGTAATGAATCAGATTCGGATTCTGTGCCAAATATTATTTTAATTCACTGGTACTTTTAGGAAAAAAAATGATGACCCATCTGACGTTAAGAATTATGGGACATTTATTATATACTATTATTCATTGGAGTGTCTTGTAAACAAAAGTCTACATTCCATGCTTTCATCCCAGATAATTCCAGAACAGCATATAAAAGGGAAATCAACTACAAGCAATCTGATGGAACATCAGCAATTTATAACAGATGCTTTAGAAAGCCGTTGTCAAGTCGATTCTGTATACACCAACTTCATGAAGGTTTTTGACAGAATAAACCACTCAGCACTAATAACAAAATTGGAATCAACGAGGATTGGCGGTTCCATGTTAGCTTGGTTAAATAGTTTTTTAACTGGCCGAACTCAAGCGGTAAAAGTAAAAAAAGTCTACGTCGTCAGTCAAGTTACATCTGGGGTGCCTCAAGCAAGCCTATACTGTTTAACTGCTTTATAAGTGATCTGCATAAATGTATTCGATTAGTAAAATTTTATTGCGTGCAGATGATTTAAACTATTTGTTGTGAACGTGACTGCATGGAGCTTCAAGAGGACTTGCATAACTTTACAGCCTGGTGCTCAATATAACTAAATGTTGTGAATGGCTTTGGCCGCAAATTATTTATTTATTTATTTAGAAGATCTGATTATTCTAGAATTTTAGGTTGTTATCGCTAAATCATCAATTTATTTGTAACAAGCTCAATGATTTTGACTCATTATGATTTGTTACCTCATAAACATACTCACTTGCTGCCTCCAATCTCTTCAAGCTTCTGGACGTTGGAATGTAAAGGAATCGCATGGTTGTCAAACACAAAATGAGGATCACCGATGGTATTATGAACTTCCAATTCACAGTAGCCATAAGACCGAGCACACCAGCTACGTGGAACAGTGTCTGCAAAAATATACCCATAAAGTCGTGGATATTAACCAATGGCTTACCAATCAGAATACAAGAACAATGAAGTTTTGTATACTAGTTTATCATCAAAACAACTGATTGGTCAATAAAGCAACATAAATCAACGAGACAACAGTGGGGGCTCCTGGATAAGAACCACTTAAACCCACTTAAAATCAGCATATTGTATTTTTTTATATCAATTGAATACGAGAATAGTTCTATTTATTGTTTTTCAAACTGCAAAGAATATTCCAACCTCCACGACCTGCAAATGTATATACTTTTCAAAAAAATTAACGAAACACCTATTGTAACTTTGTAACCTGTAACTTTCAAAGTGTTAGTTACATTTACATAGTTTTCTATAGATAGGTCTGGTGATTTGATTGTTATGGATCCAGTATCGCGTGTGTCCTCCTGCAGCTAGAATTACTTCTTGGCGTCTCCTTGGCATACTTCATACAAGCTGTCGAAGGTCAACCTGTGTTATACTGTCTTAGTGCCGGCTCGCCTTAAGGAGCCAAGGAGCCATGGCACCACCACAATAAATCGAGTACCTAACTTTTTTTGTGCTACTCTTAAATAATAATATTATATTACATCCTCTTTTTTAAAAATTGTTTAGCAAAAATTAAATATTCACAAAAATCCAATATACAGGGTGGGGCATAAAAACCAAGTGTTTTTGGTTTAGGTAGTACTCATATATTAGAAAAGGGAGGAGCGCGCGGTTTATTACAATCCGTTTCTTGACTCAAACCATTTCATTTTCTTACTTGCCACACGCCATCAGAAGCGGTAGACGCTAGAACAACGCGTGGCATATGGCGTGGCATCATTGGCTCATATTTTTTTTGGAGAAAATGGGGTTACCGCTACAGTAACATCTCAACGTTACATTCATATGGTGAATAGCTTTTTCATACCTGAATTGCAAGGAATAGGTGTGGATACCAAAGATCCAGCAGTTCCAGCAAGATAGGGCCACGGCTCACACCGCCAGCGCATTCATGGCTGTTCTTCGCCACCTGTTTCCAAATCGTTGAATTTCGAGGTTTGCTGGCATTTCATGACCTCCTCGGTCTATCGACTTATCAATTTGTGATTTTTTTCTATGGGGGTAGCTCAAGTCACGTGTTTGAAGGGCCAAGCCCCGTACGTTAGGTGCAGAGAAGGAAGCGATTCGCCATGGAATCTCTCACAGGGACATGCTGGAAACAGTGGAGTGCAATTTACGTGAACGGCTGCATCATATGCCAGATGTAATTTTTGCACTTAGATATTTCAAAGTGGTATATTATCAGCTATGTTCTACTACCAATAATTTTTTTTTTTTTTTTAGAGTAAAAACTAATAATTCTATGATTATTTCAAAAACACTTGATTAATATGCCCCACCCTGTATTATCCTACTTTCTCGCCAAACACGTCTAGACTATTGCTGTGAAAGCACGGCATGCGGTGTCGGAGCCAAACAGCCAGCGGCACCAATTCTGCTATATGCATCGAGCCGAAAGGTTAAATGAGGCCATATTAACGCTTTGCGCAGAGTGCGATTTTAATAGGAAAAGGAGCCAGGTAACAGCTGGCTCACCAAGACTAGATCTTCTTGCCGTTGTCCATTGGGAATATTCGGATTAATTTCTGCTGTCGTTTCGCGCCCCGACGTGAAAGTTGTTAATAATATTTAGTGGTGACTCGTAATAAGTGAGGGACTATTGCAAAATCAATAGTATTAGCAATATTTCTTTAATGCCGTTTTCCACATACTCGATTGAGGAAAAAACTGAAATCAATGAATTGGGACAACCGCTTCCCGATTTAGATATTAAAAAAACGCAAAATGTGTCTAGTTCGTCGAATGTTAAAAGCCGAGTATGGAAGTTCAATCAAAATATGTACAATAAAAACAATTGGATTTGTGGATGTGATAAGAAAAACGCATTTTGACCCTCACGATAATAGCTTTCAACTTTGTCCGGCTAGTCTTTTGTATTCTCCAGTCACCCTATAGCGATCATACACACGCTTGACAACTTTCAATCAAAGCTACACTATGAGCTACTTCTATCTCACTAGGATACCCCATTTTGACACACAATAAACTCAACAAGATAAACCTATCATGCCGTTGCATAGTGGAGCTGTAATGCCCTACTTCAAAATAAAATCTAAATGTGTATATTATCTTGATCACGTTGTTTCTTGTACCTACTGGGTTTGAAATGATAAACTTCTTGAATAGCGAGCACAAATATGAATTATTTCTGTGAAGTTACTAGAATAAAATGTGTAACTATTATCAAAATATCATTTACACCTCCATAAAACACCATTTTACAGAAATTATAAAACGTGTGAAGGGATTGCGTGTTTTTGCTAGAGCGTAAGCGGGATACAGATATGTGAAATCATTATTATTTACTTGAATTAGTTTTTGAAGTACTTTTAATGTAGAATACTCCCTTGAACATACGTAATGAAGAAGCGTGGAGAGAAACACACGATGGATTCAGAAGCTATATCAAAGATCTTAGAATAATGGTATCAAATCCTAAGCTCTATTACCACAGCATAGTAAACAACCGGCACAATAACTCAGGTTGGCGGTAATTACACGCACATCCCCCCTTTTGGATGATTTTTTGTAGGGATGCTAACGATACTTCTGCACCAATATCGAGTATTTTTGTCATCGATACTTTTTGAGGCATCCCAAGCTGGTATCGATACTTTTGTATCTTTATCGAAAATAATTATATAATTATTGACGGGTGTAATCAGTTGCACAAAGTGCTCTGTAAGAACCAAACGCGCCTATTTGGCTAAAACATATCGAGTTGGTGCCGGTATCCATATTTTCATTTTCGCATCTCTACCCAAACTTCAAGGGTCAAATTCTGTGGGAACCATTTTTATATGGGAAATCCTCAGAGATATTATGCTGGTTGTTTACTATGCTGTGCTATTACTATGAAAGAAAGCTCAAAATACTCACCGTTATGAAGTGACTTAGCACAAATGGAAAATGTTCATCTATCACAGACAAATCTTGAGAAAACCTGTTAAGTATATTCCCGATGAAGTAGTTGTCGAAGAACGTCATGACGGCGTTGATGATGCTCTTGATCATAGATTTGTGTAAGTTAAAGGAAGCATTCAGCGCGAATTTGAAGATCATGTAGTATTTGACCAGCTCGCACAGAGTGCCAGATGCCAAGAGAATCGTATATAGATTCAGAGACTTGGCGGACGCAATCTCCAACCTTTCCATCTTTTCTATAGAGTTATTCAGAAACGCTGGGATGGATACTGTGATACCCATCTTGGCGAGAGTGGAGGTCAGCTGTTCTGGGGCCTGTTGGGTCATGTTCGATACTATAGTGTAGTTTTTTCTCAAGCCGGTGAGTTTATCTTGAGAATTTATCCTTAAAAAAAAGTATATTTTAGTTTAATCGCTCATCAAACCGATCTTTTTTACATCCGACCCGTAATTCGCTAAACTGCGTTGGCATTTTTTTAAAAAGCTTTTATTTAACTTGCAATGTACGTACGTGCTGTGTATGTATGTAGTACGTATGTATATGTATGTATGCTAGTTCGGGTGGAATCTTGCTACTCAATTTTTAAGCATATATTTACATCCGCTTAAGCTGACATTTTGTAAACGCGTTTAGTTTGGATGACAATACATGATAAACTATGTGACGTCATTCTAAATCCAATATGGCGGACCATCCAGGATGGCGAAAATGGCGAAAATGCAAAATGGGTACCAAATGAAAGGGCTTGCCTGGAATAATTCTGACATGTCACTCTTAGTCCAACATGGCGGATTATTATTAGTTTTTTAGTACTCACGCCGAAAGGGGAGGAGAGTACCTATTGTGATCGCGAAAATTTTCGATTCTGAGATAACACGCTTTTTGGGGGTTTTATGACGTCTACATACCGAAAATCCACGACACTCATTTGCGTCGGTCTGTCTGTCTGTTTGCCATGTCTGTATGTTTGTCGGTCTGCCACTACATGGATTGTGATGAAATTTGGGAAGCGATATGCTCTGGGGTCGTACTAGGTAATGTTTCTATAATATTGGAAATTGGTGCATGGGTAGCGGAGTAATTAGCAAAAAACAAAAAAATTATATATTCCTCAAACTTCGTTTTTAGGCGTTCCTGATCATTTTCTACTTTTTTTCGGGTGGAGGTGAAATTGAGGTGATTTTGGGGGTGGGAGGGTTGTAAAACTGAGAAATATTTTGCATTCCTAACAGGGTGTCCATTGACCTGTGAAAGAAAGTCCTAGCGGCATGATACACTTATTTAGGTACATCCGAACATTGCCTTGCCTATTACAGAAATCAAAAGACTTTCTGACATGTACGAGTACTACTTTAGATCGTTCTGTATTGTGGAATATGGAAACTATTGTATTGATTTTGATCAAATTTCGACACAATATTATTACCACGAAGCGTATGGTTTCAGTGGTGGCGCAGATATATCTAATAAAAGAACTAAAAATATAAGAACAGTTCAAACTTCGTTTTTCGGCGTTTTAGGGGTTCCTGACCGACCATTTTATACTTTTTTTGGGTGGGGGTGAAATTGGCATGGTTGCAGGATAGGGGGGCTGTGAAACTGACTATTTTTTGAATTCATAATAGGCTGTCCATTGACCTGTGAAAAAATATCAACTTGACTCCATTTTTAGGCTTTCCTATAGTATATGGGTATCAAATGAAATGATTCGCTGAGAATAAAAATGCACAAAATGCAGTAGACCTTAAGTAGGGTAAATCATTAGAAGGTCTCCTTATTGAAGAGCTAGACTGTTCGAAATTAACCGGCAAACGACCTTGCAACAATGATGCGTTGAATGAGGTGAACAGACCCAGACACCTAATTACCGATTACTAAAAAGTTAAAAATAAATTAAAAGCAGGAAAAAACCTTTTTTTAAATAGTTTTTATTCAAAAGCTTTAAAAAAAGAAATTAAAATGTTCCTTTAAAAGTTTAACTATCAACTTATAGCCCCATAATACACAATTTGTATGATCATGAAAGGTTGTCGCGCGATTTACTTGTGCAAATAACCTGGTACATATTTAATTGAGTAATTTAATCTGCTAATTTTAATTTACTTTTAAATTTCAGTTTAATTAAATAATTATAGCTACTTACGTAAACCAAGCTTTTATGGTCATATAAATTGTGAATAGTGAGGCTATGAATTGATAGTTAAAATGTTAAAGGAAAATTATATGTTTTTCTTTCAAGGGCATATAAATAAAAGCCTTTTTAAATGTTTTTGCTTTCAGTTTATCATATAATAATGTGCGATATACCGGGTTAGTGAAAGGTACAGGAACGCTCAAATATCTCCACAACTGCCAAAGCTGGAAGGATAAAATTCAATACCTGTGGGTTTTTGAACATGCAGAATTCAAAAATTTTAACAGCAATGTTGCCAGATTACTACTTTCAAGTTACACGTTATAATTTTGTTATTTCAAATGGGATGCTTTACTTATCTTTGTTGCAATGAATTGACATTTTATAACATTTGCATCATATGACCAACTGAAAATTACAACAAGTCTTGCCTTTAGACAATTATGGATGATCTTCACTTACCAATTTGTCAGCATCTTCGAAGAAGCATTTTCCGCAAATGTAGATACAACATACAACAAGATTACGAAGGAAATGAAAAAAATACCACCACCGAACCGGAAATACTGTTTGTATATGCTCCAATTGACACCACCCTGCTTTTTCACTTCATGATAAACATGAACTCTTTTTGGGGGTATTGCCAATAGTTTTGTCTTCTCAGTGACCTCCTCGGTTTCATCTTTTCCGTTATCTTTATCGTCAGGATGTATTTCTTCATCTTCAATAGCTTCCAGTATGTCGTTGGTTAGCTCTTGGTGTTTTCCGTCGAAAGTAATGGCCCCCTCTTTAAGCACTATTACCTAAAATGGAAGTTTCACTGCAAATGTTAAAGTGTTAAGCTAATTTTAAGTACAGGATCCGGCACAAAGGACGGCGGTTTTTGAACTGACTAGTACTCTTTCTCTATCAGGACGAAATAGTTGACAGTGGTATCCCTTGACTTGTGAGTCTCTAGCCTAACTTAACCTCAAGAAGAATGAAACGAAAGAAATAAAACTTAAAGCAGTGATGGTGTCAAAGCTATAGAGTCTTATTTAAAATGCTTCAAACAAATGTTGATAAGTAAAAAGTCACTAAATTTTGTTTGTCAAGCTTATAGTTAATGAGTTAAATAACTGATTATTTTCAACATCGTGACCTTTATCACGCAAATGCTCATAACAATCGCTAAAACCAATTTTTATTAGACAATAGTCTGAAGCTATTATTGACAATTAGAAAAGAATTATTCTAATGGTACTGGGAGGGTTGAGACTGCTGTTCACAAAGTAGAAAGGTAATTGGACATATAAATAAATATAGTTTAAAAAACTAAAAAACACGCTTTCAAAGAACATCGAACTAAGAAGTTAAGAATAATGTTTAAAATAAGTTAAAAGCAATAACGAAATGTACAAGTATTATTTCAGTTTTTCGTTATTTTAAACTATATATTTTTTATTGTTTTGATAATTTTATAATTAGAGCGTGTTTGTTTTACTTTTTTAGCTCTCACTGGAGAGAGCATATGCAGAGCCTCTGTCTGTTCGTCCGTCCGTCTGTCCGTATACAAATTATAGCCAAAGCTACAGGTGCTAGAGAAAAACCAAATACAGATTCAGAATCAGCACAAAAAAACTAATCCGGGAAAAATCTGGTTTTATCAATATCGCTTCCTGTTCCACAGTGAGAGCGTCATTTAAATTTACTCAAGTAAATTTTTTCTTACCATTTTAATCTGTATGTACACTGTGTAATGAAGATGAACAATTATTGTTGTTGACCAATGTTCGCCGCACAATCATTACGATTATTTTATTTATTTATTTTCTTACTTTATTTATTTGTACTTAGTGATACAAATAGTGCCATTCTGAAGGCTATGCTTTATGTAGAGTATTGGCTGAATTATTTATGCATAACTGTATTTTGTGTCTCTAACCTACACGCTACCACTATGCCTCAGCTGTGATCTGCCGCTGGTGTTTGAACTGCTTTATTTATATCAGTCAGGATATCTGTAGCATGTCTCAGCATTCCATAATATCTAATATGTTCTCTTTTTGGCCGTTTTCACTGATGATTTTGACCGGAAATTACTGCTTAAATGATAATTTAAACTACCGACAATCCTGAATAAATTTTACCAAAATTCCAATAGGTACCCAAACAGTTGGATGCCACGCCTTTTAAGCCCCCGTCGCTACGCCTCTGTGTAATATTAACAAACTTCAAGGTGTCTGCGCCATCTCTTAGTCAGAAGTGAATGAATCAACTTTGTTTAAATCCAAACTGCATGTGGTAGCAAGGTGACTCTGAACTGCATGTTAGTAGAAATTGCTTTGTTCGTTCTTAAATAAACATCCACATAGTTGTTAAGGGCGGATACAAATTGCAGCCGCGGTTAGGGTATAATCCTATAAATCTCAAAGGTGACCATAAAAGATGTTGAAAATTGCAGCGAGGGTCCCTTATCGGCGTAGTCTACCTGTTTGGAGGTATTCTAAAAATTAATTTGGATTTGTATAGCAAAATATTATATAAAAATAATATTATGTGACAGGTCAAATCAATTTTTATCTAAAGCAACAATTTGGTGGCATTTACTTACCTACTTCTGTTAGTGATCTTGAAAACTATATGACATCACAATGACTTTTTTAAATTACAAACCCAAAATTTTATTCGCACCTATTGTTATAGAGATTTTGCAATTCTCTACTTAACTAACTAGAACTTAACTAGAAAAGTTAATTTCTTGATACATATTTCCATTATTTTAGGCAATTTCGACAATATCAACAATTATTGTGACAATTTGGATACTTTTTTGCAATTTTCGGAAGGTGATAATATACCCAATGCGCGGTTTTTTTTAGACTGAAACTAATAAATCCTTCTTATGTTAGAGCAGGTAATAATAAAACAAAAACTATTGACATAGAAAGAAAATTATACTTTTCTAAATTGTTAATTGTTAATAATACATAACATTATGTACAAACATGTTCGCAAATCGTCTTAGATCAATATATACATAAAAAACCATAATTACTAACTAAGGTTCTCACCATAAAAATGACATACACTTTTTATATATTCTAATCCACTTATCCTATTTTCATTGAGTAATAAACCTAGGTATTTTAAGATTCAAAAAATCTTGCTTCCTTTTAGTTGTTGCATTTGGAGTGTGCTTTATTCTGACACTATTCATTTTAATGTATGCGTCTGTTTGAGTATTTATCAAAGACTCTCAAAAATAAACAATGATGGATGGTTGTTATAAAAACTCCTATCCCTAACAGAGGGTCGTCCGCTGCAATTTACTACATGTTTACCTGAAATGGAAAAATAACCAGCCGCTGCAATTTTCATATCCCGGATTAAGAATACTTGACCATCGCTGCAATTTACAATCGCCGGTTGTTAATTATTTGAGAAATTTAATGACATATTATTTTATGATAGATGCATCTTTTATAATAAAAGCGTGTTAATAACAGTAGTAAGCCACTTGCTCCTAATCCAAAGGAGAGTTACAAACTCGTAAACAAACATACATCAGGTGAAACCGGCGATTGCAAATTGCAGCGATGGTCAAGTATTCTTAATCCGGGATATGAAAATTGCAGCAGCTGGTTATTTTTCCATTTCAGGTAAACATGTAAATTGCAGCGGACGACACTCTGTTAGGGATAGATGAGATTGTAATTACTTATTTGTTGTAAAAACAGTTTAAATTTAGAACCAACAACTGTAGTAATAGATTTTTAAAAAGCAATATACACTGCAGTAAAAAATGTTTGACCTGAAGTTCAGATTGTTGGATGTCGATTTCACTTAGGTCAAGCGTGGTGGCGTAAAATTCTAGGTTTAGCGAGTGAATACAAAAATTTGACCGATATTGGTAAATGGTTAAAATATACATTTGGCTTACAATTTCTGAATCCTAACGAAGTAGCTGACGCTTATTCTTTCGACTTGGCAGGAATTCAGCCTGCTGATGCAAGGGTATCTTTATATGCAGACTATTTAGTAACAAGAAATTAACTTTTCTAGTTAAGTTCTAGTTAGTTAAGTAGAGAATTGCAAGATCTCTATAACAATAAGTGCGAATAAAATTTTGGGTTTTTAATTTAAAAAAATCATTATGATGTCGTATAGTTTTCAAGATCACTAACAGAAGTAGGTAAGTAAATGCCACCGAATTGTTGCTTCAGATAAAAATTAATTTGACCTGTCACATAATATCATTATATAATATTTTGCTATACAAATCCAAATTAATTTTTAGAATACCTCCAAACAGGTAGACTAACCGTAATCCACCCCTTGCGGCTACGCCGATAAGCCGATAAGGGATCCTCGCTGCAATTTACAACATCATTTATGGTCACATTTGAGATTTATAATATTATACCCTAACCGCGGCTGCAATTTGCATCCGCCCGGTGAAACTAATAAAAAGTTTCACCGCGTATAAAATATACGCTTTTATTAAAAATATATAAAACAAACGATGCTGAGTAATATCCAGAAAATGAAATATAAAATGAAATAAAATGCAAGACTGTCACTGAATGAATTTTGTAAACCATAAAATGAAACTTGCATTGTAATTAGATAATACCGGCATAATGTCGGCATGTGTATTACAACTGTTATGTTCTTGTCTACATCTCGTTCTCTAATAATTATTTACCTTGTCGGCATTGGTGATATGCTTGCTATTATGAGTAACCAGAACTATCAGCTTGCCCTTCAAAAATCCTAGAATGCATTCAGTGAAAATCTGCTCCTGAACTTTTGGATCAAGTGCTGTTAGAGCGTCATCTATCAGGTAGATGTCGCTGTCTTTATAAATTGATCTTGCAAGATTGATTCTTGCTTGCTGTCCTTTGCTTAGATTCAGTCCTCGGTCTGCAACTATGGTTTCATCGCCTTTGTCTAAGATTTTGAAATCGTATTCTAGAGCGCAAACTTTGATCACCTAGGAGCAACAATAATAATATCTTAATCACTACATATAATCTACAAAAGTCCAGAATAAGCTTAAAACCACTACCATAACTGATGGCATAAGGATTTAGTGAACTAGAAACAACAAGATGACACTGATAACAGTGTTTTGCGTGCCCATTAAACAATTGAAACTAGAGCAAAGGTATGCAATAAAATTTTTATTTGGCAATTTGAATCTCATGAAGATACTAATATCTGGTCTTATTATCATTTTATAAAGCCGGACCTTTCCGTGAAGTTGCCGCTACTTACTTGCCTATATCTTTCTTCATCGTACTTCTCTCCAAACAAAATATTTTGTCTTATAGAAGAAGGGAACAACCACGGATCTTGTGAAGCATAACTCTTCCTTCCTCTAGTTCTCAGCTCTCCACTACTTACTGGATATTCCTTTAAAACTGTTTTTATCATAGAGCTTTTACCGCATCCCAATTGTCCAGTGATGATATTCAAGCCGACGTTCATCTTAGTGTCTAAGTTGTGAAGGATTTCCTGCAATTTAACAAAACGTTTAAAGATAAATGGTATGATCGAAAAAAGCATAGTTTCCTATTCATAGGTACGACGGTGGTATGGTTCAAAAAAATCAAGAAATCCATCTAAAAATAGATCAGTGACGTCATAGCAACGTAGGTACGCAGTGTTAGCTTTATCAGCTGATCGACTGCCATCCAAATTGTCGTCAGTAGCGCCGGTTAGACTGATTTGCAGCATATCGTTTGGTGATCGTTTGTTGACGATTTATCTTTTGAGGTTTGTTTCTTATTTTGGGTGGTTTTACGTTTTACCTAAGTACAATGTCTCTAAGGAGAGAAAACAATTTTATTGTTACACCTCTGAATGTAAACAATGTCATCCGCCACGTTTTCTACGCTGATCCGGTCTAGGGATGGCGGTAGTTATTTGAAAATGATTTATGTATCAGAACGCACATAATCTATAAAGTCTACGTTTCAACTTTTAAGACGCCATGTTGTTAGGTGTTTATTTAGCAGCCATCGATAGTCAACTTTTTCAATGAATTTGTAAAAAAAAATTTGTTATCGTTACAATACATTCATTTGAAAGGTATCAGCTCATCCTGTATAAAAGCTAAACTAGGTTCCACTCAGGATAAGTCTGCTCCATCGTTTACAACACTAAAATATTAGATAGCAGAGTATAAACGAGACCGTACGAGCTGCTAAGACGAACATCGCAGTGGTAGATCAAATGAGGTGACGACTCCAAAAATGGTGAAAGAATCCACAATGCGGCACTAGATGATAGTCGACCAAAAGTGCGCTAACTAACAGATAGAAGGCATTTCAAAAAGTGCGATACATTGCATATTATCTAGAAATTTGAACATGAGCAACAACAGTTTTGTGGGGACGTTTTAATTGAGTATTCGGAGAAGTTTCACAGCAACAAAACAGAATTTTTGCGCAAGACAATAGAACAATGAATTGAATAATGATTTCCGTTTCGAAAGAATTCGAAGGCCGTCCCATATCAAGGAAAGGCCTCGGCGTCCGCTTCTTGATTTCCGTTGATGTTAAAAAGGTAAAAACTGTCAGCGACGAGTATTATGCAAACTCATTGCAACGTTTGCACAAAGGAGTCATAATCATAGATAAAACAAGGAATCAGTCCATCACTTGACATCCGAGACAAAAGAGTAGGTAATCAATACAGTGGACTGAATAGAGAGAACTGGCTCCAGACAAGGTATGCGACATCGGTTTTTTTTTGGGGTGCGCATGAGATAATTTTCATTGACTTGAAAAAAGAAAACTTACAACAGCGAGTGTTAAGAGGCCCACAAACGCTCCGGAAATGTGGAGGTTCGCCGGACTGTACAGGCCGACGGATGTGAAATTGAAAAACCATCCGATCGCTTGCGCAGATCGTCTTTTGATGCCATTCTTGCTAGAAGTGAACTGAACTGAAAGGTTTCCTGAGCGTCTGTGAAGGAGGGTGTATTCAGGCCAAAGTGCAAGGGCCTTCAGGCCAGGACAGTGCATTTTTTTCTCTGAGGATTTCCGGAACATCTGTGGGCCGCTTTATACATCTTATAATGATATTCGGCAGTTCAAGCGAAGAAATCAAGTAAAAACGGCCGCATTAGGCTAAGAAAATGAAAGTGTTGTTTCATCAAGACAGTGCACCAGCCCACAAATCGGTTATTACAAAAGTAATCAATTAATTATTGAATTGCTACCTCATCCGACACTTTCGCCAGATTTAGTCCCCTCTGATTATTTTCTGTTCCAAAGCTTCCAATAACTACGAAGTGATGCCGACAGTTAATAGCTTTTTTGAGAAGCAAGGCATCAGTTCCTGCATGAAGCTATAGTCTGAGATCCCTTGCAATGAAATCATCGCCCATCCGCCCTCAAAAAAGTGTGTTATGCCGCTAGGTCTTTCTTTCAAAGATCAATGGGCAGCCTATTATAAATACAACAAAGTTTTCAGTTTTACAACCGTTCACCCCCAACCGCCCCAATTTCACACCCATCCAAAAAAAGTAAGAAATAATCCAGCCTCACCAAAGTAATAATTCTGTGTCGAAATTTCATACATATCAATACAATGATTTCCACCTTTCACAATACAGAAAGGTCTGAAGTAATACTAGTATGTATAAAAATGTATGTATGTAAAATTCGGTCCCTTGGTTTCTGTAATATAGGCAAGGCAATGTTCGGATGGAGCTGAAATAGTGCGCTATGCTTTTCCTTCACAGGTTAATGAACAACCTGTTATAAATACAACTACCCAAATTTCACCCTCAGTCCCCACCCAAACAAAGTAGAAAATGATCAGGAACCCCCAAAACGCCCAAAAACGAAGTATGAGGAGTAGGTATTTGAAATATTTCGTTTTCTGCTAATTACTCCGCTGCCTATAGACCGATTTTCAAAATTATGGCAGCATTACCTACCACGACCTTACAGCATATCGCTGTTCAAATTTTACCACCATCCGTGAAGCGATTGCTAAGGCTAGAAAAACGCCAATGAACCGACAGACAGACCGACAGGCAGACCGTATTTTCGTTATGTAAATATCATAAAAGAAGTGAGATTTGCACATCTGCAACATAAAACGTCCAAAAAGCGTATTACTTAAAATCGAAAATTTTCACGATTACAGCGCACTCCCCTCAACTATCGGTGTGGGAAGTAAAAGGGTATCGAATTTATTTCACATCACTGGAAAAAGTGTATACAACTGAAAAAACATTATGTTGAAAAATAAATACAGGGTGTTTTCAAAGTTGGAACTCTCCTTCTCAGAAGCAACTGCCTTTGAAATGACAAAGCTGATGTACGGTGAATCAGCAGCAGAAGAGTAAAAAATAATTGTAAGGAAATACTTATTATTCGTTCGCTGCGAAGTTTTAAGTGCGGTCCTGTCACATGATTTTTTAGATACAGTTCGAAATTCGCAGGGCAAAACTGCAAAGCACAAATATTTCTTCTTCACTTTGGACCATGCACCGCACCGTGATATTGATACAAACATCTTGTGTCTCTAGCTTTTTGTAAGAGATAGACAAATTGACAGAGTGCATGGTAAATATGGTCAGAGAAACGATCAGCATACACTCGCGAAGTCTGAGCGCCATTTTCACCACATTGACCGTACACTACATCATGTCCACATCATTATAGTTATAACGGTTGCACAATTTTTGTTGTTTTTAAAGTCCGATGTAATACGTCAACAGCTCGAGATGTTTCAAATGCGAACTGCTACATAAGCTCCGTAACCACCCGCGTTTTTTGTGTCTGTTTTGATCTAATCACACAGGACTCCATTATTGGTCAATATCTTGATATTCCTAAAGATTTTGTTCATACGTTATCGGGAAAAATCACTTCTTTTGGCGAGTACTATACATCTACCCTATGAATAAATGTCCCAACTTAGAAAACCCCATTTATATTACAATTTATTGATTCCTGAATATCACTTAATTGCCTAGTACCTTGGCAGGTACTATTACTAGAGTACAGATCTTTTGAAAGTTTTTCTAGGGAATTTTAGAAATTTAAAAAAATGATAATTGGAGTTAGAAAAATGTTTGTTCATGATTTCAAAATTTTTGTAGGTTTTGTTCTATAAACGCATTCCACTCTTGCGTTATAATCCCCTTATTCCATTACCTTATCCTTTATTGACACCGACACGTTTCTCAGCTCAATCTGCGGATCATCGTCAGGTTTATCGACATGCTGATTGTCCTGCATTTCCTCGGCGTTCAGAATATTGTTGATCCTCGTCAGAGAAGCTCCAAGCTCTGCCATTCTCGCAAATCCCCAAGACAGAGTGATACTGAGGCTGAACCGCAACGTATCGAAGCATTTCATCACATAGAAGACAGTCTGAGCACTGACGTCGGAACTCAGGTGGATGTATAACATCATCAACGCGTAGAAACCCAGTTTTGCTACTAAGGAGCTAGATACCATCATCATCATCTTGGAGTAGAATGTCTTCAACATCGATCTCATTTCTTTGCTGAAAATAATGCCTGAATAAGTAGGCTGTCGATTCCGAATAAGGAGATGGAAGTAGTTATACTTTGGCGTGACCCTAACATCACTAAAGCTACCAGAATGTCGCTGGTTCAGTCTCTTGTGTTCTCCATATTTTTGTATGCCTCGGAAACTTGAACTGTTAAAGAGGCAGATCGAGCTCGCATAAATGCTTTTGAAACGTAGACGTGGAGGGTAATGCTGAGAGTTCCTCATGGTATGCGCACATAAATCGGCATCGGACGGACGGTACGGATCGGAAAAAGTTACTTCCTATTAAACTTAAAGGACCATCGCACATACGTCGGGACGGTAGGCATCGGATTTTCAAAATCCGGCGAAAATATACCAACTAGAAATAAAGCCGGGCGATGCGTGCCGTGCGTGCCGATACCGACGTATGTGCGATGCTGATCGGCGATTGCCGATGCCGGGGCGCTGTCGGCATTTTCCAAGTTTCTACCTGTACTGCCTGCAGACAGTGTTGCCATTCATAGCAACTTGTCGCGAAAATAGCGACATTTTGATTACGTTGACACGTAGCGGCGATTTAACAAAATAAACCGATTTGTAGCCACTTTTTGAAAAATTCTGTTACTATCTTTTTTTCGCCACTGATTACTGCTTGTCAATTCTTCTTTTTGGTTTTGCCCAGACTGTCTTGTATTGGTGTCGAGACCACAGCATAATAAACAATCAGCACAATATCTCAGGTTGGCGGCAATTACACGCGCATCCCCCCTTTTGGATGATTATTTGTAGGGATGCTAACAATACCTCGATACTTGAAATGTATTAATACTTCTGCACTAATATCGAATATTTTTGTCTTAGATACTTTTTGATTTTTGAGCGATTCCAAGCTGGTATCGCTACTTTTGTAGCGGCATCGGTATCGAAAATAATTACGAACCGAATTACGAACCAAACGCGCCCCCATTGGCGTGTACAGCTCTATACTTGGCTAAAAAATATCGAATTGGTACCGGTATCGATATTTTTATTTTTGCATCTCTACCCAGATTCCACACCCGCACCCGTGAAATCATCCGAAGGTCAAATTCTGGGGGAACCATTTTTATATAGGAAATCCTCAGAGACATTCTGCTGGTTGTTTGCTATGCTGTGTCGAGACTATGTATCGGGTAATCCACTATTTTTGAATGAAAGGTTATATCATATTATACATATACCTGACATCAATTGCACCCCTAACTCCCCCCCAATAAAGTTATACATGGGCTGATTTATACGTTATTTTTGTGGGGCGACAACGTAGAGACACTCAAGGCGGCTCAGTGGCGAATTTCAATCTGATCTGCCTGGCAACACCATAGAGAAAACAAAACACAGAGGCAACACTGCATGCAGATCATTTGCATATTTTGCAACTGATTTCCAATTCTTACGACGATTCCGATCAGCTATGTGCGATACCCTAATTAAAAATCCGTACCGTACGTACGTACGTTTCCATACTGGATCAGCTCGGTAATCCAAAGAAACTATCCTCCATTGTATCGACAGGAATGCTTACATTCTTCGGACATATTCACAGAAGCCATAATATGGAGAAACTTGTAGTTCAGGATCATGCCCTGAGTGGGTGGCGCCGTGGCCGTTCCCCTGCACGCTGGGAGGATACGACCAAACAATTGCTGGATGTAAGTCTCAAGAGCGCCACTGAACTGACAGTAAATCGCGAACGATGGTGAGCTACAGTCCTCAAAACTATTGATAGTATTCATGTCGGCAATACTCTAGCTCTGACTTAATGCATTTTACGAGCTTACAACATGCCTGTTAAGACATTGTGACTATGATGATGATACGTTCGCTGCCGTTGTCTGTAGAGAATATCTACTATGGTATTGTAAAAGTACAGACACACATGTTCAAATCGAGCACTTAGGCATGCCATTAATAAGCAACTGCTACTTCGTAGCATGTATGTACGTACTTTGCTAGAAATAAACATGCTAATTTGGAGCATGCTCAAGAATAGAAGATCGAGCTATCCTGTAGCGCGGCTGGGATTTTAGCATGTCTAAACAGGTCTGCTCATTGAGAATGCTCATATCGATCAGTCATTTGCAGCAGGTACGTGTACACGATTTCCCAAAATACGAGAGACGAGACGATTTTAGATAGTAACTCGTCAAATTTGTGCCGTAACATGCGCAAATGATTTTTTTTGCCATTAATATCATCTTTTCTCATTTCAGCTAGCAATCGAGTACTTGCTCCAAGGTTTTCTATTCTACTCAGCCAATTTTGAACCCAAATCGTTCTATTCTCCTCTTTTTCGTTCTTGATGACAGAAGTCTTTTGACACATTGTATTCCAATTGAAAAGATGATATTATTCAATTCTTTGGCGAATGCCCCTTGATTTTCCATTGTTAACTGGCAGATACCTTGCTATTAATAAGCATGTGTATCCAGAGTGTTTGCTTTTAGCAGGATCGATAAGAGCAGTCTCTAAAAGAGCAAGCTAAATAACAGCAAAAGTGTTAGTTTCAGAAGCATGCTAATTTTGAGCAGCTGTATCTGTACCTGTACTTTTGGGCCAACATCTCTTGAAGGTATTAAGTAGGAAATTCCTACCGGCTTGGTACAATTTCGGTGTTGATCATAGGGGTAGGTAGACTTTACCATATTACCTGATATATTGTCCCTCATTATTCATTTATGACGGAGTAAAGGAAATGAATGACACTTTATTGATAAAGTAATTAAAACATACTCACGGTAGCGCATGTATATCTGTCGTAGTGTTTACAGTATTATAACAAATGGCGACATTCACATCAATGAAAAGATATTGTAATAATTATCCACTATCAGTGAGTTAAAAAGTTATTATTTTAAATGTACATGATTGCATGAAATACTATTACCCGAATTTTACTGTACAAGAAACTGTCGCCAGATGTTCCCAAATGACTGGGATAGAAAAGTTCAGCATTTTTAAATTAATACGGGAGAAAAAGACTGCAGGTGAAGTGAAACCTCCCAAGAAAAGTCCAGACTAGTGAAAGCCCTTGATAAAAGCAAAAAAGTGTAATTCGAAGAACAGTTGTTTCTATTTCAAAAATGGAATACTCATCCTAGATAAAATTTTAATGGAGCTCGACCGGGAAGATAGTATTTGGTTGATAACCAGAAAACGTTTATGGGCTAGTTTGCAAAATATGGGTTTTGCCATAACCGAAAAGTACTTCTACTGGAAAGTGATGAGATTCTTTGCTGGATACGAAAATACTTGAGAAGTATAAAGCAGTACCGAAGAGAGCAGAAAAAAATATTTTATCTTGCTGAGAAGTAGATTGATTGTTATATAGGATCAAGAATGTGGCCAGACAAAAATATAAGTAGTAGTAGTAGTATAAGTAGTGCTCGCCAAGCTTCCATGAAAGACCTGCCAACGTGTGTTACCTTCAGGAAAGGGAAAGAGGCTAATAATCATCCATATTGGAAGCGAAGAGGGATTTTTGAAAGAGATTTGTTAACCTTTCAGTTGTTCCATACAGGAGACTACCACAAGGACATAAATCCGGATGTTTTTGAAGACTATTTTGGTGAAACGATAAAATATCTTTCGGCTGATTCAGTAGTATTCATGGATACCATAAGCTATCGTTCACTACGCATAGAGAAGATTCCAACTTCATCCTGGAGAAAACAAAAAATTATCAATTGGTTGACCTCTAGAAATATTGAATTTGAAGATAATTTTATAAAGAACTATTAGATACAGCAAATTTACCAAACATCGTTTTATGAAGTACGCCGTAGGACGTGTAGCAAGACGTAACACGACATTCAAAATCAAAGACTTTAAGCTACTGTTTGATGATGCCATTAAGGAAGTAACATCAGAGAAATGGCGAAAAGCTGTCCAGCATGTCATTAGACAAGAGGAGAAAATGTGAAATCTTGATTACGTGATCGAACAGACCATCGACCTGTTAACTATAGCATCAAGAGGAGATTACAGTTCCTCAGGTGACGAAGAATATGATTTTTTATAATTCATTTCTGTATTATGTATGTATGTACTTAATACTATAAAAGTATTTTAATTCCTTTCTATAACTATTCTATCGGCATGTCAATTTTCACTGTTATTGTATAGACAACAAGAGCCCTAAACTCGGGTGTTGCTACCTGCAATTGATAAAAAAAAAGAATTTTGCAATGAAATCAATGGTAAACTATGCAAAATGGCTTGAGTATCCCTTGAGCCACTCTGTAGTCTCTTTGCATACCTAATGAGCTTTTATGTTTCCTATATTTATGAAACAGACTATAGCACAATACCTGATAGCGATGAGGATAGTTCAGTATATTACCAAACTGGTCTTTTTAGCTTTTTTCATCATCATCATCATAGTCACAATGTCTTAACAGATATGTTGTGAACTCGTAAAATGCATTAAGTCAGAGCTAGAGTATTGCCGACACGAATATTATCAATAGTTTTGAGCACTGTAGCTCACCATCGTTCGCGACTTACTGTCAGTTTAGTGGCGCTCTTGATACTCATATCCAGCAATTGTTTCGTCGTATCGACCCAGCGTGTAGGGGGACGGCCACGGCGCCGCCCACTCGAGGCATGACCCTGAACTACAAGTTTCTCCATATTATCGCTTCTGTGTATATGTCCGAAGAATGTAAGCATTCTCGTCGACACAATGGAGGATAGTCTCTTTGGATTACCGACCTCATCTAGTATGGAAACGTTAGTTCGATGGGCGGTATAAGGAACTCTCAGCATTCTCCTCCATGTCCACATTTCCAAAGCATCTATGGGAGCTCGATCTGCCTTTTTAACAGTCCAAGTTTCCGAGGCATACATAAATATGGAGAACACAAGAGACTGAATCAGCGACATTTTTGTAGCTTTAGTGATGTTATGGTCACGCCATATTTTTGTAAGCTTTGTCATGGCCACACGTGCCTGTTGAATGCGCCGTCGAATCTCATTTTCACAGCTACCAGCTTTTTTCATAAGTACAATTTTATAATTATTTGTAACACATAAAATAGTAGTACTGCTCCGCCAGTTGGCGCTGCGGTTATAAGCAAATTTTATGAATTTATCAAATGCGTCACCAGATCGAAGAGATATTTTGCAATACACTTGACACTAAGAAAGCCTAATTTTAGATTTTCAATAATATAGTCAACCTGAGACAGTAATTCAACGATAATATATACTCATAGTTTTATGTGATATTGTTCGATTATCACCTCCTTGTATTGCTGATATTGTCCTCAAACACTTTCTCCCAAGTATACTGTTTTATGATTCTTATTGTAGAAAGAACTTCTTGGGTTGCTTGTAATCTTTCATCAGTTTTCTTATTTATTTTGATCCTCAATGTTTTCAACCATCTGCTTATGAAAACTGAAAAATAAACAATAAGCAATTAAGTGCAAATGTGAGCCAATCTGCTTTTGATGAAACAATGAGAAACCCTACACATAGACTACAGTTAGATAGATAAATGCTCTTTAGAAAAATGTGACACTGGAAGGCTTTTAAAAATCAGTAAAGGTTCTTCGGCATTGCAGTCGTGATGTGAAATTGCTATCGGATCAGTGGTTTCTAAGTTAGGTCTCTCTAGCTTCCGGAAATACAGACGGAAATGAGTGACATGGATTTTTTAGCCGTGAAATATCATAAAAGAGAGAAAACTCATATCAATGGATTTAAAAAATTATATGCATTTTGTCTTCTTAAATCTGAAATCAAAATTGATTCAAAAATTCTCCTGAAAAACAGTTCAAGCAAAAACTGAGTTGTATTTCTGAAGACGTTATAGGCTCTATCATACCATGTATTCAAAAAAAATGTTGTACGTCATCCCCGAAAACTCATCCCCAAATAGCACTCTAAAGGTTTTCCTACATAAATAATATCCCTATTTGATTTAAAATCTTGTGGTACCTTTGATGTTATACGCAAACTTATTTTTTCGTAAAATCATAAGCGTAATATTAATAAAATAAGAACTTGACCCCAAAATTTTTGCAAAAAACGGATAAAAAATAAAACTGAGTTGGTTTTTAATGGTACCGACCTTCCATACTCACCATGATTTCGAGAAAAAAAAACGTCTTCATTATATTCTTGTTAAGGAAATATCACGCCCCAGATAAATCTTATGTTTATGACTTTACCGAAAAAATAGATTTGTGTATAGAATCAAAGTTTTGGAAGCATGATATGATGACAATACTCTAAAAATACCGCTCAGTTTACAAATTATGTTTAGGTATTCTTCTGAAATCATTTGATTTTCCCATTAAACTTATAAATTTTCTAAAGGTTTTAGTGTAAGAATAGCTTTAGGCTAAACTATTATTATCGTTTATAGCAATTCCCATAAGAGTGGTTCAGATCTAATTAACTATACATACCTTGCACTGGTATGACAGATAATAGGATACATACTCCTAACATACTTGACCATCCAATTCTACTATAAATCAAGTAACATACGACAACTGTCTGTACAACAGCGATCCATAGATCATTAAATAACCATATGGCATGTTCGAATTGTGATATATCTTTGGTCATCACAGTCACTACTTGCCCTTGAAGAAGAAAATAACGTAAAGACATAAGCTGCATGTTATGGTGTCTTGCAAAAGATTATGGTTGTTTTTCATGGGTTTCAGTCAACGATTAAAACTATGACTTTCCTTCACTACGTTTCGGTTTATTTTAATTTAAACCATCTTCATAAATATATAGGAAATGATCTGTATATAATAAAAATAAGAATAAAAATACAAAAAACCACAAAATGTGAAACTTGAATTTGTTTGTGTGTGAAATTGTCTTAGACCATACAAAATCAAAATAGCTGACAGACCTTCAAACTCAATATACAGATACTTTAATAATTTCAAACCAAAAACAGAAACACATAATATAACAAATACCGCCTATCAAATTGACTGCACACACTGTGACGGAGTATATTGGGCAAACAAGACAATATTTAAACAACAGGATATATAATCATAAGCACGATACGTTGAATGGCAAGGAGTCTACGGCTCTAGCAAAACATAGCTTAGATACAGGACATAAATTTAATTTCGTCAATCCAAAAATATTATCTCGTGAATGTGACCAACACAAAAAAATATAAAGGAAATAATTCATATTAAGAATCATCCAAATTCAATAAATTTCAGAACAGATATAAATCAATTAGGCGATATGTATAATAATTTAATATAGTAGGGTTTCTGCATCTCGGAATAATCTAGTAAACCATATTTATGTATACATAGATAGATACAAAAGCTTTCACCCCTATTGTTCCTCAATCTTTTCCTACCACTTTAAGAACATCTGTGTATTTTACAATATCCTAAAAACGCCGTACTGGTCATTCAGCTATCTCAACCCGTAGAGGTTGTTTCACAAACAAAACAATATTACAGAAATGTAACAGACATCTGTAAGTAGGTTTGTTAGTATTATTTTCATTGTCTCAGTAAATTTAATTCTTTTATATTCATTTTCAATAAACGAAAATAAAATCACTAAGTTTATGTTCAAAAGTTTTATATATACATTTATAGTTAGTTACATTTCTACTTTACACATACAATTTATAGTTATTTTATTTATTTTTTTGTGTTTTTTTTGTATGTTTATTCTTATTTTTAATATATACAGATCATTTCCTATTCATTTATAGACACTTGAAGATGGTTTAGATTAAAACAAACCGAAGCGTAGTGAAGAAAACTTATAGTTTCAATCGTTGACCGAAATCCATGAAAAACAACCATAATCTGTGGTCGCGGTCACTAGAAAAATAAGCATAAAGTATTGCAAAAGAAAGAAGTCACAAGACACCAAAGCGTCAAATATTTATTATTTTGAGAAGAGAAATGTTATTCAACTTATGCTTCACTTCTCTAAGAAATGGCTCAAATCTATTTGATTTGATACTTTGCAAAAATGTCCCAGTTGCTTACTTAAAAAATTATATGCTGAACAATAACCCATCTCTGTGGCCTTCAATGAATGAATGAAAGGACAGAGGGACAGAGGCTTTCTGGTGACCAGAACCACTAGTGCATATGCCTACAAACGAGCCCTTATGACCCTGGTTCCCAAGTCCAGCCCTCGTTGCATATAAGACAATGGGCTTGAACCTAACTATACTGTATTCACAGCCAAGCTAGACCAAATGAAAACCAGCCCGCGTGCGTGATCGGCTCGTGTCGGTGGGGTCCCTAATAGTCTAGTACATTATGTGTAAATTGTGTGTTATAATCTGGCAAAATCTCTAAGGCTGACTGCAAAGTAGATCCAAATATGCAATGTCAAGTGTTCATTGCCTAATGATCATTTCAAACTGGCAACTGGCTACTTTTGAGTTGCAATGGGCTCATAGGCATAGGGCAACTCTTTTGAATAGTCATATAAAATTTCATAATTGCACTGGACTATAGCTGGCGCGTTCGCTGACGTTAGCGGAATGTAACCACGCGAATGTTGCATGCGACTGTTTATTTGGAGTCTACCTTGGGATTGAATATACTGTAGTATGATCTGCCTGCGATACTCAATGGCTTCACAGCGGCATAGAAAGAATTTGGCCAAGAGCTCTTCCTCCTCGATCACTATAGCATGTACACGTGGGGTCGCTTGTCACCCTGATCACATAAAAGTGACGATTTATAATGTTATGGCCAGATATCAGGCCAACAAGTAACCTTAACGAGCTTCTGTCCAGTGAGAGACAGAACCGACCCACCATGGTCAGAGGTCCTAAAATAAGTTCTCTAGCTGGACGGATATGTCCAGAGGTTGTGTTTTCCTTCTAATGGTACCTACTGCCAGCCCCACAGTCGGAGCAGGACCCAGAAAATTATTCCCCGACCCTTACCCTGCGAGCGCACCCACATAAGTGGCACCTGATGTCTTGGCGAAATGTCATCCAAGACGTTTCTATATTGTAGAGCGAGCCTTGATGTAAACCTTCAAGCACTCAATGCTTTTAATGCTGTTTGGCTATTAGAGCACATGGTGATCCGCCTCATAGGACCCTGAATTTCGTGCATACGTAAAGCACAAGATAAAATCGGATTATATCTCTGCTTCGAATACCGTGGCCTACCTCGCAGGAGAGAGGGAGAGCTTTGCTTTTGGCCCACATACCCCAGCACCGGAGCCTTCGTCGGTAAGTGAGCTGTCTGTGTACCAGACTGAAGCTCCTTCCTCAAAAGGCCGCCAGCCGCTTGACCCCTTGAGAAATTATACCACTCTCTTCATATTTAGGATAGAGTCATCCCTTTACAGTTCCGAGAGGATGGCAGAAGATGCACAAAGTACCAAATGCCTTGACTCCACAATCAGAACGCAAGACGCCCTTGCCTCCCCTTGAACTACCAAGTCTTGTGAAAGGAGATTCAGTTCTGTGGCATTTACTTAACTACAAAATTTGAGAAAAAAAGTATTTGGATAAGTGCCATTATTTGACGGTTCTGCGATAAAACCGCAAAGTTACAAAATGCATGTCCATTGCTTTCAGTATCATCGGACCTATTAATTAAAGATTGGGCTTGGAGTAAAAGTTTGAGTTAATATATTACATACAGGGCGTCCCACGACGATTAAGACAAGCAATATATCGGAACTGGGCAGTAGTAGCGAATTATAATTTTGGGGGTTTAAATTGGAGCAAATATAGTATCTTTTCTTATTACTGTGTTTGTTTTGATCACGTGACGTGCAATTCAAAACGTTTAATGGTACACCCTGTATATTTGTGACTTTTTTGTTCCTCCCGATAAAACAATTCCAGCAAATTAGCACGGTTGGAGTCTAAAGTTATTAATTCACTGATTATAATATGTACTCCTACAGTTAAATTACTTTGGTAGTGTTTCATAATGGTAGTGGTGCAGTCTTCCTAGTACCTGTAGCTCTTGAATTAAGTACTCTAAGTGTGCTAGTTTGTTGGAATTGTTTTATCGGGAGGAATACAAAAAGTCACAAATATACAGGGTGTCCCATTAAAATTTTCGAATCGGACATCACGTGACCAAAAACAAATACCTCATTGGGTGACACAATAATAAGAAAAGATACAACATTTGCTCTAATTTACACCTCCAAAATTATAATTCTCTATTACTGCCCAGTTCCGATATATTGGTTGTCTTAATCGTCGCGGGACACCCTGTACATATAGTTCTTGAGCAATGAGCAACTTCTATAAATCATCATACCTGAAGAGGTTAAAACATGAAAATCAAGAAAATGTATATACACCGAGGCTCTGTAATGGGCTTTGCAACGTCGATAGACGGTATACTACTGCTATTTACTCATATTGCATATTGCAATAATAGTAACCTATTTTGTGAGCATATATGAAGAATTTTAGTATACTTTATACGTGCGTGTGATAACGTTGTTTTCAATCGTGTTCATATTTTCCGATGTGGAATCTGATTAATACCTAGATAAATAAAGCATGGAAAGTCAAAGAGACTAATAGATAAATAAAGCAAATTGTATTATTTTTATAACAACTTACCTAAGCTTGTTTCAGTTTGAGCAGCAGGACTCAACTTTAAGGCTTTTCTGTAAATCAACGAACAAAATGACGCTCGTATTTGGATAGCTAGTTGACTAAGGTAAACGTGATAATTCTGGTAATAAAAGCAATGGAGGAATTTGATGGCAACGAGAATCCCTGCGTAATAAACTGCATCATGAAACATCATCTTCTTTCCGCTTTGAAAGTAGGCTACTAATTTCGATATAGCTTCAGGCTCCATTATACTGAAAAATTTGAAATATTTAAGAAAATTCCAATGTGTTCCATCAAATCTCATATTTTTTGTATGTTTTGGAACTTGTCGTGTCTCTTGTAGGTTTTTTTGTCACTAGACATTACTTCTGACTGCTGGAAAGTTGGTTTTTTTACTCGTACACCACGTTAAAAATAAATTAATGGTCCAATGCAAAAAGTGCCTAAAAGTCTATGCGAACTTTTGTTAGCTTTCTGGTAGTATATCTAAAATTGCTGTAAGCTGTACCTAAGTGATTATATATGAGCATATGCATACGAGTTTTTTAAAATAGTTCTCAGTTCAGTGCAACATGTGCTTAAGTCTAGCCAAATATTAGATAAAACATCTTCGATGGAAGATGAGCCTATAAATAGCGAGTTAGTCTTTATGAATGACCACTTCAACGTAAAAATTGCCTCAGTTCACTAGCATATTATTTATGATTAGATTGTTGTTCACCATTCGTTTTTCCATTCACTGATAGAAGCATGCTCCCAGTGATGTATTATTTCACTCAATTTGTCTAGTCGTTTATAGTTGAAAGATTGGGAAGAAATACTACAAGACACACAGATAAGGGTTTTTTTAATATTGTCGGTAATATTGTGTTTGTATAGGAAAATCCTGTTTTATGCTGAGATAACCTAAAAATAATACCATATAAAGCATAACTGTCAATTTTACCACATTTCTCTCTTATAGATAACATATAATATCTGATCTACATATATTTATGAATAAATTTTGTATCTGTAATGTATTAGGTATTCGCATATATTATAAAATGAAAATAATTTAAAGCATGTACAGGGTGTCCCATTTTGGGCACTTTTACGAGGTATCTCTGTTATTTTAGAAGATACAGAGTTGCGGTTTTCGCGACAGTGTGCTACTTTTTTGTGAAACTAAAGATGCCGTCAACAAAATTATCATGGCCCTCCTGGTATTTGAGATACAGGGTGAAATCGAAAATTATCGATTTTGGGACCACCCTCGTATCTCGGTTGTATTTTATTTTATTGAAAAGTTTAAACAAGTATCTTATAGAATTTTTTCTGCAGAGTCCAGTTGTTCAGTTCTGAAGCAAACATATATTTTTTTAAATGAAACACCCTGTATATTATTTTTGAAGTTAATCGAAAATAAATCAAGCTTTTCAAAAATATATATTAGTATTCAGTTATTTTGAAAATTACGCTCAAAATTTGATTTTTCCAATTTTTACTTTATTTGTAGCAGTAGGCCATGGTTAATCAACTATAAATAATAAGCATCTAGGCAATTATTACTCTACAAGAGACTTCCTACCCAAATTCGAAAAAACAGAATCAAAATACATTTTTTTAAATAATAGTGTCTCATTAAAATTATGAATATTGTGTTATTATAATATTGAGTAGATAGTGGGCTATGACTCATCTATTATTGAAAACAAAAAACAGATCTGTAAAAAACTTGCGAGACTGTCAGCTTTTAATTATATTTTTATTAAATATAGCTTTGTTGTTTCTGTGTTTTCATTTTAAATATTGTCAGTTTTCTATAATAATGGCAACTTAGATACCCAGAGACAGCAACCGTTTTCAGATATACATATTTGCTCGTCTAAAAATAAATATAGTTAGGTACGGATCCTTTATTCAAACACGTCCTAAAACTTATTTCAAGGAGAGTAAGGAGCATACAAACGTATTAAGTTACATAGAAGCAACGCATTCATCATCTCATAAGCACGAAGAAGAAGCTGTAGGGGTACAAAAATCAACCTCAGAAATAATTCTAAAAAAATTCAATTAACATCCATACAAGTTTAAGATACTTCAACATTTGCACAGGATCCAAGGGAATTTTTAATCGCCATAACACGAAACAGACCAACAATTCTTTTAAATGCCATTAAAAGAATGGCCAGATTTGCATTCGAGAAAATAGTCTCCAACTTGAACCAACATCTCTAAAAGCTCCTCGATGTTTTTAGTTTTTATTTTGATTCAAATTTAATAGTGTATTGATATTCTTCAGATATAATGTTTGGTTTTAAGCAATGTAATACAATAAATAATATTTACTGAACATTATCACAAATAGTAGTTAATAGCGTATAAAATACAATTAAATAATCTTGTATGTTAATAATTGTTTATTTGGACATTGTTTTTAATAGATTAGTCATGGTCTACTTCTACAGATAATGTAAAAAATGGAATTTTGAGCTTATTTTTCAGAAAACATTCATACTAATATATAATTATTTTTGAAAAGCTTGAATTATTTCCGATTGACGTAAAAAATAATATACCATTCCATTTAAAAAAATGTGTATCTGCTTCATAACTGAAAAATGGTTAGAGTAAAAAAAATCAAAGTACATCACTGGATTCTACAGAAAAAATTCTATAAGACTCTTTTTTTTTAGTTTTCAATTAGATAAGAGACAACCGAGATACAAGGGTGGTCTCAAAATCGATAGTTTTCGATTTCACCCTGTATCTCAAAAACCAAGAGCGCCATGATAATTTTGTTGACGGCAACCGCAACTCTCTGTCTTCAAAAATAACCGAGATACCTCGTAAAAGTGCCCAAAATGGGACACCCTTTACAGGTCTTTGCGACCCTTTTGAAACCCAAAGAAAAAAGTGCCTGTCAATTTTTGAAAAAAACAAAATCTTTGAAAGCAGACCACTAAACTAGCTTTTACTTAAAGTCGCTCACTCTAAAAGTAATAAAATATAAGGTTATAACTAATCAAATGATTATTCGAAAAGGTAATATTTCCAGAAAGAAATATAATTCTTAAAAGCGTTTTTCTCAAAAACGGAAAATTGTGACTTAGGCACTTTTTACAGTGGGCCCTTCAAATACTTAATTATTAAGAAATGGTGCTATGAAAATAAAACCAATATGGGATAGTCTTATATTTTGATTAATTTTTGCAATGTATATCTTTTACAATAATATAATTCATATTTTTTCTGTGGTTTAGATGGTATCAAATAATTTACTTTCAATGTTTTACTGCATTTATTTTATAATGTTTCAACTTGTTGCTTATGATGGGTGTTAACTTGTTGGAAATAAATGTATCAATATTATAATTAGAAGACCAGACAAAAAAGGAACAAAGTATGGAAAAATATAATATAAGTAACCCAAAGTTCTAGCGTATTTCTTAACAATTCTTGTTTCTCAAACTGTCCATTTGATAATCATTGCCTTTTACTGGGTCAAGGTTAAGAAAACTTTATAGCTGTTAGCCCACCCGTACACCGGTCGATCGGTGACTTCTCATGCAAAATATTGGTACACCGCACATGGGTCGTTTGATGGTTGTCTCGAAATGCACATTTCATATCTCCTCGTTTAAAGTTACTACGTTTCTACATGCTTTCAAAACGTTTAGAGTTTTGAGACATATCGTGTAAACGTCAATTGGACGCGTTTTCAAAACGCTTGCTCCCACCATGGATTTATCGAAAACCACTGAATACAAAAAGAACGCCAAGACACGTCAAAAGATTTGTCAAGGATGATAACTTTTTAAACAAAAACGAGTAATATCTCGTTTGAAAGATATGGGAAGTCCAAGTCCGTTATTTTGACGTTTGATTTATTAAAATCAATCAATTCGATATCAATTCAATATCAGTTTTTATTGCAATATGTTTTCAAAATGTGACGCATTATCGCCCAAACAATGATATAGGCTGCGATGTTTAAATTCCTGACCGGCAGTTGCAAGAACATGTTGTGGAATATCTGCTTTCGATGATCCGTTGACGAAGGTCATCCAAACTTTCAGGTTGGGGACTAAGCACAATAGATTTTAAATGGCCTCATAGAAAAAAGTCTAATGGCGTCAAATCAGGGGATCTAGCAAGCCATTCAATAGGCCCTCTTTTATCTGGAAACATAGTGACAAGGAGCATCGTCTTGCTGGAAATAGTATTCAGCCTCAATCAAATACATAGGGTTCCCATCCTCTTCAATTTGGTTTTCAATGGTTTCAGTGACAAGCGGATTGGTGATATTTCCCAATCAATGTATTGGGCAAACTTCGCATAGGTACGTTTTGGACCTTGTTACGAAATTTACTCAAACTGGATGAAGCCTCTCAAGTTGAAGTTTTTGGCATAAATCTGGAACACCCTGTAAATTCCGTTCGAATACAAATGACCTCTTATATCACCCCCCTCTCCCATTATCCTCAGTGAAATAGTGTATCTAATAATCAAGTGTTACCGTAAAATTAGGTCAAACTAGATAAACTGAACATACAACTTAGTATCCGATTAGATTTACAAGTGATACTTCAAATAAATAAATACACGCTCTTAAAGAACATCTAACTAAAGTGTTAAAAATAATTTTTGAAATTAGCTTAAAATAATAATGAGCGAAAAATACAAGTATGATTGTGAAAAGAGTATCGGGCGCTCGATTTACGAATAATATGGCACAAAGCGCCCACGCTTTTTTCACAATAATTCTAGTATTTTTCTTTCATTATTGTTTTAAGCTTGTTTTAAAAATTATTTTTTTTTTACTATTTAATCCGATGTTCGTTGAAAGTGTTTTTTTTTAGTTTTTTAAGCTGTGTTTATTTTTAAAAGCTTCAGCTATCTTTATCATTAGAGCGTGTTTTTCTAGTTTGTTTGAACTGTATTAATTAATCGTCTGTGTAATGAAAATGAATAATTTGTTTTTGATCAATATTCGTA
Organism: Callosobruchus maculatus; assembly: GCA_951848785.1. NCBI lineage: Eukaryota > Metazoa > Arthropoda > Insecta > Coleoptera > Chrysomelidae > Callosobruchus > Callosobruchus maculatus. Next base: position 3,818,822 of record CATOUR010000110.1, on the reverse strand, counting down.
GCACAATTAAAACCGTCGACTTTCCTGAATGAATTCCACAACAGTACCAACTCCCAAACAGTTGGATACCATGCCCTTTAAGCTCTCGTCGCTACGGTTCTCTGTAATATTAATGTAACCGAATTCCGCCACTGACCGGAATTTATACTCAAAACGCGTTGTGGATTACTCTAATCTCTCACATCGCGTTCTGGGTAATTTTTGTGTGCGTAGGACGCGTTGTGGGTAAGTTACAAATAACCACAATGCGAAACTCCGAATGACGTCGGAAACGTACGACCATTTCGTGTTGTGGGTAATACAAATAGACACAAAGCGGATTTGTAATAACCTAACATTACCGCAACTTTTTTTGTTTATTCAGAACTTCGAAAAGAACTCGGGAATAGTTTGAATAAACTATGAAAAAATCAAGGTAAGGTTGAAGAAGTACAAGAACTGTGGAAGGCCTTTCATCTAAACAGCATCGAAAGCTGAATCGATACGAATTTACTGAAAACTGGACAAAAGGAATAATTTATAGCTGAAAGGAATGGAGAGGAAACTAAATTTTTCCTAAAGCATGTATATGATATTGTGCATACAGCCCACATAACACATCGTTTTACATTTTTTGATTATAAAATTTCAAGTTTTGATTTGTGGCTATATTTGTATTGTCCAAAATGCTAAAATGGTTGTCTGCCTCCGACGGCATTCGGAGTTTCGCATTGTGGGTCTTTGTAATTTACCCACAACGCGTTCTGCGCATACAAAAATTACCCGGAACGCGGTGTGAGAAATTAGCGAAATCCACAACGCGTTCTGGATATAAAGTTCGGGTAGTGACCGAATTCGGTTATTGACACAATATTGACACAACATTAACATACTTTAAGGTGTCTGCGCCAATCCTTATAAGTCAGCGGATACGACTGCCTGGTCCAACGGATCTGAAGCCGTCAAAGTCGCTTCCAGGGCAAAGTTGAAGCGTTCTATGTTCTGTGCGATCTCTTACACCCGTATGCACCGTTTGGCAATTCTAATCCTAGCTACCTATAATCTCGTTTTGCTAATCTTTGGTATCTAGCCTGATACTGATTTGAGATACGGTTCGCAAGATTGTCTTGACAGTGACAGTATCAAAACCGTCAGTTTGCGGTGCATAGTAAACAAATAATCTAATCCAGGTTTACGTAACTAATCGCGCAAATGACTTACGGTGCATACGGGCATAACCAATAGAATTACAACCTCACAAACATACAGGTGAAGGTAAGAAAAGCGTGTTAATAATCAAGTAAATTGACTAGGTGGTTACATCGCATCTTCAAGATACAAAAAAATAATTTTTCTGTAAGCTCAAGAAGGAATTTTTGACATTGTGCAAAGCAGAGAAATGCTAAATAATAAATAACAAATGTTTACTCCATGTACGTTTTTGCCAAGTAAATTATGTTTCATAATTAGAACAGACTTCAATTCTGTTTTCGTCTTGCTAATAAGTACTAAAGAATTTGAAGGCATCCAGTCAGAGGTCACGTTACCCTGCACGTAAATGACTTTTTTGTACTTTTAAATGTGAAATTTAATTGTGGAGATATTAGATTACCAGTAACAACCACTGGTTGTTTTCCTTTCATTTCAAAATTTCTGAGAATTTCGGAAATTTTTGAATGTCTAGTATAGTCCATTTCACGTAAGAAGATAATGACGTGTAACACCATTGACGATGTACGGGCGCAAATAATATGGCGGATGATATTGCTTACAATCAGAGGCGTAATAATTATTTTCTCAATTTGAATTTGAATAATAGTATATAATGCAAAAAATAAGTGCGTTACTTCACAACATATATCTTCGACGACATTGGTAAATCGTAAAACCACAGAAAATCAAATACAACCATTTCTGTCATACTCCAGCTTCTCTTTGAGCTTAGATATTTTAGCGCTGTTGTTTCTGGTTAGAGCTGATATGCTGCGAGGCATTTTATGATCTGGTCTTGTTTTTCTATGCAGTTCGTTTGCATCTTTCTGCTACGTTAGTCGTTTTCTTTCATCTGCACAGGTTTTATTTTTCATGGCCTGCTTGTAGGACAATTAAAAACCGTCGAATTGATTGAACATTCGAAATAAAATGAAATTTATAAGAGATTGACATTTATAATCTTTAGAAAGGCTATCAAATTTTACATTCGATCAAATAAAAAAGACAACTCGACAAATTCCAAATTTTTTGCGAATACAAAACTTTTTTACTTCCTTCGTCTATATAAGGCGTGGGAAGGAAAAAACATTTCTTTCTCGCAAAACACAAATGTTACCTACCTGACAAATAATTTCCAAATGAGGTTGAAGAGACCCAGAATGACGTACCGGATGCCATATGTATCCCACATGATTTTGTAAACATTGTGTCTTTTTCTTTTTCCGCCTGCTTTGTACGCATGCTCTAGTTTGTCGGCACATCTTTTAGATTGGCAGCATTTCACTACTTCATACAGATCGTCATCTTCTAGATCTTTTTTGAACCCTTTCGCAAATAGTGTCCCCGTATACCTAGAAAATAATAATAAACATAGTAAATTATGAGGACCTATCACAAAATAACGAGACTAGTACTATAATAGAGATTAAAGTGCACAAACGAGACTGGGGGAATCAGACTACAATTTATCGACAAAAAATTTAAAAAAAAAAGTTGTCATTGAACGAGGACGTTCTAGTAACTTCCCCGACTTATTTAAGAGGCCAATCAAATAGTAATATTATTTTGAGGTAGACATCTTTAAGTTCTTCAGGACCGCCTAATATCAAACAATTCAGTGCACCACGACAGCAGTTAATGAAATTTGAATATTTCAATTTATTTACTTTTCTTACCCCTCATAGGTCTTTCCTTCACAGGTCAATGGACAACCTATTATCAATACTCACAAACTTTGCAGTTCAACAGCCCTCCACCTCCCCCCCCCCCTCAACCACACCAATTTCACCCCTACCCAAAAGAGGTAGAAAATGATCAGGAACCCCTAAAACATCTAAAAACGAGGTTTGAGCTGTTTTTCTACTTTTAGTTTTTTATTATTGCTACGCTATACACGATTTCTAAAAAGTATATGCGTTTTCCATCCCTACTACGGTAACAATATACTATGTCAAAATTTCATTAGAATCAATTAATGGTTTCTACGTTACAGAATACAAAACGATCTAAAGCAATAAATACTCGTATGTGTACAAAAAATTCTAACTCCCTTAGTTTCGGTGATAGGCAAGGCAATGTTTGGATGGACCTAAAAAGATGATTTGTGTAGCTAGGTCTTCCTTCACAGGTCTGTGGATAGACTATTATGAGTACAACAAATCTTCCAGTTCTTCAACCCCCCGCCCCCCACAGAAAAAAACGCAGAAAATGATTAGGAACCTCTAAAATGCGTAAAAACGAAGTTTGAGCTCTTTTTATATTTTCAGTTTTTTATTATTCCCGCGCCGCCACTAGCACAATTTATAAAAACCATACGGATTTTCCATCCTCGCCATGGTAGTAATACTGTATCAAAGTTTCATTAAAATAAATTCACCTGTTTCCTTGTTACACAACACAGAACGATCTAAAGCAATACTCTCGTATGTTTATACCAGACAAAATTCAGTCCTTTGGTTTCTGTAATAGGCAAGGCAATGTTGGGATAGACCTAAGAAAGTTATTTATGACACTAGGTCTTCCTTTACAGGTCAGTGGACACTCTTTTATAAAAGCAACAAATTTTTCAATTTTACAACCCCCCCACCCCCCAACCACCCCAAATTTCACCCCACTCAAAAAAAGTAGAAAATGATCAGGAACACCTAAAACGTCTGAAAACAAAGTTTGAGGAATATTTGAAATTTTTTGTTTTTTGCTAATTACGCCGCCGCCCATGTACCGATTTTCAAAATTATAGCAGCAGTACCTACTACGACCTCACAGCATATTGCTGCCCCAATTTCATCACAATGCATGCAGCGGTTACTGAGATTACGAGGCTAGAAAAACGCGCACAGACAGACATACAGACCGACAGACTGACGGAAATGGGTGACGTGGATTTTCGATATGTTAGACATCATAAAACGCCCAAAAAACGTATTATCTCAAAATCGAAAATTTTCGCGATCACAATACTCCCCTCACCTATCGGTGTGAAAAGTAAAACAAAATTTTGAAATTGTCAGATCTTACTAAATTCGACATGCGCAATTCAAATTCAAATTAAAATCCGGGATATTTGTTTAAAAATTTGGAAGAATAATTTATAACGCAAACGGCAACGTCGGAAACGCGAAAAAAATATTACAAGTCGAGATAGGGTATTAGTAGATATTTCGATTTAAAATAAAAAATACAGGGTGTTACATTTAAAAAACAAAGTAATATGACCTTCAAGTTGCCGTAATTTAAAATTCTGCCAAAAACACCCTGTAGGTACAAATTGCTGGTAACATCCAAAATAATATCCACTTAATATTAAAGTAACTCGCTGTATAATATTATTAAGAACAGTTGAAGGAATATATCAATTTTTACGTATTACTTGCGACCTTGCAAATCCGGAAATTAATAGAAAATAAATTATAACTTGGAAACGTCGCAACCGATCCCAAAAATGTTTCAGGGTTAAATGGAGATCAATGATGGAAACTAGAAAAATTTAAAAAAAAGGTATAGTTCCATATAAAAAATTAAGTTGATCACTATCCTAGTTTCCCGCAACACCCTGTATATTTCAAAATATTTTTGGAATATGCGTCTTAAGTAACCAAATAACTTTTGTATTTAACATTTTCTTCTATCAGGTGTACCTTGCGAGATATCGAAGAATTACACACTAACTGGACACCCTGTATATCTTACGATGAAAGGTTTAAGCATATGAGAAATAAAATGAAGATGTATGCGTTTATTTGAGCCACATTATTATACCGTAACAACAAATATAATATACTAGAATTAATAATAGAAGGAAAAATTGGAGGAAAACGTGGTATTGGTCTCAGACAAGATTCATAGATAAAATAACATACGCGATTGGATTGGTATGAACACATCTCATAGTCTTTAATTCGTACCACCTAGGATCGAAGTATGTATGCCGAAATCGTTGCCAACCTCCATTAAGTTGAGATGGCACCTAAAGAAGGAGTAGGAAAGCGTCGCTCACACGGAAACTTTAATTTAATCCTTGTAGAGAAAAATCGCTTGTCGATAGTAAATTATGGTCTAATTTCATCCAGTTTTCTTTGTGCACTTTATGCTGTGACAGTCTCTATAACGATGAAATATATATTTAAAAATCTTCAACAACTACCAGCCTTCAAAGGACTCTCCATTTTGTACAATACACTTATCCCACAGCCTTATCCACTTTACCTACGCTTTTAACAGTTTCTTTAGCATTCTGCGGTCTAGGGTGGTCTGTACGCGTTTCCATTGCATACCTTAAGACATCAACTCACAGTCGTAATCAATTGACTTCACATGTAACTACATTATTTAAAATTGTGGATTACGTTGCAGTTGCCTTTCCTACGTTTTTTTGTTCCTCATCATCACTTTTGGAATCCATCTTGCCCGCAACCTTCCACCATAGGCATATAAAAGGGTGGGGGTTACAGGGAAACAGGAATAATTCCCCCCCCCAAGTTTTTTGCAAAAAAATGTACCTATTTCATTGTTTTTCCCGAAGAATGAATGGTTCATATATAAATTTGAGTCACGTAATCTTTAAAAACACGTATTGCTGCAAATTCGTTACCTACTCGGGTTGTCAGGTTGATTGACCCAATTCTTCCCATACCTAAAGGTGATATCATTCTATTATTTTCCTATTGCATGAAGCTATGGTCTGAGATCACCTTGCAACCAAATCATCGTTCGCCCGCCCGCTCTCAAAAAAACATCCAACACAAAAAGTCTCGTAAATAGTCCCTTGCATCTCTGTAGAAACTAGTACGACACACCTTTTATTCTGCAAGCTTCAACTGGATGAAATGTAACGATCAGGAACCCTCATCAAAAGCGCCTAAAAACGAAGCCTAACCACTTTACAAAGAGCTTGTTTCCTCTCTTTTTTAAGACTTTTTCAATCAAATACTCATTTGGAGACTGTGTTTTTCTTAGCTCAGCTTCATAGAAACAACCGCTTATTGGTCACCTGTCCATATCTTGTAGCATATATGTGACCGGATCTGTAATATTAACTTTGCGTATTTTGAAGAGCTCCGTGGAATAATTTGGAGTGTAACCTTTTTAAAATACACCTTTATATCTGCTTACCCTCACAATGTCTCCAAGATTAAGTTTGCTTTTGCCAGCTACCTTTGGATTGCGATACGCACTCAATCGAGTGTGAACATTAATCTCAATAGGGGCCAATCCAGTTGTTCGATGTATTTTATTGTTATATACGTTAGTGATATCATCCAAAATAGTGATCCATGTGTAACTTCCTCTTGCGGAAAATTCTTTGAATAGAAGGTGCTTTAGCGAACGGAGAGCCCTTTCAGCAATTGCGGCCTTCTTTGTACTTTTTCATAAGAGAAGAAAATTTTCTGTTGTAAAATTCGGTTGCATTATCTGTTTGTAGATTTGCATTTCGGCTAAATCAGCTTGCCATAAGTCAGTGAAACCTTTTATGATAGGTTTTCGACGGCGAAAGTTCTTCCGAACTGCCCTGTGTAATTTTTCTGCTATGCCACGTTTTGTTGCGCTGATAACTGACATATGAGCTAATTTTATATTTTTAGTTTTTTATTATTGCTGCGCCTCCACTAACTCGGTTTCCAAAAGCCATACGCATTTTCCATTCTCGCCGCGGTAATAATACTGTGTCAAAATTTCAAAAAAATCAATTTCAGGTTATACAATACAGAACAATCTAAAGCAATACCTACTCGTTTGTATGTGTGCATAGATAATTTTAAGTCCCTTAGTTTCTGTAAAACGCAAGGCAATGTTCCGATGGACCTAAAAAATGGTATTATGCCGCTAGGTCTTTCACAAGTGAATGGACAGCCTATTATGAATCCAGCAAATATTGAATTTTACAACCCCCCACCTCTCAACCATTTCAATTTCACCCCACCTATGCTAATCACTCCGTCGCCCATGGACCGATTTTCAAAACATATATAGTAGCATTACCTACTATGACCCCATAGCATATAGCTGCCCAAATTTCATCACAATCCATGCAGCGGTTACTGAGTTCACGAGGCTAGAAGAACGCAAACAGAATGACGCACAGACCTACGGAAATGAGTGACGTGGATTTTCGTTATGCAGATATCATAAAACGCACAAAAACCGTATTATCCCAAAATCGAAAAGTTTCGTGTGGGTAGTAATAACAAATCAATGCATATTGCTTAATAAATTTCTATTTTAAATGATTTTGAGCACTAATGTTCGTTTCTCTCGAATTCTCTGATTTTTGAAATAAATAATACAGTCAGGTATCATAGAATTCAAAATAAAATTCTGCCTCAACGAACGTATTTCATCCCTGCTACCTCCCCCTCCCCCCCCTTAAGTTTGATACGCCCTTGCCTTCCGGTACACTGAATCTTCATGGACAATTTATTTAGTGGAACCATGAGACAAATTAACAATGTCGGAATTTCGATTTATGCTAATACGCAAAGCGCTGAAAATTTCAATAAATAATTTCTAACAAACATCAAACATTAAATCAAAGCTCACATGAGCGAGGGTACAATAAAGATATCCTTCGATATGTACATAGGCAACAGCCAACACGTGCTGGGAGTATGTTGTGTAACATTGTTGAGCTAGAAATGTATCCAGTGGACGCGTGCCTTAATACGGTGCACTGTGTCGCCAACTTCTCTCTGTTTATTCATATTAGGAAAGTAAAATAAACATTTAGCCGAACAAAATAGCGATTACCAAATATTGCATGTAATCTTTATCTGGAAACTGATCACCACTTATCGTACAATTTTAGTTCATTGATCTCCACATAATTTCTATTTTATCTCTATAAGGATCAGGCGCGTACATAGGATTTTTCGAGGGATTTTCGTTTGGGGGGGGGGGTGTAAAAAAAAAGAGATATCTGTTATAATCGCAAAACAAACAAAAAGCAGCATATACCACATATATGAATGAATCGTTATCAGTGCTAAATCGGTCAGTCGATAGAGGTCCACATCCAGCCAACAAAACAGCAACACAACAAAACTGCAAGTTTTCGAAAACAAAAACAAATTGAAACTGCTGTCCACATATAGACAACAATTAGTCAACTACAATTAGCCTCTGATAGAAAAAAGGTGGCCTGCTCAAAATTCCGAATCGGGTTTTCCATTAGTAACCCAAAAAACGAAAAACTTTTGGGTTAGACCTAGCCTAACGAACCAACACAAAAGCTATAGTGTGGAATTATTGAAAGGTTTACGAAAAGGTGATGTCGGTAATGTTGGTATTAGTAGAGAAATGCGGTCTAGCTTTAAAAACTGTATAAGTACGAATAGTACTGATAATAAAATTATAATATTTGTAATTCCTTTACGGCGTCTGCCCATTTATAGGAATTTTATAATCAGATTACATAAAAACCTAACTTCTATATAGAGTTCAATTAATTTGCACGTATTTTCAACACTCTATTTCATTTTTTCACAGGACATAGTCCATAGCACACATCACCGGGACAAACTGAACCAGAAAATTATATCTTCCTCTAGTTGAGCCCGTACACGTCATCAGACCAATAGAGTTCCCAGAAACGCGGACAAAACATCGACACTATGACATTTTCCGACCGGCGCGGCGACATGAAAATGAAAAGTTGCTGAAAACACCAACAAAGCATAATGTTTACCTGGATGTTTTCGTTTCTTTGCCAAAATGTTGGGATAAATTGAGTTGCTGTTTTCTTTTGTTAGTTTGATGAAATGAAGAATTAGTGTATCAATTAATGCATGTGTTGTCATGATTTTGTCCTCCAGTATCTGCACTTATAAGTTTCTCTCAGTACTTCCGCTAGGCTAGTCATTGATATTTTTTTTAAATTTGTGGGGGGGGTTTAACCCGATAACCCCCCCTCAGGTACGTGCCTGATAAGGACATACCTATATCGTAACCTTATTGATCAGAGTGAATAACAAAATGTGTACTATATGTATGGGAAATAGCAATGTACAAATAAGAACTCAATAAAAAGTACATTAGCACGCATTTCTTGATAAGCAGTACTATACATTGTTCGTTAATAGTGTGTGCCGAATGATACTTGTTTTTCTGCTCTACAGATAAATCAGTTCTTATAAATTAAAATAAAGACTCTGCCACACAAAGCAAATACTCGCTGCAAATGCAATCGCTATGTACAGAGTTATAGGACTTTTTTGGGTAGAACCCTTCTAAATTTTTTTGTAGATTTCGGTAGATGGAGTAGTCATGAATTTAGAGGTACAACATCAAAATTTTGTATCGACAAAACGAATAACCCATACAGCGCTGCCAGAGGGCGTATCTTCCACTCGATATATTCTTATCCTTATTACAGGATTTGCGTCTTGCATACTCTTGACCTTTATTGGTTATTGCAAGCCAACCTTCAAAGTCCTTGCCATTCATTTTCATAAGGCATGTACTTGTAAAATTCTCGTGAAAAAACAATTAGCTTTAAAATGATTCTACAAAAACTGAAATCGCTATGCTCATCATAGTCATAAACTATGCTCTAACCCAGTGGGTAATCCCACAGGCCCCAGAACATAAATAGAGACAGAATATCGTCTAACACAAAACACGATTGCACAACTGAAACAGTGCCCGCAAAAGTACTATTACGCCAGGTCTTTCTTTCACAGGTCACAGTCTATTGTGAATCAACAGTTTTTTCAGTTTTACAACCCTCCACCCCCCAGCCACCCCAATTTCGCCACTACCCCAAAGAAGTAGAAAATGGAGAACCCCTAAAACGCCTAAAAATGAAGTATGAGAAATATTTGAAATTTTTTGTTTTTTGTTAATTACTCCACCGCCCATTCACCGATTTCCAAAATTATAGCAGAATTACGTAATACGATCCTACAGCATATAGTCACCCAAATTCCATCACAATCCATGTGGCGGTTACTGAGATTAGGAGGCTAAAAGAACGCCAACAAACCGATAGACCGACGGAAATGAGTGAGGTGGATTTTCGTTATGTATATGTTATGGTTATTAAAGTGTTTACTAGGATAGTCTGTAAACTAGCTGGATAGTACCTAAATGATCCAAATACCTGGTTAATTTAGTGGAAAGTTAACTTTCAGTTAAAATAGCTAGAAATATTGGTTAGTTTGAATACTATCCAGCGAGTTTGTAAACTAGCCAAGAATTGCCATTAGTTAGTAAGTACAAACCACAAAAGAGTTACACAAATTGGCAGGGGTTTTTGGCTAGTTTACAAATTATCTCTAGTATATGGATAAAGTGTGAACTGAATTTTCTAGTAATATATAACTACAAACTAGTTCGTAAATTCTAGTTTTTGCTAGGAATTATTTAAATTCAAATAAACAAAAGAAATGGCTTAGTTTGCATGCTAACCAACGAGTGAGTTATTACATACAGGGTGTCCCACGACGATTAAGACAAGCAATATATCGGAACTGGGCAGTAGTAGCAAATTATAATTTTGGGAGTGTAAATTAGAGCAAATATAGTATCTTTCCTTATTATTGTGTCATCCAATGAGGTGTTTGTTTTTGGTCACGTGACGTTCGATTCAAAGTTTTTAATGGGACACCCTGTATATCTGTGACTTTTTGTGTTCCTTCCGATAAACGAATTCCAACAAACTAGCACACTTGGGGTCTAAAGTTATTAATTCAAGACCTACAGGTACTTAAAGGACTGTACCACTACCATTATGAAATACTACCAAAGTAGGTAATTTAACTGTAGGGGTACATGTTGTAATCAATGGTATATAATGTGAAAATATACTATATTTGCTCTAATTTACACCCCCAAAATTATAATTCGCTACTACTTTCCAGTTCCGATATATTGCTTGTCTTAGTCGTCGTGGGACACCCTGTATTATTAGAAATATTTAGTTCACTCTTCATCCAAATGCTGTGGTTAGTCTGTAAACTATCCAAAACCCCCGGTTGATTTGTGGAATTCTTTTGTGGTTTGTACTTTAGCTACAATTCGTGGCTAGTTCACAAACTATCTGGATATAATACAAATTAACCAACATTCATTGATATTTCAATTCAAAGATAACTTTCCACTAAAATAATCAGGCGTTTGGATAGTTTGTATACTATTCAGCTAGTCTATAAAATGGTCAAGTAAGCACTTCAACCGTAAGATATATATCATAAAACGCTCAAAAAACGCTATTTATTTTACACGTATTTTAGGAACCACAATACTGAAGGCTTACCGTTACAGCTCGTTCACACGGCGCGGTCAAATCACCGTTTCGGTAAATTTTCACGCAGTGAGCTTACAAAACGCCTACGGCAATTTCGTCGTTTTGGTCGCGTGTTGTAACCGAAAACCGAATAGCTGATTCGGGAATAAAACCTAATCGATGTTAAGTACCCAAATGAGACCTTTGTGTTAAAATAGGGTGAATCCAAAGTTTTCTGTTGAGTACGCCTCCTTCAACGATACCAATACAAAATTATAAACGTATTTACGTCCATTCGCAAGAAAACTATTCAAAAATTAACCGAAAACCCGGTGTGGGCTGAAAATCTGTTTCTGTGTGAACATATCATTCGGTTTGCGCCGATTCGTTAAAATTACCAAAACGGTGATTTGATCGCATCCCGTAAACGGGCTGTTAAGGTTTTCTTACAAAACGCCTAAAGCGAATCCGATTTCAATGAAGATGAATGAATGAATAAATTTTTCAATGAGAAACAAAAACATGTTAATTTTATATATACAGGGCGAGTTTTTAGTACCGCATCGGTCGATAACTTTACTACCTTAGAAGATAGCGAAAAAAGTTGTATATAAATCAACAACTAGCAGTGCTTTCATCAACTTATCAACTCGTACACTATTTTCTTATGGCATTGATTTTATCAGTAAATCAATAAACATGCGAGTTATATTTAAACGTCAAATAATCCAGATAATTTGATTACTTACCCAAAAATGATTAACGATAAAAAATTCGCATCTTCTCTGGGGTTCTTCTTCCTAGCGACCTTTTCACAGTGATCCATAACTTACTTTGAGAACTATTCAAGCAGGAATGAAGAGTGTTTACATGAGATAGTACACCATTTATCAATAATTGACAATAATAGGAAAAAGAACAGTTTACACATAGAGCGAGCCGACAATAATTATAGTAGCTGCAGCAAAATCATTTACTTATGTCTTATAATGATGATAACGTCGATGGATTAAAAAATATTTGTTAATTAAATAATCATAAGAATAAATTTACAACTGACAATAATCTATGTATTGTTCCAGTTTATTGAGAGTCATAGCTGAAATCCTGATAAGGACGGTATCTGATTGCAATTCAAATGTTAGCTTGAAAATTCGGCAGCAAGGTAATAATTTGTTTGACTAAATAGATAAAATATCTAAAGAATTTAATTCTGCGAAAATAGTTTCATCATGTTTATACCAAAAAAGTTACAACCAACGTATGTGTGAAATAATTCATAGTTATATCATGAGCTGTATCACTGAGCTCAACGCACATAGCTACGCTCTAATAGAACCACCCATTGAACATACAGGATGTTCGTTTGAAAACTTTCCACCACGGATTTATCGAAAACTACTGATTAAAAGAAAAAACGCCGAGACACGTCCAAAGATTTGCCAAGTGGGACAAATTTTTAATCAAAAACTACTCTCCGCCCTTATACCTTATACCCTCAGCCCAGGTCATTCCCTCTTAAATTTTAAATGACAGGGGGTAACGAGTAATAGCTTGTTTCAAAGGTATGTTGAAGTCCTTTGTTTTGAAGTTTCATTTTTTTAAATGGTCAATTCATTTTGGAGAATATTAGAAAAACCTTTATGCATCTTAGTTTATTCAGATAGGAAACAGGCACATACGAAAATACCACTTTTTATTGCAATAAGTGTTTAAAATGTTGCCCGTTATTCGCGATATAGGCGATATTCAAATTCAAATGCAAAAACACTTGAAATCATTCCAATTTATGGTGCCCAAAATCAATGTGCTCGGCAAACTTCCGACATCCGGGGAAGATAACTTCGCATAGGTATGTTTTGGACCTTGTCAGTGGCGCTTCTAAGAAGTTTGTCTGCGGACCCCCAGTGACTTTATGGATAATGTAGTGGGCGCCGCCAAAGAAAGGGGGGTGGGGGGAGGGTACAATAAACACGTTGTCAATGAAGATATAATACGGTAAGAGATGAATATTTATGAAATTAGTTCAGTTTTTCAGCCGCAAAGATCAAATTAAATAGTTACTTTATGGATAATGTAGTGGGCGCCGCCAAAGAAAGGGGGGGGGAGGGTACAATAAACACCTTCTCAATGAAGATATAATACGGTAAGAGATGAATATTTATGAAATTAGTTCAGTTTTTCAGCCGCAAAGATCAAATTAAACATAACATAGGTATTTTCCATTTTTTATGAGGAAAATTAACAAAACAAAACACATGTAACAAGGCCAGACTTATAAATAATGTAAACAGAAAAATATATTTAAAGCAATAAACATAAACAGTTAGATTTCAATGCATCTTATTTTTAATTATTCAGTTTTGTTCCGTGTTCTGGGGGGTAATTACCCCCTCTACCCGCCCCCCTTGGAAGCGTCCTTAGACCTTGTTATGAAACTGGATCTGTTGCAAATAAAAAACGGAAAGTTCGGGATGAAGCCGCTTAAGTTGAAGTTTCGGGTCATTTTGGCATAAATCCTGATATTTCATTAGGCAAAATTGTGGATCCGACTGACATTTCATTAGACTATATAGACACAGTTACTAAACTCCATAAATGTTATCCATTAAAAATGAAAATAGTGCAAGAGTTAACTGAATACGATTTCGATTGGCGCGTTCAGTTTTGTGGAAAATGACTACTACGCTGATGAATGCTCATTTTATCTGGATTTATTAATAAGCGTAACTGCAGGTATTGGAGCAATGAAAAATCTCATGCTTTTGTAGAAGGGCATACCCAGTACTTGCAAAAAATTAATATATGGGCAGGCATTTTAAGAAACAAAGTGATTGAGTCATTGTCTATTAATGGAAATTTAAATGGAGACATTTATTTGGGTATGTTGGAAATACTATCAAACCGCGTATCATTGAAATCATTGAAAGCCAGATCGAAAAGGATGGAAAATCTGTATATGATGAGGCTGAAATCTTATTTTCAGCAAGACGGCGCTCCTACTTTCGGTTCGGCAATGGCTAGACGACGCGTTTCCAGATAAATGGATAGGCGAAGAGAGCCTATAGAATGGCCTGCTAGATGTCCTGATTTGATGCCATTATACTTTTTTCTGTGGGACCATTTAAAATGTACTGTGCTTTGTCCCCAACCTGAAAGTTTGGACGACCTTAGTTAACGCATCAGCGATGAAATCCTACAACATGTTTTGCAACTGTCCGCCAGGAATTCAAACATCGCCTATATCATTGTTTGGGCGATAACGTGGAACATTTTGAACAGTTATTGCAATAAAAAGTGATATTTTCATGTTTCCGTTTTCTATTTGATCAAATTAAGAAACATAAAGATTTTTCTAATTTTCTCCAAACGAATCGAATCGACCGATTTTAAAAAGTCAAACGTCAAAATAAAGGACTGACATACCTTTGAAACGAGATATTGTTCGATACAGCTTGTCATTTTAAATCTTTTTATGGATGACCCGGAGGGTACAAGGGGGTGAAGTAGTTTTTGGTTAAATGTTGTTCCACTTGATAAATCTTTTGACGTGTCTCGGCGTTTTTTCTTTTCATCACTGGTTTGCGATAAATGGGTGGTGTGAAGTTTCCGAATGAACACCCTGTATGAAAAAACGGGTATTCAAATAAAGGGTCCGGCACTATTCACTTAGCTAACCTGGTGCATTCTGTACTCTGCGACAACATACCTGCATATCTGAGCCAGAAACTATCTCTGCGTTATCTAGACTCAGATTTGTGGATCATACTTTGAATATTTCCAAGCATAGAACAACTGCATTTGCTTTTAAGTTCCAAGCCTATGGAAGCTTTTGCTTAGATTGGTATGTAGTATAACATGCTATTATTTGGGCCAACTTGCTGTTTAGAGTTTTTCTTGCGATTCGAGAAACATGCTTGAATGTATTGGGATTTAGGAAAATAATTATATAAACTAATCTATTCTACTATTCATAAATTGTTGAATGGTTTGATTGACTGTCCTGAACTGCCTGCTTGCATTCAATTTAATGTCAATGACTGGAGAACTAGAAACACAGAAAAAATTCTGTACAACAAACCATGGAATGAACGAACCAATAACAAGGTTACTAAAGACTGCGAATGCCTTCCAACAATACGTTGAAATCTTTGATTCACAGCCAGCTTCATTCAAAACAGCTCTAAAGCATATATTACGTTAGGCTTAGTTTTAATTTACACTATTTTATTATGTATTTCTCCAGATTTCTACATTGTTATAGTTTTCTATATTTTTATATATCCTACATAAAGTTCTAAGTCTACTGTGCCTGAGAATATGCTCTCTGAACTGTTGTAATTTACTTTTTGTTGAATTCTTGTATTGTAAATGGTTAGTCCGTTAAATAAATAAATAAAAATAAATAAATAATCAGAAATTTCAGACCGTGACAAAATAAAGTTTGATATATTAAAAAAATCCAAAGGTCCCGAAACTTATGTAACTGTTTTGGCTTCGGTGCTAAATCGAAATGTTCCTGGAATAAAACTATAAATTCATATTGAAATACTGGTTTTTTCCTAGTTTTTCTTAATACTTTGGCATTACTTACATGACACAGTGACCGAAAAGAGACCGTAAACCTGGAGATTAAACGTCTCTAAAAAATTAAAAAGAAAGTACCATCACAGTGTCAACTCTAATACATTTTGAAAAGAAAGCCGATTTATCGGACAGCACCTATCATCCAATTAGAATCCATCCTATAGATACTATAATCACATGTGTCATATCGTATGTGAAAGAGCTTTTATATACGTGGCATGATAGGCCAGGCATGTAATGACCTAAAATACCAACCTTGGTATTCCTTCAGACCTATTCTTCAGTTACCTATCTGATTCAAATAAATAAAGTTTAAAAAAATTAAAATAACAGGCTTTTGGAGAACATCGAACTAAAAAGTTAAAAATATTTTTTTAATAAGCTTAAAAAAATAATGAACGTAAAATACTAGTATGATTGTGAAAAAAGCGTTGGGCGCTCGATTCACGAAAAATATGGCACAAAGCGCCTACGCTTTTTTCACAATCATACTAGTATTTTCCGTTCATTATTGTTTTAAGCTTACTTTACAAAATATGCTTGATTTTTTAAGCTGATGTGCTTTAAAAGCATGTTTTTTTAGTTTTATAGACATAATCTTAACGTCACTTGAACGTCACATCCAAATTTTAAGTTTCCAATGATGAAATCGTCAACAAAATTGAAGAAGAATGTATGCTGCTGATCAGGAGGGATAAATTGAAGATCATGAAGTGAACAGCGTTGAAATGCAGATAAAGATACCAGTTCAAAGACAGAGAGCAGCTAAAGATAGGTTAGCTAAATTACAATGTACAATTTCAATATGTCAAGCCAATACCTTATACAAGGCTTAGCCTTCAAGGTGGCAATATTTGTATTGTTTAGTACAAATAAATAAAAAATGTCTGTCTTTAATTTTTTAGTTAAGTTTAAAGCGTGTTTTTTTTGTTTTTTTCAAACTGTAATGGTTAATACTCTGTGTAATAAGAATGAAACAAATTTTTTGAGCAATATTATAATATAATCATTATCATTACTACGTAAACGGTAATTAGAACTGTCGACATTCCTGAATAAATTTCACAAAAAGTACAACTCCCAAACAGTTCGAAGTCGCACCTTTTAAGCTCTCGTCGTTACACCTCTATGTATAATATTAACAAACTTCAAGTTGTCTGCACCATCTCGTAGTCAGTGGATAAGACTGCCGGCGCTAGTCCAACGGAGTTGAAACGTTCAATGTTCGGTCCGACATTTTTAATCCAAAGGAGATTTACAAGATCACAAAAAAACAAACAAACATACAGGTGAAGCTAATAGAAAAGCCTGTTAAAAAATAAATACTTATACAAACTAGACTACACATATCGCAGTGACAGTGTGAAGTAGGATCAAGTTTACTATACCTACTACACAAGCGCATTTATAGTGGTATAAGAGGAATTAAAAGAATCTGCCTACATAAGGGTGAATCACGATTGTATTTCTAGTTACCTGAGTAAACTGTGACCCATTATGGTTGGATATGCTTAAGGGAAAAATCTGACCGGCCCAGCAAACATTGTCGGTCGGCATATTGTCGGCCGTCAGCTGGCATCGTCTGAAATATGTTAGCAACGGCACTGCTTCTGATTAACGGCCACGTTAAATTTTATCAACTCCAACTTATTAGTCAATGTGAATAAAGCTTTAAAATAGGCATCTTTACGGGTATCCCTCTAATACACATATTACTACTTGATGTTCAAGTAAATGATGCTATTTACCTATATGGTACCTCCAAAAAACTATACGTGTAAAAACAAATCATCACTTTTTGTCACTATGATATAAAGGGTGTCCCTGAATTTCCTTGATACGTGATATTCTCGTAACAAAAAAAAGTTCAAACGAAAACTGAGTGGAATTTTTGAAAGTACTATAGAGGGTCTATCATACCATGCTTTTAAAACATTTTGTTTGTACTTCAACCCTTAAAACTAACCCTTAACTTTTGTTTTTCAAATAGCACCTCATAGTTTTTTCTGCAGAAATTAAGTCCTTATATTATTTAAAATCTTGCAGTACCTTTGATTTCATATACAAACTTTTTTTTCGTAAAATCATAAGCATATCATAGATAAAATAAGAATTTGCTTGACGCAAAAATGGATAAAAACAAAACTAATTGGGTTTTTAAGGATACTGATAACCTATAATACAAGCTTTCGAAAACGAATGTATTTTTCATGCTTTTTATTACAAAAATATTACGCCCCAAACAAATGCCCATTTTATTTATCTTATATTAATGACTTTACGATAAAAACTGGTTTGTGCATGAAGTCAAAGGCTCTACAAGATATAAAATAAAATAATGACCTTACTAATGTAGAACAAGCTGCGGGGCGCTATTGGAAAGAAGCAGGGGGTAAATTTTAGGGGTTGAAGTAAAAAAATATTTCGAAGGCATGGTATGATAGGTTATTGGGTACTCTAGAAAGGCCCACTTAGTTTTTTTTATCTGTTTTTCTTACGAAAATATTACGCCTCCAACAAATTCTTATTTTATCTATCTTATGCTTATGATTTTACGGAAAAATAGCTGTTTGAATAAAATCAAAGGTACTACAACATTTTAAAAAAGAGAATAACATTGTCTTTTGTGTAGGAAAAACTATTCGGTACTATTAGAAAAAACAAAATTGGGGGTGAGTTCTAAGGGTCGAAGTACAAAAAAAATATTTTGAATGCATGGTACAATAGACCATGTAGTACTTTCAAATATTCTACACAGTTTTCGCTTAAACATTTTCTTGTTACGGGAATATCACATGTCAAGGAAATTCAGGGACACCTTGTAGGTATGTTGCAAATATGGCAAGAGAATAGTTGGTTGTGTAAAGATGCCCCCTAGTATATAAATGACAGTCCCAGTTTACGCAGTTAATACCCTTTGAACGGGGTCGGATTGAAGGCCAACGAGAGAGTGGTGCTTCTTTTAGAGCAATTGCTGTAGCCAAGGGGCCTACCGTGACCGTGTTTAGATGTAGCAGCTTGGAGCGCATGGGTCCAAGATGTGCGAATACAACGAACTACAGGCTATAGGTTCTGAAGCACCCAGGAGATCTACTGACCTGCAAGATCGTCATCTACGGCTATTGGCCACTCGAGACAATACGAACTGTTGTTGAAACTTGTTATAAAAATAATCTAGAATCTTCCAAGATTGTTTTGAGTAACCACGCGTGGTTATTGATCTCTATCAAAATATCTTTTCCAGACTAACTTGCTAGTACTATTTTTAAAACAGGCATGAATGGACCGCATCATATGTCCTACATATGTTTATGTTGCGTATTAATCTCACACGATCTTCAATTGTAGGCTGACAATCATGTGACAAAGACAAACTTAAACGTTACACAATAGAACTCCTTCAATAGCGACCGCAAAAGTCGCAAACAGAACGGATTTGTACAGGGTGTATCGCGCTTTATTTGCCGGTATATTTATTCAGAAAACAAGATGCTTTTCAACTATGAGAATCCAGCAAACACGGCATTTGCAAAATTTAGTCGTTGGTCATCTAGGAAGTCTTCGACTAAATTTCCAGTCGCCGAGCATCTTATTTAGGCCCCGCCCCCTGTCCCGCGCCTTGTACGCGTTTCATTCTAAATTTATATCTTTATGAACTTATGCCCCACCCTGTATTACACAATTTCGAAATTTATTCTGCGAATTAAAATCTTTTTGTCTTTTTCGTACTGTTACGGCTTCAAAAACCTGGATTTCTCATTCTACTTGTTACATTTTACCACTTCTATTTACCGAAACCCTGTATTTCCGAGATTGAGAAGTGTAAGACATACATTTTTCATATGTATTGTGTATGGCTTGCGCGGATACGGTCCGATGAAATACTGATTCTAGGGCTGTTCAGCCGGCGTCAACACGTTCCGCTACCTTGACATCGGCGCGCTTGGCTGGTTTTCAGTTTCTTGATAGTCGCCAAACGTGTACAGTAATAGCTTCTGACGAAGCCATCCACGTGTATTGGCGAAACATCAAGCAGAGAAGCGCACCGCCGCCAACACGGCGAAGCGTGTCGACGCCGGCCGAACAGCTCAAAGGAGTCACCTTTATACGCAATTCTTTCTTGTGTGCTCAGGTCATACGGTGATAGGCCTGGGTGGAACGTAAGTATCCGTCTAGGTAAACTGGCTACCGTTTTCCAAGCAGAAATAGCTACAATGAGGTAGTTTCCATTTTTTCAATTTTAGTTAGTAAGATAGTCCTAAACAGTTACAGAACAACGGCGAAAAAATTTTGTAATTATCTCCATTAATAGAAAAGTTATAGTCCTTCAAAGTTTGAATTGCCGTATCCTCCGCGCGAAGCCGCTGTGACGTGACACGTCACACGACACAACGCAAGCCTGTCGTTCATGTTGTTATTCCTTCTTTTCAGTAGGGTAGGCGACGCCGACGGTGACAAAACGATACACTACAGTTTATTGGTACTCGTATTATTAGAATATGTCCATCCAGACCGAGAAAAACCACCATAAAAACACCTAAACACCAAACAAATATTTCAATGGATAGCCTATTATGAATACAAAATATTGAGTTTTATGTTTTTAGTAATACTGTGTGAAAATTTAATTGAAATCAATCCTATAGTTTCCTAGTTACATCATACAGAATGATCAGAAGCAATACTCTCGCATGTATCTCGCAAGGTAATGTTCGGATGCACCTAAAAAAGTGTATTATGACGCTAGGCCTTTCTTTCACAGGTTAGTCGACGTCCTGTTATGGATACAATAATTTTTCAGCTTTACAACCCCCCACCCCCCAACCACCCCAATATCACCCCCATCCAAAAAAGTAGAAAATTATCAGGAACGTCTAAAACGCCTAAAAACAGGAGGAATATTAAAATTTTTTTGTTTTTTGCTGATAATTACGCCACCGCCCATGCACCGATTTTCAAACTTATAAGAACATTACCTACTACTACACCACAGCATATCGCTGCCAAATTTCATAACAATCCATGCAGCGGTTACTGAGATTACGTGGCTAGAAAAACGCGTACAGACAGACCGACGGAAATGAGTTGTGTGGATTTTCGTTATGTAGACATCATAAAACACCCAAAAAGCGTATTATCTCAAAATCGAAAATGTTCACGATCACAATACTCGCCTCACCTATCGGTGTGGGAAGTAAAAGTCCATAATCATGTCATCCACTTTAGGAAGATTACTAGAATCACCACGAACGTAACCTTCCCCTATACTTCAAAAATATACTGGCGTCTGCCCGTTAACAACAAACACCTTCGCCGTTCCACTCAAGTCTAAATGTCGCATACTGTACAGCGCAGCGTATGCAGCATAGCGTAGTCCCGACCAGACTGTGGCTGCCGCGAACAATTAATAACAGGTGACTTGTGACGTCATACAGATTTTCACCTCCGCGGTCGCTTTACGCAAATATAAAATTGAATAACTCCGCCGTTTTTTGGAATATTCAGATGATTTTTTCGACGTTCTTCAAGTGAAGAAATAGACTATCAGATAATAATGAATTTTCCAAATTTTATTTTTTTGGAAACTTCTCCATTTTGGAATGCAGCAGAATATGAATAGATAAAGGGTAAAAAGACTATCTATGTAAACACAGATAGCCAGGCGGCTCTGATGCTCTGAAAAATAGTGCGGGGCTGCCATATTACCATACTGGCGAAGACCAACAGACCAAGGTAACATTATCTTGGATGCGTAGTCACATAGAAGTGGGTGGAAATGAGAGGGCCGACAGATGTGCTAAGTAATGTGCAGAACTCCTTATCGGGCCAGAACCAGCATGTGGTAAAGCATTCATCGTAGGGACAGCAGATGGGGAATATTCGGTCCAAGAGTATGCTGACAGGATCCTTGGGTTCTAATACCACAGACCCTCTCAGACTGCCGGAACAAACTACTAAAGGTGGTTGGATTTATAACTGGCCATTGGATGTTCAGTACACACCTCCAAAGCTGGGTGTTGATGAGGCAAATCCATGATGCAGTAAGTCCGGTGAGGCAGAGGAAACGTCTCAGCATGTTATCTGCTGTCCTGCCCTGAAGGAAAAGCAATTACTCCTATCTGAATGTAGGCCAGAGGGGAATATATGAGAGCATAGTCCAATGCATCTCAAAACTCGCAAAGAACTCAGGATGAGACTCTGTTTGATCCCTCAAACCAGAGCTGCACAATAAGCCTTAAGGCAGCGCGACAACTATTAAGGCAGCTGAAACCTAATCCACTCACTATTAAAAAATACTGATATCACAAAGCTACAAAAAAGAAGTGCTACGAAAAAACGTAGATACTGCTCGCGCGTCTTAAAACATGCTCTGGATTTTATGTCTAGTTGAATTCAAAGAAGAAACTCGTTATTTATATAAATTAGATAATCCTGCTACCTTGAAAAAATAAAATGTTTGCATGGAAAAAGATGAGAAGTTTAAATTACCTCGACTGTTGTTTGGGAATGGATTAAAAAGAACTAACATTATTTGGTAATAAAATTATAAAATGTCTACAGACAAACAGAACGTCCATGAATCTCAATAGCACACCGGTTATACTCATAATTAGAAACTTCATTAGAACAGGTTATTTATCTTCTCAATAACTTCTTTTGTTCTTAGATCATGATATGCTTTGATTTATATTATATACACAACGCGGCTCTGCAAGTGCTATACTACCATTTAAGGCGCTTATACGGTATAGATGAGATACCGGTGGTGCCCCATGTCCTAAAGGGTATCGAGGCCGTGCTGCCGTGCTGGAGAATTTACTGGAGCTAATCGTTCTCAACTCTTGAGCTTATATAAGAAAATAAGCCCGGCATAGTCCTCCTCGGCCACCAACAGAAGGCGATGTTCGTTATCAAGTTCTCGGCACCTGCCAATGCGAATATCGTCATTAAGGAAAAACGGACCAAATATCAGGAGGTTCTCGGTGTGCCGTGTATTTGTTTTGTGCCGGACATTTTTCCGGGTGTGATAGAAACTGACAACACCGTACTCCAAAATTAACCTACAAAAGCGCCCTGACTGCAACGAAATGACATGTTGACATTTCGTTACTTGAGTATTACAATACCTTAATCAATGGTATTACTCAAGGGGGCCTCACGTTAGGACCGGTTTCTCAATGTCCAGTTAAACATTTATCTGCAAGATAACAGCAACTGTTAGATAAATTGTTTAAGCAATTGAAGGCTAAACTTACGAAGTCA
The DNA here is from genome assembly GCA_951848785.1 of Callosobruchus maculatus. NCBI lineage: Eukaryota > Metazoa > Arthropoda > Insecta > Coleoptera > Chrysomelidae > Callosobruchus > Callosobruchus maculatus. The sequence goes on along the minus strand of CATOUR010000110.1, from coordinate 3,795,562 downwards.
CGTAAATCTTATCTGACAGTTGTATCCATAGCAACGCTATCTGGCAGATACCTATCTGACACTTTAACTGGACATTGAGAAACCGGCCCTAAAGACCCTCAAGTAGCTGTCGAAACACAAAACCTTACTTAAGGGACCCTCAAGTATTAAGGGACCCTTTAAGTATCGACTATGAATAAGACCCTTAGAATGCACGATTCGCGGACCCAGTGATCTGGGTGACCTCACGGTATGAGGGGTAGTCATTGGATAACCCGGTGTATCGGAACCCGGGATGAATTTTTTTTTGTTTTTTTTTTTTTTGTTTTGTTTATGAATATCGGATGTAAATACACAATTCTATTGTCAAATAACAATTTTATTTAACATGGAAATAACATCTAAATGTTTCTAAAAACTTTTACAAAACATACTAGAGATTAAATTTCAACATTTTGGAAGTACAATGATTGACCTGTATAAATATAAAATGGCAACATTAGATTTTGACTACACTATAAATAGGTATGTGCACAAATGAAACGAGTATCAATAACTAAAAATTATTGTATCTTTGCATTTTTGTATCCTGAAAAAAAAACATACACATTTACGATTCATTTTAGTTAAATAATGTTTTTTATCAAATTTCCTGGCTGGAATTACTACCCAGTATTGGGGTTTTGAATTAAAAAAACTATTTTTTTTTGTTATAAATGGAAGATCGTAACAAAACTATTTTTTCGCAATAATCCAAAAGTTCAATTTTGAATCCAGTACCGAAGAAAGGCCAACAGCTCCTGAACAAAACGGAACGCGCGTGACGTCAAAATGTTTTATTTTCATCAACGACGTCCTTCTCGGATACCTATTACCATTATTTTTTCTAGATTCCAAGTTAATCTTGAAAATAGTTACCTACTTATGTAACTAATGTTACACGATAACAGATGAATTAAGTTTGCAGCTCGAGACGAAGTCTACAATTGAATGTTTTTGAAATTCCAGTAATAAAGTCCTAATCAAATATGTTTTGTTGGAACAATTTTTTCGGCGCCATGGTAGCTCAACGGCTAAGCCTTGAGCCTTCCACCTTACAGTGCTCGGGTTCGATCCTAGGGCTTGACAACTTTTTTTTAATTTTACCAAAAAATGTATTGATATGCTTTTTGTACATGCTACACATGCTTTTTCTCCGAAAATAAGATAAATATGTTTTTGAATGAAATTTTATTAGGTATTTTACTTGCACTAGTGCAAAAAGTAAGTACTGGAGCCACTGGAGGCACAGTAACAGGTACTAGGATCAAGAATTAAAAAAACAGTGGAAATGAAGTTTGTTCGTCAATATCAATAGCTCTGCGATATTTTTTTGTACTTGTAAAATGTCTAATAAAATTCGACTAAAAAACATATGTTTGTTTCGATCGTAGACTTCGTCTCGAGCTGCAAACATCATTCATCGTCTATCGTAGAACAATGTATACACTAGTTAGATAAGTAACTATTTTCACGATTAGCTGGGAATCTAGAAAAAATAATGGCAATAGGTATCGGAGCAGGACGTTGTTGGTCAAAATAAAACATTTTGACGTCACACGCGCTTGGATATGTTCGGGAGCTGTCGACATGTCTTCTGTACTGGATTCAAAAATCAATTTTATTTTGACATAAGTTTTGAATTATTGCAAAAAAGAATAGTTTTGCTATGAAACGCAGATATGGTCTCAACACAAACTGACTAATAAGATCCACACTTAGGTTCTTGCGTAAGAAAATATATTGAAAACAAAAGAAAAAATATCCGGATTATTAAACCTCGTGTCGTGTATTATAGTGAAATTGGAAGCTGTTTACTACTTGCTCCTGCTAAAAGCAGAAATAAATTGAACTTTTCATTGGTTATATAATTATGTTTTAATTCAAACTGCAGCAAAAAAACAAACGTAGTAAAATGATAATTTTGAATGGCTGTGGAAATGAACCACGAAACATCAGTCTGTCACTTTTCAAGTACCAATAGATTATCATCAAAAAAAAATTTACTTTTTAAGCACTAAAGGAATGTAGCGATATATGAAACAAAAATAATTATTTCCAATGAAGCCATATAATCAATAAAAGTATAAAAATAAATTAATATGGTGATGGTACAGCTTAACTAATAGAAAAAATCTTTGGTATAAATAAAAACTAATTTAAACTCTCAATGCAACGCCCTGACGGTAGCAAGCAACTGATCCAGTTCCACTTTGTAGCTGATCAGCTGCTGTTGCCTTTCCGCGCACTGCTCACAGCTCCTGTTCGTGATGCTTTTCTGAGCTAGATTTTGGACGATAGCTCTTAGGCGATATTCGCGTTCCTCATAGCGTTTTTCCAGATAGGAGATCTAAAATGAAATATCAACTATCAGTATTCAAAATTTGTGAAAGACAATAAAGCCCTATACAGAATTTCCGGATATTGGATCGACAATGCTTGACTGATAGACCTCACATTTTTATGAATTGAAATAGGAATATGAAGCTTTAAAATGCTTAATTTTAAAGATACAGAGTGTCAAAGTTTTACTATTATTTTGTTTCTTTTTTTTTAATTTTCTCAATTATTCCGCAATAAAATGGCACAACGATCTCAAATTACGTATCGGGAGTTTTTTTAAGACAATAAATTCAAATTCACCTACGGTTTTGCTATCATGAATAGAGGGCGCCACCTACGGCTAATTGGCCTCATTTAACTTAGCAAAAATTGTTTCCATGATTTAATTCAATTCTTTTTTAAACTGGAAGCGATATTGACAAAACCGGATTTTTGCCGGACTAGTTTTTTGATGCTGATTCCGAATCTGCATTTAGTTTTTCTCTAGCACTTGTAGTTTTGGCTATCTTTTGTATACGAACAGACGGACGGACGGACGGACGGACAGACAGAGGTTCTGCATAAGCTCCCTTCAGTGACTTCAGTGAGTCAGTGATAGCTAAAAATGGAGTCAAATAGATGCTTATACTTGCAGAATATGAAGAAAATCCTTCATATCGCATTCGTAATATTCCCAGTAAAACCTTATAGAGTATGAGCATATTCTTCACAAAAGAGTACTTGGTTATTCATAAACATTACCTTTTGCTCTAAATAAAAAGGATATCCTACAATAATATCAAGTGTGGTCAGTTGCATCGTTTATCAACACTGGTTCGTGATTACAAAGAATTATACCGGATTGAAGAGGAAAATGTGCAATGGCTTGCCACCAGATTTTTGGGAGTAAATGCTGAAACACGTGTAGGTGCGTTATCACCTCTCCTAAAAATGCAGATATGTTTTACGCTATCTCAGTGACCCTGGGTATCAGAAAGGCATTAGTCACGTAGTCAAGCTACAGTATGTCGTACAGTGGTAGTTCCAATTGTTGGATTACTACCGCCTTCCATAGCCTTCAGTAACTTTTTCTCCCATTCCAACAGTTTGACTGCTTTATTATCAGTTTTCTTGTCAGTTTTTTTCTTCAACCTCCCTTTCATATTGTTTATTTTCTTTAAAACGCCTTTCGCATCCGGTGGTTTACCAAATGTCACCGCGTACTTCCTATATAGTAACATTTCTAATAGCCTCATCGTTTCTAGCTTTTATTTTTGGTGTTTTAGATTTTCCAAAATCACGGGGGCATTGGCAATTTCATCTGCTGTGGACTGCAATTCGGTTACAGCATTATCTTTTTCTGTACTTTCACTATCGCTGCTTGACGAATACATCTTCCCTGATCAAACTAATAACACCGATAAGAAAGAAATGCCGTAAATAAACAAACCATCGAAAACCGGTTCCACGGCGCACACAAGCCAACATGCCAACAATCTTTTACTTTTTCTTAGAGTATCTTCAACTCAAAACCTTATACTTTTGCCTTATACTTACAAGGATATCCTCCAGTTTTATGAATATAGCCCACTGTTCATCAAAAAACTCCATATGTACAAAAACAAGGCATGGCTTTTTGTCGAACCAAAAACAAATGTGGCGACAGACTACTTGGTTGTGACGTAGAAGACGACAGCCCCAATTTACGCAGTTAACCCCCTTTGAGCGGGTCGGATTGTAGGCCAGCGGGAACGTGGTGCTTCTTCTATAGTAGTAGCAGCATGGCACGCATCGATCGAAGGGCGAATGCAGAGAGCTAGAGGTTCTGGAGCAGCACGTAGGAGAACTACAGACCGGCAAGATCATCATCTACGACTACTGGCCCTTCGAGGCAAAATGCGTTCCACTTGAGCTCTCGCTGACACCTAGTATGCAGCTATAGGGAGGCCTCATCGAATCCGCATGGTGTACCACAGGTTGAATGAAATGGGCTTAAGATAATATCGTTTGCATCTGGTCCTTCCACTCACAGCATAGCATCATCCCCAACGGTTACATTAGTGCCAAGAACATCGACAATGGCATGATGAGTGGCATCAGACGGCCTTCTCCGACGAGTCCAAGTTTTGTCTGGAGGCACAAGACCAACGCCAACGCAATAGACGATGGTTCGAGGTGCCATTGTATTTAGCAGCAAGTCTGTTTTACTTGTGATTTGTGGCACAATAACCGCCCAACGTTATGTAAATGGGGTGTTAGAACCAGTTGCCGTTCCATATGTCCGAGGACTCGAAAACGGTTTCTTCTAGCAAGATAATGCGCGGTTTCATATTGCAAGGATGTCGATGATGTTTCTACAGAAATCTTAGGTCAGGGTGCTCCCCTGGCCTCCACGATCACCGGATTTATCGCCAATTGAAAAAGTATGGGAGTGGATGGGTCGCTACATTCGCGATTTAATCAATCCTCCGACCGCGCTGGACGAACTGGAATATGCTGTGAGGGCAGCTTAGAAGGCTATACAAACTAACTGTGCCAAATGGGTTCGTTTATTATTGACTTCAATCCTGCGGAACTTCATAAACCGCATTCCATTTTTTCTCAGTGTTCGGATTTCACTTGCGAATAGCCAAGAATGATGAATCTCTTTCAGGCTGGTTGTACTTCCTATGTCCAGCATTTTGTTACTAGCCCCTTCCACTCTTAGTTTATTTTTGCTACCATTCAAAAACAAACATAATTCTTCTAATTTCTTTTAAAGGCAAATTAGACTATATTCTGCTGGTTTTTGGAAACTTATGGATACTACCAGGACAAGTGAAAGTCCTTCGTGATTTTTTATTTTCCCAGCTTACACTGTCTCCCTTCTCCAACTTATTCCTACCATCTAAAACGCCCAAACATTAAGTTCGGGCATTTATCAGATTTTTGATTTTTTCTATATTAATTAATCGCCACTACCTTAGACAAGTAGTTTAATTACCTTGGAAAAACTATTTTTTAGGATTGTTGAACTCGCCCTAAAATGATCATGAAGAAGAAAACAAATATATTTTTAACATTTATCCTTTCCGCATTGATACCTCAAAACTAAACAACGTTTTTAACTAATTTGTTAAAGCTGGAACGCCAAAAAAGAAGGTCAACATTATAACACCTTTATATTTTTGATATATTAGATTAGTCCGTTGCCACTACTGGACCCATTTCAAATCCTGAAAGCATTTTGTTCCTTGCTACACACATGAATGGAAATGACAGACATCATGGTGTATATTTCATGAAACATCAATAACCCATACTAAAACGATTTTAAATTAGACCAACCGTCACCCTATTTCCCTACTGTGTTTCTTGAAACGCAGTATCAAAACATGCTATATACTACTATAAATGATCATCTTAGCACGCACATGCTTGTATGCCAATATAGTTATAATTATTCCCGTTCGGAAGACTTTGCACTATCTACCCTGCTTGGTTTTAGTATAGTGGCATTATAATACGAAGTTTTTTTAAACAGTGAACTGTTTTTCAAAAGTTTAACTCCAATTTATAGAAAGGCTGCTGTACATAACACAAACCTTCTTCAATAATGCTTCAACTTCCAGATCACTACTGCCATTAGTGGTTGGACATGTGTTGAGCAACCTAGTGTTGAGATGGTCTCTTTCTGCCTTCACCACAGCCAGCTCTTCTTTAGCGGCAGTCAACTGTTGTTGCAATGTTGTGATTGACACCTGACAAAATGAACACAGAATTTAGTTGCATCCAAAAAATGAATTTTTCCACAGCACAGTAGCGTTTCGCAATGATGACAAAGAAATAAATTTGGTGGAACATGTGTATTAAATGTAACAGAGTTTTTAAAACAGAACTCTTCACTTTTACTTGCAGTCAATTACTTTTAGTATTTGGCAAGTGAATGTTGTGTAGAGCTCAACAAACATTTAATTTTATTTTAGGTTTCCTAAACCTTACACATGATATTTTAAGACTGTGAGATGTGAGATATTCAGGGTTATTCACGTTATTCGACACGGAGCATTATGGCTAAAGTATTTGATAAAAAATAAAATAATAATATGGGATGGATAGAGACCCATAAAGGCTACATTTTAAAAATATTTTCATGTTATACAGGGTGTCCCAAAAGCACGAAATGTATCAAAGTTATGTTTTTTTAAATGGAACACCCCATATATTATTGCATATTCAGATTCCTTGATGAATTCTATTGTGACTTTATGTATCATACATGGGACTTAAAGCGAACCGTTTAGGTGTAAATCACCATTTTCGGTATAAGCAGATATCAGGAAAAAATTGAATATCGCAGAGATTATAAAATTTGGAAGGCTGTGACTTTGCCGTATTACTAAGCATAAAATGCGCCAGCTTTGATTAGTCTGTCAAATTTAAATTACGTTTATGCTTGGAGAAATCGGTCGATGAATTAAGGAAACTTCGATCAGCGATAACTTGATTTTTTCAAATGGGAATGCCTAATTTTTTTTATACGGTTAAAAGTAGAATTTGATAACCTTTCTAATGATATAAGGTTGTGCATACCAATCTCTGGTAGTTTTCATTTAATTTTAAATTTTCAAACAAATCGGCATTTGCCAATTTGCCTACCTATAACCAACGTAGCAGGCCATGAAATATAAACAACAACCTGTTCAGGTAGAAGAAAACAACTAACTTAGCTGAAAAATACACACGAACTAGACTTAAGGGACAAGATTACAAAAATTGCTCACAACAAACAAAGTCCAACCAGAAACAACGGCGGTAACATATCTTTGGTCAAAGAGAAGCTGGAGTATGGCAGAAATGGATTTTTTCACGGCCTACTAGCTACTACAATGTACTAGAGATTGGCAATTTCCAAAACCATTAAAAATTTTGAAATAAAGTAAAAACTACTAGAGAACGTTGTAAGCAGTTTATTATTTTCATAATAAGATTTCACATTCAATGATATAAAAAAGTATGCAATTCTGTCAAAACTCAATTCAAAAGTACCACTGACTGGAGTTCTGAAAATTCTTCAGTACCTATTAGCAAGGTCGCAGAAAATGAAGAATGAATTAAAATTTGTTCAAATTATAAAACATAACTTAAATGGCAGAAAATTTAAATCTGATTTGTCAGTATTCCTTTTTTGCAATATTGCTAATAGATATTGAAAAATAGAAGGGCTCCAGTCAGAGGTATCGACTTCGACGCAAATTAAGTACTTTTTTACACCATTACATATGATTGATAGTTGCGTGCTAGAGCAACAGTCGCTGGTTGTTTCTGTTTCATATGAGGGTTTTTGATTGCCTTGGAAATTTTTAACCTCTAGTAAATTGCGGTAGCCAGTAGACAGTAAAAATATTTATTACTGCCATACTCCAGCTTCTCTTTGACCTTAGAGATGTTATCGCAGTTGTTTCTGGGAGAGTTGATTTGTTGTAAGGAATTTTTATAATCTTGTCCCTTTAGTCTAGTTAGTGTGTATTTTTCAGCTAAGTTAGTTGTTTTCTTCTAGCTGAACAGATTTTTGTTTATATTTCATGGCCTGCTACATTGCTTATAGGTAGGAAAATTGAAAATCGCCGATTTGTTTGAAAATTTAAAATTAAATGAAAACTACGAGATATTGGTATTCACAACCTTATATCGTTAGAAAGCTTATCAAATTCTACGTTTAACCGTATAAAAAAAATTAGGCATTCCCATTTGAAAAAATGAAGTTATCGCTGATCGAAGTTTCCTTAATTCATCGACCGATTTCTCCAAGCATAAACGTAATTTAAATTTGACAGTCTCATCAAAGCTGACGCATTTTATGCTTAGTAATACGGCAAAGTCACAGCCTTCCATATTTTGTAATCTCTGCGATATTCAATTTTTTCCTGATATCTACTTATACCGAAAATGGTGATTTACACCCTAACGGTTCGCCTTAGGTACCATGTATGATACATAAAGTCACACTAGAATTCACCAGGGAATCTGAATGTGTAATAATATATGGGGTGTTCCATTTAAAAAAACATAACTTTGATACATTTCGTGTTTTTGGGACACCCTGTATAACATGAAAATATTTTTAAAATGTAGCCTTTATGGGTGTCTATCCATCCCAAATTATTATTTTCTTTTTTATCAAATACTTTAGCCATAATGCTCCGTGTCGAATAACGTGAATAACCCTGTTTATGTTAACTTTGGTAAAAGTAAAAGGAAAAAATATAAACAAAAAACATGAAAATATAAGTCTGAAATTTAGGACTATGTTAATTATTCATAAAAAATAAAAAACCCCTGCATTAGATTTATATCTTCTATTAAACGGAGAGGGTACTGTACTCCTTATATCAACGACACAATGGATGACCATGGAGAATAGAAGAGGCGTACATTTAGCTTGCCTAGTGCAAAAACTCATCATGACTAAGGTGCCAAAATACTTAAATGAGAAAATTAGGTTTAGGCCAGATTGCCACAGTTTGAACATAGGAATACTGAGCAACTTCCCAAAGCACGAAGCAGCAGTTTTTGAAAGATCATTCTCATATAATGTAGCTAAATCATATAGTAGCACCACTGATCATATTAAAAGTAAGGTGTCATTCAAATTTCACTATTAAAAAATACGTTTTTAGTCAACAGATTAAATGGATTTAGTTTTAATATGTAAGTAATTGTTAGGTTGTATTGATTTTGTTATGTAGTAGCTATTAGTTATGTTCAATTTATTAAGTGTATTTATTATTTTGTCTCGTATATATGCCAAGTTTATTATTTTTTTATCAATGTATGCAAAGGTATTTAGGTAAGTAGAGCAGTAATGCTTGAGTTTGCTGAGAATAAAATAAAGGCATTCTCATTATTATTATTATATTATATTCGTTAATTATATCTCAATATTAAAACCATACCTGTTGAAGCTCCAGCTGTTCCCTCAAAGGAGTTACACTAGCTACATAGTTCGATGTTTCCCGTTCATGGGCTTCTTGTAAGGCAGTAAGCTAAAAAATGAGAAATCAATGGATCATTGAAATTTGGTATTGCATAACATAACAATAAAGTTATACCAAAATAAAAGCTTCAATTCATAGATGGTGGATGGCTCTAAATATGGCACTGCTCAATAAGAAAACTTTCTAAAATCTCATCCGTAGCACATGATCATGTTAATGGCCAATATATCTCATATCAGGGTAGACCTTTGTTGGAATGAGTTATCAGCGCGAATTACACAAACATTTATAGGTTGAAAAATTGAGAAACCTTTCCAAGTTTCTAGCAACTTTGTGTTTTTGACTGCCCTATTACTGACAGCTTTTGCTCCTCTAGTGCAAACAATGTAAAATATGCTTACATCTTGTATCCTTTTGTCCTTCAGTGCCTGGTAATCATCCTCTAGCCGTTTCAGCTGCTGCTTCAGCCTATCCCTTTGTGCTTTGACCTGCTGTAGTTCCTCCTCCTTCCTGAAGTCTTTCTCGGAACTGCCACTGTTTGACCTCGCTTGCAGTGCCAACTTCTCTGGATAGCTACGAAAATCCCTTCTTTCGCTCAGATTTTTCAGACTACCTTCTCGCTCTTTCTGCAATCGCCGGTTGGTTTTCTTCAGATCATCAGTTTCTTTCTGCAGTCTAGTGACCACCTGTATCAACAAGAAACAAGTTTATAAAAATATCGAATTTTATACATAGCCTAACTTATGTCACTTCCCATGCAGATAGGTAAGGGGACTGTATTGAGATCACGAAAATTATCAATTTTGGGATAATACCCTCTTTGGGCGTTTTACGATATCTATATAACGAAAATCTACGTCACTCATTTCCGTGTGTCTGTCTATCTGTCGGTCTGTTGGTGTTTTTTTAGTCTCGTAATCTTAGTAACGGCTGCATATATTATGATGAAATTTGGGTAGCGATATGCTGTGGGGTCGTATGAGGTAATGATGCTATATATCGGTGTATGGGGACTGGAGAAATTGAAAAAATTTGAAATATTCCTCAAACTCTGTTTTTAGACGTTTTAGGGGTTCCTGGTCGTTTTTTACCTTTTTGGGTGGCACCGAAAAATTTGTGGTATTCATAAAAGACTGTTCATTGACAAGAAAAAGAAAGACCTAGCAGCGTAATACACTTTTTTAGGTCCATCCGAAAATTGCCTTGCTTATTACAGAAAACATCAAGGGACTTAGAATTTTCTAATGTATACATATGAGTGTTGTTTTTGATCATTCTGTATTGTGTAACCTGGTAATTATTGAATTGATTTTAATGATACAATGGTATCACCGTGGCGATGATGGAAAACACGTATCGTTTTTAGAAATAGTGTCAGTGCGGCGCAACAACAATAAAAAACTTACTTATCATTATCCTAAGTATTTCTTTCACAGCTCAATGACAGGCAGACCGACAGACAAACAGAGAGACAGACAGACCGACGCAAATGAATGAAGTGGATTTTTATATGAACATATATCATAAAACAGCAGCTTATTATGGATACAACATATTTTTTTGTTTTACAACCTAAAATGACGAATTAGAGAAAATGGCTCTAATATTACAAATGATATTATAACTGATTGCCAATGATATTATAACTGATTACAAATGATATTATAAATGATTGTATCAAGCGATGATGGAAAACTGATTACTTTGAAAACGCTTACCTTTTCTTTATTAGCCAGATCTGCTTGTAGGCCCCTAATGGTCGCTAAAAGATGGGTCTCCTCTTTGCAGTTTTCAGGCTTTTTGGACGGAACAACTTTCTTGACTGGATCGGTTTGAGTGAAGACGGTAAACGTTTCTTTCTGCGGAATCTTCTCTTCTATCACAGTTTGAGTATATACATCGTACGTATCAGTTTTCCTCTTCAACTGATTCTTCAAATCACTGACATGTAACTCCAAGTCTTCTATATGATTTTCGTATTTGGCTTTCATCTGGTTAAACTTCTCCTGGATTTCCATGAACACTTTCGAATTCTGGGACTCTCTGTTGTACTGCTCCTGTTCCAACGTTTTGATCCTTTCCTCCAGGATCCTCCTAGCTGTCATGCTTGTGTCTGTTGTGCTTTCTTTCGCTGCAACTATGAGCGCTGACACAGAATCTGGATGCTTTCTCGCTATGATTCTCTCCATCTCTTTTATCTGCCTGTTCAAGTCTTGAATACATCGTGCATCTTTCTCGTTTTGAAGCTTCAAGCTTTTGGTTTGCAGCTTCTCGATTTCTAAGAGCTTGTTCAAGTTGTTTTCGTTCTGCAACAGTTTGTCTTTAGTCTGCTGCAAGTTCAATAGTTCCCCTTTGTATTTACTCAGCGTAGCGTCTAACTCTACGACTCTTCTCTCTAGATGTCTGTTGGAATTTGTCAGTTCTTCGTATGAGTTTTTTAGAAGTTGATGAGTTTTGTTTATTGTATCTAACTGCAACTGTAGGGCAGTGTTGACTTCTTTGGAGTCTTTTAGATCTTCTAAGGCCTTTTCTAATTCCAGATTTATCTCTGGGGATGATACTGTCCTAGTGGTTAGTGCTGCCTTAGTCTGTTCGAGTAGTGCATTGGTTTTTTGTAGTTCAATCTGGAACAATAAAGGTATTAGTCAAATCATATTGAAACGTAAATAATGAAAGAGAAAACACCAAACAGTGACTCGTTTTGGACCATTGCGTTTTGATTAATGTTTTCTTGATTTTCTAAGCCCCAAATGCATAAAGTTTGCCGATTAATAATGTAAATCATGAAACCAGCAACCGTGAATATATTTTTTTATGATTCAGCAGACCCAAGCCTAAATACCGGAGTACCGCGGCTCCTATTGGAAAGGTTACGTTAGGGGAAGTTTGTGTAGGTGGAACTTAATAGGCCAACAATGGCGGGCCTAATAAATACATCTCCTGGAATTATAGAGGACAGCTCAGAAGAGCAAACTTGGTGTCAAAGTAGAAAGTGAGAAATCATTAACCGTACGCCGGACACCGATTTGTCGATCTGCTCCTCTCTGCATCAAGTTCCGACAGGGTAGTAAGAGCAACAGGTCCCCATATATGTAATAATCCAGGCCAGCCTTATTGGGGCTTTATTCATCTGCGTGAGAACATTGATAGAGTAAAATACTGAGTTTTGGGTGCATTTAATTTTACCATATTTTTGAGTCCCCAAGCGATAATGGTCTCCAGACCCTTTGCTCGACCATAGAGATCGGTCTATTGTTCATGATGCCTGCACGGAAAGTACTGTCATCCGCAATACTATGGATCATGAATGTAAGGCAGAAACAATGTCGGTGCCAATATCGATCCCTACGGAATCCGAGCGTTGATGTTATGGAACCAAGAGGAGAGGCTGTCTACCACGACATAGATTTTGCGACCAGAGAGAAAGTCTGCTAACCATACCGAAAGTCTCACAGAAAGGCCGTAGGATATAAAAAATTTAATATCAGTAAGTATTCAAGACCTCTTCAAATGTGAGGATGCGTCAGCTATTTTAGGGAAGCAAGCCAAACAATAAATATAACGAATTCCAAATTACCTTTTGTTAAATATTTTGTAGTTTGAGAAAAGCTACAGAAGTAGCTGAAACTTTAGCAATCAATTTATTTCGACTGATATGGTTTCAAAAGACTAGTATCACGAGGTTAAGGACAATGATTTAATTGTTACACAAATTAAGTCCTTATATTATTCAAAATCTTGCAGTACCTATGATTTTATACGCAAACTTTTTTTTCGTAAAATCATAAGCATAACATAAATAAAATAAGAATTTGATTGACGCAAAAAACTGATAAATATAAAAATTAAATGGGTTTTTAAAGATACTGAATGACCTATAATACATACTTTCGAAAACAAATCTATTTTTTATGTTTTTTTATTACGAAAATATTACGCCTGAAACAAATGCTCATTTTATCTATCTTTTTTAATGACTACGAAAAAAATTGGTTTGTGTATAAAGTCAAAGGCACTACAAGATATTAAATAAAATTATGACCTCATTAATGTAGGAAAAGCTGCGGGGTGCTATTTGGGAGAAAAGTAGGGGATAAGTTTTAGGGGTACAAGTATAAAAAATATTTCGAAAGCATGGTATGATAGGTCATTCGGTACCCTTGAAAGGTCGAACAAGTGCTTATGACTTTACAAAAAAAATAGGTTTTTGTATAAAATCAAAGGTACCACAAGATTTTAAATAAAATAAGGTCTTAATATGTGTATTCTGTAGGTGCTATTTGAAAAACCAAAGTTGGGGGTGAGTTTTAAGGGTTGAAGTACAAAAAAATGTTTAGAAAGCATGCTATGATAGACTCTGTGATATTCTCGAACATTCCACTCAGTTTTCGGTTGAACATTTTTTTTACGAAAATATCACGTGTCAAAGAAATTCAGGGACACCCTGTATACATCATCGTCCTTCAAGTAGATTCCCGATTTTTGTTATAACTGATATCCGTCGCTTCTGAACTGGTTGGATTTAAATGTAATGTACCCTATGTTTATAAATGATGACAAAAAATGAAATCAATTTCCAAAATCTATCAATTTCGTTCTGAATGTGAAAGCCACACAGGGTCTCATTGCCTAGGCCGGCACTGTTCTCAAACAAATTTTATAATTATGTAATTACAAGTCTGTACATTTCTTGAATTTGTATGCGACAGTGCCGACTAAAATAAACAAATATGTATCAACGAACAAATATCACAACATAGTCACCTACTTTTGTGAATATTTACTATTTAGATATACGTGACTCAACAGCGTAATCTGTCCATTAGAACAAAAGTTTACAATAAATTTTATATGGTACAGTATTTCCTTTCCAGGGAGAATACGAAATTTTCAGAAGTCAATGAACCTGGTTTGATATTATATAGGCAGATTGGCACAAATTTGGATTTTCACTAGACCAAATCATTAATCTGGCGTGTTATTTATATTATTAATTATTGTTAAACGTTATCAATGTTTAAGAGTTGATTTATTGGAGGAGAGACAATCGTGAAGGTGCATTGGTGGAGGGTCGGAGGTTTTAATATTAGTTAGTCTTGCACGAGTTTGCTCCTGGTAGAACTGTGAATTGGACAATATTAAGCCGAGTACTCATTTTTGAACTGTATTAAGCCTCGTACACACATCTGAGCGCACATGGTTTGAGTACACACAAATATGCAAATGTGACCGCCCCATTCATCGTGTCTCTATCACCGCTCAAAGAAAACGTTTAGCGTATACGAGCTCAGTGTGGACATTTATGCCTTGTCTGTACTGTGCAACGACGTCCGTGGTACCTGCTTATACCCGACTGTGAAGATGGAGCGAGGTCAGAACACAGGCATGCGACGTAAAAACCAAATCCAAGACACGACTTGAGAACACACACACTGAGCACGCACACATATTTGTGTGTTCTCAAGGCATGTGCGCTCAGATGTGTACGCGGCTTTAAGATCATCCTGAATGACACGTTTTTGCTGCTCGCGAACCTCGCAGTGTTCGCCGAGAGCTCTTGTCGCAATTTCGATTCCAAGAGAAAAAATTACCAGTGCTGTCTTTATTTTAATAGACGCAATGATCTCGTTCATCAGAAAGTAGCGCTCTAGGATCGCTACTAGGTTAGCTGAAACAAACTATCGTCATATGTTTTCAGGTTATGGAGTTCCATTTGAACTGATATGCCGGTCACCAGAAATTAAGTGATCGTTCCAGTAGCGCTACTTTCTGCTGAACGCGACCATTAATTGACAAGAAACATCCTCTAAAGACTGCGGTCTTGCGTGTTCCACTGGCGAGCCAACGGTTTTACGCGCCAGTGAGTAAAACCGTCAATGGTC
Source organism: Callosobruchus maculatus (assembly GCA_951848785.1). Classification (NCBI taxonomy): domain Eukaryota; kingdom Metazoa; phylum Arthropoda; class Insecta; order Coleoptera; family Chrysomelidae; genus Callosobruchus; species Callosobruchus maculatus. The sequence continues at coordinate 3,780,363 of CATOUR010000110.1, read as the reverse complement.
TTACTCGTCAATGAATCACCCACTTAAGAGCCATACAGTTTCTTATCGAATATATTTATACCATTTTTCAAGTGCAGACCGTTTTTCCAAGACCAAGCCAAGACTGGTTTGTCTTTATGTTTATGGTCAGACATCTGCCTTTCTAACTGATAATATAAACTACGGTAATCCAGATAAATATGCCGTTTTGGTATGACTGAGAGGCTTGGGTAAGGCAAAACCATTGGCGTTCGCGAAAAATAACGAAACTGCAGAACAGTTTCGCAAAGGATGGATTGAAAAGTGTAACCTCTAGAGGTTCTAAGTGCCAGTTTTTCATTTTTCGATTTTTTTAATTTTTAACCGGTCTATGTGCCATCGCGAATTGTACTTACTGTAATCGAGTTGACGGGACATTGTCGTCCGAGGAACCCCATGCGGAAGTTCGGTCTTGAACAAACAACAGACTGTCGCTTCTGCTATGTGGAGGACGAAACAATGGAGCATTTTTTTTATGGTCGGCCTCCCGCAAAGGCTTAAAGACTATGGCGCTGTAGAAGCGCTGCGAGAGGATAAGTATCGGTTCACGTTAGATTTGAAACGCTGCAGGTTGTAGACGTCGGGAAACAAATTCCCCGGCAGCTGATTCCACAGCGTCGAAGTTCTCCAAAAGAAGGAATGCTGGAGGAGACTAGTTCGGGGAGTAAGGACCTCGACCTGGTAAGGATGAGCTCGCAGAGCTTCTCTAGTTTTCCTAGTTCGTACGGCCTGTGGTGTTATTATCTGAGAGAGCTCAATCGAACATCTTCCGTGATAGAATCTGTAAAACAGGGATAGGTCAGCCACCCTCCTTCGATGTTCCAGGCTGTGGAGGTCCTTTGTGAGGTTTGGCGTATCGATTAGTCTAATCGCTTTGGCTTTAGAGAGTGCTTCGGAGCGCATCCCCACACATGGGAGCAACACTCCAGCGATGGTCGGATCTGTGCCTTGTACAGCAGCAGCAGTTGCTCTGGTGTATACAACTTCCTACAGCGGAACAAAACTCCAAGCTTCTGGGATGCCGTTTTAGCAATACTGACGACGTGGTCGTGCCAGGACATGTTATTGTTGATGTTGATTCCCAAAAGCTTGACTGAAGGTGATTCGACTATGGGGTGTCCCTCCATTTCCACGGTTGGTAAGCCATCGTGAGACTTCTTTGTAAGTGTTGTTGCCTGAGTTTTTTGTACGTTGAACTGTACTTTATTTGCTAATCCCCACTCGACAATTGTTTTGATATCAGCGTTGATCTGTGAGGCATGCTGCTGTCGCTGACGTACCGTCTCCTGGGATGGTAGTGGCTTGCCTGGTTCCATGCACGTCACTAATGTACTGTCATCTGCGAAGCTGTAGATTGGATTGGATGTTATTTCCAGCAGCTCGTTGATGTACAGCAGAAACAGTGTAGGGGATAGGACAGATCCCTGAGGAACACCGGCGTTTATTGAAAATACGTCTGATGAACAGCCCTCGACTACAACAAACAGAGATCGGTCGTTCAAAAAGCTATTCAGCCACTGGCGCAGGCCAGGTGGTAGTCCATAAGCAGTAAGCATATTCTGTGCTCCTGTCCAGTAGTGGAACGAACTAGGTTCCAGACTTTTGGAGTTACCCAACTGGAACCTTTTGACTTTAAGGAAGTTTTACCCATCACGACCATCGTCTTCGTCAAGAGGTGTAGATTGTACGGTGAACTCTAAACAGGTGTGAGCCACACAAGACACAATAGAGTCGCAGTGGAAGGAGGCATAATCTCTGTTTATTACTATTTTTTTTAATATAGAATACATATGTACTATGAAAGCTATGTTTATTCGTTTTTTGCAGCACATTTAGTACTTAGAATATGTAAATAGCTGATTTTGTTTGATTTAGTTCATTTTTAATGATATGCCACGTCGTATTTAGATTAGTACAAGCATTCATTTGTTTAGCACTTGACCATTTACAAAATTTCTTTTTTCTTTACGAAGTTTGGGAGTTGCGTTTTTCTAACTATGGTATAACTTGTATTTATTTGTTGAAAGTAAATATAATGTTACTTTGGTATATATTTTGTTTTATTACATCAAACATGCGTTCTTGGCAATTATACGTTTTGAGATATTTGGCACTTAGATCCTTTAGAAGTTACACTCTTCAATTGTACTTGCTTTGTTATGTACAATTAAAATAAACTATCATAGTCTAGGAAAGCTAAGTGACAATTTTCGGCATATATTTGAGGCACTTTGGAAACTTCTCTAGTACTTCTGTTAAAACTAAATACAAAGTCACCCACTGTGTAACTCTTTTAAGTCTTTCTTACAGGGAAATAAAACATCAGACTCTCTCTCAACTACAACAGGGGTGGGTTTATTAGAAATAATCAGAAATACAGATAAAAAAAGCAACAAAACGTGTTCTACTCGCAATGGCTCTGGGAAGGTTAACAAACAAATCTCGTTAGCAAAAATCTTAAAAGTCCAACTAATGATAACAGGTATTAAAGTTCATGCGCCTCACCAACTCCGTACCAGCCCGCACCAGCCTCAACGTGAGATGAGTGGGTTGCAGTGACTCACTGGGTGACTCCTACAGGATTCAGGGTCCCGTCAACAACAGGGACCACCGGAACAGCCAATTTGATCTTTCTCGTAGGTATATTCTTCCACGCTCTATCTAGAGCGTGCCGCAATCACGCAACCGAAGAAATCGGCGGATGGAAGCACCGCCGGTTTAAAAACAACGCGGCTCCCGACACCTGCTTCGCCGCGAGGCGTGATCTCTACTGCCTACTGCCGCCTCACTCCCCCTTGATTCACAACCCACCGTACGGCTGGCGGGCTAGCTACCTGCTGTCCCGTGGTGCGCCTGTCTGTCCGTTCCAGACGCATAAAAACACTTTTCACCACTCGCACATTCCTTAGAAAATCAATAACTACTTACAGTGGCGTACTACAAATGAAGTAGGGCGGCGGTTTACATCACCCCCCTTTAAATTAGCGAGCCATCGCGAATTTAAACTTAACTTAGCCTACGACCTACTTCTATCCTTACACCACACCTTGAGTAGTTACGAAAACTTATTCACTAATATAACGTTTTAAATTATACATGTTCTGCACGCCCAGGGATTCCCCAGTCACCATATCACGGATCTCATACGAATTGGGCCCCCTCTGGGCTATAACCTCGGCAGGTCCTCGGTACAGAAGGAAAAACTTTTTAATTTCTTTGTCCTCGCTTGACGACAACGGATGGGACCTAACTAAGACCTTCTCACCAATATTCAACTTAGTTATTTTATTTCTAGCATCGTGACGGGCTTGACGCCTTTCCGCTTTAGTCCGCAATCTTTGGCGCGCAATTTCAATTATTTCCTCGTGGGATGGTTTGGAATCGTCGGGAGGAAAAGGTATTTTTACTAAGAACGGGTTCCTGGGTTGGTTTCCAAAATGTAAATATTCTGGCGCAAAACCAGTAGTCGAGTGGATCGCACGATTTAAATACTTTTGAACCTCCGGGACCACATGAGCCCATTTAGTGTGTTGAGAATAGCACAAAGAACGTAGCAGCCTGACGATTTCCCTGTTCGCTCTCTCGGTTGGGTTTCCCTGGGGATAATATACAGATGTATGCCGGACGGTTATTTTTTCCTGAGCTAGATTGCTTTTCCAGCGTTGACTACCAAACTGAGAGCCATTGTCAGACAGGATAACCTTGGGCTTTCCTACCATCTCAAAGTATTTCCCAAGGCATCGAAGAATAGCTTGAGTCGTCGCTCGTTTCAAAGGAAACAAATAAACCAGCTTACTAAAAGCGTCTATGGTCACAAATAGCTGAGTAACCCCTGCCTTGGATCTCGGCAACGGACCCAAAAGATCGACACACAAGATTTCATTAATCGAGTCGGGTATCACGCTATGCATTGGTCCATGAAGATGCACTGAGATCTTACTCTTTTGGCATAGATCGCAGCAGGCTATCACCTTCCTACACATCCGTCGTAGCTTCGGATGATAAAACACCCTGGATAATTGGTGGTAACACCGATCAGCGCCGAAATGGCCCTGATCAATATGTTCCTGTTCAATGAACAGCTGTAGGGACGAAGTGGGTAAACACATCTTGAAACCCGGATTTTTGTCAGTACCCCTTCGAAATAGTACTCCTTCATGACATATATACCATTCGACAGTGCGAGATTTGACCTCACCAGTCTCTAGCTGTCGGAGAATGTCTAAATAAAATTTGTCCTCTCTTTGCAGCCGTGAAATATCGGATATCTGGGATTTTACGAACTGAGATAACTGCGTTTGTTTAATAGCCAAAACAGGTAAGACGCCGTCATCGGGATGATCCTTCAACTGCAGGTTAGCTCCCTCAACAGGATACCGGGACAGAGTATCTGCTAACACATTATCAGAACCTTTACAATACTCCACCTCGAAGTCAAATTCTTGTAGGTATAAAATCCATCTGGTTAATCGGGAAGTTAAAAGTCGGCATGATTTAATAAAGGAAAGGGCTTTGTGGTCCACCACAATAGTCAAAGGGTGCCCTAAAACAAAACATCGCCATTTTTTCAGCGCAAACAGAACCGCGACTGCTTCTTTCTCTGTAACCGAAAAGTTAACTTCCGGTCCATGCAAGGTACGTCCTGCAAAAGCCACGATCAGCTGATTACCCTCAGGGTCCTTTTGGAAAAGACATGCCCCTACAGCATATGCAGAGCTATCAGTCTGAATATAGAATCTTTCATTCATATTCGGATGTCTCAAAAATGTCACTTCCAGATAAGCCTTTTTAACCAATTCAAATGCTTGCTCTTCTTCATCGCTCCATCTCCAAGCCTGCCCCTTCTTCAATAACTTCAACAATGGGACCAACAAATCTGAAAAATTCCTACAAAACCTTGCATCATAGTTAACCATGCCCAAGAAGGATTTTAACTGCTTAACATTCCTCGGGGGTGGAAATCGTTGGATACACTCAATCCTTTCCGGGTCCATTGACACACCTTGTGGGGAAAGTATATGTCCCAAAAAATGGATTTCTTGACGGGCAAAATAAGATTTTTTTAACTTTATTTTAATACCCGCATCCTGTAACCTGCTGAAAATTTTACCCAATAGACGGAGGTGACTGTCGGCATCTGAGGCATACACCAACAGGTCATCTACATACGCAATGATAGAATTTTGGAGATCAGGACCTAAAATAGTATTCAAACATCGAATAAATGACGAGACTGCAGTCGTTAGTCCAAAGGGAAGAACCGTGAACACATAAGAATTTCCTTCAAAGATAAAACCTGTATATTTCTGATGTTCGTACTGTATTGGAACTTGCCAATAACTTGCGGTTAGGTCAATTGTACTAAAACAGACTCCTGGAGCGAAGTCGTAGATAAGTTCACTGGGATTAGGGGGGGAAATATAGTCACCAACCATCCGAGAGTTTAAGAACCTCGCATCGAGGCATACCCTGATACTACCATCTTTTTTTCTAACCACGACAAGGGGACTAATATAAGAGGTTTGGCAAAGCCTGATAACCCCCCACTCCTCCATTTCCTTCACCTGTCTCCTCACCTCTTCTCGATAAATATGTGGAATCGGATAACTCCTGCAATTAAATGGAGAATAATCCTTCAAAACAATCTGGTGAACATAACAATCCGTCAAACCAGGCTGGTCTGAAAACAATGTTTGGAATTGTTTTAATAAGTCAAACAGTTGACCCCTATGCTCATCTCCGAAGCATTCTGCCGCGTCAGCTTTTCCCTGCAAATCTGCCACCGAATAATGTGTCAATTGCGGTTTCACCAAAACACCCCTCTCTTCCTGATTCTCCTCTTCCTCTCTAATCTCTGATACAAACAGTGATGGGCTTTGCCCTGGAGTCCCGACATAACTCACTCCGAACTCTTCACCCGAAAATTTTCCTCTTACCATGCTCGATGAAAACTCTATATTAACTGAATGCTCTTGCATCCAGTCACAACCGAAGATAACGTCTCGAGCCAACCCTGGAACAACTAGAAAGACGAACTCTCCCACAAATCTCCCAAATTTATATGTGAGAAACACTTGCTCTCGCACCGTAGTGTTCTTATCGCTTAGTGCCCCCATCAATGTCACACACTTCGTCGTCAATTTGGGTACCTTTGGATTCTGCATAAGCAGTCTATCCAAAAATTTCTGGCTAACTCCAGTTATTTGACTACCTGAATCAATAAGCGCGGCTACCTCAATACCCTCAATTTGCACCGGCACCACTGGCATACCAACAGGTCCTGCTAGTTGAGGCACCTCCGCCTCCGCCTCCTCTAAAACCTCTGCAAAATCCCTATTAAAAATGGTTGACACCGTCCTGTCCTCATTCTGGTCTGCTCTGGCCCTATGATAATCCGCATTGGGCCCCTGGTCCCTAAAACCACGATTACCGCGACTTCCCTCGTTACTAGTCCGGACCTGGTTAGCATTCCTGTTTACCGCCCCATACGGTCTGCGCGACCTTTCTTCTTCTGCTAGAGAGTCCAACTTTCTCAAATATTGCTCTACTTCTTCTAGAGTTACTAACCCTGACATTACGATACCTCTACGGACATCCAACGGAAAATGGTTTGACAAATATTCAATAATTTCGCGTGATGATAAAGGATTCGATATATACTGTGATTCTTTCACATATTTCAGGAAGTAGTCCGCCATCGATCCTCTCTCATACTGGCCATACTTTATTCTATTGAATAATTCCCTTTCTTTTTCATACGACCAATAACGGTTCAGAAACTTGTCCTTGAAATCTAGGAAATCTGAAAAAACTTTTACTTCTGCCCAATCGGCAGCTGACCCCCTCAAACATCCTACGGTGTAATAAAGCCTCCTATGGTGAGGAACTCCTGCCTCTCTTAACAAATCTTCTAATTTTTTAATGAACGCCACTGGGTGCAACGTTCCATTTGGCGAGAATTGTAGATTGGTACCCCCCAAATCCTTCCAAACTGAAATATAACTCATATTTCTACTTATACCCGAATCATCAAGCTTATCATCTTTATCAACCACGTCACATGGTGAGTGGAGTGTCCCTGATACCTTACTACTAGTATTTTGTAACATTTCACCTATTTGACTAACTACTGTTACAGAAATCTTTTCTAACCCTTTCGACAGCGCGTTACCAATCTCACTGGAAAATTTACCCAATATTTTGTCCATATTTTCAGATACAACTACATCGTCCTCGTCAATAACAACTTGCTTTTTACGTCTTGGCATTTTGAAATAACCTTACTGAATATCAATCAATATAAACTAAGCATTAATCTATCAGTGTAGAACACGCTTTAAACTGTATTTCTTTTTCTAGCCGCTATGTTGGGTGCCAAATGTAACTCTTTTAAGTCTTTCTTACAGGGAAATAAAACATCAGACTCTCTCTCAACTACAACAGGGGTGGGTTTATTAGAAATAATCAGAAATACAGATAAAAAAAGCAACAAAACGTGTTCTACTCGCAATGGCTCTGGGAAGGTTAACAAACAAATCTCGTTAGCAAAAATCTTAAAAGTCCAACTAATGATAACAGGTATTAAAGTTCATGCGCCTCACCAACTCCGTACCAGCCCGCACCAGCCTCAACGTGAGATGAGTGGGTTGCAGTGACTCACTGGGTGACTCCTACAGGATTCAGGGTCCCGTCAACAACAGGGACCACCGGAACAGCCAATTTGATCTTTCTCGTAGGTATATTCTTCCACGCTCTATCTAGAGCGTGCCGCAATCACGCAACCGAAGAAATCGGCGGATGGAAGCACCGCCGGTTTAAAAACAACGCGGCTCCCGACACCTGCTTCGCCGCGAGGCGTGATCTCTACTGCCTACTGCCGCCTCACTCCCCCTTGATTCACAACCCACCGTACGGCTGGCGGGCTAGCTACCTGCTGTCCCGTGGTGCGCCTGTCTGTCCGTTCCAGACGCATAAAAACACTTTTCACCACTCGCACATTCCTTAGAAAATCAATAACTACTTACAGTGGCGTACTACAAATGAAGTAGGGCGGCGGTTTACAACTGGCTGAATAGTTGTGGAAGTTTGCAAACACTCTTACTTTTAACCAAACTTACGGCTCGTGTTACAAACTTCAAATGCATGAGTTATTACAGCCATTACCGCTTGATGAACAATATACTATTTTCTACCAAAAACAAGCAAATTCTACTGATCAACCATCAAGTATTTGCCGCGTGTGCACATATTGACAATATGTTGTCAATAATAACATAAAAAGCGATTATGCCAGTTAATGATATAACATGTATTTTTCTTCATTTTATAAAAATATCGTTGAATTTGATCACATTATACTTTTTTCCGCTTGAAAAACAAACTTACAAACAATTCGTTCAGACTGTGTTACGCAATGTTAACAACAATTGCCAGTGATGTACTTACTATCATGTATTATCCAACATTTTCTTCACGTTTCACATTTTTGCACCGATAAAATGTATTTCGTACATTGAACTTTTTAACACTCGTTATTTGATCTGGTCATTTTTCGATACGCTAACATCAACCTAATCCGCCTTATAAGTAGTTGCGATTACCGAAAATATTCAATTATTACAACATCCACCGTATGCACCAGAATTGCCCCTAGTTACTTTTTCTCTGTCTGATCGGACAGTTAAGCAGCCCACAGACGCTCCGGAAATCCTCAGAGGAAAAACTGCACACTCCTGGCCTCAAGGATTATCGGAACGTATGTGGAGGTTTCGCCGGACTGTACAGGCCGCCGGATGTGGAATTGAAAAACCATTCGATCACCTGCACAGGCCGTCTTTTGAGGCCATGCTTGCTAGAGCTGAACTGAACTGAAAGGTGTTCTGAGCGTCTGTGAAGGAGGGTGTATTCAGGCCAAAGTGCAAGGGCCTTCAGGAAAGGACTGTACGGTTTTTCCTCTGAGGAAGCATCTGTAGACCGCTTTAAGCAGGTCTGAAAGCGGTGGTAGGTATCTCCGAAGGCTAGATCTCTAGCCCAAGAATGTTCTGCTGTCCTTCAGAAACTATCAAGCCACAAGAAGGTGACCCTGTTGTGGGTCCAAGACACATTAGTGTACCTTTAAAGCATGCCATTCATTGGCGGATCGGTTTGCCGGATCGGTCCGTCCTGACTGGTTCGCCAACTGATCCGTCAGTGAATGGTAACGAAAAACAACGCACTCATCGGTCGGGTTCGGGTCGTGAGTTCGCCAGTCCGACAACCGAACCCACGACACGACCGCGACCGGTCCAGCAGTTTAAGTCTGATGTATGGGCGTCTGTTGATTTGTCCAGGTTACACGTGGTGTGTACAAGAAAACTTCAAGTCCTCGTAACTCTTCCCTGTTGCTAGAAACCTCAAGGTTGCAACTAAACGTTCTTCGGCACTGACTGCTTCTCTGAATAAGGTATTTTACTTTTCTATTGCAGGTTTTATTAAAATCAATAGCTCTTGGAATGTCTCATAGTCCACTCGGAGATATTTGATAATATCAATCGGCTCGCAGGATTGGATATATTTCACTAAATTTAAATGTGTAAATTTTTCTCTTTTTTGTAACCATTTTTTCACCCACATCCTTTTTTTCTTTCTATATTCATCTATTACCAGAAGGCCACCAACCACCAAAGCAATTTTTGCCTGTTTAGACAATATGGGAGCCATTACGCTGTTTATCTAGGGCTCGCCACATTCAATGTACAAGTGAACTCCCTTGCAAGGTTCGTGTAATGTGTGCGTGGGCACGGATGGGTTGCATGTCGGGTCGCGGTTCGGAGTCGGGTCCGGGTCCGAATAGTGAATGGCGGGATTTTTAGGGCACGACAGGGTGGATCGCTTGCACGCCCTGCAGCGGCTCTGAACCAGTTTTAGGAATTAGTAGACCCCAGGTTAATGTTGCCCTAGACGAGTGGGCTCACAAAGAATTGGGCTAAGGCTTGGTTAGAGAGAGATGACTCCAACTAAGCAAAAATTAAGATGCAGAACTCTCTCGTCAGGCCAGAACCAGCATGTGGTATGTTATACAACATGGTACGGATAGCTGTCACAAGTTGGTTGTCAAAGGAGCACTCAGCGATGAGCACCAGAAGCGCTGGGACAGTGTGGTGAGGAATGGTCAGTCTAAAGGGCCCCACAGACATCGTTCTTTTTCATCAGGTTTGCACGACGTGCCAACCGATCACACTCATTTCGGTCCGTGTGTGCCGAAAAACGTCATGTTGACCGTCGTTGCAAAAAATCTGTCCGAGCTTGATTTTACCCGTCGGTTTCGAACGCCATCGTGCAACTCGGTACATGTGTGGCCGTTCATCGTGCAATCACGACGGGATTTTGCAGTGTCGTTCTGGTTGCCTTCGAGTAAGCGTATCTAGGGTTAGCGACACCTATCAAAAATGTGCTGTCAGACGTTCATGAGGGGAAATACTTTGTCTCATCCAAGTATCCTGTTTTTTTTTATTAGAGATGCTACTGAATTAAGTAATTCTAAGTATGTTTCTTCATCCATCCTCAAATAATTGTACCAATCCCCTGGTTCCAGACGCAATACTTCTAATAGATTTATATGGGAGAATTGGCCTCTTTTTAAAATCCACTGTATCACCCATTTAGACCGTTTTTTCTTGGTGTATTTCACTTTAATAGCTAAAGCCGCCGCCAATGCTAAAGTATTATCCATGCTAACGGACCAAAAATTTGCGAGAAACTGAAAGAAAACCGAACAGTGTGTGGAGGTATCAGTTCCATCGGTTTAACCGACATCGGTTGGCACGTCGTGCAAACCTGATGAAAAAGAACGATGTCTGTGGGGCCCTTAAGAGGATGCTGAGAGGATCGTCGCGTTCTAATACCGCGACACTCTCAGATTGAGCAGGAAGAAACTACGAAAGATGGTTGGATTTATAACTGACCACATTGGACGTTTAGTGCACACCAGCAAAAGCTGGAGATTGAAGCGGCAAACCCCTTTATGCAGGAATTCCGGTGAGGCAGAGGAAACAGCTAAGCATGTTATCTTCGACTGTCCTCCCTTGAGTGAGAGCCCCTGCACCGGCTCTGAACCCATTTTATTAATTAGTAGACTCCAGGTCAATATGTTGCCCTAGACAAGTGGGCTCACAAAGAATTGGGCTAAAGCTTGGTTAAAGAGATGACTGCAACCAAGCAAAAAAGAAGGCGCAGTACTCCCTCATCGGGCCAGAACCAGCACGTGGTATATCATACAACATGGTACGGGCAGCTGTCACCAGTTGGGCGTCAAATGAGCACGAGAAGCGCTGGGACAGTGTGGTGGGGAATGTTCAGCCTAAGAGGATGCTCAGAAGACCGTCGTGTTCTAATACCGCAGACGCTCTCAGATTGAGCAGCAAGGATCTACGACAGGTGGTTGGATTAATAACTGGCCAGTTGACGTTCAGTGCACACCTGCAAAAGCTGGGGATTGAGGTGGCAAACCCATAATGCAGGAATTGTGGTGAGGCAAAGGACTGTCCTCCCTTGAGCGAGATCCCCTGCACCGGCTCTGAACCCGTTTTGGGGATTAGTAGACTCCAGGTCAATGCGTTGCCCTAATTTTTATACCGGGCACTGACTCAAGGGCACATAGTCCAACGACAATATTTTAGCGGACTGGTGGGCAAAAAAGGCTGCCGAGGTCAAAATACTGGTACTCGAGCCTCTTTGTGCCCTTCCCTCTGTGGTTATGATTAGCAGTTTTTTGTATTTAAACTGAAAGCAAACATATGTTAAGAGTAGATACAAAAATAAATAATGTTTAAAAATACTTTTTTTAATTATCGGAATAAAAAAAAATTGGGTTGAACGACGGTTTGAATCGAGGTTTGAATTAATTATTTTAGTCATGGTAAAAAATAACTATTTCGGAAATCAAGAGACGATATTGAAAACTGGCAACATGGCGCTGTTTTACAAACCCAGAGTTTATATAGTTCGCATTTAGTTTATATAAATAGAATTTATAAGTAATTGCAAGATTATTATTATACTTTGCAACTTTCCTATAAAGTCCCGAAAATTTTTTATAGAAAGTTAGTATTCTAACGTAGCGAATGAAGGTCCGTAATGGTGGGTTTATAAATTTAAGTAAACTAAGGATTTGAGAATTAGCGATTAATAACTGAGAATTACGAATGTGTTTATAAACTTCAACTAAGGATTAAGATTAATACCAATTTGACTTCATTTGAGGAAACAACACAAAACAAGAATATACAATGAAATAACAAATTCCAAAAGATCGAATGCATAGAGAATCTAACATTAAAAATATCGTACGCATGGGTTTAATTGACAGCTAGAATTATACAGAGTGTCCCACGACGATTAAGACAAGCAATATATCAAAACTGGGCAGTAGTAGCGAATTATAATTTTGGGGGTGTAAATTAGAGCAAATACAGTATCTTTTATTATTATTGTGTAACCCAATGAGGTATTTGTTATTGGTCACGTGACGACCGATTCAAAATTTTTAATGGGACACCCTGTATATTTTTAATTTTTTTTTTTTTATATAACTGAGCAGACCACGCAGGCAGAGCCTAAATACCAGAATACCGTGACTGCTGTGAAAGGGTTATGTTAAGGGAAATTTGTTAACGCGAGATTTGAATGGTCCAATACCCGCAGGCTCAATAAATACATCTGGCAGTCCATTCCAAGCCTTGGACACCCTGGGAATAAATGTGCGGTCGTACCGCTCAGTTCCTCCCGATGAAACAATTCCAACAAACTAGCACACTTGGGGTCTAAAGTGATTGATTCAAAAGCTATAGGTACTTAAAGGACTATACCACTACCATTATGTAGTGCTACCATCCTTTAAGTACCTGTAGCTCTTGAACTAATAACTTCAGACCCCAAGTGTGCTAGTTTGTTGGAACTGTTCTATCCAGAGGAACACAAAAAGTCACAAATATACAGGGTGTCCCATTAAAAATTTTGAATCGGACATCACGATATCAAAAACAAATACCTCATTGGGTGACGTAGTAATATGAAAATATTTGCTACAATTTAAACCCCCACAATCATAGTTCGCTACTACTGCCCAGTTCCGATATATTGCTTGTCTTAATCGTCGTGGGACACCCTGTATAAACGGTTGATGGTGGTTCCGTGTACTTATCTTTCTTAATTCTTGCTTGTTAATTTCATTCTTAGTTTAGTTGTGTTTATAAGCCCACCATAAGTCAGAATGAGATTGAATTAGGGTAGTACCATCGATATAATATGAAAATTAGCTATATAAATATGCCGGATTTTTGAACTCGCGTATATTGCACACGTCCCTGATCATGTGCGTTCGAGAACTTGACCACCGTTACGCGCGATGGACCGATGGTCGCCGGGCTAAACCGCATCCAGGTCAGCGGTATGCAAATCCGGCGTCCGCTCCGGGTATATAAGACAGGACCGGAGCGGGGGCGCGAGCTATTCCGCGCGATGTCCGAGCCGCGTGGTACCACCCAACGATCCGGCGGCGGTACGACGCACCTCTCTTTCGTGGTGGTACTGCTGGTGTTGTTCGACCGCAACCCATGGCAAGTTACGGCTAGGGCGCCGCTAACAGGTAAGCTGAACTTAACAATAATAATAAAAATCGTCTTTATTTCATAAGATACATTTAAAAAACAAGTGAACAAAAAATGGGCGAAGTTTAGCTTAATTACTGCCCTTCCACTTAAAAGGAATTATTATGCTTTTTTGATTGACAGAAAAATAATTTCCTTAAGAGAAGGGTTGGTAAGTGAGACCCGTTTGCAATGGTGCAACTATACCCATTTTTTTTTCTATCAATTTTGAAATTCTTGGACTGAAAAGATGTGTATGAAGAAGAATGGAATATCGTTCTAGATTCGAATTTTAACAATACCCTACCATACACACATTTTTATTTACAAAAATATGCAGAACCCAACAAGTCGATGGAAACAAAATTCAGAGAAATCGAGAAGAACCGAATACAGCCTTATCGTGAGTGAAAAACTACTAAAACAAGAGTATGATTGTCTACGATAGGTTAGGATTTTAGGTCTTAACGCACCAAAATCTAGGACAGAGGTACTTTTTCTTAAATCTAGATTTTAAATTTAGACACGTCGGGGTTTGCATGTTAGGATTTTTGAAGAACTGGATCAAATTAAATGAAATACTTATAACTTTGAATAAATTGTTTTACTGAATGTAAAGAAAACTAAACAAACACTGAGCTCAAAGACTGAAACTATAAATATAATGCTAGATAATAAAGAGGATACGTATTAAAGCTTACAAGGTTTATATCTCAAGATTCAAATTTTCTGACAAACAAAATTCTTCAGAACTAGCAACAGCGTTTTCACGACTAGCTTAGATAGCTCTTAATCTTCTTTTAAGCTCTAGTACCTTGTGATAGAATGGTTCTTAAATTGACAAATAATTAATCAAAGAAAGTGAATTTACCGCACTGCACTCTAGACGAAAGGATAAAACAAGCAACGGCCAGAATAACCTCCTGTGATCAGCATGTGACTTGCTCCCGTTGTTCGTATTGGTTCCTGTTGACATGTCGGTGTTTGAAATTAAACACCTCTTAGCCTAGTCGTTGTATGCATCTAAGCCTAATGTTCGCCACAAAATATCTTACGTATAATGTCGGATATTGTGAGCGAATAATATGTAAAATGATAGCGCTTCAGATAATGAACAAAATGGTATATAAAATTCTATTTTAGAAAATGTGTGACATATATGGTTTTACATTCACACAACCTGATATGCAAACTACAGTTTCTAAATAAGATAAGGAGAATTAGGGAATTAATTTCTGAGATGGTGTAGATATTGTTCTGGGTGATTTGTCATATAAAATACAGGATAAAAATGCAGAGCTCTTTTAGAATTTGAATTAGTTGCAGTAAATGGAACTACTGAATTGGTTTTGAAGGTCACCCACCTAAACATAAAACTTATCTGGAAAGCAATCAAAATATACGAACAATCAAGGTTGTCCCAGAAATATCTGACTATGTCACTATGGCTTTTTGTGAAGACAGAGAAGCTCTGGATTTGTAAAACACCGCGCGTTTTCAATATGGTCTCATAATTTTAGCTACTACGACTAAAATATATAATTAATTGAAATGGTCGTCATTCCAATGTTTTTAATGCAATAGTATAAACTACATATTTTTAAACTTTCCTATTTTTGTAACCTCTCTTAAAATATGTTTACCGTGTGGGGGCGGGTTATATTATCTCCCATCTTATATCCTGCGTGTCGTAAAAGGTGACTAAAAGGAACCGAACTACTGTCGGTATAAGCAGTAATCTCTTCTCAACCAACAGCTTTGGGTGGACGAGTTGAGAAGAGTCGGGACACCTTCTTGTCCTTGGGGTGAGAAATTGCTCCTAAAGACAAATGAACTAGTAGATACCATCTGGTCAATGGCATGAGGATGCAGAAAGCAAATGGGAAACTACTGCATTAAAGATCTTAAAGGTATCCCAAGAGAAGCTCGTAAAAATTTTATGAGTTCACAACATGTCTGTTAAGACATTGTGACTATGATGATTAAAAAAGAACTAATCTATCATAAGGCCCGATGTTAAAATTCAGATTTTTAATCGTAAGTAACTTCTCTTAAAATACAACTCTCGTGAACAAACGTCCTTAACCAAGCAACTGATCGATATGCGTAACAAGTAGAGTCGACATTTTTTCAGATGTAACTGCCCCAAAATTTGTAAAACCACTTGTGATTTCTGTGTATTTACCATTTTATGTTAGTCAGAAAATTAGTTTCCTGACGGCCACTTAATAATAAATTTTTCGACCTCCAAGCTCTCAGAACTCGTATTCCGCATTGAATTTGCTCCTAAAGTAACCTTTCCATGTGGACATATATTATACTGCACAGCAAAGTAAATTTTTCTGGTACTTCATATTCGCTGTTGGAATCTCTACAATAATTTGACCCTGAGGCTGTAGTATTTAGATTCTTTTTATATTTCCGTAAGCTTAATACCATACAATTGTTCCGATATTTTTCACGGTTGAAGCACGCTGTAATTATTGGTAATCACATAAATATACTAGCAAGGTTCGAAAACTTCAGGGCTTAAAGTTCAGAATAAAATGAATCATACAGTACGTTCTCACAGCAGTCAGTGTCGCTGACTGTCAAGATCTAATCCTCCAGATAGCGATTTGACATTTTAAAAAATACAAGTGGAGAGTGTTTGTTCAAAATCATATTATTATTATGAGTGATACGTCGTCACATTATTCAGAAATATCCACATTGTGTTCTAAAGATGAGGATGTGGAAGAATTAATGGAGGAAAGATGCGACCTAAAAAACAACATTTTTTAGAGGAGACAGTAACCTCAGTTTGATAATATCGAGTTTGTGCAACAGTCAGCAGAGTAGTAGTAGAGAGATTCTAGCCTTAAACTGTCATGTCATGACCACAAAACAGATAGGTGAAGACAGATGATTTGTAGTTTACAAAAGGCCTTTGCGGAAACAGTGATTTGGATCTGGATTAATCAGTATCAGCTGTTTAAGGATCAGTAGTGGATTTTACCTTAGGAGGTATGCCACAACCTTCCAAGCAGAAATGATAGCCATAGAGTTGGGGGTCAGGGAACTGAACAAAAGACCCCTGACAAACAAATCTATAAAAATCTTTTCATATAGCCAGGCTGCCCTGAAAGCACTGAGCTCCAAACGCGTTGACCCAAGACTCGTATGGAACTGCATATCTCTTCAATAAATAAACTTGGAACACGGAACAAAGTAACTCTGCTTTGGGTTCCAGTTCAAAGCGAAGTGGAAGGCAATGTATTGGACGACACAGTCGCAAGAGGAGGATCTAAATCTAAGTTCATAGGATCAGAACCATTAGCGGGCACTGCGAAAAGCACTGCCAAGAAAACCACCTCAGATTGGACACAGAGGAAATCACTCCTGCAATGGCGAGATACATAGGGCTACTATACTCGAAGGTGTTCATACCATGCCGCTCTAGTCAGGCCACCGAGGATCATAGAATGGAACTGGAATGATCTGCGCATTCTAGTAGCTCTGTTGGCGGAAACCACTTGCGGAAGTTAGGTATAGAAAAAACAAAGGACTGTCGTTTCTGCCATGTGAAGGGCGAAGCAGCGGAGCACATATTGTGCTCCTGTCCAGTACTGGAAAGAGCTAGGTTCCAGACTTTTGGACCTGCCCAACTGGAACCTAATGAATTCAAGGAAGTTTCATCAACCACTACCATGGCTTTTATCAAGAGGTTTGGATTGAACACTGTAAACAGGTGTGAGCCACAATATACACAATAGGGTCGCAGTGAAAGGAAGCATAATTGCCCCGCTCACTTTCAACCTAACCTAACTTAACCTAAAACACTGACATTTCAATAATTAAGGCCAGCTGTTGTATTTTGCATCGATTTTTTTATATACCTCAAATATATTGGATTTTTTATTTTATATTACCTTTAATGTAAATATAACTTTTTTGTGGACAAACCAATTAGGACTATCATAATCATCATCATCATAGTCACAATGTCTTAACAGACATGTTGTGCACGCGTAGAATGCATTAAGTCGGAGCTAGAGTATTGCCGACACGAATATTATCAATAGTTTTGAGAACTGTAGCTTGCCATCGTTCGCGATTTACTGTCAGTTCAGTGGCGCTCTTGATACTCATATCCACCAACTGTTTCGTCGTATCCACCCAGCGTGTAGGGGAACGGCCACGGCGCCGCCCACTTGAGGCTTGGCCCTTAACTACAAGTTTATCCATATTATTGCTTCTGTGAATATGTCCGAAGAATGTAAGCATTCTTGTCGACACAATGGATTACAGAGCTCATCCAGTATGGAAACATTAGTTCGATGGGCGGTATAGGGAACTTTCAGCATTCTCCTCCACGTCCACATTTCAAAAGCATCTATGCGAGCTTGATGTGTCTTTTTAACAGTCCAAGTTTCCGAGGCATTCAAAAATATGGAGAACACAAGAGACTGAACCAGCGACATTTTGGTAGCTTTAGCGATGTTATGGTCATGCCACATTTTAGTAAGCTTTGTCATGGCCGCACGTGCCTGTTGAATGCACCGTCGAATCTCATTTTCACAGCCACCCGAATTGTCGATCAAAGAAACGAGGTACACAAAACTTTGAACTACTTCATAAAAATTATTTATTTTTCTTCCAGACAATGTTGCAGATTCATCCATTAAATTGAACAACGAAAATTTCCCAACCTACCAGATCAGAGATATTGAACCGGAAGATGCTGGGGTTGAGTCATTCTTTAAAGGTCTCAATGAAATTAAACAATCTACAAACGCCACTTTAGATGAAGAAAGGCCACTACCGAGGGTACTGTACACAGGATGGCAAACATGGAGGACATATCTAAACAGCGAGGACCAAATTGGTATTATCACCGCATTGAAAGACGATGGAGGTATAAATAAAGATTTCTACATCTGATTTAATGTTCGTTCACCTCTTGATTAGCTTATAATGGGGTGGGATGGAAGTGTAGCATTTTGGAGGAATATTGCCCGCTACATGTCCAGGATTATAAACTTATAGTCCAAAGTCTGATAACTCCCGTTATTTTTACTTCCCAAACCGATAGGTGAGGAGAGTATTGGGATCGAATAAATTTTCGATTTTGAGATAATTCGCTTTTTGGACGTTCTATGATATCTACATAACGAAAATCCACGTCACTCATTTCCGTCTGTTGGCGTTTTTCTAGTATATTAGTAACCTCTGCATGGATTGTGATGAAATTTGAGTAGCGATATGTTGTGAGGTCGTAGTAGATAATAGTCCTATAATTTTGGAAATAGGTGTACGGGCGGCGGAGTAATTAGGAAAAAACTAAAAATTTCAGATATTCCTCAAACTTGGTTTTTAAGCATTTTAAAGGTTCTTGATCATTTTCTACTTTTTTGGGTGGGGGGGGGGGGGGATTTGGGATGAGGGGTTGCGAAACTGAAAAATTTGTTGTATTCACCATAGGCTGTCTAGTGACCTGTTAAAGAAAGACCCAGCGGCATAACACACCTTTTTAGGTCCATCCGAACATTGTCTTGCCTATTACAGAAACAAAGGGACCAAGAATTTTCTGATGTATACCTATACAACGTGGAAAATATTGAATTGATTGTAATGAAATTTTCACACACTATAACTACCGTGGCAAGGATAGAAAACGCGCATGGTTTTTAGAAATCGCTTCAGTGAAGGCGCAGCGATAATAAAAACCATTAAAGATATAAAAAAGCTCAAACATCGTTTTTAGACGTTTAGGGGTTCCTGATCATTTTATATTCTTTTGGGTGCGGGTGAAATAGGGGTGGTTGGAAGGTGGGGGGTTGTGAAACTAAAAATCTATTATCTCGAATTTGAATTCCGCTCATTTTTTCCTATTCCGACAATATAGGGTTTCAATACGTTCAACAGGGTACCTACTTCAAGATATGGCCACCTTTATGTGAAAATCTAGGACGTGTCGTTCCATCGTGTAATACTTCAAGTTTACCAGTTCCCATAACACAACTTTAAATCCGTAACGATATAATGTCGTGTCAAACAAGAATGTAAATTCTAATATTGCGCTTTACTGAAACACTATTCGAAAAGAAAATCCCTAAATAAATTTTTAAATAGATTTAGTAAATCTTAATGACACATAACTGATTTTTTCCCTTATAATAGACATAGACACATGGGGAGGCAACATGAAAACAATAGACATTGTTGTACAACCAGCTGCCATTGAAAAAGTCAGTGCCGTACTAGCACAGAACAACATCAAGTATGAAGTGATGTTGGACGATGTCCAAAGAGCCATAAATGAAGAAAATCCAACGATAATAGAAGAGACTGATGATAGGAAAGGTAAATTTCACCAGATCAGGTACACATTTTGCATATTCAAAAACTAATTTGAAAGGCCTTTTACTCTAAATATAGGACGTCAAGGTATCTGTTGATCGTTTGGATGCTTTTTTAACTATTCAGTAAAAAACTGTTCGGACCCTAGTTATCCGGATTTCCGATAATACCTACGTATTAATCCACGCAGGCAAATATGTTATTCGCATTTTTTTTTATGGTCGGCCTCCCGCTAGGGCTGAAAGCCTATGGCGCTGTAGAAGCGCTGCGAGAGGATAAGTATCGGTTCACGTTAAGATTTGAAACGCTGCAGGTTGTAGCCGTCGGGAAACAAATTCCCCGGCAGCTGATTCCACAGTTCGGGGAGTAAGGACCTCGACCTGGTAAGGATGAGCTCGCAGAGCTTCTCTAGTGTTCCTGGTTCGGACGGCCTTTGGTGTTATTATCTGGGAGAGCTCAATCGAACATCTTCCGTGATAGAATCTGTAAAACAGGGATAGGTCAGCCACCCTCCTCCGATGTTCCAGGCTGTGGAGGTCCTTTGTGAGGTTAGGCGTATCGATAAGTCTAATCGCTCTTTTCTGGATAGTGTCCAGAAGCTCTAGAGAGTGCTTCGGAGCGCATCCCCACACATGGGAGCAATACTCCAGCGATGGTCGGATCTGTGCCTTGTAGACCAGCAGCAGTTGCTCTGGCGTATACAACTTCCTACAGCGGAACAAAACTCCAAGCTTCTGGGATGCCGTTTTAGTAATACTGACGACGTGGTCGTGCACTGGACGTTTTAGTATTAGTGCTATAGTGCAATTTATTTGGGAAAATCTGGACATTTTGATTCATCAACTTTTTTTATTTGATTAGGGTTTTCCTTATGACACAGGGATTGCTTTAGCAGTGGCGTAACTAAGGGCCCGCAGCTGCGGGGGGGCCCCGTCGTTTTGGGGGCCCCGTAGTCTTGGAGGCCCAGGGTTCTCACGCGCCATCCTTTGTGCGACAAGAAAGTAGATACAAAACTAAAAGGTCGCTTTCTTTGTTGTTAGTATATTTTACAAAAAAGCACCTATGAGCCCCATGATCCTTGAAAAACTGGGACAGTATTGCATTTTAAATTAAACGTTAAAAATTGGCTCAGTATCTGCAGTAAATGGAAAAATACGGCAAAACAGCATACGTCAAAAATTTTTTGGCTGATTTAATGCAGTGTCCTTCACAACACAGGTCACACAAACAACCAACATATAGGTGTAAATTACAAACTAAGCAACGACCTTCTAAAAAAAGAAATTTAATTGAAACATGTGTGTTTTCAAACCACGAATGTTGTAATTTTTCGGGTGATTTAAACATGTAAACGTCGTTGTTTCGTTTGTATTTTACACATGTGTTAGTTGTTTCTGTGACCTGTGTTGAGGAAGACACCGAGTTAAATTAGCCAAAAATTGTTTGACTTTTTTTTTGTTTGGGAATTGCATTTGAAACTGTGTATAGAAGCCATCGAAATAAACTGGTTTTCCATATAACTTTTTTCAGAAAACTGAAAAATAAGCGAGGCCCAAAATAAAAATTGTAAATCTAGGCTTGTGTATCAAGACGTTCCGACCCTAGTCTGTTTATGTTTAACTTTTTGTTCGGATTTTTGTCTTATCTATAGGCATTGCACCTGTCAGATGGTGCAGTAGTAACCTTCTGGGGACCCACGTGGCTGCGCGGTGAACAGCGTCTGCCTTCGATAGTGGGGCAGCAGCAGCCTTGTGCGCGATTAGCGCTTGGTTGGGTGACCGAATTGCACCAGAGAGACTGAACAGTTTGGACTGGCTGTCGGTGTCGCCCACATGAGCGCTGATCGGAGCATCCTACGCGGCCGGCACTTTGGATGATCGACCGGATGGCCCGGACGGGGGACCCCCGTCGGACCGTCCGGGGCCTGGACCATCCGGGATGATTCCAACGGTGCTGGCCGTCCTCCGTCCCCCCTCTGGGAAGTCATAGCACTATAGGCCTTAAAGGCTTCAGTGCTGATGGCTCCCAGAGGAAAAAAGACCTTCTTTTCGAATTTGTTAATTTTAAATTGGTAATTCCTAAAAGCCACAAATTATTATAAACGCAAATTTTAGGATTTACCAATTTAAAACTAACTACGATAAACTGAAAGTGACTAGTGCACTATTGACAGGTACACGTACAATCTCTAATGATAAGACAAAAATTCGAGCAAAGAACTAAACATATAGAGACTGGGTACGTCTTAATACACAAGTTCAGATCGGGGTTTAGACTTACTTTTTTTGATTCTGTATCTCGCTTATTTTGCAGTTTTCGGATAAAAGTTATCTGAAAAAGTTGTTTATTTTAGCGACTTCTATGCACAGGTTAAAAAAATAATCAACTTAGGACTCACCCTGTATATATAGATAAAATATGAAAAAAAGAGGCTACGGAAAATTTCTTGCAGGGGGGGCCGGAAAGTATCTTGCGGGGGGCCCCGAATTTGAAGTTACGCCACTGTGCTTTAGTTTTTTGTTTTTTTATAATTAGCTAGGTTTGATACATAATACAGACGGTTTATTTTTATTGTTATTAACATAGCCCCATCTACATTTTTGAAGATAACACCAACACTCACACATACCCAAATTATAATATCATTCTGATTTTCAGGACATCGGCTGACTTGGCAAGCATACCATAAAACAGCTGATATTCATGGCTATTTAGACTACCTAGCTGAAACTTATCCAGACCTATGCAGTGTTAAAACTATAGGGATGTCTGTTCAAGGAAGGCCTATAAAGGTATATTTTCTTTTACAGTATCTCAATATATTTTTCAAATATTTGACATCGAAAATATAAAGTTACGAAAATTTTGGAAAATTTCGAGAATTGTGAATATTATAATATACAGGGTGTTTGGCAGAGGGATAGCTAAACTTCGTAGGTATATATATAAGCCCATTTCAAAGATATTTTATTAATAGACATCCCTGATTTTTTATATCACTGCTTCTGTAATATTTTTGAGGAATTACAAAAATTGACATTCTTTCTGTATTTGTTTTTCAAATGTCTCGTAAACTTATTTTTTGGGCGTTTTTGATCTGTAGATCATCCTTTTTCAAGTAAAGTAATAATTAGTAAAATACTACCGAAATAATTTATTGTGAGCTGACATTGCTATGAAATATGTTAAAAAAAAAATAGGGAGGTTAATTTCAACTCGTACTATTTATTGCTACGGTCATATATAAAGTATATATAGCATTCAAACTTCAGCTGCGTGAATTTACCGTCATTATGGCTCGTTGTACATACTGTTATTCAAAAATTTAGCATTTTTCGCGGTTTCTCAAAATTTTTGGATGTTTCTCAAAATAGTTCAAGTTTTTCCGACATTTTTCAAGTGTCTCAAATTATTCGAAATTTACATTTTCAAGATTTTTTAAAATGTTCAAAATGTCAAGTTAATTGAAAATACTGCTTAATAATTTTTCGAATTCTTAAAATTTTCTCAATGATTTCAAAATGTTTTCCCGTATTCAGCTACTGAAGATATCCAACGGGAAACCAGGAAACAAGGCGGTATGGGTAGACGGCGGCATCCACGCCAGGGAATGGATCACTCCGGCCACGGTGACCTTCATCATCAACCACCTGGTCTCGAATTTCGAAAACGAACCCAAATACATCCAGGACACGGATTGGTACATAACGCCAGTCGCCAACCCGGACGGATACGAGTTCACCCACTCCACAGACAGGCTGTGGAGGAAGAATCGTGCCAGGGCAGGGGGACAGTGCTCAGGCACGGACCTTAACAGGAATTTCGGGTACGGATCATACGAGGATATATACAAGGTGTTAATGTAATTCGACGTATTTTCGTCAGAGCATGATAGTAGAGCGCTAAAATGCATCAAAACTACCTTGATACATGTATGGACAAACATCAATAGTTTTTGAAATTTTTAAATTTTAACGGAATTCTAATAATTACCCAAAATTTGGCACTTTTGTCTAAACAATGAAAAATCTGCGTTAAAAATCGGTAGCACATTCACTCATTTTAGTTCAATACGCTTACCATAATTCAATAACAACATAAATATTAAAAAGATACGATACTTCAGAAAAAAACAGATATTGAGAGAAATAAATCAACTCTCATTTTCGTTTTCGTTTGAACAGAATCATATCTAGCTCAAAATATTGCCAAGACACTGCACATACAAACCACTGGAAAAACTTGCTCTCAATCTCAGCTTCTCAAAAAGGTATAAATGTCGAATTGAAAACCTATATTCAGGAGTATAGCCAGGATTCAAATTAGGGGCAATGAGTCTAGTGGTTGAGTCATCGAGTCATTATCATTATGGTGATAAGTATTTTTCTGAAAGGGGCGTAATACATCATAAAGATAACGAAAATAATTCGAGGGGCTGAAACACCTAAAGCCCCTGTGGTTATACAGGGTGTCAAGCTTCTCTGATTACATACAGGGTGTATACATGTAGCAAAAATTTAAAGGGTAATTCTTTGAATCATTTTGAGTTTTGAAAAACCGCTCCATTTTAAAAACACCGGATGAAAAAACACAGCTATATTTTATGATCAAAAATCACTCAATCAATCCACGTCGATTGAGACCCCTTCCGACCCTCATTTCGAGTTTCGCTAACACGAACTCTAGCCCAGTTAACAGTACCAACTTGGACACCCTGCATATACAGGGTGTCCCAGAAGTCAACGTCAAGCCGCAACGGGGGTAACAGGATTGGTTGTAACTATCATGAGAAAAATCAGAAAAAAATCTATCCCACGTAGTTTGAAAATTATGAGCACTTAAAGAAAACCTAGAAATTTGGTCAAATTATAACAATTTTTCGGTTATTGTGGTTAACTTTTATTATTTTTGTTCATTTAAACTTTGGAACCGTAACCCTAAATAACATTTCTAGAAGCACAGTCAAAAATAATGACACAATTGCTCCAAGGTTTCTAGAATAAACACTATTTATTAAACTATGAATTTAAAATTTTCAAAGATTGCTGACTTTGAAAGGCCCTCCTTTAAAAAAAATGTACTGAAGTGCCTTGGCAAATACCATTAAAAGTTGGCGCATTTAATCAGGATTGTAAAATGGTACAATACTTGTTAGTTTCATACTAAAAAAAAACGAGTAAAAAAGGAAAACCTCAAGTAACCCAATTTTTGCTAACCCATTTCACTAAGGTCAGATGTTCTTTATTCGCACAAGCTTCTGGTAGGTTCTTAATTTTACGGCAAAATGATGAGAGAAATGGAAAATGAACATATCTGCTATGAGTGAGCGAAACAGATAGTAACGCCACGTTTAGTAAAGTCAACAAAAATAAGTAAAATTAATAAAATATTGAGAAATGTTGACTTAGTTTAGTTTAGGTTTATTGGAATAAAGGTCAGGCAATAAATATTCAAACTGTTTACCATCAGCCTCAATACACGCCCTACATCTTCTTAAAAAATATCTACTTATCAGCCAGGCATATCCTCGAGAGTAGTTGTCCTCAGCAACTTGAGAAATTCGTTTACGCAGCTCGGCTACGCTCTCAGTGGTCTTTGAATAAACTTTTTCTTTGAGAACATCCCGATAACAAAATTCCAGGGGATTTAAATCTGGGGAACGGGCTGACCACGAGATAGTGCCTGAACGTCCACCTCCACCTCCCGAATATTTTTGGTCAAGGAAACCTCTTACTTGCACTGCGTAATGCGCTGGGCAGCCATCTTGTTGATACCTCATGTGGCGAAGACCTGTTAAGCGGTCTACAGACGTTGATGCATGCTGCAATTCAGGTATCGACTTCTACGTTTCATAACGCAAGTAGCAGCGTGTGTGGTACTGAATCACGAATTTGGTATCAGTTGCGGCGTGCAGCGATTCTGGAATCCTATTATGGACGGTGAACTATGTCGCCAAGCCGGTGACGCTGATGCAGTGAATCAGGTTTCAACGTGTATAGTATTGCATCTATACAAAGATATAAGCACACCCTACCATTCTTGTGTTGCGTGAAACGTGCATGAAATATCAAGTCGATTCAGGCATCGCAACAGGTTTCGATTTGAGTAAGAACTTATGCAACTGATGCAAGATTCTTGAAACCTTAAGTCGATTGAGGAATCGCAGCTTACATCAACGTCTGTAGGCCGCTTAGTGGTACGTCCTCTAACAAAGTTGGTAAATTTTATCGTAAAAAATGTAGGTAATTCGGGCCATTCAAATTCTCAGGCAGCTCAAAAAAAAAAATTTTGCCGTTTAAAATTCCGGTCCACAGGCTTACTTTAAAGCGATACTGGGATCCGTCTTCTCGCATTAAATGTTTCTGGCTAATAAGTAGATCTTTCTTAAGAAAATGCAGGACGTGTATTGAGACTGATGGTACACAATTTGAACTTTTATTGTAATAAAAAATGTTATTTTTCTATCTGACTCCTAATCCAATAAACTTAAACTAAGCTAGGTCAAAATTTTTCATTATTTTATTAATTTTACTTATTTTTGTTGACTTTGCTAAAAGTGGCGTCACTATCTGTCTTGCTCACTCATGGCAAGCATGTCCACTATCCACCTCTCTCATCATTTTGCCGTAAAATTAAGAGCCTACCAGAAGCTTGTGAGAATAAAGAACATCTGACCTGAGTGAAATGGTTTAGCAAAAATCGGTTTACTTGAGGTTCTCCTTTTTTTACTCGTTCTTTTCAGTATTAAACTAACAAGTATTGTACCATTTTACAATCCTGGTTAAATGCGCCAACTTTTAATGGAACTTGCCATGGCACTTTATTACATTTTTTTAAAGGAGGGCCTTTCAAAGTCGGCAAACTTTAAAATTTTAAATTCATAGTTTAATAAATAGTGTTTATTCTAGAAACCTTGGAGCAATTGTGTCATTATTTTTGACTGTGCTTCTAGAAATGTTATTTAGGGTTACGGTTCCAAAGTTTAAATGAACAAAAATAATAAAAGTTAACCACAATAACCGAAAAATTGTTATAATTTGACCAAATTTATAGGTTTTCTTTAAACGCCCATAATTTTCAAACTGCATGGAATAGATTTTTTTTTCTGATTCTGCTCATGATAGTTACAATCAATCCTGTCACCCCGTTGCGGCTTGACGTTGACTTCTGGGACACCCTGTATATAATGCGAATGGGGTTACACCATGCAGCGTCGTAATAAAACGTCAATTTTTGCTTTAGGGTAGCCTTTAAACATACTCGAACTACATTAAAATAGTACTCTCCAGTTACTGTATGTCCTGAAAGTACAATGCCTGATCCTAAATTACTCTACATTTATAAAAAAAAGAGGTGCATCACTCTACCGAGACGAGGTTCATCTTCAACTGATTCACAAGTTCTTACATTTCATTGAAGTCATCATAGTATCATAACCTTTTATTTCAGATATAAATGGGGAGGAAAAGGATCATCGAAAAATCCATGCACTCAAATATATGCTGGCGCGGGTCCTTTTTCAGAACCTGAAACCGCTGCAATTCAAAGATTTATTAAAGGTAACTGCAAATCATTTACGAAAATAACCACTGGCCAAACCAATTTTTTCAAACCCGATAGATATTTTGCTATGTCAGCATCTTCACGGAAACTCCTAATTGGGTTTTTGAAAAAAATGTAGGAAATAATTAACTTGGGTAAAGTCAAACGGCGCTCTCACTGTGGAATTTGTTGGTATAAAACTTCAATTTTTTTATTATATTGACAAAACCGGATTTTTCCCGGACTAGTAATCAACAAATTTAGCATTTAAACTTAAAAAAAAAAAGAAAAAAAAGTTGTTGTCCGCGTTGAGATTCGAACCCACGCCCTTTCGGACTGGTGCCTAGAGTCTTAACCGCTCGGCCACGCTGCCTGTGCTTCAGGAATATCAATACACCGTACATAATACGTCGTCAGTTACCTATCGTAATTCAATTCCATTTTTTGTAAACCGGAAGCTATATTGACAAAACCGGAGTTTTCCCGGACTAGTTTTTCATGCTGATTCCGAATCTGTATTTAGTTTTTCTCTAGCATACGTAGTTTTGGCTATCTTTTATATACGGACAGATGGACGGACGGACAGGATAGGAACATGAAGCCTTAAAATGCTTAATTTTCAAGATACAGGGTGTCATAGTTTTGCTTTTGTTTTCATTTTTTCTCAATTATTTCGCAATAAAATCGCACAATGATCTAAAATTACGTATTGGGGGGTTTTTTAAGGCGAGAAATCCAAATTCAACTACGGTTTTCTACCATGAGTAGAGGGCGCCACCTACGGCACATCGAACTCTGAAATTAACAAAACTGTTTTCCGGTTTACTCTGTTTGAGTCGCTGCTTCGCTAGAGGTAACCGTTTTCGAGACAATCTTTATTCAAATTTCCCGGGCACCCCAATTAGCTGCAAAATGTGATCTAAAGAATAATATTAGATCAAAAAACATGTTTCTAAGATATCTAATTTTAAAATAGGTGGTGTTGAAGTTTAATAATACTTCGTTAATGGTATCTAAAAGCATTGATTAACATATTTAGGTATAAATATGTTAATCAATGCTAGAAGTATGACCCTTATAGTCATTGGTGCGAAAATACCCATAATTCAGTCGCATTGGATATTTCAATGACGGTTATCTCGAAAACGATTACTTCTAGGGACTTAAATAAAGTATACCTTTTTCTAGTAAAATATATCGGGGAAGCGATTTTCATGATACTCACATTGATGCACCAAAACGGAAAAAAGTTTTGATAATTTAATTGAGTTCAATGTGCCGTAGGTGGCAGCCTCTATTCATAATAGCAAAACAGTAGGTGAATTTGTATTTCTTGCCTTAACGAAAAAAAAAAACGAAAATAAAAGTAAAAGTTTGACACCCTGTGTCTTAAAAATTAAGCATTTTATGGCTTCATGTTCCTATCTCAATGTTCATAGAAATGTGACGTCAAGCGTTGTCGGTCGAATATCCGGACACTCTGTATATAAGTTTTCTAACAAAAACTATTGTTTCTTCTTTTTTTGCAATAATTCAAAAGATATATCAAAATGAAAATTGATTTCTGAATCCAGTACCGAAGACACGCCGAACAAAACCAAGCGCGTGTGAGTCAGCAACGACGTTCTACTCCGGTACCTATAACCGTTATTTTTTTATAGATTGCCAGCTAATCGTGAAAATAGTTAACTAGTGTATATTTGTTGCACGATAGATGAATGAAATTTGCAGCTCGAGACGAAGTCTACGATCGAAATAAATATGTTTTTGAGTTGCTAAAAGGCAATTTTAAAGATAACTGACTTGTGGTTTATAATAAGGGTCTTATAATAGGGTAATACTTCTTCAGAGTCTGAAAGCTTGGTGGATTCTACGAATAAAATGTTCATAACATGTGCCCTTAACTCCCTAACTGATGAGGTTCGGAGAAAAAGCGTTCTTTTTTATTAAACAATTGGTAAAGCCCCTAAACAACAACAGTCATGCCATGATATTAATTTTTAGTAACTTAACATGTGGAAAAAATATAGTAAGCAACTAATTTCCTTTAAAACAAAAATTATTATACAGGGTGAGTCAAGCTCAACGCCCCGAACTCTTGTGACCAAACGATACCAGTTCACGAAAAATCAACTTTGCGAGTGTATGTAGGTCGAGTTGGAATACGAGTATATTTTAAAAATAATGACTTTTATACAGGGTGACATATGAAAATTATGTTTTTTTTAATGGAACACCCTATATATTATTGCATATTTAGATTCCGGGGTGAATTTTAGTGTGACTTTATGTATCATATACAGGGTGTAACTTTTAAGGATGTCCACACCTATATTACCGTGTAGATCTTGCTCAGCTGATCATTTTTCAATAAGCAACATGGGTCCGGAAACGAACCGTTTCGGAGATAGCGCTACCGGAAGTAGTCCTTTCTGACGCCTGAAGTTAGGCAATTAATTCGACGCCTTGCGGCCAGTAGCGTGGCTGGCGCGGTCTCCGGATCTCAATCCCCTGGATTTTTTCCTGTGGTGTCACCTGGAAGCACTTGTCTACCAAGAGGGTGCACCGCACACAGCAGAAGAGCTGATTGCACGCATCATTGCAGCAGCTGGAGACGTCAGGGAGCAGTCACAGATAATCAACGCTGCCACTGCATCGGTCATCCATCGAGCCAGATTGTGCGAGCAAGAAGGCGATGCCACGTGGAGCCTCTCCTTCACTGATTTTTGACTGATCTCGGAGTTTTTTGTTGTTGTTTTTTTGCAATGTTTTTTTGTTTTGTTTGTTTGGTTTGCTTTTGACATTTTGGCCATGACGATTAAATGTTGACAAACCGAATCTGTCTTAGCAGCTGATCCGTAACCCCCTCTCTCCTCTGCCAATTACGAGGCGTTGAATGAATTGCCTAACTTAAGCGTCAGCAAGGATAACTTTCGGTAGCGTTATCTCCGTAACGGTTCGTTTTTAGACCCATGTTGCTTATCGAAAAATGATCAGCTCAGCGAGATCTACATGGTGGTATAGGTGCGGACATCCTTAAAAGTTACACCGTGAATGGGACTTTAAAGCGAACCGTTTAGGTGCAAATCACACTTTTTGGCAGCGATTATAAAACTTGGCGGCTGTTACTTTGCCTTGTCGCTAAGCATGGAATGCGTCAGCTTAGTTTAGGTGATCAAGTTTGAATTACATTTTTAATTGGAGAAAACCGAGGAGAAAACGGTAGATTGATTAAGGAAACTTCAATCAGTGGTAACTTGATTTTTTCAAATGGGAATGCTTAATTTTTTTATAGGATCAAATGTGCAATTTGATAGGCTTTCTAATGATACGATGCTGTGTATATCAATCTCTGATAGTTTTCATTTAATTTCGAGATTTCGGTCAAATAGGTGTTTTTCAATTTCCCTACATATAAACAAACTAGCAGGCCATGAAATATAAACAAAAACGTGTTCAGATGGAAGAAAACAACTAAGCAAAGTCACAGCCCTCTAAGCTTTATAATAGCTGCGGTATTCAATTTTTTTCTGACATCTACTTATACCAGAAATTTTGATTCGCACCTAAACGCTTTGATTTAAGTCCCATGTGTGATACATACAGTCACACTCAAATTGAACCGGGAATCTAAATATGCAATAATATACAGGGTGTTCCATTTTAAAAAACACAACTTCGATATGTCACGCTTTTATTAGACACCCTGTAGTCATTATTTTTAAAACGGAATCCAACTCGACCTACATGCATTCGCAAACTTAGTTTTTTGAATAGTGGTATGGTTTGGTCACAAATGTCCGAGGCGTTGTGCTTGACTCACCCTGTATATATTATTTTCTGTACTACTACTATTGCTACTATAATAGGTACACAAGCAGCATGGAAAGCGTATGTGTCTTTCCATTCGTATGGACAATACATTCTGTACCCATGGGGCTATGAGAATGCAGTGCCCCCAGACCATCGTGATTTGGAGGCGGTAGGAAGGCGTGCCGCTGCAGCCATAGTTGCTGCCGGGGGGCCAAGATATACGGTGGGGCCCGCCGGATCGACTCTGTACCCCGCCTCAGGCGGATCTGACGACTGGGCTAAAGGAGTCGCAGGCTTCAAATACTCCTATACCATTGAACTACGGGATACTGGCAGGTGAGTAACACCAAAGGTTACAACTTTATTTTAACTAATTTATCATTCACTGTACGGTTTCGTTGAACACTCCTTGTTGATAGATAGCATTTGTTTCAAAAATTGTTTACCAGTATCAATGTTACAGAGATGAGTATTTAGTAGCGGATTGGTCCATAAATCTACTACTGTAGAAGATAGAGAAAAAAAAAAGTAGGAAAGAATTTACTTGAGTAATTTCAAACGGCTCTCTCACTGTGGAATTTGTTGGTACACAAATTTAAAGTTTTTTTTAACCGGAAGAGATATTGACAAATCGGATTTTCCCGGACTAGTTTTATCATGCTGATTCCGAATCTGTATTTAGTGTTTCTCTCGGTCTTTCTTTAGCACCTGTAGTTTTGGCTATCTTTTATATACGAACAGACAATAATTATTGTTCTAATAGGCTTAAAGAAAATACATGCAAATGATATCACCAACATAATAAGAAAACAAAGTCGTCTAGCTCTGGATCTCTGGACCTTTGGATTACAAAACAGAGACTTTACCATCGCACTACGGAGCCTTTACATTTCATTTTCTCAAAACTATAACATTAATGCAGGGCCACTTATGTGTCGTCCATCATTTTGTAATATTATTCACGATTTCAAATTGTACAATAAAAAATAGCGATATTGACAAAACTGCATTTTTTCCGGACTAGTTTTTTCACGCTGATTCCGAATACGTATTTAGATTTTCTCTAGCACCTGTAGTTTTGGCAATATTTTGTAATACAGACGGACGGACAGACAGAGACTCTGCATAAGCTCTCTTGCTCTCTTCAGTGATTCAGTGAGAGCTAAAATTATACACAAAAGTTGTAGGCAAGGATATGCTCCTTGCTCAGAAAATATTTTGATTTATACAGGGTGATTCATAACTATGTGGTGAATCAAACATTCATGTTTTTAAATGAGATACCCTATAAATTATCCCACATTTAGATTATACTAATAATCCTTGTTCTAACAATATCAGGTACTGTATACAAGGTACTTCAACAGTTATAAATAGTTATATATCCAAATCTCTGTCATATGAATTTACTGTCTAGATATCAAAAAGTAATATCAAAAATTATTCTTTTTATATGACTAGATACAAAATATTCTCTAGTTTTAATGGCGGCTGTAAAAATAGTCATCGACGCATATTCACATACAGGGTTTTTATTTAATGATCAACTAAAGTATAATGTCAATAGTATTTGGTGAAGTCAAAACCCAGAACTATTGAGATAATAAAAGTCATGTATGCTGCGGAAATAATTTTGTAGAGGTGATGCATAATTATGAAGCAGAATATCAGGTGGGCTTTGGAATATTGCCTGGTTTCATAATCTTATCAATGATTTCGTACTGGTCGTAATTGTCTGCTTGCTTCTAGTATATATCAACAGCGATATCCAGAATCGAAGCAACCTAAAGCTGATGCTTTTGAAAGATTGGAGAATCAATCAATATTTCAAAGCCTACCTGATTGATCTGTGTAATTAATAATTGTGCACCATGTCTATAAAATTATTTCCTCAGCATACTTGACTTATATTATTTGAATTATTTGGTGTTTTGGCTTCATCAAATACTATTATGGCTCTGTATTTTAATCGTTCGTTAAATAGAAATTATATTCCAGAAAATAAATAAAAATAGAAATTATATTCCAGAAAATAAATCAATTTCCAGGTCAATTTCAGTACACAAATAGAAGGTATTTTTAAAATTTGCAATAAATTCAAAATATCTCAGAAACTGATAACTGTAGGTATAGGAAGATTAAAGACCATAATGAAAGCATGTTTTTGGTGTAATAAAATATGAGGGGTTACATTTAAAATAAAAGAGAAAAACTAGATTTTGCATTCTAGCTCACCCTGTATATGAATATGTGTCATTGACTTTTTTCCAGCCAACAGTAAAACTAGTGGATATTTTTTAACATGTCATCTAAAAAAATGATTTTTATCCATTACTTTTTGATATACAGGGTGGTCCAATAAGCACGTGATGCTCATAACAGCCTTACCGTTTAAATTAAAAAAAATGGCTTGATTAAAAAAAGTTTCACCACTAGAGAACACTGCATGCTTAATGTACCACACTGTATATAGTACATTCATTTGACAGCGATTTGGGTATAAAAGTGGACACAACTAAAGTTACAATACCTGATATTGTTAGAATGGAGATCATTAGTAGAATTCAAATTTGGGATAATATATAGGATGTCTCATTAAAAAAAATTATGTTATGGACAGATCAGGTACTAAAAACTCACCCTGTATATAGCAACAATTCAGTGAAATATTTACTGCCCATGTACATATCCTATATCCTAAAAGTAGACACAACTAAAGCTACAATACCTGATATTGTTAGAATGGAGATCATTAGTAGAATTCAAATTTGGGATAATATATAGGATGTCCCATTTAAAAAAATTATGTTATGGACAGATCAGGTACTAAAAACTCACCCTGTATATAGCAACAATTCAATGCAATATTTACTGCTCATGTACATATCCTATATTGATGAGTAAGTAGTAAGTCAAATTATAGTACTTGTAATTTTGTATCTATGTTACAGATATGGATTTGTACTTCCTGCAAGTTACATTACCCCAACAGCAAAGGAGGCATTAGCTGCAGTTCGTGTGATTGTAGAAGCTGCTCAGAAAGCCTAACATGTGTTCAAATCACAAGTCTTCAGGAAGATTTGTTGCATTAAATATATTTAGACCTAATTTAAGACTGTATCAAAAATATTTATTAAATTATATTTTTTTAAATGAATGTCTATTTATTTATTCCCAATAAAACAGGCAAAAGGCAACTGTTAGTAGCTACAGTCAGATTTATTGACAATTTGTGCTATATTTTATAGATCAATTTAGTTATTTATACAACTGATGGTCATACTGCAATTGCAACACCTTATACAAATCTTGGAAGTAGGGCAACACATTGAAAATAAATTTTCTTAATTTCTTGTTCATGTGTCTGTTTTAAATTTGCTAATAAATACCACAGAAAATAGACAAGACAAAGAGAGACACTTAACATGAATTCCTATATGGTGAATTTACAAAATTGTTCTGAGTAGTAGGCATGATCAGTAGACAGACCAGATTACCAACACAAAGTGGAAGATCTCCTAGACAGTAACACGTCCCACTAATTAGTACATGTTTAATAAAATATATTGCATTTGGCCACCCTCTGCATACCTATGGAATAAATTTCAAAAGGTGTAACATAGAAAGAACAATGATAGGCTGAAGAATTTGGCATAGCCATGTCATTGATGCTCTTGATGTTCACTGCCTTTTCTAGACTAACAAAGTGCTGATTAGGATATTCATATTTCCAAGGCAAATATTTTAATCCAAGTATTAATAAATGCTAATAAATACTGTTTTCTTTTTGTCGTTAAATTCCAATCTAAGATCACCTTATTTAATAGGTAGTATTATCCTGTTTGGTATAGCCATAAAAAAATTAAAAAGAGAAAACTAACACAATATAAGAAGACTTACCTTAACTTCTTGGACATCCATCTTCAGACTCCTATTGTCTTCTTCCAAAGTTTTGATCAAATTATTTTTCATTTCAATTACTTCATTTAATTTTATTAATTTATCATCATCTACCTTAACTTCTGTAACCTTTGCATCTATACCAGCAATTTTAGTTGGTGGGGAATCTTTTTCAGGAAGTATATTATCAAAGGCTCTTGGCTGTTTTATAGAAGAAACAGAAATACTAGATTTCATTCCAACATCTAAATTTGGTTTTAAAATGTCTCTCATGGAAGACACTGATTTTGACTTGGAGATACTTGAAGAATCCTTTGCTTTTATATTAGCTTTCAAGCTCTTAACATGACTATCAGATGATGATTCACTGCTTTCTTTATCTGCATTATCAAATCCATTTTTGCCATCAACAGAGGGTGGATTGGACTCAATTTTAGACTCCTCAGAAAAATCTTCAGTATAATCATCACTATCATTACTTTGCTGCGGATCTGGATCCATGGGCAGGGGACTGATGCTTTTGGGAGTAGGTGTGGAATCTTTAGATAGATTTGAAAACAAGTCACTTATATTCTGAGAGGTCTTACTTCTTTGACTTAACTGCTCGAAACTTTTTGAGCTTTCCATATAAATACGCTCTGCTTCTTTCATAAGATCTTCGACGCTTCTTTCTCCTTGATTTGTCTCATAGGGTCCCAAAGGGCTCTGAGCGGCTACTCTATTGATCTCATCTATTATGCTCCCAACATCTACATCCTCTCCAGTGTTACCACTGCTGTCTTTCTCAAGCAAGTCGACAATAGAGCTAGGCGACCGCAAGTCAAGTTTAGGCACCACAAGATTATTATCAGGGTCTTGAATAACTGCAGAGGGGCTTTTCATCCACCAAAAGTTGGTAGAGCTCTTTGTATCCATGATAATATTGATTAAATCGCACTTGAGGTGTGAATAACGGCGTGTACGTACAATAGAAACAAGTGTTATCGAGTTAACAACTAACTCTTTAACACCACGCAGTATCACCAACAACTCTTCAACTTGAAAGTTGAATTGAAACCAATGAAGTGTCAATACCTATGGAATGGCCCCGTCCCATTTAAACAATGTACCACTTTTGCGGACGACATAAGAAAGAGAGGTCGGTGAGAGAGATAGAGCTAGACGGGGAAAAAGCACGCATAAGAAAGAGAGGTCAGTGAGAGAGATAGAGCTTGTCAGGGAAAAAGCACAGCCACCTACCTCCTAACCAGCTATGTGGAGCATTGGCAAATCTTCTACCGTTTTCCCTGACTAGCGCTATCTCATTCTAGCCGCAAACGAGTGCACGCGTGCCCCTTCCATAGGTATTGACACTTCATTGATTGAAACCTTTATTTTTTATTTGCCATGGTTTTGTTTACAATTTCGACAGTTGACGCTTTGACTTTGACGGAAGATATAAAATGACACAATACAAGGCCTTTACGGAAACAGTGATCCATGGCCATGTGTTAACCCATGGCCGTCTCTACTCACTAGGCCGGAGCATTGAAATATGGCAACACTGTTCGCGGGCCGAGCTTTTATTTGTTGTTGTCATTAGTGTATTCTTTCAGAGCAAAAAATATGGTTTGAAGGTGATTGTTAATGTGTTTCTAATTATTTATTATCAACATAACCTTATTCCAGATTAAAAAGAACGTTGCAAGGTGATTTTTAATGGGTTTCTACTTATTTACCTGCACAAACGAAACTATAAAGATAACAAGATGCCTGCAAAGCGTGTAGTACCAGGTTGCAGCCTAGGAGAGGACTACCAAACCATGGCCCAACATAACCTTATTCCAGATTAAAAAGAACGTTGCAAGGTGATTTGTAATGGGTTTCTACTTATTGACCTGCACAAATGAAACTATAAAGATAAAAAGATGCCTGCAAAGTGTGTAGTACCAGGTTGCACTAGCAATTGTGCGTCCAATAAGGGACATAAACAGAAGTGGGTGAAAGGTATTCCTCGGAAGGGCTGGTTATATTTATAAGGATAAAGACAATAATTTACAGACATTTCAAAGGATAAGACCTATTTTAAAGCACAATGTGGTACCTATAATGTTTTCTGGAGCTCCCAAATATCACAGAAAGATACAGTTGATAGAACTCATCTGGGCATGGTCTGGGGCATACCTACGAAAGGATTTGATAGTGAAAGGGAAATCAAGACCAGCAAGAATGGCTTCACAGTGACCTAATAGTGAATTTTTCTAGCTCAAGTGACAATTTACAAAGTAAATTGAGTGTTCATTTAAGTGGAAGTGGATGTGGCAGCAGGAAACAGGTTGCGTTTATTTTTATTTTGTAGTGTCTGACTGTGATGAAACAGACATCAGATGTAAGTGGTATTAGTAGTAGTAGTTCTAAAAGGTATTTTTCTTAATTTATTAACCGAGATGAACTCTAATACATATAAAATGTAATAATTATTCTGAAACCATAGGGCCACTATTTGACAGCTAAGCCACGTTGCCACATCTAAGGCTCCGGCCTAGTGTAGAGTCGGCCATGGCATAAAGCCTTTACGGAAACTATGATCGGGTTAGCTTGTTCACTTGGATCACTGATCTTAACTTTCGGAAAGTGATCTAGGATCAGTCATAGATATGGTCAGTTCTCTCTTGTACAGTAAGTGATCCCCCCTTGGGTTATACTAACCGTACCTGTTTTGTGGGTTATACGTCGGCCATGGTTATACAGATCAGTAGCTTTTTTCTTAACCATCTGTTTTTTATTCCAATTCTAAACCAAGTTTTTCGTTGTTCGATATGCGTTAAATCCATGGAATCATAAACACCACTTGATAGCTATTTGACAGATAACTGATCGATCCGGATCCAGATCACTGTTTCCGTAAACGCCTTTAGTTTCCGAAAAGGCCTACAGACATTCATTGTATGACAATGACACAATACCGTTAAAAGCCACTGTATGACAGAATCAGTATACAGTGGCTTTATTCTGAAAAGCCACTATATGACTCAACGGTTAATGGCGATATCTATCTAATGTCGGCTACACACGTTCCGGCAGGCCTGTCAGTTCAAACTGAACAGTCCGCCTGAAGACCGGTCGGCTGATGGACTGACGACCCTCCACACGTCCAGGCAGGCCTGTCAGTTCCAACTGAACAGTCCGCCTAAAGACCGGTCGCCTCTGATTGGCTGACGACCCTCCACACGTTCAGGCGAATCTGAAATATATCAGTTACTACGTTTCCACGGGCTTTTAAAACGTTTTGGGTTTTAAAATACAGGGTGTCCATTTAGTGTGTAATTCTTCGATATCTCGCAAGGTGTACCTGAAAGAAGAAAATATCAAATACAAAAGTTATTTGGTTACTTAAGCATATCCTAAAAATATTCTGAAATATACAGGGTGTTGCGGGAAAGTAGGATAGTGATAAACTTGATTTTTTTATATGGAGCCATAAATTTTTTTTTAATTTTTATAGTTTCCATCATCGATCCCTATTTAACGCTAAGATATTTTTTGGGATCGGTTGCGACGTTGCCAAGTTATAATTTATTTTCTAATAATTTCCAGACTGGCAAAGTCGCAAGTAATACGTCCAAATTCATATATTCCTTTAACTTTTCTCAATAATATTATACAGCAAGTTACTTGAATATTAAATGAATATTATTTTGGATGTTACCAGCAATGTGCATCTACAGGGTGTTTTGGCAGAATTTTAAATTACGGCAATTTGATGGTCATTTTACTTTGTAGTGCGTCAGGCCGGACGGATGGACGAACATATTTGTGATTCTTCTCCGGCCGCCTGAACAGTCTTAACTGACAGGTCGACCGGAACATACACACGCTCAGGCGACCGGACGTCAGGCCGGAAGGATGGGCGAACATATTTTTGATTCTTCTCCGGCCGCCTGAACAGTCTTAACTGACAGGTCGACCAGAACATACACACGTTCAGGCGACCGGACGTCAGGCGGATTGTTCAGTTCGAACCGACAGGCCTGCCGGATCGTGTGTAGCCGGCATAACGATTTCTAACCAAAAATACCAAGGGGGAAGAGGGAAGATGAAAAAGATATCATAGATGACACTGATGCGGTGGCTGGTTGCGTCAGTCTACAGTGACTCTACCCGGGATGCGTCCTGTGGTTGAGTTTGAGTCTTTTAACTAGAAATTATCTAATCAAAAATCAGAGGTAAAAAAATCAGTGTCGGCTCGTGGGTTCTGAATGAGGGTGGGCACAAGAAAAAACATAAGCCATGTCTAACTGTTCACTTATTTTCACTTTTCCCAAAATACTAAAATCCATGCATACAATCATGTGAGAAACAAAATTTTCGTGTTTCTTTGCCCTCTGCGTAATGTGTTTTAAACACCGACTATAGTCTGTCGCGGGCTCTATCACAGATAGTACGCAAATGCAAATAAACCGCGATTATCACATAAAAATAAACACGATATTGCGACTCGTAGTTGGAGACATGCTGCTTGGTGCCCCAAATCGACAATATAATCGTTTACTGCGAACCCAACCGAACGGCGAAATATGCCCGCTGAAAATAGGAAATAGGTATATATTTTACTCCTGCGGACGTCAAGCACTCAGCACGCGGGCGACACGCCACGCTGTCATTGTCGTGCTCATCACAGCATAGTAAAACAACTCGTCGCTTGGTCACTGATGCCTGCGGAAAGAATGTTTGAACGGACGGAGGAATAAAGTTTGATGTAGCATATTAGGTATATATGCATAGTCGTATGACGCAAAAATATTAAATAATAAAGGAATAAAATAATGTACTGAATGATAACTAGGTATATTGATTGTCATTTTTC
The DNA here is from genome assembly GCA_951848785.1 of Callosobruchus maculatus. Lineage (NCBI taxonomy): Eukaryota > Metazoa > Arthropoda > Insecta > Coleoptera > Chrysomelidae > Callosobruchus > Callosobruchus maculatus. The sequence goes on along the minus strand of CATOUR010000110.1, from coordinate 3,740,277 downwards.
TGGGCGGTTGGGTGGGCACTTGGGCAGGTGCGATGGGCAGGTGCCCTTGTGTCTTTCAGTACCGCCACTGGAAAAAATGAAAAAAAACTGCGGCGTCTAAATTGACACCTGACGTCTGACGTACATCTGACAACTCAGTCGTAAATTTTTGTGACATGTGTGATGTTTTTTCTCGTGATTTGGTGATTTGACAATTTTCTTAAATGAATGTCAGTGATGGGATGTTCGTTGTTTTGTTGGTAAAAATGGAGATAAAATTGTAAATTCTTTCGACTGCATTAATGTAAACAGACACATATAACAAGCTTTAAATTTAGGAAATAAAATCAGTCAAAATGGACTACATAGGTGAAAACGGGGGCCTTGGCCTAACCACCGACCAAACAGAGAAAGTGTTGCAATTCCAGGACCTAACAGGCATCGAAGACATCACGATATGTCGAGACGTGCTACAAAGACATCAATGGAACTTAGAAGTAGCTGTTCAAGAACAATTGAACATAAAGGAAGGTCGCCCTTCAGTTTATGCTTCTGAGTCTAGGCCTCCGGCTGTAGTGAGTGATCATTTAGGGCAACACATCTACTATACACCCCCTACTGATGGGTCTGGAAGTGGCATAAAGGGCTTAGTCAAAACAGTTTTTAGTTTCATGTGGAATATGTGTTACAATACCCTCATTACCATATTACAACTTAGTCGTAGGCTTTTGGGTAAGTTTACTCTGTTTAAATGAATGTTTGTTTAATAAACTTAGACAAACGTTATACAATAGTTTCAGATGAAACTGAATCTATTGTTTACCTATGTTTTAAATTGAGATGGTAAATATTCAGAGGAGAACCCTTAGCTACAGGAAGTTACTATATGATACGGACCGCACAAAATTGAGTATTCAAGAAATTATCCAAATTAAATCACACATGTACTACTCAGTGGCATAACTAAGGCTGCACAGCTGAGGGGGGACCCGTAGCCTTGGAGGCCCAGGGTTCTCAAGAGCCATCCTTTGTGCAACAAGGAAGTAGATACTAAATTAAAAGCTTGCTTTCCTTGTTGTTAGTATATTTTACAGAAAATACCTATTAACCCTATGTGTATGTATCATTGGAAATGTGAGACAGTATTTCATTTTAAACTAAACCCTAAAAAAAGGTGGAGTGTCTGCAGTAAATAGAAAAATACAGTAAGGCAGCATACATCAAAATTTTGTTGCCTAATTTAAATCGACGACTTTCACAACAAAGAAAATTTAAATCGAAAAATGTGTGTTTTCAGACCATGAATTTTATAATTTTTTGGGTGATTTAAACATTTAAGGTTGTTTTAGTTTACATTTTACACCTATGTGTTGGTTATTTCTGTAGCCTGTGTTGTGGAAGACACCGAGTTAAATTAGCCAAAAAATGTTGGACGCTTTTGTTCTGTTTGAGCATCACATTCGAAAATCTGTGACACAACGCACATTTCTGTTTTTTGCGAGCAAACCTCAACATTAAAGCCCCAATGATGGCAATAAACATTACTGAAAGCATTACACGTTATTTTATGCGGATGATACTTTTTTTAACAGAAGCCGTTGAAATAAACTAGTTTTTCATACAATTTTATTTCAGAAAACTGAAAAATATGCGAGCTCCAAAATAAAAAATGTAAATCTAGGCTTGTGTATCAAGACGTACCTACCCTAGTCTGTTTATGTTTAGTTTTTTGTTCGGATTATTGTCTTATCTATTAGGCATTGCACCTGTTATGATGTAGTTATTTTTGTTTTAATATGCTAATTTCAAATTGGTAATTCCTAAAAGCGACAAATTGTTATAAACACAAATTTTAAGATTTAGATAAGATGATATGACAAAAATTCGAGCAAAAAACTAAACATATAGCAGGGATGACAAAGTATAAAATACTAATTTATGCATGTATATTACAGTAACATAAAAAATCAATCAACAAGTAAATTACTTGTGTATTTGAAAGCTGTACTGTACAGGAATTTTACTGTAATATATGTGTACAATTATACGTCACCTTAAGGAATCATTTATATTGTTATGGTATCAATCATTATCTCTGCTGTCATTATCTTGTGTTGGGAATTTAGAAGACTTTAAATTTTTGCAGAATTTGCAGTCCAAACAAGGCTGAAATCACCAAACACCATTTAAACAATAATCCAGCGAAAACAGTCAGCCATAATAACATAACCTATACTCGATCGCTACAGTGTATTAATATGTTTTATACATACATAACATACATGTAACGTATAAAACCAAATATACCTGTATATTTACATCTCTAATATAGAGACTAGGTATGTCTTAATACACAAGCCAGACCAGGTTTTAGGCATACTTTTTGATTCTGTATTTCGCTTATTTTGCAGTTTTCTGATAAAAGTTATTTAAAAAAGTGGTTTATTTTAATGACTAACACAGTTTAAAAAAAGAATCAACTTAGGACTCATCCTGTATATATACATAAAATATGAAAAAAGAGGCTACGGAAAATTTCTTGCGGGGGGCCCCAGGAAGTATCTTGTGGGTGAATGGTGAATGTGAAGTTATGCCACTGGTACTACTACTGAAAAGTATTTTAAGTTGTATAGGAGATGATGTTATAGAATCTTCAGAAGAAATCTATTTAATCTTTTCTTAAATTCTACTTACATATATTTAAGATGAGCAATCAAAGTACCCAGTCAAACCAAAGTCGTTGAATGGTTTTGCTTAAATAATAGTTGAGAAACTTGTGTTCTAGTCATATATCAAACAAACAAACCTATATTCACCTGTGGTTTATCCCTCTACGAGTTTTAGACAGATGCTTTTTTCTAGCAGGTTAAGCAATTTTTTTGAGTAAAGATAGATATTAAACAGTAATTAAATGCAAAAGTATCCCTTAACTGAATTGACAGACCTGGGTCTTCCTAAGTCTGTCATATCCAAAACAATAAGAAAAGTGGTGGTTAAATGACTTTAGATGTTGATACTAGAGAAAAAAATGTACATGATAACAAAAACTATGGCAAACCTCATGAGTGAAATTTGGTTAGCACTACTCTTACACTTAACTAATGGAGGTAGAAACAAGTTTTAAAAATTACATAAACTATATTATTCAAAATTCACAAAAATTCTTTTTTCCAACAGGTATAGAATTTAGGCCACGGACAGACCCTGTCCAAGAAGTAATGGAATTTATTGCTGCCTATGAAGAGAAATATTCTCAGCAGCATCCTGTTTTCTACCAGGGTACCTTCTCTCAAGTATTGAATGATGCTAAGCGAGAACTCCGGTTCTTACTGGTCTACCTACATAGCACAAATGCCACAGATACAGATGCATTCTGTAGAGATACCCTTGCTAATCCAGACATCATAAGATATGTCAACCAGCATTTTCTTTTCTGGGGATGTTCCATCAATTCAGATGAAGGCCAGAGAACAATAAATGCAGTGAAAGCTAGTCATTATCCTTTCTTAGCTGTGTTGGTGTTGAAAGAGAATCGGATGACAATTGTTGGTAAGTGTAGTGTACTAAATAGAGACTAGTTGATTCTTATTGTTGATTGAATTGAAATAATTGATTAGATTTATTAATGGAGAAGTTTCCTAAAAAATAAAATTTGGAAAATCCACTACTATCTGATAGTCTACTTCTTCACTTGAGGAATGTCGAAAAAATCATCTGAATATTCCAAAAAACGGCAGAGTTATTGAATTTTATGTTTGCGTAAAGCGAACGCGGCGGTGAAATGGCGTATGACGTCACATGGCATTAATTGTTCGCGGCAGCCACAGTCTGGTCAGGACTCCGCTATGCATACGCTGCGCTGTATAGTATGCGACATTTAGACTTGAGTGGAACGACGAAGGTGTTTGTTGTAACGGGCAGACGCCAATATATTTTTGAAGTATCGAGGAAGGTTACGTTCGTGGTGATTCTAGTAATCTTCCTAAAATGGATCTCGACATGATTATGGACTTTTACTTCCCACACCGACAGGTGAGGGGAGTATTGTGATCGTGAAAATTTTCGATTTTGAGATAATACGCTTTTTGGGTGTTTTATGAGGTATACATAACGAAAATCCACACAACTCATTTCCGTCGGTCTGTCTGTCTGTCGGTCTGTCTGTACGCGTTTTTCTAGCCACGTAATCTCAGTAACCTCTGCAAGGATTGTTATGAAATTTGGGCAGCGATATGCTGTGGGGGTAGTAGTAGGTAATGTCCCTATACGTTTGAAAATCGGCGCATGGGTGGCGGAGTAATTAGCATAAAACGAAAAAAATAAATATTGCTCAAACTTTGTTTTTAGGCGTTTTAAAGGTTGCTGATCATTTTCTACTTTTTTTGGGTGGGGGTGATATTGGGGTGGTTGGGGGGTGGGCGGTTTTAAAACTGAAAAACTATTGTATTCATAACAGGCCATCCACTAACCTGTGAAAGAAAGACCTAGCGTCATAATACACTTTTTTAGGTGCATCCGAACATTACGTGGGCTATTAAGGCCCGGTCAAACAGAGAACGCGGCGGTCCGGCGTTCTCTAACAATACAATGGAACGCTGTAACGCGGCGGTCTAGAACGCGGCGTTCGGCGTTCCATTGTATTGTTAGAGAACGCCGGACCGCCGCGTTCTCTGTTTGACCAGGCCTTTACGGAAACCAGTTTTCTGATGTATACATGCGAGAGTATTGCTTTTGATCATTCTGTATGGTACTTTGGTGTAACTAGGAAACTATTGGATTTATTTCAAGTAAATTTTCACACAGTATGACTACCTCTGCGAGGATGGCTAATCGTGTCAACGGCGGCGCAGCAATAATAAAAAAAGTAAAAATATAGAAACAGCTCAAACTTCGTTATTGGGCGTTTTAGGGGTTTCGTGATCATTTTCTACGTTTTTGGGTGGGGGTGAAATTGGGGTAGTTGGGGCGTGGGGGTCATACAACTCAATTTTTTTGTACAAATAATAGGCTATCCATTGAAATATTTGTTTGGTGTTTTTATGGTGATGTTAGTACACCTGAGTACAATGCAATATTTATAGTTTCTCGGTCTGCTAGACATATTCTAATAATACAGGTACCAATAAACTGCAGTTTGACGTCACAGCGGATTCGCGCGGAGGATACGGCAATTCAAACTTTGAAGGACTATAACTTTTCTATTAATGGAGATAATTACAAAATTTTTTCGCCGTTGTTCTGTAACTCTTTAGGACTGTCTGATTAACTAAACATTGAAAAAATGGAAACTTCCTCAGTGCTGTACAAGATGTGATTATTCTGGTTATGTGTATGTAGCAATAGCATACAGGTTCCAAAAAATGTATTTATTGATCTGTTGGTTTATATCCCCAGCTCGCATGGAGGGTTATGCAGACCCAGGCCTATTAGCGCAGCGACTGCGATCGGTGGTTAGCGAGTATGAGATCAACCTGGTGTCAGCACGCGCAGACCGATTCGAAGCGAGTGTGAACAGGTCGCTGCGCAGCCAGCAAGACGAAGCGTTCATGGAGAGCCTGCGAGCCGATCAAGAGAAGGAACGCAGACGGGAAGAGCAACGCAGGCAACAGGAAGAAGAAATCCGCAGGCTTGAAGAGGTAAGCAAACCTACAGAAGCTTTAGCATAGTGAGGCAGGCATACATGATTGGCAAGCTGGGATCTAGAAAGTTGATATGAAAGCGTTGGATGCAGATAGTCAATAGCCTTTAACAGTTTGAAGAAAGAACACCATAACCCCCACCTCCCACTTCTTTAAAATATGCATTCTGCCACATGCTAACCATAGCATAATTTCAGTTTGACATATTGCAGTTCCATAGGTCAGAGGTCACCCTCATCTCATCGACAGAATATGTCATATCGGGTGTTTGGGTTTTGACAATTTTCACATTCACAACTACAATGTCGCCATTTTTGGCGATTTTCATTCATGCATGCCAAAGATTGCCGATTTTCATGGCAAAAGAAGGCTACATGCATGCTGATAACCTGACAACATGAGATACTCGTTTTGAGTAAAGACACCATTGCATTCCACCAAAACAGCTTTTTTTATGGTCAACCTCCCGCTGTAGAAGCGCTGCGAGAGGATAAGTGTCGGTTCACGTTAGATTTGAAACGCTGCAGGTTGTAGCCGTCGGGAAACAAATTCTCCGGCAGCTGATTCCACAGCGTCGAAGTTCTCCAAAAGAAGGAATGCTAGAGGAGACTGGTTCGGGGAGTTAGGACCTTGACCTGGTAAGGATGAGCTCGCAGAGCTTCTCTAATGTTCCTGGTTCAGACGGCCTGTGGTGTTATTATTTATTTATTTATTTATAGTTTACATTACAAACACCAAAAGGTAGTTACATGTAATGGTTAAAAAAAACACACAAACTTGAACAAAACAGCACTACTAAATTAAACCTACACTAAGAAAAATGAGCGGCAACATTTAGTTCAAACTGATTTCAATTCTTTTAGAGTAGTGTTAAAGATATCTATTGATGTGCTTGAAAAAATTTGATTGCATATTCTTAGCATTTTGTTTATTGGTGAGGTGCTGGATTTATCAATATTAAAAATTTCATAATTCAGGTTCCTGAGGCTTATTTTAGGAACATTGATGCTTATAAATTTAACTAGATCACAGTCCTTATATTTCGTACTATTAATCGGATGGAAAATAAATATCACAGCCTGATTGTCTCTTCTTGCTAATAGACTCTTGAAGCCAAAGCTAGTAAGTTGGCTTTTATATGAGACCATATGGGGATAACAGTTATTTTTCCTAGCATAGAGATATCTAAGGAATTTCTTTTGTACTTTTTCAATATAGTCAATATGAGTAACTGCTGGGTGCATCCAAATTTCTGCAGCATACTCTAGGTGTGGTCTCACTAGTGTATGGTAGAGCCTTATGACTGTTTCTAGTGCAAAAGATTTACTATTTCTGATGATAAAGCCCAAATATTTATAGGCATTGTGTGCGATTTGGATATAATGGGAATTGAATCTCATATTCCTCTGAAAGATAACTCCTAGGTCTTTGATTTGCATATTTCGTTCCAGTGCTACCTCATTGATTTTGTAGATGTGCTTAGTTGCATTGGTTTTCCGTGTAAAGGGCATAACACTACATTTTTTGACGTTTACTGACATTATCTGAGAAAGCTCACTTGAACATCTTCCGTGATAGAATCTGTAAAACAGGGATAGGTCAGCCACCCTCCTCTGATGTTCCAGGCTGTGGAGGTCCTTTGTGAGGTTAGGCGTATCGATTAGTCTAATCGCTCTTTTCTGGATAGTGTCCAGAAGCTTTAGAGAGTGCTTCGGAGCGCATCCCCACACATGGGAGCAATACTCCAGCGATGGTCGGATTTGTGCCTTGTAGAGTAGCAGCAGCTGCTCTGTTGTATACAACTTCCTACAGCGGAACAAAAACTTACTGTGGCTATGAATGTAGTGGGGATGTAGGATATATGAGGGGTTAGGTGTCTCTTTTTAACTGATGGCTTTGTCTGTATGTACCTTTTCTGTTAGTGGCATTGGAGATTTCGCACTCCAGATTCAACTTTGCCAGTTGTGCATAGAGGTATCTCGCGGTACACGTGGTGATACCGATCGTCAGTCACCACAAAATGCTCTCGAAGAAGGCTTGATTGCTTTTGTCAAGGGCTAGTACTCATTAGAAACTGAAATATGTAAATCATAATATAATGCATCACATGTAGGGACAGTGCATCCCATAAATTATCAGCACCGTTTGACAAATGACGAATTACCTCGGCTTTATTACCAGTCTAACAGAAAGTCGTAATAAATTATGACAATATTTTCAAAACTATGCTAATTTCATGAACATTTTTTATTGTCGTTGAACTTCTACTATATTCAAAACGAAATAGAACAATAAATGCTGTCAAACTGAACTGCCTGATGAGAATAAGCTTAGATAGGCGGATGGAAGTTAGACAATAGTCGCTGCCGAAGACGTATGACTTACGCCTAACCTCATAACAGCAAATTATACACTGTGTCCCAGGAGAAATCCCGAAAAAAGAAATCGCACTTAGGTTTAGAAATGTGAAGCCGATATCAAAAGGAATTACGCCTTTTGGAACTGATATTCACAATGTCAATGTTAGGTTCAAAGGTCTAATTTCTCAGTCACCTCACCATTCAGCTATTTTCAATAGGTCTTTTTCATATAATATCTGTGTTTTGTAAGATCACGTTCCCATGAACCTCAAACATATGTCAGTGTCAGCATTTAAATGTAACTTTAAAAATATTCTCATCTCTGGAATTAGTGTTTAAAGCAGTAATTGTTAATTAGTGTTGTATATGTTAGTTGTATGTGCTTAGTGTTTTAATTCGATTTTTTTTGTTCTTTTGTATCTTAATTAGTATTTGTGTGGTAATAGTCACTGTGGAATTTATGGTGTAGACAGGTTTCCCACAGGGCCAATACTTTGATCAATCCTAGGCTGTTATTAGTCCTTTTTGCATTTATGTTTTAGGGTTTTACTTTCTCTGTATTTAATTTTTATTTTGATTCACTATGTATAAATGCAAATAAATACTATTATTATTATTATTAAATTCGCACTGGTTACAGAGAAATCAACATTTGAAGTTTGGTTGTAAAGATAACTGAAACGTGTGTGGCCCACCTTATTTCACTTTCACTTTCGGGAATTCCGTGTAAAAACGGAATTACGCTAACAGGTATTTTAAATATCGATTGTTTACAGCAAATATCATCCCGTTGTATTGCTTGTCCAAATATGATACAGTGGCCCACAGATTAATCATTTCGCGATCTAATTAAGGCAGTTTCAACCAACGACGCCCTAGACGTCTAGTGCATGCAAAACCTCGATTCTCGAATTTTCAGAACCGGTTCTAAATGCACTTTACCCGCGTACCCGGTTCCGAACCGGTTCTAGGGTGCCTACTAAAAAAAACTGGATTAATTCACATTGAGGTAACATTTATTTCAAAAAAATAACGAAAATAACAAACATAGTTATTAGGAACATAAGTAAGTGTTAGGAACTTGAAATTAAAAATAAAGAAACATAAAATCGTTCTCGGAACATAAATGTTAAATCTATAACATAATCAACGAAAAGTTATCATCTTCAATCAGTCGCGCAGTGATCCTAAGTCTCAGCCTATATATTTAGTTTGCCTAAAATCTACCGGTGTGTTTACTTTTCCACCGATTTTTTTTATTATCATAGAATGACCGTAAAAATGATATGGCCGTCAAACTTCGATCTGATAACGAAGTGCAGAGCTTATTGCAGATTATCCCAGCTGATGAGAGTAATCTCTCTGGCTCCACACTAGTGGGCTGAATTGTAAGAAGGTTGTCATAGGCTAAGGTCAAGTACCTTCCTCTTTGACCGCCATTTTCGTAGAGGGTCATTTCAAGTCTTATGGGTTCATCTACAATATAGTTACAAAACACGAGACTGGGCGCGCGAAATTTAAATTTCTTGCGGCACCGTTATGGAACCGAAACCCAGGTCTCGTCTTTTTCAGAACCGGTTCTGTGGCCTGATGAAATACCCGGGCAAAACCGGGTATTTTGGAACCGGGTAGAACCGGATGCATGCACTATAGACATCAATAGGACGTCGTTGATTTCAACTTTTTTGCTATTGAGAAGAAACATATGATTTAAACATAGTATATCATAAGTGACTTATTAGGAATTAAAACGTCTGTTTCTTTTCAGGAAAGAAGAGCTGAAGAAGTACGCCGAGAGAGCATAGCTCAGGAGAAAGTCAACTCGGTATACAAAGTTCCTGAAGAACCCCCAGCATCCCATCCAGATGCTGTACATGTTGTATTTAAACTACCATGTGGTACAAGATTAGAACGAAGGTTCTTGAAATCACATTCCTTGGAGGTATTATGATGTTTTTATTACAAATCCGTAAAAGTCAGGGTTTCTCATACCGATTATAGCAATAACCTTCAAATTGATTGTCATTTATTAAATTATATTTTCGGAAAGATATGTGTCTAATTTAACAAAGAATGCAAATAAAACAGATAGAAGAACAGAGGCAAGAACGGCCGTTGCCCGAATTTGCCACAAACCGTCACAAGTGACAAAACAGAAGAGGTTCTTTTTTATAGACAACTATGACAGTACACATTGAAAAAAAAGAAAGAAATTACATTTACCTTTTTAAAGAGTTTCACACTGCCTGGATAGGTACTGTAGCTACAATTATAATTAATCTATTTCAAAGCCAGGTTATCAGAATACTGACGGCCGGCGTGGTGACTAGACCCTAGTAGTTGTCAAATTTCGTTTTCGCGAATACTTTTTAGAGTATTGCCGTGTTAATATATCTGAATTTGGATGTTTCTCATTTTCCAGGCTGTCTTCTACTTCGTCTTCTGCCATCCGAACGCACCAGATTCGTTCGAAATAATGACAAACTTCCCCAGGCGGGTGCTGAACTGCCGCCCTGATAATGCTAAGGTGATTACGCTGGAACAGGCTGGATTGAAAAACAAAGAGGTGCTGTTCGTTAACGATTTGGACGCATAAGAAATACTTCGGAAGCAACGTTCTCTCTTTATGTATGTCTCCTTGTAATTTGTTGTTCGATGGAATATACAAATCGTTACGAAATCTCGATCCTCCGTCGTTCTAAAGGCCGTTCAACACCGCAATTTGTTGAGCACGATTTGGGCGAATCAGTTTACTTTCACTACAATATTTGTATTATTTCTGATAGTCTTCAAAGTGACATCCATTTCTAAATTTTTATACATTCATTTTATTCCCTAGTCTCCAATATACAGGACCATAATAGTTTATAAAGTATTATAAAAACACCACTAAATTTAACGTTATATCTAAATCAGGGTTATATGGCGGCAGATAAAGATGCACTTAGCATCTCTCAAACGCTGGCTTTGTCGTATAATTTAAAATGTCTACTACTTCTGAATGACATGCTAATATTTAAGGCGATATATCAAAAAGATGCACCAAATCTGATATGATCTCTTGTTTCTTGACACTGAAAATGCATTCCAAGTTCACAAAACTAAGTATTTTAACATTTAGGAAGCCTAGGATACAGGCATGTTCTCTCAAAATCAACATTTCCTTAAATATTATCAGGACAATTAGAAAAAGCTTGTACATATATACGCGAATTTGAACTCTTAAAATGATAAACAATGTTTTTTTTTTTGACACAAACTCGGCCCAAATCGTGTTCATAAAATTGTGTTGTCTCGAAAGACCTGATACTGTCTTTTCATCCAATAAATGAAAGTATTTTGTTTCCCGTCAGTCGTACGAAACTCTTCTATTTTGTTACTTTACTGTTTACCTAGCTTAAGAAAATATATAATTTAGATAAATTCTATAATTTTTTTCTTACTTATTTTTAATAGAAAATATAGTGATGACGGAAACATGAGCTTGAAGTGTGCAATATACTGTTATTTGTCGGCAGCTCAACTGTTGAAAAATATACAACCACTATATAAATGTTGTAGAATTTGGAGTTAGTTTTCTGGATTATATTAAGAATGAAGGAAGCAAGCTAGTCTTTGCATTCATAATTCGATTTGGTATGTAAAAAAAAAAGGTTTGTGACTCATCTTGGTCTACACTAGCAAAATATTTTGCTGTATCTAAACGTGCCGACAGGCAAAAAAAATTTTAAACCAGAATTATCACTATTGCAGAATTTAATGGATAACACCAAAGTTCCGACTCAAAAATCGTATGTTATAAAAAAATGTATACCAATTTCTATGGTCAAATTACCTCGACCATTTAGCGGGACTCCGAACAATCTTTTTGTTTGTTTTTTTTAAGAACAATGCCAAATCAGGGATATAAAAACTGCGGCAAGCAAAAATACAAAACAGCCTTCAGAGTATTCAAAATAATGATCGCATTAGGAATAGGTAAATCGTCAGAAAGCGCGAAGAATAGTTATTTTTTTAATTAAAGCATTCCTGTTGAGGAACCAAACTTTAAAATTTGATCATAATAAACTAGGCCAATTCTCACTCAACAGACAAGAATTGTTAAATAATTTGCTAATTCCCCGCCCTTTCTAGTGGCAAGGATCAAACTCTGTGCTGTTGAAAACCTTATAAATTAAAACCTTATCAGTACAGGTCTTTGAACTCTCAAAAAAGCATAAGACTCAGTCTTTCATGGGATTGCACATGTTGCATATTCTCTAAGGTAAGGTGAATATGAAATTATTTATTTTAATCCTGTTGCCTTGTATAAAATGTTGCACCTCAGAAAGCATAGCTCAATTTTAGATTTTTGCCATTATACAAGGTGAAATATATTGACTTCTCAGTATTTATTTACACTAACTTTGAGACCCCTTGTGAAAAGATTATAAGCCATTCATTATTTTCAGTAGGAAGTCTGTAACAAAAGAGCTTAGTGGGAATCTGAATACATATTTCATTTTTTTGGTAGTGGTAGATATTCTAAATGATCCACCATATAAGAAAAACACACTCAGATTACCACATGAAATTTTGGATACATGCAAGACATGTCAGGTTAGTAAAAAGCACTGGTACCCTTAAACATCTCCAAAGCTGGAACAATAGAATTCAATACCGAGGGTGTTTGAACATGCAAAATCAAAAATGCTAACAGTAGTGTCTTCAGATTCACCACTTTTATGTTCACGTCATAATTTTGTTATTTTAAATGGAATGCCCTATTTATGACGTGTAACCTCAAAGTGGTAAATCTGACAACGTTGCTATTAGCATTTTTTGAATCTGCATGTTCAAAGACCCCCAGGTACTGGGTGACCAAGGTGGACCAAGTAAGGACGCTGCTGTAACTCTTAATAATTCAATCCTATTTCCATCTTTTACGACTTGTTTTATTTGAGATATAAAGGAAATGGCAAATTTATATTCACTTTATATGCTATTTATCTACTTCATAAAACATATCTACAACCGGCAACAGCAGATTTTAATCCCCACCTTAATGACGGTCCAGCATCGGGATTGGATATTCGCAGCAGACTATATTTAATGTCCCTTTTATACTTTTTTCTATCCCTTTTTAAACTCGACATGATAATACGATGAGGGAATCTCCCGCTACCCTTCCTCATGCCACTCTGATCAATTTGCGATGATCACACAGTATTGAATTTTATTGTACCAACTTATTTTAGGAGATGATACTTAAGCGTTCTGGTACTTTTTACTAACCCGGTATAAATTACCTTCTGACTGACTGAAAATGTCAATATTAATAAGTAATTCATCATTAATCCAATGTTCATCTTTGGATCAAATCCATTACTTAAAGATTTCATTAAAAAAAACCTAGTTTCCGATCACTATAAACCATTTTAGCATTTCACAGGAAAGATAAAATGTGATTAAGTAGTACTTTTAGTCAGTAATTGAGCATTTACATTATACCTATGTGATTTTTGTAAGTAAACCACTATTTTTTAAGAATTTGAGGTTTATACATGTATTTTGAATGAACATGTCTCTTTTCGTTTTCATATGTAAATATGTAAAAAAATAAAGAATTTTGTTGATGCTGGTAGTATTTTATTCCTTGTGAGCGCACACCCTAAAGTGTGCATTAAAAAAAGTTAAGTGAAGACAGCAGTATACCTGGTCTGCAAACCTGTATAATTTAAAATTATAATGTTTGCTTTACATTGCACCAATGTTCAGCATCTGTTTATCTTGCTGATTATACTATCTTGCAAGAACCAGAGCTTGATAGTTTTAAGGTTAATCAAAAGCAATAATCGAGACAAATAAGCATGTATTCAATTGGATGTTACACAGTAAACATTTCAAATACCTTTATAAGTAAAATTCATAAAATTTCTTCGTATGAGCTCTGATCATAAGAATATACATTTTTTTTAACTATCATGACCAAGATATAAAATGCGATCAATTTCAAATATCTGAACCAGTGTGAAAGGATTTGGTACATTAACCTACTCTTTATAAACAGTTCATCAAGAAGAAGTAAATACTTCCAATCAGAACCCTTAGAATAAGATGTCTCAATCTATTTCACCTAAATACAGTTGCTTATCACTACCACCTGACACAAGAATTGGTTCGTTAGGATGAAACTTGACATCATTGACACTACCATTATGTCCAGGCAATTTATACAATATTCTTCTGGATGTTGTGTCCCAGACATATACAAAACGATCTGCTGATCCAGCACTTATCTTACTATCATCAGGTGACCATGCACATCTTAATAGGTTCTTTTCAAAATTGTGTTGGTGACCACTGAAAATTTTCACACAGCGTTCTTGTCTTAATGGCCTGATGTCCCATATCCTGAGTGTGTTATCCATGGCATTGCTGAGTAGATAGGAACCATCTGAACTTAGGGCCAGACCTGTAATGGTGTCTGTATGGCCTTTCAGAACATAGAGAATTTCCTTGTTTCTCATATCCCACACCTAAAATACAAATATGGACAAATAGTAAACTATAAAGAATAATATCACCAATTACAACCATATGTATAGGATTAAAGTGTGTACTACTCACAGAAAAAACAATATCAAACATAACACATTCAATGTATGTACAAGACATCAGTGGCGTACACAGCTTAATCTGTAGGGAGGGGTTAAAGGGGGGGTTACAGTAATGCACAGTGTAATAATACTAATAATGTTATAAATGTATATTCATTCTACGTTCATTGATCAGAAGACTACTCTAAAACTGCTTCTGGAGCAACTGGAATAGCACAATTGATATTTAAGAGCACCAAGTCATTGAGAATAGGAAGTTTCGATAGGTATAAATATAGTTTTACCTAATATTCCAAGCCCATGGGGGGGTTCGAACCCTGACAACTCCCCCGTGTGTATGCCACTGCAAGACATACTTCTTATTTTACAGGTGATAGAACAAAACATATCAAACACATCCGATAGTTTGTTTGCATTGTTGGACATGAAATTTATGGGTGCCTTTTGCAACATATTTGTTTGAGCTCTTTTACACCAGAGTGTGTCATTATGCCTAGATGTTAATCTGGGAGCAAGTATACCCACTCTTGCCAATAGTTTAGGACTTCATTTCTATATTTTTCTAGTGGTAAATCAACATGGCAGTTCAGTAAAGTGATTATAAAGGTAAGAAACTTGTTTTTTTTAGATACATAAGTAAACCTCATACATGACATTTCCTGACCAAGAGATGCATATTCCAATTTAGATTATACTAAACTGTTGTACAAGGCAATCAGCACTATGCACAAAATAAGCTTTATGCATAGTCTCACTAATATGGTGGCTGAATGTAAGCTGACTGCCAAAATATACAGCTAAATTTTTAGCTACCTTGCATCTTTCTAAATGCTTAGACTTGTGCCATAAAAATGTTTAAAAATAAGAGAAATTAAATTTGTTGAATACTCAAGTACCTATGGAACTCACCATGGGCATAAAGCCTCAACACGAAACATGCACAATATGAATTACTGGTTGAAAAGTTTTTGTTAAATGCTTTCAAATTAATATGGTATGGTATCTTGTTATCCCTTTGATCCATGGTATTTAACTTGCCAATAAAGAAAACACTATTTGGAGTTAAAAAAAAGTGTACTGCTAATGCCCATAACCTACTTCACAGAACTTTAATTGAAAAAAAAAATGGTATTTGTCCATGTTTCTCCTATATTTCAATATTTGCAGAGGTGAAAAAATCTATTTTACAAATTATTTTAATGCATTTACCTAGGAGTATTAGGGTGACTACATACTTCAATTCTGGACGATGGGCTTACTGGGGGAGTAGGCTGTGAGAAAATGGATAAGAAATGGCATAGGGCGTTAGTGACTATTTTTGGCCTGTCCATTCCTTGATTGAGTTTATTTTGCGGTATATTATGCCTACTATTTTTGACTAAGGATCAAATTCTGAACATTTTAATGATTTTTGTGATTCAGTCCAGACACAAAATAGAGCTCTAAACTTCTGGACATTTCCGGGATTTTCCAGACAAATGGTCACGCTATATTTACCAGCTTCTAATAGTGTTCCATTCATCATGAATAACAAAAACTTGAAAGCTAATTCAGCATACCTTTATATCATTATCAATTCCTCCACTAAATATTTGATCAGCCACGTCATTGAAGCTAACAGCAGTTGTTTGGTATGTGGTGTTCATTGTGGCCACATTTTGCTTTTTCCTTGTATCCCATAATCTAAGAGTACTGTCATCGCCTCCTGAACATAACAATTGAGGGCCTCGTCTAGCAGCCTGAACACAGTTGACAAAGGTGGTATGTCCCTTGTACTTTTTCACTCTTTGTGCAGTGACAATGTCCCATAACCCAAGAGTATGATCGGTGCTTGAAGTAAATATGTGAGATCCATCTGTGGTAAAATGCAACTCAGTTACAGCTCCAGTATGTCCTGTCATCACAGAAATGTTTTCACATTCTCCATACACACTCCATAAATCTGGAAAATGAATTAGATAATAATGCACATAGTGCAGGGGCTGGGTTAGAGCATAGAGTCAAAGGCTTGTATAGTGTTCATCTACATTATAGCAAATTTTTGAATTGCAAAGTTAACCAACACTACTTCAAAGTGGAAACAACATATACCTTAAGATACCTTCAGTATTTGAATTAAAAGAAAATGCAAATAAAGAAATGCTTAGACATGTATCTTTCAAATCTAGTTAGATTTATAACCTATTACCATTGATTAACAGATATGTGTGTTAATCAATGCTATTACCCAAAAGAAATGCATCTTCAAAATACTTACATATTTTCCTATCAAATCCTGAAGAAGCTAAATACTGACCCTCTGGATGAAAATCTACTGTAAATATTTCTCCTTCATGGCCCTCCAGTAACATGATAGGAGCAAACAAATTTGAGGTTCTCGCTGGAGCCTTAAAATTGAAAATAGTTAAAACTCAAAATTAATACGAATTGTTTCACTTACCGGTTGTAAGGCATTGCTGTTGTTACTCTTATTAGCAACCTCATTCCTAGCTTTTTTACTCGGTACCAAAGCAAAGTCATTTGCTTTTCTTTTTTGTTCTACAACCATTTTTGCATTCAAAGCTCAGCTTGACTTATTTACTTTATAGCAATCGTGCGTCCATGCAAATAGCGATAAAGCTTTACTGGACAAAACAGTATGTACGCATAAATTTGATTTTTTTTTGAACCTATCGTCGCATCGGTATCAATACTATCAATATTAATAAATAACAGGAAAATCAAATTTTTGTTTTCAAAACATGAGATTCAATGAAGTGTCAATACCTATGGAAGGGGCATGCGTGCACTCGTTTGCGGCTCGAATGAGATAGCGCTAGTCAGGGATGCTTGTAGAACATTTCCCGACAGCGTGGCCAATGCTCGCTCTTTTTTCACCTGATCAGCTCCCTCGCGCTATTCAAAAAAAGTTGGCTGTGGCAACACTGTTTGCCGACGCGTCACATAGCTGGTTAGGAGGAGGCTGTGCTTTTCCCTGACTAGTTCTATCTCTCTCACTGACCTCTCTTTCTTATGCATGCTTTTTCGCTGTCTAGCTCTATCTCTCTCACCGACCTCTCTTTCTTATGTCGTCCGCAAAAGTGCTACATTGTTTAAATGGGACGGGGCCATTCTAAGGGGCCATTCCATAGGTATTGACACTTCATTGATGAGATTACAGACGATAACCTCAAAGCACCAAACAGTTATTCTCACAGTCACAAAACATGTACACAGTTATTCTCAAATTACTGGACTGGCTTAGCACACTCAGCACAGGAACTTAATACACTACAAAAAGTGTAGTACTGTGGTGTACAGTCGGCCATGTGCATGGCCGACTCATATGTACCATGGCCGACTCTACTCACTAGGCCGGAGCATTGAAATATGGCAACACTGAATCAGGGACCGAGCTTTTATTTGTTGTTAAGTCCATTAGTGTAATCTTCCAGAAAAAAGGAGATTGGAAGGTGATTTTTGATGTGTTTCTAATTAGTTACCTGCACAAACGAAACTATAAAGATAAAAAGATGCCTGCAAAGTGTGTAGTACCAGGTTGCACTTGCAATTGTGCTTCCAATAAAGGACATACCAACCATAACATTCCAGAGTAAGCAAGAAGAGTGGAAGGTGATTTTTAATGTGTTTCAATTATTTACCTGCACAAACGAAACTATAAAGATAAACAGATGCCTGCAAAGTGTGTAGTACCAGGTTGCACTAGCAATTGTGCTTCCAATAAAGGACATAAACAGAAGTGGGTGAACGGTATTCCTCGTATGGGCGGGTTATATTTATAAGAATAAAGACAATACTTTACAAACATTTCAAAGGATAAGACCTATTTTAAAGCACAATATGGTACCTGCAATGTTTTCTGGACCTCCCAAATATCACAGAAAAACACAAGTGGAAGTGGCAGCAGAAAACAGGTTGCGTTTATTTTTATTTGGTAGTGTTTGACTACGATGAACCAGACATCAGGTGTAAGTGGTATTAGTAGTAGTAGTTCTAAAAAGTATTTTTCTTAATTTATTAACGGAGATGAACTCTAATACATATAAAATGTAATAATTATTCTGAAACTATAGGCCCACTATTTGACAGCTAAGCCACGTTGCCACATCTAAGGCTCCGGCCTTGTGTAGCGTCGGCCATGTGTGTAACCATCGGTGAAGTGTACACATGTGCACATCTCTATTACGTCCGCTGTCAGCCATGTCATCATACGTCATTTCAAACTGACACATGTCAAACACGTGAAATAATTCCTAAACACAATTACAAATTACAAACTAGTTTACGTGGCTATAACTAAAAAATCTCAATTTTTCGCCTTCCTAACACACATGATAATATTAGAATAGGATAGAGGTTCTTCAAATATTCAGTCATGTTAACAAAATTCGAGACAAAATCGGCGAGGGTAAAAGGGCTATCTTTTCACCCAAAAAGGCCCTGGATCTTGGTCAGTCTCCACAATGGATGTATCCAGCTCTGGGATTACCGAATGTGCACTCTGCTCGAAAAATTCGACGAACACGATGGTCCTGTCAGAGGTATTTGCTTCCACAACCAACAACCCCTATTTGTCTCTGGAGGTGATGACTATAAGATAAAAGTGTGGAACTACAAGCAGAAAAGGTAAATATCTATTTCATATTCTGTCAGATCAACTGCAACCTCCCTGCCATCCTTGTCTTTAGTGGGGCATCACTTTCTAGGCTATTACAGTAGTTTTCTAAATTACAATGCATATAAATTTAACTTGCTCATGCTATGCTATGTTAAGTAGCTTTACCTAACTATTACAATTTCTACAGATGTATATTCACATTACTTGGCCATCTAGACTACATTCGCACAACAATGTTCCACCATGAATACCCATGGATAGTATCTGCCTCTGATGATCAGACCATCAGAATCTGGAATTGGCAGAGCCGCACTTGTATCTGTGTCCTCACAGGACATAATCATTATGTGATGTGTGCTATGTTCCATCTCAGTGAGGATTTGCTTGTCTCTGCTTCCTTAGATTCTACTGTACGAGTATGGGATATTTCTGGATTGAGGAAGAAGAATGTTGCTCCAGGACCTGCTGGATTAGAGGTACATATTTATTTATTTATTTTGTAACATAACAGTTCAAAATGTATGTATCATAATAATATTAGACTATAATAGGTAAATAGTATTTATAATAGCAATAAATAAATATAATTCTCTGTTTTACTAACATTGTGATGCACAGTGGTATTTATATGCCCTATCAATACCATACGAAAATATGAATAAGTGACCAATAGTGAAATGGATAACCAATTCCGATGCTGCAAGAAGGAGCTCTCATGCATTGTTTGCATTGAGTGCTACTCTATGTTTCATAAAAGTTGTCTCGAAAGAAAAAAGAATGTGGTTGAACTGGAAAAGAAAAACACTATCTTTTGCTCAGAAAAATGTGAAAAAAACAAGAAAACCGAGGAAGAAAAGATAAATCGCATCTACAACGAAAACAGTCTCTACTATTCTCAATTAGAAAACCTTAAATCAGAAACAGAAGAAAAACTAGCGAAATATGAAGCCGAAATAGATGCATTAGTAAAGCAGTCAAGAGAAAAGGACGATTACATTACTAGATTGCGTCGACAAACTATGGACATCGAGGATGAAGTATTTGATAGCGAAAGGAGTTTTAATATAACAATAACTGAACAACGAAATGCTATCGACAAATTGAACAGAGAGAACTCCGAGCTTTTACGTATTAACTCTAACTTAACATCAAAGTTGGAAACTGATGAGAACAATTTGATTGCATTAAAAAACAAGCTCGGTGAATGTGAGAAAACTAAAAAACAAATGTTAGTAACTATCGAGACTCTCACTGCAGACAATGATTTATTAAGTAAGGAACTACGAAATCTTAAAAAAGAACTGGAATCCGTATGAGGAATGACAACGACAACATGTGAAGACCCGGGTGATAAGAGATGCCACATTGATCCTTATTGTAGCAAAAATATCTACAATAGCCTGTATGAGCAGTTAAGGAAGGACATCACAGACATGTTCTCAAATTTTGAGGCCAGAATCACAAAACAGAGTGCAGCTGCAACTACGATATCTGGTGAAAGCTCTCCATCCCCAGTACCTGGTACAAATTACAAGCTGCAACAGTCGTCTGCCACCACGAAATTAGCGAATAAGGTCCACACTACTATGGCTGAAAACAAGCATCACACACAAGTAGAAGAAAAAGCTCCAAACCGCCAGCATAATCATCCGGAAAACGAAGACGGACAGTGGGAAACAGTGCAAGGGAGGAGGAGAAGTCACAAAGGAATTCGCCAAAGAAATGTTGGTCAGTCAGAATCTAACGGCACTTTTCGCGGTGTAGCACCTAAGGTTTACGTCTATCTACATAAGGTATCCCTTGACTCAAAGGAAGAAGATGTACTGTCCTACGTTAAGAACAAGTCAGGTAAAATAAATGAAGAGTTCATTGTCAAAAAAGTTCTTTCTAATGATAAAAATTTCAACAGTTTTATATTAGTTGCTGATTTCAAATACAAAGACATGTTTTATGACCCAGCATTTTGGCCTGTTGGCATACGCTATAGAAGATTTGACTTTAAATTGTACTATGAAAGATATGGTATAAAAAATGTGATTCAAGGCGAGAACAGCAATGTTGACGTTAGCCCAATCATCACTCCTATAGTCCAGCAACAATCAAATTCTTTTTTAGAGAAAGCAGTTCCTCGGGTAACCCGCACTTTATCACAACAAAATTAACATACTGTAACTTTTACTATCAAAATGTGAGGGGCTTGCGAACAAAGATTGGAACTTTTTATGAAAACCTGTTATCAGAGGAGTATGATGTAATTGGTCTTACGGAAACATGGTTGTGCGAAGGAATTCATTCGACTGAACTATTTGATGATAGATATGAGGTTGTTAGAAAAGATAGGAAAAACCTAGCTACTCGCGGTGGAGGAGTCATCTTAGCGTTCAATAAAAAAATGGCTTACGAAATTTTAGATACTGAAAATAGTGACGTGGAATGTGTTATTGTGAAGTTAAGATGTAAGAAAATCACTTTTTATGTGTCTGTAGTATATTTTCAACCTAATTCTAAGTTAGATATGTACATTAATTATTTTAACCTATTTGAAAATATTTTAAACAGTGATAAACAGTATTGTTCGTCGTGCAGTACGGACGTGTTTTTCAGTTGCTCTGTTATTGCTGCTTTTTTTTCATAGTAATTGGTATAATTCGTGTGAAATTTGGGTAGTACTGAAGGATATGTTGCAGTTTTGCTTCATTCCAAAAAAATGGACTTGAATTTTCGACAACCGGTGAATAGAAGGGGTAGTGGTAGTTCCACCAGTAATCTTGTGTTGGATAAGGAAGAAATAAATAATATTATCCTTGGCCGTGAATCAGTGTCCAGCAAAAAAACAACGAAAACAACGGAGATAAATGTGGATACAAAAAAGCCGAGCCGAGAAGATAAAATAAATCGTCATGAACACGATGTACAGGGTGATGCCACACCGCCTACTAGGAGTTATAATATTGAGTTTGACGATATGAACTCAGTTTTCAAACCAAAGTCGTCCATTAGTCGTACTCCTCCAGAGGTTAGTCATGAAGTCGGATGTACTAAAAAGACAAAGGAAGTACAAAATACAATAGCAGAGATAGGTAAAAGACCCAGGTCACTATCAAGTCCAGAGATTGAACATATTAATAAGCGTCAATGTTACGAACAACAGGGTATTATGACAGAGAGAGTAATTATGAATTTCTTTGATGAAATCGAAACCATAAAAAAACATACTGAAAAAGATCTTACTCAGACTCCATTCAATGCGCAAGATAAAGCAAATGTATTAAATGCAACGATGAATATGCATAAATTACTGACACAATTAGTTTTCAAAGTAAGTGTTTTAGAAAAAGAAAATGTAAAATTGATGTCCAAGCTAGAAAATACCTTAAAAACAGAATCAAATCTAGAACTGGTATTAGGGTTAATCAAAGGCAAAGAAGAACAAGTTAATAATCAGACAAGGGCAAGAGAACCACTTATCAGAAGTTATGCTGACAGTGTAGCTGCAAAGGTGGGGGTTTCCTCTGAAAGACCAAGTAAGCAATTAGAAGAACCAAGAAAACAATCAGAAGGGCCATGGCGAACTCCACCAGACAATAGAAAATATGAAACTCTTGTTAGGATAGAAAAGGTAGATGATTCCAAGTTAGTCATCAACAGGCTTAAACAGGAGCTAAAACAGAAAGATACAGAAGGAGGCTTCAAGAATATCAAGCAGCTCCAGTCAGGAGCAGTTATTGTAGAAAGCCATAATGAAACGCAACAAGAGAAGCTGAGAGCCATATTAAACAACAAAAAAGACATCACGGTTAAAGGATTTGAAAGAATAAATCCTATGTTTATGATTACAGGAATTGAAAAGGGATATGAATGTGATGATTTCGTACGTGAACTAATAAGGCTGAACAATGAAATTGAAGATGAATTAAAGTGTAATGTCGTAGAGAAGATCAAGGTTGTAACAAGAAAGAGCTGTCGTAACCCTTGTAAGGAAAACTGGATATTACAAGCACCTCCTGAAATCTCAAAGTGGTTTTTAAAACGTGGCTTTGTAAATTTTGATTTATTGAAAGTTCATGTACAGGAACATATAAACCTAGCAATTTGTTTTAGATGCGCCAGTTTTGGGCATATAGCTAAGTTTTGTAAGCAACCAGTATGCTGTTACAAATGCTCTGGTAGCCATGAAGTCCAACAGTGTCAAGAGGAAAATCTGAAGTGTATAAATTGTCAAAAAATGAAATATGAGGAGTATAATCATTCCGCACGTGATACAAATTGCCCAGTCTATAAATCCAGAATTGACAGGTTCAGAACCAATATTAACTATATTCCGGATTTTCAATAACACACAGAGGTAAAACCACTACAGGTAGTAGCACTACAACAAGGCAGTGTAGCTTTCTACATCAAAATGTGCAGTCGTTGGGAAATGCAGTACTAGAACTGAATGAAGTGATCAACGAACAAGGTGATGTTACAGTGCTGTGTATTACAGAACACTGGAAGTCTAAAAGCCAATTAGCTGCCTATGGTATTAAAAATTTTCGACTTGTTGGAAGTTTTTGCAGAAATGAAAACAGACATGGTGGTTGTGCGGTCTATGTGGTAAACCAAGTGGTGTGCAAAGAAAGAAAGGAGGCAGAAGGCCTCAGTGTTGAAGGACATGTGGAATGTGCAGCATGTGAGTTAAGAATTAATGGTAATAAGTATGTATCGTTAGTGATATATAGACCCCCTAGTGGAGATTTCAAGGTTTTCCTTGATGTGTTAGATAAATTGTTGTACATATTTGTTAAGATAGGATATATAGTTGTAATAGCAGGAGATTTTAATATAGATTTCACTAAGAATTGCCCTAATAAAATGAAATTGTGTTCTCTAATCAACTCTTATAACATGCATTATAAAATAAGCTCTTATACAAGAATTACTGATGTCTCCAAGTCATGTATAGATAATTTTTTGACAAATGCCGAATTTTCGCGTGCGGAAGTGCTTCACACAAAAATTTCTGACCACACTGCTCAAAAGTTAATAATAGAAAATACAGATAAAAAAACGCAAGACTGTTGTTATAGGAGAATTTTCAGTGAGAGTAATGAAGAAATGTTTTTGAATAATTTAAATAATATTATATGGTCAGAAATTTATGAAAAGAACACTAATGATGTAAATGCCCAGTGGGAGAAGTTTAGTTGTATATTTCGCTCGGTTTATGATATAAATTTTCCACTGAAGAAGGTACAGAACTCAGATAGAAGAAAGAAATATGACAAGGATACAGAAGTGATTCGGTGTAAAAAGGAACTTGATATTTTATATACTGCTAGCTTAGTAAATTCTAATTATAAAGACCAGTATAAGCAAAAAAGAAAAGAATACAACATGACATTAATAAATTGCAAGAAAAAAGAATATAACAAAAAAATATTACAATCTGACAATAAAAATAAAACAGTATGGCAAATTGTTAAAGAAATAAACGGAAAAGTAAATCATCAGCAAAACATAGTATCTGATCTAGAATTAAGTGACACAGCAGATAAATACAACAAATTCTTAGTGGAATCTTTAGAAGGTTTATCAAAGCCCCAGAGTTTAATGTATAACTGCAAAATTGAATCCAACAGTAATTCCATGTATGTTGAGCCTGTTAGTAGAAATGAGATTTTAGATATTGTAAAATGCCTGAAAAATAAAAGAAGCAGTGGTGAAGATGAGATATCAAGCATAATTATAAAAAAGTGTATCAAGTATATTGTAATCCCACTAGTATATATAATTAACAATTCACTAAAATACGGAATTTACCCAGATCAGTTAAAAACAGCAATAATCATACCGGTATACAAGAAAAATGGTGATCAGTCGTCTTTCCAAAGTTTTAGACCCATAAGCTTATTATCAGTTTTTTCAAAAATTTTCGAAATGGTAATGAACCGAAGAATATGGAGTTTTCTTGAATCTAATAATCTCATAAAAGATACTCAACATGGGTATATTAAAGGAAAGTCAACGCTTACAGCTGCATATCAGTTTATTCAAAATATAATATTAGATATAGATAAGAATAAAATTATACTTGGTATTTTTCTTGACCTTACTAAAGCTTATGACTGTCTAGATCACAATATTTTATTGAGTAAATTAGAAAGATACGGCATTAGAGGTCCAGCACTTTCATGGATTGAGTCATATTTAAATAATAGAAAACAAAAGGTTAAGTTATCAAAGCTAAATATGACTACTCATTCCAATGAAATTACAACAACAATTGGGGTGCCTCAGGGTAGTATTCTAGGGCCAACTTTATTTATAATTTTTATGAATGATATTGACAACTGCATTAAGTGCCAGGCATGCAGAATTACAAAATATGCTGATGACACTAACTTGCTCATAACTGCTACTAATCAGGAAACTTTATATGTTGAAGGCACAAACAGCATGAAGAATATTCAGAAGTGGCTTTCAGACAACAAACTGATCCTAAATGAAAACAAAACTACAGCAATGTTTTTTAGAACGGCTCAATGTAAAAAAGGAGTACCAAACATTTTAAATTTTAGTGAGAATACTATACCAATCTCAGCTAATGTTCGCTTCCTTGGACTTGAATTAGACAGTCAACTCAAATGGGACTACCATATAAACTATTTAAGAGGCAAGCTGAGTAATGTGTGTTATTCGATAAAAATAGTTGCAAACTATTTAGATAAAAAAGTATTAAAAGTCATTTATCACTCAAATTTCGAGTCTAGGCTAAGATTTGGTATTCTTTTTTTTGGAAACTGTGGTGATTTTGCAGACATTTTTGTAATTCAAAAGAGAACTTTGAGATATATACTAGGAATGAATTTAGGGGAATCATGTAGGGGGAAATTCAGAGAATTAGGTATATTAACAGCAACTGGTGTCTTTATACAAGAGTGTATCATATATTTATTTAAAAATAAACAACTGTTTGCTGGATATGAGCCTACAAGCGGCTATACCAGGGTGTTCAATTATATATATCCCAAACATAGGTTAGCATTAGTTGAAAAAGGGCCTCAATATACATGTTTGAAATTGTTTAATCAGTTACCTAATAAGTTAAAAGAAATTGATAATTTAATATTATTCAAAAAAAAGTTGTATAAACTGCTACTGAGATTAGAACCTTACAAACTTGAGGATTTTTTCAACATGAATTTAAACATTATGCTATAATCGTTTTTGGAAATTGTTTAATTGACACTATTTGTATTCACAAATTGTTTTACATTATGTATAACATTTTGTAATTTACAAATAAAGATTATTATTATTATTATTATTATTATTAATAATTTGCTGATTTTAGGAGATTTTAATTTACCTGCTTTAATGAATTGTGATAATGATAAGAGTATTTTATTAAATGAGTTTCTGAATTTTAATAATTTAGTTCAACATAATGTCGTTAAAAATTTTATGGATCGATGTCTGGATTTAATAATGTCAAACTATAAGCTACTGGATATTCGTAAGGCTGACGCTGCACTAGTGGCGGAAGACCATTATCACCCTGCAATTGAATTTCATATCAATCTGAAAGAAGCAATGATAGAGAAAGAAGTGATAAAGAAACAATATTCATATGATTACCGAAAAGGTAACTTTATGTTACTATATCAGTTAACGAAAACTCACAATTGGTCTGATCTCTATAATTGTGATAATGTCAACGACTGCCTTGATCTGTTTTATGTGAAGATGAACTCAATCCTTGACTTAGCAATACCTAAGTACGCAGTGAATAAAAATTCTCATAAACTAAAATACCCTCGTTGGTACTCTCTTGACTTATTGCGCAAAATAAGGAATAAGAACTACCTACACAGACTAATACTAAAAAATAAAGCAAATCCCCCGCAGAAGGACCTGTATAATGAACTTAGGAAAAATATAAAACTTCAAATTAATAACGAACATAAATTATATAAGCTAAATATCGAAGCTAACATCAACCACGACCCAAACTCCTTTTGGCATTTTATACGTTCCAAATCCAGATCGCGTGGGTTGCCTCAGGAAATGAAGTTGGATGGCTCAGTATACAGGAATCCAAAGGATATTGCAGATGCCTTTGCCAAATTTTTTCATTCTGTTTTCCAAGTGTCAGAAAATCCCAGCCCTTACAGGGCAGCAGCTGATACACCTTGCATTGATCTGCCCTTAATATCCGAGCACGATGTTCTCAATGCCATCAAGAAATTGAAATCCAAAAAGTCAACAGGGACCGATAATATACCCGCCTACATCTACAAAGGTCTTGCTGAATTCCTAGTCAAGCCTCTATTGCACCTCTTTAATTTGTCCATTTCAAGGATGCAGGTTCCTCAGGGTCTCAAAACAGCTCTAGTTATTCCTATTCATAAGAATGGCAACGTAAATGAGATTAAAAATTACAGGCCAATAAGTCTCATCAACGTAATAGCAAAAATTTTTGAATTAGTCTTAAGCGCCTACTTAACCAGAACATTGCAGCCCAAGATATCTAAATTCCAACATGGTTTTGTTGCTGAGAGAACAACGGTATCTAATCTCTGTGTATTGTCAGAGCATGCCTCTGAAGCCATCAAAAATAAAAAGCAGTTGGACGTAATATTCACAGACTGTGAGAAAGCCTTTGACAAGGTTGATCATGGGCTGCTCCTGGATCGGTTGGTTTCCATGGGTGTAACATACTCTACATTTCTATTCTTAAAATCTTATCTATTGGACTGGAGTCTCATAGTCAAAATAGGTAATGTTACATCGAACAAGTATGTGGCTACTTCAGGAGTACCCCAGGGTAGCATATTGGGTCCACTCTTATTTATAATATTTATCAACCCGCTCCCTGACTGCCTCTGTCATTCAACTGGACTACTTTTTGCAGATGATTTCAAATTCTTTAAAACAATAACTTCTCCCCAGGACTGTCTTTTGCTGCAGGAAGACATAAATACCATAGTTTGCTGGCTAAAAGACAACAAAATGTCAGTAAACGTCCAAAAATGTAGTGTTATGTCCTTTACACGGAAAACCAATGCAACTGAGCACATCTACAACATCAATGAGGTAGCACTGGAACGAAATATGCAAATCAAAGACCTAGGAGTTACCTTTCAGAGGGATATGAGATTCAATTCCCATTATATCCAAATCGCAAACAATGCCTATAAATATTTGGGCTTTATCATCAGAAATAGTAAATCATTTACACTAGAAACAGTCATAAGGCTCTATCATTCACTAGTGAGACCACACCTAGAGTATGCTGCAGAAATTTGGATGCCCTCAGCAGTTACTCATATTGACCATATTGAGAAAGTACAAAAGAAATTCCTTAGATATCTCTATGCTAGGAAAAATAACTGTTATCCCCATATGGTCTCATATCAAAGCCTACTTACTAGCTTTGGCTTCAAGAGTCTATTAGCAAGAAGAGACAAACAGGCTGTGATATTTATTTTCCATCTGATTAATAGTACGAAATATAAGGACTGTGATCTAATTAAATTTATAAGTATCAATGTTCCTAAAATAAGCCTCAGGAACCTGAATTATGAAATTTTTAATACTGATAAATCCAGCACCTCACCAATAAACAAAATGCTAAGAATATGCAATCAATTTTTTTCAAGCACATCAATAGATATTTTTATCACTACTCTAAAAGAATTAAAATCAGTTTGAACTAAATGTTGCCGCCCATTTTTTTTTAGTGTAGGTTTAATGTAGTCTTGTTCAAGTTTGTGTGTTTTTTTTAACCATTACATGTAACTACCCTTTGGTGTTTGTAATGTAAACTATAAATAAATAAATAAATAAATACTACTACAACTATAGTACACTGAGAGGCTAGAGCACAAAATTATTGTTTTATTTTTTAATCATGCCTTGGTAGTATCATTACTAACATAATGTTAAAGCATGAGAAATAGATTCTAAATGGTAACAAAAAGGATTTTCCATATTTATCAAATCCAGTAATATTTGAGAATAATTAGAGAAACCAATATTAATGTTTAATTTACTTTTGTGAGTTTATCAAGGATTAAAAGCCTCAAAATTTGCCATGAAATACAGTATTGAAAAACATATTTACTAGAATTAATACAAGATGGCAATATTATTGACTTTGCTATAGGACCACCTAAAGAATCCTGGCAGCACAGACTTGTTTGGACAGGCAGATGCAGTGGTGAAGCATGTGCTTGAGGGTCATGACAGGGGCGTTAACTGGGCTGCTTTCCACCCCACACTGCCCCTCATTGTTTCAGGGGCAGATGATCGGCAGGTAAAGCTATGGCGCATGAATGATTCAAAAGCCTGGGAGGTGGACACCTGCCGTGGCCACTACAACAATGTCTCTTGTGTTCTCTTCCATCCTAGGCAGGAGCTGATTCTGTCTAATGGCGAGGACAAGAGCATCAGGGTTTGGGATATGACCAAGAGGACATGTTTGCACACATTTAGGTATGCATTTGATGACTTGTTGTTCAAATAATGTTAATTTTAGCTAAACAAATTCTACTTTTCATCTAAACCAAAAAATTTGTAACTCTTTCTGTTCTTTTACTTTTCTAGAGATGAATTTAAGAAACCTTATTCAATAATATGCAAAGCTGTTAAAACCAAGGTGTTTGTTAGAAAAGACAACCTTTTGTTTTCTTGTCCAGACACTCCAGTTGTTTTTTTAGATTCTATTTTTGGTTCATCTGCAGGATATCATCAGAATTTAAAGTAGTTGCATTGTTAACAGAGAGGGATAAAAGGTGATAAGAAACATGTGTATTTAGTACTTGTATTTTTTTTATTGAATATTGATAATAGTCATGAAAATTTGTTTGTTCAGTGTTGCAATATTTCCAGCAACCTTTTTCCCTAGGAGCTGTGTCCGATAGAACAATCCCTGTTAAGGTTATTGCATTATAACTTCTTATCTTCTACATTACCCTTTCCAGTAGTCTAGAGCCCTGTACAGTCAGAAAAAGGCTTTTTAGAACGAAACTGCTATTTTTTACTTTCTAGCTATATGGTCTCCACAATACATATTCTGCTTCTGCTGTTGTGGAAAAGACAAAGAGAGAGGTTGAAAAAAAATATGTGAATAGACACTACTGGGTGCACCCCTATCATTCAATTATGAATAGTGGTGGGATCATTTCACTAGAAAATACGAGGCATTGAAACATGTGACCACAAATTCTACAGTTATTTTCGAATGTCTATATCAACTTTTGAAGAATTATTAACAAAAATTACAATGCCAATGAAACGTTAACTGAGCGAGTGCATCGTAACCAATAGAACTAGCCACACGTCGGCGATGACATTAGACATGGCGTTCCACGGTGACGTTGCTGTACCGTCACTAGCACGTCGTGGCAACGCACGCTGCTGCGCCACCTCACCGTTCTACGTTGACGACGTCGTGACGTGGAGATGTGGACAGGCCCTTAGCATTGAGAGAGCACATGAAAGGCTGACCCTGTCCCTCTTCCACATTGTGTGCTGTCAAGGTCTCCATCATATAGCTCCATTCTCTTCAGGGCCCATATTCTTGAAACGGTGAACGACGTTCACGAGAGAACGTACATATCAGTTAGCATTGTCGTTCTCCCATGAACGCTGTTCCCCGTTTCAAGAATACAGGCACAGGCGTTCTTTGAGGTGACAATGTCTTGTAATGAGAACAGTTGTTATTTGAAGCTGATTCATGTTCAAAGTTCAAAGCAATCCTTCAGTCATTTTCAGGAATAAACCTTTAATTGATGTGTTCTCATGGCTACATCCAGGCATCAATTCCCAGTATTCCTTGTGTTGGTAGATGACCCTTTTCTTGCAAGCTCATCTGCCTTTTCATTATCATCTATATCTGAGTCTTGATACCCACATTAATGAATAAATGAAAGAGGCTTTCTGGTGGTCATAACTACCAGTGCTTAGGCCTGCAGGCCCTTATGCACCTTTACTTACCCTAGTTCCCAAGTCCAGCCCTCATTGCAAAGGTGAAGATGGCCTTGGGTCCTGCCCATCTTATACAGGGTTATTCACGTTATTCGACGGAGCATTATGGCTAAAGTGTTTGATAAAAAAGAAAATAATTTAGGATGGATAGAAACCCATAAAGGCTACATTTTAAAAATATATTTATGTTATACAGGGTGTCCCAAAAACACGAAATGTATCAAAGTTATGTTTTTTTAAATAGAACACCCCGTATATTATTGCATATTCAGATTCCTTGGTGAATTCTAGTGTGACTTTATGTATCATATATGGGACCTAAGGTGAACCGTTTAGGTGTGAATCACCATTTTCGGTATAAGTAGATATCAGGACAAAATTGAATATCGCAGAGATTATAAAATATAGAAGGCTGTGACTTTGCCGTATTACTAAGCATAAAATGCGTCAGCGTTGATGAGACTGTCAAATTTAAATTACGTTTATGCTTGGAGAAATTGGTCGATGAATTAAGGAAACTTCGATCAGTGATAACTTGATTTTTTCAAATGGGAATGCCTAATTTTTTTTATACGGTCAAACGTAGAATTTGATAACCTTTCTAATGATATAAGGTTGTGAATATCAGTCTCTGGTAGTTTTCAAACAAATCGGCGATTTTGGGGGGTGGGTTGGCCCAGTGGTTAGGGTCGAGGGCTCGTGACCGGAAGGTCCCGGGTTCGATTCTCGTTAGAGGCGGAAATTTATTTCTGGTTTTTTCAACCAAAAATAAATATCCATAAAAAAAAAGCTCAGCGAGAATCCCCACCTGAGCATTCACTGTTGGCTTCTAATTAACAGTGCTGCAGTGCTAAGTGGCGCCGGGAAACAGTAACAAAGCCTACACAGAACACGAGGCTAATGACCAAAGTAGTCGATGCCGATGACACAGAAGTGAAAAAAAAAAAATCGGCGATTTTCAATTTTCCTACCTATAAGCAACGTAGCAGGCCATGAAATATAAACAAAAACCTGTTCAGATAAAAGAAGCTGAAAAATACACACTGACTAGACTAAAGGGACAAGATTATAAAAACTCCTTACAACAAGTCAACTCTCCCAGAAACAACTGCGGTAACATCTCTAAGGTCAAAGAGAAGCTGGAGTATGGCAGTAATAGATATTTTTTACAGTCTACAGGCTACCGCAGTGTACTAGAGGTTAAAAATTTCCAAGACAATTAAAAACCCTGATATGAAACAGAAACAACCAGCAACTGTTGCTCCAGCACGCAACTATCAATCATATGTAATGGTGTAAAAAAAGTACTAAATTGCGTCGAAGTCGATACCTCTGACTGGAGCCCTTCTATTTTTCAATATTTATTAGCAATATTGCAAAGAAGGAATACTGACAAATCAGATTTAAATTTTCTGCCATTTAAGTTATGTTTTATAATTTGAACAAATTTTAATTCTTCATTTTCTGCGACCTTGCTAATAGGTACTGAAGAATTTTCAGAGCTCCAGTCCGAGGTGCTTTTAACTTGAGTTTTGACAGAATTGCTTACTTGTTTATATCATTAAATGTGAAATTTTATTATGAAAATAAAAAACTGCTTACAACATTCTCTAGTAGTTTTTATTTTATTTCAAAATTTTTAATGGTTTTGGAAATCGCCAATCTCTAGTACATTGCTAAGTAGCTAGTAGGCCGTGAAAAAATCCATTTCGGTCATACTTCAGCCTCTCTTTGACCAAAGATATGTTACCGCCGTTGTTTCTGGTTAGACTTTGTTTGTTGTGAGTAATTTTTATAATCTTGTCCCTTTAGTCTAGTTCGTGTGTACTTTTCAGCTAAGTTGGTTGTTTTCTTCTACCTGAACAGGCTTTTGTTTATATTTCATGGCCTGCTTCGTTTCTTATAGCTAGGCAAATTGAAAAACGCCGTTTTGTTTGAAAATTTAAAATTAAATGAAACTACCAGAGATTGGTATCCACAACCTTATATCATTAGGAAGGTTATCAAATTCTACGTTTAACCGTATAAAAAAAATTAGGCATTCCCATTTGAAAAAATCAAGTTATTGCTGATCGAAGTTTCCGTAATTCATCGACCGATTTCTCCAAGCATAAACGTAATTTAAATTTGACAGTGTCATCAAAGCTGACGCTTTTTATGCTTAGTAATACGGCAAAGTCATAGCCTTCCGTATTTCTATAATCTCTGCGATATTCAATTTTTTCCTGATATCTGCTTATACCGAAAATGGTGATTTACACCTAAACGGTTCGCTTTAGGTCCCATGTATGATACATAAAGTCACACTAGAATTCACCAAGGAATCTGAATATGCAATAATATATGGGGTATTCCATTTAAAAAAACATAACTTTGATACATTTAGTGTTTTTGGGACACCCTGTATAACATAAAAATATTTTTAAAATGTAGCCTTTATGGGTCTCTATCTATCGCAAATTATTATTTTTTTTTTATCAAATACTCTAGCCATAATGCTCCATGCCGAATAACGTGAATAACCCTGTATAACCAGATCCAGAAACTCTGGAACCTCCTTGTCACAGTGCTCATGTTGTGTCAGTTACCACCCCCATCGCATGCAAGTGACGTTTGAAGGTGTCATGGCCAAATAACACCTATAAGTAACCTTAGCCAGCTTCTGTTCACTGAGAGACAGAACCGCCCCTTGAACAGAGGTCATAGAATAAGTTCTCTAGTTTGGCGTTGTCCAGAGATTCCTCTCCATCTCATAAGATGTTGATTTCGCTACCACACTTCTATTTTCCTTCTAATGGTACCTATTGCCAGCCCCACAGCTGATTCAGGACCCAAAAAATTATTCCTCGACTCTCGCCTTGCGACTTCGTCTGCCGTTTCATTATCGCAAACTCCAGCATGATTGGGGCTCACGTAAGTGACACCTGTCTTGTCGAAATCTCATCCAAGACGTTGCTACATTTCAGAATGAGCCTTGATATAAACCTATACCGGAGCCTTCGTCGGTAAATGAGCCGTCTGTGTGCCAGACTGGCGCTCTTTGGTTAAAAGGTCTCCCCCACTCTTTCCTTATAGGATACCTCACCGTAAATTTGCAGTCGAAGCAATATGTAGGAGAAATTATATCACCCCAGATGTGTAGGATAGTCTCTCCCTTTGCAGTTCTGAGAGGATGACAGAGTGTCCTCTGCCAGGATTTACAAAGGGCCAACTGGCCTGATACTCCACAATTGGAACACAGACGCCCTTGCCTCCCCTTGAAGTACTAAAGTCAAGTGGGTAGACTCAGCAGGGCTTTTAACGTGCTCAACGGAGTCGTGCGTACTGCACTTGATGTGCTAAGACTTTGCTTTGATTGTTTCCCTACTTATACATGGCCACCACACTAGTGATCCATACAATAAGTACAACCTTACAATAATTGTAATATAGAGCCACCACACCACCTTGACAGTCAGCGGATTGGGTCGTTTTTTCTTCGTTAAATAGCCAAGAAATCAAACTATTATAAAAAAATTGAGACAAGTGCTTTTATGGACGTTAACCCTTTGGTGGTCAATACGGAAGTCTTGTCATAGTAGCAGTAGTAGTAGTTCAAATGGCCAGTAGTCGGTTGTGCCTACTTGAAAGGCATAAATGAAGTACAATCTTGTTAGACCAGAAATTACCTACCACTTGGAGATATAACTGTTTTTAGAGCTGTTGATGATCAGACATTATAATATAAGTATATGTCATTACACTGATAGTTGAGGGGAGTATTGTGATCGCCAACATTTTCGATTTATAGATAATACGCTTTTTGGGCATTTTATGATACCTACATAACGAAAATTAAAGTCACACATTTCTGTCGGTCTGGTTGTTGGCGTTTTTCTAGCCTGGTAATCTTAGTAACCACTGCATGGGTTGTGATGGAATTTGGATACCAATCTGCTGTGGTGGTCGTAGTAGGTAATGTTGCTATCATTTTAAAAATCGATGTATGGGCGGTGGAGTAATTCACATAAAAAAGAAATTTCAAATATTCCCGAAACTTCGTTTTTGCGGTTTATGGGTACTTGATCATTTTCTACTTTTTTGGATGGGGATTAAATTGGGGTAGTTGGGGGTGAGGAATTGCAAAACTCAAAAAATTGTATTCATAGTAGGCTCTCCACTGACCTGTGAAAGAAAGACGTAGCGGCATAATTAGGTCCATCCGAACATTGTCTTGCCTGTTATAGAAACCAAGGGACATGGAATTTTTTGATGTATACATACAAGTATTGGTTGAGATCGTTGAATAATGTAGAAATTATGGAATTGATTTTAATGAAACTTTGACTCAGTTTTATACCCGTGGCATGGAAAACGCGTAGGGTTTTTAGGAATCGTATGATTGGCGGTGCAGCAATAATAAAAATGTAAAAACAGGTCAAATTTCTATTTTAGGCGAATTTAGGTTTCCTTATCGTTTCTTTTCGTCCAGTTGAAGCCTGCAGAATAAAAACTGTGTCGTCCTTCTTCCTACGGAGGGGGATGCAAGAAACTACGCGAATCTTTGTGTTGTATATTTTTTGCTGGCGGGCTATGATCTGACTGTAAGGGAATCTCAGACTATAGCTTCATGCAATGGAAAAATAATAAAATGGTATCACCGTTATGTGTGGGAAGTTTACCTTAATATTTTTTAATGAATTAATAAATAATTATATTAATTCAATAAAAATAAATAATAAAATAAAAAATTCAAATCAAATTGAATTGAGTCAATCAACTTGACTAATTTTTTTTATTTTATTTCTTAATTGTATTTTGCAGGAGAGAACACGACCGATTCTGGATCATGGCCTCCCATCCAACCTTGAACCTATTTGCGGCGGGTCACGATGGCGGCATGGTCATCTTCAAGCTGGAACGTGAACGTCCTGCTTACACAGTACATGGCAACCTGTTGTACTACGTGAAGGAGCGCCATCTGCGTAAGCTGGACTTCAACACGTCCAAGGACGTGTCCGTGATCCAAATCAGGGGCGGCGGGAAGGTACCTGTCTACAGGATGTCATTCAACCCCGCTGAGAACGCCGTCATACTGTGCACCAGAACCTCCAATCTAGAGAACAGCACCTACGACTTGTATGTGATACCCAAGGAACAGGTGGGTTGAATTTCATTTCATTGACGCGACGCTTATTTTGGGTATTATTTTCCGTGTTATGTAATATTTATATATACACGAACCTAACTACATGTAAGAGTGCCTTAAACTAAACTGCTTAACTTAAAGGAACACTTTTTTGATTCCTTTTTTGTCCACCTTTATGTTCTCAATGAAATTATGGTTTAAACTTGCATGTTTTCTTTAAACAAAGGTGTGAATAGCGTCGCGATCGCGTAAAATGTCCGCTTCTAAGACATGTAGACGAAGGTTTGTGCTACTATGCACTAACAATTTCGGCTCTGTCTGAGCGCTACAAAAAATGTTACAGTATTGTAAACTTTGTGCTGGAAGTTTTAACGCATTGCTAAAATGGGCCCCTTAATGTTCCACCGAGTGGCTATCCTCAGTCAGAATACAGATGAACGCACTGGATCGACATATGTTGTGTGGTAGTATTAAGACACGGAGGTGTTGCGAGAGAAGACGCGAAATGTAACAATGGAGTGAAGAGGAAAGGTGAACGCTGATACAAAGATATATCTAACATTTATTATATGCCAGTTTCAGCCTATTTAGACAATGCGGAGATTCCAATGGTGAGCAACCATAGGGGAGTCATGGTGACGCGTGAAGTTCATCCTCTTCGGTGATGGTGGTGAATATTTTTCATATCGAAATGTGAAGTGTTATCTCTTACAATTGCTTTGCACTGGATAATGTTCCTTTCCACACACTCACGATGATGCGAGATTTCTCGGTTAAAATTTGAAAATGCAGGGGTGCGGGGTAGAGGTGGGTCGGCGCCCTGGAGGTCACATAGGGCGCTTCGAAGATACGAACAATTGTGGAGGACTTTATACAATCTGAGCATCACAAAAGAACAATGAAAGCGACTCGTAACGTGAATTTGCTGGTCAAACTCGCAAGAAACGTTTTGAACTCCTATTTTGAGCATCTAGCGTCTCTTCATGTCGTAGCAGCGGCATATTTTACGCGATCATGATGCTATTCATACTTAAAGAAAACTAGGGCTACATTTACGTTTAAATCGTAGTTTGATTGAGAACATACAGGTGGAGAAAAAAAGTATCCAAGAAAGTGTATCATTAATTAAATTGAGCAATTTAGATGTAGAACTAAAATACACAACACAAAGGAGCTGAAATATGACAAAATTAGTTAAGGAGGAAGAAGAAGAAAGGTAGCCTTGAAGGCAGAGGTTAGTGATCCTTCTTCTTGTATCTACCTTCAATGATTCGAGCTTTAAAAAATAATCTTTCTCTCTTCAC
The DNA here is from genome assembly GCA_951848785.1 of Callosobruchus maculatus. Classification (NCBI taxonomy): domain Eukaryota; kingdom Metazoa; phylum Arthropoda; class Insecta; order Coleoptera; family Chrysomelidae; genus Callosobruchus; species Callosobruchus maculatus. The sequence goes on along the minus strand of CATOUR010000110.1, from coordinate 3,702,677 downwards.
TTGTTGACATACTTTATGTCTCTCTTGATTGTATCCCATCAGGATAGAGAGGATCATGTCCCAGAAGCTGAAAGCAAGAGATCTCCAGGATTGGCGGCCCTTTGGGTGGCTAGGAACAGATTTGCAGTGTTGGACAGAAGTCATCAACTAATAATAAAGAATTTGAAGAATGAAGTGACCAAAAAGGTGCAAACGCCTAGCTGTGATGAAGTCTTCTATGCTGGCACTGGTGAGATTTATTTCTTAATACCCACAACATTCATGTCTTATCTCTTGATAGGTAGTGCCTTTGCTTTGAATTAAAGGGTCGGGATTTTTCAAACCTTTCTGGATGATAGCAGAAAAACTTGTACTATTAATCACGATTCAATGGCATATGTATTCTATTTTTTTAAAGACAAACAAATGACATATAAAATAATAAAAGAGATCAAAAAAGTGTGCACTATTTTTTGCAATGGAGTGTATATGAAATTGATTTGTTGTTGGCGCTACTGGCTAAAATCTCAAAACCGAAAACGGATGTATAATGCTAATGCAAACAATACAAGATTTTTTCCGAGCTTTTGTCTAAGTAACTGAGAATTCCTTCCTCGTTTTCACAGGTATGTTGTTGTTGCGTGACGCAGACAACGTCACCCTATTTGACGTGCAACAGAAGCGAACCTTGGCTCAGGTGAAGATCAGCAAGTGCCGGTATGTGGTGTGGTCGTCTGACATGTCCCACCTTGCCCTGCTTTCCAAGCACAATGTGACCATCTGCAACAGGAAGCTTGACGTGCTTTGTACGCTGCACGAGAACACAAGAGTGAAATCTGGCGCTTGGGACGACTCTGGGGTCTTCATTTACACCACCAGCAACCATATTAAGTATGTCATAACATGAACCGTTTTCATTACTTAATATAGCGCACGGCAATCCAATAAATTGCGGGCATCTATCACTATCTTATTTCCATACGTCTTTGTTTAGCATGGGTAAATTCTTAGATAAGGAGAGAGAGGGGATACCGCACGCCCGTTTGATGCTATATGAATTAGCTGTTACCGAAAATGAATAGCTATTTGACAGCTGTCAAAATATTTTTTGATATTTAGCGTTTTTAAGGCCAATCATTGTAAAATATTGTGGTGCGCATAATGGTGGGGTGTGCAGCTTACGGTTGTAAAAGCCACAGCAGCAGGAAGGAGCCAGGAATCACGTATCACAGTTAAATTTAATAGCGCTTTGGTATATTTTTGATAACAGAAATATCAGTCGCGCGTTCCGTCCTCTCTCTTTCCTTGTCTAAGGGTAAATTATTCAATTCTTTCAATTACATTGTCAGAATTTTTATGAGGGTTCTTCTATTGGCTACATAGAAAGAGTGGATTATCTCCTATCTCCTATGGTATTGCATAAGAAATTGTCTTAATTATTCTTAAAGTGGAAAACGCTGTTATTTTGTTCATATAAATCACTTTCGGTGAATGCTGATCTACTTTTTTTTGCACGTTCAAAGGTACACTTTAACCAATGGAGATCATGGCATCATCCGTACCCTTGATCTTCCGATATACATCACTCGAGTGAAAGGAAATCAAGTGTTCTGCTTGGATAGGGAGTGCAAGCCTAGGATTTTGACAGTTGACCCTACTGAGTACAAATTTAAGCTGGCCTTAATCAACCACAAGTACGAGGAGGTACTTTATATGGTTAGGAATTCTAGGTAAGGAATTGTTATGTTTATGTTAAGAAGATAATTAAGCTGAATCATACATAATCATTTAAAACAAGCTACTCAATACCATAAAAAAATCCTCACACGATAGCGTAAGTGGTCTATTACTTTTTAATATCTACATTAAAGATGTACAAAATTAATTTGTAAACTTGTTCATTTATTTGTCATATAGTTTTTCAACGACTGCAATTTACAGACGTTAAGAAAGCGTACTAAAAACTTCAGTCAATATTTACTAAGAAATGTATATTGAACTGTATAAAAAACTATGTGAATCATTTGTAATGCTGATACTTGTCTATAGTAATTTATCATTTTTATCCATGTCTTTAATGTGATAACCATAAAAGCGCTACAATTACTGCCCCTTATTATTTATTTCTTCATCAGCAGAAGAAAACAGGCTAGAGTTGTTGCTCAATAAATCCATAAAAATATTGTTTTAATTTTTTAAACAGATATTGAAGTCCTATGATCCATTTGTATGTATATTGTATAGTAGAACAGATGCCACATGAACATTGCTGCATTGTTACAGAAAAACATCGTTTAAGGAAGTCTATTGCACATTCTTAACCAGGAAATTAAAAAAAGTTGATGTTAGATTAATGTTTAATACCGTTTTCATTTTAGATTAGTTGGACAATCGATCATATCATACCTCCAACAAAAGGGCTATCCTGAGGTAGCACTACACTTTGTTAAAGACGATAAGACGAGGTTCACTTTGGCTCTCGAGTGTGGAAATATAGAAATAGCTCTTGAAGCTGCTAAGTCGTTGAACGACAAGGCATGTTGGGATCAGTTAGCTCAAACAGCTCTGTGGCAAGGCAATCATCAGGTATATATTAGTTGCCTATCTTCCTTTTATACTGTAGTATTCAGTCACAAACTTTGTGTGCAGTTTGATTATGATACGGATGTACAAAAAAATCTATCGATGCTTCAATAAAAAATAATTGATAATTAACCTGACAGAAAAAATGTACATACAACCCTAAAATACGTTAATCAATGATACAATGCTAATCAATTTGTATTTCATGTTTCGACATTGAAACATTGCTTTTGTTCATATTTTTTGTATACGTATATACCGCTCGCAAAATTACAAGGAAAATGCCATTCTGATGAAGAAATGTGATGTTGATATCAATTTTGACGATGTTTTTCTATTCAGGTAGTGGAAATGTGTTACCAGCGTACGAAGAGCTTTGAAAAATTATCGTTTTTGTACCTAATTACTGGAAATTTGGAGAAACTGAGAAAGATGATGAAGATAGCAGAAATTCGAAAAGCTAGGTCTTCCCAGTATCATAGCGCTCTTTTGTTAGGAGATTTGGAAGAACGAATAAAAGTTCTAAAAGCTTCTAAACAGATGTCTCTTGCATACTTAACAGGTATGTTTAGACTTATCTCAAATATAGTAGTTACTGAATAGGACGGTTTAGTATCAATTGAGGAGTAAAGCATGTTCAGGGGTTTTAGGGGTACTATAGGAATAAGTGTTATAGAACAAAAGACTTAAGTAATTAACGGCTAAAATAATAGATGACTCAGTCATGCAAAAACTTGTCTCATAAAAGCATTCATTGTTAATATTTTTATTAATAGTATAATTATATTTTTTGACGTATTTTCTAAAACTGTCGCAATTGAATCCACATCTGTTGGCGTATAAAATCGTTACTAACGTTTCGACTACTTGTGTAGCCTTTTTTTACTTTCTTTGTATTGCAGCCGTGACTCACGGTATGACTGAGACGGCGGAGCAAATAAAAGAGGCTTGTGGAGACAAACAGCTGCCGGAGGCGGACCCAGGGGCGAAGTTCCTGAAACCGCCGCCCCCCGTGCAGCAAGCCGAGTCAAATTGGCCTCTATTAACTGTCAGCAGGAGCTTCTTCGAGAACACAGCGCTCACCAGCACCGCCTCTACCAACATGAAGTCTCTGATGGTAGAGCCCAGCACAGAACAAGCCATGGAAGAAGCCACCGGCTGGGGCGATGACGAGGAGATTGATACAGAAGGTGAGCGCAAAACCATGCTTTAGGCTAGTCACACTGATCACATGAAGCGGCAACGAATTCGTTGTGAAGCGGTGTCATTTGGCAGGTAGCCAGAGGGGTCCCGGGTCCGAAGTTACAAAATATCTCAGTGATTTATATATTTGTAAAGTGTTGAAAAAACTCCTATGCTACGGTTACTATGCTACGAGCTTAGAAGAAACCGTCTCAATAAAGTTTGAAGGTGGTCAATTATTACGTAAAATATTCGAGGGATCGAAACAAATTTAAACAAAAATTTTAGGGTTTCTAGATATCCACTATCTAAGTTCTAAGTGTTGCTCAAGTAATTGAGAAACAAACAAAATTAACAATAATTGTTAATAATTATTATCTCTAATGGTACTACTAACTAGTGATATATCGTTGATGGTGATGATATTGATGAAAATAAGAAAATTCTGAAACAGTTGAATTTATGGACACTCATAAATTCAACCTTAACCCCCCCCCCCCCATTTATTTATACATTTTAGAGCTAATTTTTTTGGTAATTTGTTTTATATTCTTTCAAGGCGAGGAAAAACGGGTTCCCGATGCAGTAGCAGGTGATGGTGAAGCCGGATGGGATGTCGAAGATGCAGACTTGGAAATTCCAGACCTTGGACCAAGTCAGGCTACAGAATCGACAGACAGCTATATCCACCTTGCACCTCCAGGACCGTCTCCAACGTTGAACTGGACCAAACTGTCACAATTACCTGTGGATCACATTGCAGCTGGCTCTTTTGAATCCGCAACTAGGTCTGTATATTATCGCTGTTAGTCAGCTTCTAATGTCTTTACTTAGGCCAATATAGATTTAAGTCTCTGATAATAATTACTTTAGTAGTAGGAGTCACTAAGTCCGACCAGATTACTTACAGAACATAATAGTTCTGTGATTCCAGGGCTTATCATGCTGGGTTTATCTCCGGTTAATTACGTTCTACTGACAAATAAATACACGCGAACAACTTTCTTTTGCTTCAAGGAGTATATGGGTATTAATATTATTTGTTTCATGTAAATATATGTTGGGTTTCTTGGTTTCAGGTTACTGCATACTCAGGTAGGAGTAGTGAATTTTACACCATACGAACAGTTGTTTTTGGAAGTGTTTGGAGCTTCAAAAACGGTGTACACTCGTCAGCACAACGTACCAACAGCATTTGCCTATCCTAGCAGGCCACTTAAAGATAATAAAGGAGCTTTACCAGTTGTCGCTGTGAAATTGAATGATCTCGTGCAAAAACTCCAGGTAATATATCTGAATAAGTTGTAGAAGTTATGCATGTGTAACATTTAGTGATATTACCACTTCAAAAAATGATCGTTATCCTTAATTCAAGGAATCACAACCTTAGCAACCACCGACTATAAATCTAGTTAGACCCCTCATCTCATTCATAATTATTGTACATTTGATTGTGTAGATCTAGACGATAACGACAGAGAATCCGAATGATGTTAACGTAAACTGTCGTAAATAGCAATAGAATATCGTCTAGCGACGTTGGCAAGTCCATAATAGAACCCCGACGTATGTACCATATTATTGATTTTCAGGTTTTAACTTCTTCAGGGATGAGGATTTATAGACATTACTCAAGCATTATATTTATGTTACATATTATTTCTAACTTTTATTCGACCCTATCTTCAATTAATAGCTCTAATGATACTGAAAACGATGGACATGTATTTCGTAAATTTGGCTCTGCTACATTGCATTCGGGCAACAGCGCTCCAATGTTTTGATCAAAGGTTTTTGTAAATAGATGTGTCTACTAAGGTTTGTTGTCGATGGTAGCAACTCATCGATTTTATTACGCACATTCAGTACATTGCTTTGAAAGCCATATTGTTCTTTGAATGTATGTGTTAATTTCATTTATATCTTACCTGACTTGCAGTATTGCATGAACGAAAACATAAACAAATACCATGTACAATGAAGCCAAAATTCCTTCAATAACGTTAAGTTACTGTGTGGCCATCGTGAATTGACCAGCGAAAAGAATTCGGAGAAAGAACTAATGACGTTGCCATAACTCTTAATTTATTGTAGATATCAAAAATTAAAAATTATATGCTGTCCCGAATTAAAATGTTCCAATGATATACTATATCTTATTACTATAAATTCATTCTATTTTTCTCTGTTATGTCCTGTCTTATTTTATTTATAAAGCAAACGGCAAATAATTTATATCACTTAGTATCTTATTTATCTAGTTCATAAGACTTGTAACTACAACCGGCAACACCACATTTTCTTCCCTGCCTTAAAGACGGTGCAGCATCGTTATTGGATAATCGCTGCAGACAATATTGAATGTTCTTGTTTTACTTACTTTCTCTTCTCTACCCCTTTTTAGACTCGACATGATAATGACTATCGCCACCTGAGAGAACCTTCCGTTCACCTTACCTCATGCCCGCGCTGGTCAATTTCCGATAGCCACAGTACTTGTCAGTTATTATTTAGTCGAGCTTTGCATTATCAGTAGTTTATTAGTTGTTGACTGTTGTGTCAAAAAGGGTCAGTCTGTCAGTTTATAGTGTAATAGTCTATTGAACTGACAACAAGATATTAGTAAGGTGTTTAAACCATTCTTTCTATTTCCTAGGTTTGCTATCAGCTAACAACGGGCGGCAAATTCTCGGAAGCGATCGAAAAGTTCCAAAACCTCCTTCTGTCTGTCACTCTGTTGGTGGTGGATACCAAACAAGAGATCGCAGAAGCTCAGCAACTGTTGAAGATCTGCGGCGAGTATATCTGCGGCCTCCAAATGGAAACGTTGAGAAAAAACCTGCCGAAGAATAGCCAAGAAGAGCAGATACGACAGTGCGAAATGGCTGCCTATTTTACGCATTGCAAGTTGCAGCCCATCCATCAGATCCTCACCTTGAGGACAGCCTTGAACATGTTCTTTAAGCTGAAGAATTACAAAACGGCGGCGTCTTTCGCGAAGAGACTGTTGGAACTGGGGCCCAGGCCTGAGGTAGGTCTTATACAGGGTCGAATATACTTTTTTTTACCTCTTTCAACTCCGAGACATCAAGTGTAACACACCTATTACGACAGTCAGTGCATTTCCAGACTAGTCAGTGGTTCAGACAAATCGGCGGATGCCCCTTGTATAGAAGAGATATGAAGATATTCCTGTGCAGTCTCAACCAATCACAACCCAATTGATTATCTGTTAACCTAGAAATGCATTTCTCATCACTTTGAAATATTTTTCATTTTTATAGCACAACTACTGCTGAAAAACACTGACTTGTGCATATTAAGATTTTTTTTGAAGGTATATATAAACCGCTCAACTTAATTAAAGGGTCACTTCTTTTGCACTCATTTGTCTACACTTTTATTTCCCCAATCAAATTACGTTGTAAACACAAATGGAGCCCCAAGTTTTCTTTAAACGACAATCTACACTGCATCACGATCAGCTAAAATGCGCTGTTGCTACCTGATAATGTTCGCATGAAAAATCTCACTACATTTATTTTGGGTCACAAGTGTGCGCCACAGTCAAAATTACTTCTTGATCTTGGTCACAATCCCTAAAGACACTGGCGAAGACCAACAAGGTAACGTTATCTTGGGTGCCTAGCAGTGGCGGCTCGTGATCATTGAAGAACGGGGTTCGCTAGCTTAGCTAGCCTAGCTACCCCCTCCCCTCAATCACAATTAATTTTTTTTATCCAAATATCTTTTGACTTTAAATAGGTATATATAAATGAGTAAGAGAATATGATAATCATTATGATTCAAAACACATTTAGATCTGAAATAAAATAAAAGCTTATAAATTTTTTATTACTGTGTACATTGTTTAAATGTTTAACGGTTTAAGCATTGTTCAAGTCCATTCTGCTATTCTTATTTGAGGCAAATTTGTCAATAATAGTTTTATTGAGGTTTGGAACCCCATCTATATTTTTTTCCAATTTTTTGCTCTAAACTCATAGAGCTAAAATTGTTTCGTAAGTACTCCACCGTAAAACGGTTCATATTTAATAATATACTTATTCGATTAGTTATTACACCGTAACACCCTGCGAACGGCACTGAGATTGCTTGAAAAGCAGACAACGGAGCACAAGAATAGTGTGCGCCTCATCCCATTTAAATTTGCGATACCCCCTTCCCCCGCTGGTAGGAATACATACCTAGAGTAAGTGTAAACCACGCCATCAACACCGCACGTGCGATTGCCACCTCTAGTCGGGCCACGCTGTCGACAACCCTAATTGCCATTAGCGTAGAACAAAATATTAGGAAGCTTCAGGCACGATAAAAAATAAATATTGATGTTTTTATTTTTAAAATTTTTGGGGGTGCACGTGCTTATGTGCTCTCATGGACGAACCGCCCCTGGTGCCTAGTGACATAGGAGGAGGTGTAAATAAGAGGGCCGACAGGTGTGCCAAGGAAGGCGCAGAACTCCCTCTCATCGGGCCAGAACCAGCATATAACATGATACAGCGAGCTGCCACCAGTTGTGTGTCAAAAAAGCACCAGAAGCATTGGGAGAGTCGTAGGGAATGTTCAAGTCTAAGAGGATGCTGAGAGGACCCTTTGTTTGCAGACGTTTCCAGATTGAGCAGGCAGGAACTACGAATGTGGTACAGAAAACTCATGCAGCAACACTGACAAAGGAGCCTTATGCTGGCTTACCAACTGTGGAAATGGAAGGTCACCCAATAGTCGAGTCACCCTCCGTCAAGCTTTTGGGTATCAACGTCAACACTAACATGTCTTGACACGACCACGTCGTCAGTATTGCTAAAATGGTATCCCAGAAACTTGGAATTTTGTTCCACTGTAAGAAGCTGTGTACACCAGAGCAACTACTGCTGCTCTACAAGACACAGATCCGACCACCGTTGGAGTATTGCTCTCATTTGTGGGGATGCTCTCTGAAGCACTCTCTAAAGCTTCTGGGCACAATCCAGAAGAGAGCAGTTAGATTAATCGATCGATACGCCTAACCTCACAAAGGACCTCCACAGCCTGGAACATCAAAAATGGGTGGCTGACCTGTCCCTGTTTTACAGATTCTATCACGGAAGATGTTCGACTGAGTTCTCCTGGATAATAACACCAAAGGCTGTCCGAACGAGGAACACTAGAAAGGCTCTGCGAGCTCATCCTTACGAGGTCGAGTCCTTACTCCCAGAACCAGGCTCCTGTAGCATTCCTTCTTTTGGAGAACTTCGACGCTGTGGAATGAGCTGCCGAAGAACTTGTTTCCCGACGGCTACAGCCTGCAGCGTTTCAGAGATAACGTGCACAGACACTTATCCTCTCGCAGCGCTTCTACAGCGCCATAGACTTTCAGCCTTAGGGGGAGGCTGATCATAAAAAAAGGTCAGGAGGGCATATAATCCAATGCATCCTCAAGGTTCACAAAGAACTTAGGATAGGACTTTGACTGATCCCTTTGATCGCCGCCGGCCGTGCACAATTAGCCTTTAGGCTGAGTCACAACCATTAGGGTAACTGAACCCTAACACCTTCACTATAAAAAAAAATCCTGGTCGTAGGTTGCATAACCAGTATGCAGCGTAGACAAATAAACTTGTCGGTATGGGGTATTTTCCGAACAAAATTTTATGACGGAATATTGATGTTACGTCCCCAAAAACGATGTAACTGACATTTTTACTTTTTACTGTGAACGCAAAGTGGCTTAAAAGCACCTGCAAAGTTCAAACATAAAACTTGTGCCAAAGCTGTGACGTAATAAATCTAAGCGTGACGTAATAAGTCTTTCGTGGAGCTATCCTTAGACATAACCTCCGCTTCGTATTGATATTGACAGATGTTTACATCATGAGATACCGTGACAGTCGTGACACCAGGGGAGGTTATGTATGCATGACACTAGTGACAGGCTGTTAAAGACGAGTATTGCAGAATGTCGAGTAAAATTGTAAAAAGTAACTATAAAATATTCTCAGAGTAAACTGCTAATTACATAACAATGCAAAAAATGGAATAGCTGTGCAATATAACATTTATAGTCTACAAAAAGAGGGAAACTAAACAAACATAAAATAAAGTTTACATCCTTTATAGAAAAACTTTGCAAAATATTAACAACGTGACAACCTTGAATCAGGCGTGTACAGGATTTGGTTTTGGGGGGCGGTCCAGATTATGGGTGTCACGTGGTTGACCTTTCGAGGGGGGGGTCCAGATTAGAGTTGCCACCTTAAATCCTTAAATTTGCGGGAGTCCGAACCCCCTGGACCCCCTCCCCTAAATACGCCTGCCGTGAATCTACGCTCCATTCAAATTAAAATAGTCACATCCTATCTACATCCGGCATAAAAATCACTTTTGATTGGCTGAGTTCTTAGGCGGGAGGTTTAAGAGATTTAAATGAGCTCTTTTCAAAGGTATGATTTTTCAAAATCTATCTTTACTTCACGTGGGCAGAAAAAAAATGAGCAAATACTGCCATTATTACAAATTAGATACAAGCAATCCATGTCAGCCATTAAACGGGCAATATTAGCAAGTTGGAAAATACCCCATTGCTTGAAGGATTAGTCAAACTTGAAATAATCCTAATTTCTTAACTATAAGGAATTGAAAAGAGTGCTTTGTTGTTTGAGTAACCCATGTGAAATTGATTACAAATAGTCTTATTTTTTTGTAGGTCGCCCAGCAAGCAAGGAAGATCCTGCAAGCGTGCGATTCGAACCTGGCTGACGAGTTGCAGTTGAATTACGACGAACACAACCCGTTCTCGCTATGTGGCCATTCCTACACTCCCATATACAGGGGGAAACCCGAAGAAAAGTGCCCGTTGTGCGGCACCTCTTATTTGCCTAAGTACAAGGGGAACTTGTGTAACGTCTGCGGAGTCGCCGAAATCGGGAAGGATTGTATTGGCTTGAGGATCAGTCTTCATCAATTTAGATAAATTTGCTCGCCCGAGATTAATATGCTTCGTGATACTTATCCTCATATTGTTACTTGAAATGTGGCATTTGAATTAATGCAGTGTGAACAGTTGCAGTTAAATAGTGACTGTGCTTGTGTTGTTATATGCAGTGTGTTATACATTTTGGTAGTACTTATACAGGCATCTCGAGAAAATGTGAATATTAGTGATGCTAAGGAATAGTTGAATATTCTTTATTTCAGTCAAAATTTGAAAATGCGTGCAGCACTACACTTTCTAATAGCTCTAAAAATCGACGTATTACGAGCCATACTCATCTTTTACTATGTTAGTGTCAGACTAGAGTAGTAGTGTCATCATGTCCTGAAGATATTAACATAGTCCTGATTGGTTCAAATGTTTCAGTAAACAATCCTGGAGATGGTGTGAATATAAATAAAGGCTTTTCACACTAAATTTTGAAACTGTGAATATCAAAGTAATTGTCTTTTTAATCAGTATCAAATTTCTCAACTTTGCTTTGGCTCAATAAATTTCCTGCTAACAGTTTCTCATATCCCACTACAAATCTAAAATGTATGACACCCTGTATATACGTATGGGTGAAATGATACATGATTGAAAGTTAAAACTGTTATAATAATTGTATATCCATCTTGTATTTAAATATGGATTTAGTGTAGTCCCTTATTTTTATGTACCCTAGCTGAATTGAATTATGAATTCGATTTTATTTTAAATAAAGACTATTGGAAATATTGTTGTCAACCTGTAACCCTTGCAAAAAGGCGTGTTGGTTTTTTCTGTTAAAAAAAACTGCAGACGACAAACCATTTGATGATCTTTTCAGATATGAAGATATTGAATTTTTCGTCAAAAAAACACCTGGAAGAAATCCATGATGTAGGTTATGGAAAAATTAATTACAAGCAAAAATATATATAATTATATTCATGTATCACTTCCATTAGAAATGAACAAGAAAAAATGGTAACAAAAAGGCATACCACAATAAATAAATATGTATATAAAAACATCACGATATAGCTTTACATACATTGTACAACACTCACCTTACATTTACCATATATGCAAATTATGACAAAGTCCAAACTAAGACACCTCAATACCAAACAGTCAGAACTCATTAAAATTATAGATATAACAATAAAAAAATAAATTATACATTTTTCTAGGTTGTCAGGAAAGTGAAGAGAAAGACTTATTAAATTGTTTCACTCAACTTGACAATATCAACAACCCAAAGAACATCATCCTATTTGTGGAAGTACATGAAAATTTTGTTTGGATCAAATTTTTTTTGTAAAGGACCTTCACTCTCTGTAAAGCTGGAGATTAATCTACAGAATCAAGTGAAATTGATGTTTCCAAAAAAATGCCTTACTATTAACACCAACAATTAATTAGCAAATACTTGTGGCTAATGTTATGCTACAAATCTTGATGTAAATTATACAACATGCATCAATATAATCCTTTGGTCCCGATTTTTACTACAAATTGACACAAACAAATTTGTATCATTACACTTAGCATCTAGAGCAAGCCTTTCCTGAAAGTCATTTTATTCATTTAAAAAACTCAATAAATCAATCCTTTCAAATGAAGCTTATATGTCAGACCAGAGGTCTAGAATCAAAACCCACTAACTCCACTTTTTGTCCTAATTTACCTTTTGTATGTCCCCGGTAGTGAATTTTCATTGGAATCGAAAAATAAATATATTGGGAAGCAAATTCCACTAAATCCCCTTTTAATCATATATGGAACATAGCAGTGAATTTCAAAACCCGTAAGTCCATTAGGGTAGTGAAATCAGAACACATATCTCCACCTCAGCCAATGGCGTTGAAGTAATCCGCGCATGCGTGGCTGAGAGCTGTCTAAAACAGACAAAACAGTGTTTACTGTACTGCTGCTCCTCAACATATTTCGTTGGTTTTCTAGACGTTTGCTGCTTTTAGACTAAATAACTGTATAAAAAATGGAAGAATATACTAGACACGTCTCAATGTGCACCCCTGATAAAGCCAGACAGAAGGCTGTGAGGAAAAACAACTGGAAAAACAGACGACTAAAAAAGTGATGTTTTTTGTGGATCTTTTGTTTAAATGTTTATGAGAATATCAGTTTGTGTTTCAAAAGTTGCTAATAAAAAGTATAAAAATTCCTGTTTTTAGATTCTGCCTCAATAAACATTAAAATAATGGAATTGTTGATTATTCCCGAGAATAAACATAGCACGAAAATATGCATATTCATCATGCTTGTCTTCAAAACCAGCTATTTCGAAACTGTTTCATCAAAATCCGCTATCTCCATTAAAAAAAGTTAAATAACAGCCGAATCCACTGACACTTGGGTTAATCCTTCAAGTATAGAATTGTTAATATGCTACATAGAACCTATATAAAGTAAGAAACCAAGTAACACTAAAATAACTCGACTTACACGTTTTTCTTATTTCATGAGAAATTCAAGATTTTGGAGATAGCAGATTCTGATTCTAGACCCCTCAGACAGTCATAAAACCCTGACAAATGCAATTATTTTAATTTAATAAAGTATTAATTTCTATCAAATTATGCCTTAAGCCAATTAGTAAGTAACATACAAATATGGCAACCCTTCTTTACATGACTAATCTTAAAAACTATTGAGTCTTGCACCAAAGTTTTGTCATTGCTGCAAACCCCTCCTTGAGCAATTATATTCAACGTCCCAAATAGGGCTTACAATCAGTCTCTTCACTTTACCAACAATCCTTGAAACAGTCCTATGGTCTGAAGATCACCATGCTAACTAGACCAAGCACATAAGACAACACCAGCTTGAAGTTGATACTAATGTGCAGATACGTTGGTATGTTTGATGTTGGAGGGGTTGCTTCTTGTTGTGTAGGCAACAGAAGCATCACAATACACACCAATCCTATCACTATGGCGATTATGTAGTTTGTTGAATGAGTCACTGGTATAGTCCTTGAAAAAAATAAAAGAATACATGTACATGTATTTTTACTGTTAAAGATGAGTCATGAATTTGGTAACTTGTCATCAGTGAACTTATTAAATGGTCTGTTCATGCTCAATAATTCTAAACAAGTATTAATATCTAATAACTAAACACAGACACAATTTTATTGGTATGAGCATAATGGGACACAGCAGGCATATGCTGCAGAAGTCATAATATCTACATGGACACTTACTGCAGTTGCTGTCAAAAGGTAAATGTGCTGCAGATACATTTTGCAGTATGGAACATCAATTTTGTATATGCTATATATGAATAAAATTATAAATATATAATGTAATGGTGATCAAGACAATAGAATGTAAAATATTAATTGATTCAAACTGGTGAAAAATACAAACCGATTAGTTAGAAGAATCCTCTGTTCTTCCGAAGTTATACTACCTCGGTCAGTAAATCCAACATTTTGGAAATCACCATCATTGGATATTGTGTCTTTTTCCCCTTGTATCAAAACTGCTTCTATATCTCTTTTACCCAAGACCTATAACAAAAAATGTTATACTAGCAGAAACACAAGAAGAAAGTAAATAAAAAACTTGAGAAGTGTGATCATGAGGGAAGCCAAGTAGTACATGATCAGTTTATAGTCCACACAAAAGTCAGCAGTGAGAGGATTGGGGAATATTTGTTAATGTTATGTTAAACAGGGCTTAAATAGCCTACATATTAGGCAACTTTAGCTTAACCAGCCTATTATAGATTGAACTAGTTATAGAATCAGTTGTATCAACAATTTATAGATGGCTTCTAAACTTCTAGTTATTTGTACACAGAGTATAATGGCTCCTACTTTATCAAAACAAACTAGCAGCAATAATGGTAATTATATTAGATAATGAAACAAAGGTTAACAAAAACAGGAAATAAAATTGCCAATTTTCTTGTGGATTTATTTCTTTTAATTTCTCTAATAAAATATCAGAGCTGTTTATTTGAGTACTCTATTGATTTGACATCCCACAAACAAACCTACTTGCAATAACTCTTCTAAAGTGAACCCAAAATGAAAGAATAGTTTCCATGTTAGCAATTTTTTAATATCTATATGTTAGTAATACCACATAGCAACAGGGGACTGAATATGAAAGATATAATTATGAATGGATTTTCGTATATTGCATAATTTATGAAGGCATACATATATTAATTTTGTGGGTTAACACAAGGGTAGAATGAAGTGTTTTTTATTACTTGCTTGGTAGTATGATCTTGCATAGATATCCTAAACTTATCAGTGACATTGCAGTTAGCTGGTATAGGCATTGTGTGCCTTATTA
This sequence comes from Callosobruchus maculatus, assembly GCA_951848785.1. Classification (NCBI taxonomy): domain Eukaryota; kingdom Metazoa; phylum Arthropoda; class Insecta; order Coleoptera; family Chrysomelidae; genus Callosobruchus; species Callosobruchus maculatus. The sequence goes on along the minus strand of CATOUR010000110.1, from coordinate 3,687,641 downwards.
CAATATCGACTAGCATGCGGGGCCCTATGCTACCTTCAGGATCTATGACTGCATACTTATTTGGGGCTGTACATAAAACTGCAAAAAATAACACAGATTATTAAAGTAATTATTATCTGATCCCTCTACTCTACTATACCTTTAAACCTCACTGGAAAATCATAGGGATTATACAAGGTTAATAGCTGCTTGTGTGTAGTTTTTGAAGCCAGGTAGAACTTCAGAGAGTTTGGGAATACAAAAACTGGTATTTTTTTAATGCTTAAGCTCATAATGTTGAAATTATTGACCAATTAAGGGTTGAGTATTATTTTTCGTACCAGCTGGATCTAAAAATGTTATTGAACTTTCCACAAAAACTCAAAATCACAGATACGATAGCAAAAATAATAAACATAACAAGTCATTGGTGATTGTTGCAAACATTGCAAAACGTCAATCATTAGTTGAATATACGTCAATCAACTTTTAGATACTTCAAAACAGTTTGACATCTGATTGGATTCGAAAGTACCACAACGATCGTGCCCCATCTCTAGCTTTTTGTGACAGCTAAAGCTTAATTCAGATCCATACGACATCCGACGATACGACAGTATGAAACTGTTTCCATTGGTTGAAATATTCAAAATGATGTCAGATCAACATATTTCAACCAATAGGAACAGTTTCGTACCGTCGTATGGTCGGATGTCGTGTGCATCTGAATTTAGCTTTATAGGTTAATTCCTCCAAATTATTTTACAGGGTTGCCAAGTTGAATGTATTGGCTCTCGATTGTGCAGTGGCTTTGGCAGATTTTACTATGGGCACAGAGCCACATAATGGGGAGGATTTGATTAAAATACAATCCTAAAGTATCTTAAATACAGCAGATTTAATGAACTCGTAAGAATATTATGACCCAGCTATATGTGCCTGCTTCCACCTATTCCAAGCTTTACTTGAAACTTGAATTGTAGTTATTTATGCGAACTGCCACACCTTTAGGGACGTTTTGGGCACACAAGTTTTTTGAAACTTTTACCTTCTTTAACATAATATTTGATTAGACTACAAGAACGGGAGTTGTACTGAAACAACAATATTGTAACTTAACTATGTTTTATTGTAGAAAATGTACAATTTGTAAAACCAATTGAAAATAATATATGTCAACGATGATCTAGTCAGAATCACTCTTTGATCGACTTCCAGAACGCGACCTACTCTTAGAATGCGATCTAGATCTTGAGCCACTTTTTGCTCTAGATCCACTTCTAGATCTAGAACCGCTTTTAGCTCTGGATCCGCTCCTTGACCTAGATGGGCTTTTAGCCCTTGAACTGCTCCTAGACCTAGAACCACTCTTGGCTCTAGATGCACTTCTGGATCTGGACTTGCTCTTATCCCGTGATCCGCTTCTAGATCTAGAACCGCTCTTAGCCCTAGAACCACTGCGAGACCTAGATCCACTTTTAGCCCTAGAACCACTTCGAGACCTAGATCCACTTTTAGCCCTAGAACCACTTCTAGACCTGGATCCGCTTTTGGAACGGCTCTTGGATTTAGACCGACTTCTAGATTTTGATCTAGAGCCGCTCTTTGATCTAGATCTGCTTTTGGATCGCGAGCAGCTCCTAGATCTAGAGCCAGAGCCGCTTCTAGATCGTGACCTGGAGCTCTTTGAACCGCTTCTTGATCTGAAATAGAATAATGTCGTTTAGCAATCTGAATTTAATATACTATTTATGCTCTATATGGAACGCCTCAATTGTCTCGGAAACAGTTTGCACGATTTTCGTGTATTTTTGGGTAATGTGTGTTTTGCAATATGGCCAATCTTTTGATGGTACCTACAATGATGTCATATTTATCCTTTTTCCGGATGTATAATAAACTTTGTTATTTCAAATGGACTACTCTGTATGTTTCTGTCTTTTTGAAATCCTTGAAAAACACTGATTATTTTTTGTAAAATATTTCCTATACATAAACCTCATAATTTCTGAGTTACAACTAAATTTACATTGCACATATCCCTCAAAGTTAAAATAACTGAGTAAGGTGGCTTAAGGATTTAGAAAACGAAACATACAGGGTGACCCATTTGAAATAACAAAATTTATTATATTGGTGGATCTCACAACACTGTAAGGTTGCAAAACCGCTGTCGCCGAAAATTCATGAAAATCGTGCAAACCATTTCAGAAATAATTGAGGCGTTGAGACTCACCCTATTTACAAAAAGCATAAAACTATTAAATATTTTTCGTTTCAAAAATTTCAGTGGCATCTAAAAAATTATGGCATTGAAATTTATATTTCCAATATTTTTAACTACAGCATCAAAATATTGATAGTGATTGCTAGCGTTGTTAAATTGTCTGGTAGCAATGGCGTATATAGAAATCGATTTCTGGGGGGGCCCCATCGGAAAAATTTTCATACGTTATAATATTGGCGTATTATAATCCTAACTTCAGCCTCTTCCAGACGTCAAAACTGAATGCGTGGCTGGTTTCGGCACGCCACTGTCTGGTAGAATAGTGCAAGTATAAAACTGAAGATTAACGACAATATTCACCTGTTAGATTCAGATCCTGAGGAAATTTTCCTCTTTCTGCCTCTTGGCGCCGTGTCACTTTCATCTCCGCTGGCAAGCCTATGCTTGTCATCCTCACTGTCATCTGAAGATGATATGGTAGCTTTTGATACAATCCTGCTTTTTTGTTTCGCACTGAGACCTTCTTCCTTCTTGGGTTTCTTTGGCTCCTTTTCCTTCCTAGAAAAAATTGTATACATTCCCAATTGTATAATTCTCGAATTGTCGTTTTATTAAAAACAAAATAATAATAATAATAATAACAACACGGCTTTATTTTAATATCCTTGGCGAAGTCCAGCTATTGCTGCTCTACTTAACCGAGTACCATAATTTACAAGAATTACATTTCATTGATTCATAGCCTAACTAAAAATTATATTATAATAAAAAAAATAATAAAAACAAAAAGTGTCCTAAGCTAATATTTCAAACTTTAAGGTACTTTTAAATCCTGATACTGAACTTTTGCTTTTTACATAGCTTGAACTTTCATTATACATTTTTGAGGCATTATAAGAAAAACATTTTTTAAATAAGGACGATCTATGCTGTTGAATCTGTAACAAGTATTACAGCTATGAATATTTGATCCATTAGATGATTTTTCGTAGAGGTACAAGGGAGCTTTATTCTTCTTTTACAATGAGAAAATCTCTTAAGTCAAGTTTGAGATTAAAAAAATAATGAATCAACATCAACAAGTTTAGATGTTTATTTATATAATGTGAAAGCTTGAAATAGCAAATCCTATACTGCATATTGACTCTTGTGATTGTTAAAGTTCGAAAGTTGATTATGCCATTTCTCCGAAGTGTTATGTCTAGAAGGAATAATTTCTTGAACTTGACTAATTGGTGATGTTTAAAAAAAAGAACCGCTCAAATTCTAAGTACAGTCACATACACATCAGGTATCGACAAAATAAGATGGTGTCAGATTCTGACACATGTTCCATGGAACTAAAATACAATTAATGGGCTGACCAAGCCAACAAACAAACGCCAGCTCCTTGGGGTTGTCACGCAATAATAATACTGTAATACTGTCTAGAACAAACTAGTGCTGGTTAGCTACACTAATGCTACTATAGACAATAGTTACCAATGCAATCCTCCAGTGCTGTTCTATGCACCAGTTCAAACGTTGACGACAATTATCCGCAATTAATGTAATTAATGAGAATGGTATGAAACCATTGGTCAGCGATTTGACGCGTGTTGCAAAATATTGCTAGTTTCAAAACTTATTCCTTCTGTGTCATTGGTTATATTCATACTGCCTTTCAATTACGTGAATTTGTTTTATAAATTAGTACGAATAATAAGGTAAAAATCGTTGAGACATACCTTTTCCTCTTTTTCTTTGGTTTATCGCTGCCTTCCGAATCAGAGCCACGTTGTTTCTCTTTGCGTTTCCTACCGCCTCCTTTGCTCCTTTTCTTCCCTTCTTCCCTTTGCTTTTTACGTCCTCGTTCCTTTGGTGGACCTCCGCCACCCTCAACGTTCTCCTGAAAAACCGTACATATTGATTTACTGTTTTGCAAAGCCGCTACAACAATGATCTATGAATAATTACTTCTTTTTTTGGAATAAAAGCGAAATAGTTCTATATAACTACCGAGCATACAAATAAGAAGGATTACTTGGTATCGGTACTTCAAGTGGGTCCCATAGAGGCGAACCGTTGTCTCATGCAATCTCACTAACGTCTCAGTGCTATCGAACTAATTGCTAATCAACTCACAATTATCTTTAAGATAATGGGGTCTGATATCTACTGTTGTTTTTGAATGTCAATATTTAAAAACATAACTAACGTCTGTTGTTTTTGTTTTTATACATCTTCAAGCTCGTTTTTCATATTAATAAGATATAGGTTTGTACTGGAGTTATCCTAGGGCCGGTTGTACAAATGCGGGTTTAACACGAGCTTTGTTAAGCCTAAGTTTAGCTAAGCTCAGGCTTAAAGTCGACATCCGTTGTACAATCGTCGGCTTAGTTAAACCTGGTTGATAATGAAATTCACTACAGTTGGCATCAATGAAGCAATACGTACTGACATAATCATCTGAAAAATTACCCTTTTTAGTTAGGCACTTACGACAGTTTGTGTCAAATTTCGGCAACGACCGTTTCTGTCTGTTCTTTCATTTGCTCTCTTTGTTAAATCAGACACAAATCTTTCAAAAAATATGACCTAATAAAGTGACAAGCAATTTGAAGGTTCCTCCTTGATATATCATGTCACTTGTATCAGGTTAGGTTTAAACCTCAGCTAAGCTCGCGTTGAGCTTCGGCTTACGTAAGCTCGTGTTAAGCTTGGAGTGGGGGGTTGAGCCAGCATTGTACAACGGACATTTTGCAACTGACGTGGTTTAACGTCGGCTTACCTTAAGCCGAAGCTTAAGCTCGCATTGTACAACCGGGCCTTACAATAAATACCCTTCGCCTTGACTTCGTTTTAGCGGAGAGCGAAATGGTGGTCTAGAGCGGTGTCAACTTGGGCTGTTAAGGTCAAAATGGATTAAATAGAGTTTGATCAAGTGTTAATCGGCTCGGCTTGACGCTCTGAGTTGGATTAGGCCACTCACAGACTGAGGAAACGCTCAGATGAAAATCTGCGCCATTTTGAAATATAAAACCTAACCTCAAAACGACCTCGAAATCACTATACTTTTTCATGACAAATGACAAATATCGTCAAGCTATATATGGTTCGAAAGTACTCGACGAGTAGAGCCCAACGAACGCAGAGTCTGGGCCTCACGCAACGCCAGGAAATTGAAAATGAAAAAGTTATTATACTTTGAATTTTTTAATGTTGAAACTATTGGGGAAATAGAGATAACTAAAAATATGGTTAGTTAAGATTAAAATAAGTTTGTACAGGTAACTGGGGGCGGGGGGGGGGGGGGGGGGGGTGAATAGCTACTCTAAACAACATATATAAGACCTTATTATGATGAATCAAAATAAGCGTTTCTTCAGTCTATAATTGATACAATTGGAGTGAACATATCGGGCTAAGTCGAATGACACCCCTTTTTATCTCGACCAGTTTGTTTAGGTTATGTTTGGCAAGATATTGGAATTTCCAACTTCAAAGTGGCGTAGTTTTTCGCCGTAAAATTTCCTCAGTCTGTGAGTGGTCGTCAAACCAAGTTGATTAACACACATTTTGACGTCAACAACTCAACCGGTTCGGATTAGTCAGGTTAGGTAACGAAACTACAAAATGCCGTAGTTTTTTACCAAAACGTCTCATCGGTCTGGGAGTGCTCTCGTTCGACTCTGTTACTCAAACCTAGTCGTTTGACACAACTCTCTATCCCCATTTCGGTTTCCGCTAAAACGAAGTCTTATCTATTCTTCTTTTTCTTAGATTGAAATAACGCGTTGTATTTGATGAGTGGAACGATTGAAGAGACAAGTCAGAACCGCATAATAATTTATTTTTAGTTTGTACCTGGTCACTGTCCGATCCTGATAAAATGTCTCCAGTTCTACCTTTCCCCTTGGCACCTTTCGCTTTCTTTTCGGATGGCATATCGTTGAATATAAGTGCATTCTTTGTTTTCTCTTTGTACTCTTGCCGCTTCTGTAACATTTGCTCCTTGGAAAGCCTTTGTTCTTCCTCCATTCTATGAAAATAAATTCAACAGTTTAGTCTTAGTATAGTAAATAAAAAGCTGCATGACTCAAAATGAACACGTTCTGGTAAACGATCAGCAACAAGTACAACGTTAAGATAAGACATAGTAAAATCAATCAGTAAAATCATGCCAGCTAGTTCACTATTATGGGTGAAGAAAAATGACGATGACAAGCTCGACAGGAAGGAATTATTAGTAATGATAGGATCTTGGAAATAGGAAATTTGGAATCTCAGAAAACTAATAACATTCAAAATTCAATAAAAGTTTTGAAAACACCAACAGTATATCGGATCATCGCCGCAAAAGTCTTACACAATACACCAAAAGGTCCATAAGTTTTACTCGTACCACCATTTCAAAAGCGTAGATAATTATGATGATGGACCATGGACATAGGACATCCAAAGGCCTATTTTCTGAATTCGAAATTCTACATGAATACAAGCTTATCAATCACAGAAAAATCGGCAAACTGAAGGGTACCGGTTTCCGATTTTTCTGTGAACCAAATGATTGGAATTATCTCCCTCTTGAGGAGTAAGCAAGCACCTTTCAATATAAGCTTATGTTTAGGAGATGAAATGTTACCTTTTCAGTTCCTCCATCTGTCGCATCTTGAACGCGGCCCTCTCTTCTTCCTGCTTTCTCTTGATTAATCTTTCCTCCTCATCAACTCTCCTAGCCCTGGCCACATGGTATTGGGCTTGAGACAGCAAGTCTTTGCACTGACGAGCTTCTAGCTCTGCTAAACTTATGTCATATTTGCTTTTGTCGCCTAGCTCCACTAGATAGTTGAAGTACCTGAGAATAGAGAATTGCATCAGAAATATTGTAAAATCTGAGAGTAGTAGTCACGTTTTTTTAGGAGAATAAAGGTTCACGGAAGAATAATTTATTGAAGCAGGCGTGTGGGAAATGCTATATCAATAAGTCTTTAAAGCTTCTCCAATGTGGAATAAAGGAATACGAAAATTACATAACTAAAGGGAATCGTCAAAATCAACCTTAAGAAAACACATTTAGGATCAGGTCTCTATACTATATAAGGGGGAGAATTGTTATAAAAAAAATATAAGGGAAACTGCCTTTATGAATCATGAAGATCAATCACTTGTAATTCATCAGTTGTCTGTGACTCTGTATGGTTGGACATGCTTAAAGGAAGAATCTGGACAATGTTCTCCAAATAAAAGATTGGATAGTTTTTCCAGGTTTCCTCACGATTTGTTGTTGGCTCCTGAATGATATTGGTTATTTTTTCATTTTTGGTTCACAGTCAGTATGTCATTATTTATTCATAAGACAGACAGCGTTGTGATCCTAAGATATTACTAGCTGCACATTTTACATTTGTCAACAATGTGAATGCAGCACTGCTCTATCTTCCTTAAAGTTTCAGAGTCACTCTTAGCTAACAAGTTAATCACCAAAAAAATCAAAAAGCTGTCTCCTGGAACAGATGCCAATGTCATTCTAAATTTGTTTTTGTCATTTTTTTATATTTCAAACAAATGTGATTTTTAATATAAGGCCAATGACCAACGTTGGAAAAAATCAAATTCAGCTTTTTACTGGATCAGCCTTTAAAGATCAAAATCAAACTCACTTCAACGAGAGTCCCAATTCATGTACAGCCTGCAAAACAGTCGACAAAGTAGACTTCTCGTCCTTCAAAATCTGCGTAGCCAGTCTTTGCATTATGAAAGCAATGTTGTATAACAGAACACTGTCTTGTGGAGCCACCCTTCTGGCTCTTAACAGAACCATTTTTGCTTCTTTGAACTTTCCAGCTTTATGGTAGGCTCTAGCTAGATACTGCAATACTTCAACGTTGTTGTATTTGTAGAACTTTCTCAGACAGTTTTCATACTGGAAAGTAAAGCATTATTATAATAATAAAGACGTATATTTGAGTCATGTATTTATTAAATAGCTAAATACTTCTTTTGCGGTTTTGATTTTCAAGGACCGCAATATCTCTAACGTTTTGTTAAAATATTGTATATTTAGCTGGCCAAGTCCAATATTTTATAAACTTGCGAATCTCTGGGATGTTTTAGGAAAATTTTATTATGACATTCCGGGTCATTACAGAAAACTCCATAATCCATATTTTTTTACATGATATCTGCGAACACTATGCAAAACAGACATAGAAAAATTCGACAAATAAGGTACGTACCATTTGAATTGCACTAACAAATTGTTTTTGTTCGACGTATATGTGTGCTATGTTCAACCACACGTCAGAGAAATCAGCTGTAGCTTCTCTCACTTGAGCAAATATATCTCTGGCTTCATTCACAGCACCTTTGTGAGCTAAAACAGCTCCGACACCGTTTGCTGCAAAGATATTCTTCGGATCTATCTTCAGTACCTGGATTCAGAAAAATGATGCTGTTAAGTCCCAATGCTGCAAGCATTTTCAGACGTTTTTCCTACTACTGATATTGTGGTAAGGTGTTTGTGGTCTTGTTTATTATTTTGAAATATGTATATCGATTTAAATCAATTTTAAGAAAAGGACTCAGTATAGCCGAAAAACAAAATGCCTAAAAAAACCTAGAAACCTGAACATCATACAAAAGCGAAAAACTTGCAGTTTCGCGATCAATAGTAAAAGTAATTTTATTCGACGTAAACCTGTGTCATATGTATGCTTATAGTGTACATATATCCTGCATATGTAAAAGTACAATTAAATTTCAGAGTACCAAAAGTTTTTTTTTTAATTTTAATTTATTGAAAAGTAAGTACCTGTTTGTACAGAGCAAGTGCACGTTCTTGATGACGCTTCATTCTTTCTTTGTCCTTAGTTGGCTGGTGCAATGTCTGTAGCCATACATTACCAAGCGCTATCAAAGAGTAAGCATCTTGTGAAGTAGCAGGATTCTAAAAGGAAAATATATTTTGTTCAACAATACCATCTCATTCCTTATTCCTATTTGTCATTGTTGTACTGTACCTTCAAAATCATCTCAAACTTCTTTTGTCCAGGTCCCCATTCCTGTTTAGCCAGATGAAGATTTCCCATCAATGACCAAGCATCTGGATGCTCTGTGTTCACCTTTAGTGCTTCCTTATACCAATCGGATGCCTCATAAATTTGTCCTTTATCTCTAGCCATGCATCCCAACCTAAATTGAGGAGAAATTTTTAACATATACTTCTAAATATGTCTTTTATCTCTTGCTTTACCAAACGGTATTTTAATAAAAAATCGCAATGGTTGGGTTTCGAACCCACATCTCCGGTAATCTAGCTTGACCCGTTAACTTCAGCAAGCAGTGTCATAAAAAACCACTTATGGCTTGCATTTAACACTGAACTTCTATCCCCAGGGCACACTAGAGTAACCTATACTACAGTTTACACATACTTATTACAAGAGCCTAAGCAGTATGGTCAACTCTATACCTGTTGGTATTTAAAATGCAACTGACTGTGTAATATTATTGTTCAATAGTTCAGGAACCAATCTAGACAGTTAATTGTCTGGATTCTAATCCCACCTAAATATTTGTTTTTCTTAAACCTCAATTTTGAAAAAAAAAACCATTGTTATCAGGGAATGAAATCTAAAAATTCCTTAATACCAACACAGAATTACCTCAAATAACAGTCCACATAATTAGGATGTTCCTTGATGATATCTTTGTAGAGCTTCTCAGCTTTGTCAAACAGACACAATGCCTCGTTGAGTCTGGCCAAGTTGTAGGTCATGGTAACCGACACAGAGTTGTAATATTGAGGATCGTGAGCTGCTTCCGTTTTGGCACGTGATAGAGCTTCCTCTATGTTTTTCTTCGCCTCTTCTAGGTTACCCAGCCTGCAACAAAAAAGTCTCAGTATTTGGCCCATTTTCCAAAAAGTATGGTATCAAGTGGCACGATTTAGTACTTTTCACAAATTCTGAGTAATAATAAGATATCAAATTGTCATTAGTCAAGTTAAGTTTCAAAGCAACACATTATATAAATATCAACGGTTATAATTAATCAAATAAATATTGAAGCTGTTTCATCCCACCAAAATACATCCATTTGTAATCTGTTATCAAATTAGGATGCAACTCACCCGCGGTCAAAAAATTATATCAATTTTGCGTATCAGATTCAATTTTGAAACAAAAACACTGACCCTAGATGCAGCACCTGACAAAGTTTCAGTATCAACCACAACCCGAACCACACATGAAAAGACAACCATTTTAATATACCTGAACTGCAGCGCCCCTACGTTATTCAACAACTCCACTGGTATGTCCGCCTGAACGTTCTTCCTCAGCAGCTGCATGGCAGTTTCGTAAGCGTTGAGTGAAGCGTGAAGATCGCTTTGTTCCAGGATCTGCGCCAGCTCTATCCAGGCTTCAATATCGTCTGGAAACTGATCGGTCACCTTCTTCAGGTGGACTTTGGCGATATCTCGCTTCGACTGCGATGAAGAGTTCGCGTACAGCGAGCCCAGGATCTTCATAGTCTCATAATTGCCTGGCTGCACTTTCAGGACCTTCTCGAAACATTGCGCTGCCTGAAAATGAGGTGTTATGCAGCTGCTTAAGGGTTTATCTTCGAAAATACAAACATAGTAATCTACTTTATCTGGGCCCATAACCTAACCTTTTACAACTTTTTTCATAAACGTGCTTTCATGTAATTTTCAATAAAAAAAGTCATATAAAGTTGGGTAAGATTTTCGATTCGATTTTTATTTATTTTTTGATTTTCAACACCTCGGCGCGTACTTGCTATCTTTACAGCCCACAGAATTCATGCAGCAAAATACCAAACACACATCGTGGAAGAGCATGGAATTTCCTATCAGAAGGTGCTTTTATAGTACTGTAGCGACAGATGATAATAGGATTACAAGAGTTTAAAGCGACGAATAAATCTTTCGCATGGTTTGCTGCTGATGCTTAAATCCAAATAACAGACAAAATATCTGCGAACCAAATTTTACAGTTCCGTTTTTTAGGACTGAATAATGCTTTACTTGATATCTTTTTGTATTCTGCTGAAATTTTGGCTTCAAACATACGGGGCATACATTCGCAAAAATTATCAGGCACAAACTACCAGAAGCAGTTATTCATCACTTGAAACTCTTGTAATATGATTTCTCAGATACTACTACTATGATAGTACTGTTTGATGACAAATTATATGCTTTTACACTCTGTGCATTCAATATTTTGCTACATAACATCGGGCGGTCTTAAATTTACCAGCCATGCACTGAAATAATTGGAAACCAAATAATGAAAGAGAATTAAATACAGTGATGTCCGCCTATAACGAACCCACTTTTTGCGAACTTTCGTTTATAACGAACCAAATCTAGAGGTACGAAACTTCGGTATTACTAAACGTGTGTTAATTTTTTCGCAAATAATGAACCCTTTTATAACGAACTTTCGGATAAAACGAACCTTAAACATTGATATTATCGTAAGATATGTCTTTTATACCGAACCTAAAACGGGATCTATCGCTGGGGATTTACCGAATTATTTCTATCGCAAGGCACCTGAAACGACATTATACCGCTGGTGATTCCCCGAATTCTAAAATAAATAATCCATCTTAGGTGGAATAAACTTCCTTCATATTTCATGGCGGAGGGTATCAAAACAAACAATTTTTAATTGTTTTCAACACAGTGGTTTCCTGAAAGTGGAAAATGATTTGAATTCAGACGATGACTTGACATTAGCCGAATGGCTGAAAAAAGTTGGACAGGAAGATGATAACAACATTCGAGACCTTGTTCTGAAAATGAGTTCAATGAATTTGTCCATATTGATGATAATCTTGAAAGTTTTGAATACTTGGATGATGATGCCATTGTCGCTTCTGTGTCTTATTCAGTTTTTATTGATAACGATGAGGAGGCAGAAGATGAAGAACCTGTGAGTACAGAGTTGAGACCAGTTCCAACCACATCAGAGGCACTTGAACGTTCGTTATTTTCTTCAGTCACGAAATACTCCGCAAAGTGTTTTTAATCAATTAGCCCAAGTAGAATTACATATTAATGATATTCATTTCACAAAAATTAAACAAACTAAAATAAAGATTTTTTTGAATTAGACTCTTAAGAGTTGTTGAGTTATGTTAATGTATCTACTATATTATAAAATAATTATTTTATGTACCCTCATATCTATGTATTAATAAATGTATTAATAAAAGCAGCACATCTTTTTTATTTATTGGTTTATAGCGAACTTCGCTTATAACGAACCGTTTTCGCCGGTCCCATGAAGTTCGTTATAACCGAACATTACTGTATCTCTGAAACAGTTGAAAATCGGACCCTACTTTCTATGACTTTTTTTGCTGTAAATGAGTTATACAGTCTTCTCTTAAAGTTTAAAGTATCTTCCACTTGTCATAGAGCACCCCTCGGAACACCCTGTATAATTTTATTAAACTATCACTGAAAGAATAGTTGCATTCTAAGAGACTAGTAAATGTCACTTTTCCTTAGAAAATGCTATTATCAGTAATCAATTTATTATATCATATACTTTATACTTGAGTCAGTTTCAACAACATACAGAATACAAAATGGTAAAGTTTAATTTCATATCATTATTGTGAAAACTCAAAATTGCGGAAAATAAAGCACTTTGAAACTATAAGTATGGACCAGGAAAAAAAAGAAACATATGCTACCCCCTGATAATGGATAACGATGGAGTTGAGCATCCAATTCTTTACTAAAAATAAGCTTTATATAAAAAATTCAAATGCTACTTTGTTGACTGAGATATAAAATGTACAATGAATTAGGGAATATAACAAATAATAAAGATCTTTTGATATGGTAGGCACAAAAAACATTTTATTATATAAGTGTGCAATAATTTACTTAGCACCCCCTTCAAGTAGGGTGGTTAGTGAACACCTATTCTCTTCCGCTGATATTACATCTGAAAGTGCAAGAAATCGTCTAACCCTACAACCAGCTGAAAGTTTAATTTTGTTGTATTTCAATTTGCCAAAACTTATAATTTTGCACTTGATATTTTTATTAGGCTAATACCAATAATATTGCACTTTACATATTGGCTGATACCTACCTTAGGCCCCATATTATTTGTTATTTATATTAATGATTTAAGGAATAGCATAAAACAGATGAACATTACATCATAAATTATGCTGATGACACAAGTTTACTCATCAGTGATAAAAATGCAGCAGGTTTAGAATATAATGGCCAAAAAGCTTTCGACTCAGTAAGACAATGGTTTACCATGAATAAACTTGTACTGAATAAGAGCAAAACAGATTTAATCATATTCCGTACTAAACAGTCACAAGTAGACATGCCACAAACATTTGATCTCTCAGGTTCTAACATTGCAGTCAGTCAACAGTCATAGGTTTTGGGAATATATTTAGATGAATTTATAAGTTGGACTCAGCATATCAACAATATTGCTTTAAAACCTGGTAGCGTCAGTTATGGAATAAGAGTGTTGTCGGAATACCTTAAATTAGATTGTTTAAAGATTTTATATTATGCTAATTTTGAATCGATTTTACGTTATGGTATAATACTATTTGGATGTAGTTCAGACCTGCAAACCTGCAGACGTGTAGAGTGTATTTAAATCAGTTGGATTAATGACAACATATGCGATATACATATTTGAATGTATTATGTTTACTATTAAAAATAGAGAGAAGTTTCCTACTCAAAATGATCACTTATACAGCACTAGGGCCACAAATATATTATTACCACCTCATAGATTAACATTAACTGAGAAGAATTGTTTCTATATGTGCACTAAGTTTTACAACAAGCTACCAAATTGTATAAAAGCTATGAGTAGCATAACTCAATTTTAAAAAAATCTGAAAGAGTTCCTAATCCAATTAGAACCATACAATATATCCGAATTTATAGATGTAACATTTTAGTAATTAGTAAATGGACGCATTTCATATCTGTATCATTATATACAGTACACATGTGTGATGTAAGATTTGAAATAAAGATTGTTATTATTATTATTATAATATAGGCCAAGTCCAAAACATGAGTAGTACTTACATTTTCCGTATCTCCTCTATAAATATACATCTGTCCAAGACCAAAATGTGGAAGAACAAAGGAAGGAGGTGAAAATTGTGTGGCTTGATAATAATATTGAAAAGCTTGGTCATAATCGCCTTGCACTTGGAAAGCCCTGGCTAATTGGTAACAGCTTTCAGCTCTCATTGCCTCATTTTCTGTGTTGTGGAATGCATGCAGTGCTAAATGTTGCACTTTACTATAATCCTGAAGACAAAAAAAGGTATCAAGCAGATAAACTCAGCTTCAGTTTTCTAGTAAACCATATTTTGAAACTGTTCATCTTACCTTTTTGAAGAAGAAGTGATTTGCCAGATGGTTCAATACCATAGGATCTGATGAATCTATAGTATAAGCTTTGGACAACATCTGTACTCCATCTCTAATAGATTCAGGCTGTTGTAAATTCAATTTCAGTATTGCCAAGCCTACCAAAGCTCCTACACACTTTGGATCAAGTTGTAAGGCTCTTTCAAAGGCCAAGCGAGCCTTTTCAAGATTATTTAGCTTGATGAAACAGTGACCCATTCCCAACCTAAAACAACAATAATTCATAAACATACGAGGATATTATGTTCTTAATATTTGTACTAAAAAGGTTCATGCAAATCATTACCTGACAGCAGCAGGGCAGTTGGGATTTGTTCTTAGCGCTTTCTTGTAAAATGCTAGGGCTGCTCTATAGTCTTTTTTGTTATAAGCAATGCATGCTTTACCAAGCAGAGAAGGTATATTATTTGGTGACTGATTCAAAACAAAGTTGAACTGAGCATCAGCCTGGTCCATTTTGTCGCCTTCCAAAAGACAAAAATATGCTCTACCCAATAGATGGTTCTAAAAAATATTTTCATTTTAAAAATGAATTTTCTGTTAGATCAGTAAAATGCAGTGGTGTTTTTTTTAATTTTTTTCCCAGAAAGTCTAAGGATGACTTTTTCTTATACTGTTGGATCGGTAGATAAATTGATACTATGAGGATGACATTGCTTTCAAAAAACAATTTAACCAATGCCATAGCACCACATTTATTCTATTCTTCTATATTTCACCCAAATATTAGGTAGTTACTGGGTATAGTTAATAATTTTCAGTTATTTGAAATGATTTGTTAAATTCTGTATTTATTCATTTTACTTGAAAGATAGAATAGCAAAATGAGTAATATGCATGATTTTAGTGAAAAAACTCTAATTTTTCCAATTTATAAGATAAATCTATAAATACAAAAAATACTTCATGAAAAGTATTCTTCCCATGTGGTATAAGCAGTAGAAAGGCATGTCTTTTACCTCTTAATGAATAATGATGTTAAAAATTAGCCCACTGCATTAAAAAAGTTGGCATAAAATTTAGGTGAAAACATTTGTATTACCTGATCATACATGATAATCTTGTCAGCAGTAGTGTAGAGAAGGGTAGCTTTAGTAAAAAGCTCTCTCCTTTTATCTTTCCCTTTTTCCTTGTTTGCCTTTTGGACATAGTATGCTGCAAGCATGTCCAGGGCTCGCATCTGATCCTTTTCATAGTCCCTATAGTTGACATTTGCTTCATTGCGGGAAGATTCCAAAATCTTGATGAAATCATCAATCTTGCCTTGTTTGTAATACTCCAACTAAAAAGTTATTTTAGTTAACATACAATTTGTTTGTCAAAGCCTTCAATCCTACATTGTAGATGTTTATACTTACAGCCAAGTTGACCCATACAGACAACTGCGACTTCTCCTGTCGCAATATGCCCAGGACTTCATCTCCATCTGGTAGTTGGTCTGAATACAGCTCGATTACCTGGAATGAAAATGATATTTCAACACCTTGACACCCTGTTTGGGCGATTTCAATTCACCACCTACCTCATCGGTATTGAGAGGGATTTCGATCACGTTGGCCATCTTCGTGGTTGAATCGGCCCCCTAGAACTTCATTTAGATGGAATAGGTACCTAAAGTGAAATCATAAATGATCTAGGATCCAATTACGTATTCGTAAAATGGACACTTCGACTGATCAAAACGAATGTTGAAAACACAGCAAAACACACAGCACTTAACCTCAAAATGCTTTACCGACAGCTGACAAATGACGGCACAAAATGACAAAAATGACAGAACTTGAATGTCAAGGACACATGTTGGTAAAGTCGGCATCTACACAGTTATGACACAGTTAAAAGGGGTGATACACGTACGAGCAAGTACGCGTACTTATGGCTCGACGACCTTTTTCGCCTATGTGTCACCGTAAGTACGCGTACTTTAAAACCGTCGCGCAAACCGCTGGCGATCCAACTGCTTTGAAATCTTGCTCGTAGCTTGTCTCGGCTCGTACTGCGAGCCACGAGGAGGACTTTGTTTCGGCGGGCCATCGATGCGCAACGCTTGTTGTGTTTGGCGTTTGTTAAAAGTTTTGTTTATTTAGGAAATTTATCAAAAAGACTGATTTCAGCTTCACGTGTGTCACCGCGTCGAGCCGAGTAAGTTCGCGAACTTAAAAACCGCGTACTTAAAGTTCGTACGTGTATCGCCCCTTTAAAGGAAACTATAATAGTATGTTATACAAGTATCGGAAGTCATATATTCGGAAAACTGTTATTGGTCTAAGAGCTCGCTACGTAAAAAAAGGTCACTCGGTAAAGTCAAAATTTTGTTATTTACAGATTCGGTAGGTATCAGTATAAGGATAGGTAGGTCGTCGAACGCCATGTCGACGGATAAAGTAAGGGTGGAGGGTTAAATATTTAAATATGCTATTTTTTCCCATAATAAATGATGAAGTACAGCTTTGACACCCGTATGCACCGTTTGGCAATTCTAGTCCTAGTTCCCTAATCGCGTTTTGCTAATCTTTGGGATCTAGCCATGCACCGTCAAGAGATTAACTGACCCAGATTGGAGATACGGCAAGGTTGTCTTCGCCAGATTGGTTTGATAGTGACAATGTCAAAATTGTCAGTTTACTGTGCATAGTAAACAAGCAATCTAATCCAGGTTTACGTAACTAATCGCGCAATTGACATATGGTGCATACGGGTGTAACTAATCCAAATTGGAAATACGGCAAGCTTGTGTTCGCAAGATTGTTTTGACACTGACAGTGTCAAAATTGTCAGTTTGCGGTGCATAGTAAACAAATAATATAATCCAGGTTTACGTAACTAATCGTGCAACTGGTTTACGGTTCATACGGGTGTAACACGGCACTTACACCCGTATGCACCCTAAGTCAATTGCGCGATTAGTTACGTAAACCTAGATTAGATTACTTGTTTACTATGCACCGCAAACTGACAATTTTGAGACTGTCACTGTCAAAATAATCTTGAGAACACAGCCTTGCCGTATCTCCAATCTGGATTGTTTAATCTCTTGACGGTGCATGGCTAGATGCCAAAGATTAGCAAAACGCGATTAGGGAACTAGGATTAAAATCGCCAAACGGTGCATACGGGTGTCAGCGACGTCTGTGGGCTGACATTGCCGTCACAGACACGTCATATATTCCTCTTTATCGTCGTGACAAAATTACCAATGGGGGTGTCATCAAAGTTACGTTAGTATAACGACAACGTGTTTGCTGGGTTTGAGACATAGTGCTTGGTTCTTTTTTCGGAGCCGTTTTGAGTCTTGGCACAATCTATTACGAATATCATGTAGCTACTTTTTTGTTGTCCTCATCAGTTTCAAAACCATCTTTTGCTTTAACGAAGAGGTAACAATATTGAACAAACATATGCGACACCCTATAGAAAATTTGTAGCGACTGCACGCGTTGGGTCGCCTGGTGTAGCGCAAGTACTGTGGTCCTACCTTTAGACATACTTTCTCTAGGGCATCATCATGACTTTATGACACGGTAGTGCCTTACATCAACTTCCACTTGCTACAAGCAGCGAAGAACCCAGATACGAGAGCATGGACGGCGTTACAGGATTTTTTTAATGAAGAACAAGGGCAAAATCTGAAATAGTTACCTAACAAAGCAAATGGGCTAATAAAAATAAGCAAAAAAAGATAAAAATATGTTAAATACTATACAAATAAAAAAAAAGTAAAATCATGTACCTATTCAAAGCTGAACCTGGCCTTTTTTTCAAACTATTCCTGTTGTTTTTATGAACGTATTGTTTATGTTAGTATTTGGTAAAAAAATGTGCAAAGCAAACTCGGGCTCTGAGAGACAGGGCTGCTGTTCCATTATTACCCAGCGACTACCTACTCCTCACACCGTGAGGTGCGCAATCACCATCGAAAGCAGTCCAGAGAGCCACGTATTCCATATACCCGATACGACCCAGAGATCCAATGATCATTACTAACAGTGAAGCCTGTTCTATATTCCTCTTCCTTCTAGATCATATCTTGACCTCGACAGATGCCGAAAGCTCGGTAACGAACATCGTCTTCTGCTGGTGGCTGAAGAGGATTATGACAGGTTTGCTTGCCTGCACAAGCTCCAGCTTGGGGAAAGAGTAGTTCTAGTAGTGGTACTATGACATAGATGCCATTGTGGTGATGGACACCGACAAGAGATGCATGAGCATCTCTGGAGTCCGTCAGCTGGTTATATAACGGGCATCGGGCTTATCAATACCAATAACCCTACTAGGGTACCACGGTGGGACCTTGGGAAGCCATTATGAAGCCCTCACTAGACCTTAGGAAAGAGGTTGGCTACTCCGACAAGCCATTCCCTTCTACATGTTTGTAGAATTACTTTTATGAGTTCTTAAAAGAAATCCGACTTCAGCAGCTTTAAGTATTACGTAAATATGTTAATCAATGGTATTATTTTGTTTAAGCAGCACAATTACTATAGGAATTCACATGTTTTACAACGTTACAAGTTTATTTTTTTCTTTGAGTAGGTGTACTTGGTCAAGAATCCTCACAATGGATTCGTCTCTTGTAAATTCGTGCTGCATTGCTATTGCAGTCAGAACCGGGGTCAGATCAGAACACTGAGGGAATCTGTTAGTATGAGGCATTATCGTGTCCAGAGAATTGTAAGCACAGCATCAGAGCCTGCCAAATTGCAAAGGATTCGGCATTAAACATATTAGAATAGTATTTAAGGGACCATGAGTACTGTGAATCACCGACAATAATTTATTGCTGCACCGACCCTTACCGTTGTTTTGCATCCATCGGTATGTATTTTTATGTAATCGTCGTAGATGCGCATTTCTTCACCAAGGAGTAATTGATAAGCTGATGATGGAGTTGTATTTTTATCATATCCAGCTAGTTTTTTATTCATTGTAGGAGAGGCTCGAGACCATGGAGGAATGGTGTGTGTAGCACGGAAAAGCACGCCTCCAACTATTATTAAAATAAAATTAATACTCTTATATTTAAGCTTCAAGTAATTATGTCAGCGTGACTACACGATACAAAAACATATAACCTTTGGCATTCGAGTTAAAAATAAAATAATATCTAGCTGTATGACTAAAAACAGCTGTATGACTAAAAACCCAAACATTGTATATTGTACAGTATTTAGGAGTGCAAAATGCCCCCTTTTAACGTTTATAAACTACGACCATGCATGGGAGAAAAGTGAATGGAGTAGTGTCTTACAATGATTATTGTTTTTCTAGAACGGCACATGCTATAAGTACGTTTCGTATAGTAGTAATAATCTTAACGCTGTACAATAATGTGGCATACGATCTTTTTGACGCGAGGTTTCCATTCGAATAATTTGTGGTTTTATTACAATTTAATGGGGAATTTGCAGTTTTCCAGTTGACGGTACAGTGAAGCAAGGAATAATTATATATTTTGCAGTTTAAACAATTCTTCTATTAAGGTAGGACCACGGACTTACAAGTGAAAATTTGTTGACACTTCTAACAACCATTGATTTTTGTCCAATCAAACCCAAATTACACAGATAATTGCATTCAGTGCAATTATCGGTCACTATGACTACACAATAATTTGAGTTTGACAACTTTATTCGAAATGGTAAAGAGAATCTTCGAAGTATAAATGCCCTCCACCCCCCCCCCCCTAGAGCTTTACGGAAGCATATTATATTTATATAAATACCAAAAGTTATCAAAATAGCAAAATTTGGTTTGAGAGCTTTTTCTTTGCTCTCTAGAAAATTATAGCTCATCGTGAAATTCGAGCACCACTGGTCCGCCCCCCCCTAGAAAAAGTCCTAAATCCGTTCCTGCAAAACCATAAAGTCATAAATACGTGTTGGGGAGTTTTTACGGATTTTTGCTATGAGTTAAAAGTTTGTTTTCAAAAAATTTTCCGCCAAATTTCCCTGGGATACTGACAATGCCTCATAATTTTCTGAAAAATTTCCCAAGCTCGTTACTTGGCTTCGAATATTAATGTTCGAAGTTACTTGGTAACAGCCCGAAGCCGAGCTTTCGATTTTCATAAAATTATCTCGTCTATTTTCAAAGTCCTAGAGATATTACTACTGATAATGGTTTTGGGGGTCGCTCGCTTATACATATCCTACTTTATTATTTGTATCCATGCCACTAATATTGTAGTCACAAGCTTCTCAAATGAATCAAAGTTTGCTGATGCGCGACGTTAGAAAATTTGTTCTTTTTATGTTATAAACAATTTATTGTATTTCAAGATAAAACATTTCATGCTTAGTGGCAAGGAAAAGTCGCAGCCCTCTAAGTTTTATAATCGCTGCAATATTCAACTTTTTTCTGATATCTACTTTTACCAAAAATTGTGATTTACACCTAAACTGTTCGCTTAAAGCCCCAGTGTGATACATAAAGTCACACTAAAATTCACCCGGGAACTTAACTATGCAATAATACACAGGGTGTTCCATTAAAAAAAATGGAGTCAAGTTGATTGACTCAGTACTTCCCACACATTCCGATGATACCAGTTTTATTATTTTCCCACAGCATGAAACAATAGTCTAGATGCCCCTGCAACCAAATCATCGCTCGCCCGACCACAAAAAAGTGTTTTATTCTACTAGGTGCTTCTTTCACAGGTCAATGGACAATCTGTCATGAATACAACAAGTTTTTGAGTTTTATAAACCCCCACCCCCGTACCACCCCAATTTCACCCCCAACCAAAAAAAATTTTAAAATGATCAGGAACCCCTAAAAAGTCTAAAACGAAGTTTGAGGTGTTTTTTATATTTTTAGTTTTATTATTATTGCCGCGCCGCCACTGAAAGGATTTCTAAAAACCATACGCGCTTTCCATACTCGTCGCGGTAATAAATCTGTGTCAAAATGTCATTAAAGTCAATTCAGAAGTGTCCACGTAACACAATACAAAACGACCCAAAGTAATACTCGTATATATTTTGTATGCATCAGAAAGTTCAAGTCCCTTGGTTTCTGTAATCGGCAAGGCAATGTTCGGATGGACCTAAAAAAAGTGTATTATGCCGCTAGGTATTTCTCTCTCAGGTCAGTAGACAGCCCATTATGAGTATAAAAAATTTTTCAGATTTACAATCCACCCCAAAAAAAAGTTGAAAATGATCAGGAACCCCTAAAACGCCTATAAACGAAGTTTGAGCTGTTTTCATATTTTTAGTTTTTTTGATATTGCTGCGCGACCATTGAGACAATTCTAAAAATCAGACGCGTTTTCCATCCTCGCCAAAGTAGTAATACTGTGCCGAAATTTCATTAACATCAATTCAGTAATTTCAACATCATAAAATACAGAACGATCTAAAGCAATACTCGTATGTATACATCGTCCCTTGGTTCCTGTAATACACAAGGCAATGTTTGGATGGACCTAAAAAAGTGTATTATACCGCTAGGTCTTTCTCTCTCAGGTCAGTAGACAGCATATTATGCGTACAACAAATTTTTCAGCCTTACAACCCCCCACCCCCAACCACTCCAATTTCACCCCCACCCAAAAAAAAGTAGAAAATGAACAGGAACCCCTAAAACGTCTAAAAACGAAGTTTGAGCTGTTTTCATATTTTTAGTTTTTTTAATATTGCTGTGCCGCCACTGAGACGATTTCTAAAAATCCGACGCATTTTCCATCCTCGCCAAAGTAGTAATACTGTGCCGAAATTTCATGAACATCAATTCAGTAGTTTATAAAATACAGAACGATCTAAAGCAATACTCGTATGTATACATCGGAAATTTCTGCATGTCCCTTGGTTCCTGTAATACACAAGGCAATGTTCGGATGGACCTACAAAAGTGTATTATACCGCTAGGTCTTTCTCTCTCAGGTCAGTAGACAGCTTATTATGCGTACAACAAATTTTTCAGCCTTACAACCCCCCACACCCCAACCACCCCAATTTCACCCCCATCTAAAAAAAGTAGAAAATGATCAGGAACCCCTAAAACGCCCAAAAAATGAAGTTTGAGGCATATTTCAAATTTTTTGTTTTTGCTAGTTACCCCGCCGCCCATGCGCTTGTTTTCAAAATTGTAGCAACATTATCTACTACGACCCTACACCATATCACTGCCCAAATTTCATCAAAATCTATGCAGCGGTTACTGAAATTATAACGAGGCTAGAAAAACGCCAACAGACAGACCGACGGAAATGAGTGACGTGGATTTTCGTTATGTAGACATCATAAAACGCCCAAAAGGTATATTATCTCAAAATCGAAAATTTTCGCGATCACAATTATACTCCCCTCACCTATCGGTGTGGGAAGTAAAAATGAAGTCAAGTTGATTGACTCAGTACTTCCCACACATTACGCTGATACCAGTTTACAATTTTCCCATAGCATGAAGCTATAGTCTGAGATCCCTTGTAACCAAATAATCGCCGGCCCCCCAAAATTGTCTTGTGCCGCTAGGTCTTTCCTTCACAGGTCAATAGACACCCTATTATCGATACTACAAACTTCTCAGTTTTACAACCCCCCACCCCCCAAACTCAATTTCACCCCCACCAAAAAAACTGGTAGGAAATGACCAGGAACCCCTAAAACATCTAAAAACCGAATTTGAGTTGTTTTCATGCTTTTCGTTCTTTGATTATTGCTACGCTGCCACTGACACGATTTTTTACAAACATACGCGTTTTCCATTCTCACCACGGTAACAATATACTGTGTCAAAATTCCATTAGAATCAACTTAATAATGTCCACGTTACAAAATACAAAACTATTTAAACCAATAAATTCTCGTATGCATACAGAAAGTCCCTTAGTTTCCTTAAAAGGCTATTCAATGTTCGGGTGGACCTAAAAAGATGATTTGTGTCGTTAGATCTTCCTTCACAGGTTAGTGGACAGCCTATTAGTAGTACAAGAAATTTTTTAATTTTTCAACCCCCAACTCCCCAACCACCCCAATTTCACCCCCACCCAAAAAAACGCAGGAAATGATCAAGAACCTCTAAAATGCTTAAAAACGAAGTTTGAGCTGTTTCGATATTTTTAGTTTTTTTATTATTTCTGCGCCGCCACTGGCACGATTTACAAAAACCATACGCGCTTTCCATCTTCACCACGGTAGTAATACTGTGTCAAAATTTCATTAAAATCCATTCAACAGTTTCCTCGTTAGACAATATAAAACGATCTAAAACAATACTCTCGTATGTTTACGTCAGCTTTCTGTAATAGGTAAGGCAATGTTCGGATGGACCTAAAAAAGTTATTTATGTCGCCAGTTCTTTTTTCACAGGTCAGTGGACAGTCTATTATGAAGGCAACAAAGTTTTTAATTTTACAGCCCCCCACCCCCCAACCACCCCAATTTCACCCCCAACCAAAAAAAAGTAGAAAATGATCAGGGACCCCTAAAACGCCTAAAAACGAAGTTTCAGCAATATATAATTTTTTTGTTTTTTGCTAATTACTCCGCCGCCTATGCACCGATTTTCAAAATTATAGGAACATTACTACTACGACCCCACAGCATATCGCTGCACAAATTTCATCACGATCCATGCAGCGGTTGCTGAGATTACGAGGGTAGAAAAACGCGACAGACAGACCGACAGACAGACCGACAGACAGACAGACAGACAGACAGATCGAGGGAAATGAGTGACGTGGATTTTCGTTATGTACACATCATAAAACGCCCAAAAAGTGTATTATCTCAAAATCGAAAATTTTCGCGATCACAATACTCCCCTCACTTATCGGTGTGGGAAGTAAGAACATAGCTTTGATACGTCACGTTTTTACTAGACACCCTGTATAAAAGTCATTATTTTTAAAATGTAGTCCAACTCCACTTACATACACTCGCAAAGTTGATTTTTCGAAAAGTGGTATTGTCACAATACTCGGAGGCGTTGAGCTTGACTCACCCTGTATGTATATAAATCCACAGTAGGCATTGCCTGATGGGTACATCAATTTAAATATTTCCCAATGTACATATCCAAAATATTTGTATAATATTATGTAGGTATAATCATTCGCTCTACAGAGTGATTCTATTCTTTTAGTTTTTGTTTGAAATTTTTGCCAAACCTGAGAGACTTTATGGTAGATGGTGCTGCACAATATACAGGGTGAGTCAAGCTCAACGCCTCGGACTCTTGTGACCAAACGATACCACTTTTCGAAAAATCAACTTTGCAAGTGTATGTAGGTAGAGTTGGGCTACATTTTAAAAATAATGACTTTTATACAGGGTGTCTAAGAAAAGCGTGACATATCAAAGTTATGTTTTTTTAAATGGAACACCCTGTATATTATTGCATATTTAGATTCCTGGGTACATTTTAGAGTGACTTTATGTAACACACATGGGACTTTAAGCGAACCGTTTAGGTGCAAATCACAATTTTGGGTATAGGTAGATGTCAGAAAAAAATTGAATATCGCAGCTATTATAAATCTTAGAGGGCTGTGACTTTGCCGTGTTACTAAGCATGAAATGTGTCAGCTTATGTTAGACGGTCGAGTTCGAATTACATTTCTACTTAGAGAAATCGGTAGATCAATTAAGGAAATTTCAGTCAAAGGTAACTTGATTTTTTCAAATGGGAATGCATAATTTTTTTTATACGATCAAATGTGCAATTTAATAGCCTTTCTAATTATATCAGGTTGTGAATATCAATCTATGGTAGTTTTTATTAAATTTCGAGATTTCAATGAAATCAGTATTTATCATTTCCCCTACCTATAAACAAACTAGCAGGCCATGAAATATAAACAAAATCGTATTCAGATGGAAGAAAACAACTAACTTAGCAAAAAGATCGAGCAGAAATAGAGTAAAAGAATAAGATTATAAAAATTCCCTACAACAAATCAACTCTAACCAGAAACAACGGCGGTAACACGTCTAAGGTTAAAGAGAAGCTGGAGTACGACAGAAATGGATAATTTTTACAGCCTACTAGCGACTGCAATGTACTAGAGGTTAAAAATTTCCAAAATCACTGAACACTTTGAAATGAAAGCAAAACTTTCAGCGATCGTTGCCGTCAGTCTAATATCTTCAGAACGCAATTTCACATTTAATGGTATAAAACAGTAGTCATTTCCGTCAAAGTCAAAAGTAATGATACCTCTCACTGACTGTCGTCCTTTAAATTTTTCAGTATCTGTTAGCAAGATCGCAAAAAAGGAATACTGACAAATCACGTTTTAATTTTCTGCCAGGTAAATTATGTTTAATAATTTGAGCAGATTTTTAATTTATTCTTCATTTTCGGCGATCTTGCTTATGAGTATTGAAGAATTTGCAGAACTCCTGTCAGAGGTATCGGTTACTATTTTTTTTAAATCATGAAATGTGAAATTTTGTTCTGAAGCTATTAAACTGCCAGCAACATTACGTGGTAGATTTCCTTTCATTTCAAAATTCACAATGGTTTTGTGAATCGTCAATCTTTAGAATATTGCAGTAGCCGGTATGCTGTGAAAAATACCCATTTCTGTCGTACTCCAGCTGCTTCTTGACCTTAGATGTGTTATGTCTGCTATTTCTGGTTAGAATTGATTTGTTGTAAGTCATTTTTATAACTTTGTCCCTTTTCTCTAGTTCGTCCGTAACTATCTGCTAAGTTAGTTGTTTTGTTCCATCTGAACAGTTTTTTGTTTACATTTCATGGCCTGCTAAGTTGCTTATAGGTAGGAAAATTGAAAAACACCGGCTTTACTGAAAATTTGAAATTAGATCAAAACTACCAGAGATTGATATTTACAACCGCATATCATTAGAAAGCTTATCAAATCGTACACTTGATCGTATAAAAAAAATTATGCATTCCCATTTGAAAAAATCAAGTTACCTTTGATTGAAGTTCCCTTAATTGATCTACCGATTTCTCCAAGTACAAATGTAATTCGAACCCGACCGTCTAATGTAAGCTGACACATTTCATGTTTAGTAACACGGCAAAGTCACAGCCCTCTAAGATTTATAATAGCTGCGATATTCAATTTTTTTCTGACATCTACCTATACCCAAAATTGTGATTTGCACCTAAACGGTTCGCTTAAAGTCCCATGTGCGATACATAAAGTAACACTGAAATGTACCCGGGAATCTAAATATGCAATAATATATAGGGTATTCCATTTAAAAAAACATAACTTTGATATGTCACGCTTTTATTAGACACCCTGTATAAAATTCAATATTTTTAAAGTGTAGTCCAACTCGACCTACATACACTCGCAAAGTCGATTTTTCGATGAGTGGTATCGTTTGGTCACAATAGTCCGAGGCGTTGAGCTTGACTCACCCTGTAATTTCGGAGCTAGATATACAGGGTGTCCCTGAATTTCCTTGGCACGTGATATTCTCGTAACAAAAAGATGTTCAAACAAAAATTGAGTGAGATGTTTGACAGTACTACTGGGTCTATCATACCATGGTTTCAAAACACTTTTTTGTACTTCAACCCTTAAAACTCACCCCTAACTTTGTTTTTTCAAATAGCACCTAATAGTTTTTCCTACACAAATTAAGTCCTTATTTTATTTAAAATCTTGTAGTACCTTTAGTTTTATGCAAAAACCTATTTTTTCGTAAATTGATAAGCATAAAGTAAATAAGGATTTGTTTAAGACGAAATATTTTCGGAAAAAAACAGATAAAAAACACTAAGTGGGCCTTTGAAGGGTACCGAATGACCAATCAAACCATGCTTCCGAAAATTTTTTTACTTCAACCCCTAATAATTTACCCCCTACTTTTTTGCCAAACAGCACCCCACAGCTTTTCCTACATTAATGGGATCATTATTTTATTCAATATCTTGTAGTACCTTTGACTTCATACACAAACCAATTTTTTTCGTAAAGCCATCAACATAAAAGATACATAAAATGAGCATTTGTTTGAGGCGTAATATTTTGGTAATAAAAAACTATAAAAAGACATTTGTTCTTGAAAGCATGTATTATAGGTCATTCAGTACCCTTAAAAAGCCAATTCGTTTTATTTTTATTCGTTTTTTTGCGACAAGAAAGTTCTTATTTTATTTATGTTATGTTATGATTTTACAAAAAAAAAAGATTGCGTATAAAATCAAAGGTACTGCAAGATTTTAAATAATATAAGGACTTAATTTGTGTAGAAAAAATTATTTGGTGCTATTTGAAAAACACAAGTTGAGGGTGAGTTTTAAGGGTGGAAGTACGAATTCTTTTTTTTTTTAGAAGCTTGAAATGATAGACCCTCCCTATAGTACTTTCAAAAACCCCACTGAGTTTTTGTTTGAACAGTTTTTTGTTACGAGAATATCACGTGTCAAGGAAATTCAGGGACACCCTGTATACATGAAATATACCATTTCATAATCTGTGGTAATTCTTGATGTCGAAAATGAGAACCTCTTCATGAATAATGACTTGAAAATACGTGGAAGTACCAAGTCAACCTGCTTGACGCCATTTTCTGATATGAACGCAATAATTATACACACTTTATTCGCTTTGGTTGGTAGCCAGTGCGAGACTGCATTCAGTATTGAGTGGTTGTTGTTTGTAGTAGGCGGTAGCAGTTATTACATCTTGTTTTTAAAGTTAGTGCGCGTTAACTTGAAATCCAATCATCTGTTCAAGGAACGCAAAAATCAAGGTAACATAAATTATTAACAGAATACATGGTATTAGTAAAAAAGGTTCCGCAATTTTTCTACCGGGTTTAAAAATGCGGATCAAAGGCGTTTTATACAGGGTGTTAATTAATAATAATTATAATAATAATAACATTTATTCACCATAATTAAGTATGTTAACAAACTTTAACCACGAATAGTACTCCGAAAAATAGAAAGTTAATGTCATATGAACATGGGTCCGGAAATGCTTCCTAAGGGAGCTACGCTCCCTTGCATGGGGCACCCTGAAGACGGTTTTCCCTCGATATTCTCCAAACCATTCATAACAAAATTACGAAATTAGGTACAATGGGTAAACTTTTGACGCTGAATCTGATTCTGAATTCAGAATTTCATAATTTTAATCAGAAGCGTATCATACGGGAGGAGTTAAGGGTAAAAATAACCCCATTTTCTAAATGATAATTTTTTTGACATCTTGATTTTAGAATATGGTATTTCAGAGATTTCTACGTAAAATGGTCTCTCGGTATATCTCGATAGGGCTAACCGTTTTCGAGAAAAATGCAAATTATTGAATGATGCAGGCTATTGTAAATAAATAAATGCATTTTTCTCGAAAACGGTTAGCCCTATCGAGATATGCCAAGAGACCATTTTTACGTAGAAATATCTGAAATACCATATTGTAAAATCAAAATGTCAATAAACTACCATTTAGAAAATGGGGCTATTTCTACCCTTAACTCCTGATTAAAATTATGAAATTCTGAATTCAGAATCAGATTCAGCGTCAAAAGTTTACCCATTGTACCTAATTTCGTAATTTTGTTATGAATGGTTTCGAGAATATCGACGGAAAGCCGTCCTCAGGGTGCCCCATGCAAAGGAGCGTAGCTCCCTTAGGAAACATTTCCGGACCCATGTTCATATGATATTTTCTTTCTATTTTTCGGAGTACTATTCGTGGTTAAAGTTTGTTAACATACTTAATTAACACCCTGTATATATTGCAGTATTTATACGCAATTTATTTAAATCCCAGAAACGCGTAGTTTATTCATTATTTAACATATTATTCTGGAATATAATAAACTTTGCTGACGTTAGGGGCTTAATCGAGGTGTATAATTTGATAAAAAAATAATTACGTCACATACGTCACCTATTATAGAAAATATACTTTACTCAAGTTTCGGTTAAATATCGATTTTTCATCCATTTTATTTTTATGAATCTGAATATGTCTGATATCGGTCTAACTTTTGTAAGGTTACTGTTTCATGAAAGGACGAAAAACATTTAGATACCTACTGCTTTCGAAAATCATTCTAGTGGTGGCGGAGAAATAATGATAATACATCAGCCAAAAATGTTCTATGATTCATCGCCCTACTGGCTCATCAATAGAACCATATGTGCGAAAAGAGACACTTTTTACTGGTGTTTCGGACACCTCTGTAGCACAGGCGTATTCAAGGGGCAATTACCCCTCCCAAGACTTTCGAAAAAAAAACTCAATTCAACTTTGACTTATTTTATTTGACTTATTTATGTAAGCAATTGTCGCACTGAAAAAAAGTCTTTTTTGCAGTAACTAAATTACAAAAGGGTTTGTTTTGCATTATTACAGTGATGCAAATCTAATAATATATTTCCATTATTACATAATCAGTTGAATGTTCTATACAACGTGGTAGCTTGCCGCAAAAACTTACCTAACTCATTAATTACCTGTTTTGAAAATTGCACCGATTAGAAAAGTTAAAACACTGAGTAAAGAAAAAAATGGAGCATGTGTTGTGGCTACTAGGGCACCTGACTATTGAGTGTTCATCATGATCTTTTAATTTTGTATGCTGTGCCAATAAAATGTTCACGGATGATACGTATTACATATTATTTGTATTCCGTAAAACTAAAATTGATTAATGCATCAATAGATTTTTTTATTTCATCTCCCTGAAATACCTGATACTCCACTGTTTCACTTGCTGTTTATATATTCCTTTTTATTTTAATACTATTACTATTTTCCTTTTCTCTTGCATCAACGTCCTTCACGAAGGTATTACAAAAAATGGTGAAAGCACACACAACTTCATGCCCCGCTACCACCCCCAAGGCTGAGGTCTGGATACGCCCTTGCTCTGTAGCCTTTAACTAAGTGCAAAAAATTTCATCATCCATCCAAGGAGCTTTTATCGATTGAGGTGTTAGTATGCAAAGTATTCCTGAAATTCCAAAGAAAACCAAAAAGCAATGAAAAAGTTAAATTTAGATTTTTCATCTAGTTTCTAATTCTAAAAAATCCTGATATCGATGAAACGTTTATGATAGATTACAGCTTCGTAAAAGACGAAAAACGTTACTGCTTTCAAATATCGTTTTAGTGGAGGTGATGAAATAATGAAAAACCTCGATTCCTTCAAAAAAATTTGCCCTGGTTGTATCTAGCAGTCTTACAGAGGTTTTGACCTTTTACAAAATATTTGCAAAGAATTATTTAGGATGAATGACATTGTTTGATAGCTGTATCAGGAAACAGGTATTGTTTCTTTGTGAACAAACTTTCCAACTTAAGGCGATCATTCTGAAAATGTAAAGAACACAGAGTTCCACTTGCATTGTAGATAAATCCAAAATGAGAGCCAGTCTGTTTCTGTTTCATGCGTGAATAATATGACACACGAGCTTAAACCCCAAGACGAGTCAAACCGTATCTACAATTCCGGATCCAACGACAAACCATTAGAAAATCTGGCAGAGCTTGTGTCCCACACTGGTTTACAGATCATTGCTCACATTGTTTTCGTCCAACCATACTTGGTCACAGTAAAGTTTCCTGGCATAACTGTTAAACAATGTTATCTTATCTACTCTCATTGAGTTATATAGTGATTACCCAAACTACTTTTAAATAGGTAATACTGCCTATAGACACAGACAGCGTAAATTATTTTACTTAACTCACGCTCCAGTCGCGAGTTATAAACAACTTCTACTAGATGCCAATACTGATCTCTTGGAAATGCAACAGTGGCATATTATATTTATATAAATACCAAAAGTTAAAGGCTTTCAACCAAAGCAAAATTATAATGTTTAGAATTTTTGTTTCTTCCAAATTTGTATTATTTTTAAGTGCGATTGGCAAAGCAAACGTGAAGTCAGAGGCAAATAGGCGAAACTTGGAGGTGAAGAAATTCTAAATCCGCCCCTAGAACACGATGTATACAAAATTGATTTTATAGACCGAGGTATAGTTGTGTTCAATACTTTGCAGTTATTACGCATTTAAATTGTACTGTTTATTGCCACGGTTGTAGATAAAGTATATAATTCCACTTGCGGTAATGGTATTAGCTCACTTGTTAGTTTACAGCACGCACCACCATCACCGCTCGCTGAACAATGTACTATATGCGAGTAAGACAGAAGGAATTCTGCCGGTGCGCCATCTAGTACCAGAAGGGTACATCTTTCACATGTTTATTAAACATGGAAAAATTGATGCTCTCTACTTCCGTCAATCGACCTATGGCGCACTGATGATCGCTAATAAGCGTGAAACAGCTGTCTGCGTACTGGTGGATTGACGGAGGTATAGAGCAACCCTCGAATGTACTATATTCCAGACTAATCTGTACGTTGATAAATGCTACAAAGGTGGCAGAACTTTTAGCATATGTTGCTTTATTTATGTGCTAGTGACATGAGATGAAATCAATATCTTCAGTAATTATATTAACCAAAAATATACTCTCATTTGTCTCAAAAAATGAAACTGAATAATTAGCAACATATTTTATTTGATATATGTATATTACACTTTTATAATAATATAAACTTGAAAACTGCTGATTTGGTTGTGATGAAGTTCTGATGCATCAATTGTGATATAATATCGCTATATCCATATCAGTTTATAATGTATTTATATCTCTTATTGTTTAAGCGATTTGATAATGGGAACTGAGAAAATTAATTAGATAAACAAATCGCTAAGATATGTAAACAATGAATTGATATCTCATGCAGAGTTAGCATACTTTCGATCATACGAGTATTCAAATTAAGTTCATGACTGCTGGTGCGTAGATAGTGATGTAAGATGTAACACAAGCTGACCTGCTTTGTCTTAACGTGACACTTTGTTAAAAATAATCATCTTGATTGGAAAATTGGACTATTAGATGTGTTCCTCTTATATGTTTAGACATAGTATCAGTTGGACGCAGTGTGAAAATGGACTATGAAAAACATGTAAGTTAAGGTGCATTTGATTTTAATTACAGGAGCTAGTTACCATCATTATCATCTTGGAATTCTTGGAGTATGAATCAATGAATAAGCACCAGAGGCTGTCCAGCACAGAATGACACTGGTGCATAGGCCACTCGATGGCCCTTTTGCGCCTCTATCCGCACTAGTTCCTAAGACCTGCCCTTTTAGCAAAGGCAAGTACATTCTTAGGTCCTATCCATTTTATCTCTATTGGTTCCAAGGTTCTTGAGCCCAGCATAGTCTGCCTGTGATAACCCAGGGTTTCACAGCGACAGAAGATGTGTGCCGATGATTCTTCCTCTTCACCACACCACGTGCATGTTGGGTCGTTGACCACCCTCATCACGAACAGGTGACGCCTGAAGGTGTTGTGACCCGTTAATAGGCCTACTAACAATCTCAAGTTACTCCTATCCAGAAAGAGACAAAATCATCCTATTCTCTCTGCAGGCCCTGCTAATAGTTCCCGAGTTTGACGGAGATGACCAGGGATGTTGTTCCATCTCAGAGAGTGTTGATTCTGGATCCACTCTCCAGTTGTTTTCCTAATCAAGTTTGCAGATAGTCCTAAGGCTGGTTCCGGACCCACAAAATTGTTGCCGGATCCCATCCTTGGTGGCTATGGTAGCATTTCTTGACATCGAGGGTGCGTTCAACTGTACCACCACCAATTCGATAAGACGCGCCCTAGAGAGACATGGAATTGCTCCAATCCTAGTGGAGTGGATTCTTACCACTCAAGAGTGCCGAGATGCTTCTGCAACGCTTAATGACATAAACTATAGCGTTGCAGTTGCGCGAGGCTGCCCACAAGGCGGTGTTCTTTCATCTCTACTATGGTGCTTAGTGATGAATGACCTACTCGTGAGACTTTGTAACACAGGGGTCTACGTGCAGGCTTATGCCGATGATTTGAGCATAGTGGTTAGGGGTAGATTCATAAATACAGTCTCCGAGGTAATGCAAGGCGCGCTGCGCGTTGTGGTAGATCTGTCTGTGAACGCTGAGAAGACGGAGCTCGTTGTGTTCACTAGGAGAAGGAAGATGGAAGGCCTCGTGAGGCCTACCTTTTTCAGAACGACACTTGAATTGTCTCAGTCAGTAAAGTATCTAGGAGTCATACTGGATTACAAGCTGACTTGGAGGCAGCATGTGGATTATAAGGTAAGCAAGGCTCGAAACTCATTATGGGCCTGCAGAAGAATTGTCGGTAGTAGTTGGGGCTTGAGCCCAAAAGTGGTGCACTGGCTCTATACTACAATAGTCAGACCGTCTTTAATATATGGCTTCATAGTGTGGTGGACCTGTATAAAAACGGAAGCAATAAGAGCCAAACTTAATAAGGTTCAACGTTTGGCATGTCTTAGTATAACCAGTGCAGTGCGCATAACACCTTTGAGTGCCATTGAAACACTATTGAATTTTCCTCCTTGGATCTGGTAACTCAAGGAGAAGCTAGAAAAACTGGGTTCCGTCTCTGGAGTCAGGATAGCTGGACTTTTATGAATCCAGGCAAAGGACATTCGACGATTCTAGCAGAGTTGCATTCTTGGAGTAAAAATGACGCTTGATTAAATAGGCTGTCCATTCGAATAAGGAAATGGAAGTAGTTAGACTTTTCGTGCCGTTGTTTGTAGACAATACTATATGGTGTTGTTAGGCTTTTTGGACCATCACTTGCTGGAATTTTTCCTTAAGATTCGCAAAAAGACGTGGCTATCACCATTTGATGTCGACAGTTACCTGACGGCAACGAGGATATATCAGTATATAATGACATTGGTGCTGTAACTTTTACCAAAAGTAGAATTTTATGCGACATGATCGAGCGAAATTTGATTTTGTAATTACGATCCTGGGCTTAAGAGTTGAAGTCTCAAAGTGCGCAATGGAACCAAGAATGCAGATCCAGATTCCTATGGATAGTATTCGCCTCTTTGTCCATTGCGCCACCTCCGATGTATTTGCACATAGCTGCTGCCATTTTTTAGCGTGCTCAGTCTCGCCGTAGGGAAATCATCTTTGCCTCTATGTATGCATGCTCTTCCTTCGCTAAAAAAGAGCTGCTGTAATGGCTAGAGCTCTGGTGGATGCGGTGCGGTATGCGCTGGCAACCTCTTTTCTAAAGTCTGTTGACGTTTTTTCCTCTTAATGGCTTTTTGCCACAATGGGGCTCCATAAAGAACCACGGACTGACTGACTAGGTCCACCGACATTTGGCATAAGCTGAGAAAGAATTGCACTTTCTTTGCCGCTTTTTCTGTCATTCTCTTGAGATGCTCTCCAAAAGTCTTCTCGTTGCTCAGCGTGATGCCTAGATACACGATGGACTTTTTTGGTTCAACCGCTCTCCTCTGATTTGAAAAGATACGCTGCCTCTCTTAGTCCTTGGCTGCGCATAATAATCGCCTCCGATTTCTCTGTGGTCAGCTCCAAGTCGTAGTTCGTCATCCATCCTAGCTTATCATGTACTTGAGTATCACTTCATCACGTGTAGCTGTTATACAAGATCCAGAGCTCTGCATACCCTGCTCTTTGTATTTCTGGGTAGACCGGAGCCAGGATTCCATAGAAGAGGACCCTTGAGGAACTCCGCTCGTCGTACAGAGGGGTCTCCGCGCAATGCTAACTATCCTGGAGTCAAGATAGCTGCTAACTAGATTTCATAGATATCTAGGCATGCCACATCTTCTCAGTTCTTCCGTGATCTTGATCCAAGAGGCTGATTTGAACGCATATCGTACATCATGCAAGCGTACAAATGCGCACCATTTCAGCTTTTTTGTATCTACGTTACCAGTTACTGTCTCCAAAGCATCAATGGTGAACTTGCTATTCCGGAAGCCAAACTGGTATGATGAGAGCCCTCCCGCTTTCTCTATGTCCCAGTCCAGAGCAGCGTCCAGCGGATCTCAAAGAGCGTCCCAACCGTATTCAGTTGTACAAACCTGAATGATCTGCAATTATCCATTTTCGTCAACCGAGACTGAAACTCAAAACTGTGACCGCATTTGTAATCAGCACCCTCAAATTATCTAAAACACGAGGCTCCATCTTAATAGAAAGCTAGATGAAGATTTTCAACTTTTTAGGTAAACCCAAAGATCTGAAAGATCTGAAATTTTCGATTTTCATCAACCGAGACTGAAACTCAAAACTGCGACCGCATTTGTAATCAGCACCCTCAAATTATCTAAAATACGAAGTTTCATCTTAATAGAAAGCTAGATAAAGATTTTCAATTTTTTAAGTAAACCCGAAAATCTGAACGACCTAAAATTTTCTATTTTCGTCAAACCAGATAAAACCCGAAACTGCGACCGGATTTGAAATCAGCATCCTCAAATTATCTAAAACACGAGGTTTAATCTTATTAGAAAGCCAGATAAAGAATTTCAATTTCTTATACGTATAAACCCGAAAATATGAGACTGAAATTGCGACCGAATTTGTAATCAGTACCGTCAAATTATCGAAACCACAGGGTCAAAGGCAAATAAAGATTTTCAATTTCTTAGGTAAACCCGAAAATCTGAAAGATACGAATTTTTTTGTTTTCGTCAAACAGACTAAAAGTCAAAACTTCGACCGGATTTGTAATCAGCACCCTCAAATTACCTAAAACACGAGACTTAATCTTATTAGAAAGCCAGATAAAGATTTTCAATTTCTTATAGGTATAAACCGGAAAATCCGAAAGATCTGAACTTTTTTATTTTCGTCAAATAGACTGAAAGCCAAACCTGCGACTAGATTTGTAACCAGCACACTCAAATTATCTAAAACATGAGGTTTCATCTTAT
This sequence comes from Callosobruchus maculatus, assembly GCA_951848785.1. Taxonomy (NCBI): domain Eukaryota; kingdom Metazoa; phylum Arthropoda; class Insecta; order Coleoptera; family Chrysomelidae; genus Callosobruchus; species Callosobruchus maculatus. The sequence continues at coordinate 3,651,220 of CATOUR010000110.1, read as the reverse complement.
TAAAAAGCCAGATAAAGATTTTCAATTTCTTAGGTAAACCCGAAAATCTGAAAGATATAAAACTTTTGATTTTCACCAAATGAGACTGATACCCAAAATTGCGACCGCATTTAATAGAAAGCTAGATGAAGATTTTCAATTTTTTAGGTAAACCCAAAAATCTGAAAGATCTGAAATTTTCGATATTCGTGAACCGAGACTGAAACTCAAAACTGCGACCGCATTTGTAATCAGCAACCTCAAATTATCTAAAACACGAGGCTCCACCTTTATAGAAAGCTAGATGAAGATTTTCAATTTTTTAGCTAAACCCGATAATCTGAAAGATCTGAAATTTTTGATTTCCGTCAATCGAGACTGAAACTCAAAACTGAGACCGAATTTGTAATCAGTACCCTCAAATTATCCGAGATACGAGGTTTCATCATAATAGAAAGCCAAATAAAGATTTTCAATTTTTTAGGTAAACCCAAAAATCTGGAGGATCTGAAATTTTAGATTTTCGTCAAACGAGATAAAACTCGAAACTGCGACCGGATTTGTAATCAGCACCCTCAAATTATCCAAACCACCAGGTTTCATCCTAATACAAAGCCAAATAAAGATTTTCAGTTTCTTAGGTAAACCCTGAGAAACCCCAGCACCCGCAAATTATCTAAAGCACGAGGTTTCATCTTATTAGGAAGCCTGATAAAGGTTTTCAATTTCTTAGGTAAACCCGAAAATCTGAAAGATCTGTAATTTTTTATTTTCGTCAAATAGACTGAAAGTCAAAACTGCGACCGTATCTGTAATCAACACCCTCAAATTATCTAAAGCACGAGGTTTCATCTTATTAGGAAGCCAGATAAAGATTTTCAATTTCTGAGGTAAACCCGAAAATCTGAAAGTTCTAAAATGGGACCGAAACTAAAAATTGTGACCGAATTTGTAATCAGTACCCTCAAATTGTCCAAACCACGAGGTTTCATCTTAATACAAAGCCAAATAAAGATTTTCAATTTCTAGGTAAACCCGAAAATTTGAAAGATCTGTTATTTTTTATTTTCAGTCAAATAGACTGGAACTCAAAACTGCGACAGAATTTGTAATCAGCACCCTCAAATTATCCTAAATACGAGATTTCATCTTAATAGAAAGCCAAATAGAGATTTTCAATTTTTTAGGTAAACCGTTCCCGCTCAGACTCAGAATCGAGTATACCTGCTTTGAAGGATAGTTGTTGAATATTTTCTTATAAATATTGCATTTTTGAATATAGCATCAATCTCGCGATTTTCTGATTGTACTAAAATTGTACTCTGTTTTATAAAGAATCTTAACATCATAGTGTCTGCCGACTGCAGACTGTGTTTGAAGTAGGACGAAAAGTACTGATATTTTTGAAAAAATATTACCAGTATATCGTCTATGAACTTCGTTTTGTTTTCTTTTTCGAAATGTCAATGACACTGAACTTATAGCGTGTTCAATACACTGCCGCTCACTATTTTTAACTTTAATCTGTTTCGTAAAAATAAACGTCCCCTTGAACTGGTCTATAAAAAATAAGTATTCCTCGAACGCATGTTTTAATGCGTTGAAAAATATGTATATATGTACACAAAAAATGTAAAAATAGTTTCGTTATATAGATCGTGTTTTCTCTTCTTCAGTATCTTTCAGAAACAAAATTATTAGGAACATACCAGGTACCACGTACGATACCGTTTCAACGAAGTTTCTCATGTAAAGGTACTATTACTTATAGTTCAATACCTGAATCATGAACAAAATATTATTATCTTTATTATACATCGACAGCCATCTCAGTATTTCTTAACAAGCTTTTATTAGCGTCACATGTATGTTTGTTTACATGTCTGGAACCGACTTCTTTGGACTAGATTTTGGACCACATTGAAAAAACAGATTTAATTTATTAAACTTTGAACTAAAAAGTGAATAGTGTAAAAAATAGAAAACGCACTTTTATACCATTAAAATTTAAAAATAATTCTTAATATAAGCTGCAAATGAAGACGAACGATAAAATAGTAGTATCATTGTGAAAAAAGCATCGAAATCATAAAACAACCCATGCTTTTTTGACAATGATACTAGTATTTTTCGTTCATCTTTATTTACACCTTATATTAAGAATTATTTTTCACTTTTTAGTGCTATAAAGGCATGTTTTTTTAGTTTTTGTAAACTGTATTTGTTTTCAAATTTTTATAACTTTTGATAAGTAGGTTTGTATTTAGAGCTACTTATCAAAAGTACTCGTAATTATCTTACTGTAATTATTGTTATCACTTGTTACTAACCCCTGGATAAGTGTAACAATAGTGAACACTGTTACTATGTATTGTGGCAAAATAAAGACAAGTATTATTATTACTAATATCTACAGTCTGCATATAACGATTAGCTTAATAATATTTCCTATTAGTTGCCAGAGATGTTTTATATTGAAAACCATGATCGCATATGTTTGTTTTAAAATAATTAACGCTAAAAGTAATTAGAATGTACATCGCGGTTTGCGATAACATTAAGCACTGACTACGTTTATAGCAGAAATGAAATCGAACGGTGATCAAGTGCGTGTTTCCATATTTCACTTTCGAATCATCGGATTTTCACCTGATACGGACTTGCACATAATGTAACTATACTTACTCCTTTTTAATTGTGTTTGCTAGGATTGATGTGGTTTACCACGTTATCATTTTAGTATGTTAGTATTGCTTAATCTTTTTGAGTCCAATGCAGTTTTCACATTGCAGTTTTCCTGTGGCATTCAGCCTATATTCAGATTATTTTAATTATTGCCCTAACCTCAATCGCCTGTAGTACATTTTCGATATCATTTGTAAATCCACTGGCTTATTTTATTTTTTTTATCTGCTGTATACGATTTTCTGTATATATTAAGGTAGATATTTGAAACCAATAAGGTGTAGGATAAACTTTCAGACTCAATTTTTTAAGAAATGGTGAATGGGCTCAACAAATTAGCAACAAAATTAATCCTTGATTCGGATGTCTTAGGTTAGGATATTAAAAAAAAACTTTTTGAATTCTTGTGCATTTTCATCGGATTTCAATGCTTGGGAAATTTTAAGTTTGTCCACCCGTACAAAAAAGTAAATGAAAATCACGTCCAGAGATTCTCTGACATAGATAGATATATGCATGGTTGATGAATGATTTCTCTAACGGTAAAGAAGTTGCGCGTAAGTGAACGATTTTTAAAAATAACGTGTTTGATTGATCTAGGGCAGCACTGCATATATCAACAAAACCCAACACATTTGCTTCCATTAGTTCATCTGGCATGTGGCCGGATATTATTTTTTCGAGTTCGTTGTAGCGATTATTTTTGGAGCAAATATGAATTCTAGAACCTTTTAAAAATCATTGTTCTGGTTCCTTGACATATGAAGAGCTTGGTCGATTAATGCCACAAATAAATATTGAAAGTAGTGAATCAAGTTGTAGAAGTAAAATTATAGATTTTTGATTGAAGACATATTTTAGAAATCTTTGGAAGCGGTATCGTTTTTACTCTCATCTAACAATTAGAAGATATGTCTGAACTTATTACAAATAATTATAACAATTTCAGTAACAACATCAGAAGTTGAAGATATTTTTTGTGCCTATGTCCTCAAAAAATCAAAAAATGAACGATGTTTTACGTTAGACTTCATAAATGGGGCATTCCATTCAAAATTATGACGCAAAATTGGTAAATCTGACAACGCCGACGTTAGCATTTTTGAATTCTGTATGTTCAAAAACCCCCTAGTATTGAATTTCACCTCTCCAGCTGTGGCAGTTTTGGAAATATTTAAGCGTTCCGGTACTGTTTACTGAAAAAGCCGTATCTCAGTAATCAATAGAAACAATATTTTGAAAGTGTGAGATCTTACTAAATTCGATATGCGCAATTCATTGCAATGAAAATAAGTAGAGGATTCTATTTAAAATAAATTAATAAATCGGGGATATTTCTTTAAAAATCTGGAAAAATAATTTATAACTTGGCAACATCGCAAACGCGAAAAAAATATTACAAAGCGGGATAGAGTATTAGTAGATATTTCGATTTAAAATAAAAAATACAGGGTGTTGCATTTAAAAAAACAAAGTAAAATGACCTTCAAGTTGCGGTAATTTAAAATTCTGCCAAAAACACCCTGTAGATAGAAATTGCTGAAAACGTCCAAAATAATATCCACTTAATATTCATGTAACTCGCTGTATAATATTATTGAGAAAAGTTAAATCAATATATCAAGTTGGACGTATTGCTTTTGACCTTGCAAATCCGGAAATTAATAGAAAATAAATTATAACTTGGCAACGTCGCAACCGATCCCGAAAATATATTAGGGTTAAATAGAGATCAATGGTAGAATCTAGAAGAATTCAAAAAAGAGGTATAGTTCTATATAAAAAAATAAGTTGATCACTATCCTACTTTCCCGCATCAACCTGTCTATTTCAAAATATTTTTAGAATATGCGTCTCAAGTAACCAAATAACTTTTGTATTTGATTTTTTCTTCTGTCAGGTTTGCCTTGCGAGATATCGAAGAATTATATACTAACGGGACACACTGTAGAATCTACTATAGTTCGAGGCTGAACTCTAGATAAATCAAATTTAAATCAGTTCAAACTTTGCATAAGAACGTAGTAAGACGCGCGATAATGTTTCGTACATAAAACTTGAACACCTATAATTTTTCAGCAGTTTCCACAGCGAGCCAAGACGGGACAGTGATACGCCGTGATTTTTTCAATTTGGAATACTTCCGCCTTATCACATCTCGTCGAGATTGGTTTGGAAAGCATCTGTATCAATCTTATAACTGATAAGAAGATTTCCATCAACCGAGAGAATGACTAGAGCTTGGCAAGTGTGAGAAGTGGATTTCATTACCTGTAACTTGGTAAATTTTTGTCTTGAGGTGCAAGAATGGGAGTACTGGAAAGCATGGGTGTACCTGAACCTCAATGGATACTGGAAAGGACTGAGGGTGGAAGACTTTTTTGGAGAAGGGATACTGAGGAGAAACGGAGGTAAGTTTTTGTAGAAAACTTCCGCAATTTTTAAAATACTGAATATGTTACTAACTGAATTCGTTGTGGTCATACATTGTATTGAGTTTACTGAGAAAATTTTAACTCATTGCCGAAGTTTGAGTTCTAAACTGTGTAGATTAGTACAGCAGTTAATACGCTACGACAAGTGGTGTTGAGACTTGCTTTTAAACTTTTCTAATGCAAACGGAGAATCAATTTTACGATGTCGTCAATTGTCAATTTTCCTTCAAAAAAAAAAATTTAAACTACCGACTTTCCATTTTTTAATGACAATCATTATGTGCCACTCCATTGAAATTATAAAAAAGTGTTATTTGGTTATAATATTCTTCTTACGCTATATAGGTGATGAGAGACAAGTTTTTTGTTATACTACTATGACTACGTGGAAGAAACTATATCACTCATTTGCGTCGTTTTGCTTGTCAGTTTATTTGCCGGAATTTTTCACCTTTTCAACCTCATAATTCACTGAAACGACTTTGATGAAATTTGGGGAGCACAGAAATTTAACTGTGCATAAGTTAAATAGCATCTAAATAGATGACCAAATAGTCATGAAGCAGTTTATATAAGAAATGAGTGATGCTCACAGCCTTCTAGCCTTCAAAGGTTGAATTCCAAGCCTGAACAATAGCAGGTTCTCAGGAATGCCCTGTGCAGGATACACACCATCCACTTTAAAAGCAAATAACTTTAAGACCTTACGCGAACACGTTCAAGAGAGTCTATGTAGTATTTATAAATTCAATTCGAAATTTGTGTGCATCAGGGCGGTTAAAACTTCTACGAACTATGTTTATGACAAAATTCAGTTTGATTATCAATATAGTTGCGTTCCAGTGCCACACTAAACCTTTCGAAATAATTTTTATAGTACATACGATTTGTATTTAGCTTAAAAATAGGCCACAGTTTTAAATATTCTCTCTTCATTGGTCATGCATTTCTCTCCAGCATTTCATGCTGCTGCTTTCAACAAAACTCGACTTTGAGCATTGCTTGATTGCTTATAGTACTTTGATGGAAAAAAGCCCCTATTTACATATTTAATGCTTCTTTCAGGCTGAAATTAGTTACCTGTGTGAATGCTTTGACGTTTAATAAAATTATTATTGTCAAAATACATCGAATTTATTGATGATTAAAATTAAATACCATATCATACAATTATTTGGAAAAAAAGAAGATAAACGCTCATACCTCGTCCTTGATAAATAAACAGAACTTTCGTCTAATAACTTTTAAGTTGTACTCCATAAGGCTGCGTTTTATTGAAATTTGTGTGAATCAGGGCGGTTAAAACTTCTGCGATTCTTTACAATCAAGCCATATGCTCGGAAAGCCTGGCATACTTTTTCAGCTACACATGAGAAAAACTGAGTTTGCTGTCGAAAATCACTCCCGAATCCTTAATTGATTCACAACGATTCATTACGACATTACCTATCACATAATTATACTTAAAATAATATTTTCTTTTCGTAAAGCTGTGTATATCACATTTGGAAGCATTGAGAAATAATTTGATGGTATTACACCAGTCAGTTAAAGCATTAATGTCTCACTGAAGCACTACACAGTCTTCTTCAGAGTCTATAACATGAAACATTTTCAAATCATCAGCAAAAAGTAACTTGGTACAGTTAATTGATTCTGCAATATCATCAATAAATAAGGTGAACAACAAAGGTCCAAAGTTGGAAATATACTGATAAGATTTGTAGCCGTTGAAAGCAACATATTGTTTTCTGTTATAAAGATAATTTTCAATAAACAATGAAGCTAATGTGTGAAACCCAAAATGAATAAGCTTGTTTAAAAGCGTGCCATGATGAAGTCTGTCGGTCTGAAGTAGGCCTTGCCCAAGTAATTTTTGAAATATTGTGTATTCACGGTGTACGACGTGCTCTTCCTTATTTTCTAATTACTCTTTGGAAAGCGGTGTCATTTGCGTGGTGGGAACAGTGGCGTATAAGAAACTTCAAAATTTGATACATGAATGAAAAACTTGCGAATGAACAAAATTGACTTGTATTTGTCGTATTTATAGGAACAAGTCCTATTTGTGGACTATGGAATCATCAGATACATATTATATCTATGGTATATGATGCTATAATCTATAACTTGGAAACTGCTAACGTGATTTTAACGAAATTTTGACATTGTATTAATACCTTGACCGAGGTGGAAACATTTTATAGCTTCTGAAAATCATGAAAGTGGTAGAGGATTAATTATCAAAGAGCTAAAACAATCCTCTAACCCCTAACAATGAACTTGAAGCAAGTGAAGTGGAGTAATTTTTAACAGCTAACTAAAAAGTCGATATTTTATGATATCGACCTAACAGGTTCATCTATCCACATGGAAATTTCCGAGTTATATATACTTATACAAATAACAGCTGCAAACACTCAACTTTGTGATTGAATGAGAAAAGGAAACAGATGTTTGAACTTTGAACAAGACACTAGTATTTTATTGAACAGAACACGATTTTGCCATTAGTAGTACAAAAACTTGACTAAGCTTCTTGTACTGTGACCAATTTTTTGGAAAATTGTCAGCGTCTCAGAAAAAGCTCAAAAGTTTCATTATAATCAGATCTTCTTCTTATAAGGTACCAACTTCATTTAATAAATATCTGCGTCAATTTCGGCAAATGCTTCTCTATCTTGTGCTCTCTGAGTAGAGTTTGAGAATCCAGTCCCGTCCCATCCAGTCTTTTACGTTTTTCAACCATGAGTTTTGCTTGAGCTTCGGCCCTCTTTTGCCTTCTATTATTAGCTTCAGAAGGGCATATTTACTACTTTTCAAATCCATGTCCATGTTCAAAATGGACGGTTTTTTCTTCTTTATGGTTGTTAAGACATCCTTGTCTATCCGCTACAGGACTTTGATATTTGTAACGCGGTCTCTCTAAAGTATTCTTAGCATTCGACGGTATAGATGAAGTCAGAAATATATGAGTTGTTTACATTTCTTTCAGGTATCAATCAGTGCCGACACTTCTATAGTGCAGTTACGTCATTATGTAGACCTAAGTAATAATAAAAACGTAATTATCTATACGAAATATATATTATAATAATTCAGAAAGTGGTAAGAGATCAAAATAATCGCAAATACCAATTTGCAATAGATAAAAACAAAATAAATTGATCTATCCATTGTATATTGACATCTGATTATACATATATAATTTTGACCGCGCCAGCACCCTAAGCAGCCCAGCAAAAAAATGCCGGAAGGGATTACGGTCATCGGATTCGTCAGGCGTCTTGTGAAGGCATAAGGCATCCTTTGTAGAGTCGGCACTCGGTGGGAACACAGAAAACGTAAACAACTCATATATTTCTGACTTCATCTTTACACCCAAAAGCCTCCATTCTGTTCATTATATTGATCTTCATCGCCCATACAACCCCATACAAAAGCACAGTGAAAACATAGTATTTGACAAAACTGTATCTTATTTGGGCATTCAGTTTTTTATCGGGTAGCAGACTACGCATTTTCAGGAATGTTGTTCTAGCCATCTCGATTCTTCTTCTTATTTCAACATCTGGATTCAAGTCCTCTGTAATTCAGCTACCCATCAAGTATCTAAATATCTGAACCATTGATATGGGCGTCCCGTGGAATTTTAAATCTATTGGCTGATTAGGATCTCTGCTAATCAGGTCAGTTATTATTCATTTATCACAGAAAATTTATTGCTTCTGTGTGTGTAACGATTTTGACCTGCTGTGACCAACTTGGGTGTTGTCCTTTAGGATTATGTCAGCAATAAAACAAAAAATTCTTATTATTTTTTATGTATGCGGCGTTTCGACTAATACATAGTCAGCACCAGGCATCTAGGAACAATTGATGGTATAGGCTTTATAACAATTAAACTTAAAACAAATTGCATTTAATTAAAAAAAAGAAAAAAAAGTTGTTGACCGCGGTGAGATTCGAACCCACGCCCTTTCGGACTGGTGCCTAGCGTCTTAACAGCTTGGCCACGCTGCTTGTGCTTCAGGAATATCAATACACCGTACATAATATGTCGTCAGTTACCTGTCGTAATGTAATTAAATTTTTTTAAACCGGAAGCGATATTGACAAACCCGGATTTCTCCCGGACTAGTTTTTTCATGCTGATTCTGAGTCTGTATTTAGTTTTTTTCTAGCACCTGTAGTTTTGGCTATCGTCTGTATACGGACAGACGGACGGATCGACAGACAGAGGCTCTGCATAAGCTCTTTTCAGTGACTTTAATGAGTCAGTGACAGCTAAAAAGGAAAAAATAAGCCAGTAGTAACCATTTGATGGATAACGTTAGATGCCACTTGCCAAAACGTAAAAACAATAAATTTACTTTAATTGAATAAGTAAATTGTTACCAAATACATATACATGGAAAACAAGAACAATGTAAAAATTATTATTTACTCTACACTTACCAGAATGTCGAAGTTTTCATTGTATTTATCCCTTCTGCTCTTTTGGCTGAATTGGAAGACTTTAGAGTAATTTTGAAACTTTGTTGATAATGATAAAAGCAAAAATTAAAATTTAAGAATTATGTTTGGAGCAGAAATTTTTGAGATATAGAGGACTATGAACACCCACACAAACAAATTGTTTAAAGTGAAAGCTATATCATTTTAACGAAATATCCGAAAGAACTATTTTCTGAAATTATAAATTTTACATGACTGCCATACTTTCCTAGATCCTCATGTAGAAGTTAAATGACCTGTTTATTAATTTTTACCAATCACCCGTATATTCATTCTGAGCACAAAAGCTAATTCGCGTTGCATCGTATTGTTAAACCAACTACTGTTCAGAATAACCTTTGACTCTGCATCTTTAATGTTCATTACACCTCATTACTGTGAATAATCCTTATTTTCTAGCGGGTGGCTCAACCAAAGCTGTGCCGACACTCAGAATAAAACCACTTTCAACTTCGCAATCGAGATTTTTCCTATAAATAGCCCCTAACAAAGACTTGTGATAGCAGTGCCTATTACTCCTCTAAATAGTCGTAGTTTGACTTTAACATAAAGAAAACTATGTTTATGACAAAATTTGGTTTAATTATCAATAAAGTTGCATTCCACAAGGCCACACTCAACCTTTCGAAACAATTTTTATATAGTACATACGATTTGTATTTAGCCTCAAAATAGGCCACAGTTTTGAAGATTCTCTCTTCATTGGTCATGCATTTCTCTCCAGGATTCCTTGCTGCTGCTTTCAACAAAACTCGACTTTGAGCATTGCTCAGTTTCTTATAGTACTTTGATGGAAAAAGCCCCTATTTACATATTTAATGCTTCTTTCAGACTGAAATTAGTCACCTGTGTGAATGCTTTGATATCTAATAAAACTATTACTATTTAGCTGGGATAAAATACATCGAATTTGTTCATGATTAAAATTAAATACCATAACATACAATTTTTTGGAAAAAATTAAGTTAAACGTTCATACCTAGTCCTTGATGAATAAACAGAACTTTCGCCTGATAACTTTTAAGTTGTGCTCCATAAGGCTTACATTTTATTAAAATAGACAACTACAAGACAACGTAGATCCCAGATTTAAATATATTTCGTTGAATATTTATTTTCGTGGTAACGTAATTATAAAATATGCTCTATCATATTCATATTTCTAACAAAAATACATCTTTTTTCAAGTACGTTCTCTAAATGATATTATAATACACCTGGTCTCCTGGAAACCCTGTATAAATAATAATAACATATGTGAATATTTTGGGCGACCCTTTGTAAATTGTAAGTTACTTTTTGGAATACCTTGACGTAACAATTTTCACAAAATTTCAAATTTCCAAATTCGGCACCTTGGTGATTTTGATCCAGATAATGTTTATCAAAATTCCAAATTTCCAAATTCGTCACCTTGGTGATTTTGATCCAGATAATGTTTATCAAGCAACGCTTGGTTGCACTAGTGTTTTTTTTTTGTTATCAAAAAGCAAGTTGAGCAAATCCTTAGGTTTTTAATGTCATATCGAAAAATAGGTTGTCCGAAGCGAATTTAGAAAATGTTATACACATACAGGGTGAGTCAAGCTCAACGCCTCGGACTCTTGTGACCAAACGATACCACTTTTAGAAAAATCGACTTTGCGAGTGTATGTAGTTCGAGTTGAACTACATTTTAAAAATAATGACTTTTATACAGGGTGTCTAATAAAAGCGTGACATATCAAAGTTATGCTTTTTTAAATGGAATACCCTGTATATTATTGCATATTTAGATTTCCGGGTGGATTTTGGTGTGACTTTATGTATCACACATGGGACTTTAAGCGAACCGTTTAGGTGCAAATCACAATTTTGGGTATAGGTAGATGTCAGAAAAAAATTGAATATCGCAGCTATTATAAATCTTAGAGGGCTGTGAATTTGCCGTGTTACTAAGCATGAAATGTGTCAGCTTACGTTAGACGGTTGGGTTTGAATTACATTTGTACTTGGAGAAATCGGTAGATCAATTAAGGAAACTTCAATCAAAGGTAACTTGATTTTCTCAAATGGGAAATCATAATTTTTTTAATACGATCAAATGTGGAATTTGATAAGCTTTCTAACGATATGCGGTTATAAATATCAATCTCTGGTAGTTTTGATTTAATTTCAAATTTTCAGTAAAAGCGGTGTTTTTCAATTTTCCTACCTATAAGCAACTTAGCAGGCCATGAAATATAAACAAAAAACTGTCCAGATGGAACAAAACAACTAACTTAGCAGATAGTTATGGACGAACTAGAGTAAGGGGGCAAAGTTATAAAAATGACTTACAACAAATCAATTCTAACCAGAAATAGCAGACATAACACATCTAAGGTCAAAAAGCAGCTGGAGTACGACAGAAATGGGTCTTTTTCACAGCATATCGGCTTCTACAATATTCTAAAGATTGAAGATTCACAAAGCCATTGTGAATTTTGAAATGAAAGGAAATCTACCACTTAATGTTGCTGGCAGTTTAATAGCTTCAGAATAAAATTTCACATTTCAAGATTTAAAAAAATAGTAACTGGACTGGAGTTCTGCAAATTCTTCAATACTCATAAGAAAGATCGCCGGAATTGAAGAATAAATTAAAAATCTGCTCAAATTATTAAACATAATTTACCTGGCAGAAAATTAAAATACGATTTGTCAGTATTCCTTTTGTGCGATCTTGCTAATAGATACTGAAAAGTTTAAAGGACGGCAGTGAGAGGTATCATTACTTTTGACTTTGACGGAAATGACTACTGTTTTATACCATTAAATGTGAAATTGCGTTCTGAGAATATCAGACTGATGGCAACGATCGCTGAAAGTTTTGCTTTCATTTCAAAGCGTTTAGTGATTTTGGAAATTTTTAATTCCATGTACATTGCAGTCGCTAGTAAAAATTATCCATTTCTGTCGTACTCCAGCTTCTCCTTAACCTTAGACATGTTATCGGCGTTGTTTCTGGTTAGAGTTGATTTGTTGTAGGGAATTTTTATAATCTTGTTCTTTTACTCTAGTTCTCCTGGATCTTTTTGCTAAGTTAGTTGTTTTCTTCCATCTGAATACGATTTTGTTTATATTTCATGACCTGCTAGTTTGTTTATATGTAGGTAGGGAAATTGAATAACACTGATTTCATTGAAATCTCGAAATTTAATGAAAACTACCATAGATTGATATTCACAGCCTGATATAATTAGAAAGCCTATCAAATTGCACATTTGATGGTATAAAAAAAATTATGCATTCCCATTTGAAAAAATCAAGTTACCTTTGATTGAAGTTTCCTTGATTGATCTACCGATTTCTCCAAGTACAAATGTAATTCGAACTAGTCCGTCTAACGTAAGCTGACACATTTCATGCTTAGTAACACGGCAAAGTCACAGCCCTCTAAGATTTATAATAGCTGCGATATTCAATTTTTTTCTGACATCTACCTATACCCAAAATTGTGATTTGCACCTAAACGGTTCGCTTAACGTCCCATGTGTGATACATAAAGTCACACTAAAATGCACCAAGGAATCTAAATATGCAATAATATATAGGGTATTCTATTTAAAAAAACATAACTTTGATATGTCACGCTTTTATTAGACACCCTGTATAAAAGTCATTATTTTTAAAGTGTAGCCCAACTCGACCTAAATACACTTGCAAAGTCGATTTTTCGAAAAGTGGTATCGTTTGGTAACAAGAGTCCGAGGCGTTGAGCTTGACTCACCCTGTATATATGTGTGTATAATGCATCTCAAACATACGTATACCTATACCGTTTCTCACAGAAAGGCACATATTTGCTTAAATTCATGAAATTTTGCATTAGCTTCCAGTATGCACACTAGAATAGCTTGAGGTTCTCCCACTTTGGTCCCTCTCCTTAAACAAAAAATGTTACGACAGCGACCGCCATTGCCAATTCATGATATACCAGTATAGTTATACTTTGCATAAGCTTCAGTACAATCCTGTAGCTGATAAGTTACCTTACCAACCAACGTTAGTAATTTTTGTGGAAACAAAACGAATTGCTATAATTCGATTCATTTGTGAACATTTATCGATTCATAATCCACTATAAATGGTGTTCACCTGATAAACTTCTATTCTTTGGCCAATTTATGTTTGTGAAAGTAAAAAACCCAAGATTTATACAGTAATTTCATTGTAATAAGTGTGTATGCAAATTATATGCATATGGCTATTCGGTAATAGTTACACTTTTCAATGCAAACATGATTACAGGGAAGGTAGTTAATGTAATGCTATTACAAGGAAAGTACCTAATAGTAGTAGAATGCTGCGTCAATTTTATTTTTTCTTCTGATGGTTCAGGGCTATTAGGAAAAAATAAATGTAACAATAGCGCTGAAAACTTGGGTGCTTAACAGATAGATTGCGTCATTAGAATGAAATCCATATAGCTTTGTTCTATTCTTCATAAGATCCGTTTATAAATATTTCACAGCTACCGGACAATTGGTTCGGAGTTATAGGATTGTGAGTGAAGCAACTTTTGTATACTGTTAAAAAATGGAGAAACAATAGTTTCGTGTCTTCATATAACACAAAAAAAATACTGGTGAATACAAAGCTTGGTTTGATAAACATTATCCTGACTCTGCACGAGAAAATCAAGGTTGAAAAGGGGTGAGCTAAGATTAAATGATGAGAACCAAGCGCCGAAAATGATACCACGCAGTGGAGGGACCACACCCAACTAACACTTTTTTCACCTGTTGGTTTTAATCATGACCTTTTAGACATATAAAGATTCTGTAATATTTATTGGTTTGCTCAATAGTCATATTCTAGTAGAATTATTTGCCAATAGGAACTGGAAGCTATAAGTAGTATGGAAATCCTAATAGCCATAGAAAAGAGGCAACAATAACGTTGCTGTAGCCCTTCACCAGGGCTAAATGGGAGTTCAGACCAGCAGGTTCTGGAAAGGTTATATTTGGGCCACAATTTGGCAATCAGAATCGCTATTGTTCCTTGCTTTGGTTATTGTAAAAGCTTGTAAGCATGATACCCTAGGCGACCATTTTGGATCATTTTGGATGAATATTTATTTCATTTACATTAATCAGTTCAACAGGAATGTGTGCATAATTGAGTATATATGGCGACTATATAGACATCTTTAAGCATTCATACCCATATTATATTTTTACTGATCAGATTGAAAAAAAAAGTAATATTTTTTCTGATTCAAATTTAAAATTATTTTTTAAGATACCAAAGGCGTGTGTATTTTACAGCTAAATTACACCCAACATTAACAAAAAAATGGCATGCGCAGCGAAAGTGGGCCATAGGTTGTGTACCATCCTACCCGATTTCTGAAATAAATTCATACCTAAAATGTCTCCATATTGCGTTTCATTCCCATTCCTTGTGAGGAATCTACAACTTTGTGAGATTAACCATCTTGAAAATGGTCCACAATTTATACTTTTCCGATCCTCATGAAGTGCCAAAAGCCGGCAAACAAGCTTTTTTTCAGGCCAAACTATCACCACGTAAAGATGACACTAAGGTTATACATAGGTTGGCGTGGGAGCTTGAAGGTTCTAGAAAGGTTATTTTGAGGAATTTTCAGGTTTAACAAAGGTTATTTTGTTTGCCAACTGGTTTTGCAATATGGTATTTGGTTTCAAATTAGCCAGTGCCTATTGGCAACGACAACGTCTTCAGTGCTGGGCCTTTTTTTACTATACAGGAGGTTCTGAAGCCCGATAGATAACGCTGTTTGTGCTAAATGGCACTAACGGAAATATCTTCAAAGCAGGTTCTAGGAGCTATTTATAACCTATTGAGAACCTAAATTGTTACTTGGGAAGGGTCTGTTACTGTTGACGATGATTCGGAGCAATGTTTGGTAATTTTATCAACCGCAATAAAAACAAATATTTCCGTCGATATATTAATATACATCGGGTGAAACTTGGTTTTATCACTACAGTCCAGCGCGTCCAATCCACAGTCATTCGGGTGGACTGCACGTGATAAAACGACTCCAAAGCATGAAAAGGTGCAACCGTCCTTGGGTGCAACAACCGGCTGGCAAGGTTATGGCATCAGTACTCGGATGGGATCCGTGTGATGTTATATCCATCTAATACCTCGAAAAGGCCGAAGAATCAACAAGCGGATAATGTTGGACAAGAATAATAAATAATAATCAAACTATTTTTGTATTAAACGTAACGTGATATAACGCGGTAAAAATGTAATCCACAAAAATGTACCCCCTCTCCGACCCTCCCAACGAATGTTTTATTGAAAACAACAGAAAACTACACAAAACAATGAAAAACAATGGAAAATAACGTAACATAGTGGAACACCGCAGAAAACAACGAAAAACAATTGAAAACAATAGACCACTACGGAACAGAACAGAAAACAACAGAATACCACAGAAAACAGCGGAAAACCACACAAAACAACAGAAAAGACCAGAACACAATATAAAACAAACGAAACAAAATTAAACGACAGATAAAAACAGAACACAATAGGCAACAACAGAGAACAACAGTTCTTCTTCTTTCAGTACCATCCCCTGGAGGTTGGCGACCATCATTTGGAACTCTTCTCTGTCTTGTGCTAAACAAATGATTGTGCAGGCCTCTCTGATATTAAACCACTGGCGTAACTTCCGAACTTTCTTCGCCCGATCTCTCGTCGTCCTTCGATCTTTCCCTCAATGATAAGTTGTAAAAACTGATACTGTTTCTAAAAATAGCAGTAAACGAGGGAATACAACCAAAAACAGCAAAAAACAACAGAAACCCCCACACAAAACAACACTAAACAATAGAAAAAACAGATAACAACAGAAAACATCTGAAAACAACAGAAAATAAGAGAAAACAACAGGAAAATACAGAAAACAACAGAAAACAACAGAAGACCACGGAAAACTATAAAAAACAATCGTAAACAGTCAAAACCAAAAGAAAACAACAGGAAAAGAAAGGAGAGTACAAAAAACCATACAAAGCAACAGAAAAGAGCACAAAACAACGGAAAGCAACAGAAAACCACAAATAGCAATAGAACACCCTTTCTCAGAAATTAAAATTGCACGAATTCATAGACAGAAATCGTATTCTCCAGATCTAGCAACATTTAGAATCAATGAAGAAATAATCTCTAAATCTCTGAAACTGGTGCCTATTTTGAGGTTAAAGGCAAATCGTAGTATAAAAATGATTTCGAAAATGTTAGTGATCGCTATATAATCTATGTATCGCCTTCAAAGGCAACTATGTTTAATGATAAAGTTGAATTTTATAACTTTACTTGACAATCTTCAACTTTTACTATTACTACCATTGCGAAGAAGAATTTTATGGTCTTTGATACTTCTTCCAATGACTTTAATATAACTTTTGGAAGGGCCAAAAATTATTAGTGATGTTCAGCTTAGGGAATGATTGAATAAGTTTTAGGAGCTCAAAAAACTGTGGTTCCCAGACATCTTCAATATTTTACATTTTTTTAGAAGCCGAAAATACATTTTATGGGTCCAAAAAATAATCTAGCAAATGTGCTTTACAATTTATTTTTAAAATACCTAGTTCTGATTTCCGTATAAAAGGAACAATAACATAGTTTGCTATTATCAATGTATCATTGAATATACCAATCAAACGGCAGTACGTTTCTTGACATAATACATAGAACGTCCCTTAACTATAGGACAAAAGATTGCTGAAAATATAGTTTCAATATGATAACGATTGCGTAAAGGCCATGAAATTATACTTTGCTCTTTATCAGAAATAATAATGTGCGTAGATATATCAAATAACATATATTTTTATACGTATCTCTGTGTGAAAAGTTGTTGAAATTAATCAGGCCTCTGATTGTGATATGTGTACCTGGTAGCCAATATTTTATGTAAATTGATAAGCTGATTGGCATTCATTGGAATAACAATCGTGTGTAGGTTTACACGGTGGACAATTTAATTTTAGTCGTTAATTTTCTAAAAAGGTGATAGGAGAAACGCCTCAAAAAGAATTGTCTATTGTTTGAAACTACTGATTTTTAAGCTGCACGTTACGAGAGTTGCTCTATTGTTTTGGGACAACTTTTTTAAAAAAGTGACATTATGGTTTTGACATCATTCTAAAAAAACGTACCCTAAAATTGGCCTACACCAAAAACGAAAAGAATTCGGAACTGAAGTATAACATTTTCTGCAATTTTTGACCCTGCTAAGATAATGTTTTACCTCCGCCCCAAAAATATTGAAAATTTGTGAAATATAAAAATCAATTTTGGGACAATTTAACATCGTCACATTTCCCGTTTCTTCAAATAAACTCTCCTCATATTGCAGAATTGACAGAGGTGCCCAAAGACCACATTTTGCGCCATTCTTTGACCATTTTTTACACATCTGCATTTGAAACAACCTTCCACGACCATATGTTTCTTTTATCCTTTCTCGGCAATAACTAGCCTCAAAAAATTTATTACAATCAAGTTAGTATTTTAAAAAGTTTTAACTTGAAAGCTATCGCAATCGATTCTATAGCTATTTGAGGTCTTATTGATGCGAAAAATAAAATGGTTACATATACAGGGTGAGTCAAGCTCAACGCCTCGGACTCTTGTGACCAAACGATACCATTTTTCGAAAAATCGACTTTGCAAGTGTATGTAGCTCGAGTTGGACTATATTCTAAAAATAATGACTTTTATACAGGGTGTCTATTAAAAGCATGACATATCAAAGTTATGTTTTTTTAAATGGAACACCCTATATATTATTGCATATTTAGGTTCCTGGGTGCATTTTAGTTTGACTTTATGTATCACACATGGGACTTTAAGTGAACCGTTTAGGTGCAAATCACAATTTTAGGTATAGGTAGATGTCAGAAAAAAAATGAATATCGCAGCTATTATAAATCATAGAGGGCTGTGACTTTTCCGTGTTACTAAGCATGAAATGTGTCAGCTTACGTTAGACGGTCGAGTTCGAATCACATTTGTACTTGGATAAATCGGTAGATCAATTAAGGAAACTTCAATCAAAGGTAACTTGATTTTTTCAAATGGGAATGTATAATTTTTTTTATACGATCAAATGTGAAATTTGATAGGCTTTCTAATTGTATCAGGTTTTGAATATCAATCTATGGTAGTTTTTATTTAGTTTCGAGATTTCAATGAAATCAGTGTTTTTAAATTTCCCTACCTATAAACAAACTAGCAGGCCATGAAGTATAAACAAAATCGTATTCAGATGGAAGAAAATAACTAATTTAGCAAAAAGATCCAGCAGAACTAGAATAAAAGAACAAGTTTATAAAAATTCCCCACAACAAATCAACTCTAACCAGAAACAACGGCGGTAAGATGTCTAAGGTTAAAGAGAAGCTGGAGTACGACAGAAATGGATAATTTTTACAGCCTACTAGCGACTGCAATGTACTAGAGATTAAAAATTTCCAAAATCACTAAACACTTTGAAATGAAAGCAAAACTTTCAGCGATCGTTGCCGTCAGTCTAATATCTTCAGAATGCAATTTCACATTTAATGGTATAAAACAGTAGTCATTTCCGTCAAAGTCAAAAGTAATGATACCTCTCACTATCGTCCACTATCGAATTTTTCAGTACCTATTAGCAAGATCGCAAAAAAGGAACACTGACAAATCATATTTTAATTTTCTGCCAGGTAAATTATGTTTAATAATTTGAGCAGATTTTTAATTTATTCTTCATTTTCGGCGATCTTGCTTATAGGTAAGTATTGAGGAATTTGCAAAACTCCAGTCAGAGGTATCGGTTACTATTTTTTTAAATCATGAAATGTTAAATTTTGTTCTGAAGCTATTAAACTGCCAGCAACATTTCGTGGTAGATTTCCTTTCATTTCAAAATTCACAATGGTTTTGTGAATCGTCAATCTTTAGAATATTGTAGTAGCCGGTATGCTGTGAAAAATACCCATTTCTGTCGTACTCCAGCTGCTTTTTGACGTTAGATGTGTTATGTCTGCTATTTCTGGTTAGAATTGATTTGTTGTAAGTCACTTTTATAACTTTGTCCCTTTACTCTAGTTCGTCTGTAACCATCTGCTAAGTTAGTTGTTTCGTTCCATCTGAACAGTTTTTTGTTTATATTTCAAGGCCTGCTAAGTTTCTTATAGGTAGGAAAAGTGAAAAACACCGGTTTTACTGAAAATTTGAAATTAAATCAAAACTACCAGAGATTGATATTTACAACCGCATATCGTTAGAAAGCTTATCAAATTGCACACTCCGTCGTATAAAAAAAATTATGCATTCTCATTTGAAAAAATCAAGTTACCTTTGATTGAAGTTTCCTTAATTGATCTACCGATTTCTCCAAGTACAAATGTAATTCGAACCCGACCGTCTAACGTAAGCTCACACATTTCATGCTTAGTAACACGGCAAAGTTACAGCCCTCTAAGATTTATAATAGCTGCGATATTCAATTTTTTTCTGACATCTACCTATACCCAAAATTGTGATTTGCACCTAAACGGTTCGCTTAAAGTCCCATGTGTGATACATAAAGTCACACTAAAATGCACCCGGGAATCTAAATATGTAATAATATACAGGGTATTCCATTTAAAAAAACATAACTTTGATATGTCAGACTTTTATTAGACACCCTGTATAAAAGTTATTATTTTTAAAATGTAGTGCAACTCGACCTGCATACACTAGTAAAGTCGATTTTTCGAAAAGTGGTATCGTTTGGTCACAAGAGTCCGAGGCGTTGAGCTTGACTCACCCTGTATCTATGACATAAAGGCATTTTTTATATTTTCAGAGTCAAATTTCGTTGTGACGTAGATGTGAAGGAATTCCACAGAGCTGCTCACGAGCTTGAAGAATGTGGTTGGTCCAGCCAATTGACCTATGGATATCAGTTCCTGAACATAAGTTTGACCTGCGCATTTTGCATTGCTATAACCGTCGTACTTCCCTGGTATATACTTTTAGGTAAAAGGAGCTAATAAAGCAGTCTATGCTTTTTAGATTTATGTAATGATGACGCATGATTTGAGGCCTTCTTAAGGTCCAATTTTTTCGATTGATAAGGAATTGTGGATCTTAAAATGGGCTTCATCAATATTACTTGTGTTGTCCAAATGTGATGTGAATCTGTTTTTCTGAACTGATATTTAAGGGTAGTAAGTTTAGTTGGTAAATGTGAACCAGTTTTTTTTGTTTTTCTCTTAAACTTGGTAGCAACCATAACAATTCAATCAAATCTTTAGTTGCTGATTGGTCAGGATCGTCACGTCGATTTGCTACATAGATCAAACTTGGAAATTCAATACCTAACATATTTGTTTTATCATACTTACCGTTAAAATGATTATATATATTTTATTGCTCCCACCGTATTTTCCACAAACATGTTTCATCAAACGAGGTTGCCATTTCTCATTCGCATTATTTCTGTATATCCAGGAAATATTTTTTCAAGCAAAATAGTACGTCTAGGGCTAATAAATCTTTAGCCAGTATGAGCATGACGCGAGATACAGACAACGCTTTTTGTATTTTTTTGATTAGTTTTGTCCAATTGTTCAATAGACTCGTCATCAGATGTTGTAAGGGTATTACCCACTTTTTATCCATGTGGCAACATAATTATATACTCAATCTTTTATTTTCCCAGTTCCCCATACTGTCCTTATCGCTCTAGTCACGAGAAATAATATTAGATGTTTATTTTTAACGCCTACCCTCGTGGTCATTTCAAAAGATACCAAATATAATAAATATTCCTTGAATAAAGTATTTGTAGGAGTAAAAGTGCAATTTTAATGTTCAATTAAATAAAATGTTTTAAAGTCCACTTATTATGAGTCATCCTCCAATTGGTAAATAAATTCAGAGGAACTTGGATTCACATTATCATTATAAAATAATGCTGTGATTGACGCTCATTAGTGGTACGTATGGGAGGATAACCTTAACCTTTGTGATTATATAAGTCTATAATTGAATATGATATAAAATCATACGCAAATCACATCAGTTGTGCATGAGACAGTGTATGGAAAAACTCTCCATAATTAAGTGTAATTAGGGTGGAATGCAGATTTAAGCTGAAATTAATATTGCTCTGTAAATGCTAAACGTACTTTCGACGCGGAATCAAATACCTCAGATAGGACCTCACACAATTTCAGAAATTGGGATTTCCTTATAGAAATGTATACAGGCCTTCACCATTATTTGCAATTGAAAAAATGGTGAAGCCATAAAAGTTCTGTACTATAAGGGAATTATTTTTTTTTGCTAGTGATATTTCGACAGATATTGTACTCAAGATAGGTGAAATAAAGTTTGATACTACAAGAAAAACATAAATTTTACCAATGATGATTCAGCAGCTATGACTTTTATGTCCATTGAGACTTTTTTTCTTAATTTTTGTCCAATTGGATTGGGTTGTACAAAGTATACGGCAATATTTACAAAGTATAAGATATGCGTGGTGTCGTTGATATATTAAATATTTCCAAATTGCCTGTTCATTTACAAAGGACGACCTTAAACCGTAAACCATAAAGTGCGGCAATATTTGATGGTGATATTTGTTTTGCATATGTGCCTTAATCTGTATATATGTATAAGTATTGTGTATATATTTATTTTCCTTAGAATATTTTAATATCTTATTTGAACAAACTTTACTACGACGTAAAGAGGAAAGCATGTATTAGATGTGTCAAATAAAACAATATATTATGATAACGATATTTTTTATTTATGCGAATGAACTAATAAAATGTTTGTACATTTATTACACTTAAATAAAAAAGTATCTACAGTTCTACATACATAGAACCGTCTATTATATCTAACAATATAATCACGATTACGTGAGAGACATGGCACATTATTAGGCTAGTGAACAAAAAAACGATGCATCTCAAATTTCAACAATTTTTGTCAAATATGTTGCATTTCCATCAGGATTTTAAATGCGATTTTCATGTCTTCTCACCCTTTTGTAGCACGCTGTATACATAGTATACATATACAAAATTCCGGTCTGGAAGTTTTAAAAATTTTGTACGCTGTCTATGTATATGTCTGTGTATATGTATACAAGCATAAGCCTTCAATGAGAAGTCTAATGCCACTTGGAACACCATAAAAACCTTGACAAAAACCCATTTGTTTTATATAACGCAACGACCTACACTTACAATGTTCTAAAAAAAATAAACGAATTAGTCTTCGAGACTTTCAGCCTATTAACTCAATATTATTCAAGACATCTGTATCAGTGAGAATCTCCTTTACTGACTTGGATGCACCTTTCAGTAGCAGCTTGTATGGCACCTATCACAGCTGATCTAAAACCTGAAATCAAATTATGCTTTTCAATTATCCCAGTATTTTCTCGAATTACTTGAAACTCATATACAGGGCGGTTGTTTTAACTGGAGCTAGATTGATACCGAGCGTCGGCGTATAAGGATGAACCGAAAAGACAGGCTCATTCAGAATTTTTAGGCTTTCATATCAATATACAGGGTGGCCAATCGGGTGACGATAATAATTTTTTTTTAGATAGCCCGTACCGAGACCTATCCAAAACACCCCCATGTATGTGTACCGATTATTGATAGTTTTCGAGTTATGATTTTTTTTTGAAAACTTAGAGATTTTCCAGTTTTTCCAAGAAATCGTCAAAAACAGAAACAAGAATGCTTTTCGGCTTTTATTTTTTTCAGCAATTATACTGAGTATTAAGCCTGTTTTAATATCCAATAAAGAGAACCTGTGCATCCGAACAATAATTAAGTACATTTTGGGCCCAAAGTTTGAAATTACTGTTTTTAGTCAGGAGACCAAAACCTTCAAAATAAAATTAAAAATACTTATGCCTGTTTCTGGAACTGCAGTCTAATCTTAAAAACTCTGCAAGACATTGCACTGTCGAAATAATAATGAAAAAATAGCACTTATGGGGGCATTTTGCGCCGTACGTGACTGTTAAAGGTAAAAAAGTGATAATTCACGAATTTCCAAAATGATTTAAAAAACTATTATTTTACTTTATTATGACAAATTAAAGAAAAAAAACTCATAGCAACTAATAAACATGATAATCATTGATTTTTTAATCACTTTTAATAAAAAAAATAATACTTGTGCTTTTTGCTGTGTAGTATTGAACTTCTGCTAAATTACGTTGTATGGAAAGTTAACAAAGGAAAATAATAATACAACAACAATCTGACTTTTAATTCCACGGCGGAATTACCTGGGAAGCGTTATCGTAGCATACGCCATCCGTTTTACTTCCCACACCGATAGGTGAGGGGAGGATTCTGATCGTGAAAATTTTCGATTTTGAGATAATAGGTTTTTTGGGCGTTTTATAATGTCTACATAACGAAAATTCGCCTCACTCATTTCCGTCGTTCTGTCTTTCGGTCTGCCTGTCGGTCTGTCTGTCTGTACGCGTTTTTCTAGCCTCGTAATCTCAGTAACCGCTGCATAGACTCTCATGAAATTTGGGCAGCAATATGCTGTGGGGTCTTAGTAGGTAATGCTGCTATAATTTTGGAAATCGGCACATGGGCAGCGGAGTAATTGAAACAAAAATTTCGAGCGTTGAAAAACTGAAAAACTTGTTGTATTCATGATAGGCTGTCTACTGACCTGGAAGACCTAGCGATATAAATCACCTTTTTAGGTCCATCCGAACATTGCCTTGCCTACTACCGAAAATTAAATAACACAACTGCGCTTCGACGACATGAGCTTGCAAAAAGCTACTCTGAAAGACAGGGATGGCGTATGCTGCGACATCGCTTCCCAGGCAATTCTGCCATCAAATTGGAAGTCAGATTATTGTTTATTATTCCTTTCTTTTGTTAACTTTCCATAAAACTTAATTTACCAGAAGTTCAATAGTACATATCAAAAACACTTCAAAAATCACAATTTGGGTATCAGTTTTTTATTAAAAGTCATCAAAACATAAATGATTATCGGGTTTATTAGTTGTTACGAATGTTTTTTTCTTTAATTTGTCATAATAAAGCAAAATAATAGTTTTTTAAATCATTTTGGAAATTCGTGAATTATCACCTTTTTACCTTTAACACTCACGTACGGCGCAAAATGTCCCCATAAGTGCTACTTTTTCATTATTATTTCGAAAGTGCAATGTCTTGCAAAGTTTTTAAGATTAGTTTGAAGCTCCAGAACGAGGCATAAGTATTTTTAATCTTATTTTGAAGGTTTTCGTCTCCTGACTAAAAACAGAGATTTCAAACTTTGGCCCCAAAATGTACTTAATTATTGTTCGGATGTACAGATTCTCTTTATTGGATATTAAAATAGGCTTAATACTGAGTATAATTGCAGAAAAAAATAAAAGCCAAAAAGCATTCTTGTTTTTGTTTTTGACGATTTCTTGGAAAAACTGGAAAATCTCTAAGTTTTCAAAAAAAAATCATAACTCGAAAACTATCAATAATCGGTACACATACATGGGGGTGTTTTGGATAGGTCTCGGTACGGGCTATCTAAAAAAAAATTATTATCGTCACCCGATTGGCCACCCTGTATTGTTAGCTTCAAAATGATAAGATCTATCCCCACTTAGTTTTGTATAAAGTCAACTGCTACTACTACTTGTAATATCTTGTTTGAGAACTATTTTTTTTTGCACTAATTCATTTTCGGTTTGAAAATAAGTCATAGTTTAATTTTAAAAATTTGTTACATAAAATGTGTTTAAAAGTAATTTAAACGTCAGACATGACAAAAGTAAAAGCAACAAACAAAACCATTATTATTTAAAATGAAAACAGAAAAAGAAGGTTTTAATTTAAAATTTCAGTCTGGATTATTTTCCTAAATTACAATTAATTGCCCGTATAGGGGCGGGTTAGTATATCTCCCATCGTATATCCTGCGTGTCGTTAAAGGCGACTAAAAGGACCCGAACTACTGTCGGTATAAGCAGTAACCTCTTCTCAACCAACAGCTTTGGGTGGACGAGTTAAGAAGAGTCAGGACATCTTCTTGTCCTTGGGGTGAGAAATTGTCTATAAAGGCGGATGAACCAGTAGATACCATCTGGTCAACGACATGAGGATGCAGAAAGCAAATGGGAAACTACTGCATTAAAGATTTTAAAGATATCCCAAGAGAAACTTGTAAAATGAGTAAATGCATTTTACGAGTTCACAACATGTCTGTTAAGACATTGTGACTATGAGGATGAGAATTAATTACCACATTGACATGCAAAAAATGCAGCAAATTTCCTTTTCCAATAGATAATTCTATCTAAAAACATTGTGGGCCACACCTTAAAACCCCTTAAGAAATCTTAACAGGGATATTTTTTGCATCTTATCCACATACTTTATCCTAAGGCTTAATTAAATTTGTTCCAGTTAAATTCCACATCGATGTTTGAAAGCATTGTCAGCGTTGTATCGTATGTATATGTATCTTAAAACTTGAGAAAGGCACTTTTAAAAGAAATCACTTAAATTCATAGAATAAGCTTCGTGCGTAGGCATAATAGCTACCTTTTTGTTCTAAAAAGTGTAGCCCAGCTGCTGTAGATCCTGCAGGAGAGGTTACATCATCCTTCAAGACTCCAGGATGGGTTTTTGTATCTCTGACCATTTTTCCAGCTCCAAGAACAGTTTGAGATGCCAGTCTGTATGCCATATCTCTTGGCATTCCCATTTTGACTGCTCCATCTGCTAGCGCTTCGATTAGTACGTAAATCTGAAAAATATATAATACATATTACCATTGATTAACATATTTACGTATAAATATTTTTACGTATAAATATGTTAATCAATGGTATTACATATTATCAAAAATTGGTCCACTCCATGTGGTCTTTCTGGGTATACCTAATAAAAATTTGGGATATCGTGATAGGTGGATTTTTTCTTACTATAGGTAAAAAAATGTATTAATCATTTTCATATATTTGATTTGACTATCATACAGGCTGTTCCATAGTTGAATGTTACTTTGTTAATCCTTAATTGCGTGATCTTAAGAAGAAAAGTAGGTTCGTACATATCAACATATTATATTCTAAGCCAGTTGAGCTAACGCTAGAGAAAAAATCGTTTTTGGCAACCTTAATGGGAAATGGGAATAAAGGAAATCAAAGTTATGTGAAAGAAGTTAAAATAAAAAAACATGTAACTTTATAAGAAACCCAACGCAACTGTCGTGGTTAAAGTTCAAAGGTAGCTAGGGCATGATATCCAGGATGCCTCAAGCGACATGATAGGTTAATTGAAAGAAATAGAAGAAGTCGATCCAAAGACACATGGTTCATCAGGTATTCCGCGACACTAGAGAACTGGGAGTAAGAAATTGGAAAGAGAAGAAAATGGAAAGAAAAGTTGACGCATTTACTATCTTTTGAGTAATAGATTGCAAAGTATTCCATTAGAATATTCAGCCTAGTTGTTCCGGAACACTCTATGTATTATTATAGTAAGCTTATTTTGTTCTAATTTGTATTTCAAATTTTAATATGCCTTCTGAAGATATGTCAGGTGAGACTATACATACAATACATCTTCAACATGTATTGTACTTTAGTCATGTATCATTGGATTTCTTTTATAAATTATTGTACCATTAAGTATATAAAATGGCGTATTATTTTTAACAATAAAATAAAAGGCAAAATAGTAATAATGTAGTGGTATACTGATATTTATAGTTTTCTCGTTCAAGAAAGAAAGCCTACACTTCTCCAAGAATATTGCACGTCCTGTGTATGACGTATTTAGACCTTGATATCGATGGCACTTCAAAATTGCTGTCGTCTGATTGGAAATGTATAAAGACCCGACCAGTCTGAACCAACAGAAATGCCGTCCTTAGAAGTTTTACTCGTATCACACGTTTATGTTGCGCTGCTCATTGTTTACGTTTATACTTTCTCTTTGAACTGTTTTTTTCTTGCTCTGATCTGCGTGTAGAGTAGACTTCTTAATTTAAATTCCTGCCAGACTTTGTTCTGGCATTTTCTGAAAGGAGTTTAAATTTTCGTTCTTTCTTGAGCGGATCTGCAATATCGAAGCTTTCTTTTCGTGGCTGGTATGAAAAATGTACTTACATATGCAGGCCCAGAACCACTAAGTGCAGTGATTGGGTCTAAAAGACTCTCAGGGACTTCTTCGCATGTGCCTACCGACTCCAAAAGCGTTTTGGTGATCCGAGAATCCTCTTTAGTTGCCTTGCTACCCTTTACAAACACAGAAGCTCCGGTTCTGACCAGTGCCGGGGTGTTTGGCATCACTCGCATTACCCTGGATTCGCTTGGAAGTAACTGCAAAAATGTAAGTGTATGAGTAAGAGCTGAGTTTTGTAGTCGGGTAGATCGCAAATCTGCAGTCGCGTGTCAGTGGATCTGAAATCCTCATTAAGGGTCTTGGGTTTATCGCGCGAAATTGAGAATCCAAAAAAAGACGTATTCCCGTGTTAGCGAGGAGGCGTGGCCACCTGTTCCCTTTCTCCAGTGTGTGCGTCTAAGATGAGGGGAGATAAGTGCAAAAATCCAAAGACAAGGTCAAAAGATCCAAAGGTAAGGTCCAAAGGTCACTATAAAAATGAATTTCGCATTTCCAAGCTCCTGAAGTTACCTTTAAACTTACAGTAATGACTCAAAGAGCAAATTGAAGAGGAAAGCTTATTTAGCCTTTTTTTGATATCATGTTTGGTTGTTAAATTACAGACATTTATAGAATGTATGATTTTGCATTGCGAGTTTTTTTGCCTTTTTTGAGAAAATCGAAAATAGTTGTATAAATGTGTGTATCCAGGTCCTTTAAGATACGCTGATTCCCTCATAACCAAATCATCGCCCGCCCGCTAAAAAGTGTGTTATGCTGCTAGGCCTTTCTTTCATAGGTCAATGGATAGGCTATTACGAATACAACAAACTTCCAGTTTTACAGCCTCCATTCCCTAGCCACTCCAATTTCACGTTCACTCAAAGAAAAGGTATAAAATGAAACTGCCTAAAAACGAAGTTTGAGCTGTTTTATATATTTTCAGTTTTTTAACTGACACGATTTCTAAAAACCATACGCTTTCCATCATCTCCAGGGTAATAATACGGTGTCAAAATTTCATTGAAATGAATTCAATAATCAACAAAAAATGTTTCTCCATTACACATAATGCATAACGATATAAAGAAATACCCGTTCGTATACATCAGAAAATTCCAAGTCTCTCTGTTTCTGTACTTCGGAGGCAATGTTCGGATGGACCTAAAAAAGTGTATCATGCCACTAGGTCTTTCTCTCTTAGGTCTATGGACAGCCTACTATGAATACAACAAAATTTTCAGTTTTACAACCCCCTCCCCACAACTACCCCAATTTCGCCCCCACCCAAAATACCGTAGAAAATGATCAGGAACCCCTAAAACGTTTAAAAACGAAGTTTGAGGAACATTTGAAATTACTCTTTCTTGGCTAATTACTCCGTCGCCCTTGCACCGATTTTCAAAATTATACCAGTTATTACGTACTACGACCCCACACCATATCGCTACCCAAACTGCACAACAATTCATGGAGCGGTTACTGAGATTACGAGGATAGAAAAACGCCAAGAGACAGACCGACTGACCGACAGACCGACAAATATACAGACAAACTAGCAGCAGACAGACAGACTCTCAAAATTTTAACTTCAAGGTATATAGCCTCCGATAAGGTCTTGATTAATCATAATTATTTATTATTTCCAACCCGAGCTTGTGTTGAGATGTTGAAGTAGCCTGCCCAAGGTCATGTAAAGGTCATGGTTATACTATGTTGAAACTTGTTTGAAACGTAAAACTGCTTACCCGCTCTAACTGCTTGATTGTCACTCCCATAGCAATTGAAAGAAACAATTTATCAGCTTTGATGCCAGCCTGCTTGATAGGTTCCAAAGCGACAGGTACTATCGTTGGTTTGACTGATATGATCACCACCTCAGACTTCTCTACCACCGGGACATTTTCAAAGATGGATTCTGCACCTAATTCCTGTTGATAGAATCAATAAATGTTTCTTTCAAGAAAAAGAAATCCCTATGATAAGCAACATAATCATTATATTAATTTAAAGGATTTTTTATAAGAGTATAAGTAGAGTTATAAGAGTTTTTTAATAAGACTAATGCCGAGTTCACATCAAACCAATACAGACAAACAAAACAGCAACTGAATGTTTTCCAGCATTTTGGCGACAAAGCCGAAACATTCTGGCAACTATTTTGTTTTGTTGGGGTTTTCAGTAACTTTTCATTTTACCATCCCTGGTTGTGTTTTGTCTGCATTTCTAGCAACTCTGTTGGTCTGATTTGCAAGCGAACGACTGGTATAGAATAAAATAAATTCGTGGTTCAGTTTGTATCCTTGTTGTGTGCTGAAGGACTATGTTGGGTGAAAAAATAAAATACAGTGGTGAAAATATGGATAATAGTATATTGTTCAATGAGCGGTAACACGGTAATAACTCACGGAGTTGAAGTGATGTAAATCAACAGGTGATCTATTACCATTACCGCGAGTTGAATACTAGGTATACTTTATCTACGACCGAAGCTATGAATAGTATTATTTGAATACAATAATACAATATTGACAACTTAACCTCACTTCTGTCCTTGAAATAAATCTGTTACCGTTTCGATGTTTGACGTTTCATAGCGACATTTGCAATTATAGCGTCTTATTAATCCCATGGAACCGAACTACTGTCGGTATAAGCAGTAACCTCTTCTCAACCAACAGCTTTGGGTGGACGAGTTGATAAGAGTCAGGACACCTTGTCCTTGGGGTGAGAAATTGCCCCTAAAGGCGGATGAACCGGTAGATACCATCTGGTCAACGGCATGAGGATGCAGAAAGCAAATGGAAAACTACTGCATTAAAGATCTCAAAGATATCCCAACAGAAACTCGTAAAATGAGTAAATGCATTTTACGAGTTCACAACATGTCTGTTAAGACATTGTGACTATGATGGTGATGATAATTAATCCCATACATTTCCACGAGATCAGTACTGGTATCCAGTAGGCGGTGTTCATAACCCACGGCTGGACCGTGAGTTATGAAAAATAACACACCCTGTTTGTTTATAGGTAGTAAAACCTGTTCAGAAAAAGTTTGGTAATGGGTGTCTAACTTAATGGGAGTAGATGAAATAATTAAATAGAGAAGCTAGGTTGTTATGGGATGCTGGACACCCTACACTGCTAAAGGAAACAAAAATATTTTGTAATGATTCTTCCAAGGGTCCGATGATTTATATTTATATTTTCAAAGTCGGTACTGGTCATTCTTATAAAGTTCTTAAAGCTATAAAAGGTAGTAAAACCTGTTCAGAAAAAGTTTGGTAATGGGTGTTTAACTTAATGGGAGTAGAAGAAATAATTAAATAGAGAAGCTAGATTGTTATGGGATGCTGGACACCCTCTACACTGCTGAAGGAAACAAAA
This sequence comes from Callosobruchus maculatus, assembly GCA_951848785.1. Classification (NCBI taxonomy): domain Eukaryota; kingdom Metazoa; phylum Arthropoda; class Insecta; order Coleoptera; family Chrysomelidae; genus Callosobruchus; species Callosobruchus maculatus. Next base: position 3,620,025 of record CATOUR010000110.1, on the reverse strand, counting down.
ATATTTTGTAATGATTCTTCCAAGGGTCCGATTATTTGTATTTATATTTTCAAAGTCAGTACTGGTCATTTTTATAAAGTTTTTAAAGCTATAAAAGGGAGTAAAACCTGTTCAGAAAAGGTTTGGTAATGGGTGTCTAACTTAATGGGAGTAGATGAAATAATTAAATAGAGAAGCTAGGTTGTTATGGGATGCTGGACACCCTACACTGCTAAAGGAAACAAACATATTTTGTAATGATTCTTCCAAGAGTCCGATGACTGTATTTATATTTTCAAAGTCAGTACTGGTCATTTTTATAGTTTTTAAAGCTATAAAAGGTAGTAAAACCTGTTCAGAAAAAGTTTGGTAATGGGTGTCTAACTTAATGGGAGTAGATGAAATAATTAAATAGAGAAGCTAGGTTGTTATGGGATGCTGGACACCCTACACTGCTAAAGGAAACAAAAATATTTTGTAATGGTTCTTCCAAGGATCCGATGATTTGTATTTATATTTTCAAAGTCAGTACTGGTCATTCTTATAAAGTTTTTAAAACTATATCGCATATCTCCACTAGATACCGTAAATCCTCTTAAAATCCTTGAACGTAGTTTCTTGTCGGTTCTTTAATCTCAACCAAAACCTTTTTTAGGTTAAGAATAGAAAATCAGCTGCCAAATTATAATTCAAGCAGCATCAGAAATGTTTTTTTTCTATCAGATGGCTATACTTTTTGTACGTAAGTAACTCTTTAAAATGTTCCCGATTTTGCCAAAATTGGAATTGGAGGTCATCAATTTGTCAATAATTTATCAGAGCGTTAGTTCTTAATTGCAATCGTGTCGGTCGATCAGTGTGTCAGGTAGAATTACTTCCCACACATTACGATATCAGTTTATTATTTTCCCATCGCATGAAGCTATAGTCTGAAATCCCCCCTTGCAACCAAATCATCGCCCATTTGCCCGCAAAAAAAAACACCCAACACAAAAACTGTGGTAAATAGTTTCTTGCGTCTCCCTCCTTAGGAACTAGGACGCCACAGTTTTGATTCTGCTTGTGATGCGAAACGCTCAGGAGCCTAAAAACCGTCTAAAAACGTATGAGCTGTTTCTATATTTTTAGTTTTTTGATTATTGTTGCGCCGCCACTGACACGATTTTCCAGAAACTGACGTGTTTTCCATTCTCGCCGCGATAGTAATTCCTGTGTCGAAATTTCATTAAAATCAATTCAATCATTTTCGCTTTACGCAATATACATAGAACGAACAAAATTCCCAGTACCATGGTTTCTGTAATAGGCAAGCCAATGTTCAGATGAACTTAAAAAAAGAAAATGCCGCTAGGTATTTCTTCCATAGGTCAATGGACACACTATTATGAATACAACAAATTTTTCAGTTTTACAACCCCTCACCCTCCAACCACCCCAAATGCACCCTACCCAAAAAAAGTAGAAAATGATCAGAAACCCCTAAAACGCCTAAAAACAAAGTTTGAGCTGTATTTATATTTTTGGTTTTGTTATTATTGCTGCGCCGCCATTGACACGATTTTTCCAAAACATACGCGTTTTCCATCCTCGCGCGGTAGTAATACTGTGTCAAAATGTCATTAAAATCCATTCAGTCATTTTCGCGTTAAGCAATATACAACGATCTAAAACAATACTCGTATGTATAGGTACATCACAAATTCTAAGTCCCTTGGTTTCTATTATAATAAGGGAGGCAATGTTTGGATGGACCTAAAAAGGTGAATTATGCCGCTAGGTCTTTCACAGGTCATTGGACAGCCCATTATGAATACAACAAATTTTTCAGTTTTACAACCCCCCACACCCCAACCACCCCAAATTCACCAACACCCAAAAAAAAGTAGAAAATGATCAGGAACTCCTGAAACACCTAAAAACGAAGTTTGAGGAATATCTAATTTTTTTTGTTTTTTGCCAATTACTCCGCCGCCAATGCACCGATTTTCAAAATTTTAACAGCATTACCTACTAGGACCCCACGGCATACCGCTACCCAAATTTCATCACAATCCATGCAGCGGTTGCTGAGATTACGAGGGTAATCGAGTAAAAGTGGATTATCTCAAAATCGAAAATTTTCGCGATCACAATACTCCCCTCACCTATCGGTGTGGGAAGTAAAATCAGGGAGAATTAAGGGAAGAACAGGAAAAGAAGGAGAACAGGAGGAGCTGCGTCGGTTGGAGGGTATTATAGCTTGCTATTAGGATTCGGAAAGTTTTGTTTTACCCAAAATATTAATTTTGCGGTTCGATATTGAAAACTGTAGTTGTCTTCAAAATTACACGCTTTGATTTTAATCGTAGTGTGAGCGCGGCCTTGTGTGCTTGCGAACTTGCTCGACTGGCTAGTCCACTGATGTTTATATTGTATTATAACATCGTTGCGCCTGTTGAGAATTTGTAGTTTTTTAATTTTACAGACATAGCCAAAAAAATACATATATCAACAAAGTTTACCTGCCTTAAAAGCTTTTGCAGATGCCAAGTCCGAAGGATGGCAGCTAGAGATCATGGTTTCACCTTTAGCTAGTCCTAAAAAAATGGATAAAAAAGGTGTAATGCGGATATATTTTATTTGTTTTTTCTTTGGAAAAAATCAATAAAGTCGGGTTCGCTTATAAAGTGGTGGCTAGTACCAAAATAATGTGTCGCTATAAACGATTTTTAGTGGCATAGTTTACATCGAGTTTAGGCTCCTTATAAATACAGGGTGTCCCACGACGGTTAAGACAAGCAATATATCGGCATTGGGAAGTAGTAGAGAATTATAATTTTGGTTGTGTGAATTAGAGTAAATGTTGTGTCTTTTCTTGTTGCTGTTTTACCCAATGAGGTACGTATTAATTTGTTTTTGCGGACGTCCAATTCTAAATTATTAATGGGACACCCTGTATATTTTGCCTTTCTGTGTTCCTCCCGATGAAACAAAACCAACAAACTACAACACTTGGGGTCTAAAGTAATTAATTCAAGAGTTACAGGTACTTAAAGGACCGTACCATTACCATTAAGACCAAAAAATGAAACGAACACTACCACTAGCACAGAGGCATATGTTATAATCAATGGTAGTGGTACGATCCTTTAAGTACCTGTAGCTCTTGAATTAATCACTTTACACCCCAAGTATGCTAGTTTGTTGGAATTGTTTCATCGCATCGGGAGGAACATAAAAATGTATTAATATACGTAATATAACGTGACCTCACTGGGTAACAAAATAACAAGAAAACACATAAAATTATAATTCTCTACTATTGCCCAGTTCCGATATATTGCTTGTCTTAATCATCATGGGACACCCTGTATGTATGCAGGGTGTTCATCTAAAAACTACGCACCACGGATCAGTGTCGTACATAGAAATCGATTTCGGGGGGGGGGGGGGGGGCAATTGGAAAAATTTTCATACGTTATAATATTGGCGTATAATCCTGACTTCAGCCTCTTCCAGACGTCAAAACTGAATGCAGGGGGGGGTCCCGCTGCCCCCCCTTATATACGCCACTGCTACGGATTTATAGAAAACCACTGATTAAAAGAAAAACGCCGAGACACATCAACATGTTTGTCAAGGGGCACAACTTTTTAATCAAAAACTACTTCACCCCTTATACCCTCTGCCCCTCAGTGTACTTTTCGTTTTAACCAAGGAATTATATACAATACATTTAACAATAAAAACTACGATATGCAAATTGTACCTATGGCACTAATTTTATAGAAAATAATATCAAACTTTTGCTTCGTTGTATGCAAACCAGCGTAGTAGTTCCTCAACGGTAAAGTTTTCGTAGTAAACGGAGTACTTGCTATAGCAAACACCGACTATAGCAAAGCTCATCGTATCAGAACTCAGTATACGTTAGGTTTCATATATGACACTTCGTAGCTTAGAAAATTGCTCGTTATAACTATTGCTTGTTATAAGCAGGCCCAAATGTATTTTTTAAATACTAATTATGGCATTTTGTAACGAAGGGATATGTATTAGTTTATATAAAAATACTGACCTCTACAAACATTATTACCAATGTAACGGTCAGATTATGCAAGTTATATAAGTATCTCTTACCTGCTGATATGAACCCTTTTGCCATAGCTTGAGCCATTTTTCCACCGCCAATAAATCCAATTTTTAATAGTTTACTGGCCATTTTGTCTCTAATTTTCGAAATACTGGTATTGGAATATGCACTTCAACTACACCTAATATCTTTAGAGAATAACCTTTGCATCTAGATATTATGAAAATGTGTATATCCTTATCAATATTCCTCCTATTTGTAAACAGAACTCTCGGTAGGCAATCAGTATCGGAGTGTATGTACTTTGATAGAATAAGTATTTTTTTAATGGAAATTTTCAACAGCTATCTATTTATTCATTTTATGTTTCATATATGGGCCGGTGTCAAAAAGCTATAGAAAAATGATATGTATGTTGTTTTGAAATGTGTTCTAAGCGATCAGCGCTCTAAAAATTTTGGAAAAGATTGATTATTAGCTAAATAATATTGAAGATATCGAAAAATTTTTAAGTAGTATCTTTGGAGTTTTTAAGTGCCTAGTAATGCGTGACAATTTTAAATATCCAAGGTTCATTGTAAAGTCGTGGTGTACCGTAGGTGCATTTGATGAACGGAACAACCTGGAAATTATTTTTTCTGAACTTCTAAGTCAAAACTATGCTAAATTCAAGGATTTCCCAGTTATAATAAAGAATAAACTGTATTAACAAGATCTAGAAACGTAAAATAATAGGGTAAACATACAAGATATCGAAATAATAAAAATGGGGGGTCCTTCAGTGTCTTTTCCCCCTTCTAGGAGCCATTCCCGTTAATACTAATTCAGTACTAATTGAAATAGATTCGAATTTTTAGCTCAACCCTCACAAGGTCCATAGACATTCGAATTCTTTCTCCAAGGTTCTTAAAAATCCCTCTTGGTTGAAGCCTTATGATGCAGACATATCACTCTGGAGTAGCGCATTCTCGTCACTTCCATCAAGACAAGTTGTAATGGATATTTTATGGTCAGCGTCCCGCAAAGGCTGAAAGCTTATGGCGCTGCGAGAGGATAAGTGCCGGTGCAAGTTAGATTTGAAACGCTGCAGGTTATATAGCCATCGGGAAACAAATTCCCCGGCAGCTCATTCCACAGCGTCGAGGTTCTTCAAAAGAAGGTATGCTGGAGGAGACTGGTTTGGGGAGTAGGGACCGGTAAGGATGAGCTCGCAGAGCCTCTCTAGTGTTCCTCGTTTGGACGGCCTTTGGTGTTATTATCTGGGAGAGCTCACTCGAACATCTTCCGTGATAGGATCTGTAAAACAGGGACAGGTCAGCCACCCTTCTTCGATGTTTCAGGCTGTGGAGGTCTTTTGTAAAGTCGTAGTGAGGTTAGGCGTATCGATTAGTCTAATTGCTTTCTTCTAGACAGGGTCCAGAAGCCTTAAATAGTGCTTCGGACTCTTCGGAGCGAATCTCCACATAGGGGAGCAATACTGCAGCGATGGTCGGATCTGTGCGGCAGTAGTTGCTCTAGTGTGTACAACTTCCTATACATCGGAACAAAACATGTTGTTGTTGTTGATGTTGATCCCCAAAAGCTTGACAAAAGGTGACTCGCCTATTGGGTGACCCTCCATTTCCACAGTTGGTAAGCCAAAGTGGGACTTCTTTGTCAATGTTGTTGCCCGAGTTTTCTGTACGTTAAACTGTACTTTATTTACTAATTCCCACTCGACAATTGTTTTGGTATCCACGTTGATCTGTGAGGCATATTGTTGTCGCCAACGCACCGTCTCGTGGGATGATAGTGGCTTGCCTGGTTCCATGCACTATATTAATGTACCCACTGTCGTGTGCGAAGCTGTAGATTGGATTGGATGTTATTTCAAGCAGCTCGGTGAAGTACAGCAGAAACAGTGTAAGGGATAGGACAGATCCCTGAGGAACACCGGCGTTTATTGAAAATACGTTTGATGAACAGCCTTCAACTACAACGAACAGAGATTGGTCGTTCCAAAACCTATTCAGCCACTGGCGCAGGCCAGGTGGTAGTCCATAAGCAGCAAGCTTGACCAGACGTCCTTCTTGCCACACTTTGTCGAAGGCTCAAGTGCAATGGAATTCGCCATTATTTTCTATTGCTCTGTTCCAGAAGTGAGTGACGTAGGCCAGGAGGTGCTGCTTATACAGGTATTATAAAAAACTGTTAACCTTTCAGAGCAATTAGTAGAAAAATGTTTGTGGCCTCATGGACCTAGAAAGGAATCTTCACATAGAACCGAAAATATTCCGCAAAATAACAAAAATCTCAAAAACCTTTATTCTCCATGAGGAAAAAATGAAAAAACCCATGTCACACAAACTAACAAATACACTTGCGTCTACCCGGACCATGCAACTTTCCAACCCACAGGCCCGCATGCGCATTTGTCATGACAGCTGGGATTAACATTGACAGTTCTAGAATTCAAATTCAAAATAGCCGTGAGTTTTACGCCAGCCATGAATGCCACGATCCAAAATGTGCTTTTCTCTGTTTTCCCGGTGCTTTCATTTTGTCTTTTTATTGTATGAGAAAGCATAGGTTGGCGCAATGCGTGCGAAAAGTCGTTTTACGACACAAGCACTTAAGGAGACATGCACAAAAATTTCACCCAGGTAAGTACCTATGTATATTATTGTGTTACTTGTTATGTTAAAGTTCCTACTTCATTAGACTTTTAAAGGGATAATTTGATAAAACATTAAATGCATATCTTCGTTCCTATGCTTACCATACCAATTTGAAAAATACTAAATTATTATTGTAATGTCAACTTCATAAGCCTATACCTCAAACAAGCTGTAATCTTTGAGGTGGCAATATTTGTATTTGACGAGTACAAATAAATGAATGGATTAATTATGTAACTATGCACCAAAACAATAGCTACATTATATAGGTAATGACTATTCACTTCTCTATTAAAATAATTTATGCACTATTTCAAAATTCTTCCTTTTTGTCATTATAGGTGTGGAAAAAATTCTTCAGCTTCCCAAGTATTCGAGACAGAAGAGGCAGACCGATACCAGGAGGCGAAGAGTGTGATGACTTTGTAGAAAGTAGAACCTGATATATTCCACATACTGTGTATACTAACAGCACCAATAAATGCTCATGTTATCTATCTATATATTTTTTTGCAAATGGTGGAGAAAAATAAATTGTTTATTATTATAGGGTATGCTCCTCACATAATCAAATTGAAAATATTTCATAATATCAATCCTTATACCCCCACATCCATACTTTTTTTTTCCAAATATGTAACATGAAATGGTGTCTAGCTACAGCAAGGTGAAAGAAACATTTACATCACAGATATCAGAATAGGTTGGGTTAATTTATATGACACTTTGCTTAACATAGTGTGATTAATTTGTATCTTATCAAACAGGGTGATTATCTAAAAAACGCTCATTGGGTGATTGTAAAGTTGCACGACAGACCAAAAGCTAAAGGATTATTACTTGAATAAAAAACTATTAGTCATATTTTCCTATGTATTTATTATATATATTTTCCTTCGATGTATTTGGGCTTGTTTCGAACAGTACATAATTCAGTGTATCGAAGGGCGATGAGTGAAACACTATTCAGTGATGTGCTGCTGCAGTCCTCAGTCACACAGTATGGGCCAATGTTATTGATACTATTGAGTTTATGCCTATAAACATAAAGATGCTTCAGGTTTTGCCCGGTCCCTTAAAGTAGTATTCACTTCCATCTGACATCCTGAAATAATTCATATTTTTAACAAAAATGAAAAATAGAAGAAAGCTAACTGATGAGTGATAAAATGCATTAAACATAGTGCAAGTAAGAACCTTCATTCTAATATTTTAAATAATTACTACTGTGACAGCATATACCTATTATGCACCTTGTTAAATAGAAAATAAAACTGACACAGCTCGATTTATTTTCTTGATCTGGTAAAGGTTGAGTGACAAAGATGCAGTATGACTATAACACCTGTCGCCCAAATGAATGAGATAACTGTAATTTGCGAACAAACGCTTTTTTCTTTGCTGTTTTCAATATGCATTAAGGTTTTTATCATGCATGCATGATCTCATAAATTACATCATTTTAATTGACATAGCTGCTTACCTGCCAAAAAAAGGTTCCTTGAAAAACACAACACAACAACAATTATGGTAAAATGGTTCAAAAAAACTGTAAAAAACATAATTAAAAGTGCTCAATCAACATCAGCTGATTGAAGTGATCAAGACGTTTGACAATGACAAGTGTAGAGCAATCTTACGTTTAGATTAGATTTAAATGTGGCGCCATTACGGCATAATCGGAAACCTTCGGCGGTCTTCGGGCCTGCGGGTTGGAAAGTTGCATGGTCCGGCTAGACGCAAGTAACAAATACTAATCAACTCTCAACTCTTTCTAGATTTGTAACAGGCTTTGAAGCGTGTAGTCTGGTTGCTGATAAGCACCTTAAAACTATACAACACAACGACTGTGCGTTGCGTATCGGGTTGCGGATTGCCTGAACAATACACAATGAGAACAGGTAGAACTGGACTTCTGGTCATACACACTATTGAGTTTGCCCATTTATTATATTTAATTTAATTCCTCCTGATTAATAGTAATTAACATTAATTTGTTACGACGTCGTTTGGCCGCTACAAAACAAGGCTGACAACAGTCAATAAACAATTTTATTTGATATACCATGGCCGACTCTACTCACTAGGCCGGAGCCTTCGATGTGGCAACGTCGCTTAGCTGTCAAATAGGGGGCCGGTTACCGTGGGCCGAACGGCGGGCATTCCGCGGAAAATTTAAATTGTTTCGTAGTTTCAGAATAATTATTACATTTATTTATGTTTATGTGTTCATTTCGGTTGATAAATTAAGAAAAATACTTTTTAAAAAAATAAGAATGGTGAAAAAGGCCAGTGGTATCAGTACAAAAATGTAACATGTATTGAGACTAGGAGCTTAATTTAGAGATTTTCCTTTCTGTTGGACATTTCTCATTTCCCTTAGACTTGTTCTTTTTATTTTTGTCAGTCTGTATTTTATCTTGAACTGTTTTTGGCAACATTAATTCAAGCAGCTTTTCAGTTTGGGGTTGATTACATGAACAAGTGTATACTAAATAATGTAATGTGTAAAAATACTTTTCAGAACTACTACTACTAATACCACTTACATCTGATGTCTGGTTCATCGTAGTCAAACACTACAAAATAAAAATAAACGCAACCTGTTTCCTGCTGCCACTTCCACTTCCACTTAAATGAACACTCAATTTACTTTGTAAATTTTCACTTGAGCTAGAAAAATTCACTATTAGGTCACTGTGAAGCCATTCTTGCTGGTCTTGATTCCCTTTCACTATAAAATCTTTTCGTATGTGTGCCCAGATGCATGCCCAGATGAGTTCTATTAACTGTATTTTTCTGTGATATTTGGGAGGTCCAGAAAACATTGTAGGTACTACATTGTGCTTTAAAATAGGTCTTACCCTTTGAAATGTTTGTAAAGTATTGTCTTTATTCTTATAAATATAACCAGCCCATACGAGGAATACCATTCACCCATTTCTGTTTATGTCCTTTATTGGAAGCACAATTGCTAATGAACACTCAATTTACTTTGTAAATTGTCACTTGAGCTAAAAAAATTCACTATTAGGCCACTGTTAAGCCATTCTTGCTGGTCTTGATTCCCTTTTCACTATCAAATCTTTTCGTAGGTATGCCCAGGTGCATGCCCAGATGACTTCTGTTAACTGTATTTTTCTATGATATTTTGGAGGTCTAGAAAACATTGTAGGTACCACATTGTGCTTCAAAATAGGTCTTATATCCTTTGAAATGTTTGTAGAGTATTTTTTTTTAAATAGCAGCGTTAACTACTTGGTCATAGCCGCGTAAACAGTGAGTGTAATTACTAAGAAAAAAGAAGAAAAATGGGAAAGGTAATGATAATACTAATGTTCAGATTTTTTTGAATAAACCAGTACTTTTCAAATAAGCTATAGTTTTTTTAATATTTATAGTACTGAGGCAATCAGACATATTGCTTGGCAGGCTCAACTGTGATCTTGTGGGTTCGTACTGTGGGCACTCTAGTAAAATATGTTTGACTGTTAAATGTATGCCACAATGTATGGTCTTCGCCTCTTAGGTGGAAGGATGACGTTATAAAAGTATGCCCTATTCTCAATCGAGTAATAACCACTTGTTCCCGTCTTCGAAGTGGTGTTGGAAAAGACCATGGCTGCACTGACGGTTTTACTGTTCTCAATTTGGGATCGAATGCTTCACAGTAAGACTGCCATCGTTCTATGATTTTCATTCTTAAATATCCTTTTGCATCTTCCAACCTTGTCGATATATTTTCGTCTGATTCCAAACTTGACGCCAATTTAGCAGCCGCATCTGCTCTCTCATTTCCCTCTATGCCAATATGACTTGGAGTCCAAACCAGTATAATTCTCTTCTCTAAGTTTTTTAAGTTATGAAGAGCTGTTTGTATTAACCTCACCATAGGGTCTTTAGTGAAGACATTATTATTGGCATAGATGGAGCTAAGAGAGTCTGTACAGAGGAGACATATAGCAATATTGATGTGCATGGCATACTCGGGTGCCTTCATTATCGCAAAGAGTTCAGCTGTATATGTCGATGATTTTCTAGGCAAAGACCATGAATGGCTTTCATTTCCCGTACAAAAGGCTGATCCTATACCTGTCTCAGATTTCGAGCCATCAGTATATATCTGGATAGAATTTGGATAATTTTGAAGTATGGGACCTAAATACAGCAGTGAGAAGAACGGGATTAACATTATTTCTATCGTACGCAAGGCACTGAAGGTGTTTATCAGGTGGTACTTTTTTCCAAGGACAGAGCTTATCAACATCTAAACTATACAAACTTGTATTTATTTCTCCAATGTCGTTTTGGAGCTCACTAAATCTTACACCTAACGGTTTGGTTATTGTGATTCTATTAGTGTATCTCCTGTGGTCCTGATTCGTGAATAACAGAGCGTGGTTGGGATGGTTACGCTGCGCCCAGATTTTTAGGCAGTAGTTGGAGATAAGCTCTTGTCACCTTATCTCTAGAGGCGGAATATCAGCCTCCCTGCAAAGGGAAATTCCAGGACTAGTTCTGAAAGCACCTAATGCTAATCTTAGACCCCTTGAATGGATAACATCAAGAGACCTTAGCCTTGACTTGCGGGCGGACGAGTACACAACTGAACCATAATCGATTTTTGAGAGCACCAAAGCTTTGTAAAGATTTAGCAAAGTCTCTCTGTCACTTCCCCAGTTTATGATGGCCATTGCGCGAATAATATTTAGCCTCTTCCTACACCTGATAACCAGATCGTCGATATGGTGGTTCCGCCTCAGGGTTTTATCCCAAATTAGGCCCAAAAATTATACTGTATCCTGGCATTGTATCTGTGTTTGTTGGACAAACAACCTAGGTTGTGCATGGGGTGATCTAAGTCGACAAAAATGAATACATTTAGTTTTTTCTTTGGAAAACTGGAAGCCAATATCAAGAGCCGTTTCTGTAATATGGTTGATGGCTTCTTGGAGTCGATGTTCTACATCATCCATAGAGGGAGCAGAGTAAAAAATTGCCAAGTCGTCAACATATAAAGATCTTCCTATTTCAGGCGCCAGGTTATCCGTTAGACTAATGACAGCTATTGCAAATAATATCACGCTGAGTGGGGATCCCTGTGGTACTCCATTCTCCAATATGTGTACATCTGAGTAGCATGTACCATCCCTCACCTTGAATTCCCTATGATTAAGGAATGACTTGATGAAGTTAGGAAGATTACCACGCAAATTCCAATTATACAAAGTTCTAAGGATGTTGAAGCGCCAGGTCATATCGAAAGCTTTTTCCAGGTCAAACAGCACAGCTACTAGGTGGTGCCTTTTTGCGAAGCTGTTTTGAATAGCATCTTCGAGTTGGACAAGTTGGCCCACGGTTGATCTGTTTTGCCTGAAACCAGCTTGGTGATCCGATATGAGCCTGTTTATCTCAAGGAACCACATAAGGCGCTTACTAACAATCTTTTCAAGTACCTTGCATAAACAGGATGTAAGAGAAATTGGCCTATAGCTTGAAGGTAATTTTATGTCTTTGCCTTCTTTTGGGATGGGGATAATAACAGCAGTGCTCCACTTTTCTGGAAATACTCCGGTGCTCCATATTTGGTTGTATACGGAATATTATCTTCTCCTGGTGTAGAGTTATTCAGTTCACTGATAACGATTTCTAGCTCCATCATAGTGATTGGTAGGTTGTACTCGGCTGCAGGACTTTCGAAATCTATTCCATATTCCATCCGATTTTTTTGTTCTACGAATGTTGGAGTGAAATTACAGTTACTACTTGTAATTTCAAAATAGGAAGCGTACGCGTTGGCCTTATCCTTTATCGTAGAGAAGTTGTCCGGCAATATCTAATACTGGGGACGAATCAGGAAATCGTCTTCCTTTGATGGCTCGAACTTTTCTCCACACTTCTGATAGGGGGGTTTTTGAGGTTACAGTGGATACATACTGTTTCCAGGAATTTCTTTTACTGTTGATAATAGTTCGTCGCGCTTTGGCTTGGAGACGTTTGAAAGAAATGATGTTCTCTCGAGTCGGATAGCGGACTTCGCAACATTCTCATTCCTCCAAGGAACTGGATTTCTATTCCTGGGTCTCCCAGACTGGGGAACAGATGCAGCTGCTGCTCCAAGAATTGCTTCAGACGTTGCCTCGGCTGATGCATTAACGTCTGTATTTGGTAGCCTAAAGTTTAGTAGTGAGTCCTTATATAGTGACCAGTTAGCAAGACCTGTTTTCCATTTTCTTGGGCGCTCATTACTAATATTTCTACTAGCATATTCAATTAATATAGGAAGGTGGTCGGATGCTGTTTCACCTTTCAGACATTTCCAATTCATTAGAGGCGCAACATGGGGTGAGCATATACTTAAGTCTATGGCAGATAGCGTATTGGATCTGGAATTCATGTAAGTCCCATCTCCTGTATTTAGTGTCATAAGGTTGAAATTGTCCAGTATAAATTCTATTCTTCTTCCTCGAGGGCATAAGTTTGTTGACCTCCAGATGGGGTTGTGGGGGTTAAAGTCGCCCAGTATTAAATATGGTTCTGGGAGCTGGGCTACAACTTCTTCCATTTCTTGCAATGTCCACGTATAATCAGGGAGATATATGTTACATATTGTTAATTCTGTTGGGTAAAGGTCCTTGTAACCTCCAAGAGTGAAATTTTCTATTGGTTTCAAGTGGGTTTCTTGGAGAGCAATACAAAAAGAAGAGTATTCATGTATCAGTATCTTAAGATCTGGATATTTTGAGACTATTCCATTGTAGTTCCACTGCAAGATACTTTCTAGGTTTGTCATAAGATTGTGAGTATGATTAATTGTACCGCTATAAGGTTGAATGTAAGAAAAACTCTTCTTGTAAATGGAAGATCGTAAATATTCCCGTTAATACCTTAATCAATGATATTAGGTAGCCAAAACAAGAATACGCTATACACGTTATTAAGATCGTTACATTATACAGATATAAGACATGGAAACAGGAACACAAACATATATGTAACGTATATGTCAAGAAAAATATTAAATAAATAATGGTGAATAAATAAAAATATGGACAAAAACATTACGTAAATATGTATGTTTATCACAGTTAAGTAATAAATAGTAAATAGTAAAAAATATCACAGAAAGTTATGTAAATATATTATCACAGTAAGTAGATTAAGAGAATAGGATTCTTAAACCCTGGAGGCGTTTTTGGGTTTACCTCTGCCACCCCCTTTTTTCTTTTTTGACGACGGCTTATCTGATGTTGGGTCAGAAACGATTTGTTCACTCTCAGTAGATGAGTCACGAGTTCTTTTTTCTGATTCTACAGCTGATACTGCAGATACGCGACTACTCATAGATTCGCCACGGGGTCGAAGAAAGGGTTTTAAGGTGGAAGTGGCAGTATGCTGACTAGTAAGAGCACCATCTTGGGAGGGGAATTTTGGAGCGAAAGCATCCTTCAGTGCTTCGACTAATTGTGGAACAAGATCTTTCAAGAGAGCGCTAGTATCTGGCTTGCTAGCCGTTATTTGACTATAGGTTGGTTTTCGAGGCACAATAATCTTTCTAGCTTTCAGATAACTTGTATTATTTGAAGCTTTATATTCCTGAATGGCAACTTCCTGTTTATAAACAGGACAACTCCGCGATCGGGCAGAGTGGTTGCCACCACAGCTTATACATGTAAGTGGTTCTTCGCATCTCGATCCTTCATGTACACACACCTATACATACTTGGCTCTCTCCGCAGCGCATAGAAGTGTGTCCGAATCTTTGGCACTTAAAACATCGAAGAGGAGGGGGAACATAAAGCCGAACTTCTAAAGATTAGAATGCCACATATTTCTAGGTAAGATAGGTGTGCCAAAAGTGAGAACATGATTTGGAGTATCAGTAAAAACTCCTTCTTTTTTAGACTTCAGACGTCTCACTTCTATAACATTCTGATTTGCCAATTCGATTCTTATATCATCCTCAGTACAATTTAAAAGATCTGGACAATAAATAACTCCACGAGATTTATTCATTGTGGTATGAGGTACAACATCTATATCAAAATCCAAGAATCGCTTACATTCTTGCATTTTACGACACTGTCTTTCTAACTTTGTTTCAATGAGGATACCTTTTCTAGTTTTCTTCACCATTTTGATTTCTCCGAATAATGAGTAGAATGCTTTGTTAATCAAGATCGGACTCACTTTATCAAAGTTGAGTCCGTCTTTTCTTTTCAGGACCAAATACCGGCATAGGGCCGTCATTTGGTTCACTGGCTGTGTGCGGGCAGTGGTTTTAAGTGTTCCGCCGACACTATCCTCAATTAAGGGAGCGGATGTCACCACAGAGTGTGTGTTTGAATTTTCCATTCAAGTCCCACGAGCAGGGAAGAAGTAAAGATCAACTACGGCAGTGCTCCCATACCGCAGTAAGGCTAGTTAAACTCTAGAGGTCGCCTGGTATCTAGAGCACACCGTTCGCGACTCAGTATCGTAGAGCCATTCACCCCTCGGCACGGTACGATTTACACCTTGGGTTACGGATTTTTATAACCAGTTTGACTCCTGGGGGAGGACAGGAGGAGGATTCAGAGTGGAAGAATAGGATAGGGCGTGGGAGGGTCAAAGGTGAGGCTCAGTGTCTGGCAGAATAATGAAAAACTACCAAACTCTGAACTCCCTGCCTGGGGCCGTGGGGGCGACACTCCCCATGCATCTTCTCTTGAAACCAGAATAAGCTTCCAGTAACAGAAGAAAAAACCCCCTGCGGGGTTGTAAAGTATTGTCTTTATTCTTATAAATATAACCAGCCCATACGAGGAATACCGTTCACCCACTTCTGTTTATGTCCTTTATTGGAAGCACAATTGCTAGTGCAACCTGGTACTACACACTTTGCAGGCATCTGTTTATCTTTATAGTTTCGTTTGTGCAGGTAAATAAATAGAAACACATTAAAAATCACCTTCCACTCTTCTTGTTTACTCTGGAATGTTATGGTTGGTATGTCCTTTATTGGAAGCACAATTGCTAGTGCAACCTGGTACTACACACTTTGCAGGCATCTTTTTATCTTTATAGTTTCGTTTGTGCAGGTAAATAATTAGAAACACATTAAAAATCACCTCCAACTCTTCTTGTTTACTCTGGAATGTTATGGTTGATATGTCCTTTATTGGAAGCACAATTGCAAGTGCAACCTGGTACAGCACAATTGCAAGTACAACCTGGTACTACACACTTTGCAGGCATCTTTTTATCTTTATAGTTTCGTTTGTGCAGGTAAATAATTAGAAACACATTAAAAATCACCTTCCAATCTCCTTTTTTGCTCTGGAAGATTACACTAATGACTTAACAACAAATAAAAGCTCGGTCCCCAATTCAGTGTTGCCATATTTCAATGCTCCGGCCTAGTGAGTAGAGTCGGCCATGGTTAACCCCATCATAGTTTCCGTAAAGGCCTAGTATCAGAGATTGTGCAGGATTAATAGAGATGGGAATGTAGCAACTATAACAGCGATATGAGGTCTTTACACGATCACAATGATCACCAATCCTCACGTTCGAAAAATTATCAAGGATCACTCAGCAATAGGGTCAGTTTATTCTTGTACATAAACGATTGTGATCGGGTTATTCAGATCAGTAGCTGTTTTTCTTAACCATTTATCTAGGTATCTCTTTTGTATTCTTAAACCAACTTTTTCGTTGGTCGATGTTCGTTTAATTCTTCGAATATTAACATTTAGGCGTAGGGATGTGGCGATCCCATCGCCCAGAGGAGATGGTACACCTTGCACCGACGACGGTGCATCATGTACTATTAGCTCTGCAATCAGCCACAGGGGGAGAAGTGCAGTCACTTAGCTTCGCCCGCGGTGCAATCACCCCCACATCGGAATATTTCCGGGAAACTAGAAATAGGTTCCCGGAAATAGGCGGCGCCAAATGACCTCATGGTTCGTGTTCCGTCGCTGGGCTGATGTTCTCGGTTTCTCATAAGTGACAAATTGGATTAATTAAAAGTAAAAGAGATGCTCAATGGCTCTTCCAGGATCAAAAGATGCCGGAGGTAAAATACCTGGCCGTTCGGATCTCCGGGTGCCAAGTGGTCCGGGGGAACGTTAAGCGAAGTTTGTTTAAAGAATTGTGCTGCCACTCCTCGTCAGGCTAACAACAGAAGCCGTTCTTCGCAGCAACTTCGCACTGACGACAGGCCCGAAGGCCAGAGAAACTTTTTCAGAGCCGACTTTACAAATATACGAGGTCTTGCCTCCAACATAAACTCTGTCCATCAACACCTTCAGGCAGAGAAGCCTCACATTCGGGCTTTTACGGAAACTCAAGTCGGCTCTTCAACAATGGATTACTGCTTTAGATATCCCGGATATGACTTATACACCCGATTTAGACGTAGGTTTGGCGTATGCGTGTACGTTAAATCTGGGCTTTCTTGTCATCGAGAAGAAGAGCTCGAACTGGAAGGATTTGACATCATATGGCTCAAAATATCCTTCCAAAACCATTCCAAATTTATATGCTGCATTTATAGGCCACCAAGCAGTAACAACTGCAAAGAGCTCTTCGAGAAGCTTTCAGCCACTGTGAACGCGCTGCAATCAGACCACCCTCATTCAGAGATAGTCTTTCTGGGTGACTTCAACGTTCACAACTCATACTGGCTGAAACACTCAAACAAAACGGACGACGAGGGACGTGAAGCTGAAGCCTTCGCTATCAGCTGCGCTGCGGCTTGGAGCAGATAGTCAAAGATCCAACAAGGATTCCCAGCCGCCACGGAGATTTTGCTAGTCTGTTGGACCTATATCTCACAACTACTACAACGGTCTACACAGTGAAGGTAACCGCCCCACTGGGATCGTCTGACCACAACACCGTCTCGACGCTATGCAGAATGCATTCTCCAGATCTCTACCATGCAAAGCCTCGTCGGATCTGGCATTACGGATCAGCAAAGTGGGACGACCTAAGGGAATACTACCAGTCCTTTCCCTGGAACGACGTCTGCTTCAAGTCACGAGACCCATCAACTTGCGCCCAAGGAATAACAGAGGTATTAATATTCGGCATGGAAGCCTATATTCCTCATGTCGTCAAGCATCCCTCCAAAAACAAGCCATGGTTCAATCAGCGTTGCAGAGATGCAGTTACCTCTAAAAACCAACATTACAGAGAATAGAGGAAAAATCCAAATGCTGAGAGCCACCGCAGTTTTATCGACGCCAGAAATCACTGTAAACGCGTGATTGACAGCAGCAAGGAGGAACACAACCAAAAAATTAATAACAAGCTCCTCTCATGTCCTAGTTCATCCAGAACATTCTGGTCTGTAGCTCAGGCTGTTAGTCAGAACTTTTCCTATTCGTCAATACCACCCTTGACCAGAGAGGACAAATCCATCGCTTCTGCCCCTAAAGAAAAATCAGACACCTTGGGAAAGCTCTTCGCAGCCAATTCTACTGTAGACTTTCAAGGAAGTACTCCGACCACCACCATAAGCGTGAACTCGAGAATGGCAGAGGTCAAATTTCAACATCGAGATGTAAAAAGCATCCTCCAAAAACTGAACACCAATAAAGCTACTGGTCCTGACCAAATTCCAGCCATTGTCCTTAAACGCTGTGCCGCTGAGCTTGCACCTATTCTTTGCAAGCTCTTCAAACTTTCATATCAACGAGGCGTGTTTCCCGCTTCGTGGAAGATTGGCTGCGTTCAACCCATCCCTAAGAAAGGCAAAAAAACTGATCCCACCAATTATAGACCTGTGGCTCTGCTGAGCATCATGTCTAAGGTTATGGAGACTGTCATTAACACACAGCTCCTGAAATACCTGGACAACAATAACATCATAAATGATCGCCAGTATGGCTTCCGTAAGCACAGGTCTACAGGTGACCTCCTTGCCTACGTCACTCACTTGTGGAACAGAGCAATAGACAATCATGGCGAATCCCGTGTTGTTGCACTTGATATATCGAAAGCTTTCGACAGAGTATGGCATGACGGACTTCTGGCCAAGCTTGCTGCTTATGGACTACCACCTGGCCTGCGCCAGTGGCTGAATAACTTTTTGAACGACCGATCTCTGTTTGTTGTAGTCGAGGGCTGTTCATCAGACGTATTTTCTATAAACGCCGGTGTTCCTCAGGGATCTGTCCTATCCCCTATACTGTTTCTGCTATACATCAACGAGCTGCTAGAAATAACATCCAATCCAATCTACAGCTTCGCAGATGACAGTACATTAGTGTCGTGCATGGAACCAGGCAAGCCACTATCATCCCAGGAGACGGTACGTCAGCGACAGCAGCATGCCTCACAGATCAATGCTGATATCAAAACAATTGTCGAGTGGGGATTAGCAAATAAAGTACAGTTCAACGTACAAAAAACTCAGGCAACAACACTTACAAAGAAGTCTCACGATGGCTTACCAACCGTGGGAATGGAGGGTCACCCCATAGTCGAATCACCTTCCGTCAAGCTTTTGGGAATCAACATCAACAATAACAAGTCCTGGCACGACCACGTCGTCAGTATTGCTAAGACGGCATCCCAGAAGCTTGGAGTTTTGTTCCGCTATAGGAAGTTGTATACACCAGAGCAACTGCTGCTGCTTTACAAGGCACAGATCCGACCATCGCTGGAGTATTGCTCCCATGTGTGGGGATGCGCTCCGAAGCACTCTCTAAAGCTTCTGGGCACTATCCAGAAAAGAGCGATTAGACTAATCGATACGCCAAACCTCACAAAGGACCTCCACAGCCTGGAACATCGAAGGAGGGTGGCTGACCTATCCCTGTTTTACAGATTCTATCACGGAAGATGTTCGAGTGAGCTCTCTCAGATAATAACACCACAGGCCGTCCGAACCAGGAAAACTAGAGAAACTGTGCGAGCTCATCCTTACCAGGTCAAGGTCCTTACTCCCCGAACTAGTCTCATCCAGCATTCCTTCTTTTGGAAAACTTCGACGCTGTGGAATCAGCTGCCGTGGAATTTGTTTCCCGACGGCTACAACCTACAGCATCTCAAATATAACGTGCACCGATACTTATCCTCTCGCAGCGCTTCTACAGCGCCACAGGCCTTTGCGGGAGGCCGACCATAAAAAAAATTTAATATTCGAAGGTTTAATCCAAGGAATTTGGTGCATAAATCCCATTATAAACAGCTGATTGACATGGTACTGATCGATCCGGATCCAGATCACTGTTTCCGTAAAGGAATTTTGTTATTAGATCGATATTACTACTGTGTGCGGTAGGTACCTATGTATCACGTAGGTATGTATGTAAATCCTGCATGTAGACTTGTAAATGTAAACTGATTCTGTGATGCAAGCAGTCTGGACCGACGTTATAGGACATTCAACTACGTTATAGTCGTTGAAGCAGGTGCTCCAAAAATCAAAACCTATTTTATTCGTATCAAAAGGATAAAAAATGGCAATTCGTTCTCATGGTCATTGCTTTTGATACCTACATACTTATACTTACCTAGGTACCTACGAATTGGAATTCGTTGGGTAGGTATGTCATTCATACTAGGTAGGTAGGTACTTACTCAATATAATTATACCTACCTACCAACCTAGGTAGTACCTAGGTAGGTACCTACATATACAGGGTGAGTCAAGCTCAACGCCTCGGACTCTTGTGACCAAACGATACCACCTTTTGTAAAATCAACTTCGCAGGTGTATGTAGGTGGAGCTGGACTACATCTTAAAAATAATGACTTTTACTCATACTCATAAGCAGGATCGCCGAAAATGAAGAATAAATTAAAAATCTGCTCAAAATTATTAGACATAATTTACCTGGCAGAAAATTAAAATACGATTTATCAGTATTTCTTTTTTTTGCGATCTTGCTAATAGATGTTGAAAAATTTAAAGGACGACAGTGAGAGGTATCACTTCTTTGACTTTGACTGAAACGACTACTGTTTTATACCACTAAACGTGAAATTGTGTTCTGAAGATATTAGACTGAAGGCAACAATCGCTGAAAGTTTTGCTTTTATTTCAAAGTGTTTAGTGATTTTGGAAATCTTTGCAGTCCCTAGTAGGCTGTAAAAATTATCCATTTCTGTCGTACGCTAGCCTCTCTTTAACCTTAGACATGTTACCGCTGTTGTTTCTGGTTAAGTTAATTTGTTGTAGGGAATTTTCATAATCTTGTCCTTTTACTCTAGTTTTTCTGGATCGTTTTGCTAGGTTAGTTGTTTTCTTCCATCTGAATACTACTTTGTTTATATTTCATGGCC
The DNA here is from genome assembly GCA_951848785.1 of Callosobruchus maculatus. Lineage (NCBI taxonomy): Eukaryota > Metazoa > Arthropoda > Insecta > Coleoptera > Chrysomelidae > Callosobruchus > Callosobruchus maculatus. The sequence continues at coordinate 3,599,037 of CATOUR010000110.1, read as the reverse complement.
TTCTAGTTTGTTTATAGGTAGGGAAATTGAAAAACACTGATTTGATTGAAATCTCGAAATTTAATGAAAACTACCATAGTTTGATATTTATAACCTGATATCATTAGAAAGCCTACCAAATTGCACATTTGATCGTATAAAAGAAATTATGCATTCCCATTTGACAAACTCAAGTTACCTTTAATTGATTTCTCCAAGTACAAAAATGTAATTCGAACTCGACCGTCAAATGTAAGCTGACACATTTCATGCTTAGAAACAAGGCAAAGTCAAAGCCTTCTAAGGTTTATAATAACTGCGATATTCAATTTTTTTCTGACATCTACTTATACCCAAAATTGTGATTCACACCTAAACGGTTGACTTAAAGTCCCATGTGTGATACATGAAGTCACACTAAAATTCACCCGGGAATCTAAATATGCAATAATATATATTTAAAAAAAAACATAGCTTTGATATGTCACGCTTTTATTAGACACCCTGTATAAAAGTCATTATTTTTAAAATGTAGTCCAACTCGACCTACATACAGTTGCAAAGTCAATTTTTCGAAAAGTGGTATCGTTTGGTCACAAGAGTCCGAGGCGTTGAGCTTGACTCACCCTGTATATATCAACTCTCAACGCTCATGTACCTATGCATTAGAGGCTACGTAACCGTATTAGGCCTAGACCAATTTACTAATTACCCTTCTCGAAACAAACTGCCAACTTGTGCTTGCTATAAATAAAAATAAATACAAGTAAATAAACAACACTATAAGTACCGTTAGATCAGTAGTCGTGTCTACCAGTAATAATGAGAATGTTGCGGAACAGAGACGTGCTGATCTGTCTATGTGAAAGACAGAAAGAGATACTCTTTGCTACGACCGGCCGAAGACTATACCTGTGCGCTGTTGCCATGTGACGCAGATTTCGGTAGCTACGATATTTCCATTAGAAGTACAATCAGTCGAAGTCAACGAATTCGAATAAGTTAGAAAAAGCAGCGCCCATGCTCTAACAGGCATGTAAGTATTATTTATTTATATATTTTTTCTCGCCCTCTATAAAATTTTCCTAAAACACGAAGAAATTACAAAAATTATGAACTAACAATAATGAAAAAAACAATGTTCAAATAACTCAGAGGAAGAACAGGGACAATGAAAATCTCAAGATGCCTTTACCAAAGAAACTCCAATTTCTGTAAACACTACGAAAGATATTTGAAAACCCATAAAATCATTTTTGAAAATTAAGCCACTGATTATTCCGAAATATCGAAATAGTACGCTTGGATAGCAAGGGTGTCGCTGTGAAATTTGCGTTTTTTTACGTTGAAAATGAAATCTCTAACTACCAAAACAGAGTCACCTACCCTAAGGCCAGTCAATGCGGCCTAAATGCTTCAAACTGCATATAAAAATCGTTTATATTTACTTTCGGAGATGACCTCAAAAATTACAGATCATCGATGTTTTATTTTTTTAATCGAAAAAGATCGGAGATAAAAAAAACTACAATATGAGAAAAAGTTTCTAAACAGATTAAAATGATATGTTGCTTTTTTTGAATCGACCAGCGGTGCAAAAAAGCTCAAGGTTAGAAAAGGGGGCACGATGACCCCTAAAAAAATAACACCCTGTAGATTCTGTCAACCGTTTGGCATTTGCAATTATGTAACTTCTATTGCGTATTTTAGATTCAAAATTTGGGATATATACCTCCAAAATTGAGACTTATTAAAAAAAACTGAAAAATATCGATTGATAACGAAGCGGTTGCGGACCTGTTTATTTGAAATTTTAGTAAAAAAAAACAAAAGAACGGTCTCCTTCCGTTTGTACATGATACTTAGGAACACCCTGTATAAACAAAAACCAAAGACATGGATGGAACAAACATCTCAATAGTAAAAAAACACATATACTAACAAGAAAAAGTAAATCAATTTGTATTTTAACTACGTTGATAGTCTTTCTCTAATAAAAATGTTTTGAGCGCTTTTGCAAAAGTACTTTTATGGAGTTCTTTTGACGTCAACTTCTTGGAAGCTTATTATAAACCCTAATTGCCATATATCTTGAACAATAGGGTGCCAAAATTAGAATATTTGGGTGCCAATAACTGTTATCTGTTCAATTTTTTCGTTAAACAAGTATAATTTGAAAGTACTCAAAAAATGATATCATGAATTTTTTTGAAGATAAATACCTAGAGCACACCTAGAATGCTCAAATGTGTTCACTGAATTTAAAGGAACATAAAAATTATCTGTCAATTTTTAGCTTTTTTTCAATTTAATTTATAGCTACATCAGTGTTTATTTATGGGTGCAACACTGCCAACCACAAACCACTGTATACTTTATCCTGTGTTTTAATAATACATAGGTACAAATTAACCTTTAAATGCCTATTACCATTGATTAACATATTTAGGGGCTATTACCTACAAATCAATCTTCATGGCCTTGCGAGGTCCTTCAGAGTCCTTCGACAAATAATGAGCTTTTGTGCATATCTAAGGATATTCCTGAAAAATGATACTCTAAAATATTTTAAATTTTCTTCCAAGTTTTAGTGAGAATAAAATACTCAAAATAATCAAAAAATGGTACACAGAAATATCTAACGTCTAAACTATAGACAAAACAAAACATCACTTATGACATGACCATTTATTATTTCTTGAAACTCAGCGTGTGTAAGTGGTCTAGTTTTCTCACAATCGTTGATTCTGGTTGAAAACTGTGAAAAAATCGATCCTATTTATTAACGCTGTACTTAAACTGCCGTTCAACGGCAGCCTTCAAAAATGCCGTTAACAGATGTGACGTCACTGAAGTGACGTACTTGACGGCTTTGTAATCACGGCCGTCAAGCGGTAGCCCACTTAAATGCTGCTAATAGAATATTGGATTTCTTGTAAAAATTGCTATTTTCCATTATCGGTTATATTGTCTTCGACTTGTTTGCATTAAAATTGTGACAATTTTTGCCGAATTATGGGAATCTGGATATTATTGGCATTGACTGGGACAAGTTTTAAGCAACTCAACGGACATACATGTCATTAAATTTGAGCAAGGACTATGTATTGAACAATCTTAAAACGCTATGGGCCACTGATACTGATGCTGCAACTGTAAATGTAAACAATAGCGACAAGAATCAGACTCAGTTTTTTATTGTAAGCAATGATGAAGCTGTAATCAAAAGTGAAAATCAAGTTTCTGTTGAACAATCTGGAGTGTTTGACCAGGCACATCTTCCAGGCAAAAGCAGTACGATTAAAGCTTTTGTATTAGTTAATGCAAATCTATCATTCCAGTGTCAGTTATCTGTAGAATCATCTACGCCTGGTGACAAGGCAATTCTGGTATAAGACAACAGAAGTCGCTCATCTCTAAGACCGTGTGAAATTATATATATAATATCTGATCCAGTTGAAGTTGGGGAAGCTTATATCAGTGAATCAGTTCCAAATGACGTCAGCGGTTCAGCAATCATCTTATTGAAAAGGTGGAGTCGGCCTTATGGCCGACAATGAATATGCCTGTTCAAATAAAAAACGAGGTCGTCCAAAAGAGAAAGACAAGGAAATTATCATATAAAAAGAAAAGAAGTACTGTAACATCTGTGAAAAGATCCCATAGTGTTGCATGATTTGTTTTTCTGGGTATAGTTTTTAATAAAAGTCTAGAACCGAACACCAAATTTTGAATTTCATTGACAATTAGAGGAGCAGACTTTTAAGTTGCATTTGTACAATTGCCTGTATTGGTATGGCAACTGAAGTTTTGTGTAAGAAAAAGAGGAGGCGTCGTGTATGGTCAAAGCAGTGGTTACAGAAACGGAAAACGTACAGCGATCTGAATCTGTTACGAGAATTAAGAACGTGTGAACCTACTGATTTTCAAAATTATTTGAGAATGGACGCTAACACGGATTTTAGATTTCACAATCTTCTGATTTGCCTCAGGATCAAACAGTTTCCAAACTTTGACTAGCTCCAAGTGGCCTTGATTTTTCATATTTCTGTTAGTATACAATTCTTTATTCTTAACTTGCCACAAGGCAGGGTGAGCTCGATAGCAGTCTATAAATTGTTGTAGAACTCTTTCAGGTACAACTCTTAAATCCCAATTTTAATTTTCTTTGTCTACTGTAGACTGATAATGCAGGGTAAAATAAAAGGAAAAAGGAGCGTCGGCAGAAGGAGAATATCATGGCTGCGAAATTTAAGGGAGTGGTATCAATGCAGTTCCATAGAACTATTTCGAGCAGCGGCAAATAAAGTAAAAATAACATTGATGATTTCCAACCTCCGCTCCGATAGGAGACGGCACTTAAAGAAGAAGACTGTAGACTGAGACTGGGAGTCGTCTTCGTTCATCAAATCCATGGCAAACACAAACACTCGTTTTAGCGGCAACTACTAATAAGTCTTTCACGCTGAACACCAAGAAAGAACGCTCGCTCAATTGTGCCAAATGATAGTCTGCAGCCAACTAACTGGAAGATTTTACAGGTTTTATCCTATCGGTGAAGTACGCCGAGATAGCCGAAACGAATGAATCATTCGACATCGCATCATTTGTTACTTTACTAACGCACAAATTTCTGAGAGGAAAGAACGTCAAAGGAAAGAATGGCAGGAATGACTGCTGGTGTATGGGTACCTAAAGAAATAACAAAGGATTATATAGTGGGTAGATATGGCAACGTGGGATACCTGTAGAGTTCAGCGAGTAGCGGGGCTGTTGCGAGTTCCGAGTTCCGGCGCTCCGGCCAAACGCTATTTTGCCGTCGCAGAAAAGGCATATTGTGCACCGGTTTTTCAATCACAACACGCGGTTCATGCGTTCACTGTTACTGATGAATGAAAATAAAAAACAACGAGTCGTATAGAAGTTCGAAAAAAAAAACTGTTCACAATAATTGGTGAAGACTCATAGTGAGTTGAAGTGCGAATTGTGACGTATTTATTTGTTAAGTTTTTGTGGTGCATCTGAAAGGAACATGCAACTGTTGGACTGTCAAATACAGAATTAGGGTGATTTCGACATGCACAAAGAGAGGTATGTTTGGATAATTATAATAATTATCTACTTCGAATTTTGAATACTTTGTAATCAGTCGTTTGACAATCGTTATATTAATATTATTGATATTTTTTTTACTTGAACCCTTTTCAAACTAGATTTTTCTAGCTTTTCTTTCGTAAACTGCAATAGTTTTCACCCTTCGATAAGTTTTTATTGTAATTTGTTTGCGTCCCAATATATTCTCCTCTTCTTCAAAGACTGTATAGGTATTTAAAAAGTATAATAATTATAAAAGTATGCTGGCCTCAAACCAGGCCGCATAGGCATAGTTATGTGGGGGCCGGGGGGGTGTAGCCCCCAAGAATGAAATTAATGAATTAATGAATAATTTCTTCTGTTAGGTTTATTGTTTCTAGGGACTTAAGCCCCCCAGATTCAGGGACTTAACTAAGACTCTGAACCCAAGCACAAATCCAGAATTTGATTTTGAGGGGGGGGGGGAGGGGGGGTGCAAATTACGATTGCCATCTTTTAGTTTTGCTTGACCGGCAGCCTTATTATGTAAAAATTCGCGACAGCGGTCGCTGAGCAGATGCCGAGCAACAGCAACATGATAGCAACAGGACTGTCAGAATTGTAGGTTAGATGTCGTTGCCCGTTACTATGACGTCGTTGCGTAATACCACCGACGATAAAATCACTTTTTATCGACGGCGCGTAATACGAAATTTACATTTGACAGCAGATATTGCGCGATTTTCGCTCGTCGTTTGTCGTCTGCAAGATACGTGATAAGACTGCCGGAGACTTGACCAGCAAGAAAATAAAATTCATTCATCGGTGCGGAGGTCCGGACCTCCTGGACCCTCCCCCTAAATAAGTGCCTGCCTCAAACTTTCAACACTCCATACAAGATCATGTCGACCTTATTTGATTGGAAGGGGACTTGAGAGTTTTTAGCTATGATTCAAGAATTAAATATACTGTACCGGGTATTGATTCTAAACGTCCACATCAAACCAACAAAATAAAAAAAAAACAAAATACCAACTTTTCAAAACAGTTTATAATGGCAGGATGGTTTTCTCTTCTTAACTCAAAACAAGGAAAAACCTTCTTGGGTTAGAACAAGCCTAAATGTGTTGAAATGATGAAATGCAGGGAGGAATGCGATCTATGTATGTAGCTTTAAAAACTACCGTACCTACTGACATTGGAAATATAATACACATCATCGCCATCATCGAACCGTCAGAGGAGGAGAAAATATTCCCAACATAAGAACTGGATGTTTTTCAACTAACTCGTTTTTCAACTAGCGACGAGGAAATAAACTTTCTGAAAACAACAAAACAAAATAGTTGCCTGAATCTTCCGATCCTGTTGCTGTTTTGTTTTTTGTTGTTGGTTTGACGTGGACCCTGCATTGAGGCAAGTATTTTGTTTTGTTGGTATTTCACTATTTTAAGCAACTTTTTATTCTTCCGTGGCCGATTGGGAAAGATCAATGTATTGATTTCAGTCTGCATTTTCGACAACTCTGTTGGTCAGATGCGATGTGTACGCGCTTAACTAGAAGGAAATAAAATAAGGCAGTGGATCAGGTCCCGGCAGCCGGGACCTGAAAATTACAATCAAAATCCCGGCAACCGGGATTTTATCCGAGATTTTGATTGTAATTTTCAGGACCCGGAAACAGGCATTTTTTACATTAGAAAAATAATCCCGGCACCCGGCATTTCCACATAAGAAGTTTGAGGGATCGGTATTGGTTCCGACATTGTTTCTGCTTCATGTTAATGATCTACTCTCTAGCACTACAAACCCAATCCACAGTTTTGCGGATGACAGTACGCTGCATGCAGGCATCATGAGCAATAGACCGATCTCTGTGGTCGAGCTGGAACGCAGAAGACTGGCAGTGGCAGCTTCACTTTCAAAGGATCTCGATACCATTACCGCTTGGGGGCTTAAGAATATGGTTAAATTTAATGCCTCCAAGACCCAGTATTGTACGCTATCAAACAAGAAGTGCCCAAGCCAACACCAGGCTCTAATGAACAACCAGGCTCTGCCAAGGTGTCACTCATTCAAGCTGTTAGGAGTCAACATTACAGAAAATCTGATCTGGCACGAACACGTCGCGTCAATTGCAACAGCTGCTGGTAAAAAGCTTGGGTACCTATTTCGAGCCAGAAAGTATTTCACCATGTAACCTCCTTACGCTATATATAAAGCCCAATAAGACCTTGCCTGGAGTATTGCTCTCATGTCTGGGGAGCTGCTGCCCCTACTACCCTGTCCATACTAGATGCCGTCCAGAGAAGGGCAATTCGACTAATTGACGATCCGGCCTTAACGCGCCACCTTCAGTCACTTTCTCACCGGCGTGTTGTTGGTGACCTCTCACTCTTCTACCGATATTCCAACGGAATCTGCTCCTCTGAGCTATCATCTATCGTTCCGCCGCTCACTGCTCCTATCAGATGTACCCGTGCGACTGCTGCATCTCATCCTAAGACGGTCGTTCTTCATACATCAAGAACTGAGCGGTACAACCGCACATTTATTCCCAGGATGTCAAAGGCTTGGAATGGACTGCCAGAAGATGTATTTATTGGGCCTGCGGGTATTGGCCCATTCAAATCTCGCGTTAACAAACTTCCCCTAACATAACCCTTTCACAGCAGCCGCGGTACTCTGGTATTTAGGCTCTGCCTGCGCGGTCTGCTCAGTTATAAAAAAAAGGTTATCTTCATGCTCTGTTTAACTTCAGTCTTTGGTGAATGGTGTTTTTAGTTTTAGCCTCAGTTTTTACTATTACTACTGATGTGAAAATGAAGCTTGGAGATAAGTTTAATTGCTTTGAAGATTTCATAAGGGAACCAGAAGTGCATAAAAAGCAAACATTAACCGAATACTGGATGATATATGATAGAACTTTTAAGTACTTCTGTCCGAAAACGTGTACCACATATTATAGTGAAAGCTAATGTGAATATAAAGTATTACTACATCAAATACTGTTGTATACATGGGGGTCAAAAGCTAAAGATTAAGGAAAAAACAGTAATAGAAAGGCAAGGTAATAATTCTATGAACAAATATATTTCATGGGTATACCCAAGAAAAGAAAAGCTATCCTTTCATCAAATTTAATTACAATAAAAAAGAAAAACTATTATTGTCCTGGATTATCAAAGACTCAGATAAAGTTGACAACATATCCTGACCTGGTTTCCTTATACAGGACTACGATATAAAAAAGCCAGATCTTATCAACAACAAGATTATTGAAGAGTCAATTGTGAACGTTTTTTATATTCAAAGATATTTCACAAATGAAGCATGGAATACTCTAGAGTCCATCATTAAAAGGAAAAAAGAATTGAACCAGTGGATATGTGCTGTTTGTAACCATGATCTCAATGAAAGTTCCATCAGATGTAGTAGCTGCTTCAATCGGTACCATTTGATATGTGTTTCTCTGGCAAGAAGACCTAAACATAAGTATTGGTTTTGTCGGATGTGTTAGTTTAATAAACAAAGAATAAATGTTACAAAACTGTATTCAAATGTTGAATAATAATAACTGAAAGTTTGAAGCCTGTAAATGAAATAAAAACGTACCATTTTGTACAAACGTATTAAATATAGTCATTTGTGTAACGAGTGTTATCTTTATCTATCTAACGTAGATTTTCATTTGTTTATTCTCCAAAGGTAGTGCATAGTTTCACTATAAAAGAATAAAACCAACAATGGTTGTTTGGTTGTTTTTTGATTTAAGTACAACTTACAATAATATTAAGAATTGCAAAATTTTTGATGAAATAAACGCGCTGCCGGGATTTATTTTCTGATGTAAAAAATCTCGGCAGCCGTGACCTAAAAATTACAATCAAAATCCCGGATGCCGGGATTTCAAATTAAAATGTAAAAAATCCCGGTTGCCGGGATTTAGATTGTAATTTTCAGGTCCCGGCTGCCGGGACCTGATCCACTGCCATAAAATAAATCCGTGGTTCAGTTTGCCACGTTACTGTGTGCTAAATAACATGTTGGGTAAACAAATAAAATAGAGTATCGAAGTATCGAAAATACCTGCAAATGAATTGACTTTTATAGAGAAGCTAGTTTTTAACGGGATGCCGGAAACCCGGCAGGATTACAAAAATCGCTATAAAAGGGCAGACTTCTTAAAGGAAATAGATAATGTTATACTTCTTCAGATGATCCGATGATTTATACATCGTACTTCCTTCTAAAAAGGAGGTTTTTCTCCTTCCTTCTTTTCCTTTTCTTCCCCTACTTCTCCCTATCTGGTCTCTGGGTAAACAGAAATATCGACCGACACGACTGACAAGAGCAAAATTTCACCAGACGCTGACGTATTTCATGCTTAGTGACACGGCAAAGTCACAGCCCTCCAACTTTTATAATAGCTGCGATATTCAATTTTTTCTGATTATATCTGCTTATTATTATACCAAAATTTGTGATATGCACCTAAACGGTTCGATCTCGGGTTCGATTTAAGTCTCATGTGTGATACATACGTCACACTAAAATTGACCCGGGAATCTAAATATGCAATAATATATGTATAGGGTGTTCCATTAAAAAAAAACATAACTTTGATATGTCACGCTTTTATTAGACACCCTATATAAAAGTCATTATTTTTAAAATGCAGTCCAACTCGCCCTACATAGATTAGCGAAGTTGATTTTTCGAAAAGTGGTATGGTTTGGTCACAAAGCTTCGAGGCGTTGAGCTTGACTCACCCTGTATATAATAATAATAATAATAATAATAACGGGCCTTTATTCGGTTTTGTATAAATCAAAGTAAATCGTATAGACATCGAATAGAGTCTTAACTAAAATATAACAAAATCAAAAACCGAAAAGGTGGAGTTTTACCAAAGATTACTACCCTCCGGTTATTTTTCAACTCAACCTTGGAGAAACAAAACATATTTATATGCAAATTTATGTATCATAATTATCAAAAAAGTCATATATATGTAATAATTGGGTGATTCTATCAACGTTATTAAGAGGAGACAAGTAGAAAGGCAAGTAGAGGAGCAAACAGAGTCGGCATCTAAGAGTGATCACACTTCTGACAACAGCATCTCCTTCAGCTTTTTTTGAAATTTAAAAGCGAAAAATTATAAAATTCAGTTGGTAGAGAGTTATAGAGTTTTGCTGCGTTATACGAAAAACTTCTTTTGTGAGCAGCTGTCCTGTGAGAAGGTATAACGAGCAGTTGCCTGTTTCTAGTAGATAATGAGTTTACGTTTTCAAATTTGGTCAATTTCTCTAAAAGATAGTCTGGTTTCTTATTTATGAGTACTTTATGAACTAATGATAAAAAGTTTAATTTTCTCAGTTTATCTAAAGTAAGTTTGCGATTTTGTCTGAAAACATGGCTTATATGATCAAATTTCCTGGTACCGTAAGAGAAACGAAAACATTAATTTTGTACTCTTTGTAATTTACAAATATCCCTTTTCAAAAGAGTTGGTCCATATATGCTATCACAGTATGATAAACGTGAAATTATGAGTGCATTACATAGCTGTAACTTCAAGCTGCTATTTAAAACTCCTCTCTGTGGATATAACTGCTTAAGTATGCTGTAGACTGATGAACAAATCTTGTTTACATGTATGGAGAAACGTAATTCAGGATCAATCCATAACCCTAGGTTTTTGCTTTCCTCAACTAAAGGCAGTGGGTGGATTAAACATTCATAAATTTCAGTTCACCCTAGACCTTTATCTTATTTAATGTCTACACGTGGAACCACTGGATCCCAGAAGCCTGTAATGTCATATTACTACATATAATTATGTACAAAATCAACCATCAAACGACCCGCTTGTGGCGCTCCAATATTTCGTATGAGAAGCTGAGTGGACGTCTGGAATCACGTCGACAACATCGACAATCGATGCATGTGTTGAGGCGCTAATAGTTGTCTGTATGCGGACAGCAGTTAACAATTTTTTCTTTTTTCGAATACTTGCAGTTCTGGTGTGTTGCAGGTTTTTGTATTCTTGGATTTATATGGACCCGGCATTAGGCATTATTCAAAAAAGAAACAGTATGTACACAGCATATTTACAGCTGCTCTATCCGGATAAAGCTTGAGCGTGCGAGATTTTTCGTTTAATCTCCAGTTAAAAAACGAACGATATGCAACTGCTTGTTTTCAGGTCGGAAAAATAGAATTGCTTCTCACATCTGCATAACTAAATATTTTAATACGTGCACTGCTAGGTGCAGTGTTTTACTACTCATGCATAATGGTTGAACGATAACGAGGAATGTGTATCTAGGAACCTCATTGCTTGATAGCGTGATACTAGATTTAGAAAAGTGTGCAGTGAAGATGAAAATGCACTTTCCTACACTTTTCATATATAGTGAAAACAGCATGCAATTACTTAGATTCGAGGCAATGCTCTGCATTTTTACTTCCCTCACCGATAGGTGAGGGGATTATAAATTTTCGATTTTAAGATAATATCCTTTTTGGGCATTATATGGTATCTATATAACGAACTTCCGTCGGACTGTCTGTCTGTCTGTCGGTCTCTCGATATGTCGGTCTGTCTGTTTGTCTGTTATCGTTTTTCAGTCAAAGGCAGACAAAGTTACCTATTTAATAGATATTGCTATTCCCAACGATACGAATATCCAAAACACGTATGCTAGAAAGACATCTAAATATACTGACCTTGCGATAGAAATAAAACGACTCTGGAAGCAAAACAAAGTTACCATGGTTCCCCCAATTATGTCGGTCTCAGGCCTTACACCAAACAACTTCCTTTTTAGGCGTTTTAGAAGTTCCTGTTTATTCTCTACATTTTTTTTGGCTTTGGCTATTTTTGGGGTGACATAATAGGATGTCCATTGACCTGCGAAAGAGAGACCTAGCGGCAATGAGGCTATATCATAAATTGCCAAATTATGTTTTAATGGGTTACCTGTAAAACAATTTTATAATAAAGTAAAATGTATTCAAATAGAAAACTGTTTTTATTCTTTGAAGGAATTTAGTGTAGAATTTATTTTAGTGTTGTATTTTCCACAGTTTTAGATATTTTTATTGCATAATTATGACTTATGTGAACAAACCATGTTTGTATTGAGACATCAATAAAGCAATGATAATGATTATGATGATTATACCCTTTTATAAGTCTACCTGAACATTGCCTTGCCTATTACAGAAACCAAGGATTTAGAATTTTCTGATGTATTGCTTCAGACTTTAGATCGTTCTGTATTGTTTAACGAGGTAATTATTGAATTGCTTTCATTGAAATTTTGACCCAGTATATTATTACGGTGGCGAGGATGGAAAACAGGTAGGCAACCAAAGAACACAGAGGGCTAAAACTGTTAAAAGCACTGGTAAAGAGACGCACCTATTTTTTTTAATAAATGTGGAGTTATTTAGAATCCCATTGTACCCTAGATTGTACCTAAACGACATACAGCAGCTGAGGTAACTATTCTAATGTACTTCGAGGATCCTTAAACGCAAAGTTAAAGCAAAATAGCCGATTTCCGTTGGACGCTGCTCTAGTTCAATCATGGTTCAAAAAATATCCGCGAAGAATTATTGAAAAATTACGAAGTATTGGACAGTACTCAGCCCATAGTGTCCACAATATTGTATGAGGTGTTTGATCGGATTTTATTAGAATAGTCCATACACATATCTTCAAAGGCAATGTTTTGGCGGGCCTCTAAAGGATACAGGATGGATTACCAGCGTCATTTTTTTAGGTAATTTGAGGCCAACAATAAAAGTCTATATAAACGATGCGTAAAGCCCAGATAAAACCTGGCCTGGAGTATTTCTCGCATTTCTGGGAATCTGCCGCTTCTACTACTCTAAACTTGTTGCTGTCCAAAGAAGAACAATTTGACTAATCGCTGACCTAGCCTCAACGCGCCACCTCCTTCCGCTTTCTCACCGGCGTGCGGTTGGCGACGGCTCACTTTTCTACCGATATTAGACGAAGCCTGCTCTCTTGAGGTACGCTCTACAATTCCACCGCTCACCGAGTCTTATCAAATGCAACCACAGGACTGCTTAATTTCATCCCAAGACGGTCGCACCCCATACATCAACAGCCGAGTGGTATGACCGCATCTTTGTTTCCAGGGCTTGGAACGGAGTATCTACCAGGAGATTTACTGAGCCTATAGGTGTTGGCATATTCAAGGCCCGCGTCAGTAAACTTAAGCTAGTTCCTGTACAGCCGCAAATATCTGTGGTGTCCTAGTATTTGCCTTCTCAGCTGTTTAGTTATAAAAAAATTGAAAGAAATGGTAGATAAAATCAAAAATTGGGCAGCTGAAGAAAATTGGACGGCCCTGTATTTGCAAACTACTTCAAATGTAGCATTTAAAACAACAAACTGAGGAGAGCCGTGAAATCAACGAATTCGAATAGGTCAGAAGTAGTACACAAACATTTTGTTTGCTTGAACCATCCTGCATGTGATGGTGGATGGTTGCACAGGATGTTGCCAAATCTCCTTTGGGTAAAGTCATTGTATTTTCCTTATACTATGCGAAAAATTTCAAGGTTACCAAATATCTCTAATAAAACCTTCTATATTTTTTAAATACTTACAAGCTCACTTAAATTTCCTATGCAGGTGTATATACTATTCCGTAATGCGTTGACAATATGTTGCAGTCATTGCAGTAAAAGTAAAATAGCTAAAGAAGCATGTGAGGCAGATTCCAAAATAGCCTATTTCCTTAAAGGAATATACTGAATATACTGAAGAAGCTGTTGTTAATCCGATCAAAACTACGCTGCATAGAATGTGACGGATGAACAATTCAAGAATAATTATTGGGGCGGTGGTCAAGTAATATGTCGTATAAACAATTATTTTTCATAAAACGTGACAACGTCGCATGGATCGACTGTCGACCTTAGGCGAACAGGTATAAACAACAGATAGTGGCAGCGCTTTGTTTTCATTTGACTGTTTTCTGTTGATTGGGCGATTTTGAAGTGAATTTTGGATTTAATCAGTGCATAAGTCAAAAACATACTATTTTAGATAATTGCACAAGATAGTGAAGTGCTGTACGATTTGCAAAAGACGATTTGAGCGTGATTAGTGCAGATGTTATATTCGATAAGAATGTAAGCACATTGTAAACAATAACAACATGATCTTACAAACACACACATACCTGTTAGAGCATGTGCTTTGCTTCTTCTAACCTATTCGAATTCATTGCGTCAAACGCTATAACTTTCGGTAAATTGTCGATATAAAATTTTCCATAAAGCGGTCCGCGTTCGTGTGTATAAAAAGAGCCGTTATTGTATTTAGTCCATATAATCGAATTTTGGCATGACATAGACTTTAGTATTTTTTAGTGCAATCCGTTTTAACGGTTCCACAATTTCAATCGAGTTTACCGACATCGGATAATATAATAGTAATTATAATCGTTTTTTACCGTTTCCACTATACAGTACTTTCCGGAACGAAATAAATGAAAGCGCAATCAACATCTGTCACCGCTATAAAAATTTAAAATCAAAGCACCCTTGCATCATCCATAGTTGTATGGTAACATATTTCGTTGCTCATTTCATGCTTTTTTACTGCATAAACTAAACTGCTCAACCTTTTTTAAATATCTAGGTTCATGCACACATAATATACACAAAACAGTTCGTCAATACAGATAATAAAAATATATACAAAACGATCATATGCTGGAAAAATCCTCATATTTATAAGATTTCAATTTTACTAGTAGGTTACACAACTTTTTATTTGTTCATCTATCTAAGCCATTCTCTTGACTGTTTTACTTTCACCCTCTCCCACTCTTTGTATTTGTTCTTGGTAAGTGACGATTGTAGGTACAAGCGTTGACTGAAGAATGAACGGTACAAGGTTTCTGAAGGAGAAAAGTGGACAAGACAGGCACCCGTGCCCAGGTCTGGACTCCTTCAGAATGCCTTGTACGTCAGAAAATATGTTATATCTAATGTAATTGGTCGGAGAAATAAAATTGAAAATTGAATGCACGTTGACAGATCGCCACAGGCCTGATAGTGATTTGTTAATAATTCATAGTTTTTCCCGTGTGTGTTATATTCTCAATATTCTCATGGAACGACTGGTGCGGAGTTATGGTTGTGGAAACTTCATACAGATATTCGTATGCAAGTACGAAGTATGTGACATGCAATATATTTATGCAAGTAGTTGTGAATGGAATATAAACAATGGCGGACCGGTGGGCGTAACATATTCTTCTAGTTGAATAGTACAACTACATTTTTTCAACACGAATTTGGAAAAATACTGTATAACGTAAAATTGCGCCAGGATTATGAAATGCTTGTCAATATGTAGTAAATCTTATAGGTGATATGTTCATAGTTTTGTTTTAAAGATTATCATATACTTAAGATTTCGGAATTCTTACTTTCAAATCTTTCTCAGCTTTGAATTGCAAATATCTACTTAATATAACCTCTAATATATAACTATTATAACCATATATGATCAAAAATATGATATTCTTGGATTAAGATAATTACAGCTTTGCGCATATAGGAAGATACGCAGGCACGTATCCAGGATTTGGTTTTGGGGGGGGTCGTCCAGATTAGAGTTGCCACCCTAAATTTGCTCTCGTGCCGGGGGGGGGGGGGGGGGGGGACGCGGCTAAGGTAACTTGTGGGCCCACTATCTGGCCATAACACCTTCAGACGTCACTTGTATGTGATGAAGCACTAACAATAGATCTACTGATCATGGAAGTGACCAGACGTGTGCACGCTGTGGCGAGGAGGAAGAGTCTTCATCACACATTCTAAGTCGCTGTGAAGCCCTTGGGTGTTACTGCAGACTATACTATGTTCAAGGGCCCTTTAAGCTGAAGACAAAAGATGCCATTTTTGAGAGGGCATTATATAACGTTTCAGGGGGGTCCGGACCCTCTGACCCCCCCTAAATACGTGCCTGAAGATACGGTATACTTGAGATAAAGGTCTAAATGAAGTCAACTTGTTTGACTCAGTACTTCCCACACATTACGGTGGTACCCATTTATTATTTTCCCATAGCACGAAGCTATAGTCTGAGATCCCGTTGCAACCAAATCATCGCCCACCCACATGCAAAAAAAAGTTTTTATGCCGCTAGGTCTTTCTTTTCGCAGGTCAATGGGCAGCCTATTATGAATACCACAAATGTTTCAGTTTTACCCCTAAGCCGTCTAAAAACGAAGTTTGAGTTGTTTCTATATTTTTAGTTTTTTGATTGTTACTGCGCCGCCACTGATACGATTTCTAAAAACCATACGCGTTTTCGATCCGCGCCACGGAATAATACTGTGTCAAAATTTCATAGAAATGAATTCAATAGTTTCCCACGTTACACAATACAGAACGTTTCAAAGCAACACTAGTATGTATGCTTCAGAAAATTCTAAGTCCCTTGATTTCTGTAACAGGCAAGGCGATGTTCGGGAGGAAGCTAAAAAAATTTATTATGCGGCCGGGTCTTTCTTCTACAAGACAATGGATAGCCTACTATGAATACAACAAGTTTTTCAGTTTTACAACCCCCACCCTCCAGACAGCCCAAGTTCACTCCCACCCAAAAAATATCAGGAACCCCTGAAACGCCCAAAAACGAAGCTTGAGAAGTATTTGAATTTTTTTTGTTTTTTCCTAATTAGTTCGTCGCCCATGCAACTATTTTCAAAAATTAGTAGCATTATCTACTACGACCCCACAGAATATCGCTATCCAAATTTCACCACAATCTATGCAGCGGTTACTGAGGTTACGAGGTTCAAAAAAAATGCCAACAGACAGACAGACCAACAGAAACTCGGACGGAAATAAGTGACGTGGATGTTCGTTATGTAGACATCATAAAAAGGGTATTATCTCAAAATTGAAAATTTTCGCGATTACAATACTCCCCTCACCCATCGGTGTGGGAAGTAAAACTACGTAATCCATTTTACATTATTCTGTTCACAAGTTAAGGTTAATCAATTCAAATACTTGGGCAGTTAGATAGACTGCAAGTTGAATCAGGACCTCGAAATAAACAGTAGAATCGCTCAAGCTAAAAACAGTTTTGCCAAATTGAAAGGACTGCTCTGTAACACACATCTCGACCTAGAAATCAGATTAAAATTGGCCAAATGGTCAGTCCTACTCTATGGTGTTGAGACATGGACACTAAAAACAACCCATTTAAATAAACTAGAAGCAGTCGAGATGTGGATATACCGCCGCATATTGAAAATCCCATGGACAGCAAGGGTACGTAACGAGGAGGTCTTGCGGAGAGTAAATAAAGACAGAGAACTTTTACAAGTCATCAAGATGAGAAAAGCGTTATACCTGGGACACATTCTAAGAAATCCAAAATACTATATCCCTCAATTAATAATAACAGGCAAATTAGAGGGGAAACGAGGATTAGGCAGGAAGAAACTGTCATGGCTACGCAACATTAGAACATGGACAGGAATGGGATTTGAGGAATTGATCAGAGCAGCGGGAAACAGAGAGGTGTATGCCATGATAATCGCTAACCTCCATTAATGGAGATAGCACCATAAGAAGAAGAAGAAGAAGTTCAGAAGTGTTGTTGGTTTGACATCATTTTGCTCACCTGTGACCAAGGTCTTTCGAAAAATTTAAAAAAAAAATGTGTGTTTTCAAACCACGAATTTTGTAATGTTCGGGTGATATAACATGTAAAGTCGTAATTGAAGGTTGTATTTTACACCTATGTATGTGTGCTGTTTGTGTTGACCTGTCGTTATGGAAGACACCGAGTTAAATCAAAAATTATTTTTGACGTTTTTTGCTTAAGAACTTCCGTTTTAAAGTCTGTGACTCGATACACATTGCTGTTTTTGCGACCAAACCCAACGTTAAAGCACTGAAGATGTCAATAAACAATGTCGAAAGCTTGGCAGTTGAAGCCAGAGTCTCCTTTATGCAGTGACCCGTGGTTTCTTTTCAAAATTTTGGCCACAACCCCAAGATATTCTCATCTTATCTGAGATAAAGTATAATATATTATTCTTCCAAGAATTTATTTTTACGTCTGAAATCTGATAATCGATTTATGTTAAACCATGGAAAGAGTACCAACTCAATCTACACCAATGTTCTACACCCCAGTTCGCACGAGTTGAATTTGGATAACATCGGCCACAAAAAGCATTTACACATATTGTGCGTTTCACCCGCGATATGTTCCAGAGTGTTTTGGTACCAAATTGTAGTTTGTATTTTACACGTATGTGTGTTGTTTGTGTTGACTTGTCGTTGTGGAAGGCACCGCGTTAAACCAAAAGCTATTTTTAACTTTTTTGCTTAAGAATTTTCGTTTTAAGTCTGTGACTCAATGAATATTGCTGTTTTTGCGAGCAACCCTCAACGCCAAAGCCCTGAAGATGGGAATAAGCATTGTCGAAAGCTTGGCAGTCAACACCAGTCTCCTTTATGCACTGACCCAAAATTTTGGCCACAACCCAAAGATTTTATCATCTTATCTGAGATAACGTCTATATTCTTTGTCCAAGAACTTATTTTTATGTGTGTACTCTGAAAGTGGATTTATGTTAAACCGTGGACAGAGTACCAACTCAATCTACTTCACTCCATGTTCTACACCTCAGTTCGCACGAGTTGAATTCGGATAACATCGGTCCTAAGAGCATTTATACACATTCTCTGTTACACCCTATATGTTCCAGAGTGTTTTGGTAGGTACCAAGTTATGCGCGCTTTGGGGAAATGGAAATGTAGATAGAATATCAGTCCACGTTTTCAGAGCCAGACGAAGCTTTCGACGTTGCAGCATTCGGAAGAGCTGTAAAGAGGGATAAAAGTTGAAAGGCAGTCTGAGCAGCTTGGGTTGAAGTGATATATGATATTCTTCCACGAAATGTTCACCTGAAAACGTACAAATTCCGACGTTTACCCTCGCCATTTAGCAGCAGTCGTTAGCGTGTCTGCGATTTTTTTTTCATGGTAATTGGTTGGGGAATGAAGTGGGAGGAAGATTTTAGGTAAACTTAAGGGGGTGTCATATATCAGGCTGAGTTGGGCAAAATCCTATTTTTATTAATACAAAAACCGACGATTTAAGACAAATATTTTTTTTATTCTCTTATGTAATCATGAATTAAATCCTGTGTTTAAATTTTTTAACGTAACGCACCAATATTATTAAGAAACAAAAGTAGAATGTAGAATGCAAGGAGGAAAACATCTTTACAAAAAATTAGATGTGGAATATAATAACAGTACAAAGTTGTTTCTGCCTTTTCCTGGGTAGGAGTCCCAGAATAAAGTGCACAAACATAACTGGATAAAACTGTAGACCACAGATTATCGAAAAAAATATGATTTAAAAAAATTGTTTGCCTTATATTAACAGTTTAATAATATATTTGTCCCTTTTCTTTGAAATTACCATTACTTTTGAAACATTGCGTGCATTTGGTTGAAATAAAAACATTAATAATGCCTAGCAATAGGTGGTGTTTAGTGAATAAAAAGAGTCCGCCAAAATTAAGTGAGCTTCAAAAAAATTTTTCCTAAAAATGTTTACAAATATTTAGAAATTTCAATTTCCAAGGAAATGCCCAAATAGCCAGGCTTTTTTACTTTTTTTGCCTCGTCTCCTTGATCTCCATCCAATATCCTGTCTTATAAAAAATCTACAAGATAAGCGTGAGAACCCTATGCTGGGGGTCGCCGGACAAGTAACAGTTTCTGAGGATGCCTTCCACTCGTGTTGGCGAAACGTCAAGCGGCTAATTACGCAGACGCCAAGGCTAGGCAAGGAAAAATTGCAACATAATTTGGAAACCTCTAGCTTGATCACCATCAAAAATGTATGAGAAGTACTGAGTCAACCACCTTGACTCAATTTTTTCAGAATTTTCAATTTTTATAGCTATTATAGCCATTTTGTGATTATAAAAAGGCCCAAATTGATGGATCGATCTTCTTCTCGTTCCCACAAGAAGAACACGGGTGCCCGTAGGGATGTCTTCGGCAACTGATAGTTACATGTAGCATGGCTCTTTGTGCTCAAAACCGAACCCAAAACCAATTGGTATTTATGTGTTTAGTTTACGCCTGTTTGTGCACTGGTAACAATGCAACTCAAAGCAAGATCGATAGTTCCTGTTTTATGGCTGTGTATGTGGGTTATTCCAGACATATAATTTGAGGGAGAATATTCCCGGGATCCAGCAAATAAACAAGCTAGGAGCTCAAAGGGTTACAATTGCGGATGTCTGCCAAGTAGAAAATGAAGTTTAGTGGGAAAAACGCCGTCGCATCCACAATTTTGCGTAGTGAAGTATTAGGATTTATGTCAAAATATCCCAAAACATCAACTTGAGCGGCTTCATCCAAAACTCTCCGTCTTTTACTTGGCACAGATCCAGTTCGTGAACATTTCGTCTCAAAGTCAAAAAAAAAATACCTATGCAAAGTTATCTTCCACGGATGACTGGCGTTAAACCGAACGACAGTTTGTCGAGCACATTGATTTTGGTCACCATAAATTGGAATCATTTCCACTGTTCTTTTGACTGTCCGTCAAGTATGAACATCACCGTTGTTTTGCCAATAACGGGCAATATATTGAGTACTTATTGCAATAAAAAGTGATATTTCCGTGTTTGTGTTCTATCTGAACAAATTAAGATGTATAAAGATTTTTCTAATTTTCTCAAAAGCGGATCGACCGATTTTAAAAAATCGTAAAAATAAAGGACTTTGACATACCTTTAAAACAGGGTATTACCTTGTCATTTAAAATTTTTAAGGGGATGACCCTGGGGTCAAAGGGTACAAGGGGGTGAAGTAGTTTTTGGTTAAAAAGCTTTCCCTCTTGACAAATTGTTTGACTTGTCTCGACGTTTTACTTCCCACACCGATAGATGAGGGGAGTATTGTGATCGCGAAAATTTTCGATTTTGAGATAATATACTTTTTGGACGTTTTATGATGCCTACATAACGAAGATCCACGTCACTCATTTCCGTCGGTCTGTCTGTCGATCTGTCTGTCGATCTGTCTGTCGATCTGTCTGTCGATCTGTCTGTCGATCTGTCTGTCGGTCAGTCTGTCGGTCTGTCTATCTGTCTGTCTATCTGTCTGTCGGTCTGTCTGCCTGTCGGCGTTTTTCTAGGCTCCTAATCTCAGTAACCGCTGCATAGATTTTGATGAAATTTGGGTAGTGATATGGTGTAGGGTCGTAGTAGGTAATGTTGCTACAATTTTGAAAATCGGTGCATGGGCGGCGGAGTAATTAGCAAAAAACGAAAAAATTCAAATAAGCCTCAAACTTCGTTTTTAGGCGTTTTAGGGGTTCCCGATCGTTTTCTACTTTTTTTTGGGTGGGGGTGAAATTGGGGTGGTTGGGGGGTGGGGGGTTGTAAAGCGGAAAAATTTGTTGTACTCATAACAAGCTGTCTACTGACCTGAGAGAGAAAGACCTAGCGGTGTAATACACTTTTTTAGGTCCATCCGAACATTGCCTTGTGTATTACAGGAACCAAGGGACTTGAACTTTCTGATGCATACAAAATACGTACGAGTATTACTTTGGATCGTTCTGTATTGTGTACGTGGAAACTTTTGAAATGACTTTAATGACATTTTGACACAGATTTATTTCCGCGACGAGTTTGGAAAGCGCGTATGGTTTTTAGAAATCATTTCAGTGGCGGCGCGGCAATAATAAAAAAACTAAAAATATAAAAAAACCTCAAACTTCGTTTTCGATGGTGTAGGGGTTCCTGATCATTTTAATTTTTTTTTTGGTCGGGGGTGAAATTGGGCAGGTTCGGGGGTGGGGGTTTGTAAAACTCAAAAAATTTGTTGTATTCATGATAGATTGTCCATTGACCTGTGAAAGAAGCACCTAGTAAATTTAAACACTTTTTTTGTCGGGCGAGCGATGATTTGGCTGCTGGGGCATCTAGACTCTAGTTTCATGCTGTGGGAAAATAATAAAACTGGTATCATCGGAATGTGTGGGAAGTACAGGGTCAGTCAACTTGACCACATTTTTTTCTTCTAGTCTGTGGTTCTTTATAAATCCAAGTTTTCAAATAAACACCCTGTATAATATTAGTTAAATACGCACCTCACCTAAAGGTACTAGAGCCCATGGTCCTGTACCTGGATTGGCGCCGCCTTGTGGTTTATCAACAAGTTGCAGTTTCAGAAAATAAAATATCAACATGTTTTAATTACGAACTTTAGTTCTCAGTTAGATAGGGATTTAAAGTATCATTTTAGCAAAGCGGCATTATTTAAAGGAGCCTCTAAAACAATTCAAAGTGAGTTGTTGTATTATGCTTAAAGTTTATCATGAAGAGGTGACTAGATAATTAAATAAAGCTAACTTTGTTGCCATCATTGCTGACGAAACAAAGAATATTTCTAGTGCCAGTAGAAAGGTTTTGGAAATTTGTAAATCTTTCAGGTCATGCTGCTGTTTCAATTGCAAATGCCATTTTGAAAGAAGTTGACCCTTAATTGAGTAATGCACCAAATAAACTGATCGCACAAAGTTTTGACGGAGCATCAGTCATAAGCGGAGGTTTAGGTGGGGTCCAGAAAATAATAGAAGACAAATATCCATTGGCAAACTATGTGCATTGCTATGCTCATCAAGTTAATTTTATAATGAGCAATGCAGCTTTAACAAATCCATCTTTTCGGATTTTTTTGCCCATTTATCTGGTCTTTGTTCCTTTTTTCCACAACTCCCCAAAGGATGAAAGTATTAGGCGTTTACCGCGATCATCACATTCACGGGGCGTAAACACAGTTTACGAATGAGCTCATAAATGTCATGGAGGTATTAGAGAACGACCAGACTATTAAATTAAATTGTACGATTGAACAAGCAGGTGCTTACAAACTTAGATTGCAAAATAAAGATTTTATATTTTGGCTTTTCACAAAATTATGCCACATGTTGAAATGATATTTATGCAGTTGCAAAAGGTTAGTACGGATCCCATAAAGACAAAGCAAGATCTGAAGAATTTTGAATTTTAATTATATGTTGAATATATTCTTTGTTCTTTGATTATTACCGTTTCAGGACGGGAATACAGCTCGTTGTAAAACACGAAAACTATTTTAAAACACGTCAATTCTAAAATATTTTTCATTAGGATTACAACACTTTTGAAACACGTTGTTTTACAGCTTGTTGCATAGTCTAAATGCGGATTTACAAAAAAGCTAAAAAAACGTAAAAGTCGATTTAGCAACACAATACGGTTACTTTCTATCACCTTTCCGTACAGTGATACGAGTACTATTACGACCATAAGCTTTCCTCGCTATGTCATTACGTTTTGTTTTCCAATGGTTATTATAAATAAAATATTCTAAAGGCGTACGGTAATATGTGTAATAAATAATGCCACCGCAGAACATTTTTTCTACCTGATTGACTTTATGAATATTAATTTCACTTTCTTCGCCATTTCATTGTTGTCGTTTATTAAAGTAATCATGATTGATTGATCGAAGTCAAGGACCTATAACGGATCTCATCGAAATATCTTTTTTAGCCAGAGGGGAAAGCTCTTATAGATAGATAGATATTTAGATGAGGAAATCTTGGGGTTGTGGCCAAAATTTTAAAAAAAGAGACTGGGTCACAGCATGGAGGAGACTCTGGTGCTAACAGCCAAGCTTTCGGCAATGTTTATTGCCATCTTCAGGGCTTTAACGTTGAGATTTGCCAATTTAAAAATACGACGATTATTTAGCTGCATTAAGAAGTCTTTTGCACTCAATGCGATTGCTGTTTTTTAAATTGGCAAATCTCAACGTTAAAGCCCTGAAGATGGCAATAAACATTGCCGAAAGCTTGGCTGTTAGCACCAGAGTCTCCTCCATGCTGTGACCCAGTCTCTTTTTTCAAAACTTGGCCACAACCCCAAGATTTTCTCATCTAAATTAAGTTTTTTGGCCATAAGCTTCCTTCGTATTATTATAGATAGATAGATGATATTTATTATACCAGTGAATGATAAAACATTATTGGCGAGTCAGGTTAAACTTATGTACATACTATATAAATATGAGTCTTTGTATACCTCTATCATGGTAAGGATGATAATAAAAGTAAATACTTCTACATTGACAGAGATTAAAACAATATAATAAACAGTTACAGATTAAGATATAGTTAAAATATAGTCGAACATTATTTATAGCTACAAATAAAATTTCTAAAAATATCCTTTAAACTCACTAAAATTGTAGGGAGCGATTTCTAATAAAATGGATCTAACCTTTCTTTTGAAAGCATTTAGTGGCAGGTTGCTGACGTTCTCGGGAAGTATGTTATAATAGTCAACTCCAAAACTTTTGGCTACGTTAACTCTACTTCTTGGTGGTACCAGTTTGCTTTTGCCACAAGTATTATACCCAAAAATCTCTGATAAGGTGCAGTACTTGGTTAAGTGTTTTTTTTTGTATATATTAAATGCTGGTACAAGATTACAGCGAAAACAGTCATAATTTTTAGGTTCCTAAAAAATTGACGACAATGCTTGTCATGACTAGCCCTCATTATTGCGCGTATACCGCTGCTTTCTGTATCAAGAAAATTCTCTGCAGTTGGGAATGTGAAGCATTACCCCAAGCAAGTACTCCATAATTTAATACAGAGTGAAACATACCGTAGTAGGCTGTTAAGGCGGCACCGGAGTCAATTATAAACGAAATTTTTCTGATAGCATACACAGCCTTGGATAGATTGGTGCACGTGGTGTCTATATGTGATGACCAGGACATATGCGAATCAAACTGAACACCAAGGAATTTCGCATACTGTACTTCTGAGGTTTCTTAAGACGTGAATAAACAGTGTATAGTTTTTTCATTGTTCAGATACAGTTCATTATAGCCAAACCATTTTTCAGAATGAGTCAAAACGGTCCGAACAATATTCTCTGTCTCTTTCATAACAATTTTATCTATAGAAAAGCTAAATGTAGTATCATCATCGTACATAGTAGTAGTTACATCTGTATCTAGCAAATTCATATGATTAGTCACATCATTCATATATAAAATAAATAGGAAGGGACCAAGTATAGAGCCCTGTGGAACCCCTCTACCTGCTGTTAGTTCTTGACTTATTTTCCCATTACAATATACTTTTTGTTTTCTGTTTTCAAGATACGATGCAATGAGATTACTCGCAACGCCTCTGATACTATACATTTTCAGCTTTGCAACCAACATTTTATGACTTATACAATCAAACGCCTTAGATAGATCTGTAAACATAGCAACATGTATACATTCGTTATTAAGAGGTTCCTGTATATTCTCTACAAGGCTTATTATGGCATCAGATGTTGCCCTACCTGATCTGAAACCAAACTGACTATCGTTGTTATCTTCATTTTTTCACACCTCACAGTTGAAAAACCTTGGCAAAATTGTATTGTTCCATAATAAGTATTTTTCTGCCCGGAGTGTGAAACTTCGATGTTGGCAAAATGATTGAAACCTATCGCTTGTCTGTAAAAGATCACAGCATGGTGGCGTTTCTTGCATTCCACCATGGTGGTATTCCAATCCAGTTTCTCAGTTTCATAGGAGTGGTCGAACAGGTAACAGGTTCTGAGGATGCCTTCCACTCATGTTGGGCGGAATGTCAAGCAGTGGAGCGCGTTGACGCCAATGCGGCGGTGGAAAATGCATCTGCAATGTAATCCACTTTGTGTGGTTGTGGTCTTATCTTATCATTGCTACCCTGAGTTGAAGTCTCAAAGTATGCAATGCAAACACCTGACTTTTTATTGATAAATGTGGAGTTATTTGACCACATTATACCTAGATGACCAACAAACTCTTATGCACCTCTAGGATTATTAAAGGTAAAATTGAAGCAAAAACAGTTGCTTTATCAGGACTTCGGTTAGACGCTGACAATATACCTACTATAGCATTATTAACGTTATTTTCTGGGTGTCCGGATATATTCGACCGACAACGCTTGACAGGTGATAGACCTCAAATTCTTATGAACATTGAGATAGGAACATGAAGCCTTAAAATGCTTAATTTTTAAGATACAGGGTGTCATTACTTTTGTTTTTCTTTTTTCTCAATTATTTGGCAGTAAAATGGCACAACGATCTAAAATTACGTCGTATCGGGGGTTTTTTAAGGCGAGAAATCCAAATTCAACAACGGTTTTGCTGTCATGAATAGAGGACGTCACCTACGGCACATTGAACCAGTAGCGTACTTCAAATTCGCCCCCCCCCCCCCCGCAAGATACTTTCTGGCCCCCCGCAAGAAATTTTCCGCGGCTTCTTTTTTCATAATATATTATGTATATATACAGGGTGAGTCCTAAGTTGAGATAGAAATCGTTAAAATAAACAACTCTTTCAAATAGCTTTTACACGAAACTGAAAAATTAGCGAGATACAAGATCAAAAAAAGTAAGTCTGGACCCTGGTCTAGACTTGTGTATTAAGACGTGCCTAAAGTCTCTTTAAGTTTAGTTTTTTTTTTCGAATTTTTGTCTTATCTTCAGGCATTGTACCCGATTGTACCTGTCAGTCAGTGCACTAGTTACTTTCATCTTATCGTAGGTAATTCTAAATTAGTAAATTCTAAAAGTTGCGTTCATAATAATGTGCCGCTTTTAGGTATTACCAATTCAAAATTAACAAAGATAAACAGAAAGTGACTACTGCATTATATGTCAGGTGCAAGGCCTAGTCGATAAGATAAAAATTCGAACAGACTAGGTCCGTGTGTTTTGATACACAACCCTAGATTTACATTTATAAGTTAAAAAAAAATATTTGAAAAATTAGTTTAGTTCAACAACTTTTATTCATAGTTAAAAAAGTATCAACTTAGGACTCACCTTGTATATATTAAAGAGTAAGTCTTGGGGTTGTGGCCAGAATTTTGAAAAGAAACACGGGTCACTGCATAAAGGAGACTGCCAAGCTTTCGATACTGTTTATTGCCATGTTCAGGGCTTTAACATTGAGGTTTGCTCGCAAAAAATAGCAATCTACGTTGAGTCACAGACTTTCAAGTGCAATTCTCAAACAAAAAACGTCAAACAATTTTTGGCTAATTTAACTCTGCGTCTTCCACAACACAGGTCACATACAACCAACACATATGTATAAAATACAAACTAAACAACGACCTTTACATATTTAAATCACCAGAAAAATTAAAAGATTCGTGGTTTGAAAACACTCATTTTTCGATTTTAATTTTTTTAGAAGGTCGTTGTTTAGTTTATATTTTACACCTATGTGCTAGTTGTTTGTGTGACCTGTGTTGTGGCAGACACCGAGTTAAATTATCCAAAAAAATTTTGACGTATGCTGTTTTGCCGTACTTTTCCATTTACTCTGGATATTGCACCAATTTTTAGGGTTTAGTTAAAAATGCAATACTGTCCTACTTTTTCAGTGATAGGATTGATAGGTATGTATCATGGGGTTCATAGGTATTATTTGTGAAAGTACTAACATAAACAAGGAAACGATGGCGCTTGAGGACCCAGAGCCTCCAAGACTACGGGGCCCCCCGCAGCTGCGGGTCCTGCGGGCCCTTAGTTACGCCACTGCATTGAACTCATTTAAATTATCTAAACTTCTTTCCGGTTTGGTGCATCAATGTGAGTATCAAATAAATCCTTTCCTCAATATGTTTTACGTGAAAAAACTATACTTTGTTTAAGTCCCTAGAGGTAAACGTTTTCGGGATTTAAATTTCCAATGCGACGTAAGTATTGGTATTTCCGCGCAAATGAATATTAGGCTCATACTCTTACATACCATCAACGAAATATCCTTAAACTTCAAAACCATCTATTTTAAAATTAGATATGTTTGAAACATATTTTTTGTAATATTGATTTATTCGAGAATACCTATAATTCCTTCGATCACATTTTACAATTAATTGGGGTGCCTTGGAAATGCTAATAAAGGTTTATCTCGAAGACTGCTACCTCTAGGGACTTAACAAATGATACCTTTTTTAAGTAAAACATACTTAGGAAACGATTTTTTTCATATTAACATTGATGAACCAAACCGGAAAAAAGTTTTGTTAATTTAAAGGAGTTCGATGTGCCGTAGGTGGCGCCCTCTATTCATAACAAAATCGTGGTTGAATTTGAATTTTCGCATTAAAAAACCCTTCGATACGTAATTTCAGATCATTGTGCCATTTTATTGCAGAATAATTGAGGGAAAAAACAAGAATAAAAGTAAAATTTTTCCTGTATCCTGTATTTGGAAGATATTTTAAGGCTTTATGTTCCTATCTCAATATTCATAAAAATGTGAGGCTATCACCTGTCAAGCGTTGTCGATCGAATATCCGGACACCCTGTACAAACATAAAACATAAAAAAGTTCACACGTGTATTCAAATTGATTTTGCAAATTTTGAAATCATTGAAAATCTTCCTTTTAAATTCTACACCGCCAAATGGAGAATGGAGTGTGAATTAAATAACAGCCAGTGTTAAAATGTTGATCCTCTAGTTAAACATGCTCGTAAAAGGCACTGATCCATAATCCAGTCCTGTCAGTAGCAAAAGTTTGGCCTTCCACGCTCCGAACTTTGAAGGCTGGAATAATTCGCGTAAACCACAACATTTCTCATCCCGAACGTTACGCGGTTGGCCATGAGACAAACAAATGACTATGTGTGTATGCGCTCTTAAAACCAAAGGATTTGCTGCCTGTGTAATTAATGTTCGTACCTAGTTGGAATAATTGTACAAACACTGGAAAAGCAGACTAAAATTATATACAGGGTGTTAATTAAGTGTGTTAACAAACTTTAACCACGAATAGTGCTCCGAAAAATAGAAAGAAAATGTCATATGAACATGGGTCCGGAAATGCTTCCTAAGGGAGCTACGCTCCTTTGCATGGGGCACCCTGAAGACGGTTTTCCCTCGATATTCTCGAAACCACTCATAACAAAATTACGAAATTAGATACGATGGGTAAACTTTTGACGCTGAATCTGATTCTGAATTCAGAATTTCATAATTTTAATCAGAGACGTATCAGGCGAGTTAGGGGTAAAAATAACATTTTGATTTTAGAATATGGTGTTTCAGAGATTTCTACGTAAAAATGGTCTCTTGGTACATCTCGATAGGGCTAACCGTTTTCGAGAAAAATGCAAATTATTGAATCGATGCAGGCTATTGTAAATAAATAAATGCATTTTGTTTGAAAACGGTTAGCCCTATCGAGATGTACCAAGAGACCATTTTTACGTAGAAATCTCTGAAATACCATATTCTAAAATCAAAATGTCAAAAAAATACCATTTAGAAAATGAGGTTATTTTTACCCTTAACTCCTCCCGTAGGATACGCCTCTGATTAAAATTATGAAATTCTGAATTCTAATTTCTTAATTTTGTTATGAATGGTCTCGAGAATATCGAGGGAAAACCGTCTTCACGGTGCCCCATGCAAAGGAGCGTAGCTCGGTTAGGAAGCATTTCCGGACCCATGTTCATATGACATTTTCTTTCTATTTTTCGGAGTACTATTCGTGGTTAAAGTTTGTTAACATACTTAATTAACACCCTGTATATATTTTGTTTAGCTTTTGTGCCTAAAATTGACAGTATTAGGCATGTAGGTATTTATTTATCAAAAAGCTTTTTTACTTTATATATCTTCAGCCTAGACAAGACACCACAAGGCAACCGACATCATGAAATAAATAAAATATCCACAATACCTATATTAGCAAGAAAACAATTAACTAGGACTTCCCAGCTAACTATAAGTCTTTAGTCTGTTTTTAGTTACACCAGGGCATTGTTTATAACTATAAATCTTCAGTCTGTTTTTAGTTAAACTAGGGAATTGGAAAGGAAATGAACACATCCCGGTAACAAGTTCCACTGCTCCTTGTGCTGATGTTTCATCCATTCTACGACCTGGTATCTGGTTGTGCTTTTAGGCATCCCCAGGGCGGTTTCTGCTCCACTGTATAGAGCAGACGAGCCTAGTCTTACTAGCTCGTCCGCCCTTTCATTGCCCTTTATGCCTAAGTGTCCTGGCATCCACTCCAAAGTTACTTTGTTGTGTGCTCCCAGCCTTCCCAGTTCTTGTCGACATTCCCAGACTAGAGCAGACGTAACTTTGGGCCCTTCTTGTGCCCTAAGTGTGGCCTGACTGTTTGTAAGTATTGCGATCCTGTTATTACTGTAGGGTCGCTCATTATTTATCCTTGCACAGTGCAGGATGGCGTACACCTCTGACTGAAATACCGAAGCGTACTTTCGTAGCGGAATACTCTGTCTAGCTCTTCTTTCAAAGATTCCCGCTCCTGTGCCCTGCTCGGTCTTTGATCCATCTGTGTACCAGACTATTTCCCGATGCAGGTTGTTTACTTCACAGAGTTCTCGATATCTAATCATGGTCTCGAATTTCTTGTTGAAGATATATTTCGGTGTTATGTGGTTCTTTCTAGCAAGTATTATATGGTATGCCCCACATATTCTGCGCTTTGGTTGTCCAAGATCCTTGTAAATTTCTCTTGGTGGAGTTTGTAGTCTAGAGTAGCCCATTCTCGCCTCTCTCATTATTACAATTTGCAATGGAGGGAGGTGCAGGTCCAAGACTACAGTGGGTGCGCTTTTCATTGCACCTATTATGGACAGACAAGCAAGACTTGCTTAGTTCTGTTATAGTAGCTCGCTGTTTCATCTTTGGCCACCAGACCAAAGACGCATATGTACCACCATTATGTATGTCCAATGCACCATGGCTGGACTTAAACCCCATGCCTTACCATGCGAGATCATACTGCGTTAAAATTTCATTAAAAGCATTTCAAAAGTTTTCACGTTACACAATACAGTAATATTCTGTAATAAACACGGCAAAAAAGTTCTGATGGACCTAAAAAAGTGCATTATGCCGCTGGACCTTTCTTTCACAGGTTAATCGATAGCCTATTATGAATACAACAAACTATTCAGTCTTACAGCCACCCATCACCCAATCCTCCAATTTCACTCCCACCCAAAAAAAGTAGAAAATGATCAGGAAACCCTGAAATGTCTAAAAACGGAGTTTGAGGAATATTTGAATTTTTTTTTGCTAATTACTTCTCCGCCTATGCACCGATTTTCATAATTATAGTAGCATTACCTACTACAACCACACAGCATATCGCTACCCCAATTTCATCATAATCCATGCAGCGGTTACTGAGATTACGAAGTTAGAAGAACGCACAGACGGACCGACATACCTATCACGGCGTGGGAAGTAAAAATGCCGCAAACGCCTGGTAAAATGCAAGAAATCCTGCTTTGTTTTGTCAGAAAAATCTGGGTTAACTTCACGACCTTACCTTGAACGGTGAGCTCGACAGCTAGAAAGCCGCAGCTATACGTCCCAAATGTTCCTCTAAAGAGGGAAATTATTCAGCAAAGCTGCTTTTTACGATACAACACCTTTCATCCTTAATGTCTTCTTAGCTAAGGCAGCCGTGAAAGGAGTCGCACACAATTTATCATCTAGCTGAATGTCAGAGAGAAACCAGAGTAGTCCGCCCATCTTGTCTCCTTGCTATACATAATTCATCGACAAAAAAGGCACCGTCAGCCCTTGTCATGTCATTACTGGTAGGCTACGTTAGCAATCAGCTACAAAGGAAACCCCATACTAATTGACTTTTTCAACACCCTAGTGGAAAGACTGCTATAGTCTACAGCAGGGGTTCCCAATCTTTTTCAGCCCGCGGCGCACTTTCAAGTTTAGTATTTTGTCACGGCGCCCTACCTAAGATAGCTATTTTAAATAGGTACAGTCGAAAGAAATAGGTACCTATAATAATAGTAGACAAAACAATAAAAACGTGCTCAATACGAAATGAAGTTTTTTCATTATATTTATGATAATTCCGAATTGAAAGAGAAAACAAAAAGAAAGACTCAAGAAAAACAAAAATAAAATACTACAGCCAAATCAATGTGACGGTTGAGTTTGGTGATCTCAGCCTAGTTGTTTAAAGCGGGGAATAAGATTCGACACTGCGACTCTCATTTCTTGCTCCACATTGATCCTTTAGCGATATTTGTTCTTGATTACAGCTACGGCTAAAAACCCAACTTCACATAAAGGTGATGTTACCTTATCCCTGCCAGACATGGATCAGGCATCATCAGTATATACACCGATACACTTTTCTCAATCCAAACCATTTTCTGCAATAAACTTGTCAAGAATTTCAAACAAGTCTTGGGCCTTCCCACTTTCGGTAATGCTTTTGCAGAATGAAAGCTCTTGGGAAAGAATATTATCAGCCAGAAAGCGTACGTAGCAAATAAGATGTGCATCATTATTACTTTCAGTAGTCTCATCAAGCTGCAAACCAAAATCCTTGCTTTTCATTTTTTTCTATTAATTGGTAATTGAGATCCTCAGCGCGACCTGTTAAAGGCGCAGGAGGGGCAGGTGAGGGTATAAACATGGTTTTCAAGCGCGTAGGTCTATGTTTATACTTTTCAGCGACGGCGACGCGACGAAAGTACGTAATACCTATGTTCTTAATCACCGGCGAGCGTCAGCATAGGTATTGTTGCTTTTTAGGCACCCGCTGCTTTACGCTAGTTGCACACACACCAATTTTAGACGGTCAGTTTTATTCCGCCCGTCCAAATTTCAATAGTGAACCACTGGACGGAATGGAATTTTGCACACACGCCGACTGCAAAATACTCCCGGTACAATATCGGCGAGCAGCCGGCCACTGCCACTGCAGACCGCCGGTACCGGAACGTCCCGGCGACACAGTGACATACGTGGCTAGATACAACCTTGCACACGTATCGATTGTTTACCGACCGATAGTCGCTATAATCAAACTTGCTGGACGACGATAACCAATCAACTGCTCGTTTGACCTGCAAAAATCCGGCTTGTGTGAAAGCAACGCTCCATCGATAAAATATTGGCGGATATTTTACCGGCCGTTCAAAATCGGTGTGTGTGTGTGTGCATCTCTAGCGTAAGACGAGGATCGACTCACGGCGCCCCTCTTTACTTTCTACGGCGCACAGGTTGGGAACCCCTGGTCTACAGTATTTCATGAACAAGGTCTGGATAGCATCAGCAAATACAGCAAATTTTTCAAAAGCGTGAATTGAAAAAAACATTAAGTAGAAAATGGAACAGTTTCTATATCCATTCAGTTTTTAGGCTGCGCGCATGCGCATTTAAAAATGAATTGACAAAACATCGTGAGACGTTTTGTCAGTCGAACAGCGCGACAGTCATTATGTAGAATACTCTAGCATTAACCATGGAATAAGGAAAAGGTAAACAGAGAAAGGCGGATGTACGTGTAATATATAAATGAAATCCGAACACCTAGTACTTATCTAGCACTTGTTCCTCATTCAGACGCCATTTACCTATATGGCACCTCCAAAAAACTGTACTGAAAACCATTGCATCTGCTGCAAATGTGACGAGACTAATTGGTTGTGTAAAGATGCTTCCTAGAAGACGACAGTCCCAGTTTACGCAGTTAAGCCCCTTTGAACGGGATCGGATTGTAGGCCAACGAGAACATGGTGCTTCTTTCAGAGCAATTGGGGCGTAGGGTGGCTACAGTTCTAGAGAAGAAGAAGAATGGCGGATGTAGCGAGTTAGAGGTTCTGGGGTAGGTGAACTATAGATTGGCTCGATCGTCATCTAGGACTACAGGCCCTTCGGGACAGAATGCGGTCCACTTCAGCTATTTCTGACGCTTGTTATGCAGCTATAGGGAGACCCCTTCGTATCCGCACGGTGTACCAGAGATTGTGTGAACTCGTGCAAATTATCGTCCCAACGGTTAGATTGGTGCCAAGAACACCGACCATGGCATGCTGGGTAGCATAAGATGACTTTCTTCGACGACTCCAGGTTTTGTCTGGGGCCACACAACAGACGTGTACGACGTTATTTCCAGTTTGCTGTTTAGCGCCATGTATACCCCCGATTGGTTTGATGGTTTGGGGTACCATTGCATTTAACAGCAAGTCACCTTTGCTTGTGATTTGTGGTACAATCACGGCCCAACGTTATTGCCTATGTGCTAGAACCAGCTGCCGTTCCATCGGAGAGGGTTTCTTCCAGCAAGATAATGCGGGTCCTCATATTGCAAAGGTGTCGATTGAAGTTCATACAGTAAGCTGAGGTCAGGGTACTTTCCTGGCCTCCACGGTCACCCGATTTATCGCCAATTGAAAAGTATGAGCATGCCGCGTAGGCTAGAGGAGTGCATTATTCTACTTGGAGGGCCCACCCATTATTGGCCTGTTGCATTTTTTATGAACTAATTGTGGCAGATATGATTCGTTGATCATTGTCTTTAGTTCTGACGCATTCCATGATCTCCATCCCTTTTCTTCTCAGTCGTAGGAGTAATGCAATATTTCTGTCCATAGTACAAATTTGTGAATTACTAATTATGGAATGTCAACAAATATTACTTAAGACCACTTCACCACTTGTTTTGTGCATCATAGAACTCAAACTTACACGATGCGGTTGTGGACATTAATAATTCTGACATTTAAAACCTGATTGTTGACAAACACGATCTTTATGCGCATGATACTCAACCATTTATTGAACAAGGAATGGTGTAAATGTAATACAGATAAATTGCAACATATCAAACTATTTTTCATTCTGATTATGGCATAACAAGGTTAAGTGTAAGAGTAGCCATTGGGCTAAACTTCGCCTTGTTATTGCGTTATGATAAAGGCATTTATTATTATGTATAAAACAAAAAAGTGCAGCCCGGGCTCCGACACACCGGGCTGCTGTTCCATTACCCAATGACTACTCCTCACACCGTGAGGTGAGCAATCACTGGGTCCGCGAATCGTGCGCCCTAAGTAGACGAAGGGACCCAAGGATGACTGCCTTCTGCATTCTAGAGGCTAAGATGTGCGCCGCCGCACGGCACACCGGTATTTTGCGCAGTGCAGAGAGCAGCGTATTCCTCATTCCACCTAGGGATCCAATGACCATTTATTATATATATATATATTATTATTATTATTGTTCAATTTAAATCAAACTTTGTTCAAGAAATAGTGCAATCTTTAACCCTATACAGTACTCGTATGGCACAACAAAAGCTTCTGTAAACTGCAAAGGAACTTTAAAAATATTCAATGTTATCTAAACTAGAGTCCAAACTGTAAAAAATTTCGATTTTGTGAATGATGAACATTCTATTCTTAATGCTGGAGTATTTTGCATCATGATTGTCGCGCTGTTAGAGTGGCAAGACGCTCCGTGAAGCATTGACAACTATATTTGAAATGCGCATGCGCCCAGCCTAGATATTGAATAGAAACAGAACATGTTCTATTTTTCACTCAATTTTGGGTTCAATTTATACTTTTGGAACATTTTGCTGTATAATACTAATTTACACAGTTCAAGAAATTGAGCCAAATGTTATTCAAGAATGAGTGTAGTCTGAAACAGTCTTAACACTGTTAAACCGTTTTGGAAACGCAAAAGTACAAAATCTACATTAACTACTCAGCATGTATGTGGAAGCGAAAAAAATTACCAAAGTTTCTCTGACAGATTCAGCTGAATCAGGCCACCCCACTATGCTAGTTGCTTATATTTTGCGCTCCCTAAGCACAGCGTTCCCGAGATTTTTTATCGGCGTAATCCCTTGATGTTTTCTTGTCTCTCCAAACTCAATTTTGTCGGTTTCCGAGAGCCTCTTGTAGCAATTCGGGAAATAAAGGAGGTCGCGGGATTCACATTAGGTTGTTTTTCCTCGCCATCCGTTTTATTTGTTCTCTCCCTTGTCACACAGTTTATGGTCCGATTTAGTAATGGCTGCGTTCTGAATAGCTATGTCATATTTTCTAAGCGTGAGACATAACTTCTGGATCTTTTCATATTTGGAGGGTGGTCCGAGAAGTACCCGACCCAATAAAGAAAGCACAAAGGTTTCGGAAACAAATATATTTATTTGACAACATAATCTCGTTGCAGCTCTATACACTTTTCTCAGCGATGTTCAATCATTTCGATACCCTTTTTATAATATGAAGTGTCTTGCCAAGGGCGTCTATAAGGGGGAGTAATGGGGATAATCCACTAATTAATAACGTAATATTTAACGTCTAAGTATGTACCTTTGCCTTTCACGTTTTCTTTGTTCACAATTTGACTAAAAACTATTTTACACGGTCCAAAAGATCGATCTAGTTTGTGACAAGTCTTGAAGAAATTCGTAAAGAAATCAAATTAGAACATACTCGAATTGATTGAAAATGTTTGTGGAATTCTAGGGATATTTGAGTCTGTCGGCAATACCAACTTCATAATGTCAGTACAATGCAATACAAGGCTGTGCAGTGTACAGAGGCTTGGCGGATCTCTTGTTGTTAATTTCATCCAGTGTGTCTCAGCTAAAATTTGTCACCCCTCTTTATGTCTGAAATTATAAAATAAATAAAAATCGCCGTGACCGTAGATTTTTTGTATTTCAAGGGGAAACTGTTTCACTGAATACGTCATCATTGTGCCAACAATCCACTGCTGAGGGTATCAGCAACCCGCACTTCAGAATCTTAAACGAGACCACCATACTTGTGATGCGCTATTATGGACGTCAACAAAAATATGGTGATTATCAAAATGAAGTAATATTTTTATTACTTGAAATATTATTGTAAGAAAGGTACCAAACTAGAGCCATTTTGTTCTATACAGGCATACAGACGATATTCAAAATGTCTCTGCACATTTCTCAGCACTGACCTTCGCGTAAATTGCCGTTTTCAAGTAGGTGAGTGATTATAGGGTTTACTGTTGTTTCGAGATGATCAAGATACTTTTGTTGTTGCAAATACATTTTGAATATCGCCTCTACGTCTCTATGGAACAAAATTACTTCCATATGGAACCTTTCTTAATCGCCATATTTTTTCATTAACTTGCATAATATGGAATCAATCTTCAATCCGATTACACTGTTGTATTTGTCAATGAATTCCTTTCAAAATCATATATCACAAGTAAATCCAAATCGTTTCAATTTTCTTTTATCATTTCAAAGATAAGGAGTTGGCAAATTTTATCTACGAAATCAAAATAATATGAACGTGATGAAAACAAAACAGATGCGGTGAACTGTTGTACCACCAACAAGACACACCATAGAATAGAAACAAATGACTGGATCCACTGTCAACCGCAAAACATATAGATTAACACTAAGCAATAACAGTTAACGTTATTATAACTTCCCTACATACATAGTATGTTGGTGGAACTTTGTAGATGATAAATTGTAGGAATTTCTTCAGGGTCACAAACTTGATAAATTTCTTGTACCGTGCAAAGTAGTTTTAACTCTTTTATATACTACTAGCAAGTTAAATTTTCACACCTAGAAGAAAGGGATGTTAGCATTAAAAATGAGTGCACAGCTCGACAATAGAACCCTCTCTGGTACACATCTAACACTTATTGTTCACTCGGACGCTATTTACCTACATGAAATCTCAAAAAAACTCTAAACGTGTAAAAATAAAGCATGGCTCTTTGTCGATTCAAAAACTAGCAGACATCACCAGCCCCAGAGTATGCAGTCAGATTATAGGCCAACGAGAACGTGGTGCATTTTTTTCCGAGCAATTGCTGTAACCAGTAGACGTAGCGTGGTTATAGTTGTAGCAGCATGGTGTACATGGTTCAAAGAAGGGCGGATGCAGCGAGCTAGAGGTTCTGAGAGAAGATCGTTATCTACGACTATTGGCCTTTAGAGACTGAACGCGATCTATAGGGAGGCCCATTTGAACCGACACGGTGTACCACAAATTGCATGAAATGGGCTTCAGATCATATCGTCCGCATCTAATGCTTTCACCCACCGCAAATCATGGACGCCAACCAACGGTTAGATTGGTGACAAAAAAAAATGACAATGGGATGCTGCTCGGCATCAGACAACCTTCTAAGATGAGTCCAGGTTTTGTCTGGGGGCGTAAGACGGACGTGATCTCCAGTTCGTTGTTGAGCGCTATGTACATGGTCCTATTAGATTGACAGTTTCCATAATGTCAGAGGCCTCGAAGAGGGTCTCTTCTAGCAGAATAATGCGCGTCCTCACATTGCAATGGAGTCGATGGGGTTCCTCCAAGAAGCTGAGGTCGGGGTGCTCCCTTGGCTTCCACGATCACCCAATTTATCGCTAATTGAAAAAGTATGGTATTGAATAGGTCGCTAGATTCCCGATTTGCCCAGTCCTCTGACCACGCTGCACGAACTGGATCATGCTGTGAGTGCAGCTTGGAAGGTCGTACCTCTAGAATTATTAACAACCGAGCATGCCGCGAAGGCTAGAGGAATATGCAATCGTCAAAATGGAGGGCCCAACCCATTATTGACCTGTTATATTTTTTTATTAACTTACTATAGCAAATGAGTTCGTACATTATTGTCGGGCTGTATTCCATGAACCGCATCCATTCTTTTCTCAGAGTTCGGTTTTTACTTGCGAGTAGTATATTTCATAAATAGTAATATTAAGATCGCTTTTGATGTCACCTGCAGGACTGCTCTCACCCTATACATGAATTAACCGAAAATCTATTTTGGATATAGATCACGTTTCTAATCACACGATATGGTCTATAGAACTTGGTCCACAAATTTATGTAGAAGCATTAACATTACTCTCACGCTATCCGCACGTGTTCTATTCGGTAATGACACTGTTGTATTTATGTGTGTTGTATAAAGCTAAGCGGAGAGCGAAACGTAGTTGGGCAGAATTCCTGTCTGCGGGAACATCTGCATACAGAGTATACGGGTGCCGATATGCGATATGCAGTTGCACACGTTGAAATATGAGGTTTTTCATAATAGACACATCAAAGTAAACGCAAATGAAGACTACGGGGCGATGTTTTTAAACTTATGGGAATTTAGCTACATTTTTTATTAAAAATGGTACTAGGAGGGTTTCGCAATATAGCTTTTTTCAAAGTAATCTTCTCTACATCCAGTACACCTCTCCATTCTCCGAAATCGCTCTTTAAACCAGTCCTGCCAAGTGTCACTAGGGAGTAAAGCACACTCGCGGTCCCAACTCCGCAGAAGGTCCTCATCACTAGAAAACCGCCTCTATTTTTTCTTCATTTTCACAAGTGGCAGTGCAAAGCATCAGGGAGCAAGGTCTGGATTATAGTGAGGATGCGCGAGAAGTTTCAGTCCTGTCGCGGTCAAATATTGGGTGCAGACTGTGGGGAGCATTGTCGTGACGGAGGAACCAGTTGCCCATTCTTGTATTTGTTGGTCATACATCCAATGACTTTAGGCAGGCATTGTTTAGCTGTGATCGTCTACTGTCTCCAAATCGACGCGACTTAAAAAGTACAGCTATAATTTTCTTCTTTTTGGTTGAGGAAAATTTCGAGTGTAACCTCATCATTAA
Source organism: Callosobruchus maculatus (assembly GCA_951848785.1). NCBI lineage: Eukaryota > Metazoa > Arthropoda > Insecta > Coleoptera > Chrysomelidae > Callosobruchus > Callosobruchus maculatus. Next base: position 3,559,366 of record CATOUR010000110.1, on the reverse strand, counting down.
AGACCCAAACCTTGTTTTAAGCCTTTTACGACATATCGTAATAGCCAAGTCTCGTCACCTGTTATGATATTTTCTACAAACTGAGATTGTACCTTACCAAAAATATCCCGGCACTAAGTCGCATGTTGTCATCTGCTCTTCAGTCAGTTGATGTGGCACCCAGAGAGAACAAAGTTTCTGCATGTGCAAATGCAGGTGCATTTATGCTTAAAGTACCCTCTACCTGTTGGTAGGAAATTCTCTTGTCTCCTGTCAAGCATTTTCTTCAGAGCAGTAACGTTTTCCTCCGCAATTGACATTCGTCGCCTTGCCGGCCTGTCAGCATCCTCCAGAGTGAAACGTCGTTTTTGGAATTCTATATTCTACCTAAATGTCATTGTGGGTAAGCATCACCTATTTCACGAGTCATTTCTTCTATGCACTGGTCTATGTTTAAACTACGCAGGCAAGTACTCACTCTCATTGCTAATGAATAATGAGTGCATCGACTTGGCGCGGCGCCTCCTATACACGTATGAACATGTCTCAACATGCAGCTACACGCAGATTTCTGCAATTCATTTTTGCACCATAATGCAAAATTCTCCTAGTACTCTTTATCTCACTTTCTCTGTCTCTATGTCACTCTGTCTCTCTGTCTCTCTGTCTCTCTGTCTCTCTGTCTCTCTGTCTCTCTGTCTCTCTGTCTCTCTGTCTCTCTGTCTCTCTGTCTCTCTGTCTCTCTGTCTCTCTGTCTCTCTGTCTCTCTGTCTCTCTGTCTCTCTGTCTCTCTGTCTCTCTGTCTCTCTGTCTCTCTGCCTCTCTGTCTCTCTGTCTCTCTGTCTGTCTCTCTGTCTCTCTGTCTCTCTGTCTCTCTGTCTCTCTGTCTCTCTGTCTCTCTGTCTCTCTGTCTCTCTGTCTCTCTGTCTCTCTGTCTCTCTGTCTCTCTGTCTCTCTGTCTCTCTGTCTCTCTGTCTCTCTGTCTCTCTGTCTCTCTGTCTCTCTGTCTCTCTGTCTCTCTGTCTCTCTGTCTCTCTGTCTCTCTGTCTCTCTGTCTCTCTGTCTCTCTGTCTCTCTGTCTCTCTGTCTCTCTGTCTCTCTGTCTCTCTGTCTCTCTGTCTCTCTGTCTCTCTGTCTCTCTGTCTCTCTGTCTCTCTGTCTCTCTGTCTCTCTGTCTCTCTGTCTCTCTGTCTCTCTGTCTCTCTGTCTCTCTGTCTCTCTGTCTCTCTGTCTCTCTGTCTCTCTGTCTCTCTGTCTCTCTGTCTCTCTGTCTCTCTGTCTCTCTGTCTCTCTGTCTCTCTGTCTCTCTGTCTCTCTGTCTCTCTGTCTCTCTGTCTCTCTGTCTCTCTGTCTCTCTGTCTCTCTGTCTCTCTGTCTCTCTGTCTCTCTGTCTCTCTGTCTCTCTGTCTCTCTGTCTCTCTGTCTCTCTGTCTCTCTGTCTCTCTGTCTCTCTGTCTCTCTGCCTCTCTGTCTCTCTGCCTCTCTGCCTCTCTGTCTCTCTGTCTCTCTGCCTCTCTGCCTCTCTGCCTCTCTGTCTCTCTGTCTCTCTGCCTCTCTGCCTCTCTGTCTCTCTGTCTCTCTGCCTCTCTGTCTCTCTGTCTCGCTGTCTCGCTGTCTCTCTGTCTCTCTGTCTCTCTGTCTCTCTGCCTCTCTGTCTCTCTGTCTCTCTGCCTCTCGGTCACTCTGTCTCTCTGTCCCTCTGTCCCTCTGTCCCTCTGTCCCTCTGTCCCTCTGTCCCTCTGTCTCTCTGTCCCTCTGTCTCTCTGTCTTGCTGTCTCTCTGTCTCTCTGTCTCTCTGTCTCTCTGTCTCTCTGTCTCTCTGTCTCTCTGTCTCTCTGTCTCTCTGTCTCTCTTGTCTCTCTGTCTCTCGGTCTCTCTGTCTCTCTGTCTCTCGGTCTCTCTGTCTCTCTGTCTCTCTGTCTCTCTGTCTCTCTGTCTCTCTGTCTCTCTGTCTCTCTGCCTCTCTGTCTCTCTGCCTCTCTGTCTCTCTTTGTTCGTCTCTTTGTCCCTCTCTCTCTGTGTGTGTCTCTATGTGTCCCTATGTGTCTCTCTCCCTTTCTTTGTCTCTATCTGTGTGTCTCTCTCTCTGTGCGTCTCTCTCTTTTTATCTGCCTCTCTCTCTGCATCTCTCGCTGCCTCTCTCTGTCTCTCTCCTCTCTCTCTTCCACTCAGCATTTCTCTCTGCTTCTCTCTCTTTCTCTATTTATCTCTCTGTACCTCTCTCTATATCTCCCTGCCTTTCTCTATCTCTCTGTCTATCTGTCTCTCTGTGTCTCTGTATCTCTGTCTGTCCCTCTGTCTGTTTATCTTCTGTCTTCTGTGTCTTTGTCTCTCTGCTACCCTTTCTTTCTGTCGCTTTTCTCTCTCTCCTTCTCTCTCTCCGTCTCTCTGTCTCTATCTGTCTCTCTGAGTCTCTGCCTCTCTCATTGTTCCTCTCTCTCTTTCTCTATGTGTCTGTTTCTCTTTCCGTCTCTATCTCTTTCTCTCGATCTCTATCTCAGTCTATCTCCTTCTAAATCTCTCTCTCTCTCTCTCTTTCTCTCGATCTCTATCTCAGTCTATCTCCCTCTCTCTCTCTATCTCTAAATCTCTCTCTCTATCTCCAAATCTCTCTCTCTCTCTCGCTCTCTCTTTCTCTCGCTCTCTCTTTCTCTCGATCTCTATGTCAGTCTATCTCTCTTTCTCTTTCTCTCTACTTCTATTTCTCTTTGTCTCATTTTGGTTCTGTTCACTTTGACCTCACGTGTCCCCTTAAACAAAAATACGTGTATGAACTCTGGTGCGATTTGATCGATAACAAAACCCGAAACCCCACAGCGCCTTCTCGATTTAGGAGAAAAATCGTCACATGGCGTGACCGATAGATATCGAAGCTCCCTATTTTTGGAGCCACCACGTGGGGTAATATTTGGTAGCTTCTGTTTCAACCCACAATTCATTCATTGTGTTTTATGCGCAGGAAGTAGGCTGGCTGACCATTTTTGTGTGACGGCGGCGGTTTTATGGTGTCGTGAACATCAGTTAGCCAAATGTCCTACTTTGAAGGTCTATACTCTGGTAGCTGGGGTTACTACTGGGGTGTATCAGTATACAACGAGAGACGAGAACTTTTTTCTAGACGTAAAATTCTATGACTACTCGACGTTAACTGTCAAGGCGGTCCGGAGGACCTTTGCCTTTATGTCATAGTTCGTCAGTTAGTTTGTCAGCCTGTTGGCCTGGTCACCCAGAAACCAGACAATGTTATAGAGAAAAAAAAAAGAAAGGGAGAAAGAAAGAGAGGAAGAAAGAAGAAGAGCAAAGACAAATAGGAAGTGCAACTCGGGTAGTTAATTTTGATGCTCTAAACGCAATTTTGTTGGGATCGGATGTTGCTAAAAAGGGAATTTGTATGATCTAAAATTCCACGACTTACTTTTGGTTACAGTGCGAGCCGCGGCCTAGAATGTTTGCGGACAAAACTCTATGACACACAAAATTGGACATGAGAGCCTTGACTCTGATGTACTTTTGCTCAAATATGCTTTGATTTAACGTTTGAGGTTTGTTAGAAATAAATTATTCAAATGTCAGTATTTTACGTATCCATCGAAAAAAATCTTGAATCGGTTAAGGGTAAAACAACAACTAAAATTTTTGAAACGAGTAAAGATGCGAAGCGTTTGGGTGACATCCGAAGTTTAATGACTGTTCTAAATTTTCAGTGGTTCTAAATTAGTTGAAGATGGACCTCGTCTCTGTCGATCGCAAACTGCGCGCACTGCTACAAAAAATGAAGTCAAGTTGATTAACTCAGTACTTTCCACACATTACAGTGAATTTATTATTTTCCCATGGGATGAAGCTTTAGTCTGAGATCCCTTGCAACCAAATAATCGCCAGCCCCCCCCTCCCCTAAAATTGTCTTATGCCGCTAGTTCTTTTCTTCACAGGTCAATGGACAGCCTATATCAATATACAAACTTAATTTCAGTTGTATAACGCCCCACCGTCCCAACCACCCCAATTTCACCCCCACCCAAAAAAAGGTAGGAAATGATCAGGAACCCCTAAAACATCTAAAAACGAAGTTTGAGTTGTTTTTATAGTTTTAGTTTTCTGATTATTGCTACGCTGCTACTAACATGATTTTTAACAAACATACGCATTTTCCATTCCCACCACGGTGATAATACTGTGTCAAAATTACATTAGAATCAATTTAATAGTTTCCACGTTAAAAAATACAAAAGGATATAAAGCAATACTTACTCGTATGTATACAGAAAATTCCCTTAGTTTCCGTAATAGGCTAGGCAATGTTCGGATGGACCTAAAAATGAGATTTATGTCACTAGGTCTTCCTTCACAGGTTAGTGGATCGCCTATTATGAATACAAATTTTTTTCAGTTTTTCGACCCAACACCCCCAGTTTTATTTCCACCCAAAAAACGCAGAAAAAGGTCAGGAACCTTTAAAACACTTAAAAAACGGAGTTTGAGCTGTTTTTATATATTTTGTTATTTTATTATTTCTGCGCCGCCACTGACACGATTTATAAAAACCAGACGCGTTTTTCATTCTCGCCACGGTAGTAATACTGTGTCAAGATTTCATTAGAATCAATGTAACAGCTTCCTGGTTACACAATATAGAACGATCTAAAGCAATACTCTCATATGTTTACACCCGAAAAATGCCAAGTCCTTTGGTTTCTGTAATATGCAAGGATGGACCTAAAAAAGTTATTTATGTCGCTAGGTCTTCCTTCACCCCAATTTCACCCCCACCCAAAAAAAGTAGAAAACGACCAGAAACCCCTAAACGCCTAAAAACAAAGTTTGATAAATATTTAATTTTTTTTTGTTTTTTGCTAATTACTCCGCCGCCCATGCACCGATTTTCAAAATTTTAGGAACATTACCTACTACGACTCCACAACATATCGCTGCCCAAATTTCATCGCAATCAATGCATCCTATCGGTGTGGGAAGTAAAATTGCAGAAATTAACGACTTTGTACATGATGTCCATGATGATGACCGGATTGGCAATTTCTGACAATGTTAATTTGTTTTACCGTTCCACTCGAAAAATAATTCATGGAGATTTAGAGTACCGGAAGGTCACGGCAAGAAAATTGGTTTTATCCTGTTTTATCATTAGGATCCAGAGTTGGAGTCTCAAGGTATGCAATGGAAGCATAAAGGTAGCCCAAGACCGCAGAAAGCCAAAACTGTTAGAAGCGTTGCACCTGTTTTTAAATGTAGCCTTATTTACAACAGTGGTGGATTTAGAGGCGGGACGAGAGGGGCGTACGCCATCCCCTAGAGCCGTACGGAAGCATGTTATGTTTTTAGAAATACCAAAAGTTAAGGCCTTTTTTTACTCTTCAGACCGCGGCAGCACTGGTCCGCTCCCCCCCCCCTAGGGGAAACACGGAATATAGGAAAATTTGGTTTGAGAACTTTTTTTTGCTCTTCAGAAAATTACAGCGCGTTCATGTGGTTCAATGTCCAGCTCATCATGTACTTCGAGCGCGGGAGCACTGGTCCGCCCCTCCCTAGAACAAATCCTAAATCCGCCCCTGATTTACAATCACATTGTATTTAGAAGACATACAGCAACTATTCTGATGTACTTCAAAGACCCGTAAAGGCGAAACCAAATTTTGCAAAACGGCGATCGGATTTGTAATCAACACCCTCAACTATCCAAAAAACGAGGTTTCATCTTAATGCTAGTCAAATGAAGGTTTTCGATTTTTTAGGCAAACCTGAAAATTGGTAGATCTGTAATTTTTTATTTTCGCCACACGCGACTGAAATAAAAAAAATGGAGTCAAGTTGATTGACTCAGTACTTCCCACACATAACAGTTCCAACCAAATCATCGCCCGCCTGTCGTCAAAAAACATCCAACACAAAAACTAGTAAATAGTTTCCTAAATCTCTCCGTAGGAACTAAAACGACACAATTCAGCTTCAACTGCACGAAACGAAACAATCAGGAACCGCCAAATTGCTTAAAAACGAAGTTTGAGCTGTTTTTATATTTTTAGATTTTTATTATTGCTGCACCGCCACTGACACGATTTTTGAAACCATACGCATCTTTCATCCTTGCCGCGATAATAATAGTGTGTCTAATTTTCATTAAAATTAATTCCATAATTTCCATGTTGCTAAATTCAGAACGACCTGAATCAATACCTACCCCTACCAATACCAAATCCCTCGATTTCTGTAATAGCCAAGGCAATGTTCGGATGGACCTAACAAACGTCTATTATGCCGCTAGGTCTTTCTTTCACAGGTCAATGGACACTATTATAAATGGAATAAATTTTTGAGTTTTACAACCCCCCACCCCCTAACCACCCCAATTTCACTCCCACCCAAAAAAAGTAAAAAATGATCAGAAACCCCTAAAACGCCGAGAAACAAAGTTTGAGCTATTTTTACATTTTTAGTTTTTCTATTAATGCCGCGCCGCCACTGACACGATTTTTCCAAAACATGCGCGCTTTCCATCCTCGCCGTGGCAGTAATACTGTGTCAAAATTTCATTAAAATCCATTCGATAATTTTGGCGTTACGCAATAAAGAACGATCTAAAACTAAAACAACACTCGGATGTATACATCACAAATTATTCACAAAAAATTGTATTATGGCGCTAGGTTTTTCATTCACAGGTCATTAGAGAGCCCATTATGAATACAACAAATTTTTCAGTATTACAACCACCCACCCCCCAACCACCCCAAATTTACCCCCACCCAAGAAAAAGTAGAAAATGATCAGGAACCCCTAAAACGCCTAAAAACGAAGTTTGAGGCATATTTGAAATTTAACGTATAAAGATTTTCAAAATTTGTAACGGTTCAACCGTTTTCAAAATTATTTTTATATTATTTACTTGGCTACCATATACAAATAGTTTACAACTTCCATTTTTAGCAACTACTTCCTCATTATACTAGTACATTTCTATAACCATTTTGCTTCTCACCTCTACCTTTTCCCATCTCTACTTCCTTGAGCTGCAAATATTGTTAATTATACACACTGCGCAAGTGCGCCAAATTTTGGGAAAATCTAATGAGTGGGGGGGTATGCTCTTGCTCTCCACCAAGGTTACCTTTTATGTCGAAACACATACCTCCTTCCTTTTGCTTTTTGAACTCAAGTAGTTAACGCTAAATATAATTATGTCTCTCTAAGACAATCTTTTGTGTCTGTGCCAATTATGTCTTAATCAAGGTAACGATAATGATTTGATTGCTATAGATTCGCGTATTTTTAGTGCCTTTATTCTTTATCTTACAGCTATGTGTAGGAATGTGATTTTTCCGATTTATACATTTCTTTTCATGAACATGTGATGGCGAACATTTTAATCTTTAAATATCAAGTCAATCATACACTGTATATTTATTAATTACCTAACAAAAGATTCGCTGAACACTGTTCTTTGTTTCTCGCCATATAGTTTTGTGTTAAGATGCCTTATCTTGTGTGTATTTAATGTTTCACATTTTTTTTATGACATTCCTTACGTAAAAATACCTAGCACTCAGATTTGCTAATTGAGAACGCAATGAAAAGATCTTTTGGACATTTTTGTAATTTTGTTTTACAAGGCGTGAGGAAAAAGTTTGTAAATTTTTGAACATACTTTGTACATTTTTTTTATTTATCACTACATATCTGAAAAGATCCGGTAGGACTAAAAGTACAAAGCATTTAAGAATCTTTTTTTTTAACTATTGTTCTATCTATTCGCTCTTGTATATATCTATATTTTTTTTTAATCTTTACCATGTGAACGTTTGAAAGTTATCTGCTTTTTGGCTTTTTAATTCCCCCATGCTACTTCATAGATTTGTTTCTGAAGTATATGAGTGCAATTTATCAAAATGTAAGAACGCATGAAGATCCATACTTCAGGAACAGATCGTGAAGTCCTGTGAAGTTCTCCACAAGGTGCTAATACCAGCCATAACTCTTTCACAGGAGAACCACCCTTTTTTGGCGGGGTGCCTCAATGAAGACCACTTTTCTTGGTCAGGGTGCCACCATGAAGACACCACACCTTTGGGGCACAACCTGAACTCCTGAAGAAAACTTTTCTTTGGGGACACCACACCTTTGGGGCACCACCTGAACTCCTCAAAAAGCCAGCCTTCTCTGGAGCACCACCTTCCTTTCGGAAGGGCACTACTACCAGGACTTCCCTTCAAGATAAGTTCTTTTTTAAAAAAAAAATAAAATGTACTGCATTCGTATACATACTAAAATAAATCTTTATTAAACCATTGTTGCCCTAGTTTTCATTTCTTGGCGGCTAACGAGACTCACACATTCACGCACACACGCACGCACCTACATACCCTAGTCTCATGCAAACTGATTGAGCTACTGGTTGCTATGTGTAATAAAAGTGTTGGCTGGTCATTCATGACCAAGCAACATTTTTATTGTTACAAATTGGCGCTGCCAACGTGTGGCCAGACATGGGTATGTCTGGTGTTGTGCGGTGTGAGTCTTGAAGCTGTCTTGAAATGAAAATTGGACAACTTTTTCAAAATTCCATTTCGGCTCATTGACTCAAAATTCCATTTAATAATGTTTTTTGATGCAGTACTTTCATTTGGCATATATATTTTATTATTTAATTTTCTTTAACTATTATCAGCTTATTTTTTTTTAGTTTTCAGGGTGATTGTTGGTCCAAATTTTCTATTTTCAAAATTTTTCTATTGAGGTATATTTGAAGTTATTTAAATTTTTCTATTGATTTTTGTCTATTAGTATATTTTATTTATGACTGAGATTTGATTTCCTAATGCGTTATTTTTTGTACTGTCTTGAGACATTTCGCGTATGCGTTAATTTATAAATCTGAGCGTATGTTGTAAATGTTTCTCTAAGATATCTGGCGTTTGGATATTATTCACAGGTCATAAACACTTACCTAGAGTTTTTGTATGGTTTGCTCTTTTTTGTAGCTATACATTTTGTGTGGTATTTGGACAACAATTCACTACATTTTTCTTTGGTAATTTCCTATTTAGGTACATTCATTTTGTAGCTCATTTATAGTTGAACATTTTCATAAGCTGACTTTAGTTTTTTGCTATTTATAGAAGGGTGGTTATATATGTGCAATTATATACTTGCATATATATTTAATTTTCTTGGTTAACACATGAATTGAGGCACACACACATAAAATATATTGATATGTAAAAAAAAAATTTTTTTCATCTTTCATTAAGTAAATGCTTGTAGGTACTTTGTTTTTTTTGTGTTAAGATTGTTTTCATTCTGGAGTTTTATGTATATCTAGTTGTTTTATCTGGCAGATATTTTTGATGTTAGTTAGAGCATTTGAGTCTCTGTTTTGTTTTAATTGAAGGACTGATGAGGACAGTCATATTTGTTGAGGCCAGATAAATAATTTTAAAGTTTTGAGTATCACTCCAGAATAGCTGTTCAAGTATGTACCTGCTCGAGTGTCTTTTTGTCTTTTGATGAAGTGTTTAATATTTTTAGTATTGCACTTCTTGTTAGCTTTTGTCTCTCGCTTTTCTAGTTGAAGTATTATTTAAAGGTAACCATGCGTAAACTAGTTCTGATTCAGATAGTGATCAGTACTTTTGTTTGTTTCATGTATAGTTTTTGTTTATAAGTCCCTGTTACAAAAATTTCAAGCGCCCTGCTGTACTGGGCGGAGATGCGAGACGTCTGAAAGGAAAATGCGCTGTTATTCTCCCTTCAAGCGTCAGTGTCAGAGAAAGAATTAGCCAGCGCCCCTTAAAAATTCTAGGCAGCAGTAAGAGTCTGCTAATAGATCTCTTTAGGACACTTAAAACCGTTGTTTATCAACCTTATGTATATAGTAGTCCCAAAAGTTCATGCGCCCTGCTGTACTGGGCGAAGATGCGAGACGTCTGAAGGGAAAATGCACCGCCATTCTCACTTCAAGCGTCAGTGTCAGAGGAAGAATTAGCCAGCGCCCCTTAAAAATTCTAGGCGGCAGTAAGAGTCTGCTAATAGATCTCCTTAGGACATTTAAGACCGTTGATAATCAACTTTTTGAACTATGTTAGTCCAAAATTTACTATTGTGACAATTATACTTTAACATCGATTTCCAAATTCTGAGCAAATTTAAATTTAACTTTACTGAACATTTGTGAGCACACTTAAATTTTCACTGATATTTTTGATAGTTTTTACAATTTTGATTAATTGGTTTAATTCATAGTATGATTTTATTGAATTTTGTAGTATATTGTAACATGTTTTCAGAAATATTATTTGTTATGGAATTTTTTTTCCAAATTTTGTGTTATAGAGACTGATGTAAGTCCTATAGCGTTTCTTGGATCAAAAGCATTCTCTTTATATGCACTTTCTGTTCACTTGTCTGTCGTAATATGCATACTTATAAATTTGGCGTATTTCGGGCAGCTTTTGAAACCTTTTGGCGTATAAGAAACACTTTTGATATGGTACATTGTTGTTGGTAGATTTCTGAAATCCTATGTTCATTTATGCCATGTCATGTCATTTCATCTTTATGTGAGTTTATGAAACACTTCTTCAATTTTTTTTTTTGGACTTTAGAATTTTCACTCATGAATAAAATCATCCTTGATTGTTGCTATCCTCTTGAGTGCATACTGGTATGCGATCCTATAAATTTGCAGCGTACTTGGAGCAGCTTTTGTAGGTTTGCGATTTTCATGTGTGATTTGTTTTCATGGTACTTGTTCAATGTTCATTATAGTAGATTTCTTATGACTTTAAAATCACTTTAAAATTTACGGCTTTAAAAAAAAATTCACTTAGCTCTCATGAACGAAATTACCCCTGATTGTCTCTATCCTCTTTAGTTATCCTGGTATGCGATCCTATAAATTTGCAGCGTACTTGGAGCAGCTTTTGTAGGTTTGCGATTTTCATGTGTGATTTGTTTTCATGGTACTTGTTCAATGTTCATTATAGTAGATTTCTTATGACTTTAAAATCACTTTAAAATTTACGGCTTTAAAAAAAATTCACTTAGCTCTCATGAACGAAATTACCCCTGATTGTCTCTATCCTCTTTAGTTATCCTGGTATGCGTTTCTATAAATCTGCAGCGTACTTGGAATGACTTTTGTAGGCCTGAGATTTTCATGTCTAGTTCCTTTCATATGATCTGTTTATCACAGTTTAGTTTTTTTAAATCACTTTGAATTGATAACTTTACGATTTTCGCTTTGCACTCATAACTTGATATGAGTTTTTACAATTTTAGTAATCTGATATTTGATGGATTAAAATCTTGGTAACATTTCTTGCAATTTTGCTTTTAATCTTCGTTTTTTTATTCGGACTTGATAATTTTTAATCGACTTAGATCCTTGTGCTTACATGCTCACAAATAGTTCAAGCTTTTGATTGCTGTTGTATTTGCTTATGCAATATTTGATAGATTTCCCTGATTAGATCTTAAACTTACACTGATGTTTGGGTTTTTTTTGGAATCAATTTATTAATGAACATTAGATCTGTGATACTTACTTCACTTAAGCAATTTTACCTACTTTAAATTGTCACAAGATGTATTTTCCCCTAAATTTATTTTTGAATCCAATTTGAGGCATAAACTTTCCCTGAATTTTCTTTTCAAGTTTAATATGATGTGTAAATTTTCCCTGAATTGATTTTTGAATTTAATCTTGTTAATCCTTTGTAAATTTATTCTTTTGAATCTAATAGGACACAACACTTCTTTGAATTTACTTCGTTGTTTATTATTTGAAAAATTTCATGTAGGTATTTGACTTTGAAATGATATCACTCAAGCACTTGTTTTCAATTGATTTTTTTTTCTTTGTAGTCTTATTTTAGACTGCTGGCGCCCAACATTTTTTTTTTGGTTTATCACTGAATTATAATGCTCTTTATCGAATCAGAACATTACTGGATTATAGTAAGATCTTTTATCGAATCAGAACATCACTGGATTGCAAATTTTTTTTATCGAATCAGAATATTACTGAATTATGGTTAGTACTTAGAAAATATTTTGATCAAAATTTAAATTTTTTTTGGGTTTTCATAGAAACACTTATGGTGTTACAATTTCTTTTATTTAATATTTCATAAATGGAAATAGTTTGGTCTTATACTTATGCTTTAGAGATTTGAATTTTCTCTTAAGTCTGTTCAGTGGAATATTTATTACCTTAACTGTGTAGTACATATTCAGTGCAGCTTCACTGTACTTTTAAGCGAGTTGGTGCTATAACCATCCCTCTTGTTTGGTAGACTTGAGGCTATCTCTTTTTCTTCCCATTTCTCTTCCAACATTTTTGTTTTCTACCTGCGTCTTCTTGCTCTTTCATGCACCTTGATAGACTTTGTAGGTTGTAGATTACTACAAATTCTTGAGATTTGCATGGGGAAGCAGGAAAACATAATCTGACTTTGTTATCAGGACAAATGGTTGATTTTGATCCCTCAGTGATAACTTTAACTTTACTCTCTTTAAAAAAAAAATTCTCGAATGCCTCTCAAATTTTTTTTTCGTTAAGTGGGGCCGAGTGTAACGGTTCAACCGTTTTCAAAATTATTTTTATATTATTTACTTGGCTACCATATACAAATAGTTTACAACTTCCATTTTTAGCAACTACTTCCTCATTATACTAGTACATTTCTATAACCATTTTGCTTCTCACCTCTACCTTTTCCCATCTCTACTTCCTTGAGCTGCAAATATTGTTAATTATACACACTGCGCAAGTGCGCCAAATTTTGGGAAAATCTAATGAGTGGGGGGGTATGCTCTTGCTCTCCACCAAGGTTACCTTTTATGTCGAAACACATACCTCCTTCCTTTTGCTTTTTGAACTCAAGTAGTTAACGCTAAATATAATTATGTCTCTCTAAGACAATCTTTTGTGTCTGTGCCAATTATGTCTTAATCAAGGTAACGATAATGATTTGATTGCTATAGATTCGCGTATTTTTAGTGCCTTTATTCTTTATCTTACAGCTATGTGTAGGAATGTGATTTTTCCGATTTATACATTTCTTTTCATGAACATGTGATGGCGAACATTTTAATCTTTAAATATCAAGTCAATCATACACTGTATATTTATTAATTACCTAACAAAAGATTCGCTGAACACTGTTCTTTGTTTCTCGCCATATAGTTTTGTGTTAAGATGCCTTATCTTGTGTGTATTTAATGTTTCACATTTTTTTTATGACATTCCTTACGTAAAAATACCTAGCACTCAGATTTGCTAATTGAGAACGCAATGAAAAGATCTTTTGGACATTTTTGTAATTTTGTTTTACAAGGCGTGAGGAAAAAGTTTGTAAATTTTTGAACATACTTTGTACATTTTTTTTATTTATCACTACATATCTGAAAAGATCCGGTAGGACTAAAAGTACAAAGCATTTAAGAATCTTTTTTTTTAACTATTGTTCTATCTATTCGCTCTTGTATATATCTATATTTTTTTTTAATCTTTACCATGTGAACGTTTGAAAGTTATCTGCTTTTTGGCTTTTTAATTCCCCCATGCTACTTCATAGATTTGTTTCTGAAGTATATGAGTGCAATTTATCAAAATGTAAGAACGCATGAAGATCCATACTTCAGGAACAGATCGTGAAGTCCTGTGAAGTTCTCCACAAGGTGCTAATACCAGCCATAACTCTTTCACAGGAGAACCACCCTTTTTTGGCGGGGTGCCTCAATGAAGACCACTTTTCTTGGTCAGGGTGCCACCATGAAGACACCACACCTTTGGGGCACAACCTGAACTCCTGAAGAAAACTTTTCTTTGGGGACACCACACCTTTGGGGCACCACCTGAACTCCTCAAAAAGCCAGCCTTCTCTGGAGCACCACCTTCCTTTCGGAAGGGCACTACTACCAGGACTTCCCTTCAAGATAAGTTCTTTTTTAAAAAAAAAATAAAATGTACTGCATTCGTATACATACTAAAATAAATCTTTATTAAACCATTGTTGCCCTAGTTTTCATTTCTTGGCGGCTAACGAGACTCACACATTCACGCACACACGCACGCACCTACATACCCTAGTCTCATGCAAACTGATTGAGCTACTGGTTGCTATGTGTAATAAAAGTGTTGGCTGGTCATTCATGACCAAACAACATTTTTATTGTTACAAATTATAGGAGCATTACCTACTACGACCCCACAGCATAACGCTGCCCAAATTTCATCACAATCCATCCAGCGGTTACTGAGATTACGAGGGTAGAAAAACGCGACAGACAGACAGACCGACAGACCGACAGACAGACCGCCAGACAGACCGCCAGACAGACAGACCGACAGACCGACAGACCGACAGACAGACAGACAGACAGACAGACAGACCGACGGAGATTAGTGACGTGGATTTTCGTTATGTAGACATCATAAAACGCCCAAACAGCGTATTATCTCAAAATCGAAAATTTTCGCGATCACAATACTCCCCTCACCTATCGGTGTGGGAAGTAAAACGGATTTGCAATCAGCACCCTCAGAGTATCCAAATCACGAGGTTTCATCTTAATAGAAAACCAAATAAAGCTTTTCGATTTTTTAGGTTAACCTGAGGTTCTGAAAGTTATAAAATTTTTAATTTTCGTCGAATGCAACTGAAACTCAAAACTGCGACCGAATTCGCAGCCAGCACCCTCAAATTATCAATAACACGAGGTTTCATTTTAATAGAAAGCCAAATAAAAGTTATTCGATTTTTAAGCAAACCTGATGAAGATCTGGAATATTTGAAATTTTGGATCGTCAAACGAGACTGAAACTCAAAACTGCGACTGAATTTGCTATCAGCACCGTCAAAGTATTCAAAACACAAGGTTTCATCTCAATAGAAAGCCAAATAAAGATTTTCGATTTTTTATGGAAACATGAGGATCTGAGGGATCTGAAATTTTTAATTTTCATTAAACATGACTGGATGTCAAAACTGCAACCGCATTTGTAATCAAAACTTTCAAATTATCTAGAATCGAGGTTTCATCTTAGTAGAAAGCCAAATAAAGGTTTTCGATTTTTTAGGGAAACATGAGGATCTGAGGGATCTGAAATTTTTAATTTTCATAAAACATGACTGGATGTCAAAACTGCAACCGCATTTGTAATAAGAACTTTCAAATTATCTAGAATCGAGGTTTCATCTTAGTAGAAAGCCAAATAAAGGTTTTCGATTTTTTAGGCAAACCTGATGAAGATCTGAAAGATCTGAATGTTTTGATTTTCATCAAACGAGACTGAAACTCGAAACTGATTCTAGATTTGTAATCCGCACCCTTAATATTTATCCAAAACCCGAAGTTCCATCTTAATACAAAGCCAAACAAAGGTTTTGAATTTTTTAGGCAAACCTGAAGAACTGAAAGATCTGAAATTTTTTGTTTCATACAAACGAGACTGAAACCCAAAACTGCGACCGGATTTGTAATCAAAACCTTCAAGTTACTCAAAATACGAGGTCTTATCTCAATAGGAAGCTAAATAAAGATTTTCGTTTTTTTAGGTAAACCTGAAGATCTGACATGTTTGATTTCCGTCAAACGAGACTGAAAGTGAAAACTGCGACCGGATTTGTAATCAACACCCTCAAATTATCCAAAACACGAGGTTTCAGCTTAAGAGAACGCCAAATAAAGGTTTTTTGTCATGTACGTACATATTTTTTGCAATCACCTAGGTACACATTTTTTTTCAGTTTGGTGAATTTTTTAGCCTTAGAAATTGTCAGATATTGTTTTCTTGCCTTAGTTGATATGCCCAGCCCATAAAATGAGTTCAAAAATCGTGAATCGGTCGGTAAATAATCAAGCTATGGCGTTACAACTCCGCAAACCCATGGAGTCGTGATATAGAAATTGAAAATGTAATAGAAAATTAATTAAAAGGTTGACCCCTTTTTTTTCGCATTTTTTCTCGATAACTTTAATTGTATTTTCACACCTCAAAGTTTGTCGACATGATGGCGGAAAACATTGTATTTTTAAATTGTCTTTGTTTATTATAAGTTTGGATTTTATTCCTCGCCACACTATGTGTAGGGTGGTATTGTTGTCTCAAATATTTTAGATTTGAGATAATACGTTTTTTGATGTTTCATAATTATCATCGTCACCTTCAATCTACGCCACTCATTTGTGTCGATACGTCTGTCTCTCGGTATCTCAGTCTGTATGTTTAATAGGTCTAACCGCGTAATTTTAGTAACCGCTTCACCGGATTTGTTGAAATTTACAGTTTTGAAAATTTTCCCTTCTTTCTTTTTTCTTTGACGTTGTGTGGTTCCTGGGTTCCCAGACCTGACAGTGTAAAAAGCTGATACTACGACACAAGAGATACGGGCTCACTTCGAGAACGTTCAGTATACGTATACGTGCAAACGTTCCTGTAACCTTTGCAAGCCAGATGAGACTGAAATTTATCTCCAGTGAAGCCTTTAAAGTTCCTAGCGGTTGGCAGTAAGCCAACACCCACATAACATCGTATAACTTCAGCACCCGTGACCCGTGCAAATGTTCAAAGTAGTTTTTACCGAGACGGTGGGTACATAGCCTGATAATGATTCTTCGATAAAAAATAGGAAAAGTTGGCGGAGTTTACGAGAAAGTTATTTCCGGCTTGAGCAGCAGGTGAAACGAGAGGATTTATGAAGTTTCTTCGAGCTGAAAATCGTTTAATTACATCTCCGGTGGAGTTTTGATCCCCGCTGATTGTAGTGGGCGTTCTTCACGAGGTTTTCTTCAGCCTGCAATCCCAATTGAATGATGTTTCAATGCTTCAGCCATTAAAGAAATTGGTATATAAAAAATTGCACCGAGTGGCTTGATATTTTGTAGTATAAGTAAAAAGGGGTGATATACGTACGAGCAAGTACGCGTAGTTATGGCTCGACGACCTTTTTCGCCTGTGTGTCACCGTAAGTACGCGTACTTTAAAACCGTCGCACAAACCGTCGGCGATCCAACTGGTTTGAAATCTTGCTCGTAGCTTTTCTCGGCTCCTACTGCGAGCCACGAGCCACCACTTTGTTTCAGCAGGCCATCGATGTGCAACGCTTGTTGTGTTTGGCGTTTGTTAAAAGTTTTGTTTATTTAGGAAAATTATCAAATCGAGTGATTTCAGCTTCACGTATGTCACTGCGTCGAGCCGAGTAAGTTCGCGAACTTAAAAACTGCGTACTTAAAGTTCGTACGTGTGTCACCCCTTTAACATCGTATAAGTAACAAGAAACGAATACCATTCAGTCGAGGCTTAACCCTAAAACACTTAAGTGCTTTCTCGGATCTCATGGTGTACGCAGTGGAAGCAGGGACTGTGAACAGACAGTGGTTCTATTGGTTCTATTGAATAAAAACAAGTACTTGCTTATTCTTTCTCTGATATAAGTCTTTACTTGATATTTATTGAATAAAACGTCAGTGACAGCTTGTTGTAAATGAGCCTACTTGTAGCGTTAAGTAAACTCTTTCATTTTCAAGTGATTACTGATGGTATAAAGATACACTTGAAATTTTACAGTATCTACTCCTGCCTAGTTGAATAAAAAAAAGAGTAATTTTAAATCGGTAATTATTAACTTGAAGTTTCGTGAGGTATCCCTAACGCATACTTGGTACGAGAGAGTGGTTGTGCTAAATAAATTTCTTGGATTCAAATCATGGAGGACTTTGTTCTATTCGTAATACTAAACAGTACAGGGAAAGAAAAAGCATAAGTTGCAGTAAATCTGAGGTTTTATTGCGTTTTGAAAGTGAAACTGTAGACTATCTTGCAGGCTATTTTCTCAACCAGATGAAACCAGAGAAGGCGCAGTCAGCTCTCGACAAAGAATGTAGATATGTTTCTACGATATCTTAGTGATACCGGATCTGAAACAGGTGTTGCTGAAGACTTCAGCGTGCAACATACGACGGTGTGTAAAGTCATAAATGATGTAGCTGATAGGATTTCTGCAAAAGTCCATTAGTGGATAAATTTCCAGTCTGAACTAGAAGGTATGGAAGAAGTAAGAAGCAAATGGTCAAACAGATTTTGAATACCTACAGTCATTGGAGCACTATTGCGGGAACCATTGATTTATTCAGAAGGACTCAAGGACTCTATCGTTTTCAGCAAATTTTAAAACATAAGCCTTTGACAACCAGTCTCGACAGCCAATGCTTCTCCACTTGACTTCACTTCACTCCATTTCAGCTTCATTAAATAATTCACTACATACTCTATTAGGATGTTTGCAGACCTGTTAAGACTTGCCTTTTACGGGTATTTCTGTATACGTGAATAACCCACAACAATTTATAAGTAAAAGCTTATGAGTATAAGTAAATACTTACAAGTAATTAACTAAATTTTAGAATGTTTTTCACTTTTATTCAACTAAAGTTAAGTGATATCTTGTGCTTAAAAGTGTTAGCTTATATTTAAAAGTTACTACTTTCAAGGTAAACCTTCAATTTATTCAACAGACCCATTGACTGAATAAACCTTCGAAATGTACATGTGGGCTTATCGAAGAATCTTGGACTGAGAAGGACTCAAACGAACGACTACTTGAAAGGATGGGTAAAGAGAGCAAGATAATAGATACTTTCTAGATGAGGAAGTAACAAGTGTCTGGGACATATTATGCGGAGTGACAAATACCAACTGTTACAATTGATCAAAACGAAGTATCGGGAAAAAAAGGATGTCTTGGCTGAGAAATTTGAGGGAGTTGTTTGGATGCAGTTCCAATCAATTGTTCCGGTCTGCAGTCGGAAAGGTCCAAATTCCGAAGCGGAGATGGCATGTGAAAAAGAAGAATACGTATAAGTTTATCAAGTTGGGCTCGTTGCAAACACAACGTTTTTTGACGGCTGGTAAAATATTAGGTTCTTTCCAACGGGCCTGAATACCGTACAATGTATCGTCACGGACATGCGCAGAACGTGAAATGCGTTCCAACACATTTTGTGACCGTTCATGAAACGTTACCGTTCATGGGACAGTTTCTGTACGGTCAAATCGGTACTTGGTGCAGAGTAAGGACTGTGAGGACTGACATGCGCAGTAGAAAGTAAATTGCCCGCTTGCCGCACAATTTCATTTTGTCATTTCTATGCACCTTCTGTTTTCTCGCTTCCTTGAGTCTTGAGTGTTGAGACTGAGTGTGATTTGATTTTGCGTCTTTTGTTTTTGTTGTTGCTTGTTGTTTGGCTGGCTCGTTTGTTGGCCGAAACTTCACCAAAGCCAAAAATGGAAATGGGATCAAACGTGGATCAAACCATAATGTTATACATGGTATGTTATGATAAATTCGGTCATTTTTATGGAAAACATAATCCAGGTTCTTTGTTTATAGAGCTACAGGAATACCTGGTTGTGAGTGGCAACCATTATTCATGGCTAAAATTACCCAAATAATCCTTATTTTTCGGTTGTGGTTGGTAGACTAACACCAAGTCATCGCCAGAAAACTCAGGTCCCGATCAATTTTAATAAAGCTCTTGGCGTCTTGGCTTTTGACGGTGGCTTTTGAAATGAAATCGAGTCCAGTGAAATAAGAGAAGGAACCGTTCCAACAGATTTTTCTGTTTGTACGGTCACGAAGCCATCCAAAATCAACACATGCGCACCACAAACGATCCGAACAGTTTCGTGACGGTTCAATGGACGGTACAAAATCTGCTATTGAAAAGAACCTATAGGCTCCCAAACACTGGCCAACCACAGACCGGTAGGTACCGGCAAAAAGCCGGGTAGCAGATAGTAGAGGGTCTCAAGAAAGGTCGACCTCCTCTGATCTGCTTACCGAATAAAAATCATATTTTATCAATTGAAATATGTTTATAAACTCCACCAACAGAGTTGCCTTAAAAAGGTTCATAGCTATACTTAAAACTATATCAAAAATTCAGCGATATGCTTACTGGATGAAACATAATTATATTAAAATGAAGACAATTTTATTGCAAATACAGTAGTTTAGGGTTGCCTGTCAAAACCAGTCCATAAATAACGGTTGCCAGGCATTGTTTTGTGTTTTCCCGGCATCGACATCTAAGGTTATTTGGCCGCTACTTTGCAACAAGAGTTAAATTCTGTAATCACATAAGATTGTTTTTGAACGTTTATGTTGCTCTGTACGCTTTAGGTCTGCTATTATTGGTGTTGTTTGGCTGTATATGCTATATCTAAATTTTAAATAGGTTAGTACTTTGTTTTCTAGTTTGATGGTATCTTTATATATTTGTCATTTCTGTATCTCGCCTTATTTATCAGTTTTCTGAAAAAAGTTTTATGAAAAAGTTGTTTGTCCTAACGACTTTATACACAGCTAAAAAATACCAACTTAGGACTCACCCTGTATTGAGGGGCAGCCCATTTCATACACCGAAAACCTATTAAATAGGAAGACAAGGTACGGTCCGGAAGTTCTCTTTCATTGGCTTAAAGTTATGTGCCCGTATAGGCGAGACTTTACGCGTGGAATGTAATATCCGAACATTGCTCGCTTAAAGCCTTGTGAAGTCGAATGAGGCATAAAAAATAAAACAAGGTTTTCAAAGTACGACACCGGGTGTGTTTGATTGCTATCCGTGGCCGGAAATAAAACTAAAACGTTTTCAAGAGGAGAGCTGAACATTTCCTGTCGAATATAGGGTAGAGATGCCAGCTGTGCGCGGAGTACGAAATTCCGGCAACAAAAGCCTCGGAAGTTTTCGTTTCCGCTGTAATTGATACAAATAGACAACTGGCAGAACAAGAAATAAAAATGTTCTAGTCTCCAATATTGCCTCTTCCGGGTACAAGGATGTATTGGCAAACTGCGAGTCTATAGCTATAGTACAGGGTCCGGTAGAGGACGAAGGTTTTTGAAATGGCTAGTACTCTTTCCCCATATTGATAACATTACAAGTAGGCTGAGTTATTTGTGCTTTGTAATGAGACACTAACGCCAGACATATTAAAGCTAGTTTATTTTGAACTCGCATAATCTGTGCTCGGTTATGGGCATTTTTTGTGGATCCTCCTCACATTTTTATAGAACATTTATTGCTCAGAAGAGAGTCATTAGATGCACAATGGGAAAATCGCCAGTAGCTCACTGCAGAAATGTATTCAAAGATCTTTAAATCCTCACTCTACCGTCAGTTCACATTTATCAGTTGATTATAAATTATAAGCAATCTGTAAGCCAGCCAATGAGGCACAGTGACTTTCACAATTATAACACCCCTCATAAGAATAGTATAGCCCAGCAATTCTCTAGACTATCTCTAGGGCCAAACTGTCATACATACCAGCAAGTATATATTACAGTAGATGTATTGAACTAATTGGAGATCCCGGTAACACAAATATATTGAAAAAGCGTTTATTTGAATATCTGGCAGATAAAGTTTTTTATTCTACAAGAGAGTTTTTAATGTGTTAATTAGCGTTTTTTTTGCTTTACTTCCCACACCGATAGTTGAGGGGAGTCTTGTGATCGCGAAAATTTTCGATTTTGAGATAATACGCTTTTTGGGCGTTTTATGATCATAACGAAAATTCATGTCACTTTTTTCAGTCGGTCTGTCTGCCTGTCGATCTGTCTGTCTGTTGCGTATTTTCTAGCCTCGTAATCTCAGTAACCGCTGCATAGATTGTGATGAAATTTGGATACCGATATGCTGTGGGGTCTTAGTAGGTAATGCTGCTAAAATTTTGAAAATTGGTGCATTGGCGGCAAAATAATTAGCAAAAAAACAAAAAACCAAATATGGGGGCTGTATAACTCAAAAATTTGTTGCATTCGTAATATGCTGTCCATTGACATGTGAAGATAGTTCTAGCGGCATAATACCCATCCGAACATTGCCTTGCCTACTACAGAAACCAAGGGACTTATGGAATTATGAAACTAATTCTAATGAAACTTTGCCACATTATTATTACCGTGCCAAGGATGGAAAATGCGTATGGTGTTTGAAAATCGTGTCAGTGGCGGCGCAGCAACAATAAAAAACAAAAAATATAAAAACAGCTCAAACTTCGTTTTTAGGCGTTTTGGGGGTTTCTGATCATTTTCTTTTTTTTTGGGTGGGGGTGAAATTGGGGTGGTTGGGGGATGGAAGGTTGAAAAACTGAAAAAGTTTTTATATACATTATTATGTATCGCCCTGCGAAAAAAGGATCTAGCGACTTAATACACTTTTTTAGGTCCATCGGAACATTGCCTTATTACAGAAGAAACTAATGATTTTTTTGTTGTATGTACATCGTTCTATATTGTGAAACCTGGAGTTGATTTTAATGAAATTTCGACACAATAATACTACCGTGGTGAGGATGAAAAATGCGTATGATTTTTAAAAATCGTGCCAGTGGCGGCGAAGCAATAATAAAATAACTAAAAATATAAAAATAGCTCAAACCTAGTTTTTCGGCAATTTGGGGGTTCCTGATCGCTTCGTTTCGTCCAGTTGAAGCTCGCAGCATAAAAACTGTGTCGTTCTAGTTCCTACGGAGAGGTTTAAGAAACTATTTACTAGAGTTTTTGGGTTTTTGAGTGTTTTGAGGGCGGGCAGGCGATGATTTGATTGCAAGCGATCTCAGACTATAGCTTCGTGCAAAGGGAAAATAATAAAATGATATCACTGTTATGTGTGGGATGTACTGAGTCAATCAACTTGACTCCATTTTTTGACTAGTCTGATAGGTCGCTAGATTTGCTATACTTCAAAGATGAATAAAAGTCTATTCTATTTTATCAGGGCGAGAGAGATGGGAGACGTTCGACTGGTGAGTTTCTATCATTTTGTTACCAGTTGACATTATGGAGCCATGGATAAAACAACTGCTAAAGGCGCAAAGTAAACAAAAAAGATTATAAAGTCATCACTTAAATTGGACATATCGACAATGGAAAAATGTATTATGGTACGATGAATCCAAATTTGAAGTTTTTGGGTCCAAGGGTCCAGTTTTTGTGCTTGGCATGACAAGGGATAGAGCAGCAGAAAACTACAGTTTTAACGGTAAAGCATGGAGGCGGTACCGTAATGGTATTTGGATGTTTTGGCAACAATAAAGTTGAACAATTGCGCCTAGTTAAAGGAATTTTGAAAAAAAAGAATATAAAGACACTCTTGACTTAAGTACGGTGCCCTCTGGAATTCGGCATCGGCCGTGGGTTCATTTTTGAAGAGCGCAATGATCCAAAGCGTTCCTAAAATTGTGCAGAGGATTTTTGGAACAACAAAAAAAAACGTCGATAACTAAATGTGGCCGCCCCAAATCTCAGACTTGAATCCGATCGAGTTGTTATGGGACAAATTTGATCGGGTGGTCAGAATGGAGTGCCCTACTTCGAAAAAACATCTCGGGGAAATTTTGGAGAATTTATGAAGCAAATTGAATCTGGCGTTCTTGAAAATTTTAAACTTAGAATGTCATGGTTGTGTCCTGCTGTGATTAAAGCAAAAGGAGGACTTTTCAAGAATCCAAAATTTGATAATCTGTTCCATAAATATAAGTTCAATTTTCCTTTTTAATAAATTTCTTGTTATTGTTTACTTGTATGAATATTTAAAACTATTTATTATGGCTCAAAAGAGTAAGGGGTATTCACAGTTGATACTTATAGAGTCCCTTAATACTTCAGCGTCCCTTACGTATGGTTTTGTGTTTCGACAGCTACTTATTGAGCGTCCGTCTCGTAAGGCCCACAAAAAATACTCAAGTAACGAAATTTAAAGACATTTCGTTGCAGTCTAGGCGATTTTGTAGATTAATTTTGAAGTAAAGTGGTGGCAGTTTCTGTCACATACGGAAAAATGTCCGGCAAAAAATACGAAAGCACAAAACATAAAGAGATAACAGAAAACATCAAAATGCGTAGGCATATGCATAACAAATTGACTTATATTTGAAATATGACAATGTCGTCAAATGTTTTCCTGCCGTCTCGTAGATGTTGTCCAGGAAACAGATGCACAAGGAAGGACACACTTAAGTATTACTTAAGTGGACCTTGAGTATTACTCAAGATACGATGACTATATGAATATGGCCCTAAAGTTCTTACACGGTTGGGTGAAAATGATGCACTGTCCGGATACCTTTGAGCGGTAGTGTAAAATCAATTCGACTAAGGGCCGGTTTCTCATTGTCCAGTTAAAGTGTCAGATAGGTATCTGCCAGATAACGTTTCTATGGATACAACTGTCAGATAAGATTTATGTGACTTCGTAAGTTTGGCCTTCAATTGTTTAAACAATTTATCTAATAGTTGCTGTTATCTTGCAGATAAATATTTAACTGGACATTGAGAAACCGGTCCTAAGCGGACTAAACGGTGACCCGGCTTTAACACGCCACCTCCAGCTGTTTTGTCGCTAACGTGCAGTTGGTGATCTCTCAGTTTTCTACCGGTATTCAAACGGAGACTGCTCCTCTAAGCTATCTCAGTTACCAATATACAAATGAGATGTTAGGTGTTGATGTAAATGTTCTGTCCAATCACTGGTCTGGAGTGCTGTCTACTGACTTTAATAAGTTTACAGCGGCGCGGCAGAAACGAAATTGCGTCAAATGAAAAATGGAGGTTTTTTATCGAGCATCGCGTTGGTGCGTTCGTCCTACCAGAGATCCGTTTACACATTTTCCAATTTGAAAAGCGCTGTTTGCTAATGTTGCTTGTGATTTATGGAGGTGGATTCAAACAGTTTTTCCATTCCCAGCTCATTTCCAATTACGCTCCGTTCAATCGTGGAAAAAGTTGTGCTCGGGATTTTAAGTAAATAATACAAATGCCGTTCATCTACAGTATTTCGTTTAAATTGATGAGATTCTAACATAAAAAATTGTTTGACATTTTTCTGAGGATTTTACGTCAAATATATCCAAATATTGTACCTACCTTAACCGTCTAAAATATAAAAATCTCGGAAAACATTATCTTTGAAAGAACAACTGTGAAACCTGCTAGATTGCATTATCCAACAAGATTCGGTGCTTTTACTTCCCACACCGATAGGTAAGAAGAGTATTGTGATTGTGATCGCAAAATTTTCGATTTTGAGACAATACGCTTTTTGGGCGTTTTATGATATCTACATAGCGAAAATTCACGTCACTCTTTTCCGTCGGTCCGTCTGTTGGTTTGTCTGTTGGTTTGTCTGTTCGTCTGCCTGTCGGTCTGTCTGTCGGTCTGTTTGTCGATTTATCTGTCAGTATACCTGTCGATCTGTTTGTCTGTCAGTCTGTCTGCTGGTTTGTCTGTCTGTCTGTTGGCGTTTTTCCAGTCATTTCAGTAACCGCTGCATGGATTATGATGAAATCTGGGTAGAGATATGCTGTGATGTCGTAGCAGGCAATGCTGCTATAGTTTTGAAAATTTGAGTGGTTACTAACAAAAAACAAAAAAATTCAAATATTTCTCAAACTTGGTTTTTAGGCGTTTTTACTTTTTTGTGTGGGGGTGAAATTAGGGTGGTTGGGGGTTGGGTGTTGTAATACTGAAAAATATTGTATTGATGATAGGCTATCCAATGACCTGTGAAAGAAAGACCTAGCAGCATTATACACTTGTTTAGGTCCATCCGAACATTGCCTTGCCTATTACAGAAACAAAGGGATTAAAAATCTTCTAATGATCTATACATACATACGAGTATTGATTTATATCGTCCTGAATTGTGTAACGTGGAAACTTTTGAATATATTTTAATGAAATTTTGACACAGTATTATCACAGTGGCGAGGATGGGAAACGCGTATGGTTTTTAAAAATCGTGTCAGTGGCGGCCAGCAATAATCAAAAAACTAAAAATATAAAAACAGCTTTGTTTTTAGGCACTTTAGGGGTTCCTGAGTATATTCTACTTTTTTTGGTGGAGGTGAAATTGGGGTGGTTGGAGGGTGAGGGGTTGTAAAACTGAAAAATGTGTTTTATTCATAATAGGTTGCCCATTGACCTGTGAAAGAAAGACTTAGCGGCATAACACCACGGGCGGGCGATGGTTTGGTTGCAAGGGGATCTTAGACTATAGCTTCATGCTATGGGAAAATAATAAACTGGTATCACAGTAATGTGTGGGAGGTACTGAGTCAAACAACTTGACTTCATTTTGTATAGTTCTTTCAGTAACGAAGTATACCTTAACATTAAAATATTTTTGAGCATTAAAGTTAAAATACATGCATCACCAGTTTGAAAAATAATGTCGGGATCATCGTTGACATTTTTAAATATGTACCTCGGCACCACCATATAAATTTTAGGATTCAAAACTTTGGAAACGTATTTTTCCTTTTTTTGGGAAACGCAGATGTATCACAACTAGTAAAGGTATGAAAGAAGATAATATGGTGGTCCTTGCATTTAGTAGTCTTTAAGCTTTTTGATAAAACAAATTCTGAGTGCTGTGTGTTGGAGCCCGGGCTGGATTTTTTTGTCTTCTTCGTCGTAATTTTCCCTTATGAGTTCGCCGTTTATGTCCTCCACAGCTCTCTTATATTCCAATCCCCTACTCTCAGGTCTCTATCTATTATAGCATGGCACTTTTTTGTTTCGGTAAATAATAATTTGTTACTGTTTTCAAATACTTGCAGCTTTGTTGTGTGATTGTTTTGTTGGCGGCTTTTGTTTTGTTGGTTTTGATTTGGACCCGGAGTTAATTCATAAGAAACCATCTGCGAGACAAAAACGATCAAGTCTTTTATCGGCAATTTGCCGTTAGAGAAAAGGTAAAAGGTAGGAAATTGATGTAGCCTGTGCCCTGTTCGTGATGGCAACAATCAATCGTCTAGCAGTGAAATCGATGAAAAAAAAATACAACAAAAAATTATATGATTCCTTGCAACTAACAGATTTTGGTTGCGTGTTTTCGATTGAACAAGTTGATTGCACTGACTCTGTTAGAAAAAAGCGAATGGTAGCACGTGATACAAAATAGCAGTGAAAGGATGCTGTCTTTGAAAATTTCAGTATAGTACAGTCCAACTATAGTTTTGAAGTGGTCGATTATACTGAGTAAAATATACAAGTTATCAGAAAAAATAACACAATGGTTTTAGAGTTCTTTAATGTTCCTTAATGCTTACCAAGTAATCAAAAAATTAATTATACAAAGCTGATTATGAATTTGGGTTACACAAAAGTTTTTAGAATGTAGATTATTGGATAATTGAATTCGAAGCAAATTACAGTATGAAACAGAATACATAAGTTTAACAAAACCCATTAATTGCCAGAAACACGGTCAGGAGATATCTAGATGCCCATCCAGAATATGAAGCCATTTACACTGACGGTTCCAAAACTGAAAGCTGCATAGGTTGTGCTTTTGTCTGTCAGTGGCGGATTTAGAGGGGGCGAGGGGGATGTACGCCTGTACGCCCCCCTAGAGCTGTACGGAAGCATATTATATTTATATAAATACCTAAAGTTAAGCTTTTTTACTGCTCTTCATATCGCGGCAGCATTGGTCCGCCCCCCCCCCCCCCCCCAGCTGTAATGGGAAGTGCAATGGGATGGGAACACGAAATATTTATATGAATAGCAAAAGTTTGAGTTGAGCTTTTTTTCCAGAAAAGTATAGCTCATCATTAAATTCGAGTGCCACTGGGTGGTCCGCCCCCCCTAGAAGAAATCCTTAATCCGCCGCTGTTGTCTGCAACACTATACCATACACCAGGACTTTACCGGAGCAATCGAGTGTATACTCAGTAAAATTGTACGCCATATGACAGGCCTTCTTATATATTCCTTGTTCTACTAAACAAAAACTCATTATTCTTACAGACTCCCTCAGACCTATCCGAGCGATATATTGCGTTTATACAAAAGACTCGCAAGTATAAATAGTACAAGATTTTGTCACACATTTACGAAGACAGGACAAAGCTATAATGGCAACCTGGGTTTCTAGCCACTCTGGAATTGAAGGCAACGAGATAGTAGACTCAGCTCCAAGATCTGCTGTAGTTGATTATGTATCGTTGATAATGTACCAACCCGTCCTGACGTCCCAAAAGCATATTTTTAACAAATTTTAAAAATGGCAGAAGCTTAGAGGCAGGTGCAATGGAACCATGGTTAAGCAGCGTTAAAAGCTGTAGAACCTTTATTGAGCTCGACGTTACTACCAAAAAATCTTCATAGACACCCAACAAAGAATTTTAACTCGACTCCTAAAATACTGTTACATATTTACAAGGATAAATCCGCCTCAGTCTCATATATGCGATGCTAGGCTTGTTACGTCATATTCTCATAGCGCTATGTACTATCGAATAAACTGTATTTGTTAATATACTCTGTAAAATGAAGGTGAACAATTGTTTTAAACACTATCGACATTCCTGACTAAATTTCACAAAAATACCAACTCCCTAACAGTTGGATGTCACGCCTTTTAAGCTCTCGTCGCTACGCCTCTGTCTGATATTAACAAAGTCTAAAGCGTCTGCGCCATTTCTTAAACTTAATTCAGATGCACACGGTAGCCGACGATACGACGCCGACGGTACGAAACTGTTCGTTTTGGTTATAAAATATTCTGATTTGACATTATTTTTAATATTTCAACCAATAGGAACAGTTTCGTATCGTCGTATCATCGGAGGTCGTGTGCATCTGAATTAAGAAGTCAGCGGATACGACCGCTTGTCCGACGGATTTCAAGCCGTCAAAATCGTTTTCGCGGCAAGGTTGGACCATACCGACCATACAATGTTCGTTCCGACCACTTAGTCCAGAGGAGAGGTACAAGCTCACAAATAAATAAACAAATAAACATACAGGTGAAGCTAGTAAAAGCGTGTTAAAAACAATAAAAAACCAAAAAAGTGCCAGACCATAAATAAAATAAATCCATGACCCCCTTATATCTACAAATTTAATTCAACGTATATTCATAAAATTTCAAAATATATCTATCTCAATTTCAATCGGTTTGCAATCACAATGCTTATCTAGGATATACGTGGGAGGCGTTCACATAACACCTAACCTGCTTTTACAGCAAAATTCAAATTATGCATTTGCTATGCAAACTATTTGTGTCACGCTACCGAATTTCAACGTATTAGTGATTTCGGAATAAACATCTGAATTCCGGTTTTCTGGTCAGCGCCAACCGCGCTGCATTACAACTTATTTCCTCACCGAATACTTTTCTCATTATGAACGAAGCTAAGACGAATGCAATTTCATCCGAAACCAGGGTGAAAATTATGTTTTAGAACTAATAATTCCGAAATTATAACTGCATTGTTGTTTCAATTTTTTACCTTGTTAAACATTTAATTGAGTTTCCTAATAGACTCGAGACCATTTCCGGTTAGTTAGTGGTTATATTGTGCTAGTGTTACTGTATTCAACCGACGTATCCGGGATAATAGCCAAATTTTAATAAAGGATCTGCCCGTCAGCATATTGGCAATACAAAGAATTTGGGAGTTATTTTCGACAAATATCATGGCTTGCGGCAAAATATTTCAGCTGTTGTAACAAACTATTTTATTATTATTCTTCTATAAAACCGTTCGACGACCTCAAACTTAGTAGATACTACTCAGTATATATACATATATCTGAATCATTGGATGACAGCGGATAGGTTGATGTGGTATACATATACCAACTTCTTGAAGGCTTTCGACAAAATCAGACTTTGGTTTTCATCATCATCATAGTCGCAATGTCTTAGCAGACATGTTGGGAACTCGTAAAATGCATTAAGTCGGAGCTAGAGTATTGCCGACACGAATATTATCAATGGTTTTGAGAACTGTAGCTCGCCATCGTTCGCGATTTACTGTCAGTT
Organism: Callosobruchus maculatus; assembly: GCA_951848785.1. NCBI lineage: Eukaryota > Metazoa > Arthropoda > Insecta > Coleoptera > Chrysomelidae > Callosobruchus > Callosobruchus maculatus. The sequence continues at coordinate 3,529,522 of CATOUR010000110.1, read as the reverse complement.
CAGTGGCGCTCTTGATACTTATATCCAACAGCTATTTCGTTTTATCCACCCGCTCGGAGCATGACCCTGAACTACAAGTTTTCTCCATATTATCGCTGCTGTGTATATGTCCGAAGAATGTAAGCATTCTCGTCGACACAGTGAAGGACAGTCTCTTTGGATTACCGAGCTCATCCAGTATGGAAACGTTAGTTCTATGGGCGGTATAACGAACTATCAGGATTCTCCTCCACGTCCAGATTTCAAAAGCATCTATGCGAGCTCGATCTGCCTTTTTAACAGTCCAAGTTTCCTAGGCATACAAACATATGGAGAACACAAGAGACTGAACCAACGACATTTTGGTAGCTTTAGTGATGTTATGATCACGCCATATTTTAGTAAGCTTTGTCATGACTACATGTGCCTGTTGAATGCGCCGTCGAATCTCATTTCCACAGCTACCCGAATTGTCGATCAAAGAACCGAGGTATACAAAATTTTGAACTACTTCACAACGGCCCACTGACTTTATTTCTCGATGATTATCGTGCTCTCTATCTACGATCATAACCTTGGTCTTGTTGTAGTTAATACCAAGACCATATGCTGCACTGTGTTGTTCTGAGATGTTTAATAGAGCTATTAGTTCTTCCTGAGAAGCAGCAATAAGGGTTGTATCGTCAGCAAATCTTAAGTTGGATATTTTGCTTCCGCCAATAGTTTTATACCGCCATTCCAGTTGCCCAATACCTGTCTCATCACAAATTCAGAGTAAATGTTAAATTTGGTTTTCGTAACCCGTTCATAAAGTTACTCACCACCTATTTAAATAACAGACTGTAATATGTAACCTATACTGGTTATAATTCAATGTTATATTATGGAACATCAGGAGTGCCACATGGTGCGAACCTTGGCCCATTATTATTTTTATGCTTTATAAAAGAGTTAATACAGTCTCTGGAATTGTATAAATTCATGTTTGCAGATGACTTAGAAATTTACTTACGGATAAACAATATTGATAACTGTGTGATTCTCCAAAACGGTATTGATACATGTGTTGTGTAAACAATAGGCTTTATTTGAATATAAGCAAATATAAAAATTGTTCTTTTACACGGCATATAACATATGCCTATAAGTTGACGAATACAAGTTTTCTAAGGTGTTATGAAGAAAGAGATCTTGGCGTACTCTTTGATTCGAGGTTGACTTTCATTAACACATTGAGAACATAGCATCATTTTCACTAAGAAGTCTAGGTCTTATTACTAGAAATTTCAAATCCTTTGTGAATGTGTTGCTATAAAAACCCTTTCTATTGCACACTAGTTCGTTCGTAGCTAGAATATGCATCTATTCGGTGGAACCCTTATCGTCAAAAGTGATGGAAGCCAAAGCGAAATGGTCAGCAAAAAAATTGCTTTTTTGCCTTTTTCGCCCGTAGTTGAGAATTTTCCAGTATTTCAGGGTATTGTTCTATTGTTTATTGGATTTCTCTGATGGACAATAAGTATTATATCTTTGTGTCTTATCTTGTATTACCCTTGATTAGGATACTTCTTCCACCTATAGGCCTGGCAACTATTACCACAGTATATCCAATTATACAGTAGCGCAACTCTCCAGAATTTTGGTGGTTCGCGCATAGCATCCTGCGCATCGTTCGCAGGATGTTTAGCACGGCGATCGCCTGAGTTGTGTTCAGTCTATGAGAGTGAAGGTAGTGGCTTTGAGAGAACCGGATTAAGGAATTCGGTGATACGCTGATATGGATAATCGGGACGGAAGTCAAATGTTGCGCCGCTGTAGGCTGTATTAACAATTCCAAAAACTGTGACTATAGTTTTTTAAGCTTCCTCAAGATGCTGCCAGGTATGCGATTCCTCCAATGTTTAATATGCTCCTTTATTACCTAATAATATTGAAGTGTGTTAGCATAGCTCCATTTGTCTCTAACAAAGTCTGGCGGGTATTAGGGTAGCTGTCTGTTTTTTTCAGTTTTTTAGAAGAGTTAGACGTCATGGAAAGTCGTTCTTTAATTATGAGCCTAAAGTCAGAATGATAATTTCTCACTGTTTCCTCATCACAGCACCACAACGTTCAAAAGATGTTTCATATAACAAAATTAATGTGATTATGCATTCCAGCATTATGAAATTTTAAGCAGGAAGTGAAGTCCATTTTAATGGCTGCTCAAATAAAAAGTTCACAATAAAAAGAATTAACATGCTAGTTTCAAAAATGCTTTCTTCTATAAACATGGATTCTTTTCTTCAATATGCCTATTCATATGTAATATACAAATACAGAAGGAAAGTTAGTCTTGATAAACTAGATAAAAAATAGTTTTGCAATTTTTTTATGAATAACGACCAGTTTAGTATATTTTATCGTTGTTATAAACATATTGATCATTATTTTTTATGTCCACCTAAGTTTTCATCGGTTTTGGTATACCACGTTTTCGAACCTCAAACGTTTTTCTATGATGATTGATGAAGATAAATTTAAAGTTTGTGGGATAACTAAACATAAATGTTATTTTGGACGCTACGTCGTTACATATACCCATATTTGAATCATATAAGATATTATAAAGTTTTTATGTTTATTTAAATGTTTAAGGTTAAGTAAGATAAGACAAAATAAAGTTGAATAAATCTCGCATTTTTGTAATTTACTTACAACAATAAAGCCACCTATTTTCTCGGAGTTAACAATTTTTTCCATACACCGACTATTTCTTGTTTTGCTTCTAAAAATATGTTTACACCCCATTTATATGCAAAGAATCCATGAAGAATCAGTACAAAACGTTTTCACGTACAATAAATGTGAATACATGGATATAACTTACAAATTGTAATTCAGAATTCCAAAGACAACTGCCTTACCTCGAAGAAGAATATCACATTACCACACTGCTCTCAAAATTTACTCTATTTACGAGACATATCGCGTCCATTAAATTTATTGCAACACAATAATTACGCTTCTTCACTCATTATTGCTAAGCCGACCCTGTACTCAAAACGTAAACGGCAATACTTGCGGCTCGTGCTGAGGAGCCGACGTGGGGTTATGAGAGGCCAGTTTTTCGGAGACAAATTGTCTGCATGATTTCTAGGGAGTTGCGCTACTGTATAATTGGATATACTGTGCTATTACTATGCTCTATTCATAAGATTCATATCAGATTATCTACCCTTTCTAGAATGTACATTGTAAAAACTGTTTTCCATTCCAATTTAATATCACCGCATTGCATAGAAATTCCTTCTTTCTTGAGGGACAAAAGATGAAAGAACATTGCCTCAGTTATTTGGTAAAAAGCAAACGGAGAGTTTTAATTTTATCAACTCTTTCGCATATAAATTGAATTGTATAGCTGCCTTGGAGCTTTTATCTTTCGCTTCTCTTGCTCTCTTTTACTCGCTGTTTCAGGGCGATGATTACCTTTTTGTATGACGATGAAGCTGGAAATTATTTTACTTTTTAATATCCGGTGAAATATTGGTAATTTGTTGCGGAAGTTGGCTATGGCAGTCTGGTGGAGTAATAATTAGGTATTATTAGTCTTATTATTCTTCCACGTATTTGTGTATTTTTCTTTTTTAGTTTCCAAAATACCAATTGACATAATATATGCATAGATGCAACGTAACAAAGTAAATTTGAACAGGCAATACATACTACAACGCCTACCATATACCAATACTGACTCTTGGAAACGCATATAAATAATTAGGTAAGGGTTCGTTTTAGCAAAACCCAAAACGGGCGTTGAGATTGGTATCAATCGACGCGAATTGACGCCCTGAGTCAAACGAGACCACTCCCAGAGTGAGGAAACGCTCCGGTGAAAAACTACAGCACTTTAAAGATTCCAAACCTAACCTAACTTAGCCAAACTAGTTCAATTATTGAAGCTGAAATGGGTTCTAATCGACTCGGATTGAAGTCCTGAGACGAACTAGACCATTAGCAGCGCAAGAAAACGTTTTGGTGAAAGTCTACGCTACTTTGAAATTCACAAATTGTAATAGCTTACCTAATATAAAGTAAGCAAATCGGTTGAGGTAAAAAGGTGTGTCTAGCGACTCAACCTGATATCTTGACTTAAATTGTACCAAATCTAGACTGTACAACCGTTTATTTTGATTCTCAATTGGAAATTAATCAAAATAAGTTCCCCTGGGTCCTACCCCCGCATGCTATGGAAAAAACCGAACAGGTGAGAATCCTACTTGGGAAACTTGTGTTGCTTAGACTATTCAGAATATGCAGACAGCGACGTCTGGGGGGGCCAGCCCCCCCAGGCCCCCCGTTATACGTTTCCACAAACCTAATTCAACATAAACTAACCTGGTTTTCGGTTATTCATATTTCCTCAATAGCTTTCACATTAAACATTTAAAGTATCATAACTTTTTTATTTTCCATTTTAGGATGTTGCGACTGGTGGCGTTGTGTTGTACTCATCTAGTGCTTTCACACGATATATAGTTTGACCACATATTTCATGAAAAATCATCGAAATATCGAAGTAATTTTGAGGTTAGGTTTGAAATTTAAAAGGTGCGCAGATTTTCATCGGAGCGTTTCCTCAGCCTTGGAGAGGCCTAATTCTACTCAGGACATCAAGAAGAATCGATTAACACTTACTTGACGACCGATTAAACCGAATTTGACCTCGATAAGTTGACTGTTTGGCAGAAGTGAGGTTAGGTACCGAAACTTTAAAGTGTTATAGAATTTTACCGGGGAGTTTCCTCAGTCTAGGAGTGATGTCGTTCGACTCAGGGCGTCAATCCACGTCGATTGACACCAATCTCAACGCCCGTTTCGGGTTTCGCTAAAACGAACTCTAGCCAAATAATTAAATACACGCTATAATAACTATAAAGGCGGCTATAAAACGTCAAACTCTACTTCCAACGCCAACGATGTACAATATTGATTGTAGCAACAAAAGTGTCGCTAAGCTGCTAATAGTTTATAATTATTATGAATTTATTTAAACACATATGTGAATTTAAATCACTGAATTTATTGCTACTGTCATAGATAATATATATCTTTTTATGGTCAGCCTCCCGCAAAAGCTGAAAGCCTATGGCGTTGCGGAAGCGCTGCGAGAGGATAAGTGTCTGTGCACGTTAGATGTGAAACGCTGCAGGTTGTAGCCACCGGGAAACAAATTCCTCGGCAGCTCATTCAACAGCGTCGAAGTTCTCCAAAAGAAGGAATGCTGAAGAGACTAACCAGTCTCCACCAGGGGAGTTGGGACCTCGACCTGGCAAGGATGAGCCTCTCTAGTATTCCTCGTTCGGACGACCTTTGGTGTCACTATCTGGTAGAGCTCACTCGAACATCTTCCGTGATAGAATCTGTAAAACTGGGACAGGTTAGCCACTCTCCTCCGATATTCCAGGCTGTCGAGGCCTTTTTCTTAGGTTAGGCGTATCGAGTAGTCTAATTATTCTCTTCTGGATAGTGTCCAGAAGCTTCAGAGGGTGCTTCGGAGGACATCCCCATACATGGGAGCAATACTCCAACCATGGTCAGATCTGTGCTTTGTAGAGCAGCAGTAGTTGCTCTGGTCTATACAGCTTCCTACACTGGCACAAAACTCCAAGCTTCTGGGATGCCGATGCAATACTGACGACGTGGTCGTGCCAGGACATTGATCTTCAAAAGTTTGATGGAAGGTGACTCGACTATTGGGTGACCCTCCAGTTCCACAGTTGGTAAGCCAACGTGAGACTTTTTTGTAATATTATTCAAGAAGCGGTAATGACTCTAACAACTCACGCAGTTGAAGTTTGTCAATCCACAAGTGTTTATTACCATTACCGCGAATTGAATAGTATACTTTTATCTTCTTGTCAAGTACAATATTATTTTTACATTCAAACCCTGAAAAAATCATCATTGAACAACAAACGCGAAACATGAAAAAAATACTATCCTCTCCATTAACATAATGCAAACGTTCAGTGAATCAACGCTTGACTATTATGAAACAATTTCACCTATGTTTCTAACAACGATTTTGTTCATCGTTCATGCCGCGAACTTTTTGAATGAAAGAAAGGAGAGAGGCTTTCTGCTGACAAGTGCCACCAGTGCATAGGCCTATAAGCGGGCCCTTCTGCACCTGTACTTACTATAGTTCCCAAGCTGTGCTATTTTCAACATAAACATGATACGGGCCCGTGTCCGTTTGCTCGTACAAAAGAAACGGTCGTTCATTGGTTTTTTGTGATGTTATTTCTGGTGCGGGGGATGTAGTTATTTATTAGTTATATTTTCTCCGCTAAAATCAATTGAATCATCAATCATACTTATCTTTGACTCGTTATCCGCATCCTTTCTTCTTTTGCCTGGTGGAACACCTCCGCTTTTCACGCTCATGAAATCACCACTATTCCACTATTTTAGTTCTGTTATTTTCAAATTGTCCCTATGCAGCAATTCGATCCGTACACCTTATTAGTCAGAACTGAACTGAAAGAGTCTATTTACTGTCTGTCTTTTCACCGCTTATAGTTCGAATATCAATATGATAATTTTTTCACTGTCCAGCCCTTATCGCAAAGGTAAGGATGGCCTTGGGTCCTGCCTATTTATGTCTTCAGGTGCAAGAACTCAGTAGTCTGCCTGTGATACGTAAGGGCGTCACAGCGACATATTTATTGTTTGGCAAGGGAAAGTATGCTAGGCAAAAGAATGCGGGCTGTAGTCAGATGTTCCGCTTGAAATATAGTTCACGATCTGCTATTTTCAGTATTTTCCTATAATGTTACTGGACGATGATAAAAATACTCTGAATTACGTACTTTTATAACATGTACTGCTGTATAATACATGTACTGCAATATTTTTAATTAAAATATATAGTTATCAAAGAACAACAGTATAAATATTTCGGAACAAGAAAAGGTTTGAAAAGTATTTGAGATAATCTGCTACTTCTGGCAACGCCGTAGGCTGTCGTCAGCTGAATGGTCGCTTGCCTCCCCCCTCCCTTTTCGCTTCATCCGTCTCTCGCATTCTCTGCTCGGCCGAACAATATGTAGAGCGTAGGCGTAGCTAGGTGGAGGCTTGGGGGGCTTAGACCCTCAGGAATGAAAGTAGCCCCCCAAAATTCCAAAAACAATTCGTTCTGTTAAGTTTATTGTATTTAGGCCAGGGACTTAAGAGCCCCCCATATCCAGGGACTCAAGCCCCTCAGATTCAGGGACTTAACTACGCCTATGAGTATGTGCTGAGGATTGCTCCTCTTCCATGCACACGTCGGGTCGCTAGCCATCCCCATCACATACAAGTGACGTCTGAAGGTGTTATGGCTGGATAGCAAGCCCACAGAGTCTTCGTCATGGGTCCTAAAATAAGATTTCTAGTCCAGATATTCATCTTAATCTCATAAGATGTTGATTTTGCAACCACACCTCTAATGGTACCAGAAGTACGAGCCTTGATGTAAACCTTCAAGCACTCAATGCTTTCAATGCTGCCTGGCTGTCAGAGTACATTGAGTAATCCGCCTCCCCGCGAACCCCTTACACAATAACATTTTTTGATTAACCAGCAGTTGAGAACCTGATAATTTTTAATCTAATATTATTTTATTTCGCCGGATTTTTGCTTCTTAGAAATTTGCACTAATATGCATTCACAGTTGCTTAATTCACTTACGATCTTTTGGTACACAAACCTGAAAACCCAGTTGGATTGAAAAGTCTCCGTCTGTCTATTGAATATCCTGAATATTCAAAAGGTCGTTGGATTTGAATATACGTCCGTAGTGAAGAAAGTTCCCAGCTCTTGAATCAATGTGATTTGCTTTTTTGAATACAAATTCTCTTTTTACAACGAATAATAATATGATCTTTGATTGACTGTAAGAACATTCGAAACTGGAGAATATTACATGGTCTCTACAGGGTTTTGATGAGAAGTTTGTTGTTTTAGAAAAACATGGCTGGTTTGAAAGATACATAACAAGACCAGTCTAGATGCCATCAGTAATTTGTGAACAAAGATCACTAAGTGATATTTTACTAGTTCTCGCAATTTCAGCCACTTGAGTGAACCATATTTATTTGAGACATGGGCAAATTTTTTTTAGACCCTATGTGAAGCGGACACATTTATTTTCTATATTTTGACATTTGTTTTTTTTATGATTGTCTGAACGTGGAAAGTATACGATATTAAAGTAATTAAGTACGGACAGTACGAGGGACTCACATAGTGTTTTTCTTAATTTGTAGCTCATGAGATAATGGCATCCACATGTAACTTATCCAGGACAAACACCTTTGCTGCATTTACGTATGTTAAATGCAAATCATTTATATAATATGAACTTGTAAGAACAGTTAAGTGGTCGCTTCTCTTCTCTGCACGTGTTAAAAGAATTTTGGACTTATTGGGGTTGATTATGAGATTGTGGTCAGATGAATAATTACACAGATACCATGTCTTTTTGTAATTGTAGCATCAGCACCAAAATAGTGCACTATTTGCGTATCATCAGCAAAACACTGAAAGTAGGAATTGTTGGGAATTAAAACAAGGCCAAAGGTGTCAATAATAAATCATATGGGCTGACTTATTAATCCTTGCGGTTCACCGGATGTGATCCTAGTGATACCTGATGCTTTGTTGTTCACAGAAACACACTGTTTGTTAAATTGTTTTTGAAAAAAGACAAAAATATATTATCACTAGGATTTTATTTTATCAAAAGCTTCACAGCAATCATTATGTAAAGCTCGTGGTGTTCCGATGCTTTTTAATAAAATGTCTCATTGATGAATTATCCTTGATTCAAATGACCTCATTTCAACAGCATTCTTCTCGATTGAACGGCTATTGTAGGAATTTTATGGATCTAGCCGTTTTATTTCACTTTATTTTCCAGTACACGAGTTCGCCAAGGTTTCTCTGGTATTCCCGGACGGACAGTAAGACGCCTGGAAGTTTTAAAGTTGCTCGCAACTCCGAACGCCTTGGAGCTCTCGAGAATTCTAACAGATGCATCGAAAGTTTATTTGATTGCAGTTCAGATTTTGTGGGGTGGTTTTATAAACTGTTCAGTGAACAGAGTTATCTCTGCAAGTTTTCGCTGTTGTACCATAGCCGAGGGAAATGTTTCAGTTTTGTGATAATGCGTTTTTTTGGGTGATGACTACGGTTTTTATGGTTAGCGGACTTCTATCACGGGAGATGGCTTCTTGTCCGACTTCCATAATGTCAATGATGGGGTTCCGCAGGGATCATTCTTATCTCCTCCGACATTCTTGCTGCTCCACATCAATGCACCACAGCCCCATCCACAGTTTTGCGGATGACATTACTTCACACGCAGGCATCCTGAAAATATACCGATCTTCGTGGTTGAGCTCAAAAATGCGGGATACTGGCAGCAACTACTTTGCTGTCAAGGGTTCTGAATACCGTTACCGCTTGAGGACTCAAGAATATGGTAAAATTCAAAGGTTCCAAGACCCAGTACTGTTATCTGTCAAACAAGAAGTGCTTAACAAGCAACCGGTTCTAACGAACTCGGGGTCTACCAAAAAGTCACTCATTCAAATTTTTAGGTGTTAGCATTACAGAAAACATGATCTAATAGTCTTGTCAGAAAGTACTTCCAACCATTCAACCTTCTTATCATGTATAAAGCCCAGATCTGAAGACCTGGCCTGAAATATTGCTCACACTATTGTCAAAGTTTACGGAATACATAATATAAGTTGGATCACTCTCCGTCGGCACTTTGAAGAATTCACATGTAAGCGATGCCGCGGCCGCACGCGCCAGTTAGTTTTTGCGTTGGTTTTTGCCCAAGTACGAGGGTATTTTAGCAGGGACTTGCTAACGCCTGGGTTTTACGTATATATATACGAGGGTCATTGAAAAACTATGTATTGACGGCCGATTTAGACATACAAATACAAATTGTGGTGATTCGGAACGCGCTCCTGGCTGCCAGACGTTAGAACGCACCTTTAGCGGTCACGTGACCGAAGTTTGACATTGATGTCATCGACGGATGATTTATAAAAATGTAAGGTCTGAGTATGAGTGTAATTAGTCGATAAAGTTAAGATAAGTAATGTATTTGATTATTACTACATCATATATTGTCCAGATATTTTGTTATGTGTCAGATCATGAGTGAATTTCTATATTAATTTTCCATCTGTGATTCAACTACTGTTCTGTAATGCTTCCTTCCTTTTCTTTCATTCTGTGACTAAAGCTACCGTTTTGTGATGCTTTTGGGCTTTGTCACTCGAAACTTGAATAAAGTAGTGGCTTGTGATAATCGTTGCTATGGTTTTGTTGATAGTTTGTTTATTTATTTATTCATTGTAGCTATACGACCAACAACAATTGGTATAAGCATCGTCATAAAATCTGAGGATAAAAAAGTTTTTACAATACATACATAAAGAAAAAATGAAGTCAAGTTGATTGACTCAGTACTTCCCACACATTACGCTGATACCAGTTTATTATTTTCCCATAGCATGAAGCTTTAGTCTAAGATCCCTTGCAACCAAATAATCGCCAGAACCCCCTCCCCCTAAAATTGTCTTATGCCGCTAGGTCTCTCCTTCACAGGTCAATGGACAGCCTATTATCGATACCAAAAACTTCTCAGTTTTACAACCCCCCACCCCCCAACCACCTCACTTTCACCCCAACCCAAAAAACTGGTAGGAAATGATCAGGAACCCCTAAAACATCTAAAAACCAACTTTGAGTTGCTTTCATACTTGTCGCGTTCTTTGATTATTGCTACGCTGCCACTGACAAGATTTTTAACAAACATACGCGTTTCTATTCTCACCACGGTAACAATATACTGTGTCAAAATTTCATTAGAATCAATTTAATAGTGTCCACGTTACAAAATACAAAACGATTTAAACCAATAAATTCTCGTATAGTATACAGAAAATTCTAAGTCCCTTAGTTTCCGTGATAGGCTAGGCAATGTTCGGATGGACCTAAAAAGGTGATTTGTGTCGCTAGATCTTCTTAGTGGACAGCCTATTATGCGTACAAGAAATTTTTTAATTTTTCAACCCCCAACCCCCCAACCACCCCAATTTCACCCCCATCCAAAAAATTGCAGAAAATGATCAGGAACCTCTAAAACGCTTAAAAACGAAGTTTGAGTTGTTTTTATATTTTTAGTTTTTTTGTTGTTTCTGCGCCGCCACTGGCACGATTTATAAAAACCATACGCATTTTTCATCGTCGCCACGGTAGTAATACTGTGTCAAAATTCCATTAAAATCAATTGAACAATTTCGTCGTTACATAATATAGAACGATCTAAAGCAATACTCGTATGTATATACATCGGAAAAAATTCTAAGTCCTTTAGTTTCTGTAATAGGCATAAGGCAATGTTCGGATAGACCTAAAAAAGTTATTTATGTCGCTAGGTCTTCCTTCACAGGTCAGTGGGTAGTCTATTTCGAATACAACAAATTTTTCAATTTTACAACCCCCCACCCCCAACCACCCCAATTTCACCCCCACCCAAAAAAAAAGTAGAAAATGATCAGGGACCCCTAAAACGCCTAAAAACGAAGTTTCAGCAATATTTAATTTTTTTTGTTTTTTGCTAATTACTCCGCCGCCTATGGACCGATTTTCAAAATTATAGGAACATTACCTACTACGACCCCGCAGCATACCGCTGCCCAAATTTCATCACGATCCATGCAGCGGTTGCTGAGATTACGAGGGTAGAAAAACGCGACAGACAGACAGACAGACAGACCGACAGACCGACAGACAGACCGACGGAAATGAGTGACGTGGATTTTCGTTATGTACACATCATAAAACGCCCAAAAAGTGTATTATCTCAAAATCGAAAATTTTCGCGATCACAATACTCCCCTCACCTATCGGTGTGGGAAGTAAAAAGAAAAAAGACAGCACCTAATTAATGACCAGATAACATATTTTATAGATAACTTAAATTTAAGTTCATATACTCGTCTACACTGTATACAGGATTCTCAAGTAGAATCTGTTTTACAGTTGTTTGGAACTTCCTAAAGAGATTTATTGATTTTATAGATGCCGGTAGCTTGTTGAAAAGTTTAATAGGTAGAACAACCGGACCTTTCGCCGATGCAGCTAAACCATGTTGAGGAAGTTGAATGTTGTATGTGTTTCGGAGGTTGTAGCCACTTGCTGAGCTAACGTCAGATCGAGCAATAAAGCTAGAATGATTCTGTTTGACATAACATACACAGTTGAGTATGAACAAGGCATATACGGTTAGGATTTTATGTGATTTGAACAAGTTTCTGCAAGATACTCTGATATCACTGTGGGTCATAGTTCGTATGATTTTCTTTTGGACTAGAAACAATTCCTGCACATATGCACTATTTCCCCAGCATATCACACAGTAGTTCAGTACTGAGTGGACGTAGGCAAAATAGTACATCCTCAGGATATTGAAGTCCAAGAACTGTCTCATCCGCCAAAGCACAAAACAGTGTTTTGATATTTTATTGATGATGGTGTCGATATGATTTCTCCAACTAAGTTTTGAGTCAAAAATTTGACAGCGTCCTTCTGTATAACTGACGTGTTATTGAAGCTTACGCGGATACTATAATCAGTTTGAGTGAGGGAGAAGTTAATAAGCTCTGTCTTAGAATCATTCAAAATCAGCCCATTCCTCGCACAGTACTGTTTCATTTTCTCAGCTGAGCAAGAAAGGTTATTAGCTAGATCTCCGATATTCCTGGCTTTAGCTGAAATGGAAGTATCATCAGCAAAAAGTGTAACAAAAGAATCACAAAGTTCAGTCGTAACGTCATTTATGAACAAGATGAATAGTAGCGGGCCAAGTATACTCCCCTGCGGTACGCCTATGGAAATAGGAAGAGGTTCAGACATATAATCCACCTGATTATGACTAATTTTTACAATTTGTGTTCGGCCTTCAAGGTAACTCCTAATCCACGACAAGTTGACGCCTCTGATACCATAACGATGCAACTTATCTAGCAAAAGGTTATGATCTACAGTTTCAAAAGCGCGCTTTAGGTCAAAAAATAAACATGCAGATTTTTCGTGTTTTTCAAAAGCATCTATTATAAAATTACACAGAGATATTACAGCATCTCTGGTTGATACACCCTTCTGAAAGCCAAACTGGTGGCGACTTATCATGTTGTTTTTTGACACGTAATTGACAAGGCCTTTATGAAACGCCTTTTCGAAAATTTTTGAGAATGCAGGTAGTAGTGCAATTCCTCTGTAGTTAGATACAGCAGATCTATCATTCTTTTTATGTATAGGAACGACAACAGCCATTTTTAATTTATCTGGGAAAATTCCTACCTGAAACGATAAATTGATAAGGGTTGTTAAAGGGCCGGCCATCAGATCTGCGTTAAATTTGAGAAAGTTATATGGTATCTCGTCATAACCAGAAGAGTTGCTTTTGCCAACCTCCTTAATTAGATTGAATACATCGCCTTCAGTCAGAGGAGGCATAAACATAGAATTGCGCGATGGGGATACAGAGGTACCTGTTTTAGCGACTTGTAATCCATCAGACAGTTTTTCTATAGATTCCACTAAAAAATTGTTGAACATATTAGCGCAGTCAGATGAAATGTTGTAAGTTTTGCCCTCATCATCAAACATTGGAAATTTATTTTTCTGTTGCTGGTACTGTTGTTTAATTAATTTCCATACAAACCCAGGCTTATTGTCAGACGAGATATACTTATCAGTAAAATATGCCCTCTTAGCACTGCGTAATTTTGATTTATGGAGTTTTACCAAGTCTTTATATAAATACCCCAAATTGCTTCCGGGATTATGCTTAGTTATTATGTGCAACTCCCTTATTAATCTACCTTCCTCGATTAAGTCTTGTGTAATCCAACTTCTTTTAAATGTGTTTAGCTGCCTATTTTTGACAATACGCATTTCAAGTGGGAAAGATCTGTCAAATATTTCTAAAAATATCTCATAGAATTTATCAAACTTTACATGGAATTGAATAGAATTCTCTGTTAGGAAGCTCCAATCAACTTGACAAAAAAGATATCTAAATAGAGCTACGTTTTCAGGATTACTTAAAGAGCGTCTAGAAAAATACTGGATATCGGATTTGTGTTTTTCTCTGAAAGATTGGTAACTTACATGAAGAAGATTATGATCTGTGAAATGACAAGGAATAACGTTAGGTTGGAGTAAGTCAGGATGTATGTTAGAGAAGATATTATCTATAATTGTTTTTTTGTTAGGACACTCTCTAGTATAGCTGAAAATACATTGTTCTAGGTTAAACGTTTTCAGGATGTTCAAAAATCTATTCGCATTCAGGTCTAAATTATTCTGATCACAATTAATATTAAAATCACCACAGACGAAAAACGGACAATCTCTTTTAAAAATAACATCTAGATATTTATCAATCTTGGTTAGAAACTCACTAATATCAGCTGAAGGAGACCGATAAAAACAGTTTACTACAATTGGTATGGATGAACAGATTTCAACAGAACAATATTCGAACACGGACTCAACTGCTAGGACATTACAATTAATTGCCTTAAAATTCACCACCGATAAAACAAAGATAGCGACACCACCGCCTTTTGTGAGTGATCTACTAAAAAAGTTAGCTAACACATAACCTGATATTACGAACGACTCAGCCTCCGTTTTGGTGAGCCATGTTTCGGAAAAGCATACTACTTCAGGGAAATGAAGTGACGCTAACAAGAGTTCGACGTCTTCCGTTTTATTCCGTAGGCTACGCACATTTAGATGGCAGATCTTGATGGCATCTAGAGAATTGGAACCCGTGAAGTTACGTAGAGGTCTGGATTCTGGGCATGCTGGATTTTTCACGACCTTGGGATCGAAAAAATTTAAACTCCGACACTTTGATACCTGCACTCCATTGGTCAGCTGACAGCAGTTTCTCCTTTACGGTTTCATCTGCGCCAATTTTGAAAGAGCTGAACTTTGGGTCTGGATATTTGTGATTTATTTTGTACACTATAAAGTCCGATCTGTTGTATTTGCGATCGAGATAGGTTTTCAGCTCATCTGGGGAGAGGTTGTTATTAAAATTTTTAGCATGTAGCCAAAATCGTTTAGGAACTGCAACGGCAGAGAATTTGATGTCATCACAATCAGCTGTTCCGGTTATTGCTGTAAACACTTTTGTTTGGGGTTTATTATTTTCGTGCTGGTCATTGACCTGTTCGATGTCTGTCGTTTTTACTGAAACACTTTTTTTCTTTGTATTCTTTCCTTTACCTGACTTTATTTGCCAGTCAAATGATGACACAGGTGCCACCTGCTCTTGAATAGATGAAACGAGATCCTGTGATTGGGGAGCCGCGTTGATAACTTCTGATACAGATATTTCATTAGAATTTCGCAAAGTGATATCACCTACAGATGTAGGTAGCGTCTGAGTTGTGCCTAGATTGATTTTATATTCTAGGAGTTTAATCTGCTTTTTTAGAGATTCTATCAAGTCTGTTTGTTGACCAATAATGATGTTCTTTTGGCGAATTATATATTTTAGGTACTTATCTTTTCTGCAGACTTTAGTGTCACACTCATCTCCTATTGCACTTATGAAGGACAGATCAAGGTCTTCCCCACTTTCACAACAAATGATTGTTTTCTCACTGTCACTGACAAATTCAACATTCTTGAGTTGTTGTGCACAACTAAAATGGGTCACAGTCCCACACAAAATGCACTTAAAACCACTCCGTGCAATTTTTAGGCACTTTTTGCACGGTTTAGTGGCATCGACAGAACGATCGTCTTTAGGATCCGCCATCTTGAAGTATTCCATATTAATTACGAGAGGGGATGGTTTTTGAGAAACGTAACAAGCGGGAGACCAAATTTTACACACAAGGCATTTTCGAAGTCTTTTTCACGAATATTTGCAGGTATGTTGTCTTTTGAGTTTGTATTATTAACTAATGTGGTCTGGCTACGATATTTTAAAGTGTTTCACAATGTATACTATATATCCGAGACGACTTGATATGGTGTTGGGTCTCTGATTTACGTCTACTCTAGGTAGGTCCTGAGGTATTGCAGGCTGGTGGTGAAGAGAGATAACTCTGTCTTATCTAGATGCATCTATTTCAACCTTTACTGATCCTCTTTATTTATATACGATATTTATTTTATGGTTGTGGAAACCGTGGCAACTGGCCGGGACGACCTAATCACTTATCGAAGGTGGTAAGTGGGTTGACTCACGTGTTTCACGAACTATACGGTTTCCTCTAACCAGCCCTTTTATGTTGTTTATTGTTTATATTATTGATCTATTTATATGCTTATATACCATGCTTGCTATGCTGCTATACTTGCTATACTATGCTTACATTTTAGATATCCAATTACATCCTTTATTTACTCCTTTAGGCGTTGGTTATATTTATTTATTTATATATGCTGATATTTTACATTTTTCCACATCCTATCCATATTTCTCTCCCAAACGTTGAACAGAGACCTAGCCCACCATGTATTATTATTATTATTATTTATCATTTAGACTGTGAATGTTTATAACCATTTCTTTATTATGCCATATTAATAACAAGAGCCAGTTTACCACTATTATTAAGACATTTTTGAATCTTATATTTTAACATATCAATATAATTATTACACCAGTAAAATATATGAAATGCAAAGCACTCATGATTTGATAAATACAAGAATCAAGTAATAAAGTCATTACATAAACACTCAGCACTCATGATTAATAAATAGAAAACAAATGTTAAGAGACAAATAATAAAAAAACCATGTCATAACATTTCTGTGTTTGATTTCATTCTCTCTGAGTTGGTAGACATGCATGCTAAAAGAATCTGTTTACCATGGGCACACATACAACATTGGGTTCTAAATTCCACCACTAGACGTCTTGATCACTTTGGCTATTTCTAAATTGGGGTATAGGTTTTGACAGTGACCAGTTGCTCACTACAAAATATAACGTGTATTTTGCTAATGCACTAAGTTACATAAATGGATATCAAAAACAAAGCCTAGTAAAACTATTACTAATGAATCTCAAATGATTTCACATATTGTAGCTATTTCGTAGATAAGTAAAAACTGATGGTTCAAAGGTGCTGTAGTATTTTTACCTTAATTTGGCTTATTTTTGAGATCACGGTTTATAAATTTTATGGTATAGTATATAGGAACTGGTATGTACAATTCTAAAGGTTAATCATGTGGAAAAGCTTTACATGGATGTGAATCAATTATTTTTGACATTTTGCTTTTCACTGTCATTCCAATTGCTAGTGTAGAAATTAAATTGTCAAAGTTATCAATAAAAATATTTTCGAGCTGTAAAATATAATTTACAATATCCCTGGGTGGTATGGTAAGACCACCGAATGAATATTTTGTCTCACTATACGCTTTTAGCGTGATACAATATTTTTAGTACCTTTAGCTCCTGAACTAATCACTTTAGACCCCAAGTGTGCTAGTTTGTTGGAACTGCTTTATCGGGGGAACACAGGCTCAAATATACATGGTGTCCCATTAATAATTTTGAATCTAATGTCACGTGACCAAAAACAAATACCTAATTGGGTAGTACAATGACAAAAAAAAGACACATCTGCTCTAATCTACATGCCCAAAATTATAATTCTCTACTACTGCCCAGTTCCGACATAATTTCTTGTCTTAATCGTTGCGGGATACCCTGTATTTATATCCTTTACATTTCAAGGTTTACCACAAAATAAGGATGGATCTCAGTGTCATTCTCCATCCGTTAATAAATTTAAATTGATTGGTAATATCTTTTCTCGCGAAATTGATTACTCTCAAATTTCTAAAAAGATTATCCCATTTCCTGCAAACAAATCCGACATAACAAAATCCGATATTTTTGAGACACTGTATAGACTTCGCGTTAAACACGTTCAACCTCTACGGTGCGCCGCCCCGTATCTCCCGGCTGACGTCGGTACACTGCTACCGGTGTACCGGGGAGACGGAGCAAGGGGCAGGTTGTTTTAATATTTTTGCGGAGTGATCCAACTTATATGTATTCCGTAAACTTTGCTATTGTGGAGTTAATAGACCTACAACCTACCTACAAAAAAAAAGAGAAGCAATTCGACTAATCGGTGATCAGGCCTTAACGCGCCCCCTCCATATTATGCTTTGAAGGCTTACCATCCCAATTAAAGGCCGTTTATCACGCGATGCGAACAGGAGCAATAATTCAGTAGGGCCTAAAGCAGAGGCAGCTATAGAGACCGATCAGGGTTCGATCGATACCGATTGTTCTGTTCGGGGGTAATTTGGCGACGGAAAAAAAACACTGGGGTATGTGGCACGCATTTTGATCAGGTGCTTTGTCATGTTATTACCGTCGGAGTAAATAAACACGGTTCGTGACTGTACTTTGATTTTGACCGAGCAACTCGCTTTGGATTGCCTAAGGCTTTGTGCGAAATAAACATGGAACACTGTCAATTAATTTTTTTAAATGGTTCAAGTTAGTTTAATCGCACAGAAATGTTGTTCATACAGGGAGTGCCTCCAAAAGTCCTGAAATATATCTTTCCAAAAATTGATTTGATACTCGTACAAAATGTTATGTAATATTGTTCAAAGCAACCACCTTTAGCTAGTTTTTACATTTTTTCTTTCACATGCTTGGTAGGCTCACTGTAAAACCTCGACGGGAACCGTGTTTAAAGTCGTCAGAGCTTTTTGGATGCCCTTAAGGCTGCCAAATAGTCCAATCGTTACGTTGGAAAAAATGACTTTTGACAGCAAAAAGTCGGAAAGAAATGAAATTTGGTGGGATGGTAGACATTGGTTCCCTGAATGTACACCTAAGTTTGCGACCTCGGGGGCTGCCGCTCGAGGGGTGGGGAGAACCTTGGCTAACGAAACGAACGCTTGGCTAATATCGGTAGTAGGTATTTCAGTTATTTTTTTTTTGTAGGATAAGGTCATTTAAACAAAAACTCCTTATTTTCCTATATGCGACGTTTCGACTTATATTAAGTCATCCTCAGGCAACTAAAACAATTGATGGTGAAGGCTATAAACAAATTAACATAAACAACAAAAATACACAAAACCTAAGACTGACTTTTAAATATTTTTTTTATTGAAAAATGATGGATGCCACTTGCTAAAACGCACGAGTGATTTGATTTGCGTTACAAATAGTATAAAATATACAAAAACCTC
Source organism: Callosobruchus maculatus (assembly GCA_951848785.1). Lineage (NCBI taxonomy): Eukaryota > Metazoa > Arthropoda > Insecta > Coleoptera > Chrysomelidae > Callosobruchus > Callosobruchus maculatus. Next base: position 3,510,229 of record CATOUR010000110.1, on the reverse strand, counting down.
AAAAACAATAAAAGTATTTTTTCCAATAAGTTGACTTACCAGAAAAACGAAGTTTTCATCATTGGTATGGCAATAGTCATCAGAGTTTAACTAGATAAAGATACTGGGATAATAAGATACTACCAACGGTTTTAAAATATAACGTCACACAACACGTACAATAAAAACGAATTAAAATAAACAGGAACAGAAATTAGTAATGTGCCTGCACAGCAAAGACGGGTAAGTATGAGTTGAAGGAAGATATTAAGCGTTTTTTCTTTGTAAAACATAATATTTTTATGCGTTTTTCAGCCAAAACCCATAGGCGAAGTACGGAAAGTAGATAATGTTAAATAGAAAGGGTTTGGTTCATCTATTAGGTAATTTGGTGATTAAATTGTGATAAGCGTTGCTTAAGGCATGAATATCCTGTCTGTAATTTACTCATTTGTTTTTTTGGATGTGTGTCATCTCACTAATCACTCTTTTAGACAACATCTGTTGATAACTTAAAATTGACATTTTGTCAAAATCAAAATGGTGGTTTTCATTTTTTACATGCTGTACTAGAGCGTTGGGAGCAGAAATGTTATTCATCATCCATCCATCATTTTTCAATAAAAAAAATTTAAAAGTCAGTGTTAGATTTTGTGTATTTTTGTTGTTTATGTTAATTTGTTTATAGCCTTCACCATCAATTGTTTTAGTTGCCTGAGGATGACTTCATATAAGTCGAAACGTCGCAAAAATAAGGAGTTTTTGTTTAAATGACCTTATTCTACAAAAAAATAACTGAAGTTCATCACAGTAGGTCAAAAACCTTTACAAACCGATTGGTAGTAGGTATAGCGATGTGTTCCTAAATTTCGTACCTTTTTTAAGCCCAAATGTGTTCTTTAGGCAGCAGCATATGACAGAGGTATGAGAAATATTATTCTCTTAGGAGAAAAAGTATTACAGAACTTTTTGATAGCGTTCTTCGACTTATTACGCGATAAAATTCTGATTTTAGTAAAAATCACAAACCACCCCCTAACTTTGGGGCACTGCAGAATGGAAACTACTGGTCGCACACGAAAAATGTAAAGTCCCACATTGTGAAGAATGTTGTTGTCTCCATAGATCATTTCAATGTTTTTTCGATAGCACTTACCACGACGGAGGTATTTGTCGAAAAGCATCTCGACACAGTTTTCATCCCCCTTCCACCCCCACCCGTGAGCGGCAACCCCCAGAAATTGCAAATTAAATCTTATCTTAATTAAGCAACGCCGAGGTAGGATCATTTCCATTAAAAGTATGCACAAATAAGATATTTTTCGCAACACCACATATCGGTAGTAGGTAGCGGTGTAAATGTAATTTTGTTAAACCAAATGCTTGAGTTTAGGTTGCTGCAGATAATAAAGAAATGAGAAGTTATATTTTTTTTAGGGGAACAGGAATGTTGCACGACTTTTTGATAAAGTTCTTCATCTTAATCCGCGATGAAATTTTAATTTTAGCGAAAATCAGAAACCAACCCCTAGTATTAGTGATGGGGAGGCGAAGCCAGGCATGTCCAACCAACCCCTAACTTTGGCGCACTGTAGGATGGAAACCATTGGTCGTACATGAAAAATATAAAGAATTGTGTTCTCTTCATAAATCATTTGAAGCTTTTTTCGATATCATTTACCAAAACGTCGTCATTTTTCGAAAATCGTCGCGAAGCAGAGTTTGCACCCACCCCCTCCCAACCCCTCGAGCCGGAACCACCCTACGTCGCAAACTTAATTGTAGATTCAGGGGACAAATGTCTACCATCCCACCAAATTTTATTTCTTTCCGACCTTTTGCTGTCAAAAACCTCCACCGCCTGGACTAAAAACGGTATCCTTTGAGTTCATTCTTTATGTTCGGTAAAAGAAAAAAGTCGGGGGGAGCGAGATCAGGACCATAGGGCGGCTGCCACAGCGGTGTCACTTTGTGTCTCACCAGGAAATCACCGACGTGCAAAGAAGTGTCCCATTTCCCTCTTAAATATGCTGAGTGTACGAGTAATAACTAATGAGCTGTAGAAGTACTTCATTATTTTTCTCTTTTCGTTAATGAACGCTCATAATCCTCGAGTTTATGAAATTTTTAGACTTTTTATTATATAATTGTGTCCCACGCAGATGATACCAATATTTTGGTGACCGGTTCTAGTATCACAGGTCTCTCTCATAAAGCTCAAATAATATATAATAAGGCAATAAAATGGTCGGCAAAGAACGGCCCCATATTAAATACCGAAAAAAACACAGGTAGTGAAATTCTCACTGAGACAAGAGCTACAAAACTTTAGTATTTCGAATAATGAAGATCAGGCCATTCCAATAAAATGTTGGGTATAACCATTGATCGTCAACTGACTTGGGAGCCTCATATAGAATCACTCTGTATTAGATTACGTAAAAGTTGTTATGGACTAAAATTTTTGTCAAATCATTGTAGCAAACATATTTTAATAACTCTGTACCATTCTAGCTTTAGTTGTCATGTGCGATATGGTATTTTGAGCTGGGGATGTAGCTCATCTATTGATAGAGTGTTTTTACTGCAAAAATATGCTATAAGGATCATTGAAAACCTTCATTGGCGTCAGTCTTGTAGAAATTATTTCAAGGCTCTGAATATTTTAACAGTACCTAGTATTTACATATACGAGTTGGCAGTCTATGTATATAAAAACAAATCCAATTTTCTTAGTCTTAAAGATAATCATGCTTATTCTACTACATCTAAAGAGTTGCTTGTTCCTCCGAAACATCGTACTGCTGCATACCACAAATCTTATATTATATTTATATGGGCTGTAAAATTTTCAACAAACTTGATGACAGCATCCAAACAGCACATAATATTGCTACTTTCAAGTAAAAACTGAAAGATTTTCTTATAGAAAAAAATTTTTTACAGTCTAGAAGAATTCTTTAATTAATGTCTGTTTTTAGTATCTACATATTATTTTAAATTTTTCATTCTGTTTACCGATCTTCTTGATGTTCAATTTGTTATGGAATATTTTGTATGTGCCATTTAATAAATAATAAATGAATTATTATTCTGATTTGCTAAGTTCATCTCGCATGATAGCGGTAGCAACAAGTGGTGACGGGCTGTGCCAAGTCAATACCTGTACTATTACTGGTCTGAATTTAGGAAGGCTAAGACAATACTACAGGTCTTCAGGATGACAGATTTTTGGAACATTTTGTGTAGCTTTTCGTCCAGGCCTAGCTGGTGCAGGTGTGGTGTGAATGTGTTAGGTGCAAGGCCTGATACCGACATAATTAGGGGGACAATAACAACTTTGTTTTGTGAATTATTATTATTATTTATTATTATTATTCTATCTATAGTGGCTAGTTGATTGAAAAAATCGGACTTGCGTAATATACAGGACGTCCCAAGTTGGGACTTTTCTTCAAAGGGAATACAGTACTCGCCAAAAGGAGTGATTTTTCCCAGTAACATATAACCGAAATGCTTAGGGATATCAAGATATTACCAATAATGAAATCCTCATTGCTAATTTCGGCCCTGTGCAATTAGATGAAAACAGAAGCAAAACACGAAAAAATGCGGTTTACAATGGGGCGGAGCATAAATGTGACGTGCTACATCAGACTTTATCAACAACAAAAATGGGGAAATCGGCATAACTAATAAACTAGTAGATACGATTTTAGTGTATGTGAATGTGCTCCTCGGGCTCGAGTTAGAGACACAGCATATTCGTATTCACATCATAGTGGACACGCTGGACGACCTAGGCCTCGAATGGTCCAAATTGAAGAAGAAATACTTGACCTTTCTGTCTCGCATCGCGAACATCGAACTATATCTGTACGACTTATGTGACAGAACCGCACTTAAAACTTCGCATTGAATGAATAGTAAGTGTTTTTTTAACATTTTTTTGTATTCTTCTGTTGCTGATTCACCGTACATTAGCTTTGTCATTTCAAAGGCAGTTGTTTCTGAAAAGGAAAGTCTCAACTTTGAAAACACCCTGTATGTTCGTCAACGGTTGTTTTACGTTTGTAGTTAGGTAGATTCTTCCAAATGTCTGTTTCGGACTTCCATTATCTATCCAATTTTGAGGACAACGTTTCGATTGATCTGCCATCTTCAATCGTCTTCAGGTGAACTGTCGAACATGTTCCTTTCGCTGCTATTTAATCTCGTCTAGCTGACGTGTCGTTTTTCGTGGCCTGTTCTGATTGGTCGGCGCCGCATTCTGCTGAGTGCGTCAGTTCTAGATGACGTGTCGCTCTTCGCAGCTTATTCTGATCGGTCGTTGTTGTGTTATGGTGCAGTGGCGTCGGTTCTTATTGTCGTGGCCGTTCGATGGTCATTGCGTCCCATGTTTGTGTGCGAGTTTGTTCAGTCCAATCTTATTTTTTTCTTTATTTCTTATATTCGTCATTTGAAATTAATTTTATGTTTCTTTGTTTCAGGTGAGTTCAGACAACTTTACTGTAAGTATAAATTAGAAATTAAAATCTTGAAAAAGTAAACTATATTGTCTGTACTGTAAGAAGGCTTTGTTCTTGTTGATTACATTCCTATTTAGAAACTTCGGCCAAATTTTCGCTTTGGTTATTTGAAATGTCGCCCAGATGTATTTTATAGTGTAAACGGTGGCGGGGTTTTAATTAAATAGGAACTTAAACGGAACAGAGGCAAGATATATATAACTACAAGGCAATTTAACTTTCAAAAAGGTACAAAATTTAGTGCTGAGAATATTGCGTTCATCCAAGACGCAGTTTGCCTTATTCTGCATCTGTTAATTAATTTAATTAAAGTTCGTCCATACTGTTATGAGGACGTTTACATAAGACTGCCATTTGTTTCCAACATGGATTCCTTTGTTAATAACAAACATTTTGGAGTTACTGAACTTTATATCCTCTCCACCATTCTAATAATAATGTTCTGTTCTGTAATAATTAATAAAACTTCCGAGATAATAATAATAATAATTTATTCACCAACAATATAGAGGGTAAATAAATTGTTTGACCCACAGAAGATGCTGACCTGGTGTGTGGGTTACATTGCAATACATACATATATTTTACAAATACATATATTAAAACTAATACTAGCTATATTAAAAACTTGTGTGTCAGTTCAAAATCCTGTTAAAAACATTTGAAAAAATATCTCTGGGTGTGTCCATTATCTATTTTTTGACTTTTCTTTTGTATACAATATGAGATTTTATGGATTTCAGTGAAGCAGGAAGTAAATCGTATATGCAGAAACATAAATATATTAAACTTTATTGGCCTATTGACTTAAATATAGGAGTTCTTAAGGTCCTATTCTTGGTTCGTGTATTATGTTCATGGCTATTGAAGTTGATGTAGTTAAAAGTTTGTGGACGAAAATCAATATGTTATAGCTGTATAGTTGTCGGATATCAAATTTCTGGAATTCTTTAAATAAATTATTTGAGGGATAATTGGGTTCTTTATAATAAATAACCTTCAAAACACATTTTAGCAAGGAACTGATACTCTTCAAATGAGTTTGATGCACTCTTCCCCAACCTAAGATGCCATAATTTAGCTGGGACTGCACAAGAGAATAATACAATGTTTCTAAACAACGTGTGTTGAGAAATTGTCTTAGAAATTTGAATTTAGGCAATAGTTGTCTGACTTTTCGCGAATGAAATGTTATTTGTAAATCCCATTTTAAATGTTTGCCAATTATTATACCTAAGTATTTGACACTATCAGCCTCAAAAATGTGTCTTTTGTCTATTTCAATTGGTCCAAAATTCGGTAACGTATTTTTATATGATGAATATCAGTATTCTTGGTGTAACCATAAAATTATTTTTCCATTCATGGGATTAGGCGTGGTAAAAGTACTTCACCGAAGTTAGTGCAAACAGACTGGATCAATATGAACGATAGAAGGGTGTTACACAGTGTATGTTTTTATAACAAGGTTGTCACAATGAAAGTTCCTTGAAATTATATAACAAAATAACTTTTCGGTACTATGTACACAGTGCAAATATAAAACCCAAGACTACAATCACACCACCAGCTCATCACACTGATCTGTTTGAAAGATCTTTTTCATGTAACATTTACTAAACTTATAATTCAGACCCACAAAATCTGAAATCAAAATCACTAGAAGCTTTTGCAAAAAATTAGGCCAGGCTCATGAAATCTCAGTAATCACCAAATGGAAATGGTTCTGTAATCCACTATTATAACTCTCTCTTTTATTTTCGCACATCCCACATACCGAGTCGAAATGCTTGACGCAATTTTTCACTCGTTCTTCAGATGATTGAAAACCTCAAGTCTAAAGTATAAAGAGCGTAGGGGCTCTTAGGCTACTTGATAATGACCAAAGATTAATTAAAAAAAAATTCTAAACCCAAATGCTTTCGGGTAAAGGCAAATTCCGTGACTTGATTAAAAATTGAGTTCTTTGACCTGTATTGTAATTTTTAATCTCTATCGCTAAACTTTTCTAAGTATACAATCTGAATTTTAAACGATCCTGTCAAAGGTACAGTTATACCTTTGATAAATTAACAGACTTCCAAATTGACGGACGTCGTGTCGCTCCTAGGCTTTATACTTTCTTCACGGCTGTCAACTAATTAAATGAAGAATCCATCCTATTCACCTAATAGGTTGAATAAAACAACATTTCGATGTTTTTTTTGTGCAATGTTATATTCTCAATTATACGGGATTTCTTAAAGTTGGGGCTACACTTGAAATAACAAAACCAATACCCGGTGGATTTTTATTACCATAACAGTCCCCAGTCGAACTGGATTTGCCACAGGTGTTTTGTAGTTTTCTGTATGTAGTTCAAGTAGTGTGTTACTGGGGTTAGGATACCTTCATCTGGAGAAGTGGGCGATGCTCTTTTAGCGGCTGCATCTGCAAGTTCGTTGCTCGGTATATTAATGTGGCTTGGTACCCATATAAAGTGGGCCTTCTTACCATCTTTATCCAGCAATGTACTTGGGTCTAGATTCTGCACTATTCTCTCGTCTTTCGTGAAAATCTTTCCCAGAGCTTCCAGTACGTTCAACGAACCTGATATTATTAGACAATAGACAGGTCTTATACAGGGTGTCCCATGACGATTAAGACAAGCAATATATCGGAACTGGGCAGTAGTAGAGAATTATAGTTTTGGGGGTTTAAATTAGACCAAATATTGTGTCTTTTCTTGACATTGCGTTACCCAATGAAAATTATTAATAGGACACCCTGTATATTTGTGCCTTTCCGTGTTCCCTTAGGTAAAACATGTCGCATCTAGAATCATTGCAGTAAGCTCCTTTGAGAATTTTCCAAATGATTCTGTTACAAATAAAAAAATCTAAACGTCATCTACGGCGTGTGAAAAACCCTTTTTTTCAAAACTGCAAATCAGGCAGTAAAAAAATAAAAGCGAATCGATGGAAATTAGTGTGGATCCCACGGCGAAGTGGAGCTGGAAAGAAAGCATGACAGAATGGCATCGTAACGAAACGATGTTTCCGGAATATTTGTTTTCAATCAACGTGAAGAACGACGTTGTTTATTCGGACGGCCGATTTGGTACAAGGAAAGTGACAATATCGAACAAGCGCGTCATTCTGATCTAATTGCCTGCTTGGAGTGCTTGGTAAGGCGGTTTAACACTCGATTGGATATTGGGGAAGAAAAAACAGGTCCACATCCAGCCCTATGTTTATATTGCCATCAATAGTATGATATTTTATTTTTTTGGGAAAACCTCGCTATAATCTTTCAGTGTAGTCCATTCTTCTCAATTACCGATTTCCAATATCCTTTACAATTCCACTAAAGGCCTCCTCCTTGTCCAGCTGGCGAATGGTTTGGGTAATGGTTACAGAAACCTCTTCAATGAATGAAAAACGACTGCCCCACGGAGGTTTTTTTCAATTTTGGGGATGAGTCGAAGTCTGTTGGACTCATTTCAGGACCGTGAGGTGCATGTGTTAACACCGACCATCCATATTTGTGACACCTTTCTCTTACGACCTTCGCCCTGTGTGGGCAGATTTTGTGCATTTTTCGTTTCAGGGTTTGAATAATAGAGTCATATAACACTTTTTCCATATCGAGCTTTGTCTGTAATGATGATTTCATGGTGGTCACATACAAATATCATTTATCTCACCTGCGATTGAGCTCTACAGAATTTGTCTTATTTTTCTGACAAAACCTCTCTATAATCCTTCAAATGTAGTCTCCATTCTTGTGAATTATTGATTCCCAATATCCCTACAATGGACTAGTATCACGAGGTTAAGAACAATGATTTAATTGTTATAACCGCTTAGTGCATACAAAGATAAACGTACTACTGCATCTCGTTACTTTCTACATTATTTTGCTTTTTAGTTATTCCATTCTAAAGTTTAAAGAAAGGAATTCAAATTCAGCCAATCACTGCCAACCGCGCGAAGCATCAGCAGTGCATTGTTGCCAAGAACAGCTCCGACTCGCAGACGGGAACAGCAGACAAGATAAATGAGCCAGCCCGCGTACAGCTCCGGCATTTCGCGCACCATCAGAATGCGGCAACACAGCACACATATCTGTCTTTTGATTGGCTGTTCGCCTTTAGGGCAGTGACGTCCCTGCCCTAGGAAAATTCAAATATTTTCCTTATTTTCACGGCTTTCCTGTGCCCAAAAAATCGGAGAAAAAAATGAGATGCTTTTTATGACGTACTCTATCATGTGCAACCAAAAAAAATTCGTGATACTAGTCCATTCCACTAAAGAACCCCTTGTTGTCCATATGGCGAATGGTTCGGGTAATCGTTGCAGATAGCTTTTCAATGAATGAAAAACGACTATCGCACGGAGGTTTCTTCAATTTTGTTCGCTAATTCAACGAGAAGCATATTAGATTTTGGTAGAAAAAAATGACTCTACAGTAGATAGAGCAACATTTGTAAAGAAAATCAAATCCTAAAGGAGTGTTTGCCGAAAAGAGCTATCAAAAATAAATGCCGTCGATCTGGGACTTTTTAAACGAATAAATACTTTTGTATACAAAGAGATATCATCAGGGCCGCGCCAAGTGTTTCTGCCGCCCGTGTGCAAATGATAAGTGGCCGCCCCCTATTACCCCAAACACAATGAGAGGTGGTAATAAAATTTCAGAGACGTTTACTTTTAAGTTTTGTTGAAAATTTAATATTTTTTTACACAAATACCACATAAATAAAAATCCTTAAAACTAAGCAGCAAAAAAAACGAAATATATTTATGTACTTTAACCTTAAAAACAAAAACTTCCAGAAAACAAAATTCAATATTTTAAAAACCTTACGTTTAATGTTTTAAACTTAAACAGCGAAAGAACAAGACATAATCATGTACTTCAAACTTAAAAACAAAAGCTCCTACAAAATAATATAAAATATTTTTTGAAAACTTAAGTTTAATATTTTAAGCATAAACAAATAACAAACAAAACAGATAATTTACTTTAAACTTAAAAACAAAAACTCTTAAAAAATAAAATATGATGCACTTATCTCTTTATAAAATTTATAGAAAAGACACTTGCCTTGCTTTAAGCTCTGCAAAATCCTTTATAATTTGGTCTGTATTTAGTTTTTCACATAATTCAGATTCAATGGAAATTAATGCCAAACTATTGAGTCTTTCCTGGTTCATCAAGGATCCTAAGTAATTTTTAATGAGCTTTAGCTTTGAAAATGATGTTTCTCCGCTTGCAACTGATATTGGAAGTGTTAAAAGGATTCTAAGAGCAATCGAAATATTGGGGAATGCATCAAATATTTTTAAATATGTGGGGCGGTACTTAACAGTAACAGGCGTATCGACCGGGAAGCGGGACATTCAGGACTGAGCTGATCGTAAAATAATGGAGTCTAAATAAGACAGAGTTATCCAGATGAACGAAATATCATGGGCGCCGCGCCGCCGCCCTTGTAGGCTTGCCACCCGTGTGCGGTGCGCACCGTTTACACGGGGTTGGCACGGCCCTGGATATCATGAGGATGCTCTATTTTTGTAAAAGTTTCAATCAGTTTTGAAAGTGCACAGACAAAACGTTGTAGAAACCGTAGTGCCTAGACCAACCTTTATGTAGAGTTCTTGCCTCTGTATAGTACCATTAAGGCTTATTTCACATGCACATGATTTCAGATATACGATTAAATATATCCAATCACATGAATCCTATTTTTTTTTTCGTACGAAATTTGGTTACAAATTTGGGGAATTTGTAGATATGTGATTTGAGGTTTTCTGAGATCAAATTCAATCCACCGTATACCTCGATTGTTAGGTGAATAATTAACCAATGGAGGATATATTTGATGATGATGATCCAAGTATCTATCTGATTAAAAAACTTAAGGGGCCTGGATACACACATTTATACATACATATTTGCCATTTAAAACAAGGACTCACAATTTCTCGCATAACACACTATTTTTAAACTACATATATAATATTTCAGAAGGCGATAGTTAAGACCTTATTGAATGACAACTATTTTCGATTTTCTCAAAAAAGTTTTTTAATGTGCAAAAAAACTCGCAATGCAATCATACATTCTATAAATGCCTGTAATTTAACAACCAGACACGATATCAAAAAAAGGCTAAATAGTTGCACAAGCGCAAGCTTTCTTCTTCAATTTGCTGTTTTAGTCATTACAGTAAGTTAAAAGGTAACTTCAGGAGCTTGGAAATACGAAATTCATTTTTATAGTGACATTTGGACCTTACCTTTGGACCTTTTGACCTTACCTCTGGATTTTTGGACTTATCTCCCCTCATCATAGACACACACACTGTAGAAAGGGAACAGGTGGCCACGCCTCCTCGCTAACACGTCGAATAAGTCTTTTCTTGGATTCTCAATTTCGCGCGCTATACCCTAAACCCTTAATAACTCCAAGTTAGAGCAAGTCTCCACCAAAAGAAATAGGTTTGCGAATATAATAAGTGCTACTCACAAATGCATTACTTGGCATTCGTATAAATGATTAAAATATTTTTCTGTGTCAGTTAGTTTCATCTCTTGATTATGGTACGCTCCTTGTTCCTTCTGTTTTTAAAATCACTCAAAATGGTCGCTTTCTTCGTTTTTCTTTATTTTCATCTATAAGAGTGATAAAAGTAAAATATTTATTGAATTTACGAATTGCGCTCGCTAAATTATCGTGTTAAAGTACGTTCAAATTACATAAGATATCGGAATAAGTTAAAATATTTTCAACTTGTCGATCGTCGTTTAAAAGTTAGAATAATCGGACATAAGTTTGGCGCCAATTCATTTTGGATATTCCAACCAATAAGAACAGTATCGTACCATCGTATCAAATAATTCGTCTAACGACCTTTTAAGATTCGTTTCATTGAGTTGAGTCCGGCCATCATGATTGCTCGTAAGAAAATTATACTGGAAAATAATCTAATGGCGAAGACATGTTCCCAAAACCCAATACTTGGAATGATTGGATAAATATCTCATCAGTATGTTCGATCGAGGATCGGAAATGGCAATTATGCTAGATACACGTAGCGGCGCGGAGTGTAAGCGAATCGGCAAATAGATCTCGGTTGGAATAATATGCAAATCATGCTCTGTCGATTCAATTCGGCACAATGTCGACGGCGTGGCGGCATGATATTATCGACAGGCTTCATTTGTTTCTCTTCTACAGGTGCTTCCTGCTGCTGGTCTAGCTCTGCAGGGCCGGACTCCACAGTAATGCCCAGGTGGACCCCTGGGCGAGATAGTTCACGCGTTAGGCGTTTTTTGTCCGCAAAAGGTCGGAAAGAAATGAAATTTGGTGGGATGGTATAGATTGATCCCCTGAAACTACACCTAAGTTTGTGACCTCGAAGGTTGCCGCTCGAAAGATGGGGGATGTGAAAGCTTTGCTTCGCGACGATTTTCGAAAACTATACCTTGTTATCACAATTGATGGCATCAAGGGAATACAAGCTGAAAAAATAAGTCCTGTCACATGCCCTTCTAATAAATCTACAACGGGTACGCAAATTGTACTAAGATCATTGTATGCATAAGATATGATAAGAGCATCTAATCCTCCATCTAGTGCCCAGAGCACTTAGATATCTGCATGCCGTTGGTGCTATCAATTGAGGTTTTGAATTAAGAAAAAAAGTACTTCTTTGTGATAAATGGAAAGATCATATATAAGTTTTACAACAAAACTGTTTTTGTTTTCTTTTTTTTCGCAATAATTCAAAAGTTATATCAAAATAAATCGACTACCGAAAACACGCCGACGGCTCTCGAACCCGTGTGACGTCACCATGGCGGTAAGGATGCTCCTTTGACCAACGACGTCCTACTCCGTTACTAGATTCTAGATTCCCAGCCAATCGCGAAAATACGTACTGCTAAACTGGTAACTAGTGTATATTTGTTGCAACACAGTTGATGAATGAAGTTTGCAGCTCGAGACGAAGTCTACGATCGAAATAAATATGTTTTTGAATGTTTGAAGTTGAAGTCAGATTGCAGATTCCTGTAAGTAAGTACCTAATCAAATATGTTTCGGTGAAAAGATCTCCTCAATCGAAGGATGGCCCAGTGGTTAGAGAGTCCGCTAGTGGATCTCAGGGTCTTTGGATCGAAACCCAGGCCTTAAAATATTTTTTTTTATTTTGTTTATCAAAAAATTTATTGATGTGTTTTTTGCACTTGTTACGCACATTTTTTCTACGATCAACATAAATATGTGTTTGAATCAAATTTTGTTAGGCATATTACTGGCACTGCACAGTGCAAAAACTAAGTACAGGAGGCAGTGGACAATTCATAAAATCAGTGGAAATGAGGTTTTTCCGTCAATATCAATCGCCATTAATTTTTTTAAATGTAATAGTTGGTTAATAAAACAAAATCCCTTCATACACTCAATTCATTTTTAAGTTTTTTAATTAAAAAAAAACAACAAACGTCACTTGTATGTGATGAGGGTGGCAAGCGACCCGACATTTTCACACTGTGGCGAAGAGTCTTTGGCACCCATTCTATGTCGCTATGAAGCCCTTGGGTATCATAGGCAAACTATACTAGGTTCAGGAGTCCTTGAACCTGAGGATATAAGATGGCAGGGAACCAAGGCCATCCTCACCTTTGCGATGAGGGTTGGAGTTGAGGGTAGGCCTCTGCACTGCACTGGTGGTTCTGGTCTCCAGAAAGCCTCTCTCCTACTTTCATTCTTTCATTAACCTCATACCACCAACTAAAAATGGCAGTAATTGACAGACAGTGGTTAGATTAACAAGGCATAGCATAGCCTTTAAAGAATGGCAATGGTGAGGTTGTTAATATGTTACATAAATCAGTGCCACATCGGAAGTTTGATATCAATACGTAAACGTGTTGCGGAAACATTACATATGCTTTTATGTCTTCTACGTGCTGCTTTCTTTCTCTGATCAGTCGTATACATTCTAAAATCGTTGTTGATTGGTATTCCGTTAGCGACTATGTAATAATCGTCGCGTATCGGATGTACTACGAAGTCGGCCTCAGACAGTAGGTTAACTACGAGGGTGGTATCAGAAGTATACCACCCAACTCAAAAATATTGGAAAAAAATTATTTAGTTTTCAACATAATCTCCTTTCGGCTCGATATATTTTTTCCAGCGATGTTCAATAGACTAGGCTAGGGTGAGTGAGTGTGTCTGTTATGGCTCACACCTGTTTAGAGTTAATTCTAAAATCCACACCGGTTAAGTCCACTTTTAACGAATTTGCATTAACCAACTATTCTTGCATAGTTTGTAGAATTCTACTTCGTTTAGTGTAAACAAGAGGCTTTTGTCATATGCTATGTGGGATACAGAACTTTGGTTGGTTGACTGGTTCTTTACACTGTGCAAAAATGGTTCAATCCTAGACTTGATTTGTTGTTGCACAATATTTACTCATATGGAATCTTTCTCATTGTCCAAATTTTCAGATAATTGGCGATGTATTGCACTTTTTGAAATTCCTTCTTTGCCTTGGTCTAGCTCTCACCCTTTCGGTCGACGATCATCCATTACCGCTTTGCGGCTTGGCGTAGATATCGTTTTATTATGGGGGGATATAAATAATGGTCTGGAGTTAGTAAGGGTAAATCAACAATAATTGTGGTTGTCTTCCGGGGGTAGGCGTGGGGTGCTGCAAATAGTATAAAACATGTAATGTTATTTTTATTTTTAGTTCAAAGTCCTCCTATCCCTCTCATTGCATTTCTAGAGTCGTTACCTCGTTTGATCCACTACTGCGATACTCATCTTGCCAGCTCGTACGCCTTGGCTACACAATATTTTTATTCTTGTAAACTAAGGAATCCAGTTCAGCGTTGATATTGGTTGGGCTGAGCCCTTTCAAGTAAAATTATTGTATCACATTACCAATTTTCTCCATGTTGACAAATTCACTGAGAATGTCTGACGTCTTCAAAGTTGAAACATATATTTTATAGATTGTGTATTTTCTAATACTGTGATCTTTTTCAAACAACTACCTCTTTTTCTAGCTCAAGCGGGATACTTATGAGACCACCCCCGTAAAAAGCAATCGATTTGGGACTTGCAGGAAATGCTTAAAATCATCAACATATTTATGAGTATCCTGACATGTGTTGGTGAGGTGTGACTATAAATAATGACATTTACGAGCTCGATCATATTATTATGTAATTCAAGCCGTTCTAAAAATGTTGGCTCACGACCTAAACAAGGTTGCTAGCTCCAAAATAATGGTTCTATTATCGCACCGATTTTAACTGGTATATGATTATAACAAGTTTATTCTAGTTTGGATAAAATATGTACTATGTAGCAGGTACTTTGTTTATTAGTTATAGTCTAAGATCCAGCGACCGACAGACTTGATGATTGATGCTGGATGATGCTTCCTTTGGGCATGTCTAGAACTGTTGAAACTTTTATGCTACAATTACTAGGCTACCAGCTTAGAAGAAATCGCTTCAATAAAGTTTGGAGATTATTGGGTGAAATATTGGATGGATCGAAACAAATTTTAACCAGAATTTTAGGATTCCTAGGTATCCAGTATTCTAAGTTCTAAGTGTTGCTCTTGGAATAATTGACAACCAGTATTAACAATTATAATTATTTGTAATAGTATTGCTAACTAGTGATACATCGTTGAAAATCTAGATGTACCAATTTGCAATTTATGACAGATTTCCTTGTTTTGGTTTTGATGAAAATAAGAAAATTCTGAAACAGTTGAATTTATGTACACATACAGTATTATGTTGCATACATTTTTTGCTCAGAATTCAGAAGAGATATCATTTTTTTGTCTCACCTTTACACCCAAATAGGTTATAATGAATATTTTTGAGTTTAGTTCCTTAATAGTATAAAATATAAACACCATTGAAACATGCAACATTATATTCATATCGTTTGGTTATTCTATATTTGATATAGTTTATATTTTGATATCAAAGAATGGATAATTGCCAGGAAAAAATGTATCAAGCTCAAGCCGCCCTCGGTGCTGGCGGTTATACATATAGATAAAAACGGGCTTTGAATATTTCGAATATTCAACAGGTCTCCCTAAGTAGGGCCATCACCTGTTCGGTTTTGTCATAGCGGGTAGGAGCCACAAAACCTTTTTTTTCTGCTCTAACGGTGAGGCTTCTTTACAACTCCTCCAGGATGCTAGAGAAAGCTAAAACTCTGAGTAACAACTGAACATAGAGGTAGTAAACAACTAATTCTAATAGGCTGACATCTTTTCTTACGTTGTCATATTGACCACCAGATACGGCAATCATAATTATTTACTATCGCCTTAATTGTATAGTATCCATAAATATTCCATTATACGTTAAAAAAGTCAGCATTTTGATGGTTCAGGAATGATTACAGCAAAATTAATAGATATGTTGACCTGTACTACGTTACTGCATATTTCTTCACCATAAACGCAAATTCTGAAGTCATAAATTTTGAGGAGTTGGCAACGCTGGTATAATTTTCATGCGACTCATTTACGGTAGAAGCTCGACTGTCAAACGTTTGTTTTGTTTGTGCGTCTTTTATTTGCTTGGTGAGTTAAATCGAATTCGCTATGTGTTTGTAACTGTGTGGCTTTACGGACTTGCTGTGCTATATTCGAGTATATTTTAACAGTTTTTCGAGATGGAACTCAAAAAGTGCTGTGTTTGTAACATGGGTTGCATTAGAAGAATTTTTAGATTAGTTGGCGTTACACAGCATTGTTTACAATTTCAACTGTCACTGCGGGGTCACAGCTGATCAATGTCTGGAGGCTGAAGTGTCAAAGATGATGGCTTTGAGCACGCCTTGCTGAAGTGGTTTGTTTACTACCTCTATGTTGAGTTGTTACTCTGAGGAAACACCTAACCAGCCTCCTTTTTGTTCGCCAAAATGGTGATACCCAACGACGTCCTAGTCCTGATACCTAAGACGTCCTTCATTAGGACGTTGTTGGTGATACCTGCTGCTCTTGGTTTGTACCCACCCCCAGCAGGTGAGATGATTAAGTAAGTGCGCCCCCCCCCCCCCCCCCGAAGTGAAATCCTGGCTACGGGCCTGATTGAAATATACAATTCTTTTGTAAAACCTCAATGGCAGGCACTTACTTCGGTTCAGTTTTATAGAATTTCAAGAGTTCTAAACTTTTATAAAAATGTACATTATTTTATCAAAAATGATTTTTGAAAAAGCTGACACATATTGATTCAAACATGCGGGCAGGCGATATAATTCTCTCTTTGGCGTACTAATGAAAGTGCACCTTTGCGCAATGATTCCCCCTTAGGAGGTTGAAATAGCAGTGTTTTGGGATAAAAATTCTCCCCGCGACCTTGATATGTTGCTATACATTGTTGCGCCCTCTATTGGCTACGGTCTTTTCTCTGAAAGGTAATGAGTTATTTAACTGCTTGTTCACTGTATGATATACAGGTCCAATAGGAGCACGTTTTTAAATTTGTTTATATTTACACAGGATGTTCTACAAAAAAGCTGCACGTTAAAGTTGTCGGAATATAAATGGAACACCCTGTATATTATTGCATATTTGAATTCCTTGATCAATTCTAGTTTGACCTTATGTATCAAATATGGGACTTAAAATGAACCGCTTAGGTGTAAATCACCATGTTTGTTATAAGTAGATGTCAGAAAAAATTAAATATCGCAGCGATTATGAAACTTAGAAGAGTGTGATTCTGCAGTGTAACTAAGCACGAAATGCATCAGCTTAGGTTAGACGGCCACATTTGAATTATTTTTATACTTCGGGAAATCGGTAGATGAATTCAGGTAAGTTTAATCCAGAATAACTTGATGTTTTCAAACAGGAATGCCTAATTCTTTTTATACGATCAAATATAAAATTTGATAGCCTTTCTCTTAGTTTTCATATTATTTCAAATTTTCAATTAAGCCGGAATTTTTTAATGCTCCTACCTATAAGCAATCTAGCAGGCCATGAAATAAAAACAAAAACCTGCTCATATTGAAGAAAGCAACTATCTTAGCAACGAACTAAAGATACAAGATTATAAAAATCCTCACAACAAATCAACTCTATAATCAGAGACAATAGCAGTAACATCAAAAGTTCAAAATATAGGTTATTTTTCAGAGCCTACTAGCTGTTGAGGTGTACTAGAAAATCTCAAATATGATAAGACATTTTGATGAAATGAATGGGATACTACCAGCGATTGATGCTGGCAGTCAAATATTATCTTCAGATTGCAGTTACATGTTTAATGGTATAAGAAAGTAGTCATTGCCGTCAAGTCAAAACTAACGATACCTCTGACTGAAACCTTTCAAATTCTATTAATTAGCAAGATCGCAAAAAATGAGAACAGTAAAACAAATTTTAATTTTCTGCCAGATAGGTAAATTATGTTTTTTAATTTGAAGAGATTCTGATCTATTCTTTATGTTTTGGGATCTTGGTACTCGTACTGGTACTGAAGAATCTGAAGGGCTACAGTCAGGTATTGTTACTTGTGCCTTGCACTGACATATTTACCATATTTAATTTAAACGCATTTAAAAGTAAATATTTGTACTTTGTAAGTTGAAGTGAAAAAAGTCTAAACATGCAATCGAGTTTTTGACAAAATTAAAGCTCTATAGATAGTCTAAACCCTTTCGAATGAGATCACTTTAGGTGAAGCAGCATTTTGTTATCACTATATACATATATGATATCGCATTTATCGATCAGAACCTCATACAGAGTTCAACCTGTAACAATATTTGCTTTGTTGTCTAGCGGTAAATTAATAATGCCCTCATAATATACATAAAATAAATCCTGAACATTACATACGCATGCATGTTTAATTAACAACTATCTATTTTTACAAAAATGTTACCGGCGATGGAAATATCAGTTTTTAATTGAAATTTAATTGATATCTACCGGTTCTGCATTTTGGCTCTTGCTGTGTTTTGCCAAAATAAAAATAAAATAAAAAATATTGATTTTGTACAGGTAAGAGATGTGAAGTAAAAAGTATTACGTTAAATAGTATGAGTAGTATTTATATGCTATCTTTTTAGAGTCTAAATTTGGGCTGAAATGATGGCATAATGTCATATGTTTAACCCAACCTTAGTTATTCATATTTTTTTTTTAGTTCTGCGCCGATATTTCAATGTTTTTAATTCGTCGCTGCTCCTACAATCTGGAATAGTTTCTCCGGAAGATGCGGGGAGCTGAAAAGGAACCGACGATGGACATGATAAATAAGGGCAGTTCTACAAATAGAGGAATTTTGGTGCGCTCAGCTCGTAGATTCTCCAATTTTCAAAATTTTCTACTTACAAAATATATAAAATAAGTATCTGATCTATTTCAAAGTGGGCACTGAAAATCACTTCAATTGAATGAATACTTGTTATTCAGAATCACCACTTTATAGCAAAAATTATCACTTCCCTGTGGGGCGACATGCCTGGGTTTAAGATCTAAGGACTAATTATAACCGTAACGGGCTCCTCATGCAGAACTATAATATCTTGGAGATTACCACTATTATTTAACTGATTCCAGAAACCTATCGGCGTCATACTGGTTCAAACATTTCTTCATAATTTCCTTGATTGAATAAAGGCGACACGAATTCCATATCACTTCCCTGCCAGCTGAAAATTCGTTAAAATCACACAGAAATCAAATAATAAGCGATGTTGCAATTCGGGCAACTGGAAGCACCGGGTGAAGTTAACATAATGTTGCCGTTTTGTTTTAATCGGTTAACGGTTTGTTGTAATAACGCTGTGTATGAGAGCTATTGCGCTCGAGAGGACAGTCAATTTCTCACCCACCTGGAATGTGTTTAGGGGAGACTGGGGCTGGTTGTAACATTTTTTCAACAAAGTGCCACAGTTTCTAGTTTTTTTGAAAATTTTGTGCAGTTATAGGTTTCGTTAATTGAGTTACTATTACGGTTATAAATTTTTAAAGAATTTGAGATGCCAGCCTGTCAGAAGTCTCATAAAGGAATAAATTGTGAAAAATGACACATGTAACTTCCAACCCCATGCCAGGGGCTGGTTGTTACACTACAAGGGGCAAAATGTGACAACATGAGACAAACGAATTTTATTACGCTTGGCTAGGAAAAATCACCATGCATTTGCTTAGTTTGGATAAAAAGACAATGGTTTCATTTAAACAATATATTAAAGGCAGCATTATGACAACACATATTTGGAAAGTCTGATTTATGATGAAATTATAATCGTATGTCTTAAGTAAAAACTTGAATGAACATGAACATAAACATAAAATAACATAAAATAACTTCTGACAGCAAGCAAACAAAAACTGTAGAGTTCTGTCTTACATAAAATAAATGAAACGGCAGGTATTGCCTAACTAAAAAATCAGAAATTAAATATTCCTCTACTTTTAACAGATGAAAACAGTTTGAAGCTAAACAAAGGAGTTCATTCACTAGTCTGAACAATCGCTTTCGCAATTCAAACATATGTAAGTAACGATATTCCCTTTAGCACATCTGACGTGTGACCATTTCTTACAGATAACACACTGCACCCATTCTTCACCAGCTCGACTCTGTTCAAATGGTTCACAACATACCAGGCAAAAACTATCATCTTCTTCGTCAGAGTCCTGTAGAACTTTCCTTTTGACACATTTTTTTTCTGTTTTTTTAGCTATTTTTTCCCTTTACCAGCCCCTCCTTGTTCTGTTGTTTGTCTTTTTTTACTAGTCTGTTCCAGTGCCAATGCGTCTTTTTCTGGGGTATCAGTTAAAATTGCTGACTTGCGAGTTTTTCGTCTGTTCTTGTTCTTTCTTGCAGCTGCTTTAGGATAAGGCCGTATAATCTCAGGGGAAAAAGTACATTTTACCTGAGGCAGACCTCTGCTAGAACTAGCAACTGGTTCACCATGAATGGAGCTTTTACATGTTGCTATTGAATCCACTGTTTCAGAGGTTTCTTCGATTGATTTGGGAATAGAAGGTGTAGTGTTCTGCGTTGACGAGTGTGAATGAGGTGAAGATGAATGAGTGCTAACAGCAATATTTTCAAGGTCCGAGTCAGCTGTTACGTTGAGTGGTCTATCAGTAACGAAACCACAGAGGAAGTCTTCATCTTGAAAAATATCTTTATTAAATGGTGCAATCCCAGTCTTTCTAAATGCATTGATGATGTTAACAGGGTTGAGTGTCAAGGGTAAAGCTTTACTTACAATAGATGGAATATCGTGAATAGTCATTGTTTTACCCGGATTGCTTCTAAGCCAAGCATCTTGTTGGGTAGCAAAGTAATTTTTAAAGGGCGAATAAACCCCCACATCCATAGGCTGTGGCTTATTAGAGCAATGTGGTGGGAAGGATAGTAATACCACATTACTTTCTTTAGCTGTTTCAATAACTTCAATATCCAAGTGCGAGCAATGATTGTCCAATAATAACAGCACAGGATCGGATGGGGATGGTTTCACATGTTCAATAAAATGTTTAATGAATATTCTGAATTCCACTCCAGTCATCCATCCACTCGAGTTGCCAGCGCCAATGCAGCCTGGAGGTCCATCGCGAACAAAATAATCCCTATATTTGATTCGTGGGAAGACAAACATACATGGCACCGAATTTCCAACAGCATTTCCTGCTGCGCAGAGTGTGACAAGGGTTCCTCTCTCTGCAGATGTGATGGAACCAACTTGTTTAACTCCTTTTGGAGCCAAGATTTTCCTAGGTTTCTGAACTGTGGTAACACCAGTCTCATCAACATTCCATATGCGTGACAAAGGGAATTTATATCTATCCATCACATCTGCCAAATTAGTAAAGAAGAGATCAACGTTTGTTCTATTGAATGATGTAGCTCTGCTCATACTAGTAGCCTCTGGTGATCTTATAGATAGAGATTGGTTGCGTTTTAAAAACGCTGTCAGCCAATCGACTCCTGCTTCCTTATTTTTGAGCCACGATTGTGGCATTGCAATATTGTACTTGAATGCACAATTAAATGCCAATATCCTGACATCTTTTGGCATCAATCCATAGTAGATCTGACTACATTTGATTATATAACTCACCAACAAGGCCTCTTTTTCATCGTTAAAAACTTGTCTGTTCTTCTGGTATCCGACTGTAATAGATTCCATAGAAATGCCTTTTTCTTTTGCTCCTTTTCGTTTCTTCAAATATCTTGTTAGTGACATATGACATAGTCCAAAGTCCTTCGCGATGCTACTAATTGTTTTAGTTTTGTTCTGTTCTAAAATATCTGCTGCTTTATCATAGGTGTCTTTGGATATTCTCCCACGCTCAGATTTTCTTTTATATGTCCTCATCCTACAAAAAAAAAACCAAAATGTTTAATTTTTGTAATAATAGTCCACAACAAATACTATGGGGCAGATAGTGACATGTAACAACCTACCCCAAGAAAGTGTAACTTTCAGCCCCGACACCTGTGACATGTAACAACCTACCCCAAGAAAATGTAACTTTTAGCCCCGACACCTAAATGAACCTTTCAATGTTGAGTAGCAAAAAAGTGAATGAAAATAGCCGTATAAATGTAGCTTTGTAGCAAGAAGACATTATTGGAGCATACAATCACAGCAACACTCAACTCTTGATATTATTGAAAATATGTTATAGACCAATATTACGAAAAATCAAAAATGTTACTAACCTGCAATTCTGATGGCGATGCGCACGTACTCCCCTCTCAATCTTGCTAGCGTCACTGGCTCTCGCGGCGTGCTATCCGATGATGGCCTGGTCATTTGTCTCTCTCTAGCGTTAATATAGCGTTCTCTATTCAAATGCTACAGCTGTTGTAACTACCTACCCCTGTCACAATCAGCCCCAGTCTCCCCTATACTAATATTTTCAACTAATTCAAAGTTTTTATCAGTTGAGTACATTAACATTGATTACCTGAAGTATTTGCGTATATGCTATCAGCAGCAAAATATATAGTTTTTGAGACATTGAGGTAATAGCCTGAAAATCTCACTTTCCTGTGTATCACTTCCCTGAAGTTGCGTCGACAGGGAAGTGAGATCCTATCAGGGAAGTGAGAATTCTTCCATGAACACAGTACTTCAAATAATATAGTCATCCTTCTAGCTTCATATCAAAAACCTTAGCTCTTCAAGGTCCTTTATACTCACTTTTCATTATAATATAACATGCATTGGTGGCGTGAAAAGGCGTTTTGTATGAATCATTGTTGTGAAAGCAGATATGGCTAAATCAAAGAGGAAGGCTCAAACCAGAGAGGAAATGTTAAATAAAAAGAGAGAAAATGAAAGAGAACAGCAGATAGTGTTGGGGTGTCAGGAGGCGATGTTGCGAACTTAACTCAGTTTTGTAGCGCCATTCAGAATCGTTGTCCAGACATAATGTTCTTCACGGTAACTGCCAACGGTATTGAACAAATGGACGCCTTGATCACCAAGGAACAACACAGGCTGCTACCTTTCAAGGGAACTTTGCAAGTCCATCCGATACAAGGAAATGCGTATATGCCACAGATAGTCGTAATGAAGTCTTTAAGTTGCTTCTGTAGTAGCGATCACTACCGTTTGGGTACTGTAAAATACTCCACAATATCAAAAGTGAGAGCCGACGATATCTTTGGCGAATCAGATTCTGAGAGAAATGATAGCGAGAACAAATGCAAAATTGATCTACCAAAAAATATGACATGATGAACTACTTGGTGATCTCCCACCGAGTCTGCTACTAACTGTAGATGACCTTGATTTTTGGCTGATTATTCCTGATGTGGGCATCGATCCTCAAGAACCTTTTCCAGAAGACGATAAGGAAATAGGCAAACATAA
Source organism: Callosobruchus maculatus (assembly GCA_951848785.1). NCBI lineage: Eukaryota > Metazoa > Arthropoda > Insecta > Coleoptera > Chrysomelidae > Callosobruchus > Callosobruchus maculatus. The sequence continues at coordinate 3,486,815 of CATOUR010000110.1, read as the reverse complement.
TACATTGAATGGTGATGTCAAGGAAGATAAGAAGGTCCTAATAGACGAAACGAGACTGAAAAGAAAAGAAAGGCAGCGATGAGCAAAAAAAGACTAAATCAGGTAACAAAGTGAAGGCAAATGAAAAAAAAAAGAAACGAAGGGAATAGGATGCTTGTCGCTGTATTCTTTCTATAGCGAAGATAATAGTGGACAAGATTGGTTTCAGTGTGTCTGTCGTAGTCGTGAATTTGCGCAGATCAGTTGTATTACAACCGATCCTATCTTCTTTACATGCCAAGATTGTTCACCAGATAGTGACTATGAACCATGAGCTTTTGGAGAGAGAGAAAACTTTGGATATGTTTAAGCTGTCATGAGTTCAACTCTGTTTTTCACAAAACATTCTGTTCAAATTTTGATTTTACTACACAGTGAGTCCTCTAGTTACATTTGATTGTATAGTAATTAAGGAATTCCTAATTTTTTTTTGTTTTCAATCAAAGAGAACTTGTGCAATCATTGCATTTTCTTTCTTACTGTAGCAATTTTATTTTGTAAAGTAAATAAAAGTTTATATACTGAGTGTTTCTTATACTTACATCACTATGTAGACTAGATTTAGATTATGGACAGTCATACACATACTAACATACTATTTTTTAAGCTATTAAGTTAAATTTATGACAAACATACCATGGACTAGTCTAACAGTTAATAACAGATTCATCTTTAATTCAAAATTCAGCTCCATTATCACATTCCTGTGACTATCCTCACTTCCCTGTCCTCCAAAAATTGAAAAAGGGCTACAAAATGTATAATTCTGTATATATTGTCTGGCCAGCTAATAGACAAATTATCCGTAGTGAAACCATACAGAAAAACCCACTTTTGAGTCAAAATACCTTAAAAAAAGTTAAGGTTAAAAATCACTCCATTTTATTCCACCGTTTGTAGAATCAGCCATAAACAGGTGCACATGATGTTTAGAAGGAAATTGCCCAGAGTGATATCGAAGCACTTTATCATTTTTGCTTCTGGGCTTTTCTTAAAAAAATTACAAAGTTGACGAAGAAAATAGGCAACTTCAAGCGATCATATTTCATGTTCAATCAATTTTTTTCAACAAATGTTTCGATAGCCCTTTGTGTAATTTCCTTTTAAACTTCGTGTAAAAATTTCATGCAAAAATATTGAAAACTAGAGCGTCAGGAATTGGGATGAAATCACTTGAAAATTACCGTTTATGCTCTCCGTAGGAGCCGCCTTAAGATCCTCGTGTGAAAAGTAGTTTAATCGAGAAAATTTTCGATTTTGAGATATGCTTTTTCTTTCAATGGGGCCTGTCAGTCTATTGATCTGTCCGTTTGTCTGTCGCTATTTTTATACTTGCGTAATCTCAGCCACTGCTACACTAGTTGTGATCAGATCCTCTTCAAAATTGGTCCACTGAATCATTTCTGAGGAGTCGTCGGATCGACAATAAAAGCAGCTATAGGAGCCGTTACAACTCTAGAAAATTCAGATAATTTAAATAGGGAATACGGTGTCTACATCCGTATTGGGTAAACACGATTGACAAGCCGGGATTTAGAATGCTGATATACACGCATCGGACGTAAATAGCCGATAGCCTTTAACAGGTTGAAAGAGAAAACAATATTCCCTACCTACAACTTCCATTCTTTAGAACATGTTTTCCGTAGAGTTGCCAGGTGTGGCGATTTTCCGCCAACATTTATATTTCAAAACCGAGTTAGCGACTAAAAATCGTTGCTGACGACTTTTGGTATTTTTATCTTCCCATTTCATGTTTCCCTCAAAATTAAGGGCTAACCACATGAAGCGGCAATATTGCCAGTTGTTTTGCAATTGAATCTTTGACCATAGCAACTCTTCACGGAGAGACAGAAAAGGCAAGTAAAATTGGTCGACCTTCGTTCCTTATCATTTACTTATTTGTTATGACCGCGCGTGCTCAAAATAACGATAGCCACGAAATTCGTTATTTCTGTGGGTCCAAAAATGCCCCAGTTTCTCAAAATAAACATTATTGGAAAAGCTGGAGCTGATTCGCAAATAGCAAATGAAAATGAAGTTTCGAAATAAATTGATCTCACTGGGAAGTTGTTTTAATTCCAATCAGAGAGACAGGGAGTGAATACTGAAATGCTTGTTTATCGAAGTAAAAAAAATACGGATAAATGTTCATGCATCTTCAGCTATTTCAACAATTATTTATGTTCCTTCTCACAAAAACATGATATTGCAAGGAAGTCTCAGTTTCGTCTTCGTCAGTAAGAAGTGGTTTCGGTCAGATACTAGATAATATTTTACTAATTAAAACTATTTTCTGCAAAGCCTATTTTGAGTTTTCTTAAATTAAGTATCATTGTATTTCGCCTGACAAAACGTATAAAAAGCTTTACCATCAACAAGTGTGACTTGGCAAGTTACATAAGCAAATGTACATGTAGATACTTTTTGATACGGAACAAAGCTTATCATTCTAATGGTTGTTAATGTCATTGCTAAAGTCGAACAATATTTGCGGTTAACCAACAGCAACATTGAAATGTCCGAATGTTTCGCAAGTGCATGTAATTTTATTAGCGGATTATTCAAGCATCAGCGTGTGACGGTTTCTAGCATTTCGAGAATTACAAAATGCTTACACGCAGAATTAGTGTGAGAAAGTACAGGGATATTGTTTGAGATGCTATTATTTCAATATGAAAATGACAGTTTGTCTGTTTGGTAAAAAATGAAGTCAGATGAGTTCTTTTATCTACTAGTCTTCGATTGCTTACCCTTTTTAATAACACCCAGCCTTATTTTTTCGGTATTGTTGGTGAAAAGTGGATGACTTTCTAATTTTTGAGAATAACAAGAATTTTTTTATTGTTATTATTTGTTATGGTTGAACTGTTAAAAACCTTGTTACAAATATACAGCCTTGTAGACCAGTAGTAGTTGCTCTGGTATATACAGCTTCCCACAAGGCAACAAAATTCCAAGTTTTTGGGTTGCCGTTTCAGCAATACTGACGACGTGGTCGTGTCAGGATATGTTATTGTTGATGTTGATCCCCAAAAGCTTGACGGAAGGTAACTCGACTGTTGGGTGACCATTTCCACAGTTGGTAAGCCAAAGTGAGACTTCTTTGTCAGTGTTGTTGCCTAAATTTTCTGTACGTTAAACTGTACTTCATTTACTCATCCGCATTCGACAATTGTTTTTATATCTACGTTGACCTGTGAGGCATGTTGCTGTCGCCAACGTATCGTCCCCTGGGATGATAATGGCTTGCCTGGTACCATGCACGATATTAATGTAGTGTCATCTGCAAGGCTGTAGATTGGATTGGATGTTATTCCCAGCAGCTTGTTGATGTACAGCAGCAACAGTGTAGGGGATAGCACAAATCCCTGAGGAACACCGGCGTTTATTGGAAATACGTCTAACGAACAGCCTTCAAAATTTTCTTTGTACACGCTCTAATTGAAAAGTATGTCTTATAACTTGGAGACCAGATGGAACTACAGTGCTTAAGTAAAGAACGGACGAGTGAACAAATACAAAATTTTATATAAACAAAGTGACAGTTCGACACTATTCCGAATTACAAAACCTAGCATATTGAACGCTCTGCTGATGATAGTGTCAATATGCAAATTGTATCGAAAATAATACCTAAGTCCTTGATCTGATCAACATTCTGTAATATTTCACTATTAATTGTATATGGATATCTTGTAAGAGAATAAGATCTACTGAATGTTATTTTGAATCATTCAGATAAAGCATATCAATATCACACCAATGCGAAAGGTGATCTAAGTCTTTTTGTAGCAATTTGGCATCAAACACGTTCTCTAAAACTGTAAAAATCTTCCACATCATCAGCAAACATTAGAATTCCACTATCCACTGCACTAGCTAGATCGTTCATAAATATATTAAACAACTACGGGCCTAAATGAGACCCCTGTGGTACTCCGGAAATTACGATATATTGCTAGATGTACATCCACCATATTTGACCATCTGAGATCTGTCAGATAAATAACTTCTTATCCAATTCAACATCTGACCATAGATACCATAGCTCCATAGCTGTTCAGCTTAAACACGAGTAATGCATGGTTGACTCTATCAAAAGCTCTAGAGAAGTCCGCATATACCTGTTCGCCAAGTTTAATTGAACTGCATAAGTAATTACTATAAAGCATCAAATTAATACAGTGATCTATCTTGACGAAAAACAAACAAACAGTGTTGCTGATTAGCAATTATGTTTTTAAAATCATTTTGTAAAGCAACATTCACCAAAAAATCCAGTAATTTCGGAATTTCTGACTGAACACATACAGCGCCGTAGTTTTCAACATTATCCTTTTGGCCAGATTTAAAATTGGTGTTAAAAAGCTTTGTCTCCAGCAACTTGGAAATTGACCAGAGCACAATGATTTGTTGAACAACAGCTGCAAGGGTTTTGTCAAAGTAAATATACAACTTTTTTTAAAAACATGGGAATATTAAACTATAAACTATATTATGAATTTTCTAATGACATCCGATTGTTATTTCTGAAATGTGTCTAAGTAAGCCCACCATGTCCCCTCCAAGCACCTTGTATAACTTTGAAAGTACGAATCTCATTTTAGTGGCCTTTTCATAAATAGTCCAGTTGAAAGGACGAAAAAGCGTAGTTTTGAGACCACCACACAAATACTGTTGAATAAACTGAACTATATAGTGGAATTATTTTTTTTTAATTTGGAGATACTACCGCATCAGCCAGAGGCTATTAGCGCGGCAGATATGATGAGGTTTACAATTTATGTAATATGCGTGTGCTGCATTCTAGGCTTTTCCAATAAATCGATAACCTTTGTAGTGGGTTATAATTATTAGGATTCCATAATAATAACATGTTCATTATAACATAGACCGCCATGTTTACCTAAGACTAAATGGCTATCAATATTGCGGCCTTGCAGACACCTGCGCAGTGGTGTATGAGGAAATTGCTAAAAAACATGTTTTTTATGGTCAGCCTCCCGCAAAGGCTGAAAGCGCTGCGAGAGGATAAGTATCGGTGCATGTTATATTTGAGACGCTGTAGGTTGAAGCCGCCAGGAAACAAATTCCTCGGCAACTCATTCCACGGTGTCGACGGAATACGACAGAAAAGAGCAGGAATGCTGGAGGAGGCAGAACCTCTCTAGTGTTCCTCGTTCGGACGGCCTTTGGTGTTATTATCTGGGAGAGCTCACTCAAACATCTTCCGTGATAGAATCTGTAAAACAGGGACAAGGTCGCCACCCTTCTTCGATGTTTCAGGTTGTGGAGGTCCTTTGTGAGATTAGGCGTATCGATTAGTCTAATTGCTGTCTCTTCTGGATAGTGCCCAGAAGCTTAAAGAGTACTTCGGAGCGCATCCCCACACATGGGAGCAATACTTCAACGATGGTCGGATCCGTGCCTGGTAGAGCAGCAGCAGTTACTCTGGTGCATACAGCTTCCTACAGCGGAACAAAACTCCATGCTTCTGGGATGATGTCTTGGTAATACTGACGACGTGGTCCTGGCAGGACATGTTATTGTTGATGTTGATTCCCAAAAGCTTGACGAAAGGTGACTTGACTATTGGGTGATCCTCCATTTCCACAGTTGGTAAGCCAACGTCAGACTTCTTTGTCAGTGTTGTAGCCTGAGTTTTATGTACGTTAGACTATATTTTATCTACTAATCCCCACTCAACAATTGTTTCGATATCTACGTTGATTTGTGAGGCATGTTGCTGTCGCCGACGTACCGTCTCCTGGGATGATAGTGGCTTGCCTGGTTTCATATATTAACGTCGTCGTCCGCGAAGCTGTAGAGTGGATTGGATGTTATTTCCAGCAGCTCGTTGATGTACAGCAGAAACAGTGTAGGGGATAGGACTGATCTCTGAGGAACACCGGCGTTTATTGAAAATACGTCTGATGAATAGCGACTAGAACAGAGATTGGTCGTTTAAGAAGCTATTTAGCCACTAGTGGAGGCCAGATGGTAATCAGTAAGCAGCAAGCTTGACCAGAAGTCCCTCATGCCACACTCCGTCGAAGGCTTTCGATATGTTAAGTGCAACAACACGGGTTTCGCCATGCTGTTCAATTCCTCTGTTCCATAAGTGAGTGACGTAAGCATGTATATCCACAGTGATCTTATTGATAAATGAAAACATCGATAGGCTCCGGTCTAGATACTGTTTCATTAGAAGAGCATCACATCTGTTGACCTTTGAAATACCTGGACACTGGCAGATGTGCGGACTTGATGGTAATAAAACATCCTAAGACTCAGTTGTTCTTTATCTTCTGATTTCGAGATTATTTTAGCATAGCCATTTTAGCCATAAGTCTTTTGACACCATCAGCTAAGGAAACACATATAATATGAGGTGACACACCTCTGTACGGGTGAAGTGAACAGGAAGATGAAACTATTAAGCACCTGCTGTCCGATCAATACGAGAATCGATGGTGGGGGAACGCTGGCCTTCCATGGCCAGGTTAAGGTTTCTCACACAGCTCTGAAGGATACCTGGGAGGGTGTACAAGGGTTCCAACCTGGTCTAAGTTGCACGATATTGGCATTTCACCCTTAGGTTAGGTTGACAGTGAGCGGGGCGATTATGCCTCCTTTCACTACGACCTTATTGTGTCTATTGTGACTTACACCCACACCGTACAATCCGCACCTCTTGACGAAGGCAATGGTCGTGTTGGATGAAACTGCCTTGAAGTCAGTAGCTTTCATCAGTTGGGTGTATTCGAAAGTCTGAAACCTAGCTCTTTCCAATCTGAACACGAGCACAATATGTGCTTCAGCAACTAGAACGCGCAGAGATTATTCCTGCTCCAAACGAGTCTTGAGTCAACCCGTTTGGAGCTCAGTGCTTTCAGGACAGCCTGGCTATCTGAGAAGATTTTTTTAGATTTGTTTATCAGGGGTCTTTTATTTAGCTCCCTGACTCTCAACCCTATGGCTATCATTTCTGCATGGAAGATTGTGGTATATCTCCCAAGGTGTACTGGGATTTCAACTCTTGGATTAGTACCAGCTACTCCCGCTCCTTTCCTCCAGTTCCAATACAGAATATGGAAGTCTTTTGACATAGTCTACAAACTCTTTAACTGTGAGCTCTGTCTTGGACATATTCATGGTGTTCATAATTTTTTATACAGGGTGTCCCACGACGATTAAGACAAGCAATATACGGAAACTGAGCAGTTGTAGCTAATTATAATTTTGGGGGTGTAAATTGGAGCAAATATAGTATCTTTTTTCATTATTGTGTTACCCAATAAGGTATCTGTTTTTGGTCACGTGACGTCTGATTCAAAATTTTTAATGGGACACCCTGTATGTTTGTGGCATTTGTGTTCCTCCCGATAAAACAATTCCAACAAACTAGCACACTTGGGGTCTAAAGTGATTAATTCAAGAGCTACAGGTACTTAAAGGACTGTACCACTACCATTATGAAACGCTACCAAAATAATTTAACTGTAGGGGTACGTGTTATAATCAATGGTAGTGGTACCATCCTTGAAGTACCTGTAGCTCTTGAATTAATCACTTTAGACCCCAAGTGTGCTAGTTTGTTGGAATTGTTTTATCGGGAGGAACACAAAAAGTCACAAATATACAGGGCTTTCCATTAAAAATTCTGAATCGGACGTCACGTGATCAAAAACAAATACCTCATTGGGTGACACAGTAATAAGAAAAGATACTATATTTGCTCTAATTTACACCCCCAAAATTATAATTCGCTACTACTGCCCAGTTCCGATATATTGCTTGTCTTAATCGTCGTGGGACACCTTGTATAAGTGGGAAGTAACGGGACAAATTACTTGTCGCTTTTTCTTTTAATTACTTCACGCGTCAGCGTGGGAGTTGAATATAGAGTACTGAATTCTGCGTAAAGATTAAAATATCGGAGCACGTGTTTTCAGCAAATCGCTCGAGGCAGCAAATCGTTGCGGATAATCCGTGAACAGTGAAAGTAAATAGTGTTTTGTTCTCACGCCACATTAATCCTAAGGATTTTCTAAAGTCTAGCAGAATTTCCTTTCTGGTCGTCGCACGAAATCCGACAATTTTCAGGATTGCACTAATGCTCGAAAGCCGTTAGCTTAAATCTCCGCTTCAACCAATTATCAATTAAGGACTATTTGCCGCGGATCGTTTGCTCACGTTCCGTTCCTACCATTTTACTACTATTTGTTTTGTTTTTCCATTTTCTTTTGTAGAGGGAAATTTAGACAACTAAGGCTTCTTATTTGAGCAGGTATCTTCGTTTTTGAAGTTGGAAAATGTATAATTTTCTGTAAGTAAGGGCAGAAAACTGTGGATATGTTTAAGTTGTGTAGTTTAATTATTATATTTTATTATATATACTGACATTCTATATCTCTTTTGAGATCAAAAGAATAAATAAAGAAATAAAAATGAAGTGAAAAACATCGTACCTGCGCAATAGTCTTTTGACTCACTAATTTCGTCCGCAAAATTAATGCTTTCATACGTTGATTTGATGACATTTTTATTACTTCTATTTCCCACACTGATTGGTGAGGGGAGTATTGTGTTGAAATACTTCGCTTTTTGGCTGTTTTGTGACTACATGACGAAAATCCATGTCACTCATTTCCGTCGGTCTGTCTGTCTGTTGGCGTTTTTCTACCCTCGTAATGACAGTAATCGCTACATGAATTGTGATGAAATTTGGGTAGCGATATGCTATGGGGTCGTAGTAGGTAATGCTGCTATAATTTGAAAATCGGTGTATTGGCGGCGGAGAGATTGGTAAAAAACAAAAAATTATCTGAACCCCTCCAAACTTCGTTTCTAGACGTTTCAGGGGCTTCTGATTTTTTTTGGAGGGGGTTTAATCGAGGATTTTATCGGGGTGATGATAAGATACTATTGGCGCATAATAAATTTTTATTGAACTACTTATTAAGAACTGTTATCGTAATAATAATTAAATATATCAAATAAGTTACACGCTTTGCTTAAAAAAACTTCACTTATACGCTAGTGTTAGTATTAGAATGATAGTATAGTATAGGTCAGAAATATAAGAGCAGTTTACATTTTTTGTGCTCCTATCGAGTGCCGACACTACAAAGGACGCCTTAATCCTTCACAAGACACCCGACCGGTCGAATGACCTTTATCGCTTTCTGCTTTTTTTGACGCACCGTTACACGACCATTAGTATAGTCAAACTTGTATGTCTGTGTATAAAGAGATGTTATTATGCAATAAATAGGTCAATTTATTTTGTTTTTATCTATTGCAAATTGGTATTTCCGAATATTTTGATCTCCTACGACTTTTTCAATTATTATAATATATAGTTTGTATAGATAATTACGGTTTTATCATTACTCAGGTCTACATAATTACGTAACTGCACTATAGCACTAAGTGTCGATACTGATTGAGACCTGAAAAAAATGTAAACAACACATATATATCTGACGTCTACAATACATATAATTAAGATGAATATAACCTATAATGAATTTATTGGCTTACCTGCATTTGCTTCAAATCTGAGGAGTAGATTGTTTGAATGACACGGTTTTGGAACAACTGTAAATATATTTGAAGTGATGGAAAAGCATCCAAATACTAACAATTAATTGAAAACACAACAACATTTAATCTGTGTAGATTTAAGTAATTAAAGATTAGTTCATAATAAAATAAAATTTAAGAAACTGATCGCAATTAAAACCTTGAAAATAATAGAGAGCCGGGCAACGCATGAACAGAGATAGGGGCCCCATTACAAATAGCCTGATATTCGCGATTTCTTAAATATTACGTGGTTATCTGACAGGTAATAGAGGCTCTCTGGTGAAGCAGGTTATACATGGCGTTCAGTATACAAAGCGATTTAACTTCATCTAAATCTTTCCCTAAAAATGCTAACATAATTAGCGAAACATGTGTCGAGTCTGAAAAAAATCGGCTTGGCGCTTTGATAAAAAACTCCAACGAAATATCTCTGTATGTGTACCATACCTTTTTCGAAGATACGCGATACACAAATAATAACTAATTAAACTTCAAATCCGACTCAGAGTCGAAAATTTGCCTGGCAGCAGGGTTTCGACATGAATATTTCAAACTATTAATTAACACTGAACCTCATGTTTCACGAAGCTTGCATGCTCTTCCCACTCAATCAAAAATAGTCCAGACAAAAACTCGCATCTGCTCAAAAAATGTTCATATTCGATTTTAGCGTAATTTTACTGGAAAAGTTTAAAACAAATGTGTATTTATTCAGTCCAAAAGTGGATCAGTAATGAACCTCTACCACACTTTTGTTTTTTTTTTCAAACAAAAACGTACAACGGTTTTACATGAATTTTCTATCATGTTCATCATGAAATAAAGTTTGCCGCCAAACCCGTGACGTCACGTACGTTGAACCAGTACAAGTAATAGCATCCTGGTTCTGAGACGTTTACGTTTAGTCCCTTTAAACATCACTACAGACTTATAATAACGGATGTATAGAAGTCAACAGCCACATGAGCCTATTCATATAAAACGTGTTTTTATTGTCGACTGTACTTCATGTTCTAATAGTGACACATTGCTGCCATATTGTCAGTCGTTAACCACGTGATGGAAACGACGACTATTATTGGTTATGGGTTATGGGTATGACTTAATAAACGGTGTTATTTTTCATAAAAACTAATACGATATAGACTTATTGTTTACAATTTTAGAAATAATATACAAAGTAATTTTTTGGCACAGAGATATTTTTTGTGCTTTTCTATTTTTTTATAACTGAGCAGACCGCGTAGGCAGAGCCTAAATATGACAGTACCGTGGCTGTTGTGAAAAGTGGTCGTACCCCTCGGTTCTTGATGTACGAAGAACGACCGCCTTAGGATGACAGGCAGCAATCGCGCGGGTGCATCTGATAGGATCGGCGAGTGGTGGAATTATAGCAGACTCCGTTTGGTTATCAGTACAAGAGGGAGAGGTCACCAACCGCACGCTGGTGAGAAAGTGGCTGGAGGTGGCACGTTAAGGCTGGGTCACCAATTAGTCGAACTGCCTTTTTCTGGATAGAATCTAGTTTAGACAGAGGAGTAGAGGCAGCAGCTCCCCAGACATGAGACCGGCAGCTGTTGCAATTGACGCAACGTATTCGTGCCAGATCAGATTTTCTGTAATATTGACTCCTATGATCTTGAATAAGTCACTCCTGGGCAGGGCCTGATTACTTATTAGACCCGGGTGTTGGCTTTGGCACTTTTTTCTGATAACGTACTATACTGGGTCTTGGAAACTGCCAAGCGGAGCGGAACCCCTGCATTGATGTTATGGAAAGAGGAGGAAAAGCCGTGTACCACTGCAGAGATTTTTTGACCTGAGAGGAAGTCTGCGAGCCAACTGTAAAGTTTAACAGGAAGGCCGTAAGACGGAAACTTTTTCAGCAAAGCTGCATGCCACAGTTGATCGAATGCCTTTGAAATATTGAGAGCAATGGCGTGAGTCTCGCCAAATGAATGTATGAGTATGCTCCAGACATGTATGATGTAAGCCAGGAGATATCCAGTACATCTCCAATCTAATATAAAAAATCGCTAGTAGCTATTCTCTCAAGTTATCTATTTTTGAGTTATAGATTATTTAAACTTCGGATAGCCTCAAAAATGGTTATTTTCAACCTTGGGAAGCAGTATGAAATAAAGGAGGAGAACTTTAGGTTTCTAAATATACTTATAAACATTCTCTAACAAAATTCAGAAGAGTTTTAGGCATTTATATTGTTGCATGTTGCAACTCTTCATTTTTAATTGTTGCTAAACAATGAAATACTCAGTAACTAACCAATAAAATAAAAAAAATGCAACATGTCGTTTGACCCAGTGTTTACCATGCATTTCCGATTTATTAAAAAAAAATTAGAACATCCTCTTCATTTCATCTTTTGCATATGCCCGAGATTGGGCAAACGGAAGTTGTAGGAAAAATAAAACGTTTACTTGTGAATTTTATTGACTGTACCTATTTTGCGAGAGGATATTTATATTTTGCCTGGACTAAAAAGGCAAACCTCGTTTAATGATTTGTTGTTTGACCCTGTGGTGTCCGTCAGCCCTTTCGCCCATTGTTATTCAAGCGGTAAATTCTGCTCTTCGGATCAACGCCCTTTGGACCGCATATCCGTGAACAGAGTGAGATCTAACTTATTGTTCTAAATCGGTGGTTCTAAACAATACTCCTAAGACTTTCACGATGTATATAAGGAGGCTTATGCAGATCAGGTCTTCCCCCATCAAATCTTTTACTATAACCGCTGCTCTATTCTTGAAGGCTACAACCTTAAACCTTTACTAGTTCTTTTGACAAGAGGTGTTTATTGTGAGCGACGTTACAATTTGGTTTCTAGATATAGTATCATACCTATAGGATAGTTATCTTTGGCGAATCTAAAAAAAAATGTATCACCGAGATTGTGTGGCAAGTACTGACTCAACCAAAGTGTCTGTGTTTTTTTATTCCGATTACTCTTCGTCTACTGGACATATTTTCAAAACCTATCGTCTTTGCCTTAAACTTATTTTCATAGTGACCGTGACAATAGATGGATGTTTTTCGTGGATTTCGGTCAATAATTTAAAATACACTTTTATTCTTTACGACGTTCGGTTTGTCGTACATAAACCATCATCAAACATCTATAAACCATTGTCTGTATATAACGATTAAAAAAATTAAATTGAGGGGTCCAATACAAGAACCGGTTGAGTCCATTAGAGTAAATATCGTGCAAGAACAAGTCAAGTCTAGGACTGAAGTCTGAATCATTTTTGCACAGTGTAAAGAACCAGTCAACCAACAAAACAATTCTGTACCCATATAGTATAAGGCAGAAGCTTCTACATTATGTAGAATTCTAGAAACTATGCAAGAACAGCTGGTTAACGCAAGTTCGTTAAAAATGGACTCTTGGATTGGACTCTTCAATTCTACCTTAAGGGGCCTGGATACACACATTTATACATACGTATTTGCCATGTAAAACACGGACTCACAGTTTCTCGCATAACTCACTCTATTTTCAAACTACATATATAATATTTCAGGAGGCGATAGCTAAGACCTCAATGAATGACAACTATTTTCGATTTTCTCAAAAAAATTCTTGAATGTGCAAAAAAACTCGCAATACAAAATCATACATTCTATAAATGCCTGTAATTCAACAACCAAACACGATATCAAAAAAAGGCCAAATAGTTGCACAAGCGCAAGCTTTCTTCTTCAGTTTGCTCTTTTACTGTAAGTTTAAAGGTAACGTCAGGAGCTTGTAAGTGCGAAATTCATTTTTATGGTGACCTCTGGACCTTACCTTTGGACCTTTTGACCTTACCTTTGGATTTTTGGACTTATCTCCCCTCATCTTAGACACACACACTGGAGAGAGGGAACAGGCGACCACGCCTCCTCGCTAACACGGGAATGAGTCTTTTCTTGGATTCTCAATTTCGCGCGCTATACCCTAGACCCTTAAGATACAATTTAATATTTTTTTTATTTTTTTTTTACTTCTGTGTCATCGGCATCGACTACTTTGGTCATTAGCCTCGTGTTCTGTGTAGGCTTTGTTACTGTTTCCCGGCGCCACTTAGGAACAGCACTGTTAATTAGAAGCCAACAGTGAATGCTCAGGTGGGGATTCTCGCTGAGCTTTTTTTTTATGGATATTTATTTTTGGTTGAAAAAACCAGAAATAAATTTCCGCCTCTAACGAGAATCGAACCCGGGACCTTCCGGTCACGAGCCCTCGACCCTAACCACTGGGCCAACCCACCCCCCCTTTTTTTTTATTATTATATGCAAAAAATATGTTTATCGTTTATAGATATCTGATGATGGTTTAATTATAGCAGAACAAAACGTCCTGAGGAAGTGTGTATTTTAAATTATTGACCGAAGTCCACGAAAAATAGGCGTAACTATCGTCTTTGCCTCAGTAGTAACAAAACATGTCAAAGGACTCGTAATGCGGAAGAAAGATGTTTTTCGCAACAACATGAGGATATCCAGCCGAATGTCGGTCAACTGAAAGAACAATCTCATATTCTTCGTCGAGGCTGCTGAAGCTAAAACAACAAAATAGTCATCATCGATTTTTCAGTCCGCAGAAGTGTTACGTAACTTTATCATTTGAGAAAGCTGTAGATCATGTCGGCTGTCTATTATAATGATATGGCGGCAATGTACCAGCTAGCGCTCTGTTTAATATTTTAATATGGCGAACCGTATAGTACAAGAATATTATAACAGTTATCCCTTATCACTTATCAATTTTATTGTTCTTACATTTGTAATACTGTGTAAATATACTGTGTAAAGCTTTCGCGGCCATCGTCCAATGAATTTGTGGTTCTTGGGTTTTTAGGCCGGCGTCGTTTAGCGTTAAAGCTTGACGTTTCGCCACCACGAGTGGATGGCATCTTCAGAAGCTATTTCACTTCGGCGACTTCGGCTTCTGAAGATGCCATCCACCTGTGCTGGCGAAACGTCAGGCTTTAACGCTAAACGACGCCGGCGTAAAAACCCAAGAACCACAAGTTCATTGGACATTTGTAATAATTTCGACTCTATCGTTCCATCCATTAAATTTCGATGCTACATAGACAACCTAAAAAGAATTACTTGGCATCGATACTTTTTTAGCACGCTTTTATTAGCTTCACCTGTATGTTTGTGGGTTTGTAACTCTCCTTTAGATTAAGTTAGACCGAACAATGGACGCTCCAACCTTGTCGCGAAAACGATTTTGACGATTCAAATCCGTCGGACGATGAGAGATGGCGCAGACAAATTGAAGTGTGTTAATATTACACAGAGGCGTAGCGACGAAAGCTTAAAAGGAGTGACATCCAACTGTTTGGTAGGTCGTATTTTTGTGAAATTTATTCAGGAAATTCGACAGTTTTAATTATCGTTTATGCAGCAGTCGTAATGATTATGCTGTGAATATCGATCAAAAATAATTGTTCATCTTCATTATACAGAGTATTAATAAATACAGTTTAAAGAAACTAAAAAAACAGACTTTAATGAAGTTAACCAACGTATTAAAAACAAATATACAGGGTTATTCACGTTATTCGACACGGAGTATTATGGCTAAAGTATTTGATAAAAAAGAAAATAATAATTTGGGATGGATAGAGACCCATAAAGGCTACATTTTAAAAATATTTTCATGTTATACAGGGTGTCCCAAAAACACGGAATGTATCAAAGTTATGTTTTTTTAAATGGAACACCCCATATATTATTGCATATTCAGATTTCTTGGTGAATTCTGGTGTGACCTTATGTATCATACATGGTACCTAAAGCGAACCGTTAAGGTGTAAATCACAATTTTCGGTATAAGTAGACATCAGGAAAAACTTGAATATCGCAGAGATTACAAAATATGGAAGGCTGTGACTTTGCCGTGTTACTAAGCATAAAATGCGCCAGCTTTAATGAGACTGTCAAATTTAGATTACGTTTATGCTTGGAGAAATCGGTCGATGAATTAAGGAAACTTCGATCAGCGATAACTTGATTTTTTCAAATGGGAATGCCTAATTTTTTTTATACAGCTAAAAGTAGAATTTGATAACCTTTCTAATGATATAAGGTTGTGCATACCAATCTCTGGTAGTTTTCGTTTAATTTTAAATTTTCGAACAAATCGGCGTTTTTCAATTTGCCTACCTATAACCAACGTAGCAGGCCATGAAATATAAACAAAAACCTGTTCAGGTAGAAGAAAACAACTAACTTAGCTGAAAAATACACACGAACTAGACTAAAGGGACAAGATTATAAAAATTACTCACAGCAAACAAAGTCTAACCAGAAACAAGGGCGGTAACATATCTTTGGTCAAAGAGAAGCTGGAGTATGGCAGAAATGGATTTTTTCACGGCCTACTAGCTACTGCAATGGACTAGAGATTGGCAATTTCCAAAACCATCAAAAATTTTGAAATAAAACAAAAACTACTAGAGAATGTTGTAAGCAGTTTATTATTTTCATAATAAAATTTCACATGATATAAAAAAGTATGCAATTCTGTCAAAGCTCAAGTCAAAAGTACCTCTGACTGGAGTTCTGAAAATTCTTCAGTACCTATTAGCAAGGTCGCAGAAAATGAAGAATGAATTAAAATTTGCTCAAATTATAAAACATAACTTATATGGCCGAAAATTTAAATCTGATTTGTCAGTATTCCTTTTTTGCAATATTGCTAATAGATATTGAAAAATAGAAGGGCTCCAGTGAGAGGTATCGACTTCGACGCAAATTAGTACTTTTTTACACCATTACATATGATTGATAGTTGCATGCTGGAGCAACAGTCGCTGGTTGTTTCTGTTTCATATGAGGGTTTTTGATTGCCTTGGAAATTTTTAACCTCTAGTAAATTGCGGTATCCAGTGGACAGTAAAAATATCTATTACTGCCATACTGCAGCTTCTCTTTGACCTTAGAAATGTTATCGCAGTTGTTTCTGGGGGAGTTGATTTGTTGTAAGGAATTTTTATAATCTTGTCCCTTTAGTCTAGTTAGTGTGTATTTTTCAGCTAAGTTAGTTGTTTTCTTCTAGCTGAACAGATTTTTGTTTATATTTCATGGCCTGCTACGTTGCTTATACGTAGAAAAATTGAAAATCGCCGATTTGTTTGAAAATTTGAAACTAAATGAAAACTACGAGAGATTGATATTAACAACCTTATATCATTAGAAAGCTTATCAAATTCTACGTTTAACCGTATAAAAAAAATTAGGCATTCCCATTTGAAAAAATCAAGTTATCGCTGATCGCAGTTTCCTTAATTCAGCGAGCGATTTCTCCAAGCATAAACGTAATCTAAATTTGACAGTCTCATTAAAGCTGGCGCATTTTATGCTTAGTAATACGGCAAAGTCACAGCCTTCCGTATTTTGTAATCTCTGCGATATTCAATTTTTTCCTGATATCTACTTATACCGAAAATTGTGATTTACACCTTAACGGTTCGCTTTAGGTACCATGTATGATACATAAAGTCACACCAGAATTCACCAAGAAATCTGAATATGCAATAATATATGGGGTGTTCTATTTAAAAAAACATAACTTTGATACATTCCGTGTTTTTGGGACACCCTGTATAACATGAAAATATTTTTAAAATGTAGCCTTGATGGGTCTCTATCCATCCCAAGTTATTATTTTCTTTTTTATCAAATACTTTAGCCATAATACTCCGTGTCGAATAACGTGAATAACCCTGTATAGTAATGTTCGGTTATAACGAACTTCATGGGACCGGCGAAAACGGTTCGTTATAAGTGAAGTTCGCTATAAACGATAAATAAAAAATGTAGTCAAGTTGATTGACTCAGTACTTCCCACACATTCCGATGATACCAGTTTTATTATTTTCCCACAGCATGAAACTATAGTCTAGATGCCCCTGCAATCAAATCATCGCTCGCCCGACCGCAAAAAAGTGTTTTATTCTACTAGGTGCTTCTTTCACAGGTCAATGGACAATATATCATGAATACAACAAATTTTTGAGTTTTACAAACCCCCACCGCCGAACCACCCCAATTTCACCCCCAAGCAAAAAAAAAATTTAAAATGATCAGGAACCCCTAAAACGTCTGAAACGAAGTTTGTGTTTTTTATATTTTTAGTTTTTTCTATTATTGCCGCGCCGCCACTGAAATGATTTCTAAAAACCATACGCGCTTTCCATACTCGTCGCGGTAATAAATCTGTGTCAAAATGTCATTAAAGTCAATTCAGAAGTTTCCACGTAACACAATACAAAATGATCCAAAGTAATACTCGTATGTATTTTGTATGCATCAGAAAGTTCAAGTCCCTTGGTTTCTGTAATCGGCAAGGCAATGTTCGGATGGACATAAAAAAGTGTATTATGCCGCTAGGTCTTTCTCTCTCAGGTCAGTGGACAGCCCATTATGAGTACAACAAATTTGTCAGATTTACAACCCCCCCTCAACCACCCTAATTTCACCCCTACCCCAAAAAATGTAGAAAATGATCAGGAACCCCTAAAACGCCTAAAAACTAAGTTTGAGCTGTTTTCATATTTTTAGTTTTTTTAATATTGCTGCGCCGCCACTGAGATGATTTCTAAAAATCAGACGCGTTTTTCATCCTCGCCAAAGTAGTAATACTGTGCCGAAATTTCATTAACATCAATTCAGTAATTCCAACATTATAAAATACAGAACGATCTAAGGCAATACTCGTATGTATACATCGGAAAATTCTCAGTCCCTTGGTTCCTGTAATATACAAGGCAATGTTCGGATAGACCTAAAAAAGTGTATTATACCGCTAGGTCTTTCTCTCTCAGGTCAGTAGAAAGACTATTATGAGTACAACAAATTTTTCAGCTTTACAACCCCCCACCCCCAACTACCCCAATTTCACCCACACCCAAAAATAAAGTAGAAAATGATCAGGAACCCCTAAAACACCTAAAAACGAAGTTTGAGGCATATTTGAAATTTTTCGTTTTTTGCTAATTACTCCGCCGCCTATGCACCGATTTTCAAGGTTGTAGCAACATTACCTACTCCGACCCTACACCATATCACTACCCAAATTTCATCAAAATCTATGCAGCGGTTACTGAGATTAGGAGGCTAGAAGAACACCACTAGACAGACAGACCGACAGACCGACAGACCGACAGATCGACAGACAGACCGACAGACAGACCGACAGACAGATCGACAGACAGATCGACAGACAGACCGACAGACCGACAGACCAACAGACAGACAGACAGACAGACAGACAGACAGACCGACGGAAATGAGTGACCTGGATTTTCGTTATGTAGGCATCATAAAACGCCCAAAAAGCGTATTATCTCAAAATCGAAAATTTTCGCGATCACAATACTCCCCTCACCTATGGTGTGGGAAGTAAAAAAATGTGGTATTTTTATTAGTACATTTATTAATACACAGATATTGAGGGTACATAAAATATATTTTGTAATATAGTCTAATGAGTCTAATTTAAAAAATCTTTTATTTTAGTTTCTTTTATTTTTGTGAAATGAATGTCATTAATATGTAATTCTACTTCGACTAATTGAAGAAAAACACTTTGCGGAGTATTTCGTGACTGAAGAAAATAACGAACGTTATCAATATGTTCAAGTGCCTCTGATGTGGTTGGAACTGGTCTCAATTCTGTGCTCACAGGTCCTTCATCTTCTGCCTCCTCGTCACTTTCAATATAAACTGAAGAAGACACAGAAGCGACAATGGCATCATCGTCAAAGCATTCAACACTTATAAGATTATCATCAATACGGACAAATTGATTGAACTCGTTTTCAGAATAAGGAAGATTGTCTAGAATATTGTTATCATCTTCCTATCCAACTTTTTTCAGCCATTCGGCTAATGTCAAGTCATCGTCTGAATCCAAATCATTTTCCACTTTCAGAAAATCACCGTGTTTAAAACAATTAAAAATTGTTTGTTTTGATACCCTCTGCCATGCCATATGAAGGAAGCTTATTTCATCTAAGAGGTTGATAGAAAAATGTCCACCCCCACTATCAATAAAATGTACCATTTTCGAAAGAAGAAGTCGACGGTAATGGCTCTTTAAGCTATGGATGACACCCTGATCCATAGGATGTAGTTTGGAACTGGCACTTGGTGGCATGAATACTAACTTGATGCCAGTTCAAATTTCTAACATCTGGATGAGCTGGGCAGTTGTCCACTAATAATATGATTCTTCGGTTTTTACGTCTTAACTCGCCATCCCATTCCCACAATTCATTCGTAAAAATCTCTTGAGGTCATCCATGCTTTTTTATTGAATTAGTAATTTACTGGCAACTGTTTGACATTTTCAAAACATCTAGGGTTTTTAGATTTCACAATCACCAATAACCTTCTTTTTTCTGTTCCTGTTAAATTTGCTACCACCAGCACAGTGATTCTTTCTTTGGAAAGCTTTCCACCTTAACATTTTTCTATCAGCGATAAAATCCCGTTTTAGGTTCGTTATAAAAGACAAATCTTATGACAATATCAAAGTTTAAGGTTCGTTTTATCCGAAAGTTCGCAAAAAGCGGGTCGTTATAAGCGAACATTAGTGTAGTTTGAAAAAAATAAAAATCATTTTATTTTTTAATTTTAATGAACAACGGACTAAAAAGTTAAAAACAATGCCTAAAATAAGTTCAAAACGATATTAAACAAAACATACTAGTATGACTCTGAAAAAAGCGTAGGAGCTTCTTATAATATTATTCGTAAACCGAGTACCCGGCTCTTTTTTCACAATCATTCTAGTATTTTTCGTTCATTATTGTTGTGTAGTTGTCAATGCTGCTATAATCTTGAAAATCGGCGGCGAAGTAATTAACAAAAAACAAAGGATTTCAAAAATTCCTCAAACTTCATTTTTAGGCATTTTACTTTTTACTTTTTTTGGCTGGGGGTGAAACTGGGGTGGTTGGGGGGGTGGCGGGTTGTAAAACTTAAAAATTTGTTGTATTCATAATAGGCTATCCATTGACCTGTGAATGAAAGACCTAGCGGCAAAATACACTTCCTTCAGGTCGATCCGAACATTGACTTCTCTATTTCAGAAACCAAGGGACTTTGAATTTTGGTATATGTACATACGAAGTATTGCTTTAGATTGTTCTGTGTTGTGTAACCTGGAAACTGTTATGTTGATTTTGATGAAATTTCGACACAGTATTACTGCCGTAGTGAGGATGGAAAATACATTTGGTTCTTAGAAATCGTGTCAGTGGCGGCGCAGCAATAATAAAAAAACTAAAAATATAAAAACAGTTCAAACTTTGTTTGGAACTTTCTGATGTACACATACGGGTATTGCTTTAAATCGTTCTGTATTGTGTAACCTAGAAATTATTAAATTGATTTTAATGAAATTTTGAAACAGTATTATTACTTATATATTAAAACTAATGAAATAATTTTTAGTAGTTATTTTGAAAAAAAAAACGCTGAATATGTGTAATATCTTATGAAACAGAGCTTCCCTCAGACTTTTTGATACTGCCTGGGTAATTACTGGTACTGCTATTATAATCACAAATCATAAAGGTAATAGTAAAAGTACCCAGAGCTTGCAATCAAATTATGCATATCCTTCTACAAACTTGAAAATAAGAAAAACGGGTAAAAGTACTTGGGCAAACTACTGGTTCTAATGATACTTATAGAATGTAAGGCAAATTAGGTCTAGAAATAGCATATCATTTTATATACATAAGAAAAAATCTATAAAATTTAGCATAGCTCACGTTTCGAGTAAAAAAGTTTTTAGTTTTTTTTTATTTATCTTAGCATACGTTTGGTGAAATGTGTCCAGGTAGCCGTAACATACTCGGTTTAGCTATCTAATTTTTCATACTAAAACACAGGGTGTAATGACCGACTTTTTGGTGTTACGGGTAGCCGAATAAAAGTTTATTTAACAATTAAGGTCCGCATTTTTAATTTATGAAATTTTTCACAAAATTGCAAGTTAAGTGATAGATTTGTGAGTACTATAACGACTGAACTATAGAAACATCGCAGCTCTTGTTTTGTATTTTAATAGAACGCATAGATCATTGGCGGATAACTTTCACTTCGGTCCACTTTGGCTGCAGAATAGAATAAAAAATAATTATGTCACTACTGCATTGTAAAGGATTTGTTTGCAGCGTGTATTGTTCCTTCTGAACAATGTATGTGTGAGAGAGAACGAGATAGAATTAGTTTGAATGATACCAGACGGTATACACGTATTACGTATAGTAAAAACGTTCGAGATGTACCCAGCAATAATGTTGTGGCCCTAAATTTCTCAAAAAGTTGATCTCCTAAATGTGTATTATACAACGCACAGTGGCGCCTGTCGGATGTTAAGGACAGAGCTGTCCAGGACCACACAAACATCAGAGAAGAGAACCAAACGTGGTTGCCTATTAGATGTTTAGTAGAAGGTAATTGGACCCCGTTGTGCAAGGAGGAACCAACCCACAGTAATGCAGTTTTGAGAAAAATGCAAAAAACCTACCGATGATGCTACATTGGTGCATTAACAAAACGCACTTCTTTCAAATAAACATTTATTCTCATCATCAATAAGAGAAATAATGTAACATAAATATTTAAACCATAATTGCACTTAGAGAAAAAACACTTGGTTCCTCATTGCTTATACAGGGTGTCCCTGAGTTTCCTCGACACGTGGTATTCACAAAAAAAGTGAATGGATTTGTGAGGGTGCTATAGGGTCTATCATACCATGCCTTCAAAACATTTTTTTACGACAACCCTTAAAAGTCACCCCAACTTTTTTTTTCAAATAGCCCCCCTGGGTTTTCCTAGATAAGTGATATCCCTATTTTATTAAAAGTCTTGTGATACCTTAGGTTTTATACGTAAGCTTATTTTCTCGCGTGGAATCATAAGTATAATATAAATAAGATACGCAAAAAACGGATAAAAAAGAAAACTAACTGGGTTTTATAAGGTATTTGATATATACTTTCGAAAACAAATGTCTTTTTAGTCTCTTATTACGAAAATATTACGCTTCAAAAAAATCCTTATTTTATTTATCTTATGCTTATGAAATTGGAAAGAAATTGGTTTGTGTATGAAATAAGGCAATACAAAATTTCAAATAAAATAATGTCCTAGTTTATGTAGGAAAAGCTGAAGAGTGCTATTTGAAAAAAATTGGGGGGGGGTGAGCTTCATGGGTTGAAGTACAAAAAAAATATTCTGAAAATATGGTATGATTGGTCATTCAGTACCCTTGAAAACCCCACTTACTTTTCTCACGAATATATTACTACAGTACTACAAGATTTTAAATAAAATAAGGATTTAATTTTTGTATGAAAAACTATGTGGTGCTATTTGAAAAAAGTTGGGGGTAAGTTATAAGGGTTGAAGTACAAAAAAATGATATGATAGCCCCGATAGTACTCTAAAAAATTCCACTCAGTTTTCGTTTGAACTGTTTTTTTGTTACAAGAATATCACGTGTCAAGGAAATTCAGCGACACCCTGTGTATCAGTTGAACTCTCGTCTTCTGGTTCGAAATCTAATTCATTTTTGTAGCCATCTACATTTTCTTGTATGTTTTCATCGCTAGTTAAATATGTAGGTATAGAACCCATGATCGGCAGCTTGTATTAAGTGAAGATGGCTCCTAATACCTTTCAGTTTAAGTTCCGATATTGGTTTCCCATTTGGCCATAGCTGGTCCAAAGGTAAGCTAAATATTTTCTCCACTTTTCCCTTTTTAATATCTACCTCATTTTTTGAACTGTTTGGAACATCATTGCAATTTAAACTAACTCAAAAGTTGAAGTTGAAAACACTGATAGCCTATGCGATTATCTTATCTTATCTTTCAGTGGCGGTTCCTGAATTTTTCAAAGGAGGCGCGCACAAAATTTTGAATAAAAAAACTATACGATAATCTTTCCTGAGATTGTTGAGACCGCAGCTGCACCCTACATATAAGTGTTTTCAGTTTGCACAGTTATTTCTTATATAATTTTTTTCTAGCTAGTTTCACAGAAAGTCACTTTTTAAGAGTGTTTTGCTTATCACTCATCATAAAATGTGATTTCTTAAGAGTTTTTTTACTTATCATCCTACCTAACCAAGAAAAAAAGTCATCTAGTTTGCGGAATTGAATTCCCAACGCCTGATTCAAACACGTCAGCGCTTTCTACTGAATCACGTAGCCGTCTGCATCATTTTGTCAAAACATTGTTATTAGTATCTCCTTACCTATTTTCATCTTTGTAATGTTATTTAGAATTTCCTTAATTTTTATTTTGTGCTCTAAGGAAGGTCGACCAAAGCGCATCTCCAGTAACGCGATCACCCGATTATCCATTTTATAATTAGTTGGTAGGTTACAATCGCCTATGTAAACGAACAAGAGAAGCTGACTGAGGCGCGTCATAAGGAGCGGCCTCTGTACGTATTGGATCGTATGTCACCGGTAACCTTACGGTCTTCGTTGGTTATTTTCAAAATCGATTGATGTGTGATTAACCAATAGGAGCGCTAACAACGTGCGATTGACCAATAGGAGCGCTCTCTGTCCGCTATCCGTGCAGCCCTTGTCCTGGCGCCTGGAGTCAATCCCGTGACGAGCCACTGGTTAGATTCGAACTTAGTATGCTGAGCGGGATGCTGAGAGTGTGCCAGTTTTTATAGTCTGAGCATTGTATGCTACTTCTAAATCAGGCAACCGATTGTAGCTAGAAATAGGTAGGTACATACTAGCACTGCGTACATATCTACTAAAAAGTATGTATTTCTCTTTTCCTTAGGGCAGCGCGCGTCATTGCGCAAGCGCGCGGCATTGCGCAATAAGGAGGAACCGCCCCTGGTATCTTTAGAGATGAACATTTGGGTTCACATAATCCCTCTATGTTATTTGTTATAGTTCTGTTGGCTGGTTGCATGACGTGGTCCAATTAACCTTATAAAATGTACAATAAATGCCGTTCAAACTTACATTCTAACAATATCACTTACGAATACAAATGAAAAATTAGACACAAGTCAAAATCAGATTCAGACGAGTCTCTATAATTCAAGTTCATAATAATATTTCATTCGGTCGTGTATTAATAAATTACTATACTTTTATTACGTTTAATGCAGTGTCGCCTTTTTTCTTGAGTTATTAAATGTACCGTATCCCTAATAAGATTTTAACTGCTGATAAGCTTTCGGGGTGATTACTGTACTATGTGATATTCCTTTTTATCTCCTGAAAGATTCTCGCATTTATTTTGATATACGTCTTGTGTATGACGACATTATATTTTGTAATGAAAGCCGTTTCTATCACCACATTCAGAAATAACAGTATCTTTCCACTTTTCGCCTTCGTTATGACGACAAAAAAAGAGCGCTAACAATACCCTCTCGGGTTACACGAGTCTCTCGAACCCCGGAGCCATTCTTGTAAGCCGCTCTTTCATTTTTCTTGTGTATATACCCTTTATTCCTTTTGCTGGAACTACACTATCCTATGCTGCTGAAACCCGGAGAAAATAATATTCTGAGCATTTCTAGGATTCCTGCTCGGTGTAATTTGTATATAGCTACCCATTCTGAGGAATTTTTCCGGGATTATGGTTCAGTAGCGTAACATTATATGCACCAAGGAATTCTAATAGGTTAGAAGAAGCAAAGCCCATGCCAGGATTTTATTGTTCGCAATATCGCGCTGTTATTATTTACCATGTCTTTACATTATTACCGATGATAAAATCTGCATCTACCTGCACTATTTTTACGTATGCACTGATAGAATAAAAAATCCGCTCAATAATTCCCCAATAAACAAGGAATGATCAAACCACTATCTGTTGTTTATACCTTTTCGCTCAAGGGCGACGGTGGTCGATGCGACGTTGTCACGTTTTATGAAAAGTAGTTGTTTATACGACATATTACTTGACCACCGCCCAAATAATTATCTTTGACTTTTTCAAATGGCCTAGCTTTGATCGGATTAATATAAACTTTTTCAAATTTCCAGATATAATAACTAATACATTAGATCAATATCTGCCTTTGAGGCAATCGGCTATATGTTGGTATATTCCCCACTATTACTATTAATGCAATGATTGCGATATATCGTCAAACGAGCTTTGATATTTACATTATGGATTAGTATAAAGTAAAATATAATGACTTTACCCAGAGCAGATCTGGCAACATTATGTGCCACCATCCACCATGATCAAGCAAGATGGTTCAAACAAAATCTTTGTTTGCTTCTTCTAACTTATTCGAGTTCTTTGCTATGCACAGTGCAGTCATAGTTGACGTTGCAGATTTACTTCTTTGCCATGAGTAACCAAAACCTCAAAAAAGCCAATCTTAGGTTTTGACGAAAATCACTACCCAGCCTCCCTTCCAAGTAGGGTGGTATCCAGGATAAAAACACAATTTTCTGAAAGGCCTGTAAAAGTAATCGTAAAACGATATGAGTAAGGGGTGTGGAGCAACAATTTTCAAGATTTTAAATGAAAAACGCAACATAGTGGTTGCGGTAGAAGAGCATATTCCCAAAAAGGGACCAATAAAATCAGTTTTAGATGACGTGAAAAATGCAATTCGTCGAAGAGTTTATTTTACCTCCACATTCACAATAAATATGCTCTCTACAAAAGTACCAGCAGGAATTACAAAACGACAAACGGGTTTTCTTAAAAACTTCAAGCCAAATAAATATAAGATATTTGGAAAAAATAAATAGGGCGTTGATTGTAGGAGATGATATAATATTATGGCATACAGAATATTATTTGGTTTTATTTAATTTATATTTATACTTTTAGTATTTTATTTGTTGTTTAATTTGGTTAAACGAAGGTGACACGATTTCTAAATTTTGGTATTATTTAGTGTATAGTTTTTATTATATTCCAATTGTTTATTGCTCATAAAGGTAGCGAAAATAATTTGTGGGGCTGAAGCATCTCAAGACCCTCTGGTTATACAGGGTGTTTGGTAAACATGCAGCAAAAGCTTAAAAGGTGATCCGTTGATCTATTATAAAAAACCTTATATTATTTCTTCTGGAGCTGTCTAAATCATAATCATAATAATCATAATCATAGCACTTTATTGCCCAACAGATTTACATCCCTTTACAGGGCAATACTTCATGATAATATTATATAATAACAATAATGAAACAAGTGTTAAATTAGTAATAATCTTTTAGCGGTCGACTTTAACTCAGAAAATGGTACAACTAAAAATATCACAATGCTTACAAATACTATTATAATTTGAACACATCACTGTTATTGGCGATTTTTGTAATAACGTTGTTCGCGGTCCCTGGTAATAAAATGTCTGATTGTGACGAGAGTTATAATGAGGTACATTTAAGCTTATGTAACCCAATAATTCAGAACAGTCAATTTTGTTACGCATGAGCTTATACAAAAATACACAGGACGAAATTATCCTCCTGAATTCCAAACTCTGAAACTCAAAACGTCTCAATAATGAATTATGATCTATTCCTTGTTCAGGATAAACGTGATCGACTTTATACGAAAGATATTTCAGGAACTTTCGTTGAACGCCTTCAAGCCTGTCAATGTGACGCTGATAGACAGGATTCCAGACAACAGAACAGTATTCTAGTTTAGAACGCACATAAGAAAAAAACAGACATTTGAGTGCCGAGATGTCGTTAAATAGATGACAGTTTCGCACAATAAAGCCATAGATTCTATATGCTTCTGATACCTGCTTATCAATGTGTTCAACAAAACTGAGTTGCGAGTCAAATATAACACCCAAATCACAAATAGATTAAAGTCACTAGTTTACAATACTCCATTAGAAAATTTGGATGACCTGCGAAATCGCATAAGTGCTGGATGTAACTCAATTTAACACGGACATGGTGTGGTTGAAAGAGTTCGGCAATCCCTGATGAGAAGATTGACTGCTCGTATCTACGTTAAAAAAGACGGTATTTTGATGGTCCAGAAATGATTACAGCAAAATCAATAGATATGTTGACCTTTACTACGTTACTGCATATTTCTTCATCATAAACGCAAATTCTGAAGTCTTACATACATTTTGAGGAGCTGGCAACGCCTATATAATTTTCCTGCGATTTATTTACGGTCAGTAAAGTCGAATTCGCTGTTTGTTGGTAACTGTAGTGAAGCTCTACGGACTTGCTGTGCTATATTCGAGTGCAATTTAACAGTTTTTCGAGATGGGACCAAGATGGGACAGTGCAATGGAGTGTTTGTAACATGGGTTGCATTGGAAGAATTTTCAGGTTAGTTGGCAATGTTTGGAGGCTGAAGTGTCAAAAGATGATGGTTTTGAGTACACCATGCTGAAGTAGTTTATTTACTACCTCTAGGTTCAGTTGTTACTCTGAGGTTAAAGGTAATATTGTTGCTGATGATCTGTTTTATATAAGTTATTCGAATGAATAAAAACTACAGGAAATTATCGGTAGTGTTTCTTTATACAGATCAAAAATATAGATGTCATAAAAGATGACAGACAAATCAAACAACCATGTCCAAGTGGTATACAGTAAGTTCTAACATATCTAACAGTATCTCTAAAATGGAGCGGTTTTTCAAAAATCAAAAGAAAAAATTTTTTAAAATAGTTTAATGGATCACCCTTTAAATTTTTGCCGCCCGCATGTTTTTTACCAAACACCCCCTGTATAACCAGAGGGACTTGAGGTGTTTCAGCTCATCGAATCATGTATTATCGCTATCTTTATGATGTACTACACCTCCTCCAGACAAAGATTTATCCATCATAAGGATAATTGGTGGTCAATGACCCAATCACTATACTCAGTCCCCTGCATTGAAATCCTGGCTACGCTCCTAAATTTTAGGTTTTTATTAATTAAATGTATACCTTTTATGATTATCGGCAAACGTTTCCAGTCATTTGTATGTGCAGTGACTGCAATATTTGGAGCTAGGTATGATTCTGTTGAAACGAAAACTAAAGTGAGAATTATTTTATCTTTCCCAATATGTTTTCTTTCGTACCCTTTCACCTATTTAAGATGGTATGTGTGAATAAATGTCAGATTTTGGGTAATTATTAGAATACCTTCAACATTGAAAAATCTTAAAAACTATTGATTTTTGTCCATACATACATCAACCTAAATTTGTTGCATTTTAGCTCTCCTATCTTGCTCCGACAGGGATACGTCGAATTACATGAAGCCCCGTATACGATGCATCCAAAACGTATAGCACTTTATCACATAGCTCCCAATTTTATATTGAAAATGAACACTTTTCTATACAAAAAAATGTGCGCCACTGCACTGGTCTCGCGCGAGAGACACCTAAAAGCCCTATTAACCCATGTTTGAAACTGTTTTCGATACTTTAAATATTATACCCTTAGACAAGGAAAGAGAGAGGACGGAACGCGCGACAGACATTGCTGTTACAAATGGCAAAAAAAATGTACCAAAGCTCTATTAAATTTACCTGTGATACGTGATTCCTGGTGCTGTGGCTTTTACAACCGTAAGATGCATACCCTACCATTATGCACACCACAATATTTTACAATGATTGGTCTTAAAAACGCTAAATATCATAAAACATATTTTGACGGCTGTCAAATAGCTAATCATATTCGGTCACAGCTAATTCATATAGCATCAAACGGGCGTGCGGTATTCCCTCTCTTTCCTTATCTAAGATTATACCGAACAATCGCTCGTTCCCAAACTTTTTAATACCCCGTATATCAATATATTCATTTAGATGGCTGCAAAGAAGATCTTGTAAAACTGCTTACCTCAATCCGTACCTCAACTGTAATTCCTTACCTTAATCAAGTTAGTACTCTTTGCTTGAAATTCCTTCTATGTAAGACAGCGTGAGTTTCTATCACATAAAGCACTACTTCTTCAATGAGATTACCAAAGCTCTACAAATCCGATTAGAGAGAAGTTTGCCGGGCGAGACCGCAAACCCTCATATACTTGAGCAAGTTAATCTCATATTTTAGAAAAAAACTTTGTTAGAGAACTTCCCATACAGGCAACGTTATACACTTGAATGAGTTGTTTCTGAAATTATGTTTCTCGAGGGCAGACAGGTAGATGCGACAAAGTTTTATCTACTCCCATTAAATTATATAGCAATTAGCATAATTACTTTTGAACACGTAATACTACCTATAAACAAATAGCGTGAATTATTGACGCCTATTGACACCCGGAAATACAGGGTGTTTCAGAACTATGATGGGATCAAACTTGTAGGGGTTATTCAGTGCAACAGTAGAAAACTTTTTAATCTAGGGACCTATGTCCGGAAAAGTGTCCATACGGTACTACGGCCCTAAGAAGGTTGTTTGGTCTGTCAATGTGTGGGCAGGCATTGTTAATGATTATTTGATTGGGCAATACCTTCTACCGGAACGGTTAACAGGACCTATTTACCGGCGTTTCTTGGAGGCAGTTCATCCAGGACTTCTTGAAAATGTTTCAATAAACGTTCGATAGCAAATGTGGTTTCAGCACGATGGAGCGCCGGCTACTTTGCTGTACCAGTACGTGAGGATTTGGCTCAGCGGTTTGGGCACCGTTGGATTGCTAGAGGTGGAGCCGTTTCTTGGCCTCCTAGATCACCTGATTTAACGCCGCTAGATTTTTTCCTGTGGGGACATGTAAAGTCTTTGGTCTACGAAACTCCAGTAGAAACAGAGCAAGACTTAATTGGACGAATTACAGCAGCATGTAAAATCATTCAAAACGAGTATCAAATTTTTAGTAAAGTCCGCCGAAATCATGTGCGACGTTTAAATCGGTGTATTCAGGTTGGAGGAAGACATTGTGATGATATCATGTACAAAAGGCAAAAAGTGAATGCATTGAAGCCCTATCTAGGCAATTCATCGTCTTTCTACATTTTAACGCTTCTTAGGGCCGTAGTACCGTACGGACACTGTTTCGGACATGGGTCCCTATACTCAAAAAGTTTTCTACCGTTGCACTGAATAACCTCTAGAAGTTTGATCCCATAGTTCTGAAACACCCTGTATAAAAGTAGTAGGGTATGCAGACGACATATGTACCAGTCACACGTGATGAGGTGATAGGTACTCAAGCACGTGACAGATAAGGCTCTCATATCTATAGATATTTGGATGAGGAACCACGACTTAGAGTTGACTCAGAGAAATTGGAGGCGATACAAAACGATCTACAGCAATACTCGTATATGTATACATCAGAACGTTCCCAGTCTCTGGGTTCCATAATAGGCAAGGCAGTGTTCGGATGGACCGAAAAAAGTTCCACCAATCAATGGATATAGGAAGTTTTTCAGTTTTTTTACAACCCCCCACCCCCCAAACACTCCAAATTTCACCACCGCAAAAAAAATAGAAAACGATCAGGAACCCCTAAAACGCCTAAAAACGCAGTTTGAGCTGTTTTTATATTTTTAGTTTTTTGATCATTACTGCGCCGCTATTGAAAACCATACCCGTTACGCAATACTCGTATGTATATATACAGGGTGAGTTTTCAGTGTCAGATCAGTCGATAACTTCACTACTGTAGAAGATAGCGAAAAAAATTTGTTTATAAAAGTTGGAGCCAAGGATATGCTCAGAAAATATTTTGATTTATATAGGGAGACCTATACGAGTAATTACGTGGGGATGCAAACATACATCTTTTTAAAGTATATTATTCCATATTTAGATTCCAGTAATCATTCCTGTCTCATTTAAAAAAAATGTATGCTTGCATCACCACGTAATGGATCACCCTGTATAAATCAAAATACTTTCTGAGCAAGTAGCATATCCTTGGCTACAACTTTTTTCGCTATCTTCTGCAGTAGTGGAGTTATTGACCGATCCGGTACTAAAAACTCTTCCTGTATATATATCAGAAATGCTGTCTCTTGGTTTCCGTAATAAGCAAGGTAATGTTCGGATGGACCTAATAAAGTGTATTATGCCGCTATGTTTTTCTTTCACAGGTCAGTGGACAGCCTATTTTGAATACAACATTTTTTTAGTTTTAAAACTCCTCACCCCCACCCAAAAAAGATAAAATAAAAAATGATCAGGAACCCCTAAAACGCCTAAAAACGAAGATTGAGGGATATATATTTGATGTTTTTTGTTTTTTCCTAATTACTCCGCCGCCCGTGCACCGATTTCCAAAATTACAGTAGCATTAGCTACTACGACTCCACAACATATCGCTATACAAATTTTCATCACAATCTCTGCAGGGGTTACTGAGATTATGAGGCTAGAAAAACGCTAACAGATCGAGAGGCAGACAGATCGACGTAAATAAAGGACGTGGATTTTCCTTATGTAGCCATCACAAAACGCGCAAATTTTGCAAACATTTTTTTCATATTCCCCCAGAAAGATAAAATCTGCATCGATGAACCAGTCATGCCCAATAAAATAATCGCTTGTGAACCCAAATTCCGGTGCCCCGCAATAAAACGTGGATATGGAAATTGTTTCCATTGTCAAAGTAGCAGCCAGCGGTAGCATAAAGCCCCAGGAGCTCATAAAACTAGGCAACTTGTGGACATCGAGCGTAAATTTTTCATTGTTAATCGCCCAAAGCCACTTCAGGGACGAACAGATATAAAACTGAATGAGAAAATTTATGGATTGTTTAATTGTCTTTCATTTATAACTGTTTTTCAACTAATTCTTTTATATAGTTACGTTAACGACATATTCGTAGCTTTTGACAAAACATTCGACAATATAGATCATTTTTTTTAAATATTGAAAAGTCAGTTTTACTCATTCAAATTCCAACACAAAATTCACAGCAATCATCAGCTCACACGAGGGATTCAACTCGAACTGAATTGTAAACGTAGTAAATGAACAGTTGCCCTTCCTGGTTGTTTCAGTCGTGTATAGAAAGAAAAAAGTAGAAAATGATCAGGAACCCCTAAAACACCTAAAAACGAAGTTTGAGGAATATTTAATTTTTTTTGTTTTTTGCTAATTACTCCGCCGCCCCTGCACCGATTTTCAAAATTATAAGAACATTACCTACTACGAACCCCCAGCATATCGCTGCCCAAATTTCATCACAATCCATGCAGCGGTTACTGAGATTACGAGGACAGAAAAACGCGTACAGACAGACCGACAGACAGACAGACCGACAGACCGACAGACAGACAGACCGACGGAAATGAGTGACGTGGATTTTCGTTATGTAGACATCATGAAACGCCCAAAAAGTGTATTATCTCAAAATCGAAAATTTTCGCGATCACAATACTCCCCTCACCTATCGGTGTGGGAAGTAAAACAAAGTAAAACGACCTTTAAGTTGCCGGAATTTAAAATTCTGCCAAAAACACCCTGTAGATACAAATTGCTGGTAGCATCCAGAATAATATCCGCTTAATATTCAAGTAACTCGCTCTATAATATTATTGAGAAAAGTTAAAGGAATGTATCAATTTGAACGTATTACTTGCGACCTTGCAAATGCGGAAATTAATAGAAAATAAATTGTTACTTGGCAACGTCGCAACCGATTCCAAAAATATTTTAGGGTTGAATAGAGATCAATGGTGGACACTAGAAGAACTTGAGAGAAAGTTATAGTTCCATATAAAAAAATCAAGTTGATCTCTATCCTACTTTCCCGCAACACCCTGTATATTTCAAAATATTTTTAGGATATGCATCTCAAGTAACCAAATAACTTTTGTATTTGAGATTTTCTTCTATCAGCTATACCTTGCGAGATATCGAAGAATTACACACTAAATGGACAGCCTGTATACATCGGAAAAAATTCTAAGTCCTTTAGTTTCTGCAATAGGCATAAGCCAATGTTCGGATAGACCTAAAAAAGTTATTTATGTCGCTAGGTCTTCCTTCATAGGTCAGTAGGTAGTCTATTATGAATACAACAAATTTTTCAGTATTACAACCCCCCAACCCCCAACCACCCCAATTTCCACCCCCGCCCAAAAAAAAGTAGAAAATGACCAGGAACCCCTAAAACGCCTAAAAACGAAGTTTGAGGCGTATTTGAAATTTTTCGTTTTTTGCTAATTACTCCGCCCCCCGTATAACGATTTTCAAAATTATAGGAACATTACCTACTACGACCCCACAGCATAACGCTGCCCAAATTTCATCACAATCCATCTAGCGGTTACTGAGATTACGAGGACAGAAAAACGCGTACAGACAGACCGACAGACAGACCGACAGACCGACAGACAGACAGACCGACGGAAATGAGTGACGTGGATTTTCGTTATGTAGACATCATGAAACGCCCAAAAAGTGTATTATCTCAAAATCGAAAATTTTCGCGATCACAATACTCCCCTCACCTATCGGTGTGGGAAGTAAAAACGAACGAGCATTGCTTTGCAAAACCAATTACTCAGGCAGCTGTCAGCAACACAAAATAGCCAATGTAAATTTTTGGTACATAGATTTGTAGTGTCCGACCGAACATAAGTTAAGAAGCCTACTTTTCGGAGCCAAGCTTGCAAAGAAGCGCAGATATTACTCTTAATAGAATTTCAGTCCATTTCTGTCTTTGAGAAAGGTTCCCCTAAAATTCACGTCTGCCTTACCGACGACTGTTTCCACTGAACAACTACTTAATGCTACTAGTCAAATTTATTCAGCCTGAGGAAACTGTTTGCAAACAAAGTTGATAAATTATTGTTTCTCGCTTACAATGTTACAATATTATATTGGTCAGTTATGAATACTGATAGTCAATAATAGTTTTAAGGCAGCTAATTGATAACAGTGTCATGAAGATACCAAAGTTTGGAGTGTTATTTAGTAGATAGAAAATATAATATAAATATAAAATAGTTGATATTTGGTTTAAATTAACTTCTTATTTCAAAAAGTGTAAATAATTTATTTGAAATAATTTGTGATAATGCTGATGAAACGTTATTCATTTTTATATCCACGAAAAAATTACTGACGTTATACTGATGTTTCGGTTTCGGCCGAAACTGAGACAGATGCCGAAATTCGGTTTCGGTTTCGGCCGTAAAAAGTATTTTCGGTCGGACACTATAGATTTGTTAATTTTCCTATTAAGTCATTAAGTTTTCTAACAGAAAAAGAGATTATAGAAGAATTTGACAGAGTCTATGGGTATGACACAGGCATCTTCCAGAAATTAGTTAGACAACAGAGTTAAGGAAACAGTTCGAGATTGCACAACCACAACATAGTTGAAAGAGAAAACCCAAAGGACGTTTTGATACCTTTCGAACCAAAATATACAAAAGGTATTGAAAAAAATTTTAGTGGCTCGCGAAACGTAAGGAGTAGGCAACCCAAAAGGAAAGGATGATATACTACTAAATGTAGTAATTGCAATAAATGGAGATCTATTACGACGATGCTTAAAGCATATAATTATGACACAGATCGACGCAGATGATGTCAAAACAGTTGTCGAGTAGGGATTAATGATTAAAGTACAGTTTAACGTATAGAAAACTCAGGCGGCAACACTGACAAAGAAGTCTCACATTCCGTCAAGCTTCTGGGGATCAACATCAACAATAAGATGTCCTGTCACGACCACGTCATCAGTATTGCCAAAAAGGCATCCCAAAATATTGGAGCTTTGTTACGCTGTTGCAGCTGTATACACAATTATTACACAAGAGCAACTACTGCTGCTCTATAAAGCGCAGATCCAACCATCCTTGGAGTATGGCTTCTGTGTGTGGGGATGCGCTCCGGAGCACTCTCTAAAGCTTCTGAACACTATTCAGAAGAGATTAGTTAGATTAATCGACACGAATAACATCACAAAGGACCTCCACAGCCTGGAACATCGAAGAAGGGTGGCTGACTTGTCCCTTTTTTATAGATTCTATGACGAAAGATGTGAGTGAGCTCAGATAATAACACCGAATGTCTTCCGGATGAGGAACACTGGAGAGGCTCTGCGAGCTCATCCTTATCAGGTCGAGGTCCCTACTCCCCGAACCAGTTTGTCCAGCATTCCTTCTTTTAGAGAACGTCGACGCTGTGGAATGAGCTGCAGGGGAATTTGTATCCCGACGGCTACAACTTGCTGCGTTTCAAATCTAATAAAATTAAAATATGGTAGGACCACCGACTCGCCGGTGGGTAGAACAGATAAGTCTAGCGTAGCAGAACACATGTTCGGACAGTGAATAGGAGGTCGGTTCGAATAGTCAGAAAATTCTTTGTAGTGGGGATGGATCGGCCAATACAGATATATCGGTCATAACTGACCGAAAAAAAAAACAACAGAAATCTTCTTTTTGCTACTTTACTTACAAGGTTAAAGACATTTTTTTACAATATTTTATAACTCATAACCTATACATATTTAAAAAATAAAATTATTGGAAGCAATATACAGAGTTGCTGAAACGAGAAGATAATGGCAGGTGCAAAAATTGCTGAGAAATCGGAACACGTATAGAAGTTAATTATGACGATGTCGTTGATGCAGTTTTTCATAGTTTATTTTGGAATACGTTTGAGGAACTTACCCATACGATGGCAAGTAAATTACCATCATACGGAAAGACGACTGATACAGATATGGTAAATAAAATTGAAGGCAAACTTAGAGGTACAAATATTGAAGATCATTTAATATGAAGAACAAAAAGACATTTTTTCACAATTAAATGTGAAATAATATATACTTAGTACCTCCATCAAGTTGTGCGGCTAGTGAAAATCTTCTGTCAAAAGGTGCAAGAAATCGCCTAACCCCAGAAAGAATAGAAATTTTATTTTACAGCATTTTAACATGCCTAAACTTGACTTTAAATTTAATAAGTATGTTTTTAGCTCAGTTTTCTTTTAGATTTTTCAATGTTTATGTTCTAAATTTTGAATAAGAATAAAACCAAACTTGTTTTTGAGTATAATTAAAATACTTGATATTTTTAATAGGCCGATTCCGATATAGATTGATATCGCCCACATCGACTGATACCGATATCGGCCAAGAAGGCCGATATAGCTGGGATACCTTACCTACGACCGTAGCAATAAACAGTACGATTTAAATACATAATAATTGAAAGTTTGTAATTACTCAACTCTGCTAATACAGCAATAGGAAAATCGAGAGTCTGATAATCGAAAGTATAACTCATATGATCAAATCTAAACTTCGTCAAGACCGTATCGTTTTCAAACTCATAAGACTTTAAGCACCTCATTCCAACTTCCATAATGACCAAGGTGTCACAGCTGTTGGCAATTCTATCTTGGCAAGATACGGATATTTCCTTTTGGGTTTTATTTCGGCATTTCAGCTTATTTATATTCAAGAGAAAATAGTGGAAAAGCGGAGTATTCCCGGTGTAAGAAAAGCTCTTTTGGCGAAGGAATTCCCGTTTGAATTTAAAGTACCCTTTGCATTAGTTAAATATTTCAACAGCTGTGCACGCTGTGCGGTTTTAAAACAGGTACGGTAAGCTTAAGAATTTTCCTAGTAAATCGAATAAAGTCAAGAGGGACACGATAAGCAACGTTAGCTGCTTGATCAAAAATGTCAATAATAGACCAGTTAAAGTTTAGCTTTGGTGGTGGTCGCTAGGGACGAAAACAGTTTGATCCCAAAGTCTAATTGGTCAATAAAAGAAGTTAATTGCTGGCTAAAGCAAAATGGGTTAGCACTTGCTGCTAGAGATTCACGACTTGACTTGATTTTTAAGCTACTTGACTTGACTTGATATCAAGTCAATATCAAGACAGGTATTCGTTCTCGAAATTCAAGTCGTCAAGAAGTTACACATCAAGCAACTTGAAAATCAAGTTTTTCTTTTTTGATATTAATCTGAATAACTGCCAAAACGCAATAACAGTAAAAATCTATGTACAGAAAGATGTAATATTTTATTAAAAAAAAAATCCAAAAACGAAAACTCCAACATACTTAAATAATGAATGCAATAATATGAAATAAAAATACAAAATATTCCGAATTCTGATAATAATACATAGAAAAACAACAAACTCAAATGGAGGTGGGTTGGCTCAGTGGTTAGAGGTGAGGGCTCGTGACCGGAAGGTCCCGGGTTCGATTCTCGTTAGGGGCGGAAATTTATTTCTGCAAAGTACTGTTATCCGCAAAGCTGTGGACTGGGTTTATAGAGCATTTATGTGGAAGAAAATAATGTCGAGCCAATACCGATCCCTGCGGGACCCCGCGTTGATGTTATGGAAGGAAAGGAGTCTACCACGACAGAGATTTTGTGATTCGAAAAGTCTA
Organism: Callosobruchus maculatus; assembly: GCA_951848785.1. Lineage (NCBI taxonomy): Eukaryota > Metazoa > Arthropoda > Insecta > Coleoptera > Chrysomelidae > Callosobruchus > Callosobruchus maculatus. The sequence goes on along the minus strand of CATOUR010000110.1, from coordinate 3,448,827 downwards.
CTAACTAACCGCACAGTTTAACGGGAAGAGTGAAGAATGGAAGCTTGTTTAGAAGAGCCATATGCCACAGCTGATCGAATTCATCTGAGAAACTCTATGTTATTGATAAATTAAATTATATTAATCAATATAGTTGCCTTCGAGGGCGGTACAACATTTATAATTTTTCGATGCCGTTTTTATAGTTTGATTTATCTAGTGACAAGGTGTGTAATCTTCATGAAAAAGTACTTTATTTTCTTCAAGTGAAACCGTATTTTCATCATTTCATCCTTTTCCATTTTCCCTGCCCTTTCCGAGGTAATCCATAAATACAGGGTGTTTTCAAAGTTGGGACTTTCCTTTCCAGGAACATCTGCTTTTGAAATTACACATGAGTTTTATAGATACGGTTTGAAGTTTGCGCCACAAGTTTGAAAAGTGCAAGTATTTGTTCTTCAATTTGGACCATTTGAGGTTCTCTGAGTCTTCCATGTCCATGATGTGGATACAAACATCCTGTGTCTCTAGCTCTTTATACCAGATGGACAAATCGACGGGATGCAGGGTGAATACGGTCAGCATACACTCGCGAAGGTATTTTATTGACCAAATTCACCGTACACTAAAATCATGTCCACCAGGTTATAGTTATACAGATTGCACAATTTTTTGTTTTTGTTTTTAGAGTCCGATATAGCACGTCAACATCGAGAGACGTCAAAATGATGCGCGCTGCTACCTACATCTATACTCCATATAGTAAAACGGTTTTTTTTGTTGTTAGCCTGTGTTTCACCTAATCGCACAAGGACGAAATTAGAAATGAGGATTTCGCTATCGGTCAATATCTTGATATCCATAAACATTTCGGTTATATGTTACTGGGGAAAATCACTCCTTTTGGCGAGTACCATGTGCCCTGTGAAAAAAAGTCCCAACTTAGGAAACACCCTGTATAATTCCATGCTCATCCCAGAATATGGATGCCATAACATTGTCAGCCGATTGATGCGTGTTTCCAAGCTTTGGAAACTCCACTCGACTGTCGATTGTATTCTGGAGAGTAGTGATGCAGCCAAATTTCATAATAGAAATTTCCGAACTTCGGGACGTATTCGCGAAAATCTCTAAGGTCGGTTGCACACACGGCGGATTTTACCGCGGCGGACAAGTGACCGTCGACGCCAATTTTGCAGTGACGCTTTGAAGTAGATGAGAGCTTACACATTGGACGAAAAAAAAAACGATCGGTAAATTTGCCGTTGGCGGTAGCGGTGCAACCGCCGACTGCCTCTGGAGCCGACGTTATTTTACCGTCGATGTCCACATAGTGGCCCACGTGGCCAATTGAACGATTGCACACACAGCATTTATTCTACCGTTGGCTTAGTTTATTTCGCTGTGGTTGGAAGATTTGACTTTTGAAAAATAAACACATCGTTTTTAGTTAAAATAAATAGCAGCATGATGAGTGACCTGGATATAGATAATAATATTTTAATTTCATCAGTTGAAGAAAAACCTGTCTTGTGGGATAAAACCCTCGACATATTTAAGTTCCGAGATGCCACGAGAAATGCTTGGAGTGAACAGGTTGAATGCAATTCCTCATTTTAGTATTTTTACGCTGAATGCTATCTTTGATTCGCCCATGCAGTTCGTCACAGGGATGTAATCGACATTCTGAAGTAATTGAAGAATTTTGTGTCATCCTGCCTCAACTGTTCGAACAACGTGTAGAACGTCCCAACCTCATTTCTGCTTTCATTTATTGGATGGATCCATATAAGTCGATTTTGTATTCTTCTTTCCATCCGACGGCGATATAACAATAAACCTAAAAGTTGTTGCCTGGTCATTTCCAAAATAATTTATAGTTCGATAGAGAACGCAGCTATTTTCATATAAACATACTCCAACCACGGTCACGTCGCGAATTCAGCGACAACGGCGTTTGCAGCGGCGATGACCGCCGTGTGTGTAAACCGAGAAAATTCTATGGACGGCGACGGTAACTTGATTAATGCTATGTCGACGGAAAATAATGTTTTATTGCCGTTGATAATAATTGTTAAATATTGCTCCGAATCATTAAAATCTTGTTGCTTTTGACCGATTGTGAACACACGCGACACCCCTTTGTATATAGCTTTTGCAATTCCAAACATTCAGCCCGATGTCCAACACATTCCTTTGATGTCTTCCGAGTCTCAGCGATCTCGATCAACTCCACTCCTCCATTTCTCCTTACTTAAACTTAGCAAACCACTTTTAATTTTTCTGGTACAGAGTCCGGATGATGTTTACCAAGCCAACCCTGGGCTTCATCAGGACTATTTTTCGCCAAAAAGCAATTTTTTATTAAGAAACTGAATTATTTGTTGTACAGGGTATTCATTTGAAAACTTTCCACCCCGGATTTCTCGAAAACCGCCGACTAAAAGAAAAAACGCCGACATACGTCAAAAGATTTGTCGAGTAATGCCTTGCTTTAGGTATGTCGGAGTACTTCATTTTGACGTTTTACTTTTTAAAATCGGTCGATTCGTTTTCGAGAAAATTATAATCTTTATGTCTCTTAACTGGATCAAACTTTTTATTGCAATATCATGGCAGCTTTCGATAATGAACTGATAGGTCATCCAAACTACCCGTCAGGAATTTGAAAATTTCCTATATAATTGTCTGGCCAATAGCGGGCAACATTTGAACACTTATTGCAATAAAAAGTGATAAGATTCTAATTTTCATGAAAACGAAAGGACCGATTTTAAAAAACCAAACGTCAAAATAAAGGACTTCGACATACCTTTGAAACAAGATACCACTTGTAATTTGAAATTTTTAAGGGGATGATCCTGGGGAGCAGAGGGTACAATGGGGTGGAGTAGTTTTTGGTTAAAAAGTCGTCCTCCTTGACAAATATTTTGACGTGCCTTAACGTTTATTTAATCAGCGGTTATCGAGAAATCCGGGGTGGAAAGTATTTAAATGAACACCCTGTATAATTATTTTATGGAGTATACTCATTTTCATGCTGAACGTCTGTGTAGCATCCCCGTCAGAATGCCCCTTTATTGCTAGCGAGTACATTGTACAACCGAATAAAATTTGAACACCTCAGTTTATAGACCCTAAGCCATAAAATAATACTCTAACATCCACCACTTGCGCCTATTCAAATCTCTAATAACTTGTCAGATGCCTGTTCCAGAGTCGGAGTTCCACGTAAATGTACAATGCCCAAAAGAAATTTTGTACCTAGAATTATCAAGAACGTAGGAAGCTTCATCCTTATGCAGTCAGCAGTAGTAACTGCTAGCCTTTCATTAAAATTTTAATTAACTAATTTTATTCTGGTACCAAGGGCAGTTTTCCTCTCAGCTGCCTTTACCAACTGACTACAGCTGAATTTTAAATTGCTTTTACTGCTACTCAAATGCTAATGAGTGCCCTTTATAGCGACGCGGGCTCTGATTTCAGTCCCACGGTCAGATTAAGTCGAAATTTGCTCCAATTATGGACATCGTAAATTATTATTTGATGTTTGTAATTAAAAACACTCATGCAGGAAAAGGCAGGTCCGCTTTTTGTCAAGTTTTGCTTTTTAAGGTGCAACTGAAATGCTTTGATGACTATGTTTACTTATTGGCTTGTCGTGTTCGTGTATGCCATTTGAAATTTGTATTTATATACGAAGGAAGTTCAATAATTCCTTAGTGATTCCAAGAGATGGCGTTATATCGAAAATAAATTTTATAGTTCATTATTTCAAAACTTTTTTATGGCATTACCGCATATTATAATAATATACAGGGTGTTCATTTGAAAACTATTGACGATACAGGTTGTTCATTTGAAAACTATTCACCCTGAATTTCTCGAAAACCACTAATAAAAAAATGCCGAGACACGTCACAAAAATTTGTCAAGAAGACAACTTTTTAACCAAAAACTACTTCGTTCCGTTGTACCTTCTGCCCTTCAGGATCTTCCCCTTAAAAATTTTAAATGATAAGCGGTATCGAGTAATATCTTGTTTCAAAGGTATATCGGAATCCTTTATTTTGACGAAAAAAACAAAAAAATTCAAATATTCCTCAAACTTCGTTTTTAGGCGTTTTAGAGGTTCCTGATCATTTTCTACTTTTTTGGGTGGTTGGGGGGTGGGGGGTTGTAAAACTGAAAATTTAGTTGTATTCATAATAGTGTGTCCATTGACTGTGGAAGAAACACCTAGCGGCATATTACGCTTTTTTAAGTCCATCTAAACATTAGCTTGCCTATTACAGAAACCAATTTTGTAATGTATACATGCGGGTTTTGTTTTATTCCGTTCTATGTATATTGCGTAAAGCGAGAATTATTGAATTGATTGTATGGAAATTTTGACACAGAATTTACTGCCGCGGCGAGAATGGAAAACGCGTCTGTCTTTGAAAAATCGTATCAGTGGTGGCGCAACAATCATAAAAAAGACTAAAAATATAGAAACAGCTCAAACTGCGTTTTTAGACGGTTTGGGGGCTCCTGATCGCTTTGCATCATCCAGTTGAAGCATTCAGAATAAAAACTGTGGCGTCCCAGTTCCTAAGGAGGGAAATGCAGGAAACTATTTACGACAGTTTTTGTAAGTTGTATGTTTTTTGCGGGCGGGTGGGTGATTATTTGGTTGCAAGGGTATTTCAAACTATAGCTTCTTGCAATGGGAAAATAGTAAAATGGTATCATCATTATGTGTTGGAAGTACTGAGTCAATCAACTTGACTCCATTTTTTGTGTTCTATTTGAATAAGTTAGAATGCATAAAGATTCTAATCTTCTCGAAAACAAATCGACCGATTTTAAGAAATCAAACATCAAAATAAAGTACTCCGACATACCTTTAAAATAAATTTTAAATTTATAAGTCGATGATTTTGGGGAAAAGGGCACAAGAGGATCAAGTAGTTTTTGGTTAAAAAGTTGTCTCACTTAACAAATTTTACTATAACGTGGTTCGGCGTTTTTTCTTTTAGTCGGCGGTTTTCGAGAAATCTGGGGGGGGGGGGATCTTCAAATGAACAATGAACACTCTGATATGTATATTATGTATATCCATGTTTAACATGCATCCTGCCTCTTAACGGATGGGCTTAGAAAATACGTAGAATAATAAAATTTATCAACAAATTTTCATGAATACTTCATCACCATGTTAGCTCTGGAATAGACTTACATTTAGGTCAAATGTTCATCACAGAAGCCTTAGATTTTTAGATAAATTATCTAATCCAAAACATTGTACAGCTATATTTCAGAAGTCTTATTCATATCAAGCAGGAAAATTGTTAAATGCATTTTCTGTTACATCTAAAAACAGTTTTAGAAATAAAGAAAACAAAAAGAAAATGAAATTTGAAATTAAACGGCATCTGTTAAACAAACAATAATTAATGCTTTTGTTGTTTATATCTTTTATGTTGTTTTTATTTATTTTGTATATACTTATCTTGTTATTTACAACTCCACCGTTTATGTCAACTTTGTTATTATATTGATGCAACGAAGGCATATTATTATTAATATAATTTTTTTTTTTTTCAGGTAAGTCATTCTCTAGCTGTTAAGCCTAGCTGCTGATATAAGGTAAGAAACATCGCTTTTTTACCTTTTATGGTAATAAATACTACCCACTTTAACCACTCCTCTCGACTTGACTCGACCACTCGACACACCGATACCAATTATGTTAGCATTACAATGTTTGCTTTCTGTGCTATTCCTGACCTACTAGACCTGTTCTACTATATACAGTGCTTTTCTTTAATGCCCCCCTTTTATTTTTTGAACGGTTTAACTCAAGAAACTGAAATTTGGAATTTAGGATAATGAAATTGAAATAGTCGCTATCTTAAAAAAATATTTGAAAGGGGATCTTGCGATACATCTTTTTAAAGCTCAGGACGAATACTACTTCACAACTCAATGGAGAGCAAACAAGTATATGATGACAACAGGCACGCAGGGGGTCCGGAACCCCCCCCCCCCTGAACCATTATGCAATGAATATAATGTATGTACGACGCATGTTTTGTTGCTGATTACGTCTCCCCGCCAAATTAATAGGTGGTAACCGTACTCTTGGACCACCTAAAATTAATGAGTAGAAGAATCAGGATATGAACTTCAAAAATATTATAAGAACTTTCTTCGAATATCCCATTTTACAGTACAATAATTATCTGCAGCTTTATATCGCTTTTGGTACGTTTCTTCTGTGTTTACTGTGGAATTGACATCTGATGCTATGAATTTCATGGCTCTCTTCTTTAGCGGATATTTTGATTGCTTCCGCAATGTCATCAATTGAGGATTTTCGTACATTTCTGTTTCCATATTGCTTTAATTCCATAAATTAGAATGGGATTCATATAAATTAATACCCTCTCTGGTGACAGTGCCGTTCCCGGGGTCACACGCGCCCTGGTGCAAGCTAAAATTGTCGCCCTTTGCATAGCGGGAGATAAAATGGGGTGTAGATGGATTAGATCTAAAATCAGTTAAATCGATATACTTGTATATTATATTCGCAGGTTATTCACGTTATTCGACACTGAGCATTATGGCTAAAGTATGTTATGCAGGGCGTCCCCAAAACACGAAACGTATCAGTTACATTTTTTTAAATAAAACACCCTGTATATTATTACATAATCGAATTTCTTGGAGAATTCTAGTGTGACTTTAAGCATCACACCTGGGACTTAAAGCGAACTATTTAGGTGTAAATCACCATTTTTGGTACAAGTACATGTCTCAAAAAAATTAAACATTGCAGAAATTATATAATTTAGAAGGCCTGTAGCTTTGCCGGATTACTAAGCATGAAATTCGTTAGCTTAGGTTAGACTGTCAAATTTGTATTAGGTTTGTTCTAGGATTGGTTGATTACTTAAGGAGACTTCAATCAGAGATAACTTGATTTCTTCAAAGGGAATGTCTAATTTTTTTATACGATTGAATGTAAAATTTGATAACCTCTAATGATATAAGGGAGTGAATATCAGTCTCTTGTAGTTTTCATTTATTTTCAAATTTTCAATAAAATGGTGTTTTTCATTGTTCCTACTTATAATCAACCTAGCAAGCCATGAAATATAAAGAAAAACATGTTCAGATGAGACAAAATAATTAACTTAGAAGAAATATAAAGACGAATTACAGTAAAGAGACAAGATTATAAAAATTCTGTACAAATAATCACCTTTAACAGAAACCACGGCGGTAACATATTTAAGGTCAAAGAGAATCTGGAGTATGACAGAAATAGATATTTTTCACAGCCTACTTGGCTAGTGTAATATACTAGAGGTTAAACATTTCCAAAACAATTAAAACTCCTGAAATGAAAGAAAAACTGCCAGCGATTGTTGCTCCAGCATGAATGCAATTATCAATTATCAAAGTAAAAAAGTAGTAATTTGCGTTAAAGTAAAGATACCTCTGACTGGAAAAATCAGCGAGGTCGCAAAAAAGGAATACTGACAAATCAGATTTAAATTTTCTCTGTTCTAAAAGATGTTGCGCCCCATAACGTCCGGCGCCCTGGTGCCTTGCACCACTTGCACCGCCGAGTAGGCACGGCCCTGTCTGGTGACCCACTCACACTACATCTTCAAACAATGAAGAAAAACACACTGGTGTCCGATTTTGTTCCAGAGACAACACCGTAAACTTACGCGCAGCAAGTGAAATTAATATTTCACATGAAACACGACGCATGTCATGTATACGTTGAGACTTGTTCATGAAATAAATATCTTGTGAAATATTGATTTTTTACAATATTTCATGTATCGCATGCCCGTTTCCACTACGAAACTTGAAACTTTTTACTCGTGACACAAAAATCTAATAAAACAGTTTCATTGTAGATATGAACCTATACAATCGCAATCCCTACAGTTGATCTCATATTTCGCACGAACCTTGATTGTTCGCTAAGTTTTTAAGATTCGGAGTAAGAGAAATACGCTTCTCAACTGAAACGTTTTGGAAATATTTTCCAGACCCTTCATTATAGTAACCTTGTAACGATTTAATTAAAATGTACCTTGTTGGCTCTCTTGATTTAATTTATTGAAGATGGGCTATCTTGCGAATGTTCTAATTACAAAACAGTTTCGTTAATCATGATTTAAGCCCCGCATCTCTAAAATTTTCATTATTGCAGTCCTTTGTCCTCTTCTTTTAAGCCGTAAACTTAATCCTGCGCACCAATAAAAAATTAACGATTTCGTTGAAAAATTAATCGGCTAACCAGTTGTTGTTTGACCTAGATTTAGAGTTAATTTCTGCCGAATAAGGTTCACCTGTTTTGCTTCCCACACCAATCAGCGGGGGAGTTGTTGAAATCGCAGAAAACTCCGATAAGGGAAAAAATGTAGTCAAGTTGATTGACTCACTACTTCCCACACATTTCGATGATACCAGTTTTATTATTTTCCCATAGCATGAAACTATAGTCTAGATGCCCTTGCAACCAAATCATCGCTCGCCCGACCACAAAAAAGTGTTTTATTCTACTAGGTGATTCTTTCACAGGTAATGGACAAACTATCATGAATACAACAAATTTTTGAGTTTTACAAACCCCCACCCCCGAAACACCCCAATTTCACCCCCACCCAAAAAAAATTGAAAATGATCAGAAACCCCTAAAACGTCTGAAACGAAGTTTGAGGTGTTTTTAATTTTTTTTTTTTGTTATGCCGCGCCGCGATTTCTCCAAGCATAAACGTAATTTAAATTTGGCAGTCTCATCAAAGCTGACGCATTTTATGCTTAGTAATACGGCAAAGTCACAGCCTTCCAAAATGTTACAATCTCTGCGATATTCATTTTTTTTTCCTAATATCTACTTATACCGAAAATTGCTACCTTGGCGAGGATGAAAGACGCTGATGACTTTAAGAAGTCGTGTCAGTAGCAATAATCAAAAAATTAAAAAGATAAAAAGCTCAAACTTCGTGTTTAGGCGTTTTAGGGGTACCTGATCAGTTTCTACTTTTTTTGGGTGGGTGTAGAATTGTGATAGTTGGGAGGTGGGGGGTTGTAAAAGCAGAAAATGTGTTGTATTCATAATAGGCTGTCCATTGACCTGTGAAAGAAAGACCTAGCAGGATCACGTACTTTTTTTTGTGGGCGGGCGAGCGATAATATGGTTGCAAGGGGATCTCAGACTATAGCTCCATGTTATGGGAAAATAATAAACTGGTACCACCGTAATATGTGGGAAGTACTAAGTTAATCAACTTGACTTAATTTAACTTAAGTTTCTTCACTGCTGTTCACGATTATGCTCATCATTCTTTGTAGGCCCGTGCTACTCGGCCATACCAAGGTATCATCGGCAAAACGGATGTTATTATTTCATTGTTTACCTTTATTCCCGCTGTTTCTTCATAATATAGCCTCTTAGCCTCTTACATAATTTTCTCTGAAAAGTATCGGAGAGGGTATTCCTATGTTACTCCTCTTTCTATTCTTATCTCGGCTGACGATTTCTCGCCCTCTCTAAAAATAGCTCTTTGATTATAATATAGATTGCTGATAATTCTCATGTCGTTGCGGTCAATACGCTTCTCACTTAGAATTTTCATAAGTTTGTCGCGTCTTACACGATCAAATGCTTTGTTGTAATCCAGAGAACTGCTGTGTCGGTGGTGGAGATAATGGTGATAGTGATATATACTTGAAAATCACTCACTCATGTTTTAGAAAAAAGTAAAACGGTATCATGGTGCTCTAAAAATAATCTGTAGAAAGGATCAAATCAATCAACTTTACTCCATTTTTTAAACTTTAAGTATTTGATCTAAAAATGTTGTAAAATGAGCTGAGTGGCTTCTTCCAATTTCCAATGTACTAAAAATCAGGTTTGATGACCTTGTCCGTGGTACTTTCTACCATGATATTACCGATAAAATGCAATGCGATATTAAGATGTTATGGCTTAATAAAATTCCTGATTTGCTGTCATCACTCCAATATCATCGTAAAAATCGACCTGCAATCATTAATATACTTAAATTATTGTTATTTCATTTTGGCAGCAGGGTTTTATATTTCCAAGTGGAATATTTTTCAGGGTCGGCGTCTGCCCTTCATAATTTATCAGTTTAATCGGAGCACGAGGACCGTAATAGTATATTACATAGCAAGTATGGAAAATGATTTTTTACCTCCCGCGCCTTAGGTAATTTGCAAAAAAAATATTGTCAAACCGTTCAAGCGTGTGAATATCTACTGTGTGACCATCGTAAATTGACCAGCATGGCATGAGGAAGGGAGCGGGAGGTTCCCTCAGGTAGCGATCGTCGTTATCATGTCGAGTTTAGAAAGGGATAGAAAATATTATACTTATAATAGGGACATTAAATATCGTCTGCTACGATTATCCAATGCCGATGCTGAACCATCTTTAAGGTGGGGAATAATATATGCTGTTGCCGGTTGCAGTTATAAGTTTTATGAAGTAGATAAATGGGATATTAATCTCATCATCAATCATCTCTTTTTTAGTGTACCCTCCTTTTTTCGCTATTGGCATCCGGTCTATAATCAGTTTTGTCCTTCTCATCCCATTTAACTTCTACATGCCCCAGCCACCTTATTGTTTGTGCGTTGATGACCGCTATAATACTTTTGGCCCTTTTTTTTCTTATCTTATATTGTTTTCTTCTTCTGGATACATGCATGCATTTGTTAAGATTTTGCAGGGCCCCATAGTTCAGATTTCCTTTGGTGATCCTTGCCTGTATTTCTTGTTTTTCCTGTCCCTTTTGCTCTATGATTATAAGTAATAAGTTTAAAGAAATCCAAATCGCCAATGAACGACTGAACTATAGCAAAACCGACTGCTGGTGCCATCGGCGGATGTTTGAAACTAAGCAGCTTCGATCGCGTCCATTACTTGGATGGATGACCACTCGAGAACACCTTTGGCCGGTGTTTCGCTTTTTTCAACGTTAATCCCTCCAGTGTACCAGACGGTGCAACAGTACGGTCCCATCCGTTACTATTGGAGTTTATAATCTATAGTGGCGGTTCTGAATGATAAATATGACCGACCTATACGGACAGTACCCAGACAACTTAAAGAGGAAGGACGTGAACTTCCAGCTTAGAGGCAAAATGATAATCTTAGGGGTATATATAGACAACGAGAGGTGCTTCTCAGACCACATTAAAAAGTAAACTCAGAAGGTAGAAGCTAGAATAGCCATGCTCTCCACACTGATGTCGAAGATTGGGAGATCTAGCAGTGGAAAAAGACCACCCGCCTGAACGAAATCGTCCAGTCGATTGTCCTTTACAGTGCGCCAATTTGGCTCAGGGTACTCAAAAGGAAAAAACATCAGCAGGAGCTGGACAGGCTGCAAAGGAACTCACTGCTGAGGGTAGCCAGTGCCTACCACACAGTATCCAGTAAACCTTTGCAGATAGTGACAGGGATACCACCCTTGCATCTGTTAGTTGAAGAGAGACATGACATTTACGTCTTACGAGGAGACATGGAGACGAGGCGGAAAGACTGCCGACAACGAACTATAGGTTCTTTCCAACAGGCCCGAATACCGTACAATGTATCGTCACGGACATGCGCAGAACGTGAAATGCGTTCCAACACGTTTTGTGACCGTTGATGGGACGGTTTCTGTACGGTCGAATCGGTACTTGGTCTAGAGTAACGACTGTGAGGCCTGACATGCGCATTAGAAAGTAAATCGCCTGCTTGGCGCACAGTTTCATTTTGTCATTTCTATGCGCCTTCTGTTTTCTTGCTTCCTTGAGTCTTGAGTGCTGAGATTGAGTGTGATGATTTGATTTTGCTTCTTTTGTTTTTGCTATTGCTTGTTGTTTGGCTGGCTCGTTTGTTGGCCGAAACTTCACCAAAGCCAAAAATGGAATCAAACAATAATGTTATACATGGTATGATATGATAAATCCGGTCATTTTTATGGAAAACATAACTCAGGTTCTTTGTTTATAGTGCTACAGGAATACCTGGTTGTGAGTGGCAAGCATTATTCATGGCTAAAATTACCCAAATAATCCTCCTTTTTCCAAGTCATCGTCATAAAACTCAGGCCCCGATCAATTTTAATAAAGCTCTTGGCGTCTTGGCTTTTGACGGTGGCTTTTCAAATGAAATCGAGGTTAGTTTTCTGTGATAGCTGTCACAACTGACACGAGTCCAGTGAAATAAGAGAAAGAACCGTTCCAACAGATTTTCCTGTTTGTACGGTCACGAAACCATCCAAAATCAACGCATGCGCACCACAAACGATCCCAACAGTTTCGTGACGGTTCAATGGGCGGTACAAAATATGCTGTTGGAAAGAACCTATAGAGAAGTGGCAGCGCAGATATGGTCTCAACCGACAGATGTTGCGCAGTGGACGAAAAGACTGACAGTAGGAGAATGGGTAAACTGCGAGCGCAGGACCACCTGCTATTGTCTGATGCAGGCTCTAGCGGCGCATGACTCGTTCCGCGTATACCGGAAAAGGGTAGGAAGAGCTATCGACAACCAGTGCCGCCATTGCGGACAGCTCAACACGGCGGAACATACGCTCTTCGAGTGTGAGAGATGGCCCACATACAGACAAGAAGCCTGTGCAAACCTACATTAAGATGAATGCAACATGGTGAGACTGTTGATCTCCCATAAAGTCTATTGGAAGACCACCCATTGCATAATGAGGAAAATTTGGAGCGCCAAAGAAAGCGAGGAACGTAGAAGTGGTGATTAAATTACAAGATCAAGGTCCAGGCCTACACTCAGGTTGTTATGTCGTTCGAAGAAGGTGCCGTGAATGGTTACCATTCCTACCGTAGGAGGGCTTGAAGGTAAAGAAAGAGGGAACGGGTTTTAGTAGGTCGGGCCGTGGTAGCATCTCGGATGGACGGGCTCGCGTCCGTTGGACATGCCATCAAGGACTGAAGCTGGTTTAGCGTCGGGTGGGCGGACTCTCTCTCACACCTTCGGGTGGCGAGAGCTTCTGTCCTTGCGATCATGCCGATTTCCTAAACCTTCTATAATAAAAAAGTACCGAGACAGTGTTTACCTTTGATCGACAAAGGACCGACCACTAACCACTCAAATAGATAAATAAATCAATCAATCAAATTTAGGGTTGTTTGTTATTAGGCAAACGGCGGAGCGTTGGCGGTAGGCGTCAGCGTCTCGTCGTTACCACAAAATGACGCGGTCTAATTAGAGAGTTTGGGGGAGGAGAATAAACCACCTCTTGCTCGAGGCACTAATTGAGCGGGCTCTGGTGCATCGCTCGGAAGTACAACGGTTAATTGGCGGCCTTTCAAAAGTAAACAATCTCAGCGGCAATGCACACCTAGAGCACGGCTCTAATGGGAAGCGAGTAAAGCAACAGAGAACCGATGATTATGAGAAGTGAATTCCCATGCCTATGGGCGGAGGAGATATTGTAACAGCGAGAAATCTGGAATTTGAGATATGTTTTTCGGACATCCACATCAGAATGGATCATGATTCAAAGAGGTGTAAGGCAGGGCTGCGTGTTATCACCGCTCTTATTCAATATGTATTCAGAGGCTATTCAGAAAAAGCTCTGAAAAGAATGGGATATAGAATCAAGATCAACGAGAAAATAATCAATAACGTCAGGTATCCAACAAGACCGTTGTGTTAGCTGGGAATGCGCAGGACTTGCAAAGGCTAATAGATCGTATTGTTCTACAGGGTGTCCGAATATTCGACCGACAACGCTTGACAGGTGATAAACCTCACTTTTCTATTAATATTGAGATAGGAACGTGAAGCCTTAAAGTACATAATTTTCAAGATACAGGATGTCAAAGTTTTACTTGTATTTTCATTTCTTCTCAATTTTTCCGCACAGCGGTCTCAAATTACGTATCGAGGGTTTATTAAATCAAGAAATCCAAATTCAACTGCTATCATAAATAGAGGGCGCCACCTACCGCACATTGAACTCGTTTAAATTATCAAAACCTTTTTCCGGTTTGGTGCATCAATGTGAGTATCAAAAAAATCGTTTCCTCAATATGTTTTACGTGAAAAAGCTATACTTTGTTTAAGTTCCCAGAGGTAACCGGTTTCGAGATAACCTTTCAAATTTCCATGGCGACTGAATTATCGGTATTTCCGTACAAATGAATATTAGCCTCATAATATTTTACGTTTCTAATATTAATCCGTTCGAGAATGCCGATAATTCCTTGGATCACATTTTACAACTAATTGTGGTGCCTTGGAAATTTCAATAAAGGTTATCTCGAAGACGGTTACCTTCATGCACCAAACCAGAAAAAAGTTTTGTCAATTTATAAAAGAGCTCGATGTGCCGTAGGTGTCGCCTTCTATTCATGATAGCAAAACAGTGGTTGAATTTAATGTTTCGCCTTAAAAAACCCCTAATACGTAATTTTAGATCGTTGTGCCATTTTATTGAGGAATAATTGACAAAAAACGAAAATAAAAGAAAAACTTTGACACTGTATCTTGAAAATTAAGCATTTGAAAGCTTCGTGTTGTCATCTCAATGTTCATAAAAATGTGAGGTCTATCACCTGTCAAGCGTAGTCGGTCGAATATCGGGACACTCTGTATATAGCGAAAACTTCCACCTCCTTATAAATACGGCTAAAACTAAAAACATTGCATGTGTCAACAAATGTGTACAGTCTCATCTAATTATCAACGGTAATACGGACAAGTCTCATCATACAAATATCTACGGGAGAATTGTATCTATCTGGGGAGTATTGTAAATGAGATATGTGACCCGAAGAAAGTTGCCGCATTGAGCAGGCCAGAAAGGCATTAATGTAAGGTGACCATTCGTCCCGGATTTTGCGGGATTGTCCCGTTCTCAGACGAGCCATCCCGCATTTACACCGTCCCGGAAAATGCCCAGGATTTTATATATTTTTGTATACAGGGTGGCCAATCGGGTGACGATAATAATTTTTTTTTAGATAGCCCGTACCGAGACCTATCCAAAACTCGTCAAAAACAAAAACAAGAATGCTTTTTGGCTTATATTTTTTTCTGCAGTTATACTCAGTATTAAGCCTATTTTAATATCCAACAAGGAGAACCTGTACATCCGAACAATAATTGAGTACATTTTGGGCCCAAAGTTTGAAATATCTGTTTTTAGTCAGGAGACCAAAACCTTCAAAATAAAATTAAAAATACTTATGCCTCTAAAACTCTGCAAGACATTGCACTTTCGAAATAATGATGAAAAAATAGCACTTATGTGGGCATTTTGCGCCGTACGTGACTGTTAAAGGTAACAAGGTGATAATTCACGAATTTCCAAAATGATTCAAAAAACTATTATTTTACTTTATTATGACAAATTAAAGAAAAAAACTCATAACAACTAATAAACACGATAATCATTGATGTTTTAATCACTTTTAATAAAAAAATTAGTACCAGTGCTTTTTGCTGTGTACTATTGAACTTCTGCTAAATTAAGTTGTATGGAAAGTTAACAAAGGAAAGGAATAATAAAACAACAATCTGACTTTTAATTCCATGGCGGAATTACCTGGCAAGCGTTATCGTAGCATACGTCATCCCTTTTACTTCCCACACCGATAGGTGAGGGGAGGATTGTAATCTTGGAAATTTTCAATTTGGAGATAATAGGTTTTTTGGGCGTTTTATAATGGCTACATAACGAAAATCCGCGTCACTCATTTCCGTCGTTCTGTCTGTCGGTTTGTCCGTCTGTTCGCGTTTTTCTAGCCTCGTAATCTCAGTAACCGCTGCATGGACTGTGATGAAATTTGGGCAGCAATATGCTTCGTTTTTAGGCGTTTTAGAGGTTCTTGATCATTTTCTGCGTTTTTTTGGGTGGGGGTGGAATTTGGGTGTTTGGTGGGTGGGGGTTGAAAAACTGAAAAACTTGTTGTATTTATGATAGGCTGTCTACTGACCTGTCAAGGAAAACCTAGCGATATAAATCACCTTTTTAGGTCCATCCGAACATTGCCTTGCCTATTGCGCTTAGCCGACATGAGCTCGCTACTCTGAAAGAAAGAGATAGCGTATGCTACGACATCGCTTCCCAGGTAATTCTGCCATGAAATTGGAAGTCAGATTATTGTTTTATTATTCCTTTCCTTTGTTAACTTTCCATACAACTTAATTTAGCAGAAGTGCAATAGTACATAGCAAAAATAATTCAAAAGTCACAATTTGGGTATTAGTTTTTTTATTAAAAGTCATCAAAACATCAATGATTATCGGGTTTATTAGTTGTTACGAGTTTTTTATTTCTTTAATTTATCATAATTATGCAAAATAATAGTTTTTTAAATCATTTTGGAAATTCGTGAATTATCACCTTTTTACCTTTACCACTCACGTACGGCGCAAAATGTCCCCATAAGTGCTACTTTTTCATTATTATTTCGAAAGTGCAATGTCTTGCAAAGTTTTTAAGATTAGATTGAAGCTCCAGAACCAGGCATAAGTATTTTTAATTTTATTTTGAAGGTTTTGGTCTCCTGACTAAAAATAGAGATTTCAAACTTTGGGCCCAAAATGTACTTAATTATTGTTCGGATGTACAGGTCCTCCTTATAGGATATTAAAATAGGCTTAATACTGAGTATAATTGCAGAAAAAAATAAAAGCCAAAAAGCATTCTTGTTTTTATTTTTGACGATTTCTTGGAAAAACTGGAAAATCTCTAAGTTTTCAAAAAAAAAGTCATAACTCGAAAACTATCAATAATCGGTACACATACATGGGGGTGTTTTGGATAGGTCTCGGTACGGGCTATCTAAAAAAAAAATTATTAT
Organism: Callosobruchus maculatus; assembly: GCA_951848785.1. Taxonomy (NCBI): domain Eukaryota; kingdom Metazoa; phylum Arthropoda; class Insecta; order Coleoptera; family Chrysomelidae; genus Callosobruchus; species Callosobruchus maculatus. The sequence continues at coordinate 3,431,973 of CATOUR010000110.1, read as the reverse complement.
CGTCACCCGATTGGCCACCCTGTATATTTTTTTAGTTTGTAAAACAATTTCATCCCCACTCCACGGCTGACACAGCGGAAGATGGAAACACCACCGCCGACGCATCATTTTGACGTCACGTAACCCAAAGTGACATATAAATTTTGACATGTGACACATTGCCGTCCGGTTCATATCTTGGTTCTGTTATACCGGAAACACATTGCACCCGGTAGTACTGCTTCTCTTTTAATATGGGTGTTGAGAAACTTTTTTATTTCTACGATTCTGCCACAGAAAATCACAATCATCTCAAACCTCGAACATCAATGGATCTCCCTTGAACCAACTTTAATCTACAAAAAACTGCTACGAAAAGGAAATTGGGGCAATAGGTATATCATAGCCCAGAGCCAAGAACAAATGTTGTTCTGTTGAAAACCAGTTCGAAACCGTAGAAAAACTCATTTACTCTGATGCACTATTGTTTATTGCTGGAAAATAGCTGGCGGCCACCGCAACTCACACGTGCAGAGGAGGCATTGTTCATTTTTTATGTAGTGCTTGTTTCATTTATTGAAAAATCCAACTTTTTGGATCTGTTATTTTCCAATAACTCTGATTTATTCATTTATTTACACGTTTTGCCTAGCGACTGGTAAGTGTTCGATGGGGTCAGGTCATTCGGATGCTGAAACAGTAACATACCATTTTGACTATGTGGAGTATGTGGTAGCAGAGAGAGAATTGGTTTACAAAATCTTGATTAATAGCGCACTCTGTGCAATGTAGCAGAGAGAGAATTGGTTTACAAAATCTTGATTAATAGCGCACTCTGTGCAATCCTCATATCACGTGATACATTCAACCGTTCAACTTTTCTTATTGAAATGAATTATATCGAAAAAATGATCGGACGGTTTGCCACTGCTCGGTTAAGATTGGTTAAGACAGCAATGGACGAGAGAACGGGACGCGTTCTCTTAAAAATCAAATATGCAACTGTCATGTTCTGTTATTCACGTTGTACGAAGTCGGACATGCCTTGGCCTAGGGTTTCGAATTTGGCATCTGGGAGATCCTTTGGTCCCGAAAATCCCGGGATTAACAAAACGGGATCCCGATAATCTCGATTTTTGAAATGAGGAGACTTCAGTCCGTCTTATTCCCCTTTATATCCGCGTATTAATTTAGCTTTTCTCCGGTAGTGGCATAACTTTAAATTCGGGGCCCTCACGAAAGAAATTTCCCGGAGCCCCTTACAGTGGTGAGAAATTTCGCGAGAAAAAAAAGGTTCCTGCAAATCTACCTACAAGTATGGAAGCTGAAAGAGACTTTTTTTTGACGGTTTCATTTTTGGTCGAACTTAAATCGCGCTAAAAAGACTATGCTCTAGACTCTTGGTTTTTGTAAAGTCATATTTTATTATTACTGAGCAAACCGCAGATGTTTGAAAATTATTTTGTTTGTACATTTAAATTAAACTTTTTTCTATATTTTTGTTTTTAGTTGTTGTTACTGATTTTATAGACACGGTTCTATAATTAAAGTTGATTTGGCTTGATATTTACTTTTCAGAAGTAAAAATGTACTTTTTCGTGTTTCTTAATAAAAACTTACCTTTTTGCTATATTTTTGCATTTTTGTCACTGCTGTTACTTATATCAGAGTTTAAAAAAGTTATTGGGGTTAATCCTCTTTCTTCAGCGGTTTCATTTGCGAACAAACTTAGATCGCGCTTAAAAGACTCGACTCTAGACTCTTTGGCTCTTCATATTTGACTATTTATTATTAACTAAATTGTAGGTGTTTAAAAAATATTTTAATTACACATTTATGTAAAACTTTTCTTTCTATTTTTATTTTTATTACCTAATCTTTTGTTTTATCACCAAAGTTAATTCAGTTCGATATTTAATTATTTATTTAATTTAATTTAAAATTAAAAATGGTTTTTTGTGTTTTTAATAAAAACATACTTTTGTTTACTATATTTTTGCATTTTGGTCACTGCTGTTACTAACTCAGAGTGTAAAAAAGTTATTGGGGTTAATCCCTCTCCTTCAGCGGTTTCATTTGCGAACAAACTTAGATCGCGCTTAAAAAACTCTACTCTGGACTCTTTGGCTTTTCATATTTGATTATTTATTATTAAGTAAATCGCACGCAGGTTTTCTTTCTATTTTTGTTAACTAGTTTTTTCGTTTTATAACCCCAAGGTTGATTTGGTTCGATAATTACTTTACAAAATTAAAAATGATTTTTTGTGTTTTTAACGAAAAAGTACTTTTGTTTACTATATTTTTGCATTTTGATCATTGCTGTTACTAATATGGTATGATATGAACAAGGACAACAGAACAAAAATCATAACATCTAAGGGCGAAACAGGTCTCATATCCCTAAAGGGAGGAATACGTCAAGGAGACTCACTAAGCCCATTATTATTTAACATGATAATGAACAAAATAATATTAGAAGTAATAAAGCGAGAAGGATTTAGAATAGGACAGCATAAGTTCAACATAGTGTGTTACGCCGACGATGCGCTCCTAATAGCTAATAATGAAGACGATCTGCAAAGACAGCTTCACACTTTCAACATCACGGCCAAAAAATACAATATGGTAATTTCAGCGGAGAAAACAAAATGCATGGTCATCAGTAAAGAACCACGTAGATGTAAACTGGAAGTGGAAGGTAAAATTATTGAACAGGTGATGACATTTAACTACTTGGGCATTGACATAACCAGTGATAGGAACTTGATTACAGAACTTAAAAGACAGGCGACAAAAGCAGGTAGAGTTAGTGGATGTTTAAGAGAAACTGTACGGAAGAACAAATATATGTCTACAGAAAGCAAGATTGAAGTATATAAAACAACGATGCGACCAATTCTAGCATATGCGGCAGAAACACGAGCAGACACAAAGAGAACAAAAAAATGTTCTACAGCATAGAAATGGAAACACTAAGATCAATTATGGGAATAACTCTCAGGGACAGACAAACAAATAAAAACATACGAGAACAATGCAACATTAACAGCATCAATAAATGGATAAAAACACGGAAGAAAGAATGGGACGAACATGTAAATAGAGTGAGACCCGACAGATTGGCTCACATATGTAAAAATAACAAACCATACAATCGAAGACCTCCAGGACGGCCAAAAAAAAGATGGGAAGATAATTTGATGTCAATAACAACGTCAACAACAGAGACAGAATAAGAGGCAGACAAACAGGAGAAATCCTAGTCACACGAAGAAGAAGAAGAAGAAGAAGCTGTTACTAATTTTAGAATTTAAAAACATTATTGGGGTTAATTTTGAATCCCATGATCCCTATATCTAGATTTTTAGCAAGCAAACTTATTGCCATCCGGTTCAAATATTGGTTCTATTATACCGGAAACACTTTACACCCGGCAGCACTGCTCTTTCATTTCACAATAATCACAAACCTCAGACAGATCCCTTGAACCAACTTTAATCTAGAAAAAACTGCTACGGAAAGGAAATTGAGGTAATATATCATAGCCGAGAGCCAAGAACGAACGTTGTTCTGTTAAAAACTAAAACAAAACTGTAGAAAAGCTCGTCTACTCTGATGCACTATTATTTATTGCTGGAAAATAGCTGGCGGCCACCGCAGCAGCATCTCAACCCACACGTGCAGAGGAGGCAACGTTCATTTTGTATGAACTGCTTGATTTATTTATTGGAAAATCCTACTGTTGGGGGTCTGATTTATATATTGGATAATATGGACCGAAAATAGTGAATTTCACTCTCTCGGTGCAGAGTATGTGGATTATTTATGAGGCAATTTGCTTCCGTTTGGGATTTTACTCAATTGCATTTGCAGTAACAGGGTTACTTATTGCTGTAAGCCACCGAACATAAACGTAACAAGAAGGATCACTTGGCAGCGGGGCTTTGAAGTCGGACCCATAGAGGCGAAGCGCTTGAATTGTTTTTGTTTCAGCAGTGGCGACAGGTGCATAAGAGCTGAAGAGCTGCAGGATACATTTAATTTCAGCAATTCGGGTTTTTTAATAAACAATTCCAAGAATAAGGGCCGCTACACAATGGGATATTTTCCGAACAAAATTTTATGACGGAATATTGATGTTACGTCCCCAAAAACTAAGTAACTAACATTTTTTCTTTTACTGTGAACGCGAAGTGGCTTAAAAGCACCTGCAAAGTTCAAACATAAAATTTCGCGCCAAAGCTGTGACGTAATAAATCTAAGCGTGAGGTAATAAGTCTTTCGTGGATCTATCCTAGAATGTAACTGTACCTTGTCATCTTTTCTCCATCTACAGACATAACCTCCGCTTCGTATTGATATTGACAGATGTTTGTTTACATCACTTAATAGTCACATCCTATCTACATCCGGCATACAAATCACTTTTGATTGGTTGATTTCTTAGGCAGGAGGTTTAAGAGATTTAAATGAGCTCTTTTCAAAGGGATGATTTTCAAAGTCTATCTTTACTCCACGTGGGCAGAAAAAATTGAGAAAACACTGCCGTCATTACAAATTAGATACAAGCAATCCATTTCAGCCATTAAACAGGCAACATTAGCAAGTTGGAAAATACCCCTATCCGGGAACGGAAACGGTAACGAGTAAAAATTCAAACTGTACATAAACTAGTGGGTAGCATGCACAATGGAATCTCGGCAATGAGAAAGGAAGGAAGCCCGGGAAGGAAACGAAAGGTTTGGTCAAGATTCTACTTTCCCGTTCCCGGGACCAATAGAATCGTCGGATTCTGAAGCATGCACATAGCACGTCATGGTCAACCAGGCAAGCCTCCATCTTGTTTGTTTATCTAACCTATATTTGTGTGTTATGTCGTGTAAGACGTTAATGTCAAAATCATAGGTTTATTTTAGATGTTAAAATCTCATGGAATCGGCTGCAGATTTCAGGACTGTCATCAGATATGCGTCAATCAAAACTCAACATTCACCCAAACTAGATGATTTGTGTTAATAAATATTAATTGTTTCGTAGGTTTCACGTTTTTATTGTGCATGTAGATTCCTTTCCGTTCTCGTTCTGCTTACCATTCCCAGGCAGCTGTGCAGCCGTCTTAACTCTGGAAAACTCCTCCAAATTATTTTTCTAACGCAAAGAATACCGCAAGCTGCACCGCCTGAAAATGTCTAGTTTAGACCGGTCAAATGCGTGGTACCTGAGTGCACAGCGAACGATGTTTCAAAAAAAAACATCTGATTGGTCGTGGCTTAATACGGCAAGATGCAGATAATGTGCGGCTGCAAGGCAACAGCACCCAACACATTTGGTAGCCTTAGTAGGCATGCACAGTAGCGGCAGTTAGGAGCGTTGGAGTGCGTTGGCCAACGCCGAGGCCCCTCGGCAGGTAGAAGCAGGCCGGCGCCGGTTCCGCACGTAGTCAAGCACACCAGTGCATGGTACAGTGATAACAGACAAGAAAAAGAGTACAAAGATTGGCCAGTCGCATCTAGACACGGTATAGGAAACATGCAATAAGTGTTCAAAATGTTGCCCATTATGGGCAAAACAATAAGAGACAGTTGCAAAAATACTGGAAATGATTCCCCTGAGGGGCTAGAGGGTACAATAGGGGGTGAAATAGTTTTTGGTTAAAAAGTTGTCTCTCTGGACAAATATTTTGACGTGTCTTGGCGTTTTTTGGTTTAATCAAAGGTCTGTGATTTTTTTAATAAAATATGTTATGTTTGTTCCTATTACTCGTACCGACGACGTTTTCATCAAATTAAAGGTTTTTTAATAAGCTCTCCTAACAACTTTACTACAAATAGATGTAACAATAAACGCAACAGTTATGGAATTTGTTTATTAGATGACTCCATTTTATACGACCTTATTTACGATTTCACCATAAATGATTAACATATTCAAGTTGCTTCGACTCTCAACCTCCGATGCAACCATTCCTCTTTATTAAATAATCCTTGACAATGTTGAAGACGTATAATGGCGTTATTTTCGTGGAATTAATTATTATGTACACATAATAAATATTTTTTACGTTATTAACAACCAGTCAATTAGGCAGGTTTTTCCAATTTACACTAAAATTTATTGATGGATTTTAATGGATGAAAAATCATATTAACAGCCGTTTAACTAGCTACATTATTATAGACGTTAGCGGTTATGGTAAATTTCAGATTCCGAAGCCATCTCATCTTCCTCAAACACGAACAAAAAGACTTTTTGTGCTAACAAGTGACGAGGCATATCCACTCTTACCACTTCTTTTGAGGCCTTTTGGTGGAAAAGATATACAGTTTTAACAGCAATGCCTCATACCCCATTATCTCGGGCTAGAACATGGATTAGGCGTAATTACCAGTAAAAGCCTCCAAATGAGACTAAAACAATTCGAGATATCTTTGTTAAATATCTTGCAGAGCACCTCCTATCTTATCTATCACTACCACATTTATAACAAATTTCTTGATGTATTACCTCAGTTCCAAGCTTATGAATAATATATCAAAATAACTACCTATTGTATCTAAACTTACCGTCTACTTTCATAACCGCACTTATTTCCTTCCATTTTACTTCCCACGCCGATAGGTGAGGGGAGTATTGTGATCGCGAAAATGTTCGATTATGAGATAACACGGTTTTTGGAGGTTTTATGATGTCTACATAACGAAAATCCACGTCACTCATTTCCGTCGGTCTGTCTGTCTGTCTGTCTGTCGGTCTGTGCGCGTTTTTCTAGCCTCGTAATCTCAGTAACCGCTGCATGGATTGTGATGAAATTTGGGCAGCGATATGCTGTGGGGTCATAGTAGGTAATGTTCTTATAATTTTGAAAATCGGTGCATGGGCGGCGGACTAATTAGCAAAAAACAAAAAAAATTAAATATTCCTCAAACTTCGTTTTTAGGAGTTTTAGGGGTTCCTGGTCATTTTCTACTTTTTTTTTGGTAGGGGTGAAATTGGGGTGGTTGGGGGTTGTAAAGTTGAAAAATTTGTTGCTTTCATAATAGACTGTCCACTGACCTGTGAAGGAAGACCTAGCAACATAAATAACTTTTTTATGTCCATTCGAATATTGCTTGCCTATTACAGAAACCAAAGGACTTAGAATTTTTTGTGGTGTAAGTAAACATACGGGTATTGGTTTAGATCGTTCTATATTATGTAACGAAGAAACTGTTGAATTGATTTTAATGAAATTTGAACACAGTATTACTACCGTGCCGAGGATGGAAAATGCGTATGGTTTTTATAAATCGTGCCAGTGGCGGCGGAGAAATAATAAAAAAACTAAAAATACAAAAACAGCTCAAACTTCGTTTTTAAGTGTTTTAGAGGTTCCTGATCATTTCTTGAGTTTTTTTGAGTGGGGGTGAAATTGGGGTAGTTGGGGGGGTGGGGGGTTGGAAAACTGAAAAATTTGCTGTATTCATAATAGGCTGACCATTGACCTGTGAAGGAAGACCTAGCGACATAAATCACCTTTTTAGGTCCATCTGAACATTGCTACATGGTGTCAAATTTTGGAAAATATAGAATGTATGCCACTGACCTTAAAAAAAATAAGTATTGTTTTTCAGACGAAACAGATGAAAATCCAACTTTTCTGTCTTTTGATGTCTCTTCGTGTCCCACTTTGTTTTGGAGGACAAAAATAAAAACCACTTCATAGCCCGTCGAAAAAGTGGAGCTATGAAATGAAGTGGTTTTTATTTATTTGTTCCAAAACAAAGTGAGATACGAAGCGACATTAAAAGAAAAGAAAAGGTATTTTTATCCGTTTAATCTGAAAAACAGCATTTAATTTTTTCAAAGTTAGAGGCGTACATCTTTTTTGCTAATATTCTCGTGGGACTGCCCCCCGACTCCCGACACGCCACTGGAAAGGATAACTATCTTCTAGTCAGTGGTGACTTAGATTCATAATGCAGCGAAAGACTACAGATTAAAAAAATGGCTCATTAATGTTTAAGTCATTGATAAAAAAACAATTTCATTTCCAATATTTCACAGCCTGTATCTTGAAATCCAGAATCTTCAAGCTACATGTCGATCCATTGTTTATTCAGGATGGACATTCAGGTAGGGACATGAAGCCTTAGTATGCTCAATTTTTAAGATACAGGGTGTCAATGTGTCCTTTTATTTTGATTTTATCTCAATTATCCCGCAATAAAATGGCACAACGTATCTAAAATTATGTATCGGGAATTCAACCACGGTTTTGCTAACATGAATAGAGGCATCACCTACGGCACATCGAACTCTTTTAAGTTAAGGGAACTTTTTTCCGTTTTGGAGCATCAACCTGAATATTAAAAACATCGTTTCCCCAATATGTGTTACGAAAGAAAGGTATACTTTGCTTAAGTCCCTACAGATAACAGTTTTCGAGATAACCTTTACTATAATATCCAAGGCAGCCCAATTACTTGTAAAATGTGATCAATGAATTATCGGTTTTCTGGCACGAATTAATATTAGGTAGATCAAAAAAAAAACATGTTTCAAATATATCTAGTGTTTAAAATAGGTGGTGTTGAAATTTGAGAATACTTCGTAAATGGTATTTAAAACTATGAGCCTAAGCCTGATATTCATTCGTGCGTAAATACCGATAATTCTTTTGATCGCAATTTACAATTCAGTCGCATTGAAAATTTCAATGAAGATTATCTCGAAAACAGTTACCTCTAGAGACTCAAACAAATCATACCTTTTTCATGTAAAAAATATTGAGGATTTTTTTGATACATTGATGCAGCACACCGGAAAAGAGGTTTGATAATTTAAATCCGTTCAATGTCCCTTGAGTGGCGTCCTCTATTCATGATAGCAAAACGATGGTTGAATTTCGATTTTTCACCTTAAAAAACCCCCGGTATGTAATTTTATATCGTTGTGCCATTTTATTGCGAAAGAATTGAAAAAAAACGAAAATAAAAGAAAACATTTTCACACCCTGTAACTTGAAAATGAAGCATTGTAAGGCTTCATGTTCCTATCTCAACGTTCATAGAAATGTGGGGTCTATCACCTGTCAAGCGTTGTCGGTCGATTATACGGACACCCTGTATGAGCTTTTTTTATTTGAATTTGAGTCATAAATATGCCTTTGAAATTACGGTCTATCAATAATTAACACTCTGTATACGCATTTGTCATTATTTATACGACGCACAATTGACGTTTAAACATCTAACACCTAACCGGTATTTTTGACAGCAACGTCATACATGACAACAATAACAAACAAATCACTAACACTACACACCCTTCGTAGTTGTCAAGTTTTCTCACATTTTTTCAAATTTTCTAATGTTCTAAATAATTTTCCTTAGATTTCTTCCCGTAAGAACCTTCTACGAAGTAATAGCAAACTTATAAAAAAAAGATGGATGAAATTGGTAAAGCCGTTCTCACATGATGCCGTGACCAAGGGAAAAAGGGACTCATTTTTATATATAGAGATAGGAGTTTTCGCAAACACTGAAGCTATAAGTAACTCTATCGCTACTCATATTCGACCGGCACAGACGAAACCAGGTAGCAAACTAAATTTCTGTGACTATAAAGGAGTTCAAGCGGGCTTCCGACGCTGGTAAGCGGTCGAAAACTCAGTCGAGCCTGCATGTGGTACCTGCACGCCTTCGCACGCCGTTGCACGCTCACTAAAAAGCCCCACTGTGTTTGCGCACTTATTCGGAATCTTGCGGGCGGCAAGCGACAAGTGGAAATCGCAGTCAAAATGGCCACTGACAACAACTTAACCTACAATGTCCCAGAACTGTCAGCGCAAACAAAGTTTTAGCTCTGTCATCTGCTACCCAATCGCTAGTGGCGCTAATCTCATTGCGAAAAGTCTATATGTGGTCCAAAAAATTGTAACTGAGTTTTGTGGAATTTAACTACAAGCCATGTGATGCAGAGTACTCTGCTACATTATCAATACGCTGCTGGAGTTTATTTGATGAACAGCACATCCCTCTGCAAAATAAAATCTCATGACTACCGTCATCAATTTGCCAACGACCATGCCAAGAAAACATGTATAATAATCCTAGCACAATTAGATGTAGGCCATAGCGATTTGTGCAAATAGTTAGAAATTAGAGATTTATCGCCTGTAAGTCATGCAGAATGTGTAATAGGTATTTGTTTAATGTTGACAGTCGACTGTTTATAAAAACAGATCGATAGCCGCTGAAAGCGCGAGCAAATGCCGGTATTCAAATGAGAGAAATTACACGTACGTTTGTCCGATGCGAATGACTTAATTATTATTGTCGGTGATCTAGATTGCTACTGAAATGCACGGCTTTCCGCGATGTTTCCTTTATTCACGATTTATTATACGTATGGCGGTCTAATCCGTTTTGATATATCAACAAAGACCAGATAAGGCCTAGCCTGGAGTTTGCTTCGGGTAAGGACGGCCATATTTAACCAATTTTTGAAAAATTGTCCGTACATGTGTGGCATCAAAAAGATAAAATAAATTGGTAACACAAGACAAATATCTCAGCTTTGTGGAATATTTTTAGTAGCATAAATTGTCTTTATATTTGTAAACAACAAGAGAAAAGCAAAATTAAGATGGTGTTGCAAATGGGCAACCAGGTGCTCAAATTGAACTCGTGGTCTCTTAAATTGAACCTGCCCTCAGATGTTGATAAAGTAGATATAATACGTCCAGGAAAACAAATTAAACTAAAATGAACTAATTTCTATTTAAGAAAATTTGGTAAATACCGAAACATATTTTTTTTCTAATAATTGCTAACAAAATATGTATGTTTCTGTACTAGAAGGGATGAACTCTTTAATATTATCCTTTTACTTCCCACATCGATAGGTGAGAGGAGTATTGTGATCGCGAAAATTTTCGATTTTGAGATAACATAATTTTTGGGCGTTTTATGATGCATACATAACGAAAATCCATGTCACTCATTTCCGTCGGTCTATCTGTCGGTCTATCTGTCGGTCTGTCTGTCTGTCTGTCTGTCTGTCTGTCTGTCTGTCTGTCTGTCTGTCTGTCTGTCTGTCTGTCTGTCTGTCTGTCTGTCTGTCTGTCTGTCTGTCTGTCTGTCTGTCTGTCTGTCTGTCTGTCTGTCTGTCTGTCTGTCTGTCTGTCTGTCTGTCTGTCTGTCTGTCTGTCTGTCTGTCTGTCTGTCTGTCTGTCTGTCTGTCTGTCTGTCTGTCTGTCTGTCTGTCTGTCTGTCTGTCTGTCTGTCTGTCTGTCTGTCTGTCTGTCTGTCTGTCTGTCTGTCTGTCTGTCTGTCTGTCTGTCTGTCTGTCTGTCTGTCTGTCTGTCTGTCTGTCTGTCTGTCTGTCTGTCTGTCTGTCTGTCTGTCGGTCTGTCGGTCTGTCGGTCTGTCGGTCTGTCGGTCTGTCGGTCTGTCGGTCTGTCGGTCTGTCGGTCTGTCGGTCTGTCGGTCTGTCGGTCTGTCGGTCTGTCGGTCTGTCGGTCTGTCGGTCTGTCGGTCTGTCGGTCTGTCGGTCTGTCGGTCTGTCGGTCTGTCGGTCTGTCGGTCTGTCGGTCTGTCGGTCTGTCGGTCTGTCGGTCTGTCGGTCTGTCGGTCTGTCGGTCTGTCGGTCTGTCGGTCTGTCGGTCTGTCGGTCTGTCGGTCTGTCGGTCTGTCGGTCTGTCGGTCTGTCGGTGGTCTGTCGGTCTGTCGGTCTGTCGGTCTGTCGGTCTGTCGGTCTGTCGGTCTGTCGGTCTTCGTTTTTAGGCTGATCATTTTCTACTTTTTTCTGGGTGGGGGTGAAATTGAAGTGGTTGGAGGGTGGGGAGTTATAAAGCTGAAAAATTTGTTGTAATGATAATAATAGGCTGTCCACTGACCTGAGAGAGAAAGACCTAGCGGTATAATACACTTTTTTAGGTCCATCCGAACATTGCCTTGTCTATTACAGGAACCACGAGTATTGCTTTAGATCGTTCTGTATTTTATAATGTGGAAACTACTGAATTGATGTTCATGAAATTTCGGCACAGTATTACTACTTTGTCGAAGATGGAAGATGCGTCTGGTTTTTAGAAATCATTTCAGTGGCGGCGCAGCAATATTAAAAAAACCAAAAATATGAAAAACAGCTCAAACTTCCTTTTTAGGCGTTTTAGGTGTTCCTGATGATTTTCTACTTTTTTGGGTGGGGGTGAAGTTGGAGTGGTTCGGGGAAGGGGGGTTGTGAAACTCAAAAATTTGTTGTATATATGATAGATTGTCCATTGACATGTGAAAGAAGTACCTGGTAGAATAAAACACTTTTTTTGCGGTCGGGCGAGCGATGATTTGGTTGCAAGGGCATCTAGACTATAGCTTTATGCTATGGAAAAATAATAAAACTGGTATCATCGGAATGTGTGGGAAGTACTGAGTCAATCAACTTGACTCCATTTTTATCTAACTCCAACACATTTTCAATAAAACCAAGTGTGGCAGTGAAGGAACTGAATCATTTCAACTTAGTCTTCAGTCTTGCATTCAGTCAGAACCTCACGAAAGTTCAGGTTTTAGGAGCCTTAGAAATTTAAAATGGCCTTAATTGAACCGCGGTTCAATTATAGATTTTTTATGTGGTTTGATATGAGCACCTAGCTCCGAAATCAAGATTAATATTTAAATATAAGTTTTTGACAACACTATTGTTACGTAGCGCTATAAAATACTACAACACTGCTACCTAATAAACAGATTATAAAATTGAAAGAACAAAGCTATATTATTTTAGTTAGATTTGAAGCCTTCGCCAAGTTGATAAAATATTACTTTGCACGTGGTCGAAATCTTCATCACTTCATAGTGTTACGTTGTCCTAATCCAAACCTCAACAGAGTCGCAAGTGGGTTCAAGGTGCAATGTCGAATACCCGATGGCAACATTACCAAGTTCTACGGGAAGTATAACAAAACAAAAATGGCGAAGGTTCAATTTGGGAGACAGTTCAATATGGGCGACCGCACCCTAAATATCAGGGCCGCGCCAAGTGTTTCTACCGCCCGTGTGCAAATGATAAGTAGCCGCCCCCTATTACCCCAACCACAATGAGAGACGGTAATAAAATTTCGGAGACGTTTACTATTAAGTTTTGTTAAAAATTTAATATTTTTTTACACAAATACCACATAAATAAAAATCCTTAAAACAAGCAACAAAAAAACGAAACATATAATTATGTACTTTAACCTTAAAAACAAAAACTTCCAGAAAAAAAATTAGATATTTTTAAAACCTTAAGTTTACTATTTTAAACTTAAACAGTGAAAAAACAGAACATAATTATGTACTTCAAACTTAAAAACAAAAGCTCCTAAAAAATAATAAAAAGTATTTTTTTTAAAACTTAAGTTTAATATTTTCAACAAACAAAAAACAAACAAAACAAACAAAGCAGATAATTATGTACTTTAAACTTAAAAACAAAAACTCTTAGAACTTCTCGAAAATAAAATACGATGCACCGTGCACACGGGTTGGCGTGGCCCTGCTAAATATTATTTATTACTTTTGATTTAATAACTGAATTATTAATCGCTCCTTGAAGACCCTCAAACTTGGCGCTGTTTTCACATAGTCCGATAATTTATTATATTCATTGATTCTATTATCAAATATAGAGTTTTTACTAAGCATGAGGTTCCGATTGTGGACTTACTACTTTTAGAGTGAGTGACTTTAAGTAAAAGTTAGTTTAGTGGTCTACCTTCCAAGATGTTTTTTTTTTTCAATAATGGACTTTCGGCCATTTTTGTCTTTGGGTTTCAAAAGGGTAATAAAAGCCTATAACATACTTTAAAGTATTTTTATTTTATAATATATGAGAATACAAAATACATTACATTACAAATACGAAAGTTATTCATAAATATCGGTGTCAGAGTCTATTGCTTCATCAAGAACTTCATTTTCTGAGCCACCACGCATATCAGATGTATTGGATCTATTATTATCTATAGATATGTCAGATATGTGATATCTATAAGAGAGAAATGTGGTAAAATTGACAGCTTTGCTTTATATGATAAAGTTTCTAGGTTATCTCAGCATAAAAAAGGAGTTTCCTATACAAATACAATATATAAACATTAGTAAAAAACCCACTAACCTCTGTTTCTTGTACTATTTCTCCACAATTTTTCAGCTATAAACGATTAGATAAATTAAGTGAAATAATAAATCACTAGGAGCATGCTTCAATCAGTGAATGGAAAAACGAATAGTAAACTACAAACTAAGCATAAATAATATGCTAGTGGGCTAAGGTATTTTTTGCGTTGAAGTGGTCATCCATAATGACTAACAGACCGTGTACTTAGGCTCATCTTCCATTTTGATGATATTTTATCTAATATTTGGCTCATGTTGCATTGAACTGAGAAACTCATATGCTCATATAACCACTTAGGTAGATCTTACAACAATTTTAGATATACTTGCAAAAAGCTAACAAAAAGTTCGTATAGATGGCACTGATAGTCTATAATTGATGAAAATATGACTTAGGTACTTCTTCCATTGGACCCTTCAAACATAGTTTAAAAAAACTAAATACTACGTTTTTAAAGAACGTTGGACTAAAAAGTTAAGTTTTTTTTTGTAAATTTTTTTGAAAAGCGTGAGCGCTTTGTGCCTTAGTATTCGTAAATCAAGCGCATGACACTTTTTTCACAATCATACTAGTCTTTTTCTTCATTATTGTTTTAAGCTTATTTCAAAAATTCTTTTCAACTTTTTAGTCCAATTTTTTTTAAAAGCACGTTTTTTTAACTATATATATACCAAGTCAATCCTCTTGACGCCATAGTTGTAGCGAATGTTGCACTTCGTGAGAACTGTAGTCGTGAAATTATCCCGAAGCTTCAGACAGAAGAACTGACTGAAGCCATTAATGAATTTCAATTGGTCAGGCGTGGATTGCATTTTTCGGAAACTGGTTTTCAGACGATCTCCAAACCCAAACGGATCCATGCTCAATGCCCACTGTATCCACTTTTTGACCGACATTTCAAACAGCTCTCTTTTTCGTTGCGATACAGGGAGGCACAACGAAATGAAACAACACATGTACAGGGTGTGTGACCAATTCCGCGGAGTAGCATATCTCTCTTAAGAGTCTAGGGTATAGCGCGCGAAATTGAGAATCCAAGAAGAGACGTATTCCCGTGTTAGAGAGGAGGCGTGACCGCCTGTTCCCTTTCTCCAGTGTGTGTGTCTAAGATGAGGGGAGATAAGTCGAAAAATCCAAATGTAAGGTCAAAAGGTCCAAAGGTAAAGCCCAAAGGTCACCATAAAAATGAATTTCGCATTTCCAAGCTCCTGACGTTACCTTTAAACTTACAGTAATGACTCAAAAAGCATATTGAAGAAGAAAGCTTGCGCCTGTTCAACTATTTAGCCTTTTTTTGATATCGTGGTTGGTTGTTGAATTACACGCATTTATAGAATGTATGATTTTGCATTGCGAGTTTTTTTGCACATTAACAAACTTTTTTGAGAAAATCCAAAATAGTTGTCAATCATTAAGGTCTTAACTGTCGCCTTCTGAAATATTATATATATATATATATATAGAGAGAGAGGAAGGGTAGTCTTGGCTGACTAGTTAATGTACAGGCTTCAATCTTGGGGTTGCAGCCGTAGCAAAAGAGGTGAGGCCAATGAAGAAAGTGAAACTATTTGTTCATGCTAAGCTTTCGGAAATGTTTATTTCCTTCTTCAGAGCTTGCTACAATATAAATACAGGTTGAAAGTAACAATATAGAATAGTAACAAGAAAAAAACTTACAACGGTAGGTTTTGTCTTCAGGAGTCACCAATGAAGTGTCAATACCTATGGAAGGGGCACGCGTGCACACGTTTGCGGCTAGAATGAGATAGCGCTAGTCAGGGATGCTTGTAGAAGGTTTGCCGACAGCGTTGCCAATGCTCGCTCTTTAGAGCGATATTTCCCTCTTTTTTCGCCTGATCCGCTCCCTCGCGCTCCCAAAAAAAGTCGGCTGTGGCAACACTGTTTGCCGACGCGTCACATAGCTGGTTAGGAGGAGGCTGTGCTTTTCCCTGACTAGTTCTATCTCTCTCACTGACCTCTCTTTCTTATGCATGCTTTTTCGCTGTCTAGCTCTATCTCTCTCACCGACCTCTCTTTCTTATGTCGTCCGCAAAAGTGGTACATTGTTTAAATGGGACGGGGCCATTCCATAGGTATTGACACTTCATTGGGAGTCACACTCTCGAAAAGCATGAAGGTTACATCGAAAAACATACAAGTTAAAACACACACGACTGGTCACAAGGTTAAAAATTGATCAATAAACGATGAAATGATTATTAAAATGGTGCAAATCATGAGAATTTACATTAAGTCGGAAAATTCGAAGAACAGCGTTGAGCATGCAACATGTCCGCTAAAAATGTAACCTGTCGAATGAAAATGAAAACGGAAGCGCAGCAAGTCCAATGAGGAAGAAGGATAGATATATCATTCCTAATGAAAGACCGAATGACAATCAGGTAAAACAATGCTAATATTCAAAAGTAACTAGATTTGAACGTCCCTGACCAAGGTTAATACTTTGAGAGGGAAAACATAGGCGGGTCGTTAAAAAAGGTATAGACACAAAGCAATATGAATTAAAATTGAGATTTTCATATTTGTGGAAATTATCGGATTTTAACTGATTTTTTGGGGAAAGAAACAATGGCAGTGAGTTGAGACGGGCCATTTTTTAAAATTATTATTTATTGTATATTATTAGGAAGGTCCATTTTAATTATCATCTATAGACATATAATATGTGTTTATTAATGAGAGAAGAAATGCATTGTGATAATGGTGATGGGGGAGAACGAGAGAACCTTAATGAATAAGCTCATAATTATAATGTAATAAGGTAATTTTATTGAATTAATGATATTTTTTGGAAAAGTTGGTTTATTAGCCAAAATACTGGTTTAAAAGGGGAGATGTAGTAAACATGTTATTAGGAGACCCAAGAGGAAAATTTCCCAGGATCCATCAATCCTGTTTTAGTTAAAACAAAGAAACCCAGCTAATGAGACCTGGACAGTATCAAAGGATCCAGCAGAAAAACGCCTAGTGGGCTATTCCTCACACCATGTTATTTAAATAGAGGAAATAGATGTGTTGGTTAGTCCCACCTGATCCAATCTCAAAATATAAGAATAAATACTGCTAAGATTTTTAATGTCTGATCTTTTGTTTAAACTGTTATCACAATTATTGATGTGGACCATCTCTAGGAAAAGTCTTTTTTCAAAATTAGTTTCAGTGTCCAAAACCCTGGCACTATCCCAATTGACTTTATGTCCAGTTTCAATTGCATGTTCCGACAAGGCACAACTGTTAATCTTGCGATTAATGTCACTTTTATGCGATGTGATACGAGCCTTCAAGCTTCTAGAAGTCTGTCCAATGTAGGAACTGTTGCAGTTTAGACATGGTATCGAATAAACGACATTAGAGTTTTCAATTGGTTTAATGGGGGTTTTTAATTTGGAAAACAATGTGGAGACCGGTAGTACATTGCATAAAGCAATCTTGACAGGTAAAGTTTTGAAAATGTTTAACAGCCTTGGAGTAAGGTCTTCTATAAAAGGTAACGTTTTGTAATACATTTCAGTAGTTGGAGGATGAGGAAGTGCAATAGCATTATTGCTGTTGTTTTGTACTCCAATTTGTGGTGGTAACTCGTTTGTTAAATTTTGAGGATTGTGATTAGTTGTGACAACATTTAAAGGATGAAATTGATTATATAGCGAGAAATTTACATACTTTACTGGATAGGATAGATGTCGTTTATTCGATACCATGTCTAAACTGCAACAGTTCCTACATTGGACAGACTTCTAGAAGCTTGAAGGCTCGTATCACATCGCATAAAAGTGACATTAATCGCAAGATTAACAGTTGTGCCTTGTCGGAACATGCAATTGAAACTGGACATAAAGTCAATTGGGATAGTGCCAGGGTTTTGGACACTGAAACTAATTTTGAAAAAAGACTTTTCCTAGAGATGGTCCACATCAATAATTGTGATAACAGTTTAAACAAAAGATCAGACATTAAAAATCTTAGCAGTATTTATTCTTATATTTTGAGATTGGATCAGGTGGGACTAACCAACACATCTATTTCCTCTATTTAAATAACATGGTGTGAGGAATAGCCCACTAGGCGTTTTTCTGCTGGATCCTTTGATACTGTCCCGGTCTCATTAGCTGGGTTTCTTTGTTTTAACTAAAACAGGATTGATGGATCCTGGGAAATTTTCCTCTTGGGTCTCCTAATAACATGTTTACTACATCTCCCCTTTTAAACCAGTATTTTGGCTAATAAACCAACTTTTCCAAAAAATATCATTAATTCAATAAAATTACCTTATTACATTATAATTATGAGCTTATTCATTAAGGTTCTCTCGTTCTCCCCCATCACCATTATCACAATGCATTTCTTCTCTCATTAATAAACACATATTATATGTCTATAGATGATAATTAAAATGGACCTTCCTAATAATATACAATAAATAATAATTTTAAAAAATGGCCCGTCTCAACTCACTGCCATTGTTTCTTTCCCCAAAAAATCAGTTAAAATCCGATAATTTCCACAAATATGAAAATCTCAATTTTAATTCATATTGCTTTGTGTCTATACCTTTTGTAACGACCCGCCTATGTTTTCCCTCTCAAAGTATTAACCTTGGTCAGGGACGTTCAAATCTAGTTACTTTTGAATATTAGCATTGTTTTACCTGATTGTCATTCGGTCTTTCATTACGAATGATATATCTATCCTTCTTCCTCATTGGACTTGCTGCGCTTCCGTTTTCATTTTCATTCGACAGGTTACATTTTTAGCGGACATGTTGCATGCTCAACGCTGTTCTTCGAATTTTCCGACTTAATGTAAATTCTCATGATTTGCACCATTTTAATAATCATTTCATCGTTTATTGATCAATTTTTAACCTTGTGACCAGTCGTGTGTGTTTTAACTTGTATGTTTTTCGATGTAACCTTCATGCTTTTCGAGAGTGTGACTCCTGAAGACAAAACCTACCGTTGTAAGTTTTTTTCTTGTTACTATTCTATATTGTTACTTTCAACCTGTATTTATATTGTAGCAAGCTCTGAAGAAGGAAATAAACATTTCCGAAAGCTTAGCATGAACAAATAGTTTCACTTTCTTCATTGGCCTCACCTTTTTTGCTACGGCTGCAACCCCAAGATTGAAGCCTGTACATTAACTAGTCAGCCACGACTACCCTTCCTCTCTCTCTCCAGATGGGGTTTTATCAAGACATCCAACATCGGTTTGGAATTTACAACGTCAGGGTCTTGAAGCAATGGGCCAAGCTTAACATTCGAGTTGCAAGCTTGAAGAACAGGAGGATTTTTCTACTAACATGCAGGAAGGAACGCCTCATCCCTAATCATATTAAGAACAGCTTAACTAACGTTTCATCTCTTTTTCATCATGCAACAGGAAGAATAGGGAAGAAGATAGATGAGCACAATCACAGGTTAATGTTCAGACTTTTAAATCTTGAAATTTCCGCCACAATCAGTGATCTGAAAGCTTCTCTTAATCAAATTACTTCTCTTAAAAACAGTTTAACTATTCCCCCTCATATTTTTAATGAATTTGCTAGGCGCCAAAAAATAAAATATAACTCTCATTTCCATGCGGTTAAAGCAACAAATTGTAATAAAATAGATGCCTTAAGGGCTGAATATATCCAAAAAATTGCCATCAATGAAAAATGGTTGAAAAATTTAACTTCTGTTGAAATTCCCCACAAAGTCAAGTTTATTCTTTCACTTGGCCCCAAATTCTGCCTTTCCCCCTCAATCAGAGACATAAATCTTCCCAAACTTCTTGCAGATCTGGAAAATATTATTTCACGTCAATCTGAAGATCAGAAAAACGTTTTCAGATCACAATATACAAATATTATAACAAATTTCCTTCATAAACATAATTTTTCTAAACATTTTTTAGCTGAATATGCTAAGGTTTGCAAAATTTTTTTCAAGGAACACCCTGAACTTATTGTTGTTCAGAGTGATAAAGGTAATGTCACGGTTATTATGTACAAAGATGACTATTTCAATCTCTCACAATCATTGGTAGATGACCAGAAATACTATAAAAAAATCAATAATGATCCCACAAGTTCTTTACAGCAGCGTGCCAACAAGTTGGTTTCTGGTCTAAAGAATGGTGGTTTGATCGATTCAACAGTTTCCAAGACTT
Source organism: Callosobruchus maculatus (assembly GCA_951848785.1). Taxonomy (NCBI): domain Eukaryota; kingdom Metazoa; phylum Arthropoda; class Insecta; order Coleoptera; family Chrysomelidae; genus Callosobruchus; species Callosobruchus maculatus. The sequence goes on along the minus strand of CATOUR010000110.1, from coordinate 3,411,673 downwards.
TGACAATATATAATTCCATTGCCCCCCGTCTTTACACCTTACCAAAAATTCATAAACCTACTCTCTCAGTGAGACCAATTGTCTCCTCAATTAATTGCCCCAATAGTAACTTAGCTGCTTTTTTAACAAACATTTTAACCTCAGCTTACAATACAAACAATGATTTTTATGTCAAGGATTCTTTTGCCTTTAGCAACTTTATTAATGATTACAAGCTTCCAGAAAATTATGTCATTGTAAGTTTTGATGTAGTCTCTCTGTTTACAAATCTTCCCCTAGATGTTATCATCAATAGCTTACATAAACACTGGAATGAAATCTCTCAACATACAACCTTGGATTTTGAGTCTTTCTTAAAAATTCTAAAATTCATTTTCGATTCAAATTATTTTGTATTCAAAGATTGTTTTTTCAAACAGATTTTTGGAACCCCTATGGGATCAAAAATATCTCCCATTTTAGTAAATTACGTGCTTGATGACCTGGTTAGCGATTGTCTGACCAGCATCCCCTTCAATATACCATTTGTTAAAAGATATGTTGATGACTTACTTCTAGCCTTGCCAGTTGACAAGATTGAACAGGTGCTATCTACCTTTAACGGTTTTGATACAAACCTGCAGTTTACTGTGGAAAGGGAAACCGATCACAGTATCCCCTTTTTGGATATGGTCGTTATGAGAGATCCCGCTACCAACACTCTCTGTACGAAATGGTACAGAAAGCCAATGAGTAGTGGGCGTTACATAAACTTCCATTCCCACCACCACCCCCGTATGAAAAGAAATCTGGTTTTGGCTTTGAAAAATAGGGTATTACGTGTCACCCACCCAAGACACCGAAAAGAGTCACTTGATGCATTGAAGGTTTTGCTGTTAGAGAATTCCTATCCAGTAAAGTATGTAAATTTCTTGCTATATAATCAATTTCATCCTTTAAATGTTGTCACAACTAATCACAATCCTCAAAATTTAACAAACGAGTTACCACCACAAATTGGAGTACAAAACAACAGCAATAATGCTATTGCACTTCCTCATCCTCCAACTACTGAAATGTATTACAAAACGTTACCTTTTATAGAAGACCTTACTCCAAGGCTGTCAAACATTTTCAAAACTTTACCTGTCAAGATTGCTTTATGCAATGTACTACCGGTCTCCACATTGTTTTCCAAATTAAAAACCCCCATTAAACCAATTGAAAACTCTAATGTCGTTTATTCGATACCATGTCTAAACTGCAACAGTTCCTACATTGGACAGACTTCTAGAAGCTTGAAGGCTCGTATCACATCGCATAAAAGTGACATTAATCGCAAGATTAACAGTTGTGCCTTGTCGGAACATGCAATTGAAACTGGACATAAAGTCAATTGGGATAGTGCCAGGGTTTTGGACACTGAAACTAATTTTGAAAAAAGACTTTTCCTAGAGATGGTCCACATCAATAATTGTGATAACAGTTTAAACAAAAGATCAGACATTAAAAATCTTAGCAGTATTTATTCTTATATTTTGAGATTGGATCAGGTGGGACTAACCAACACATCTATTTCCTCTATTTAAATAACATGGTGTGAGGAATAGCCCACTAGGCGTTTTTCTGCTGGATCCTTTGATACTGTCCCGGTCTCATTAGCTGGGTTTCTTTGTTTTAACTAAAACAGGATTGATGGATCCTGGGAAATTTTCCTCTTGGGTCTCCTAATAACATGTTTACTACATCTCCCCTTTTAAACCAGTATTTTGGCTAATAAACCAACTTTTCCAAAAAATATCATTAATTCAATAAAATTACCTTATTACATTATAATTATGAGCTTATTCATTAAGGTTCTCTCGTTCTCCCCCATCACCATTATCACAATGCATTTCTTCTCTCATTAATAAACACATATTATATGTCTATAGATGATAATTAAAATGGACCTTCCTAATAATATACAATAAATAATAATTTTAAAAAATGGCCCGTCTCAACTCACTGCCATTGTATCTTTCCCCAAAAAATCAGTTAAAATCCGATAATTTCCACAAATATGAAAATCTCAATTTTAATTCATATTGCTTTGTGTCTATACCTTTTTTAACGACCCGCCTATGTTTTCCCTCTCAAAGTATTAACCTTGGTCAGGGACGTTCAAATCTAGTTACTTTTGAATATTAGCATTGTTTTACCTGATTGTCATTCGGTCTTTCATTACGAATGATATATCTATCCTTCTTCCTCATTAGCAATGTCCACACTATGCATTTTTCTGTTCATCAAGGGCATGCGTCATAGCGCAGTCAACAGCGCACGTGAGGCATGCCCTTAATGCATGCGCGATTCCAGTTGAAAGCAAAGCGCGCGCTGTGATACACGTTGTACCGCGTCAGGTGGATTTCTGTGCAATAAAGCGTTCAACAAGAAGATGGCAGACGAAGAAAAAGATATAACATTGAGGTTTATTGAAGATTACAGAGGCTTTCCACAACTTTGGGATCCAAATAATAAACTTTACACAAATAAAGTAAAGAGGAACGATGGCTTGCAAGTTCTGGCTAGTAAATATAATATGGATATCGATGGAGTGAAAAAAAAAGATAAAAAGTCTTCGCTCGTATTTTTCCAAAGAGCATCAAAAAGTCATCAAGAAAAAGAGCGGCGCTGGATCCGATGAGATATATGTTTCACCATGGTTTGCTTATAAACATCTCATTAGTTCAACCAATTTCAAAAGTCGATCAAAATTTCTTTCAGACATGCGTGTAAAATTTTTGAAAAGAATATCTTTATCTTCGTAGTTCATTCATAATTACGTTACTTCGATTATTATAATAACCACGTAACCGAAACTTTCTCTTGATTCTTTTTTTTCTGGAATTTCTTATGACCAAGTAAGCCGCACATATTCCACCAAGTAAAATATTCTCGTCGCACCTGTTTCCAAAAGCTGGCAAACTACGAATGAACTAAATGACTATATTTTACGTCGCATTCGTTAACGCATTCAATTATTGGAGGCGTCGAACGAAAGTTGAATAGGAAGATGAAGATGAAAGTTGAAGATGAAAATGCATAGTGTGGACATTCCTAATGGACTTGCTGCGCTTCCGTTTTCATTTTCATTCGACACAGTGTACAGGGCTGGATGCTCCGCTGTCCGGTTTTTCGCCTGCTTTGCGCATGACGTCACTTCAGAGTGATTCTCATTAGAGATATATGGATATTATAGTTATTTTCTCTTTACGGCGCCAATTTTCACATTTACAAAAAAATGTCTAATACAAAATATGTTTATTAGGGTTGATGTCGACTACTCCTGCATTTAATTTTCATCGTCCGCGCATACAATCTTATTTACAGGGCGATTTGACATTAAAGGTATATAAATACGGTCGTATTTTCCCATGTAAAGAGGTTATTTTTGGTTACAAAAAGTTTCGAATACATAATATCTTTGCAAAGGTTCATTTTACAACTTCAAACATTTTAAATGACTCAAATATATTGTGCACGTCTTCTTTGTGCATTGCTTTATAACTGTAAAAATGGTCTAAAAGTTTTTTGGCACAAATCTTGAACATACATAATTATTTTTTGGGAAAGCATTTATCAATATATCTTTCGAAGGGTGGATATATGAAAAAATAATAACACATGATGTTTAACTGGGATACTGGGATAACTAATAATAAATAATAATAACTACCTTAAGTAACAATTTTTTTCCATTTCCTCTTACGCGCATTTTGGGCTTTTAAAACCGCATTTAATTCTTTAATGCGGAAAAACATTCGTGACCTAAAAAATAATCGCTTCGCTTTTATAGGGCAGTCGATGCTAGTGCTTCTCAGCAAAAGATCAGTAATAAATCTTTTTTCCCCGCAAACTATCCCATCTCCGTTAGCTTCGAGTAACACCTTGTTGAGTTCCTCAATTTGGGACATGAAAGTTGAAGATGGTTTTGATAAACCACCTTCACTGAGGTGATCAGTCCATGTAAAGTTTTGATCTGAGGAACTTAGTAAGGTGTTGTCCTTCAACTTGTGGCAAACAAAACCTGCCAAATTTTCCAGTCCGTCGTATTCCAGCTCATTCAGGTCTTTAATTAAAACGGAGCTTTCCTCGTTAGGATCAGCTGAATCCTCTGGTGTAATATTCAGTTTTTTTATTAAAGTTCCACTAAGTGGAATATCTGGGGTATCATCTAACTCAACGTTTGAAAAATCAGAATAAGCTCCTTCATTTCTGCCCAAAAGAAATGACCTTAATCTATATTTAAACTCCAGAGGACTTGGATGATCATGAAGGCCACCCTTTGCCCTAATCACACCAAAAAAGTTCTCTATGACGTCCTGATTTATTCGCCTTGTCAACAGATACTGAATGCTGAATCGTCGTTTGAGATCCTCCAGGAGCATTTTCAGGGCGGAGTTTGAGAGCAAAATACCTAAATTAGTTCATGCATGTTATTACGGTAAAATAAAATTAACATTGAGTTCATTAGGTACCTTTTTGAAACGGCAACTTGCCTCGACTGTCAATTACTTGGAGTTCCTTCATAACCTCAGACATTTTATCCAAAATTTTATTTTGCTCTTCAAGGGCTAAACCATAGGCTCTGTTTCTTGCCCTGGAGTCAGTCACTTGGCTGCTGACATTAAACACATCAAACCAATCATTTACCTATGAGTAAATACAAAATTACTAGAAAAACCATGAATAATTCAAAGTGAATGACCTTACCAATTTAAAAAAATCTGCGCAATCTACCCAATTCTCGGCCGTCAGAGAACCAAGTGTCCCGCATCTAGATATTGCACTGGACATGGTATGGGAAAACAATTTTGCAGCATATTTTACCCTTTGCCTTTGAGGTCCAGCAACATGTAGTTGGTCGAGTGTTAGTTTATGGGTAATTTTCAAATCTGAGCTTGACGTTGCCTGTATGGCCTGCTCCACAATATCCTTTTTAATTAGTTTGTCCTTAATGATGAAGCCATGATCCACAAAATTATTTCTGATTAATTTCAAAAGATGAGGTACGTCGGCTAACACAAAAATATTTTCTTTATTTCTCGGATTTTCAAAATATGGCTTGTTTTCTGAAATATTTAATTCATTGTGCAGCCCCCGATTTGCACCTCCCAAGTCTGACACCATGGCTACAACATGGAAGCCTACAAAATATGCATTAAGAAATTTATCCAGTTTCATCATAACATTAAACTTACCCGAATCCTCCACAAATTTAATTATGTCCATTAAAATCAGCGATGTCATCTTACAATCAAAATTATAAAATATTGGTTGCTTCCACGATTTAAATATGCCCTTAATTAGAACAACCTGGACATAATCGTAAGGTTTTATTATGCAATCATTTGATTGGTCATATTGGTACTCTTTCCTAACTTTCATCTCATCAAAAACTATTGTGCAAACACGATCCTTTTCAGACATATCTGCATACTCGATGATTTTTAATGATTTCTTCAAAATACCCGGCTCCAATTTTATTTTTCTCAGCCATTGCTTCAGCGTTGAAACTGCTGGATATGGAAAACCTCTTTTTAAACTGAGTCTATAAGCTCTTGGACCAGCGGCATACATTGATATAGCGCTAGAAATCTCGCATAGCGACCAATTTATTCTTTTTTTGCTGTTCATCTTTTTTATCTGGTTCTGACTAAAAACTTTGGTCACGCCAGCAAGCTGACATTTTAGTTGTTCATTTTCTTTTTCTATCAAGGACAACTTACTCTTGAGGACGGCCACTTCTTCATATGCTTCATCTGTTTGAATTCTAAAAATGTTTGCATAAATAAGTAAATGATAGATAAATTATGTGAATTTTTTCAAATCATATAAATCTCAGCGCCGTAACTAGCAATTTAGCGCCTGCAGCCAGAGTAGGGTTAGCACCCCTTAATACAGTTTTAAAAACAAATAACCCATAAGAATATCTTAGGAGCGACCAATAATTTAAAAAAAAACTGCAGATGATTTTGTATTTGGTGCAAATACCGCTATCGCCACACCCTAGTTGCGGCTCTGATAAAAGTGTTACCCTATTTCAGAAGTATTTGGGACCACCACCGGTTCTACCATATCTTCCACCACCATACTATGATTAACGTTTTGAGGAGCAGCATCATCAATAATTTCAGGCTGAAGCCTTTTTTCCTCCCTATCATGTATAAAGAACTGATCATTATACATTCAAATTATAATTTTGAAAACTTACGTGTCTTTGGTCATCATCTCTTGAATAAGCTTAGTCCTCTGCCTTTTTTCGTACGCACCTCTACGTTTTTCCACAGAATGAGATGTCGAAGGCCCAGATAATGAAACATTCTGAGGTAAATTCAGCGTTGGAATCGCATCATCTTTCAGTCCACGATAATTTTTGGGTGTGTAACCCATGAGCGACTGTTTTAAATTGACCTCAAAATCACTTTCGCAAAAGTGTTTAGAGCAGAATACAGCATTTTTTAAATTAACTTTGTCTTTCCTTCTGCTAAGATGTAACCACTTCTTTTGCAGTATAGGGTCTCTAGGAAATTTGAAAAACTTAACACCTTTGCAGGGATTCCGTTTGGACTGGTTGTCGGAATCACAACTCACAACAACACACCGCATTTTTATGACTTCACGAAGAAAAAACAGTTTATAAACTATATAAAATCGTTCAAAACTGACAAAAAACTGCCGAAAAGTGCTCCGTCTATATAGCCGTACGTAAGCCGGGAACGTAAACAACTCTGAAGTGACGTCATACGCACAGGTTCGCGCCACAGTAAGGACCGCCCACCATGCGCAACATCCTATCTTCAGTGTATATGTATCGTGCATTCGACAGGTTACATTTTTAGCGGACATGTTGCATGCTCAACGCTGTTCTTCGAATTTTCCGACTTAATGTAAATTCTCATGATTTGCACCATTTTAATAATCATTTCATCGTTTATTGATCAATTTTTAACCTTGTGACCAGTCGTGTGTGTTTTAACTTGTATGTTTTTCGATGTAACCTTCATGCTTTTCGAGAGTGTGACTCCTGAAGACAAAACCTACCGTTGTAAGTTTTTTTCTTGTTACTATTCTATATTGTTACTTTCAACCTGTATTTATATTGTAGCAAGCTCTGAAGAAGGAAATAAACATTTCCGAAAGCTTAGCATGAACAAATAGTTTCACTTTCTTCATTGGCCTCACCTTTTTTGCTACGGCTGCAACCCCAAGATTGAAGCCTGTATATATATATATATATATATATATATATATATATATATATATATATATATATATATATATATATATATATACTTGATATACTTGATTTGGAGCATCAATTGCGAAATTTACGCTGCGGCTCTGAGGCTGGCTGGACAGGGGAGAGTGAGAGACTCTCCTGTCGAGAGAGCACAGAGGCGGGTGCGCCAGATGGAAGCGAAAATCCAGTTGGCTCGCCAAGAAGCATCCCGTATCCAGTGTGTGATGGAATATAGAGCGGCCGGTAGGCCTTTTACGCGCCGCGTGCGCCAGATAGCCCGAGAGCTAAGGCGCGACCATCACACGCTCAGTCAAGCGGTACTGGTTGTTGTCAAGCAGCATTGTCTTGACAGGATGCGGACGCTAATCGCTGCTAAACGATCACTGGTGACGCGGGCGAGAGGTTTGGAGGAAAACAGATTGTTTTCCGAAAAGCCTGCTCGTCTCTTCCAACAGCGACCACCAGTCATAGAGCAGCCGCCAACTGCTGATCGCGTGGAGACTTTCTGGAGGGGCATTTACGAACACCCCAAACCTCTCCAAGCAGACACTCCGGCCTTGGCGCAGTTCGAGTCCGTTTGTAGGAGGACTCCAAACCTGAATGTACTGCGTCACCCGATAAACACGGAAGAAATTCTTGGTGCCTTACGAGGCGCAAAGAATTTCGCAGCTCCTGGCCCGGATGGCATAAACACCTACTGGTTGAAAAAGTTTCCCAGTTGCCACCGGCATTTAGCTAGAGTTTTTAACTCGTGGCTAAATCAGGAGCAGCCAATTCCGGCTTGGTTTGTCGAGGGTCGAACCGTGCTTCTCCCGAAGACCGGAGATTTGTCTGATCCTAAAAACTACAGGCCAATAACATGTCTGAACGCATGTTACAAGCTCTTCACCAGAATCTTGTACATGCGTATCCTTCAAGCTGTAAATCCCGTATTTCTCAGCGTATATGAACAAAGAGGGTCTAAGAAAGGAGTAGCTGGCTGCAGGGATAACCTGCTGATTGACCGCTGTGTCACACAGGACTCCGTGCATTACCTGCGAAACCTTTCTATGGCCTGGATCGACTATCGGAAGGCATTCGACACTACGTCTCATGAACTGATTGTGCGGCTGTTGGAATGTCTTTCGGTAGATGATCAAATAGTGGGATGCATCAAACAACTGATGCCGCTCTGGAAGACTCGGTTCACTATAACATCGGGTGAAACCAGGGTTCGAACAGAGTTGGTACCATTTAAAAGAGGGGTCTTCCAAGGAGACTCCTTGAGTCCCTTGCTCTTTTGCATCTCGCTACTGCCTTTGTCCATAGCGCTGAAAAATACTAAGGGATACAGCTGTGGCAAGCCCAATTACCGGAGGCACAAGGTCACCCACTTATTTTACATGGATGACCTGAAACTCTATGCCTCCGGACAACGCGATTTAGAGCAGTCGCTGAGGGTAGTGCAGGATTACAGTCAAGCTATTGGTATGGAGTTCGGGATAGACAAATGTGCCATGGTTCATCTCAAAAGAGGACGTTGCGGAGATAGTGAAGATGAGGAGCAGCTCGTTGATGGGAGCATCTTGCGACAACTGCATGCCGGAGATACCTATACCTACCTTGGAGTGGCGCAGCGTCACATCCAAGAGGCAGAATTGGTCAAAGAGTGTCTCCGCCGCAAGTATTTGCACCGACTCCGGCAGATCTGGTCGTCAGAACTGTCCGGCAAAAACAAAGTCGCTGCCACAAACATGCTTGCGGTCCCATTGTTGCTATACAGCTTTGGTGCTGTCCACTGGAACGTGGAAGAGCTGCGACAAATCGACATAAAGACCCGCAAAAGGATGAATATGGAGGGAAGTCTACATCCTAGATCCTCTGTCCCGCGAATATACCTCCCGCGACACCTGGGAGGGCGTGGACTATTGAGTTTGGAGCATCTGCACAACAGAGTAGTACTGGCCACTGCCTGCTATGTTACGACGAGCACCGATCCCCTGATCCGCTTTGTGCGAGAGCACGAGATTGCGGGTAAAGGAGCCTTCCTTTTTAAAGCAGCAACACGGGCAGCCGAAGAACTTAGTCTCACGCTCGACTTCACGCGGAGGTGTCAGCAGTCCGTTACGGAACTTGCTCCCGCACAATTAAAAACCCGGATTAAAACTGCTGAAGTCCAATTGCTTTTAAGACTTCACAAAGATAAACCAATGCACGGAATCTTCTACAAACATCTAGAAGAGCATGGTTTATCTGAGCAGTTGACCTTCTCCTTCCTAAGGTCTAATGGGTTGAAGTCGGAGACTGAGAGCTCTATAATGGCTTGCCAAGACGGTGTCTTCAACACATTAGTATACCGTAGCCGGATTATGGGTATGGATGTGCCCGATATCCGCTGTAGAGCCTGCCTGCAGGCGCCAGAGACCCTTACGCACCTCTTGTCGGCGTGTAAGGTGTACGCTGGCACAGCCTACGTCTATCGGCACAACGCGGCTCTACGAGTGCTATACTACCATTTAAGGCACTCATACGGTATAGATGAGACACCGGTGCTGCCATACGCTCCAGGGGACATTGAGTCCGTTGTGGAGAACGAGAGGTGCCGAATTTACTGGAACTACTCATTCTCCACGCTCGAGCTTATACATGCAAATAAGCCCGACATAGTCCTCCTCGACTACCAACAAAAGACGATGTTCGTTATCGAGTTCTCGGCACCCGCCGAGGGGAACATCGTCTCTAAGGAGGAGGAAAAGCGGACCAAGTATCAGGAGCTCCTCGGACAACTTCGCAGGCTCTGGCCGGACTACACTGTGAGTCTGCTAGTAATGGTCATTGGATCCCTAGGTGGTATGAGGGATACGCTGCTCTCTGCACTGCGCAAAATGCCGGTGTGCCGTGCGGCGGCGCACATCTTAGCCGCCAGAATGCAGAAGGCAGTCATCCATGGGTCCCTTCGTCTGCTTAGGACGCACGATACGCGGACCCAGTGATTGCTCACCTCACGGTGTGAGGAGTAGTCGCTGGGGAATGGAACAGCAGCCCGGTGTGTCGGAGCCCGGGTTGCACCTTTTTTGTTTTTGTTTTGTTTATATATATATATATATATATATATATATATATATATATATATATATATATATATATATAGTGTGTAGATATATATATATATATATATATATATATAGCCGCCAGAATGCAGAAGGCAGTCATCCATGGGTCCCTTCGTCTGCTTAGGACACACGATTCGCGGACCCAGTGATTGCTCACCTCACGGTGTGAGGAGTAGTCGCTGGGAAATGGAACAGCAGCCCGGTGTGTCGGAGCCCGGGTTGCACCCTTTTTGTTTTTGTTTTGTCTTATATATATATATATATATAGTTTGAAAATAGAGTGAGTTATGTGAGAAATTGTGAGTCCGTGTTTTACATGGCAAATACGTATGTATAAATGTGTGTATCCAGGCCCCTTAAGCGCCGGTTATACAAAAGCCGGTTTAACATGAGTTTCATTAAACATAAGTAGCAACTTATACAGGGTGGCCAATCGGGTGACGATAATAATTTTTTTTTAGATAGCCCGTACCGAGACCTATCCAAAACACCCCCATGTATGTGTACCGATTATTGATAGTTTTCAAGTTATGATTTTTTTTTGAAAACTTTTTCCAGTTTTTCCAAGAAATCGACAAAAACAAAAATAAGAATGCTTTTTGGCTTTTATTTTTTTCAGCAATTATACTCAGTATTAAGCCTGTTTTAATATCCAATAAAGAGAACCTGTACATCCGAACAACAATTAAGTACATTTTGGGGCCAAAGTTTGAAATCTCTGTTTTTAGTCAGGAGACCAAAAGTTTCAAAATAAAATTAAAAATACTTATGCCTGGTTCTGGAGCTCCAGTCTACTCTTAAAAACTCTGCAAGATATTGCACTTTCGAAATAATAATGAAAAAATAGCACTTATGGGGGCATTTTGCGCCGTACGTGTCTGTCAAAGGTAAAAGGGTGATAATTCACGAATTTCCAAAATGATTTAAAAAACTATTATTTTACTTTATTATGACAAATTAAAGAAAAAAAAACTCATACCAACTAATAAACATGACAATCATTAATGTTTTAATCACTTTTAATAAAAAAATTAATACCTGTGCTTTTTGCTGTGTACTATTAGACTTCTGCTAAATTAAGCTGTATGGAAAGTTAACAAAGAAAGATAATAATAGAACAACAATCTGACTTTTAACTCCATGGCGTAATCACCTGGGAAGCGTTATCGTAGCGTACGCCATCCCTTTTACTTCCCACACCGATAGGGGTGGGTGTTTGGGGGGGGGGGGGGGGTTGAAAAACTGAAAAACTTTTTGTATTCATGATAGGCTGTCTACTGACCTGTCAAGGAAGACCTAGCGATATAATTCACCTTTTTAGGTCCATCCCAACATTGCCTTGCCTATTACCGAAAATTAATTAACACAACTGCGCTTCGCCGACATGAGCTCGCAAAAATCTACTCTGAAAGAAAGGGATGGCGTATGCTACGACATCGCTTCCCAGGTAATTCTGCCATGAAATTGGAAGTCAGATTATTGTTTATTATTCCTTTCCTTTGTTAACTTTCCATACAACTTAATTTTGCAGAAGTTCAATAGTACATAGCAAAAACAGTCCAAAAATCACAATTTGGGCATTAGTTTTTTTATCAAAAGTCATCAAAACATCAATGATTATCGGGTGTATTAGTTGTTATGAGTTTTTTTTCTTTAATTTGTCATAATAAAGCAAAATAATAGTTTTTTAAATCATTTTGGAAATTCGTGAATTATCACCTTTTTACCTTTAACACTCACGTACGGCGCAAAATGCCCCCATAAGTGCTACTTTTTCATTATTATTTCGAAAGCGCAATGTCTTGCAAAGTTTTTAAAATTAGTTTGAAGCTCCAGAACCAGGCATAAGTATTTTTAATCTCATTTTGAAGGTTTTGGTCTCCTGACTAAAAACAGAGATTTCAAACTTTGGCCCCAAAATGTACTTATTTATTGTTCGTATGTACAGGTTCTCTTTATTGGATATTCAAATAGACTTAATACTGAGTATAACTGCAGAAAAAAATAAAAGCCAAAAAGCATTCTTGTTTTTGTTTTTGACGATTTCTTGGAAAAACTGGAAAATCTCTAAGTTTTCAAAAAAAAATCATAACTCGAAAACTATCAATAATCGGTACACATACATGGGGGTGTTTTGAATAGGTCTCGATATGGGCTGTCTAAAAAAAAATTATTATCGTCACCCGATTGGCCACCCTGTAGATATTGGGAAGCAGAGCTTTGAAAAAGTATTGGTTCGTCACCTATCTATCAAAGCGGGTACGTGGCCGGTACCTCAGCGTTGAATTTGAGTATCCGAGCGCTGTATTTATGTGACTGAATAAACATCAGATATAAAGGTACGCGCACATAAATCGGCTCGACGGACGGGACGGATGGAACGGCCGGTACGGTACGGATTTTTCATTAGGGTATCGCACATATCTGATCGGAATCGACGGAATAATTGGAAGGCAGTTGCAAATATGTCTTCGAACGGTGACGAGTTGGCAGTTGTTCTGGAAGAAGAAAATTTTCAAACATGTAGAAAGCGTAGACGGGTGTGGGTTTATGAAGTATGTCAAAGAAGGGCAGTTTTTGGGGAATATTGGCAATTCCAAAAATCGATGAGACCCCTAGCGGCAAAAATCTACACTGACAAAGCAGGTACTCGAATTTCGGACGACACACAATTAACATGCCATTAACCGTTTATATGCCGTTTATGTTTCTTCGTTCAGTCGTCTTTTCGAGTTTATGCTTTGTTAATTGGTATATAGTGTGTTAGAATATTTCTTCGGACCTTCTTCATAAGCTATTGTCAAGAATATGGCATCTAAATCAGGCTTCAAATCAAGAAAGGCTAGCAAGTTTAATACAAACTGTAGTGTTTATGGTTGCCACTCCAAAAAAGGCTATGATGAAAGCATTCATTGCCACGCATTTCCTCCAAAAGCGTTTCACAGCGTGCAGGATACCTGCTATCCTCCATGTTTGTTTATAAACGCGAGCGCCCTCATCGGTAATTGGAATCGCCAATAATTTTCGGACTTGAAGAGTGACGAAAAAAGGCTCATCAATTACTTCAGAATGACGCGTTTTAAATTCCATTCTCTACTGGAGGCCATAAGAGAAGCCATTACTGAAGGAAAATGTTCATCTCTCTCGCCTATTAGAGCAAAAGGAAGGTTGATGGTAAGTAGATACTTGCGAAATGCCGACGGTGCCTCGGCAATCTCCGATCAGCATCGCACATACGTCGGTATCGGCACGCACGGCACGCGTCGTCCGGTATTTAATACTAGTTGCTATATTCTCGTCGGATTTTGAAAATTCGATGCCTACCGTCCGCACATCGTGCGCTGGTCCATTAAAATTCATAGAAAGTATTCTTCTCCGATCCGTACGGTCCGTCCGTCCGATGCCGATTTATGTGCGCGTACCAATAGAAAAACCTGCGAATACGACACAAAACAATACAATGTTACCTATTTAAAGAGTAGCAATTTCACTCATCCATCCGAAAGCAATCACAGACGATGTCGTTTCACTTTTACTAAAGCTCATCAGTGAGATTTAGGTCTCAAGCTATGACTTGATCAATACTTTCCCATGCAATGGAAGACGGCGAAACTAGTTTTGATTCTGAAAGAAGGGAAACCCCCAAAGGACCCGTCGGCATTTAGACCTATATGCCTCCTTAACACATTGAGTAGGCTCTACGAAATGCTTGTTAAGAAGAGGCTTGTGGAGGAGATTGAACCGTCAGAAGGGTTAGCTCCCAACCAGTTTGGCTTCAGAAAGGGACACTCGACTGTCCAGACTATAGAAAAATCATGGTCAAAAAAAGGCAGGCAAGAGAAAGATGGTGCGCGTTGATAACGTTGGACGTTAAAAATGCGTTCAATATACCGCAAGTTGGGGATTAATCATAGCAGGATTGCATAGAAGAGGTATTGCGCAGTACCTTATTAGTATCTTGGGGAAATATTTTGAAAATGGGAAGATTAAGGTATCCAGAGGAGTGGATCTAGACGTAATGGCAGGCGTCCCACAGGGTTCAGTACTTGGGCCTATCTTGTGGAACGTATATTGTACGATGGCGTCCTGAGATTAGAGCTTGCTAGGGGAGCAGACACCATTGCTTTCGCCGATGACCTTGCCTTGATAGTGATAGCAGATGACAAGGAAGAGTTAGCTTTCCGGGCAAACGAGTCCCTCAGAAGGTTTGAAAGATGACTACGCAGACACGACTTAAAACTTGCCCCAGAAAAAACGGAGGCAATAGTACTTAAGTAGTACTTACAGAGATCCTGAGATCCTATTTGGTGCCGAGCGTTGCTTAGGAGGGTGCACCGTAATGGAACTAAGATCTATCAGTGCGTATAGAACTATATCGACTAAGGCAGCTCATGTAATCGCTGGGATTGTATCCATACATCTGTTGCCACAAGAGAGAAGAGCGACTTTCGAGAGAGGTAATGGACACCTAGAACTGATGCGAAGGGAAGAAAGGATTGAAACCCTACGAGAATGGCAGAAAGAATAGGACGAAAACGAAAGTGTAGGCCAATGGACAAAAACTTTGATTCCGGACATAGAGCTATGGGTGAAATGTGGACTATTACCTGACACAGGGCAGCGGTCTCTGTTCTTTTATTTACTTTCATTGTTGTTTGAAGGTTACTGCTTGACATATTACGTCATTTGTATTTAAACCACAGCACAGTCAAGGTCGGGCTAAGCAATATGATTCGTCGCTTTATGGTAAGCACGTGTTAAGCTTGGAGTGGGTGCTAACGCCAGCATTGTACAACGGATGTTTTGCAACTTCGGTGGCTTGACGGCCGCTTACTTTAAACCCCGGATTAAGCTTGCGTTGCATCGGCCCTTATTCACCCTTCTAAATTCTATGGTTGTCTCTTTGAAACCTCGCGTCCTAAATAATTTGGGGGACTAATTTATTAGGATGCACCTTTATTTCGTTCGGCTAAGCACTTTACCAGGCCGGGTATTATGCTTCTATTTTATTTGGTTATTTCTAATTGTTTCTTGGAGTTGCTTAGGAAGTGATGTTGATGTACGTACAGAGATTATTCGTTGGTCTTGCTTCCTGGTTTGTGAAATAAAACGACTATTTATCGACGTTTCGTCTGGGATCCTTCAAAAATAATTTGTAAAATGTAAAATCCCTCTCTGCCCTATTGTTCATTGGTTTATACCAAAATTCAATTCAATTGGTTCAGTACTTTTGTTTACATAGCCATACAAGAGATATAGAAAAATTAATGATGAAGTAATGGAGAAGTAAGTATATGACATAGTTTCCGATCAAGCTATACAAAACAATCGATCCTCAACATAAATATTACCAGGGCTGTGGAACACTCAAATTGTGGGGTCTATAGGGTGTATATATACCAAACTCTAATTAGTGGGCTGTGCTGTCAAAATACCCAATGGGGCGAAACAAAAAAGACTCTTTCTTAAATTGCCAAGCTTCCGAAAAATGTATTTCCTTCTTCAACATTCTACACTATAAATTTCTTGTGTCTTAACTTCTCCAAATTAAGTTAGAAATCCTCACATCTCGTAATCACCACATGTAACGAGTTCTAAGTTAGATAAAAATAGATTTGTACGAAAAGAGAAATAGCATTTCAGTGGAAGTAGGATTTGTTAATTGCAAGGTCTCAGCAAAACCGTAGTGGCGGCACAGGCGGTCATAGCCCCCTTCGCCTCGATGACTCCATGTATTTTGCTGATAATGTAATCTTCGCAAAAATATGCACCCCCTCATAACTGATTATTATCCATATAAGATACCTTTACCCCTAGTAAGAAAAAAAATTCCCCTCTCCCCAAGAAAAAATATTACGTACGCTGTTGCTGTGCCCTTGTCAAATATCTCTCTCAATAGCTGTTTCATTTTCGATTGGCAATCTATTTATCGGCAATTTTTGAATGAAAAGACGTCTCTAGAAAACTTTATGCGCGAATATAGACTATCAAGGATTCCCTCAATAATAAAATGCTGCATCAGCATGAAAATAGGCGTGAAGAACCGCAAAATTCCGGATAGGACAGCGATCGGATTCAGATCACGTTTTCGGGAAAAGCGCTATTCAATAAACGTTGTGTGCAGTCTCATTTACAGAGGAGAGAACCGTTATAGCTTGGTTCGTGCTCTAGCGGTCACGGAATTGCGGTTTATTCCTGACTCTCCAGATAACCCGATTATATTGTTGATGCTGGTTAGATATATCCAGCCTACTAAAGATGTGAAAAGCAGCTTTATCTACTCCCATTCGAAACAAAAGACATCAAGTACTTTGATCTGGTGATTTCCACGCATTTTAGTGTTCATAAATGACTGTCATTGCCGTACAAAATGATGATGATTTTCAAATTAAAATTCATTCATTCTCCTATAATATACAGGGTGAGTCAAGCTCAACGCCTCGGGCCTCGGAGTGTCGTAACCAAACGATATCTATTTTCAGAAAAATAAATATGCAAGTATATCTATGTCCAGTTGGACTACATTTCAAATATAAGGTCTTTTATACAGGGTGTCTAATGAAAGTGCGACATATCATATAGTTATGTTTTTTTCAATGGAAAATCCTGTATATTATTGCATATTTACGTCAATTTTAGTGTGACTTTATATATCACGCATGGGACTTGAAATGAACAGATTAGGTGTAAATCACCATTTTCGGTATAAGTAGATCTCGGAAAAAACTGAATATCGCAGCGAACATAAAACTGAGAAGTCTGTGACTTTGCCATGTGTTTAAAATTTGTGTAAAATCTGTGTTATAAATAATTCTTAAAATGGGAATGCCTAATTTTTTTATCAATCTATTGTAAAATTTTATCTTTTCTAATGATAATTCTTTTGTGAATATCAACCTCTGGTAGTTTTCATTCTAATTTAAAATTTTCAATCAAATCGGCGTTTTTCAACTTTGCCACCTATAAGCAACCCAGCAGGCCATGAAATATAAACAAAAACCTATTCAGATGGAAGGAAATAACTAACTTAACACAAAGATACAGACGAACTAGAGTAGAAGAGACAAGATTATCAAAATTCCTTACAACAAATGAACTTTAACCAGAAACAACGGCGGTAACATATCTACGGTCAAAGAGAAGCTGGAGTACGACAAAAATGAATATTTTGACAGCCTACTAGCTACCGCAATGTACTAGAGAGTGACAATTTCCAAAACCATTAAAAATTTTTTGAAAAGGAAAGCTACCAGCGATTGCTGCTGGAAGTCTAATATATTTAGAACGCAAGTCAAAAGTCACGATATCTGTGACTGGAGCCCTTTAAATTTTTCAGTATCTAGTCGCGCGATCGCAAAAAAAGAAACTGACAAATTAATTTTCTGGCAGGTAGGTAAATTATGTTTTGTAAATTACTACATGACGCCATTTTTTATTACTTCGCCGCCACTGGAATGATTTCTGTATGTATAGCCGAACTAGTGTTGTTTGAAATGCAATATAAAGCCTGTAACTATAGCAACCGACTCTATTGTAATGAGTCATCAAGGGCGAAACCCTAAACAGGAAGGAAGTCTTTTAATGGTATAGAACTTACATGTTAGTCGTATACAGCACTAGACAAAAGTGTAATTGAAGGGTCCAATGTAAGAAGTGCCTAAGTTTTTGAGAAAAACACTAAAGTTTATATTTCTCTCGAAATATTACCTTTTCTAATAAACATTTGATTTGTTATAATCCTGTATTTTATCACTTTTAGAGTGAGCGACTTTAAGTAAAAGCTAGTTTGGTGGTCTACTTTCCAGGATTATGTTTTTTCAAAAATGGACTTAAGCACTTTTTCTTTGGGTCAAAAAACCTGTACATACTTTAAAGTATTTTTATTTAATAATATATGAGAATACAAAATACGTTACAAATACTAAAGTTATCCATAAATATCGGTGATACATCAAGAACTTCATTTTCTGAGTCAGGACGAATATCAGATGTTTTTATTTGTAGGCCAGATATGTGATATCTATAAGAGAGGAATGTGATAAAATTGACAGTTGTACTTTATATGATATATGATAAACAGGATTTTCTTATACAAATACAATAAGTATTATAGATAGTATTAAAAATACCTTGTTTCTTGTACTATTTCTCCACAATTTTTCAACTATAAACGATTAGACAAATTGAGTGAAATAATAAGTCACTGGAAGCACGCTTATATCAGTGAATGGAAAAACGAATGGTAAACCACAAACTAATCATAAATAAATAATATGCTAGTGAACTAAAGCAATTTTTGCGTTGGAGTGATCATTGATAGTAACTAACAGACCGTGTACTTAGGCTCATCTTCCATTGAAGATATATTATTTAATATTTGGCTGGGCTTAAGCATATTTTGCACTGAACTGAGAACTGTTTTAAAAAACTCATATACTCATGTAATCACATAGGTACACAATTTTAGATATACTACCAGAAAGCAAACAAAAAGTTCGCATAGATAATACTGATATAGTTTCTAATTGATCCAATGTGACTTAGGCACTTCTTACATTGGACCCTTCAATTTTCAGAGAAAATTCACATATTTCTGCATCTTCAAGCTGCTCTAGATGCCTACCTCGATTACACGTTCGAATACTAATATTTTAATATTTGAGGGATTACAGTGGCTGATAAAAAAGGTCCCGGTCTGATCTATGTTAGTCTCATATATTATTTTATACGCGAGTAAGTGAAACATTTCGTATTTGAGATATTTGTGGAACGTTTTATGAATTTCATCACGAAAACTAAAATCGCTTCGGTCCGTTGGTCTATATGTATGATGTAGAACCATACATTTAGCGTTTCCCTGAATTGAAAAACCAGACAGACATAAAGGCCCGGTCAAACAGAGGGCGGTCTAGAACGCGGCGTTCCGGCGTTCTAGAACACCGCTTACAGCGTTCCGTTATATTGAATTGGACTGGTCAAACAGAGCGCGTTCTGAACCCGGCGTTGCGGCGTTCTGAACGCGGCGAAACGGCGTTCTCTAAACGCCGCGTTACAGCGTTCTATTTTTTGTACCAGACAGGTCTGTTTGACGGGTTGAGCGAAAGCGTTGCGCCAATTTTTGTCAAGATGTTTAGTGATTCGGACATAGATGAACTTATACTTTTTTCGCATTATCACGCTCAAAAAAACGAAAACGGGTATGGGTTCTTACGCCGTAACAGAACGTCGCCTACTACGATGGCTTGGGTTCTTTTTGACGGGTTGATACTGAAACAGACCGCGGTATAGAACGCGACGTCAGGGCGGTCAGAACGCGGCATAGGGCGGTCAGAACGCGGCATAGGGCGGTCAGAACGCCGCGTACATTGGACGTCAGATAGACCAATTTTCTTCAAGATGTCAATTGATTCGGATGTAAACATGTTTTTATCTGAACTGTTTTTCGTGTCGTATAAACAAGGATGGTTTCAAACAGATTCAATCAACTCCTCCGTCATCCTGATACCGAGAACGCTGGGCGTCCTTTGCAAGATCTGTATCGAAATATAACCCGGCGTTCTACGTGGAGTATGACCGTTCATGCTCTGTTTGACGGGTTTATACTGGAATAATACAATACAACGGAACGCTGTAACGCGGCGTTCTAGAGCGCCTAACGCCGCGTTCCAGAACGCGCTCTGTTTGACCGAGCCTTAAAAATGAAAAATACATACATTTATTCAAGTATACCATACTAACATATATAATCTTCCTATATGCGCAAAGCTGTCATTATCTTAAACCAAGAATGTAATGTTTTTAATCATGTAGGGTTGTATTAAGTAAATGCTTTCAATTCAAAACTAGGAAAATCTTGAGTAAGTCAGAATATTGAAATATTAAATCAAATATATGATCTGTAAAACAAAACAATAAAGATATCCCTAATTGACTGAACCATTCCATAATCTTGGCGTAAACGGCTCAAGATTTTGGACTTCTTGGAAGAAGCATCTGTATGAATAAGCATTCTGCAATTTTAGGTTATAATATGGTATTTTTCAAAATTCCTTTTGAAAAGTACAGGTTACCACAAAATATAAAAAATATGTACCTGTACGTTTGAACTAAGAACTAAAGAACTAAACACAAACCGATCCGCCATTGTTTGTTTTCCATTCACAAATAGTTACATGTATATACCTATCCCATCCCATCCCCACAACTCCAAGTCCGTAACAATCCTTTCATGAGAGCATAACAATATAAAATACAGACACAGGTGAATCAATTAACAAATGACTATGAGGCCTACTCCACAATTCTCAAGCTGCTGTATTCTTCATCGTAGTATAATAGGAGCTCAGTTACTAAAACTTTCTGAAAAACTTTGTTGAGGAATATTGAAATTTTAGTTCTAAAGAAAATTATATTCTTAGTCAGAGTATATTTCTTTAGAATGAGTATTGGAATCAAACATATATTTTTCTTGGTTCAAATTAACCATTAGAAATTGAAACAAATCTTGTTCCAGAAATAGTGTAATATAAGGCAGTCTTTAGATATAAAACCCCTCCCAAACCGCGTATCGATTATACTTTGAAGATGTGAGGGTATAACTTCTACTTTTGTGGAAAACGTTTATCGTAACATGCTACCTGCCGTTTCGTGAAATTAGTTTCAGCGCCAGCTCACACTTACGCCGTCACTCGTTTCGCTCATAAATTTTCATGATACTCAAGTGGATCATTTTTGAGCTTTAATGCGCCAACTTCTATACCAACGTTTATATGGAATATGCTTATATACCACAAATTGCTTTAGGGACGGATCGGCTTCAATGCAGTCTTTGTGGGAAGCTTTTACAATGAACTAATTATAATCTTACCATTACTTGTAGAGCTGGTATTAAAGTTAATTATTGACGAAGGTATTAATGAAAAAATACCAATTGCTCTTTATTCAGTAAATTATTCTAGGAACTATATTATCTACTATAATCCAACAGTTTGGCTCATAGCAAAGATATTCTTACATACTTACGTACACTGTTAGCTCTACAAATAATTTGATAGAAAATATAATAGTTGTATTCTGTAAGGCTTTCGCGGCTATGGTCCGATGAGCTGCTGGCTCTTGGGCTGTTCGGCCGGCATCGACATGCTCTGCCGCCTTGGCGTCTAGTGGATGGCATCCTCAGAAGCTGTTATCTGTTCGGTGACTGCAGTTTCTGGTTAATATTACCTATTATACTATAGTATACTACTCGAGACATCCGAACACTGATATAAAAGGGTTGTGGTTGATGAAATGCGGTAGGACTAAATACAATAATAAATGGACTCATTTGTCATAATTAGTTTATAAAAAAATACAACAGATCAATAATGGGTGGGCCCTCCATGTTCACGAATGCACTACTCTAGCCTAGGCGGCATGCTCGTTGTCTGGTTGTTGATAAGCTCTAGAGGTACAGCCTCCCAAGCTGCCCTCACAGCGTGTTCCAGTTTGTCCAGCGTGGTCGGAGGATTGGGTATGGAGTGATCGTGGAGGCCAGAGGAGTAGCCTGACCTCAGCTTCCTGTAGGAACCTCATCGATATACCCTTGCAATATGAGGACGTGCATTATTTTGCTGAAAGAAACCCTCTTCGAGGCCTCGGACATATGGAATGGCAATTGGTTCTAACACCTCATTCACATCTGCGATCCATACGTGTCATACTGTTACAACTGTAGCCACGCTACGCCCCATTGTTACAGCAATTGCTCTGAAGAAGCACCGCGTTCTCGTTGACCTACAATCCGCTCCTATTCAAAGGGGCTTACACAACCAACTAGTCTTTCGCCACATTTGCAACAGCTATTCTAGTTGTTGGATCGACAAAAAGCAGTGCTTTCTTTTTACGCGTCTAGAGCTTTTTAGAGGTGGCATGTAGGTAAATAGCGTCTCAATGAAAAAAAATCAATGCAAATACCCTTTTTTTCTAGGTGTTCGGTTTTCGCTGCAACCTGCCAGGGACGTCACACTTTAGATACATCAGGCTAATAAAAATAAATTATTATCCTGATTTTCTCTCGCATGACAAGTATTGACAGGTTGTGCCAAGTCAGCACCTGAGCTATTCTTGATCTGAACTTAGGAAGGATCGTACAATATTACAGGTCTTCAGAATTACAGACTTTTGGAATATTTTGTGTAACCTTTCGTCCAGGCCTAACTGTTGTAGGTATGGTGTAAAATTGTGTAGTGTAAGGCCTGAGACCGACATAATTAGGGGAACAATAATAACTTTGATTTGCTTCCAGTCATTTTATTTCTATGGCAAGGTCAGTGTATTTAGATATCTTCCCAGCGTAGGCATTTTGGTTATTCATATTGTTGAGAATAGCAATACCTATCAAATAGGTAACTTTGTCTACCTGACTGAAAAACCATATCTTGTCTATTTACTGGGATATACTTCTCTGTATGTATTTCAACGTCCCATAGTTTGTATTGACTGTTTTCGAGTACTGATGTCGGTGTGTAACTGTAATAGCGATCTGTGTTTTCTATTAGCCTGTTTGTTGTGGCTAGTGTTTGATGTATGACTTTGGCTGCAGAGTTATGTCTAACTGTGTACTTGGTTCCAGAGTTTTGCATGCGCTTGTTATGTAATCTAGTGTTATTACTATGACTCGCTAAATTCCTTTGGCATGATTGCGGTAGCAACAAGTGTAGACGGGCTATGCCAAGTCAGCACTTGAACTGTCATTGATCTGAATTTAGGAAGAATCGTATAATTATTATTATTATCCACAAAACAAAAAGACGCAGCCTGGGCTCCGACACACCGAGCTGCTGTTCCATTATTCAGTGACTACTCCTCACACTGTGAGGTGAGCAATCACTGGGTCTGCAAATCGTGCGCCCTAAGTAGACGAAGAGACCCAAGGATGACTGCCTTCTGCATTGTGACGGCTAAGATGTGCGCCGCCGCACGGCACACTGGCATTTTGCGCAGTGCAGAGAGCAGCGTGTTCCTCATACCATCTAGGGTTCCAGTGAGCATAATCACCACAGCCACAGCCTGCGAAGTTGTCCGATATTTGGTCCGCTTTTCCTCCTCCTTAGAGACGATGTTCACCTCGGCAGGTGCCGAAAACTCTATAACGAACATCGTCTTCTGTTGGTGGTCGAGAAGAACTATGTCGGGCTTGTTTGCCTGTAAAGCTCGAGCGTGGGGAATGAGTAGTTCCAGTAAATCCTGCATCTCTCGTTCTCCACGACGGACTCTATCTTTCCTGGAGCGTATAGCAGCACCGGTGTTTTGTCGATACCGTATGAGTGCCTCAAACGACAGTAGAGCACTCGTAGAGCCGCGCTGTGCCGATGGACGTAAGCCGTCCCAGCGTACGTCTTACACGCCGACAAGAGATGCATAAGCGTCTCTGGCGGCTGTCGGCAGGCTCTACAACGGGTGTCGGATACATCTACACCCAAGATTCTATTAAGGTATATCAAGTTGTTGAAGACACCGTCTTGGCAAGCCATTATAAAGCGCTCAGTCTCCGACTTCAACCCACTAGACCTGGAAGGAGAAGGTCAACTGCTCAGACAAGCCATGCTCTTCTATTTGTTTGTAGAAGATTCCATGCATTGGCTTATCTTTATGAAGTCTTGAAAGGAAGTCGACTTCGTCAGTTTTAAAGTCGGATTTTAATTGTGCGGGAGCAAGTTCCGTAATGGACCCTCATGGTCCAATACCGTAGACGCTCTCACACTGAGCAGGAAGGATCTACGAAATGTGGTTGGATTTATTGGCCATTGGACGTTCAATGCACACCTGCAAAAGCTGAGGTTTGAAGTGGCAAACCTATTATGAGAAAGTGCGGTGAGGCAGAGGAAACAGCTAAGCATGTTATCTTCGACTGTCCTGTCTTGAGTGAAAGCAGGAACTCCTATCTGAATGTAGGCCAGAAGGGAAGACAGAAGACCATAGTCCAATGCATTTCAAAGCTCGCAAAGAGCTTAGGATAGGACTCTGTTTGATCCCCTTGTCTGGGGGTGCACAATAAGCCTTAAGGCGGTGCGGCAACTATTAAGGCTATACTGAACCCTAACCCCTTCGCTACAAAAAAAAGTTCTGTAATGGACTGCTGACACCTCCGAGTGAAGTCTAATATGAGGCTGAGCTCTTCAGCTGCTATTGTTATTTTATATTATTATCAACGAAAAATGTCTCCTAGAGTGTGATCATTAGAAACACGAGACATACCACGCGTCCCTGTAATAAGTTGACGAAAGTATGTTAGGAAGTTGCCGAAATACTCTCCAACTTCCCCTTCTAAGACTTCTAAGAGGGTTAATACATCACTGTCGGTGACAGGGCGTCAAAGGTGCTCCTCTGGGAATACGAAACGTGGACTGCCTGATATCTGCTGTCTGCTCGATAAACTACGCGTTTTGATTGATAGATTCTGCCGTATCGATTCTACATTATACCCACTGTTATATATTCAATCATTGTACTGACGACATGGATCTTTATTAAAGCTGTATTGATGCATGCAGAAAAAAGTATGGCAGACAGTGGCGAAACTAGATCACATTCACACATACATCAATCATTCTAGACAAAATAATACAAAATCTAGTAGGTACATAATTGTTGGTTGGATGGTTATATAACAAGCAATGTAATCCATTTACTAGATCACATTCACACATACATCATTCATTCTAGACAAAATAATACAAAATTCAGTAGGTACATGATTGGTGGTTGGATGGTTATATAACAAGCAATGTAATCCATTTACTGTTTGATATTCCCTCTTAAATGACTTACTATTATACTACTATTTAATATGCTTAACTAGTGTACAATTTTTATATATTCTTGATATTTATGATTTCCCTTATAAATTATTTGCTACTATTCTATTTAATATGCTTAACTAGTGCACAACTTTTATACATATTTTTTTATATATTATGCTTCCCTTAATTCTGATTTATTCATACTACCATTTAATATGTTTAACTAGTGTACAATTTTCTAGGCAGTGCGAGTAAGACAGAAGGAATTCTGCCGGTGCGCCATCTAGTACCCGAAGGTTTCTAGGCAGTGTTTTGGCACCGCATTCTAAATTTCGCTCCCCTGATATATTAATATTGTTTTATGTAAAATTTATGTTTTGAAATAAAGATATTATTATTATTATTATAAAACCATTCCCAGGCAAAGTATGCCTCATCTGGTGCACAGGTGGCTCTCTTGCAAAAGGTTTAGCCGGCTATGGGGTATGAAAACCATACCAGCTGGCTTCAGGAAAAATGAAGTTAAGTGGATTGACTCAGTAATTCCCACACATTATGGTGATACCAGTTTATTATTTTTCCACGGCATGAAGCTATAGTCTGAGATCCCCTTGCAACTAAATAATCGCCCGCCGGCAAAAAAGTATGCCACTAGGTCTTTCTTCCAAAGGACAATGGATAGCCTATTATGAATATAACAAATTTTTCAGTTTTACAACCCCCGACCCCCAACCAGTCCAATTTCACCCAAAGAAAAGCAGAAAACGGTCCGTAGACATTATTTCGTGAATAAAATACGTCTTTAACTTTCATCCACTTTAGCCAAACCAATCTGTAAAAGATGGTAAAACGCTTAAGTGCACAAAAAAAATGATACAGTTATTTTGCACAATTTCAACACGATTTTTCGTATATGCATCAAGCCAGTAGAAAAAAATTGCTCTTTTTTCTATTTTGTAATTTATTTTTCTTAAATCAAAAAAGTGGAGTCAAGTTTATTGACTCAATACTTCCGTCACATAACGATGAGAATATTTTATTTTCCCATTGTATGAAGCTATATACAGGGTGTCCCACGACGATTAAGACAAGCAATATATCGGAACTGGGCAGTAGTAGCGAATTATAATTTTGGTGGTGTAAATTAGAGCAAATATAGTATCTTTTCTTATTATTGTGTCACCCAATGAAGTATTTGTTTTTGATCACGTGACGTCCGATTCAGAATTTTTAATGGGATACCCTGTATATTTGTGACTTTTTGTGTTCCTCCTGATAAAAGCTACTACTGCTCTGCTCCGATATATTGCTTGCCTTAATCATCGTGGGACACCCTGTATAACATCCCCTTCCTACCAAATCATCGCTCTCCCGCCCACAAAAAGGCTTCTAACACAAAGACTCTCGTAAGTAGCTTCTTGCATCTCTGCAGGAACTAGAACGACACAGTTTTTATTCTGCAAGCTTCAACTAGGTTAAACGAAACGATCAGGAACCCCAAATTCACCCAAAAGTTTGAGCTATTTTTATATTTTTAGTTTTTTCCTGCGCCGCCACTGACACGATTTCTAAGAAACATACGCATTTTCCATCCTCGTCACGGTAATAATACTATGTCGAATTCAATTCCAGGTTTCCTTAATAGGTTAGGTAATGTTCCGATGGACCTAAAGTGGGGGAATTGTGCCGGTAGGTCCTTCTTTCGCAGGTCAATGGAGAGCCTATTATGAATACAAAAAACTTTTTCAGTTTTGCAAACCCCCACCCTCAACCACCCTACTTCACTTTCACCACTACCTAAAAAAGCAGAACATGATCAGGAACCCCTAAAACCAAGTTTGAGCAATTTTTATATTTTTAGTTCACGATTTCTAAAAACCATACGCATTTTTCATCCTTGTCACTGTAATAATACTATGTCGAAATTTCTTTAAAATCAATTCCAATTCCAATTCTTAAATGCATAAAAACGAAGTTGCAGGCGTATTTATATTTTTTTGTTATTTGCTAATTACTCCACCGCCCATGCACCGATTTTCATATTATAACATTACCTACTAGGACCATACAGCATACGCGTACCAAAATTTCATCACAATCTATGACAGACAGACAGACAGACCGACGGAAATAAGTGACGTGGATTTTCTTTGTAGACATTATAAAACGCCCAAAAAGTGTATTATCACAAAATCGAAAAATATAGGTATTCTAATCCTAATACAGGCCTGAACGTCTCTGGATGTAATATCTGGAACGAAGGAAACTATTCCTCCAAAATGGAAAGGCATACATCTACCCGAAACAATAAATTGTTCAGTATTGCTATATCCGCTGTTCACCCGTCACTTGGATGTATATGAAATCTCCTCGAGAAATGCCATTGTTTATGAACTGGGGCGAAGAAAACCGACGAAAGGATATTGGAGGTCGTAAGATATACTTTGCATACTACATTGGTATTATTTGCCCGAAGGAAAGCTTGAATTATAGCCGCGTTGTAAGTTCATAAGGGTAAATCTTCGGTTCGCAGCCTAACACAAAAATCCTATACCAATGTTTTTGATAAAATTCAATTTTCATATTCAATGCAATTACTTTCGAGGACAGTACAACGGTTATAGCAGCGGTTCAATTTTTCGGTACCATTTTTGTAGTATGTTGTATTAAACCCAATACACATAGATATCTGGTGATAAAAGTTTGCCATCGTTTTCATAGATTTGTGACAGGGTGCGGTGTCTTGATGAGAAAGCATTCTTCAAGTGGGGTCGTATATTCTGGATTTCATCCTTTAAATGCTCCAACAAGGCTATGTTATAATATACTGGGTGTTTTATGACAAGTGGAAGATACTTACTTTAGAAGATTCTGCACCTTATTTCCAACAAAAAAGTCATATAAAGTAGGGTTCGATTTTCAACTGTTACAGAGATATTTAATTTTTATGTATTTTGTGCTAAATTTACGGCCCACAGAAAAATGCCAGATACACATTATGGAAGGCAATTTCCTATCAGAAGGTGCTTCTTCTGCTTCTATAATACTGTAGCGTCGGCTGATAATAGGATTACAAGAGTTTAAAGTGAAGAATAAATCTTTCACATGGTTCCTTGCACATGTTTTGCGTGAATATGTCCGTAAGCTTAAATCCAAAACTTCAGAAACTCGCAGACAAAATATCTGCAAGTCAAGGTATTTCAGTCTTACAAAGCGCTTTGTTAATATTATGTTCTCTATTAAGATACTGCTGTTTAATAGTGTAGATATTTGAATCTATAAGATATTCACAATTTAGTGTCCAAAAATTTAAACTGTGATAGATAATTTGTATTCGTTATTAAATAATTACATCATATTTTAAACCTTTATGCCTTTCCACACTGTGTAATTAATATTTTGTTACATAACATGGGGCGGTCGTAAATTTACCAACCATGCGTCGAAGCCACTGGAAATCAAATAATGAAAAAAATTAAATATATCTGAAATATGTAGTTGAAATTCGGACCCTACTTTATATGACTTGTTTTGTTGGAAATTAGCTATACAGTTTTCTCCTAAAGTATCATCCACACGTCATGGAGCACCCTGTATATTCAGGAACAGGTGTCGCCGTTGTCGATTTGTTAGAGAACAAAACTATAACTATAGCTGGAAAACGGCAATTAAACAGCAAGCTGTACTTAAAGAACTCTATGCCTAGCTTTCATATCATAATATCTCACGAACCAATTGTCTGGCAGCTAGGAAATATATGCACATACCTTTTGAAGGTTAGAGTCAACTACAAATCATATGGATTTCTTTTTAGTAGCGCCAGCTATGTGTCAGTCAGCTCATGTGTTATTTTCGTCACAGAATACCTCAAAATCAGAAATATTCATAATTAATAGCTTGTTGAAAGTAAAATGACTGGTGTCTTCTACTACCTAACTACCCAGTGAAACGGTTAGTCCTTAGACAGATCTCTGTGGTATAAAATTTCTGAGCTAAAATCAATACCGCCTAGAAGAGGTTTAGGAGTATAAATTACATTATTTTATAAAGCGATCTGTGGGGACTTAGGAACGACACTGATATATAGAAGGGATGCGTAAAGTGATGTGGAACTCTAGAGAGTCTTAAATTATGCACTATATTGCGGGTAAAGTCTGCAGGGACGTATTCATCTTCCCCAGAAGAGAGCTTAAAGTTTCTTGGTATTACAGTTACCAATTTACTGACTAACACACTTTCTCAAATGATTTTACTTAGGCCAATAAGCGGAGGAAGTATTGTCATACATACGTGTAATCACGAAAAAATTTGGAAGTTTAGAAAATAGGTTTTTTGATATCTATGAAACACCATTGCACGCATTTCCATCTGTTATGCATGCTCCGGCTGTGTCTATTGTGTGTCTGATAATGATAACCATTTGCTCTTCTATAACAAAATAAATGAGAAAATTTGGCTAAGGATGACAAACTGTGGAGTGAAAAGAAGAACGAAACTCAAAATATTTTTACAAAAACGTTTTAATAGTTTATTTTAGCGACATAGAGTTCTTAATTGGTTGGGCACTGCTGTCAAGGCTTTGTAGATGAATAGGTACAGTCCAGTACAGTAAAATATATAATTAATATAAAATTAAATATATAATCCTCAATGCTAAAAACATGGTGTATTAATTAGAAGAAGCTCCTGGACACTATCCAGAAGAGAGCAATAATTAGACTAATCAATACGCCTAACCTCACAAAGGACCTCCTTATCCTAGAACATCGAAGAAGGGCGGCTGACCTGTCCCTGTTTTACAGATTCTATCACGGAAGATAGAATCAAAGGCTATCCGAAAGAGAAACACTAGAGAGGCTCTGCGAGTTCATCCTTACCAGGTCGAGCTCCCTACTCCCCAAACCAGTCTCCTCCAGCCCTTCTTGGAGAACTTCGACGCTGTGGAATGAGCTGCCGAGGAATTTTTTCCCTGCGGCTACAACCTGCAGTTCTTCAAATCTGCCGTGCACCGACACTTATCCTCTTGCAGCGCTTCTACAGCGCCATAGGCTTTCGGCCTTTGCAGTAGGCTGACCATAAAAAAAAAGTAGAAGAAAATGGGCTATATTTTTCAAATGGAGTAGAATTGTCGAAGGTGTCGTTTTGGACACACCAAAGGCAGTCACAGTAAGCGATATTCTGCTTGGCCGAACTGGTTTACCTTACCCAAAGTAGGCTCAAGGATTTCACAATCCTAGTTTGAAACATGCCCTGAATCCCATCAGCGATGTAAAGTGAAAATCGTTTACTTGATGTTTTCCCAAAGCCGTTAGGGGTATTAGCCCTTGGTGTAGTTGTTTCTATTGGTTCACTGCTTTTATATCGGCCTGGTAGTGGCTTTACTCAGGTAGTAGTAGTAGTTTATTATGAGAAAGAATAAAAACACAGATATGTGAATACCAATCATACATAAAAGTTTCACAGGTCCACCTGATGAGATCCTAAATATCGAAACAACGCTGTCACTGACTAGGAACATCGTGCCTGATGCGATTCAGAGCATGTTCCAAGCAAGGATTGTAATATCCTCGAACTTGCTTTGGGTAAGGTGAATATCACTTTATTGATGTTTGTTCGAAGAAAGCACTCGAGCCAATAGTGTAATTCAATGCCGGTAGGGGTGTTAGCCCTCGGAGTAGTTGTTTCTGTCGGTTCACTGCTTTCATAGCCGGATTCTATAATGTTTATTGTAATATGAAAGTATTTGTTTATCAATGCAGAAGAAGTAATGATTTCACCTACATATCTGATATTTTTCAAATGCATTACAGTACTTCTCTTAGTACGCTTAGTACGCTTTTAGTCTGATTTCGTAGGACATACATTATTACAAAGTCCTTTTATACACAAGGACTGTCCGAAAAGTAGAAATTCTAGCATAATTGCCTTGGAGTGGAGCTTCCCCTCATAATGGCACTTAAAAGCAGGAAGGCACGGTTTGTAATAGAAATAATGCACTCATAAACGTTCATTTTTCAAATTAAATTAAAAGCCCTGAATTAAAATACATCGCGGAAAAGTTAATGATGATGGATTGCATCATTATCCACCTTTTGCGGTAGAATTGAATTGAAGCAGTTTAATTCCTACCTACGAATTCTTAGTTTTTTATTGAAGTATAAACTGGGAGAACTTCGTATAAAGGGTGAAATGTTAGCAGCGTCAAAGTTTACGGAATACATATAAGTTGGATCACTCCGCAAAAATATCGAAACGGCCTGCCCCTTGCTCCTTCTCCCCGGTACACCGGTAGCAGTGTACCGACGTCAGCTGGGAGATACGGGGCGGCGCAGAGTATAGGTAGAACGTGTTTAACGCGAAGTGCATACAGTGTCTCAAAAATATCGGATTTTGTGATCTCGGATTTGTTTGCAGGAAATGGATAATCTCTTTAGAAGTTTGAGAGTAATCAATTTCGCGAGAAAAGATATTACCAATCAATTTAAATTTATTAACGGATGGAGAACGACAATCAGATCCATCCTTATTTTGTGGTAAACCTTGAAATGTAAGAGATATAAATACAGGGTATCCCACGACGATTAAGATGAGAAATATGTCGGCACTGGGCAGTAGTAGAGAATTATAATTTTGGGCATGTAAATTAAAGCAGATGTATCTTTTTTGTCATTATACTACCCAATGAGGTATTTTTTTTGGTCACGTGACATTCGATTCAAAATTATTAATGGGACACCCTGTATATTTGTGCCAGTGTTCCTCCCCATAAAACAATTCCAACAAACTAGCACACTTGGGGTCTAAAGTGATTAGTTCAAGAGCTACAGGTACTTAAAGGATTGTATCACGCTAAAAGCGTACAGTGAGACAATAAATTCATTCGGTGGTCTTACCATACCACCCAGGGACATTGTAAATTATATTTTAGAGCTCGAAAATATTTTTATTGATAACTTTAACAATTTAGTTTCTACAGTAGCAATTGGAATGACGCTGAAAAGCAAAATGCCAAAAATAATTTATTCACATCCATCTAAAACATTTCCACATGATTATCTTTTAAAATTGTACATTCGAGTTCGTATACCGGGTGTCCCAGAATTTCCTTGACACGTGATATTTTCGTAACGAAAAACGGTTCAAGCAAGAACTGAGTGGTACTTTTGAAGGTACTATAGGGTCTATCATATCATGCATTCAAAACATTTTTTTTTGTACGTCCACCCCTAAAACTCAGCCCCAACTTTTTTTTTCAAATAGCACCCCATAGGTTTTCCTACATAAATTATATCCCCATTTTATTTAAAATCTTGTGGTACCTTTAATTTTATATGCAAACTTAGTTTTTCCGTAAAATCATAAGCATATAACAAATGAAATGATAATTTGTTTGACGCCTGATATTTTTGTAACAAAAACGGATAAAAAAGAAAAGTAAGTAGGTTTTCAAGGGTAGTGAATGACCTATCATTCCTTGCTTATGAATCATTTTTTTCTTACCTAAACACCTGGAATCCACCCCTAGCTGGTTCTTTCAAATTTCAATCCACAATTTTGCCTGGAAAAATGAATTCTTTACTTGAATTTAATTATCGTCGTGCCTTACTCTTTATGCCCCTACTGCAATTTATCGTTAATTTTGGCGCCCTGCACACGGGGTTGGCGCGGCCCGATGTAACCATAAAACTTTTTCACGTTTTGCACTTAGTTTTGTTGTCACATTTTTTTTCATTAGTTGATTCATGATAATAAAAAAATATTTTCCATACGTGCGTTTTAATTAATTCATGCTTACGATTTCATGGATTAAACGAAAAAAATTAACGATAAGTTGCAGTAGGGGCATAAAAAGTAAGGCACTACGATAATTAAATTCAAGTAAAGAATTCATTTTTCCAGGCAAAATTGTGGATTGAAAATTGAAAGAACAAGCTAGGGGTGGCTTCCAGAGGTTTAAGTAAGAAAAAAATGGTTCATAAGCAAGGAATGATGGGTCATTCACTACCCTTGAAAAACCCACTTACTTTTCTTTTTTGTCCGTTTTTGTTACAAAAATATCAGGGGTCAAACAAATTATCATTTCATTTGTCATATGCTTATGATTTTACGGAAAAAAATAAGTTTGCATATAAAATTAAATGTACCACAAGATTTTAAATAAAATGGGGATATCATTTATGTAGGAAAACCTATGGGGTGCTATTTGAAAAAAAAAAAGTTGGGGGTGAGTTTTAGGGGTTGACGTCCAAAAAAAATGTTTTGAATTCATGGTATGATAGACCCTATAGTACCTTCAAAAGTACCACTCAGTTCTTGCTTGAACCGTTTTTCGTTACGAAAATATCACGTGTCAAGGAAATTCTGGGACACCCGGTATACTATACCATAAAATTTATAAACTGTGATCCCAAAAATAAGCCAAATAAACGAAACATTAAGGTAAAAATACTACAGCACCTTGGAACTATCAGTTTTTACTTATCTACGAAATAACTACAATATGTGAAATCATTTGAAATTCATTAGTAATAGTTTTACTAGACTTTATTACGCAAAAACTAACTGGCGCGTACGACCGCGGCATCGCTTTCATGTGAATTCTTCAAAGTGCCGACGGAGAGTGATCCAACTTATATACATATATTCCGTAAACTTTGGCAGCGTAGCCAGATGACCTTAACACTGGAGAGAGTGCCAGTACAATCAGGTGCGTCAGGTATAGCTGGTAATCAAAATTCAGATAAGCTACCAGCTACTTTGGCACAGAACCTACAGCGTGAGTGCCTAAAAGTACAATTAGGCATTAACACAAGGAATAGAATACCATGTCCAACAATGCGAATGCAACACTTCTTTTCGCCAATTCTTTGCATCACAGTGTCACAGCGATACGGTGGATCTTTGCTCTTAGTTACAGTCGTGTCAGTCAGGTCTGGTTGCTCAGAAACCAGACAAATATTAGCAACATATAGATATTGGGAAGCAGTACTTTAAAAAAGTATTGGTTCGCTATCTATCTACCAAAGCCAGTACCCGAGCGTTTAATTTAAGGAACCGAGTACTGTTTATGTGACCCGTTTAAAAGCATCAGGTATAGAAACCTACGGGACGACAACAAACAGAATCATTTTTGTGGAACACTCATTTAACACTCACGACATTCGGTTTATGCTAAAAAGCAACTTAACCCGATACTTTTTCAAGTACTGCTTCCCAATATCTATATGTTGCTACTACTATAGTCTATTTGAAAATTCTTGATAGCTAAAATGTTATTGCATAGCAGGTAAAATCGAGGGTAGCACCTGAAAACAGTGACGGATAATTTCTAACATGAAATATTGTGAATTTACCTATATACAAGTATTATTATATATGATACATATTTTCAACTTGGTAAACTGTGTGTATAATTTACTTAAATATAACGAAGAGATGGATTTATGCTCTGTCTAAAGATGTATTTTTGATTTCTAGAAAATGTAAACCATAGGACCCCTAAAATACTAAATGTGCTCTTTTAAATGTAAGTTGTGTATGAGCAGGTAATTAGGGATTTCCGCAAAGTATGACGCAGATACTTTTCCAAGACCTGTATGCAGATTCCCTGTTTAATTTTAGTTAAAATTCACGTTGCGGTCGGTATAGTCGGTATAGTGTAACACGCAGAATTGTTAGTAGTGATATTAATTAGGTGTAATAAAAATGGCACAAACATTAAATTTTACTCCTGTGAAATTAAAGTGTCGCTTTGAGCGATCCTGTATTTTACCTAATTAGCACCTATGCCATAAAATGTTAGCTATCAATCATTTTCAAATATAGTATAGTACGAGTTTTGGCAGCTAGGCACTATCATGCAATTTCATTTATTCGTCTGAGACCTAAATCACACTGAAGAGCTTTAATAAAAGTGAAATGACGTCGTCTGTGATTGGTTTTGGATGAATGAATGAAGCTGCTACCCTTTAAACCAGACAAAGTCAGGAAAGAAAAGGCAAGGAAGGAAGAAGAGCAAAGAGGAGGAAGTTCGTCGGTTGAAGGGTATACCTTACATAGTCGATTAGAGCTCGGACATTATTTTTGGGTTTAACTAAAAGTGTTTGAGGTTGCTTAACTAAAAGTGATCAAATTTAGTTTGTTTAGTTTTAATAATAATAATATAGACTTTATTGAAGTATACAGAGATGCACTCCAAATGGCGGAGTTCACTAAAATAGTGCTCTTCCACTCAACTATAATCTTATGTTGAAAAATAAATTGAGGCTTTTTCCAAAATTTTTGTGTCTGCTTTGTTGGATTGGGTACTTCTAGGACTACCCTCGCACGACATCGAACTTGGCAACACCTAGATGTACCTTGAGCATCTGGCAGGTCGAAGATGAGCGGCCTAGCAAACCTGATGTAGAAGTCCAGGTCAATCTTGCCCCGCGGCTGCGCAGGTGGTGGAACGTCTCCCATTTCTTCAGGACCCTTTCATATTTACAAAAAAATACACGTAGAATTTTGGTTCGAACGTAGACCACATGAAATTAGACCTTATTAGCACATCGAAATTTTGACATTTTTGATTATTTGATTGACATTATTTTCAAAATAGCACTATTTGATTTTGATCACAATGCAAGCCGCGGCCTTGTGTGCTTGTGAACTCTATGTCTTTTAAGATTTCAGTGTCTAAGGAAAAACAAAAACCGGTCTCTCTGGATTGGATCATCAGCTCTCAAACAATACCATTCAAAATTGTTTTTTGTTCAGTTTTTATACTTTAAAGAAAATGATGGAAACGGAACATGGAGGGTCAATTAAATAAAATTGAACAAACGATCATGTTTTTTTACTTTTTCCATACCTGTTTGCTTCAGGTCAACGATCTACTCTCTAGCACTACAAATCCAATCCACAGTGTTTCACTCATTCAAGCGTTTAGGACTCACCATTACAGAAAACATTTACTGGCACGAATATGTTAAGTTACCGCACCTGCTGGAAAAAAACTCGCATATTTATTCAAAGCCACAAAGTACTTCTCACCATCTAACTTTTTTACGATACCATGTCTATACTTGATACAGTCAAGAGCAATTCGGTTGATTGGTGATCCGGCCTTAACGCGCCACCTTCAGCCGCTTTCTCACCGGCGTGCGGTTGGTGACCTTTCACAAGGCGGTTGTTCTTCATACATAAAGAATCGAACCGCAAGCTTATTCCAAGGGTATCCGGGGCTTGGAATGGACTGCCAGGAGATGTATACTACTGGCAAGTGGCATCCGAACACCTAGAAAAAAGGGGATATTTGCATTGAAAATTTGTACACAGCTTGGCAGTACCATCTCTAGTACACATGTAACACTTTTTGTTCATTCAGACCCTATTTATCTACATGACACCTCTAAAAAGACTCTAGACGTGTAAAACAAAGCATGGTTTTTTGTCGATTCAAAAACGATGATATCGATTGCGAATGTGGTGAGAGACCAGTTGGTTGAGTAAAAGAGATGAATAATTGGTTGTGAAAAGATGCTCCCTAGAAAACGCCAGTTTACGCAGTTAAGCCCCTTTGAACGGGGTCGGATTGTAGGTGGTGCTTCTTTCAGAGCAATTGCTGTAACCATGGGGCGTAGCGTGGCTACAGTTGTAGCAGCATGGCGCGCATGGATCGAAGAAGGGCGAATGCAGCGAGCTAGAGGTTCTGGACCACGTAGAAGAACTACAGACCGGCAAGATCGTCATCTACGACTACTGGCCCTTCTAGACAGAATGCGGTCCACTCGAGCTGTCGCTGACGCTTGGTTTGCAGCTATAGAAGGGCCCCTTCGAATCCGCAAGGTGTACCACAGATTGGGTGAAATGGGCTTAGAAATTTTGTCATGTCATGTCCGTCGTTCAGCAATGTATGAATTTATGTTTTGAAGCCTATTGTATTTCAAAGAATACAACGATTTAAATGTTCATGCGAGTTTAATTCTGCGACGGAGCAAGTATCAAGAAATTAGGATCATATCGTCCGCATCTATTGCTTCCACTCACTGCAAATCATCACCGCCAACGGTTATATTGCTGCCAAAAACACCGACAGTGGCATACTGAGTGGCATCAGAAGGCCTTCTCCGACGAGTCCAGGTTTTGTCTGGGGGCACATGATGGACGCCAACGCGTAAGACTAAGTGAAGACAGGGTGAACGATGTCATCTCTAGTTTGCTGTTGAGCGCCATGTACACCATCCAGTTGGTTTGGGGTGCCATTGCATTCAACAGCAAGTCACCTTTACTTGTGATTCGTGGCACAATGACGGCGCAACGTTATGTGAATGGGGTGTTAGAACCAATTGCCGTTCCATATGTCCGAGGCCTAGAAGAGGGTTTCTTCCAGCAAGATAATGCACGCCCTCATATTGCAAGGGTATCGATGACTTTCCTACAGGAAGCTGAGGTCCGGGTACTCCCCTGGCCTCCATGATCACCCTCGCGATCACCCGATTTATCGCCAATTGAAAAAGTATGGGATAATACATTACATAGGCGATTTACCCAATCCTCTGACCACGCTGGACGAACTGGAACAAGCTGCAAGGGCAGCTTGGGAAGCTGTACATCTAGAGTTTATCAACAACCAGATTATGAGCATGCCGCGTAGGCTAGAGGAGTGCATTCATCAACATGGAGGGCCCACCCATTATTGATCGATTTATTATTGTACTTAGTCCTACAGTATTTCATCAACCGCAACCCTTTTTTTCTCAGTGTTCGGATTTCACTTGCGAGTAGTACCTATATTTATTTAGCCTGGAAGTATCGGCCTATTCAAGCCCCGCATCAACAAACATCCTCTGTCATAACCTTTCCACAGCAGCCGCGATACTCCGGTACTTACGCTTTGCCTTCGGGGTTTGCTCAGATATAAAAAAATGTATTTCCTTTACTTACCTGCTTGGTTTAGTGACCTCCATATTTGGCAGATGTGGGTACCGGAGCATTTATCGTCTCGTTGAGTTTGAGTTCCAACGTATCGTTACGAAATATTGTGGACCGTTAAGGCGAGCTTATGCGAGCGTGGACATAAATTTATAAAATATAATAAAAGCAGTAATGAACAGGCTGGCTAAGGCGAATAGAACAAAGCGTTTGTCTCGTAACGGCGCAACGCTTTAAAACGATGTCGCTAATAGACGTACGAGGGTGATTTAGATATTCAGGTAGTACAAATGGTCGTTTCTATATGCTTTTCTATATTTTCTAGTGCCATATCATCAAACCCACAAAAGTAGGTAGGTCGCACGAAAACGTCTGAAAACTAACATAACCAAGACAGCCCTAGATATCACGAAGGCTGGAAACAAATGTCTAATTTATGTCTAGTGTATCCAGTGGCGGTTTCTGCATTTTTAAAATTGAAGGGCGGCGCACAAAATTTAAAATAGAAAACTAGTTATTTATACGAAAATCCTACCAGAGTTTTGAATTTCCACAAGCATTTATTTCTTAAAGGGTTTTTTGTAGCTAGTAGCACAAAAATTCTCTTCTTAAGAGTTTTTTACTTATAACTCGTCACAAAAAGTTATTTCGTAAAGGGTTTTTTGCTTATCATCCCGTATAATCAGGAAAAATAGCTTAGAGATCGATCTCCTGACCTCCGTTTTGACACATCGCAGCGCAAACTATTGACCTAAATAGCTTTCGGCTTGATTTTGTCAAAATATTTTATATCATTAGTACCTACTTATTTCCATTTTTTGTAATGTTATTTCCTTAATTTTTACTTTGTCCTCTAGGAAAAGGTGCACAAAGTTCACCTAAAGCAACACCGTTTTAAAGTGTTAACTTTGATAGATTATACACTAGCTGGATATTATACAAACTATCCAAATGTCTAGTTATTTTGATGGAAAATCATATTTCTACTAAAATACCTATGAATATTGGTTGGTTTGTATACCATCCAGCTAGCAGCAGTATTTTGGAAGTCGCCGAAGTGAAATAGCTTCTGAAGATGCCATCCACTCGTGGTGGTGAAACGTCAAGCTTTAACGCTAAACGACGCCGGCCTAAAAACCCTAGAACCACAAATTCATTGTCCAGCTAGCTTATAAACTAGCGGCATAGCTAAGACCACAAGGTTGTCACACATATTAATCAGTGTTTCTCGTTAGTTTACAAACTATCCAAATCATTTGAATAAGGTATGCACCTAAAATATCTAGTAATACATAACAACCAACTCGTTGATTAGTATGTAAGTTAACCAACTTCCTGGTTAGTATGTAAACTAATTTTATTTGGTCAATTTAACAGAAAAGTCAGGTTATGTTTATGGCAAGTGCAAGTGTGACGTGTTGGTATTGTTTACTGTCGTGCCTTGTAAAGTTTGTTTAAGAGCTGGTATCTAGTTACCAAAAATCGATCAGCAACAGCAACTTGAAAAGTTCCTAGTAGAATGTTACGAGAAAAAGTCCCAAAATTCAAAATTAATGAATGAAAGTATATGTAATGTAATGTACTTCTGCAACATATAAAGAGAATACGCGAACAAAGACCTAACACTAATAACAAGAATGATTATCATGTAATGAATACTTATGATTTACAGAGAATCGAATCGAACAGCAATTGTATGTTTTATCTCTATGAATAAACTTTACTTAAAAAATGATTGTCCTAACTAAAGTAACCAAAGAGGATCGACTAGTTTACATAATGACCAACAACGCTGGTACAACGAATTCAAATTTGAAGAAGTCTCTTTCAGTGACAAACTTCGAGAAGGAAGCCTAATTTCTGCAGTTTCTGATGAAAATGTTGCCACTGGTCGACAGATGATTGAGAATGATAACCGGGTCACCTATAGAATTATTCGGAGTACTAGTGATTGGAGTGACTGCAACTCAAAAGATCTTGCATGAACGTCTGAGAGTGTTCTTAGGTTCCCACAATCTATCAGAAGTCGAAAAATACCAATTATGGTAGATTTAAGGGAGTGTATGATATAACTGGTGTTGAAACATGGATATAATATCCATTTGAACCTTAATCGCAAATCGGCTCAATGAGCGTATCCAAAACAATACCGAATTCAGTGAAAGTGAAGTGGTCTGGAAGTATCGGAAAAAATGATCACGTATTATTTTTTTTTTTTTTTGAAAAAGTGGACGTGTTACCTCGGTTTCTTTGAAGGATCAACGAAAACTGAATGCTCAGTGGTGCAAAGAGACTTGGGAATTTCGCCGCTGTCTCACACGCACACGTTATTTCATATCCTCTCGTTTCTTGCTATCCTTGTGTATTTCATATTTCTCACGGATCTTCTTACACTTGTCAAGTTGTACATCACAGTTTGTTTATTTCAAGCAGTTGCAAAGTCGTACCCACAGCGTCCACGGAGCAACATTATTTTGCATCATGACAATGCTTCAAAGACATGGATAAGGCCGGGGTAATGGGGGTTATTACCCCGCTCCCAGAATAGTAATCGTAATCGCATACGTACATTGTGTGCATCATTTTTGCGACCAAACGATTATGAGACAGAAAATCTCAAGTGTGCGTCTAGCTTAAGGGATTCACCTGTCCTAGCATATTGACGAGCGAAATCATGCTATGAAAAAAGCTCCAGGACCCGACAATATGTACTTAGAAACGCTCCGAAGGAGGTAGAGGAGGGATTGGAGGAAAAATGCTATCAAGTCTGAGAAACATCCCTCACTGGACAGGAATAAGCGGTTTCCAAGAATTACAGAGGGCTGTAATTAATAGTATCATCTGATGAAAAAAAGGATGGATACCTACGCGGGAATCTGCATAGTACTCTAAGGCCCATCAGTTTCACAATCAGTGGTCACTCTGACGGTTTACTAACCTCGACCTGCGAGTTAACTCGAACAATCGAACGCCTCTTGTTTCACAATCATAAAATGACGTAGGGTTAACTGACCGCGAGTTGTATTTTATTTTTAGCGATTGGTGGTACTGTGTCCGCAATATTTAAATTTCTTCTTTTTCTTATTCCCTTCGTTAGGTGTTTCGTGCTGGTGTTTTATGTTTTTCCAACAAGACTGTCAAAGAATGAGTGCGTTGAGTTATCAGATGTGATTTCCAATCTCATTTTGGGTTTTTCCACCGACGTTTTTTCATTTCATTCGCAGTTATTTGGTGTTTGGCATAGATAAAAGATTTCTAGGTTGGGTTGGTGTATGGACTGCTTGGCGCTGTAGTTGTTTCTGGAGCCTTTTTCAAATAATAGCCGTGCATGTATCCATGTTTCAGCATGGAAAAACCAAAAAGAGCGAACAACTTTTCAAAAGATGAAGAAGGTCTGTTCATTTCGTTAGTAGAAAAGTACAGGCGAGTACAGGCATGTAATATAATGCAAAAAAAAGTGCAACAACATGGAGCGAAAAAGACAACGCATGGGAAAAGATAGGAGAAGAATTTAATTGCAAATGTGCAAATAATAGCTGGAGATCTGTAAAGGTGCTGAAAGACAAATACAAAAATTTAAAAAAGACCAAGGAGTAATGGTCATCATATTCCTCAAAATAATTGACTCTAGGTCGAAATATTCTTGGTCTCATTGCTTCTTCA
This sequence comes from Callosobruchus maculatus, assembly GCA_951848785.1. NCBI lineage: Eukaryota > Metazoa > Arthropoda > Insecta > Coleoptera > Chrysomelidae > Callosobruchus > Callosobruchus maculatus. The sequence goes on along the minus strand of CATOUR010000110.1, from coordinate 3,369,956 downwards.
TCACTGCTGTACGCATTTACATCATAACCATCCATTTCAAATAAAAAGAACGATGGAAAGCGTTAAGGTAAACGATAAAATATGAAACTTCAAACGCCTAGCAAGTATCGCAAAACCAAAGTGACATAACCTAATGCGCATCGCAAACCTGGGGTTAACTCAAGAATTTCTTGGGGTCAAGTTAACTCAGTGTTAACCTCAAGTAAAATCGAAAACTACCATTTGTGAAACATGACATCTAGGGTTAACCTCCGGTTAACACACAACCTTGAGTTAACCCATCATTGTGAAACCGGCACTAAGAAGAAGAAGAAGAAAGAGTTGATTCGTGAATATTTTTCGAATGACCTCGGTACGATTGCCAGCCACGTAGAAAACCGTAGACCGTGTGCCCATAATAACACTGTTGCATTTGCATTCATCACGGGCCGATAGTTAGTGCAGTAGTAGCAGCAGATGGTTTTGACACCTGTTCGGCTCAACCGACGACCGCCTGTAGTGTAGATCAACAACGGTTTAATTATGTCACCAGGATGAAAGACCGTTTCGAGTCCATTGTTATTATTGCGGACCGACTCGCCGCCCAGCCAAATGAGCGTTATTTTAGCACAGTTATTATTCATGGAACTATGTGTACCTATCAAATGAAATTTAACATATACAGATGATTACTATCTTCCCCTTAATGTTACAACTACGTGGCGGCTAGGGTTTCAAATTTTCGGGATTGGGATCCCGGGATAAAAATCTAGAACCCGGGATTAACCCCAATCATTTTTTTCAACTCTATGTGCGCGAACACAGTGGGGCATTTTAGTGTGCGTGCGACTGCGTGCGAAGGCGTGCAGGTACCGCATGCAGGCTAACCTGCTCAACTATGTTTTCGACCGCTTACCAGCGTCCAGCGTCGGAAGCCCGCTTGAACGCCTTTATAGTAACGGAAATTTAGTTTGCTACCTGGTTTTGTCTGAGCCGGCCGAAGATGAGTATCGATAATGAGTTACTTATAGCTTCAGTATTTGCGAAAACCCCTATTTGGGATAAAAGACACACGCTGCACCATAGCCGCACTGCGATAGAAAAATATTGGAAGGAAATAAGTGCGGTTATGAAAGTAGACGGTTAGTTTATATACAATATTTATTTGGGTATATTCATAAGCTTGGAACTGAGATCAATCTATCAAGAAATTTGTTATAAATGTGGTAGTGATAGATAAGATAAGAGGTGCATTTACTGGTAATTACGCCTAATCCATTTTCTAGCCCGGGATAATGGGGTATTAGGCATTCCTGTTCAAACTGTATATATTCTTCTGTATATACTTTAACTATGTCTGATATTCGATATGTTGGTTTGTTTCTACCTTTTGATACCAAAAACTTGTTTACAAAGCTATTCAAACAGTTTCTACCAGAGTAGATAGCTTCCTTCATAAGACGCGCACAAGAATTCGTTGAACATGTACAGTATCAGTCACATATTCATCTGATTGACAAATTTCAACTAAATGGTTCAAATGTATATGCTGTGAATCTACATGTGTATGTACTTATAGTTCATTTGACAACTTCCCACTACGGATTTATCACAAACCGCTGATTAAACGAAAAAACGCCAAGACACGTCAAAATATTTGTCCAGAGAGACAACTTTTTAACCAAAAACTATTTCACCCCATTGTACCCTCTAGCCCCTCATGGGAATCATTTCCAGTGTTTTTGCAACTATCCCTCATTGTATTGCCAGTAATGGGCAACATTTTGAACCCTTATTGCATGTTTCCTATACCGTGTCTAGATGCGACTGGCAATCTTTGTACTCTTCTTCTTGTCTGTTTTCACTGTACCATGCACTGGTGTGCTTGACTGCGTGCGAAACCGGCGCCGGCCTGCTTCTACCTGCCGAGGGGAATCGGTGCTGACCAACGCACTCCAACGCTTCTAACTGCCGCTACTATGCATGCCTACTAACACTAGTAACTGCAATGATAAAAATGCAAAAAAAGAGTAAACAAAAATACGTTTTCATAAAAAAGTAAATACCAAACCTAATCAACTTTGATAAAATTAGGAACAGGAACTAAAAACAAAAATAGCAACAAAGGTTTAATTGAGATGTACAATTGAATAATTCTTAAACATCTGCGACTTGCTACGTAAAAATAAAATATGAACTTAGAAAAACCAAAGAGTCTAGAGTCGAGTCTTCAAGCGCGATCTAAGTTAGTTCGCAAATGTAACCTGTGAAAAAAAGGCTCTTTCAGCTTCCATGCTCATAGGTGGTTCAGTAAATATTCGTAGCACTGTTGCAAATGTAAAGGTGGGTACAAATCTGTGCGCTGCGAACACGCGCCGTTCGTTGCGCGTTATGCCGCTTACACATCTGAGCACTTCGCGCCGAATGAGCATTCGATCGGGCAATTTTTGATTGTGCCGCACATGAGCATGCATCCGAGGGGCTCCATCAGTTCGCCGAATTGTTTCATTGACCGCGATGGAAAATCTAGGTACAGCTAGTGCCGCGTTTATAATTGCGTACTTTACACTATACCTCTTCCAGCTGCAGTTTCAAAAGCATCAAATTACATTTCTAAAGCATCAATTCTAAGTCATGTGTAAGTTATACCTGTCAGTTTGAATTTATAATTGACGCCTTAGAAATTTAATTTTATCGCTTTGAAACTACTGCTGGAAATGATATAGAGATCGTTTCGGTCGGACACTATGTTGTGTTTTTAAACCCGTCCAGACTGAGCACAAATTTCCTTTGATGAATTTGAGCGACCCAAATACCAGAATTGAGGTTTTGAATAATTTTTTTTTGTCATAAATGGAAAGATCATACAGAAGTTTTATAACAAAACTGTTTTTGTTTTCTTTTTTTCGCAATAATTCAAAAGTTATATCAAAATAAAAATGGGTTTTGAATCGAGTACCGAAAACACGCCGACGGCTCCCGAACCCGTGTGACGTCACCATGGCGGTCAGGATGCTCCTTTGACCAACGACGTCCTACTCCGATACTAGATTCCCAACCAATCGCGAAAATACGTACTGGTAAACTGGTAACTAGTGGATATTTGTTGCAATACAGTCGATAAATGAAGCTTGCAGCTCGAGACGAATCTAAGATCGAAATAAATATGGTTTTGAATGTTTGAAGTTGAAGTCAGATTACAGATTCCAGTAAATACCTTATCAAATATGTTTCGTTGAAAAGATCTCCTCAATCGAAGGATGGCCCAGTGGTTAGAGTCCGATAGTGGATCTCAGGGTCTTTGGATCGAAACCCAGGCCTTCCAACTTTTTTTTTATTTTTTTATCAAAAAAATTATTGATGTGCTTTTTGCACTTGTTACGCACATTTTTTCTACGATCAAAATTAATAAGTGTTTGAATCAAATTTTGTTAGACATACGACTTGCACGTCAAACGAGAGCCATTTCAGGTCATTGAAAACAGTCATATCGAAAAGAAAATAACATCAAAATACGCGCCGCTGGCTGTCGCTTGTAACACCTCTAAATGCACTCATTAGATTGATTTGTATTTGTGATTTAAGTTTTTAGCGACTATTCTGTGAAAATCCAAGCCCTTCCATTTTTTTTATTTTTGAAAGAAGGGATTAGCAAAGAATACAAAATAATACGTACAAAAACATTTACGCCCAGCCTCAGAATGTTAAATATTGCAAAAGTATCGAAAAAAAAATGTATAAAACAGTGATCAAAAACCGATAGTGAAGCGTGAAGCCAGTACAGTATTTACAAAAATAAATTAGTTCTCGACATTCCTTATAAAAAAATTTCAAATTACATCGATTCCAATCTCTTCATTACGTAAGATCAATTTATGAAGTAATTAACTATTTATTTGAATGACAAATTCATTTTTGCCGCTTATAAATTATATTGGAATTTCGTTGTAATAAAAAGACAAAATGTATTTAAGACAATTTATATTTTAAATGCAGTAATTGTAATTACATAACACATAGTTGTGATCATACAATTCAAGACACATAGCGAAATAATACTATATATATAAAAGATGACAAAATAGGAGGAATCAGATTCTGATTTTCTAGGACATATTCTGCTTTGTAAAGAAGAACAATGTATTCTTAAAATAAAACCATACGATGTCAATAATACCAGATCGTTTATTAATGGTTTTCTGTATCTTGCAGTGTTTCCAGAACACATTTTGCTTCGAAAAGAAGAAACATTCGTTCTTATCTAAGAACCCACGATCCTAATAGTACAATACTCTTTTTTTCTCATCCACTTAGCTCCAAATTGCTTCTAAATCTGTGATGTTAATGCTTCACATCCTTAGAGCATCCTGTAATTTTTTCCTTGCTAATGCTACTCTTTCTTCTTGCTTTTTGATATCTTCATCTGAAATGTTAACAGCATGAACCAATGGCTGTTTGGGGTCTAAGAAAACGCCAGGGTTTTTTTCTAACAGGGTCTTCGTGTTAGTCTGTCCTGTAACAGGCTGAAAATAAACAGATTGAAGTTAAATAAATTGACGTTGATCAGCACAGAGATACGATATAGAAAAATAACAACCGTCAAACACTTGGGATTTCAACAAAGATGGGGCACCACCTCACATAGTTCGTGTCACGATCGATTTTTTGAAGTCATTTTGCCCCGTCCGCGTGATATCGAAACATGTTCATTTAGACTGTCCTCCGAGATCATCTGTTTTGACACCGCCAGACTTTTTCCTGTGAGGCTACTTGAGTCGAACGATCATATTAACAAGCCAACATCTTAGACCAGACCAGTATCCGCAAGGAAATAGCTGTCATATCGGGCGAAACAGTGACAGGCACAATGATAATTCATTTGAGCACATAGCAATGCTTGAGTGATATTGAATTCAAAAGAGGTGTAAGGAAATCTCGTTGAGTCCAATTATATGAATTGAACCGCAAACATTGTTTTTGTTTATTTTTTTTAAACCAAATACAATTAATTGCCTGATTAAATCAAGCCTAAACGATTTCATTGCAATGACTTGTATTCATAAAGCTCTTACCTGAGAAGAAACGTGTAGTGCAGTCGCCACACTTTGTATGATTGTCTCTTCGTTGACATTTGGTCCCACAGGCTTGAGACCTTTTGGTAGTTCCATCGCTTCAAACTCATGACCATCTATATCACAAGCCCTCAGACCCTCTAAACGTTTTTCCCACATAAGTTGTTTCGGTTTTTCTTGATTGCCGTTTTTGTGATCTGATTTTACTTTACCTGTAGTCAAAGAAAACAATATTATCCATACCATTTATCTTGTCTGATAAATATCTGTTAATAGTCACTTATTTTCATCAAATTACCTTATCAACTACACTTTTTGTTTCTAAAATTTTGGCAGTATTATGAATTTAGATAGCAATTCTACTTTTTTAAAATTGACGCCATGGCAATACTGTGATAAAAAAATGGAATCAAGTTGGTTGACTCAGCACTTACACATTTTTGGTACTATCAAAGTATGAAAATTTAATTACAAATCAAGTTACTAGTTTCCAATTTTCATCTTATATTGTTAGGTATGTCATAGAACGCACACACAACATACACATTTGAAAAGTACAGGATATAATAATAATAATAATAATAAATCGTCTTTATTTCTTCAATCTACAATAGGCGAAGTTTAGCTCAGCTATTCTTACACTTAACCTAATGTAGACTACACCGGAATTACAGTACATGTATGGTAATTAAGGATAAAGAACATTTATTTACATTAAAACCTTTTATGTCTTAAATAATATAACTTAAACAAATAATACAACACAGCAATAGTTGATTCCGATTAAAAATCTAATATTTTGACAATAAATAATTGAAAACGTCTTTCGGAAAACGTCTCGAAGGTAAGTTTTTATAACTATCAGGTAAGGAGTTATAAGTTGTAACAGCGCTATGCGTAAAACTTCAGTTGAATAAAGCAGTCAGATGCAGTAGCATGGTAAGGGTTAGGGTACGTCATTATAATAATAAAATATAATGCAATTACAGTAAATTCTAAACTCAAAAGTATTAATAACAAATGCTGACGAACTCATCTCTGCCCTGGACAGCTCACGAAGACGTAAGTGGGAGGAGACTACGTCGGAAATGAACTTCCAACACTCAAGTCGAAAGGCCTGGAGCCTTCTTAGAAAACTAGGCTCAAGCACGCCATCCACACGGGCACCGTCGGGAGTAACTCCAGACAAGATTGCTGCGCATATTGTAGAAACGTCAAGAGCACCTTCTGACAGAGAGCATACAAAACGCGTGAAGAAGGGATTGACTTTACTGAGGAGGAACGCTCCTACCCAAACAACGTTTTCCCGACCCTTCTCGATCGAAGACATTAATGATGCCATATCAGATGTTAGGCCTGGAAGGGCTCCTGGTTTCGACGGCGTCCTACCGGAATTTCTCATTCACGCAGGTCAGCAAACAAGAGTGTGGCTATCTCTCTTCTTCACGAACCTCCTTAATACGGGAAACCTCCCACGGGAATTCAAAAGAACGAAGGTCATATCAATATTAAAGCCCGGTAAACCGAACGATCAACCTGCCAGCTACAGGCCTATAGCCTTGCTCAGTTGCTCCTATAAATTGCTAGAAAGAGCCGTCTACAACCGATTGAGCGCGACTATCTTAGACCGAGTCCCGATAACCCAGGCTGGTTTCAGACCGGGTCGCAGTTGTTGTGATCAAGTACTGTCCCTCACAACGCATATAGAGGCAGGCTACCAGCAAAACATGAAGACGGGAGTGGCGTTTGTTGACCTCACTGCCGCATACGATACGGTCTGGAGGGAGGGTCTCCTATATAAGTTGCTGCAGGTGATTCCCTGTCAGACCACTGCAAGACTCATAAACAACATGTTATGCGACAGAAAGTTCCAAGTAATCTTAAACGAGAAAGCAAGCAGGCAGCGCAAATTGAACAACGGACTTCCACAAGGCTCAGTACTGGCCCCCTTACTTTTCAATCTATATATATCTGACATGCCAGAAACAGTCAGTTACAAGTTTTGCTATGCGGACGATATAGCCATAGCTTTTTCCGATAAGAGCTTCAAGAACGTTGAGCATACTCTTTCTAACGACTTGTTAGCTCTAAACAACTACTTCAAGAAATGGAGACTAGTACCGAGCCCCAACAAAACCGAAGTTTCCTGCTTCCACCTGAATAACAAACTAGCTAAATATGAACTGCAGGTACTTTTTGCAGGCGAACCCCTGAAGCATAACCATTTCCCAAAATATCTTGGAGTAACGTTAGATCGCACCCTCTGCTATAAGAAACATCTCGCAAACACTGCAGGAAAACTCAGAACACGCAACAACATTATCCAAAAGCTGTGTGGAACGACGTGGGGTGCCACTGCTCCAACTCTACGAACCAGTGCACTAGCTCTTGTCTATTCGTGTGCTGAGTACTGTGCGCCTGTCTGGATTAACAGCCATCATACCAGACTAATTGACGTCCAACTAAATCACACTATGAGACTTATTACAGGCGCAGTTAAGACAACCCCAACTCAATGGCTGCCTGTACTCTCTGGAATAGCCCCACCGCAGCTGCGAAGGACTGACGCCCTTCTAAGGGAGTATAACAAGATTACGGCCAACAACAAACTGCCCATCCACCGAGCAATACCCCCGTTGCAAATAAACAGACTTAAATCCCGACAACCACCAATAAGGGATGCAGAAGGGCTTAAAACCAACAACTTTGACTCCTTGAACCAATGGCGCTCCCAGTGGGAAGGTTTTGCGGAACACCACTCGCGATGCGCATTTATGGGGGCAGCCTTACTTCCAGGATCAGAACTACCCCGGAAAGAGTGGGTAAAACTTAATAGAGTCCGAACAGGCCACGGCAGATGTGCCGACTCCCTTTACAAATGGGGCTATGTGCAATCTCCCTTATGTGACTGTGGCGCGCCCCGCCAAACTATAAACCATATTACGAGCGAATGTGAACTGCGTGCGTTTCAGGGATCGCGAGAAGAGTTCTTCACAGCCACACCGTTGGCGCTGAAGTGGTTGAAAGAACTTGACATCAACCTGTAAATACTAAAGACTATGTATCTTAGTTTGTAGCTGTATATATTTTATTTTAGTATAGGTTATAATAGTTTTTCTTTTTATCTATATTTACTTTTGTCATGTTTTTGAGCCATACGATAAATAAAAATAAAAAATAACAAATGCTTACGTTTTAAAATAAAAGATACTATATCAACAGAGTCAATATTTTTAGGGCAACAATATACATCTATACAACACAATTTTTTGACCTCCAAATCCCCACCATTCCACCACTTGAATTTTAACAGATTCAACAGAAATTAAAAATGAAATAATGTTTGGATGGCTTCTGACAGTTTTATGGTCTATTATTAATTTTTTTACAGGTGATTCTTAAAAATTTCATAGCTTTTATAGGATAGCCTCACAGCCAGCATGTCATTCTCCAAACTTCATCAACTGAGATTGCAAAGGGCAGAAATTTGGCAACAGACTGACTGACAGAAATTAGTTTTTTCTTTTCCCCTAGAGGAGAGACATATAGAAAAACATGGAAAGAACAGATAACTCCAAAAAAATGGCATTATCACAATAGTCCCTTTCCCATTTGAGAAGTAAAAACAACAAAGTTAGCTCAAGTTCCTGGTCACTTTTGTGCATAGTAAAAATACAAGTATTTGTCTGTAAAGTCTTCCAAAGTCCATGAAGGGTGACACTAGAGCAAGTCAAGTGAAATAAAGTTCAGTATTGGATAGAATAAACATAAAATTACCTACCATAGCTTGATAGGAGTCATTTTAAGTGCAGTGAGATATGAAAAGAAGCAAAACAATAAAGCACCTGCTTTGTAACTGTCTGGCTGTCCTATCAATTTGAGAATCACTACTACACTACATTCTTTATCAATTATTTAGAGTGGCTAGATGAACGTAGGCAGTCTTGAGTATTTCCTTTGAATATTAGAGTCCACCTTGCATGTTGGAACAGTATTTCAAAAGGGTGAGCTAGCAAACACTGGCGCCAGATAATATAACGTAAAGCAGACATTGGAAATTGAAAAATCTTTAATCTAACCACTCACCTTCTTGTGTTTTATAAACAGTGACGGGTTGCTTGAAGATACTGGCTGTCTGTCGAATTGGGGGCACCAAACAACCATCACTTCGGGCGTTTCTGTAGTACACGTCCACTTTACCCACACAAAGCCCCGTTTTCCTTAGCACATCTTCCCTTTGCCATTTCTTGGATAGCTGGGGCTGGGCACACTCGTATTTTGTTTTCTCGATTGTTATGCTCGCCATTGTTTACTTTTCCACCGCGACAAGATAACAGCAACGTCAAAATTGTCAAATGTCAGCGGAAAATCCGAGAAAAGTCGATATCGGTGCAAGTGGCGTTACCTATTTGTGAAAGCTGGCAGCGAACTGTGCGGGACAGGTCGATACAGCAGCGGTCTAGGCTTAGGCGAGAGTTCTCCCCTCTATCGGTCGGTAGAAGAAACTGTTGCAAGCAGTGCCGTAACTCATTTTTAGTTGGAAGGGGTTTCAAGATAAGTTGCTGCTTTTGAACGTGGACAACCGTTTTGTACAATCGTAATGATTCGTATAAGGAGAGTAATTGCTTTGATTTGGAAATACCTGGCTAGATTTCATTGATTTGTTTATATCTAGTTACGTACTAATGATTTTAGGTTTGTGAAATAGGTATATTTGGAGTTTGCAAAAAGTGTATGTGAGTTCACGGTTTTCAAAATCAGATTTGAGATACAAGTTTAGGATAATCAATCGATTTTGAAGCAGACAATAACTTTTAATAAACGCTAATCGCTAATAAATCTTTAGGCAACCAAAAGATAAGGTTGATAAATTTGATAGGTATGGAATGTATGGAATTATATGTTGTGATTGTAATAAATGCTACATCAACATATTGCACATTTACGATATGGTAGCATAGCCTAAAACGTTCGAAATTGAACATAAGTTAGATCGAAGATATTTAAAATTAGTTTGTAATTTAGTAAATTTTAAAAAACTAGACGCGTATGAAAACTTGGAAATAACACAGAGATCTGATATAGTAATGAGTAGGTATAAAAGCGCGATTTCAAATAGCTTGTTAATCGCTTTGGTTATATACACATTACATGGGTATGTGACGTGTACTTCTGATAGGTAATATAGAAGCTCTTAGATAAACAAGGTTAGAGTTGTCTGCAAACGTTGGGTGGGCTTTGTTATTATTTAAATGGGGCCATTTTTCCTTGATTAATAAATTGCATGCTTCAAAGTTCCAACATCGCTATATAATAATCGATGTTAATTGTCTGACCTTTTTCGAGATAAAAAATCGGATTAATTGTTTCTTAATCGCTATGCTCCAAATCTTGAAAACGTTCCTTCGTTCCTTTGATATCTCCATCAGAGTCTTCAAAATTATTTTGTGGCTTTTTTGATGCTTACGTCGATAACAGCTTCGTTGGAACATCCACTATAGGTATGTTGAATCGTCCTCGGTGCTCGTTTAAAACCACTTTTCAACCCTTAATTTCCCTGGTGCAGAGTCTAGGCCTGGGTTCACAAGTATTATTACGACACAGAATTCTTTTCGATCGAAATCGAAAACTTTTGATTTTTATAAAATACGCTTTTTGGAAATTTTATGATATCTACATAACGAAAATCCACGTCTCTCATTTCCGTCAGTCTCTCTGTCTGTCTGTTGGCATTTTTCTAGCCTCGTAATCTCAGTTATTGCTGCAAGGATTATGGTCAAATTTGGATAGCGGTATGCTGTGGGGTAGGTAATGCTGCTATAATTTTGGAAATTGTGCATGAGAGGCGGAGTAATTAGCAAAACCAAGAAATTTCAAATATTCCTCAAACTTCTTTTTTAGACATTTTAGAGGTTCCTGATATTTTTTTGGGTGGTGGTGAAATGGGGTGGGAAGAGGGGGAATAGGGGGTTGTAAAACTGAAAAATTTGTTGTATTCATAATAGGTTGTCTACTGACCTGTAGAAGAAAGAACTAGCGACATAATAGGCAAGTTATAGGTCTGTTTCCTTCAAATTTTATACCTGTATAACGTGTAACTTGGAAACTACGAAATTTGATTGTGATGAAATTATGACATCGTACCGTATTATTACCGTAGAGAAAATGGGAACAGTGTATCGTTGTTGGAACTACATTGCCAGTGCTCAGTGTGCTGGCGTAAGAATCAACAAAAAAACGCAAATTTTTAAAACCCCCCAAATTTAATTTTTAGATGCCTCAAATGTTTCTGATCATTGTCTACTATTTTGATGAGTATGATGTAGTGATAGAGGAATTCCAAATTTTTTGTTAGCCCCGATGTTTGGAAAGTACTCAGTCAAGACACTTGGCGTCATTTTCTATAGTGAACAAAGGTTACGTAACCCACAGTGGTGGCTATATCTCACGTGTGACACGCATACACGTATTTTTTGAAGCTGAGAACCAACTAAAAATCATATGGATTCAATTCTAGTAATGCCACCTATGTGCCAGCCGACGAAGTTTTCAGCAACTGTTAATAGATACTAATGTATATATTGATTGGTTAAACAAAGACAGTCTTGGAAATTAATAGACAAACCACGTATACGTTGTCGCAGCTGCATGGTATTCTGCGATAACATCAGCGCGTGTTCGGTACCAGCAGTACCTACCGAACGTAGTTATATGAGAAATTGCCGTATCATTTCTATAACTGTACCAGAAAACCGTTGCACATGCACACACACAGTCGACAACTACAGTAGTACCACTGGATTTTGATTTGTTAACATGAATTTGTTATTATTGTGCTCGGAATCATTACGATAATGGCATACTACTGTTATATACATTCACCTGGGCACGCTTAGGAAGTTTTATAAGAAAAGCTGCTTTTATTCCGCCTACATTTTGCCTTCAGTTGCATTTTACGAGGATAATAAATATATCAGAATATAACGAAAATGACCCGTTTTATCTTCGATTGGCCTTCTCCTATTAATCATTTAGGTTGTCATCACTTTCAAGGGTATAATGTGTTATTTTAAATTTTTTTCTTCCAATACAGATAAAAATATATTGAATAGTCATGATTATAGGCTATAGGGTGCACAGGCGTATACAAGGGGGGGGGGGAACAGGGGTAATTACCCCTCCCAAGCTTTTCGAAAAAAAACTCAATTCAACTTTTACTTATTTTATTTGATCTATTTAAGCAATTGTCGCGCTGAAAAAAATCTTTTTTGCAGTAGCTAAATTACACAAGGGTTTGTTTTGCATTATTACAGTTGAATGTCCTATACAACGGGGTAGCTTGTCAAAAAAAAAATTACCTAAAACTCATTAATTACCTGGTTTGAAAATTGCACCGATTAGAAAAATTAAAACGTTAATTAAAAAAAATGGAGTACGAGTTGTGGCTACTAGGGTACCTGACTGTTGAGTGTTCATGATCGTAAAATTTTGCATGCTGTGCCAATAAAATGTTCACGGATGATACACATTCGTATTGGATATTATTTGTATTCCGTAGAATTAAAATTGATTAATGCATCAATAGATTTTTTATTTCATCTCCCTAAAATGCCTGATACTCCACCGTTTCACCTGCTGTTTATATCTTGTTTTTTATTTTAATACTATTAACTTTTTTCATTTCTCTTGCATCAACGCCCTTCACGAAGGTATTACAAAAAATGGTGGAAGCACACATAACTTCATGCCCCGCTACCCCCCCCAAGACTGAAGTCTGGATACGCCTCTGATAGGGTGGGGTCGCCCATATTGAATTAAATTTTGAAAATTTGTCCGTACATGTGTGGCATTAAAAAAATAAAATAAATTGATAACACAAAGCATATCTCTCAACTTTGAGTAGCATCAATTATATATTTTATATTCGTAAACAACAAGAGAAAAGCAAGATTAAGGTGGAGTTGCAAATGATTTTAGGCAATCACGTGCTTAAATTGAGCCTGCTCTCAGATGTTGATAAAGTAGGTATAATACTTCCAGGAAAACAAATTAAACTGAAATAAACTAATTTCTATTTAAGAAATAAATAAATAAGAAATAATTGCTAAGAAAATAAGCCATGATTCAATGCTTTTCGTACTGCAAGAGATGAACACTTGACTATTTTCTATTCTGGCCCAACACCAACTTACTTGCAATGAAACCAGAGGTGTGGCAGTGCAGGTACTTGGTCATTTGAATCTTCAGCCTTGCTTCCAGTATAAAACCACGAAAGTTAGAAATTTAGAACGGCCGAAGTTTTTGACAACGCTATTGTGAGGTAGCGCTATAAAACATTGCTATCTAATGAACTAATTATAAAATTGAAAGAACAAACCTACATTGTGTTAGTTAGATTTGAAACCTTCGCCAAGTTCATAAAATATTACTTTGCACGTGGTAGAAATCTTCAACATAAATCTGTAATGCTCTGTCCTGAAACCAAACATTAACTGAGCCGCTAGTAGGTTTAAGGTGTGGTGTCGAATACCCGATGGCAACATTGCCAAGTTTTACGGTAAATAACAAAAGCGCCAAAGGCTCAATATGGGAGCATGGCAGTAATGTGAATGAGATACTTCATGGGATTATCCTTGAGATTCTGGCTCACTTGGAAGAATCATATTGATGAGCTTGTCAACGTCTAAGTATTGCTTTATTAGAATAAAATGACCATAGATGGAGATTAAAGCATTTTGAATTTTATTTGTGTCTGAACCCTGAGTAGAAATCAGCTCCGAATGAGACGGGTCTCCTCACAGGACATTGTGGCCTGAAGGAACACCTGAATAAAATGGGACTCTACAATGGAGACCTCAACTGCAGATAGTGTGGAAGAGGAACTGAGTCATTCCTACATGTGCTCTGACTGCGAAGCGCTAGATCACAAGAGACAACAGCTCTTTGGGAAGACCAAGCTAGAAGTACAGCACCAGGACCAGTAGGTAAACTGCATAAACTTATGCAGGGATCCAGATTGCTGGAGTGGATACTGTAAATGAGAGGACCAATAATACAATAGGCCTTAAGGCTTAAGTATTGACGGGGACAGTAGGGTCGGACGGCTCCTGGAAAAAAAACCCTGAGGTTGCGATATACAGCACATCTGTCCAGGAAGTGGATTCCCAACATTTGGTGCAGATAGGGTCCTGTAGTAGGCCTTAAAGAGTACATAAATTTCGCTTTCAGACAAAGCCAGTGACTGAATAGAGCGTTGTACTTCGAAGGTCATCCCAGATCCATCCATCTATTGTATTATGCCATTAATGTGTATTATTATAACGCTTGATAGCGCCTAAGAGCGAGCCAGGACTATTATTCAACATTATACGGACTCATCTCAATGCCCCGGCCTTCCCTATCTAATTTTTATTATTAGAATCGCGACGTATCATTAGAGATTTTATATCAATTAGAACGCATTCCTACAAATGCCGTAAATGCTGCGAGTCGGATGATTATGCAGATTGCAGAAAAAAATGCGTTAAGTACATTAACTCAGTATTTTATTCATTCATCTTATGGCATTTACACATGTGTAAAGTGTTTTAGAAAAGATTGAAGCCATGAATTATTGGGTGACATTATTATACATAGTATCAAAAACACCTTTATGCAAGTGTTTCTCAAAGTTGTGTTAATTTTTTTAAAAGGCTCTTAAGTTATATATTATAACAGATAAGCCTAGCGTGCTCGTGTCACGACGATGGAAAACGCGTATGGTTTTTAGAAATAGTGTCAAAAACCTAAAAATATAAAACAGCTCAAACTTCGTTTTTAGGTGTTTAGGTCATTTTCTCCTTTTTTTGGGTGTAGGTGAATTTGGGGTGGTTGGGGGGTGGGGGGTTGTTAAATTGAAAATTTGTTTGTACTCATAATAGGCTGTCCATTGACCTGTGAAAAAAAGACCTAGGGGCATAATTTACTTTTTTAGATCCATCCGAGCATCGTCTTGCCTATTACAGAAACCAAGGGAGTTAGAATTTTCTGATGTATACATACGAGATACGAGTATTACTTTGGATCGTTCTGTACTATGTAGTGTGTAACCTGTAATTGATTTTGATGAAATTTTGACAAAATATTACTACCGAGACAAGGATGGAAAGCGCCTATGGTTTTTAGGAATTGGGTCCGCGGCGGCCCAGCGATAATCAAATAACAAAAAATATAAAAACAACTGAAACTTCGTTTTTAGGCGATTTCTATGTTCCTAATCGCTTCGATTCGTTCAGTTGAAGCTTGCAGTATAAAAACTATGTCGTCTAACTTCCTATGGAGAGAGATGAAATAAACTATTTACGAGAGTTTTGTGTTCGATGTGTTTTTGCGGGAAGCGGGCGATGATTTGCTTGCAAGGGGATCTCAGACTATTATAGCTTAATGTAATGGGGAATAATAAAACGGTGTGACAGTTATGTGTTGGAAGTACTGGGAGTCAAGCAACGTGACTCCATTTCTTTGGGCGGGGGTGAATTTGGCGTGGTTGGGGGGTGAGGGGTTGTAAAACTGAAAAATGTGTTGTATTTCTAATGGCCTGTCCACTGACCTGTGAATGAAAAACCTAGCGGCATAATACACTTTTTTAGGTCCATCCGAACATTGCCTTGCTTATTATAGAAACCAAGGGACTTGGAATTACGTACGAGTGTTGCTTTCTGCTGGTTCTATATTGCGTACCGCGAAAATATTTGAATTGATTTTAATGAATTTTTGACACAGTATTACTACCGCGGCGAGGACGAAGAACGCGTATTTTTTAGAAAATCTGTGTCGGTGGCGGCGCAGGAACAATAAAAAAACTAAAAATATCAAAACATGTCAACTTTGTTTTTAGGCGTTTTAGGGGTTCTTGATCATTTTCTACTTTTTTTGGGTGGGGGCGAAATTGGGGCGGTTGGTATAAAACTGAAAAATTCGTTGTATTGATAATAGGCTGTCCATTGACCTGTAGAAGAATTACCTAGCGGCACATTACACTTTTTCAGGTCCATCTGAACATTGACTTGCCTGTTACAGAAACCAAGGGTCTTATAATTTTGTAACGTATACAGTCTGATAAGTGTAGCAAGAGACTTGGGAATTTCGCCGCTGTCTCACACGAACACGCTCGCGAACACGTTATTTCATATCCTCTCATTTCTTGCTATGCTTGTCTAATTTCATATTTCTCATGGCTCTTGTTACACTTGTAAGGTTGTACATACTCCGAGTATTGACTTATTTCGTTTCTATTTATATTGCGTAATGTGAAAATTTTTCAATTTATTTTGATGAAATTTTGACACAGAATTTACTACCGCGGCAAGAATCGAAAACGCGTCTGTTTTTGAAAAATCGTGTCAGTGGCGCAGCAATATTCAAAAAAAAACTAAAAATGTAAAAACAGTTTAAACTTCGTTTTTAGACGGTTTGGAGGTTCCTGAACGTTTCGCATCTTCCAGTTGAAGTATGCAGAATAAAAACTGGCGTCCTATTTCTTAAGGAGGGAGACGCAAGAAACTATTTATGAGAGTTTTTGTGTTGGATGTTTTTTGCGGGCGGGCGGGTGATGATCTGGCTGCAAGGGGTTTCTAGACTATAGCTTCATGCAATGAGAAAATAATAAAATGGTATCATCATTATGTGTGGGACGTACCGAGTCAATCAACTTGACTCCATTTTTTTTTCTCAGTGTTCGGATTTCACTTGCGAGCGAGCAGTATATAGATAATTAAAACATCTATTGCAATATGTTAACATTGTTATTTTACCATTTACATAAGTGACCAGCTTTACGTCATATAAAAATGCAATTTGTAGGAAGGCTTTTCCGCCAATTTACTGCGTTGTTGTCAAATCGCCAATTCTTTGAAAACTCCAGAATGTGTGAAGTTAAAATAAAGATCCGGCATCAACTTTATACAGGGTGTTTTCAAAGTTGGGACTTGTCTATTCAGAAGCAACATCCTTTAAAATGACAAAGCAAATGTGTGGTGAATCAGAAGCAGAAGAATAAAAAATGAAGTTGATTGACTTAGTACTTCGCACAGATTACTGTGATACCAGTTTATTATGTTCTTATAGCATGAAACTATAGTCTGAAATCCCCTTGCAATTAAACCATCTCTCGCCTGCCCACAAAAAAAAGTATATTATTCCGCTAGGTCTTTCGTTCACAGGTCAATAGACAGGCTATTATCACCGTACATTAACAAAAGACAAGTAGGGTCACTCGCCGTGCCGACCTTGATGTGAGTCGCACAAATGCGAGCCGCCTCGATTTGAGAGGGGTTCCCTTCGTGCGGACTCGTTTATTTTTATTATACCTACAGGGAATCTGACTGTGCGATATGGTCGACGTCAACGGTCGACGTTCACTTTACTTATACGGTGGTCAATAGAAATGAATTCTATAGTATAGATAGAATATAATTTATTATTCAATAAACCATTCAACACATTAACTGCAGATGCAGCTACTGGGCTGGCAAATAGCTCAAAGAGTGTTATAGATCATGTTTTGTCAGATAGATGTAGTAATTTGAAATGTACGATTTAAGTAGTAAGTAACAGCATTGATTAAAGTATTAAACGGAATACGTTAATCAATGGTAACAGTAACAGTCTGATCATTCATAATTTGTTGTCAGTAACCTTAGGTGTAAACATAACAGTACTTGCGCAAAATATAGAAAATAAGTAAACAGAATAGATCATAAAAAATTCTTCTCAAAATTTGAAAAGAATATTCAAACTACAGAAGTTCAATCATTTCAGGAACTAATTGTCTTAATCACTTCTTGTAAAAAAGATTCGGAATTCAAAAAGACGTAGAAGGTACGTGAAAATAACGACTGGATAAATCAAGAAATTCTCGAAATGATTGAAAACCGAGCCAAAATTTAAAAACAAAAAGAACCGGGAAACAGGAATTTGGAAAATGAATTTAAAAAACTTAAGAATCATGTCAATAATAAAATTAAAGTATTAAAAACAGATATTTTAAAAATCAATGGGAATAAGTAGGCACAAATATAAAAAGACCATGGGGCCATATACAGAGCATGTCGCCGGCATTTTTTTGTGAAATACGCACAAAACGCTCAATAACACACAAACACTACTTATTTAGGCACCCCGGTACATCCGACCGATTGTACCCCGTGCACCGTGTCGCGTGGTAGGTGGTGTTAGGTAGACTGACCCTGTTAACCACAGCTGTTAGCGTTCGGCTACTGCTCGAGATCGCCGGGCGCCAGAATCCGCCAGCCTGCGTAGTATCCAAGAGCACAGCAGGAAAGACCACATTGGGGGCGGAGCTTATAGTGACCCTACTTGTCTTTGTTAATGTACGGTGCTATTATGAACAAATTTTTCGCCTTTACACCGCCCAAACACTCCAATTTTACCCCCACTCAAAACAACTAGACTAAAAACGCCTTCAATATACACTCGTGAATCCTGAGAGGCATTTTGACCACATTCACCGTACACTAAAATCCTACCCACCAGTTCATTATAGTTATACCGCTGCGCCATTTTTGTAGTTTTTAAAGTCCGATGTAGCACGTAAACAATTCGAGAGACGTCAAACGCGCACTGCTACGTACATCTATACTCCGTAGTCAACTGCGTTTTTTGTCTCTGTTTAGATCGAAACGCACAGGGACGTAATTGGAAATTTTTAATTTAAAAATTTTTAAAAATTTTAATTTAATTTACCTTGATCTGTCTAAACATTTTGTTTATATATTACTAGGAAAAATCACACCTTTTGGCAAGTACTCTGTGGCCTATGAAGAAAGTCCCAACGTAGAAAACACCCTTTATGGATAGCACCGCCTATGTAAATCTTAAAATGTTTATCTCGTCATCGGGATCTCATAAATCTCGCAAAACCGATATCGTTAGTCAACGTACCGCGAAAAGCAAGAGAGCACTTCCGTGTTGTCAACAGAGCATACAGCACACAGCGCTGATGTCATGTTGTAACTGAAAACGACATTTCCTGGATATTACCAATTCACCGGGTGTTTTAATATGCATTCAACGTGACTGGGGTCTTAGCGTCTGTGGTGGGACAGTACCACTACGGCGCGTAGTACTTACGGTCAATCTCGTGATATTATGTCTAGCTGATCTCAGATTCATATCGGATTTTAACTGTATTCGGTTTGGCATTTTCTGAGTATACAGTATGGAAATATGAATAATAGGATATTTACGAAAAAAGTACTACTTCTGGTAGGCCGAAACAACTATAATAAACGTCAATGGTAGAAGAAAAGAGGCTGAGATCGAAAAGGCTGCCACTGTCCCGGTATCCACGAGTGTGATCCCAGAATCAATAAAGAAGACAAAAAAACAAAAAAATTTAAAAATAATAATTGATATTACGACACAGCAGCTGCGGTACTCTGGTATTTAGGCTCTGCCTGCGCGGTCTGCTCAGTTATAAAAAAAATAATCCTCTTTCAGATCTATACAGTTTTCCCAATGATTCTCAATAAATTCGATATCCTTTATATAAGAACTGTCTTGTTCCTCAAACTCTTCTTCTTCACTTCAGGTTTTAGGCACTTTGCCTGTTACGATGTCCATCTTTTTCTCGCCCTTCCGATATCTCTTCTTCCAGGGCATTGATCAAATCTGGCTCTGGCTGGAATCCCATTTTCATGCATTCGTTCTACATGTTATTTCCATTTAGTTTTATTTTCTTTTATTTTTTCGTTAATATGGAAGATGTTTAATTCTGCTCGTATATCTCAATTTCTTAATCTGTCTAATTTTGTGCAACAGGTCACTCTTCTTAGAAATTTCATTTCTTGTGTTTGTATCCTCATTTCTTTTTTTGTTGTTGTCCATGTTTCACTGCCGTATAAGATGGTTGGAACAGCTGTCGTCTTGTAAAATTTCATTCGAGTATCTTTCCTTGTTTTATTTTCCTCAAAATAGCTATTCTAACTAACACATATTTTCTTCATCGTCGAAAATCGTTGACCATTGAAGAATTTTTTCATCTTTGGGAACAGATAATAATCCGAAGGTGCTGAATCTGTCAAATATGGTACATGAGGTAGCAATTCAAACTATAATTCATTAATTTTGGCCATTGTAATAACCGATTTTGTGAGCTGGTGCTTTGCCTTGATGAAATTATACTTTTTTCTTGCCAAATGCGGCCATTTAGCAGAACTGAAGGTTTTTTAGGTCAGCTGCATGCCACAGCTGATCGAATACCTTTGAAATATCCAGAGCAATAACGTAAGCCTCGCCAAACGAATTGATGAGTTTGCTCCACACATGTGTGGCGTAAGCTAGGAGATCTCTTTCATGTCGTAGTCCATATTGTCTGTCCTTAATTATGTGATGTAGCTCAAGGTATTGCATGAGCTCTTGGTTGACGCATTTCTCCATCATTTTACTGACCACAGAGAGCAGAGCTATAGGTCTGTAGTTCCAACTGGATCAGCTTTGGATCCCTTTTTTGATACCGGCTGGATGCAAGCTGTTTCCAGTCTTTTTGGAAGATAAGACATTCGAAAGAGGCAGATAAGCATTGATGGAGCGAGCTCCTGTGCTCACTTCTTCACAACAATAGAGGGGATCATGTCGGGCCTATTCGCCTTATTAATGTCAAGTGACTGCAGCACCTTCCGGACTATTTCTGTTCTGAACGTTATTTGGCTCATAGCTTGCGGTACTCTCGATATGGATGGTACCTGGACACTGTATGTGACATTCATAGTGGAATTTGCTACAAATGTCTTGCCGAATATTTCGACTTTGGAAGCAGTTGCGACTGTTATATCCGCACATGTAATCGCAGTGAAGCTGCTCCTCGAGAAGTTACCTTCTGTTTGTTTCTCCAGAGTCCAGAAGAAACAGCTGCCATTGGGATGTGACATAACCCTCTTTTTTATCTTGGCACATTGCGTTCTTCGTTTATCATAAATTTTGCCAAGAGGTCAAACTGTCAGTAAGGAGTAATACCTACAAATTCAACTTCATGAACATGAATTAATCCGAAAAAACGTCTGGATTTGTAGAAAAACAATTAATGGCTTTTGCATTATGATAATGCACCAGCTCACACTTCTTTGTTGGCCAAAATTAATAGTATACTGATGCCCCAGCCTCCAAATTCGCCAGATATGGCTCCATAGGAGTTTTTTCTATTTTCAAAAATAAAAAACCTTTTAGGGCCGTCGTTTTAGAGGTATTAAAAGCGCATCGCTGAAAGAACTGAAGGCTATCTCAATGATCGAGTTTGAAATGTGCTGTAAAAAGCGCCGGTACAAGTGCGTAATAGCTAATGTAGACCATTCTGAAGGCGACAACATTAATGTAGACCGATAAACGCAGATTTTTCCCAAAAAACGAAATTTCCCTTCTTTTCTGAACATTTTTCGTACGTAAAATTCCTTAATTCTCGCCCGAACATTTGCCGTGAAGTATTTTTATCGCAGATCTTGCAAGATGGTTTTATTAGGATTATATCGAG
Source organism: Callosobruchus maculatus (assembly GCA_951848785.1). Classification (NCBI taxonomy): domain Eukaryota; kingdom Metazoa; phylum Arthropoda; class Insecta; order Coleoptera; family Chrysomelidae; genus Callosobruchus; species Callosobruchus maculatus. Next base: position 3,348,380 of record CATOUR010000110.1, on the reverse strand, counting down.
TCAAGATACCGTCACAGTGTTCATCTGTCTATGTCCCAGTTCCGGCTGAAAGCATTGTTCTTGATATTTGAAAAAGGTGAAGGTAAAACCACCTTCTCTACGCGTACAACTATTTCTGTATACTTCACGCAACGCTACGCGATTTCAATTCAGAATATTTGTGGTATAGAACAATAAAATAATTAATGAGCCCAAGAGTAAATAGTAACTCCAGTGAGTTTAATTTTTTTAACACAGACTTTAAAAGCCTCAATTTAGCTTTATATTGCTGTATACAGGGTGAGTCTTTAGTATGGAACGCCTGAATTATCTCGGGAACGGTTTGCACGATTTTCATGAATTTTGGGGTATGGTAAGATTCACCCTGTATGTATAGGGAGTGTTTAAAGAAAAGGGTCAAGTACGTTTTCGCTTCCCAGGCCTAAAGGCCGGTGAAGTACAACTTGTACATCATATACTATATTTAAACATATCGGTATAGGTTTCTTGAGTTATACTTCCTTAGGTGTTATATCAGAGAAGAAAAACAACTATTTGGACGTTTCATCTGAGGTTTCAGACTTAATCAGCTGCATGTATTTTTTCAGAAAAAAAAAATTAAATCCACTCCCCCCTATACATATGTCATTTTTTTTAACATACTGCTTAGATTATCTACAATACATATTTCTTACAATAACTACAAGAAATACAACTTAGTTAAGCAATATGTTATAAAAATTGGACATTACAAAGGGGGGGAGGGGTGGATTTTGATTTTTTTTTTTGAAAAAAAACAAGCAGCTGATGAAGTCTGAAACCTCAGACGAAACGTCCAAATAGTTTTTTTCTTTTCTGATATAATACCTAAGGAAGTATAACTCAAGAAACATATACCTGTAAGTAGGTACTTAAACAGTGCATTTCCTAAGAAGACGTGTAATTAATGATTAAACATATCTGTCAAGTTGCATTTAAAAAATGTTCTAGCTGAAAATTTGCAGCAAGCAAACTGACATACCGATGAAATGTTTGGTACCATAAACACACAGTTTTGACAATGCTTGATTCATTCATTGGACTGCTCATTGGAATGCCCAAAAAATGAAATATCCTCCGTTGAACATGACAGCTAGATGCGAGTGCATCTAAAAGGCTCGGTATACAGCAGAATTACAGAGCATAGCTCAGAGCAAGATCCGTTTGTATAACAGTAGAAAATTGAGAGGTACCAACCTGCCACCGGTGAGAAGGCGGCTGGAGGTGGCACGTTAAGGTCGGGTCACCGATTAGCCGAATTCCTCTAGCCTTGACTGCATCGAGTATAGACAAGTAGTAAGGGCAGCAGCTCCCCAGATATTTCAGCTATACTCCAGGCTAGGTCGTATCGGAACTTTATACAGCGTATATAAAAAAGTTTGTTCGTGAGAAGTACCTATTCTGTCCCTGTTCGAAGCTTTTTCCATCAGCTGTTACAATTAACGAATCGTGTTCGTGCCAGATCGCCATTTGTTATTGCAAAAATAATATTTGTCATAAAATCTTCACACTGTATTCTAACAAAGTAATTTATTTTTCAGGTATGTTGCAGCCCCTACCCGTATGCACGTGACCGCGTGAGTGAGACTTTTTAATAATCTTGTGGTAGTAAAATGAATTCTTATCAGATTTTTGTACTTGCCGTTTGGTTAAATCTTTATGTGCTTCATTAACTAGAATAACATTGGACTTAAACTGAACTGAAAATATATACCCATCAAAAATTTGAGATTATCAAGTTTTGAGCCATGAACTAGGTGGGACGGTAAACTAAACACTACAATATGAAGAAAACAGTCCTGATCAACAGTCCTGTGATACGTGTCATTTTGAAAACAGTCGCAGCTAAATGATATACTGAGCAGTGTCTGCCTAAAGTCATTGTATCTCTGAAGAACCTGCGGCCAAAGTCCAGAATGGACAACTACATAGTTCCTTCATCACGAGAATACTTCAGCTCACCGCGCCAAAGCGTGCACCGTAGGCACGTATCCAGGACTTAGTTTGGGGGGGGGGGGGGGTCCGGATTAGCGTTGACTCCTTTTAATTTTGCTTGACTGGGACTTGATCAGCAAAACATAGTATTCGTCGTTGCCCCTAAATACGTGCCTGCTGTACCGAATAGTTGACCGCGACACTTCTCCCGCGCTCCCTCCCTACAGTCCAGACCTTGCTCCCTGCGGCTTTGCACTGTTTTCGCATGTGTAAATGAAGCTAAAAGGAAATCAGTTTTCTATTGATGAGGGCTTTGCACTGTTTCCGCATGTGAAAATGAAGCTAAAAGGAAAGCAATTTTCTATTGATAAGGACAATCTGTGGGTCTGGAACCACAAGTGTACTTTAATACCTGATGGTTAGCAGGACAGGTTTAAAGATTTGTTTCGGAGGATGGAAAGGAGTATTGAATGATTGTGTATTGAAAGCCTTCCCAATATCCATTGTAATATTGCAATATCTATATGAATTCAAAAAATGAAGTCAAGTTGATTGATTCAGTACTTCCCACACATTACTGTGATACCACTTTATTATTCTCCCATAGCATGAAGCTTTAGTCCGAGATTCCCTTGCAGGCAATCATCGGCAGCCCTCCCCCCCTAAAATTGTCTTATGCCTTATGTCTTTCCTTCACAGGTCAATGGGTAGCCTATTATCAATGCTACAGACTTTTCAGTTTTACAACCCCCCAACCCTCAATCATCCCAATTTCATCCTCACCCAAAAAAAGGTAGAAAATGATCAGGAACCCCTAAAACATCTAAAACGAAGTTTGAGCTGTTTTCATATTTTTAGTTTTTTAAATATTGCTACGCTGCCACTGATACGATTTCTAACAACCCGCGTTTTCCATCCTCACCACGGTAGTAATACTGTGTCAAAATTTCATTAGAATTAATTTAATAACTTCCACGTTACAAAATACAAAACGATCTAAAACAATAAATACTCGTATGTATACAGAAAATTCTAAGTCCCTTAGGCTAGGCAATTTTCGGATGGACCTAAAAATGTGATTTATGTGGCTGGGTCTTCCTTCACAGGTTAGTGGACAGCCTATTATGGATACAACACAAATTTTTCAGTTTTTCACCCCCACCCCTCAACCACACCAATTTCACCCCCACCCAAAAAAAATGCAGAAAATGATCAGGAACCTCTAAAACGCTTAAAAACAAAGTTTGAGCTGTTTTTATATTTTTAGTTTTTTTATTATTATTGCGCCGCCACAGGCACGATTTATAAAAATCATACGCATTTTCCATCCTCGCCATGGTGGTAATATAATAATTCCATTAAAATCAATTTCCTCGTTAGACAATATAGGACGATCTAAAGCAATACTCGTATGTTTAACACCAGAAAAAAAAGCCCTTTGGTTTCTGTAATAGGCAAGGCAATTTTCGGATGGACCTAAAAAAGTTATGTCTTCCTTCACAGGTCAGTGGAGAGTCTATTATGAAAGCAACAAGTTTTTCAATTTTACAGCCCCCCACCCCCCAACCACCCCAATTGCACCCCTACTCAAAAAAATAGAAAATTATCAGAAACCCCTATTTTTGCTAATTACTCCGCCGCCCATGCACCGATTTTCAAAATTATAGGAACATTACCTACTACGACCCCACAGCATATCGTTGCCCAAATTTCATCACAATCCATGCAGCGGTTGCTGATATCACGTTCCTAGAAAAACGCGTACAGTCAGACCGACAGACAGACAGACAGACATACCGACAGACAAACAGACCAACGGCGACAGAAATGAGTGACGTGGCTTTTCATTGTGTAGACATCATAAAACGCCCTATCGGTGTGGGAAGTAAAAGTGACATATACACCTGAACACCCTGTAAAAATAATTAATAATAAAAGTCGTTGGATTAAGGGAGGCTGGACTTTCACACCGGGATATTGCTGCAAGTGTACAAATAATCAGCTTAGATACTGTGGTGAGATGTTGTCAGGCATGGCTTATAGATAAAGCCGAGTACAAAGAGCCACGACAGTTCGCAGAACAACATCGCCTGACGACCGACGTCTACAGTTGTTAGCATTGCGAGATCGTTTCTCCACATCCAGGGCAATTTGCAAACCAATGGTTTGCAGAACATGGATCGCGATTTGGGATGCGAACAGTTTATCGTCGAATAAGGAGTTTCGGTATCTTTTCATTCCGTCCTCACTGGGCCTTACCTTTAACCCGAGAGCATCGAAATAATCGACTGGTGTGGAGTAGAGAACGGATTGTGTGGGATCGAGAATGGAACACAGTGCTGTTTAGCGACGAGTCCCGATTTTCTCTCCAACAGGACAATTGCCCGACCACATGTGAGAAGAGTAACCTTGGACTGCTTACCACATACCGAAATACATGTGATGCCGTGGCCACCACGGCCTCCAGATGTGTCCCCAATTGAACAAGTTTGGGACATGATCGGTAGAATACTAAACATTTTACAATAGCCTCCACAGACTCTGGTTGCACTCCAACATGAGGTTGAGGTGGCCTGGAATGAAATAACTCAGGAGGATATTGATCATCTAATTAGAAGTATGCCTAGACGCATTAGCGAATGTATAAGAAGACACTGTGGCGCATTAACACATTATTAACCCTGCCATTGATCAAACTTTGACTATATTTAACAGATTGAATTGAAATTTTAATCACTTGCTTACTGCGACCCTCCTGATATTTTTGTAAAATATCACTGAAATAAAATCATTTTCACTGAGTGTGCGGGTTTATATGTTACTTAGCATACAGAGTGTTCCTAAAAATCATGTACAACCGAAAGGAGGAGATTCTTTGCTTTTTTTATAACTGAAATTTCAAATAAACATAGTTCCGCAAACACTTCGTTACCGATCAACAGAATGTTGAAATTTTATATTTTTTAATTTTTTATTAATTTTTACTAACAACTCTCTCAATTGTTGAGGTATTAAGCTCAAATTTGGAATGTAAGAAACGCAATACAAGTTACATAACTGCACATGTCTAACGCTTGGCAGAACCCAAAATGTGATACCTTTTCAGGCTCCCTTTTCTTACCCTGATCTTTTTTTCGGTGCACCCTAGTAGATTCAAAAAACAAAACAGATTTTCCATTTTGCTTAGAAACTTTTGTCCTTTTGTAATTTTTTTACATCTCCTATTTTGTTTTTTCAATCTACCTGCGGTGCACCGCAAACAAGTTCAGGGTAGGAGAAGGGAGCATGGCCCCTGAAAAAAATAACACCCTGTATATTCTGGCAACCGTTTGACATATACAATCATTTAACTCCTACTGCATATTTTATATCCCAAATTTGAGATACGTCAAAAATTGAGAAAGTTATTAAGAAAAAACTGAACAAATATTGGAATTTCAACACCCTGTAGATCGGTGCCGAAGCATCTGCAGACTTATTTATTTGAAATTTTAGTCCTTAAAAACACCCTATATAAAGCTAGACAATAATCTCTCAATGTGAAGTGTTATTGACCAACTATTGCAAAATTAGCCAAATGGATTTGTTTGTAGTGAATGACCGCAAAAAATTATTAAGGCAGTTTATTGTACTGCCTTGACCAAATTCGGAGAAGCTAGTTATTAGAATTTGATGCAAATTCTGAGAATAAATACATAGGTATGTTTATTTATGATACACTTACACCGTTTACATCCATGTCAGTGACTTGTTTAGGTAAATATTTCAAAACAGAATCTACGAACTGACACCACGTATCACTTCAGTGTAGCTGCAGAAAAACAAGCGAAAATCACACGTTTTCTTAAAACCAAATCAGGGCAATGTTTAACAATGTCTGGAGATGTTTTCAATCTGTCATAGTTCTGCCTTTTGAATATCTTATTCTATTTCTACAGCAACATTTTTCTGCTGTAATGTCGATTTATAGTAATTATTATTATTCTAGCTTTCTATGTTCCTTCTGTGTCAAGACAACACCTGAACTATTATTGATATGAATTTAGGAGGGACCGTACAATATTACAGGTGTTCAGGATTACAGACTGTTTCTATGGACAGTCTCCCGCAAAGGCTGAAAGCCTATGACGCTGTAGAAGCGCTGCGAGAGGATAAGTATCGGTGCATGTTAGATTTGAAATGCTGCAGGCTGTTGCCGTCGGGAAACAAATTCTCCGGCAGCTTATTCCACAGCGTCGAAGTTCTCCGAAATCAGGAATGCTGTAGGAGACTGGTTCGGGGAGTAGGGACCCCGACCTGGTAAGGATAAGGATCATCATCACAGTTACAATGTCTTAACAGACATGTTGTGAACTCGTGAAATGCATTTACACATTTTACGAGTTTCCCTTGGGATATCTTTGAGATCTTTAATGCAGTAGTTTACCATTTGCTTTCTGCATCTTCATGCCGTTGACCAGATGGTATCTACTCGTTCATCCTCCTTTAGGGGCAATTTCTCACCCCAAGGACAAGAAGGTGTCCTGACTCTTCTCAACTCGTCCACCCGAAGCTGTTGGTTGAGAAGAAGTTACTGCTTATACCGACAGTAGTTCGGTTCCTTTTAGTCGCCTTTTACGACACGCAGGATATAAGATGGGAGATATTCTAACCCACCCCCACACCGGCAAAAGGGACAAGGATATGTTAGGTTATTAGAGATTTTCGCGGATACGCCCCGAACTGGTTCGCGTGCGCGGTGACCGTATCTTGTATGTTAGCTGATTCAGTTTACATCATAGAATCAGTTTACATAAGGATTTACATACCGCGCACGCCCATAATCATACTGTGCATGCGCCTTTTTATCCGAACTAGTCTCGAATCAGTTCGAGACGTATCTGCTAAAATTTCTATTATCTGGGAGAGCTCACTCGAACATCTTTCATCATAGAATCTGTAAAATAGGGACAGGTCAGCCATCCTTCTTCGATGTTGCAGGCTATGGAGGTCCTTTGTGAGGTTAGGCGTATCGATTAGTTTAATTATTGCTCTCTTTTGGATAGTATCTAGAAGCTTTAGAGGGTGCTTCGGAACGCATCCCCACACATGGGAGTAATACTCCAAAGAAAGTCGGATCTGTGCCTTGTAGAGCAGCAGTAGTTGCCCTGGTGTATACAGCTTCAAAACTCCAAGCTACTGGGATGCCGTTTTGGCATTACTGAGAACGTGGTCGTGTCAGGACGTTGTTGATGTTGATGCCCAAAAGCTTGACAGAAGGTGACTCGCCTATTGGGTGACCCCCTATTTCCACACTTGGTAAGCCAACGTGAGACTTCTTTGTCAGTGTTGTTGTCTGAGCTTTCTGTACGTTAAACTATACTTTATTTAATAATTTCCACTCGACAATGGGCCTATACCACATTTTTGGTTTATTAGCTTAAACGAACCCTGACACCACGTAGATGCCATAAATAATTTTACAAAATTTTTCTATCGTATTTATAACCAAAAAAAATTGCTCTAAATATTGAATTTTTTGAATCCATACACTTCCCGCCCAGGTCGTGACGTCACCTGTAGGGAACCAATAAGAGCTCACTGGTACAAAACAATAGCATCCGCTCATAGTCATCGGACCACGAAAGGACGCTTCTCATTGGTTCCCTACAGAAAGGACGCTTCTCATTGGTTCCCTACAGGTGACGTCATCATCGGCTATTTCAAATTACAGTACAATTTTCTTTTTAGTGTTATTCTCATTTAGATCAAGTTTTCTGCTGACTTTTTACAGTAAACGGTCCTATTTATCATCAAAAATAATACCGCAGTAAATAAATTGATCAATTTGAGATCACGGTATAGGCCCATTGTTTTGATATCTATGTTGATCTATGAGGCATGTTGCTGTCGCCGACATATTTTGTATAACTATTCGTCCAGGCCTAACTGTTGCAGGTGTGGTATAAATGTGTTTGCTGTAAGGCTGTAAGGCCTGAGACCGACATAATTAGGGGACAATAATAACTTTGTTTTGTTTCCAAAACCGTTTTATTTCTATGGCTTATTATTATTATAATTCTGGCTTTCTAAGTTCCTCTCCTATGATTGCGGTAGTAACGAGTTTGACGTTTTGAGTCAACCCCTGAACTATTATTGATCTGAATTTAGGAAGGATCATACAATATTACAGGTCTCAAGGATTACAAACTTTTGGGTTACTTTGTGTAACTTTTCGTCCAGGCCTAACTGTTGCAGGTGTTGTGTAAATGTGTTTCGGTGTAATGCCTGAGACCGACATAAGGGGGTGGACAATAGTAACTTTGTTTAGTTTCCAAAGTGTTTATTTCCTCCGTGTATTTAGATATCTTCCCGGCGGGCGTATGTGTTTTGGATATTCACATCATTGGAAATAGCAATATCTATTAAATTTTGTCGGCCTTTGACTGAAAAACTATATCTGGCTGGGAGCTGGGTCAGTTTTGTCTGTAAGTAATTCACCGTCCCAGTATAGTTTGTTTGTATTGATAATTTTCGATTACCGATTTTGGTGTGTAACGAACATATGAATATGTGTCTTCTATTAGTTTGTTTATTGTAGCTGCATATGACTGGCTGCAGAGTTATCTCTGAGCTTTGTACGCAGTACTATTATTTTACTTTTCGCGCATGATGACAATGAATCGCAGGAAGCTGCGTGTTGATATATATTGAGACATGTTTATACATTCGCTGCGAGACTATAGAGTAGGCAGTTTTGCGTTATAATTTCGTGCGTGGTTTAAACATAGACCAGTGCTTAGAACACATTACTCGTGCACTAGGTGAAGCTTGTCAACACCGCACAACGATATTCAAGAGGTATAGGGTAAATTTCACTCTGGAGGATGCTGAGAGACACGGAGGGTCACGAATGTCAGTTACGGAGGAAAACATAACTGCTGTGAGGAAAATGCTTGACGAGGACAGACGAGTGAACTTCGTTCGATGCTGCATGATAATTTATTTGCATGTGAAGAAACTTTATTCTGTGTCTGAAGAGCAGATAACATATAACGTGTGACTTGGACTGATGACGAGACTTGGCTGTACTACCACGATGTGCCGCCCAAGACTCAATACATGGTTTGTATCTTTGGTGACGAGGATTAACCCGTAGCTTTCATAAAATCCCGATCTGTAATAAGAAAATGGAAACAGTCACAGCTAACTGGTATATTGGATCTATGAAGAACCGCAGCCAAAGTTACGAATCAACAACCGGCTCCCCTATCATGATAATGCCCCAGCTCAACACGCCAAAGCCTGCATTGTAATAATACTTTGAGTAAATTGAGGAGCTGTATAGGCTCCAGATAACATGTGAGCTAGAAACCAGACATTGTAGAATAATACAACTTAAAATTCGTTTGTTTGCTGCCACATAAAAAGCATTTTTTATTGTTTGCTGTACAACAATAAATAATAACATTATTGCAAACACAATTAGAGAAATCTGACCTAAGGCTAATGACATTATTGATACAAAATACGTACTGGTCAGCAATGGACAATCGATTTTGTTTGCAATGCATTCCAGGTTGATAAATAAAGCTTTCTGTATAAACAAACATTACGTCAAGTTATTGGAACATTTACGATTACTGCGCATTTCCTGGATCCTCCTATTACCACGAAATAGCATTTCTTCATATCTACGGTGTACAATGGTTTGTTGAATTATTTAATCTGATTTGACGTGTTGTGTGGTCTTTTTAATACAGATTTTCTTCGTCCGTATTCCTCATCCAATTATCGCATTAAAAACAGCACCGTGAGACCGTGAAAAAAATTACGGGTCGATGATTTATAGTAGCGTTAGATAAATATGTATAAGTTTTCGAATTAATATGAACGATTTGGTGTAAATAAACAAACATAATCTCCAATGATATTTTCTATGCCTGCGGCTCATGGTAGTTAATATTTCAGAAGTTTTGGGTCTTTTTATAATATTTGTAATTTTATATTAATAATATCCAAACGGATGAGCTACATATACATCGTGGTATCTTTCAGGGTGACTCTCTCAGTTCACTGTGGTTCTGCCTTTGTCTCAATCCGCTTTCCAACACACTTAACAGCACAAACTGTGGTTTCACCATCAGGCACCAGAAAGCAAATCAACACAAAATCAATCATCTTCTCTACATGGATGATATAAAACTATATGCCGCCACAGAAGTGCAACTGAGAGAATTACTCAGAATAACAGAAGTTTGTACGTCAGATACCAAGATGGAATTTGGCATGAGTAAATGCAAGGTGCTTCACATCAATAAAGGCAAATGGGAAAACCATCCCGAACAGGAAGTACTAACTGGCCAGGCGCTAGACAACATGGACAAGGTTGAAACATACAAGTACCTGGGTATCAATCAAAACGTTAAGATAGACCACACAAAAATCAAATCACAACTAACACAAGAGTTTAAAGACCGCCTTATTAGACTGTTAAAAACGAAACTAAATTCTAGAAATCTTACAAAAGCTATTAACACATTTGCTATACCAATCCTAACATATTCATTTGGCATTATCAAGTGGTCGCACACTGACATAGAAAACATCCATATACTCATCCGAACAGAACTCACAAAACACAGACATAGACAGAAAACAAGGGGGCAGAGGAATTATAGATATACAGTCACTTCATGCAAAACAAATAAAATCACTCAAACATTTTTTCCACAGTAAACAAACAAACTTGCATAAAGCAATAGTAAAAGCAGACAAAAACTACACACCAACGCCCTTTCTTGTCCAGACCACGCAGCAGACGCACACAACCACATACAAGCACAACAAGAAAAAATAAACACCTGGTCGCATAAGGCACTCCACGGTAAACATAGATACCTTATTACACAAGACCACATTAATGAAATGCAGTCATACACCTGGCTGCAGGATGGCCAGCTCTTTCCGGAAACGGAAGGTTTTATGCTTGCTATCCAGGACCAAGTGATTGCCACACGAAATTACAAGAAGTACATAATTAAAGATCCATCCATCTCTGATGATAATTGCAGAAAATGGCACCAACAGAAGGAAACAATAGAACACATAACTAGTGGATGCAAAACGCTCGCTGAAACTGAGTATACAGCCAGACATAACTCTGCAGGCGAAGTCATACACCAAGCACTAGCCACAACAAACAAGCTAATTGAAAACACAGATCCATATTATAACTACACACCGACCTCAGTACTCGAGAACAATCAATTCAAACTATACTGGGACATTGAAATACATACAGACAAAACCATCCCAGCAAATAGGCCAGATATAGTTTTGCAGTCAAAGACAGACAAAGTGACCTACTTAATAGATATTGCGATTCCCAATGATATGAACATCCAAAACACCTACGCTGGGAAGATATCTAAATACACCGATCTCGCCATAGAAATAAAACGACTATGGAAACAAAACAAAGTTGTCATTGTCCCCCTTATTATGCCGGTCTCAGGCCTTACTCCAAATACATTTACGCCACACTTGCAACAATTGGGCTTGGATGAAAAGTTACATAAAACCTTCCAAAAGTCTGTAATCCTCAAGACCTGTAGCATTGTACGGTCCTTCCTGAATTCAGAATAATAATAGGTCAGGTATTGACTTGGCACAGCTCGTCAATACTTGTTACTACCGCAACCATGCGAGAAAAAAAAATTAAAAATTAAAAAAATAATTATAATAATAATACGTTGTGTGTTTAGCCAAGGGTGTCGCTAGTTGAATGGTTAGAACATTGATTCCCGAAGTGTTCCACGCGACTCCACGGGAAGAAAAAAAAACTACTTGCAGCTTGACTGCAAACTAGTGAATTATAGTACCCACCAAACTAAAAAGAGAACAATTTTAAAGAGAGTCTGGAGGGTACTAACCGAACCTGTCTTTACAATCTAATGACGTGGTCTCACTCCAACATTCGCGTGACAAAAAATTGGGAATTTTAAATTCGTAAGCGGGTTTTATAGTGAAGAACTAAAATGACTTCACCTATCAATGTAGGTAGATCTTGGACCATATTTGATTGCTTCCTTGTGCTATGATAAGTAGATGGGTCATTTTCACCAAATTCGGAATATTATGTTAAGCGAAATATGAAAAGTTTTTTTTTGTTAATATATTTGAAAAAAATGTTCACGGTGTCTACGCGTAGACTCTGTCCATATTTGAACTTTTTTTGCTTTGCTTATTATTATCTACTTTAATTTGTGACTTGCCCATCGCATCTGTAGGAAATGGTTTTTTTACATGTTAGGTTTTTGATGCGACTGTTATACTTTTGAATTAGATTGCTAGGCTCCAGAAGTCCAGAAAACATGTTATTATTTTTGAGTTACAGGAGTTCATTTTGTATTAAATGTTTGTGTTCACTGTTTTTGTTATTTTCGATGAAAATAAAACCTACTGTTTACAAGCTTTGAACTTGTTGAAGCTTAAGTGTCATCAGTTTTCCATTATCGTTGGTTTTACATTTATCGAGCATATATTATCTTCTAACTAATATTTATAAACTTAACTAGCATTTGAGTTTGGTACTGAGGTATCTCTGAGTTAATCAAATCTCTATTATTTTTAACAAATATTTTTTAATTTAGGAAATATTTAAATGTTATACTGGACATTCAATGCATTTATTGAGCCCATATCGAATATTTAATAATTTATGACGCATATGAATTGGCATGTAGAAGCTATTTTATTTGTCAAGCATCTATTATTTTGATCGACTATTTATTATTTCAAGAAGCGTATAAATTTTATATCGGACAGTCACTATATTTATTTAGTGTTTATTAGTACTTCCCACACCGATAGATGAGGAGCGTATTGTGATCGCGAAAATGTTCGATTTTGAGGTAATACATTTTTTGGGCATTTTATGACATAACGAAAACCCACGTCACTCTTTTCCTTTGGTCAGTCTGTCTGTCGGTCTGTTCGCGTTTTTCTACCCTCGTAATCTCGGTAACCGCTGCATGGATTGTGATAAAATTTGGGTAGTGATATGCTGTTTGGTCGTAGTAGGTAATTAGCAAAAAACAAAAAATTTCAAATATTCCTCAAACTTCAGTTTTAGGTGGGATGAAATTTATATAACAGAAACCATGGGACTTATAATTTTCTGAAGTATACATACATAAGAGTATTGCTTTAGATCGTTCTGTATTGTGTAACGTGGAAACTATTGAATTTATTTTAATGAAATTCTTATATACACTATTACTACCGTGGCGAAGATGGAAAACGATTATGGTTTTCAGAAGTCATGTCAGTGGCGGCGCAGCAATAATAATAAAACTACAAATATAAAAACAGCACAAACATACTGTAAAACTGAAAAATTTCTTTCAGTTTTTCTTTCGGGCAGGCTGGCAATGATTTGATTTCAAGGGGATCTCAGACTATAGCTTCATGCTAGTGGAAAATAATAAACTGGTATCACCGTAGTGTGTGGGAAGTACTGAGTCAATCAACTTGACTTCATTTTTGAATAGAATATTTATTTTACTTGTCTTGCATATGAATAAATTAACTGCAAAATATAATATGCATCGGTCTTAAAATATCGATCAAAGAGGGTGTCCCACGACAATTAAGACAAGCAATATATCGGAACTGGGCGGTAGTAGTGAATTATAATTTTGGAGATGTAAATTAGAGCAAATATAGTATCTTTTCTTATTATTGTGTCACCCAACGAGGTATTTGTTTTTGGTCACGTGACGTCCGATTCAGAATTTTTAATGGGACACCCTGTATATTTGTAACTCTTTGTGTTCCTCTCGATAAGACTATTCCAACAAACTAGCACACTTGGGGTCTAAAGTGATAAGTTCAAGAGCTACAGGGCCTTAAAGGACTGTACCACTACCATTATGAAACACTACCAAAGTAATTTAACTGTAGGGGTACATGTTATAATCAATGGTAGTTTTGCAATCCTTTAAGTACCTGTAGCTCTTGAACTAATCACTTTAGACCCCAAGTGTTAGTTTGTTGGAATAGACTTATCGAGAGGAAAACAAAAAGCCACAAATACACAGGGTGTCCTATTAAAATGTTTGGATCGGACGTCACGTGATCAAAAACAAATACGTCATTGGGTGACACAGTAATAAGAAAAGATACTATATTTGCTGTAATTTCAACCCCCAGTATTATAATTCGGTAATACTGCCCAGTTCCGATATATTGCTTGTCTTAATCGTCATGGGACACCCTGTATAAAATTTTCCCCAGATGAAGCTCCGAACTGAACTGAAATATGATGTGCGGTATATAGGAAGTAAAAAGCCGTACTCAGTCTCCTGTTTATATATAGCTGTTTCTGACATGGTTGACGTAATGGTACCGAATAATTGTAGTACCAGCTCGGCGTCGGTGCGTGATGGTACGACCGGCGCGCGGCCAGCAAAATGACGAAAATAACACCGAAGAAGACCGAAGAGAGCAACGGCGAGCGATCGAGATGGCGATAGATCGTGAGCATTCAGCATGCTGCGAACATGAAGTGAACGGGTGCTTTGTTCTTCTATTTCTGGTGCAGAGTCGCGCTCCTCTGCACACGCTTTGGTCTGTTGCGCCAGTGGCTTACGTCGCCGACAACAATCTCATCCCTCGTCAAAACACCAAAATCTTCCTGCGATAAAGAATTCACAAAGGGAATAAAAAAATGTAGTCAAGTTGATTGACTCAGTACTTCCCACATATTCCGATGATACCAGTTTTATTATTTTCCCACAGCATGAAACTATAGTCCCCTGCAATCAAATCATCACTCGCCCGACCGCAAAAAAAGTGTTTTATTCTACTAGGTGCTTCTTTCACAGGTCAATGAATACAACAAATTTTTGAGTTTTACAAACCCCGACCCCCGAACCACCCCAATTTCACCCCCAACCAAAAAAAAATTTTAAATGATCAGAAACCCCTAAAACGTCTAAAACGAAGTTTGGGGTGTTTTTTATATTTTTAGTTTTTTTATTATTGCCACGCCGCCACTGAAATGATTTCTAAAAACCATACGCGCTTTCCATACTCGTCGTGGTAATAAATCTGTGTCAAAATGTCATTAAAGTCAATTCAGAGGTTTCCACATAACACAATACAAAACGATCCAAAATAATACTCGTATGTATTTTGTATGCATCAGAAAGTTCAAGTCCCTAGGTTTCTGTAGTCGGCAAGGCAATGTTCGGATGGACCTAAAAAAGTGTATTATGTCGCTAGGTCTTTCTCTCTCAGGTCAGTAGACAGCCCATCATGAGTACAACAAATTTTTCAGATTTACAAGCCCCCACTTCCCCCCTCAACCACCCTAATTTCACCCCCACCTCCAAAAAAAAAATTAGAAAATGATCAGGAACCCCTAAAACGCCTATAAACGAAGTTTGAGCTGTTTTCATATTTTTTGTTTTTTTAATATTGCTGCGCCGCCACTGAGACGATTTCTAAAAATCAGACGCGTTTTCCATCCTCGCCAAAGTAGTAATACTGTGCCGAAATTTCATTAACATCAATTTCAACATTATAAAATACAGAACGATCTAAAGCAATACTCGTATGTATACATCGGAAAATTCTCAAAGTCCCTTGGTTCCTGTTAATACACAAGGCAATGTTCGGATGGACCTAAAAAAGTGTATTATACCGCTAGGTCTTTCTCTTTCAGGTCAGTAGACAGCCTATTATGAGCACAACAAATTTTTCAGCTTTACGACCCCCCACCCCCCAACCACCCCAATTTCACTCCCACCCAAAAAAAAGTAGAAAATGATCAGGAACCCCTGAAACGCCTAAAAACGAAGTCTAGGGCATATTTGAAATTTTTCGTTTTTTGCTAATTACTCCGCCCATGTACCGATTTTCAAAATTGTAGCAACATTACCTACTACGACCCTACACCATATCACTACCCAAATTTCATCAAAATCTATGCAGCGGTTACTGAGATTAGAAGGCTAGAAAAACGCCAACAGACAGACAGACAGACAGACAGAGACAAGCTGACGGAAATGAGTGACGTGGATTTTCGTTATGTAGGCATCATAAAACGCCCAAAAAGTATATTATCTCGAAATCGAAAATTTTCGCGATCACTATACTCCCCTCACCTATCGGTGTGGGAAGTAAAAGAACTCAGGCATATGAAGAAAACGATCACATCGCTTCCTGAATACTAAATAGCCACCGCCATCGAATGCATAAAAGCGGGGAAAGCCCCAGGTTTTGAAGGAATTCTTCCAGAACTCATAAACCACGCACAAGAGAGTGGCAGAAGGCATTCTTTACAGATATTTTAAAGACTGGTAAACTACCTCCAGAATTCAAAAAATCGAAGATAATTGGCACACTGAAACCAGGAAAAGAGTGCGAATTTGTGGAGAACTATGGCTCTATCGCGCTACTTAGCGTCTGTCTCAAACTCCTAGAGTGACTAGTCTTGATAAGAATAGGTCCTAAGTTAGAACAACATACACCAGTTGAGCAGGTGGATTTCAGACCGAATCGTAGTTTCTGTGACCAAGTACTCAGCATCACATCTTTTATTGAAAGCGTATACCAATGTTATAGAGTTCGTGGACCTGACCGCAGCGCATGGCACCGCGCACCGTCTAGAGAGATACACTCTTATACAAGCTGTATCATATCATACCCTGCAAAACAGTAGGCACCCTACTGGTCGTTCCAGGTTGTCATGAGCTCTGATACTAGCAAAGTGAGACATTTAAATAACGGATACCCCAGGGTTCCGTTCTATCGCCCGTTTTGTTCAATATATACACCTCGGACCTTCCTCAGGTATCCTCCTAGCATACAGAAATACCAACTTTGACATTCTAGAGTCCACACTAACTGCCGATCTTCCAATCCTGTGATCATACTTTAGCAGGTGGAAGCTGAAGCAAAACAATGCCATCGTGTATTCAACTTGACAATAAAATGGCAAACAGAGAGCTAAAGATCTACCTTAACGACAGCTTCTTCTTCCCCTTAGGGTGCTAATTTTTGACGTAGATGCTCTGAATAGGTCTATTGAACTACAATGGACACCTCGTTGCCCTATAATCGCACACCTAAATACCTAGGAGTCACACTAGATAGGACACTGTCATTTAAAAAACATATTCAGTCCATCGCAGCCAAAATAAACAGCAGAAATATCATCCTTCATCCAAATTATGTGGAACTTCTTGGGGCGCATTCGCTTCTACGCTCCGTACTTCGGCCCCGGGCTTCTTTTTCTCTGCAGTTGAATTTTGCTCGCCAGTGAGGCTAAACAGTCCACATACCCAGCTGTAGTTTCAAAAGCATTAAATTACATTTCTAAAGCGTCAGGGGTGAGTTGTCACCTGTCAGTTTGAATTTACAACTGACGCTTTAGAAATTTAATTTGATCCTTTTGAAACTACTGCTGGACTTGGTATAGACTGATAGACGCCTAGTTTAACTCTTCTACGAGAACTATCACGGGATGCATCAAATCAAACCCAACTTACTGGCTACCAACACTCTGCCAAATAGCTTCACCACGCATCCGTCGAGAAAACGCCCTTCTCAAGGAATGTAACAAAATCAAAACAAATCCCTCACTGCCAATCGACCAAGATGTACCCGATCTCTCCTTGCGCAGATTACGGTCCAGAAAACTACCAATTACAACGGCTCTTAACTTGAGTCTGAAGGTTTTCACCCAACAGTTAAATGGGCAGAAATTTGGGCAACCCAAACACCAGAAGTAAACAGTACTCTAACTGTTGGTAAAGATCCCCCTGGCTTTGAGCTTCACCGCAAGGAATGGTCGACCCTAAACAGAATTCGCACGTAGCATGGAGTGTGCGCCTGATTCGCTGTTTAAATGGAATAAGCGCGAATCCCCACGATGACACTGCGGCCTTAGAGCATATCCAGGCAACAACAAGGACTTCCTCCAAGCCAGGCCATCAACCTTAGAATGGATTTCCAGGCTCAATATTGACTTAGCCTTGTTAATGTTTAGAACGCAATTCTCTTCTATTTTATTTTGTGCTTGTCTTAACTGTTTTACTTCTTTGTGACTTTTTTAAAATTTAAGTGACGATATTTTGAGGTTGTAGCCTTCAAAGCCCTATCTTCCGTGGACGCACTGTTGGTCCACCCTGTATAAATCTGAGAAATTGCATACATGCACACCATAGATACACATTATTATTGAATGTTGTAGCACTTTCCGCAGTTTCCAGCATCAATACTGTATTTTTCCTGTATATTTCAGAAATTCTGCACATATAATGCGCCATTGTTTTTTTTGTGTTACAAAAGAAGCGCATTGTATTGTTCGCGTATGGGATTTAGTACAAATGGTATTGTTTGAGAAACGTAGGAAAACGGAAAAATAATAATCACTAAGGCGATGATGGTATGTGGGTATGTAGGTTAAAAATATCCCGTTTAGTGCAGAATACTTAAAAGCTAGTTTAGCTCAAAAGAAATTACTACTACATTGCCGTTTTAGGATAAACACCACACCACATGTGCAAAAATTATGAATATTGAGTAAAGCGGCGTTTCCGTCAGCGATGTGTGCGGGTGTGTTACGAGGAATGTGTTTTTAACGAACCAATAGAACCACTTGAATTACCTCGCCTCGCTCAGCACTGGTGGAAACGGCTTAGCGGAGCGAGGTTTTTGTACGTACAAAACAAGGGATGTTCGCGATGAATGTGTGCTAGGAATGTGTTTCGAGAGATGTGTGCTAGAAATGTATTGCGAGGGATGTGGCCGAGGGATGTGTGCTGTGAATAAAAAGAAAAGTCTGAAAAGAGCCCGCTACACATTCTCGCAACGCTCATTTGCACACCGTTTGACAGCTCCGCCATACATCTTCGCACCGCTCATCTTCCTAGCACATGTCTTCTGGAAACACCCACACCGTTTCACAGTTACGCTATGCATCATCGCTGCGCTCATTCACCTAGCACATCTCTGGTGGAAACCCAGCCTTAACTACGAAAATGTGTGTTAGGTATGGCATATATTATATTCTGTATTGGTCAAAATCGACAGCACTTAGGCCCTTTTGAGCCACTTGTACATTCTGCCAAGGATGTACAAGGGGTACAATTCGTTTTGAGTCCCATGTGTGATACATAAAGTCATACTAGAATTGACCAAGAAGAAATCCAAATATGTCTTACGACTCAGGCATCTTCCCAAAAGACTGGAAAACAGCTTGCATCCAGCCCGTGCCAAAAAGGGCTCCAAAGCTGATCCAACCAATTGCAGACATATAGCTCTGCTCTCTGTGGTCGGCATAGTGATCTAGAAATGCATCAACCAAGAGCTCATGAAATACTTTGAGCTTGATCACTTAATAAATCACTGGCAATATGGATTCCGACACCAAAGGTCAACTGGAGATCTCATGGCTTACGTCACACATGTATGGAGCAAACTCATCCATTCATTTGGCGAGGCTCACGTCGTTGCCCTTGATATTTCATAGGCATTCGATCAACTGTGGCATGCAGCTCTCCTAAACAAGCTTCCGTCCTACAGCCTATCTGTTAAGGTTTGCGGTTGGCTTTCAGACTTCCTCTCAGGCTGGAAGATCTTTGTCATGGTAGACGGCTTTTCCTCTTTCTTCCATAGCATCAGTGTGCTGGGGTTCCACAGGGATCCGTATCAGCGCGGACATTGTTTTTGCTTCACATTAATGATCTACCCTCTAGCACTACAAACCCCATCCACAGTTTTGCGGTTGACAGTACTTTTCATGCAGGCATGAGCAATAGACCGATCCCTGTTGTCGAGCTGGAGCGCAGAACAGTGGAAACGGCTGCTTCGCTTTCAAAGGGTCTGGAAACCATTACCGCTTGGGCACTCAGGAATATGGTAAAATTTAGTGCTTCCAAGACCCATTATTGTACGCTATCAAACAAAAAGTGCTCAAGCCAGCACCCCGTTCTAGTGAACAATGAGGGTCTGCCAAGGAGTCACTCATTCAAGCTGTTAGGGGTTAACATTACAGAAAATCTGATCTGGCACGAACACGTTGCATGAATTGCAACAGCGGCTGGTTAAAAGCTTGGATACCCATTCAGAGCCAGAAAGCACTTCTCACCATCTAACCTCCTCATGCTATATGGGCCTGAAGTATTGTCTGGGGAACTGCTGCGCCTACTACCCTGGCTACACCAGACGCCGTCCAGGGAAGGGCAATTCGATTAATTGGCGACTCGGCCTTAACGCGCCACGTACAGCCACATTCTCACCAGCGTTCTGTTGGTGACCTCTTGCTCTTCTACCGATATTCAAACGGAGTCTGCTCCTCTGAGCTATCCTCTATAGTTCCGCCGCTCACCGCCCTATCAGATGCACCCGCGCGACCGCTGCGTCTTATCCTAGGGCGGTCGTTCTTCATATATCAAGAATCGAGCGGTATGACCGCATATTTATTCCTAGGGTGTCTAAGGCTTGGAATGGACTGCCAGATGATTGTGTTCAATGAGCCTGCGGGTGTTGGCCTATTCAAGTCCCGCGTTAACAATCTTCCTCTAACCTAACCTTTCACAGCAGCCACGGTACTCTGATATTTAGGCCTCGCCTACGCGGTCTGCGTAGTTATAAAAAAATGTAATCATCTGTACAGGGTTCTTTTTAAAATGATGTAGCTTTGATATGAATTAACCTGTATAAACACCAAAATTTAAGCGAACGACATTTTAAGATTGTAGCCTTGCTACCGTGACTAAGTGACTATGTCGTAATGCACTCACTCATTGTCTTTCGTCCATGAACTGTTGGCCCACCCTATATAAGTATTAGAAATGCTTAAAGCCCGGCCACACGTCCAGGCTCTACCTCGTACTTACTTGTGCAAACCAGCTTGTATCGGAAAGCCCGTCCATGTGGACGGTAAGACGGTAGCTTGGGCAAACCGAAAAGTATGGCTTGTGTAAAGGTCCGTTTTCACGCTCATACAATTTGCGCCAATTGACTTGTGCATGCACGAATTGCACAATAAGTTGGTTCGTAAAAACCTAAATCGGTAATTTGCGCAAGCCAGAAAGTTTGGCTTGAGTATATCTGGAGCGGCCAGACAATTTGCTTGCGGTTGGCGCAAATGCATGAGCGTATAAACGACACTCCAACTCAAAACGTAACCGTCCGGTAGTGCGCATGCGTGAGGCAGCGAATTTCTTGTCTTGACCTGCGCGTGGCGCAATCACTCGGTGTTATATTGTGTATTTAGCTTTGTACATCATGTCAAAAAAAGAAAAGGAATTCATGGAGGAGATTTATATAGTTCATTGAACTATATAAATCATTTCCATGTCCAAGGAAAATCAAATCAGAAGAGTATAGCGTTTCATCCATGCGCACGCGCAGGTAGTTACGAGTAGAACGAAAATCATCTGGTTCATTAATCAGTTGTCTAATTAAATGAATATGTGACTAAGTAGCTCTCTTTTCAATCCATGATTTCTGAGGTCTCCGTTTTTTTGGCACTTTCAACTTCTTAATTAATAAAACAGCAGCTATTGCAAGTAATTCGTCTTCGTGGTCCATCATTTTGCTATCTTACTTCACAATAATCACCTACCAACATGTGCGCCTACTGGTGGATGGACAAATTTGCGCAATTTGAACTGAGCATTAAAATGCCCAACTCAGTGTTATTTGTGCAAATTTTCATGCACAAATCAATTTGCGCAAATGGCTTGAGCGTGAAAACCATATGAAGACGGACCATAAATTTCAATCTGCTGAAAGTTTTGGCTTGCGCCAACTGGCCTGTCGGTAAAGCCTGTATGTGTGGACCATAGGGTTCAGTTTTAAGGATAGCAGCACCTATATGAAATAGTTTCCGAATTATTGAATATTAGAGGTCCGAGCGAGCTTACTTGAGTGGTGTGGACTCAGAGGTATACTGTCTTGTTTGCGCAAACTATACCGTGAAGGGAAGTCGCCGTGTGTGGCCGCCGCTTAACAGCTTCGAAAAATTATGAAAAGACTTGTGTTTTGTGATGATTAATCTGTGTTCCCATAGAATGTCATAAAATTTTATAATGCAGCCCATCCATACAACATTTGTTTAGAAAGTGAACATTTCCAAAAATATTCCTACAAGCGTTCACAATCTGTATACAGTTACAAATAAATGAATAAAATGAAAACTTATTATGGTTTTTCGACAAGACCGTTGTATGGTCCTCTTTATGTGCAACTTCTCAAAATATTATATCGTCGATGCACTATACAATTTGACCATTCTGCGACGATTTTTGCGAAAAAACTGAATGTGTGGAAATGAAAAAAATGTTTATAATTAACGTAAATATGTACAGTTGGTCATTCGCGGTGACAAAACGGCTTATACAGGGTGATTCCTAAGTTGATATTGTCACGACGGCCTCTTTTTCTTCACCCAGGGAATCAAACTCGACGTAACTTTCACCGTTTTACTTCACAACTGGATATAATATCTCTTAACCTTATCTCAAGTACAACTCAACTCAACTGACTCAACTACGCTACCCGTAGCCTTATGTATACTTCATCGAACCATCTAGAGGATTCGATGACATTTCTAGAATCCATCCGTCATTCTCGAAAACTCTAGACGATTCGATGACGTTTACACTTCAAAAGATCTAACCTAGCACTTTGACTTTACATCATGTTTGACAACCAATGACAAGTAATACAAATACACGAATACCATAATATACAGTATGTTACAATATTTTTTTTAAACTGTATATAGTAGTTGTTAAAATAATCGACTTTTTCAAACAACTTTTTTCCGAAAACTGCAAAATAAGCGAGATATAGAATCAAAGAAGTAAATCTGAGCTTGTGTATCAAGATGTACCGAGGCTGTTTAAATTGGTCAATTTTCGAAGTTGTTTCCATAATAATGTGCCACCAGACTACTGCACTATTTGACAAGTACAAAGCCTAATAGATAAGACAAACATCCAAGTAAAAAACTAAACATAAACAGATTAGGTAAGTCTTAATACGAAACTCCAGATTTTTGCTTATTTTTCAGTCATTTGAAAAAGTTGTTTATTTTAACGAATTCTATGCGCAGTTACACAGTTAAAAAAGGTATCAACTTAGGAATCACCCTGTATATGATTGTTAAGTGTAATAATTTATTGTTAACTAACAAAATATTGGTATTCCTGCAAGACCCTATATTCTCCGCCCTCCAATTTGACTCTTCTCAAAAAAATAGAAAACGATCAGAAACCTCCGAAACACTCGAAAACTAAATTATGGTATATTGGTATATCCTTCGTATTTTGTACAAGATTATAAAAGTCGATTCGGCTTTAGGTAGTAGAGCGACTCAACCCAGCGCGTCTTTGTCGTAGGCATTTGTCAGTTCGGCTGGCTGTCGTTGCACTAGCCTTTCTCCGCTGATCTGGCGTTTGCTTTGCGTTCTCGAACGACCTTGCATTATTACCGCAAGGCCGTTGCCCACAACCATACCACAGATCGGCAGTACCGATGTACACTCGTTGAACGAAGGTACTGTCGCACGCTGGGGTATGAAGCGAGCATAACAGTACGAATATAGTAGTCTTCCCTCCTACATCCAGATAGAAGTTCCTGCTTTCTCTCGAGGAAGGACTAGTATTCCAAAATTTCGTGGTGGATAAAACCATGTTTTTTGCCAAAAAAATTGGAAAAAACTGTAAATTTCTAGAAAAATGCATTTTCCTTAGAAATAAAGAGAAAATGAATATATTACGTATTAAATATTAGTCAATTCAACAATTGCTTTAAACACATTTTAAATATAAAATGCAGAGTTACAACCCTAACAACATTGTTGTTGGACGAAGATGAAAAATTTTCCTACAATGCTAGACCATTTCCACTTTTAGAGTAGCTGAAATGAATATTGAGCATTTTCATGAATTCTAGGATGGCGATGCTAAGGAGTCAGAATCAGAACCAGATTCTTTCTCCGAAGACATTTTCATTAATTCTAGGATGGCGATGCTAAGGAGTCAGAATCAGAACCAGAATCCTTCTCCGAAGACTCAGATCTTGACGATGAAATGCCTTTAAATCTTCTGGCTTTATCCAGATAATGTTTTTTAAATGTTTTTTCAGTTCTTTTCAAGTTTTTTTATGTTAATGTCTCTTTGTTATATGTTCTCAAGTCTGTTATTTTGTTAGCCAAATCAAGAGTTTTTCTTTTTTATATATTTTGAAATAATGGTGGCTTTGCCCAAGTATGTTTTTTTACTTACTTGCCCATGCCTTCTTGCATGATATGACACATATGCCGGTTCTGGCTTGAGGAGACCGAGTTCTGCGCCCTCCTTGGCACACCTGTCGGCCCTCTTATTTCCACCCACTCCTATCTGACAGCGCGCCCAAGATAATGTTACTTTGCTGGTTTCCGTCAGTGTCTTTAGTGTATTATGGCAGTCCTACACTATTTTTGAACCATAGTCAAGGCCATCAGAGCCACCCGACTGTCTGTGTTTACATAGACGGTGTTTTTGCTGTATCCTTTAGCGGCTATTTCTGCTTGGAAAATGGTGGGCAGTTCACCTAGGCGGATACTTATGTTCGAGGCAGCATAGATTATGCAGGGTGAGTTCTAAGTTGATATTATATATACATGCGATATTTTCTACGGCTGTCGCCGTTTCTATCTTCCCTTTTTCCACCGTTGTCTATTTTTCCAGTCTCCTTCCTGAAGACCTCTCGCGGCCATAGCTTCATCGATATTATTTTTCCAACTTCTTGGTGGTCTGATGCCGCGTTTTCTCCGTCCAGGGTGTGTCCATTTCTATACTCTTTTAGGCCATCTGTGGTCATCCATTCTTTACAAGTGACCATATTACAGCAATTCTCTCCCGTACTTCTTGGTTGCGCACATGTTCGAGTCTGGAGATACCACTACTTCTCCTCCAGAAGTCCATTTCTACAGCAAGTAGCCTTTCTTTATTTCTCTAGCTCCCAATTTTCCGATCCATAGGTACATATACTTTCTACAATGGTTTTGTATATAGTGTGCTTTGTCGTTTTTGTAACACTATCATCCCAAAGTACAGAATTTAGCTGACGAATGACACGTTTACCCTGATTCACCTTGTTCGTGATTTCCTCCTTACTCCTACCATTTTTCGCTAGTGTTATTCCTAGGTATTTAAAGGATTGACAATGTTTTATTGTCTGTTCGCCGATATCAAGGTCCTGCTTACTGTTATCTCCTAGTCCTAAAATGACACTCTCTCCAAAAACTTCTTTCTGAAAACTGAAAAGTAAGCGATATACAGAATCAAAAAAAGTAAATCTGTGCTTGTGAAAGACGTACCTAGCCTGTTTATGTTTCGTTTTTTGCTGGGATCAAGAAACGTACGTATCAATTATTGCACTAGCCACTTTCAGTTTATCGTAGTTAATTTTGAATTGGTAAATCCTAAAAATTGTTTCATAATAATGTGCTACTTTTAGGATTAACAAATTTAAAATTAACAACGTTAAACGAAAAGGGACTACTGCACTGGCCTGACAGGTATAATGCCTAATTGATTTGACAAAAATCCGAGCAAAAAACTAAACATAAAGTCCATTTGATACACAAGCCCAGATATACTTTTGTTATTCTGTATCTCGCTTACTTTTCAGTTTTCTGAAAAAAATTATTTGAAAAGGTTGTTTATTCTAACGACTTCTATACATAGTTAAAAGTATCAACTTAGGACGAATCCCGAAAACTGATGATTTCTGGCACCGACCTATGTGATAATATGTTTAAATTATACATATATTTATTCTTAATAGCTAAAAATTTTAAATGTCCTTAATTAAATCGCGAAATGGTTAATGTGTGGCGGCCCTTATCATATTCGTACGTCAACTGGAATCAGCATTCGACAAAAATATAAAAAAAGACCTGTTAGCATAACCGTACTAAAGGACTTTCAATCATCTTTACAACTAAACTTCAAACGTTGATTTCTCTGTCACAAATGAGAAATTAAGAATAATTCGTTTATATAACGACTTCGCATAGCAAAGCCTAAGTGCGATTTCTTTTTTCGGGATTCGTCCTGGGACACGGTGTGTAAAGCTATTTGAAAGACTTTAGCGAAATTCGGCGTGACAGTTTTCTATAGTTGACCTATAATAAAGTTTTTGCCTTCTCGGCAACTTCAGTCTTCGTGACAGTACTTTCGTTGACCAGGTGTACAAGCTGTCAAAGCTTCGCAAGCCGCGAAAGAGTACCACCACGTCCACAGCCAACTGCTGCGACTGCGGCATTTGTTATTGGTACCGCCGTGCCGTGCCGTGGTACTCTAGTGGTACTGCCTGCCTGCATTCGAGACCGACCGACCGACCGATCGGCGTACCGCCGCGGGCTTGCAACGTTCGACTGATTTACTTCTCGACGCGAAGAACTAGTACCGCTGACCGTTCCTCGATCGAAAGATGTGGAGCACGCTCTCGATCTTTTGAAAGAGCATCTCAAATTTTCGTTTCTTCACGAAAGTGAACTGAAAAACCCGGAGTGTGTGAGTGCTATCTTGGTTGGCGATGGTACTTGTAGCGAGAGGCCAAGGAGCTGGTACCTTAGGGCTTCCAGGGGGTCTCGCAGATATGAGGTGGGTTTATGTGTATTGCAGTACTATCTTAATGTTAAGAACATTCTGTTAGATGTAATTTATGAGAAGGACTTTCTAGGAAGCACATATTTTATTAATTGAGAATTTTTCTTGGGTCGTAATGTCTCCTCCCCCTTGAATTGTTAAATTTGCTTGAATAAGAAACACGAGGTATAGACGTATTGACTTCTTTACAATTATATATTTTTAGGGTTTCAAGGGATTTTTTCCTCGACCCTTTCGACACGACTGTTCATACTGCAGCCTTAAGGCTTATTGTATTATAACATTATATTCTACAGTACCAATTCCAGCAGTCTTGCACTAAATTCCCTGCTAGTTCAGGCGGTGAGTTACAGTCTATTGGTTCTCTTCTAGGCTTCTCAAAGAGTTGTTGCCTCTTGTGATCTAGCGTTTTGCACTCACAGAACACATGAAAGGCTAACTCTGTCCATGTCCCACATACTTTGCAGTTGAGGTCCCATCGCATAGCCCCATACTCTTCAGGTGTTTCTTCAGGCCACAATGGCATGTAAGATGACCAGTTGGTATTCGAAGCTGATTCATATTCAGAGAAAGCAGTCCTTCAGCTATTTTGGGACATGTGCCTTTGATTAATCCTTTCTCATGCTTACATCCCGGCAGCAATCCCCATTATTCTTTGTATTCAGGTTTCGCTTTACTTAATTTTATCCGACAAAGTTTTGCAAAAAGTCTAAAAGGGAAGGTTTTATTTTACGAGAGCCTAATATGATGTGCCCTTATACAGTGTGTTCGAAAATTTTATATCAATACCTATGTATATTTTAAAATTTATCTTACGTCAGTATTTTAAATAGAATGATCTCTATCTAGTATTTATGTCTTGGGCGTTTTCATTTTAAAATGAATTTGACTTATACAGGGTGTCCCAAAAGCCGTACAACGCATGAATGGCGAAAGGTATCGTGTTATGATAGTTTTTTGTCACCTCAATTGGAATTGGAGTTGTTCTTCATGACGGCGACGTATCGTTTCGGCAAGTCGCTGCCACATATCATACCACTTATGAAACATTTACTGTCTTGCACAAATTTGCCCCCAGTAGTCGTGTCATTTTCCGGCTTGGTGACCAGAGTTGGCCGCTGCGTTCTTGTGATTTAACACCCTTGGACTTCTATCTGTAGAGTTATCTGAAGTCACATGTTTATACCAGCCAGCTCACCATCACCGACGAATTGAAAGCCGAAATTTTGTTGCTTTGTAGAAGAAATATGTACATAGATCGCACTGAAAGTTTCTGCAAATTAACATAACAAGGAGGCTGAAAACAAAGGTGCATTTTATGTATAGTTTGAAAGGATAATTTCAAATTGGAATTTGCTCCTCATAATTAATTGAGAAATATCAAAGTACCTCTTCAAAATGTATTAATGCGTGAAAATTTTCATGCTATGATATTTTATGATTTTAAAAGTGAGTTCTTCTGTATGTAGTAATGACGCCCCATGTTTGAGGCCTGTGATGGGGGTTACAACGAATAAAATTTGAAAGAGTTTCTCTCAGTAACGGACGGAAAAGGAAAAGGCCAATTTCTGCAGTTTTTGATTAAAATGTTGCTGCTGTTCGACATACTATGATTGAGGATGGTAACCGAGTCACCTACAGAATTATTCAGAGTACTTTGGGGTTTGGGGATTGGAACGACTGCAATTCAAAATATCTTACATGACCGTCTCGGAGTCAGGAAAGTTGTTGTCGTCGTTGGGTTCCTCATAACATATCTCAGAAGCCCAAAACCAACATCGTGTTGAATGGTGCCAACAAAGTTTCAAGAAATAGTATTATGGTAGATCTAAGGGAGTGTATGGGTCACAAAGCATGGATATATGCATCTTAGCTTAAACCTAAGTCCCAATCGGGTCAATGGATGTTTTCAGGTGATCCCAATCAAGTGAGGCAGTCCTGAAGTGCCGGGAAAAAATGTATGCGTATATTTTTTTTGAAAATAATGAACTTGATCGTCCATCCCATTCAGCGCATGAAACAATATAGTTTATGGAACAGTCAAAAGAAAAATTACTTCTACATCTACTCTAGAGCCCCGACTTAACACCATGTGACTTCTTTTTATTCCCAAAGTTGAAAGATAAAATGCGTGATGAGCATTTTCCAAAAGCAAAACATGCTGGTCTATGAAGTCACTAATGGCATTCCTGTTTTATTGATTGTTTTTACACGACCAATAGGGTCCGGCTGCTCTTTGCCCATACTGAACCAAATTTTGAAAAATTCTCCGTGCATGTGTGCCATTGAAAAAAATAAAATAAATTGATAATACAAAACAAATATCTCAACCTTGAGGGATATTTTGAATAGCATAAATTATTTTTATATTTATTAACAGCAAGAGAAAGGTAAAATTAAAGTAAAAGTAAAGTGGGTGTTGCAAATGGTTCTTTTTAGGCAACCAGGTGCTCAAATTGAACTCGTGGTCTCTTAAATTGAACCTGCCTCAGATTTTGATAAAGTAGGGATAATATTTCCAAGAAAACAAATTAAACTAGGAACTAATGTCACTTTAAGAAAAATTGGTAACTACCGAAACATTTTTTTTTTCTGATAAATGCTAACAAAGTGCAGTGCAGGCATTGAATCATTTCAATTTGATCTTCAGTCTTGAGTTTAGTACAGAACTACGAAAGTTCAGGTTCAGGAGCGTTAGACATTCATAATGACCTTAATTGAACCTGAGTTCAATCAGAAGTTTCTTAAGCGGTTCAATATGAGCACCTAGCTCCAAAATCAAGATTAACCCCATATTTAAATAAGTTTCAGACAATGCTATTATGTTAGGTGGCGCTATAGAACACCGCTGTCTAATGAACGAATTATAACATTGAAACCACAAATCTACATTGTCTTAGATTTGAAGTCTTCGAGTTCATAAAATATTACATTGTGCGTAGTCGAAATCTTTGACACTTCACAGATCTGCATTATGTTGTCCTAATCTAAATATGAACATTATGAACTGAGTCGCAAGAAGGCTCAAAGCTGTGGTGTCGAATTCCCGATGGCAACATTGCCAAGTGTTACGGGAAGTAACAAAATCGCCAAAAGTTCAGTTTGGGACACAATTGAAAATGGGCAACCGCACCCTAAATGTGTTGATCTTACGGGAGAATGCTTTGTAACAACATCATTTTTTCCATTATTCTCTTTTCATTTATTAAGTTTGCAAATGTTTCTGTTGTGACCCATAACGCCACATGGATACTACATATAATGCTACTGCAACTTATTACTTCCCATACAGATACAGGTGAGAGGAGTATTTTAATCCCGACAATTTTCGGTTTTGAGATAATGCGCTGTTTGGGCGTTTTATCATATCTACATGACGAAAATCCAAGTCTCTCATTTTCGTCTTTCTGCCAGTAGGTCTGTCTGTCGATCTTTCAGTCGCTATGTCTGTCGATCTGACTTTCGGTATGTCTGTCTGTCTCTTGGCGTTTTTCTAGCCTCGTAATCTCAGTAACCGCTGCATTGATTGTGACAAAATTTGGGTAGCTATATGCTGAGAGGTCGTAGTAGGTAGGGCTGCTATAATTTTGAAAATCGTTGCATGGGCGGCGGAGTAATTGCAAAAAACCAAAAATTTCAAATATACCTCAAACATCGTCTGTAGGCGTTTTAGGGGTTAGGGGTACAGAAATGCGTAAGGTTTTTAGAAATCGTGTCAGTGGCGGCGCAGCAATAATCGAAAAACTGATAATATGAAAACAGCTCAGACTTCGACGTTTTTAGGCAGTTTATTAGTTCCTGATCATTCTCTTTTCTTTGGGTGGGGGTGAAATTGGGGTCGTTGGGTGGGTGTAAAAAATATCTAGTGGAGCGGGCGGGCGGACGGGCGACGATTTGGTTGCAAGGGGATCTTAGACTATAGCTTCATGCTATGAGAAAATAATGAACTGGTATCATTGTAGTGTGTTGGAAGTACTGAGTCAATCAACTTGACTTGATTGTTTTAAAATGTTACGCATGCTCCAGTAATTTACAAGATACTTTATTTCATACAAATCCATATTCTCAAATGGTATAATTTATATAAATTAATCAATATTTCAAAACAGAAAACCGTCATTTATGAAACCATATAATTGCGCACGCTAATAGAAAAACTGGTACCATTTGATTTATCAATAAACCAAAGCACAAATTTGTCTATGAACGAATCCCCAAATTATAATAAGCAATTAAAGCTTTTCCATAAGAATGGATTTGAAACCTGAATGACCCGCAAATGTAGACGAACTTATCATGGTCGTACTGAAACGGTACCAACTCGACGACCGCAAAAAAAATGTTTATTGTTTCTGTTTATGCTTTGGAAACGTCGCTCTTTGTGGAATCGTTTAGAATTGAACATTTCTCAGTATCCACTTTAAAACAGTTAAAATATTTGCTGCATATTATCGATGTATATAAATTGATAAATTATAATATAGCTTTAAGCTACAAGGACAGTAGGTGGGCTTATTCAAGTTATTGGAATTGTTTCTTGGGAATTGTAAATTATACATTTATAAATAATGGTACTAGGAATACATTTTTAGCTGCCGCATTTCAAAGAAACAAGAACTGACCCACCCAGAAGTAGCGTCTTTAAAGCACCAGCCCGAAATCGAGGAATTGGATAAGATTCATCACACTTGCCTTGATTCTAGGATCCAAAAAAAATATGATTAGACGCTCTAAAACAAAATCTGTCGTAAGGCTTTTATTATTATAACATCAGCATTCGGTTCTAATGAATAATCAGGCTGTGACAAGATGTCATTTATTTAAGCGTATGGATGTTACATGAAAAATGATCTGGCACGAACACCCTTCATAAATTTCAGAGCCAGAAAGCACTTCTCACCAACCTTCTTATGCTGTATAAAGCCCAGATAAGACATGGCCTGGAGTATTGCTCACATATCTAGAGAACTACTTCGCTTACTACCCTGTCCATGCTTGACACAATCCAAAGCCATAGCGCTTTACCTCCAGCCTCTTTCTCACCAGCGTGCGGTTGGTGATCTGTTTTACCAGTAATCGAAAAGAGGCTGCTGAGCTATCCTTTATAATCCTGCTGATCTCTGAGATACACCCGCAGGACTACTACATCCCATTTTGAAGCGGTCATTTGTCATACATCAAGAACCAATGGCTTATTTAAGGACAATAAATTTGCCCTAGCTTTACCTCTCCATAGCAGCTATACTGTAGTATTTAGGATTTGCCTTGCTTTGTGCTCATGGCAGCTTAGTCATATATAAAAAAAATCCACAACATAACGTCTTTGGTTTTCGGTATCTTTTCAGCATAATTTATTTTGAAAACGCTACTTAAATATTATTAGACTTCCTTCTCACTTCAATTAAAATCCTTATAGGGTGCGGTGGCGTATATTGGTCCGTCTCCCAAATTGAACCTTTGCAGTTTTTGTTACTTCCCGTACAACTTGGCAATGTTCCATCGGGTGTTCGACACCACACCTTTAAACCTTCTTGCGACTCAGTTGATATTTACATTAAGACAACGTAATACAGGTCTGTGAAGTTGAAGTAATACTAAAACAATGTAGGTTTGTTCTTTCAATTTTTATATTTTGTTTATAGCGCTACCTTACATAGTGTTGTCAAAAACTTATTTAAATATGGGGTTAATAACCAAAGAAACCTCTAATTGAACCCCGGTTCAATTAAGGCCACTCTAAATATTTGACGTTCCTGGTTCTGTACTGAACGTAAGACTGAAGACCAAGTTGAAATGATTCAGTGCCTGCACCGCCACACTTGGTTTCAATGGAAATGTGTTGGAGTTAGACCAAAAAAGAAAATATTCAAGTGATCAGTACAGAATTTTCTTACACATTATGTTAGCAATTATTAGAAAAAAATATGTTTCGGTATTTACCAACTTTTGTTAAATAAACATTAGTTCAATTTAATTTTTTTCCTGGAAATACTATCCCTACTTTATCGAGGTCTGAGGGGAGGTTCAATTTAAGAGACGAGTCCAGTTTGAGCACCTGGTTGCCTAAAATGGAGCACTTGCAACACCATCTTAATTTTGTTTTTTTCTTGTTGTTAACAGATATAAAAATAATGCATTCTACTCAAAATATTTCTCAAGGTTGAGAGATTTGTTTCGTAATATCACTTTATTTTTTTTTTAATGACACACATGTACGGACAATTTTTCAAAATTTCGTCCAATATGGGCGAACTTACCCTAATTCTCTCAAAAATACTTGACATCTGCAAATAAATTTGAAATAAACTGTGATTTATGAGTTTTTAGAATCGTATTAAGTCTTTTTATTCATACTAGCGTGAGAAGTCAGATCCAAATTGCTGTTCATTCGACAAACCTTTGCAGTCAAAAGGAATTCTAATTGTATTAATCGATCGCTAGAAATCATATCAGAGTAAACTGTTTCCTGGTAATGATACCAAAATAACCTTTCCTGAAAAAAATGTATCTATTTCCTATATAGCACATAATAACCGAAATTAAGACATGCTCGTGTAATTATTTTGAAATAAAACGTATGGTACTTCCTACCAAGATGCCAAATTCTCTGTAATTAGTTCTATAAATATTTCAAAAGTATCGTTATTATCAACTGAGTGACATCTGCTTAAAACTAGCATTATAGGTCATAAAAAGTAGCAATACAAAAAGCTAAAAAGTATTAATGAATAAGCTATTAATAAAATTAATAATGACTCTCATCCCCTATCTCTTACCTAACCAAACATTTGATGATTTGTCTGCAAAAGGAAGAAGTGTGCTGCACACATACTAGTTGTCTGTAATCCTATAACTTTGAAACTACTAACTTTTAGAGGAAAAACTGGTTATATCTCTACTCTCATTAAGTCGAATTAGTTATGGATACGTAACCCTTTACCTATAAACAATCAGAGTTAATTATTTTTCGTAACTCACGCTTCAGCCGTGAGCTATGAACAACTCCTACTAGATACCAACACTGACTTCTTGGAAATGCATATAAGTACATAAAGGCTATATAACCGCAAATGTGGCTATGAAGCGGTCGTAAATGAAGTATAATATTCAACTCGCTTAAATCAACAAGCGTCATCACCTGTAATATGTAACTTGGTAACATATAAGTTAATTATAAAGAAATTTTGATATCATCTTAGTAGGCAGAGCTGCCAGGAAAAAGTGTCTTAGTTACTCTAAAGTATCTTGGTTACTCTATGATTTTCCAAAATAGTAACTGGTATCTTAGATATTTTATGAAAAGAACTGAATCTTGTAATAAAAAAATGTATCTAAGATACCAAAAATCTTAGATGCCCAAACGTATCTCAGATACTGAAAAGAATCTTAAAATACCGAAAAGTATCTAAGGTAACAAACAATAAATACATAAGTTACCACTAGAAAAGTTCCTATGAGCAAGTTGCAATGCAATATTTTGGTTGTTATATACAGGGTGAGTTTTTAGTACCGGCTCGGTCGATAACTCCTCTACTGTAGAAAATAGCGAAAAAAATTGTATATAAAAATTGTAGCTACGGATATGCGCCTTGCTCAGAAAATATTTTGATTTATACAGGGTGATCCATAACTACGTGGTGATGCAAACATGCATTTTTTTAAATGAGACACCCTATATATTATTCCATATTCAAATTCTACTAATGATTTCC
Organism: Callosobruchus maculatus; assembly: GCA_951848785.1. Lineage (NCBI taxonomy): Eukaryota > Metazoa > Arthropoda > Insecta > Coleoptera > Chrysomelidae > Callosobruchus > Callosobruchus maculatus. Next base: position 3,314,050 of record CATOUR010000110.1, on the reverse strand, counting down.
GTTCTTCCAATATAGGGTATTGTTACATTATACAGAGTATTTTAAAAGTTATGACCATTTTTGTATCCAAATCACGGTCAAATGAACGTACTGTATATCAAAAAGTAATGAATCAAAAATAATTTTTTCTACATGAGAAGATTAGAAATATCCTCTAGTTTTAAAATACGCTATAAAAAAATTGCGCGACGCATATTCGTATACAGGGTGATGTAGAATGCAAAATCTAGATTTTCTCTCTTTTTTTAAATGTAACCCCCAATATTTTATTATACCAAAGAATTGCTTTTAATATGCTCTTTCACCTTTGTATAGCACTTATTATGGCTGCATTCATTAGTTTCTGAGATATTTCAATTTTTCTACAAATTTTAAATATACCTTCTATTTGTTTAATAAAATTTATCTATTTTGAGAAAATACTACCAAATTTTGTTTTTGCTTAACAAACAACTAAAATATAAGGCGATAATAATACTTGATCAAGTCAAAACACTGAACGAACGAGACAATATAGGTCAAAGTGAGCTGAGGAAACAATTTTATAGACGTCATACATAATTATCAAGCAGATGTATCAGATAGGCTATGAAATATGAAACGACACAGTCCAAATAAAACGATTCTTCAATCTTTCGAACGCATTAGTTTTAGAGTGCTTCCGTTCTGGATATTGCTATTCATAGTTGATATATTCTAGAGGCAAGTAGACAATTTCTCAAAGGTTCTCCTAAATACCGTCAATGAAAAAATTAATTTTCAAAGCTGGTTTTTTATACAGTACGGAATTATTGAGTAGGTTATGAAAACTGTCAATTTTTCAAAGCCTACCTGATAAAACTACTTGATAATTATGCATGACGCCTACAAAATTGTTTCCTCAGCATACTTGACTTTATTATCTCGATGATTTAGGGTTTTGACTTCATCAAATTCTATCAAGACGTTATAATTTAGTTGTTCGTTAAATAAGAAACAAATCAGATAGTACTTTCTCAAAATAAATAAACTTCAGTACACAAATAGGGGCTATATTTTAAATTTACCGAAAAATCGAAATATCTCGGAAACTGATGGACGTAGGTACAACAAGTGCTATACAAAAATGAAAGAGCATATTAAAAACAATTCTTTGGGATAATAAAATATTGGGGGTTACATTTGAAAAAAAAGAGAAAATTTGGATTTTGCATTCTACATCACCCTGTATACGAATATGCGTCTCAGGCTTCTTTTATAGCCGATTTTAAAACTAGAGGACATTTTTAATCTTCTCTTGTAAACAAATAATTTTTGATTCATTACTTTTTGATATACAGTACGTTCATTTGTCCGCGATTTTTATATAAAAATGGTCAAAACTTTTGAAACACCCTGTATAATGTAACAATGCCCTATATTGGAAGAACGGAAATCATTAGTGGAATCTGAATATGGAATAATATATAGGGTGTCTCATTTAAAAAAATGCATGTTTGCATCACCACGTAGTTATGGATCACCCTGTATAAATCTAAATATTTTCTGAGCAAAGAACATATCCGTGGCTACAACTTTTATATACAACTTTTTTCGCTATCTTCTATAGTAGTGGAGTTATCGACCGAGCCGGTACTAAAAACTCACCCTGTATACTCTTTTTGGTTTATGAATATTATACTTATACAATAGTGTATGTATATTTTATTTTGTGTTATACTTTCTTGAATTAATCACATAGGCTGTAGGTCACAATTAAATGAGGTACATGATTAAAACTACCTTCTGCATAAATTGATGCTTACATCGTTTTACAAATTTTAACTGTTTTATTTTCATTTAGGTGTAGGTACTTTTTGACGCTTTTTATATAATGGTTCAATTTGATTTAGAATTTTGTTTTATTTTGTTATAGGTATAAGATCCAATATATACCACTTATATTAAGCTAGAATCTTTTTTTTTACTTTCCACATCGATAAGAGGGTTGCAAAACTGAAAAATTTATTGTATTTATAATGGGCTGTCGATTGACCTATGAATGAAAAATCTAGTGGCATAATATAGTTTTTTAGGTCCATCCGAACGTTGCCTTGCGCCTTGCTTATTGTAGAAACCAAGCGACTTATAATTTGTGATGCATACATACGAGCATTGCTTTAGATCGTTCCACATTACGTAACGCGAAAATTGTTAAATTGATTTTAATGAAATTTTGACACAATATTACTACCACGGCGAGGATGGAAAACGCGTATGTTTTTGAAAAATCGTGACAGAGGCGGCGCAGCAATAATTAAAAACTAAAAAATAAAAACAGTTCAAACTTTGGTTTTAGGCGTTTTAGGAGTTCCTGACTTTCGGCTGGGGGTGAAACTGGGGCTGTTGGTGGGTGGGGGGGTTGTAAAGCTGAAAAATGTGTTGTACTTATAATAGTCCATTGATCTGTGGAAGAAATACCTACCAGCATATTACACTTTTTTAGGTCCATCTGAACATTGGCTTGCCTAATACAGAAACAAGGGGACTTAGAATTTTGTGAAACGAGTAAAGCGAAAATTATTGAAGAGATTTTAAAGAAATTTTGACACAGAATTTACTATCGCGGCAAATATGGAAAATGCGTCAGTTTTTGAAAAATCGTGGCAGTGCCGGCGCAGCAATAATCGAAAAAACTAAAAGTATAAAAAAATATAAAATAGCTCCTGATCGTTTCGCATCGTCCAGTTGAGGCATGCAGAATAAAAGCTGTGACGTCCTAGCTCCTAAGGAGGGAGACGCAAGAAACTGTTTACCAGAGTTTTTGTGTTGGATGTTTTTTTGCGGACGGGTGGGCGATGATTCGGTTGCAAGGGAATATCAGACTATAGCTTCATGCAATGGGAAAATAACAAAATGGAATCATCATTATGTGCGGGAAGTACTGAGTCAATCAACTTGACATCGTCCAGTTGAGGCATGGAGAAGAAAAGTTGTGGCATCCTAGTTCCTAAGGAAGGAGACGCAAGAAACTGTTCACGAGATTTTTTGTGTTGGATGTTTTTTTGCGGGCGGGTGGGCGATGATTTGGTTGCAATAAGGGAATTTCAGACTATAGCTTCATGCAATTGGAAAATAACAAAATGGAATCATCATTATGTGCGGGAAATACTGAGTCAGTCAACTTGACTCTATTTTTTTTAATGAGTTCTGTTTACAGGGTTTGCATATACCTGTAAAAATAAAATCTACATTATAATCTAATCTAATTTTCTATTTACCTAACAACTTTACATAATACGTCGGCGTTATGGAATCTAGTAGTTAATACATACATAATATACGAAGTAACTTAAAAAGTAACTTTAAAGTATCTTAAAAAGTAACTTAGGATAAGTATCTTCGCTCTTTTTTTTTACGACCTAGATACCCAAAGTAACTTCGGATAGTTTTTCTGAAAAATAACTTATCTAGTATCTAGACATTTTTCCAAAGTATCTTTGTTGGTAGGTATGGAAAGTGCTGAGTCAAGTCCCTTGACGCAATTTTTTTTTTTTAGACATCACCTTTAACAATATCACAAAAAGCTATTAGTAATGAAAAAAACTTCAAATATTCCTGTAGCAAAGTTTGACTACAATTTGGCATTGAATTTTTCTGACGGAAGGAGAAATTAGTAAGGAATCAAAAACAGTGTTCCTAACTCTGCGTAATGATTGGGAATTAGATCGGATTATTTTCTTTGAGTGCCTGGCTATTTTCAGCCGTCTGTTACCTAGTGCAAATCTAAATAAGCTTATTTTTAGGACTATAATTTTGTTTTCTCAAACAAATAACCTATTTGAACTGCTTCTGTTGTTTGTTTTAAGCCAAATTGCCCGAAACAATTTATGTCTATTGCAATTTACAATGTAGGAATAAATTCCGGTATTAAGGCAGTCCGACAAAATATAGCTTTCATTTCTAATGACCATATGTTACATTTAGTTGGGTTTTTTTGACTCTTTAAAAACGTCTTTTCATAGCTCGTTCTACCTAAATATTCTCAGAGGCTGGGCTTGGTCAAAATTCGATTTTTATAAAAAATCAGGAATCGATGATTTACCTAAATAATGTTTTTTTAAGATGCTTTTGTTAGCTTCACCTGTATATTGGTTTCGTTTTTTTTTTTGTTTATAAGCTTGTAACGCTCCTATGAAAAAAAAAAGTTTAACCGAATATTGAACTCTCCAACTTTGCCGCGAAAATTATTTTGGCGGCTTGAAATCCGTCGGACCAGCGGTCGTATTCGCTGACTAAAAGATGGCGCAGATATCTTTAAGTTTTGAAGCCGTCAAAATCGTTTTCGCTGCAAAGTCGGAGCATTCAATGTTCAGTCCGACCTCTTAAGTTACAAACTCACAAATAATAAAAACGTGTTAAAAGGGTATGGGACTTATTGAACATCTGGGAAAAGTATATAGAGCTAAATGGAGATTCTGTTGATAAATAAATATATTTTTGTATTTTCTTTTGTTAGGTAGGGTACTTTTGGGTCCACCGTCGTATGCATACAAGATGCAGGGTGTCCTGCTACGATTAAGACAAGCAATATAACGGAACTGGGAAGCAGTAAAGAATTATAATTTTGTTTTGTTTTGGTGTTACCCAATGAGGCATTTGTTTTAAGTCACATGTCGTTCGATTCAAAATTTATAATAGGACAACCTGTATATTTGTGCCTTTCTGTGTTTCTCCTGATAAAACAATTCCAACAACTGACATACTTGGGATCTAAAGTGATTAATTCAAGAGCTACAGGTACTTAAAGATTTTACCACTACGATTAAGACAAAAAATTAAAGGAACACTAACAAAATAATTTAACTGTAGATGTGCCTATTATAATCAACGTCGCTCGACTAATTATGTGACTATTAATTTTTTTCACGTGACATGCAGTTAAAAAATGAATATTTGAATTGCCTGTAATTTTCGCCAATCTTAGATATATTCGTACGTAATGATTAAGACAAACCAATATTATAATTTTTAATAAAAATTCAAATCAACTGCCACAAAAGAACTCACAATCTTTTGGTTTAATCGTAGTGGTACAATCCTTTCAGTGACTGTAGCTCTTGAATTAATCACTTTAGGCCCCAAGTGTGTTAATTTGTTGGAATTATTTTATCGGGAAGACCACCGAAAGGCACAAATATACAAATTGTCCCATTCATAATTTTAAATCTGACGTCACGTGACCAAAAACATATACCTCATTGAGTAAGAAGAAAACATACAATGGTGCTCCAATTTACACCCCCAAAATTATAAGCTCTGCTACTGATGCTGAGGTCCAATATATCGCTTGTCTTAATCGTCGTGGGACACCCTATATCTTGTGAAAAATAAATAGTCACTATAAGAAATTATTAACAGATTTTTTGTCGTTTCGAGTTACTCACATATTTTGACTGGCACGTTTCGAAATTGGGTCGACACACAAATTCACCAAACGTGAATAATTTTCAGATAAATGTGATATGTTACGGTAAATTTTGCGATAGATTGTACATAGAATGTTTCACGTGCAAGTATAATGCAAGCCTATAATAAAAATAGTGGAATTTTCAATTAACGTGAAGGTCAACCTCCGGCATACAAGAATATTTATTTGTATATTTATAGTGCTGCCCCCAGATGGCATTCAGGAACACAAGGCATGGTCATGGTCATGTTCTGTATATCTATACATAATATACAGGGTTATTCACGTTATTCGACACGAAACATTATGGCTAAAGTATCTAATGAAAATGAAAATAATAATTTCGGATGGATAGGGACCCATTAACGCTACATTTTAAAAATATTTTCGTGTTATACAGGGTGTCCCAAAAACATGAAACGTATCAAAGTTATGTTTTTTTAAATGGAACACCCCATATATTATTGCATATTCGGATTTCTTACTAACTTCTAGTGTGACTTTATGTACCATACATGGGGTCAAACCGTTTAGGTGTAAATCACCATTTTCGGTATAAGTAGATATCAGAAAAAAAATGGATATCATAGAGATTATAAAACTTAGAAGGCTGTGACTTTCCCGTATTATTATGAAATGCGCCAGCCTAGGTTAGACGATCAAATTTGAACTACGTTTGTGCTTGGAGGAATCGGTCGATTAATTAAGGAAGCTTCCATCAGAGATAACTTGATTTTTTCAAATGGGAATACCTAATCTTTTTTATACGACTAAATGTAGAATTTGATAACCTTTCTAATGATATAAGGTTGTGAATATCAATCTCTGGTAGTTTTTATTTAATTTCAAATTTTCAACCAAATCGGTGTTTTCCAACCTATAAGCAACCTAGCAGACCATGAAATATAAACATAAACATGTTCAGGTAGGAGAAAACAACTAACTTTGCAGAAAAATACACACGAACTAGACTAAAGGGACAAGAATATAAAAATTACTCACTACAAACAAACTCTAACCAGAAATAACGGCAGTAACATATCTTGGTTAAAGAGAAGCCGGAGTACGACAGAAATGGATCTTTTTCACGGTCTACTAGCTACTGCAATATACCAGAGATTGGAAATTTCCAAAACCATTAAAATTTTTGAAATGAAACTAAAACTACTAGAGAATGTTGTAGGCAGTTTATTATTTTCATAATAAAATTTCACATTGAAAAATATGCAACTCTGTCAAAAGTCAAGTCAAAAGTACCTCTGGCTGGAGTTCTGAAAATTTTTCAGTACCTATTAACAAGACCGCAGAAAATGAAGAATGAATTAGAATTTGTTCAAATTATAAAACATAAATGGCAGCAAATTTAAATCTGATTTGTCAGTATTCCTTTTTCGCAATACTACTGATATTGAAAAAATAGAAGGGTTCCAGTCAGAGGTATCGTTCCTTCGATGCAAAATACTACTTTTTACAGCATTACATGTAATTGATAATTGCTGGCTGGAGCAACAATCGCTGGTTGTTTTTGTTTCATTTCAGGGTTTTTAATTGCCTTGGAATTTTTTAACCTTTAATAAATTTCGGTAACCAGTAGACTGTAAAAAATATCTATTACTGTCATACTGCAGCTTCTCTTTGACCTTACAGACGTTATCGCCGTTGTTTCTGGAATAGTTGATTTGTTGTAAGGAATTTTTATAAATTTGTTTCTTTATTTTAAGTCGTCTGTATCTTTTTTCTAAGTTACTTGTTTTCTTCCATCTGAACATGTTTTTGTTTATACTTCATTTGTTTGAAAATTTTAAATTAAATGAAAACTACCAGAGATTGAAATTCACAACTTTATATCATTAGAAAGGTTATAAAATTCTGCATTTAACCGTGTAAAAAGAAGTAGACATTCCCATTTGAAAAAATCAAGTTATCGCTGATCGAAGTTTCCTTAATTAATCGACTGACTTCTCGAAGCATAAACGTAATTTAAATTTGACAGCCTCATCAAAGCTGACGCATTTTATGCTTAGTAATACGGCAAAGTCACAGCCTTCGAAATTTTATAATCTTTGCGATATTCAATTTTTTTCCTGATGTCTACTTATACCGAAAATGGTGATTTACACATAAACGGTTCGCTCTAAGTCCCATGTGTGATACATAAAGTGACACTAGAATTCACCAAGAAATCTGAATATGCAATAATATACGGGGTGTTCCATTTAAAAAAATACAACTTTGATACGTTTCGTGTTTTGAGATCACCCTGTATAACATAAAAATATTTTTAAAATGTAGCCTTAACGGGTCCCTATCCATCCAAAATTATTATTTTCTCTTTTATCAAATACTTTAGCCATAATACTCCGTGTCGAATAACGTGAATAACCCTGTATATGTATTATGGCTACAGGATGTGAATGTATAACAGTGATCTAGATATAGGTTCTTATTGTTATTATATCTCTTGTTGAACAGGACTTTTAAACGTATCCGTGCGAAATACGGCCTTGAAAAGACATGTTTGTATGATTTTAATGGTACTACTGTTTCATCAATGTCGATGTTACAAATCGGAATGGGACGTTTTCATGATTTCGATACCAAATACAGTTACAAACAGACTCCTTTATACTACATTATTTCTCGAAGATTATGTTGAAGCTCTTGAACAAGGATTAGAAAGAAAAATGAAGTCAAGTTGATTGACTCAGTACTTCCCACACATTACGGTGGACAGCATATTATGAATACAACACAGTTTTCAGTTTTCAGCCCCCCACTCCCCAACCACCCCAACACGACTAAACACGAAGTTGGTGCTGTTTTTATGGTTTTAGTTTTTTGTTATCGTTGCGCCGCCCCTGACACGATTTCTAAAAACCATATGTGTCTCCTATCCTCGTCAAGTTGATAATACTGCGTCTAAATTGAAGGCAATGTTCAAATAAACCTAAAAAAAATGTATTACGCCGCTAGGCCTTTCAATGGACAGCCTATTATGAGTACAACAAATTTATGAGTTTTACAAACCCCCTACCCCCAACCACCCCAATTTCACTCCCACCCAAAAAAAGGAACCCCTGCAACGTCTAAAAGTTTGGGGAATATTTTAAATTATTTTCTTTTTTTGCTAATTACTCAACAGCCCATGCACCGATTTCTAAGATTGTAGCAGCATTACCTACTACGACTCCACAGCAACCCAAATTTCATCACAATCCATACAGCAGTTACTGGGATTACGAGGCTAGCAAAACGCCAACAGACAGACAGACCGATGGAAATAAGTGATCTCTATTTTCATTATGCGGCTATCATAAAATGCCAGAACAGCGTATTATCTCAAAATCGTAAACACAAAATCGAAAACAGACAATCGAGGCACAGAAGTACATAAATGCACAAACATCGACACCCAGCTACAGCGTAAACGGGTTGGTTAGTTGTGAAAGGTCACCAACCGCACGCTGGTGAGAAAGTGCCTGGAGGTGGCGCGTCAAGGCTCATTAGTCGAACTGCCCTTCTCTAGACGGCATGTAATTTGGACAGGGTAGTAGATGCAGCAGCTTTCCAGACATGAGAGCAATACTCTAGGCCAGCAGCTGTTGCTATTGACAAAACGTGTTCATGTAATTTTTAACCCCTCTCTTCCACAAAGGAGGGGTTATTAGAATCGGCCCGTTTTCGCAAATTGTTGCCGAACTCAACGTGCGAGGTGTTATTTCCAAGGTAAAATCACCTCCTGACTACTTTTCCGAATAACCCTCACCACCCCCAACAATTAAATCAAGGACTTGCATCAAAAGATATAGAACAAAAACCTTTATGACAATAAACTTTGAAATTATTTGGATCATTTTTATGAAAGTTACTACCATTTTAATGTTCGAAAATTTACTACATTTTCTGAATTTTTATTAAGCTATTTTGAAAATTTTGCGGCATGCGCGGTAGCGTTTTCGACATAAGACATGATCTTTAATGTGGTAACAGTAGAATATCACGTTATGACATTATTTAATTTGATTGGTATAGGTATTTCAATTGAGTTACCCCAACCTCCACCCCTTTTTTATAATCGCAGCGAGATCAAAAACTAGATTTTCTGATGATAACCTTTTTATAGTGAGCAAGTTTGAAGAAAATCGGAAAACATTGATTTTTTGGTGTTCTTCTGCGTGTGTGTCTGCCTGTACATCCGCGATTTCGTTCTCCAACGATTACTAAAAAACGCCTCAAGCGATTGCTCCCAAATTTGGTCGGTAAGTAAAGGTCCTTTCGAATTGAACATTTTTTTGATGCCGATAGGACAATGGGGTGTGGGGAAGGAGGGGGGATGCACAAAAAAATGTAATACAACATATAAATTTGATAGCATTTGATAAAATGATATATCACATACTATTTCTGAAACGGAGGCAAAAAAAATTAAATAAATTGAAATACTGAAACGTATGAACAACAACCACTTGAGTCGGGGAAGTTCCCAGAACGAGGTCTACCTAGTTCAATGTCCACATTTTTCTCTGTTGTTAGAACCGGGTGCTCACTTGAGCACTTCTTGTTTGATAGAGTACAGTACTGGGTCTTGAAAGCATTGAATCAGCTCTCAGCTTAACTACAGAGATCTGTCTATTGCTCATAATGCTTGCGTATTTCAGCGACTAAAATACTCCCCTCTCGACTAATTACTAACCTAGTCTGAACTAGGATTTAGAGCTGATTATCATATCTTAATGAATAGCTACCTATACTTGCACTTCTCAACTTCACTGTCAAGTTCAAACAAATGCCTCTAGCGTGTAATAAGCCATTAAAGTTGATGCGCACTCGGAGTAAATGGAAGTGGGAACTTGACGATGACATACTTGCAACTTTGTGGAGCAACTTCGTCAGTCGCTTGTTTGCTGTACACAAAAGCAAAGTTGGTAGTTAGGGGTAATTATAAAGCTCCTCGCCGCGGAGTTTCTTGTATAGCTTACGCTGCCTGTATACAGAGTGTTTATAAACGACAATGAAATATGACAATGATAGTTGTAATGAAACATATTGGTGTACAAAATCAGTATGGTCACGTAGATATCAAGTTTCAATTCTAAAAGACCTGAAGATATAGCGTAATAGTCTGATTGATTGAATAATTTTGCCATCTGGTGCCAAAATTAGAGCTGAGAATCTCAAAAAGCTAAAGAAGATCCTGTCCCAAAACAGACTGCCCTCATCACTTCACATATATCACCATCAAGAAGAGAATTCATCTAATTTATAAAAAAATAATAAAAAGAAACACTTTTCATTACCATATACAGGTTGTCCCTGAATTTCCTTGACACGTGATATTCTCGTAACAAAAAAAAGTCACCCCCAACGTTTTTTTAAATAGCACTCGATAGTTTTTCCTACACAAGTTAAGTCCTTATTTTATTGGTTTCTTGTAGTAACATTGTTTTTATAGACACTAATATTTTTGCAAGAAAGCCTATCATACCATGCTTTCGAAATATTTATTTTTTTTGTACTTCAACCACTAAATCTCGCCCACAAGTTTTTTCAAATAGCACCACATAGCTTTTCCAACATAAATTCAATTCAATTCAATTTTATTAGCATTAATACATGTCAAAACCCATTCCTACAAGTTAGATGTAAATTTAAAACTTTAAGATTTAACACAAAATAAAATAAATTAACACAAAATATATGTGCATATTCAAGTTACGCTAATTAGAATTGCTCCGCCAATTAGGGCTGTGGTTGTGAGCGAATTTAATGAATTTATTAAGTACTTTAACGGAAGAGAGATATTGACGAGTTACAATACATTTGAGAAAAACTAATTTTAAATTGTATCCATAATATAGCCAATCTTAGACAATAATTCAACATCAGAGTTAGTTCAAAAAGAACGAACAACAAATACAGCAAACAAATTCTTCATTGTGTGGAACAACAGGTGGAGATATTTCACGCCCATTAATGTTATTTTTGTAATATATTTCCCTCAGTGTAACTTTTAGCTATAAAAATCCCACGATTCACTCTCAATGATACTTAGTTTTTAGTCTAGGTATACCTGGTAGAAAAAAATGTCAAATAAAAGAGTTACTGAAGAAATAAGTAAGAAAGTGACAAAACCTTACGGTTAAGCTATCACTTATCAGGAGGTGGTGGAACTGGAGCTAAGCTTGCACCAAGCTCTTCAAACTTTCGTATTAACAGGGCTGTTTCCCGCTTCGTGGAAGATTGGCTGCGTTCAACCCATCCCTAAGAAAGGCAAAAAACTGATGCCACCAATTGGCTCTTCTCAGCATCATGTCTAAGGTTATGAAGACTGTCATTAACACACAGCTCCTGAAATACCTGGACAACAATAACATCATAAATTATCGCCAGTATGGCTTCCGTAAGCACAGGTCTACAGGTGACCTCCTTGCCTACGTGACTCACTTGTGGAACAGAGCAATAGAAAATCATGGCGAATCCCGTGTTGTTGCACTTGACATATCGAAAGATTTCGACAGAGTGTGGCATGAGGGACTTCTAGTCGAGCTTGCTGCTTATGGACTACCACCTGGCCTGCGCCAGTGGCTGAATAGCTTTTTGAACGACCGATTTCTGTTTTCTGTAGTCGAAGGCTGTTCATCAGACGTATTTTCAATAAACGCCGGTGTTCCTCAGGGATCTGTCCTATCCCCTACACTGTTTCTGCTGTACATCAACGAGCTGCTGGGAATAACATCCAATCCAATCTACAGCTTCGCAGATGACAGTACATTAGTGTCGTGCATGGAACCATGCAAGCCATTATCATTCCAGGAGACGGTACCGTCGGCGACAGAAGCATGCCTCACAGATCAACGCAGATATCAAAACAATTGTCGAGTGGGGATTAGCAAATAAAGTACCAATAACATGTTCTGGCACGACCACGTCGTCAGTATTGCTAAACCGGCATCCCAGAAGCTTGGAGTTTTGTTCCGCTGTAGGAAGTTGTATACACCAGAGCAACTGCTGCTGCTCTACAAGGCACAGATCCGACCGTCGACTCCTTGAGTCCCTTGCTCTTTTGCATCTCACTTTTGCCTCTGTCCATAGCGCTGAGAAATACTAAAGGATACAGCTGTGGCATGCCCAATAACCGGAGGCACAAGGTCACCCATCTGTTTTATATGGATGACCTAAAACTTTATGCCTCCGGCCAACGCGAACTACAACAATCGCTGAGGGTGGTGCAGGAGTACAGTCATGCTATCGGAATGGAGTTCGGGACAGACAAATGTGCATTGGTTCATCTCAAGAAAGGACGAAGCGGAGATAGTGGAGATGAGGAACAGCTCGTTGATGGGAGCATCTTGCGACAACTGCATGCCGGAGATACTCGTACCTACCTTGGAGTGGCGCAGCGTCATGTCCAAGAGGCAGAATTGGTTAAAGAGTGTCTCCGCCGCAAGTATTTGCACCGACTCCGGCAGATCTGGTCGTAGAACTGTCCGGCAAGAACAAAGTCGCTGCCACAAACATGCTTGCGGTCCCATTGTTATTATACACCTTTGGTGCTATACATTGGAAAGTGAACGAGCTGAAGGAAATCGACACGAAGACCCGCAAAAGGATGAATATGGAGAGAAGCCTGCATCCTAAGTCCTCTGTCCCGCGAATATACCTCCCGCGACACCTGGGAGGGCGTGGACTATTGAGTTTGGAGCGTCTGCACAACAGAGTAGTACTGGCCACTGCCTGCTATGTAACGAACAGCACCGATCCCCTGATCCGCTTTGTGCGAGAGCACGAGAATGCGGGAAAATGAGCCTTTCTTTTTAGCGCAGCGAAACGAGCAGCCGAGGAGCTCAGCCTCACACTCGACTTCAAGCGGAGGTGTCAGCAGTCCATTACGGAACTGGCTCCCGCAGAATTAAAATCCCACATTAAAACTGCCGAGGTCGACTTCCTCTTAAGACGTCATAAAGATAAGCCAATGCATGGAATCTTCTACAAACATCTAGAAGAGCATGGCTTGTCTGAGCAGTTGACCTTCTCTTTCTTAAGGTCTAGTGGGTTGAAGTCGGAGACTGAGGGCTTTATAATGGCTTGCCAAGACGGTGTCTTCAACACCTTGGTGTACCGTTAAAGGGTTATGGGTGTAGATGTACCCGACACCCATTGTAGAGCTTGCCGACAGGCGCCAGAGACGCTTATGCATCTCTTGTCGGCGTGTAAGACGTACGCTGGGACGGCTTACGTCCATCGGCACAACGCGGCTCTACGAGTGCTCTACTATCATTTAAGGCACTCATACGGTATCGATGAGACACCGGTGCTGCCATACGCTCCAGGGGATATAGAGTCCGTTGTGGAGAACGAGAGATGCCGGATTTACTGGAATTACTCGTTCCCCACGCTCGAGCTTGTACAGGCAAACAAGCCCGACATAGTCCTTCTCGACCATCAACAGAAGACGATGTTCGTTATTGAGTTTTCGGCGCCTGCCGAGGTGAACATCGTCTCTAAGGAGGAGGAAAAGCGGACCAAATATCAGGAGTTGCTCGGACAACTTCGCAGGCTCTGGCCAGACTACACTGTAAGTCTGCTGGTTATGGTCATTGGATCCCTAGGTGGAATGAGGAATACGCTGCTCTCTGCACTGCGCAAAATACCGGTGTGCCGTGCGGCGGCGCACATCTTAGCCTCTAGAATGCAGAAGGCAGTCATCCTTGGGTCCCTTCGTCTACTTAGGGCGCACGATTCGCGGACCCAGTGATTGCTCACCTCACGGTGTGAGGAGTAGTCATTGGGTAATGGAACAGCAGCTCGGTGTGTCGGAGCCCGGGCTGCACTTTTTGTTTTTTGTTTTTTGATACATATAATATGCCTTTATTTAACCTGGCGAGCATTCAGCAACAGCTGTTCTTACATGCTAACCAGGGCATAGAATATACAATTCAACTACAATGTTGCAGTGTTTGAGAAAATGGACATCATAAACTTAACCTAATTAAATACAAAGGGCGGATGGAATCTGATTATAAATTTTTGAAGCTAAATATGAAAAAGAGCGTTTGAAGACTGTTGTTCTATGCTTTAGGACTTTTAAAGTGTGACCTACAGATCTTAGATTTACACCGTGACAATGGGTGCTTAGGGATAATTTGTTACACAAATAACTAGGTTGTTTCTTCTGTAACACAGAGTGAACAAGACAAACCAGATGTAACTTCCATCTTTGGCTCATCGTAAGCCAACGGATTTCTTTGATATGAGATGACGTCCCTTCAGTTCTTCTACTATAATGAATAAATCTAACACAACATTTTTGTACTTTTTGTATCCGTTGTGCTTCAGCTTGTGTCAAACATGGACCATAAACAGAGTCGGCATATTCCACCTTGCTAAGTATGGGATGCGCTCCAAAGCACTCTCTTACGCTTCTGGACACTATCCAGAAAAGAGCAATTAGATCAATCGATACGCCTAACCTCACGAAGGACCTACACAGCCTGGAACATCGAAGGAGGGTGGCTGACCTATCCCTGTTTTACAGATTCTATCACGAAAGATGTTCGAGTGAGCTCTCCCAGATAATAACACCAAAGGCCGTCCGAACCAGGAACACTAGAGAAGCTCTGCGAGCTCATCCTTACCAGGTCGAGGTCCTTACTCCCCGAACCAGTCTCCTCCAGCATTCCTTCTTTTGGAGAACTTCGACGCTGTGGAATCAACTGCCGGAGAATTTGTTTCCCGACGGCTACAACCTGCGGCATTTCAAATCTAACGTGAACCGACACTTATGCTCTCGCAGCACTTCTACAGCTCCATAGGCTTTCAGCCTTTGCGGGAGGCTGACCATGAAAAAAGTATGAATTGTTATGCAATTACCTGTAGCTGGGTTATTTTACCTTTTGGAAATAATCTATCTGTCTATCAAAACATACCAATTTATTATGCCTGTAGCTTAAAACCCGGTTCATATTACCATTAGTATTAATGCGTGGGAAGCTCCACGTCAACCTACTTGATTCAATTTTTCCAGCAGGCTTTGATTGCACTTTTACATTATATTGTACTCCACAAACCTAGTTAGCTAATAGGTAATAATGCAGTCCCCCACGTCTGCATGAAAAGCAAATTAAGCGCAGTTATCTCCATCTCCAGATCGACAACATAATAAAAGCTGAACGCCGAACACCGAACGCCTACTAGACGCTAGTTGCCCTTTTAAGGCTCGCCTTCGCCGTTTTTTCCTCTTCTTTGCCCATGGCGATGGTATTATATAAGCGGCGACGCATAAATCACAACCATGTGGTGCTGCCCGAGCCAGAGAGAGACAATCTTGTTACAGATTATCTGCTGCTTGCTGGCCGTGTTGTTTTGTAATTGCCCAACATGGTGAGAGAATCGTGCTGGGGAAACTTCAAAATCAGCCTACAATTCGTCAATGTTTGTCAGAGCGGTCCGGTGGTTCTCTTAGTTACTGTCGTGTTGGTCGATCGGTCTGCCAGGGCACCGTACATTAACAAAGACAAGTAGGCTCACTCTAAGCTCCGCCCCCAATGTGGTCTTTCCTGCTCTCGGACACTACGCATACGCAAGCTGGCGGATCACTGGCAGATTCTGGCACCCGCTGATCTCGAGCAGTAGCCGAACGCTAACAGGTGTGGTTTACAGGTTACACGCGACACGGTGCACGGGATACAATTGGTCGGATCTACTGGGGTGCCTAAATAAGTAGTGTTTGTGTGTTATTTAGCGTTTTGCGCGTATTTCACAAAAAAATGCCGGCGACATGCTCTGTATATGGCCACATTGTTTTTTATGCCTACTTATTCCCATTGATTTTTAAAATATCTGTTTTTAATACTTTAATTTTATTATTGACTTGATTCTTAAGCTTTTTAAATTAATTTTCCAAATTCGTGTTTCCAGGTTCTTTAACTTTTTGATTATAAATTTTGACTCGGTTTTCGATCATTTCGAGAATTTCTTGATTTATCCAGTCGTTATTTTCACGTATCTTATACGTCTTTTTGAATTCCGAATGTTTTTTACAAGAAGTGATTAAGTAAATTAGTTCCTGAAATGATTGAATAGTTTGAATATTCTTTTCAGTTTTTGAGATGAATATTTCATGATCTATTCTGTTTACTTTTTTCTATATTTTGTCGCAAATACTTTTATGTTTACACCTAAGGTTATTGACAACAAATTATGAATGATCAGACTGTTACTGTTACTTACTACTTGAATCGTGCATTTCAAATTACTACATCTGTCTGACAAAACATGATCTATAATACTCCTTGAGCTATTTGCCTTCCCAGTAGCCGCATCTGCAGTTATTGTGTTGAATGGTTTATTGAATAATAAATTATATTCTATCTATACTATAGAATTCATTTCTATTGACCCCCGTACAAGTAAAGTGAACGTCCACCGTCGACGTCGAGAATATCGCACAGTCGAATTCCCCGTAAGTAGACGAGTCCGAGTCTACTGTACGGTGGCCAGGGTCTGGTCTGGTTGCCCAGAGGCCAGACAAAGTCTGAGAGAAGTAAGGCAAGAAAAGGAGAAGAAGGAAGGAGAAGAGCAAAGAGGAAGAAGTTCGACGGTTGGGGGGTATAGCGTGACAGTCGATTTGATTTTCGTAATTCTTGAGTTTAGCCAAAGGAGTTAATTTTGGGTTTGATATCTATAAGGGGCAAAAATTTAATTGTTTCCAAAATTGCTCGATTTGATTTTCATCACAGTGCGAGATGCGGCCTTGTGTGCTTGTGAACTTGCTCGACTGTGTAATCCACTGACTCGGGCAACAGAGGGTTGCTGTGCGATTCCGCTTGACTATAAGACGTTCCATTGTACTGTTAGAGAACACCGTACGCCGCGTTCTCTATCTGACCGGGCCTTAACGTCATTGCGCCTGTGATTTAATGTAATCCCTCAAGTAAGGGATGTCAAGGTCCCTGTGAAGTGTATCGTTGACGCAATGTCCTGCTCTGCAGAACCTGCAGGTTTCGCATGTGCGTTTTGGCGAGAAAACGCCAAGCCGCACATACGTATGTAATTGCTGGTCTAATAATCATCTTGTGAAGTCGAGTTTTATTCACCAAACTCAATTTTGAAGTTCTACGTAACATAGGGTAGAGTTGACGAAACGTAATTTCAAATTTTGTTTTCAACGCTTCAGCGTGTTTCTTCCAAATCATGACATTGTCGAGGGTAATTCCTAAATACTTGGCAGAAATTCTCCATGGAATCCGAGCAACGTTCACTGAGACCTCCAACGGGACATCACGACGTTTTTTGGTACAATATATTGCCTGCGTTTTCGAATGATTATTTTGATGAGCCACCGATCCGCCCACTCTTAACACTTCATCCATCGCAAGCTGCATTTCATCGCGGACCAGATGTCCAGTCCGCGACTGAGCTACAATCGCAGTATCGTCAGCGTAGATATAGACTTCACAGTGGGCAAGGGACATCGTGCATAAGAAGTGAAGAAGTGAATAAAGGATTGGCCCAAGGATCGACCCCTGAGGAACACCGGCCTTTATTGGCCGTTATGTGGAATAGGTATTGTTAATTTTAATTTAAAATTTCCAAGAAAGGATTTTAAAAGTTTTAGAAAACAAAATGGGAAGCCCTTTTGATTTAATTTATAGAGGAGGCCCTCATGCCACACCTTATCAAAAACCTTGGAAACATCCAGAAGCAAGATGCCAGTACTTTTATCTTGGGTGGAAATCAGCCTTTAGTGAACATTACCGACATTGCAGTCCATTCATAAAAATACATTCGACTAGCAGCCATCATTGCTTGAGGAAGGGACAGCAGAGAGGGGAAAAATAGCGGCCGCATTAGACAGTTTTTGATTTATAACCTTGAGTTTGAAACCATTTATTTTCGCTAGAGCTTTCCTTACCGATGTAACGATAAGCCTTGGGACTGGAGCTGGAGGCTAGATATTTTACATACATAATAGCACCGCACCATATTTTGCCCAAGATACGTTCCCTTCTGCGACAGATGTGTCTTCGGGAATTCATCCATTCGTTTGGCGAGGCTCGCGTCATCGCTCTCAATATTTCAAAGACGTTCGATCAACTGTGGCATGCAGCGCTCTTAAACAAGCTTCTGTCCAACGATTTCCCTGTTGTCGCGGACTTCCTACTACTACTCGTCGTTAACTGTCAAGGCGGTCCGGAGGACCTTTGCCTTTATGTCATAGTTCGTCAGTCAGTTTGTCATCCTGTCGGCCTGGTCACCCAGAAACCAGACAATGTTATAGAGAGAAAAAAAGAAAGGGAGGAAGAAAGATAGGAAGAAAGAAGAAGAGCAAAGAGAGAAGTGCAACTATTAAAATAGGCATCGTTAAAATAACTAGGGTAATTAATTTTGATGCTCTAAACGCAATTTTGTTGGGATCGGATGTTGCTAAAAAGGGAATTTATGTGATCTAAAATTCCCCGACTTAATTTTGGTTACAGTGCGAGCCGCGGCCTGGAATGTTTGCGGACTTGCTCGACCATGTAGTCCACTGAGTCTCGCAGCAAAGGGTTGCTATGCGATTCCGCTTGTTCATAGCGCCGCTGCGTTCGTGTTTTGATATAGTCCTTTAAGTAAGGAATATCAAGATCTTTATGCAGGGTCTCGTTTGAGACATACCAAGGGGCATTTGTAATAGTTCTCAGGATCCTACTTTGGAGTACCTGCAAAGCTCGCATGTGCGTCTTAGCTATAAAACACCAAGCCGCACATGCGTAAGTAATTGCAGGTCTAATAATAATTTTGTACAGCCGAATTTTGTTAACCAGACTTAATTTTGAAGTTCTACATAGCAAAGGATAGAGCTGTCGAAATGTAATTTGTAATTTTGTTTTTAACATCTCAGTATGGTTTCGCCATGGCATACCCTTGTCTAGGGTGACACCAAGGTACTTGACGGAAGACCTCCACCGTAATAGGGTACCGTTAATAGAGACCTCTGGCGGGGTGCCGCGACGCTTTTTGGTACAGTAGATAGCCTGCGTTTTAGAATGGTTGATTTTGATAAGCCACCGATCCGCCCACTCTAGTACTTCATCCACCGCTGTCTGTAGCCTGTCATGGACTAGGTTACTAGACCATGTCATGGACTAGGTTACTAGACCATGACTATGCCACTAGTGCGGTGTCGTCAGCATAAAGATAGACTTCACAGTTGCTGGGACTAGGGACGTCATGAAAGAAAAAAGAGTAAAGTATTGGTCCAAGGACCGAACCCTGAGGAACACCGGCCTTGACAGGCCGTAATGTCGACAACACATTGTCAATTTTGATCCGAAATTTCCTTCCTTCTAGAAAGAATTTCAACAGTTTCAGGAGCCAAAAAGGAAAGCCCTTTTGGATTAACTTATAGAGGAGGCCCTCATGCCATACTTTGTCAAAGGACTTCCTTTCAGGATCAAAGAATCTCTCGTAGTAGATAACTTTTCCTCTTCCATCCATAAAATCAATTTTGGAGTTCCGCAGGGTACTGGTTTCGATATTGTTTCTGCTTCACACCAATGATCTACTCTCTACAAGCCCAATCCACAGTTTTGCGGATGCCAGTACTTTGCATGCAGGCATTATGAGAGGTAAACCGATCTCTGGGGTCGAGTTGGAACTCTGGCAGTGTCTGTTTCGCTTTCAAAAGATCTGGAGACCACTACTGCTTGGACGCTCAACAATACAGTTAAATTTAATAAAAAATTACTCTATCAAATGAGAAGTGCCCAAGCCAACACCCGGATCTAATGAACAAGTAGGCCCTGCCAAGGAATCGCTCATTCAAGCTCTTAGAAGTCAACATTACAGAAAATCTGATCTGGCACGAAAACGTTGCGTCAATTGCAACAGCTGCTGGTAAAAAGCTTGGGTGCCTATTCAGAGCCAGAAAGTACTTCTTACCATCTAACCTCCTCACACTATTTAAAGCCCGGATAAGATCTGGCCTGGAGTACTGCTCTCATGTCTGGGAAGCTGCTGCCCCTACTACCCTGTCTATACCTAGATGCCCTCCAAACAAAGGCAATTCGACTAATTGGTGACGTAGCCTTAATGCCTCACCCCCAGCTTCTGTCTCACCGGCGTGCGGTTGGTGTCCTCTAACTCTTCTACCGCTATTCAAACGGAGCAGGCTCCTCTAATCTATCCTCTATAGTTCCGCCGCTCACCGATCCTATCATATGCACCCACGCGAATACTGCACTCTCACCTTAAGGGGACTGGGTATACACAGTTATACATATGTATTTGCCATGTTAAAACACGGATTCCCATTTCGAACAGAACTCACTTGTTTTTCAATCTACATACACAGTATTTCAGAACGTGATAGTTAACAACTTAATGAATGACAACTATTTTCTCAAAAAAATGTTTTTGTATGCAAAAAACTTGCAATGCAAAATCATACATTTTCCAAATATCTGTAATTTAACAACCAAACACGATATCAAAAAAAGGCAAAATAGGTGACAAAGCGCAAGCTTTCTTCTTCAATTTTCTTTTTGAATCATAACTGTATCATCAGGAACTTGGGCATGCGATATTCATCTTTATAGTGACCTTGGGACCTTTTGACCTTACCTTTGGATTTTTGGACTTAACTTCCCTCATCTTAGATACACACTGAAGAAAGGGAACAGGCGGCCACGCCTCCTCGCTAACACGGGAATGCGTCTTTTCTTCTCTCATTTCGCACGCTATACCCTAGATCCTGGCCTTCGTTCCTCATACATCAGGAATCGAGCGGTACGACAGCATATTTATTCCCAGGGTGTCCAAGGCTTGGAATGGACTGCCAGAAGATGTATTTATTGGGCCTTGTGGTGTTGGCCTATTTAAGAGCCGCTTCAGTGAAAAAACTGTTTCCAAGGTTTCTTATGGGTTGTTGTTGGATTTGTCTTTGATATTTCTTTAAACCTTATACCTTCACTTATTCTGGCTTCAGAAGCATACATAGCACAGTTACTACCCCGATAGAAACAATCTACTTTGAATTTTTTAACACGGTCTTATTATTAGCTTTACCTGTACGTTTGTGTGTTTATGAGCTTGTAACTCTCGTTTGAATTAAGAGGTCTGACCGAATGAATTGAATGCTCCAACTTTGCCGCGAAAACGATTTTGGGGACTTCAAATCCATCGGACCTGCGGTCGTATCCACTGACAAAGAGATGGCGCAAACACTTTAAGAGTTTGTTGATATCACACAGAGGCGTAGCGGCGAAAGCTTAAAAGGCGTGACATCCAACCGTTCGGGAGTTGGTATTTTTGTGAAATTTAGTCAGGAATGTCGACAGTTTTAATTACCGTTCAGGCAGCAGAGGTAATTATGATGCTATGAATATTGATCAAAAACAATTGTTCGTCTCCATTAGGCTTAGTTCAGATGACGCGCGTACGACGCGCGTCGACGTGGCGCATGTTTGTGGCGTCTGTGTTCAGATGACGCGCGTAGGACTTCGTACAACTTTTATATAGAGTAAAACTAGGCAATCGAGTGTCAGTGTAGGCCTCTTCTCAATTTCATCAATGAAAACATCTGTGTTGAATTCTTCTGTTTCCATTTCAGTAGCATACGTGAGACATAAATTTTTGCAGAGAGACACCAGGTATGTCGACAGAACGCTAGAAAAGGCGCGTGCCAACTGAACAGGTAATGGGAGCGTCTAGTATTTCGCGCGTCCATGTGAACAGCTTGAATTGATATGTGTATTTTCAAAAGGAGCGCTACGTCGACGCGCATCGTACGCGCGTCATCTGAACTAAGCCTTACGCAGAGTATTAATAAATACAGTTTAAAAATACTCCCCTCATTTATCGGTGTGGGAAGTAAAACTAAAAAAAGACTCTTTAATGATAAAGTTAACTAAAAACTCAAAAATAAATATAGCTAAAAAAACTAAAAAATGCGCTTTTAAAGTACATCGGCATCGGACTAAAAAATTATTTTTAAAATGTGCTTAAAATAGTAATGAACGAAAAATACTAGTATGATTGCGGGAGCAGCCTGAACGCTTTGTGCTTTGTTCATGGATCGAATCATATTAGTATTTTTCGTCCTTTATTGTTCTAAGCTTATTTTAAGAATCATTCATGTAATTTCCTTGTTGTCCTGTTTGAAATCAGCTGATTTTCCGCTGAGTTAAATAAAGGCTTTTTATTGTTATTAATATTATCTATGCAAATAGCAGTGGAGATGAATAAAAATTCTTCTACTTCTACTCTTCTAAACCCCGACCGCGTTCAGTTGTTACTATTTGTTTTTCTTCTCTTTTACATACATCTATCGCCACATATATAGCAACAACCATACAACCAAAGCTAAAGATACACAAAAGGAACAAAAGCACACCCACTGTGCAGCCAGTAGGTGTGTCTGTGTGTATTTTCCTCTCGGTGCCTTGTCTAGCGGACAAAGTAGTAGGCATACACATGAAAAGTAGCTGGCATGAGTCTTGTCTTCGGATTTTTTCGTCTGCTTGCCACCTTTATTTGTATTTGTCGATTCGTATCGCCTTCCTGCCGCTGCTAGTACGCCTTTTCTTTAGTTCAGCAGGGTTTAGTTTACACTATCACATCTGTGGTACCACCTAGAGATTATTTATTTTTACAATAAACTAGATGTACTTGTGCAGCATACAGGTATACAGTTTACATGTTCTGTATAACGTTGTCGAACGTTGAAAGTGATGAGAAGATTTAACTTCTATTGTTCCATTCGATTACAAACAACGAAAAATTGGCAATAATCACTTTAAAGACCTTAAAGTCACGCTTCAGTCAAATTTCACATTCAATTTACATTACAGTCAAATAAAAAAAGGCTATCGAATATTGGTATATTTAATCAAAAATACTAGGCAATTTAAAAGCATTTCAACAATAATAAAATTATACAACGCTCTGATTATATTTTTTTTATAACTGAGCAGATCGCGTAGGCAGAGCCTAAATACCAGAGTACCTCGGCTGCTGTGAAAGGGTTATGTTAGGGGAAGTTTGTTAACGCGAGATTTGAATAGAGCCAACACCCGCAGGCTCAATAAATACATCTCCTGGCAGTCCATTCTAAGCCTTAGATACCCTGGGAATAAATGTGCAATTATACCACTCGGTTCCTGATGTACGGAGAACAACGGCCTTAGGATGAGATGCAGCGGTGAGCGGCGGAACGGTAGAGGATAGCTCAGAGGGGCAGATTTCGTTTGAATATCGGTAGAAGAGTGAGAGGTTACCAACAATACACCGGTGAGAAAGTGGCTGGAGGTGGCGCGTTACGGCCGATTCGCCAATTAGTCGAAATGCCCTTCTCTGGACGGCATCGGCATCTAGTATACACTGTAGTAGGGGCAGGACCTCCCCAGACATGAGAGCAATACTCCAGGCCAGGTCTTATCTAGGCTTCATATAGCGTGAGGAGGAGGAGAAGTACTTTCTGGCTCTAAATAAGTACCCAAACTTTTTACCAGCAGCTGTTGCAATTGACGCAACGTGTTCGTGCCAGATCAGATTTTATGTAATGTTGACTCCTAACAGCTTGAATGAGTGACTCCTTGGCAGAGCCTGGTTGTTCATTAGAACCGGGTGTTGACTTGGGCGCTTCTTGTTTGATATATAGAATATGCATCAGTAATTTGTTCACCTACAGCTGGCAATAAGTCTTGTTATTTTTTTAATCAAGGTCATTCTTTATAGTATAATTTTCTGTATCTGTACCACCAGAATGTTGCATCTTTTTATGGTTGCATGCTAGCATGCTCCAAAAACTTGTTACTTTATAAACCAAAACTTGTTTTTCAAACAAGCCTGACATTCGAATTCGGAGATATATTCAAATTAGTAATAAGATACTAGTCTTATAATCGGTTCTTTTTCCATAATATCAATACACGCTATAAAGTATCTTAGAAGATTATTCTTAAACATGGCATAGCATATTCATAGATGAAAGAGGATAACCGTGTTCAATTCGAAGACCTTCAAGTGGATAACTAATGTTCCATACATCATAGAAGCATACATTCACCAAATTATATGCCTACTTACCTACTATCTTATTTTCTGTGTGGATCTCAACGCACGTGGGTACAAAATGATTTAGTGCTATAACGTTCATAAATTCATCTTTGAAGAATAAGAGAGAACCTATTACGAAACAATATAAATCCACGTCCGGATTTTTCCCACACCTCCGCTTTATAAACATTTAAATTAGTTGTAACCACTGACGTACCTACAGCTTTTAGAGGAGCATGGCAGGCTTATATATTATGTAAAAAGGGGTAGAAGGGGCACGGGATATAATCAGGACACTATGACGACTGAGACTACCTCTAGCACTTCGTTCCATCCAAGTAGTACACTTTATAACCAGTTATCTCATAGGGCTACGTAAATTCTATTAAGCAATTCTTTAGTGCACAATATCTCAAAAACAAAAAAAGCTTCTCCTGTAAAATTTACATTTTGTGACTTCTGCTCTAAGGGGACGACTTATACCATTTTGCCGGATAATTTGTACTGTCAGCCCTGTGAACAGTCATTAGCTGTTCGGCTAGTGATAACTAAAAATACCCAAGAATGCATCTCGACATATACGTCACATAACTTTGACGCAACTTCTGTCAATGTCAGCGTTCTGTATCCAAACAAAAACAAATCCAACCTAAAAACCCATAAGGGATTATAAAATATAAAAGTGTATTGAGCTGAAGCTTACGACGTGTTTCTCAGTCATGCTAATATATAAAAACGATTAATAATAACTGAGAAACAAGCCAAATTCTCCAACAAACCTTAGAAAAATGAAGGTTTTAGGTTAGAATGGCGATAACAGACCTCAGTAAACGTAAAATCCTCAAACTCAAACAGTGTAAAACGCTTAAACAGTCCTTATTATGAAATTTATGAAATTATGAAAATGAGATATTTAATTAAAATATCACTAAGACGGGATAGCCAACCCAGATCACTACTAAAAAATTAAGTCTGAGATTCACTGATACAACTATCTATCAAATAGACGTCAAGCCCTGGGTTCAGGCACGTATCCAGGATTTGGTTTTGGGGGGGTCCAGATTATGGGTGTCACTCGCTTGACCATTCGGGGGGGTCCAGATTTTGGGTTGCCACCCTAAATTTGCTCTCGTCCGGGGGGGGGGGCGGGGAGGGCGGTGCAAAAATTTGTGGATTCCATTTTTGAGAGAGCATGATATAACGTTTCCAGGGGGTCCGGACCCCCCTCTAAATACGTACCTGCCTGGGTTCGAACCCGCACGTTGTAGGGTGGGAGGCTGCACGCTGAGCCGTTGAGCTGACATGGCACCGAAAGAATTGCTTCAAGAAAATATATTTGATTAGGTACTTTATAACTGGAATTTGTGACCTACTGTCAAACATTCAAAAACTTATTTATTTTGATCGTAGACTTTGTCTTGAGCTGGAAACTTCATTCATCCGTCTATCGTGCAACAAATATACACTAGTTAGATAAGTAACTCTTCCGAAGAATAGCTGGGAGTCTAGAAAAAATAATCTAGGAGATCGTTGGTGAAAACTAACATTCTGACGTCACACGTGCTTGGTTTTATTCGGCACCTGTCGGCGTGTCTTCGGTACTGGATTCCAAAATCACTTTTTATTTTGATATAACTTTTGGATTATTGCGAAAAAAGAAATAAATAGTTTTCCGAGGGTTGCTCTGTATCCAGTACGCAGACAGCTGTTTCACGCTTATTAGCGATCATCAGTGCGCCATAGGTCGATTGATGGAAATAGAGAGCATATGTTTGCAAAACATGTGAAACATGTGTGAGAAGAACCTTTCTGTCGTCTGCTCGACTGTTATAAAACGTATGATCGTTCATTTATGACAAAAACATGTTTTTTTTCAATAACTCATTTATTGTGAATATAAATTTAAAAGGCAAATTTTGGCGTGTATTGAATTTAGGCTATATAAATTTTAAATTGGTGCAGCAGTGTCATCTCAAAAAAAAACCAAAAGAAAAAATTTCGAGCAATCACATCACTGTGTGAATGCATGTAGATTGCATCAGATGTCGGCGCCAGTGACATAATTGAACGTGTTCTGTTATTCATTTGTTCCCGGATAAAAAGCACTCGTGACCTCAACATTCACCGCGTTTCACAGTTAGCTACAAAAGCAATTACCTGGAATATCATTATGCCTACTATTTATAACGAAGTTAAACAATCGCTAAGTGATCTGCAACGAATCTTGGGTAATATTATTCGAAGTGCTTTGAAAATGCTAGTGAGATAGTTCATAGAGTTAGTTATAGGTTAAGAGTATAGGACTGCCAGACCAAATTGACTAAACATCCGAACATTTTTAGATCTGGTAGATACTAGTATACTCGTATTTTTCAACGAGTGGTGGTGGTGGCGGCGGTAATAAAATAACTTACACAGTCGAAATCAATAAGTGAGTTATTACCATAGCGCGAGTTGGATACTATACTTTATTTATTACCTCAGCAATTTACGATTTAAATACATAACCATCTCTGTGTGTTATTATAACGTGTATTTAGTCATACATGCATTTTCAAATGAGACCAGTATTGGTATCTAGTAGGCGTTGTTCATAACTCACGACTGGAGCGTGAGCTATAAAAAATAACGCATGCTGTTTATCTACAGGTAGTATTACCAGTTCAAAAGTACTATGATAATCACTGTATAATTTAATGAGAGCAGATTAAATAATTTATCATAATATGGAACCCCAGAGGTTAGGCTAAGAAATAAATATTATATCTGTGTTTGCTAGTTACGTGTTTTAGCTTTGATTGCCCTGTGACCCTACAATCTTCAAGATAAACGGGAAACAAAGGGCGGACAACGTTCAAGTCCAGGCGCACATTGATTCCAAATAGACTTTTTTGTTATTCTATATTGGAAGGATGATGATCTGTCAAACTCACAGCAGAGCTCCACTGAACCCCTTTCAAGAATCCCTCAGAACGGAGTGAGAAAGGTGGTGGAAAGCAAACAAAAACACACGAAAATATCTCTTTTTATTGCAATAAGCGTTCAAAATGTTGCCGGTTATTCGCCAAACAATAATATAGGCGATGTTCAACGAACAAACTGTTGCAAAAGTATGTGGAATATCATGACAGCTTTCGGTGATGCGTTGACGAAAATCATCCAAACTTTCAGGTTGGGAACTAAATACAATATATTTTAAATGGCCTCATAGAAAAAAGTAAATCAGGAGGTCTAGCAGGTCATTCTATAGACCATTTATCTGCAAACGCAGGGTCTAGCCATTACCGAACCGGTAGCCTCATCAAGTATAGGGTTTTCATCGTCTTCGATTTGGTTTTCAATGATAAGCGGATTGATAGTATTTCCCAACACATCCAAATAAATGTCTCCATTTCAATTTCCATTAATAAACAATGGCCCAATCACTTTGTTTCCTAAAATGCCTGTCCATACATTAATCTGTTGGGGGGTACTGGCATGCCCTTCTATAAAAGCATGAGGATTTTCATTGCTCCAGTACCTGCAGTTATACGTATTAAGAAATCCAGTTAGATAAAATGTGCATTCATCAGTGACGCAGATATATTTTACATAAACTGCATTATGATTAATCGCTGTAATCACTTGTTCACAAAACTGAACTAGGCTATAGAAATCATCTTCGGTTAGCTCCTGCACTATTTTCGTTTTGGGTGGATAAAATTTATGGAGTTTCGTAATTTTGTCCCAGGAAGAATCCCCAAAAAAGAAATCGCACTTAGATTTCAGAATATGAAGCCGATATCAAAAGGAATTATTCTGAAATTCGCATTTGTTACTGAGAAATTAACGTTTGAAGTGTTGTTGTAAAGATAACTGAAACATGTGTGGCCCACCTTATTTCATTTTCACTTTCGGAAATTCCTTGCAAAAAACGGAGAAGGTCATTTAAAGGATTACGCTAACAGGTATGTTTTTAATGCCTTTGTCGATTGTTTACATCCACTATCATATGGTCGTATTACTCGTACCGTGCGAATATGATAAAGGTGGCCACACGTTAACAACTTCGCGATCTAATTAAGGCCATTTCAACTTTTTAGCTATTAAAAATGAACATATTATAAGTCGGTGCCAGAAATCATCCCTTAAAATTTTCGGGATTTGTCCTGGGACACGGTATGTATAGAGCCAAATGCAATATCAGTCACGTCCACAATTTTGCGATTGACGTATAAGGATTTAAGCCAAAATGACCCAAAACTTCAACTTAAGCGGCTTCATCCAAAACTCTCTGTTTTTTATTAGTAAGAGGTCCAGTTTGAGTAAATTCCATAACAAGGTCCAAAACATACCTATGCGATGTCATCTTCCCCGGATGTCTGGAGTTTAAACGGAATGGCAGTTTGTCGAGCACATTGATTTTGGGCACCATAAAATGGCACTGTTTTTACGACTGTCCTGCCAAAGTTTACGGAATACATATAAGTTAATTCAAGACCTACAGGTACTTAAAGGATTGTATCACGCTAAAAGCGTATAGTGAGACAAAATATTCATTTTGTGGTCTTACCATACCACCCAGGGACATTCTAAATTATATTTTAGAGCTCGGAAATATTTTTATTGATAAATTTAAAAATTTAGTTTCTACAGTAGCAATTAGAATGACACTGAAAAGCAAAATGTCAAAAACAATTTATTCACATCCATGTAAAGCATTTCCACATGATTATCTTCTAAAATTGTACATAAGAGTTCGAATATACTATATCATAAATTTTTTAAGCTGTGATCCCAAAAATAGGCCAAATAAACAAAACATTAAGGTAAAAATACTACAGCACCTTTGAACCAATTTTTAATTATCTACGAAATATAGCTACAATATGTGAAATCATTTGAGATTCATTAGTGTATAAATGTTATATTTGTATGTCTAAATCGGCTGTTAATACCTAGTCTTTCAATGACCCTCGTATATACGTAAAAACCCAGGCGCTATCAAGTCCCCGCTAAAAGACCCTCGTACTTGGGCAAAAACCAACGCAAAAGCTAACTGGCGCGTGCGGCCGCGGCATCGCTTTCATGTGAGTTCTTCAAGGTGCCGACGGAGAGTGATCCAACTTATATGTATTCCGTAAACTTTGGTATTGCTGGAATTTGAACATCGCCTATACCATTATTTGACCAATAACGGGCTATATTTTGAACAATTATTGCAATAAAAAATGATATTTTCGATAAGGACTTCGACATACTTTTCGAACAAGCTTACTGGATAACCCTTGTCATTTAAAATGTTTAAGGGGTAGGCGCTGGTGTGGGAAGTCCAAGGGGTGAAGTAGTTTTTGGTTTAAAAGTTGTCTCCCCCCCGAAAGGTCAACCAAGTGATACCCATAATCTGGACCCCCTCCCAAAACCAAATCCTGGATACGTGCCTGATGCCCTGTATAAATATAAATCATTCTGTCCCTTTTCTGGATTTGTACTGATACTGAGTAGAGCGTTCCATGCGCTGTTTTTTTTCTGTGACTCGGTAACACCGACACGCACAAATTTGATTAAGACACCAGCTCCCAGCGCAATTAAAGCATTGCCATACCCGTCCTACATCTGGTCTATTCTTAGACTATAGTCGAGGGCAATCAATTCGAATAAAGAGCTAGTGAGTCGCAAGCGAAAGAAGATTACAGTTCTCCTACTACCTAGCTCGAGGAGTAGGCGATCTATTTAGATTTATTCTATTTGAATGTTGCCGTGTTCGACGCCCATTCTCCGAAAATGGGGAGAACTGGAATATGGGTGTGCCAAATTGCACCGCGTCGGTGTCTGTTATAATCAAGTTTCGCACATTTTCCCCAGCTCTTTGCATAATGACTTGGAGAACGAAGGCTTCAACATTTCATAAACTGATCAAGTACACTCAGGAGCTAGATAATACAGGGTGGGCCAATAGTGCGTGGACGGAAGATTGTGGGTTTACTAAAAAATATTTCAAAAATCCGTCACTTGATCATGGTAGGGACCCTTGTGGGCTATAACGTTTGCATCTTTCAATAACTTAATTGGTTTTTTCCATATTAACGGGCTTTTGTTTATTTTTCATGGCCTGCTAGGTTGCTTGCACGCAGGAAAATTAAAAAACACCGATTTGATTGAAAATTTGAAATAAAATGAAAACCAAAAAAGATTGATATCGAGAATGCTATATCGTTAGAAAGGTAGTCAAATTTTACATGTCATTCTTTAAACTACAATAGGCATTCCCATTCGAAAAAATCAAATTATTATAATCCCTGCGATATTCAATTTTTTTCTGATACCTACTTATACCAAAAATGGTGATTAGCGTCTAAGAAACAGTTCGTTTAAAGTTCCATGTATGATACATAAAGTCACACTAGAATTCACCAAGGAATCCAAATATGCAATGATATATAGGGGGTTCTATTCAAAAAAATGTAAGTTTGATATGAATCACCCTGTATAAACGTCAAATTTAAGTGAAATTATTTTTATGTTATAGCCCTCAAGGTTCCCTACCACGATCAAGTGACAGGTTTCTGAAATATATTTTAGTAAGCCCACAATCTTCCGTCCACGCACTATTGGCCCACCCTGTACGTGCGCAAAACTAATTATAATGGCTTTGATTGAAGGTTTAATAATTATTTTAGATCATACCTCACAAATGGACAACAATGCGTGTGTATGAAAGGAATGAGGTCTGAGAATAAATCTGTACCCTCTGGTGTGCCTCAGGGGTCAGCTCTAGGTTCAATTCATACCCTGACGACACCCTGACAAGCGCGCCGACCGTTTTTTGGGGAGTTCTTGGGGGTGAGGGGTGCGGTTAATTTGGTAATTTTTTTCTTGGTTTTCTTCGATGTATAACATTTAATCAGAGACAAAATAGTATTTGGGGGAGGGGGTGCATTTCTGCGGTTGAGAATCTAAGCTAGCAGTAAGTATTTGATTGATAACGTTAGATACCGCTTGTCAAAACGCACAAACAATAAATTTACTGTGACTGAATAAATATATTAGTGCTAAATACAATTGGTACCTGAAGAACAAGAATAATCTAAAAAGAAAGTACTAATTTATGCCAGTTGATACCTTTTTTTACTTTTTTTGAGTGGAGGTGAAATTGGGGTCGTTGGGGGGGTGGGTGGTGTAAAACTAAAAAATGTATTTATATTAGGCTATCCACTGACTGTGAAAAAAGACCTAGCGCCATAATACACGTTATTAGGTCTATTCGAACATTGCCTTGTCCATTACTGAAACCAAGGGACTTAGAAGTTTCTAATGGTATACATACGATTATTGCCTTAGATCGTTCTGTTCTGTGTAACCTGGTGATTTTTCGAACGGATTTTAACGAAATAGAGACACAGTACTATATATAACCTTAGCCAGAAAGGAAAACGCGTGTGGTAGCAATAATAAACAAACTAAAAATATAAGAACAGCTCACACTTCGTTTTTATTCGATTTAATCGTTTTCTATACATTTTTTTGAGAGGGTAATATTAGGGTAATTTGGGGTTAGTTATTGTGAAAGTGAAACATTTGTTGTATTCGTTGTGGGCTCTTTGTTGCCCTGTAAAGGAACGACATAATATGTGTAGCACATCACTAAACTGATACCAGTGAAATTTCTGAACCATACCTTGCAACGCGGTAGAGAATCGATAAAGTCTATGGTTTTTGAAAATTGTGTTTGTAGAGGTGAAACTAAATTAAAAAAGAAACTGCATAATATAAAAGCCGTTCAAACTCTGTTTTTGGGCTAGGGATCTATAGGGATCTCTGATCATTTTTTTCCTTTTTTTTTGAGTGGACGAGTTGAAGATTGCAGAATAAGAACTGTGATCTTTGTTCCTACGGAGAGAGCTGCAACAAACTATTTACAGGAGTTGTTTTCTGTTAGATGTTTATTTTTACGGGAGGTCGGGCGATGATTTGGTTGCAAGGGGATCTTAGTCTATATCTTCATGCTATGGGTAAATAATAAAATGGTGTCACTTTAATTTGTGGGATATACTGAGACTGAGTCAATGCTTCATTTTTTTAACAGTACAGCAACCACAAACGCGATATCAAGCTTTGGTGTTTGTTATGCTTTCATCTGAGCGTAGCGTCCTTGACAAAGTTCTAATCCTTTATCCCAACATCCCTCAGTACCCGGCAACCAATATGTGTAGGTAATCGGTTTTCTCAATACGATTTGGGATTTGTGCATTCACTGAGCGTAAATTCTCGAGGCAACGTCGTCGTAAGAGCCGAAGTTAATTAAATCCAGCAACTACGGTCTCTGTGCTATTGCTTTCCCTCAACTTCCACTACATGCCTGAAACTTCGCGATTACCAACATAAAACCACTTACATGTTTCTGTATAGTTTTATACAATGATGTTTTTTAGTGTTTTTTTATAACTGGGAAGACTACGAAGGCAAAGCGGCAAAGCTTAAATATCAGAGTACCGGGAAGTTTGTTGACGCGGGGCTTGCATGGGCATCAGGCCCGGCGCTAGGAGTTTGGCCGCCTGGGGCAAAATCGAAATATGTGGCGTCATTTCAACATATAGGACTTGTTGACTAATTTCATAGACTAATTTTCCTAACCTGTGGGTAATTACCCCCGCAGGGGTAAATCGGCTGTTTTGTAGGGGTAACGAGGAACCTAATAATTAGGATCGTGAAATAAAAAAATATAGAAAAAAGTTACCGCACAGCACTGCGCAATCTCAGCGTATTTTAGCTCACAGCAGGTGCCGAATATCCTGTTTTAGCTAACAGAGAGCTTTAAAAATGCTAATACCATTTGCCACCACCTATAGATGTGAGTGTAGTTATTTCTACTTTAGTAACACTCAAAACAAAGGCCAGAAATCGTTTTCAATGTGGAACATGACTTGAGATGCGCTTTAAGTGAAGCTAAACCTAACATTAAAAAACTTGTGAATGCAAAACTATACCAACCTTCACATCAAGCCAACACTCATTAGTTTTTTATGTTAGAATTAGTTTCACTACTAGTCAGTGTAACTGGGTATTATTAATCCATTGTTTATACATTATAAATTAGTTAAAATTGTAAGGCTGTTGTGCAAATTATGATAAATAAAGATGGTTGTATTTGCTTGTACTGTTTGATAAGATTTCAAAGGGGGGTAAAATCAGTTTTCCTCATAGGTCATAGGTGTAACAATATTGGAAAGATTAGGAACCACTGCTCTATAGTAATAATGTGGTCCTTTCAGATCGGGCAGTCTGGGTTCAGCCAAGCCCATCGTGGACAGTGGCAGCGTATGTGGGGGCAGCGAAAGGGGTTCTACGTCTTCGTCCCGTAGCTGCGGGGACATGCCAGGGGCCGGCTCTTATGCCCCTGATACCCCAGACACCTTGGAAGACGCCCGAAAGCTAGTGAGGGACCTCAGACAGAAGACCAGAGCACAGGCGCAGCAGATCATGGCTTGGAGGAGGGCGTACAAAATGCAGGTTAGTACAGGCAATATACATCAAAATAGTTTGTTAATATTACGGTCCATGAAGGCCGGTGGCCTTCAAGGTTCGCTTATTTATTTTTACACATGCTCAGGAGCTGGCAACATAACAGTTGTAATTCTCTCTCGTACTGGGAGTGGATAGTATAAAATGCTCATACAGGGTTGGGATAAAGTATGGAACCAAGCAAATAACTTTGGAACGGAAAGAGTGATATTGCTGAAAATTTGCAGGCGAGTGTAGTGACGTCTAGTGCATCCGAAGACATTATGTTAGCTATTAATGTACTTCCGGTTTAACCGAAGGTACCGTCAACTTTTTTAATTTAAATGGGACACCCTGTATATTTTTGCAGATTTTAATTCATCTTTTTTTTCTGAATATGTCCATAGTGGGTGTAGCATTAGTTTCTGTAAAAACGGGAAAGATAAAGCTTCTTTATCATTTCAGGTGTTTAAAACGCCGGTCATTCAAAGTCGGTTTTGGCGATCGCGTGAGAACTCACAAAGAAGTGTGTCAACTTTTAATGATTTACGTCCCGACAGGGATCCTATAACACATTTGACGGTGACTAAAAAAAAAAATACAAAAAAAATTACCTCAAACGGGAAGACCGCAGACCGCCACGGACGAATTTGTGAGACAAATTTTTCAAGAAACAAATACTAAACCCACTATGGACGTATTCGGAAAAAAAGGTGAATTGAAATCTGCAAAAATTTAAATTGAAAAAGTTGACGGTACTTCCGGTTAAACCGGAAGTACATTAATAGCTAACATAATGTCTTCGGATGCATTAGACGTCACTACACTTGCCTGCAAATTTTCAGCAATATCACTCTTTCCGTTCCAAAGTTATTTGCTTGGTTCCATAATTTATCCCAACCCTGTATATATCCCAATAAAGGTGGTTCAGACTTAGAACATCAATTTAAGAGCCTCATTTTTTGATATAGTAGTATTGAGGTAGCCTTCAACTATGTTAGAAGAATCAGTACTCAATTTTAGCCAAAAAGGGATGAAATGAAATGAATTTAAAAAAATACTATATGGCGCAAAAGATAGAAAGATAAGCCACAAAATTATTAAATGCTTACATAGATGATCTTAGATGCTTTTCCTGAGTAGAACAAAATCTTGAACAAGATTATTAAATGCTAAAGTCAATTGAGTACCTATTCATATAGGTGATATGTTAATTGTTTTCTTTTCAAGATCATAATATGCTTCGTTTAAGATGCCACTGTACTTACTTCCAAGACTTTCCCAGTTTTGAATTGAAAATATTTACGTAATATAACCCTGTATGATCAAACATATCAAATTCTTGGTTGAAGTTTATTCTAAGATTATAACCTTGTGCATATAGGAATGCCAAGAGTCGGGGACACTGAGATCCCATACAAAGTCAACTTGAGTGGCAGATCTGAATGAGCTCCAGGAGAAACTCGACACACAGTGTGTCCCAGCTAAAATTTGCCACCCACCCTATCTTTGGAAAGATAAACAAAATAAAAATCGCCGTGATACGACGTTTTCGAGGGGGAACTCTTCTACCAAATACGTAATCATTGTGGCATCAACCCCCTCACCCCCAGTAACCCCTACTTCAAAATCTAAGTAAGACTACCATATTTGTGACACATCGTTTTAATAATAATTATTATAATAATAACAGCATTTATTGCCCAACAGCTTTGGAACCATTTACATGACAACAATTTATTGCCCAACAGCTTTGGAACCATTTACAGGACAACAATTTAAGTACAAGAATATTATACAAAAAAAAATAGATAATGTGAGAATAACATAGAGAAAATTGAAAAAGTATATAAGAAATAGAAAAAGAGAGGCAAAAAATAAAGCAAAAGAACTAAAGGAAAATCACTGCTACAGTAGCCGTATCAATCGTCTAGGAAAAGAAAAGTAAGATAAAAACTATTTTGAAGGGAATGGATTGACAAATACAACAGTGTCTTTGGTTTTGAGATTGACCCACTATTTTGGAAGTTAATGAATAATATGTTGGTTATCAAAATGAAGTATTATTTTCATCACCTGAAATATTATTGATGACTGAAAATCGTGTTCTCTTACTTCAATAAATTATACCACTTACAATTAATCTTAACCATGCCAAACATGACACAAGCCAATTATGTTTTCACTGAAAACCATTCAGCAGATGAGAATTTATTTTCTTCAATTTCAGTTATCCATATAATAAAAAGTAGCTTCTTCAACTGCAAATCAAATTTTAAAGTGTCGTTTTTTGAAGGGAATGGATTGACAAATACAACAGTGTCATTGGTTTTAAGATTGACCCACTATTTTGGAAGTTAATTAATAATATGTTGGTTATCCAAATGAAGTATTATTTTCATCACCTGAAATATTATCGTCAGAAAGTTTCCAAATGGGAGACATTTTGTTCCGTACAGATGTACTGGCTATATTCAAAATATCTTCGCAACAACAAAAGTATCTTGATCATTTTGAAATAACCCAAAAACCCACAATCACTCACCTGCTTGAAAACGACGATAAATAATCTACGTGAAGGTCAGTTTCGAGAAATGTGCGAAGACATTTTGAATATCGCCTGTACGTCTGTATGGAACAATTTGGCTCCCATTTGGAATCTTTCTTACGATAATACTTAGGTGATGAAAATAATACTTCATTTGGATAATCGACGTATTTTTAATTAACTTCCATGAGAGTGTATCAATCTTCAATCCAATGACACTGTTGTATGTTGTATTTGTCATTGAATTCCCTTCAAAATTATTGTATGGTAGTCTCATTCAAGATTTTGAAGTAGGGGTTGCTGGAGGTGAGGGGGTTAATGGCACAATAGTGACGTATTCTGTGGAAGTTATATAAATCGACCTGTCACGGCGATTTTCATTTTTTTATTATTTCAGATACAAGGTGGCTGGCAAATTTAAGGTGCATGGTACATGATGACTCCAAAAATTCATCAGGCCCTGGAGAAGGCATATACGGTGGTAGGCCTGAGCAGAACATAAGTATCCGCCTAGATAATTTGACTACCTTTTTCCAAGCAGAAATACCTGCAATTATGCCCATGCATATGGCATATATCCATATAAAGGATACAGTGAAAAGACTCTACATATGTCCACACAGACAGCCGAGCGGCTCTGATAGCCTTGGCAGGTGACCACTATACTTCAAAAATAGTGTGGGACTGCCATAATACCCTAAAGACACTGGCGAAGGACAACAAGGTAACATTATCTTGGGTGCCTAGTCACATAGGACTTGGTGAGAATGAGAGGGGCAAGGAAGATGTGGAACTCGCTCTCATCGGGCCAGAACCAGCATTCAACATGTTACGGACAGCTGTCACCAATTGAGTGTCAAATGAGCACCAGAAGCGGTGGGACAGAGAGACAGAGTGGTGGGGAATGTTCAGTCTAAGAGGATGCTGAGAGGACCTTTGTGTTCTAACACGGCAGACGCTGTCAGACTGAGTAGGAAGGAACTACGAAAAGTGGTTGGATTTATAACTGGCCATTGCAACAGCAAAAATCTTTTGTGCAGGAAGTACGCTGAAACAAAAGAAACAGCTAAGCATGTTATCTTTGACTGCCCTGCCTTGAGTGAAAGCAGAAACTCTTATCTGAATATAGGCAAGGAGTAAAGACAGGAAAGCATCGTCCAATGCATCTCAAGATTCGCAAAGAAGGATGGGACTCTGTCGCATCCCTTTGGCCGGGGGTGCACAATAAGCCATAAGAGGCCTGGGTATACACAGTTATACATACATATGTATTTGCCATGTAAAACATGGATTCCCATTTCGAACAGAACTCACTTGTTTTTCAAAGTACATACACAGTATTTTGAGAAGGTGATAGTTAAGACCTCAATGAATGACATCTAAGAGCATTTTTATCAAAAAAGTTTTTTAGTGTGCAAAAAAACTCGCAAAGCAAACTCATACAATCTTCAAAAGTCTGTAATTTAACAACCAAACAAGATATCAAAAAAGGCTCCCACAGTAACAAAGCGCAAGCTTTCTTTTTCAATTTGCTTCTTTGAATCATTACTGTAAGTTTAAACGTAACGTCAGGAGCTTCGAAATGCGAAATTTATTTTTATGGCGACCTTTGGACCTTATCTTTGGACCTTTTGACCTTACCTTTGGATTTTTGGACTTATCTTCCCTCATCTTAGACACACATACACACACACTGGAGAAAGGGAACAGGCGCACAGTGGGGCAGGAGAAGCTCAAATGTGGTATCAAATAAGATACTTTCTATTATTATTTCTTACTATTTTATTTACATCTAGTAGTGATAAAAGTATAAAATAAAACACAATTCAAGTATATATTTCTCATTTTCACTAGAAAAAAACATTTATAAGTAAAAAAAGAAAGAGCATATTTCTAGAAGCATTGTCAAGAGACTGAAAAATGCTTCCATTTGTACTAATTTACAATCAGAAAATAACTATTTATTCTTGTCTTAACTGTCAGCTTCACTGATTCTGAGATCATCGCCCTCATCATAATCATTTTCATCATCATTATTTTCATCTTGGATTGTAGAGCTTCTCTTGGAAGGCGTTGTGTTTTTCTTATGTAGTTCTTATTTGCTTGAGATAAGAGGATCAGAACTTAGAAAAAATGCGTTGAATATATCTTGGTTTGTTTGTACTTGACTGGAATTCCTTGCGTAATTTTCGCGATATTTTTTAAAATCTTTGTTGTGTGCTTCCTGAGCATGTAATGAATTGATCGCATTATATATTATTTTCAAGAAATCTAGTATATATTCTACGTGCCTGCGACCAACGATACTTAAATTGTGATTCAAAATGAGATATTTTATCATAACGTCCCTCAATCTCTTTTGATCAATCCCTCTTAATCACATTTTACTTTTTTCTTAATTGAGCAGTCAAAAAAGCTAATTTGTCTTCAATGCCATTACTTTGTGATCTACTTTTATCATATAGGTCTCTTCTTTTCATTAATACAGTATTTTATTTAATTCCTGGAACAAATGACATACAAACCTGTACTTTTTAAAAATCAGTTCAAAAATAATTTTTTTCTAACATCGAAAGAAATGTTTTTTTATAAGAAAGGAGCAAAAAGGAGCAAGTACATAGCATGGATTTGTGTTAAATATGAATCACTTATCTAGTGAAATTAAACTTCAATGCTTGATCTGCTTTGGAGCATAACAAAAATTGTCGTTATTTTCGAGAAAAATTGTATAATATACGATTCATCGAACATTTTAATGCGAGTGGCGTTATATAGACTCCACGTATACCTAAGTTACTAACATAATCACAGAAAAATCACCACATACCTGACCATGAAAATTCTATATCGTAGGATGTAACTTGATCACGTATACTTCCTTAAATAAAATTTTCAGGCAGATTATAACTGGCACAAAATTGGCACACTTGATCTCTTCGCGGCTGTAGACTATCAACTGATGCGTCTCGGGACGGTAGGGATAGGGTCGGAACAAAATTTTTTATGGTATATTGTGCCCTGGTTAGGGACGTTTAAAAATTGCATAAACTGAGAAGGTCTTTTGCCCCACTGAGAGGCGCACCCCTCCAACTAACACATTTTAACATTTTCTTGGATTCTCAATTTCGCGCGCTATACCCCATACCCTTAAGGCCGAGCGGTTACCTGAACCCTAACACCCTCTCACTACTAAAAAATATACAGGGTGTAACTTTTAAGGATGTCCACACCTATACCACCATGTAGACCTCGCTGAGCTGATCATTTTTCGATAAGCAACATGGGTCCAAAAACGAACCGTTACGAAGATAACGCTACCGAA
The DNA here is from genome assembly GCA_951848785.1 of Callosobruchus maculatus. NCBI lineage: Eukaryota > Metazoa > Arthropoda > Insecta > Coleoptera > Chrysomelidae > Callosobruchus > Callosobruchus maculatus. Next base: position 3,274,234 of record CATOUR010000110.1, on the reverse strand, counting down.
AGTTATCCTTGCTGACGCTTGAAGTTAGGCAATTCATTCAACGCCTCCTAATTGGCAGAGGAGAGAGGGGGTTACGGATCAGCTGCTAAGACAGATTCGGCTTGTCGACATTTAATCGTCATGGCCAAAATGTCAAAAGTCAACCAAACAAACAAAACAAAAAAAAACATTGCAAAAAAACAACAAAAACACCGAGATCAGTCAAAAATCAGTGAAGGAGAGGCTCCACGTGGCCATCGCCTTCTTGCTCGCACAATCTGACTCGATGGATGACCGATGCAGTGGCAGCGTTGATTACTTGTGGCTGCTCCCTGACGTTTCCAGCTGCTGCAATGATGCATGCAATCAGCTCTTCTGCTCTGTGCGATGCACCCCCTGGAAAAAATCCAGGGGATTGAGATCCGGAGACCGCGCCGGCCACGCTACTGGCCGCAAGGCGTCGAATTAATTGCCTAACTTCAGGCGTCAGGAAGGACTACTTCCGGTAGCGCTATCTCCGAAACGGTTCGTTTCCGGACCCATGTTGCTTATTGAAAATTAAAAGTTACACCCTGTATAGAAAAATATGGTAGTAAATTCTTCGTTTGAGAAATTATTTTTATGTGTGTATTTGTTCCAGGAACTGCTCGTGTCCAGACTGCAAAGAGAAAAATGCGACCAGCTGAAGGCCCTCAGTTCCCAGCTGCTACTGTTCGAATCCCGTCTGATCAGGAAGCAGAAGGACATCTCGACGATGTTGAACGTTCGCGAAAATATCATCCATCGACAGCAAAGACTGATCGAAACCCTGTCGAACAGACTGATCGACAACGGACTGGAGGTGCCCCAGTCTGAGATCACGGAGCTCGAGACCAACCTTCCGGATTTGGACTCGTTGAACGACTCAGACAGCGCCGTGGTCATGGAAGACATCGACTCGGATAGCAACGTGTACCATGTTTCTAAGTTCAGGACAGGTGAGTTCAATATGCCCGCAAATAGGATTGCTAAAAAATCGGCAAAAATAGGTAAAAAATCGGATAAAATATTAATAGTCAGGGAAAATTTTTGATCACTCTGAACAAATCGAAGAGTGCAGGAAGAGAGAGATACCAGGAAAAGTCAGAAAAAAATAGGCACAAATCGATCAAAATCCAGTAAGATTGTTAAATTTTTATTGTAAAAATAGGGAGCAATTTAAGAAGACAGAAATATCGCAAAAAAGACGGGAATTATCGCAAAAAATTGAGATAAGTAGGAGAAAATACGAGACAAAATGGGAAAAATGTGCAAAAATTGGAAAAATCGGAGAAAATCACGAAAGATCACGAAAATTCAACAAAATTGAGGAAAGTTGATAGAAACCGGGGGAATGGAGATAATTGGTAAACATACTGTAAAATTTGGTAAAACAATCGAAAAACCTTAGAAAATCGGTAGATAACGGGAACTATCTGGAAAAATCTGGTTAACTCGGAAAGAATTGAGTAAACACAGGAAAAATTGGTATAGAATAGGTATGTAAAAATTCCCTTGGATTTTAAAAATGTTAGCCTTTGAGACTTCTGTTGAATTTTTGACCCACAATACAGGATTACATCACTATATGCAGGTGTTCTATGACGAGTGGAAGATACTTCTTTAGGAGAAGACTGTACAGCTCATTTCCAACAAAAAGGTCATGTAAAGTAGGGTTAAATGTTTCAAGGATATTTAATTTTCATTTTATTTATTTTCAGAAAGCGCTTCTTATTGATGATTGGATATGGTGTTCTTTTACTTCAATAAATTATACCACTTACAATTTTTTGGCTTAAGGGGCCTGGGTAGACACTTTTATACGTATGTATTTGCCATGTAAAACACCGACTCACAATTTCCCGCACAACTCACTTTATTTTTAAACTATATATTTGATATTTCAGAGGGCGATAGTTAAGAACTTAATGCATGACAACTATTTTCGATTTTCTCAAAAAAGTTTTTTAATGTGCAAAAAAACTCGCAGTATCATACATTCTATAAATGCCTGTAATTTAACAACCAAACACGATATCAAAGAAAGGCTAAATAGTTGCACAAGCGCAAGCTTTCTTCTTCAATTTGCTTTTTGAGTCATTACTGTAAGTTCAAAGGTAACGTCTCCCCTCATTTTAGACACACACCCTGGAGAAAGGAAACAGGCGGCCACGCTTCCTCGCTAACACGGAAACACGTCTTATCTTCGATTCACAATTTCGCGCGCTATACCCTAGACCCTTAAGCACAGCATATGTCATTACAATTAATTGTAATCATAATGTCACGTAACCACATGACACACGCTAACTATGTTTTACTGAAAACCATTCAACAGATGAGAATTTATTTTCTTGAATTTCAATTATCCATATAATAAAAAGTAGCTCCTTTAACTACAAATGCCCGAGATGCGGACAATAACATCAAAAATGGTATCGTTAATTCCCTACACAGAGCTGTATGTGCTGGCTCGACCTAGTGGCATCTGGAGTCGAACGCGGTCGGAGATTAATACTGACCCAACAAATTTCCTTCGATGACACAGATACGAGCCGCTCCGTGCTACCAGAGGATGGCGGCATTGGTGTCGAATTCGATGCCTCTAATGAGCGTTCCGTCGGCTGGGTTACCGTGACCGCCAGGGCTCAGCTGGTAGAGCGTCCGACTAGAATGTCGGAGGCGCGGATTCAAATCCCGCTGACAGTCGGTTGTTTTTTCGGAGTTTTCTGGTAGCACCTTGATTTGAGATTATTACTCATGTTCCTTTCCCGTTCAGGTCCAGACGGAGTGACAGTAGTGCGGTCGATCTCTGACGCGATCGACCCCAACCTAAAGTACGCCGTGCGGAGGAACAATGGCTTCCTGCGACGCCCCGAGATCCTGGAAACAGTGTACAGCGTCGAAGAGGACGCCGACAACGATCAGGATGGCGGCAAAAGTGACGCCAACAAGAAACGGGAGACTTTCGCGACGCGAGGGAAGTCAAACTGCAACGTGGACAGTCAGAGCTTCAAGGAGAAGTCGGTGGACGAGAAACCGCCCCCGTGCGAAACGTGTTGCGAAAGGAACAACGACGACGCGGCCGAGGACAACCCCAAGAACCAGGTGAGATACACAAGCTGCTACCAGGGGCGTATCCAGACCTCAGTCTTGGGGGGGTAGCGGGGCATGAAGTTGTGTGTGCTTTCACCATTTTTTGTAATACCTTCGTGAAAGATGTTGATGCAAGAGAAAAGGAAAATGTTAATAGTGTTAAAATAAAAAAGAAGATATAAACAGCAAGTGAAACAGTGAAGTATCAGGTATTTTAGGGAGATGAAATAAAAAATCTATTGATGCATTAATCAATTTTAATTTTACGGAATACAAATAATATGTAATACGTATATCATCCGTGAATATTTTTTTGGCACAGCATACAAAATTAAACGATCATGAACACTCACCAGTCAGGTACCCTAGTAGCCACAACACGTACTCTATTTTTTTAATTAGTGTTTTAACTTTTCTAGTCGGTGCAATTTTCAAAACAGGTAATTAATGGGTTAGTTAAATTTTGTGATAGGCTACCACGTTGTATAGGACATTAGAGAGGTTTTGAGCCACTAAAAATTGGGACTACGCGACGCTATCCGTAAAACATTATTCTGAGCATGCGCAGTGTGTTTCGAATAATGGATAAGCGTGTGCCCTGTGCACAGTTTTCGTAACCGGAATATGTGACGTGTATCGTTGCGTTATTCGACAATTGACATTAACAATTATTGAACCTATTTGATTCTAACTTAACCTCACATTATGATCGATTTGGTTGGAAATGTCCAAGAAATGTTACATGCAGCAAGTAAACACCACAAGCAGAAAATAGATCACATCACAAGTAAAATAAAAAATAGGTTATGAAGGATCCCCGAAGCATGACAGTTCAGATTTCACTACCATGGTTCAGTCCCGTGATGATCACACGCTGTTGCCGGAGACACCTAACTTTGTAGCTTTTATTGGATAATACTGTCAAATAAAATTGACGAAAGAAAACCTGATCCTTTTGTACAATGACAAACTACAAAATAAGTATTGTTGCTATCAAAATCATCATGGTTCTTTTCTCATTGCCGCATAGTGGTTTAGACCTGTCAATACCGCACGTAACCACGTAATCATATCGTACCGTAAACTTCCGTAGCTAGCGTAATACTTTATCGGTTATTCGCCTATTCGGTTATTTCGGGAGAATTGCGCATGCCACAAATAGCCGGTAACGTGCAATAACGTCAGGCGTCAGTAAACGGACGTCCAAAAACTCTCTATTTAACTGATTATGTAACAATGGAAATATATTAGATATGCATCACTGTAATAATGCCAAACAAACTCGTTTGTAATTTAGTTACTGCAAAAAAGATTTTTTTTCATTGCGACATCGAGGTTTTTTTTTCGAAAATCTTGGGGGGTAATTACCCCTGTTACCCCCCCCCTTGTATACGCCTGTGGCTGTTACTTTGTCGCGGTATTTTTGTGTAGCGCTCTGAAGTCACTGGTTACTGATCAGTCTTTAACCCGTACACTCGACAGTGTTCAGTTCGACATCAGGCACGTATCCAGCTATCCAGGATTTAGTTTTGGGGGGATCCAGGTTATGGTTTCCACCTTTTAATTTTGCTTCACCAGGAGGCTTGATAAGCAACAAAATATTCGTCAGCTTGGCGGAAAGATTCATTTTTATAGATTAAATTTTTAGCCGGATTATACAGGGTGGTCCAATAAGCGCGCGGTGCTCTCTAGTGGCATTACCGTTTGAGTTAGAAGAAAATGGCTTGAATAAAAAATGTTTTTTTTTTCAAACGGTCTACTTGTAAAAAATAATTTCAATGGTGGCGGACGTGCGGATATACCGGAAGTGAGTATCAACTTTCTTATTTTAAATAGAACACCATTATTACGTTTTTGAATTCAGCATCGATTTTTAGGTCCATTTTGTTATTCATACTTTATCTCTACGAAGCCTATTTTCGAAGTTATTCAGCAATCTTCAGAAAATTTGATGTTTTTAGTACTTTACAAAAAATGTTAATATCTTGGAAACTAAATACGACAGAAAGATGCTGTTCTCTCACGAGCAAGAAACGTATACTTGTGTTTTAGTAAGATCATTGTTTCCAAGCACATTAAATCAATAGACTAGTAATTTTCAAATTTGAAAAGTCTAAAAACTTTTTTTTTCAAATGGGTTGGGATGATAAGTTTCACATCAGTAGATGCGAAATTAAATTCTCTTTTACTTTTCTCTAGACATATATGGTTCTATTTTTGTTGGTTTTCAAGATATTTACAGCTTAGGAATTGGTAAAATCTTAGGTCGCGTGGCTCGCAGACGAAACAATTGTCAGAAAACCCTTCATTCAAGGTGTTTCGGCCTCTAATACTGAAAATATGGATTCGTTCCATCTAACTGTAACCCCATTATTCTTAAAAACTCCAGTCGTAAATTTTCCAGCAGGTTTTCCAAAATTTCACCTAAAAGTTTTTGGAAAACATTAGTTTATTATGCGGCTTCCAATAATACCACCCGAAATGTTTAAACTCCATGCTGGTTGTCAACAAACCTCACAAAATATGGATTCACGTCGGTGTAAGAATGTTAATTATGCCAGTTTACATGGCCGTTCATAATAACAGTGAAGCTACATTTCATAATAAACGAACAGTGTGAATGAAGCTACATCTCATAATAAATGTAACTTCATTCATAAACAACACACCGTTAAAAAGGAGTACATCTTCTTGGACAGGAGCACGACCCCAATTACAGAAATTCATTCTGTTTTCAGTCTTGTCTTTCAAATGCTTGATTTAGCTGCATGTGATAAATATGTTATATGTTCTTCGTTAAGATCATTTTCGCAGTTGTTTGACCAATGCCCAAATAGCGACTAATTTCTGCTGTAGTACTTCTATGCGGATCTCCAACTACAATTGCGAGAACGTCAAACTCCCCAACTTCATTAACTACATGTTTCCTGCTCTCATATTTTTCCCGACGTAAATCCAAATTTTTAAAGCTTGTTGACAACCAGCATGGCCTCTAAGCATTTGGGTTTGGGGTGGTATTATTGGAAGCCGCATAATAAACTAATGTTTTCCAAAAATTTTCCTAATGAAAATTTGGAAAACCTGCTGGAAAATTTACCACTGGGTTTTTAAGTATAATGTGGTTACACAGCTGTAGTTTCTAAAGCGTCAAGTGATAACTAAAAACGGTCAAGTTAGTTTTCCCACTCGTCAATTGTAAATTCAAACTGACAGGTGTAATTTATACCTTTTCCTCGTAATATAGGGACGACCAAATGTGCAAACGACCTGTTTTGTTGTAGAACTTTTATGGTGTACAAGTCCCTTTAATATCTTTATCGGTTACTGAACTGTTGAAACTTTTTTTCAGGTGAAGACCTACAACCGTGTGATGTCGAACCACCGATCCGTGACGAAACCCAAAGACGTCAAGTACAAGAGGATAAACAAGGCGAAATCGAAAAGCTTGGAGGAGCTACGAGGAAGGTTGAAAAATTGGGTGGAACAGGGCAACAAATTGACAGGGCTCAGCTTGGAGCATAGTCAAAGCTACGCCTGATGTTGGTCGTTGCATATCGACGGAACATAGTTTCGCTTTTTCGAAATCAGGCTGTGTAAAATGCGTCGCTGATGTGTATTCTATCTTTAATCCTGGTACTCATTGGCGAACTGCAACTATAACTGTATCAAAGTCATCGTGAATGACACACCTTTGTGCTTCTCGCGGATCTCTCGATCCGCAGTGTTCACAAAGAGCACTTGTCGCAATTTTGATAGTAGGGGTCGCCAAATTCTTGAAAATTTTAAAATCTTGTTTTGATTTCAAGACAGCCCAGGTAGCACATGCACGTGAAAATGTCATACTATACAAGTCACTGACTGACGAGAATGGCGTTAGAAATGACGTAAACATGATTTTAAAATGACCTAATGCCTCGTACAAATCGCGTCACCCCTCGTACGTTAATTTCACGTCTCGGGAAACGTAAAATTGACGTCCTAACAAACGTCATTATCCCATGATAATTAATTACTACGTTTACATGTGGAATTCAATTCGAACTGAAATCGATTTTGGTATTGAATACTGCATGTAGACACTGCAAAATTTGGATCGAAAGTGAATTGAGTTTCAAGGTCGATACCGCTCTTTTCTGGGATCGAATGTGGATCGTATCGGACTGAAATCCATGTAAACAGACAGCGGTATTGAAACCGAATCGGCGACTGCGCGTACGGTCTCTCTGAATCTGTAATATCTTTTCTAAACACTAAAACCACAAAGAAAACAAAATCGTGAATACACAATGGTTCTAAAGTTCGGGTACGTCGGTTTTGTTATTCTTGGTCGGGTACTCAACGAAAACTAGGCTAGGTTGTAGGTTATGTGAGATTTATAGGTTAGGGTAGTTTTGACAGCTTGCTCGCCACTTCACGATTCAAATCGATCTGAAAAATAAACATCTAACACAGGAAACGCCAGATGTGGCATCGTATTCAATTCGAATTGAATCGCCATGTAAACGTAGTAAATAAATAATGTTGCTGCCTCTTCTACAAATAAAATATATGTTTCATCAGTAACAGCTTTATTTCTGTTCAATATTATTACATAAATCGTAAAGTTAAGTATAATAAAAAATTGGTATGTAATACACATGACTTCTGTATCTCATGATCCACCACTTCCTAAAATGTCCACTCCAACATAAGCATCAAAGTCGGTTTATTCTACAAAATAAAAAAGAAACTCGTTAAAATCCACACTGTACCTAGTATAGTTGCAATTGAAATATTCGAATTACGAATCGGTCATCTGAAACAAAATACCAAAAGACTGATATTTAAAATGTTTCATGGAACTATCTGTACGTATGTATATGAAGAATACAACTACTTGATTCGATTACATTGAACTAGAAGAACTTCAAGGAGAAAAAGATGAAATGTCGGGATAATCACCAGGGGACTACCACCGTCCATAAGCCTAAGCAGGGAGTCGGGTTAATAAAGTAGGTTTTAGGTTGGGGAAAAACAACAAGTATTCAGCAGACATGCGGCAGACACCAAGCAACGACACGGGAAAGTAGTGGCCACAAAACAGGATACAGACGTCACGGAGGCAAGGGAAAGTCAATCGCACATGCGCACAAAACGCGACAGCTAACAGCTTTTGGTTTGACATATGGAAGGAGATTTGAATTTAAACTCACGACAAGGGTGTTTTATGTTTTGCATGAAACCTCGCAATATTTAGAAAAGCGTAAAATGTATAACAAATTGCAATCTATGTTAGAACGTAGCTAAAACTATGGGATGTATCAATATTTTGAATGAGTACATGTGAAACCGCCAAAATATGTAGATGATAAAATAATAAAATACGTCAATATCACGACCTATTCGATACGTTAGTTAAACGTCATTCAGTGAACATCATTTCTTCGTCAATTTTTGGTCGTCTGACGAAATAGTTCGCAGAAAGCGTCAAGACAAGATTTTTTGAAAATTCCTTTTACTCAAGATAACACAAGAAGTTGTTATCAAGACAAGAATTCTTGTATTTTCGATCCCTAGTAAATTCCAACAGAAATGATTACCAGTGCTGCATTTATTTTGATGGAATCATTGATTGACATAAACGTCCTCGTAGATGGTGCGCTATGCAACGTACAAAAAGCGTATTTTTTTCATTATTTGCGGCTTTAAAATTTGAACACATTAGCGGCCATTACAAAAATTGCGTATCAGATCCATCAGATTATTCTATTAATTTAATTGGTACCAAGAGCTAAGAAAGATATAGCAATTTTATTGCAGAGAAGCTATTTTAGTGCAAGACAGAGCCAATTATTCCAGCACAAGCATCTTCTTTCAGATATTTTTTGTAAAAGTCTTTATTTTATGGATTCCATATTATAAGCAGGTATTCATAAATTTTCAATCAATGTCAAAACATTTTCTCCATTCTACCTGTTTGCGTCTGGTTGCAAGAGGACGTACACACGGTCGAACCTCCCAAATCGATGCCTATGCAACAACTGAGGATCTTTTTGTGTCCGTCGGAAAAACCGACAAACAGACGGCAGTTACTGTAAAAACATTCGAGATATACCCGGCAGTAATTTTAAGGCATTATCACTCAAAAATATATTCTCCTGAAACATGTATTATACAACGCACAGTGTGGCATGCCGGATGTGGAGGACAGAACCATCCAGGGCCGTATTAACATTTAAGAAGAAAACCTAACGTGATGCCCTATTAGATTTTTAATAGATATTAACATTCTAAAATGTACAATAAATACCATCCAAACTTACATTCTAACAATATTATTTAAAAATACATATGAAACATATGGAAATAAAAAGAATTTAACACAAGTCAAAATCAGGTTGAGATGCGTTGCTATCATTCAGGTTGATAACTCTATTTTTATTACACGTTTGAGGCAGTTTCGCAATTTTTTTGAGTTATTAAATGTACCTGATCTCTAATAAGATTTATAACTGCTGATGATGATTATTGTATTTTCGGACATTTCTTTTCATATTGCTCGATATTAATTCAATCGAGTTAAAATAAAAATACTAAATTAGGATAGAAGTCTTACAGCTGCACACCCACTACTTCGCTCCATTTCATCATCAGTATACTTAAGTTGTAACTTTTTACTAATTCCAATAACTGACCTTTTGGTTTAATTTTTTCAAATAATCTCGAATTTCTATTTCTATTCCTTATATTCCTTAAAGCACCCATTAGTAGCGCACGTTTCAAAACTAATCATGATAATTTTCTACCTGAATCGAAGGTAAGTTAGTCCACTGTTGCAAGAAAATGATATTCCGTACAGTCCAACAACAGCAGAAGTAAACATTTAGATAATCCGACAGTGTAGAGAAATGATAGTCTCACTTATTATAAGTTTTAATATTAATATAAAAATTATTTCCTAGACAGAGGATGGTCTACAATAGGGGTTGTTTGATGTATAACCACAACCACGTATAACTGTGGTTTGGGATATTAACTTTTGAGAAATTAGACTACCATAAAATTTACCGCCGGGTATATCTCGAAGGCTGTTGCTATACAGTTGCGGTTCGCCAAAGAGTACCCGGCTTTAGGCAATGAGGTGAGCTGCTGCGATGTTTCATGAGTTGCATAATGAGGAACCGAAGGTTTTTATTTCGCATCCAGGACATTGGGTATGCTTGCATGCAATGCAGTGATAGAGGGTCTGTCATTCATCAATGGAGGACTCAATGCATTTGTTTTTAGCTTTTTTGAGCGCAATACAAGTAATGGGACGAACATCTTGTCAGCAAGTCCAGAAAAACAAACTGGTTTTCCGAATAAACTGCTTCTAACGTACATACAATATAATATTTTAGGATAGCCATATTTAATACGGTTCTCAGGTTTAGTTCCTCAATCCCTAGCATACGATCGGGAAAATATTCTTGCTAGATTTTTTCATGATTTTACTAAAAAGGATTCCCTGAAGGGAAAACAAATAAGCATGTTGCCATATTTAAAAGCGGCTCAAAAATTATTTAAATAACAATTGCAGGTATTGTTTTTTCGATGTAGGATTTTTCATATTCTGAGGTATTCCAAACAAAAAATTTCACAAGTTCTCAAATGTTTCTTTCATTGTTCTTCACTGGCTTTCTAATAAAAACCACATATGTTTGATATTTGTCAAAAATTTATTTTCAATTGCATCGCTTGACAGTGTTAAAATCTCCATACTATATAAGAAGGATACCTAATAGTTATAAAAGACAAATTAACGAATCTACCTGGTAAAGTTGAATGTGCAATGACGATTCTAAGTCATCTGTTGACTGTGACTCGGTATACTTGTACTGTGTAAGACTTTCACGGCCACGTCCAATGAATTTGTGGTTCTTCGGTGGATGACATCTTCAGAAGCTATTTCACTTTGACGACTTTCGAAATACTGACGTCTGGTGGATATGCGGCTGTATCTATACCTGTTAACGGTGACGTGGCCTAACCATATAGCGTTGGTAACCCCGCACCCTCGCGGTGTGGCAGTGTTTTCAGGTCCTTTAGGATGGGTACCCATGCCAGGTTGACTTTCTGTTTTTTCTTCATCCCTATTGAAATAGTTGTGAAGAAGAAACACAGAACGACGACCGGACATGAGTACCCATCCTAAAAGACCTGAAGACACTGCCGTATTAAGGTAAATCATTTGAGAGAAATCGCTGTAAGTTATTTTCAAGTTCAGTAAGCAGTCACTAGGGGGCGTAACTGTTGAGATCAATCAGAAAAAAATATTACTGTCATGTAGACTGGGCAATTTTCGATTTCTTCTGTTAATCGTTTTTTGCTCTATCTTGTAAGATAAAGAAGAAAAGAAGTTCTATTTTAGTGGCAATAACTTTGGTATAAGTTAACAGAATTAAAAAGCTCAGTTTGAAAGAACTGCTCCTATCTAATAATCTGTTAAATATAAAAATTATCCAAGTTTATCTTGACTTAGTAGTTAGAGGGCGGTATTTGACATCATAACAATTATTACTTTTTTTTACGAAATTTACGGGTTACCCCATTTTTACAGTTTTAAAATTACAATAATGGAACAAACACAGAATAAAATTTTTGCTATAAAACACTATTTAAAATATGCCTCTTAAAACCGGAAAGCGTGCAGTCAAAAACATCAATTTCAGACTGAAAGGAATTGACCAGTCGCAGTGCTCTGTCAAGCGGAGAATGTAGACCATAATTTGTGGAGTGAAATGGAATGACAAACATATTGTTACTGCGCAGTCGCCTAGAGGGTACATTAAAATTAATTAATGATAATAACGTATCACAATCGGTTAATCCGACCAATATTTTATAAATAAAACATCCATCAAAAACAATACGTCTATGTTCAAGAGTATTTAAATGTAGACATTGCAATATATCAATTTTATGATAATTAGTCATATCTAAATTTGACTGACGTGCTGCCAACCGTAAAAATTTATGCTGGTCAGTGGACACGTTCCACAGTGTCTATGTGAGACTTATATTGAGGAGACCAGACAACAGTCGCATATTCTAAATTAGGCCTTACTAACGAGCAGTATAGCATTCGAAAGGTATTTGTCGAGAAGTCCTTACAGTTTCTCCAAACAAAACCAAGCATTTGCATCCCCTTCAAGCTAATCTTACAAATATGGTCAGCAAAACTAAGGCTCTCATCAAACAGCACACCAAGATCTTTAGCAGTTGACATGTAAGTGAGGGTATCACTATTTATTGTGTTTTCAGTCGAGATTCTCCGTTTAGTTCTAAAGAAGCTTATAAAAAAACATTTCTTAGTATTTAAATAAAGATGGTTACGCTGGGTCCACTGCCAGAGCGCATCAAGGTCACTATGAAGACCTGCCAAATCATCAACATCGGTGATCGTCCTATATATCTTTAAATCATCAGCGAACATAATACCTTTAGAATATGATATAACGAATTATTAGGAAAATTTTAAACGGTATGCTATATCTCTTTGACAAACAGGACGAAGTCCTTAGAAAGTCGACGCAAGGTTCAACTTCCTAGCTATTATAAATTATAGTAGGTATATAAAAAGATTATAATTTTTATTATTTATAACGTGAATAATTTCTAGCGATTTCCCATAGCTGACTTGCCTACACATTCTTATTTGATCTGCTTTTGAATCTAGCAACATTCATTTGTAAAAAATTAGTTTAAATTTATGTTTTATGGATTTTTCAGTAACATTATGTAAAAAAGCGAATAGCAATATTGAAGAACGAGTGAGATGATTCGATTTTTTTGTCATTGGTGCAGTAAAAATCACCTCCCTCCTCGTGAAATATTGTCACAGCTCACATGTCTTCTCTTCTACTGACTTTTCAAGCTACCTGCATTTTCTGTATTAAATACCTTCATTTTGGCCTGAACATGTACATATACCTTCGAAACCTACAAGTATTGTGCGAAATGTTTGAAATTTGTAGCCCATAAAACAATAGGGTATAAATGACTGGTACAAAAGTGCGATATCTTTATTTTTCTATAATAAAACACTCATAAGCATTACAAAAGATCTGATGATAAGTAGATAAGAGAAGGGACCGCTAAATCAAATTTAGTGAGGGTCTGAAAGTGGAAGATTGTTCTTAGGTACTTATTATGATCATTGCCTAAATGTGGAAGATTTTGACAACAGTCCGTGTTCTTAAAAAAAAATTGGAAAATGTCTGATTAGGCAGTGATCAAAAGTACTGTTTCCTGTGCAAATTCTAACTTGTGATCGGTAAAACTGTAGCTGCTAGTGGTTAGTAACTTAAGACCTAAGATTTTTTTAATTACAAAAATTGTGATATTGTTTACGATAGATATGTACTGATCGTTTTTATCATTTTTATTTGTAAATTAGCTTTTTTCGCGAGAATTTTAAAACATTCCTTCAAGGGGCATTTCCGGTTTTGCTTTCTTTAGAGTATAATGATAGTCCAATAAAAACGGGTGGTTTTAGAATTTTTGTTCAAGAGTCTGATTTTTTGGTATAGTACTATAGAGATCATGCTTTCACTGCCTAGTTTGAGATCAAAAGGAACGAAACCAAATAAATAAAACATAAAACAACCATAACACTGAAGCTAGAGGTGGTTATTGAAGTTAGTTAGAGGGTGAATCCAACAATAATTTTGATGCTGTTCATTTTTAGTTCATGCCCCCGCACCCATGCTACTAACGAAACCAAATAAATAAAACATAAAACAACCATAACACTGAAGCTAGAGGTGGTTATTGAAGTTAGTTAGAGGGTGAATCCAACAATAATTTTGATGCTGTTCATTTTTAGTTCATGCCCCCGCACCCATGCTACTGAGGAGGAGATTAGCACGTTTCACCAAAATTCAACGATGCAGTAGGGGAAAAATTGGATAGGATACCAATAGAAACAATAAAAAAATCTAATATTCAATACACCTTATGTACACTGGAATTTCATGGAGCTACCAGGGCAGACAGTACTGTCTGAAACAGTTATCTGTGTATTCTAATTTTGTATATATGTTGACCATAATTCAAGATTTTATCAAAAAAGCTGCAATTCAGGCAATTTAAATGCATCATTGAAGAAACTACAAAGAGCTATTAGAAAAGCTTCTTCCATACAGGGTATTAGCAATTTCTGTACTATTACTTGATTAGTACATAGTTTGAGTCAAATCTAAAAAAATACATGGCTCAAGTGTTTCTACTACAAATCAGTTATATTCCACCTTGTTTTGAAACACAAAACAAGTCAAAAATTGGGCAACTGGTTAAAAAAGTTTTGGTAACAAAGTGTGTTCCTTTTTTTTCAAAAAAGGCACTGATCTTTCTAGATCCAGTGTGACATGCCAGAAATATTTACGATAATTCCAAGTTTTGCTTATCTTCTCAATCCAAATAGCTATTTTACAATGAACGTTTTCAGAAAATCAGTCCCATTTAAGCAAATGGATAACGTGAATGCCTCTTTATAAAATTTTTCTTCGTTACCATTGTGACAATCTTATTAATATAATAATTTATGAAAAAATGTGTTTCCTTTACGTATTTATAAGAGTATAGTGTACTTGATAAATTTTGTGACAACTTTTAGTTCCTTATAAATATAAGATCGCTCTCTCCATGTATAGGGCTGTATATAAGGCTTTATTCGAAATTCGATGCACCTTGCAAAGACATATCTTTAAGCTGGCAGATATACCATTTCTAAAAATTTTCCTCCTGATATCTATATAATTTTATTTGTATCAATCCATTTTAATTGTGTCGCTGTCTGTTCTGCATTCCTGTTTTTAATAATATTATTCATGAATTTCAATAATTTTCTCGAGCTACTTAGTGTAATTGAATATACTATGTGTTCAAAATATATTTTTTTCGATCGGTAAATATTAAAAATTGAATTTCAATATGATTTTTTAATTTTGTTTTTCAATCAGCAAAATATACAGCGATCATTCCATATTTCACACAGATTGAACCAAGCGAATGGGTAGCAGAATAGACAGAATTTTGTCCGTTTTTGATTATATTTTTTATTTAACAAACAATTTGAAAAAATGCACCTTTTCAAAAAAAACGTCTTTTATTTCAACTCTTCCTCGATCCCAATAAAATAGGTCAAGTTATTGCTGCTATGTTGTAGAAATACCAAGTCCTTGATCCGAACTGTTTCACCTGCGTCTGATAGATGGAACTTTTAACAGTTGTTACTACATATTCAAGATTTTCGAATTTCGATATATTCTTGTTCATGTTTGCAAATTCAAGCATCTTCGGAAAATTTGTTACCAGGATAACAGCAATGCGATAGGATGTGGAAAGTATATTGCTTCCAGGTAACTGGCGAGAAATACAGACCTCTCGTCGTTTCTGTATTCCTGATATCTTCTACGCCACTGAATTTGCACATCCGGGTGAACTACAATTTTTGCAACTGAATTCGAGGGAGCCTGAAAAGTGCAAAGTTCTAAGTAACTGGTGACAAATACAAAGCCCTTTCGTCGTTTATGTGATCCTAATACTGCATCTTCAACGATATGGGATCGTACATCGGAAGATTCTCTTCGCAAAATCTTCAGTTAACAATTTGCTATCAAGATGACAGAAACGCGAGGGGGTTTGAAAAGTACATAGTTTCTGAGTAACTGGTGAAAAATACAAAGTCCTTTCATCGTTTATGTGATCTTGATACCGAATATTCTACGATATGGAATTTGCACATCGGTTCTAAGTTGTCTTGCAAAATTTCCAAGCAGCTTCGGCAACAACTTGATATCACTGCTATCAGGATAACAGAAACGCGAGGGGTTTGGAAAGTGAATGTTTTCTAAGTAAGTGGTGAAAAATACAAAGTTTTTTTGCCATTTATGTGATCCTCACACCGAATCTTCAATTATATCGAATCGAAATTTCCAAACAGCTTTAGCAACAATTTGCTATCAGGATAATAGACACGCGGGAGGATGTGACATGTATGTTGCTTCCCATGTAACCGGCGAAAAACCTCTCGCCATTTCTGTACTCCTGATGCCTAATGTTCAAAGACATGGAATCGCACATCCGGGCAGACTTTCGTTGGAAAATCGTCAAGCAGCGTCTGCAACAATTTGTTACCAGGATAACAGAAACGCAAGAGGATGTGACATGTATGTTGCTTCCAATATAACCGGCAAAAAACCTCTCGCCAGGACTGCAGGAGTAGTCCTGATACCTAATGTTTAAAGACATGGAATCGCATATCTGGGCAGGATTTCATTGGAAAATCTTCAAACAACTTCGGCAACAATTTATTACCAGGATAACAGAAACGCGACAGTATGTGACATGTATGTTGCTTCCAATGTGACCGGCGAAAAACCTCTCGCCATTTCTGTACTGCTGATACCTAATGTTCAAAGACATGGAATCGCACATCCGGGCAGACTTTCACTGGAAAATCCCCAAGCAGCTTCGGCAACAATGTATTATCAGGATAACAGAAACGCGACAGTATGTGACATGTATGTTGCTTCCAATGTAACCGGCGAAAAACCTCTCGCCATTTCTGTACTCCTGATACCTAATGTTCAAAGACATGGAATCGCACATCCGGGCAGACTTTCGTTGGAAAATCGTCAAGCAGCGTCTGCAACAATTTGTTACCAGGATAACAGAAACGCAAGAGGATGTGACATGTATGTTGCTTCCAATATAACCGGCAAAAAACCTCTCGCCAGGACTGCAGGAGTAGTCCTGATACCTAATGTTTAAAGACATGGAATCGCATATCTGGGCAGGATTTCATTGGAAAATCTTCAAACAACTTCGGCAACAATTTATTACCAGGATAACAGAAACGCGACAGTATGTGACATGTATGTTGCTTCCAATGTGACCGGCGAAAAACCTCTCGCCATTTCTGTACTGCTGATACCTAATGTTCAAAGACATGGAATCGCACATCCGGGCAGACTTTCACTGGAAAATCCCCAAGCAGCTTCGGCAACAATGTATTATCAGGATAACAGAAACGCGACAGTATGTGACATGTATGTTGCTTCCAATGTAACCGGCGAAAATCCTCTCGCCATTTCGGTACTCCTGATACCTAATGTTCAAAGACTGGGAATCGCACATCCGGGCAGACTTTCCTTGGAAAATCGCCAAGCAGCGTCGGCAACAATTTGTTACCAGAATAACAGAAACGCGAGAGGATGTGACATGTATGTTGCTTCTAATGTAACCGGCAAAAAACCTTTCGCCATTTCGGTACTCCTGATACCTAATGTTCAAAGACATGGAATCGCACATCCGGGCAGACTTTCCTTGGAAAATCGCCAAGCAGCTTCGGCAACAATTTGTTACCAGGATGACAGAAACGCGAGACAATGTGACATGTATGTTGCTTCCAATGTAACCGGCGAAAAACCTTTCGCCATTTCGGTACTCCTGATGCCTAATGTTCAAAGACATGGAATCGCACATCCGGGCAGACTTTCCTTGGAAAATCGCCAAGCAGCTTCGGCAACAATTTGTTACCAGGATGACAGAAACGCGAGACAATGTGACATGTATGTTGCTTCCAATGTAACCGGCGAAAAACCTTTCGCCATTTCGGTACTCCTGATGCCTAATGTTCAAAGACATGGAATCGCACATCCGGGCAGACTTTCCTTGGAAAATCGCCAAGCAGCGTCGGCAACACTTTGTTACCAGGATAACAGAAACGCGACAGTATGTGACATGTATGTTGCTTCCAATGTAACCGGCAAAAAACCTTTCGCCATTTCGGTACTCCTGATACCTAATGTTCAAAGACATGGAATCGCACATCCGGGCAGACTTTCCTTGGAAAATCGCCAAGCAGCTTCGGCAACAATTTGTTACCAGGATGACAGAAACGCGAGACAATGTGACATGTATGTTGCTTCCAATGTAACCGGCGAAAAACCTTTCGCCATTTCGGTACTCCTGATGCCTAATGTTCAAAGACATGGAATCGCACATCCGGGCAGACTTTCCTTGGAAAATCGCCAAGCAGCGTCGGCAACAATTTGTTACCAGGATAACAGAAACGCGACAGTATGTGACATGTATGTTGCTTCCAATGTAACCGGCAAAAAACCTTTCGCCATTTCTATGCTCCTGATACCTAATGTTCAAAGACATGGAATCGCACATCCGGGCAGACTTTCACTGGAAAATCCCCAGCAGCTTCAGCAACAATCTGTTACCAGGATAACAGAAACGCGACCTCTCGTGGCACATCCTCATGTGACATGTAAGTACGCTGCTTCTAATGTAATCGGCGAAAAACGTCTCGCCATTTCTGGAGCCCTCATACCGAATGTTCAAAGACATGGAATCGCGCATCCGGGCACACTATTATTGGAAAATCGCCAAGCAGCGTCTGCAACAATTTGTTATCGGGATAACAAAAACGCGAGAGGATGTGACATGTATGTTGCTTCCCATTGGCTTCCGACTGGCGAAAAAACCTCTCGCCATTTCTGTACTCCTGATACCGAATGTTCAGGCATGGAATCGCACATCCGGGCAGGCTTTCATTGGAAAGTGGTGGAGCAGCAACAATTTGTTACCAGGATAACCGAAACGCGAGGTGATGTGACATGTATGTTGCTTCTAATGTAACCGGCGAAAAACCTTTTGCCATTTCTGTACTCCTGATACCTAATGTTCAAATACATGGAATCGCACATCCGGGCACTTTCGTTGGAAAATCGTCAAACAGGGACTGCAACAATTTGTTACCAGGATAACAGAAACGCGAGAGGATGTGGCATGTATGCTGCTTCTAATGTAACCAGCGAAAAACCTCTCGCCACTTCTGGAGCCCTGATACCGAATGTTCAACGGCATGGAATCGCACATCCGTGCGGACTATAATTGGAAAGTCGCCAAGCAGCGTCTGCAACAATTTGTTGCCAGGATAAAAGGTACGCGACCTCTCGCGCCACATCCTCATGTGACATGTAAGTATGTTGCCTCTATTGTCATCGGCGAAAAACCTCTCCCCATTTCTGTACTCCTGATACCGAATGTTCAAAGACACGGAATCGCACACCCGGACAACTTTTATTGGAAAATCGCCAAGCGACTTCGGCAACAATTTGTTACCAAGATAACAGAAACGCGAAAGGATGTGACATGTATGCTGCTTCTAATGTAACCAGCGAAAAACCTTTCGCCATTTCTGTACTCCTGATACCGAATGCTCAAAGACACGGAATCGCTCATCCGGGCAACTTTTATTGGAAAATCGCCAAGCGACTTCGGCAACAATTTGTTACCAGGATAACAGAAACGCGAGAGGATGTGACATGTATCCTGCTTCTAATGTAACCGGCAAAAAAACCTCTCGCCATTTCTGTACTCCTGATACCGAATTTTCAGACGTGGAATCGCACATCCGGGCAGACTTTCATTGGAAAGTGGTGAAGCAGCAACAATTTGTTACCAGGATAACCGAAACGCGAGGTGATGTGACATGTATGTTGCTTCTAATGTAACCGGCGAAAAACCTTTCGCAATTTCTGTACTCCTGATACCTAATGTTCAAAATACATGGAATCGCACATCCGGGCACTTTCGTTGGAAAATCGCCAAGCAGGGACTGCAACAATTTGTTACCAGGATAACAGAAACGCGAGAGGATGTGGCATGTATGCTGCTTCTAATGTAACCAGCGAAAAACCTCTCGCCGCTTCTGGAGCCCTGATACCGAATGTTCAAGGGCATGGAATCGCACATCCGTGCGGACTATAATTGAAAAGTCGCCAAGCAGCGTCTGCAACAATTTGTTGCCAGGATGAAAGGAACGCGACCTCTCGCGCCACATCCTCATGTGACATGTAAGTATGTTGCTTCTAGTGTAACCGGCGAAAAACCTCTCCCCATTTTTGTACTCCTGATACCGAATGTTCAAAGACACGGAATCGCACATCCGGACAACTTTTATTGGAAAATCGCCAAGCGACTTCGGCAACAATTTGTTACCAGGATAACAGAAACGCGAGAGGATGTGGCATGTATGCTGCTTCTAATGTAACCAGCGAAAAACCTCTCGCCGCTTCTGGAGCCCTGATACCGAATGTTCAAGGACATGGAATCGCACATCCGTGCGGACTATAATTGGAAAGTCGCCAAGCAGCGTCTGCAACAATTTGTTGCCAGGATAAAAGGAACGCGACCTCTCGCGCCACATCCTCATGTGACATGTAAGTATGTTGCTTCTATTGTCATCGGCGAAAAAACATCTCCCCATTTCTGTACTCCTGATACCAAATGTTCAAAGACACGGAATCGCACATCCCGACAGACTTCCATTGGATAACAGAAAAGCGAGAGGATATGGAAAGTAGGCCGAATAAAATTAATTGTATTTCTTAACGAAAATGTGGGTTTTAATAACCCCGTCAAAACTCTGTTAGACAGTTGTTTATCTTAGTGACCCTTTGCACAAAAGTCAAAATAGCATCCCTGATCAGTTGTCTTAACATCACTTAGAATTATTATGAAAGCTCCGTCTGCTAAATAGTAGCAGAACCGATGTTTTCAAAATGACCCGTCGATGCATGGCGTATTTAAATGTTCGCCGGAGAACATTTTTATGGTGTCTGAAAATCTGGCTCCTTCCGAAATCAGCTTCTCTGTTAGAACGTCAAAAATATACCTATGTTCGATATTTTATTGGAAAATGAAAATAAATTACGTATATACCATTTATTATGAGTATGTACGATTATATAAAGAGGATAAATTACATTACCCAATTTTAAATGAGGCACAAAAACGCCATATATATGTTTATAAACTACTATGTGAGATACAAAAAAATAGCCCTGATAATTCTTTACAAAACAGAACATGCATCTATATAAAAATACGTTAGAATTTTCAATTAGATTGTAGGCAGTGTTTCTGGCTTAGTAATATATAATCCAATTTGACAACCACTATATTCTCTGATTCCGCCGAAAATTAATGGTCACTGAAAAATATAAATAAATAGTGTGTAAAAATATTTTTTTGTGAATAGTATTAATGCTTTTTTGTTCTGCCTATTTCTTTTGAAACGGTGACATAATCAGAGCTCACAGAAGTAGCCTTACTATATAGAGAATTAAGAGATATTTCAACAAAAATTTAGTAACAGCCTTAATTCACAGAATTTGAAATATTCAATTCAACACTGTGGTCAAAATATAACAAAACATATTCTTCGAATATTGAAAATTACTGGATGCTCCATAACATATCTACATTCTTCTTCTAATCTAACTTTTCATCAAAAGACCTAGCTGTATTTTTGTCGATTTTCAATCAAATTGACAGCAAATAGAAAATTGCAGTTTTAGGTTTTTCTATGCCAAGATTTGAGCTTAAAATATCTGCAATAAGTTCTAAGAAACATTTTCCATGGAAGTTATATATTTTGGGTCTCAGGGTCTGTATAACTAAAACAATTTGTAATATAACCATGAAACCTTATCCGTATTATCTGCAATTGATTTCTCCTTATACGTTTACTTTATTGTTTAGTCATATAGCCGATAATTCCAAATAATATTTTATTTTTTTGCATCCTATTCTTGCTATTTTTTCAATATTCAAAAAAATAAATACAAAAACTTTTATAGAAAGTAATATCCAAATAGAATCACTACGAAGCACGTTTTTGATCATTACTTTCTAAAGTGAGGTCCGGTATATTTGTTCAATAACAAATTATATAACAAAAACTATCGCATCACTCAAAATAAGAAAAATATCACGGTAAAACATTGAAAATCATTGGCTGTATGGATGTAAGTTGATGGGAGTTTGAAGTCTCAAGCTGAGCAGCCGAACTGCTAGTTTTTGAGCTGTTCGGCCAGAGTCGCACGCGCCGCAGCATGACATCGGCGCTTCGCTCAGTTTCTCGGGATTCACCGAAAAGGTAACAGCTGTTGAGGATGCCAGCCATTTGCGTTGACGAAACGTCAAGCATCGAAGCGCGCCGACGCCGACCGAACAGCCCAAGAACCAGCAAATCATCGGACCATGGCCGCGAAAGCCTTACACAATACAGTACCTACAGCTACCTTAGTATCACTATAATTAAGGGGTTATTTTGAGTAATACAAAAAAATTGAATATGAAAAGCCACTAATAAAATTATGCTATTAAAAATGTGTTTTGATTTGAATGCTCTAAGTGTAAAATCAACCGAAATCCGATTCTTAAAGATAGCTTGAAAAACGCTATAACTAAGAACGATGAAAGAACCTAGATTTATAGCATCCCAAATATGCATGCATATCATGAGTACGCATTACTTAGTTTCTATTGAATTGAATTATTGTACGCACTACTATGAAGAATCGCATTGAAACATTTCAGCAAATCGATACATGCATCTAATAACATTGTAACTGACAATATGTTGATTTTTACTTTTTAAGTGCTTCCGATAGATTACAGTCTATACTATCATTTAATGAAAAAAAATCAACATTATTTCTGACCAATCCTGAAAAAAATGTGTTTTAAATATCATTGTATCTGCAGACATATGAAGTAAAGCGGTAAGATCATGGTAAAGTTCCATACTGATTCACTATAATTTTGACAAAGTATTGTAAAGTACCATGCCATGACTGCCAAGCCTCAACATATATTTAAAAAAGATTGTAATTGATCTTACAATTTTGATCCAAGGGAAAAAGCTCGGTCTGATGAACCGTAAGTTACTTTACAATGGTCTTGCACGTATAATTGTATCGCCAGTGCAGATACGATGTTCTTCCACGGAAATTTGCGAACACAGGATAGTTCGCTGTGCAGTTACAATTCCTTGGCAGTGAGAAGTCGAGCACGTGTTTGCTTCGTTGCATATCAGTTTTGCTAGTTTTTTGACTAGTTTGTGCCATAAAAGTGCAATAATGTTAAACAGAACATCTAGGATCCTCAATCTAGTGAAAAATTCCAAACCAGGTAAGTGAAAAACTAATACTTGAATACCATAAGAGTTTCCTAACCTCAATTAATCTAATTCATATGAGAAGTCATGAAGTTTTGATCTCAAAGCGATAATTATAATCAAAAAATATGTTGATACACCGGCACGCACGTACTATTGGGGAGCAATACCAAAAGTTATTTACAGGTATTATACTATTTAATGAACATAAAATCATTGGCGTCTCACTAATGAGATTTGAAGTGTTAAAGTTGTAGATTCCATTTATTTATTTATTTATTTATTTCATATGTTAAACGGCCACCTAGACAATTTGAAAAAAAATTGTTCGCTTGCGCAAGAGCTTCCCTTACGTAATTATTTTGATGACTCATTTAAACAACGTCATTGCAATTTTAAACTATAGAAATATTATAGTATACACAATTTATTCCTGTTAATAACTTCAACCATAAAACACTAGAATCCATTATCTACATTGCGTCTCTTTATCAAAATTATGCACCTTTGTTTGAATTGTCACGTACGTCTATCATGAACAAGTGGATACAATATGATGTCACGATCACAATAAATTATGTGGAATGTTCGACTCTCATCTACTTTTTTTCAGATAATGACAATGCCACCAAATCAACAACAAATATGGCAATCAGGAATGATGAACGTCCAGAAAACTTAAGTGGTGAGTGTGAATAGAAAACATCAATGATTGCCAATTTTAAGTAAGATATCTAATATTCTAGATGACACCCATCAAGTTTCAAACTATATTGTGCTTGAAAATGACCTACTTCCATTGGAAAGCTACGAAATGGAAGAACTAAATAATTATTACATGCCTAATATTGACGAAGAACCTAATTCCTTCACACTAGACTCCAGAGACATCTGTGATATGAATACAAGTGTGAAAAAAAATATTTTCGGATCTCCATGCGTCACCAGTACACTCATTCCTGCATCAGCTGACTATTCCTCTGTAACCGTACCATCAGAGAAAAAAACGGCTTATGAGGGTTGCGAAGGCAGAAGGGCAAATTCTACAATAAATATGGATAACAAAGGTGAAACTGAAAACACAGGCACAAGAAATAAAACCAGATTAAGTCCTGGATCAACATCATGTGATAATAATTTAAGAGAAAAAAAGCGTAGGTCAATGCCAAAGAAAGAAACAGGTAAGAGAAGGTATCGTTGCCCAGTCAGCTGGAAGAGGAATATAGCTAAGGCAAAAAGGAATTGCGGAAAAGAATATGTGAGTTCTACTGGTAAAATTGTACCGATGAGAGAGATGAGAGCACCATGTGAATCAAGTTGTCGAAGAAAGTGCACGGAAAAGATTGGACATGAACATCGTTGCCTAATGTTCAAGAAATTCTGGGAAATGTCTAGCTACAGTCGGCAGTCGGCATTTATAGGTACACACGTGAAGCGGATACCCAAAAAAAGACAAGTTATTAAAGAAAATGATGCTGCATCCCGAAGGACTTGTACTTTATCCTACACCCTGCCATTGACTGGTAACCAAGACGTTGAGATATGCAAAACAATGTTCATAAATACGTTGGGAATTACAGATATGTGGGTCACCACAGCATTAAAAAAAGTAGATGCATCTGAAGTTGGTACAGTAACACCAGACAAGCGAGGAGTGCATAATAATAGACCCAACAAAATCAGCAATGATGTGAAAATGTCAATCAAACAACACATAGAAATGTTCCCAACTGTTGAGTCCCATTACTGTCGCGCAAGACAACTAAGCGATACTTGGAGCAGGGTTTAACTATTGCTAAGATGTATCGCTTATACAAAAGTTGGACGGACGAGAACAGCATAAAATCAATTGGGACTGAAAGACAATACAGAGAAATTTTTAACAGAGAATATAATATTTCGTTCTGGGTCCCTAAAAAAGACATGTGCGATACCTGCTACAAGTACAACAATAATCCTGAAAAAAATAATTCCCAAGAACAGGAGCAAATGGATCATATCAGAAACAAAGAAATAGTACGAAAGCTAAAGGATGGCGATAAAGAGAACGCTGAGGCTGACAAAAGTATTACTGTTAGCTGTTTTGACCTACAAAAAGTTATTCTTATTCCTCAGTGTGAGAGACCAGCTTTTTACTATAAATGCAAGCTGTCCACATACAATTTTACTGTCTTTGATGTGAACAGCAAAGAAGGCTATTGTTATATTTGGACAGAACAAATTGCCAAGCGTGGGGGCAATGAAATAGCCAGCTGTCTGTTCCACTTCATAGAAACATTGGTGAAAAGGGGTAAACAAAAGTTTTATTTCTACTCAGATAACTGCGTCGGCCAAAACAAAAACAAAATTTTGGTCATGATGTACCTGTTCGCCGCAAAAAAGTTCCGAATAGAAATAGTGCATCGCTTTTTTGAAGCTGGTCACTCACAAAATGAAAATGACAGTATACATGCGCTGATCGAACGCAACAAGCAAGGGCAAGACATATTCACACCTGAGCAATTTATTATGTTAGTAAAACTATCAAAAATCAAAGGAAAGCCGTATAATGTAAAAGAAATGTGTCAGGCAGATTTTTTTGACTTCAAATCTCTAGAGATAACTTATAAAAACTTCCAGTGGAATACTGCAGGAAAAAAGGTATCTTGGTTAAATATTCGAGAAATTAAGGTAACTTTTGAATTTCCAGAATTAGTGAAAATACGTAATGATTTATATAAGGATGAAGAAGGCATAATCAATATACATACTGGTAAAAACACTAAAAGGGTTAGAACCTTAAATGAAACTGCCCACAAAAATAGCCTTCCTCGGGCTTATGATAAGCTATTACCACTGAGGAAAAAAAAATACCACCTCAAGTTCCTGGCAACCAAAGTCCCACAAATGTACAAACCCTTTTATGATACCTTGACGTGCGATGACCGAAGTGATTCGGAGGATTCAGACTGAAGATGTTATGTTCTGTGTGTACTGGTATTTTTTGTTTTTTAGTTTTTTAATATCTCATGTATCTGATGTTTATGTTTTTGCTATGTACAATCTAACTATGTTTGTTTCGTCTTGGGTGATATCTCCAGTATCAGTTTTTTTTTATTAAATAATGAATATACATATATTTATCTTCCTTGTCTCTCTTTCTCTTCGAACAGCCTTGAGGCATCCATGACTATGATAACATACTTCTCAGTTCTGGAAAGATATGATCTATGAAACTTTACAATTTTATTGCAGATATAATGTGTGTGTAACAATCATTGTATTGGATTTAATAATTAACGAAAGTTCGATGCATTTCCAGTAAAAAACATTGTATCGTATGTTACCATGATTTTTAAGATTAATACAAGTTTTTCTTACATTGTAAGTAACTATTTTCTGCTTATTGCTTTAATTTCTCTTTAGATTCTCAAGGCACGCCATTCACTAATGAATATACTTTGCACTGAAATATAAACTTTATACCAGAATGCCATGTAAGCTGAAAAAACGTGAATTGAAGTTGGCACAAAATTGCAATCGCTCTCCTGAAAACCTTTACTTTGTCAGTTACAATGTTATTAGATGCATGTATCGAAATGTGACAAATCTTGACAGCGGTTCTTTAAACTGCTCGATTTCGGTTGATCCTACGCTTCTAACTCGTAAACACAACAGAAAACTTTAAAACAGTCTTTGCAACTCTTGAAGGCACTTTTGGATATTTTTCGAAAAGTATGGTTTCCATTTTACTATCTAGTATAAATACATATATTTTATCACAAAAACACCATATTTTCTAAATATCCTTCTTTGAATAGAACTACAGTATATCTTAAATATTTTATATTTGGTGAAATTAAAGGAGAATACCCAAAAGAGTTACGAAAATAACTGTTTTACGTTTATTTTGTGCTCGTTCCAGATAAATAAATTACTGACATTTAAGTAGTATGCCTAAAAAGACAGATTATTATCTATAAAAATAATATAAAGAAAACACGCAGTTTTGTATCACCCATGAGAAAGAATACTTTTGGAAAATAACATTAAAGACATAAATGCGTGAAAATGAACAAAATTGCATAAAAAAGTTTCATAAATGATTTTTATTCGTCGAAAAATTACTCTATTAATCATTTATTTTCCAAAAATATTCTGAGTATTTTTTGAAATTGCTAAATTGGCCTATCGTTAAGCTACTTTTAAAAGCACTATTCGTTAAGATATATAACCTTAAATAGAATAACAAGATCCGAATGCAAGTTCCCCTGCATTTAAAGTTTTATGATTATCATATCGTCTTCGATTTAGCAGTTTTTACTACTTTAAATATGCTTTAATATTATCCACACAAGATCTTGCAATCAGATCTTAACATGCATAACGCAAATTACCCAAAAACGGTAAACGGGGCAATGATCTTCAACAAAATATGACAATATTGGACAAAAAATTAGTGCATCATTACAGATGAGATGGAAAGATCGTAGACTGATACATAGATGGCGCTACTAAAAAGAAGTCGATATTATTTTTAGTTAGTTGTAACCACAGCATAATAAACAATCAGCACAATATCTCAGGTTGGCGGCAATTACACGCGCATCCCCCCTTTTGGATGATTACTTGTAGGGATGCTAACGATACTTCGATACTTGAAATGTATCGATACTTCTGCACTAATATCGAGTATTTTTATCTTAGATACTTTTTGAGCGATTCCAAAGTGGTGTCGCTACTTTTGTAGCGGTATCGGCATCGAAAATAATTATGAACCATTGGCGTGTACAGCTATATACTTGGCTAAAAAATATCGAATTGGTACCGGTATGGATATTTTTATTCTCGCATCCCTACCCAGGCTTCTCACCCGTAAGTCATCCCAAGGTTAAATTCTGTGGGAACCATTTTTATATAGGAAATCCTCAGAGATATTCTGTTGGTTGTTTACTATGATGTGGTTGTAACCTTCAAAAGATGTACAAACTTAACAGCTGCCCGACAGTTGGTTCGGGTGCCTTTGAAAGCAATATTGAATGAGAAAATTTAATCTAATAAAAAAACCTAGAGTTTTTTATGTTAGCCTACGAACTTTTGAGTCCAACTGTTGAGGAATCTTTACCTGCTAGACATGATGCAGTGATTTTTTGTTTCCTTCCAACAAACGTAATTAAACGTACGAGACAAAAACAAAATTGGCTAGTTATGATGAATAATAAAATCGTTCGGTGATATAAAAATAATTTGGTAAAATTTAGTTGAACACTTTCGATATATGACCAGGACGATCGAGAGTACAATTGAGACGGTTCATCAACAGAAATTTCCGCGGTAAAACGCTTCCATCACTTTGGGAACCCCCGCATCCAAGCCTGCAACGTCCAGGATATTTGGAGAGCCGTCGCAAGTGACCATGTGGGGGTATGACAGACATACGTTCAGCAATCTGAAAAGCAAACATTACTTATTAGTGAACTTGAAAGTCCGGATTGATTAGTACATAATACCAAGGCTAGCGGGGTCGACTTGCATTGGTCATCCTTTCGAAGTTTACTTCTTTTGGATGGTAAATAAGAGTTGTCGAGTGTCTGCCTTCTCGTAGCATATAAAGGGGGTATATGCGGGCACCGCTGAGCGCGAGATATAGGATTCAGCACAATAAAAGAAAAATGTTTCCTTTACCTTGCGTCCAAATGGCACTCCAACGTCGGCATGGCTGGTAATGGGACTGATGGATCCTGTACGAGAAAAGAAAAAAGGGCTCATCAGGTCCATTATTGGCGCCGAAAACCCAGCAGGGCGACGACCCCGGAAACCCTGCTGTTCCAAACTCCTACCCTGTCCCCTGTAAGGCTATGCCGTCGGAGATCGCACATGAAGAGATCTCCGGTAGGTTCAACCATGGCGGACAGGCTTGCAGTGCTTCCTCAACCCTCCCTACCTAATACCTCCCCTCTATCCTAAACCTTTTGCGATGGATGGACGATTACCTTGGCTACGGAATGGACGACGAACTGGATGCTAATCTGGAACCAGTGGACCCTGCGCCAGTCTTCTGGCTCATAGCGTAACCACGACCCGCACCTCAGCGACTACAGTAGGGCGAAGCTGTGGAACGTCGTGCGGACTTGTGGTCGCGGGGCTTGCCTTAACTGGCCGGTCCGCGAGGAGACAACCTCTATAAATAACCGACAGCGAAGTCGTTAAAACCTTTGGGGCACCTGGGCCACCCCATCGTAGTAAGTCCCTTCTCCTCGGAACGGGCGCACCCCGAGGAGTGACATTTACTTCGTCCCGTTCTCGTGGGAACAGTATGGATAATTTAGACAAAACAAATGATTCGATAGGTGAGATGAGTGGAAGATCGGGTACAGTCGAGTTGCCAGACCCATTCAAGAAAAGAAGCGCACTTTTGAGAACCCCACCGCGAGGTAGATCAAATTCTTGGGCCGATGGCGATAGAAGAGCACCTAGGGAAAAGCAAGAAGACATTGTGTCTTTAGCCTACACGGAGGATCAACAACCTAGTAAAAGGAAGAGGGGTATGATGAGCGAAGGAAAAGGAGATGAGGGATCCTCAGATGATGATAAACTGAAGAAGATGATAGCAATGGTTTTGGAAGAAGCCACAAAAATATGTACGGCAGTAAAGGAACATCCCAATACGTTGAAATGTATTAAAGAGTCCGGTAGTAGGATTAAAAACCTAGCGGAACAACTCGTTAACGGGCGCTATCAGTGCCTATTGGAACGTGAGAGAGGAAGTCTGTGTAGATGTTCGCAACATAAGGAGCACCCCGTAGATAAAGTAGTAGAACACAAAGGGGTACAAGTAACCACGGAAATCATCCTAGAAGATAAAGAGGTGAGGGAGCGTCAGTTGGCCGATAAGATATATAACCAGCTGGCGAAAAGTACTGATTGGGAGAATATAAAAGAAGTATTGGATTGGAAGTGGCCGCAACCTAGTTACAAAGTAACGGCAGCAAAAGCGGGATATCCTTCGACTGACTCGGATTCGGACCTCGTTTTGATATTAGATCCTCTGGAGGATGAAAACAAAGTCGTAGTGAGAAGGGTGATCGAAAACAAAAACGAGATAAGAAACATAATCAGCATGCGCAAGCCTACAGCTGGAAAGGTAGCGTATACGATCAGCAACACTAAAATGGTAGAAGATGACGAGGAATCCACACAACAATCACAGGAAAGGTTTTCGTTTCTTATTGGTGCAAGCGAAGACATGAAAAAGGGTGCCAACGACAAGCTATATGCAGCACTTAAAAGAGTCAAGGATATAGCTGAAGCTAAGGGCAGGAAAAGGCTTGAAATTGTTATGGTTGATGGTAGTAGAGCAGTTCCTCTGCGCAAGCTTATTGAGTGTGCTTTTTATGGTAGCACAGTAGCCAGCACAGTATACCTACAACGAGAGCAAATGAAAACTGAGGAGTCTCGCAACGTAGAAGACAATGAGTGGCAGCAGGTTACGAGGAAGAGGCCTGCCTTAATTAGGAGTACAGTAGTAATTAAGAGTACTGACGATAGGCAAGACCCATCTGCGACGCTGAGAAATCTCAAAAAACAAATTGATGTGAATAAGTTGGGAGTAAGAGTTCAGTCTGTAACAAAAACAGCTGAAGGGGCAATACAAATAAATATGCTGGGCAAGAAGGCAGATATTGGCGCGTGCTTCAAGGATGCTGTACAAGAGAAGATGGGCAGTATGGTTAGTGTGAAAATCGTCCCAAATATGAAGGAGATCATTATAACCGACATAGATGGAGAAACATCCATAGAGGAAGTTATAGAAGAGGTCTCAGAGGCGACACGTGCGAATGCGGATAGCATTAAGGTGGAACAACTGCGAAGAAACAAGAGAAAGAAGCAGTCCACAATAGTGTCATTACCAAAAGACGCAGCTTCCCTATTAATTGGTAGGGGAAGGATAACCATAGGGTGGTCGAGTTGTAGAGTCTTCGACAAAGTTAAGCTTCCCAGGTGTTTTAAATGCCACAATTACGGGCATCACGCTGGTTCCTGTTCTAGTCAGATGGCCAGTATGGTGGGAAAGTGCTTGAAATGTTGCAAGGAAGGCCATGTGGTTAAGGATTGCCCAAATGAAGCCTACTGCCAAGGCTGCAACGTAGTAGGACATAGATCAGATACCAGCGAGTGCCCTAAGTATAAAGAGATGAGGAAGCAGCTTGGAAAACAAGTTAAGGAGAGTCGACCTTCTTTAACATAGTTAAAATAGTACAAGGCAATATGAACAGGGGAGTTGCGTCTATGGATTTACTGTATAAATTTATGCACCAATCTAGCATAGATATAGCTATTATCTCAGAACCGAATAAGAAGGTCGCAAAGAGCAAACAGTGGATTGCTGATAAAGAATTGGACATTGCAGTTTGGATTGCCGATAGGAAAGTGGGAGTTACCAGCAGCGGTTATGGGAAACGGTTTGTCTGGGTCGAAACAAAACATTATGTCATATATGGGTGCTACCTATCCCCCAACATCACGATCCTGGAGTTTGAACAAGGGCTACAAGATCTGTTCGGACTTTTTGGGAGTCATACTAAAGAGGTCATTGTTGGTGGCGATTTCAATGCGAAATCGGCAGTGTGGGGCTCCCCCATAGAAGACAAAAGGGGGGCGGTGATGGCAGAATGGCTTGCTGCATACAATATGATCGTTCACAACACTGGAGACAAGCCTACCTTTTCAAGGGGTAATAGCAGTTCATACATTGATGTCACGTTTACTTCACGTAAGATAGCTGGGACAATACGCGGTTGGCAGGTTGTTGAGGAGGAAAACCTTAGTGACCACCCATATATAACATTCGAAATTGCTAATGATGAAAGGGCGACCCCAGGTTTCCGAAGCAGGTACATAAAGTGGAACTATAAGCCCGATAAAGAAAAGGAGTTAGCTGCTGCTGTTAGTATGAAGATTAGCGAACACCGGAGGAAGGGTAACGTCACGATTACACCAGAAAAATATACTGCAATATTAACAGCAGCTTGCAAACGGGTACTCCCAAGACCACGAGGAGGATCACGGAGAGGGGTGTACTGGTGGAATGAGGAAATAGGGAGATTAAGGAGTGCGTGCCTGAAATCCAGAAGAAAGCTGGTGCGCGTCAACGGCAAAGCCAGTACTACAAATGCAGACAGGACTGTCATACATGAAGAATATGCAAAGAACAGAGAGGTACTGAGGAATGCTATTCGGCAAGCTAAAGAAAAGGCATGGCAACACCTGGTCGATGATATTGATAATAACATTTGGGGCGAAGGCTACCGTATAGTGATGAAAAAGACCGGTACGTGTATGCCTATCCGTCTAACAGATGAGAAGCAGCGTAAGAAGGCAAAGGATTTGTTCCCAGCACACCCAAGGTTAGAATGGGTGAATGTACCTGTGGATGACCCGGACATACCCCTTTTCAGTCGCGAGGAACTGTCAGAAGCATCCTCAAAAATTAAGGCGGGAAAGGCTGCGGGACCAGACGGGATTCCACCGGAAGCGGTAAAATTATTTGCTGCAGAACACCCTGTAGAATGCCTCGAAATGATGAACGCACTACTTAGAAAAGGAACGTTCCCGGTAATCTGGAAAACTGCAGCGTTAGTCCTCCTAGAAAAGAAAAAAACTGGACAGAACATAGATTACAGGCCAATCTGTCTCACTAGTGCATCCGCAAAGCTACTTGAGCATCTCATTCTCATTAGATTGAAGGGCGAGATCCAGACGAATGGTGGGTTAGCCGACAATCAGTACGGTTTTCGGGAAGGCCGTTCTACTATAGATGCACTGCTAAAATTGAAACAGACAGTGGACGATATCAATATCAAGCCTTGGAAGGAGAGAGATTTATGTATGTTGATAACTGTAGATGTTAAAAATGCATTCAATTCCGCACCATGGCAGGGCATACTGGATGTTCTACGACACCGCAATGTATCTCCGTATCTAATGCGTATGATTAGGAGCTACCTGCAGGATAGGCATCTTTTAATAGGAGAAACTGGGGGAATGGATTTGAGTTGTGGAGTGCCCCAGGGCTCGGTAATGGGGCCGGAGCTGTGGAATATCTACTACGACGATGTCCTTCGGTTGCCGGTCCCGAGGGGGGTATCGCTTTTGGGTTATGCGGACGACCTAGCTATTGTAGTTAAGGCTCGTGTCAAAGAAGGACTACAGAATAAGGCTAACTGTGCCGTTAAATTGGTTTGTGACCGTTTAAAGGAAAAATTGCTGGAGTTGGCGCCACAAAAAACGGAAGCTGTATTACTAGCAGCAGGTCGTAAACTTAAGCAAGTCAATATTAAGGTAGATGGGTTAAACATAACAAGCAGCCTGAGGATTAAATATCTAGGGGTAACCATAGGGCATAATATGAGTATGGCGGACCATATAAGACGTACGGCTGCAAAGGCAGATAGATGCTGTACGGGGCTAATGAAGCTCATGCCTAATATAGGAGGCCCAAGTTCTGGTAAAAGGAGGATCCTTGCATCTGTAGCACATTCAATCATGCTCTATGCGGCCCCAGTCTGGAAGCATGCTCTTGAAAAGAGCATATATAGGAATATACTTTATCAGAGACAACGGCGAATAGCTATCCGTGTAACTTGTGCCTACCGCACGGTGTCTACCGATGCTGTACTGGCTATTGCATGTATACCGCCAATTGAACTGTTGGCGAATGAAAGAACAGAGGTTCATGCTAATGGAAGAGCATGTAGAAAAGATGCCCACAGCCGATTGTTGCAAAGCTGGCAACGTAAATGGGCAATAGATGGCGAAACAGCTAAATGGACAAGGAGGCTTATAAAGGATATAGTTGCATGGTATGACAGAAGACACGGCAATGTGGGTTACTACCTTACCCAGTTTTTGAGCGGTCATGGATGCTTCCAAGCATACCTTTGCAGATTCAACCTTGCAGAATCATCTGACTGTTGCTATTGTGGACTGTGTGATACGGCTGAACACACTTTTTTTGAGTGTGTACGGTGGACTCAAGAACGAGCTGAAATATTGCAAGGGCTCAATCCTGACAACGTTGTGCAACATATGCTAAAAAGCACGGAAACGTGGCATGCAATCGAATGCATGGTGACGGCTATTCTGTCCAAAAAAGAGCAAGAAGAGAAGCTGCGAAAAACCGCTCAGCAGCATACGCTCATTAGATAGTATACACGAAAATATATGACTTCAATGTGAAAGAGAGCGAGAGAGGCCTGCGTTGAAGTAATGCTCTGGCGGTTCCGGCGTAGAAACCTCGTACCGAGATAGGTGAGGGGTAGGTGGTTTTTTAGCGGATGAGAGCTCCGTTCGC
This sequence comes from Callosobruchus maculatus, assembly GCA_951848785.1. NCBI lineage: Eukaryota > Metazoa > Arthropoda > Insecta > Coleoptera > Chrysomelidae > Callosobruchus > Callosobruchus maculatus. Next base: position 3,239,804 of record CATOUR010000110.1, on the reverse strand, counting down.
CACAAGAGTGGTGTCTGGACGAGAGATTTTTCCCCTACCGAAAAAAAAAAAAAAATACCAAGGCTATTTTTTAACTTTCCCGACAAAGGAGTGGTAAGTTATTAAAATCGGCCCGTTTTCACAAATTTCACCGTAATCAGCATGCGAGGTGTAATTTCCAAGGTAAAATCACTTCCTGACTCATTTTCTGAAAAGAAAATGCTGCGTTATATTATCCTTTTTCAGAGTTACCTCCACCACCCCCACCATTAAATCATAGATTTGCACCAGAAATGGACCAAAAGGGGATGCGGAGTGAAAAAAAAATGTAATACAATATATAAATTTGATAGCACCAGGTGAAAGAGGATGGGTGCATTCAGCGGACTCAACAGTTGCGGAGCAGCTATCAAATTTTCTGCTGAACGCGTGCGCTACCTAGCAGCTACCGTTCCAGCGGTCGCCATTTTTTGTAGCGGTAGAAAAGTACGCTCACTTGGAGCGGAGCGGAATAAGCTACTGCTGACCATGTGTGTGTCACATGCTATGACACTTGTTATAGGTTATGTTGTATTATTTAAAAGAAAAAGTCCACACTACTTTACACAGTCTAAAACTTTGATACAATCTGACACTTCTTTTTCTTAGACAAGGAAAGAGAGAGGACGGAACGCGCGACTGACATTTTTGTTACCAAATGGCACCAAAAATGTACCAAAACGTCATTAAATTTACCTGTGGTATGTGATTCCTGGCTCCTTCCTGCTGCTGTGGCTTCTACAACCGTAAGCTGCACACCCTACCATTATGCACACCACAATATTTTGCAATGATTGGTCTTAAAAACGCTAAATATCATAAAAAATGTTTTGACAGCTGTCAAATAGCTATTCATTTTCGGTCACAGCTAATTCATATAGCATCAAACGGGCGTGCGGTATCCCCTCTCTTTCCTTATCTAAGTTCTTTTTATTTACAATAACCTCAAATGGCTCAAATGTGACCATTCATTTGATATTTCACTGATTACTGACTGATTACTGACAGGCGTCACAAACTATTTGTCGTGATATCTCAGAGCGCACAAATAACACGTTTCAGCAGAACGCCAACTGTTGAGATGTAGCGGCTACAAAAGTAGCGGCTCCTGATTTTTCTGCTGAATGCAACCGATGTGTCTTTATGTCTAAAACGATATATGACATGCTAATTTTTTCTGAAATGGACGCTAAAATATTAAAGGTCTGTTTTTACAGCAATCACAAACTAGTCAGCGTCAATTTGATTGGCCAGTACTAGTCAGAAATAGTTTGACAACTGCAATGGGGAATACTGATTGGCTCTGACTGGTTTGTGATTCTCTGTAAAAACAGACCTTAAATACTCGAATGTCATTAAGTGGAGGTTATAGTAAACTGCCTGACGACACATTTGCGGGGTAAAGGGTGAGTAACGTTTCGAGTCAAACAGCAGGCGTGGCTAAATTACCATAATCTCTACTACAATGATATACCGCCAACCGCAAAAAATATTTTACACGCCGCGCGGAGGTTCAAACGCAAACAATTTGTTTCGTTCAAAGCTTCCCGCGGCCCGTCCAAAAGGATTGTGAATTTTGTTGGCCCTCGTTGAGAATCCCTTGTCTGTGTATTTCGGGTATACTGGGTGACCCTGAATTTTCTTGACGCGTGATACTCTCGTAACAAAAAAAAGTTCAAAATAAAAATAAGTGGAATTTTTGAAAGTACCACAGGGTCTATCATACCATGCTTTCAAAACGTTTTTTTTTGTACTTCAACCCTTAAAACACACCCCCAACTTTTATTTTTCAAATAGCACCCAAAAGTTTTCCTACACAAATTAAGTCCTTATTTTATTCAGAATCTTGTAGTGTCTTTGATTTTAAAAAAAAACGTATTTTTTTCGTAAAGTCGTAAGTATAAAATAAAGAAAATAAGGATTTGTTTGAGACATAATATTTTCACAATAAAAAAGGTTAAAAGAGACATTTGTTTTCGAAAGCATGTATTATAGGTCATTTAGTAAACTTAAAACCCACTTAGTTTTATTTTTATCCCTTTTTTGCGTCAAGCAATTTCTTATTTTATTTGTGTTACGCTTAAAATTTTACAAACAAAATTAGTTTGAGTATAAAAACCATAGGTACTACAAGATTTTAAATGAAATACGAATTTAATTTATGAAGGAAAAACTATTTGGTGTTATTTGAAAAACAAAAGTTGAGGATGAGTTTTAAGGGTTGGGGTACAAAAAAACGTTTTAAAAGCATGGAATGATAGATCATATGGTACTTACAAAAATTTCACTCAGTTTTCGTTTGAACTTCTTTTTGTTACGAGAATATCACGTGTCAAGGAAATTCAGGGACACCCTGTATACATAACATAAAATTGCAATATGGGTACACAATAGACGTCTTCAGTAGACCTTACGGTAAAAAGCGTTGTTTACAAGCAAAGTGCAACAAGTGCAACTGAGTTGCCACACAAAATATGAGTTTATCCTATGTGCAAGAGCGAAAATATGATACGGAGATGTCGAAATTAATCAGAGATTTCAGAAAGATATTAAAAAATACTTGCACCCTTTAATTACCAAGTTAATTTTAAAATGTGGCTCTTTAATACCCATTAACGTAATGTCAATCAAAAGTTTCATTGAGTTAGCTACATAGCTTAAATGGACACCCTACCCTGCATATTTAGAAGGAAATTTAAAATAAACATTGACAAAACTATGGTAATGGCATTACATAAAAGAAAACAACAGATAATTACCAAAATCAAATATGGCACCTGTTTACAGTGTGAGTCAAGAGGAACGCACTAAACTCTAGGAGCGTATTATACACGTGAAAATAATGTAAAAAAACTCATATGTTCTTATCCGATTCACATTTGTTTTCAAGTTGTACATTTTCTTAATCATAGCGTTTTTTCAATAAATGTTCAAAAATTCCCGGCACTGATCTCTAAACATTTTCAGCCTCGCCTGAGAAGATCGCTTGTTGTTCTTCCAATTGATTCATTTTTTTCTTCTTAAGGGGTGCAGTATTCTTAATTCGTCGGATTGGTGCATCCCGTATATCTATGCAACACATAAATGTTCAGTTACTGTCACTATACACTGGCACTTATATCAGAGTTATGAAATGCTTTGAGCCTCGAACATGGTATACTTTGATTATCACAAAATTCTGATGCAAGTTGAAAGATAGATTAACATTAGAGCAACCCTCGTATATCGGCTTTCATATGCAGCAGCATATAGAACCCGCGCTCTCTCGTGGCCAAGCGGACGCGCCGTGGCGTCCCACCAAGAAGTCTGCGGCTGTTTAGCAGCGATTTTCTTTGGTTTGCCGTTACCTTCGGGTACCAGATGGCGCACCGGCAGAACATTTCTGTTGCCTGCTATCACATGCTTCACATGTCTGGTAGACATGAAAGACTTGATGCTCTCTATTTCCGTCAATCGACCTATGGCGCACTGATGATCGCTAATAAGCGTGAAACAGCTGTCTGCGTACTGGTGGATTGACGGAGATATAGAGCAACCCTCGTAGATTAACATTTTTTATTACACTATAACTTGAAAACAAATATGAGTTCTTTTACATTAATTTCATGTGTATAATATACTCCTGGAGTTTGGTGTATTCCTTCCGACTCACCCTGTAGAATTACTTACAGAGACGGAAAACAATACTTTATAGATCTGTACTCACTTTGCTTGGGTCAAATTGAACTTCTTCCTGAATCTATGCATGGCATCCACTGGCTTGGACATCTTTTCCTTGACCTCCTTAGGGATCGCCGAATAGTAGTCCTTATGATGGATGAAGTTGATAAAAACGTCGATGTGCTTCTTTTGAGACATCGCCCATTCTATTGGAGAAGAGAGCACCAAATATTTTGATTTGTTCTCCTTAAGTTTCGACACGTGCTCGTTAAGATGCCCTTCTACAAGAGATAATAATTTTTGTTGTACATGTTCTGCATTCAGTCATCATGTATTCATATTGTAATTATGGGAACGAGAAGTGTAACTGAACTGCCAGATTCTTGTTATAAATATGTATTACCGATAACTAGCGTAGGGCATAGATTTGTGACAGTTTTTCCATTTTACACTGATTGCAGTAGAGATAAATTTTCTTTTTTTCATTTTTACTCAGGAATCTTTAAATTCAGCATATATTTTTTTTGTTTCTTCCTTTACAAATTATTATCACACCTGTCACAACAGATCAATCAACACAATGGACTGAGAAGGGAGAACAGACTCCAAAGGAGGCAAATACTGTTCCAGCTACTGGTAAAGCCATGGCGTTGGATATTTGACCTTGAAAAGGGAAAACTATCTATGACGAATATCATGCAAACTTATTGTGGAAAAGTGACTTTTTCTTGTGGTGGGTGTTTCTAAAATACTTACTCTTATCCAAATGGACAATATGGATATCCTTATCCTTGAAAACAGCCACAATTACGTCCTTCTCCACTCTGAGCAAGAACCAAGCAAAAGCAGCTGCAGCTTCAATTCCAGTGATGTTCTTGTTGCGCAGGCAGGGTGTATCCATCTTTTCTGTCACATCAATGGTGATTAGAAACCTCTTGTTGGATGGTTGGACGTTGCTACAGGATAAATTCATGCATTTCTGGAGGTAGCCCATTACAGTAGGGCATTTTGTTTCGTTTGGGGTTTTGAGTTTCGTTATTTCAGCTTCTGTTAAATTCCTGTCTTTCACCAGGTGGTCCAGCAATTTTGGATCTAATGGCCTGGAATAAGTGCACTTATAATATAGACTTTAATATAAAAAACCATGTCAAATACTTCCTATGCATTTGTGAGTTACATAAGATATTCTGTATTCTGAACATCATGAAAAACTATAGTATATGCCCAAAAATAGGCACTAATTACAGGAAGAATAAAATGTCTGTTTAAGAGTTTTTTTGAATATGCAAAACAAAATAAAACAGTCAAAAGACTTTTTGCCTATGCTCAAAATTATTGTAGACTCAGAGAGCAAACAAGTTCTTTTTTGTAGGCAAAGGAGAGGATGTTTGGCTAGATGTTGAAAGTACTGAATAGTACCACCACAATAGAAAAATAAGACAAACTCTTTTCTCTAGGATAGTAGTACTACAGTCTATTTATCGAAAAAGGCAGTAAACCGAAACAATTCCTACCGCATGATCAGTGTGGTTTTCAAATACTTTATCGAAGCTTGAAGAGAATGCAGTTATTGTATTAGACAATGCTGCATAGCACACAAGGAAAATAAAAAACCCCAACAGTGTCAACAAAAAAACTACAAATTCAAGAATGGCTCAGTAATAAACACATTGACGTCGATGGTATCATGGTCAAGGCAGAACTATTACAAATTTTCAGAAAGCATAAAAATAAATATAACCTCAACATAATTGATGGAATGGCCAAAAAAACAAAATAAAACCATTTTAAGATTGCCTCCCTATCACTGTGAGTTCAACCAATTGAGCTGCTTTGGGCAGATATGAAACAATAATTATGTTGCAGAAGAAAACAAAAGTTTAAAATTTACTGATGTAAAACATATGTTTTACGACGAAATAAATAGGATTACAACAGATAAGTGGAGAAAAATCAATTGAACATGTGAAAGAAAAGCAGGTTGACCACCTAATTATAAATCTTGATGAAAGTCGAAAGTTCAACACTTTCAACAATCTCAAATTCAGAATCAAGAAACTTAATAAATTAGTTTGAGAAATCAAGATACAGTTTTCTGAGTAAGATACTTATTTGTTTTTTAAATATTATGTAATATTTAGTACCTATATTTATATTATATACTTGGATAGCTTATTTCCAACAGCTAACACCTTGGAAAATGACAATCCTACTAATCATAAAAAGATCAGTTTTAGCACATTGGTATACAAATAACTATTTTGTTGTGCAAACACGATATGAACAAGAGCGGTCATTTTGATATTAAATTCTTGAAATTAAACTGTAACTAATTACTATGAACAGCAAATAATAGTTCTGAGTTTTTTGTTCAACTTTACTTTCAGACTGTAACATTACTGAAGTTGCAAAATTACAGATTCTTAGTATGGCCCTGTATTGTGCCCAGTGTGCTGGAATACAATCACACCAAGTGTGTGTGTTTATGTTTGGGTTTACTTTCTTTCTTTGATAAATAGACTATAGAAGCAGTGATTGGAAGGCAAATCCAGACAAGTAGACCACCAACCCTTTTTGCCAACCCTACAGAACCAAGACTAAAAACCCTCTCTCCAGCATCTGGAATAGACAGGGTCCTTAACCACTCTCCTGAGTAATAAATGTTGGCTCAGCAGGCAGCAGCAGCAGGCCTGTGAGAATCCCTACAGCCTGTTGGAACAAGTATAAATTCCTCAGATTCACTATGTTTTAGACAGAAATTATGAAACATTTCTAGCTTGCTAGTTTTAAAAAACAGCTTTCAGATATGTTGAAAATAATGCCTCTAATATACTCACTTTCCACCTTTTTCAAAATTCTTCATGTGAATAAATACTTCGATAGGATGCACCCCACTAGCTCTGACTGTATCAGAGCTATTCAGTGCCTCATTGATTCTTGACAATGTTGGAGTTTCTTTTTTCAGAAATCCCAGCTTGTAAAGTTTTGGGAGTATGTGCAGAACTTCTGACAGATGCATATTTGGAAGGACTGCATGCCATACCTGGACAGATATTAAAATATATATATTCGCACTATTTGTTATTAATTTGTATCTCAGTTTGAAATAGCATTGATTGCTTACTGTTTATTTGAGGTTTAATGACTTGCCTGATTAAATTATATGCCACAAAAATAAATTGAAAAGTTGTTACATCATTTATTTGTAAACACATGTCTTCAAATTTGCAAATGAGAAAAAAGTTATTTACAATTTCAGATCCTTATACATATAATAATTGTTTCTTTACTTACATCTGCTGACTTCTTGAGGCTGGGTTCTACTTGGTGGATAGTGGCTTTAAGCTCATTAATAATGGGAAGGGCATCTGCAGGGTCCTTTGAGCTTCTTAACTCCTCAGACTTTTTCATTAACTCTAGACAATTCTTTGCTTCCTCATCAGCATCTTCGCTGACTTTTTTGTGAAGAATATAGTTGATCAAGACTTGTTTCACTATATAGGAAAAAATATAAAGGATAACTAACTGATTATTATGTGGTACAGATTTTTAATTTCTCAATAAATCAACATGGTAATGAATTTCTGAGGCAATTTATTCCTACTAGAATACATAATCCAAACTAACTTACTGATCTACAATATTCTTACCAGTATTATCTGCCTTGACATGACCCAACTTAATGAGATCTTTATGGGACCATTTGTGGTAGCTCTTGTGTGTTGTAAATGACTTCATCAAATCCTGAGCTGATTTTTGAGCATAAAACTTTGAAATATGCTTTGCTACTGTATGTGGAATCTTTGACTTATTACATATAGTTCGATAAAGTGAAACAAACTTGATAAAATCAAAGAAATCTTGATCTGTTTTGCAAAGATTCAGGACTGCTCCGCACAACTCTGGCTTTATTTGATTTGATGTGGTCGGCAAACAGACAGCAAATGCTAGTAGACTAAATAGTTGAGACCTGTATGGTATTAGTTTGTCATTATTCACAGCTTCAATTTGTTTGAGTAAAACAGTGTGAGATGTTTTCATAAGATCATTGAAAAAGTCTGTTTTGTCTTGAGAGGGAGATTCATATTTTTCAGAGCCTCCACTTATGTACTTTGCATCCAGTCTGCCCAGGTATAGCAACCGTAATAGCTTTTCTTCATTTGAAAGCTTTGAAGCTGCCATTACTAGAACAGAAATTCGGGTCATTAATTGTATATTTTTTTTAAGATAATTTCATGCTATAATAAATTTGCTGACTACCTAGTAAAGATAAGAATGCACAATAAAAATACTTCAGCAGATTGTGTAAACAATATTAAATGGTAATGATTCACTCTTGACGAACTGTTACTTGAGAAAACTCCTTAAATAGAACACAGATTGGTAAAAAAGTACCTAATATAATAAATATAAAAATATATTTTCTGGAGTTTCTCCTAAGTTACGTCTGAGAAAATTGAAAAATATATACTTTACACGCTAGTTTATTACTGAGAACCAGAGATCTACCATTGAATACTCACTCCCAAAATCCCGAAAATCTTGAAATTTTTGTATTTTGGATTCAGAAATCTTTGTAATGAAATAAAGAAAAGTGGATCAACGTTGCCACGTCTGACAGTTGAAAAAATTGGAATACGTCAAAATATCTCTTCCTTAGCAAACAGAACTGGACTGGTTGAACATATATGCGTCCATAGAACTAAACTACTCAAAGAAAAACCAGGGCAGGCGTAATAACATACCTGCACCTTACTAAATCGCTATTTCTACGTAGAGAGCTTTAGCCAATGAGTTTGGTAAATTGTAATATATACTACTCGCAAGTAAAATCCGAACACCAAGAAAAAAAAGGGATATTTTCAGGGAAAATTTGTATTGATGGCAGTACCAGCTCATCCAGTACACATGTGACACTTTTTGTTCATTCAGACGCTATTTACCTACATGGAACCTCTAAAAAACTGTAGACGTGTCAAAACAAAGCATGGCTTTTTGTCGATTCAAAAACTATTAGCGTTTTCAACTTATTGCCCTATCACTGCACTCATAGGAACTGAGTGTCAAAATTATGTTCGTCTTACATTTCAGTGCAAAACTAGTGTGGTTTTTTGTTTTCGACTTATTCGTTTAATTGCACTTGAGTGCAAATTATCGCCACGTACTCTCTGAGTTCGTGGAGATTTCAGTGCATTTTTGACGTCTATAAAATATTAATTATAACCTATTCTATTTGTTAAAGAAAATAATTTTTTGAATCAAGAACTGGGTAGTGGGGTAGTATACATAGTAGCATTGATGCTAGGATAGGTTACGGAAGGTATGGGAAGTGTGGTTGAAAGAACTGCGAACATCGTCATCTTCGGATGATGAGAAAATTGAAGCATATCTAATTAAATTGCAAACAGCGACAGCGTGTGTCCCAAAAATACGAATGTTTGTTCATGAACTGACGGAAGAAGAGATATAACAAGTTATACATAAGTATTTAACCGACATAGAAAGATATTCATTTTTAGTGGGCAGACCCTAGGCTGGTGCAAAAGCCATATTGCACAAAATGCAGTTAGGTTTTATGTCGATAAATTAATGAATGATTGAACAAGACGGATCCAAACTATTCAAATTCCAAAACTACCACAGAATGAAATTGAGCTCTCGGGTTGCAAAATGACATCAAACTGTCATCAGTTGGCTGAGAGAACAATTACTTTAATTGCACTGAAATTTGGTGTATGTTCGACCTACCAGTTCAGACTTATTGCACTTTTGGGCGCTAGACGAGTTTTCAATGTACTCTGTAGTGCAATCGTGGTTGAAATCAGTGCAGTAAGTCGAAAACGCTATATGATATCTGTTGCAAATGTGGCGAGAGAGTTGGTTGTGTAAATGTGCCACCTAGAAGACAACAGCCCCAGTTCACGCAGCTAGACCCCTTTGAACAGGGTTGAATTGTAGGCCAACGAGAACGTGGTGCTTCTTCCAGAGCAATTGCTGTAACCATGGGGCGTAGCCCGTAGCGTGGCTACAGTTGTAGCAGCATAGCACGTATGGATCGCAGAAGGGCGAATGCAGCAAGCTAGAGGTACTGGAGCACGTAGAAAAACTTCAGACCGGCAAGATCGTCATCTACTGCCCCCCCTCGAAACAGAATGCGATCCACTCGAGAGCTGTTGTTGACGCTTGATATGTAGCTAATAGGGGGGCCCATTCGAATCCGCACGGTGTACCACAGATTGAGTGAAATGGGCTTAGGATCATAATTAACGTCCGCAACTAGTGCTTCCGCTCACTCCAACTCATCGTCGCCAACAGTTAGATTGGTGCCAAGAACAGCGACAATGGCATGTTGAGTGGCATCAGGCGGCCTTCTTCATGAGTCCAGTTTTTATCTGGGGGCACAAGACGGAAGCCAACGCGTAAGACGACGATGGGGTGAACGACGTGGTCTCCAGTTTGCTGTTGAGCGCCATCTACACCGTCCTATTGGTTTGATGATTTGAGGTGCCGTTGCAAGTCCCCTTTACTCGTGATTCATGGCACAATGACTGCGCAAGTGCGCAACGTTATCTGAATGAAGTGTTAGAACCAATTACCGTTCGCATTTATACATTCCGTACATGTATATGGCACCTAGCACAATCCCATTGGTCAGATTTGAATTTTGAACCAATGAAACGGCGAGTGCCGTACGTGTGTACGGAATGTAAATAAGTGCCATACGCACTTACGGAATGTAATATAGTTATGCTCATGTCAAATGTATGGCTATGGCTAGACGCTAGACTCTTGTTTTAATTTTTGTGATTCCCACGCGACAGGGTAGTTATAATATGTTTGAACTCGCTATGCATGCTGAGGCAAAGTTACCTCCTAATTATAAATATTTTGAACTGAGTCCTGGAAAATATAGATCAAACCTATTGACTGATGAAGATGCTAGACGATGGGTGGAAGAATTTGAGTCTTTGACAAATTCTAATTGGAGAGTGTCGGGTGTCAAAACGAACACGACAAGGCTGATATTTAGGTAGGTATTTTAGACATAGGTACTAGTAAACGCAACTGATAGAGTCGGAGCATAGCGCATAATACACGGTCATCCCACTGATTTTATATAACGTTTTTTTGGCTCAATTGTTTAGTGACCTACTGTATAATATCCAGGAAACAGATGGTTGGTTAGATCAAGAAAAAGAGGTTGTCTCTTTTACTGTTTTGCCGACGTTTCGGCCTTTATTAGGCCATCTTCAGGGCACTTTTTTAAATTAAACAAACAATTATACATTACAGTTATAGAAAAAATTGAATATATAAAATGTCAATATACAATAACAAATTAATTTTATGATAATATAATAAAATAATAATTTTTAATTTGTTATTGTTCAATGACATGTTATATATTCAATTTTTTTATAACTGCAATGCATAATTGTTTGTTTAATTACAAAAAAAATTAGTGCCCTGAAGATGGCCTAATAAAGGCCGAAACGTCGGCAAAACAGTAAAAGAGACTCTTTTTCTTGACCTAATCCCAACCATCTGTTTCATGGATAACGTTTTTTTGGTTTGTTACATTCTTTAATGTCTTTAGTCTTGTAAATAATGTATGTTTCCTTTGCCCATTGAAACTCAATACTTAATACCAGATTTTTGCAATTGTTACATTTAACATTTCTTAAAAATACTCTAACTTGATTTGTAATGAAGTTTACTGCAGTTGAATATATAGTTAAAAAATTATTTTCGCTTGAATCGCTTTCCTCTTTGTAAATTTTCAGCTGCATACAGTACTATATTCCGTAAGTGCGTATGGCACTCATTTACATTCCGTACATACGTACGGCACTCGCCGTTTCATTGGTTCAAAATTCAAATCTGACCAATGGGATTGTGCTAGGTGCCGTATATATGTACGGAATGTATAAATGCTTACCGTTCCATATGTCTGAGGCCTCGAAGAGGGTTTCTTCCAGCAAGATAATGCACGTCCTCATACTGCAAAGGTACCAATGCGGTTCCTACTTCCTACAGGCAGCTGAGTTCAGGGTGCTCCCCTGGCCTCCACGATCACCCGATTTATCGCCAATTGAAAAAGTATGGGATTGTATGGGTCGATATATTGGCGATTTACCTAATCCTCCGACCACGCTGGATGAACTGGAACATGCTCTGAGGGCAGCTGGGAGGCTATACCTCTAGAGTTTATCAACAACCAGATTACGAGCATGGCGCGTAGGCTAGAGGAGTCCGTTCCTCGACATGGAGGGCCACCCATTATTGATCTGTTGTTTCTGTTTTTTTTTATAAACCAATTATGGCAAGTTCGTTTATTATTGTATTTAGTCCTACCACATTTCATCAATTGCAACCCTTTTTTTCTCAGTGTTCGGATTTTACTTGGGAGTAGTATTTATTAAGCCTATATCGCCTTTAACAAAACTTGAGAACTCACCAAATATTTCTATCAGTCCAGTTCTATAGAATGGTGACTATTCTGAACAGTTGTTCTGTGGCAACAAATGTTCTTCTTCTGTGGAGGACCCGTGACGTTGAACGTTGACATTAACAGCTTTATTTTAGGTTAGGAGACAAAAACTAAATCAAAAATAAATTAAAAAAATATGAATTTAGTTACACCAAGAACTAACTTTCTTGCGGCTGCACAATGGATTCAGAGTAAGTATACACATTGTAATAATTTTAAAAGTGTTACTGAAGTATGAATTTCAGAAGGCGTGAGATATGCAAGTAAAAAAACAGGGGGTAGCACGAAAAACACTAGCACCAAGGTAAGACCCAAGCACAGAGGTTGGAAGGTTCAAGATGGATGTGAAGTGTCTGCTGGAACTATTTTAGTCTTACAAAGAAACCTGAGATTTCATCCTGGCCTGAATGTAAGCAATATTATTAAGGGCTGGTTTCACTGGTATCACACTTATCAGGGACCAGTGAAACAAGCTGTTATTCTATGATAACAAACATGATTATAATTTTATATAAATTGTAAAGTAAAACTGTTCAGTAATTAGACGCTGGAGAAGTATTACATTGAAAGTGTTTATATAAATTACACTGGTTTAAACTGTCATTATTTATTTATAAAGAAAATGTGATGAAATTATGCTTTGCACTTTCAGTTTGTTTTGTTAATAAATACTGTTGATTTTATAATGATTAACAGTTATATGTTCCTTTCAAGGCTGGTTTAGGGAAAAATGGCACAATATTCGCCATAACTCCCGGGCAAGTGAGAATAACATGTGAAAAGGTTGACTTGGATTGGGACCATACTTGGGTGCAAAGATGCCATGGTCATAGAAAAGGTGTTGAGTTCTATAAGAAGTATTTCAATGTCATACCAGAACCTCAACACCAGAATTTTAAGCTTGTTGATGAGATTTAGAAGAAGCTGTAGTTTAAATAGATATAGTCCTGAGTTTGTTATATTTCAATAAAATAATGTCTACACTGTTGCCTAATTTTTTTTCTTACACATTTTTTTACTGAATCAAGATCTTTGGAGATATACATACTTCAGCTTGTAGTTCAACAAGTAATTACTTAATATGAATTATTTAATAAACAACAGCCCTGGAGTTTTTAGCGTAGCCTTATCAAATACTAGCCATTGGCCAAACTGACTTATTTAAACCTAATGTGTGTTCTGCTATGTTACCATCTGCATCTGCTAACAAAAATGGCAGAGAATATGTGGGATTTTTTTTGTTTTTTTGGTTCAAACTGAAATACAATAAATAAAATTGGAAACACTACTATGTGCAACAATGTTTCTTTTGCCACAGCTTCTTAACCATTTTAAGCACCTAAAGAAGAAATAGAAGAATAGATAGCAATACATATATTATATACAATATGTTCATAGGTAGAGGAGTAAATTCTACAGAAATTTTGACGAGATCATAAATGGGGTAAACAAACGTCTTTATTATTAGGGCGAAATTTAGCCACAGGATTTCTTTTCCATTAATAACTGAGACTGACTGATCCTATTTGCTAAGGATCATCTATCAGTTAGACCTTATATAACTTTTTTACTTTTACGAACTGCACACAATGATTAAAAGTGCCAAAAATCAAACTATATAACGTAAACATTTTATTTATTTGAATTTTTTGTCAATAAAAGTTTCACCTAGTTTCCTTTGTGCATATTATCCATATTAAATATTGTTATGGGTGTGATAAACTAATTTTTGCCTTATAAGCGCAAAAAGAGTACTGCTACTGACAGATTTATCACTTTAGCCATGTTTTTTCAATTCATTGATAAAATTCATATGTCTGTCTCTGTCCCTCTGTTAGAGAATTTGTATCTTTAAATAACAATAAGTAATAGTTAAGTAGGCTCATGATTGCATTACCAAATCAATGTGTTGCTAGGTCATTAACTGTCTACTTAAATATCAAACCATTTGAATGTATTCCTATTTAATGATTGTAACATAGGTTTACCTTAACTGATAAATCCACAGATTAATAACATGAACACTGGGTTTAAATTACCATTTATTCTGTTTTCATATTTCAATTACATAAATTGCATGAAATATGAAACGAATTGGCACAGTTTAGACACAAGGTTGGTGCCAAAATGGTTTGATGAAGCGAAAGTCGATATATTCTTGCACTGGGGTGTCTTTTCGGTGCCCAGTTTTGGATCAGAATGGTTCTGGAAATATTGGAAATCTGGTAAGTTGTGTGCTTATACTGTTTTATATTATCTTCATTCATGGTGGGCATTTCCTACAGATTTTAATCAATATATTTGCAAAGCACAGCAGGAAGTTACTGCATTCTCTGTATTAGCTCTCTGTCATTATTTTTCTGTTCGATTTTCATGCTCTTTGCGCAACTAGAGCTTTCCAAGGGCGGATCCAGAGAAGGAGTCGTGAGGGCCATGCCTCTGAAAAAAGCAACATTCAGAAAAGTAAATCAACCGCAATGCATCGTTCAATAGAAATATATTCATAGCTAGAATTATTGAAAGAGGCCAGAAATACAATCCCTTGTCTCAATTTGCGGCGCGCACCTTCGTGCAAAAAATAAATATTGAACGTACCTGTTTTCCTATCAAGCTCTGGTACAAACACGGTGTCCTTTTGATAAAGAGTATCAAAAAGATTAACACAGATTTTATTAATAAGGGCTTTTTGTCGATAAAACACAAAGGCCGGACTTTTTTGAAATAGCTAGTACTCTTCCCCTATCAGGGCTAGAGAGGTGGGGATGGTACCGTTCAACTCGTCAGTTTCTGCATTTTGTTACCAGTTGACATTATAGAGCCGAAGATGTACGCGAACTTCATCACTCATGAACAAAATGAGGCTCGATAACTGCTTACATCTCACGTGCGTAGTTCATTCGTTGTGCGTATTCTGAACGCTGACTGAGGTGAAGTTCAACAACAGATCCAGTCGAACTGCGACGGAGGGCTTGTCGAACTCGTTCCACATTTTTAGGGTTTCGAATCGTTCGGTGGTCTTCTGTTGAATGTTGCTGTACTGCTTTGATAGACTCCTTATTTCAGACAAAACTGCCGTATACGTGAAAATGCGATATTGAACGGTACCACCCCCACCTCTTCCGCCTTAATGGGGGAAGAGTAATACCCATGTCAAGATAGACGGAAGATTTACGGAACTCCTTTATTTTCAGAAAAATACTGTTTACCCACATTTAGCGTAGCCATAGCAACAGCCTATGTGAAGAAAATATTAGCATAGAGTTGTGGCCATAAGGGCGCACCGCCCATCGCCTTGCTCCAAGACTATAGCACCATATAGCATCGCATAGCGAAATAGTATTTTTCAGACCATCGCACACTCACGTTGTTGCTGAACGTGGAAAAATGAAACATTGGTAGCCTAGAGTCGGGTTCGGGATGCATATTCGCGTAACAGTGACGAAAGGACCCAAAAGTTTTTGAGTAATGATTTGTATCGAGCGCTATATATTTATCGCGTAGAATCTGCATTCCTAGATGCTCATTAAAAGTACGGTCAAAGGTTAAAAGTATTTGTTATTAAGTGATAAATATGAATCTATCCGATAATTTTAACCTATTATTAGCAATTTATAACAGAAATATAAAAACCCTTCTACATTTATATGACTGCTGGCTTGTTACCTTCTTTTCGGAATTATGGGATACCATCATATCAAAAGTTCAGAAGAAAAATTCAAGCAGGAAAAAAAGTTAAAGGTATTCAATGCAAAAGTTGAAGGCACCACACTTAAAAATTTTGTGTTGAAAATAATATAGGACCAATATAGGAAAAGAAATTTTCAAAATTATTTTCATTTATATACGCATCATTATGACAATTCACACTGTCTATTATTCAGATTGTGAAAGCCGAGCGGTCGTCATTTTGTTTATTCTTTTTGTAGCATTGATTTGTACCGTTTTAAGACCACCCTTTTTTGAAACGCGACAATTGTTACTTATCGGAACAAAAACGAATTATGTCTAATGCGTGAAGTGCCCTTATAACGAGCATGCACTATCGCAAGGAGTTTACAATCATGCGGGCTCGATAAATGCGAGGATTTCGGTTCCACTTGACTTGACTTGCGATAGCTGCCGCTCGATATGTGTATGTTCCGGGATGGCTATCACTCGAGATCACAAAGTGGCGTTAGTCTTTCCTCAATCGGAGGAGTCCCTGATCACAAATCACAAAAAGCTGCTAAGTCACACGTGAACTCAGCAACTTTTTGACGCTCAGATACTTCTTGGGCCGAAATGATGATCAATTGTAGACTCTACATACAGGTTTTTGAGCAGTAGAATGCTTCTAACAAATCTGATAGCTAACACTGATGGGTGAGGTAGTGAACGAAGAGCAAATGTGCGATTTCGCACGAATGAAAAATAGGTATGTGAAAACGGAAGTACGCAGTTTTCTGCTTTCACTGCGACGTGACGTCTTATAGGTGCAAAAAGTACTGTCATCAGGGCCGTAGCTAGGCGTTTAGAGAAAGCATCCTTGATTATTTCCATTTTGTATTATTTTAGTAGTTATTTCATTCATGGGAATACTCGTGGGGGAGGGTTCAACCCCCCAAACCCCCCCTTTATATACGGCCCTGACTGTGATTACTATTGACAGGTTTAACACATGAACCAATTTGTTCAATTCATTAGATGAAATTCATATGATGCTCATAATAGTTATCTGTATTTTGTTGTGTCTCTAAACAACAATAATGTTCAGCGCGCTCTTAATGTACAATATATGTTCCACTAAAAACCTTAAGTACGCTCATGACAGGATTATCAGATCATTTTGTTGTTAGGTCATTAACTATTTACTTAAATAACAAACCACCTGAATGCATTCTTATTTAGTGATTGTTGTGATTCTGGCAACATTATCAGTCTACATTAAAAGACAAATCCAGTGATTGGTAACATGAAAACTGCGTTCGGATTATCATTTGTACTGTTTTCATATTTGAGTTACATAAATGGCGTGAAATATGAACCGAATTGGGACAGTTTGGACACAAGGCCAGTGCCAAAATGGTTTCATGAGGCGAAAGTCGGTATATTCTTGCATTGGGGTGTTTTCTCGGTGCCCAGTTTTGGATCAGAATGGTTCTGGATATATTGGAAAGCTGGTAAGTTGTGTGCCTATACTGGTTTTACATTATATTATCTTCATTCATGGTGGGCATTTCCTACAGACTTTTATCGATATATTTGCAAAGCACAGCAGCAAGTGACTGCATTCTCTGTAGGAACTCTCTGTTATTATTTTTCTGTTACATTTTTATGCTTTTTGTACATCTAGAGATTTTCAAGAGGGGTCATAGAGAAGGGGCCCTCAGAGCCATGCCTCCTAAAAAAACATTGGGAAAAGTAAATCAACCGTAATGCATGGTTTAATAGAAATATATGCATAATAGCTAGAGTGATTGAAAGAGTCCAGAATACAATCCCTTTTCTCAGAGTTGGGGCGCGCACCTCAAAGAAATGTTCAAGCAAAAAATAAATAATGAACAAACCTGTTTCCCTATCATGCTCTGGTACAAACACGGCGTTCTTTTGATAAAGTATATCAAAAAGATTAACATCAATAACAAGTGATAAAATGTCTAAAGGTAAAAGCAAGCATAAAGCAACATATAAATTTATGGAACAAGAGACATTCCACTTTTGGTGTATAAAATCCAAACGTCTTTTCTTAGCATTGGCAAACTTATCAGTTATACTCCGCTATTAAAATTAATTTTAATAATGAATGCTTTTTGTCCATAAAACACAAAGGCCTGACGTTTGTGAAATAGCTAGTACTCTTCCCCTATATCAGGGCGGGAGAGGCGGGGTGGTACGGGTACCGTTCAACTCGTCAGTTTCGGCATGTTGTTACCAGTTGACATTATAGAGTCGAACATGAACGTGAAGTTCATCACTCATGAACAAAATGAGGCTGGATAACTGCTTCCATCTTAAGTGCGTAGTTCGTTCGTTGTGCGTATTCTGAACGTTCACTGAGGCAAAGTTCAACAGCATGTTGCCCAGCAGATCGAGTCGGACTGCGATGAAGGGCCTGTCGAACTCGTTCCAAATTTTCAGGGTTTTCAACCGTTGGTGGAGCTTCTGGTGGTCTTTTGTTGAATCTTGCTGTACAGCCGTGATAGACTCGATCATTATTTCGGACAAAATTATCGTAATAATAATAATAATAATAATAATAGTCTTTATTGAAATGTAAACTACATCTCAAAAGGCGGAGTTCAGTAAACGCCATGAACATGGCAAACTGATCTTCCACTCAACCTAACTAAACCTAATTAACCTATAAATTTTAACAGAACAATAATAAGATGCCTTGTATAATTGAGAGATGGCAGGATCCAAAAAATAACTATTTAACACAATGTAAGGTATCTTTGAATAAAGAAAGCTAAAAACTAGATCAAAAAAGAGATTGCCACTGAAAGAATTAGGAATATCTAGACAGATTATCGTCATAGAATATAAGAAGCATAGACAGATACACATAATTATATAAGTTGCTATAGATATGTTTTCAAGAAAAGTATGAATTTAATATTAGCGATTTACACTTTTCCTTAAATCTAGATACAGACATGCATTTTATGTCACATGGTACACGGTTATATAACTTATAGATGGAATATGAGAAGCTTCTTTGATAAGTAGATGTATTATGCAAGGGAGGTGATATGAGATTTCTATTTCTAACATTAACATTATGTACATCTGACCTAAAAACAATTTTTTCATATAAGTAACCCGGTGTCATACTTTGCATAATTTTGTGATATAAAACTAAACAGTGCAAAGTCCTTCGTTGGGACATATTCATCCAATTCAACTCAACATACTTATGTGATATATGCTGCCTTCTTGGTATTCCACAAATCAGTCTAAGACAAGAATTTTGGAGAATTTGAATTCTGTTGGAGTCACGCTTATTTAAACACGAATTATACAGCACATCACAGTAGTTGAAGTGTGAGAGTACAAGGGCATTGCACAGTAGCTTTTTTACATCTTTATGCAGCACCTTCCTGTGCGAGTAAATCAATTTTAAGCATCCAAATGCTTTACTTATAACTTTATTGATATGATTAGAAAATCTAAATGATGTGTCAAATTCAATACCCAAATTTTTCATTGATTCTACTACTGGTAACGGCTCGTCATGAATTTGTATTGAAAAATTATTACTACTTATTACTTTATTATTAATAATAAATTTTTCCGCCATCACTACAGCGTTGCGGAAGAGGTTGTTTCACGTACTTTATTACTGGAATGTGTAATCTAATTTCAAGCATTCAAAAATATATTTATTTCGATTGCATTAGACTTCGTCTTGAGCTACAAATATATACAGGGTTACTGGTAACTCGACCACTTTCCTGCAAGAAGTGACAGAGGGACTCAAATGCAATAGATTTAACCCCCCATATGTAATTCCGAAAACCGATAGTTTTCGAGATAATTAACATTTAATGTTTTTCAACGATATGTCCAAATGTCCACACTACATCCCAAATTTAGAAAAAACCCTGCTGTCGATTTTAGTAGTCTCTAGTTTAGTTTTTTACTGACACATACGCAAATCTAATTTAGTATTTAAATGTGTAAAAATACTAAACTGTTTCAAACTACATACAATTATTTAAAAAATGCAGAACAAAATTTTTACATTCACCGCGAAAGAAAATTGTCTTGCTCAAAAAAAGATACACAACCAGTCAAACAAATTATTTTAAAAACTTCCTTATCTGATGGCCTATTTCAAGGACAAGAATGACAGGACAACCATAAGTAACAATTTAACAAAATTTATCAACAGAATCATCAACAACGTGATATTCCAGCATGATGGTTGTCCAGCACATTACCGTATCACAATTCGGCAGTTGTTGGACAACACATACCCAAACAAATGGATAGGGAGCGGTGAACCCATCCCATGGCCTGCATGGAGCCCAGATCTGACACCTCTTGTTTTTTACGTCTGGGGTCACATGAAGGCATTGGTTTACGAGACTCCAGTTAATACTGCTGACGAACTAAGGCAAAAAATTATCAATGCGGCGGAGGAGATGAAACGAACTTTTTCAACACGAGTTACAAAAACAGAAGTGGGGAAGCGGATCCGTACTTGTATCCGAAATCAAGGGCAACACATTGAGCAAGATCTCTAGAAACTTTGAGTGGATTTAGTTAAGAGGTTATTAGGTAGGAAAGATTTTTTAGCGATTTATTCAACCGTTTGTATAATTTTTTTTGAGCTAGATTATTTTCTTTCACGGTGAATGTAAAAATTTTGTTGATTGTTCTTTAAATATTTGTATTTAGTTTGGAACTGTTTAGTATTTTAAAACATTTTAATACTAAGTTAGCTTTGTGTATGTGTTAGTTAAATACTAAAATAAAAATTATCAGAATCAACAACAGGTGTTTTTCTTAGTTTAGGATCTAGTGTGGAAATTTGGACATTTGGTTGAAAAACATTAAATGTTAATTATCTCGAAAAATATCGGTTTTCGGAATTATATATGTGGGGTTAAATATATTACATTTGAGTCCCTCTATCACCTCTTGCAGGAAAGTGGTCGAGTTACCAGTAACCCTGTATACTAGTTACAAGTAACTATTTTCACGATTGGCTGGGAATCTAGAATCTACTATCGAAGTAGGACGTCGTTGGTGAAAAGAATGCGTCGTGACCACAATCGTGACGTCACACGGATTCGGGAGCTGTCTGCGTGTCTTCGGTACTGGATTCAAAAATGCATTTTTATTTTGATTTAATTTCTGAATTGTTGCGTAGTTTTGTGAGATAAGGTGGCAGAAAAGATCTGCCAGTGCGCCATATGGTACCCGAAGAAAAACGACAAACCAAAGAAAGTCGCTGCTAAACAGCAGCAAACTTCTTGGTGGAACGCAAAGGCGCGTTCTCTTGGCCTGACCAGAAGAGCGCGCTTCTATGCCAACTGCTATGAGAGAAAAATAGTTTTGTCATAAAACCTATATATGATCTTTCCACTAACCACAAAAACAATTTTTTTTAATTCAAGACGTCAATTCAATACATAAAGTTCGTATGTTCATCTCTTTCTCTCTGTTGAACTTATATTATTTTGTGTCCTAAAACTAAAAACTTTAAGTACGCTCATGACAGGATTATCAGATCATTTTGTTGTTAGGTCATTAACTGTTTACTTTAAATAACAAACCACTTGAATGCATTCTTACTTAAGTTATTGTTGAGATTCTGGCAGCACCAGTTTACGTTAACAGATAAATCCAGAGATTGATAACATGAAAACTACGTTCGGATTATCATTTGTACTGTTTTCATATTTGAATTATATCAATTGCGTGAAATATGCACCAAATTGGGACAGTTTAGACACAAGGCCTCTGCCAAAATGGTTTGATGAGGCGAAGGTCGGTATATTCTTGCACTGGGGTGTATTTTCGGTGCCCAGTTTTGGATCAGAATGGTTCTGGAAAGATTGGAAATCCGGTAAGTGATACCCTTATCTTCTTTCATCTACACTCACGTGGAATGCATGTCCTAGACCTTAACTGCTGTTTGCAAAGGACAGCACTAACTGTGCATTCTTTCTAGGAGCTCTTTGTGATTATTTTTGTTATCTTTTTAGCCTTGGGGGCCGTGAGGTAGGAAAGGGGATCAACCTTAATACCTTGTTTAATATAACTTTTTCCAATAACTGTAGATACATTGTTGGTACGTCATATAAAATAGAAGCAGTTGAAAGTAGGTACATTATACATTTCGAGTACAAGTCTCAACACTTTGTAGTAAGTAGGCACCTCGATATACAGGGTGGTCATAGTAGTAGTAGTAGTAGTGGTGGGGAGGCGAAGCCAGGCAAGTAGGCCACCTTTGACCCTTTTTGCCGACCCCACATAACACACACACACATACTCATTTCCCTCCTTTTGGCCATCATAAGCCTGGTGTATTTGTGTTCTGTGTAGGCTTTGTTACTGTTTCCCAGCGCCACTTTAGGAACAGCACTGTTAATTAGAACCCAACAGTGAATGGTCAGGTGAGGAATCTCGCCGAGGTTTATGGAAATTTACTTCTGATTGAAAAATCAGAAAATAAATTTCTGCCTCTGGCGAGATTCGAACCCGGGACCTTGCGGTCACGAGTCCTAGGCTCTACCCACTGAGCCACCCACCGGTTTACAGGGTGGTCATCACTTCAGGACATCGTATATAACGTTAAAATATTGATGATTTCTAAAGCTTTGCTTTCGAGATACAAAGTTTTCAAGTTTTAATAAAAATCTGTATTATTAAAATATTTCCTAAACGGCTCTGCTTAAAGAACTTTTAAATTTGGCACACAGGGTAAGCTCAGGATTCTCCATACTTTAGAGAATATAGCGACAAATTAAAAATCTGTGGTGGAGATATGGAGAATTGATTAAAAAAATACGCCTACACCTTTGACTTTGATACAAATAACAGTAATATTATTCAATGCATGATGCTTTTTAAAACAAAAAAGTTTTCTTGCATTTTTTCCCTTCGAGATATTTTCGATTTTATTCGGTTATGTGGCATTATTTGTAGCTTGCAAAATGAATGAGATAAAATTGATGACTGCAGGACTACTGACAGCAAATAATTCAGAAGTGGGCTGATTTATTTTTGACATTTCCACCCATTTTATACTTCTAAAGCACCACTAGGTTAAAGCATATATTATAATACTTTTTAACTTGCATTTGCTTTCCAATTTTATAATCAATAATATGCTGTCGTATATATTTTATTCATGGATTTTGTGCAGCAAAAGGAGTTCGAGATGACCACAGGCGATTTCCTAATAAACGACAGCTACATGTTTTCTCACATATGCACAATCAGTTTGTTTATCAGAGGTTTAGCGCCATTCCCATAAATCCTAATCATTACAATATTAATACCGTGAGAGAAAACAATCGCATAGTACGTGAATTTGATGAGGGTCCAAGGACAGGTCAAAGAAGAGAACCGGAGTATTAAAACAGGATCACCGATATCCTTCTTATTTACAAAGCATCCACGGTTTACAACCGGAGACGAGGAACCGAAGATAGTATTTTGCAGGTCGCCACTGGGAAACGATCTCACCTCCAAATCATGTTTAATTCGACGTGAGATCGTAAATTTCCAAAATCTACATGTATGGACCCATGAAAATCCCTATCAAATTAGACCACAAAAGTTTCAGTATGAATTTAGTTTGGCAGGGAATCTACAATGGTAACCTCTTTGACCCATATATCCTTCCAAAGCGATTTAATTCTAGAAACTTACATTAGAAATTAAAACTTATTTGATAAGAAGTTATATACCTTGTTATTCTTATCAATAGTTACTAATAGTACCTGAGAAAATAGACAAATATCTCAAAAATGGTCCAACATAAGAAAAAAACGTAATACTTTTTTTATTTTAGAAGGCATCGATCATCGAACAATATCAGTGGCATAGGAGTTTAAAAAAAGGGTAATTGCATAGCCATATCTCCACCATTGGTTTTTGTAATATATCATCATATCTCCTAGATCATGGAGGATCTTTAGCTTATCCTGTGTGCAAATTTCAAATTTTTCTAAGCAACGGTTTGGGAAATATTCAAAATAATATCGATTTTTTTAACTTGAACACCCTGTATCTCGAAAACGAAGCTCGCACGGATATAATAATAATAATAAATAAAAATTTTGGACATAAACTTACACATAATAAAACATAACACCCATAAAACGGCAAGTGATATAACAATAAAAATTACAAATTATTGATAAAATGCTTTGTTTAATCTACAAAACACTTTACAATCATAAAAGTTATATGGCGCTAATTAGCATAAAACGTGACTGATTTTCCTCTTGAATTTTATTATAGGTAGCTATATAAATCTATTGAGAGATCAAGATAGTTCGATTGCTAACGATTTTGTTTTATTATTCAACCTGCTATTAGGTGGAATCAACTTATTTCTTCTTCTAGTCTTATGATTATGGACTGCTGAGTGAAGGACAGATCTGCGTGCATCATTTTTTATATACATTAAGTGATATAATATGACAGCATACCGTGGTCATTATTCCGAGGTGTTTGAAAATTTGTTTGCAGTATTCATTGTAATGTGCTTTAACGATGTTTCTAACTGCGGATTTCTGTATGAAAAAAGTCTGTTGTTAGCGCGTATGTGCCAGTGGCAGATACAGAGGGAGGGCGATGGAGGGGAACCGCCGACTAAAAGAAAAAACGCCGAGGCACTTCAAAAGGTTTGTCCAGGGGGACGACTATTTAACCATAAACTACTTCATCCCCTTGTACCCTCTCCCCCCCACCCAGGATCATCTCCTTAAACATTTTAAATGACAAGGGGTATCAAGTAATACCTTGTTTTAAAGGTATGTCGAAGTACTTTATTTTGAGGTTTGATTTTTTTAAAATCGGTCGATTCGTTTTCGAGAAAATTAGAATCTTTATGTATCTTAACTTGTTCAAATAGACAAAAACACATGAAAATATCGCTTTTTATTGCAATTAGTGTTCAAATGTTGCCCGTTATTGGCCAAACAATGATATAGGCGTGTTTCAAATTCCTGACGCGCTGTTGCAAAAACATGTTGCTTGGCAGCTTTCGATAAGGTGTTGACGAAGGTCATCCAAACTGCCCGTCCGGAATTTGAAAATTGCCTATATCATTGTTTGGCCAATAACAGGCAACATTTGAATACTTATTGCAATAAAAAGTGATTCTTTCGTATGCTTTTGTATACCATTTGAACAAGTCAAGAAACATAAAAAGATTATAATTATCTCGAAAATGAATCGACCGATTTAAAAAAAGTCAAACGTTAAAATAGAGGACATAACAAGATATTACTCGATACCCCCTGCCATCTAAAATCTATAAGGGGATGATCCTGGGGCGCAGAGGGTATAAGGGGGTGAAGTAGTTTTTGGTTATAAAGTTGTCCTTGACCAATCTTTTGACATGTCTCGCCGTTTTTTCTTTTAATCGGCGGTTTTCGAGAAATCCGGGGTGGGAAGTTTTCAAAGAACACCCTGTATGTACAGACCTTAATATCGCATCAATGCTAACTCCACCGACCTCCCAAGAACTTTTTATCAGAATGTTCGAGATTTTTATTTAAGGAAAAGGCACCCACTATAAATAATTCTCATTCATATGAGTTATAGCTGATTATCAAATTTTAGGTTCCCAACAATACGTCCACTACATGAAAGAAAATTACCCTCCGGATTTCAAGTATCAAGAATTTGCCAAGGATTTCAAGGCTGAGTTTTTTGACCCTCAGCAGTGGGCAAGAATATTCAAGAGATCCGGGGCGAGGTAACTTGTTTAAAATAAGACCGCGGTATATCAACGAACAATCGCGCACAAGCTAACAAAAGTTGAGTCAATCAAATATGACTGGTCGAGAACAATCAAACAAGGACTGCTCTAAATTTGATCGTTTGTGTGAAGCCTCATCTGAGCACTCATGGTTTGAGTACACATAAATATGCACATGCGGGTTAACTTGCGCACGACTTTGAGCGCACAGTGGATGTATGCAGTGTTGCCATTCGTAGCGACTTGTCGCGAAAATAGCGAATTTTCGATTACGTAGCGACGTCTTAACAAAATAAACCAATTTGTAGAGACTTTTTTTTAGTCTTGGAAACATTTTTTTTCGATTCAAATTTCTCGCATTTCATTCACTTCATTGTTGTTCAATCTATAATAAATTGTATTTTCTAAACCGGACGCCACTGATTCTTGTTTGTCTATTCTTCTTCTCGGTTTTTCCCAGACTGTCTTATATACTGAAAGTCGCGCACATGATTGTTGGGATAAAAAGAGAAAAATATTATGAGCCCAAAAATCCATGTTTGGAATTTTTTGATGAGTTAATTAATAATTAATCAGAAAATGTAGTTAATTAGGCGTAGTAGGAGATGTAAGGGCAAGACTTGCTGTCGACAAATTTCCAGATTCACGACCACGGTGATTGATTTGCGCGGAGAATCACATTGTGGTCTGGAGTCTGGATAATAATTGCGATTCGATACCACTCACTAAAAAGGCGTGAAGCCGCCTCAGCGCTACGGTTAAACTCTCCGTAAGGAATGAGCATCTCAACGTAATCAGCAGCCGTATAATGAGCCATGTTAAAACGATATTTCATTACAGCAAAACCTTTACGATACACTCACTCGTATGGCTGACTAGCCTGACGTTTGTCCGGTCTAGTATGTGGCCCAGGTGGTCCAGTAGTCTACACACTGAGCTCCCACATTGACTCGTCACTCTCTATGTAGTACGCACCTGATTGGCTTCTTTTATTAATTAATTGCTAATTAGCTGATTAATTAAAAATTTTTGGGCTCAGACAATTTTTCTCTTGATCCCAGCAATTATGTGCGCGATGTCCAAGGCACCGCCTATCCTATATATTGGTATCGGGTAATCCAAAATTTTTCAATTAAACGTAAAATTCAGGCACCACGTATACCGAAAACATCATATAATTGCCCCCCCCCCCCCTCGGACGATAAATAACAGGCTGAAATAAGCTTTAAGGAATAGTGGCGACAACGTAGCGACATTCTAGGCCGCTAGTAGCGAATTTCAATCTGATCTGCCTGGCAACACTAGATGTATGCGTTGACTGTGCCGTGCAACGACGTCACCATGGACGCGAGTTGAGAACACAGGCATGCGACGTAAAAACTAAAACCAACATATGACTTGAGAACACACAGTCATATTGAGCACGCGCGCATATGAGTGTGTTCTCAAGTCATGTACGCTCAGATGTGTACGCGACTTGATGTTGCTCAGTGAAAACGAGGCCTAAATAATGAGTAATTTCTAATATATTTTTATAGGTATGTTGTGCTGACAAGTAAACATCATGAAGGATACACCTTATGGCCATCTAAATATTCTTACAGTTGGAATTCCAAAGATGTTGGACCCGGCAGGGATATTGTAGGTATGAGTTGCTAGATTATCTGGTTGAAATTATCGCTCAAAAATGATCGTTTTGCTGTTAAAAATTGTCGTTCGCAATAAATTGTGATTACAGGATTACGAAAACGGCACCCCACTTAATATTTGCTGCACCATATATACCAGGAATGGCTAATTTCAGTCCAAATGTGTTAAATCACAAGAAAGTTGCTTGCAATTTTGATTACCAAACCGGAAATGACATGACCAGGAGCAAACTGGTATAAGACTTCATCCAGACTCTTTATACTTGGCGTACTCTGTATTGGAAAGAGGACTTCTACACCTCTCCTTACTCGAGTTCTCCAGTCCAGCTCTCATCGCAAAGGTGAGGACGGTCTTGTGTCCTGCCCATTTTATGTCTTCATGTTCAAGGAACCTAA
Organism: Callosobruchus maculatus; assembly: GCA_951848785.1. Lineage (NCBI taxonomy): Eukaryota > Metazoa > Arthropoda > Insecta > Coleoptera > Chrysomelidae > Callosobruchus > Callosobruchus maculatus. The sequence goes on along the minus strand of CATOUR010000110.1, from coordinate 3,212,161 downwards.
TATAGTTTGCCTGGCCCCAAGGTCGTCACAGCAACATAGAATGTGTGCTGAGGACTCCGCCTCCTCGCCACAGCGAGCACACGTCGCATCCCTTGCCACCCCCATCACACTGAAGTCTGAAGATGTAATGGCTAGATAGCAGGCCCACAAGTAGCCTTAGCCGGCTTCTGTCCAGTGAGAGACAGAACTACCCCACCTTGGCCAGTGGTCCTAAAATAAGTTCTCTGGCTTGCCGAAGATGTCTCGAGATTCCTGTCCATCCCATAAGATGTTGATTTTGCAAACACACTTCTGTTTTCATTCTAATGGTACCTGCTGTGATGTGATGTCGTCTCGGAATGCCATCAAAGACTTTTCTACATTGCAGAACTAGCCTCGATGTAAACTTACAAGCACTCAATGCTGAATTTTGTGAATACGAGAAGTACAAGCAATAACATCATAAATGATCATAAATGATCGGCAGTATGACTTCCGTAACTTATGACGGGTGACCTCCTGGCCTACGTCACCCACTTGTGGAACAGAATCATTGAAAATCATAGCGAACCCCGTGTTGTTGCACTTGACATATTGAAAGCTTTGGATAAAGTATGGTATGAGGGACTTCTGGTCAAGCTTGCTGCTTATGGACTACCACCTGGCCTGCGCCACTGGCTGAATAGCTTTTGAACGACCGATCTCTGTTGTAGTCGAAGGCTGTTCATCAGACGTTATTTCAATAAGCGCCGGTGTTCCTTAGGGATCTGTTCTATCCCCTACACTGTTTCGGCTGTACATCAACGAGCTGTTGGAAATAACATCCAATCCTATCTACAGCTTCGCAGATGACAGTACATTAATATCTAGAATGGAACAAGGCAAGTCACTATCAATCCCAGAAGACGGCACGTCGGCGACAGCAACATACCTCACAGATCAACGTGGATATCAAAACAATTGTGAAGTGGGGATTAGTAAATAAAGTACAGTTTAACGTACAGAAAATTCACTGACAAAGAAGTCTCACATTGGCTGACCACTGTGGAATTGGAGGGACAGCCAATAGTCGAGTCACCTTCCGTCAAGCTTTTGGGGATCAACATCAATATTTATGTCCTGGCAGTATTGCTAAAATGGCATCCCAGAAGCTTGGTATTTTGTTCCGCTATGGAAAGTTGTTCGAGTGAGCTCTCCCAAATAATAACACCAAATAGGCCGTCCGAACGAGGAACACTAAAGGCTCTGCGAGCTCATCTTTATCATTTCGAGGTCCCTACTCCCCGAACCAGTTTCCTCCAGCAATCCTTCTTTTGGAGAACTTCGACGCTGTGGAGTGAGCTGCCGGGGAATTTGTTTCCCGACCACTACAACCTGCAGTTTTCAACTCCAACAGACACTTATCCTCTCACAGCGCTTATAAAGCGCCATAGGCTTTAGCCTTTGCGAGAGGGTGACCATAAAAAATGTCTGCTTGGAATACCGTGGAGTATCCTCCAAGACAGAGGAGAGTAAATCCTCCCAAGAACCCCTGAACCATCCCAACTTGGTGGGAAAGTTGGTGATGCAGCTCACCGGAGTTCCCGTTAACCTGGCCATGGATGACCAGCGTTTCCACCAGAATAGATTCACGCATTGTTAAGACAGCTGGGCTCAAACGGCTCGTCCTCTAGTTTACACCCCCTGCAGAGGGGACCTCATATTGGATGGTCAGGTAGTATTTGCCTACCTCCTCATCAGGGTATCTAAGGAGCAACCAAAAGTATCCTCCACGAGGCCGCACTACGTAGTGCCTACCAAACACGCCGTCGCCAAAGCAGCAGAGCGTGCCAACGCCGGCCGAACAGCCCAATCAGTTCAATTCAAGCACGATTTTTGTTTTCAGGCGAATTATCGAGAGCAGTGAGAGACGAGGACCTAATATTCGGCCTGTATCATTCATTGTATGAATGGTACAACCCCATGTACCTGTCAGATAAAGCCTTGAATTTCACCACCACCGAATTTGTGGACAAGAAGATAATCCCCGAGATGCGGGAACTGGTGGAGCAGTACAAACCGTCGGTAATTTGGTCGGATGGAGATTGGGAGGCAAAAGACACCTATTGGAAGTCGACTGATTTCTTGGCGTGGCTCTACAACAAGAGTCCGGTAAAAGATGAGGTGGTGGTAAATGACAGATGGGGTAGCGGGATACCCTGCAAACATGGAGATATCTATACATGCTCGGATAGGTACAATCCAGGTAACGGTTATAGAAAATAAGCTATTTGGTGTGGGTTCTCGCGACAATTTTCTGCCGTGGTTGAAGACGTATATTTGTGAGATTACACGATTTTTTGAGCAATTGGGGGCAGAGCAGAACTAGAAAATAGATTTTACTGCTTGTGTTCATCCTCGTAGTGTAGTGAGATGAATCCAAAGACCAACGGAAAGTCTAAACGCGATAATTATTTCAAGTATTACATAATTTTCAGAGAATAGAATACCAATTTCTACAAGAACAGTTCATTTCACAAAGCCGTTTAAAAAAATTCTACAAATATTTCTTCTTCACGATCGATAAAAAACGTTTTCAGGAGTTCTCCAAAAGCACAAATGGGAAAACGCTATGACCATCGACAAGAAATCTTGGGGATTCAGAAGAGAGGCAAACCTGTCTGACTTCTTTACCATTGAAGAGCTGTTATATCAATTGGCATCAACTGTCAGTTGTGGAGGTAAATGAATTCATGATACACCACACAAAAGTTGAATTAACTTATAAAAAAGGCACTAGTTTTACAATACAGCTTTATCTATTCCATGTTTAAAAAAAAATTTCACTATATCCAATTTACCTATCCATCTCCATCCTCCAAAACAACTCTTTAAACCAGTGCACTAGGGATTAAAGCTCTCATTACTAAAAAACCCATAAGGTATAGCTTCAATTTCACATGCGAAGACAATGCAAAATTGTAAAGACGAAGGCGTCTTTGGCGCGGTGATAGAATCTTAAACAGCTCATACTTTACTTTCCTATATGATAATAAAAATTCTTATTTCGTATTTTTTATTTCAGATCTATTTTTCTTAAAGAAGAATCTTAAACAGCTCATGCTTTACGTTACTACATGACAATAAAAATGTTTATTTCGCATTCTTTATTTCATAACTATTTTTTCTATAATGCGTATACAATAAATCCTCAATGAAAATCAGACTGTGATCATAGCCAATATATGTATAATTACTACTACATACTTGACTAAATTGCCATGTCACCCTGTCAAATTTTCATGGCCCGCCCCCTGTCAAGTAAGCTGTGACGGCCAGTGGTTCTTCATAGACCCAATAATGACTAGGCAAGTACTGTTCAGTATATCACTTAGCTATGACTGTTTTTTGTGTGTTCAAAGTACACACGTTCCACAATTCCATTCGATTTGAAAAATACAGCTGTCTTTTCCTTCTTCACAGTTGGGGACTTTCTGACCTTATCATCAAAGACCCAAAGTTTTTTTGAGCCTTTGTCGACACATCGTATTAGTACAGCCATACCTCGTCAAATGTCAAACTTATTTAGTATCTCCCGGCACCCAAGGCATACGTTGTGCCATGTGCTCTTCAGAGTGACAAAGTTTCTTTACGTACTAATGTTAATGCAGAATCGAACGGCTAACTGGTGCGTTTAGACCTAAAGTAGTAACATTCTCTTCCGTAACTGACATTCATGACCTTCCCGACCTCTCAGCATCTTTCTGAATCCAACACAGAATAGAGAAGTTGACTCACTCTATACAATCTCTTCCAGGTAACCTCCTGATGAACGTGGGTCCAACGATGGAAGGCACCATTGCCCCGATATTCGAAGAACGCCTTACTCAGATGGGTGACTGGCTGACGATAAACGGCGAAGCTATATACGGTTCTAAACCGTGGGTCTATCAAAACGACACAAGTGATGGCGATGTCTGGTATACCTCTAAAGATGATGTAGTCTACGCTATAGTCTTAAAATATAAACCCGATTTGTATTTGGATGGGCCGATGGAGCTGTACAAGCAGCACTACTCCTGCTATCTGGTGGGACAGGACCACCAGATGCCGTTGACGGTGAGTTTTGGGTCCTATTTTGTCAAGTAACTAGGGCCTATTTTTGAGCACGGCCAGAAAAGCATTAAGGGAAGGAGGAATACACATCTTTTCAAGGAACAAAGAATTGATTTTTTCATACTCAATACTTCCAATAATACAGTACCTCTTCAATATACAGGGTGTAACCAAATAAGTGTAAAAAAATTAAGGGGGTGATTCCTCATCCAAAATAAGATAGGATCTTTCATATAAAGAAACTTTATTGGAGCATCCCTTGTTAAGATACAGCCCCTTAAGGGGGTACGAAAAATGCGTTTAACCATTCTTTTCACAAGCACTAAAAAAGTTACAGTATTGAAATTAACCTGACATTTTCTACTACCAAAAAGACACTAGTCAGTAATTTATTTGGTTGTAAGGGGTGGAAAACGCAACCCCTAAAATTTATTTCCAATGCAACTTTTTGTCTTATTATTTTTTTACCATTTAAACATGTATTTCCGATAGCCTGTTACATTCTAAACAAAAAATGTCTCTTGAATGTTTTGCCCAAAATAAACCAGTTCGCAGCAAAACATTATTTTACGAAAAAGAAACATATCGCCATAAAACTAAAATAATTTTTTGCTGCGGATTGGTTTATTCTGGTCAAAAAATTCAAGAGCCTTTTTTGCTTAAAATGAAACATGCTATCGGAAATAAATTTTTACCGTTTTCAGTTAGTGCCCTATAAGTAATCTATGTAGGTTATCAAAAACTTATAAGAAACTGGTGTAACCAGCCTTAGACTAAAAAAAAAAATAATTCCTATTCTTCTCTTTTTTAGTTGATGGCAACAAATGACAAGATACAAATCACAATGCCTCCAATTCATACAATCAAAGGCAATTGGGCTTACGTGTTGAAATTCCAGAGGACACCGCAAATCCTGAGACGAAAGCAAAACTCCAACTTTTAAAATATATTTATTTAAACTGTACAAACAGGTAATAAATGATCAAAAAATGCGGCGATATATAGTTACTTCTTTCTGAACAAAGAATCAACTGTCTGTGCTGGTCTTTTGTTTGCAATATAAAAAATTACAATCCGTATGCTCTGAACATTTACTTCAACTGTGACACCTCATATAAATAGGCAGCCAATAGTTTTGTCTGCAATAGAAAAAAAATAAACGATGAAAAATCAGGTTCGAAAATTCGTTCGATTATGTTGATATACTTCAGTTTTTTGCGGCTTTCTGATCTAAATTCGGCGATAGAATACGGACTGAAGTTTTAAAAATATTTTGAGTTTTATCTTGGGGATAGATGCCATCCCTTATAGAGTCATGAAAATGCTCAGGAATCGACAGATGATTAAAGCCCAACATGTTCTGTAAATTTATGTTTTCAATTTATTCGTTATTATAAAAAACACGTTCGAGCGACATATGTAGACATAACTCGACAATATTGTTATGAACAAAACTCTGGGAGTTAGAGGACTAAGCTTCAAGGCTTCAGAACTGACGGCTCCCAAAGAGAAAAAAAGTCATTCGCACAAAAACTGATGGAGTAAATAATGTATGGTCTTAATTATTTTTTATATTCAAGGTTACACTTGTGTTTGCCTTCAAGTATGATCATAATTTGCGTGGTGTTAGCCAGGTCGCAGGTTTGCATTTCAATGTTACTGGTTGCGTTCAGCGAACCTGAGCACTCTTTTGGAGCGCTTTGTTAGGGCGGAATACTGAACCGTCCACGTCTAAAGTATCACACAACATAACGTATGTTGCAAAAGTTTTGAGAACTTTTTTCAAAACTCAGGAGGTAGTTTCACCGTTGGAAACAATTCAGAAATCGTTATCATGGTAACCAGTCAACATCTAAACGTAACAATAAAACCATTTATGATATGAGTTGTCAAAATGTCGTACAAATGAGATATTCGAAAGAGTATTTACAGGATGGTTGGACGACTTGAAAAGAAAAATAGTTCGCCTATATCAAGATCAAAATATTTCTGTTGCCACAATTTATCGAGCGATCCGTGAATGCGAAGAAGGTATTTCTTGTATAAATTTACCAAAAATTGGACGTACGAGAGCGTTGAATGCTGCTACAGTTTAAAGAATGGTCAACAGAAGTGAACATCGAGTTGGAACTTCAACAGGAAAACTTGGACGCATTTTTCACGTCAATGCTAGCACAATCTGTAGAGAAATGAAGAGAAATAACTTAAAATTCCGAAAAAGAAGAAAATGTCCAAAGTATTCCCCAAATCAGTTAGAAAGAATTCCTCAATGCTGTCGCAATTTACATCGTACTCATTTTGCTGGCAACATAAAAATCATTCTTCATGATGAAAAGTATTTCACATTTTCGAACTCAGAGATCAAAGGTAATGATGGTTTTTATACAAGACTTTGAAGCCTGTCCAGATAATGTAAAATTTAAACGAAAAGACATGTTTGAAAACAAAGTGTTAGTGTGGTGCGCTATATCAGACAACGGTATTTCACAGTCGTACGTTGGACGAGATAGGGCCGAAGCGGTTACCGCAGAAGTCTATACTCAAAAAGTTTGCCTAAACTACTCAATTTTATTAATACCCACCATGCTAATGACATTATAATGTTTTGGCCAGATCTGGCTTCAGGTCATTATGCTTTGCGTACGAGAAACTGGCTAGAACAATACGGAATACCTTTTGTACCACGAAACGCCAACCCTCCCAATCTTCCTCAAGCAAGACCTATCGAAACTTTTTGGGCTCAACTGAGACCCAAGGTTTATAACAATGGCTGGGAAGCTCAAAACAAACAGCAGTTAAGAAGAAGAATAATGCTAAAGATCAGAGAAATTGATTTAGAATCTATCCAAAACCTGATGAGGAACATTAAGAGAAAATTGTAAGCCGTGGAAAATCATGGCCCATTAGCAGTACTTTAATATCATTTTGATATTAAGAAATATTGTTATTTTTTGTAATTCTTGATACAGTTCAAATATATTATTGTGAGATTTTTTTTTTAATTTTTTGAAAACCTTCTCAAAACTCTTGCAACATACCTTACATTACGACATGACAATCATGGCATACATTCATTCGCAACCGCCAGATTGACTGATCCCCAAAATTCTAAATACCGGTGAAGAATTGAAAATGATTTACGAAATAATAGCGACAGCTATTGATACCGACATTAGTATTAGCGCTGTTTTACCTATCGTAGAGGAGAAAATAGGACTGATGTGACGACAAACGTAAATTATTTTAAAAGTGCGATACCTCGATGTACCGTTTTTTTACAATCTATGTTTCGGTTGTTAAATTGCAAAGTAAAGGCTTGGATTTCCATTTTTTTCAGTGAAGTCAGTGACGCTTACTGCCGTTTGACAAGTCAGAAAGCAGAAGGGTTTAGGTTATGTTTCCCCACTGAATTGTCGCTACCCAAATGGAGTGTAAAATAATTCTGCTACATAAAATGGCGTTGGGTCAATAAACGTAAAATGAGTAGCGGGACGTTTAGGGACTCTTCGAGGGCGCTCAGGTTCCCGGGACGCAATTATTAATCAATAAACTTAAATTTTATCAAAAACGTATGGTTTCTCTTGGTTAACTAGCCAAGTTTTCAACCCAAACGTTATGAAGATTGATATGTTTATATGGTGTTTTTGCGAGCATTGCATCATATTTTGACCTGTTTAAAAAAAGTACCCAACATCTACGTACCCCCTCGATGTAGTTTCTGACGTCGATCTTTTCGTTCTGGGAATGTGCTCCGTCATCCCCCGCTCCGACCGGCAACAACATGACGTTCTTGCCGGTGGCCTGTTGTAGGTCCAACGTGACCGGAATGGAGCCCCCTTCCCTGCTCATGTCCGGTTCCACTCCATACGCGTGCTTGGTCGCCCTAGCGCCCGCCTGGTAATGGGGGTGGGTGGGATCTTCGCTCCACGTCGGACCTCCGTGGGCCATGAACACCTAAACGGAAAATATAGGTACATTTCATTTCAGACAAAATCGTTAAGATTGAAAATAAAATGAGAAAAACAATATTACCGTTCAAACAATAACTATTATTATTAGTTTGCACAACAGGCCATGAAGGCCTAGGGCAGAAATTAGTACAGTCTGATCTCGGTGGTCTGATCTTATACCGCTAAAATTTATGTAACTTTGGATACTTTCACTACTTATTTCTGAGTATATCCTGGACTATTCCACGCCACCTATTTCTGTCTGCCGTGTTCTCTTTCCAGTTTTTAATATTAATTTTCTTTAAACCATCTTCTGCCTTCTTCAGCCATCTCTCCCTTGGTCTACCCTTCAGAGTAACAACTTGTTAGTCTGAGGTCTACCCTTTCTTTTTTCCTATTGGTCTCCAGTTAAGAACTAGTTTTGCCATTCTCATCCCATGCAGCCTCTCCGCATGTCCTAGCCACCTTATTCTCTGCGCTTTGATGACTGCTATAAAATCGGGGTTCTTAAACATATCATCCAGTTCCTGGTTTGTTCTCCTCCATCCCTCGTTAGTCTTTACGCCTCCATAAATAGCTCTCAATCTTTTTATTCCTCCTCTTTCTTCATAGTCCACCTCACAAGCATATGTCGCTGTCGGTCTTATAAAAGTTGTGTAAATTCTCTCTTTGATCTTTCTGGATACATATTTGGATTTCACGAGATTTTTCAGGGCTCCATATTTTTGGTTTCCTCTGATGATCCTTGCCTCTATTTCTTGTTTCTCCTGTCCCCTTTGCTCTATGATTATCCCTAGATACATCAATTCCGTACTAATAGAAGGAAAAGTTATTATGGGGAAATTATAGCAGGAAGATAGGCAAGAGTTTAAAGGAGAAGTATCCTATAAGGGAAGAGTGGGGGCCAAGTGGCAGGCGGCCTTTTGAGGAAGGAGGGCCAGTCTGGTTCACGGACAGCTCACTCACCGACGAAGGCTCTGGCGCTGGGGTCTTTGGGCCAAACATAAAGCTCTCTCTCTCTCTTGGGGGATAAACCAAGGTATCCCAAGCAGAGATATATGCGATTTTAGCTTGTGCCTTTCGTATTCACGAAATTCAGGGGCCTAGCAGGCAGATCACCATCTGTTCTCACAGCCAGGCAGCATTAAAAGCATTAAGTGCTTGTAAGTTTATATCAAGACTCGTTCTACAATGTAGAAAGGTCTTGGATGACATTTCGGCAAGACATCAGGTGTCACTTATGTGGGTGCTGAGTCATGCTGGAGCTGGTGGCAAAGAAATGGCGGACGCGCTGGGTCCTGAGCCGGCTGTTGGGATGGCAGCAGGTGCCATTAGAAGGAAAACAGAGGTGTGGTTGCAAAATCAACATCTTATGAGATGGAGAGGAATCTCTGGACATCTCCGTCAGTCTAAAGAACTTATTTTAGGACCTCTGGCCAAGGGGGAGCGGACTGCACTGGACAGAAGCCGGCTAAGTTTACTTGCCGGCCCGCTATCCGGCCATAACACCTTCAAACGTCACTTGTATCTGATGGGGGTGGCAAGTGACCCGACGTGTATACAATGTTAAAAAATAGAATACACTAAAGAACCTGTTTTTTCCATATCTCACTTTTACAGCGCCTAGAACTATTGGTAAAAATATAGCTTTCACTTTTAAGTTGCCAAAATCAAAATGATCGTCCATGCCCTACATTCTATTGCAACAGAAGCAATAACTAACCTTCATAGTGTTGGGACTTCCAAGTTCCTGGAACTTCTGCTGCACATAATCTACGACGTACTTTTCGATTTGCTCGGGTTCCTGGTTAGGAACTATCCTTATGGAGAATTTGCCAATGACCTTTTTAGGAATCACAGTCTTTTGTCCAGGGTCGCTGAACGCACCCTCGATGCCATGAATTGATAGAGATGGGTACCTGAAAACACACCCTTTAAGTCTAACTACACTATTTTGAACAACATTTGGTTCAATTGCTTGAACAAGAATTAGTATGAAAAATGCTGACATATCATTCTACCTGGTTACATTTAAACATTTTATTGTTCGAGGAATAGGATTCTGCGCATAAAGATTGTGTTGAAAAAATAAATAAAATAAACACTTGTCGTAGTTTGATCGACAAGCCATGTTGTACGATCTTTTTTATGCCCAACTTCTCACACTCACTTTTATATCGTTGAGAGGTATTATACTTCTACTATTGTACGCTTACCTCCATCTATGCATCAGTATGTCTTCCTTGGTATTGTGTAACAGCTTCTTGGATCCAATGTTTTTGCGGTAATCTTCCACATCAAATTCGATCTTAGGATACAAGGCTTTTTCGGTGTCTGTGAGAGGAGCGACCTCCTTGTATAGATTGGGGACAAGGATCTTGCCGTTTCTGTCCACCAACTGGTTCAACAGGTGGATCAGATCCGTCATTGCTTCGTATCTAGAATATTAGGAAATCACAGAACTATTCATACCCCACAGAACTCCTAAAAATCTGATATTCTACAAATTTTTCAAACTAAACAGTATACAGCTAGGGTCTTCATAGGGCAATGTATATACCAGATGGTCAAATGCTATGGATTCAAATCATTTTTAGGTGAAATAAAAAAAAAGGAGCAACTACCGAAATCACAACGGACATCACAATAAACAGAGTTTTCCCTTTCCTGGACGCTAATATAGAAAGAAAATGAGGTTCTTTTCAAACATCAGTATATAGAAAACCCACACTCATCATCAGATACTAGCTTTATATTATTTTATTTTGTGGATATGTGGATCTATCACTCAATGAATGGCCCTTATTTCAATTTATGTTTTGTCAAACATTTTGTACTAGCAGTAGGCGAAACGAACGAAAGAGAAAGAGATGAGACGATAAAAGGACAGTTTCAAAAACTTCAGTTCCAAGACAATTTCAGCGATTTGTCAACGAGAATTAGTGATAGAAATTATGGTTCACCCCCCCCCCCCCCGAAGTCAAAAAATAATTGAGAGATCAAGGATTTGGGATTTAGAGCTCAACAATGCTGTGATACGTATACTAAACAGATTAAAAAAAAATCACAGAAGCTTATGACAAGTGGAAAAAACGGTGGGATAACTGTATTGCACTTTGAAGAATAGCTATTGAAGATTTTTCTATAAATATTTCATTGTTATATGTACTATATCAGCAGTCTCGTTATTTTTTGATAAATCCTTGTTAGATTTGACAATTTTGAAGCATCGAGTTATTCCAGAAAGCAAATGTTAAACCATTTACAACTTACACAGTTCCTCCAAACATCCCACTATGCAAATCCTTAGCAGCGCATTCAACTTCTATGTAGAAATAGCAAATGCCTCTGAGTCCATAGGTAATGCATGGCTTCTCAGTGCCCAGCCAATAATTGTCGGAGATACAGACGTAGTCTACGCCAGAAAGAAATTTGTTCTTTTCTGCCTCCAATAACTCGCTCAAACCTTCACTGCCACTCTCCTCCATACCCTCAAAGACGAATTTCAGGTTCACCGGTATCTCAAGGCCGAGACTTTGATAGGCTTCGATAGCGTTTAACCTGTCAATGTTTTTTTAAATCAAAAAAGTGCACATAAAGTCATTAAAAAAAGAAGTAGGAAGAAAGGGGAGGAGTTAAGAGGAGGAAGTGTCTCGGTTTTTCCCCTAGCAGCCATCTGCCATAACTGTCACCGTAAATACTGCAGCCTCAAGGACCTTTTTTTATGGTCATTTTAATTGTATTAAAAAATTGGCGACTTAGTTTGGATAATAGTGCAGGCTAAGCGGGCTTTGAATACAGAATATTGGCATTATATATTATAAGAGGTAATGGCTAATGACCATAGAAGCTGATGCCGTAAAAAACGCTTTTCATGAAAAACTTGGAGACCAAAACCCCTGCTGGCCAAGCTTCTCGATTCCAGGTATTTTTCAAGTCGTATTGTGACTTTCATCGAGCTATAGAGAGTAGGATGCTTTGATTGATGTTTTTCACATGTACCTCCAGTGAAGTTTTCTTCAAGGTACTCCCCCAATTGCTCTGGCTTTGTACCAGGGTTACATGGAGTGAAACATACTTTGGAACTGCCTTTATTTGACTACTGCAGTCAGATTCTTACCTACAACAAAGCGTCGAGTTCGCCGTCTAACTTCTTGCCAGTTAGAGTTTAGGTTGTCTTCTTCTATTGGAGTTTTGGCTAAATCTCTTTAATTGACGTTGCAGCCTCTATCATATACAAATCGCCGTCGCTCTCTCGGCCGCCCCTCTCCATCAGGGCCACTCTCTTGGTTAGGAATGGTTAGGCCACTCTCTTGGTTAGGAGTGGTAGAGCCACCCTCCGTACTTTGACCTTTTTCGGTTTGGTCGGTAACCAAAGGTATTTGGTTTTTTTGGGAGACTGGCCCTCTGTCTCCGTGCTGCCTTCGCCGTGCCTCTTCAGAGTGTGTGTCTGCTCGCTGACCTCTATCTCCCTCTCCGGAGTGTCACCTCCGTCAAGGGTAGCCCTATCCACATCGCTGGAGCCTGAGCCATCTCCGACGGTTGTAGCCTTATCCGCATTGGTGGAGCCGGAGTCATCTCCTACGATCGTAGCTCCATCCGCATCGATGGAGCCGGACTCCACCAAATTTAACTTCCCTCAGACTCTTTGCTGTCAAGAAACCCCTACCACCTGGACTCCGGAAGATCACAGACGAACAGGTCGTTACCTCTTGTTTTTCATTTGACGTTGCAGCCTCTATCATATACAAATCGCCGTCGCTCTCTCGGTCGCCCCTCTCCATCAGGGCCACTCTACTGGTTAGGAGTTGTGTGGCCACTCTCTTGGTTAGGAGTGGTAGGGCCACCGTCCGAACTTTGACCTTCTTCGGTTTGGTCTACCTTTGGTTTTTTCTTGCTCGCTGACCTCTATCTCCCTCTCCGGAGTGTCACCTCCGTCAAGAGTAGCCCTATCCACATCGCTCACTGATACATCGCTTTCCTGGTTGTTCTTCTCCATATTTTCACTTAAACCGTTGAATTGAAAGAGAAAAGCAGAAAGACGCCACCAACCACCAACAGTCCAACACCAAAGCCTGCGAAAAGTGTAATTCGATGCTAACTAGATCTCAATTCAATTCAATTCAAACTTCTGTATTTCAAATGTGTACCTATATATAGAGGCAATATACAGATAACAAAGTGAAATGACGTCATACAAAAAAAAACCTATCACCACCACCATTTTCCTATGCTAACATTCTGAATAGTCATTTATACAATACGGTTCTAAATTAATTAGCAGATTTGTCACCTCGTACTTAAATTTCTTTAACGCTCAATAAATACTTTTACAACAAATAATCTATAAACAGAATTATTTTACATAACAGTTAACACTTTAAGCAAACAAAAATGAAATTAAATCCTTTATTTCAATAAATATAAAACTGAATATTCGCGTTCGCCAATATTGGCAGCAGATATTCGGATTCACATCAGCGAATGTCCAAAATGTGACATTTGCTACATCACTAGAGCCCAGTGAATCGGATTATAACCTAAAATTAACAGTTTTCATTTCATTTGAATTGAGTGGAGAAAAAGAACACATACTGAACTACTGATACTACGTTCCAAAATCCTATCTATCTAGTGAGCAGATGGATTTTCGAGGATAGTCACGTGATTACAGATGTTAGGGATGTTGGAATATTTATGAAACGGCAAAGATCTTTCTTTGCCAATTTTGACATATCACATAACCTGTGCTGTTTTCTCAGACTCAGAGTGTCAGAGTCGTCAGAGTAGTCGTACCCGTTAGAATGTCAATGCATACAAATAAAGCAGAATAGGTTATTTTAAGTTGTTAGCTGTCAAGTGAATAATGGGTGTGTTCAATGGGACTTAGCCCAAAAGCGCTAGCGAGGAAGTGCTTGCAGGCGCTAGGTGTGACCTTTGAACGCCTTTCTTTTTGACGTGATAAAACTCCATATTTTAATATTTATTATCCGTATTGTCAAAAGCCTAGGCTATAAATCGCAAATCCTAATATTAAATTGACACTATACTAAGGTAACAGCTTCCCTCAAATAAGTTTTGTGCCGCTTCGCTAACCAAATAGCGCTTTCTAAAAGCTCTAACCAAGCTGACTGGCGCTTTTTTGACAGCTTGTCGTTCATCGGTTAGTTAGTGCAAAGCACCCACAAGCGCTTACGTCCGCTAAGTCCCGTTGAACACTACCAATATCTCTTGACAGTCTTGACACAAAGGTCGCTCAAATCTCAATTTGACTTCCGAGCAAAACGATGACATCCATGGCCTCGGAAATGCAATAATGGAACACAGATTTTTGTTGACAGTTTGATGTTGAGTGAATACTGAAACGCTACAGAGCAAATCGAGGTCTTTGATGGGATTTTGGAACGTAGTATGAGTGAAGTTAAGTGAGATGAGATTATCTAAGATTTTGTGTCTATTGTCTCTGTCTTGAACAACCATTCCAATTGCTTTGACTATGAAGATGAACGAATTCTAGGAAACTCTGAAAAATTAACTACCTACCAGCAAATGACAGGTCCTTTGTCATCGGATGAGCCTCTACCATATAGCTTTCCATTCTTTTCAGTGAGCACAAAAGGTTCTGTGTCCCATCCATCTTCTTTGAGAGCTGGCTGCACATCCAGATGGCCATAGATGAGGATGGTTTTCTTCTGAGGATCTGTGATCAGGGAGCCTAATAGTGCAGGCGGCAGGGGCAGCTCAGATCCATCCGGCAGCTTTTGGACACCTTACCAGAGATTGTTTTTTAAGCGTTATCAGTTTGAGTATATTTTTTTAAGCAAAATGTTTGATAGTAATTTGCTTAGACAGTGTACCTTTTACTGGCAAAGATACTGTTAAACCTAGTTCAGACTATGTTGAGTAATAAATCGTGCGGAGAGTATAAGGGAGTCATATTCATAGTCGTCTCTTGAGTAATACTTAAAGTTGCCTTAAATAATACTCAAGTGACATTTAGGCCCAGTTTCACAATCGTTAGTTAACCAGTGGTTAACGAGAATATTCCATTTCATATTCGACAGTTTACGTCAAAAGCTCTGGTCAACCAGTAGTTATGTTAACCCAAGGAGAAGGTATGGTTTATCTTTACGTTTATTGTAGTCAACCGATGACAGCTTTGGGGGTTATAAAAGCTTGGATTTTGACACTGACGTCTGAGACGTTGATGGATTTTGATTATACTCTGTAATGACATAAATGAAAAATATGAAAAGAAAGGCTTGGTTTCTTTGTCAAAGGATTAGGTTGTATTCACAGAACACCATTATGGCAGTGATCTGAGACCAATACGTGGTGCCAACATAAAGATAAATAAGCTTTACCATTGGGTTCCTTTGTGAAACAGAGCTCCCCGATAACTATTGGTCAACTTCCATCTGTCGGTTGAGTGACTACCAGAGGTTACCAATGATTGTGAAACTGGGCCTTAGTGGAGGTTATGGTAAACTGCTTGACGGCAACACATTTGCGGGGTAAGGGGAGAGGTTAAAAGTCGAGTAGGCCGGGGCGTGGCCTATATTATATAATCCTTTCTACCGAACCGGCTTGCGGCTGGGCGGCAGAAGCGTCTTTAAAAAAGTAAAAGAGTATTGAGAAATGGACAGTGTGTTATACCTGTAGCCAGATCCTGGTATCACAGTTGATCCCTTGTCTGTGTTGCGGGTATAACGTGATTGATATAGGTAGGCGTTACGGTAAAAAAACTAAACTGTTTACAAGTGCAACTAAGTTGTCACAAAGAAAAAACATTTTGCGTATATACAAGAACCAAAATATAATAGAAAATAAGGTAAGGGTATTAAAAACGTGGAAAAAGTATGAAGGTTCGCACTGAACAGATTTTGGATATGCCGTTGGTAGGTATACTCTAAATGATAATTAATAATAATTTTATTATTATTAACTTCGTTGAGAGTTTATACCAGATAGAAGTATTAGCATTCCATTTGCAGTCCAAATTGCTTACAATTACAATTTACATAATCCAAATATCTACCAAGTGTTACCGTTTAATTGACACATCAGACGTTTCTCACCTTTTGAACATGTTAGTAATGTGAAACTGTGCACTCGTCTGCAGTCAAAAAAGTTTAGTCAAAGACTCTAAAATTCTCGATTTGGATCTGCTAGCAATTTAACTTTTAGTACATGCAAATTTGGTTAGTTTTGGTAATATAGAAGATTCACTGTAATGATTTCAAATATCATATCACACAGTACAATGCATCATTTAGAATGTATTTTTTATTCCCGATGCAAAAAAAGTGTGAACCCAAGGCCCTAATGTTCACGGTCTGGGCCTGGTAGCAATTTAAATTTTAATTATGATGTATCTATGTATAGGAAACAAAATTAGCTATAGCTGGAAGCCGAAAAAGATATATTAAAGCCAAGTGTACTCTTTAAACTGAATTCCAAGCTTTCTGTGAACTATGTCTCCATCATCAGGGCTGAAATATTGAATTAACATAAGCAACAGGTAAGCAAAAATAAGTATAAACTACATTTTTGTTTACCTGAATCTTAGGCTATCAAACCAAAGCATATGATACACTCACACAAGGTTAATCACTACCTCCTCTCAATTGTTGACTATAGACTATTTTCAGTTAAATCAGACTTGTAGCATGTGGTTACCCAAAGCTTACTAGGGGGGGGGGGGGGGCAGCCGCCCCCCCTCTCCCATACCTGGCTACACCCTTGGGTCCAGCTGAGTAGACTAGTATGAGAATGAAACAAATTACCTAAAGGCCTTAATTCTGTCTTGATTCCAAGTTGGTTACATTTGTCAGCAATCCACTGAGCCATTTTGGTGATCTCTGGTCTTGTGTGCGGCCAAGCTGATACAGACTGAATGGCCACAGCATCTTTCAAGGCACTGATGTACTTTGCCTTGTTTTCATCAATTTTTCTGTGAAAATATATTGGATCCATTTATGAAAATATGAATTGATATTGTATAAATTATATTTTAGAGGAAAATGTACTAGGTATGTATTTATAAATTGTTTGTGTCTACTACTATGATCATAATCCATTAAAGGATTTGTAGGATAGATTATAGTTGATAAAAATAAATTATTCTCTGGTTTAGTAGCATAATATAGTACTTTACAAAAATCTTCAATCTGTGAAAAATAAGTCAGAAAGTTTCAGTTACCTTATTTTAAGATGTTAGTAACTACAATGAATTTTCTGTATTATTCTCATGTAGAATATCAACAAATTGCAATTAAATTGATACAGACTATTGTTTTCTTTTGAATATTTTTTAAAACTGCCTTCAATCTCCATCACAATTAAAACAAACACAAATACAATTATGAAATTTAACTAACTTATTAAGAGTCATTTGGTTGTAATTTTTCCTACAACCCTTTCAAAAGAACCATGATATTATACCCTTATAAATTAGTTGAAACACTTACAATCCCATATCTTGCAATATCTGAGATGCTGTTTAACAAGCAAAAATACTGCCAAGGGTAAAATACTCCAAAACATTATCTTAAGAGTACCATAGATAAATTACATTACATTGAATAGATTTGTAGATTGCTATCTGTTCAAACAGGGATATGAGCAAATAAAATGAGTTAATTAAATTTGTATTAGCTTTGAAATGTTATATCAGTTGATAGGCATAGCAGTATAAATTATAACTGATACTCTACATATTTCTGATTATATCTTCATTTCATATGCGAAGGCCTCTATGCTCTATATCCAATGGTTTTTAAGTACATTTTGGAAACTTGTCCGTATATTATAAATTATAATAGTATGTGTATAGCTATATAAATCCCCTAGTATAAAACAGAAAGCAAACCACCCATAACAAAGGGGATAAAAGAGGGCGAGTTCCCAATAGTTTTTTAAATTTCTTCGAAAAACTATAACCCTCTTCACAATCCTCAACACAGGCTACCTCATTTGCAGCAAAATAGAAAGATACTTAAATGGTAATTTCCTTGAAATGCAAAAATAATGGAACCCGCCTAAAATACATGAACGTAGAAAAAAACAACTTCACTTACTTGAATACTTTGGGCAGTGGTTCTGGTAGTGACATGTTTGTTCCTGCACTGGGACTATTGAATGCTACAGTGGAAGCACTGGCTGAAAAGTTATAAAGCACGAATAATGAAAGTGGAATACAATGCCTTGCTATCTTAAGAGTCCTATTTGCATTGCTTATCTTCAATAGCCGTAGTTCAGTGAAATTCCAATTAAAAAACATCCACTTAAATAATGTCAGTAATTATTGTTACGGGTAATGGGACTCACAATCTCACAAAATAGATACGGTTAATGAGACTAATAATAGTAATAATGCCAATAATGGGTAATAAAGTCAGGATTCCACTGCTTCAAAGTTCAAATGACAATGACAGTACCTATTTTGTGATGACAGTATAAATGAAAACGGTAAAGTAAGCTTGTTTTATGCATGCCAATTGAGAATAAATGCTAGACTGGCGGAAATTTTATAATTTATCAATGTCGCTTCCAAGTTGTAGGTGAACCAATAAACACAGTACACACTAGGCCTTTACGCACCCTTTACGGAAACACTGATCTGGATCCGGACGTGATCCGGATAGACCAGTTATATGTCAAACAGTTGTCAAGTGGCATTTAGGATTCCATGAATTTAACGGACATCAAACAACGAAAAAGTTGGTTTAACAATAAAAAACAGATGGTAAAGTAAAGCAGCTACTGATCTGAATCATCCGATCGCAATCACTTACTGTACAAGAGTCAACTACCCTATTTCTGACCGATCCCAGATCACTTTCCGAACGTCAGGATCAGTGATCCAACTGATCGGTTTAACCCGATCATAGTTTCCGTAAAGGCCTACTGTAAGTAAACTGCAGCAGTGTAAACATGCCTTAAGGCTGATCAAAAATCACATGTTTTCTGTCATATCTCAAACCCATAACCTATGCTCATTGCTAAATAGCTCAATGCTCATGTCGATGTCGTCATGTCATAACAAATACGATGTTTGCGGTAGTCTGTTGTATCTTATATCAGATCAGTGGTGGTGATTGGTGATAATTCGTTGGTGATATTCGATAGTTCAAATTTGTTGTGGTCGATGTGAACAACAAAAATCGGAAATCGGAGAGAAATGACGGAGGAAGTGCTAGACGCTGAGAATTGGAAGCTTGAAGCAACCGCAGTGATAAACGATGTCAAAGATCACGTAAAGACATTAACGATATCCGAGAAGCTGAAGAGCGATAACGCCCATATTTATTTAAACTTAATTACTATCGAAGAAAATCGCTACTGTATCCAGTTATCTGGACGGGGATTCAGAGTTGTGGGCTACAATTTCGATGAAATAGATCAAGCTACAGACGAGTATTTCGAAACTCCTTACAGTTTGTTAAACAAACTAAGTCCTAAATTCAAAGATTCCTTCGCGAACGATTTGTTCAACAGGCTGAAAAATCTGTCTTGAGATCCTTTTTTAAAATGCAACGATAATTTCCTACCTGCCGAACTGTGTGCAATCTAGTAGTTCTAGTGAAAATACTGAAAACTGAAAATATTGTTTCTGCGTTGGATTGGAAGTTGGAGGCGTTGAAGTGGCACAAGCAATGTTCAATGTTTTTGCTGACCACATGTTGACATTAATGACATAAATGACATTGCTTGTGGTTTGAGAGCGGCCTCGGTTGAGACTGTTTCAGAGCTAACTTCACTTCGCTCAGGTAAGCAGTATAGAGATGAGATGTTATAAAAATCGGTATGTATAAATAATATATAATATTCATAGCTATTAATTTTTTATTCAAATAAAATTGTAAAAATGGAGTCAAGTTGATTGACTCAGCACTTTCCACACATAATGATGATACCATCATTTTATTATTTCCCATTGCATGAAGCTGTAGCCTAAAATGCCCTTGCAACTAAATTATCGCCCATCCGCCCGCAAAAACAATATCCAACACAAAAACCCTCGTAAATAGTTTCTTGCGTCTCCCTCCTTAGGAACTACGGCGCCACAGTTTTTTTTTGCATGCTTGAACAGGACGATGCGAAATGATCAAGGGCCTCCAACCCGTCTAAAAACGAAGTATGAGCTGCTTTTATGTTTTTGGTTTTTTGATTATTGCTGTGCCAGCACTGACACCATTTTTCCAAAACACGCGTTTTCCATCCTCGCTGCGGTAGTAATACTGTATCAAAATTTCATTAAAATCAATTCAATAATTTTCGCGTTAAACAATATAGAACGATCTAAAACAACACCCGAATGTATACATCACAAATTCGAAGTCCCTTGATTTTTATAATAAGCAAGGCAATGTTCGGAATGACGTAAAAAGTGTATTATGCTGCTAGGTTTTTCATTCAAAGATCAATGGACAACCCATTATGAGTACAACAAATTTTTCAGTTATACACCCCCCATCCTCCCACCACCTTAAATTCACCCTCACCCAAAAAAACGTAGAAAATGATCAGACACCCCAAAAACACCTAAAAACTAAAGTTTGAGCTGTTTTTATATTTTTAGTTTTTTTGCCGCCACTGACCCGATTTTTCCAAAACATACGCGTTTTCCATTCTCTCCTTGGGAGTAATACTATGTCAAAATTTCATTAAAATCAATTGAACAATTTTCGCGTTACGCGATATCGAACGATCTAAAACAATCCTCATATGTATACATCACAAATTCTAAGTCCCGTGGTTTCTATAATAAGCAACGTTTGAATGGACCAAAAAAGTGTATCATGCCGCTAGGTTTTTCATTCACATATCAATGGACAGCCCATTACGAATACAACAAATTTTACAGTATTACAACCCCCCACCCCCAACCACCCCAAATTCACCCCCACCAAAAAAAGTAGAAAATATCAGGAACCCCTAAAACGCCTAAAAACGAAGTTTGAGGTATATTTGAAATTTTTTGTTTTTGCTAATTACTCCGCCCCCCGTATAACGATTTTCAAAATTATAGGAACATTACCCACTACGACCCCACAGCATAACGCTTCCCAAATTTCATCACAATCCATGCAGCGGTTACTGAGATTACGATTGTAGAAAAACGCGACAGACAGACCGACAGACAGACCGATAGACAGACAGACAGACCGACAGACAGACAGACCGACAGATAGACAGACCGACGGAAATGAGTGACGTGGATTTTCGTTATGTACACATCATAAAACGCCAAAAAGCGTATTATCTCTAAATCGAAAATTTTCGCGATCACAATACTTCCCCTCACCTATCGGTGTGGGAAGTAAAAATACAATGCAAATCGATAATTTATTATGTACTTGAAGTTTTTGAACCTCACTTCTATGGCTTCGATCTATATTGCAGAACTACAGAGTTTAATTCACGACATGCTTCTGTTGGGTTTGGATTGGTGGGTGCGATCGTGCAATCCAGTGGTAGGTCGTCGCTTTGATGCTTGCACTAACACCCCACAAAATGTTTGCTTTTATTCAAAAAGAAGTCCTTAGAGTGATAAATCCGCTCACTGATTAGTGATTACTTATTTACTCTGAGTAGAAATCTCATTCTGCATGTCAGTACAAATCTCTCAGCTCTAACGTTTGAGATAAGATAAAGTCTGTTCCAAATTACGGTTCTATCACCGTCCCACAACTGTTTTCATCGTGCCCCTCATTTTGGGATTCTAGAATCGATGATTGGCTGGTACGCTGGCGGACCAACCAATATCCGTTCTTAGAACTAACACGGGCGGGGCATGATGAAAACATTTCTGGGACGGTGATGGAACCGCAATTTGGAACAGCCCTATATTTTTGTTTTGTGATGTTGTTATCCATGTTTGGTGTTTGGTGTTACCGCGTATATGTTTTGTGGTGTTACCAACTTCGCATCGAACAGTGACAGGCGATTATCTGTCAATTCATGTCAATCTGTTGTCAGTGGGGTACGGGGTACGGTGATGGTAAACCTTTGAACAATTAACAATTAATTACATGATTAATTATAGGCGAAACAGCAGCTATTCACAATGACGAATGTAGTTTAAGAAGTGTGTAGTAATCTTTCATTGACTCTTAATTTCTTCGTAAAATCGTTCTCGCGTGCTACCTGCAGCCTCTATTGTCTTTGTAACATAAATGGACTACCACAATTAGGTGAGTACCATTTGAAATGATTGCTGTTTGTAAGGTAATTTCCTCGTAATCTCTGCATGTAATCAATTGACAATTGTTCGTTAAACTGGCGGAGATGTATTTTTGTGCGACCTGCTGCAACTTGAGGACATTTTTCCTTTTTAACGACGATAGACAATAGGCGGTGAAAGTGTTTGTTGGTGAGTAATATCCTCGCTTTCTAGATAAAAGTCTCGTACCGAGATTGAAACCAGAGATTGGTCATACAGCAGTTTGTTATCAAAGTTTAACGTGCCCATAAAGCGACTGTTATGTTTTATGTTCACTGTAATTAATAATCAGGCACGAAAAAAATGCCATTAACTTTCTATAATGTGTCTCATGTTTTTTAACCAGTTATTTCCATGCATCCTAACACAAAACTATTTATCTGTGTGTATTTTAGGAATTATTTCATCACTTATTGATTACAAAGTTGTCCCATTTGTGTTCAAATGATTTCAGTTTATCCTGATAATGACTTAATTCTTTTTATCTTTGTTTGATGTAGCAGTATGTGTATACAAATGATTAGCATTTCCTTATGTATTATCAGGCAATTTATTACCAATATCTGAATTATATTTGATTAAATTTATTTTTGAAACTTGTATGGCAGAATAAATGAAAAAATTGTAAGTCTGCTTCAAAAATAAGTAGATGACTAAAAATCAATTCAAATAAATTACTCAGAAAGACATTTTGGAGACGCAGCAATACTTTGTTTTTTGCAAACTTTTCTGCCACTTATGCACAAATTTTCAAAAATTAGACAGTATGAATTATGTCTATTATGATCCCATATGTTGATCCACAAATTTCATAAAGATCGGTTACTGAGATTGTGCAGGGATGTGTGACCTTAACATATCTTATCCCAAAATTCATTGTGATAGATTGTGTGATGATAAAACAAGCAGATGCAGCATTAAATAAAAATGAGGCAAAAATTGCATAATTTAATATGAAACAGTCAATAGGTAAAAACCTTGGTGAAAACTATAATAAAAAAGCACACAGTAATTCTCAAGTCACGATACCTAGTGGTTAACCTAAAATGGTATATTGTTCAACAAGTGGTAATGATGGTAATAACTGAAGCAGTTGAAGTTTGCAGCACAAGCTGTAGGCGGGTGCTGTAAATCAATAAGTAAGGTATGAATAGAGTTGAATACTATACTTTATCCATGACAGAAGCATTTAATAGTATGATTTAAATACATAATACACCATACACCGTTTGAATTAGTGTTTTGCCTCTCATAGCCACCTTTGCAGTTTGTTATAGCTTGTATTTAATCGTGAGAAGTGCTGGTCACAAAAACAGACATAGTCCAAATTAGTCTTTTGTGGTCTGTTTTTGTAGAAACTTCGGTAGTAATGGTTATTTTTCTAGAATTATCAAAACTATCACATAAGGTTCTTCTTCCTAGAACCGAGTTATTGAATTGTTTCGGCTCTCTTGATGTTACAAAAACATATTTAGGCAGAAAATATGTAAATTTGGACTACAGCTGTTTTTGTAAGAAATGCCTCTATGCATTTCCAAGAGATTAGTACTGGTATCTAGTAGGAGTAGTAGGCCTTGTTCATAACTCACAGTGGGAGCATCAGTCATAAAAAATAATTCATAGCGTTTGTTTATAGGTTGTATTACCTGTTCAAAAGTAATTTTGTAATTGCTGTATAATCTATAGGAGTAGATAAAACTTATTAACACACTAATGATACTAGCTCTACAAACTTGACATAGTTAATACTTCAATATCAATATTAATAATACTGCCCTAGTGATTAGAACATGTTGGCAATGGATATGCACTGGGCATTGTTCACCCTACTTTCAACCATAATACCTGAACAAATGTATAGAGTTAGCAGATAGTAATACACTTGTAATACAGTAGCCGCATTGCTACCAAGATTGACAATAATCTGTGTGGTGTCAGACCACTTCACGATAATACTTAATGCAGAGTCAGCAGTGCAGAATACCCTATAGAGGCATGCAATGATCCCAGACCTACTCAAGGTATCAACAAGAAACAACAAACTATTGTCAATAAAAATATAAATATAATAATACCAAGTATGCAGTAACAAGCATAGCCTGTGAGAAATTTCATCTTTTCTTGTAGCACAGCACTACCACAAAACTAACACCCTGTTTTAAGAGGCACCAAAACTCTACTGACAGCAACTTTAATGATAAAGATGCTCTACTTGACCTATCTTGATATAGTATGCGTAATCATATGTAATGTGTAATCTGTAAATATACAGTCCATTTCATGTAAGAAGATAGCAGAGACATCACACAATTGATGACCTACTGGTGCGAACAATGTGGCGGATGACAAAACTTACAGTCAGAGGTGTAACAATTGTTTTGTCAATCCAATTTCAATAATAGTATAATGCAAAAATAAGTGTGTTACTTTACGCAAACGATTACCAAATTATGGTCTGCACATCAATCTAACCCTCGCTACTGCATGGCAGCCGACTGATTATGTGTACACTGCGCACATACTTAACTGTGATGTTGCTGTTATCTTCTTATCTGAAATGGACCGTACATATACATACATTGTGGACAGATTGATGTCATTTAAATTAAATTAAAAATGTTCAGTTATTATCAAAACTAACAAAAAAAATCTTGTGCTTTTTGAAGTAATTGAAGCTATAAAATGTCACACACATCATTGAAATTGGAACTAAAATCTGGATTTATCCATGGAAAAATCCACTATGGTGCTCATGAAAAACTGAAGTTGATGATGGAGGGCAAAAGATGAAACGTCGGATTTACTGATTTAATCCATATTTATAAAAATGAAGTATTTCCTTCAAAGGTAAAGGTAGGAGAAAAAGGTAGAGCTCACAAGAAAAAGGTAGAAGGAAAAGGTTTTGCTTTATTTCATATTCCTTATCTTTTCCTTTTCTTTACAAGGAAATCCTCCCAGAAAAAAGAAATAGGTATACACAAGCTGTTATGGCTATGCTGCCGCCGACGGGTTTCAGGCTGCAGTTACAGAGGCAAATGCGCAAAGCTTTATTGATATTAGGTTAAGTATAGAGTTTTGAGATTGTAATGCTGCGCTAAGCATAGGAACTGACGAGAAACTGTCAAACTACCGAGTAGAGTAGAGGTACAAAACACAGCCGAGGAGCAATCTGAGTGTGAGTTGATTGCCGAAAGGGTAAAACAATACCCTGAAATATTGGGAAAAATATCGTCTACCAGCAAAAAAGGCAAATATTTTTGCTGACCATTTCACTTTGCCTTCCATCCCTTCATTTTCATTCAATGATCCAGTTAGCCACCTTGTCCACAATGTGGAGACAGGCACGTATTTAGAGGGGGGTCCAGGGGGTCCGGACCCCCCCCCGAAACGTTATATAATGCCGTCTAAAAAATGGAATCCATAAATTTTTGCACCGCCCCCCTCCCGGAGTGGTGGCAACTCTAATCTGCACCCCCCAAAATCCTGGATACGAGCCTGGAAGGAGAGTGGTATCGTCAATCCTTGGGACTGTAAGTTGTGAACATCCCATTTCCTCGCCTATAACTCTCTGGAAACCCGAATCAGCGATGTACCGTAAAAACACTTTAATAAAGTAGCCCGCTAATCACAGCATGTTTATTTCCTCAAACCGAAAGAGGCTTCCAAAATGGCAATCACGTGGATTTCGTCTCTCTTCGTACGCTTTTCGTGTGCGTACGTGCAGTACATCCGCCATGATAAATTTAAATTCAAAGAATCACGTACTCACTCTCCACCTTCAAATGCATACACAATTTGAATGGAGTAAAAGTTGCTCCGGACTAGAGGCATTTTTCTGAGGCAAATTTTGAAGCAAATGCTCCTGTTTATAAATATATAAATACCAAAAAAGTAAAACCTTTTCTTTGGAGTAACTCCTTTTCGATCGAAGTTCAAATCATTTCCTTCTTTTTGCTTGTGAATAGAATCCTAATCCTCTTCTTTATGGATACGCCCTAATAGCTCTTACGGTTTCCGAGATGTCAATGATGAGCGTCGAATTTGGATCACCCTGTATAGGAGTGTTAGATAGATGATAAAAATCGCTGTGGAGCAAAACATAAACCTCTGCAAACCAAGAACTGAGCCATAAAGAACGACGCAAATCCGAAGGTCTCATCAACTCATTGATAAAGAATTCGATAAGCAATCCCAGTAATTGTCAACAAAGCGGTACCATCTACCAGTGCGTCAAGTACGACGATAAGAAGGTTTAAACAAAACATCACGTCGCGTTAACCATGAGATGAGGCATTTTTACTTAGCTTCCATTCAGCATTCATTCGATTGGCATCACCAATATCGAAAGCATCACAGTCTGAACTAAAGTACGAATAATTTTGTTTTGCGTAATACCTTTCATTCCCCATAAAGCGTGTGTTTGTTATTCGCAGTGCCATGGTTCAACTAACTGTGTGGAATTTATGGAGGTATTTATCTTTCCGTCTCTTTCTTGGGGTCTCCTTATATGGTGACTCATTCTTCGTTTAGTTGCATTTGCTAGTATATTTATTCCTGATACATGGCGAAGGAATCTGGAATTAACTGAATGAAAGATCATACAGGGCTCTAGAGAATTTTGACAATGGTCCATTATTATTTAAAATATTCAAGGTATCGAAATGAATTTTGGACACCGGATTTAGCGGTCTTTAAGTGTCTGTTAAGCAGTGAAAATTTAGGTATGCATCTATCACCTATAAGAATACTACACCATTGACAGGAGCATTTCATAGCCTTGTTGCAAACAATGTCAAGAATTTTTTTTCTTCTTGAAAGAAGCATCTAAGAGCATCTATGTAAGCATTTGATACTTGTTACGTCCACCGCACCGGTCCGACATTGTTTATACAAATCTATTCTCAACTATTTACATAAATATTGCATGTCACACATTTGGTACCTAATTACAAACACTTGTATATGAGGTCCTCGCAACTTCAACTGCGTGATAATTATTCTATGAAGATATATAACACACAGACACAGGTAAAATAACAATTATTAGCTCAATTATTAGCAAATGACTATGGCGATGAGCATGAGACGGGAAAGGCGGAACCCAGACTTTTTTATTAATTGAATTGGCAATTTCTTTTTTGTGCTGTTTTATATTGATAATGAAGAGTTAATTATAATAATACTACTATTAACTGACACATCGTTGAAAATAAGATAAAAGGCTAACAACAAACAACTATTTTCTCTTAAGTTATTTCTGACTGAAGTTTTCTTAATAATTATTCCACCGATTTCTCCAAGTGCAATTCAAATCTGACCATCTATAACCTAACCAGACACATTTCATACCCCAGAGTGACTACTGGCCTTCTAAGTCCTATAATCGCTGAGATATTCAATTTTTTTTAGATCTCTACTACTACATCAAAAATGTTGATTTGCGCACAAACGGTAAAACTAGAAAAATGAAGTCAAGTTGATTGATTCAGTACTTCCCACACATTACGGCGATACCAGTTCATTATTTTCCCATGGCATGAATTGCGTTATGCCGCTAAGTCTTTCTTTCACAGGTTAATGGACAGCATACAATGATCTTTTCAGTTCTACAACCCCTTAACCACCCCAATTTCACCCCCACCCAAAAACGTAGAAAATATTTGGGAGCCCTAGAACGCCTAAAAACGAAGTTTGAACTATTTTTATAGTTTTGTTTTTTGATTATTGCTGCGACTCTGCTGACACGATATCTAAAAACCATACCCGTTTTCCATCCTCGCCACGGTAATGGTGTCAAAATTTCATTGAAATCAATTTAAAAGCTTCCACGTTACACAATACAAAACTGTTGGTTTCTGTAACAGGTTTTGTTAGGATGGACCTAAAGAAGTGTATTATGCCGCTAGGTGTTCCTTTCACAGGTCACAGCCTATTATGAATAGAACAAGTTTTTCAGTTTTACAACCTTTACATTATTTGTTAATGTACGGTGCTATCAGTGTGGGAAGTAAAAGGCGTCAAATACATTGACTGGGTACTTCTCATAAAGTTTCAACATACGTACGCCTGGACCATCCATAATACCATATATGCTGAAAGATAAACTTCTTACCGACGCGACGTTTCGAACACCTTAGTAGCCTTTATAAAAGTGCAAAATATCAGACAAAAAATGAATTTAGAATGTTTTTTTTGAGGAACTAGCTTGAAAAAAATACAGTCTTGCATTTACATTTTGATTTACAATATCTAATTTTACAAATAACGGTTTCAAAAGTCTAATTATTGTTGTCTTATTATCATAACTATCAATAAATCTCAGTTTTCCATGGCAATCTTGGACAAAATCAAGACCGATTAGAATTGATTCTGGTGAAACGTTACAAGAAAGAAAATCCCTCAATCCATTTTTTTAAATATATCCGTTTGATCGATGATGTCGCGTTTACCTAACAAAAAAATTCACATAATGCATGCTAATTAATAATAATAATAATAATTAATAATAAAATATTCCGAAAACGGTACACAGTATCAAAGTTTACGGAATAAATATAAGTTGGATCACTCTCCGTCGGCACTTTGAAGATCTCACATCAAAGCGATGCCGCGGCCGCACGCGCTAGTTAGTTTTTGCGTTGGTTTTTCCCCAAGTACGAGGGTCTGTTAGCGGGGACTTGCTAACGCCAGGGTTTTACGTATATACGAGGGTCATTAAAAGACTATGTATTGACAGCCGATTTAGACATACAAATACAAATATAACGTTTATTTTGCTAATACACTAGGCAACTAAAGTAAAGTAAAACTATTACTAATGAATCTCAAATATTGTAGCTGTTTCGTAGATACGTAAAAATTGGTTCAAAGGTGCTGAAGTATATTTACCTTAATGTTTTGTTTTTTGGCATATTTTTGAGACCACAGCTTATAAAATTTATGGTATAATAATTATATAGGAACTCGTATGTACAATTTTAAAAGATAATGATGTGGAAATGCTTTACATGGATGTGAATAAATATTATTGACATTTTGCTTTTCAGTGTCATTCTAATTGCTACTGTAGAAACTAAATCGTTAAAGTTATCAGTAAAAATATTTCCGAGCTCTAAAATATAATTCAGAATGTCTCTAGGTGGTATGGTAAGACCACCGAATGAATATTTTGTCTCACTATACGCTTTTAGCGTGATACAATCCTTTAAGTACCTGTAGGCCTGTGGGCCTCGAATTAATCACTTTAGACGTGTGCTGGTTTGTTGGAATTGTTTTATCGGGTGGAACACAGAAAGGCACAAATGTACAGGATGTCCCATTAATAATTTTGAATCGACGTCACGTGACCAAAAACAAATACCTTCAAAATATTACGATCAAAATCATCAGTGAAGAAAAGGCTACAAATAGAAATTGGATATTATGGAATACTAAGAGCCTCTACGTATATCCTGCAGATAACCTGACATATAAAATGAAACAACTCAAACACCAGTGGCAGATGATGGCATGAGGCGAAGTAGCAGCATGTCGGTTAGGGACATAAATTTCAGTTGTATATAAATTACTTCAGCCAACACAAGGCATAGCCTTCAGAGTGGCACTATTTGTATAGACCAATACGAATAAAGTAATAATTGGATATATAATTCTCTACTACTGCCCAGTTCCGACCTATTGCGTGTCCTAATCGTCGTGAAACATGTATTTATATCCTTTATATTTCAAGGTTTACCACAAAATAAGGATGGATCTGATTGCCATTTTCCATCCGTTAATAAACTTAATTGATAAAATCAAACTTCTGAAAATATTATCCATTTCCTGCAAACAAATCCGAGATAACAAAATCCGATATTTTTGAGACACTGTATACACTTCGCGTTACACACGTTCAACCACTACTTTGCGCCGCCCCGTATCTCCCGGCTGACGTCGGTATACTGCTACCGGTGGACCGGGGAGACGGGGCAAGGGGCAGGCTGTTTTGATATTTTTGTGGAGTGATCCAACTTATATGTATTCCGTAAACTTTGACAGTATCGAGCAAGAGTACCTTTTTGGTGTAGAATTGAATGATGTTCAATTTCACCTAAAATTTTATATATACATCTAACCTCAAAAAAACTGTTCAATACTACCTGGTATGAACCGTGTAACTAGCGCCTCTATGAGAGTCAGGTATAAAAACAAATTCATAGGATGTACTAGCCTCCAAAACATATTTTTGTGAAATTTCATTACAATGTTGCTAGTAGTTTCGGCAAAATCGAAAAAATGTGTATAATTTTTTTGTCTTTAACGTCCTGTATTTTGAATACGGGTGGCGTTACGAAATTTTTTTAATAAGCAAACCCCAATTATTTTTCAATTTTTTACCTAACCTAACATTTTTTTGGAACACCCTGCATATGTAATATTTCATCAAGCATTTTTCGGTGTTGCGTGTTGAGGAAAAACTTTTTCCACGCGTCCATATTGTGATTTTCAAATTATTGCTAATGAAGTCGTAATTCGCCGTTCGTCATTAGTCATTCACATTATATAATTATACGCTTTTATCGTAACATTAATCTCGAATTAACATGCAAACCATATTCAATGTCGAAGTTTCGCCATACCGTGAACTAGCTAGTCATTCAATTGAAATATTGCAACATACGAAGTATGCATAGAGTTGCGACCAGTACTATACAGGGTGTCCAAAAAAGACGGCCGCAGGGTCACAATAATTCCATTCAAAGAGGTAGAAGTAGAGGTAATTTGTGTTTTGCACAAGAGTTCTTACACATGCCAGTTATAATAAATTAAATAATTAGATACAGTAAATAAAATAAACTAGAAAAAACAAATACAATACAAGTAGAAGTAGAAGTATTAAAAGCTACTTTATTAAAATACATTTACAATTTTTAAAATTCTGATATGGTGCATGATGTCGTTCAGAGAAAAGAATGCACCAGATACTAAAAGATCTCTTATTGCAGTCGTAAACAGTGGCAGAGGGAGGTTTTTAACTTAAGGTTTCAGTTTATAATATAATTTTAGATCATAATGAGAAACTCCATCATGAGATTTTGTAAGTCTCCTAAATGGCAGCTTAAAGTATGTTTGCTTCTAGTACTATACTAACGAGTATGAGTTTCATACTTATCCTGGTAACGGGGGTGTGGGAGTTTTTAAGTTGAGAAGTGCTTCTGTATTGTATATTTGCTTGCTACACTTACTGCACTTCTTGGAAGTCAATATTCTTAGAAATATAGACGAATGTCGCCAGTCTAGTAAAACATAACTTATAGCGTTTTTCACTGGGCACATTTTAGTGCAATCCGTCCGAGTGCAGAATAGTGAAAAAGTTCACCTAGGGTTACACTTTTGCACTGGGTTCTTCCACTGGAATACACATCAACTTGTTTTGACAACAATCTTTGCATAATATATGCATATATAGTTATATACTAATTACTCGTTTGTCTGAAAACTGTTTAATAGTTTCCATGTAATTGCTAATTCTGGGATTTTTTTCTCTCGAATTTCTTCCTCAACACATTATTTGTTCATCCTCAGAAGATGAGCTAGAATATGTCAATTAAAATAAGGAAATTGAAAGTTTAGTTTTTTCGTTCACTCTATTCATTCTGACTGAAAATAGTGAAAATCAACTAGGTATTACCGTATTCAAAGATCGAAAGTTTAAATAGGTGAAACACAATTCTATGATTTAAAGTTTCCCGCCCAAACCTACTGTCATTTTCTTGGTTTACTTCCACGACACTCACTTTGAAATCGGTGCGAAATTATTGCACTCAGTTCGACCCCTCCGAGTGCAGAAATGTCAGTGAAATGCAATAAAAAATCCAGTGCAGCCCGAGTGCAAGC
The DNA here is from genome assembly GCA_951848785.1 of Callosobruchus maculatus. Taxonomy (NCBI): domain Eukaryota; kingdom Metazoa; phylum Arthropoda; class Insecta; order Coleoptera; family Chrysomelidae; genus Callosobruchus; species Callosobruchus maculatus. Next base: position 3,180,031 of record CATOUR010000110.1, on the reverse strand, counting down.
AGTGAAAAACGCCATTAGTTTTGAGGGTAATATTGTAAAATACGCCACAAGCAGCACAGAGGATGCTCGGAGTGACAACTGCCGTAAGGCAAATACTGTTTGTGATAGTGTCAATTTATATGTTACATCAGGCTAGTATCATTGTAGAGAATTAAAAAAAGAATGCTGTTACATTTTAAGAAAAATACGAAGCCTATGAGAGGATAACATATTTAATTTTAGGACACTTGAGAATTATTCTAGAATAAAGTACAATACAGCAAAGTAGTTGTATCTTGTGATCTAGCGCTCTCTCACATCGTCTGCAGCTGGTTCTCCTTCATGTAGCCTCATTTTCTTCCGGTGTTCCTTGAGGTCACAATGCCCTGTAAGGAGACCAGTTTTGAGTACTCTCAAAGTAGATCCTACGCTAGTGTACACCGGTAGATAATCCTTGTCTTTAAGCATGCTCATCTACATTTTCATTACCAGCTATGCCCGAGTGTCCTGGCACCCACTCCAATTTTACATTGTTGTGTTCCTCCAGCCCATCCACTTGTTGTTGGCATTATGAATCTAGTACAGATGTCACTTCAGATCTTTCTGGTGCCCTGAGTGTCGAAGTTCAATTTAGTTTCATAGTACATACATAAGATTTAAATGTAAAATGAGGCACTACGCTAATCTAACCAGGAATGTAGTCTTGACAATCCCAAAGAATCGGATGATGCACTTCACACCGAGGGTTGACCTTCTTAACATGCTTTTATTAGCTTCACCGGTATGTTTGTTTGTGAGTTTGTAACTCTTCTTAAGAGGTCGGACCGAACATTGAACGCTCCAACTTGAAAACGACGAAATTTTGACGGCTTCAAATCCGTCGGACCAGCTGTAGTATCCGTTGGCTGAGAGATGGCGCAGATATCTTAAAGTTTGTTAATCCTACACAGTGGCGTAGCAACGAGAGCTTAAAAGGCGTGACATCCAATTGTTTGCAAGTTGGTATTTTTGTGAAATTTATTCATTATTCAGGAAATTCGACAGCTTTAATTATCGTTTATGCAGTAATGGTAATGATTATGCTGTGAATATTGATCAAAAACAATTGTTCATCTTCATTACACACAATATTAATAAATACAGTTTAAAAAAACCTAAAAAACACGCTTTTAAAGAAAATTGGACTAAAAAGTTAAAAATAATTTTTAAAGTACACTTTTAATTTAATAGTGACCGAAAAATATTAGTATGATTGTGAGAAAAGCGTGGGCGCTTTGTGCCATATTATTCGTAAATCGAGCGTCCGACGCTTTTTGCACAACAACACTAGTATTTTTCGTTCATTATTGTTTCAACCTCATTTTAGAAATTATTTTTAAATTTTTAGCTGGGTGTTCTTTGAAAGCGTATTTTTTTAATTTTTAATCTATATGTTTTTTAATGCAGAAGGATGGATCACGGTTTGGGAGAGTATTTGGTCCATAAGTATGGAAACACTGGTGTCAAAGCTAACCTAATTCTATAATATTATTTCGCAAGATTTTGTGAATTCCAACTGTTCGTCAAATAAATCTGTCCTCTTCATGGCTAAAACAGATAATAAATGAAATAGTTGTTGTATCTTCGTATTTATTAAGACTGAGTGGAGCTGATTTGATTGTCTACTGTATTTACTGCATCCAAAGAATATAATCATCTAGATTGTATTGCAAGTATCACACGTCTTCGTATTCTGGACTCCAATTTTATATAAATTGTAGGAATAATATGCGTGACCAAATTTCAATATTGTTATTGTAACAATGTCAATGTTAACAAGATTGCATTATTCCAAAGATTGCTTTGCGTTATTCTAGAGTCTCGCTTCTGCGTTCTGCTCGATTTTTGATCCATCTATGTACCAGATGATATCCCAGTTTCTGTTCTTTAACATTTTTTCTGCTAACTACAGTCTCGGAAGTTTTTGTTGAAGACAAATTTCGGAGTTATGTGGTCCTTGCATCTATTGATTATGGTATACCCATATTTCCAGCGATTTTATTATGTCTGAGATCCTTATAAAGTCTTCTTGGTCGTGTCTACAGGGTGGCGTAGCGTCTTCTCCCTACCCCCACTATTAAAAGTTGTAATGGAGGAAGGTCCAGGATAGTCTCTATAGGGCTACGGTAACGATCAAATGCACCTGTGCAATAACATTTGATTACCTATTACAGATTGTATCCTTGAATACGGTGAAATTGGGATATGGAGTATTTGTTAACTCCAAAAGTTTTGTTATAAGCGAGAATGTGTGACTGAAGAACAAGAACTGACTGAATCCCCTTGACGCCATTTTAGAGCGTGGTTTTTAGCACTGGGGTTTTTTTAACTAGAAGGTAAATGATTGCAAAGAATCTTGACTTTGCCTTCCTATACCTGCTGTGACTATTGCTACTACAAATAGCAGAGAAATCAATCAAAATATTACATTGAATGCACATTTATGTTGTGCGAACTACCAAGTTGCAGTTTCTATATACATGAATTGAAATTATTTTGATATAGCTGCAGAATAATCACTGTTAGGAAGTTGGCGTGATGCCAGTTTTGACTGCAACACTAATCCATGCTTATATATGTAGGGATACGAGTATAATTATGTTCATACATGAAATATCGTTGCAGTAATAAACTAATAGTGTGCCTGAGTACGCATTATTCAATTTCGTCTGTTTAGTTTTTGTTTCTATTTCGAATTACACAGCCCAGTAAATTTAATGGATCGCCTAGCAGAGAATCGGAAGGTTTAGAATAGCACTTAAGCTAGGAAGGAAGCTGTGTATACTTTTTCTTTTCATGAAAGTAGGCGGAAGGCATAGCCGAACAAACTAATAATAATAATAATAAATAGACCAGATATAGTTTTCCAGTCAAAGACAGACAAAGTGACCTACTTAATAGATATTGCGATTCCCAATGATATGAACATCCAAAACACCTACGCTGGGAAGATATCTAAATACACCGATCTCGCCATAGAAATAAAACGACTATGGAAACAAAACAAAGTTGTCATTGTCCCCCTCATTATGTCGGTCTCAGGCCTTACTCCAAATACATTTACACCACACCTGCAACAATTGGGCCTGGATGAAAAGTTACATAAAACCTTCCAAAAGTCTGTAATCCTCAAGACCTGCAGCATTGTACGGTCCTTCCTGAATTCAGAATAATAACAGGTCAGGTGTTGACTTGGCACAGCCTGTCAATACTTGTTACTACCGCAACCATGCGAGAAGAAATAAGAAATAATAATAATAATAATATCCGAGAATAACAGAACTGAGGAGATACTACAGCCGACGGCATTTCTATGGGGCAGTATTTGACGACCTTGAATGGCTCTCGTTTGACGTTTAAGCAGCATAATGTGGTGCTTAAACTTGTACGGGAGCTAGCTAAAATAAATTCTACAGGGTGTAACTATATAGGTGTAAAACATTTAAGGGGGTGATTCCTCATCGAAAGAAAGATAAGATCTTTCATATAATTCTTAATTTCATTGGAGCAACCATTGTTAAGATACAGCCCCTTAAAGGGGATACATAAATATTTGTTCAACATTTTTTTGAAAAGCACTAAAAAAGTTACAATATTGAAATCAACCTGACATTTTCTACTACCAAAAAGACACTTAGCCAGTAATTTATTTGGTTTACCCCATGTTTGTAAAGGGTGGAAAACGCAACCCCTAAAATGTATTTCCAATGCAACTTTTTGTCTTATTATTTGTTTACAGGTGCAATGCTTGATCGATAAAACCAAAATCTAAGCGAAAACCTATTTTTGAGTATATCCTGTACTACTCTACGCCATCTATTTCTGTCTGCCGCCTACTCTCTCTTTTGGCCTACCCTTCCTTTTTTTCCTATTGCCGAGCCGCCACCTTGCACGTTTCATCTGTCTATTTTACTCCAAAATATAGTCTTAATGCATCAATTTCATTATCCCAAGTTTCAATTTTTAGAGTTGACCCGTTCAAAAAATAAAGGGGGGGGGGGGGCATTAAAGAAAAGTACTGTATATTACAATTTATTATTGTAATGCTGTTTTGATTATTACTTATTCTGACTCTAGTTCTGTAGAGTCTAATGGAAATGAACGATTGCATTACTATTTATAGTAAATTTGAGCAGTAAAATGTTGTTGCAGATTCGCGGATATGGACAGCCTGCATGTGAGCTCTCCTTCAGCGGCAACGGCAACGGGGGCGACCGTGGGCGTGGGGGGCCATCTGGCGAGCGTGATGGGGCCCACGGGGAACAGCAAAACCTCCAGCAGGAGCGCCTCACCTTGCAGGCCGAGACTCGCCGAAGCTCAGCAACAGCAACAACAGCAGACGCCGGCAGCTACCACGTACCACGGACCGCATCACGTGAAGACGCTCAGCCATGGGTCTGTCGATAGTGCCAAGGTCAGTTTGTTATAATATACAGCGTGTTCGAAAAGTTGCTCGCCACCCTCTATCTGAGAAAATACTGGCAGGAGAAATGACTAGGACAAGGTGGTAGGAATTCACTCTGGTAGTGGTCTTGACCTTGACCTTCACAATGACCTTGAAAGCAGTTCCAAGGTCAAGCGGATTTTCTTAAATGGGACGTTTTATATTTGATCTTAGAAATGTAAAGAGGGTAACAAATTGAGTTATTTCCTTAAATAGCACCATTTATTTTGATAATAGAAATAGAATGACCTTGACAACTGCCTCAAGCAAATCACAAGGTCGAAATAAAGTGAGATACCTAATTTTGATTAAAACGAGTTACACAGAAAGACTTACGACAAAAGCTTAGGTAACTTTCCTAGCAAACTGATGGAGAATTTGTAGTTGCCCTTCACCTTGACCTTGCATGACGATCAAAGATCAATGGAAAGGTACAATTTTTGAATAGCAAATTTGTTGGGATTGTCAAACAGACTGCATTTGGCACTGTACGAATCACAAAAAGAAGGAACCTTGGCTTACGGACACCATAAAAATTATGCAAGCATTAATGGAATATCGTGCATCAAAGACAGTCTCGGACTTTATTATCATCTTTCGCGTAATCAACTCAACTTACGATATTTAGAGAGCAAACATCTTATCTATGGGTCAAACTCAATATACATAATATCTCATCTAAATGTGCTACGTTTTAGTGACCTTCAAGGGCAGGGTCATTATAAAATTTCAAATTTTTCCCTCCTTCCATTTCCGGAATCAAAAACTTAGGATCCCATTTAATAAAATCAACTTGAGCTGATCAAGGTCATGAACGGAATTATTACCGAATTTCAAACTTCCCCTTTATCCATTTCCGGGGTTTAAAACATAGGGTTTTATTTAAAAAAATTCACTTGACTTCCAAGTGACCTTAAGGTCATGGTCAACGTCGTGAGTTAGGTCAGCATTAGACTGCCCCAGTGAATTTCTACAAACTTTGGGAATTTTTTTAAACTATAAACGTGAACTCGTGGACATTCCAAGTTTAACATAGTGCCGTTGCAAAAAACTAACTGTATATAACAAACTACTTAAACTAAGCCAAAACCAGATGTAGTTATTCCATCAAATTTGACATAGAAATCAGACACTCAAACTTATTAAATGGAAATATATAAGGGTCAATGTTAATACTAATCAAGATTCTGCACATCTTTTTTCCCCGATCGGTATTTTCTGAGATAGGGGGAAGTCGGGAACACCCCGTAAATGTCAATTATTATTAACACATTTTTGTACTGTTAGCATACCCATTTTTATGGTTTAAAATGCAAATAATGGTGAACACGCACTACCACGTCTTTATGCTTTGTGCTAAGGCACCCAATGTAAACATGTGAAGAGGGACCACTTGCCGTCGCTGCTTTGAAGTGACTCTCATACTGGCGAACCTCTATTTACATTCTGTTGGGCGACGTTTGCGTTACTTCTTGTACCAGGATTAGTAAACATTACACAAAACATCATAATTGAAAATGAGTTAGCTCACGACGCTTAAAATAACCTTTATTTTGAACGAACCTCCTATATATCTGGCCGCCGATGGTCTCGGACGATATGTAGGCCTGTACGTCATGCGTATTCGTGTGATATGTCTATGTCAAATTGTCAAAATGTGCCAACTATTAGACATTTTTAATTTTGGTTTAAAAAATTGATTCAAATACTATTGGAAAATTATGAAAAATTCCAAAATTTCTTATATTTCGAAAAATTTGGAATTTATAAATATTGGCAGATTTTCTAGAAGTTTGGAATATTTGGAAAGTTTCGATTTTGAAAAATTAGGAAAATTTTTATTGTTTCGTGAGTTTGGAATTTTTGAGATTTTTTGATGATAGGGAAATATGAAAATATTTGAATATTCAATACTTAAAAAAACTATTTTTATTAAAAAATATAGAAATTTTTTAAAATGAGTTTTTAGAAATTCGACAATTTGTAAATTCGGAAGCTTAGAAATTTTTTATGATTTGTAAACTTTTTAAATTCAAGATTTTGACTAAGTAGGAATTTGGAAAATTTCAAAATTTTATAAGGTTGAGAATTTTCTAAATAAATTTTTTTCTTTGAATTTATCAATAAAATTACTGGTTTAGTAGAACACTTTTCAAGGCTTGCTATTTAATATGGACAGAAAACAGATAGAAGATTTCTATTAAATTTATTCGTTACTTGCAGGGAGTTGTAAAGCATATTAATAATTGTTCAATTATTTATGAATTATTTTTATATGAACTAGAAATTTATAAAGCCTCTATTTTAAAATATCAGTTAATTTAAATTAGTTATTATTTTGACTCCATTGTACTTTTTAATCAATTCTCAGCATTGTCGTCTTAGACGTCAATGGTTCTCAGATAAATCAAAACATAAAGGGGTGATACGCGTACGGACTTTAAGTACGCAGTTTTTAAGTTCGCGAACTTACTCGGTTCGACGCGGTGACACACGTGAAGCTGAAATCACTCATTTTGATAATTTTCCTAAATAAACAAAACTTTTAACAAACGCCAAACACAACAAGCGTTGCGCATCGATGGCCTGCCAAAACAAAGTGGTGGCTCGCGGCTCGCAGTACGAGCTGAAACTAGCTACGAGCAACATTTCAAACCAGTTGGCTCGCCGGCGCTTTGCGCGACGGTTTTAAAATACGCGTACTTACTTACGGTGACACACAGGCGAAAAAGGTCGTCGAGCCATAAGTACGCGTACTTGCTCGTACGTGTATCAGCCCTTCTACACACATTCGATTATCAACAAAGCAACCTAACCTAACCGACGAACACTGCACACTTACACTATGACTTTTTGTGAAAATAGAGAAGGCTGTGCGTTTGTAAAACAACGCGCTGTTGCCAGTTTTCAATATGGTTCCTTAATTTCCGAAACAGATTTAACTAGCATGATTAAAATAATTAATAATAATTCAAACGGTCGTCAACCCTATTCTTTTAATGCAATAATATAAACTGCATGTTACAAAGAATATTTTTAAACAGTATTTATTTTTGTGTTTACTCTACCTTTAAATAAAAAAACTGTCATAAGGGCCCATGTTAAAATTCTGATTTTTAATTACTTTCTGAAATGATCGATAAGAAGTTTTGCATTTTTGAAGGTACCTAAGTGATTGAACTTATCAAAACTGAAAAAAAAATAATTCCATCTACCAGCAACTTTCTAGCACGAAGGCCCTTAAAACTGTTCTAAAACCCTCCCGCACCCACCCTTTTTGGTAGCGGTATGCCAATGTAATAAAATGCACTCAATCAAGCATATGGGTTTAAAAATAACATCGGCATTCGCCAATATCAACGGACGCATTTGTATGTGATACAAACTGCAATGGACTTTCAATGCATAATTGCTATACTCAATCGAATGGAAGAAGTAACAAATCATAAAAAAAACATATTGCGTCGTACAGCGACAGGTAGAATATCACGGTGTCACAGATCGATAATTGTGATTGGGAAGTGTAAGTATGGAAGAGCAGGTTTTATGGCGAAAAAAAAATGTACGAGTGGAAGATTCCACACGCGAGTATCAGCGCGCATAAGGAATCCTTACAAAGATCGAACGTTAATTGCTTGGCGAATTTCGTCTGATCAAAGCAATTGCGTAAAAAATGAAATAAAGTGTAGCAAAGTGCGTGAAAAGATCATCGAAAGGCGGCCTGCCGCTTGACTCCCACTCGTTCCTTGTAGGATACCCCACCGTAAATTCGAAGTAATATGTAGGAGAAATTATATCACTCCTCATGTGTAGGATAGGATGATCTCTTTGCAGTTCCGAGAAGATGAGAGTGTCCCCTGCCAGGATTCACAAAGTACCAATATCCCTGATTCTACAATAGGAACGCAGACGCCCTTGCCTCCCCTTGAACTACCAAGTCAGGTGGACGGAGATTAAGCAATGCTTTTAGGTCTATGGCGGGTCTGCTATGAGTAAAATAAGAGCTTACGATTGATATAAAGCTTTCCTAATTGGTCGCGAAGACGTTGAAGATTCAAGCACTTCAGCAACCGATGAAAACGTGGAAAAAGTGAAAAAAATGGTTAAGATCATCATTATTTTGCGACTTGGATACAACTCTAGGGCAACCTAACTTCCATAGCCTACGGCCTTTCCAGGTTTCAGGTTTCTCTGCCTCATAGCTTCCTCAACATTATGTCTCCAACTTTTCCTAGGTCTTCTTCTTGTTTTCCTTTGACTGGTTGTCCACTGAAGACCTGGTTTGGGCCATCTGTTGTCGGCCATTCGACATAAATGTCCATACCACCTCAACCTTTTCGCATCTACTGTGTCAAAGGTGAATGTTGAGCCGGTCTCGTATGTCTTTATTTCTTACTCTGGCCTGGATTCTCAAAGTGACGTATTTTCCTTGTTCGATGTGACTCCTTATTTCAACTGTACTTGTGCCTCTCCATCGTATAAGATGTTTATTTTGCAACCACACTTCTGTTTTCCTTCTAATGGTACCTGCTGCCAGCCCCACAGCCGGCTCAGGAACCAGGAAATTATCAGTCGACCCTCGTCTTGAAGAGCGCCCTCCGTTTCATTACCTCAAACTCCATCATCTCTCGGCACACACATAAGTGGCATCTGATGCACTGCGAAATGTCGTGCAAGACCTTTCTACATTGCAGAACAAGCCTGATGTAAACCTACAAGCCCTCATGCTTTTAATGCTGGCTGGCTGTTAAAGCAGATGGTCATCCTAGGCCTAGGAGGCCCCTGAATTTCGTGAATACGAAAGGCACGATCTAAAATCGTATTTATTTGTGCTTGGAATCCTCATCGTGGTCACAATGTCTTAACAGACATGTTCTGAACTCGTAACATGCATTAAGTCAGAGCTAGAGTATTGCCGACACGAATATTATTAATAGTTTTGAGAACTGTGGCTCGCCATCGTTCGCGGTTTACTGTCAGTTCAGTGGCGCTCTTGATACTCATATCCAGCAACTGTTTCGTCGTATCCGCCCAGCGTGTAGGGGAGCGGCCACGGCGCCGCCCACTCACTCGGGGCGTGACCCTGAACTACAAATTTCTTCATTTTATTGCCTCTGCGAATATGTCCGATGAATTTAACATTCTCGTCGACACAATGGAGGATAGTCTCTTTGGATTACAGAGCTCATCCAGTATGGAAACATTAGTTCGATGGGCGGTATAAGGAACTTTCAGCATTCTCCTCCACGTCCACATTTCAAAAGCATCTATGCGAGCTCGATCTGCCTTTTTAACAATCCAAGTTTCCGAGGCATACAAAAATATGGAGAAAACCAGAGACTGAACCAGCGATATTTTGGTAGCTTTAGTGATGTTATGGTCACGCCATATTTTAGTAAGCTTTGTCATGGTCCCACGTGCCTGTTGAATGCGCCGTCGAATCTCATTTTCACAGCTACCCGAATTGTCGGTCAAAGAACCGAGGTACACAAAACTTTGAACTACTTCACAACGCCCTATTGACTTTATTTCTCGATGATTATATGCTCTCTATCTACGATCATAACCTTGGTCTCGTTGTAGTTAGGTTATTAGTTATTATCAATTATTATCCATTCTTGCGCGGTAAATAAGTACTACCTACAAGTTTAACGCTAAATCCGAAAAAAGGCCGGAACTGTGGAAAAACAAATTATGACCTTTGCACCAGAATAATGCACCAGCTGACTTCATTGTTTATTCGTGAAACTTTGGCCAAAAATAATACTATAATGATGCCCAGCCTCCAAATTCACCAGACATGGCTTCGTGTGACCTTTTCCTACCTCTAAAAATAAAAAGGACGTTAAAGGGCCCTCATTTTACAGACACAGATAACATTACGAGCGCAACACTGAAAGAACTGAAAGTAATTTCAAAGTAAACTTGAGAGATGTATCTAGGATTGGAAAAAGCTCTGACGTAAGACTTAAGTGAATAATATCTAATGTGGACTATCTTGAAGACAACATCAATGTAGTCCAGTAAATAGATATTTTTTTTCTAAAAACGAAAATTCAAGATATTTTTTATACACACCTCGTATAGAAAACTTCAAAACATTTCTTTGATAATAAATTCATGTTTGTGACCTACTTCCTCTCAAAGGAAAGGTTGTTCTTCAACAGAACCCTTCACATCGCTACTCTTGACTGAAAGAACAATAATAAAATATACATAGCTACCGGCATGGAACAATATAGGAAATTATATCTAATATTACCCCTATAATTGCGATACCCTATTTTAGGTTCACCTATATATCTAGTAAATAAATAATTGCATATGACTCATCCAACGCCAGACTAGATGTGCGAGAGTAGAAACATGATAGTGTTTGCGAGACGGCAACAGAGATTGTGTGTCGTAGTCTGAGTGGAGAGAAAATTAGGGCAACATTTTGGAATTGTTATGGAACCTTCGGTGTTGTGGTGTAAAATATTCAGAAGTGAGTGAGCATGGCGGTGAACTTGAACTTCGTTGAAAGCGACTGAATTATTTGAATGCAATTTTCTGCTGATGTTTTGGATAACTGGGTTGTTTGGATCTCTCCCACATGGTTATCATGCAGTACCTTGTAAGTTCGAGTACATATCAGATGGTTGTAGATATTACAAAATTGAACGTAAAGATTTGTGTATTGATGTTGTCTATAAAACTAAAGCGGTGCTTCAGTATGTTTTAGTTATTTAATGTATTATATTTGGCAAGCAGTCTGAGAAAACCCATCAGAACAATTTAGAAGACACTTTTTTGTTGTTTGTTTAAAATTAATCTGTTCTGAGGAACTTACCGTTCGAATTGGCGTGCCCCAAAGTACCATATTGGGACCGTTGCTAATTGCTTTATACAGTGCTGGCTTTCCAGATGTCATTGAAAAGTGCCAGATGTATGTTTATGCTGACGATGTATATATGGGTTTTGAAAGTGAAATGGCAGTGGAAGCATCCAGAGCAATTAGCATTGACTTGAATAATTTGTATAATATAACACAAAATTAAATCTATTTTTATTAGGCCCAAAACAAGTTTTTGTCATAAGTTATGTTTTATTTCTTTTTAGTAAGATATTAGGTTAGAAGAAATTTGTTGACGCGTGCTTAGAATAGGTCAACACTCTCAGACTCAGTCAGTACATCCCCTGGAAGTTCGCTCCAAGCCCTAGGAACAAAAAAAATATATGCAGACGATACATATTTTGTGTTAATGCAAATGGCATTAAAGAAATAACATCAGCATTCGAGACAAATGCGAGAGAATTTTATAATTTTTGTTCAGATCATGGCTTGAAAGTTAATACTTCAAAAACATATCGTCCGCTAAAGATCGGTCCGGATAATTCTGTGCTCGTAAAGAGTCAATGGAAAATCAATACAGCAAGTTGACAGTATACAATTTTTGGGAATTACCGGAATTACCATTGAATATAGGATTGACATATTGTTACCATTACAGGCAGGCTGAGTTCTGTGCTTTATAATGGGATAACTGCATGGACCAGTAACGACAGATGTATTAAAGCTTGTTTATTTTGACTCGCACAATCTGTACTCAGTTATGGGCTTATTTTTTTGGTATCCTTCTGACTTTTTGATGAAGAGAGTCATTAGATGAATGGTGGGAAAATATCTAATAGCTCACTGCAGAAACTTATTCAAAGACCTTAAAATCCTCACTCTGCAGTCACTTTGCATTAAAATATCAGTTGATTATGAATTGTAAGCAATCTGTAAGCCAAGCAATAAGGTACAGTGACTTACACAATAATTATAACACCCCTCATAAGAATAGTATAGTCCAGCAATTCTCTAGACTATCATCAGGGCAAAACTGTCACACCAGCAAGTTATATATTACAATAGATATATTAAACTAGAGAAAACTAGAGAGCCCCGTGACATACATACATTAAAAAATAGTTTGCTTGAATATCTTGTAGACACTTCTGGCTGCTAGTGAGGTGGTTGCTTGGTACTATCTGCTCTGACAGTCAGGCATTGAGTGCTTGTAGAAAAGTTTCCGATGACTTCGACAAGCTATCAGATCTATGGCCATCAGGTGTCACTTATATGGGCGCCGAGTCATGCTGGGATTTGCGGTAAACCTTTGGATGTCTCCGTCAAGCTAGGGAACTTATTTTGGGGCCTCTGTCTCTCACTGGACAGAAGCCGGCTAAGGTTATTTGTAGGCCTGATACTTTCTGGCCATAACACGTTTAGATGTAATTTGTATGTAATGGGGGTTGCAGGCGACCCGACGTGTTCACGCTGTGTCGAGCAGGAAGAGTCCTCCGCACATATTCTATATGTCGCTGTGACGCCCTTGGGTATCATAGGCAGAATATACTAGGTTCAAGTGTTTTTGAAACTTGAGTTATAGGATGGTCAGGACCCAAGGTATTCTCATATTTGCGATGAGGTCTGGATTTGGGAACTAGAGTAAGGAGAGGTGCATAAAGAGCTTGTAGACCTATGCACTGCCCAACTAACAATTCTTAGTTATTTTATTTGTAAGAACGTTTACATATCATTTTTTACAGCACTATTTGCTGCAAGAACGTTTGCAAAACATTCTCACAACAGTTACACAGGCAATATGGGCACAACCTTATAAGACAGTTTAATCATTTAAGATGTTCTGTAAAGTTTGCTTGCCACTGTTAAACAACAGTTATATAAACGCTAAAGAATCCTTACATCACCACTACAAGACAGCTTTTAGGACCTGTATAGTGCTTATGTAATTGCTCTGGGTACATCAACAACGACAACAAAACCCCTTCCTTGCAACACCTATACGATTCTCTTGTTTCATGAATCAACTTTAATGCAATAATAATAAAGGATTGCTCTGCACTCTGCATTGCTTAAAGTCATGGTTGTCTTGCCACTGTAGGAATTTTGGCTATGACCTTGATTGAAATTCCTACTAGCCAGTTTTGAGCATAAGACTGTTTTTAGATTTATTAAGCAACAAAAATATACCAGGCTAAGGTTTTCGTGCCAATCTAGTTGCCACTAATAAATTTTAACTGCTGTTAAACAACGGTTGTATAAAAGCTACTGCTGAGAGCAACGTTCTGATTGGAACACACATTTTGTGTGTTCTAATGCTGAGAAAGATTTGTTGTACAAATAGTGCAAAAAGAACTAAACAGCTCCGACTTACAGAGTTCATACTCATACTCTATAGTTTATTGGCTGTTTACATGATTAGGCATGCTTACAGCCAGAATAGAACAAGAAGCCTTACATCTATAAGAGGTAGACATTATAAATATTAATAATATAAACTACACTGCGTAGCTATTTTATGTAGGCATATGACCTGTTGCATAAAAATGCTTTAATAAGCGTTTATACAACAGCTTCAAATTTATCCCATAACGTTAACGAGCAAAAATGCTGCAGGAAGCAAATGGCATTTTGGACAAAATTTAAGCAGTGTGTTAGTGTTTAGGGAACAACAGTACAACTTTACAACTGAATAGTCCTTTCACTCGCGGCTTATAGTGTATCTTTGCTGGTTAGATGGTGGCTTTTGTTACCAGAAAGCCTCTCTCCTTTCCATGATTCGTTTGTTTATTCGAAGAGGTAGCTCAATATTACCGTCCATGCCTAGGCAACAGTTCCTCATTGCGGCCGGTGCTGTTACTGAACAGTGCCAGCTAACGAAACACCTCTACAATATGAGACACTCCGGTGTAGAGGATGTGAATAGGAAAGTGGAACTGTTGAGCACCCGCTGAGCGATTGCCCAGGTGTCTTATTAATACGAGAATCTATTCTGAGCGAACGCTGGCCTTCCATAGCCAGATTAAGGCTAATCCCTCTGAGTTGCATCACCGCATTTCTCAATATGTTGGGATGGCAGAACGGAAGGATCTTTGGTAGGATGTATAAGGGCTTCAATGGAGACTACAAGTGATGTGATCAATAGAAAGAGAAATAGATACGCGTCCGTGCCAGATCATGCTTTCTATAATTTTGATTCCTAGTCTTTCTCCCTGTTTATATGTATATTTTCACGGCCACAAACTACCATAAACACATAATTTAGCAAGATAATTTTACAAGTAGTAGTAGCGCAATTCACTCGCAAAACTAGCTCAAACAATTTACATTTTATGTGTAACTAGGGGTCTAAGTTCACTAATAAAAAACCTGTAATGTACACATTTTTAATTTTTTTAGTGGACTTCCAGAACCAATTAACTTGCGACCTTGAAATCAATACTCTAACATCGATACTGATATATTATGTATTTTATATCGGGACAGTTGGTTTGTGCGGACTTTTTTATTTAGAGCATTTTTTGCAGTAAATTACGTAGAAATTTCGGTGATTGATGATTTCGGTGAACAGTTCTGGAAGATTTGCTAAGGCTTCTCGCGTTAAGTGTTTTCTGAATTGTTCTTGGTCATTATTATGATGTAAAAGAAGCGTAAAATCCAGAAAACTAATAAAATAGATTGTATTTAGGACGGTAGACTGAAATGAAGGAATTTAGAATTGAGGGGCTCAATGTAATAAGTGCTCATGTCACATTTTTCAATTTTTGAGAAAAACGCCTTTAAGGTTTATATTTCTCTCTGGAAATATTACCTTTTCGAATAATCATTTGACTTGTTATAATCGTATATTTTACTACTTTTAAGAGTGAGCAAGTAGAAGCTAGTTTAGTGGGCTACTTTCCAGGATTTTGTTTTTTTCAAAAATGGTCAGAGTCTATTGCTTCATCAAGAACTTTATTCTCTGAGCCAGGACGTATATCAGATGTATTATTATCTGTAAGTCAGATCTGTGATACCTGTAAGAGAGAAATGTGGTAAAATTGACAGTTTTGCTTTATATGATAAAATATTTAGGCTGTCTCAGCATAAAACAGGAGTTTTCTATACAAACACAATATAATCGACAATATAAAAAAAACCCACTTACATGTGTTTCTTTCTACTATTTCCCACAATTTTTCAACTAACGGTTAGACAAATTGAGTGAAATAATAAACCACTAGGAACACGTTTCTATCAGTGGATGGAAAAACGAATGGTAAACCACAAACTACGCATAAGTAATATGCTAGTGGACTAAGACAACTTTTGCGTTGAAGTGGTCATTCAAGTGACTAACAGACTGTGTACTTAGGCTCATCTTCCGTTGTTTATATTTTATGTAATATTTGGCTGAACTTAAGCACATGTTGCATTGAACTGAGGACTATTTTAAAAAACTCACATACGCTAATATAATCACTTAAGTACATCTTACAACAACTTCAGATATACTACCAGAAAGCTAGCGAAAAGTTCGCATAAATGGCACTGATTGTCTATAATCGATGAAAATGTGGCGTAGGCACTTCTTGCATTGGACCCTTCAATTAGAAAAGTACGAATACATTTCTACTGCAAATAAATTGATTTACAAAACTTAACCATAATTGATACAATGATTAACAGGATCATTGTTCATAAAATAAGAAGAAAAACGGTGATATTTCTCTTTTAGAAGCTCGATAACACGGAATCTATTAAATTAAAGGAAATAATGTTATTTACGGTTTTTGCTTGGAATGCAAAGCGTAATTTTTCCCCCTAGAAACCGCCCGACGCGACGTATTTGTCATTGCTAATACTTCAGCCTTATTGCTTATTATGACTATTATCTTTTACTCCATCCGTTTCAGCAGTCTAGAGCTCTGCAAGAGTTTGTGCAGTTTGCTTGCTGGTCTTGCGCAGAGTTAAACTCCATTGGTTTTCTACTGGGCTTTACAAAGAATTGTCGTCTCTTGTGATGTAGCGCTTCGCACGCACAGACCACATGAAAAGCTGATTCTGTATCTCTCCTATATCTGCAGTCGAGGTCTCCATCGTATAGCCCCATTCTCTTCAGATCAGTTTCTTTCTGTCTTCCTGGGGCTTGGATATTAATGAACGCTTTCTACCTCCAGGCGCCAAGTTCCAATATTTGTTGTGCTGGAGTTTTATCCATTCCCTGACCTGGTTTCTAATTATGCTTTTGGGCACTACCAAGGCATTGCCGGGGACTCACATCAAGGCAACTTACTTCAGCCTCACTAGCTCTTCCAGTGTCTCCGCGGGCTCCTAAACCAGGGGTACCACCAGGGGTTCCGTAGCCATGCTAACCTAGATGTGTTCAGCCTGGCTTATAGAATCCTTGGTTTCGTTGCACCCCTTACTTTGTCTCCACTGTTCATCTATGGTATCGTTTACCAACTTTTTGAGGGCTGACGTACCTGCTGCCTACTTAACCCTATAACGGGCTCCGGGCCAACAATTGTCCCCCGGTGCCGAATCTGGGCAGCCCTCCTCAGTACTCGGGACACCCATCAAGGTAACATGCCTCAGTCTTATCAGCTCTTCCAATCTCTCCGCGCGCTCTTGAACCAGGGGTCCCCTGGTTCTGGGCCCGCAGATGGCTTTAAGTGGCGCCTGACTGTCAAAGCAGGTGTAAACCTTCTGCTCCGTGCCCTTTCTCACTTTCTCATTGTATGCAGCAGAGAGTATTGCACATACTTCTGCTTCGAAGATCGCTGTGTTCATGCCTAAAGGTACGCGCACATAAATCGGCATCGGACGGACGGTACGGATGGAACGGCCGGTACCTACGGTAAGGATTTTTTATTAGGGTATCGCACATATCTGAAGAATTGGAAAGTAGTTGCAAATATGTCTTCGAACGGTGACGCGATTGTTCTGGAAGAAGGAATTTTTCAAAAATGTAGAAAGTTCAAACGGTTGTGGGTTCATGAAGTATGTCAGAGAAGGGCAGTTTTGGGGAATATGTACATTAATTTTCGGACTTAATTAATGACGAAAAAAGATTCTTTAATTACTTCAGAATGACGCGTTTTAAATTCCATTCTCTACTGGAGACTATAAGAGAAACCATTACTGAAGGAAATTGTAAGAAAGGTTGCTTAAGTTAAGTAGATACTTGCAAAATGCCGACGGTGCCTCGGCGATCTCCGATCAGCATCGCACATACGTCGGTATCGGTAGGCACGGCACGCATCGGCTGGCATTTAATCCTAATTGCTATATTCTTGCCGGATTTTGAAAATTCGATGCCTACCGTTCGCACATATGTGCGCTGGTCCATTAAATTTCATAGAAAGTATTTTTCCGTTCGATGCCGATTTATGTGCACGTACCATAAAGAGTAACTCTCCCGCATTTCTCGATTTTCCACATACTACCCTTCTCTTGAAGCCTGTCCACTAGATCATCTGCCCACTATACCTGGATGTCGCCACCCACCCCAATGTTACCTTGTTGTGTTCCGTCAGCCTATCCAGTCATTGCACCCATTGCAGACTAGTCTAGAGGTTACTCTGGTACTTTCTAGTGTCCTGACTATTTGTGAGTACAGTGATCCTTTTGTTTTTGTACGCTCGCACATTGTTTATCCTTGTACAGTGCAAGACGGCATACACCTCTGACATCTGCCAGAAATACAGGCTCGAGGACAATAATGAGGTTGTGAAATACATCAAGAATTATTCCATATGTGAAAGTGAAATGTTTGTGGAGCAAATCCGTGTTTGAACAAGTTTCGTTTTTTACAGTCGCAAGATGCAGGGCAGAGGCAGGCCAAACACAGATCACCTACAACCAGTCTGAATAGGACTACAGATCTAGATGACTCAAATCAGGTGAGTAAATAGGCGGAACAGGGTAGCATTTGTTTTTTGCCGCATTTAATTTCTGAATTATTCCTTTGTTTTCAATCTTGGAAAATTGAATTGATTTCTATATTAATGTGAAAAAAGAACTTTACTCATATTGGGATATACTAAATGTAACCTCAAAAATACACTTTAAAGCAACTGAGCCTTATTTACGCTTAACACTTGTAACAGGACTCGCGTTTCCCGGCTAGGGAAACCCGTGAGAACTTCTCTCTCTCAGGGATGGGGTTCTTGAGAAGTAGTCGGGTGGCTTTACACTATTTATTTCTGGTAATGGTAGGTACAATGGCGATCCAGTCACAGACTACGATTGCCGTAGTCTGTGTCACAAACGAGCAAAATAAATCAACTTTTCGTCCTACGCCTAAATTCGCCGCGCAGGGCGCACGACTTTAACTTAAATATCGCGTGCAGTCCGTCTGCCGCGGTGGCTGGAGGCCGTCTCCCCGAGCCCCGTCGATCCCTTGTCCATCCGAACTTCCTTACCAGGCACACGCGCACACATCCAGTTCGCACGTACCCCCCGCGTGATCGCACAGTGGCGTAACCAACCGGACCCATTACACACTGATAGTTATGAAGTCCATCCAGCAGTGTACGATTTTTGAAGATAGTGGCGGCGTATTCATTCTTATACGTGTTAGAATGAATATATTAGAAGCGAGAATGTTAGAATACTCATTTTTCCCCGAGTGTAAGGATATTTACTGTCTGTTACTAAGAATGGTCTGGGAATGATTGCTTTCAGTATCTAATAGACATGGAGAAACACTCTTTCGTATACTTCTTAGTAGGGAACTGGGCGACAATGAATATTAAGTTGCCTTTTTTTGTCAATTCTGCAAAAACTTACATCTTTTAAGGTACAAATCTATATATAAATCTATAAATCAGGTTTCCTACAGGGTGTCCAGATATTCGACGGACAACGGTTGACAGGTGACAGACCACATATTTTTATGAACATTGAGATAGGAACATGAAGCCTTAAAAAGCTTAATTTTCGAAATATAATGCGTCAGGGTTTTACTTTTATTTTCGGTTTTTCTCAGTTATTCAGCAATAAAATGGCACAACGATTTAAAATTACGTATAGGGGTGTTTTTCAAGGTGAGAAGTCCTAATTCAATCATGGTTTTGCTATCGTGAATAGAGGGCGCCACCTACGGCATATCGAACTCTTTTAAATTAGCAAAACTTTTTACCAGTTTGATGCATCAATGTGAATATTATAGAAATCGTGTCATCAATATGTTTTACTTAAAAAAGGTATACTTCGTTTAAGCCCCCCGAAGTAACCTTTATTGAAATTAGTTGTAAAATGTGATCGAAAGAATTATCGGTATTCTCCTACAGATTAATATCAGATCAAAAACATTTTTCAAATATATCTAATTTTTTTTAAATAGGTGGTGTTGAAGTTTAAATATACTTCGTAAATGGTACGTAAAAGTATGATCCTAATATTTATTCGCGCTGAAATAGAGATAATTCGGTCACAGTGGAAATTTCAATGAAGGTTATCTCAAAAACGGTTACCTCTAGAGACCTAAACAAAGTATACCTTTTTCACGTAAAACATATTAAGGAAACGATTTTTTTAATACTCACATTGATACACCAAACCGAAAAAAAGTTCTGATAATGCCGAGCTCATCCAATATGGAAACGTTAGTTCGATGAGCGGTATAAGGGACTCTCAGCATTCTCTTCCACGACCACATTTCAAAAGCTTCTATAGATGCGAGCTCTATCTGCCTTTTTAACAGTTCAAGTTTCCGGGGCACACAAATATATGGAGAACACAAGACACTGAACCAGCGACATTTTGGTAGATTTAGTGATGTTATGGTCACGCCATATTTTAGTAAGCTGTCATGGCCACACGTGCCTGTACTCTCTATCTACGATCATAACCTTGGTCGTGTTGTAGTTAATACCAAGACCATATGCTGCACTGTGTTATCCTAAGGTGTTTAATAGAGCGGCTAGTTCTTCCTGAGAAGCAGCAGTAAGGGTTGTATCGTCAGCAAATCTTAAGTTGGATATTTTGCTTCCGTCAATAGTTATACCGGTTTTCCAGTTGTCCAATACCTGTCTCACCACAAATTTAGAGTAAATGTTAAATAACATCGGAGATAATACACATCCCTGACGAACTCCTTTTCTGGTTGCTGTTTGACCAGACAGGTTACCATCAATTCTTACACGAGCCGAGCTAGACTCATAGAGTGAAGTGGTGAGGAACTCTCATAGAGATAGGGAGTTCCCACAGTTTAGGCCACTTTACGTTATCAAAAGCCTTAGAATAGTCCACAAAGCAGATAAAAACTGGAACATAATGCTCTCTGGCTTTTTCGATATTCTGTCTTAAGGCACATTTCTATTCCATAGTAAATTGAGTAGGCATGATTTTTGCATCTGCAGATTGTGTACATGGACGAAAGCGGCAACCTCACAGAACTCGACGTTTCGGACGTGTACTGCCCCGGCTCGTTTATCTCGAATGGCAGTTCTGACGCCAGACACGACGATGAGACGGACTGCATGGACCCCAAGACAAACGCCATCCTAGAACATTTAGGCAACAAGATCATCAGGGTTAGGGACCTGATTAGGACTGAACAGAAGCTGAGGGACGGTAAGTCTTATTATTTGATAGAACATAACTTTATCAGGTTTGATAGCGAGGCGGGCTTGATAGACCGAATCTCGGTAATAGCAAATCATTCAATATTATTTTTTCACGTACAGAAATACCAATTTTGACATACTAGAGTCAACACTAAGTGCCGATCTTTCAGTTCTGGGAACATACTTCAGCAGGTGGAGGCCGAAGCCAAGTACGACTAAAACAATAACATCGTGTTTTCACCTAAAAAAAGGCAAACAAAGAGCTAAAGATTTAGCTTAACGGGACCTTGCTGCCCTATAATCCCACACCTAAATATCTAGGTGTCACACTAGATAGGGCACCGTCATTCAAAAAACACATTCAGTCCATCGCAGCCAAAATAAACAGCAGAAATAACATCGTGCAAAACATTATGTGAAACCTCTTAGGGCGCCTCCGCTTCTACGGTTCGTACTTCAACCCTGAGCCTCTGTTTCTCTGCGGCTGAATTTTGTACGACAGTGTGGCTATATAGCCCACATACTAGACTGATAGAATGCCCAGTTGAACTCTTCTTTGAGAACTATTGAGAACATTCAGCCAAATAAGTCCACCACCCATCCGTCAAGAAAATGCCCTTCTGAAAGAATATAACAAAATCAAAACAAATCCCTTACTGCCAATCCACGAAAATATACCTGATCGCTCCTTGCGCAGATTACGGTCCAGAAAACTACCAATTACAACAGCTTCCCAACTTGAGTCTGATGGTTTTAACCCTGCAGTTTATTGGGCAGACTTTTGGGCGACCCAAACACCAAAGTGAACAGTAACCTAACTACGAGGGTTGCTGTATATCCCACCGGAAGAACCTTTCTGTCGCCTGCTCTCAGTAATCTAACTGTTGGCCAAGAACCCTCTGTTTTTGAGCTCCACCGAAAGGAATGGTCGTCCCTAAACAGAATTCGCACATCGCACAGGCATATAGTGCAATAATGTGGCCTTAGAGCATATCCAGGCAACAGCAAGGACTTCCTACAAGCCAAGCCATCAGCCGTAGAATGGATTTCCAGGCTTAGTTACTAGTTAGGTCGATTTTCTTTTTATTTTTGTGTTGTTTGTATTAACTGTTTTACTTTATGACCTTTTTTCTGTGTACTACAGCCATTCGATAAATAAAAAATGATTATTTTTTCAATTTCTCCGTGGCTTTGGCGTCGGCGCTCTTCGCTATTTGACGTTTCGCCAACCTGCGTCGATGACATCCTCAGAAGCTGTTACCTGTTCAGCGACTCCCGAGAAAGAGCCCGGGTCAGCGGCGTCAGCATTTAAAGACTCCGAGTCAGGAGTCAGCAATTTGATTTATCATTGATCTACTGTTTTTTCGGAAATATAATGAACTTTGTTATTTCAAATTGGTTACCCTGTATATTTCTATATTTCTTAAATCCTTGAAAAATACTGATTGTTTTTTGTAACATTTCCTATACCTAATACTCATAATTTCGGAGTAACAGCTAAATTTACATTGCATCTGTCAAAGTTAAAATAACTAAATAAAATGGTTATGTTTACTGTTAAAAATTCAGACATGTTGCAAAATGTTCCGCAAAGTTTGAGCATCTGCTTTAACCGGCTTCATGTTTTTTGCGGTTGATGTCTTATATTAACTTGGGTGGAGGCAATGCAAATTTAGTTGTAACTCGGAAATTATCACGTTTAGGTATAGGAAATATTGCACAAAAAATCATTAGTATTTTTCAAGGATTTGGAAAATGTGAAAATATACAGGGTGATCCATTTGAAATAACAAAGTGTATTATATTTCCGGAAAAACAGTTGATCTGACAACACTGTAAATACCATCGCAAGATTGGCCTTATTGCAAAACCCCCCTATACTCCAAAGTTCATGAAAGTCGTGCAAACCGTTTCCGAGATAATTGAGGCGTCCCATACTTTAAACTCGCTCTGTATACGAAATATAGCTTTTGATAACGTTTCATTCCGTTGCAGATAATGTGAACGAATACCTGAAGTTAGCCGCAAACGCCGACAAGCAGCAAGTGCAGAGGATCAAAGCCGTATTCGAAAAGAAGAATCAGAAAAGTGCGCAGGTGATAGCGCAGCTGCAGAAGAAGCTGGACGCCTACCAAAAGAAAATGCACGAGCTGGAGAAACACGGGGCGATACAGAGTCATAGGCCCCCCAGGGAGGTCCTTAGGGACATGGGCCAGGGGCTGAAGTGAGTGCGATTTTGTTTGTTGTATGTATATGTATACCCTGTTACCCGATACTTTAGACTGTCAGCCATGTCAACAGCGAACGGATGTTCGGCTAGTCATAACCAAAAATCCCCCAGAATGAATCTTGACGCATGCTTTGACGGCATACGTACCACTGACAATAGATCCACTGAAAGACTGGACACTCTGTGTATGAAAATTTGGCATGGCATTTTTGACTGACATCCGCGCCATCTATTCGGGTTGCGTGTGTCACGACAATCGATTACAGCAAACTGTAGATATTCACAACCTAGGTCAATCTAAAAGGTTTGGTGTAGGTGACCGACGATAGGTGGGGTAGGTTACGAAAAGAGCGGGCTTTTTGAAATACCATATAAGCTTAGTCAGCCTCCAGACAACGTGGTAACTTGTCATAACAGTTTACCTTACCCATTCATTACCTGTTTTGAAAATGGACCTGATTAAAAAAAAAATTAAAGCATTAATTTAAAAAAATGGAATTGATAAGTGGCGTAATAATAAATAAAACTAATATTGTTCACGACACGTACTCCATTTTTTTAAATTAGTGTTTTAACTTTTCTAATCGGTGCAATTTTCAAAACAGGTAATTAATAAGTTAGGTAAATTTTTGTGACAAGCTACCACGTTGTATAGGACATTCAACTGATTATGTAAGAATGGGAATATATTAGATATGCATTACTGTAATAAAGCAAAACAAACCTTTTTGTAATTTATTTCAATACGACAATTGCTTAAATAAAATCAGCTACACAAGGTACAAAAACAATTCATATAGAAGTAAAGCATGATTTATTCACTAGAATCACTATTTCATGATAATTACAATCCTTTGATGGCATATAATTTGAAGAGTAAAGAGGTAATATTCCTTAACTATTCATATTGATGCAGGCAAGATCTTTGTATATTCGTAGGTTTGGGTTGCCAATCCGTTCTAACTAGCGTCTCTGTATACGCTAATCAGATGGGATTTAATGTCTGAAATAAAAAAAATGTATTTTTAGACCATCGGACCTCACCTTCAATGCAATGGTTTGCCAAAGAGAGGGAATGCTGCACACCTTTATGGCAGCGTATGTGATTGTGAACATACAAGTTATATGAGTATGAGTAGTAGTGTTTAGTAATGCATTCAAATGATATATGTATATTTCATGTAGAAATGATCAATCTTGTATTAATTTTGCATCAAAATTCGCAATACAAAAATGAGGTGAGCGGTATAAATCAGGCAAATCACTTACCTTCGCGCATCCACATTCTTGCAATTTGGCGCAAGACAACAGCGTAAATATTTAGAACCCATTTCTAAATACATATAGACAACAATAGGCAGACAGAAATCTCTTAGATAAGGAAAGAGAGGGGATACCGCACGCCCATTTGATGCTATATGGATTAGCTGATACCGAAAATGAATAGCTGTCAAAATGCTGGTGGAAAACTGACGGTAGTGTCAAGGTGGTGTTTTTTGCGATATTTAACGTTTTTAAGACCAATAATTGTGAAATATTGTGGTGAGCGTAATGGTGGGGTGTGCAGCTTACCGTTGTAAAAGCCACAGCAGCAGGAAGGAGCCAGGAATCACTTTTCACAGGTAAATTTATGATCTTATTTTTTTGGTGTATCCGAAATTCATGCAAATATCTCGATATCTAGTTCAAAGATATACGTGTATCCGAAATATAATTTGGAATGTACCACTAACATGCGAATCATAATGTTTTTGAGCACGTAAAGTCTAAAAATTATGTTTTTAAGGGATTTTTTGGTTCAAATACAATCAGTTTTCCAGTGGCGTATCTATTATAGCTTACATTTTGAATAGAAATATTATGACTGCATTGTAATATATAATATACCAATACCCTTATACAAGGTGTGCATTTCAAGGGTGGCCTTTATTTGTAGTTGTATGAATAATAAAATTAATTTTCTTTCTTCCTCGACAGGTTTCCTAAAGATCTTCCTAGACATGATTTATGGATCAAAAATATGAGGATCGAAGGTTGGAAGCCTACAAGCAACGATAGGCTTTGTTCTAAGCATTTTGAACAGAATTTCCTTCATCAAACAAATCAAAAAGTATATCTTCTGAAAGGAGCAGTCCCCACCATATTTGACGAGCTTCCGGAATACTTACGTCCAAAAATTGTAAGTTATAATTCCTAGCTTACATTGTCTACGCTTAATCAATATTAAAATAATAAACATTCTAGGATTATGATAGATGGATAGATGGATAGATGGATAGATGGATAGATGGATAGATGGATAGATGGATAGATGGATAGATGGATAGATGGATAGATGGATAGATGGATAGATGGATAGATGGATAGATGGATAGATGGATAGATAGATAGATAGCTGGATAGATGGATAGATGGATAGATGGATAGATGGATAGATGGATAGATGGATAGATGGATAGATGGATAGATGGATAGATGGATAGATGGATAGATGGATAGTTGGATAGATGGATAGATGGATAGATGGATAGATAGATAGATCGATATACTTTATAGTCTAAGAATTTACAAGATTCTTATTGACAAAGCTATATAATAACAAACAAAACTTTTGGGATATTCACTAAAACCTGTGAGGAGGAAGTTTGTTATAAATCTTCACTCCATTGTATATAATTGGATCATTAATGAGTTATGATTTGGGTGTGATATTAATTTAAAATCATTCTTAGGCCTTATGCCTATATTCTATATTTATGGTCTCAAATTTGGTTTTATATTTGAGTATTAGTGATGACGTTTCCAAAATAAACAGTGTAATAAAGTAAGGAGAAATACGATTACGAATGGCTGAATAACCATTTAAAAATTGATAGCTATGAAAATCAAAAGGCAGCTAACCTCAAAAATGTAATAATTTCTTGTGTTACAGTTACATTATTAAACAACTATATTTAGGTGTGTTTACTCGATACGAAATCAAAACAAAATGTTACTGTCACTTTTCCTATAAGATTCAGTCACTCATTCACATCTACTTAAATCATAAATTAATTTGTTCTGTCTTTCTTTCGGAAATAATGTTTCAAACATTGTCTAATATACAGCTCTGTTATTTTAGGCAAAAGAAAGAAAAAGACCCCGTGAACGTGATGTTCATCCAGAACCATCGCCATCAACCTCAGCTCTGGCTGCACAGGACGACTCTCCCCGGAAAAAGAAACTTAGAAGAGAACTGCTGCTGCAAAAAGATAAGAATAAGGAAAAAACGAAAAAAATCCGTGCCCTTGGTCAGTCACTGAAAAGAGCACACAAAAAAGTAGCCTCTTTAAAAATAATTGCTGAGGAATTAGAGCGACAAAATTTACTATCTCAAGAAAATTTAGTTTTAGTTCAAAATATGAGCAAGGTTAACATAGAAATATTGAACAGAAAAATGGGGAGAAATGTTCAATATTCACCTGAACTTAGGAAATTTGCCCTGACATTAAATTTTTTTTCACCAAAGGCATACAACTATGTGAGAGATGTTTTTGACACTTGTCTCCCGCATAGCAAAACTATTGCTAAATGGTTTCAGAATGTGGATGCTGAGCCTGGTTTTACCAAGGAATCAATAAATACCTTAAGAAATAAGGTTCAATCATCTGACAGACCAATAATTTGTTCATTAATTATCGATGAAATAGCCATACGGAAACATTTAGAATGGGATGGAAAAAAATTCCATGGTTATGTGAACTGTGGTACAAATTTAAACGATGACTCTAATGCTTTAGCCAAAGAAGCTTTTGTTATAATGTTGGTTTGCATCAATGGAACTTGGAAATTACCTGTCGGTTACTTTCTTACAGATTCTTTGAATGGCAGTCAAAAACATTCAATTGTATCTCAATGCATCCATCTGATTGAAGATACGGGAGCCAAAGTTATGTCAATCACATTCGATGGTGCTCCATCTAATACCGCTATGTGTCATAACTTTGGATTCTTATTTAACATTTCAAATATACAGACAAGTTTCAGAGTTACAGATCACAATGTATATATTTTTTATGATCCATGTCATATGATAAAACTTGTTCGCAATGCATTTGGTGAAAAGAAAATCCTAATTGATTGTGATAACAATTTTATTCAATGGAAATACATAGCGCTTCTAGAGAAGCTGCAAACTAGCGAGGGCTTACATTTAGGGAATAAGTTACGTCGCGCTCATATTATTTTTTTCAAACAAAAAATGAAGGTTCGGCTTGCAGTTCAGTTACTTAGTGCATCAGTAGCCGATGCTATTGAGTATTGCGAAAAAAAAGCTGAATCTTGAGGATTTTAAAGGTAGTCAGGCAACAGTTAAATTTATTAGAATTGTAAATAGCATTTTCGATATTTTAAACAGCAGAACCCTAGTAGCACCAGGTTATAAAAAAGCATTATGTCAAAAAAATATAGATCGATCTGCGGAATTTATCAATAGTGCAATTTTTTATCTTTCAAAGTTGAAATTATCTAATAATGAGCAAGTAATCATGTCTAACAGAAAAACTGGGTTTATTGGATTAATAATTTCATTATCAAGTTCTTTAGGATTGTACAAAGAACTTGTTTCTGAGAGAAAAACATTACTGTACCTTCCGTTGTATAAGATTAGTCAAGATCATTTAGAATTATTCTTTTCGTCAATTAGATCAAGAGGTGGCTGGAATAATAACCCAACCGCTCGACAGTTTCTAGCTGCTTACAAAAGGCTTCTGGTTCGAGCAGAAATTAGAGAGGGCGGTATGGGTAACTGTATTCCATTAGATCAAATCCCTATTCTAAGTAGTTCTACAAAAAATGTAAGGTCTGAAGATGTAATTAATAGTAGTTTATCTAACCATAGTTTAATAGACATAAATGAGCCTTCTGATGATCTAGAAACTATTTGGAAGGATCATGACTACATCATGAATGCACCTGTGATAAGTGAATGTTCATCCCAAATTGTGCAATATATTGCTGGTTATGTTTCGCACCAATTACAAAAAACAATAAAATGTGAAACATGTGTCACAGCATTGATTGGTACTAGAGATCGGTTTCTCAATTCCCTAATTGAATTTAAAAGCCACGGCGGTCTGACTTACCCATCAAATGATGTTATCAAGATATGTTTGAAATCGGAACATTTTCTGAGAGTTAATGAAAATTGTATTCACACCAAACATTTTGTACCTTTGCTGATAAGCAAAATAATATCAAGTTTTCTAGGCACCCCTATTTTCAGCTGCTTAGAACGTCACGTATTAGAAAATGATGTAAATCATATATATTTTTTAATAAAAGCTGTATGCACAAAATACTTAAACATCAGAATCCATTTTATTGTAAAATCTCGATCACAACAGGACAATCCAGTTCGGAGCCAATTAACAAAAATGATTCTGTTTAAAGGGCAGTAAAATATTGGTAGTTTTTGACCTTCGTGACTGTAATATTGACTGCCATCAATTGTAGGAGCAAGCGAAATGCCACGTTCCTACAAAAAAATTATTTTTCTTGAAGCACACAATACTGAGTTTCACCCAATTTTCCCCATAAGTAAATACATAACTGCAATAAATTAGAACTTACTGGAAGCAAGGGGTTAAGTGATAAAATAGAGTTGTAATTTCTATGTAAGTTATAGGACCTCACCTATATTGAATGAATTGTTCGTTTTTATTTACTACTAGCTAATCTAGGAGTCATTTTCTAATTTTGTAAATGTTTTGATTTTGGATAAGATCAAAGGACCTTTGTATTTCTAGCCCAAAACTTACTTTATTTCATGTCTGAGATAATTTTTATGTTTAACCCCCCAGCTTTTTCATTAATTATTGCCACCGTCGCAAAAAGAAGTTATGTATAAAAAAGCCTCGTTGGAGTAATTAAAAATACTGCTCTTCATTACACACTACAAACAGCAAGTAACAGCGTAACAGCAAGTAGATTTTTTTACTGCATATGGGGACTCCGAGATTGAAGGCATCAAATTCCTCAATCTCGTAAGCTAATCTATAATAACAAAAATGTTTTATTGCTGCTTCTGTTTACAGTATGTAATAGACAGTATTTTATATATAAACATAATGTCAATAAATATAAATATACTATAGGTATTATGTGTTCTTTAATAATAAAAAATTGATTTACTACAAACTACAAGCAGTTTTTTTCTTTCTGGGTAGAAGTATAATCGTGTCTTCCATCAGTCATATACTGCAAATGAACATAACATGTTCATGACTGAATAAAATATATACATTATCAATTTTTATATATTATTGGCCACAAAACAGCAGTCGAATGAAAATCACGGTTACGGTAATGTTAGTCACTTAAGTTTTAATTGTGGATGGCGAAATTGGCCATATAGAAACCCTGAATAACAATATTTCATTAAATTTTATTTGAAAAAGATTATTTCTACAAATAGCTCAACCAGAACGTTAATCCCATCAGTTACGCCACTGGGAATAGCGCTTTGGTGCCATTTGGTATCAGAAATGTCAGTCGCGGGTTCCGTCCTCTCTCTTTCCTTGTCTAAGAGAAATCTCAAAAGTAGTGCAAAATTGCAAAAAGACGCCAATCGACAAAAGCGAGCAACGACAATGTCAGTTACGACAATGGCTGTCAAAATGACGTTAGGCGTGACAATTGGGGCACTTCTATTGATGCATCTAGAAATCTGTTTGAAACAGAGTTGGCTGATCAATAGTTCACGCAACCCCGCTAGGTGTGCTAGGTGGCTAGCGCTAACGCCGCTACACAGGGTCCTCATTTGAGTTTCACACCCCTGATACGTACAGGGCTACACTCGGTGCTCGTACCGCTACTGACGAGAAACTGACGCTTAACAATATAAAAACTAAAAAGTGTATTTGTTTTGTTCAAGGACTTTTGCTGTGAATTTTTAGATATTGAATCAATTTCTTGTTCACAAAAATAGTCGTTATTTTTTGGCAATGAGATATTTGGTAAAAATATTACTAAGATGGTCCTGGCTCTCAGGATTGCCAACTCAGACTACTACTAAAATACTAACTCTGATATGCACCTCATTGTCAGCTGATACCTCAAATAGACGTCTAGCCAGTCTAGAAGTATTAGGTAACAGAGTATAGTTGCCATAATGCGATACATAACCTCTTAAAGTGCGGTTCATCTATATTGGTTATAAATGTAATGAATAGGGATTGCAATTTGCTCATCATTTCAAAGATTGCGAGAGAGCTCCAGAACACCATGTATTCCTTAAAGATTTGCTGTTGCCCTAAAAAAAAAGAAATTGGTGATATCCTATACCATAATAGTTCGCAGTATTACCTTCGAAGTTATACTTGTGGAACTTTGACCTATAACATGGAAACTGTTAAGTTCAATGCAATGAAATTTTGGCTGCATAGATAGAGATGAAAAATTTCGTACTTTTTCAAAATTAGAGACTGGCTGTGGAATAATGTTGAAAATTTGAAGATGTACACAACGGTTCAACTTAGTTTATTTAGAATTTCGGAAGTCGCTAACAATTTTTGTTGGGAGGGGTTAATTTGGAGTTTGCTGGTAGGCGGTAATTGTGAAGGATTAGAAGAATTCCAACATTTTTGGGAATAATAATACATACCATGATTAAATTGAACTACGACGGGTTTCTAATGCATCAGTGAACTGTGACTCAGTATGGTTGGATATGTTTCAGCGAAAAGTCTGATTAATCTTCTAGCTAAAAAGCGTAGACCATAAGTATTTGGATCCCGAATGAGATGCGGAATGGAGTATCATGATTTTTGTTTATTATTATTTTTGATAGAGCACGTCATGAGAAGCTTGCAATTTTCTCCCCCAATAAGGAAAATATTTGAATTTTTATAGTTGCGTGACGTCGGGGGATCAAAATCAAATTTGCCAACCAGAGGACATAGAGATGTGCTACGTTGCCACACAATGCCGATTTACCCTCGCTGCTAAATGGAAGCAAGGAAAAAGTTTCACGAATTATCATACAAAGCACTCTGAAACCAACGTAGTCAACGTGACAACAGTGCAGGCATCACAGCGCAACTGTTTTGCAAATAAAAAATAAAAGTGATTTTCCCAATCTAAAATGAATTTCTAACCGAGAGTATCGTGTAACAGAGGTTCTAGTAACGTGTGATGTAAAAAATTGGTAAGAACATCTAAAATTAGGAGTAGAATTATACCACCGTAACCTCAAATTACATGACGATAACGTGCCGCATATGAGCCATGTTGCCAAGTGCTCAAAAACTTCCTGTCAACTCAAGTAACGTAGGTAAAATGAATACAAGACAGCAAGCGAAATCAAGGAAAATAGTCACTGAAAAAATCAGCAAATCGCATAATGGCAGCTACATCCATATACAAGTTGATGACCCGATCGAAGAAAATACCAACACTCAACAAAATTTATTATTAGACGTTAGAAATAGGTTAGCTACCGAACTAACAAAAAACGAGGAGTTGCAATGCATCGTTTCAAAGCTGAAAGAAAAAATAGGGAATTTAACGAAAGAACTAGCACATAAAGATACAACTATTAGGCATCTTGAAGAAGTTATTAAAAGTATCAAATGTAAGACGACAGTTTCGGATCAGTATGTTCAGACTGATAAAAACACTACCAAACAAATTCACACGCAAACACAGCCACAACAACAAGCAGAAAAAACAAATAGTTTGTATCGACTTAGCAAAAAACATGAAGTTGGTACTAAATCTAAACTACTGATTCTGGCGGACGATCAGGGACGCAAGTTGATACACATTTTTCGAAATATTCTTCCCGCTGAGCAGTTCTCAGTGACGACGATGCTGTATCCCAATGCTCAGATAAGTGATATCACAAAAAATGCCGGAAAAGTAACCACCAATTTCAACAAATCTGACTATGTATTTGTCATAGGTGGTTCTAATGATGCACTGATGAAAGGTTTTATACAGACTGGGGTACTTAAAGAAACTTTTAGTAACTTTAAAAATACAAACGTATTAGTAGCAACAGTCCCACAATGGAAATGTCGAAGGCCTGCTTTGAATAAAATTATTCAAAATATAAACGACCAAATTCGCCGAATTTGCGATGAAAATGAACTCGACCTTATAGATCTAGACATTTCTCTCCAACACTACCATTATAGGAAATATTCAAATATAATGAATAATGCCGGTAAACATATCGTTTGTAATAAAGTAAAGGATATAATCTCCACAAATAGACTTAACTCAACTATTGAAAGGAGCAAGACAAGGGACACTGAAACTGCCTTAATTAGAAGTAGTACTGCCAAAACTTCGAATGCAGTCACGACAAATAATTCTCCCATAATAAGAACAAAATCTAGTAACAGTGTCTGAAAGCGAAGCGAACAAGAGCAATCCTAGACCTTGTGGAGAGGAAAGCAATTTAGCCAGCATCCCAACTAATTCGTCAACATCCCTCACCACTGGATATGGACTAAAACCATCGTCGACATGTGAAAATTTTCTGGTATCTGCCTCACACAGAAAAGTAATACCAAAATAATTCATCTGAACTGTTGCAGCATACTCAACAAAATTAATGAACTTGAAATACTTACCAGCAAATTATCGCCAGATGTCTTATGCATAACAGAAACATGGCTAACGACAACTGCTACTGACACAGCAAACATTGATGGCTATAAATTAGTTACATATTTTTGCCGAACGCGTTATGTCCATGGAGGGTGTGCAATACATATATGTCAAAACAAACATATCAGTCAAAAGCATCCCATCCCTACATCAACTGTCAGAAGAAAGAAACACAGAGTGCTGTGGAATAACGCTGGAATCTAAATACTGTAACAAGAAGATTGTTGTAATATGTATATACCGTCCGCCATCCGCTGATATAAATACTTTTCTAGAAAATCTGACCAACATATTGAATACAGCATCCAACATCGCTAACAATATAATAATATGTGGGGACTTAAATATCGATGCAATGCTACCAACTATCCATAACCACTTGCTCCAAGATTTACTGGCATCATATAACATGCGCAACTACTGCGAAGGTCCTACACGCACATCGATAAACAAAAACAATAAATCAACGAATACAGCAATAGACTACATGATCAGTAATATTAATGAAAATAGCCTGAAATGTACAGTATTTGAAGCTCATATCTCGGACCACACAGCGCAGCTCCTCGAGCTATATAACACATTAAACTTAAATGATGAGGCAAAAGGATATAATCATGTGCTTATCAGACAACTTAACGCAGAGAACCTTTCTAACCTAAAAAGCAGATTGTCTCGAGAGTTATGGACTTTCGCGGATGAAGACGATGTGGATGACGCCTTTGAGACATTCATCAATACCTTCTTATGGCACTTTGAAGAATCATGTCCCCAAAGATCAATCAATTGTTCGAAAAATCACCAATCGAAGTTGTGGGTAACTCCAGAAATTGAACATTCAAGTCAAAAGCTAAGGGACCTCTACTCACTACTCAGGAATATTGGTGACAGTCAAGAGCTAATGCAACACTACCAGGAGAGGAAAAAGCAACACAAAAAATTAATCCAGCAAACGAAGAAACAGTATTACGACCAAACTATAGAATCAGCTGTCAACAAACCACAAAAGATATGGGAAATTGTAAATAGGGAAATTGGACGTAGCAAAAATCAGTTGAAGGTGGCATTAAAAGACAAAGATGGTGATGATATAAAGGACTCTGCCATACCAGACGAATTTGGCATTTATTTCTCTACGATAGCAGAAACCAAGTTGCGGCAACATCTTCACGGATCTGCAAAAACGAGCTGTACGTCTCAGGAAATGTCACAGAACTCGATGGTTTTTGAAGAAGTTACAGCCAGCGAGGTAGCCGAAATAATCTGCGAACTAAAAAACAAAAAATCTAGTGGCAGTGATGGTGCAACGACGCGAGTGGTTAAATATGTGGTTAGTGAAATTGCAGGACCACTAGCTGCTCTGATAAATAAATCAGTAATGCAGGGTAAATTTCCCAAATGTTTAAAGCTAGCGGTCATAATCCCTATTTTTAAGAAAGGTGATGATACTGACATTGACAACTACCGTCCAATATCACTGTTGTCAGTTTTCTCAAAGGTTGTAGAAAAATCATTGCTCAAACGCATTGTAAATTTTACTGATAGAAGTAAGACCATTTCGAACAGTCAACATGGATTCAGGGCGTCACGATCTGTGGAGACAGCGACCTTTGACTTTTTCAATGAAGTTTACCAGGAACTCGATCTAAATAGATATGTCGCAGGAATATTTTTCGATTTGTCAAAAGCCTTCGACATCATCGATATATCTTACCTTGAGCACAAACTCTACAAAATCGGAGTTAGAGGCTTCCTGCTGAGTTGGATATTGTCATTCCTATCGGACAGACGAATTATTGTAAGGGTCAATGGTCGCAGCTCCACAGAATATCACGTGAATATAGGAGCCGCACAAGGTTCTATATTGGCACCCCTCCTCTTCATTTTATATATCAATGATCTGAAGCTGTCTGGTTTCATGATCAATTATGCAGATGACACGTCAGTGGTGGTCAGCGCTACAACACCGAGCCAGCTGAACTCTGCTCTTGGTAAGGTCGTGAATGAGATGAGTGAGTGGTGCCAAAAAAATCGCCTCATACTAAATCAGAACAAAACGGTACATGTACACTTTTATAATAATAAACCGCGTATACAGGGTAGTCTGTTCTCAAGTGATGTCGTGTTCCTTGGCCTGCATGCAGACGCCAAGTTGAGTTGGATAGGACACATAAATCATATCTGTAAAAAAATCAACGGCAGTTACTTCGCTATACTAAAAATGAAAAATAATGTCACACATCGGACGCTTCTGAGTATGTACTATGCTTTGATTTATCCGCACATCAGCAATAACATAATTATATGGGGACAATCAAATATGATAAACAGAGTGTTTGTATTGCAAAAAAGAGTCATCAGGTATAATTTTTAATATAAAGAAAAGAGACTCTTGCAAGGAAACTTTTAAGAAATACAGTTTGTTAACAGTAACTGCCATATTTATACTAAAATGCGCTATATTTGCACTTAACCATAGAGACAGATTTATGCAGAATAATAGTATAAACACTAATTACACCACAAGAACCGGATTTGATTTATGCGTTCCATTCCACAACACATCATTGTATAAAAAATCGCCGCTGTATATATGTACGAAGATTTATAATCACCTGCCTGCCGAATTTAGAAGGTCAACCAACAAAAACACCTTAAAACCACCTGAGAAGATATCTTGTAAACATGTGCCCTTATTCGCTAAGCGATTTTTTTTCAACCTAAGCTTATTTGGTGTTTTATTTTATATTTTATATTTTATATTTTATATGTTACATTTTATATTTTAGTGTTTAGGCTGCCTCTGAATATGCACGCTGGCCTCTTAAATGCCTGTTATTGATTGGTTTTGTATTTTTGTTTTTGTTAGTTTGTTGTGAATTGTATCATGTATTGTTTGTTTATATTTATACTCCGCCTATTTTTCCAACAATCTCTATACACTTTTTATCTTTTGTTTATATGACTAGTCTTATATCATTGTATAATGATCACAAGACAATAAATTCTATTCTATTCTATTCTATTCTAATCATGAAACCACTTTTTCTGTCCTTTTCACTAACTTTCACAAAAAAACAACCTATACCTTTTTACTCTGTCGTAAAAATGTTCGTGCCATTTGGCAGGAACCTGTTTATGACAGACCATCGGTAAATGGAAAGACAGCGTTGTTGTTATCACATGCCAATATTGAATTTTCGATTAGTTTCCGTCGCTTTTTGAGCGCTAAGTTGAAATGGAAAGGTTAACAAACTAGAGCACGGAACATAGATAAGGTTAACTAAAGTTGATGAAAATCAAAAATCACAATGTAAATGAAACGTTATGTTCTGTCATTTCCACAAAACATCACAATTATTCACATGTACGATAAGTACCATCGGTTCTATGCTGTCCAGAACGACGTGTATTTGACGAATGACAGTCTGACATGGTTCGAGTTCCGCACTAACCTATTGTATGTTTTGTGTTCCATACGGTAGTAATATCTAGGTGGCAATAATACGTCTGAAACCTCCCACTGTTGGCGCTGGAATGATCAAATTGCAGCTTAGGGCTTAATTTTATGTATCAGTGAGGCCCTTAGTCCATTTAGCATTATAATAGTTATCAATTTATCATATGACCATGTAAATTTTGGTACATTGACATGCTTTTCGTACATACATTTTCCTACATATGGGAAAATCGCAATTAACTGATAAGGACGCCATCGGAATTTAACACAAAATGAGCTTCAACGAAAACCACTTATAAGGGGCAAAGTGATGCCACCAACCTTTTGTCTACCCTGGAATCCTTGAAATCAAGATAGGTTTGGCGACAGTGGCCGTGCAATCAAAACCGCGCTTTGCAACTGTTGGTTGCATTTAAATTTCAGTCTCTGGATTTCGAAACCGTTTTATTAACAAAGTAAGGGTTCAAAAGACTAACTGAACTCTCGTTTGCGACTACTTTTGTATGCCATAACAACGTTCTGCATGCAAAAATGCTACTTTCAACTTCATGATACTAGTCCATTATCTCAGTTTGAGGTTGCACTCTGTGTGTCACATTATTCAGTTATAAGACAGTCAGTATCGTCATCCTAAATCGCTGGCGTATTACTGGCTTTCCTTTTGCATTTCTCAACAACGCAAATGCAAGACTCTATTCTTTAAGCTCTAAGTCTTTCTCAGAACCAACTACTTATTGCAAAATTGCGGCCTAAAGAACTGTTTAATCAGAAAAAGTAAATTCTAGGCAACTGAATAGAAAATTCATTTCCTCTGCCTATTCCAACGTAATTTTCGTCAAAACTATAAAACAAAGTAGAATTTTTTTTCGTGATACCGAAGTAAATTTGACGTTATGAATATTTTGTTTCAGAAACGTAGGGGGCAATATTAGGGACGGCATCAGCTACGTAGGAGGTTCGGTCATGTCCAAACCTAGGGAATTTGCACATCTAATCAAAAATAAGTTTGGCAGCGCCGATAACATCAGTCAGCTATCAAGTGAGTACGTTATATGTACAACTTTCACACTTTTATTTTTTTGTATTATGTTTCTGTACGAATCAGGTGACTATGTCGTTATAAGTACTAGAGGACAAGGAGATTTGTCAATTCTTGGAGCAAGTAGAATAATCTTTTGTGGAATCAGCTGCCGGGGAATTTGTTTCCCGACGGCTACAACCTGCAGCGTTTCAAATCTAACGTGAACAGACATTTGTCGTCTCGCAGCGCTTCTACAGCGCCATAGGCTTTCAGCCTTTGCGGGAGGCCGACCATAAAAAAAAAAAAAAGATTCAAATTGTCTCACTGTTTTCAAAAATATAGTCCATTAAGTTTTTTTTCACCATGTCAGTACCAAATTATTCCGTTATGAATTTTATACCCTGATTAACTGGGGTGCGCCATACTTGAAATGGTGACAGAATGTCAAGAGTCGTGGACACTGAGATCCCATACAAGTTCAACCTAAGTGACAGATCTGAATGAGCTCTAGGAGAACCTCGACATATGTCGAATGGCTACACTGGTACTGGTACGCTGATGGCTCCAAAAATTCATCAGGTACAGGAGGAGGCATATACGGTGGTAGACCTGGGCGGAACGTAAGTATTCGCGTAGGTAAACTAGCTACCGTTTTCCAAGCAGAAATAACATTAGTAGTAGCAGATACAGTAAAAAGACTATTTACAGACAGCCGAGCAGCTCTGATGGCCCTGGAAAGTAACCACTATACTTCAAAAATAGTGTGGGACTGCCACAATACCCCGAAGACCCTGGTAAAGACCAACAAGGTAACATTATCTTGGGTGCCTAGTCACATAGGAGTGGGTGGTAGTGAGAGGGCCGATAGGTGTGCCAAGGAAGGTGCAGAACTGCCTCTTATTGGGCCAGAACCAGCATGTGGTAGATGGGTGTCAAATGAGCACCAGAAGCGCTGGGACAGAGTGGTGTGAAGTATTCAGTCTAAGAGCCGTATGACACACAAAAGTTTATCCATGAATTTTTCTCTGAAATTTGTGAAGTGTTTATTGAAAAGTATTTTTCGGGAGAAAATGGTTAGATGTTTCCTCAAACATCAATCACCTTGTATTCCACACGGCATAAACTTCACCGAAATGTCATGGGCATGCTCTTTTGTGTAGCAAATGTCACCTATGTCAATGTTTTATGATATTTTTCAAAAGTAACTTTCTTTGTGTATTTCTGCAATTGTTATATTCGACTTCTTTTCCTTCAGGACATCTCTGATGAGTCTGATGGAAGTTTCTGTTTTTATAATTCGCCGATTTTACTACATATAAATTGGGCCACTTTCTGTACTCTTCTAGCAACATTAAAACTTCCTCGCGGTTCCATGGAGACATGATAAATACGCACCAAAATACCAAATACGAAATCAACTAAACAAACACTTTAGGTAGATAGAACACAAGGTACAAAACCATAAAATCAAAGTTAGGTTACAAAACATGACAAAAAGAGTATTTAATGATTTTATAACGGGCGGGCCAGCCCAATGGATCCGACCGACACGGGATTT
Organism: Callosobruchus maculatus; assembly: GCA_951848785.1. Lineage (NCBI taxonomy): Eukaryota > Metazoa > Arthropoda > Insecta > Coleoptera > Chrysomelidae > Callosobruchus > Callosobruchus maculatus. The sequence goes on along the minus strand of CATOUR010000110.1, from coordinate 3,141,260 downwards.
CCCACTCCATCCTGGTGCAACCCAGGTAGTCGCTGCTGTGTGTGTGTTACCAAGTGAAGAAACGGAAGGAACCTCCTGATATAGCGCGTCCATGCCGGATTTCTAATCTCACCATTTACGTCAATCCTGTCACGTGTCAAATGTTGAAATGAAATTCGCGCATATTTCAACCAAAATAATAGAAACTATTTAACAAGTTTTATATTTTTTTGGCGAATTATTTGATAATAAATTTCATATAACTTTTTGACGTATGATACGTCAAAACCGTTTAGCGATTTTTTTCACTATAAATTTCAGAGTAATTCCCATGGAAAAACTTTTGTGTATAATACGGCTCTAAGAGGATGCTAAGAAGACCTTTGTGTTTTAATACCGCAAACGCTCTCAGATTGAGCATTAAGAAACTACGAAAGGTGGTTGGATTTATAACTGGCCATTGGACGTTCAGTGCACACCTGCTGGAGGATTGGCAGATTCATTATGCAGGAAGTGCGGTGAGGGAGAGGAAACAGCTAAGCATGTTATCTTCGACTGTCCTATCCTGAATGTATGGGGGTGTACAATAAGCCATAAAGTTATCCCCCTTACTATTAAAAAAATATATTCTGATAAAGGCTACATATTGTTTGATTAGCCGTTTATCTTCGTTAATTTTTCAGATGTTCGGGCTCGGCGCTGAGTTCACACGCACTTCTTACCCGTCCTATCAGTGTTTTCCGAACCACTTGTATTGCTGATAATTTGACAGCTGTTGTGCAAATAGCGATTGGTGTGGGTTGGCTTGTCCCACTTCTAGTTTAGAGCGCACCGAAAAAAAAACAGTTTTTCATTTTCCTCTACTTCCATCGTGAACTGGATGTTCGCATGTGCACTGTTTAGATGCAGAAATTCCACTAGCTTGTCCGTCCATGTGTGTTAACCATATTTTAGGCTTATACAGGGGGCTGTTTAAGGCCGTTTGTTCAATATTCTCCATGATGAAGTTAGCCACCACTGGCCTCAGAGGGTCATGCCTTCCATCTGTTCATACATCTTGTTGTTCCATACAACACATGCCTGAATAAATTAGTGACATCTGTATCTGTTCAGTGTTGTATAGCATCGTTTAGTGATACTATGGTGAACAGTGATTCTTCAAGTTGTATATTCTTGATTTTGGGCATATAGTGGGCCGAGGCCTTGATACATGTGTCGGCTTTACAACATATGGATTCAATAGTGTGGTCAACTGTTTTGCCAGCCACAGCATATATAGAAAGAAGGTTTTTCATGATATTCAGAACGCTGTATGGAATTAGGTGGCAAATACCGAGCAGTAAATATCACAGCAGTATTACACGACATAATCCTCTGATTCGTCTCGAAAAAATAATATATAATGTCTAAACGAAGTAACAATCTTAGTAGTAGCCATCATGTAGTAACTCTTGTTTTGGAAATAAGATTAAACATATAATGGTAGTGGTAGCTTTGAGCTTCTTGACAAAAAGAAAGTTTGGTGATGAAATAATGTCTTTCTTCTTGCTTCTGGAACTAGTTGAACAATCAAAACCAGACGAAGAAGGTAGGCTTAGGTTCCCGGAGGTGTATAAATGTGTACAAAATTTTTTTAAATGATCATATGCGTGAGTCACAGTTTTTTATCCTTCGAATAGCATTCTGAGAAACTTTCAATTCCATTCAAACCCATTAAAATTGGATTGTGACTCGCGCATATATTTTTTTGTGTCTGAAATGTCTTGTCTAAAACTACTAGGATGCATTTATTAGGGCTGCATGGAATCTATTAACGATTAATCTAATTTATATTAATCCTTAATATGCTCGATGACATTACAGATGTTCAACCTAAAAGAATAGTTTCACGGACTTCCATTTTTGGTAACCTTGTCACTCAGTATACAGGGTGGGCCAAGAGTGCCAATTTCAGAAATTAGTGACTTGGTCATGGTAAGAAGTCTTGGAGGCTACAACCGTGAAATATTTTCACAATTTTGCAGTTCATAAAGAATCAAAGGTACTTTTCTATTACATCGCCCTGTTTAGGCGGAAATCACAATTTTGGGTATAAGTTGAGAATAATAATAATAAATAATCAGCTTTATTTAAGAGTTACTCTAGTATAAATTGTATTATACATTTTCTACATATCAGTATCTTTAGATGGCGAAGCTTAGTTATCAGCTATTCTTATACTTAACCATCTTAAACACTGAAATACAATTATTTACTACTATAATAATAAATAAAATGGAGGAGTTAAAATGACACAAGCAGAATGAATATTACACTAATTTACCTGTTCGAAAGGATAGAGATCTGACAAATTTCTTGTACCATACTAAAGACAAATTTTTTGATTTATCGTCTATTTCGTTGAAAGACGACCGCATTAAAGGTAAAACTTCTCCTGAACATAGCAGTACAGTGGTGAGGTATAGTAGGGAGTTATTGAAATAGTGCCATCCACTAATACTGCCGTTCTTACACAAATAGTGACAGGCACTGCCTGACCTCAAAATTGTCTCTAAAACAGAGTTATTGATGCGTTATGTCAACCGCGGATTTAATTGTAACCTAAAAATGCTGCCATGGATCACATGAAGCCTTTTATATAAAATCTTCGCAAAAAGGTTATCTTATTTAAGAGTTCTGTTCACTACTTTACCAGTCACATCTATAAAATAACAAATTTCGTGTCTGAAAACAATGAAAAGAAACATACGTCAAAATAGTGCCTTGGCAGTGCCAAGGCACAAGGGGTCCATAAATAGTGGCAGGCACTAACTTTATTACTGCCAGGCACTATTTTTGTCCTAGTGCGCATGCTTAGATGTCAAATACGGCCAGGAATTATTAGTGCCTTGCTGCATCGCTTCTTCAATAACTCCCTAGTGAGTACAGAAGTAAAACGGTGAGTAAAACGAACACATATGTCATGAATATCAGACCTGAGCTTTAATTTTTCTCTTAAATAATTAGGAATCCCAGTCGCTAGTAGCTTATGAAGAAAAATGAGTAAATTTTTAGGAATTTGACGACAAGATATCTATCTGAAAAATGATCATACTTGGCAAATTGAATATAAAACGGACACAAGTATTTTGGCCGACTGAAAGTCTGTTCCTTGTAATCTGGTTCAGGCAAGGATAGCAGACAATATTGCAATAATTAAAAATAGACAATACCAAAGGTTCTATAAGCGTTTTCTTGAGTTTGAAACTTAATACAGACTTACTGCGATAAAGGCTTCTTAGACAACAATAAGATTTTTGCCAGAAATTACTAATGTGTTTATGAAATCGTAACTTATTATCCAATATCAGACTTAGACATATAACATGTTCAGAAAATGCTAAACATTCGTTACCACCGACTATAAACCTATTCGTTACCAACCCAACTTAATACGATAAAATGTAAAATTTGATAGCTTTGCTAACTTTGCGTCTCTGCCTTCTAAGTTATGTATTCGTTGAGATATTTTTTTTTCTGATATGTACTTATACCAAAAATGATGTTTTACGGCTAAACTGTTCTTTTTAGACCCCATTGATGTGATACATAAACACACTAGAATTGACTAAAGCATCCAAATCAGCAATAATATATATTTATACATACCATGTATATACTTTAACTGAAAATATTTCTGACTATTAGCCTTCAAGGCTCTCAGTCATGACTAAGTGACAAATCTGTCATTGTTGTCAGTCAGTAGTTCTTTTCACCAAAATTAGATACCTCTACAACTCTTTGAGATTCCAGTATTATGTACTTGTTCGTCAGGTGGTATATAAATATGGTGTGGAATTTCTAGGTGGTGGATTCGTATCTTTTCAGATACCGATTATACGTAACTATATTTCGCCAAGTAAGACAAGTTACGCTTCTGCATGACTGGTTTTTATCCCATTTTACAACATTTTTACCACCTCTTGATAAATTCGTTTTCCCTTCTACAATGAACTAGTCTCACGTTTGTACTATATAATAGTAAAGGGTACTTCTAATAAAGTTGTAAATTAGTATATTTGCAATGAAAACTTGATTGCAAGTGCCTGATCTATTTTGTAAATATTAAATTATCTTAGACATAACCTGAGTTCAACATAATTTCAAATAAATGGCAAGTGATGGAAGAGAAGTAACGATTACAAAAACAGGCAAATGCAAGATTCAGTATACATAAGATTGCAAGAATCAATGGCCATAAAAAGCTTAGGAAAAAAAATAATTAAAAAAATGAAAAGCCTCTAATCTTTGTATTCACAAGAGGTTAGACAAGGTTTCAAAATCAGCAATGAAACTTTTTCTTTACTTACTTTATGGAACTACTACTCCGCTGGGCTAAATTCTACTTGAGTACAGATTGTGTTGACTCGACTACTATACTTATAACTTGACATTTGAACACTTACTAAACTACTATACCCTTGAATATAGATAAAGGATACAGCAAAAAGACAATATATGTTGACACAGACCGCCGGGGGGCTCTGAAGGTCTTTGCAAGTAACCACTAAACTTCAAAAATAGTGTGGGACTGCCTTAATACCCTAAAGACACTGGCGAAGGCCAACAAGGTAACATTATCTTGGGTGCCTAGTCACATATTAGTGGGTGGTAGTGAGATGTACCAAGGAAGGTGCAGAACTCTCTCATCGGGCCAGAACTAGCATATGGTATAACATACAACATGGTACGGGCAGCTGTCACCAGATGGGTATCAAATAAGCAACAGAAGCGCTGGGACAGATTGGTGGGGGTTCAGTGTAAAAGGATGCTGAGGGGACCCTCGTGTACTAATACCGCAGACGCTCTCAGATTGAGCAGGAAGAAACTACGAATGATGGTTAGATATACAACTGGGCATTGAACGTTCAGTGCACACCTGCATATGCTGGCGCTTGAAGTGGCAAATTCGTTATGCAGGAAGTGCGGTGAGGCAGAGGAAACAGCTAAGCCTGACATCTTCGACTGTCGCGCCCTTAGAGAAAGCAGGAACTCGTATCTGAATTGACTGCGGATGGACAATAAGCCTAAGGCAATTATTAAGGCAACTGAACCCCTAACCCCCTCAGTACCAAAAAATAAACTTTACTCAATTACTCTACTCGATTCAACTACTGAACGAATGTGAACCGGGCTTAACCTGAACCAGGTTTTACTTATAATAAAGTGAACGACCGCTAAAGAAGCCTTGAGTGTGGTTGTGTGTCTTCGCGAACATTGAAAATTGAAGATTAAGGGCCGTATTCATAGTCGTCTCTTGAGTAATACTCAAGGGATACTTAAGGGACCCTCAAGTGTGAGATTTTTCAAATATAAGTCAATTTGTTATGCATATGCCTACGCATTTTGATGTTTTCTGTTGTATATTTTTGTCTTGTGCCAGTATTTCGTGTTTTGTGCCGGATATTTTCCGGATGTGACAGAAATTGACAACACCGTACTGTAAAATTGACCTGCAAAATCGCCTTGACTGCTACGAAATGTCATGTTGACGTGTCATGTTGACATTTCGTTACTTGAGTATTACTCAAGGGAGCCTTACGTAAGGGACCCTCAAGTAGCTGTCGAAACACAAAACCTTACTTAAGGGACACTTAGGTATCGACTATGAATATCAAAGTTGAGACTGCATTGACACATTATTGTGTTGTTTAGTGGGCAGACATAAATTCATTTCTATTTACCTGTTATAAGATATCGTGAGACTAGTTCAACGAAACTTTGGTTGTTATTTTGAATTGGAACTGTTTTACTTAACACCAATGAAGCACTAACTATGATAGTTCGTTTAATTAAACCAAATATGACGGTTTATGATAGCTTCAAGCTTCAATTTTTGGCTTATTAATCATAGATAGTAAGTACTCAGAGGTTTCTCGCAACTACGGATTCCCGAGTTTTTTTAGATTGTCCTAAAACAAATTATAATAATTAGTTTAGTTATACCTGAAGGACATATGCTTGTCATTTGGGTTATTTTTATATTTCTGCGCTTCTTCGAATATTTCCTTTAGTGGAGAAATGCTCAAGATCGTAAAAAGTATGACTAATGTACTTTGGGAGTATTTTACTAATAGAACTTTGTAATAGCACAGAAATACTAGGCAACACCACCAGAGTTTTTGGTACATTTTAGGATTTAGCACACGATAAAAATCGATAAAATTTTTATGATACTTTTGTATATATTTTGTAATTAGTTAAGGGCAATTCCACGGTTTGCTTTCTCCTACTTTAAAACTATCACGAAATATCCCAATTAATGGAATATATGGGAGGATAGACGGTAAAAGTAGATGTAAAAGCTATTCATACATCGTATTATTTATAGCAAAATACTGAATTTCGAAGTATTTTTTCAAGCTTAATTGAATAAGCTAGAGCCATATTTGGTCCTTATATTACCGTTTGTTTCTCGTTTTTTGTAGCCACAGTAGATTTGTTGTCACGTAAGACATTGTTCCACAATTTACTCTCGGAATCTGAAAGAAAACCCGTTTATTTCTTGCAGATATAGAATTTTTGTCTACTCATATTTTCCATTCTATTGGGATACTTCCTATGTAATCCAGTCACTTACGAATTTTAAATACCTTGCCTTGCATTGCATTGTAAATATTGTTTTTAATAGACACAAGCCAGAATTAATGCTGCTAAAAAAATATACAAGGTCAAAAGTCATAGGCAGTATGGGGATCAGTAAATATCTTTCTGTTCCTTCAAAATGACATTATTTTAGTATGCGTATGATTAATTAATTAGAAGATGTTGGTGAACAATAATGAGTGAAGTGTCTGTATAACAGTTATACGCTGATTAGCTTAAGGTTTACTGGTAAACAGGTTGAGTGTTAACATAATTTCTGAAATTTATCCCATGATTTTCTCAATCGTAAATTGTGTTTTACAAGTCTACAAATGAAAAAATATTGGTTGATACAAGCAGTAACATTGATTGATAGATGGATAAATATATAAATATACTTTATTGTTTGAAGAATATCATGATTCTTGTTGATAAAGCCATAATAAAAAAAACAAAATTAGTAGTAGAATATTCACTCAAATTCAATATAGAATTAATCGAGGCCATAATAAGGCTTTTGTAACAAAAACGTTTTTATGGAACAGTTTTTTTATTTTAAAATAGTGTGGAAGCCTATGATACGTTATCTCACGAGTCATGATATAGGGGTGATTAATTTAAAATATCTTTGAGTTTCAATTTTTTGTTTCCAATACATTACAGTCATGGTTTAGTGTTCTAAAAATAGTGGCTTGTATGCAGTTATTCTGGTCTACTCTTGGCAAGTCTATAAGACTAGCAACCTTTTTAGACACGTTTGAGAACATACCATACACCCCAAAATGGGATGCCGTAACTCAACATACGACTACTTTAAACAGTGAAACATAGCAAATTTTGGTGGTGTTTTTCCAAGGGTTTCTCTATAAGTTTTGAGAGTATAGGATACTTTGACTGGTCCATTAATTAAATGATCAATGTGTTTTGTAAAGTCCAATTTGTCATCAGTAGTTAGACCTAAGGACCTAAGAACTTCATACTGTATGTTTGATGTAATAGTTCATTATTTAAGTATATATTATCAGTCGAGCATTTGAAAGTCATGACTTACGCTTTTGAAATATGCAAAGATAAAAGATTGCTGTCACTCCATCTTTTGATTATAACTATATCATTTTCAGTTTTACTCTTTAGATCGTATATTTCATGTCAGTATTGCAGGTTCATCTGCGAATAAAGTGAATTGACCACTTATTTCTAATGTCATTAGATTATTATTAATATACAGAGTGACCGATCTTACGATGGTATTTACTATGTTGTCATATTTGCCGTTTTTCCGGAAATATCGTTGAAATATACTATTTTTTTTTACTTCTGTGTTCTCGGCATCGACTGCTCTGGTCATTAGCCTCAATACACTGATTATTTTTTGTATAATATTATTTCCCATACTTAAACGTCATAATTTCGGATTTACATTATTTAAACATTGTCTGGTTTCTGGGTGACCAGGCTGACAGAATGACAAACTGACTGACGAACTATGACATAAAGGCATAGGTCCTCCGGACCGCCTTGACAGTTAACGACGAGTAGTGATCAGAGTTTACCAATTAATGCGAAACTGGGCCTTAATGTTTTATTTTATGTATAATGTAGAATAATAATAATGAGTATTTTCAGGTATTTCAAAAATTAAAGAATATATAAGGTGGTCCATTTGAAATAAAAAAGTTCGTTAAGTTTTCAGAAAAACGGAAGATATGACAACAATGTAAATGCTGCCATAATATCGGCCGTATTGCAAAACCCTCATATCCAAAATTCTGGAAAATCGTAAAACCGATAATTGAGGCGTTCCATACTCAAGACTCACTCTGATTATTAAAAATAAATACCGTCGAGTTTTTGATTAGATAACCTAGATAACAAACGTACCGATCACATCGACCTATGACCTTGTAGAAATCTTTTAGCTCTAGTTTTTCCGACTGTATAGCTTGATACACAACCGAAACTAGAAAATATCTCGTCAGGTTTCGGATAGATGGCAAAATGACTGGATTACGGTCGCAACCAACCAAACACCCGTCCAAGCAACACCGATTGACAATAATTAACCACGCATGCCGTCGCTATTGCGCACCTCTAACACCCTAACGCACTCCGTCTGTCCTTGTAAACCCTGCAGCGTGGTACGTAGGGCCGACGGGACCGGGGGCGGCCGGACCGGGGGGCGGCACCACGGGGGCGGCGGCCGGGGGCAGCGGCAGCGCCGGAGGCAGCGACCAGGGCGACAAGCACCAATCCGGCTCCGGAGGAGGACACCGGGAAGGACGACCGCACAGGTACGTTACACTGTAGTAGGATTGAATGAATAAATGAATGAATGAGGAAGAGAGACTTTCTGGTAAACAAAACCACCACAGCATAGGCTTACAAACGGGCCCTTATGCACCTCTTCGTACCCTAGTTCCCAAGTCCAGCCCACATCGCAAACGTGAGGATGGCCTTGGGTCCTGCCCATCTTATATCCTCAGGTTCCAGAACCCTTGAACCCAATATGGTCTGCCTGTGGTACCTAAGGGCTTCACAGCGACATATAATGTGTGCCGAGTACCCTTCCTTCTTGCCACAGCGTGTACACGTCGGATCACTTGCCACCCCATGACATACAAGTGACGTTTGAAGGTCGTACGGCCGGATAGCAGGCCGACAAGTAACCTCAGCCGGCTTCTATCCAGTGAGAAACAGAACCGCCCACCTTGGCCAGAGGTTCTAAAATAAGTTCTCTAGCTTGACCCAGATGTCCAGAGATTCCTCTCAATCTCATAAGATGCTGACTTTGCAACCACACCTCTGTTTTTCTTCTAATGGTACTTACTGCCAGCCCCACAGTCGGCTCAGTACCCAAGAAATTGTTCCTCGACCCTCGCCTTGCGAGCGCGTCCACTATTTCATTGCTACCGACTACAGCATGACTCGGCACCCACATAAGTGACACCTGATGACTTGTCGAAATGTCATCCAAGACCTTTCTACATTGTAGAACGTGCATTTATGTAAACCTACAAGCACTGAATGCTTTTTATGCTGGCTCGCTAGCTGTCAGTAGATGGTGATCCGCCTGTTAGACCCCTGAAATCCGTAAATACGAAAGGCACAAGCTAAAATTGCACCCCGTTGCACTACGATTCCACAATGCGCAAAGTGCCTTGCATCATCTCTGAAGCAGTACCACTGAATCGACCCCGATTACTATGCTAAGATCATCTGCATAGGCCTACACATATACACCTATATTGGTCCGCCTAACCAGAAGTTCATTCACCACCAGACACCACAATAAGGGAGATAAGATTCCGCCATGCGGGCAGCCCCGCGCTATTTCACCGCTATGCGGAATGTCATTCAGCGTAGCAGTAGCCACTCGACCCTCTAAGGTGGAGAGGATCCATTCCACGAAGGAGGACCTCACCCCATGCCTGCCTAACAATACCTTATCGAAGCGGAAGTGGTGCAATTAAACGCACCCTCAATGTCTAGGAAAGCTACCAAGGCCACTTCCTTTTGTTCCAGCGTCTTTACCAGTCTACAAGCTAGCCGGTGAAGGGCAAGTTCGGCTAACCTACCAGCTTGATAAGCAAGCTGATAAGCATGAATGGCACACCCTTCCAGAGGTCCATCTCTTAGGTGCCTATCAATTATAACTTTTCCAAAGTCTTCAGCAAGAGTGAAGAAAGGGTAATCGACCTGAAGTCTTTTGGGTGTGTATAACTACCTCTACCCGGTTTTGGTAAAAAAAAACAATCTTGGCAACTAGCCAGCTTCCAGGTGTGAAGCCGGCGGCCAGACAAGCTCGAAATATCCTCACAAGTCGTGGAACGATTTGTTACTGCCCTTGTTGCAACATCACTGGAATCTGGCCCAGACCTGGGCTGTTATATGGTGCAAATGTATTTATTTTATTGTCCATACAGTTCTGTCGTGTGTTACGATCAGTGTGGCGATTCTGTAACTCTAAGCGAAGCGATAGCGACATTCTTCCAACGCTTTCGCTCGTTTCGGTATTCCATAAATGTCTTCGTTCCGACTCTGATATAACGAATGCAGACGAAAGTTTTAAGCGATAGCGAAAGATTTTGGATCTCCTTTGTCAAGTTTTGACGTTTTTATCACTGTGTGTCAAAGTGTCAGTTCGCTTAAATTTATTTGTATCATAGATATTTGTATACTTAATTAACAATCAATGAATCGAAGAGAAAAAAAATAATCCTTCGCAATGGTCGGCATTGCTGGAGTTTGTAGTCTCATCCAGAGATATTTAAGCCAACTCGTGAATGCTCGTGAGTCATCGAGCCGAAAGCGTAACGAAGCGTTAAACGTTGGTTATGGAATGCCGACAAAAATCGTTTTTGTTTAATCGTCTAATGATTAGCTTCGCTTTCGTCTGCTTTCGTTACTATGGCGAAAGTTACAGAATCGCCACACTGGCGTACCATCATCCAATTCTCTCTAGATGGATGACGTCTTGTATACAGGATTAGCCATTATAAGAAACATTATAAGTATCAGCCAGTTGCCACTTACACCGATTGCAATATTTACAATCGCAAGTTAACAGAATTATACAAGCTAGGTCTTATTTGAAAGAGGTGTTCTTACCTAACAATCTGCTACATAAAAATTATCCAAGTTGATCTTGACTTAGTAGCTAGAGGGCGATATTTGACATCACAACAATTATTACGATAATTTTGAATGGTATGCTAGATCTTTTTTAACATAGATGAATAGAGGACAAGATTCTTAAAAAGTAATCGCAAGATTCGACTTCCTAGCTTTTCGATACAGTATATAATTTAACCACTTTAAAGATTATATATATTTAATTTACATAAAGCAATACTTTATTATAAATGTGTTTAAATGTGCTAAGTTATTCAACTGATTCGTTAATCACCAAAAGAATAATGATTCTAAGGAAACTATATTAAAGGTATACATACATTTAACAGGTTGAGTAAATGCATATACCTAATATATACATACGAATAAAATGATATTTGATGAATTTGGATTTTTTATTAAGCGAAACCACACTCTACCCAAATGAGATCCCGATGCTCGTCATGATCATCGCATATTGGTTTTTTACAGTGGAGAAATAATATAATCGGTCTTTCTCCCCTTGTTTCTTACACAAAATGAACATCTAACTATTTTTGTCAGTGGAGCTGCTCTTCCAGAATTGGTATTGATCTCGAGAAACGCCTGTATAGCAATCCTTAGAGGTATGTGAAGCGTTTTAGACAGCCGGGATCGCATAAATAGTTCTATTTATTTCTTCCTCTAGGTCGCCTTTTGTTAAAGGCCGATATCTTTCGTTGCTCAACATAGCAATTTATGATTCATCCACAATAATATATTGAAATATAGGACTCAAAGTGTTATTAACATCAGTTATAAATTTCGCACCTAAACGACACTGGGGTCAGTAGGACCCCGACTCAACTTTAAACGAGTCAGGCACCGCTGTCACCCTACGATTTCTGCACAACTGTCAACTACCACCTTGAGGTGTGAACTGAAGTTGCGTATAGCCTAGAGTATCTATCACACAAGGTAAAAACATCATCCGACAAATAGATTTTTGCGGGGTCAGACTCCTGTGTGTCTATTCACCATCTTTTTTCGCGGCATCAACAGCTAGGTTATTAGCCGCATGACAATGTAGTTTGTTTACAGTGCAAGAAATAATCAGCTACATCTTGTCATATAAAACTGTTATCCTAAGCTAGTGAGATAAACTACTTAATGTAGCTGGTGATGGTATCATGACTGCTTAAGATCGCGAGGAAGTGAACATTCTATTATTTGGTACTCATAACCGGGGCACTCGACAAGAATATGAAAAAACATTGAGTTTTGTGTCACATATATGATACTGAGGTGCCTCTTCCCCAGCAAGGAAATAGGAATGCATCATTCTTGTGAGACCAATACGGAGTCAATTTATTTGATAGTTTGATACAGCATTTAGGATAATTATTAACTAACTGCTAAGTCTTATTTCCTTCATAGTAGCAGAAATAGTTGTAATAGGTAAACTTTCCGAAACTACCAACCTGCCCTTCTCTAGCCGGTACTGTGATTAAAAATATCGTAATGAAATTCGAGAAAAAGGCATGTTCACGTTGACAGGAGACATCACGGTGGCTCTGCGACTCTACCCGCAGCGGCGAGTCAGGCGAGCATGATGGCAGCAGCAGCGGCGGCGGCGGCCTCAGTTGCGGGGGGCGGCCCCCAGGGGGCAGGCCAGCAGAAGTTCAGCGACGATGGCAGCGAGTGTAGCAGCGTTACTTCGGACAGTATAGGCAGGTATGGATCACGGATAACGTTTTCTGGTTTTCCCTATCTTTCCACTTCTCTTGATACCCTTCTTTTTTTCCTGATTTTTCCCGATCTTTACACGGATTATTCCTAGTTTTACCCAATTTTTACCGTTTCTCCTGGTTTTATCTGATTTTCCACAAATCATCGCATTTTTCTCCTATTATTCCGAATTTTTCTTGCCTTTTGTTGATTTTTCATATTTATCTCGATTTTCACAGATTTTCTTGTAAGAGCTATGAAATACCCTAAAATGACATTTTCTCATTTGGGTTAAATTATAAGTTTTTTATATATTTATTTCAACATATTTTCGACCAGTTTTCTTCATACAACCCTAATATGCTTTGCTCATAATCAAATTATCGTTATTGTTGAGTGTAATCAAGTCCTGAATGTAAATAGCAATACAACCAATTTTACAATTTTGCACACTAATATACGTAGTATAAATAGGAATTTGGATGAGTTTAAAATTTCAACGAGTCAGTTACAAAAACCTGTAGACTGTATCGTACTCACGGAAACCCATCAGATTGAAAATATATCCTTGTACAGCATTGATGGGTATAATTTAATATATAATGAAGCTAGACACAATAAGAACGATGGAACTGTTATTTATCTGAAAAATGACATTCCATATACATACTCATGCTTCCAAGTACACGAGTCAACGCTGCTGAAACTAGAATATTTCTTTAACAGTCAAGCATTCTCCTTAATCGCTATTTATAGATCTCCATCGCTAAATCCTCACACATTTATAGCAGATCTTCAAACTTTCTTAAAAAACGACAAGAAAAATTACGATTTCGAATTCATTATTGGCGACTTGAACATCGATCTTCTGAAGAAAGATAAATACTCTGGAGAATATCTTGATGTTTTGTCCAGTCTTGGTTTCGTGTCCATGATCAATAGTCCAACTAGAGTTCAAGGTACTTCAGCAACATGCATTGATCATATATTCATGAAGTCTAACCACAATTACGAATTATGCCTACCGCTTATTATAACATCAAACATAACCGATCATTATACTACCTGCATTCAAATTGTATATAAAACTAAATTAGAACACAGACTCAAAACCAAATACACATCCTATATCGATTATAAACAACTAAAAAGTGACATACAGCGAATAAACTGGACTTTCCTAAACGACATGAATCCCCGGCCTAGAAACCTTTCTGAATTAGATTCCACTACAGACACTTTTATTGGGACAATTAAACATCAGATTTTACTCTCCACAAGATATAAGAAAATACCTCATGCAAAAATTAAGAGAAAAAAGTGGATAACCCAGGGCATTATTAATTCAGTTAATAGAAAAAACGCACTGTATAATCAACTTAAGAATGACCCAGAAAATATTACTCTTAATAGAATATAATTCATTGAAAAATAACTTGGCATCGATCATTGAGAAAAGGAAAACGGATTATTATAAAGAGCTAGTACAGAAAAGTCCAAATGCCAATGAGATGTGGAAGGTCATAAATGAGATTAAAGGGACCGTTCAGGATAACACTATAAAAATGATAAAGACAGAAACTGAAACTATTATTAATGACAAAAAAATATTAGCAGATGAGTTTAATAAGTCCTTTTGTGAGACTGGTCGAAAACTTGCTCAAAATATATGGAGAGACCCCGAGTTCAACTCCAACATAAATATAAGAAGTAACTCTATGTACCTGGATAAAACAACACCTGATGAGGTGATGAAGGAAATTTCGAAGCTTAAGACTGGTAAAGCTGCAGGAATCGATGGCATTAAGAGTGAGACTTTGAAAATTCTGTCAGAATTCATTGCTCAACCCATAGCTTTTATTATAAATGCTTCTTTCAATATTGGTCTAGTTCCATCCTCTTTTAAGACAGCTATTATAAAACCCGTTTTCAAAAAAGGTGATCCACTACTGACCTCTAACTATAGACCTATCTCTTTAATCACTTGTTTTTCAAAAATATTTGAATCCATCCTTAAAACCCGATTATTTAGCTACGTGAAAAAATATGAGATAATACACAAACAACAGTTTGGCTTTCAACCCGGTAGGAGCTCTGAGGACGCCATTAATGAACTAGTTCACAGAGTTTATAGTTGTCTTGATAAAAATTCTAAAGCTTTGGGTATATTCCTAGATTTAACGAAAGCATTCGATACGGTAAATTTCAAATTACTACTCAAGTCATTAGAAAATATTGGAGTTCGAGGAAACAGCCATAAGCTTTTTGAGTCGTATCTTGAAAATAGGTTGCAGTACGTATCTCTTGATGGAGTTTTAAGTGCCCCATTAACACCCACTCATGGTGTGCCGCAAGGTACTACCCTAGGGCCCTTATTATTTCTGTTGTATGTCAATGATTTATTTTTGCTGGAAACAGAAGCTCATATAATATCATTTGCTGATGATACGGTCCTGTTTTACCAGGCAGAAACGTGGGACCAACTTTTTAACTTAGTAAGTATAGACTTTATAAAAATTAAAAAATGGATAGACAGCAGGTACCTCACAATTAACTTTGATAAAACATTAGCAGTACCTTTTTATACAGTTAGCTCATCAGCCCCAACAAAGGGAGTAGTGGACATAAAAACTGATACTGGCAACTTCAATATCGAGCTTTGTAATTCTGTCAAATATCTTGGCATTTTCATAGACAGTAGATTAAAATGGGATATTCATGCTAACTATCTATTAAAAAAACTCAGATTTATATTACATATTTTCTACAAACTGAAACATATTTTTGACTCTCACAACCTAAGGACTATATATTATGCTTTAGTAGAGCCCCATATTTCCTATGGAGTAACTGGATGGGGTGGTATACTGAAGACACTTTTAGAGCCACTACAATTGCTACAGAAACGTTTTCTGAAGATTATTTTGAGAAAACCTCTCCTATACCCCACAACTTTGCTCTACAAGGAGGTTAACATTTTTAATATACGGCAGATTTATTTCTATAAATCCTGCATATATCTTTATAAAAACAGATATTTGCTGAAATATCCAACACATGATTATGTAACACGACAATCAACTAGCATGTTTGTTCCCCAATACATGTCTAAGTCTATTGGGCAGCGCTCTCTCGTATATCTCGGTATTAAACTTTTCAATCTGATACCAGCAGAAATTCAAAAATTAAATTCAGTAAGTCACTTTAAAAAGAAATTGAAATATTTTATATTGAACATGGAATATAATGTGATTCAACGCATCTTTGATTAGTCGAAATAAATTACTTAGCTGAATGATACAGTGAATAAGATCTATGTTTCTACCTCATCCAAATTCAATATTTCTGTAAACTTTTAAATCTAGGCTAATTTTGTGTTGTGTGTGTGTGTATGTCTGGACGAGTATGTACATATGTGTCTTTTTTCCCTGAACTTTCATTCGAAAATGTCTACTTTTGTTTTATATAATATTCGTTTTATAATATTTAGTATTTGCACTTTCTGTATAGTTATCCGAGAAAGTATTACTATTATTATTATATCATTAAATTATCACTATCATTGGATCATTTATTGTATATTAATTCATATTATTTTTACTACATTCTCCACTTACAGTGCGGCTGCACTCGTGGATATATTTCGATGTTTATTAACGGAAAACACTTTATACTCACATCTATAACCATTGTACGTTTTTGTTTTCCTAAATAATAAACATTATTCTATTCTATTCTATTCTTCTATCAAATATTTTCGCACTTTTTTACCAGTAGCGCTGGAGGAACATTCTAGTGTCACCACAGATAGGCTAAGGCCCGATTTTATCAACATGCACATTTTAACAAATACTTTGACCAATCAGAGCAGCCCTTTCAAGAACATGCATCTGTCAAAGTACTCTGAAAATTATTGATTTCTCTTGAAGTTTACCTCAAAAAAGGTCAAAATGACATAATTTATATACAATCGACCATTGTGAACCATCTAGTATCTTTTCAAGTCTGATTTTCCATCATAAATGGGTGAAAGTTGCATTTTCTTTTTTAACAAAAAGTTTAACAATTGTTAATATCAACCAATCAGATTCCAGAGAAGCCGTACGTTTGATCACTAGTTTCTTAGTGCATCAAATGATATGATGACAAGAAATTCAGTCACTGCATTATTTGAATAAAACAATGATTTAATATCGATAATAATTATGAATAACTGTAATATATCTTTTGTTTTATAGTAAAAACAGGTAAAAATAGCATTTTGGTACATTTCAAAAGTTACAGCTATTTCCCAAATGTGCATGTGCATTACTGGTTGCCTATCCAGAACCCCAGAACGGCAAAGCTTGCTATTTTACAGCTAAGTATAACCCTATTTTATGTACAATGTGTACGCTGCACCTGTGAATATTTCTATAAGAATGTCTATAACAAACATGCATCCAGTAAATGAAAGATTGATTCTTCATAAAAGTATGTATTTTCATATAATCCATCTGACTGATTTACGTGGGATTTGTAATTATTAAATGAGGTAGGTAGTTGCTGTGATTGATATTGATACCTACTACTTTTATCACAAATTATCGCAGTTTGCAATTAGTAATTATACAATAATGGAAAATGTGGCATTAATTTTCAAATCAATCGCTTTGTTCTGATATCCTGCTATGATTTTGATCCATGAATTTCTAAAATATCTTTGACAAAAGTGCCATCCAGCTTCGACGTGTTGTTTTCAATATTGATAAAATACTGTTGTATGATACTTATCAACATAGCCCTCAATACCCAATAGAAAACTTTTGCTAAATAACATCCATTAGAAAAGCTTTGTCAAAGTCTTTGTTAAATATAAATGTTGATAAAATCGGGCCTAAAACTGTTGTATCTTCTCCATATCCGTTTACAAATAAAGACCTATCATTTTGTGATCGTGAATGTTTTGGGCTGCATTTAACAAAATGGTTTGATTCACAGTCAGAGGGCTAGAATGAACCAACTATCAACTGAATTTTTTATATACTACCCGGAATATCACTTCAATATTTTCTTGAATCGTTATCGTGCCTAGCAGTTTCTTCGTGGAATCGCTTCTAATATAAAGAATACGGTACTGTTTTTTTCAACTGCTCTGAATACGGTTCTGTTTTTCTGTCTTAACGTCTATGAAGTGAGAAGAGAGTGAAGAGACAAGTGACATG
Source organism: Callosobruchus maculatus (assembly GCA_951848785.1). Lineage (NCBI taxonomy): Eukaryota > Metazoa > Arthropoda > Insecta > Coleoptera > Chrysomelidae > Callosobruchus > Callosobruchus maculatus. The sequence goes on along the minus strand of CATOUR010000110.1, from coordinate 3,123,135 downwards.
ACAGTCTTGACACTAATGACAATCATAATTGAGGTTAGGTGATTTGACAACGTCATTCATAATCGATATTTTGTTGATATTTAGTAATATTAATTCTCGTTTGAAAATCGTAACTAGTATATTAAACGACATGCTTCCTCGTCAATCGTTGCTTAGTTTGGGGAACAAACTGCTACTACTGCGTAGCGCTTCGACTGCCGCATCAAAACCGAAAACAGGAGTTGTTCTGATCAACATGGGTGGACCAGAGAAATTGGAGCACGTAGAGGACTATTTGCACAAAATTATGACCGACACAGACATGATACAGTTTCCGGCTTTCATCCCTCAACACAGATTCGGCCCTTGGATAGCTAAAAGGAGGGCCCCGAAAGTAGCAAAGAAGTATGAGGAAATAGGAGGAGGCTCTCCCATTCTGAAGTGGACTCGACTACAAGGGAAGCTGCTGTGTGATCAGTTGGACAAGAAGTCCCCAGAATCGGCTCCCCATAAACCATACGTGGCTTTCAGATATGTTAAACCTCACACTGAAGATGCATTCAATGAACTGATTGAAGACGGGGTGGAACATGCAATATTGTTCTCTCAGTATCCCCAGTACTGTTGTGCCACAACTGGTTCCAGCTTCAACGAGATCTACAGACATTTTAGGAATAATGAACTGCCTAAAAATCTGAAAATCAGTGTAATTGATCGTTGGTCTACACATCCTCTGTTGGCTAAGTGTTTTGCTGATAATATTAGAAAGGAACTAGAGAAGATCCCTGAAAAAGATAGAAAAGACACTATCATATTGTTTTCTGCACATTCCATACCATTAAAGACTGTAAATAGGGGTGATGCTTATCCATCAGAGATTGGAGCTACAGTTCACAATGTTATGCATGAATTGAACTTTGAGTATCCATATCAGCTGGTTTGGCAATCTAAGGTTGGACCTGTACCTTTTCTTGGTCCTATGACAGATGATGCAATCAAAGATTATGTGAAAAAAGGCAAGACATCCTTCATTGTAGTTCCTATCGCCTTCGTAAATGAGCATATAGAAACTTTACACGAACTAGATATTGAGTACTGCAAGGAGTTAGCTGAAGAGTTAGGAATAGATCAAATTAAAAGATGTCCAGCACCAAATGACCATCCATTGTTTATTGAAGCCATGGCAGATATAGTGCAAAAGCATCTAAAAAGTGGTGTACCGGTCTCAAAGAAATTTCTGCATCGATGCCCCCACTGTATCAATCACACTTGTGGCCACAGCAAGACTTGGTTTTCCCAAATATGTAGGATCTAATAAGTAGATGTAGTACCAAAAATTGTTCATAAGACTGGTGATTTTGTAATTGTAAAGTTTTATTGTTGTTTTGTGATAAGGTATTTAATAAATTGTTGGCAAACACTAGTACTTGTTTCAGTTGGCAAAAAGGGTCACAATAATATGGTGTATATACCCTGTTACCTGATACTTTAAACTGTCATCCATGTCAACAGAGAACAGATGTTTGGCTAGTGATAACTAAAAATCCCCCAGAATGAATCTTGACATGCTTTGACAGGATATGTACAGGGCTGCACTCCATGCTCATACAGCTACTGACGAGTAATTGACTTTTAACAATATATAAGCAAAAAATGTATTTGTTTAGGTCAAGCGTTTTTGATGTGAATTTTTAGATAGTGAATCAATTTCTTTATTACAAAAATAGGAATTATTTTTTGGCAATAAGATATTCAGTAAAAATATTACTAAGACAGTCCTGACTTGCAGCATTGCCAATACAGACCATTACTAAAAAATTCAACCTGAGATGCACTTCTTCGTCAGCTGATATCTATCAAATAGACGACAAGCCAGTTTAAAGTATCAGGTAACAAAGTATACAAGTATTAATTAATAGGCTATGCAGTGCTGCCGATTGCGGTGTAATTACACCATTGCGGTGTAATTTACTGGCTGCGGTGTAATATTCTAACATTTTTCGGAGCGGTGTAATTGGGGTGTAATTATGCGAATTTGATCAAACATATAAAATCACAGATCTGGTTGCCGTTGCAACACCCTTGCAAAAACGAATGAAATCGAGACGTCGCACATCTCGTCAAACATTTTGTGACGCCTGCCATCTGTCGGTTCACAATACTACTAATAGTACTAATCCACCAATTCCTTTATAGCAAATTTTTTGTGACGGCTGTCTTTGGCGCTTTTTTGACATAAGAAACGTACTTTGTTTTGTGTTTTTACTTTTCACTGTTTTGTGATAGAAACATAGGACGGATTTTAGAGTGATCGTCTCTCATAATTTGTCATCTTTGTGATGGAAACGCTGGGAATCCCAAATCAAGTTAAATGTCCTTGTGTCCCCACAATTATATGAGGATTCATCAATGTTTCACAGCGTTTTTCATTGAAAATGCACTATTATCGCAAATGACAGCAACTGTTTCTGGTGTTCTTCATCTGTGGTAGTCGACAAATGTCAGAAAAACCGACAGGTAACTATTGGAGTATTGGCAACACTGGTTGGGGTGTAATGCGGTGTAATTTTGTCACCGTTGTGGTGTAATTCAGCGAGCACTGAGTGGCAGCACTGAGGCTATGGCAGGTCTACTGACTACTCCCTATAGGTGCTGAGTGGCTTATGATAATTTTTTTTTTAATATGGGATATAATATTGGACTAATTTTTGGATTTTGAGCTTTGGCTTTTTGTAATTAGGAGAGGAAGCCTGATTTAGGATAATTGTGTATACCTTCAAAACTATAAATATTTGAAAGCAGTTTCATTGTGTGATTTAGGTAGATCAGTATTTTCTTAAATATCCTTCTAACAATTTTAGGATTATTGTATTGAAGCTTATGGAAAATGAGTGGAAGCAAAATCTCAGCCCAAATGTTTGTTATACAGCATTATGTCTAATGTGTATACTTTTTATTCTTATAAAAAATTTACAATTAGAGGTAATAGTAGAAGTCACAATAATTTTGAGATTAAAAAAACATTTTCCACGTTTTATAAATGTTTATATACTTTTTAGCATAATAAATAATAATTTATGCCATATTCTGAATGTTATATTTGCAGACCTTAATGATTGGTTTATAATCATACATAACAGCTACTAACAATGACATTTAACTTCAGTACTATAAACAGTTGTCAAGAAGCAAGCACATAGTTCAGTCGTATAATTTTTCAGAGAGCAGTTAATTCACTTTTTTAAGTGCAACGAAAAGTTGCGCTGCATGTCTGTTCACATTGCCATATATAGAGTCTCACTAATAGCATGTCAAAAGTTCATATGAAGGTATGCTAAAACTTTAATTAGGTGGTAACGCTCTTAAGCCCCCATGGTTACCAGATCTCCTGATCAATGTCACTCGCTATAGCCAGTTAACTGAGTATAGTGATTCCTCTTCAAACCCTTTCATGCCCAATATCTAAACCTTGAGGTTACAATACACATTACATCAGCCCAAGAAGTGATACAAAGATACATCTGGAGCAGATAAAGTTCTTTACGAGTTGTTCTGGAACTTTGCATCAAGTAAATGTTCTTTCCTTATATACAACATTTAATTAATTAAGTCGAATATTATCTCGCCCTGCTTACCATTGTCAAGTTGCACCCATTGTCTGGATTCGCACCTTATCATAGCTGATGCTGGACTAACATCCATCAGTATACATTCATTCTTTTTTTTTTCAGGTACGGCAGATCGCACGAGAGTCACCAAGACGCATACTTAGATTTAAATAAGAAAACTAGGATAATTCAGGATCAAGTAGAAAGCTTAAGGGAGAATTTTGATATTGTTAAATCTTTACAAACTGAAATACATGACCTCAACGTAGCTTTACAAGTAAGTAAATGTTACCTCTATATAGATTCTAAATTTACTTATTTCAAAAAAATCCCTTTGAAGCAACTATTAGAAAATTTACATACTTTGACATTCAAGCAAATAAAAAAAAGACTGTCAAACTAGCAAAATAAAATAAGCAGGGTTTTATGTAGGGCTGAAAAGTTTGTAGCCCAACAGGGTGACATAATGTTTTTGATAAAATTCAATGTCATTATTAAATATAGTTTCCTTCCAGGGCGATATGTTCATAAAGGTTACTCAATTTTACAATACTATTCTTATATGCTCAAAATAGGCGTCATTTTCGGCGATTATGTCTTTATCGGTCCTAAATGTCTTTCCAGCCATCATTTGAATTGAGCAAACAGGAAAAAAGTCACAGGGACAGATCTGACAAAGCAGTGGATCGAGAAGCAATTCTTAGCCTTATTTATGCAACTTTGCCATTGATTTGTGAGAGAATGCGTTATCGCGATGAAAAAACACTTTTTCTATCCACTTCAAATGTAGGGTGATCATATACTTCATAGATCAATTCCGGACCCTTGGCTTGCCGAGGGAGGGGGGGGGCTGGGACTCTAAGACAATGAAGGGATATAGGCCTTCAAGCGACAGTAGCAACATAGCATTTTCCTAGTGATTCCGGGTTGTAGTTTTCTCGCCAGAAAGCAAAGGTTCATTAAAAACAGAAATAAAAGCTGCTTCATTCTCGTGAAATTCATACACTTCTATTTTGATGGTTAGAACTAACTAAACATTATATTGATTTCATTCTACTAACGTCATCAGTATACGTTTTGCAGCATGTAGGCGGTTATCTGCTCTCGTAGCCGACGATGTCTAGAGTGCCGTCTTCTGCTCTCCTCACTATGGTTTAGATGTCGTTGATATGACACCAGTTTCTCTGAGCCATGTGTGTTGTTTGCGACCTGGACCTGTTCTTCCTTTTTCAATAGTAAGCTACTTTGTGTTTTTTTGTGGTTTCCTCTTTGGGTGGATGCTCTATTCAGTACATCCTAGTTCGTATTTTGGTCTGTCCATGGGTTTCTTAAAAGCCGACGCAAGGTCCAGATTTTGGAGGCATTGATTCTAATCATCGATTTAATTTTTGGGGACTAAGTTTCAGCGTCGTACACTGGTATTAGCCATATATAGCATTTTACCACTCTGAGTCTGAGGTTTAGTGGTGTTTTTCAGCGTAGTAGAAAACTGTTAAACTTTATAAAAGATTACCTGGCCATCGCGATACGTATTTTTGATTTATTCGTCACAGTCCCGTCTATGAAAAGTTGACGTTGGCATGTTGTTTTCTACTTATTAATTCAGTTTTAGCCTAATTTATTCTGACTGTTGGTTGTTCAATATTATTTATATACACATTAGTGAAAACAGCTTTTTTCTCTGTATCTTTAGGAAGAGAGATTTAGAAGTGAAAGGCTGGAAGAACAAATAAACGACCTGACAGAGTTGCATCAAAACGAGGTGGAAAATCTCAAGCAAGCCATGGCGGATATGGAAGAAAAAGTACAGTACCAGAGTGAAGAACGACTCAGAGATATCCATGAAATGTTGGAACACTGTCAAACAAAAGTGAGTTTATATACAGTTTACTATATTAGTAAGTAAAGATGGATTTACTTTCACATCCAAGTGAATTTTGAGAGATACGTTGGTGAAACCTCTCGAGTTTGTGAAAGTTATTATTTTACTTATTAACAAATGTGCGATTTGCACATGTACTGGATTTTATTCTAGTAACGCCATATATATTTCAGTCTACGAATTTTTCTTCAGTCCGACTATTAGTGCACATACTCAGAATAGGAAGTTTTTAGACCTTAGACCACTTAAAATCGTAGAAAATAACGTAGAAAATCATCCGTAACTTTATTTATGATGGAGGTAACTACTGCTAGACAAGAAAGACATTTTGGACTAGGAAAAATAACCACAGTTTTCGTTATTTGACGTTTTAATTAATTGTTGTGTTCGGGTATTTTTGATTTTGAATGAAATATTTCAAAATATTATTGCAAGAGCGCACCCATTGGTTTTCCTTTTTCCACAAGAATGTTGACTACCATACAACATTTGAGGTTAAATAAGGGCGCAAGGTGGAACTTAACATAGAATTCTAGAATCCTCCGTCTTGTGCAAGACATTTTCTGTTCGATGTCAAAAATAACGGTAAAAATTGTTATCCTTATTCGCCGTAAATAACGGACCTTCGTTACGTTATTGGGAATCATTTACCTATTTCTTATTACTCTGCATGCTAACGATAGACATGAACTTCGTTATTTTTGCTTCTTATTGCCATCCGCTTGAACCAACTTTTCGTTTCCAGATCCAAAAAATGGAACATCAAGCCCTCCAGCAACAGCAATACGTGACCTTGGAAGGTTTGGACAATTCAAACGCTCGAGCTTTGGTGGTCAAACTGATCAACGTGCTGTTGACGGTGCTTCAAGTGGTCCTACTGCTTGTAGCCACGGGAGCGGGCATCATCATGCCCTTTCTTAGGACAAGGTACATTCTGCTGTTCCTGCTTCTATATTTTTTTATGATGAGTATGCTGACGTGACATCGAATGGCTGTTAATCGATTTATGTATTGTTATTTTAATTTTTTATTAAATGCGAAGTGATCCACTAGAAAAGTGTTTTTCTAATTTTGGCGAGTAGTGGCACATTTTGTAAACGACCGTTAGACGGATTGTGATGTTGTTTCTAAAACTTATTCTTTTTGTTCCATTGTATTTCACTGGGTCTCTAATAGAAACCACATATACTTTTGTATAAGGACCACACACAGGGTGGACCAATAGAGCGTGGGCAGTTGTTTAGAGGAGGGAAAATTGAAAAAACACCGATGTGTTTGAAAAACTAGAAAGGCTATCAAATTTCATATTTCTTATAAGACATTCTCATTAAAAAAAAGTTATCTGTGACTGAAGTTTCCTGAACTAATTCCTCCAACCTAGGCTGACGCATTTCGTGCTTAGTCACATCGAAAGTCACAGCTTTCTAAGTTTTATAATTGCTGCGATATTCAATTTTTTCTTATATCTAGTGATACCGAAAATGGAATTATATGTAGGGAGTTCTAATTAAAAAAAGAAAATCTTGATACACATGAATCACCCTATAGAAACACCAAAATTTAGGCGAAAATATTATAAGGTAGCCTTCAAGGCTCATTACGTGATATACGTTTCTTTCCACGCACTGTATATATGGTGTTTATTAGAGGGTCAATGAAACACGATGGATCGAATTGTGGTGTTTTTTTTTAATTGGGGGTATTTCTGAGGGAGAAATGGACAAAAAAAGAATTATCAAAGCCCTTCCAAACTACATGCTTATATATTTTTCGTAATCTGTGATGATTTTCCAATTTTTCGCTCTCCGTCTAAGTGGGGTGGTATGAGGAATTCCAAATTTTTGTATATGCACAAAGGGCTTACTGAGTTCCAAAAAGTACATAATACCGCTGATATCCTCATCGAAACTTTGTGTGTGTGTGTCGCGTACAATTGAGATTTCGAGGTCACATATAAGAGCAGTTTGATTTCGACAGTTAATAAAAAAAAGATAACATAAATTTAAATCAGGAATGAGTTAGTGAATGAAAAAACTAGCAAAATAATGCTTCTCTTTAGGCAAAATACCAAAGATAGAGCCGTCAATCTGGACTAAGCACAGACAAATGTCTCTGGAATCTAGAGCAGTCGTCAATATTGTTGCACATACAGTTTCTGAAGCAGAAGATGATTAACTACATTATTACATTAATCTAAGTAAATGTTTTGAGATTTTTAGTTTTACCACTTATCTACTGTGTATCCGTACGAATTCAGTACTTAATTTTTTTAAACTAGTTCATTTGCCGTTGTTTCGATAACTGACGTTTGTTAAAATAAATAATTTGGTTGAATTAACCAAAAACCGTTTTTTTTTGTTCCATTAAATTTTTTTTTACATTTTACGTTACTTTGAACAATCATTTTCAAAATTAAATGTGCTTATCTAGTCGCAGTAAGCTTATAAACAAACAGTGTGAATTATTTTTCATAACTCATGCAGCAGCCGCAGGTCATGAACAACGCTCACTAGATACTAATAATAGTGATCTCTTCGAAATTTATAATAAGATTATAGTATATTATTCAACGATGCGGAAATGACGGTAATAACTCACGCGCTTGAAGTTTGTAGTAATTGTAAATTAACAAGTGAGTTATGACCATTACCGCGATTTGAATACTATACTTTATCTACGACCGACGTAATTAAAATTATGACTTAAATACATAATTATTACGAATTATTGACAACTTAACCTCACTTCTCTGTAAAATAAATACTGTACTGTCGAATTAGCCTTTGACGTCTCATAGCATGGTCACACCTTTGCAGTTATTATAGCGTGTATTTAATGTATTTAATTTAATGCGTTTCCAAGAGATGGTACTGGTATCTGGTAGACGTTGTTCATAACCCATGGCGGAGACTGAGTTATGAAAAATAATTCACGCTGTTTATAGGCAGTATTACCTGTTCAAAAGTTGTTTGGTAATCGCTGTATAACTTAATGGGAGTAGATAAAATATTTAGCATGCTGTTATAACTGCAAAGGTGGCTATGAAACGTCAAACGCAAGTTCGGACAGTGTACAGTATTTATTTCAGTGACAGAAGTGTGGTTAAGTTGTCAATACTTGATAATTATTATGTATTTAAATCATTTTATTTATCGTTACGGTCGTAGATAAGGAGTGTACCTTATTATCACAATGGATGGCAGTAAAAAAATACAAGATGAGCAAAAACAATGTTGTCACACGACCTTCCACAGGTTCGCCAATGCGATTAAGATCAGTCTAGCTTCATCCATCTAGTGACCAAATCACATATCCGCGTGCCGTTAGTACCAGCAATTGAAGGGTCCAATGTAAAAAGTGCCTGTCACATTTTTCTATTTTAAAAAAAAACGCTTTTAAAGTTTATATTTGTCTCTGAAAATACTACCTTTCCGGATAATCATTTGATTTGTTATAATCATGTTTGTTATTACTTTTAGAGTGAGCGACTTTAAGTAAAAGCTAGTTTAGTGGTCTACTTTCCAAGATTTTGTTTTTTTCAAAAATGGAATTGGACACTTTTTTCTTTGGTATAAATAAATAAAAACCTGTAACATACTTAAACTATTTTTATTTTATAATATATGACGATATAAAATTATTACAAATACAAAAGTTATTTATAAAGATCGGTGTTATAGTCTATTGCTTCATTAAGAACTTCATTTTCTGAGCCAGGTCGCATATCAGATGTATTATTATATGTAGCTCAGATATGTGATATCTATAGGAGCGAAATGTGGTAAAATTGACAGTTTTGGTAAAGCAAAATCATCATTTAGAAATGATAAAATTTTGCGGTTATCTCAGCATAAAACAGGATTTTCCTATACGAACACTATATTATCGACAATATTAAAAAACACACTTGCCTATGTTTCTGTACTATTTCTTCACACTTTTTCAACTATATATGATTAGATTGAGAGAAATAGTAAATCACTAGGAGCACGCTTGTATCAGTGAATGGAAAAACGAATGGTAAACCACAAACTAATTTTTGCTAAATTTTTGCGTTGAAGTAATCATTCATAGTGACAGACCGTGTACTTAGGTACATCTTCCATTGAAGACACTGTATCTAGTATTAAGCTGGACTTAGCACATGTTGCACTGAACTGAGAACAATTTAAAAAACTATATGTTCATATAATCACTTAGGTACATCTTACAACAATTTTATATATACTACCAGAAAGCTAACAAAAAGTTCGCATAGATGGCACTGATAGCCCATAACTGATGAAAGTGTGACTTACGCACTTCTTTCATTGGACCCTTCAAATGCGGTGGTGGTAAAAAGTATCATGATATTTACGAACTCTGGAAAGGAGGTGCGGAATCCTTGAACCCCTGGGTCCTAATGAAAAGTATATACGTTATCGTCCACTTTTGTTTCAGGTTAAGAATCCTTTCTACAGTGATAATAGTGATAGGAGTTGCGTTCGTCCTGCGACAATGGCCCGAAGTTCAGGACATCGGCTCGCACATGATGCGGCGGCTGAAGGACACCTTGGACCCGGTGCAATAGCGATTGGCCCGCCTCTGGTGGCGTAAAAACGAACTCTCTGATTAGTGCCGTTGCCGGTAGGGGGCAGGTCGTCGTGTCGCTGCGGCTCCACCCCCTGCGTGGATAGAAGAGAAAGAGAGAGGTGACACTTTCCTACTTTCGGTTACACTATACATAATATAGCTCAGTTTATTTTTCGAACAGAGTCACAATATATAAGATGCAGGTCTGACAGATGGTAAAGGTTGTGTTTTTGGTTTTCGTATCGCACAGGGCGCTTCTTTGCTAGGGTGGCACACAAGTGACAAGGTTATTTATGGGTTTTTGTGGTTTCCATATAATGAAATATCTAAGCAGCCTATTAAAGTGGTTTATGAACTGTAATTTTTGAAACTTATCCTGTGGTGGTAATTTTGAATGACCTTGTTTAACAGCTTTTTGTCTTTGTTAACTATCTTCGTAACTAAAGGCGGGATCTCACTTGTCAGCTTCGCTGAAGCAGTTTGACTGATTCGGTAATACTGTACAGATAATGAACTTGAGCATACATTCTCATTAAAACTGTGGGTTTGTATATTTCAGATGAAGTGGAATCCATTCCTAAAAATTGAAATCTTTTCTGTTCAGTGAGAGTTATGACATTTTGAGGTAGACCAGTGGTGGTTCCCGAATTTTTGAAAGGGGAAGGCGTACAAAATTTTAAATAAGAAACTACACGAAAACCCTACCAGAGATTGTTGAGGCCGAAGCTGCACGCTGCACATTATTTCTTAAATTTTTCTAGCTAGTATCAAAAAAAGTCTTCTTGAGAGTGTATCACAAAATGTTATTTCTTAAGAGTTTATTATCATCATCCCGCCTAACCAAGAAAAATATACTCTGTTACCTGATACTTTAAACTGGCTTGACGTCTCTTTGATAGGTATCAGCTGACGAAGAAGTGCAACTCAAATTTAATTTTTATTAGTGGTGTTGATTGGCAATATTCTTATTGAATATCTCATTGCCAAAAAGGAATGACTATTTTTGTAAACAAGAAATTGCTTTAATATCCAGAAATTCGCAACAAAAATGGTTGGTTAAAAGAAATAGATTATTTTATTGATTTGTATATTGTTAGCGACTATCAAAATATTTCTATATTTAGCAATAAGGACGATTCAATGAATAGCTTGCCTCACTAGTGGGATATTTATTGGTTAAAACGTACAACGTACAATTGGAGAAGAGTATAAAGTAAGTACATGGAGTACAATTAATATAATAAGGTAGAGTTTAACTGATCAGCTTGCGTCAAAAATGTTTCTAATTAAATTACTAATTATTTGGTACCTCTGTAATGTTCAGTTCTATTTCAGGAAATCGAACCTGTCTAAACTGTCTGAAATAGCTCCATACATTTTTTACTATTTGTATAGCCGTTGCGCGTTGCCCTTCAACGTTTTATTTTTCTTCAGTTGCTGTAAAAAGAAATGTTAGGAACTCAGTGTGCTTGTGTAAGGTTAAGCTAGAAATGCTTTTATCTTCATTCTTACCTGATTTAAAACGTAATCATCATCATTCACACCAGCCATATTGATATACTGAAAGAAACGCCGGATGTAAAATAAGCATAGACCTCAGAGCATAGACGAAAACGTCACCAAGTGCCAATTACTCGTCATTATCGGACTTGCACTCAGTTCGGCCCTGTATTCCTTCAAAGCTTAAAACTGACAGATCAAGACTCAATCTGGGGTATTTTTAGTTATCACTAGCCGAGCAGCTGTTCGCTGTTGACACGGCTGACAGTTTAAAGTATCGGGTAACAGGGTATACGACGTTCGATGATTGAGGCGCGTCAGCAGGAGCGGCCTCTGGTCATGTGTCACCGGTAACGTTTTGATTTTCATTGGTCATCTTCAAAGTCGATTGATGACCAATAGGAGCGCTAACAACGTGCGATTGACCAATAGGAGCGCTCTCGGTCCGCTATCCGTTCCGTATGTGCCTTGGCCCCTTCGGTTAAGTTCGAGCTTAGTACGCTACGAGTGCCAGTTTTATAGTCTGAGCACTGTGAGGTACTTACAAATCAGGCAACCAATTGTAGCTAGAAATAGGTACTGTGTAACCATCGTAAATTGAACAGTGAGGAATGAGGAAGGGGACCGGGAGTTTCCCTCAGGTAGCGATCATCATAATCATGTCAAGCTTAAAAAGGGACAGAAAACACATAAGTATGACAGAGACATTAAACATAGCGTCTGCTGCGATTATCCAATCCCGATGCTGGACCGTCTTTAAGGTGGGGAATAAAATCTGCTGTTGCCGATTGTAATTAAGGGGTATTAAGTGACTATAAATGATCTGCCGTTTCCTTTATATATAAAATCAAACAAGTGTTAAAATAAGGAAATAGGCTGAAATTATTAAGAGTTATGGCAACGGCCTTACTTCACTCACCGCATACTTTTTGCTTTGCAATTTACGTTGGTCACACAGTACTAGCACGGCATACATACATACATACCTACTGAAAAGTATTTATTTTTTTCTTTTGCTCGGGGGGGGGGGGGGGTGCTTTAAGTAGGAACCGCCCTTGAGGTACACCATTTATTAATTATGTGTACAGATCGTACAGAATGTTTTTCGATGGCGTGGTGAACAAACAAATTGATACGTTTTGGAGAACTATAGTAAATATGATTGCCTGTTTTCAGAAGCCAACTCGTTCAGTATATTTGCAGTAGCAGCCCATTTATTTCTGTGTGATATCCACTGCCTAACTCAAGATCTACGACGTTTTTTTTTTGTTTGATTTAATAAATGGAACATAGCCTATACTTTCTTCCATCTTATCATTATTTACCTTCCTCCCTCGATATTTAATTGTTTAAAAAACAAATTAATTGTAAATGTTAGTCATTTTGTATCTGTTTGACAATTCTGATATTTTATTTTAGTTTTAATACCTGAAGATGACGCCTAATAGAAGCGTCGAAACGTCGTAAAATTTTATATTTTGGAAATATAATAAGTGACCGTATCCCAAGATTGTTTTACTAAATGTTTGATTTTGAGTAACACGGGTTGTCATTCATTTACTAATAGCAGACATACCTCACGAACAACGGGTTTTAATTTTCTTCTAGTAATTTGTACCTACCTTCAAGATTACTGATACAATGCTCCAGGCAAGCTGATATATTCAGAAAAACATGAAATCGTGAACAAACGTCGTTTTCATGAATGCTGTTAAAATATTCATCAAATTGAATAGTGAGAACCCGCCTTAACTAATTTTAGTAGCACAAGTTTGTTTGAGAACTACGCCACCTTTCTCAGGTCTGAAAAGGTAACAAGTCAACAGAACTTCGTTTGTTTGAAGTCATGCAAGAGGCTCATCAAGTTAGTTGAAAGTGTAAACCAGCGTTGCAGATGGTATGTTGTCTCCCTAAGTATTGAATATTCTTTTCCAAAATAAGAGCGCCCTGTGAAACCTGGTATTTGTTTCCGTCCTTTTTGACACATGCCACAGCGGTCAATTTGATATCTGTAATAAACATGGAAAGGAGGGTGTTTTGGTATCTTAAAAAAATCAAATATGTTCCAATTTTTTTTGTATATCGCTCACTATTTAGAAGCAAGTGCGGTTTCGAATGACTGTTTTCATCAACAAAATATGTCGCCAGTACTTTAAAAAATCCAGGATCAAATGTGTGCGTGTCAAAGCGGCGAACAACTAGCGCATCCGATTCATGTGCGTTCAGCACTTGGATGGGCGACCTTAGGGAGTACTGGGCCGTGGACCTTCCCGGGAGGTCGCACCATTCCAAAGATGCTGCCCGTGCATTGTGTCTCGGGGAGCATCTTTGGGAGCTCGAGAACATCAAGCCTTAAAAGGCTACTTTTAATAAAACGCAGGACATTCACCGTGTTTTTAATTATTTTAAACTGTTATTTATTGACCTCTGGTAGAGTAAAATAATTTTTAATATATGTCTGGTCTGTTAGATTTTTTGTGTTTGTGTTTTAAAGAATATAGTGAATTTTTGATAGAAGCAGTCATTTGGAACAGCACTTTCTTGAATCAAGGTTTGCCAACCACATTTTTTATACGAATATAATGAGGAAACAAGAAAACAAGTTATGTGATAAATAATTTATTAAATAATTAAAATTAATTGTACTGTACAATGGAAATATGATTTTTCGCTTTTACACAAAAAATTAAATATATATTTTTTCGTATTTATTTTCTATGTTTATTTGTATTATTCCCATAGACGGTAAGTATAGTTGTGATGTTGAAAATATGAAAAGAAAAAAAATATTCTTGAATGTTCTGCCAAAATAGCGAGCTTTCCGTTGTATAACCCCAAAATGGGTCAAAGGTGACTGATATATGTGAAAAGCCAAAATAAACTACGCGTAGAAAAATACTTTGCATGCTCAAAAGAAATCTTTTTGGGAATCAAAATTCATGATGTACATTTTTTTAAAGAGATGCTTAGTTGTATGAGATCAAGGTCTCATAATTAGTGAAAATGCTATCAGTTGTATATAGAACATTTTATGTAAATTTAAAGGTGGAATAGACAGATTCACACGTTTTTTCTAAATAATGGGCTTTCTAAAATTTTCAAAAATAGATACATATTTATACATATATCGGTAAAAAAGGTACCACTTTTCATTGCCACTTTGAAGCGATGCTTACTTTACCTACGTTTTGTTTCTTAGAAACCATCATCAACTTATTTATTTAATAACCCTCGTTATTTTGATTCCAAAATATGAAAGTTTAATAAATATAATAATTGGTTTAATTTTTGCTACCTATTGAAATAATAAAGTCTAAAATAAATAAAAGCCAATTCTTATTAAACAAAAAAGTCAGTGGTGAGAGATTGCATATATCATACTTTTAAATTATTTATCAAAGAAGGAATACGTTTGAACAAAAATAGTATTAATAAGATCCATTTAGTTTGCCAAAAACCAGGTGCAGAAACCTAGTAGAGTGGAAAAAGTATGCAAAAGCTAGAAAAATTGAGTGAACCTGTCTATATTTTATCGAACGAATTCGAACCTATTCAAATTCGTTGATTCCACCCGATAGCTTAGGAGTTGGGGAACGCAACTTAGAAAGTTTTTTCTGGCTTATACCACCTGTATATTAAGACTTGCTGAAATTTATTTCAGTAAGATTATTATATATGTATATCCTTCAATTTTAGTTTACAAAAAATAAATACACATAGCAGCCAATTGAGTATGTAGCAGATGAGCTTTTGGTACACTACTCATAATGTTGGTCATATCATTGTGCCTCCTTTCTTTGATAGTCCCAAAAAAAAAATGTATTTGATAAAATGTGAATAGAAATATTGTTCACGAAAAACAGAATAAGAATTTGATAATATTATTTCCAAGCTTCTCCAATTCTTTAGCTATAAAGCTTTGCACACAAACTCAATGATGACCTATGTGCAAATATATAAAAAAATAAAACAAAATGTTACAAAGTTGCTTGACCTCCGGGTCAAGGATTGTGATTTCCTAAGTTGATGGTTTTAGATTTTAAGACTCATTGATATTGATAAGGAACCTGTCATATAGTAGTTTATGTAGATGGTGAGTTTTTGATTTTTAAGGTTTCTATTGAAAAAATACGTTTCTCTTTCGAGAATAGCCTGACAAATAATTGTGGAATGTGATATCTACGCTCAAAAAATTAAATATTGACGTATGACAAAAGAGGGGGTGGGGGGGATTCTTTCAAAACGGAAAATTGAGTAAAGGTAATTGAAACAAAGCTTTTCACCTGTTCTTATTGTTAGCACAGGGCAATACAGTTTTTGATTATATAATTTTCATCAATTTCCATAATATTGAATCAATCTTCAATGCTGCTGTATTTGTCAATGAATTCTCTTCAAAATGTTGTGTCTCATTTAAGAGTTTGAAGTAGGGGTTGCTGGAGGTGAGGGGCTTGATGGCACAATGATGACGTATTTGGTGGAAGAGTTCCCCTTAAGGGCCCCACAGATATCGTTCTTTTTCATCAGGTTTGCACGACATGCCAACCGATCACACTCATTTCGGTCCGTGTGTGCCGAAAAACCGTCGTGTTGACCGTCGTTCCAAAAAATCTGTCCGAGTTTGATTTTACCCGTCGGTTTCGAACGCCATCGTGTAACTCGGTACATGTGTGGCCGTTCATCGTGCAATCACGACGGGATTTTGCAGTGTCGTTCTGGTTTCTGGTAGAATTTTTAAAGCTTGGGGGGATATCGCAACTGAAAATTTCAAATCCTCGTAGCTTCTACCCGTAGCAAGGAATCTCAATGTAGCTGCCAGACGTTCATGAGGGGAAATACTTTGTCTCATCCAAGTATCCTGTTTTTTATTAGAGGTGCTACCGAATTAAGTAATTCTAAGTATGTTTCTTCATCCATCCACAAATAATTGTACCAATTGCCTGGTTCCAGACGCAATTCATCTAATAGATTTATATGGGAGAATTGGCCTCCTTTAAAAGCCACTGTTTCACCCATTTAGAACGTTTTTTCATGCTGTATTTCACTTTAATAGCTAAAGCCGCCGCCAATGCTAAAGTATTATCCATGTTTAACGGACCAAAAATTTGCGAGAAACTGAAAGAAAACCAAACAGTGTGTGGAGGTATCGTTCCATCGGTTTAACCGACATCGGTTGGCACGTCGTCCAAACCTGATGAAAAAGAATGCTGTCTGTGGAGCCCTTTAGAAATACAAATCGACGTGTTATGACGATTTTTGTTTTTTTATCATTTCAGATATCAGGTGTGTGGTAAATTTTAGCTGGGGCACACTGTATAACACGTTAAAAGATTGCAAAAATGGTCACACATTTGGTATATTGTTAGTTTTTAGAATTGCAGTGTCAGGTCAGGTTCAAGATACTTGTAACTGATTTTCCATTATTATCGATGGAATATATTGTTTTTCTTTGGATAAGTTCTGTGGGCTCTTTTTTACATGCTCGTATTAGTTGTAATTTGGGATAATTGCAAGAAGCTCAAAATCACATGTGAACCAGTTTAGTTAATGGTAGGTTTATAAAGTATAAGTAATAAAGAAATAACACAATTGCGGTATAAATAAAATGATATATTTTTTTTGGAAACGTATGAGCGCATGTTCATTTCGGTTTCAAAAGTATAAGTAAAAGGATATAACAAAGGCCATATTTCCATAAGAAAATGGAAATAATTTTCGGTTGCAATATTTTTCGTAGTTTTCAACCCTTCATTCCCTTCCTGCACATTTGCTTTATAGATTTTGAGAAGGCGTTTGACCGGGTTAAACATGACAAATTATTTGAAGCGCTAGAAAATATAGGGATAGATGAAAAGGACATCCGTCTATTAAGAAATCTATACTGGCACCAAACAGCGAGAATAAAGACAGACAGTAAAAGGTCAAACAGCATAAACATCCTCAAAGGAGTTCGTCAGGGCTGTGTTCTTTCACCCACATTGTTTAATGTGTACTCGGAATGTCTGTTTAACGAGGCACTAGAGAACTGTACAGATGGCATTAAGATAAATGGGGTAAATATATCGAATATTCGCTACGCAGATGATACAGCGATAATTGCCGATTCAGACATAGGACTACAACGTTTAATAAATAAAGTCAACGAAGCGTGTCGAGAGTATGGAATGGACATGAACATTAAGAAAACCAAAGTTATGACAATAACACGAAGTCAAAATGTCCCCCTGCCTATCTTCGTTAACGGAGAAATGTTGTCGAGAGTGGATCGTTTTAGATACTTGGGGGCTTGGATCAATACGACCCTGGACCAGGATTTGGAAATTAAATCCCGAATAGAACAAGCACGCAGTAACTTCATGAAACTACGCAATATACTCTGCGATCAAAATCTAAATATTGACCTGCGTGTTAGGCTTGCAAAATGCTATTCTTGGTCCACTCTACTATACGGTGCCGAAACGTGGACGCTAAAGATTGGTTCCATGAATAGATTAGAGGCCTTTGAGATGTGGGTTTACCGAAGAATTCTAAAGATACCCTATATTGACCACGTGACAAATGAAGAAGTCCTGCGAAGAGTTCATAAAGAACGAGAACTATTACATCTCATAAAAATCAGGAAAACATCTTACCTCGGACATGTTTTGCGCAACGATAAATACTACATTCTGCAGTTGATTATTATGGGTCGAATTCAGGGAAAGCGAACAATCGGAAGAAAGAAATTGTCTTGGTTGAGGAATATTAGAACATGGAGCGGACTCAATTTTGAAGAGCTAATAAGAGCCGCGAAAGACAGAGATTATTTTGCCACAGTGATCGCTAACCTCCACTAGAGGAGAAGGCACCAGAAGAAGAAGATTCCCTTCCTAAATAATTCTTATAATATTTGTCGATGTTTTTGGTAAGATGAGGCGTCAGGCTATCCTTGATAGGGCTGCAATTTACCCCGTTCAGACATTATTTTCATAATTTTGTCAGAGTATCCATTGGCGAACCTAGTGTACTCTTTTTCTGGGTGGAACACCATGACTGCTCTTAGCCCATTTAGTTACTCTAGGATTAGTACCTCATATCACAATTACAGTTGTTTAAGGACATTCACGACAGTGGTTAGTAGATGAAATTATTGTTTTTTTTTTCATTCTTGATAAGTCTAATCCCATATGTATCGACCCTAAAAAGCTCAACAATTCTTATTGATCATTTCAGAAAGTTATTAACGATTAGAAATCAGAATTTTGACATGGGCCCTTATGACAAATTAGCGTTTTCTTGTTTTAAAGGTAGCATAAACATATTTTAAAAGTAGACACAAACATAAATAATGTTCACAAATAATTTTTGGAATATGTAGTTTATATCGTCGAATCAAAAAATAGGGTTGTCGACCGTTTGCATTAGTTATTAATTATTTTAGTTTAGTAAAACTGTTTCGGAAATTAAGTGACCCTATTGAAAACTGGATCTGAGAACTATTGACGTCCAAGACGTCAATGCTAAGAAATGCGCTGTTTGCAAATTGATTAAGTAATTACAATGCTCGCACGCTTTTGAACTTAAATACCTGACAACAATGGCAATCGTTACTCATATTTTCGCATGCAACCCCAAACTACTACATTTTCAATAAAATTATGTGCATTTTAATATATTTCATTTGGTAAGCATGTCACTGAATTTTCGAAAAATACTTATTTTTTGTAATTTCGCTTATAGTTATGAACATTTTTTTAGGCAACCCAATTACCCAGTAGGTGGGAGTTTAGTTTAGCAACATATTTTAATTGATAAAAGACGAGAAATTATTAAGCAAAGTTGTTAATCATGTGTCAAAATGTCAGAACACTTGAAAGATGAATCTTACGATCTTCACTAATTTTATTCATGGCTGTGGAGATAATATAAAAAAATATCCTCGCACATATATATTATCTATTGGTCTGAACAGACCTAAAAGAATAAAATTATTTTCTTTCTGTATCTGACTGCGAGTTAGGGTTTGAGAAACCCATATTTTAATTTATATTTCTGTAAATTCAACATGGGGTAAGTTGCAGTATTGAAACGTGAAGCCAAACAAAGACATCACCTCTTAGTGCGATTTTCTAGGCACGTTAAAGTCTGTTTTAGCTGTTTTGTCTCAGTTTTTTTTTTCTAAAATCGCTGGAAAAACATTTTTGTGAACATTTGTGTTACGTGTACAAATGTGCATTGACAATATTTTCTGTACTACGTTGTGATGGTTGATTTTTTATTTATTTTTTTATTTGAAGATATACGTTTGTATTTTGCTTCAATTCGATACAATAAACGTTTTATCAATTTAAAATTGTGGTTTGCTTTCTTGTACTGTTAGACTTTCTATTGTACGAGTTTGCGTGCGTTGTTTTAATATTTATGGTTTTTGTGTGCTAACTGGAAGCAAGTGTTTGAAGCAAGGGCGGCTCATTATCAGGAGCTAAGGAGCTACGGTTCTACTTAAAAAGCCAATGTATTGTGAAACAAAATTGTGAAAGAAAACTGGAAAATTTCAAAAATGTTTTTAAACGCCCATTCGGAAACTTGAATAAATTGAGAGGTTTGAAAAATTTCGAATATTCAACACAGTAAAAAAAATGAGATCAGGCTGCACAAAAAGAATAATAGTTATAAAAGAAAGATAAAGTTGAATCACGATTGGATTTCTAATTAAGCAGTATATGAATTCCAATGGCAGTGGCGTGCCGAAAAGGCCCGCAGGGCCCGCAATGCGGGGGGCCCCAAACAGGCGGGGGGCCCCCTTTGACACCATGCAGTCACTTTATGCTGAAATACAAAACAGTAGAACTGTGCGATCTACCTTAAGATGGTCATCCAGGATCGAATCTATAAATTCATTAAAAAGTAACTATTTGGTCGTCGTTAAATGTTTGTCGAATCTAGCTATAATAGCAAAGAAAACATCTGATAGTGATGAGGCAAAGGTCTTACAAAATACCTATAATAGAAAATTTTGAATTTATATTTTTATTAACATTTCAAAACGTCAATTTACCAGTGGCAATAGCAGTATTGAACCACAATTTACAGACAAAAGAATTTGTACTACTAAAAAGTTTTTTGACGAAATGGCGGTTAATGAACCAGGTGAAGTCCCTAAAATCGTTTAAGAATCTTAGTATTCACCACATGCCTAGAACTATTTTAGTACAACTAAAAAATAGATGTGAGGCATTCACAAATGTCTATTCAAAATTCGATATTTTAAACCCCAAAACGCTTACTGATTGGCAAAAAGTTTAAATTATTAATAAAGTAAAAGAACTGGTTGAACAATATCCAGACGATATCACACAAAATCTTGCGTCAGAACTAATTGAGATGAAAAATCTTCTATATTAAGCCTGAAAAATCTTAACAGTATTAGGGAAATTTTCTGATTTTATTTTCGAAAAAAGTCAATTCTTGCCTGTTACATCGAACATCGGCTCAAGCAAACTCATTTTCAAAACTAAAACTAATAAAAGGTTTTGCAAGACCGACAATGGGTGAATCGCGCCTAAATTCTTTGGCATTAATTTCTATAGAAAATTAATGGAAAGAAGGCTTAGAATTAGACCAAATAGTTGATACATTTGTTTGTGTTATAAAAACGTTTTTTCTGTTTATTTTTGATTTTCTTATAGTTTTGTGTTGTGCGTTAGTAATGTTTATTAAATAAAGTTATATCTCAAATTTTGTAGCTTTCTGCGCTAAACCTAAAACCCATAGTGGCCATATAATATCGAGGGACTTTGTTACGTTGATGCACCGACGATAAACCGAGTTTATCGTCGGTGCGTTGATGTGATTAATCGATGTATAATAATTATATCGTACCTAATGTATATGAATTCTTATCCTTCAAAAAAGAAGAAATAAAAATATAAAATTGATGTCACACCAAATTTTTTCTAAGTATAAACCGATTTGAAATGTTATTTTTATATAGAAGGGGGGCCCGTGATAAAAATTGCGGGGGGGGGGGCGAAGACCTTGGCACGCTACTGTCCAATGGGCTCTTTTTGCAATCAAGCAAAATACCAGAAGGTCTAAATATGAGGAGACTGAGGTCTTTCTCATATTTCATTCAACCTCTACAGGCAGCGGAACGTGTTGACGTCGACCGATCAGCTCAAAAGCCAGCATCCAGAAAAATATCACTTTTCGAGATTTTTCGCAAATTACACCACTTTCTATCTGTGTGGAAGGTATAAAAGAAAAAACTGGACCGGTGTACACGGTACCTTTTAACAGGTCGAAGAGAGAACACAAAGTCCCCTACCTCCCACCAATTCTTTAGAACACGCGTCTGCAGAGTTGCCAGCGATTCTAAACCGAGTTGCAATCAAAAATCTGAGCTGGGTGATTGGCAACTATCGAAAATTTTAGATTTTAGTTCATTTATTGAGACATCAGGTGTATAAAAAAACTCGCTAACATGAATGCCATAAAACCCCAGACTTAATAATTTGGAGTACACTACAATAATTATCCTTATTCAAAATCAATACGAAACGGGACTTCGTCACATAGACAAGCTCCATCAGTACATCTTCCTCCGGTCGATTCAGACTTTTGACAGAAGTAATTACAGACTTCATCCTCGCAGTCGAAATCTGTAAATAATGATTTAATTCAGTATAAACATAAGGGCCGCTTTCTGATTTGTCGGTGCGGGAGCGGCGCGGATTCGGTTCGCTCGGTATACGCGGTACCGAAAGCTTACCGAGCACCTATATTTCAATGCGCGTTTTCTGATTGACGCGGAAAGTGCGGGCGCGGAGAGGGATCGTTTCGTTTTACCGTCAGTCGGGACGCGTGTCCAGGAGCCGGTCGGCATTTTGCTGCACGCAATCCTAGAATTTCGTATGGTGACGGTATTGGTTTTAAATTATTGTGATATATAAATAACTGTAAATAACTTCGAACTAAAATGAGACCTTTTAATTACCTTAAAGTAATAAGTAATCTTTCATCAGCAGTCACGCATTCTCTAAATCTTGTATGTTGCTTTGTTAACACTGGTGATAACAAATTCAAGAGCTCTTCGTACGTTTTTTTTGACATTCTATACATCGATAAAAATTTTTGGTCGTCTTGGGAAAGTTCTTGAGCCGCAACAAAAAGTCGACAATTAATGTTCTTCTCGATGTAAGGATGACGCCAATAACGTTTTCTTTTTTTACGTAGACGATATAAATAACATACTAAAATATCTTCATCGCTTGAAGACGACATTTTCGTAGGACGCTCAAAGCGATACTGCAGGATTTTTTACCGAGAATATACAGATAGGTGAGTAACTGAAGGCAGTGCGGAATCGTTTCGGTGCCGAGCTAACAGATTCCGCGCCGCTCCCGCACCGACAAATCAGAAAGCGGCCAAACACTACATAGCTTAACAACTCGCCAAACATCAAAAAAAAACTATAAGCATTTTCAGGGGAAGATTATGACCACTGACGTTTTGAAACTGTGGAAAACATCAAAATGAGTAGGCATAGACATAACAATAAATTGACTTATATTTGAAATATGACAATGTCGCCAAATGAATCCTGCCATATCGTAGATGTTGTCTGGGAAACTGATACACAAGGAAAGCCACACTTGATGGTCCCTTAAGTATCCCTTGAGTGTGACTTAAGGGAACCTTAAGCATTTCAAGGGACGACTATGAATATGGCCCTTATTAGGCAGCTGCAGATAATAGAGATTAAGACATGTTATCTTCTTACGAGAAAAGGTGTTGCAAAACTTTTTCATATTTTTTTAGTATTTTAGTATAGTATTTATTTTAGTAACAATAAAAAACCATCCCCTAATTTTGGGGCGCTGTAGAATGGAAACTATTGGTCGCACAAGAAAAGTATAAAGACCAAAATTGCGGTTGTCTTTATACATATATCTTTTGGCCTTTTTCCGATTGCGCTTAACAACAACAACGACGCTATTTGTCCAAAATCGTCGCTGAGCAGAGTTTTTACCCCTTCACCCCTCGAGCGGCAACCCCCGAGGTTGAAAACTTAGATGTAGGTTCAGGGGACCAATGACCTACTAAATTTCATTTCTTTCCGACTTCTTACTGTCAAAATACCCGTACCGTCTGGACTATATAGTGGAAAAAACTGCCGATACCAAACTTCTTAAAAAAAAGTCATTATGTTGTTATTTGTTTAGACGGGTTGTTTGAATCTTTGATAAGTACCAGCCAAATAAGTAGTAGCATTGATTAAGGTATGTTAATACCTTAATCAATGGTTGTAGCAATTTAATAGTTGAGAAGAAGTTTTGCTACTTACCTGTCTCTTGAGACTCACAAAGCATGAAAATCAAAATTAACCCAATAACGGAAAATAATACAGCTTGAAATTTCATTTTTGACATATCTAGCAAAGAATACTGATCGAATCTAGTAGCAGTCGGGCTTCAAGACGCATTAATATAACTGCAAATGAACGCACAAAACAATTAATTGCACCTTATCGAGCAATATTTATAGATATAGGAATGTAAGGCATAGAGGACGTGATTCATCATTAATGTCATATTTTTTTAGCATTTGTCATATTGTTATTGTTATGTATAAATGAATGTACAGGGTGAATACGGTGTCTTAAATAACTAGTTAAATAAATTTAATTTTGACGTCTTCGGGTAGATACATATAGTACCTATATAAGATACCTAAGATATACTACCTATTAATTTTCACTCAATTCATTGAAAATTCTAATTTTTTTTTTTTGATAATAACAAGATCGCGCTCTCATTTGTCTAGTATTAATTATGTGTGAGAGTAGAGTGTGTCCTGTCGTGATGTAGTAGTTAATTATATATCAATAATAAATAATTTTGCAAAACTTCTGGAAATAGTTCTTTACAATCGTATCTACCTGTCAACTTGTAATCAAATCTATGAATATCAGCACGGCTTTATGATTCATAAGTCTACTGTCACCAACTTAGCCGTATTCACTCAATTTGCATCAAACTTCTTAGATATCAAAGGCCAACTATATTATATAGAATTTTCATAGGCATTTGATAAGATAGATCACGAAATACTCGTTGGCAAGTTAAGAGTATTCGGGTTTACTGACCATTCGTTAATGTTAATAGCACTTTATCTGAATAATCCGTCAGCTATATGTCACTTATAATGGTTTCGAATCGCCCCACTATACTGCTTCTTCAGGAGTCCCACAAGGATCGAACCTAGGCACTTTGTTGTTTTTGGTATTTGTTTATAATATACAAGGGTGACGATTAAGACAAGCAATATATCGGAACTGGACAGTAGTAGAGAATTATAATTTTGGGGATGTAAATTTGAGCAAATGTTGCATCTTTTCTTATTATTGCGTTATCCAATCAGGTATTTGTTTTGGTCACGTGACGTCCGATTTAAAAATTTATATTAATGCCTTTCTGTGTTCCTCCCGATGAAACAATTCCAACGAACTAACACACTTGGGGTCTTAAGTGATTAATTCAAGAGCTACATTATGACAAAATAGAAACGAACACTAGCATAGCAAGTTATAATCAATGGTAGTGGTACAATCCTTTAAGTACCTGTAGCTCTTGAATTCATCACTTTAGACCCCAAGTGTGCTAGTTTGTTGGAATTGTTTCATTATTCTTGTCCTATTAGTAATGTTGAATCGGACGTCACGAGACCAAAAACAAATACCTCATTGGGTAACACAATAACAAGAAAAGATACAACATTTGCTCCAATTTACATCTCCAAAATTATAATTCTCTACTACTGCCCAGTTCCGATATATTGCTTGTCTTGATCGTCGTGGAACACCCTGTATCTAGTGCTTTTGATTGCGGTAGATTATTATGCGCAGATGATTTGAAAATATTTGTTGAAATAAATTGTATTAATGACTGTACTTACAGCGTCAGTTATCTAGTCTAGAGGATTGATGTAAAAAAAATAAATTACACTTGAATGGCGGTAAATGTATAGGAGTTACGTACAGGAACGTATCCAGGATTTGGGGGGGGGGGGGGGGGCAGGTTGCATTTTTGACCTTTTAATTTTGCTTGACCTTTTGGGGGGTCCAGATTACAGTTGCCACCTCAAATTTGCTCTCGTCGAGATCGCAGAAAACAATAGCTTTCAAACTTGAAGCTGGTGGTTTCAACCCTGCAGTTAAACGGGCAGAAATTTGATGGGCGACCCAAACACCAGAAAAGGTGAACAGTAATCTAACTTTTAGTCAAGAACACCACCGAAAGGAATGGTCGACCCTAAACAGAATTCGCACGTCGCATGGAGTGTGCGCTGATTCTTTGTTTAAATGGAACAAGCGCGAATCCTCACGATTTTTTTTATGGTCAGCCTCCCGCAAAGGCTGAAAGCCTATGGCTCTGTAGAAGCCCTGCGAGAGGATAAGTGTCTGTTCACGATTTGAAACGCTGCACGTTGTAGCCATCGGGAAACAAATTCCCCGACAGCTGATTCCACAGCGTCGAAGTTCTTCAAGGACCTCGACCTGGTAAGGATGAGCTCGCAGAGCTTCTCTAGTGTTCCTGGTTCGGACGGCCTTTGGTGTTATTATCACCAAACTGTCAGGCATACGGTGCAAGAATGTGCCCTTAAAGCATATCCAGGCAACAACAAGAACTTCCTTCAGGCCATCAGTCATAAAATGGATTTCCAGGCTCGATATTAATTTTTAACAGAGCTACTATTTAGATCGCTCTTTTTTAGTTCTGTGTTGTTTGTCTTTACTGTTTTACTTGTCTTATGACTTTTTTATGACCATACGCTAATAAATAAAATCAACCTGCACAACAATATGTGACAGGTTATTCGGAAAACCAGGCAGTTGCAAAGAACATTATGAATGTGAGTGTGGTATGCAGAAAGACTTTGTGATGGAACGTGAGGAGTTAAAATCTTATCATCTTATGAAATGGAGAGGTATCCCTGAACATCTCCGTCAAGCGAGAGAACTTATTTTAGGACCCCTGCATTTGCATACCAGGCTGCCCAAGTAGGGAATATGCTTACATTACTTTTTTCCATATCATCTCCTTTTCATGCTAGCAGTTAGCACTCAATGACTGTAGTAGAAGTTTTTACAAGTTTTTTTTAACACAGATAACCCCCACTGCACAACATATTTTAAATATCATGACTATCCTGTTGCACATCAGGTAGCTACGCCGCCGTTGTGTCACATCTCAATATTCGCTGTCGCTGTACTTAAACTGCCGTTCAACGGCAGCCTACTAAAACCGGTTTTGGTTTTAAGGCAAATAGATTATCAGGTACCTCCAAAATAAGGGTTTCTTGTAAGAATTTATGAGAGGGAGAGAGGGAAAATGAAATAAAACGCAGGATGAAACATATCACATTTTTATATACCATTCTTTTTTCAACCTGGGTCTTTACATTATTGATACGAAATGGCAGACGTCTTCCGAAAAACACCATAAGAATAACGGTGAATAAATTGAATGGCGCTATAATCTCAAGTATAGTTCAAACCAAATTTTTAATTTCAATATTTGAAATATCAGTTAGATTGTTATCGGAAAAAACTGTGATTTGGAATCGGATATTCGCTTTGAGTGAGTGAAAGCTTATTTTTTCTTTTTATTCAGTAACTTAACATTGCAAGTATGTCAACAGTAGAAAAAAATATAGACTTACAGGGAAACAAAAAAATAGGATAGGTAATATGAGCGATACACGCTACGGTGAGTAGTCCTTTATTTTCTTACTTCCTTATTTCTCGCATTTGATTAAAATTTTGGCAATGGTTTCCAGGGCTTCGAACGGGTAGTTTTACATAACGCGAACAGAAAAACATCGTATTTATAAAAAAAAAATAATTTGAGCATGCTTCAGACAACGTCACTCAGACTTTTTTTTATTTTCTTCTCTCTGAATTTAATTTATTTAGTGAGTGTCAACTTTGTCAGTATTTTTATTTAATTATACATCAAGGTCAATACTGTTGTGAATAATGTTACCAATGTTCCCAATCAAAAACTTATTTGTAGCAAGATATATAACAAAAAACCATCGGCTGCCGTCAAATGGGCTAAAATTTTAATATTATAAGAGTTTTGTGGTATATAATCCATGACCGAAAATCCTGTCAGCAATATCTTCAGTTTTTTCTACCATTCTACCCACATAGGAGGATTAGTACCAGAGGTTGTGTAATTCATAGATACGCCTTCAACAGTTCTTAAAAATTATGACTTTCATGGGCAAGTCACAACGTCTGCTACTAATCAAAGAAAAAAAAAATATATCAAAATTTTCAGCTGATTTGACCAGAAGCTCAATTGAGACAGTGTGGAGTTCTTTCTGAAATTTTACGTTCTGTGAAGGTGTTTTTTAACTGACGTCTGCCTTACAACCACATATTTTGTACTGTCTGCTTTGATTGATTTGCTTCACTTTGTCTACAAAATCTCCCATATACAGTCAATGAGTTCATACCTATATACACCGATAAGAAAATTGTCAATATACAAATAGATTACGCTATGGGTCGGTGGAAATGTTATATTTTTTAGTGCATATATTTTCTTGAAATTCTGAATTCAGTATTTTTTTCCAAGACACGTGTGTGATTTGTGTATTGACGCAATCTCTGAATAAGTATTATTTGTTATATAAACCAGACCATACCGAGATGTTGCTGGCACAATAATAAATGCAGGCAATGCCGCCTGAATGTTTGAAAAATTCGTTTATAAAGGGCTTGGCGGTACCAAAAATTAAATGTATAATTGAAAGAGTATCTTATAAATGAATCACTCAAAATTTCAAGTGTTTCAATTTTTTTAAACAAAGACTTGGTTGAAAATTCGTTCTCTAACAATCTCTTACTGAACGTGAAGGTCTTCGTTTTCAATCAAGTTTTCCTCTCAAGCTTGTCCAGAGCCAGCTATTTCTTGTACATAAAGCTCTTGCTCAGAGGTTTAGAGATACAAAGATATATAATAAAACGTGAGATTCTTTTGCACGGGTCAGTTTGGTTTGTGTTGTTTCGGCAATTCTGGGATTCACCGTAATCATCCGATATATTAGTATGATATCTTTTGCTAAGATAATAAGGCGTCAAAAATAGAAAGTCTGAAACTGTATTCAAAATTTTGGAAATTTTGAAAAAATTGCCTTTTTTCGCGCTAGCCTCAGAGAGACAGAGAGCCAAACCTTTGTTGCTGCATGTCCATATGTTATTAGTCTGAAACAACACAGTGATGGTAGAGTATTGAAGGTTCATGTTGTTCTGTGAAATAAATATCGTACACAGTTATTCTTATTATTTCACACCTCCCAAACTCTTTTATTTAAAGACTAGGTAAGGTAGGTAAGGTAAATCATTATAATATGAGGTGAATATGCAAATAATAAGGAAGACACAAAAACTTTAGGGAGTTATTAGTTTTGGTGACCTAGTAGTAACTTGTATACCATGTTTTTTGGCTAACAGTTTGACGTTGCTTTATAGAAAAGTCAACTGTTTATGCGAAAAGTGTTACTTCAATAAACAATTCTGAATTTAGAAAAATATCGCACTATCAGTCAAAAAGCAAAAAAACTATGTGTTCGAAACTTTTAAGAAACGCATTATTGAACATAAATCATGTGAAACAAAATACCTACAAAAAACATTGGGAATAGAAATCTCAGTCATTCGAAAACTAGAGTGTTTTTCTTTGTTAAATATGTTGTGGAAGAACTTAAAAACCGACCCATAGAGTTTTGAATACACTTGATATAAACAGTCGTAATTGGCTTTGATATATATATTTGTATGATTTTTTTCACATTGAAAAATGTATTGACATACCTAGGTTGCAAGGTGATTTAATTTTCTTAGATTGTGCAAAAATGCGAGAATAGATTGTCGTACAGTAAACATGAAGTATTTTTATATCATAAATTCGAACATCTCTTATGTCTTTATATTATATACACATCTAGAAAGTAAACTAAAACGAAGATACATGCCTCAGAAAATCTGGTTGGAATAAATTCATACACTTTATACCAAATCTTGAATGATTCTAAGAAGAGTGATTGTTAAGCTGCAGGTTGTTAAAGTTTTAAGTTTTTACATAGAATACATGTGGTATTTGTATGAAGTAGACCGATATTTTTGGAAAAAGATATGGTATGTCACTTCTTCTTTTTTAAATAAATGTGATCTTTAAGACCGTGATCTATTTAGGATCCATACAATGCCACAATGATTATATCGTCGCTTTGGACGTGAACAGTTCTAACCCACATATACTAAGTTTTGAGCTAGCGCGGATTTAAAAAATGTTGTAACTGAAATAATCATTTTTTTGTTGATACATTCGTAAATAGAAGTTGATATATGTATACTCGTGTTAAAATTTAATTAAAAATTGCAGTCTATCATCTGAGCTAGATATAAATATAATTCGACGTGTAATTAGAGGGTTATGTGGCTTAGCACCTTTAACTACATTTCCATATGCGGAGATATTTTGAAAATTAAAGAGACGTAACTGCAATAATTATGTTTAAAATAATAACAGTCCAGCTTTTTCAATCCTTCTATTAATTTCATTTTCAACTATAAGAACAGAATACATTTTTAGCTACACATACAGAATAGAAGTAACATGTTTTTAGTCTTCATCGATGTCCGGTTCGTCTTGAACGCTGTCAGTAGTGGTTTTCATTGCCTCATAAAACCCATGATAGGCAGATTTTATGGTATCAGCCTGGCAAAGTTTCATCAAACCAACAAATTTTTTTTGGTCAATCGGCAAGGTATTGGTATAAAGTTTGGGTACAACTTGATTCAGAAAAGATGTACTGTTTCTGCTAGATTCTTTTTTTACTACCAAAGAACGAAATTCTGCGTCGCTCAGACGTTTTTTAAAAAATATTTTGGTAGGTTGGTCTTTCCTATACTGAATCCACTTCACTTTCAGCCAGTTAATAGTTCCTCCATCTTCATATTTCTTTTTGTTTATTACAGCAGGTCAGATTTTGAAAACTCTTGAAAATTCAGAGAATCTGAATAGTTCATCTCAATGACATTGTAAAATGGTGGCTTAGTTTTTGCAGTTCGAGCTGGCGTGTACCAACCAACTGGGGTGTATATATTTATTTTATTGCCATGGTTCTCAATAGCAGAATGTACAGCTCGTAAAAACATGGCGGCATTGATGCAGTTACGATTTTGTCCTGATGCGGTGTCAGCATAAAATCTCACTTCTTTTACTTCCTCTCCAAGACCACTTACAAGTTTCCATAAACAGGTTGCAACTTCTGATGAGCCTTTAGTATCGACAGCCTCATGCCACATAAAGTTATGAGCTTGAGCATTCGCTAGATTGTAGACTGTAAAATTAAACGTTTTCAGCTTTTGTTTATAGTATAGCTTGCCTACTTTCAAAGAAGGAGAATTTTTTCAATGTCCACAGCAAAACACATGAACGACTCGTCAAGTTTTGCTCTATCTTTGTCCACCTTGTTTGCTTCTCTGGCTTCCACTTTTCTAGCTAAATGAGCTGTCATATCAATTTGCATCGTCATTTTTGTTATCAAATTCGGTACAATAATCACATTGGTCTTTTTTAGGTCGGTGAAATCCAATATTGAACTCTGAGGTGAATATATGTTTATAGAAACTTGCTTTTTCTGGTGTTACTCCCAACTCAGCACCAGTAATCTTTATAATCCAAATATAATCTATTTTCAGATAACCCTGAAGGTAGATACTTCCGTTTTGTAGTGCTTCTACAGTAATGTGAAGGAACTAAAGGTAAAGATCTTATGTGGTATCTTATAAAGTTTTTTATTGCTTCAGATTTTTTTGTGGTGGCGATTTCTTGCCTCTTTGATCTTGTTCAACAACACTATATGCAGAACTTTTATTAAGAGCTGTGAATACCTTTTTACCTGAAATTTGAAGAGTTTCAAGGAAAATTTTTTGACAAACTTGATTCTCTTTATGTTCAGAAGTGAGACTATAAACCAAAGTATACTTTCTGCGACTATCTCCGTTTTGTGAAACATATGAACGTTTTTTTGTAATTCGGCGTACATGTCTAGAAATGAAGTTCCACCCCAATTCTTCTGTTTTTATCTGATGATACTCGTTTAAAATTTTATGTCGCACTTCTTTTGGAATAGATTTGTTGCAATTGTAATGACATTTACATACATTCAACGTCTGTCATGGTTTTTGCTTTTTTTAGTTTTCCTTTTTGTGTCCTATACTCTTTACCTTCCATTCTCAAATTTTTCATCACATTCCTTTTCCAGTTTGATGGATCTCTTTTTCGCTTCCTTGTTATTTTTTTTTCATCCACAGTTTGGCAGGTACGTCATTATCTCTCTCCAAAAGCGTCTTTCTGACATCTACTAAAGGCTCCAAGCTACTTATTAACTGATGGAACGTTATCTTCTCTGAGTGACTGTTCACTATCATTTGATGTTACAGCCAGTGCTATTTGAACTAATCTTTGGCCCCTTGAAAACATTTTTAAGAACACAAAATAAAAATGATTTGCTGCGTATAATATTACAGTTATCCACTACGTGAATACTGAAACAGGCAGAAGATACGGGGCAAGTCAACGCAGAAGCGTTAAATGTGTGTATTAGGTCTTTTCACCGCCACAAGATTTCTGACCCATACAGATTGAAGGCATAGTTGCTAAAAGCGTTAAGCGGCTTGTATTCATTCACTATAATGAAATGTGGATTACATCTTTTAGCAAATTTCGGGAAACAATTACTTCCTACCACTTGTGGGTTAAGATATTTTCAGATATGATAGTTTGTACTTTTTAGTGTTGGTTAATAGCATTAACTGAAATTTACATTTTTGTGGGTTACGACTGTTCACCACCAAGTCGACGATATATCGTATCTAATGTTGACATTAAACCGAAACTTTAATAGACACCTAATATTACCATTTAGTTAAATGAAACCAAACAAAAAAAAAAATAGTTATTGAAAGTGGTCGGCATTCAGGTTACTTCAGGGCACCAGAAATCTCAAAAGAGCTGGTGGGCACAAGAAAGTAACACTGGAGTAGGTGCCACAACATTCGGGTATTATGCTCGGTTATATTATTATGTATAATTATGGTATAGTCTCCAGTAGATTCCTTGGCGTTGTAGTCTCCGATAATATATTGAAGACTTAGCTGGTTCTATTCACTCACAGGAAGAAAGTGGATTATTCTAAAGCCCCTACTCTTCATGGAGTACTACTGGCCCTTGGGAGGTAAAATAGGCCTTCATGGGCGCAGCATATCGACTGTTTGTATAAAAACCTATTATGTGGCAGCTGCGTGGGGTAGTTGGTAGGACCTGGAGGCTCAAGCACAAGCTCCCAAACTGGCTCTACACGCTGGTAGTCAGGACCCGCATGGTTGCTCGGTCTGGTGGCCGAGCGTAGAGAAGGTCTCTGTTATGCCCAGGCTCGCTAGGGTACAGAGTTATGCTCAAGCTCTCTAAGGTACAGAGGGTTGCAGCGCTAAGCGTAACGCGTGCCACGAGAACAACAGTCACTGCTGCCAAGGAGGTACTCCTGGGCATATCGCCTCTGCACTTCCGGTTGAAAAGAGAGGTGATATCGGCCTGCCTGAGAATGCGTAATATATGAACGTGGGTCGCACGAGAACCACTAGTTGGCCACACCAAAATAGAGCGATTCGTGGAGAATAACATCGCGATATCGTCAGTCGAAGTGGAAAGAGCTAAACACACCTTAAGTCTAGATAATAGATTCTCACTTATCATCCCGGAAAGGGACGATTGGATGAGTGAAATTTTCGCTCCATAGTCTGGTGTGCTTCACTGATGCATCGCGCACAATGGAATCGGGATAAGAGGGAGCAGACTTCTGCCTGGAAAGAAAAGGAGTGCACCGAACTTCGCGCTGGGAACCTGCACGACTGTCTTCCAGGCGGAGGTGTATGATTGTCATATTGATGGTGGCACACTCGACGGAAGTATTAAGAACAAAGCATAATATAAATTATGTTCTGACAGCTAGGCAGCTTTGAAAGCGGTGGCTGCTCCGATGGCCAGATCAGCTCTGTTGTGGATCTCCGGGTACATTGGTGTACCGGGCAACGAGAGAGCGGACCGTTTAGCTAGGATAGGGGCCGGCAGCCCCTGCATCGGCCCAGAACCTATGCTGGGACTTAGTAGACGCCAGGTCAATGTGACCCTGGACAACTGGGCCTACAAGAAACTGGCGAAAGCCTGGTTAGAGAGAGACGACTGTAGGCAAGCTAAAAGATTCATAGCGGGCCCTGATTAGGACCGAACGTCATGGCTTCCCACTAGCCATTGCCGGCTGAATAGTCATTTTTGCACTCATGAGAGTGGTAGGGCAGATTTGCTGTGTCTCGCAACCTTAGGTTTCAGATATTCGGCACGATGGAGTCTGGGGAGGAGTCACTATATTCAGCGAGATGGTCAGACATACTGACTTTCTTCAAAAGGTCTAGCATCAGTGGGGCTGGCAAAAAGGGCCAAAGGTGCCTACTTGCCTGGCTTCGTCATCCCTAGCACTACTATAAATGGTAATGAAAAGACAGATGAGGTTGTAAGGTCATGAAATCGATAAAACTCAAGCATAAGAGATATTGAGACTTGATGCCTACTTTCTTTGAATAAGCAAACTGCATATTATATAATTGCGGCTTAGACAGTCCATGAATTATCATTGGAAAAAAGGTATACTGAATCTCAGGCTTTTTGTGTAGAGATCCTCAGAGAACGAAGGGAAGATATCTAAAGTATGGCAGCTCCATATATTTTCTATGTATTCCATATGACAATAAATGATTTTGTATGTTGGTTTAAAGCAATCTTGTATCTACTGACTTGTGCGCTTTTATGAACAATGTAATGTGTAATGATTGTTGTTTTTCACTAGTATCAACCAGATTTTCTGATCGTCAAAACATTGAGCAAAAACGACACAACCCTTGGAAGAAACGTTATGCAAAGGTAATCCGAGAGGAATCACAGAAGTTCTCATTTAAAAGAAGAAAAAAGCTACCTTGTAACGAAGAAAGTACAGAAATCAATGTAACAGTTCATTTCACCTAAAGGCGGTTCCAGATAGTTCATTAACTGAAGTGCAATGCCATTCATTCAGAAGTTGTATAAACCACCAAAGTCCACAATAAGCTTTTTAAACAAGTTATGTTTGAATATAACTGAGAAATTTAAAATGGAGTCATAATAATGCCCTGAGTAGTAGCATTGATTAAAGTATTTAATACCTTAATCAATGGTAGTAGATAGTAGTAGATATAGTAATACATTCACATTCACCGACTTTAAAACACATATTATAGTCGGTGTTACAATGCCTGTGTCATATTTAATATTTGAATATTTTTTTGCACTAGGTACTAATTTCTTCACAGTAGCAATTTGAGATTAAATACACCAAAAGGCAATATTTTGGCAATTTTTGAGGTTAAAACAGATTTCACAATTTCGCAACTTTTGTTACCTACTGGGAGTACTGGGTCATCTTCTAAGTATTACAGAATAAGGAGAACAGAATTGAGGCCAGTGTTGCCGGGCGGATCAGACTGAAATTCGCTACTAGCCGCCTTAAATGTCGCTACGTTGTCGCCACTCAAAAACAGTATTCCTTAAACTCACATCGTGGGGTGAGCAATCACTGGGTCCACGAATTGACCTAAGGATAACTGCCTTCTGCATTCTGGCGGCTAAGGTGCGCGCAGTGCAGAGAGCAGCGAATTCTTCATTCCATCTAGGAATCCCATAACCATAACCAGCAGACTTACAGTATGGTCTGGCCAGAGCCTGCGAAGTTGTCACAGCAACTTCTGCTATTTGGTCCGCCTTTCTTCTTCCTTAGAGACGTTATGCACCTCGGTACGTGCCGAAAACTTTATAACGAACATACATAGTCACATACAAGTTAGGGCTGTATGCGATGATCCTTTTTTCCATCCTAAGTATTGGACAAATAATTTGACAAAAAATTTTTGGTAAAAACTGGAATTATGCAGGCTGTATCCAACTATCTGACCTCAAATACAGCGTGTCTGCACAACCTCAACTATCTCAGAATCTTGAAGTGATAGACTAATCTAATATTCAATTTGGATTCTACGCAGAATATGACTCCAGCAATTCCTTAAGTTACATACATATTTTGTAGATAAAGTGTCCCCTATCACGATCTCTCACATTGAATTCTGTACATACAATTATAATTTATTATACGTTCAATGTGTTTTTTAGGTCCTGTATACCTTCATTGATTCACAGTTACAAAAGCATCTTTTCTAAAATACTGGAATTTAAAAACATATCCAGCTTACCATGCAGAAACATTTGATATAACGAGGTAACGAAAATGCGAAAGCATATAATTGATGAAAAAATGAAATGCTTAAAAATTTTTATGGAACCATGTTATTTACATTTTTACGGCAAGTAAATTTGTTAATAATTAGTGTATTACATATACTGAACGTACTGAATGGATAAAACGAAATTTTCAATTCTTGTCAAATAACCAGGGAATACATATAATGGCTTACTAAAATTAAGAAGTCTTGTACAAATTCAATAACACTTTTCCAATTTCTTCCGTTACAAGAGTCAGCATAAAAGGATGAATTCAGTTCTGCTCCTTTCTTGGGTTTTTGTGGATAAATACAAATAATACGAAGGAATGAAGACCAGATATTATTGAGATTCAACACTAACGACCTTTCCAGTTTTACATTGTATATAAAATCAAGTTGATTTGCAACATGAATATGCATAGTATATGATACTGCTTCGTGTTATACTAATAGTGCAGTCAAACACTGCAAGTTGGATAGTACGTGAAACAAAAAGACGACGATATCATTTTCAGTTGTCAATGAGAAGCGCTTCTTGAAAATAAATAAATAAAAATTATTATGACTTTGTTTGTACAAGTGTACGCTCTTTTCCTAAAGTACCGACCAATCGCCATTCTATATTTATCGTTTCAGCATTCGATCTACTTGACAGTTGGACTGTACTAAAACCTGTCGGTAGTCAAAGTCATTAATGTTGAATACGCGAGGGATCGGTTTTCCCAAACGTATACATTCGATCATTATTTTCACGACAATCAAACATTCGAGATCTGCTTTGATATGAAGTTGATATTTTAGTCACAGAAAATACATGTAACTATTTGTAAGGGCGAAAGCCGAGAGTACAACAAATAATTGAAATGTCACATCGTATATACATTATACAGGGTGTACAAAAAGATTCGGGGACAACGATGAAAAAACGATATTGTACAGTTATAGTAGAGTGGAATACATTCATTCGCAGCCTCCTGAGTAAAATGCTTTAGCACTTAGCAGATAAGTGACAATAGTCAAGCTAACCTCGGATTCGTTTAAAAATGACGTCACAGCATTCCTTGATTACAATTCCAGTCAAGTATGTAGCTGAATGGGGTTGAGTGGTTCTAGCCCTTCCAGCATTTTTGTGCACATTAACATGACGGTTAAATGTTGTTGCTTAATTACATCAGTTAACTTGGGCTAATTCCAAATGTTTATGTTGTTGCTGTTTGATAACACTGGTATTGTGGCAGATTAGAAATTCGAAAAAACTGCAATGGTTGGAAATGCCTCTTGGTAAATTGATTTTAATCTGTAATTTGCTAATTATCCTTTCAATTAAATAAATAGACTGTAATGGATGTATTATGTAGATCCCTGAACCTGTCCAGATCTATAATTCACCTAGACTTATTTACGTGAATAGCTTCTCAGAAGCCTCAAACAAATATTTGGATGCTAATTTTACGTTTTAAGTACCTATTAGGGCACATTTATTGAATATGTTAAAATAGCGCAATAATATAACATAATATAACGTATTACAAATTACCTATTTATGTATTGTTATAGTTACAAATTAGCGTGTTACTGGAACAATGTTTGAAACATTATTTATAATAGTTTATATTAAACTTTAACGAACCATGAAGGAGGATAGATTTGGGGTTGATTTCCAACAATGTATTTTTGCATGATCACCAGTATATACCTATTTGTCTCCTCGTTAGTAAGTTAGTTGCCTGTTAAATTCAGGTTTATGCCAGTCGTTTTGTAAAGACTGAATCTACTGTCAATGTCTTTGTGTTCTTGAATTTATCAATAAACCGTAGTGTGTAGGTTGTTTAAATGGTTTCTATCATCTTTGCATTTGTTTCTTTTATACAATCGGTGTCAGACAAATGGCAGACAATCTAAGTGGAATGTTGCAGCAACAAAAAATTCAGAATGTTTCTAGGTTGAAAGTTTACTGATAGTCAAAATAGTAGCCAGTTGCTAATTTCAATGTCCAGTTATGCCATACAAGGTATGAAATTGATACACGTACCAACACTTGGCAACACCGCAGTGGATTGAGAAAATAACGCTGTTTTTGTCCACCCTGTATATAACACATCTATGTGCATGTACATTACGAAAATATGATGATACCTTCAAACATGCATTATATATCCATATGCAGTAAAATATATATGTTAATAAAATATATGAATATGCCTAACAATATTTAGAATATATATGTGCTTTTGGATGACGTAGGTACACAAGTCTGCATTAGCATAAATATTCCATTTCAGGCGGTATGGAGTTTTAATTGATAAATGGGGGAGGGGAAATAAGGGGTGACAGTGAACCATGATGGATGATGAAACTTTTGTAGGATAGAGCATGGAATAATTATTACATGGGCTTTCAATGTCATTCGTATTGTAAGTCATCGTCAGGTTATAGTCTGGACAAATATCTAACTTTGGTGAAAACAGACGCAGTCGTATAGAATGTGAAGTAACCTGCATATAAACGGCTAATGACCATTGAAGTCGATGCCATAAACAAAAAAAAAACATGCATATAAGTTTGAAATATATGTAAAGAAATTTATAAAAAAACAAATTAGACTAATCTTTGTGGTCGAACTGGACTGCAGAAAACTGGCAGCTGCTGATTTTCTGTCAAGGAATCTGAAGACAACAACCGCTTGGGGCCCTATACCTTTTCTAGCAGTAGTTCCAAAAGTACAAAATTACACTTCTAAAGCGTCAATTTTAAATTCAAACTGTCAAATGTAATAATACAATGCTTTACAGAAGGACGTATTTTTAGGAAAATATCAGTCCGCTCTGTCATGCAAGTTTGGTTGTTTGCAATACATCACCAAATAGAATCAAGTATAATATCATTATGTTGAACATTAAATAAATGAGATGTTGAAAAACCAGTTTTTATAATAAACATCAATTGTGACCCAACTTCTATTCAATGAAAGAAATCCAAACAATAGTTGACTATCTGTCGGTCTGTCAATCTGTCGGACGAAAAAAAGCTTTCAACTACAACTTCGTACAAAACCACTATATTTAGAAATTGAATGGTTCTAGCAAAAACGATGTGAATCGTGACTTTAAATTATAGCATTGTTTCAGCAAATTTTCTTGAAACAAGTACAATGAAAATCTGTATCGAAATGTCATTCATCACGGTTCACCCATATTCAGTTATGGATAAACATCTATCTATACCGCACTAACAGCATAGGAGATTTTAGGTTTTACCTTTAGACTAATTAAATTGTGAGATCTGAAGACATTTCTCCCACATAAAGTTTGAAGTATCTGAAAGGAAGTGATCTAAAATCGGACAAAAAGTCTTTAAAAAGATGTAAAAATATGAAATTTCTCTGGTAATATGAGTTTTAAGCGAAATTTGTTCTAAAATAAAATGTGCCAAATAAAAGTGAATCCAGAATGACCATGTGTAAAACAGTTCAAAGTTCAATGTTAAAAAAGACAAATTTACATATTTTGAGTCTGGTTCAATTTAACGATATTAAGGGTTGACATCTACTCTCGTTATAAACTTAGCTGTTCTTGATCTTGTCTCAAAATATGAATGAAAATAGCGAATAGGCCATTCTATATATCTGAAAACATTTCCGTCTATCTGTTGTCATCGTCGTCATCTAATGTTTGATTCCTGTATAGCTCGGAAACTACTGAACTAATTTCAATGAAACTTTCGTAGCCGATTACTAGATACAGACGGAAACTTCAATTTCTAAAAATCGGCTTTATGGTAGTGGAGTAATAATAAAAATAACCTTGGCGTTAAAGCTTCATTGCCACGACAAGGATGAAAAGCACTTATAATGTCTGAAAACTGCGACAGTTGTGGCAGAAAACTCCCCTTTTAAATTTTAGAATTTCAATCAGAACCTTCAAACAATGCAGAATCTGCAAACACCAGAGGAAGATGTGAAGACAAAGTACGGACTCATATGTTTCTTATGTTGCAACTTTACTCAACGTTTTAAAAATTTATTTTAAAATATGGAATTATTGTTGTCGTTGATATTCAATAAATAATTGTTTAATTTATAAAACCAACTAGTAAGTTTATTGCAAAAAAATCACATGCCTGAGAGAAACATAAATTTTACTGTCATCCTCGTTATTAATACTCAAAGTGCGTTATATGATTTCAAAGCCTATATCGACCTTTAACCTCAGTTGAAGTCATGTTTCAAAAAAATGATACATCAACAAAGAGATTCAGTTCATCGTCTCTCCTGTAAAATACATCTTTTCAACAAAGCTGTTTTTGTTAAGAACTTTTCGCATCTACATAAAATGAGGAAAACGTTTAATAGTGTTTTGTATGAAATTAACAATTTCTTGAAAAACACCTTCAAAGCCTTTTCATTCAATTTAAGATTCCTTTCTACAGGATATTTCAAACCATGTGTGACGCAATTCTGCAATTAATCTGAGATTTTAGCGAATTTTCCCATAATATAAAAGCTATCGAACGATATTTCTATCTTTACGGAAAACCCGAAAGGAGTTGTATGTACTGCAATAAATTATGAAAAATGAATACTCGTATCTGCTACAAACACATCATTTGTCGCGTTTTAACGTAAACAATGTACCAATGAAATGAAATGTTCACTATAATCAAAATGCAAATAAACCAGAATGGATTTTCCAGCTCTTAATCTGTAGTTATCAAATCCTTTCATTTCTCTTAGTCTGGGAGCCACAGTATCTTATTTAATGTTTCACTGGTCTTCTATTAAAACACATCTGATTGAATCAGACTTTATATAACGTTTCGGTCACCTCTGTGGTCTTGTCAAAGTATAAAAATTCGACAAAAATTAAATTTTTAACTGAAGCATATCAGACCATACTGAGTCACAGTTAACTGTCAATCATAAGTTAGGCAATTAGTTAACAAAAAAAAACAGCTGTCTCTTGGAGCAGTGTGCACATTGTGATTTAAAATTAATTTTAGCCAAATTTTCATACTTTCATAAGGTCAAAGATGTGATCGAATAGTGAAGTCTGTTTTAAGAATGTTGTGTAGTTTTTGTTAGAACACCAGTAAAGAAAATGGAACAGTAGATTATCCTTTAATAATAGAATTTTTGTGTGTGCGTGTGCGCTCACTTATTTCTATAACTCTCGAATTTGTTAAAATTATCCAAGTATATTTTCAAAATATAAATTTAATTAAGATTTCCAATATTAATTCGAAAACTTTTAACCCAAACATATATTTTAAGTGACCTTAGTCAGACTGATGCAAAAACCTATAAAATTTTGTTTTAGAACATATTTATTTCTACGAAGAGTATTTTCAAATTATAAAACAGTTTACTGTTTTACACATCATATAGTTAAATCGATTTTCGTTATAATTTTCACCATAATTGTGTGTAATGTTGGGTCAACATGAGGGGTTTTACAGTTAGTGAATACACATTCAGAGTTTCCTCTCTGAGTAAAATGAGTTACTACGGATGCTCTCTGGCTCCCAGGCTATCTACGATAGATCGACATACAATACCCACAAAGAATCTCTTTCTGTTACGTAAGAACTAGACATGATTATGAAAAATACGAAGTATATATTATCTATACACGATTGTCGAGTACAGCGTATCAACAAGGCTAGAAGGACACGATTGCAGGCATGCTGAACTAGTCAGAGCAAGTACACCATCATCCTGAATGATCAGCAGAAGGATATGATATGATAGTCCATGGTCAACAGAACACTTCTAGAGTAATCCAATTTTTAAAAATTATTCTGAGGTTCATTCCGAATCATTGCACTTCCTCTGCGTGTGATTGATCCAAAAAATAATGATTAGCTCTTTCCTCTACATATCTTAAGATTCATAGAGTGTCAGAAAATAGATATGTTCATTTTACTGTACTTATTCTAATGAGCATTACTACTACTACTTATACGCCGCATCCCAGGGTGAATCCCAAATAAAGAAATCGTTCTTAGGTTTCGGAGTGTTTGAGGATTTGTTGTAAAGATAATTGAAACTTGACTGGCCCACCTTACTGAAAGTGAATCTTATCTCTTTTACAGCAAACAACGGAGGTCATTTAGTAGGGTTACGCTAACAGGTCTTTTCAATGTATTTGTCAATCACTTCAACTAGCAGATGTTCATTACGTCCTATTTTGATAGTTTCATTGTTAAAGCGGCCATACACTACTATTTCGCGATCTAATTAAGGACATTTAAAATTTTAGCTATTGAATAGATTTTCCTCTGAACCATATCCAACCACACTGAGTTACAGTTTACCGACGAGTTGGAAATACAGTCGTTATTGAGCTTTACACGGGAGCGTTTCTTTATTTTTTCATATAGATCCATTCTCCTTTCTACCGCTGTAGAAACATTCATATCGTTTTGATCATATATGAAGATGTTTAGGTAGGTAATGCAAGTTTTATATTTTTTCAATTGGTTTGCATACCTTGGCGTATTTTGATGACCATAGACCACAACAAAATATCTAAAATGAACGAATACAATTACAATTGATAAATACTAAATGACATCACCAGGAATGAGCAGATGATAGACAATAAGGTAGAAATACAATAAATGCTGTTAATCTTTTATTTTTTTAGTTACTTTTCATCTTACGGGTTACTATTTCCGGAGGGGACACTTCATTAACTCTTTTTAACCACTTGCATCCTTGCATAAGTTGAAGTCCGAATTTCTATCAGTTTATTCGAATTCTCCAAGTATTTTGAATCGTTTTTTATGTTATGCCTGAAATGTAAATAAACAGGGACACTACGACCCTTCGAGCATTAAAAAAAGGTCTTTGTTTAATATCTTCATAACTGTCAAAGGTAGAATATCTAAATGTAAAATGAGCAATAATTGTTCCCTGTCTTACGAGCAGATTCATACTGTGGTTGCATATTTGGAATATCATTTGTTTTTTAAGACATTTTTCAACTGTTGAAGTTAGATAGACTGGTCACTCCTGGTGTTCAGAAAAAATAGCAATTAATAGCCCATACAAGGATGATGGCCTCAATATAAGACACACTTTGTTTTGGACATACACAAACAGTTAATAATACGTACAATTCAACATTTCACGTTAAATATTTATGTATATAATATATAGTAGTATCTAATATGTATGTGAGATGATAAATCTGGAAGTGATTGTCGGTCGGATTGCCACTTCCGCTTCTTCTTGTAGGCTTCTTCCCTTCCATCTGAAAGAATATCCGAAACGGAAAATAGAGAATTTTTTAATCTCAGTAGGCTGGCCACACTGGCTGACAGGTTTATTGGCGTCCCGCGAACAGTTGATACTGGAAAAAAATGAATTACCTATTACACATCAGGTCACAATTCACGAGGTGTCATTTTTTATAATCTGAGAGGCAGCTGGTACTCCCAATGGCCTTTTTCAGAAAAGCTGAAATTTTTTGTACTTTCCTTTACTCACTACGTTTTCAAGCTATATAACAAAAAAAAAACATGTATCTGACTTCGACCTAAATGTGGTCCTTAAGGTACGTCGCCGAGGATTAAGTGAATTTCTCACATTGTTTTTTACGGTTGAAACTCACCGTTTTGTACTTCATTGGAACTTTCAATAATTTCTTACTCCTACACGGCTAGCTTCAGAGAGAAAACCCTAATGAAATTTTTTTAATCATAACGATTAGAGAAATCTAAAAAATAAGTAGTTTGCTCAAATTCTTTAGTCACCGTTTTACTAATTTGAAAGACCACAGTAGTCGCACCCACCGCGATTTGCCAGTGGACGTACATTTTATTCATCAGTAATAAACAATAACATAGTAGCTCAGCTTTGCTGAAGTCAGCAACTCGAGGTGCCAGTTGACTCCCGGGCTAAATTAATTACGGTTGATCTAAAATCGCAGTGCTAGAAAATAATTATTTATTAATCCAAATAAAGT
This sequence comes from Callosobruchus maculatus, assembly GCA_951848785.1. Lineage (NCBI taxonomy): Eukaryota > Metazoa > Arthropoda > Insecta > Coleoptera > Chrysomelidae > Callosobruchus > Callosobruchus maculatus. The sequence continues at coordinate 3,079,206 of CATOUR010000110.1, read as the reverse complement.
ATGGCATAACCATACACATACACAAGAAATGTAATAGAAGATTGGCATGCCCCATATTCTAACTTTTATTTCATATTATCTTAAATATCTGTTTCACGCCCTTGTCTACTACTCATTTTGCAAAATACTTGATAATTTGAATTGCTAAATTGATAAATAGAATACATTAAAATATCTAGTTACTACCCTTAAAAGATACTGTGCGAGAAATAATTTTTGAACTAATTAGGGTAACAATACTGATCAATACAAAAAGCTTCCTTGTAACTTTTTGATCTAGCAATATTCTGCGATTTTGATTCACCAAGAGAAGTCAAGAAAACAGTCTGCAGACAAATGATACCAATTTTTTATTTGTTCTGAATATATCTAGAAAATCCTGGATGTTCAAATTTTGTGCCTAACGATTTCTTCTGACAAAATACGAACTATCTAGCTAGATTTTAATGACATATGAATTTAGGTACACAATGTTTCGTACATCTTTTCTTTCAGTTCTTAGAACTATACTGGGTGCCCCAGCATAAAGTGCACAAATGAAACAGGGTGAAACTAGATCACAGGTTATAAAAAAATTTAAATAAATATCAAAAAATGTATTTCCCTTATATTGACAGTCTATTCCTTTGTCCCTTTTATTTGGAATGATCACAACTTTGAATTTCGTTAAAATAAAAACGTTAATAATGCCTAATAATAGACGCTGCCCGATGAATAAAAAAAACCGCCAAGAAAAGTAAGTGAACTTGAAAAAGATAAATTTCAATTTTATGTAAATATCCCCATAACCATACTTTTTTTCTCATCCCATTCGTGATCCCCATTCAATATTTTTTTTAATAAAAAAAACTACAAAGTTCTATCTTTAGCACAAGCTTCAAATATCAGTTGTATTCCGTAACATCTAAAATTCAGTCATTTTGCAGCTATATCCAGAGCGGCTGCAAAAAATTTACAATCTGGCAATGGTACTCAGTATGGTGAAACTTCCTCCTAACTATTTGAGTTTTATTCTGAACTTAGATAAAAAATTCTGAATTTAGAGCTTAGAGCTTAGACAGATAAGAATATTGCGTAATGAAAAATATTTTATACTCTGACTAAATACTTTGTCAACAGTCTGTTCGTCTGCTTAAATTTTAATTATAGATGAAATATGATATTTTTCACGACATTTTGGCCACATGTACATAAAATGTAATACTGCGTAATAACAAAGAGAAAATTCTGATTAAAAGTAAGAATATTACCTTTTATGTCTAAAACATGACAAGTGAGACTGGTATACCAATCTGTGAAATTTTTTTATGTATTATTGTTAGCGTAGACTAATGGAATAGTTAAAGGTAAAGGAAAATAAAAATTATATATCTGCCCAAAATGATTATTTCCTTTTTTTTAAGATAAATGCAATACATCTCTAACAAATACTTATTAAGGTTGCTACAGACTATGCGTGTGTTCCAAATTCGTAAAGCGCGATTCGCCAGCAATTTGTGCATAGCGTGTATCGATTTATTCAAACACACGCAAACTCTGTTCTGTAGAGGCCTTCAGTGGCATGGATTTCTACGTATTATGTCGCGAGAAAAAATCTTCTCCTGCAAAATCTATTTTTTCAAACTCAGAACACACTCATACGATTAACTTATTTGACAGACGCTGTTGATTTTCGTATAAAATAAAATATATTCCACGTTAACGTAAACAAGATGCCGTGAAAAACATAATAAAGCACAGCCTCAGTGTTCCAGTCGGTGTATGAGTTCAAACAAAAAGTAAGCAATGATATAATTTTGAATGAAATGATAAAGCGAAAATGTGATAGAATTTTGACAGGCTGTAGATACATACTTCAATCGATCAAGCAACACACAAAATGACGCACACAGGGTTTGAAAAAGATAGACCAGTACAAAAGCATTCAAGGAGTAATATTAGACATATGATTAGTGAATAAAGGCTAGTATACTTTGCTAGCCTTTCCAAAAATGTATTTCAATCTTTGATTTATCGTATAGTGTTGAATTGAAAAATAACCGGTTTTATCAGCGGTTTGGAAATTCGAAGTTTTGCAATACCACTATTGTAGAATTGAGAGTGTTTTTTTTATTTTTTAACATTTAATGACATTATGGGGGCAACGTTTGATATTTTAACGAAAAGTTATATGTATATTTTTTAATGCACTGATTTCGATGAAAGTCACAATTTTGCAGAGAAAATTATAGGAATTAGAGTAAAATATCATTGTTAATAGTATAGCTGTTCCAGCGAAGAGAAGAATATTTAATATTTGAATAATGAAACAAAGTTTATGAGCTTATGTTTGAAGTTAGTAAACATTTTTCTGCACATTTATTTGTGAAAAAAACAATAAGACTAAAACAGAAGCAAACTCTTCAGGCACAAACACAAATGAAAAAAATGATCTTCCATATAAATAAAAAAGTGACTCTATAAATGAACCCTCCTATTGATAGAACACCTGGACTATCACAAAGTATAGGTATTCAACTGTCTCATCAAAAGCATAGCCAATATTGGGAGGGATTAACGAGAAGGATTCATGCTAAGGCCTTTATACCTGATCCAAATGGGAATGCAACATGTTCACTGTGAGGGATGAGTAAAAAAGAACTTGAGTTCTTAGTGGGACTGTACACTGGTTATTGGAATTACGCTACCATAAACTTGCAAGCTTGTAACCAGCCGGTACCACAACTGATCCAACGAACTATATACCTATAGCTCTGCTTTCTGTAATCAGCAAAGTGATGGAGAAATGCACCGATCAAGAAGCTTATGAAATATCTTGAGTTTCTCCACTTTATTGATAAAGTCATGGATAACAAACAATATGTAATTCGAAATCAAACAAAGATCGGCTGACGCTTTCCTGGTTTACGTCACACAAGTGTGACTGCGGCACGCATCTCTCTTGAAAGGATTCCTGTTCAAATTTGGTTGAAAGACTTCTTCTCTGGTCGCAAAGTATCTATCTTGATAGTGTGGCTTCTCCTCTTTCTTCCATACTATCAACGGTGATGCGATCACGCAGCTTAATGACACCGACATTGTTTGTGCTTTACATCAACGAGCTATTCTCTAGCACTTTAAATTAAATCCAGAGTTGAGCGAATGATATCAACTTGGCATCATGACCAATAGACTGTGGTCTATTGTGGTCGAGATGTAGCGCAGAATACTGGCAGCAGCTGCTTTGCTAGAAAGGATCTGGAGACCATTACCGCTTGGGCATTTAAGAGTTTGAAGAAATTCAATGCTTCCAAGTCCTAGAACTGTATATGATCAAACAAAGAGTGCCCAAGTGAGCACTCGGTCCTAATGAATAATCAGGTTCTGCCATTGTTTGTGCTTCACATCAATGATCTATTCTCTAGCACTTTAAATTAAATCCAGAGTTGGGCGAATGACAGTAACTTGGCATCATGAGCAATAGACTGTGGTCTATTGTGGTCGAGTTGAAGCGCAGAATACTGGCAGCAGCTGCTTTGCTAGTAAAGGGTCTGGAGACCATTACAGCTTGGGCATTCAAGAGTTTGATGAAATTCAATGCTTCCAAGGCCTAGAACTGTATATTTTTTTTTATTTTTATTTATTTGTTCTAAAATACACAATTTCCAATGTTATATCTACGTGCGTAAAAATCCTCTTAAATGTCTGAACATTATAATTAACGAATACATTTGAAACATTATACCTACAGAAATTCTGCAAGTGGGGAAGACAAGGCTGGAGGCGGGTGCTGCTAAGACAATCTTTTAAGAACTAAACTTATCCTGATTCTCAGTTATGAATTCCTTAACTTTGTATTTAAATTCCTTGAATTTATTTACACGTTTTAGATCTGCTGGGAGTACGTTGAAAAACTTAGGTCCATGATAAAAAAAAGTTTTTTGTGTAAGTGTTTTTTTAAAAATATCTATACTCAGATTTAAATTAGCTGCTGCTCTAGATACTGTGCTTAATTTCTTGAAGCTTCTTTGCTTGAGGTACATTTTTGTGAGACACTGATATACATAAATAAACTTTATACTGTAAAAATTAGTTTCTTTGTAAAGTAAATCTGTGGGAAATAGTTTGTGTTTATTAAAAATAATTTTTATTAAAATGTTTTGGGCTCTTTGTAGATTTTGCAATGTTGTTGTAAAAGTGCCGCCCCAGATCGTAATGCAGTATTTTAAAACAGAAGCTACAAGTGCATTATACATCAAAGAGTGCCCAAGTGAGCACTCGGTTCTAATGAACAATCAGGTTCTGCCATTGTTTGTGCTTCACATCAATGATCTATTCTCTAGCACTTATTAAATCCAGAGTTGGGCGAATGACAGTAACTTGGCGTCATGACCAATAGACCGTGGTCTGTTGTGGTCGAGTTGAAGCGCAGACTACTGGCAGCAGCTGCTTTGCTAGTAAAGGATCTGGAGACCATTACCGTTTGGGCATTCAAGGGTTTGATGAAATTCAATGCTTCCAAGGCCTAGAACTGTATATGATCAAACAAAGAGTGCCCAAGTGAGCACTCGCTTCTAATGAACAATCAGGTTCCGCCATTGTTTGTGCTTCACATCAATGATCTATTCTCTAGCACTTATTAAATCCAGAGTTGGGCGAATGACAGTAACTTGGCATCATGAGCAATAGACCGTGGTCTATTGTGGTCGAGTTGAAGCGCAGAATACTGGCAGCAGCTGCTTTGCTAGTAAAGGATCTGGAGACCATTACCGCTTGGGCATTTAAGAGTTTGAAGAAATTCAATGCTTCCAAGGCCTAGAACTGTATATGCTCAAACAAAGAGTGCCCAAGTGAGCACTCGCTTCTAATGAACAATCAGGTTCCGCCATTGTTTGTGCTTCACATCAACGATCTATTCTCTAGCACTTATTAAATCCAGAGTTGGGCGAATGACAGTAACTTGGCGTCATGACCAATAGACCGTGGTCTGTTGTGGTCGAGTTGGAGCGCAGAATACTGGCAGCAGCTGCTTTGCTAGTAAAGGATCTGGAGACCATTACCGCTTGGGCATTTAAGAGTTTGAAGAAATTCAATGCTTCCAAGTCCTAGAACTGTATATGATCAAACAAAGAGTGCCCAAGTGAGCACTCGGTCCTAATGAATAATCAGGTTCTGCCATTGTTTGTGCTTCACATCAATGATCTATTCTCTAGCACTTTAAATTAAATCCAGAGTTGGGCGAATGACAGTAACTTGGCATCATGAGCAATAGACTGTGGTCTATTGTGGTCGAGTTGAAGCGCAGAATACTGGCAGCAGCTGCTTTGCTAGTAAAGGATCTGGAGAGCATTACCGCTTGGGCATTTAAGAGTTTGAAGAAATTCAATGCTTCCAAGGCCTAGAACTGTATATGCTCAAACAAAGAGTGCCCAAGTGAGCACTCGCTTCTAATGAACAATCAGGTTCCGCCATTGTTTGTGCTTCACATCAATGATCTATTCTCTAGCACTTATTAAATCCAGAGTTGGGCGAATGACAGTAACTTGGCATCATGAGCAATAGACCGTGGTCTATTGTGGTCGAGTTGAAGCGCAGAATACTGGCAGCAGTTGCTTTGCTAGTAAAGGATCTGGAGACCATTACCGCTTGGGCATTTAAGAGTTTGAAGAAATTCAATGCTTCCAAGTCCTAGAACTGTATATGATCAAACAAAGAGTGCCCAAGTGAGCACTCGGTCCTAATGAATAATCAGGTTCTGCCACTGTTTGTGCTTCACATCAATGATCTATTCTCTAGCACTTTAAATTAAATCCAGAGTTGGGCGAATGACAGTAACTTGGCATCATGAGCAATAGACTGTGGTCTATTGTGGTCGAGTTGAAGCGCAGAATACTGGCAGCAGCTGCTTTGCTAGTAAAGGATCTGGAGACCATTACCGTTTGGGCATTCAAGGGTTTGATGAAATTCAATGCTTCCAAGGCCTAGAACTGTATATGATCAAACAAAGAGTGCCCACGTGAGCACTCGGTTCTAATGAACAATCAGGTTCTGCCATTGTTTGTGCTTCACATCAATGATCTATTCTCTAGCACTTATTAAATCCAGAGTTGGGCGAATGACAGTAACTTGGCATCATGAGCAATAGACCGTGGTCTGTTGTGGTCGAGTTGGAGCGCAGAATACTGGCAGCAGCTGCTTTGCTAGTAAAGGATCTGGAGACCATTACCGCTTGGGCATTTAAGAGTTTGAAGAAATTCAATGCTTCCAAGTCCTAGAACTGTATATGATCAAACAAAGAGTGCCCACGTGAGCACTCGGTTCTAATGAACAATCAGGTTCTGCCATTGTTTGTGCTTCACATCAATGATCTATTCTCTAGCACTTATTAAATCCAGAGTTGGGCGAATGACAGTAACTTGGCATCATGAGCAATAGACCGTGGTCTATTGTGGTCGAGTTGAAGCGCAGAATACTGGCAGCAGCTGCTTTGCTAGTAAAGGATCTGGAGACCATTGCCGCTTGGGCATTTAAGAGTTTGAAGAAATTCAATGCTTCCAAGTCCTAGAACTGTATATGATCAAACAAAGAGTGCCCAAGTGAGCACTCGGTCCTAATGAATAATCAGGTTCTGCCATTGTTTGTGCTTCACATCAATGATCTATTCTCTAGCACTTTAAATTAAATCCAGAGTTGGGCGAATGACAGTAACTTGGCATCATGAGCAATAGACTGTGGTCTATTGTGGTCGAGTTGAAGCGCAGAATACTGGCAGCAGCTGCTTTGCTAGTAAAGGATCTGGAGACCATTACCGCTTGGGCATTCAAGAGTTTGATGAAATTCAATGCTTCCAAGGCCTAGAACTGTATATGATCAAACAAAGAGTGCCCAAGTGAGCACTCGGTTCTAATGAACAATCAGGTTCTGCCATTGTTTGTGCTTCACATCAATGATCTATTCTCTAGCACTTATTAAATCCAGAGTTGGGCGAATGACAGTAACTTGGCATCATGACCAATAGACCGTGGTCTGTTGTGGTCGAGTTGGAGCGCAGAATACTGGCAGCAGCTGCTTTGCTAGTAAAGGATCTGGAGACCATTACCGCTTGGGCATTTAAGAGTTTGAAGAAATTCAATGCTTCCAAGTCCTAGAACTGTATATGATCAAACAAAGAGTGCCCAAGTGAGCACTCGGTCCTAATGAATAATCAGGTTCTGCCATTGTTTGTGCTTCACATCAATGATCTATTCTCTAGCACTTTAAATTAAATCCAGAGTTGGGCGAATGACAGTAACTTGGCATCATGAGCAATAGACTGTGGTCTATTGTGGTCGAGTTGAAGCGCAGAATACTGGCAGCAGCTGCTTTGCTAGTAAAGGATCTGGAGACCATTACCGTTTGGGCATTCAAGGGTTTGATGAAATTCAATGCTTCCAAGGCCTAGAACTGTATATGATCAAACAAAGAGTGCCCACGTGAGCACTCGGTTCTAATGAACAATCAGGTTCTGCCATTGTTTGTGCTTCACATCAATGATCTATTCTCTAGCACTTATTAAATCCAGAGTTGGGCGAATGACAGTAACTTGGCATCATGAGCAATAGACCGTGGTCTGTTGTGGTCGAGTTGGAGCGCAGAATACTGGCAGCAGCTGCTTTGCTAGTAAAGGATCTGGAGACCATTACCGCTTGGGCATTTAAGAGTTTGAAGAAATTCAATGCTTCCAAGTCCTAGAACTGTATATGATCAAACAAAGAGTGCCCACGTGAGCACTCGGTTCTAATGAACAATCAGGTTCTGCCATTGTTTGTGCTTCACATCAATGATCTATTCTCTAGCACTTATTAAATCCAGAGTTGGGCGAATGACAGTAACTTGGCATCATGAGCAATAGACCGTGGTCTATTGTGGTCGAGTTGAAGCGCAGAATACTGGCAGCAGCTGCTTTGCTAGTAAAGGATCTGGAGACCATTACCGCTTGGGCATTTAAGAGTTTGAAGAAATTCAATGCTTCCAAGTCCTAGAACTGTATATGATCAAACAAAGAGTGCCCAAGTGAGCACTCGGTCCTAATGAATAATCAGGTTCTGCCATTGTTTGTGCTTCACATCAATGATCTATTCTCTAGCACTTTAAATTAAATCCAGAGTTGGGCGAATGACAGTAACTTGGCATCATGAGCAATAGACTGTGGTCTATTGTGGTCGAGTTGAAGCGCAGAATACTGGCAGCAGCTGCTTTGCTAGTAAAGGATCTGGAGACCATTACCGCTTGGGCATTCAAGAGTTTGATGAAATTCAATGCTTCCAAGGCCTAGAACTGTATATGATCAAACAAAGAGTGCCCAAGTGAGCACTCGGTTCTAATGAACAATCAGGTTCTGCCATTGTTTGTGCTTCACATCAATGATCTATTCTCTAGCACTTATTAAATCCAGAGTTGGGCGAATGACAGTAACTTGGCATCATGAGCAATAGACCGTGGTCTATTGTGGTCGAGTTGAAGCGCAGAATACTGGCAGCAGCTGCTTTGCTAGTAAAGGATCTGGAGACCATTACCGTTTGGGCATTCAAGGGTTTGATGAAATTCAATGCTTCCAAGGCCTAGAACTGTATATGATCAAACAAAGAGTGCCCAAGTGAGCACTCGCTTCTAATGAACAATCAGGTTCCGCCATTGTTTGTGCTTCACATCAATGATCTATTCTCTAGCACTTATTAAATCCAGAGTTGGGCGAATGACAGTAACTTGGCATCATGAGCAATAGACCGTGGTCTATTGTGGTCGAGTTGAAGCGCAGAATACTGGCAGCAGCTGCTTTGCTAGTAAAGGATCTGGAGACCATTACCGCTTGGGCATTTAAGAGTTTGAAGAAATTCAATGCTTCCAAGTCCTAGAACTGTATATGATCAAACAAAGAGTGCCCAAGTGAGCACTCGGTCCTAATGAATAATCAGGTTCTGCCATTGTTTGTGCTTCACATCAATGATCTATTCTCTAGCACTTTAAATTAAATCCAGAGTTGGGCGAATGACAGTAACTTGGCATCATGAGCAATAGACTGTGGTCTATTGTGGTCGAGTTGAAGCGCAGAATACTGGCAGCAGCTGCTTTGCTAGTAAAGGATCTGGAGACCATTACCGCTTGGGCATTTAAGAGTTTGAAGAAATTCAATGCTTCCAAGTCCTAGAACTGTATATGATCAAACAAAGAGTGCCCAAGTGAGCACTCGCTTCTAATGAACAATCAGGTTCCGCCATTGTTTGTGCTTCACATCAATGATCTATTCTCTAGCACTTATTAAATCCAGAGTTGGGCGAATGACAGTAACTTGGCATCATGAGCAATAGACTGTGGTCTATTGTGGTCGAGTTGAAGCGCAGAATACTGGCAGCAGCTGCTTTGCTAGTAAAGGATCTGGAGACCATTACCGCTTGGGCATTTAAGAGTTTGAAGAAATTCAATGCTTCCAAGTCCTAGAACTGTATATGATCAAACAAAGAGTGCCCAAGTGAGCACTCGCTTCTAATGAACAATCAGGTTCCGCCATTGTTTGTGCTTCACATCAATGATCTATTCTCTAGCACTTATTAAATCCAGAGTTGGGCGAATGACAGTAACTTGGCATCATGAGCAATAGACTGTGGTCTATTGTGGTCGAGTTGAAGCGCAGAATACTGGCAGCAGCTGCTTTGCTAGTAAAGGATCTGGAGACCATTACCGCTTGGGCATTTAAGAGTTTGAAGAAATTCAATGCTTCCAAGTCCTAGAACTGTATATGATCAAACAAAGAGTGCCCAAGTGAGCACTCGCTTCTAATGAACAATCAGGTTCCGCCATTGTTTGTGCTTCACATCAATGATCTATTCTCTAGCACTTATTAAATCCAGAGTTGGGCGAATGACAGTAACTTGGCATCATGAGCAATAGACCGTGGTCTATTGTGGTCGAGTTGAAGCGCAGAATACTGGCAGCAGCTGCTTTGCTAGTAAAGGATCTGGAGACCATTACCGCTTGGGCATTTAAGAGTTTGAAGAAATTCAATGCTTCCAAGTCCTAGAACTGCATATGATCAAACAAAGAGTGCCCAAGTGAGCACTCGGTCCTAATGAATAATCAGGTTCTGCCATTGTTTGTGCTTCACATCAATGATCTATTCTCTAGCACTTTAAATTAAATCCAGAGTTGGGCGAATGACAGTAACTTGGCATCATGAGCAATAGACTGTGGTCTATTGTGGTCGAGTTGAAGCGCAGAATACTGGCAGCAGCTGCTTTGCTAGTAAAGGATCTGGAGACCATTACCGCTTGGGCATTTAAGAGTTTTAAGAAATTCAATGCTTCCAAGTCCTAGAACTGTATATGATCAAACAAAGAGTGCCCAAGTGAGCACTCGGTTCTAATGAACAATCAGGTTCTGCCATTGTTTGTGCTTCACATCAATGATCTATTCTCTAGCACTTATTAAATCCAGAGTTGGGCGAATGACAGTAACTTGGCATCATGAGCAATAGACTGTGGTCTATTGTGGTCGAGTTGAAGCGCAGAATACTGGCAGCAGCTGCTTTGCTAGTAAAGGATCTGGAGACCATTACCGCTTGGGCATTTAAGAGTTTGAAGAAATTCAATGCTTCCAAGTCCTAGAACTGCATATGATCAAACAAAGAGTGCCCAAGAGAGCACTCGGTCCTAATGAATAATCAGGTTCTGCCACTGTTTGTGCTTCACATCAATGATCTATTCTCTAGCACTTTAAATTAAATCCAGAGTTGGGCGAATGACAGTAACTTGGCATCATGAGCAATAGACTGTGGTCTATTGTGGTCGAGTTGAAGCGCAGACTACTGGCAGCAGCTGCTTTGCTAGTAAAGGATCTGGAGACCATTACCGTTTGGGCATTCAAGGGTTTGATGAAATTCAATGCTTCCAAGGCCTAGAACTGTATATGATCAAACAAAGAGTGCCCAAGTGAGCACTCGCTTCTAATGAACAATCAGGTTCCGCCATTGTTTGTGCTTCACATCAATGATCTATTCTCTAGCACTTATTAAATCCAGAGTTGGGCGAATGACAGTAACTTGGCATCATGAGCAATAGACTGTGGTCTGTTGTGGTCGAGTTGGAGCGCAGAATACTGGCAGCAGCTACTTTGCTAGTAAAGGGTCTGGAGACCATTACCGCTTGGGCATTCAAGAGTTTGATGGAATTCAATGCTTCCAAGGCCTAGAACTGTATATGATCAAACAAAGAGTGCCCAAGTGAGCACTCGGTTCTAATGAACAATCAGGTTCTGCCATTGCTTGTGCTTCACATCAATGATCTATTCTCTAGCACTTATTAAATCCAGAGTTGGGCGAATGACAGTAACTTGGCATCATGAGGAATAAACCGTGGTTTATCGTGGTCGAGTTGAAGCGCAGAATACTGGCAGCAGCTGCTTTGCTAGTAAAGGATCTGGAGGCCATTACCGCTTGGGCATACAAGAGTTTGTTGAAATTCAATGCTTCCAATATATATATGATAAAACAAAGAGTGCCCAAGTGAGCACTCGGTTCTAATGAATAATCAGGTTCTGACCAGGAAGTCATTCATTTAAGCTTCTATATGTCTATACTTGATGCAGTCCAGAGAAGAGCAATTTGACTAATCGGTGACCCGGTCTTGACAGACCACTTCCAGCCGCATTCCCACCGGCATGTGGTTGGTGACCTCTCTACCACTTTTCAAACCGAGTCTGAGTTATCCCCTATATGCCCGCCACTCTCCTAGCCCATTAGATGCACCCGATGACATTTGTTCTCAGGGTGTCAATTCCTTGGAGCGGACTGTCAAGGGATGTATTTATTGAGCCTCAAGGCATTGGCCTAATTAAGTTCCGCGTGAAAAACTTCCCCTAACATATCTTTCCATAGCAGTCACGATACTCCGGTATTCAGGCTACGACTTCTCAATTTGACCAGTTATCAAGAAATATGTAAATGCCTTGCAATGGGTTGGATCAAACACTCGTATGAGTTATTTGGTGACTCCAGTGATCGTGGCAGACGAACTCCAAAAGCCTCTCCTATTAACCTAAATATCTTCCTTATGGAGGAGGACCTATTGGAGGATATATAGATAGGTGTGAGCTACAAGACATCAAAGAGTCATGATGAAAAGCCTCTCCTATTAACCTAAATGTCTCCCTTATGGGGGAGGACCTATTGGAGGATATATAGATAGGTGTGAGCTACAAGACATCAAAGAGTCATGATGAATAGCTGACTCACAATCCACTCGGTTCAAACATGTACTTTCACCTATCATAAAACAAAGGTTTTGTATGAACTGGACACAAACAGGTAGGCCTTAGATACATCTTCGCTAGAGTCAAGTCGCCAATCTGCGGTATCATTCCACGCTACCATGATTTTTCAAACATAACATATTCGGAACAAGTTTTAACAAGTTAGATCCTTAGAAAAAGCTCAACCGTTATGGCTCTTTTGGAATACAAAAATTCATAAAGCAGCTGAAAGAACTGAAAGTATACCTAAGTCCTTTCTCACAAGAAATAAAAATGCAGGTATGACAAAAATCAGGTTAAGAAACTCAAATTTGTGACACTGTAGCTCAGTCGTTATTAGGGCTCTATAAATCGAAGTACACTGTACAGTATTATAGCACATAACCGTGTCATGAATGTGTTATGACTTTACTCAATTATTTCTATTCTCCGATATTCTCAGAAGCCGAGTTTTTAATCAATATTCCAATATTTAAGTATTTATGAAATGAATCTGTGGCCCTATAATGTAAACTTGCGGGTTTCTCTATTATTGCTTATTAGGATGCAAAATCAAACCACACGTGTTTGAAGCTTATTGTCGCTGTATCTCCTGTTTTTAGAAAACTTATTAGTGCTACCTTAAAGGATTGAGAACGAAGTTTATCAGCATTTTTTATCTTCGAATGTGCTTGACCTTATCATAATCAGATGAATGAGATGTGACTGAGATTCATATTAATTGTTATATACCTAATTTAATAATAAATCAGCTTTTAATTGATACAGGTATTGGTTTCCCAAAATATGCTTACAAAAATCCAACAAAATGAGTACACACAGATCTTAAGGTTATTTTGAGAAATGTAATACCTCCAAGGTGTGTTTGAGGCTGTGCTTTATTTAATTTGAACTACATTAGCTACTGGCTGTGTTTGACAACTGCCACAGGCATTGTCATTAGAAAATTCTCCACCTTTGGATAGAAACTAGCACCTGGCTTGTGTTAAACGCCCAGTTTTCGTCCATTGGGGCACTACGGCTAACATTTGCACTTATCTAGGCTACTTATATCAAAGGAGGTTATGGTAATTGGGAAATTAATTTAGGGAACAATTAGAACTGCTTATAGGTACATGAGGCGAATTTACAGATGTCAAGAGTTCCTAAGGCATTGCTCTTTGAAACAATGTTCTTTTTGGTTGGTTGTTGGCTCACCGTAGAATTTACTTTTCAAATATATCCATAAAAAGACGACTAGCAAGTCAATTGAACGGTCTATTGCGTGAAATTGAACAATCTCAGAAAAATGACCATAGTTGGCCAATATTGCCATACGTAGTATGAACCATTGTACTATTTTGTTGAAAATAAATATCGCCGATAGCTTTATCTTTGAGTTGTGGCAAAATAGCGTAGTATCATTGAATGTTGATGCACAGAATTGACAGTTAAGGCGTTGCCAGATTCATGCTCGGAAGCATAGGTGCCAATGATAGGGACCGTCGGAAGCTACCCCATGATGCAGACCACATGCCCAGATGCGACAATTTTGTTTGAATACTGTATCATTCAATGTGAAATGTGCTTCATAATTAAAAGATGATTCTTGCAGAAAAATCAGCATCAATTTTGCGGTATTCATAATGAGCCAAGCTGAGAACTTACGGCGTGAAAAATGGTCAATTGGCTAGAGCTGTCGAACCAATTTTCTTATGATGAATTCAAGTGATCGACGCGTTACTGATTATTTCGGATCACGACTGCTTTCTGGCTTGCGAGGTCAATCGCTAATGAATTCCTTTGCTTCGAATATAGTCTCCTAACGATCGAGTGTTGTGTCATTTCGATGGTTATGAGGACCAATCACCAGTTTTTATTCTTGTACAATTTTTATAGTACATTTGGTATGGTCTTCAGTCGAATACGACTCCACACATAAAAATTGGAAGGGATGATACTGTATGAAAAATGTACGTTTTACAATTTTACAGAATAAACTATGCAACTTTGAGGTGTCATTGGAATCACCTTATAGTTCAGGTACTTTTAAAATGTGAAAGTTGTCTTGTTCACAGAAGAATTGAATATTCCATGGAAACTGTTGTAATTCGCGATACTCCGAGTTAAAGAATGTAATATGGGAGATTCAATTTATGAGAATTGAAATTATTATTACAATGTAGCACCAGCGCTTTTATTTATACAAAAAAATTTAGTGTCCCTTTTAATGAGGATGGATGTATCCATTATAAATTGTATATGTGTAATGCTCCATTAAAAAGCATTTAAAGTTCTACAACCTATTTCGTATATATTTTTGCTTTGTTTGCCTGTTAGTGCGCTTCAATAATATTTTTTTGTTCAAGCTTCGACTAGTGCTGGCAGTTTTTTTGTGTTCTTTATATGCAAGTAATCTAATCATAGAGCATTCGGGATGTATTTTTGTACGATATTATGGTCTTTTTAAAGCCTAACATCTCTGAAATATAAGCTTCATCGGTATGTAGACAGCAGATTGCTGGGAGTTTCATACAAGTATTCACATGAAAAGTACAATTTTGTTTCGAATACTTTTTTTTGTTTCAGCGCAAGGTTACCAATCCTTGAGCTCTTAGTTTGTTGGATTTAAAACTAAATAGTTCACATTGCAGATTATGCCAAACCAAGAACTTTATATCCTTCACTTAAAAAACTTATTTGCTAAGTTGCCTTGACTATTCTCAGATAAATGCACTATCTACCTTTTTCATAATAAAGGTTTTTAAAAATTGCTTTTGATTTTAGAAGAAATTATTTACCTGTGAAAATACTTAAATAGATCAAACTTGTAACTGTAAAGTCACACATCAAGTGTGTTTTTGGATGTAAAAAATATCGAATTTTACATCGTAAAATAACGTCTTTCTACTAGTAATATTAAAACGCATATAAATATTATATATTTGTTCATGTCATTTTTATTTTTTGATTATGTAATCTTACATAACATACTTGGTGTCCCACGACGATTATGACAAGCAATATATCGGAACCGAGCAGTAGTAGAGAATTATAATTTTGGTGGCGTAAATTAGAGCAAATGTTGTGTCTTTTCTTGTCATTTTGTTACCCAAAGTGGTGTTTGTTTTTGGTCACGTGACGTCCGATTCAAAACTTTTAATGGGACATCCTGTATATTTGTGCCTGTCTGTGTTCCTCCCGATAAAACAATTCCAACAAATCCGCACACTTGGGGTCTAAAGTGATTAATTCAAGAGTTACAGGTATTTAAAGGATTGTACCACTACCATTATGAAACACTAGCAAATAATTTAACTGTAGGGGTATATGTGTTATAATCAATGGTGTGGTACAATCCTTTAAGTACCTGTAACTATTGAATTAATCACTTTAGACTCCAAGTGTGCTAGTTTGTTGGAATTGTTTTATCAGAAGGAACACAGAGAGGCACAAATATACTGGGTGTCCCATTAATAATTTTGAATCGAACGTCACGTGACCAAAAACAAATAGAAAAGGTACAGCATTTGCTCTAATTTACACCCCCAAAATTATAATTCTCTACCACTGTCCATTTCCGATATATTGCTTGTCTTAATCGTTGTGGGACACCCTGCATAAATACATAAATTATATATTCTGAAAAAAACCAAGATTTGGTACTGGAATTTTAGATTTTAATTTTTTACTGTACATTAATGTAAATGGCAAACAATCGATAGTCGTTTTTACAATGACTGCGCCTCTGTTGGACGAAATGTATTTATTATGTATACACACATAACGGTAACTAAGTGCAAAAGGGAGACCCAGTTGAAATCTTCGAACATTTAACTCACTTTAATATTCAAAGGTCTTAGTAGTGCCGTGAGGATGCCCTAAGCAATAAAAAACGAAACTTCGGCGTTTCACGCAAACCAGGCTCGAGTTTTACATAGAAGTGAAGAATTTTCTATATAAGCTGCTGTTTCAGTTGAGTGTTATTGATTCTTGGTTAGAAACGCCCTCCGCTTTTCGGTGGAAATTGTATTTTTCCGGCGTACGTATCACCTGCAGGTCACACAGACATTAACATGTAAAAAAGAAGGAAAGTGGAAGGAAAAGTGGTGCTAACATGCTTACCTTAGGAAGTGGGAGAGCGAAAAGAAATCCAGGGTGTGCATACGTGAAAATGTGTGATTGAAGGGAATGTGAAGAGATGTGTCAAAGAAGTGATGAGTAAGCTTGAAATGAAGGAACCTCAATATTTATATTGTAATTCGTGAACTACCCCCATGTAAAGCGCCATAAATTGCCAGTATCCATCTTTTGATAAATTTTTAGTATTGGAAGTACTAAAATTGATTCATCGATATTTACTAGCACGTAACTAAAGACATAGAGGTTGAAAGATTTTAACATGTAAGAATTATTACAACGCGTACCAGTAGCGTACGTGATTTGCGTTGTACATTCTGAAAAAGTTGACAAAGCTTCTTTATTTCAGATACAATGATTGTGATTAAGATCATTAAAAATATTATTTTATAAAAAATACATTCATATGTAGTTTTGTCTCAAAAGTCATTGAGAAATGATCTCATTAAGTAGTAGCAGGGTATGTACCCTGTATAGTACAGCTGTCTGTTACCGCGCAGATTTAGGCATAAAACAGTTACAATTATTATTTAGCAATACTATTTTGTGGCTGTACACTTTAATATAAATGATTGAGGCTCCAAAGAAAACTACAAGTTGTTACCTGTTTTCTTACAAGCTGCATTCCTAAGAAACTGTTGAAATTATTACGGAAACTCCAGGCTGTGCCTTATCTTACTTGCAGAGAGCAGAGAGCTCAAATGTTCAATAAAACATCTAGGGTTGAAATAACTGTACCTATTTCATCATATATAAACAATTGCACCTACAGATATGCTCTCTGCTGATGAATGTCATATGGAATAAGATAGCGAATGCACTCTTGAGGTTAAGCCAAAACGACGAGTCCTTCTTTAAGAACTTTTTTTATGACACAATTCTCAAAAAACTGTGGGTGGCATATAAGACGCCATAAAAGCATTAAAGAAGGCTGCAGCAACATCGCATAGAGTTTTGACTCACCTAAAGATATCTACATACAGTATATATCTGGATTAAGGAAGCTGAGTGCTTGAAAACTGTTTCTCTCTCTTTCTTTGAATATCATTTTTCTTTCTTTCAAATAACGACATTAACAGAAATTGATAATATCAAGTTCAAGTTATTTAAATATAGTGAGGAACGGATATAAAACTTAAAATCTTTCCCAATTAATATACTCAGTTTCAGAGAAAGTGATGGACCTTATCTTTGTCACAATCTCACACCTCCTGCACAAATAACTGCATAGAAGATGCTTACATCTTTTATGAGATTAGCTTTTTAGCACGATTTTTATATTAATATATTAGTCAATCAATCTTTACAGTTTTTTTGCTCATACTTTTTAACTTACTTTTAGTCAGATGTACTGATGTTAATTTAAAAAAACAATGTTACTGAACACAAAATTACAAACTTCTTGATACTGCCCGATTTATTAGGTATATTTAAATAAGTACTTAAATCACTGAGATTATATTCTTAATTCATGACAAAACGACAGAGGATATAGGGTATAAGAAATATAGCATGTAGAATTATTCTCCAGAAGTAACGAAATACATTTTTGAATTTCGACAATTTGAAAAAATCGAACTTCTTGTAAAGATGCATAATATATTAAGATAAGTGTGACCCTTTTTATACTATCAAGTTAATAACATACAAGCTAATTCAAATGTAACACTTAGTATTGATACTTGACTATTTAGATCTCTGGCGGCCACTAAGAATGAAAATAGTAATGTATTGGAAAAGCAAAAACATGGCGCAATTGATTTCCAAAATCACATATCTCTACAAAAAGAACTGAGCGAGAAGCTAAGTCGCATCAATTTTAAAATGACATTCGAAATGACTTTTCTTAATCCTAAACAATACTTTATGTTTTCTGATGCAGGTTTATACATCCACACTATCCACAGTCCCTTTGAGGGGCAAAATAGCAGAGGCATACAAACGAAATCAATAGCTCAACCCCATTTCTGATAGATGTTTTTTCTTGATTGGTGATTAAAGCTGTGCTGTTCGAATATACAAATTGATCAAAATTTTCGGCAAAAGTTCATAATGATTAAATATACCCTTTCTTATCCCTATGGTGATTTACCATCGAGGTAGGGTTCTTAAGTAGTCAATGAGAAAACGCCTTGAAACACATTTTAAGTTGTATATAAGTGCTTTATTATAACATTGAACCTCTTGTGGTAACAGCTACTTAAACACTGATATTGGCAAATATCTGAGTTTAAAACAACAAAAAACTACCTAAAAACGTGTCTTACTTCAAGAAAAACATTTTTATTAGATGATGCGATTTATGTTGAGATTTTGTATAGAGTTTTAGCAGCTACGAGTATATACTACAAGACAATTTTTTCCACAACAGTGAATGTGCGTCTGTGCCTATATGATGTGAATGTGCACACCGTGCACACGGCGTCATATTAGTGTGACGTCAAGCGACGCAATCTCATACTACGTTTCCACGGGCTTTACAAACGTTTTCAAAACGTTTCCAGTTTTGAAATATATCGTGGAAACGCCAGTTGGAATCGTTTTCAAAACGTTTCCTGTTCAAGATCGATTCGCAAATTTTTGGGATCGTATCGAGATCCAAATGTCGTGGAAACACCAGCTGTCACTTTCAAAGGTTTTGAAATGGAACATGCCCTAGAATCCTTCAATGTTCGTAGGAACATGCACACTGTGTTGTTGTCTACTGCCACTATAGTTAGTTTGTTTAAATTTATTCGAAATTGGATGCTGAATATTAATGATGAACAGCAAAATAGGTTATAAAACTAAGAAATGATATTTTTTAAGAGTGTCAGATGACAACGTTTTGAATGCGTTTGGAAACCTAAAGGGGTAGTGCACACCAAGTGCTCTCCCACTCAGCCATAAAAATTAGTTAAAAAAAAACAAAGGCTGCTTTCTGGTGTTTGTACTTTGATAATAGCTACAGAAATGGTCGGAACATTAGCAAAGAGCTTATACTTCAACAGGCGTTTTAACTATATGCCAGTAAAGGCCAATGTATGAGAGAGTCAATTATAAGATAAGTTTTATAAGTAGGATTGAAAGAATATTCGTTTTAAATTACTAAAAGCACAGAAAATACAATAAAACAGACGTCAGTTATAGCCAAGTAGTATTAAACATGACGTTCGACAAAGTCGTTCACTCTCCCTTTGTTTATCAAAAAAATTAATGAAATTTCCTACTAAAGCAATGGCGGACAAAATCAATTTTGATACAGGACCATTAGGCTGTTTTACTGGAACAGCATGTTCCAATTGTTGATTCATGCCCAAAGCCGATATTACTAAATTAAACAGTACCAGTACCACGATGAAAACGCAGGCCCTAAAGTAGCCTCTGTATAGGTATAATGGTGATATATCCTTCAAATTTCTCTCAACTGTCAAATGACGTCATCACTAATAAGGCGCAGAGAGGGCGGAACGTCGTTGCAAGTGCCTTGGAGGTGGTGTTGGGGGTACGTACGTCCGGAAATATCAGCGTTCAGCTGAAAGTGATATTCAGCGAGGGGCATTTCCTGAACCCGAGAGGCGGCTGTTGCTGTTGATGCTGATGTTGGTACATGTGGCCCCCACTGCCCCCTAGTCTGCTCACCATGCCGCTGCCTAGCTGCGAGAGAAGCCCCTGTGCGCTGCCCCCTTGGGACCCCCCCAGGGCTGCGCTCGGCCGCCTCGATCTGATGCTTTGCATGCTGCTGCTCAGCAAAAACGGCACCGACGATGACGTGTTCGGCATTGAACCACCCTGAAATCACGAATATACCAAGTTAAAATCAGAGAAAAGGTTATTTATTTATTTAGCGTATAGTTAGTTAGGGTTGCCATCTCTAAACTTTGAAAACCAGGACAAGATGCGTGAAAACCCCGGATTTTAGAGCCCAATACCCGGACATGCAAGACATTTTTTTAGCATAGTCAGTATAATGAAAAAAGGTTGAATTATTATCATTTGTTTTCAGACCTTAAAATTGAACTTAGTCGTTTTGAATAATCATTTTAAATGTACCTTACCAAACAGAATCTTATTAAAATTTGTTACAAATTGTTTTAATGATCAGTTAAATTACATTAAGTTAAAAAAAGAAAACACAAATTATTAATATACTTTGTTATGACGACAAAAAATTAAAATATTAACCTAAAAAGATTAAACTAAATGTTTAAACGCAAATCTTAGAAGTACTGAGACCATTCTAAACCCTTTTAACTTAATAATAATTATGTACTTCAAATTTTCATTAACAACACCCTGGCAAATGCGACGGGACTGCCGGGAGGGGCGGGGGGACGTTGAATGCAGCGACTTGCTCAGTCGGTTGATCGTTGATCGTAGAGCGCGAGCACAGTGCCTTGTGTCGAACAAGTGATGAACACACAGTACAACAAATGGTGTGGCACCAATACTGCATTGCGAGATCCCTTGCCCACAATAATTTTTAAAAACAACACTCGACAAATATTACATACAATAAATCTCAACATAATACCACAATTTTTAACCAAAGACAGTGACCTAGAGGACATCCATACTGTTATGTATGCTGCCGCAGCAACCACACTCATACTTAACGGCCAGAAACTCCCAAAATGATCTATAGCCTGCACAACTGAAAGATCTAAGCCTAAATGGCAAATAAGAATTGAAAATAAAATTAGCACGATCAGAAAGGATCTGGCACACCTCGCGGAATACACCAACAATAACAACCGCTCGCAGCGCGTACAGACAACAACTAATATACTCAGATCCAAGTAACCACCACAGACAATACCAGAAATAACTGATACCCTTGAACAGAAGCTTGCAGTCTATGCAGCTAGACTTCGCAGATACAACGAGTCCAATGCCAGAAAGGATGCTAATAATCTTTTTCAGAAAAGTGAAAAAAAGTTCTACCAAAAGATAACAACCGACAACCAGATAACAGCAATAGAACTTTCAGTAAACAAGAGTTAACTGAGTTTTGGGGGGGGCCTATGGTCAGAACCTAAAACACATAATGGAAACGCTCCATGGATCAGACAAGAAGAGGAGCAGGAAGATGTTATCTTTACACCAGAGGAAATGGATGGAACCATAAAGCATACCCATAATTGGAAGTGCATAGGCGTAGATAATGTGCATAATTTCTGGTACAAGCAATTCAGGCAACATACGAAATGCTTACGGACAAAATCAATAAAGCCATACTCCAACCGAATAGGCTTCCTAAATTCCTCACGCAAGGAATAACGTATATAAAACCCAAAAACGCAGACACCAAGAACCCTGCCAAATATCGCCCAATCACTTGTCTTCCCACCTTGTACAAGATCATCACCGCAACCATATGCAGAAGAATTGAACAACACCTCACGCGGGGTGGCCCTAGACTTTCAATTTTTAACCCTGGACTACAAGTGAAGTCCTCCCCGGACGCTCCCCGGACGCCCTCTAAACTAGGATAAATCCGGGGAAACCCGGACGGATGGCAACCCTAGTTATAGTGCACATGAAAAAGTTTAATAAGAAAGTTGTTTTTTTTATTTTTTGTTTCTTTTTTTTTGAGATCTAAATAGTAACTAGGCTATACGTTAATATTTAGCCTGGAAATCTATCCTACGGCTGATGGTTAGGCTTGGAGGAAGTCCTTGTCTGGATATGCTCTAAAGCCACATTCTAGCACTAGTGGCAATTCCAAAAATCGATGAGACCTCTAGCGGTAAAAATGTACACTGACAAAGCAGGTACTCGAATTTCGGATTTCGGGCGGCACACAATTAAAATACTGTTTATATGCCGTTTATGTTTCTTCATTCAGTATATGCTTTGTTAATTGGTATATAGTACCATATAGTGTGTTAGAATATTTCTTCGGACCTTCTTCACACGCTATTGTCAGGAATATGGCATCTACATCAGGCTTCAAATCAAGAAAGGCTAGCAAGTTTAATACAAACTGTAGTGTTTATGGTTGCCACTCCAAAAAAGGCTATGATAAAAGCATCCATTTCCACGCGCGTTCCGCTCCACAGTCGCATCATCGTGGGGAAGGGGATTCGCGCTTGTTCCTTTCAAACAAAGAATCAGCGTACACTCCATGCGACGTGCGAATTCTGTTTAGGGTTGACCATCCCTATTGGTGGAGCTTAAAACCAAGGGGTTCTTGACCAACAGTTAGATTACTGTTCTCTTCTTCTGGCGTTTGGGTCGCCCAAATTTCTGCCTATTTAACTGCAGAGTTAAAATCATCAGACAGCTGTTGTAATTGGTGGTTTTGCTGGACCGTAATCTGTGCAAGAAGAGATCTGGTATATCTTCGTGGATTGGCAGTGAGGAATTTGTTTTTATTTTGTTATATTCTTTCAGAAGGGCATTTTCTCGACGGATGTGTGGCGGAGTTATTTGGCTGAGCGTTGGTAGTCAGTAAGTTGGGATTGACTTGCTGCAACTCGTAATACTTCTAATAGAAGTATCTAGCTGGGCGTCTATTAGTCTGGCGAGCAAATTTCAGCCGCAGAGGAACAGAGGCTCAGGGCCGAGGTACGGAGCGTAGAAATGGAAGCACCCCAAGAGGTTCCACATAATCTTTACAGGATGCTATTTCTGCTGTTTACTTTGGCTGCAATAGACTGAATATTATGTTTTTTAAACGATAGTGTCATATCCAGCGTGACACCTGGGTATTTGGGCAACGGATTATAGGGTAGCAAGGTACCGTTAAGGTAAATCTTTAGCTCTCTTTTTGCAATTTTATTGTTAAAGTGCAATTTTGGCTCGCGTCCGTGGAAAAACTTCCACACGTGCACCCTGGGTAGTGCTAAATGAGCTAGAGCGATCCGGTTCCCAGACTATATAGTTTTCCGGGCAAGTCACATGAGTATTACAGAGAATAGATGAAAATCGCTATTTAGCTTAGTCGTATAGCCTCCCAGCTAGCAATTTGATGCTTTATTATAGTTTAGAGAACGGTTTCATTACAAATATTATACAGCACTATCATTTATCTTTTATGACGAACATATATACAGGGTGTTCATTTGTAAACCTTCCCCCACGGCTTTATCGAAAACCACTGATTGGAAGAAAAAAAAATGCCAAAATACGTCGAAAGATTCGTCAAGGGTGACAATTATTTAATCAAAAACTGCTTCATCCCCTTGTATCCTCTGCCCCCCAGGGTCATTCTTTTAAAAATTTTAAATAATAAGGGTTATGGAGTAATAACTTATGTAAAAAGGTATGTCGAAGTCCTTTGCTTTGACGTTTGATTATTAAAAATCAGTCGATTCGTTTTCGAGAAAATTAGAAAAATCTTTATGTATCTTAATTTGTTTAGACAGAAAAGAAAAACACACAACCATATGAACCATATCACTTTTATTGCAGTAAATGGTAAAAATGTTGCCCGTTATTATTCAAGCAATAATACAAGCGACAAATTTCTGAGGGACAGCTGCAAAAACATGTGGGATATCATGGCAGTTTTCGATGACGCGTTGACGAAGGTCATCCAAGCTTGCAGGTTGAGGAGTAAACACAATAGATTTTGAATGGCCTCATAGAAAAAAGTCCATTCAGGCAGGCCATTCTATAACAGAATAACCAATAGTTCACATTACAGAAAGTTCTCACATCAGGATGGTGAACTGACAATTCCAAATGTTGGTATTATCTAGAATGTAGTAGCAGACATGCTACTTGACGCCATTTTTCATTGATTTTTATGTATGTACACCTTGGGTATCATTATACACAGTAACAAAAAATAAAAATAAGACTCACAGTAGTGTGGCAAATTGAAGAATCACGTCTTTAATGTAAACCGAAGTAAACTGTATAGTCTTTTCTTAAATTCATTACCTATATTCTGCAAACAAGGATTGTAGCCAGACTTTACAGGACTTACACTTTTGGATATGAGAAAGAAAATTTTGTACTGATATTGTATAATGTACCATGTAGATCTAGGGTCAATTTTTCAGCATTGATCAAAAAAATACAACTAGTTTTAAGATTACCTGACAAAAATTGCCTAAAATAGAACAAAGATTTACTTCTTAAACGTTTTGAGCAATGTCTAAGAAATCTAAAAAACCCAAGATATCACATACATTCAATACTTCTTTGGTATGCTTGGTAGACTATATTCGAAACATAATGATTATTTAACAATAAATTTAGCTCGAGAAAACCCAAAGGCATGACCTCAGATAGTCCACTTAAGGATTTTTAATCATCGATCGGGATTCTATAATAGTGTATTTATGTTTATTGTTTATGTACAACTGCGGACTATTTACGATATAATTACATAAACAAATCTCTGATTCACAGCTTATGGCTAATCAGGTAAACAATTCGTAGTATTGTAAAAAGGAATTTCCGAGTCGTTATATGAATAAGTGATAGGTCTAAGATTTTGTATAAATTGGAAAATGGACAAATGGAGCAATATAAACCAACAACTCGTCCATCCACTAGCATCAAGTGCAGCTAAGGTGAGACATAATTTCATCTATTAATGAATACAATTTAAGCAAATATTAAAAACTATATATATTTTTTCTGCATAACATATATTATGTTCAGCAGAATTAAAAATTTTCAGATAATTTAGTACCTATACCAAGGTAGTCAGTAAGAAATCAGAACAACACTAAATTTATTTAACCTATTTTTTGTATGCTTGTCGAATTCCTTACTTTAATAAATTTCAATTACGACTATAGCTTCCTTAGCTCCAATCTGGAGCACTTTGGAATTTATTTTTTATGCTGATTTGTCTAATATTCGATTGTTGCCTTTGAAAATGCAATCGCCTTTAAGTTGGAAACATCTAACTTGAATGTAATGAAATTTTCAACCCCACTCGTACCGAGATATCTGGGAAGTAACTGATCAATCAATTTGACCGAATTTTTTGAGCTAATAGCTAATTATTTGCATTTACTCTCATTAAGTTATATATCGATTGTCAAACTACTTTTGAACAGGTAATACTACCTATAACACACAAGTGAGCTATTTTTCAATAACGTTTACTAGATACCTATGTTGATCTCTTGGAAATGCATAATAAGATTAAATGCACGCTATATTAACTGCAAAGGTGGCTATGAAACGTCGAACGCTAATTCAGAGGTTGTAATAGTAGTTATTTTTAAGACAGAAATTTTGTTGAGCTCTCA
Organism: Callosobruchus maculatus; assembly: GCA_951848785.1. NCBI lineage: Eukaryota > Metazoa > Arthropoda > Insecta > Coleoptera > Chrysomelidae > Callosobruchus > Callosobruchus maculatus. The sequence goes on along the minus strand of CATOUR010000110.1, from coordinate 3,053,629 downwards.
AAAGTTACGTATTTAAATTGTTATTGATACGATCCTAGATAAAGCATAGTATCACTCACGGTAATGGTAATAACTTTCTTATTGATTTACAAACATGAAATGGGTGAGTTATTTTCGTTATTACCGCCCGATGAACAATATACTATTTAATGCAAGCACAATTTTACGAAAACCGGTAACATCTACGTCTTTTCTATTAGTGAAATAAGTACACGTTAATAAGCAACAGTAAGATATGGATAACGACATTGCTACAGTATCTTCTTATATACCTACTTATCATAAACGTTTAAGTGGTAAGGTGTAAACTATTATTATTTGTGATGTTACGTTTTCAATAATTTGAATGCATTAGCGCTTTTCACACAAAGCATACCTAAGTAGGTCGAATGGCAAATCATTGTATTGTATTGATTCTAATAGGAACACATATTGTGAGGAGGCTACAAAATTTTTGACATTGGATCTAGAAAATTAAATTTTTTAGGAGGTTAACATTTCAAAAAATCTTCAGTCTATCGTTTCCATGCATAGGCGCAGATTTTTTTTCCAATTTTTTCGATGTTTTGATTTTTCCCTATTTTTCACTATGTGAAGGGTTCTAATTATTGGGTGTTTATCATATTTTCTGCTATAATAATACTTTATATTACAGAAACCCAAACTCCGCCAACATCATGAAACTCTTCTACTTCTTTGTCGTCGTCATCATGGCTGTGATGGCAACCTTTGCTCAGGCCCAGGACTGCCTCTCCAATGGATCACCTTGTCACTGGAAAGGCACCATGGGTAACTGCTGCTCAGGATTCTGTCTCCAGCAACCTTCAGAATCAACTGGAGTGTGCCAAGACCGTTAACACAACCAAGACAGCTCTATAATGTTGCATTTCAATAATTTCTAATTTTTTGTAAATTGTTATACGGTTTGTTGTTCATCAATTGTCAGTACTTTTACAAATAAACCCATTTTATTATTAAGCATGTTTTTATTTTATTTGTTGTCGCTCCAAGTCACTTTGTTGTTATTTCGTTTGCTATAAGACGGAAACTAGACAACCTCCTCCTATCTAAAATAGCAAGAGACCCACCTTCAACTCCCGTCTGGATAACAGAATTGATAAGGCCCGATTTGCCTTCTAGACAGGAGGATATGCGGCAAATCTTGGGGCGTTAGTTATAAAAACCAATTTATTGAATATATCAGACAGCGATAAAACCAATGGTACTATATGGTGCTGTTGTCTGGTGCCAAAAATGTTTGCAACGAGCAGCCAGAACTAAGCTGGTAGCTGTATCGCCTGCTTGGTTATTACTGGAGCCATGTCTACTACGCCCAAACTGACCATGGATGCCCTCCTAAACTTAACTTCTCTACACATTGAAGCAGAGAGAGGTACCAAAATCGTCGCCTTCAGACTGATATCAACTGGCAGACAGGACAAAAAACAACTAGGACTAAACAGGACGGGTATTTTGAGTGAAATCATAAACCACCATATACTCGGAATGGTCTCGGACTCTATGGTTCTACAAGCGCTACTCATGGATGGCTCCAAGTAAGAACTGAAGACAGGAGCGGGAGTAGGTGGTACTAATTCAAGAGCTAAAATTTCAGTAAACCATGGGAGGTACATCATAATCTTCCAAGCAGAAGTGATAGCCATAGAGTTTTTTTTTATAACTGAGCAGACCGCGCAGGCAGATCCTAAATACCAGAGTACCGCGGCTGCTGTGAAAGGGTTATGTTAGGGGAAGTTTGTTAACGCGGGATTTGAATGGGCCAATACCCTCAGGCCCAATAAATACATCTTCTGGCAGTCCATTCCAAGCCTTGGACACCCTGGAAATGAATGTACGGTTGTACCGCTCAGTCTTGATGTATGAAGAACGACCGTCTTAGGATGAGATGCAGCGGTCACACGGGTACATCTGATAGGAGCAGTGAGTGGCGGAACGATAGAGGATAGCTCAGAGGAGCAGATTCCGTTGGAATATCGGTAAAGAGTGAGAGGTCACCAACAACACGCCTGTGAGAGAGTGACTGAAGGTGGCGCGTTAAGGCCGGATCGCCAATTAGTCGAATTGGCCTTCTCTGGACGGCATCTAGTATAGACAGGGTAGTAGGGGCAGCAGCTCTCCAGACATGAGAGCAATACTCCAGGCAAGGTCTTATCTGGGCTTTATATAGCATGAGGTTACATGGTGAGAAATACTTTGTGGCTCTAAGTAGGTACCCAAGCTTTTTACCAGCAGCTGTTGCAATTGACGCGACGTGATCGTGCCAGATCAGATTTTCTGTAATGTTGACTCCTAACAGCTTGAATGAGTGACTTCTTGGCAGAGCCTGGTTGTTCATTAGAACCTGGTGTTGGCTTGGGCACTTCTTGTTTGATAGCGTACAATACTGGGTCTTGGAGGCATTAAATTTAACCATATTTTTAAGCCCCCAAGCGGTAATAGTATCGAGATCCTTTGAAAGTGAAGCTGCCATTGCCAGTCTTCTGCGTTCCAGCGCGACCACAGAGATTGCTCATGATGCCTGCATGCAGCGTACTGCCATCCGCAAAACTGTGGATTGGGTCTGTAGTGCTAGAGAGTAGATCATTAATATGAAGCAGAAACAATGTCGGAGCCAATACCGATCCCTGCGGAATCCCGGCATTGATGCTATGGAAAGAAGAGGAAAAGCCGTGTTATCACGACAGAGATTTTCCGACCTTGGGAGTTGGGAGTCAGGGAGCTGAAAAAACGACCCCTGACATTTTTGTCAGGGATCTATAAAAATCTGTTCAGGTGGCCAGACTGTCCTAAAAGCATTGAGTTCCAAACGGGTTGACTCGAGATTTGTATGGAACTACATGTGTACATCTCATCAACGCACATGGAACAAGGAACAAAGTATTGGGTTCCAGGTCATAGCGGAGCGAAAGGCAATATGTATTGGTCGACACACTCGCAAGAGGAGGAACCGAATCTACGTTTATACGACCAGAACCATTGCATTGCGAAAAGCACTGCCAGGCCAACCATCTCAGATTCGGCAGATCAGAAAGCACTACTGCACTGGCGAGATACACCTGGGCTACTACACTCGAAGGCGTTCATACCATAAATTGTCTTCTGAGGAACCACTTGCGGAAGATAGGTCTGGAACAAACATCGGAATGTGGTTTCTGCTATGTGAAGGACAAAACAGCGGAGTACTCTCCATGCTCCTGTCTAGTACTCGAAAGAGCTGGGTTTCATACTTTAGGATTCACCTAAACCTAACTGTAACCTACTGACTTCCAGGAAAGTTTAACCCAACACGAACATTGCATTCGTCGAAAGGTGCGTATTATATACGGTGAACTCTAAATAGGTGTGACTCAAAACAGACCAACGAATTCGAATAGGTTAGAAGAAGTAAACAAGGTTTTCGTTTGTACCCACAATCGTCACGCGGCAGCTGGCACACTGACCGCTGAATCGCTTATAAACCAATACCCTTTGTATGAATAGCAGGTAAATAATCCTAAAAATAACAGCACTCACGCAGAGCCATAAAATAAATAGCTACTTTGTTTTGGTTGATCGTTTCGGGTCAATTGTTATATTTTTGAATGAATTTTGGGTTTTAACAGTACATAAGTGTTAAAAGACTAGTTTAAACTAGTTTAAACAATTCCATAAAATTTAAACCCCGCAGATATCTGTAAAAAATAACATCGTGTTTGTGAATACAGTAAATAATAACAACGGGATCTTGAAAACACTCACATACCTGTTAGAGCATGGGCGTTGCTTTTTCTAACCTATTCGAATTCGTTGCAACAGACACAATAGGGTCACCCCATTCACAATCAACCTAACATAATTGCCACCCCGGGTAATCTGGGTTATACCCCATTGTTAAATTAAATAGGAAAATTGCAATCTTTTCTAAATAGGAAATGGTTGATAAGGTTTGAAATAACGGAAATCAAGAATGTTATGGTTTGACGTGATGGAGATAGACATCATGAAACGACCAAATTCAAAATTTCTTACCATGTACCAGAACAGCACGGGAAGGAAGAATAATTTTGGGGTGGGTCTTTTTTTCTTTGCTGTAGTTATATCATTATTATTACTATCGATATTTGTAAAATGTGGGTGAAGAGCTTCGTATCGATAAATTTGATCTAAAGAATCATACAGCTTTGAGTAAAAAAGATGCATTAGACTTATCTGTTACCTATCTAGATAAATATGATAGCGATAAAACATATTTTAGTCGTGATCTTTCTGTGCGAATGAAGGAAAACTTTCAAAGCACCTGATTATTTTAGATAACGGCAAATGGTATGCTTACCACTTCTGGATCAGTATAAATGGATTATCAAATAATAATTTGATCTGATGTATTGCGACCTGAATTGATTTCTCTACTTACATATCCCGGTAAGTGTTTCTTTTTAACACACACTTATAGATCACCACATACATGTTTGTTTTTTGTTTGTGAGCTTGTAATTCTCCTTTGGGTTAAGAGCTCGGACAGAATATTGAACGCTCCAACTTTGCCGCAAAAACAATTTCGACGGCTTCAAATTTGTCGGAACAGCGGTCGTATCCGCTGACTAAGAGATGGCGCAAACACCTTAGAGTTTGTTAATATTACACAGAGGCGTAGCGACGAGAGCTTAAAAGGTGTGTCATACAACTGTTTGGGAGTTGGTATTTTTGTGAAATTTATTCAGCAAAGTCGTTTAGTTATCATTTTTGCAGTAATGGTAATGATTATGCTATGAATATTGATCAGAAACAATTTTTCGTCATCATTACACAAAGTACTAATGAATAAAGTTGAAAAAACGAAAAAAACATGCCTTACTGGTAAAGTTAACTGAAAAATTAAAAATAAATATAGTTTAGAAAACTATAAAACACGCTTTTAAATAATATCGCGCTAAAAAGTTAAAGAGAATCTTAAAAATAAGCTTAAAATAATAATTAATGAAAAATACTATTTGAAAAAAAAGACATTAGGCGCTCGATTTACGAATAATAAGGCACAAAGCGCCCACGCTTTTTTTACGTTCATATTAGTAGTTTCGTTTATTATTGTTTTAAGCTTATATCAAACTTTTTAGTCTGATGTTATCTTTAAGAACGTGTTTTTTAGTTTATATGAACTATATTTATTCAATGTTGATACACCTCATCTAAGTCGTACCATTACTATATGTGTTTGTTTTACGATTCTGAATAGATGTATGCATGTCTTGTTACTATTTGGACAATCCTGATAAATTATTAAATTAGTTAAAAGCGGTTATGATTATATACCCAATATTGTTAACCCTTTGTCACCCTAGAGGTCCTCCTACTGAACAGGCCCCGTTATTGGATTATAACTTCCACCTTTCCGGCAGTCTAGAGCCATTCACTAGTTTGTAGAGTTGCACCCTGGTCCTACTACCGCAGGTGCTATAGATGCTACACCCTTTTAGAACTTAATAGTTTTATATATCTACTTTACGTATTTTTTGATTTTTCCAGGTACCTTTCATAGTCCAACAAGATGAACAAACTCTTCGCTATCTCAGTCATCATTGTGGTGCTGTCTGTTTTCCTCAACGTAGCTCTTGGGGCAGACTGCATACCAGAAGGTGAACTCTGTTGGTCTGGCGGTAGTTATCTAGGCAAATGCTGTGAAGGCTTCTGCTTTTATGTTAAAGGCAACGATTTTGGGACGTGCACGTCATTCGATTAGGGTATCCGCAATATCACTAGTGTCCTTTATTCGAGATTTTTTTATGATCAGATTTTATGATCAGTTTAAGATGGAAAATGTGATAGTATGCAATAAAAGTTATATATGAATGTGCCAGACTTCATTATTTTGCTAAAGCAAGACAGGGTTGAAACAACAGATGCCCTCCCAGAGATGCAATATAGCAACATAGAAGCCTTTTTTGTAATTTCAGGCAAATATTTTGCACATACCGTTGATTAACCGACGCACTAGTTTTTTCAAAATTGGTTCCTAGAATGAGTGATTGTTACAATGATTTCACATCCTAAAATTCGTTGAATCAGCAAAGGGTTAACATTAAACTATGATTACTAGATATGAAGAAATTACTCTCTTCTCCATCACTGGCATCAATATAACGTTAAAAAACTTAAAATTTTAGTATCTAATTAACACTCTGAAACATTTCAAATTTTTCAAAATTTTCAAAATTATATTTTTCTAATTTACCAATAGACGATTAGCATTTTTGACCAAATTGACGACCTGTTTTCATTGTAAATGAACTTATTATCTGAAAATCTAATTTATTTTTCGGTTTATCTCACTTGACTACTCGACTTTTATTCAATTTATAATAATAATGAATCATCTATTTGAAAAAGAAAACTGGATTTAATAAAAAGTGTACTAAAATGAAAATTGTACTATTGTATAAACTGCATAGGAGGCCTTGGGTTTTTTATTGCTTTTAATAAATTTGACAGACGTTTGTCAAAGTTTTGCTGTATTTAACTCGTCGTTTACAAGTTTTGCTGCATTCTATGAGCTAAAAATGACTGCTGTCAGGCCCTAAACCGAGGCTGCTACGGTTGCGTTGATTCAGGATGGAAGAAGTGAGCAATATGTTGCCCAACCAACGTTATCATATCGTATTAAATAGTACTATGCACTATATATACGTTTTTTGAAAACTGGATGTTACACTAACTTGGAACTTGCCACCAACGAAGGACTAACGTTCATGATGATCGCTTTATCATCTCATAAAGTCTACGAGATCGTCATGCTACTGCTGTAGATATCGGAAATCGACTACATCACGTCTGAAATACCAATGTAAGCGAACGGGCCGTTAGACGAAGACTTGGAAAAGCCAATCTTCGTAGTCATTGACCCGCTACAGGTCTAGAGCTTCTTAAGTACAGATTAGAGTGCGGTAAGGTAAGAGGTAACGTAAGACGTAAGAAAATAAACCTGTGGAATCAGATGAGAGTGTTTATAGTCGTAACGTAAGAGCTAACGCAACACTCTCATCTGATTCCACAGGTTTATTACCTTACGTCTTACGTTACCTCTTACCTTACCGCACTCTATTTAGTCCCTTAGACGTCATCGTGTGGCGCGACTTCATTTGGCGAGAGATCATGAACACTGGCGTGAAAATGAATGGGGGCGTATTTTGTTTACTGACGAGTCCAGATTTAGCCTGCGGTCTCGAGATGGTCGTGAAAGGGTTGTAACGGTTCGATATTTCTTTATCTGAGTCAGTACGCGATTTTCATTTTGAGACGCCCTGTACAGAAGGAATGATGTGTTGCCCATGTGTAAGATAATGATATCCCCATATATTAGAAAAATATCTAAAGAGCAAAAAGCAGAGATGGCGAAAATATAGCGGTCGTCTTCAGCACTTGCAAACCCGACAGGTTGTTTTATGGGTGTGTGTGTGTGTGTGAAGCCTTATAACATCTAAGGTAATCTCTATTATAGAAAATCTGATAGACCTTAAATTAATTATCATCATTTCTCCGATTTCTTTAGAAATTTATCATCATTGTAGGCTTCTTTTGCCACCGGCACGTGCTCGTGCAATATGAATGTATTTTATGCAAGCAAAATTTTCTGATGCCGTCAGCCACCATCCACTGCTCCAGTCTTTGAGCCGTAGTACTGCTCGGGAGAAACCTTTGAGCTTGGAAGGCTTGGGAGTCTCCATCATATGAATCCCGTTTAGTTGGCGTTATCCCTTAGGGGGTACGAATCTCACCGAGAGGATATAAGGTCGTATTCACCATTTATGTTTGGTCAATGAAAAGTCATCCCTGAAATCCAGTTTTTACCACAAGCGTCGTGTCGAACATTACGAACAGTTTTTCTCCGTACTGGAATGAACACTAATGTGAAATCCCCTCAGGTCAATGAAGTTTTGAAGAATTCTATTGTTTCACCATTTCTAATATTTGTTTTACTGTAATTTCGACATATGAAAATTATATACCTAAATTGGAAACCACTTCAACAGTGCTGTTGATGCGGGTCATTTAATCTATAAGTTTGATTTAATGCCTATAAGGTTTAAATATTAATCTACTATATCAATTCATTAATAAATCCGGTTTTTGGTGAAAATTACATAATATATTTTTCGTAGCAATTAGGTAATCAGCTTGTTTCTTTCACCTTTTCCGACTTCCGTATGTCGGCTGGCGCCCTCCCTCGCTTCATTCCTCCCTTCATTCTTATTTAAACGGGCTGTAAATAATATTTGATTTAATAACAAAATACCCATAGTCTCATCTCTGACTGAGCTATAAAAAAAAGACGTCAACCCAGAAGAGATACGTCACAGGGTACAGTACAGTACATCATTCCAAGAGGGTCTTTAACTGCTGTCAGGTACATTGATGAAATTCTGCAAGATTCTATGGTACCTTATGTTGATTTTAATGGAAATAATTTAAATTAAATAATAATGCGAATCCAATTTAACATGTCTGGGACATGCTTGGGTGAAGAATAAGAAGTTGTGTTCCTATTTCTTTAACCTTAAATGAATTGCAGTACGCTCTTTTAGAGGAATGGGACCTTATTCCTCAAGATTCGTCATTTGATTTGTATGTCAAGAAGAGTGCAAGCAATCATTCGGTCACGCAAAGGCAACACTCGCTATTAAAAATGCCCCTGCCTAGTTTTTGCTAGCAATGCCTTACATTTTTCAATAATTTAAGGTCATTTTAGCAAACTACCAATTTACGTTTTTTACGTAACAAAAGAGGTTTTTTTTCAAATAAATGGTTGACTAACGTTATAAATTACTTAAAACATGTTGCTTTATTTGTGTATTTGTTATTAAAATAATAAAATATCATCCAACAATAAAAAAAGGAATTATAATTGTACAAGATCTCAAGCACTCCGTTTTTTATGCCGGTGAATGTAGTATATAAAAATTTCACTGAAGTCCTTGATAAGTAAATACTTCAAAAATTCTTTAGTTGTGTATTTATTATTATTTCGGCAAAATATGTTCAAGTTGGGAAAAGCAGATTTATTGGGAAGTGGGGAGCTCCAGAAAAGCCACTAAAAATTCTGCAGTCACTGGCCCTTCAATTGAAAAACTACATATACAGGGGAGGAAGGAGGGCCTGTCTGATACACTCACCGAAGAAGGTTCCGGCGCTGGGGTCTATGGGACAAAAACAAAGCTCTCCCTGTCTCATGGGGGATACACCACGGTATTCCAAGCAGAGATACGTGCGATCCTAGCTTGTGTCTTTCGTACGAAATTCAGGGGCCTTATAGGCGGATCACTATATGCTCTGACAGCCAGGTAGCATTGAAAGCATTAAGTGCCTGTAAGCTTACATCAAGGTTCGTTCTGCAATGCAGGAAGGTCTTGGATGCTATTTCGGCAAGACATCAGGTGTCACTTATGTGGGTGTGGAGTCATGCTGGAGATGGTGGCAATGAAATGGCGGACGGGCTCGCAAGGCGAGGGTCGAGGAATAATTTCCTGGCTCCTAAGCCGGATGTTTTTACCAAGAAAAATGATATTCATCCTGACTTGAGGGTATCTAACCAAGTAATAGAGAGAATATATAAATAGAAATATCTCGGAATAATAATCAACTGTAATAATGACTCATATGTAGAAATAAAGACAAGGATAGAAATCGCCCGGAATCAAAATGAAACAATTTTTCTGTAATAAGTCTCTGAGCAAGGAACTCAAGATTCTTATGCTGAGATGCTATGTGTTATCTATCATGTTATATGGTACAGAGGCAGCCACAGAAACCATTTTGAAATGAATAGAAGCTTTTGAAATGTGGCTTTATAGGCGAATATTGAGAATATCGTACATAGATCATGTTACCAACGAGGAAGCTTTAAGACAGCTCTCCAAGACGAAAGAACTGGTCACAGAAATTGAAATAAGAAAATTAGAATACCTGGGCCATATAATGAGAGGTGAGAGATATCAAATTCTCCGCAGGTACCATTAGAAGGAAAATAGAGGATGATGAACTGACAATTCCACATTTTGGCATTATCTAGAATGTAATACTGAGTCACGCCACTTGACGCCATTTTACGTCTCACACCCATAGGTGAGGGGAGTATTGTGATCGCGAAAATTTTCGATTTTGAGATAATCCACTTTTTGGGCGTTATATGATGTCTACATAACGAAAATCCACGTCACTCATTTCCGTCGGTCTATCTGTCTGTCGGTCTGTCTGTCTGTCGGTCTGTCTGTCTGTCTGTTTGTCTGTCGCGTTTTTCTACCCTCGTAGTCTCAGTAACCGCTGCATGGATTGTGATGAAATTTGGGCACCGATATGCTGTGGGGTCCTAGTAGGGAATGCTGCTAAAATTTTGATAGTCGGTGCATTGGCGGCGGAGTAATTAGCAAAAAACAAAAAAAAAACAGACATTCCTCAAACTTCGTTTTTAGGCGTTTCTGATCATTTCCTACTTTTTTGGGTGGGGTTGAATTTGGGGTGGTTGGGGGGTGGGGGGTTGTAAAACTGAAAAATTTGTTGTATTCATAATGGGCTGTCCAATGACCTGTGAATGAAAGACCTAGCGGCATAATTCACCTTTTTAGGTCCATCCAAACATTGCCTCGCTTATAATAGAAACCAAGGGACTTAGAATTTGTGATGTATACTTACGAGTATTGTTTTAGATCGTTCTACATTGCTTAACGCGAAAATGATTGAATGGATTTTAATGAAATTTTGACACAGTATTACTACCGCTGCGAGGATGGAAAGCGCGTATGTTTTGGAAAAATCGTGTCTGTGGCGGCGCAGCAATAATAAAAAAACCAAAAATATAAAAACAGCTCAAACTTTGTTTTTAGGCGTTTTAGGGGTTTCTGATCATTTTCGACTTTTTTTTGGGTAGGGGTGCATTTGGGGTGGTTGGGGGGTGGGGGGTTGTAAAAACTGAAAAAATTGTTGTATTCATAATAGTGTGTCCACTGACCTATGGAAAAAATACCTAGTGGCACATTCTTTTTTAAGTTCATCTGAACATTGGCTTGATATTGTTCTTTTTCACTTTTTATTCATTGTGTTATTTATAATTAATAAAAGACGGTTATTATTATTATTATTATTATTATTATTATTATATTACAGAAACCATGGGACTTAGAATTTTGTGATGTTTACATATACATACGAGTGTTGCTTAATTTCGTTATATGTATATTGCGTAAAGCGAAAATGATTGAATTGATTTTCATGAAATTTCGACACAGGAATTACTATCCCTGCGAGAATGGAAAACACGTCAGTTTCTGGAAAATCGTGTCAGTGGCGGCGCAACAATTATCAAAAAACTAAAAATATAGAAACAGCTCATACTTCGTTTTTAGACGGTTTGTAGGCTCCTCAGCGTTTCGCATCGCATGCAGAATCAAAACTGTGGCGTCCTAGTTCCTAAGGAGGGAGACGCAAGAAACTATTTACCAGAGTTTTTGTGTTGGGTGTTTTTTTGCGGGAAAATGGGCGATGATTTGGTTGCAAGGGATTTCAGAATATAGCTTCATGCTATGGGAAAATAATGAACTGGTATCATCGTAATGTGTGGAAAGTACTGAGTCAATCAACTTGACTCCATTTTTTTATAGATATTTATGTATGTACAACTTAGCTATTATTATATACAATGACAACTAATAAGACCTACAGTAGTGTGGCAAATTAAACAATCACGTCTTTCATGTAAACCAAAGTAAACTGTACTTGGTCTTTTCTTAAATTCATTACCTGTATCAGGAAACAATGATTTTATACCGATATTTTTCAGCATTGATCAAAGTAAAACTGACAAAAATTTCCTGTAATAGAACAAATATTTACTTCTTAATTGTTTTGAGCAATGTCTAAGAAATCTAGAAAAGCCAAGATATCACATACGTTACGACAATTTAATACTCCTTTGGTATGTTTGGTAGACCATATTTGAAACATAATGATTATTTAACAATTTAGCTTGAGAAAACCCAAAGGCATGACCTCAGTTAGTCCATTTATTGACTTTTAATCGATCAGGATTTTATAATGGTGTATTTATGTTTACTGTTTATGTACAACTGCAACCTATTTACGATATTACTACATAAACAAATCCCTGATTCACAGCTTATGGCTAATCAGCTAAACAATTCGTAATATTGTAAAAAGGAATTTCCGAGTCGTTATATGAATAAGTGATAAGTCTTAGATTTTGTATAAATTGAACAATGGACAAACGAAGCAACATACACCAACAACTCGTCCATCCACTAGCATCAAGTGCAGCTAAGGTGAGACATAATTTAAGGTTACGCTACCCATTTTTCATCTAATTATGAATACAATTTAAACAAATATTAAAAAATATATCAAATTTCTTGCATAACGTATACTATGTCCAGCAGAATAAAATTTTTTCTGATAACTTAATAGCTATAAAATTAATATACAGGGTAGTCAGTATGAAATCAGAACGTCACTAAATTTATATGACCTATGTTTCTTCTCGAATGTATCATCCTAATGAATTTTAATTCTGTCTATAGCTTCCTTTGCTGAAGCTGGAATATTTTTTTGAACTGATTTTTTATGTTGACTTCGACAATCCTATTGCCTTTTAGTTGAAAACTTCCAACTTAGATTTAATGAAATTTTCAACCCTATTCGTAACGAGAATATCTGTAGAGAATATTAAGTATTTTTTATTGGAAGAATTTTTTGAGCTAATAGCTAATTATTTTGTATATACTTTCACTATGTTATGCCAGACTACTTTTGATTTACTTGTAATAAACAACGAGAATGACGAAAGTCTTTTATATACTAATACTGATCTCTCAGAAATGCATTATGACCTTCGTCAACGCATTATCGAAAGCTGCCATGTTTTTGCAACTGCCCGTCAGGAATTTGAAAATCGCCTATATCATTGTTTGGCCAATAACGGACAATATATTTGAAGTTATTGCAATAACAAGTGATATTTTAGTGTTTTTGTATTCTATTTGAACAAGTTAAGATACTTAAAGATTCTAATTTTCTCGAAAACGAATCGACCGATTTGAGAAAATCAAACGTCAAAATAAAGTACAGCCAACATATTTTGAAAATAAGACATTACTCGGTACCCCTTGTCATTTAAAATATTGAAAGGGATGATCCTTGGGAGAGAGTGTACAATGGATGAAGTAGTTTTTAATCAAAAAGTTGTCCCCCTTGTCAAATTTTTTGATGTGTCTTGGCGTTTTTTCTTTTAGTCGGCGGTTTTCGAGAAATCGGGGGTGGAAAGTTTTCAAATCAACACCTTGTGTGATTAAATGGACGCTATAATAACTGCAAAGGCGGCTATGAAACGTGAAACGCTAATTAGAAGGGTGTATAGCATTTATTTTAGTGACAGAAATATAGTTAAGATGTCAAAAGCTATGTATTTAAATTTTTATTGATACCGTCCTAGGTAGAATATAGTATCACTCACAGTAATGGTAATAACACTAATAACTCACACATGGGTGCGTTATTTTTCGTCATTACCGCTCGATGGACAATATACTATTTAATGCCAAATTTGATGAACACCTACACCATTTACTTATATATTATTATAAGTTGTATATTCAAGTTCTACGTCTACAGGGTATTTTGTTGTATATTTTCTGTTATTATTAGGTGCAATCGTTTTTTTCGGAATAGGTTCAATTAAATGCATGTTTTCCGTCAATCAACATGTTTTCATTTTCTTTATCAGTGAAATAAGTATACGTTAATTACTCCACTTGAAGCAACAGTAAACTATGGATAACAACATTGTTATAGTATCTTTCTTATATACTTATAATTGACGTAAGTGGTAAGGTGTAAAGTATTATTATCTGTGATGTTACGTTTTCGATAATTTTAACAATTAGTGTTTTTCACACACAGCTTAACTAAATAGGTCGAATGATAAATTACCAGTATGGTGCATCTTTTTTGAGCTTTTTAGCTATACAGGGCGTACCAAATTATGTGCTGTTAAAGTGTATACGAAGTCACTTGGAACAGCAAAAAAATGCTTGGGCGGCATCTCCTTTGTGAACGCGGCAGCACCGACACTCGGTTTATCGTCGGTGCGCGGCAGGTATACAGGGTCTCGGGGGCGTTTCACAAAGGAGAACCGCCCAAGCATTTTTTGCTCTTCCAAGTGACTTCGTATACACTATACCTTCCTTATCATCACAAATATAAAGTCAGATAAACATATGAGAGAAAAATAGTAACGTTTGTCAAAGGAAAAAAAGTATAAGAAGGTTACACAATTTTCACCTTGGGTCTAGTAAACAGAATTTTTTAGAAGGTTAACGTTTTTTAAAAATATCAATCTACCGCTTACTTTCCCTGATGGGAAATTTCCTAATGCCACAAAAAACTATTTTCCATGCATAAGTGATTTTCTTCACACTCTAGTAATTGCTGCATCGGTTTTCTTTGACTTTTTTCTTGCTGTAGTTAATAGTGGAAGTGTAGGTATTGTGAAAAAGGAATGCATATTTGAACTGCGTATTTCCATATTTTACACAGTTTTTATTAGCGCAGACCGTATTTAAATAGTCTTCGAGATTTGTAAGATTTGAAAATGCATATTTTTTTACTTGTAACAGATATGCCAGAATTTTCTCGACTTTCCCCGACCTCGATTATTTCCGAATTTTTCCTGATTCAACCTAGAGTTTTCCAGATATCTCCTGATCTTTACCAATTTTATTACTCTTCTGTTATTTACGATTTTTTGCGATTTTTATAATTTTTCCCGGTTTTTCAGATTTTTTTTGTCGATAGCAGCCAATTTTTTTAGTTTTATTTTTCCTAATTTCTCCTCAATTTGCATGACTACGTTTTCCAGTTTTTATTGCTTTCACTCGTTTTTTACAGATTTGCCTCCTTTTGACCAATTTCTCGATTTTTGGCAAATTTTGGTAACTTTCCTACCTAACCACATTTTTATTTTTCTCACAGGAACCCAAACTCCACCAACATCATGAAACTCTTCTACTTCTTTGTCGTCGTCATCATGGCTGTGATGGCAACCTTTGTTCAGGCCCAGGACTGCCTGTCCAATGGGTCACCTTGTCATTGGAAAGGCACCATGGGTAACTGCTGTTCAGGATTCTGTCTCCAGCAACCCTCAGAATCAACTGGAGTGTGCCAGGATCGTTAACACAACCAAGACAGCTCGATAATGTTCATTTAAATATTGTTTCTAATTTTTGTGAAATGTTATACGGTTTTGTTGTTTATCAATTATCAGTATTTTTAGAAATAAACCGTTTTTAATTTTAAGTATGTTTTTATTTTATTGTTTGCCGTTCTTAAATCGTATTTTGGACTTCATCATCATAGTCACAATGTCTTAACAGACATGTTGTGATCTCGTAAAATGCATTTACTCATTTTACGAGTTTCTCTTGGAATATCTTTAAGATCTTTAATGCAGTAGTTTCCCATTTGCTTTCTGCATCCTCATGCCATTGACCAGATGGTATTTACTGGTTCATCCGCCTTTAGGGGCAATTTCTCACCCCAAGGACAAGCAGGTGTCCTGACTCTTCTCAACGCGTCCACCCAAAGCTGTTGGTTGAGAAGAGGTTACTGTTTATATCGACAGTAGTTCGGTTCCTTTTAGTCACCTTTTACGACACGCAGGAATTTTGGACTTACAACCCTAAAAAAACGTTATTAGTCGGAATATTGTCGGTTGACAGCTGGCATACGTTAGCAATGGCACTGCTTCTGAAACTGGCACTAGGACCAACCAAGGACGTAAAAACGTACTTGGGACCAACCCTCTGGAATATCCTGTACGTTGGGATATTGAAGCTACCGCTACTTGGTAGCGCTAGATCTGGCTTCCGAAAAGACTGAGACAGTTATACTACGAGGATATAGGATAAAGAGGAAGGACGTGAACTTCCAGCTTAGAGGCAAAACGATAATCCCCAGTAAGTCCATGTCCGTACTTGGGAGTCTATACAGACAACGAGAGGTGCTTCTCAGACCACATCAAGAAGTCAACCCAGAAGGCAGAAGCTAGAATAGCAATGCTCTCTGACTGATTCCGAATACTGGGGAAACCAGCAGTAGAAGAAGAGCACTCCTGAACGAAATCGTCCAGTCGAATGCTCTTTACGGAGCGCCAGTTTGGCACAGGCCACTCAAAAGGAAAAAAACATCAGCAGGAGCTAGACAGGCTCTAAAAGAAGTCCCTGCTGAGGGTGGCCAGTGTCTACCGCACAATATTCAGCAAGACCTTGCAAGTGGTGACAGGGACACCACCCTTGCATCTGCTAGCTGAAGAGAGAAGGGACATATACGTCTCATAAGGGGACACAGAGTCCAGGCGTAGATACTGCAGAAAACAGACCATAGAGGAGTGGCAGCAGATATGGTCTCAAACGATTGAGGTTGCGCAGTGGACAAAAAGACTTATACTACTCGTCGGTCATCACCAGTGCCGCCATTGTGGACAGCCAGACACGGCTGAACATACGCTGTTCGAACGTGAGAGGTAGCTCACATACAGACAAGAAGCCTGTGCACACCTATCCAGGGCCGCGCCAAGTGTTTCTGCCGCCCGTGTGCAAGTGATAAGTATTACCCCAAGCACAATGAGAGACGATAATAAAATTTCAGAGATGTTCACTTTCAAGTTTTGTTAAAAATTTAATATTTTTTTTACACAAATACCACATAAATAAAAATCCTTAAAACTAAGCAACAAAAAAACGAAACATATGTACTTTAACCTTAAAAACAAAAACTTCTAGGAAACATAATTAAATATTTTGAAAACCTTAGGTTTAATTTTTTAAACCTTTAGCAGTGAAAAAAAACATAATTATGTACTTCAAACTTAAAAACAAAAGCTTCTACAAAATAATATAGAACATTTTTCAAAAGCTTAAGTTTAATATTTTAAACATAAACGAAAAACAACCAAAACAGATAATTATGTACTTTAACTTAAAAACAAAAACTCCTAGAAAATAAAATAGATGCACCTATCTTTTTATAAAATGTATAGAAAGGACACTTGCCTTGCTTTGAGTGCTGCAAAATCCTTTATAATTTGGTCTGTATTCAGTTTTTCACATAATTCAGATCCAATGGAAATTAGCACCGAATTATTGAGTCTTCCCTGGTTCATCGAGGATCTTAAGTAATTTTTAATGAGCTTCAGCTTTGAAAATGATCTTTCTCTGCTTGCAACTGATATTGGCAGTGTTAAAAGGATTCTAAGAGCAATTGAAATATTGGGGAATGTATCAAATACATCATTTTCAAATACACGTTAAAATGCCCAAAGGAAGCGAGATTTCTTGTCCTTCCACTCAGTGTAGAGCAAGGTTAGTTCTATTTATATATTGCAAGACCTCTAAAGGAGATTTTTCATTTTCTAAAAAAGAAAAAAAATGTAATTAACTCATCACACCATCACCATCAAGATCTGCTTCATCTCTAGATTCATCGCGTAATTTTACATCTAAATCAGCACAATGTTTCATAAAATTTGGTTTATTAAAACATTTTAATTTTGTGAAGTCATACAATGGTATGTTCTTTTTTTATCAAAGTAAATTTTTCACTAATTGATGCAATAGTAGTATCGAGAATAGCATAGTAAAATTTTACTTTAAAGTTTATCTTTGCGTCCACTATGGGCTCAGCGGCCAGCTGAATGGCTGGTGTCAGTAGCATGTCCCATATTGGGCGGTACTTAACAGTAACAGGCGTATCGAGCGGGTAGCGGGACATTCAGGACTGAGATGATCGCAAAATCATGGAGTCCAAAAAAGACAGAGTTACCGTGCACACGGGGTTGGCGCGGTCCTGCACCTATCTGAAAATCTGAAGGCAGATAACATGGTCAGACTGATGATCTCTATTGAAAGACCATCCTCTGCATGGCGAGAGAAATTCTAAGCATCAAAGAAAGCGGGGAATGTAAAAGTGGTGATTAAACCATAAGATCAACGACCTCGGAGCAGCCCTATACTCATGTTGCAATGTCGTTCGACGAAGGTTCCGTGAATAGTAGGAGGGCTTGAAGGTAAGGAAAGAGGGAACGGGTTTTAGCAGGTCGGGCCGTGGAGGCATGTCAGATGGATGTGTTTGCGTCAGTTGGACATGCGATCAGAGGACGCAAGCTGGTTCAGCGACGGGTGAGATCTGCTCTCACACCTTCTGGTGTGTGAGATAAAGCCGATTTTCCAAACCCTCCATAATAAAAAAACTACATCTAAAGTAAGCATCTTAACGGATACGACAAGTCGATAGCAAAATAGCAAACAAAACTACGTTCAAAATTCGCGTTCTATGTATAGAAAAATGGAACGCTACGTTTCGGTGTTTTCCGGTGTCATGCGTAAAGTGTGTCTCCATGATATCAATGTGTGCCGTCAAAGTTCCATTGAGAACTTCCGTCTGTGAATTGTGGTCATATTTTTGTGTTAGCTGTTAGACTAAATGTCTACCGTAATGTTTGGAAAGGTTTTTAGATTCATGTTCACAGGTTTCAACAAACCTATACAGTACATCGGAATAAAATCCCCGAGAATACTTAAAGAGTCGCAGCAGTTTTATACAGTCCTTAGGTTCATTACTGTTGGAGACAATATTTTTAATTTCTTATGGCATGACCTCTGATCTAAAATCACTATTGTGAAACTTTATTTGGAAGTCCCTCAATATGAGTCGCTGGTTAATAATAACTTGACGTTATTCAATTGTTGATACTATAGTCGAAGATTTGAAATGTCAGTAAACTTTGGGAGGTATACCACAATTTATTTTCCTAGCAGAAATGATAGCCATAGAGTTGGGAGTCAGAAAGCTGAACAAACGACCAATGACAAACAAATCTATGTGTGACTCAAGTTTCGTATGGCATACATCTCCTCAACAAACTTGGAACAAGGAACAAAGTAACTTTGGTTTGGGTTCCAGGCCATAGCCGAGTGGAAGGCAATCAATTGGCCTACATGCACACTCGCAAGGGGAAGAACCGATCTACGTACGTAGAACCAGAAACATTGTACTACAAAGAGCACTGCCAGGAAAACCATCTCAGATTGGGCAGAGAGGAAAGCGCTCCTGCACTGGCGATATACATCAGGGCTACTACACTTGAAGGCATTCATACCATACCCCTCTAGTGGGGCCCCCTAGTATCCTTGAATGGAATAGGAATGATCTGTGCATTCTGGTCGGTTTGTTGGCAAGAAATTGTAGTCTAAGAAACCACTTGCGGAAGAATAGGAAATTAAATAAGAAAATTGCAATTCTTTTGTAAATACGCAATGGTTCATAAGATTTGGAATAACGGAAATCGGTGACATAGTTTTACTTCAGAAAGACGTCATAAAAACAATAATTAAAAGACACATCGCAAAGTCAAAATGTCTTACCACTGTGCTGGAATACAATACTTCCACAGAATGGAAAGGAAAAACATAATTTTGGGGTGGCTCGGACTTTTTTGTTATTTGCTGTAGTTGTATCAGTATCATTACTAGTATTAGCAGAAAATGGATGAAAAGCTTCGTACCGATGAATTTGACCTAAAGAATCAAACAGCCTTGAGTGTCAAAGATGCATTTGAACTTGTTATCTAGAAAAAACTGATAGCGATAAAAACATATTTTAGTCGCTGATCTTTCAGTGCGAATGAAGGAAAACTTCCAAAGCACCTGATTATTTTAGATAACGGCAAATGCTATTATTACCACTTCTGGCTTAGTATAAATAGATTGAAATTTCAAATCACTGATCTGATATATTGCGATTTGATTTGACTTCTGTACTTACGTAACCCGGTAAGTGTTTTTTTTAACACGATTTTATCAGCACCACCTATAAGTTTCTTTACTTTTTGTTTGTGAGCATGTAACTTTCCTTTGGATTAAGTGGTCGGACAGAACATTGAACGCTCTAACTTTGACGCGAAAACGATTCTGATGGCTTCCAATCCGTCGGCCCAGCGGTCGTATCCGTTGACTAAGAGATGGCGCAGACAACTTAAAATTTGTTAATATTACACAGAGGCGTAGTGATGAGAGTTGAAAACACGTATTATTCAACTGTCTGGGAGTTGGTATTTTTGCGAAATTCTGTAAGGTCGATAGCTTTAATTATCATCTATGCAGCAAGCGTAATGATTACGTTATGAATATTGATCAAAAACAATGATTGTTCATCTTCCTTACACACGTACATAGTACATGTAGTAAAAAAAACCTAAAAAAACACTCCTTAATGATAGAGTTAACTGGAAGTTGAAAATAACTAAAAAATCACGCTTTTAAGGAACGAGAGACTAAAACGTTATAAATTATTTTAAAAATAAGCTTAAAACAGTAGGTAATGAACAAACGATACTAGTATTATTGTGAAAAAAGTGTAGGGCTCTCAATTTACGAATAATATGACACAAAGCGCACACGCCTTTTTCACAGTCATACCAGTATTTTTCGTTCATTATTGCTTACTTTAATAATAATTTTTAACTTTTTAGCCCGACGTTCTTTAAAAGCGTATCCTTTAGTTTTTTCAACCATTCTGAATAAATATCTTGTTGCTATTGGGACAAACCTGATAAATTATTAAATTATATACCCAATATTTTCAAGTCTTTTTTGCCCTATATGTTACCCCTCTAAACAGGCCCCGTTAATACGCCTTAAGGTTCATTGTATCATAACCTCCACCTTTCCAGCAGTCAAGAGCCCCTCACTAGTTTGTATGTTTCACCTTGGTTCTAGTACCGCGGCTGCTATGGATGCTTCACCATTACAGAACCTGGAACTACATATCTACTATAAAAGCGCATCCTTTCATTATTCATTATCTATTTATCAATCAATTTTTTGATTTGTTTTAGCTCACTTTCATAGTCCAACAAGATGAACAAACTCTTCGCCATCCTAGTCATTATGGTGGTACTGTCTGTTTTCCTCAACGTGGCTCTTGGGGCAGACTGCATACCAACAGGTGGAAAATGTCGGTCTGATGGTAGTTTAGGCCCGTGTTGTGAAGGCTTCTGCTTGCAGATTGTAGGCAACGATTACGGGTCCTGCACTAGCGGTTAGAGTATCAGCATTATCACTAGTGTACTTTATTCGAGATTTTTTTATGATTAGTTTACGTTGGAAAATGTGATAGTATGCAATAAAAATTATATATGAATGTACCAGACTTCATTATTTTGATAAAGCAAGCAATAAGGGTTGAAACGGCAGATTCTCTACCAAAGATGGAATATAGCACTTATACTATACAAGTCTTTTGCAATTTCAGGCAAATATTTTGTACATTCTGTTGATTAACCGACGTGTCAGTTTTTTTGAACCTTGGTTCTTCGAATCAATTATTATCACAATGATTTTTCATCCTACAATGCGTTGAATCAGCAAAACATTAACATTAAACTATGATCGCAAAATGTGAGGAAATTACTTTCTTCTGCATCAATATAACATAAACGTGAAGAAACTGAAAATCTTAACTAACATTTTCAAACATCTAAATTTCTCCAAATTTTCAAAATAATTTTTTTTTTAATTTCCAATAGACGATTAGCCTTTTTTCACCAAATTTACAGTCTTCTTGATCACTCTGTATATAGACTCATTCCAAAATCGATACCGATATCGTCGATTGAAGTATTCAGGATATATCGATAACAAACAATTTACCTTATGCTTGTACTGGTGATAGAAATTGGATACAACCTGTAACTGTATTCGTTATAAATGAACTTATCTAAAAATTTAATTTCTATTGCTATTTCTCTCACTTGATTGCTATATCATTTCCTATAACCAGTATATAAGAATTTCACTAAAGTCCATGATTAGTGCTTCAAAAATTCTTCAGTTGTCTATCTAACATTTTTTCGGCAAAATTTGTTCAAGTGGATATTGGGAAATGGGGAGCTCCCTTCTCCAATCACTGGCCCTTGAATTGAGAAACCACATATATTGGGACATACACTTCACTGACATGTTTCAGTGACCTGTGTGGCAAAATTTGACGAAATATTAAATTTGAATAAGTATATTGAGTATGTACCTAAATTACTTTTATCGACTCTCATTAAGTCATACAGTAACAGTATACACCGATTATCAAACTACTTTTAAACAAGTAAGAGTACTTATAAACAAACAGTGTAAATTATTTTTCATAGCAAATGCTTCATCAGTGACTTATGAACAAAGACTACTAGATACCCATACCGATTTCCTTAGAATGCATGTGATTAAATAGACGCTATAACTACAAAGATGGACATGAAACGTCAAACGCTAAATCGGTACAGTACTTATTTCAAAGACAGATGTGTGGTTAAGTTGTCGATAGTTTGTAATATTATTATGTATTTAAATCGTAAAGTAGTAGTATTTACCTTGCGGTAATCGTAATGCCTTGTTGGTTTACAAAACTTCAACTGCGTCAGTTGTTACAGTAATTACAGCTTGTTGAACACTATACCATTTCAATGTATAGTGTTCAACATTCTATTTTTCCTAATACCAATGAAATGAGTACATTCCAATTACGCTATTTTGTGTTTACAGGGAAATATGAACAATATAATTATTGCACTATCTACGTACATTTTATCATGAAAATTTGAGTGCATAGGTGCGAAGTATTTTTTATGATGTAAATTTTACCGATAAACCTTAGGCTTTACAGCTTTTTGCAAGTATAAATAAGACGGGTATGACAAATGGCTATTCACAACAGTTCCCGCACTATCCAGTTATATACGGTGAGACCATTAATTTTATTTATAGCTTTGAGATTGCAAATGATTTTGAATTTGAAATATGTTTATCTGTGTTCTATAGTATGCAATACAGTAAACGCCGTTGGTGGAGAATCAACTATATATACCTACTTGTAGGTGGTGTGCTAGCTCACTAGTAAAATACATTTTGCTTGCTTTCAATACAAGCATGTTTAAGACGGTAACTGCAATTTAAATTCTAGTGGCATGAATCACCCAGAACAATACCTGCATCATTTCAGAAAAATGAGCTTCATCTCATTCATAGTAACTGTATTGACTCCACCGACTCATAAGATCTGAAAGTCATACATAATTTATAGGAACACCAAGTCGCTTCAATAAGATTAGAAAGTATCGGGACAAGGGCTGTATCTATAGAGCGCAGTCAGACCTGCTCTTCAATATGTAATACAGGGTGTCCCACGACGATTAAGACAAGCAATATATCGGAACTGGGCAGTAGTAGCGAATTATAATTTTGGGGGTGTAAATTAGAGCAAATATAGTATCTTTTCTTATTATTGTGTCACCCAATGAGGTATTTGTTTTTGGTCACGTGACGTCCGATTCAAATTTTTTAATGGGACACATTGTAAATAATATAATCTTTAATGAGTGACGATTTGGGGGTGATTAATTTAAAATCATTCGTATGCCTAATATTATATTCTATATAAGAGGGCCAGGGTTGAAAAACGTCAGAGACTGGACGGGACTAGATTCTCAGGAGATCACAAAATATAGAAGCATTTACCAAAATTTTTCCGGTTCTCATTGAATGGAATTGGTACCTTTAGAAGAATAAGAATACCTGTGCTGATGCCTCATTTATCAGCCCCAGTAGGCGTGCGGATCCTTGATGCACAGCTCCCGATGTACCCGTTTTTCACCCTTCACTCTGTGTAAAGACTCGATATCGATGTGACCGCATAAACACGATAAACTATTCTATCCGTAGGATAGGATAGGATAAACTAGTTTTTCCTAGCTTAAGGAAAAGAGAGGCAACAAAAATTGCTTTGAAGCATTCATTGTAACGTATTAACTATAACAAAATAGAAGGTTTTTTAAATTGCCTATGATACTTACCGTTTTTATAGTATTTTACCTTCTAATTTAGTGTTTTAAGATGGATCTAAGTCGATTATCATTAGAAAACCCTGACGCTTTTTCGAAGGTTTGTGAAAATAGTATTGCCTTATTCTATTTTGCGTATGAGTTGGGAGTTTTTTTGTGTTTAAGTTTTGAGTCTGAGTTCACGTTTAAATGCAACTATCTACAAACTGCTGCATCTTTGAGATCATTCAATTTTGTTAGTCACAAACCGATTAGATGTATCGGCAGGTACTCGATAAAATCCAAGTTTTTTTCGATTAGATCGATATCCATAATTAAACACAAGGCATGTATATAGTATATTGTTCTTTTAACTGAAACTATTCTCAAGCAATCACTTTTAATGAAGAAATTTGCAAAAATAAGCATAGACTAACGCAGTCTCAAATGGTCAAAGAAAGATGTTTGTCCAACGGTAGCCATATTGAATTTGAACAAACAAGCAAGCAGCAGGACTGCAAGTTTAGTTTTAGACTGTATTTGAATACTTTTTTTATCCTCTAAGCATACTCTTAATCTGATTTCTTGACCACCGTATATATTCCTTATGTTTCAGCAAAACTCCACCATCATGAAGCTCTTCTACTTCTTCGTTGTTGTTATCATGGCAGTGATTGCAGGCATTGCTCAGGCCCAGGACTGTTTGCCCAACGGGTCAACTTGTGAATGGCAGGGTTCTATGGGTAACTGCTGCTCAGGATTCTGTCTCCAGCAACCCTCTGAGTCTACGGGAGTCTGCCAGGATCGTTAATATATCTAGGACTACGACATTCCGATATCTATTTTGATTAATATGTATTTTGGTTTCTAGTGTTCAATAAAAATTAGTATTTCAGTAATATTGGCCTTTGATAGAATGATATTGAGTATTATTTTCGAAATCCTTCGAGCCAACTAAAGTGCACAAAGATTGTAAGGCTCAATAAAACATTGTTTTCTGGCATGTACGGAGACCTTAACTGCAGGCAAAGAGGGAGAAGTACAGAATTAGCCTTTCATGTACTCTCTGAGAGCGAAGCGCTAGATCACACAAGACAGAAACCCTTTGGAGAGCCCATGTTAGAACCAATAGAGTTTAACTCACTATCAGGATCAGCAGGAAAATTATACGTACAAACTAGTGCAGGGCTCTAGACTGCTGGAATGGCTTCTCACTGGCATAACTAGCCATTTGAGCTGGGGGCTAGGGCGACCAACTCCGTTACTCAAAGTAAAAAATCCCGAGCAGTTGAAGAGCAAGAAAAGCCTCAGGTTTCCGTTTTTAAAACGTCTGGGGATGGGGTGGGAAGCCACCATTTTGACAGTAGTAAAAAAAGTTTTGTGGGTTCTATTCGAACACGCTTTGGAAAAACCTGGGGGGGGGGAGTATGTTGTTTATTCAAATTAATTGTATTTCTAAGGGGGGAGGGGGTAGCTTCGTCGGCCGCAGGACACTAGCGCGCCGCGGTCAGATTGGTCCTAATCCCACCGGTCAGAAGTGCGCAAAATATTTCGATCACCAGATGAGCCGCAGGACACTAACGCGTCGCAGTCAGATTGGCCCTAATCCCTTCGGTCAAAAACGGTATAATTTTCTACTACATAATCTGCGTATTTGACAATTTGATTGTCATTTGGGAATAATGGTATAAAAGTCTTCTACAAAGCATTCCGCAACCTGGTCATGATCTAGAAACAATAAACCGAAAGTCCATCTCAACCAACGCCCAGTTTCAGAATTAGCGTCTTTATATAGTTAAATATTAGTTAAACCTAAGTTCTGTATTTTTTTTGAACCAGGCTTGTGTAAGATGAAATCTATACACTCTATTAGTGTACAGTTAGGCCAAACTTGCTTTATTTCTAAATGGATGGCGATTTCAAAATCACAAACTATTTCTGAGGGGTTGAAAAATAAATTATTTTCTCCACAATAATCAACTAACAATTTAAAACCACAGGTGTGTAATGACCATTCTTAAAAGGGTAAATTGCAAATAATTGACAAAAACTTTTTTTGTACACTATTTGAAATGAAAGGTTCGCAAGAATAAAAAGAATGTTGTCATTAGGAATATCCAAGCTTAATTTTCTTCCGGCGCGCTCGTGACCGATCACCGCTTTACGGGCCCACTAGTGCCCTGTAGTTACGCGCCTGTAGGTTCTGTAAAGGATGAGGAATTCCTAGGAGAAAAAACGCGTAGCAGGTTTATAGGAGACAACATTTTTCGAATAATTCTTTTGCTAAAACCAGTATATTTCAACTTCCCTGTTAACTTTTTTTTGAATTTGTTTTAACAAATGATTGTCTCCTTATACTTTATCCGTTTTTCAAAATCTTTACGCTGTCGAAGTTGACAAGCCATAACTTCTACAAATGTTTGTATAAGCCAACGACGTCTTACTGATATTTCTCTTTTAATTTCAACAGTGTTCACTTTTTTGTAATTTAAGGGCTATTGGGCATGATTACACTTCAAACTGCAGAAACTACCAGATGTAGTTGTACAACCACCATGCGAAAGAGTATCAATGTGTTGTTTGGTATTGGTGACTTACCGATCGGCAATGATCAGCAGTCGATGCTGCAGATCCGCAGGGATCGGTATTGGCTGCGACATTGCTTCTGCTTCACATCAATCATCAATGACTACTCTTTACAACCACAGATCCACAGTTTTGCGGATGACCCTACTTTACACGCAGACTTCATGAGCAATAGATCGATATCTGTGGTCGAGCTGGAACCCAGAAAATTGGCAGCAGCTGCTTCGATGTTAGGGGATCTGCGCCGGTATTCTGTAACTTAGAAGCGCGTTTCTACGCACTATGTACTATGGGATCGGGTGGCTTCGTAAATATGTCAGCGTAGTAGACAGCACAGCATAGTAAACATCCAGCACAATAACTCAAGATGGCGGAAATTACATGCGCATCTCCACTTTTGGAGGGTTTTTTATAGGGATGCTAACGATACTTCGATACTTCTGCACTAATATCGAGTATTTTTGTCATCGATACTTTTTGAGGCATTTCAAGCTGGTATTGATACGTTTGTATCGGTATCGAAAATAATTATATAATTATTGAGGGGTGTAATCAGTTGCACAAAATGCTCTGTACGAACCAAACGCGCCTATTTGGCTAGAAAATATCGAGTTGGTACCGGTATGTTATGGTTAGTGGGAGCTTATCATCCACGCTCTGTCTTAATGACCTGTTCCACTTCATGCTACCCAATTCTTGTGTAGCATATGCAGATGATACTACACGCATATCTGTGGATACCGACTTAGCCACGCTTAAAATAATGGCTTCCCTTAGTTTAGAGAAAGCTAATAAATGGTTCTTAGCCAATAACCTAAAGTTGAACCAAAACAAAACTGAGAATATTATATTATCTACCAATAATTCTATATCAACGGGTAAGACAGCTAAGTTACTTGGAATAATTTTAGATGACTCGTTAAGTTGGACTCAGCACATCGATTTCCTTGCTGGTAAACTTAGTAAATCCCTTTTTCTGCTACGACAACTTAAACCTGAAGTTAACATACAGGTATTGAAAAGCTGTTACTTCGGATTGTTTTATTCACATTTAAACTACGGAGTAACTTTACGGGGAAACTCAAACATCGGCAAGCTATCAAAGCTGCTCGCTATCTAGAAGAAAGCTATCAGAGTCGTAGCTGGCCTGGTATACTACGACTCATGTAGACCACATTTTAAAAGCCTTAAAATAATGCCACTACCTTCTACGTATATCTACGCCACCTTGGTAGATGTCCACAAAAACAAAAATAATTTTGCTGTTATCTCGGATTTTCATAGTTATCCGACCAGATCATCTAAGGATTTGAGAGCTCCAAAATTTCCTCTACTGAAATCAAAAAAAGAACTTTCCACGTATAGATTTGTATAATCACTTACCGCTGAGCGTTAGAATGCTTAGCACACATTTGTTTGAAACAACTGTGGAAAAACACATGCCTGACAACTGCTTTTATTCTATAAGTGAATACTTTGGTACAGACTTTTTGAAAAACAGATAAAGTTGACAGATTGTCAATTTTACTGAATGTTTTTAAATGTATCAATTTTAACTATTAATTTAATTTATACATCTTAGTATGTGTATATTAGTATACTATGTTTTGACATGTCTATCTTGTACATTGTACTTGTTTACAGACGAAATACATATCTATCTATCTGTCTATCTATCTATCGATATTTTCATTTTCGCATCTCTACCCAAACTTCACAGCCGTAAAATCATCCATCAACCCTCCCAAGGTCAAATTTTTTGGGAACCATTTTTATATAGGAAATCATCAGCGATATTATGCTGGTTGTTTATTATGCTGTGGTAGACACTGTGTGGTAGGCACCCGAAACTGCCCGATCGTCATGGTCGTCATGGCGATAGGAACACGTGAGTACCGGCGCTGGAGACAATTACGGCTTGGGAACTCAAGAATATGGTTAAATTATTTGCTTCCAAGATCCAGTATGGCACTATATCGAACAAAAAGTACCTAAGTGGGCATCCGGTTCTAATGAACAACCCTGCACTGCCAATAAGTGACTCATTCAAGCTTGTAGGAATCAACATTATAGAAAACATTACCTGGTACGAATACGTTTGATCAGTACAACAGCTGCTGATAAAAAGCTACGATGCCTATTTAGAGCCAGAAAGTACTTTCACCATTTAAAATTCCATATAAAGCCCGTATAAGACCATCAAGTCTTGAGTAATGCATACCTGAGGAGCTGCTAACTGTTGTCTATCATTGATGCAGTTCAGAGAACAGAAATTTTATAAATCGATGACCCGTGTTTAATGCGCCACATACAGCCACTTTCTCACAGGTGTGCGGTCACTTTTCTACCGGTATTCAACCAGGCTCTATTCCTCTGAGGTATCATCTCTAATTTTGCCGTTTATTCAGGCTATTAGATCAATCCACGAGACTGCTGCATCTCATCTCAGGATCTCAGGGCTACCGTTTATTTTAACTTCTTTCTTGTGTTATTTCATTGTATTTATATTATTTTCACAATAATTTGACAATATTCTGATGTAGTTAGTATAAAAGTTCCCGAAAGTTGTATATAACTAGTCAAAGATTCTCTTCTATTAGTTTATCATACCTCAATGAATAGTAGCACTTTGCTACCTAACTGGTTTTTGTTTAAACAACTACCCTCCCTAAATTTTCAACTTTTTTTTCCTAACGACAGCACTATGTACTAAGCACCATGTACTTGAAGTCAGTTTGCCTGCAGAAAAGACAGTGAAAGAGCGAAGAAAATCATTTTAAGGCTTATCTAGTACGCTTTTCCAATTTGCACTGAAACGGATGAAAACATTAATTAAGATATTGATATGTGTTGTTGCAATTATTTCTATGATAATTCAGAAGGTGAACCATATAATCTATTTATTATTCATTATCATGAACGATGACGCAACAGAGAATTTCCATGCGGTTTTGTTTATACTTTAAATGGATAATGGCTGCGTTTGTTGCTACATTTTTTTATACAGATAAGTCTCATAGGGACACTTCAGGAATCTCTGCGAGAGAATGGACTTCCCATAACTAATTAAGAGGCGGTTGGAAAAGTAATTAACACTCTAACGTATATTGAGCAGTTTTTACTGCACACACTGCTAGGTGAGGGGGGGCATTGTGATCGTGAAATTATTGAGACAATACACTATTTGGGCGTTTTATGATATCTACATAACGAAAATCAAAGTCACTCATTTTCGCCGGTCTGTCTGTATGTCTATCTGTTGGTCTGTCTGTCTTTTGGTCCATCTGTTGGCGTTCTTCTAGCCTCGTAAACTCAACAACCGCTGCATAGATTATAACTACATTTGGGTAGTGATATACTGTGAGACAGTAAATCGCAAACGATGGCGAGATACAGATCTCAAAACTATCGATAATATTCGTGTCGGCAATACTCTAGCTCCGACTTAATGCATTTTACAAGTTAACAACATGTCTGTTAAGACATTGTTACTATGCAGATGGTCCTGTGGGATCGTAGTGGGTAATACTGCTATAATTTTTTTAATCTTACATATACGAGTATTGCTTTAAATCGTTCTGTATTGTGTAACGTGAAAATTATTCAACTGACTTTAATTAAACCTTGACACAGTATTATTACCGTGGCGATAATGGAAAACGCGTATGGTCAGTTGCGGCCAAGCAATAATCAAAAAAGTAAAAATATAAAAATAGCTCAAATTTCGTTTTTCGACGGTTTGCAGGTTGCTGATCGTTTTCCACATTTTACTTCTCACACCGATAGGGAATAGGGGAGTATTGTGACCGCGAAAATTGAGATAATACTCTTTTTGGGCGTTTTATGATATCTACATAACGAAAATCAACGTCCAGCATGCCCGTCTGTCTGTCGGCCTAACCACGTAATCTCAGTAACCGCTTTTTGGATTATGATAAAATTTGGGTAGCAATATACCGTGGGATCGTACTAGGCAATGCGGCTAAAATTTTAGAAATCGGTATATTGGCGGCGAAACTTTGTTTTCCGATGTTTGCATTTTTGTTTTTGGAGAGGGTGGTGGGGAGGGTGAGAGGTGTGGAAACTCAAACATGTTGCCTTTGAATTTTATATCTATGGAATAATTTGATGCATGCATTCTATAAACCCATAACCTGTACTACGGACTTGATTGTGATGAAGTATCAAGGAGGAGTATGGAACTCTTACCAGTGGCGGAGGAGAAATCAGCCAAAAAAGTCGAAGAATTAAAAAATCGCTCGAACTTTGCTTTTAGACGTTTCAAAGCATCCTGATCATTCTCTACATTTTTGATGAGGATGATGTTTAGGGTCAGAACCCCAAATTTTTTGTTAGCACCGATAACGTGTTGGAAGTAGTGATTCAAGACACTTGATGCCTTTTAATTTTTTTTCACAGAACTAGCTGCTATCTAATTTTGAATATATCTTAAATGTACTTTGAAGTCTTTTTAAGAAGGATTGCTAGCTTGTTGTTATTTTATAATTCCAGCAGTTATTCAGTAATTTTATGATTGATTTGAAGAATGTTAGGTTACTTATACGCAATAAGGTCTGTTTTTTCTTAATTTGACCATTCGATAAACAACCTATAGATACTACAATAGCCCAATAAATCAACACTGTTGGCCTCACGCAAAAATAAAAATTCTCAAATGGTCAAACTACTTACTTGCTTACTTACTTAAATGCTTATTGACCAGCTTTATACAGAAAAGTACATTTACAGTCAGGCAATCATAATTCCGAGAACAAAATTATAACACCTACAATCTACAACAAAAATAACAAGCTATGCCTATCTATATGGACAAAAACTGACCCACACAAGAGGGGCTATGGTCCAGTAAGTACCGCTTCGCATATGCGTAGTCTTTCTGAAAATTTTGACATATCTAGGGGAGAGGACAGTGCAACAAATTAACACTTGAAGAAAATAGGGCTATACGAGACAACAGCTGCAGACAATATGGAAGAGGGAGCCCTTCATGCTTTTTGAGTGCAAAGCTCTAGATCACAAGAGACAACAACACTTTGAGAAGCCTAGGTCAGAACCAATGGAGTGTAGGGCTCTAGAATGCTGAAATGCATACTGTAGGAGATAGTTACAAATTAACGGATACATTTCCATCCAAAGGAAACAAACGAGGCACAATATCAAAACAACTTCCAACTTCTGGTATTTTAAATAACAAACAACTTTTAAAACTCTATCAGAATATAATTATTACCGTCATAGTACAGACAAATTATATTAAGGTGTGGGAAAAGAGCTTCAATAACTACATACGTTTTATTTTTACATTGAGAAAGATCGTCCATGTATGAGGTCATCATCCTACATATGATAATAAGTTGATTGAAATGTATGAGTTAGTTAAATATAATTTTCTAAATTTAGTCAACAACTAGTCATGACTGAGACTCCTACATTATATCTACGTGATAAATTGATTTTTAGACACAATAACCATGGAAGACTACGTAATACGTCATTATTATGACTCTTCTGTATTTACAAGGTCCTTCTCATTCTGTACAACAAAATCTAAAAGCATGAAGCTTTGAGAAAATATATCAAAACCCTTCTCTTCACTGGACAAAGTAGCCCTTGAAAAAATGTATAAATTATTGTATGTGGTGGTGGTCCGGGGGGAACATTAAGCGAAGTTTGTTTAAAGAATTGTGCTGCCACTCCTCATCAGGCTAACAACAGAAGCCGTCCTTCGCAGCAACTTCGCACTGACGACAGGCCCGAAGGCCAGAGAAACTTTTTCAGGGCCGACTTTACAAATATACGAGGTCTTGCCTCCAACATAAACTCTGTCCATCAACACCTTCAGGCAGAGAAGCCACACATTCTGGCTCTTACGGAAACTCAAGTCGGCTCTTCAACAATGAATAACTGCTTCAGATATCCCGGATATGACTTATACACCCGATTTAGACGTAGGTTTGGCGTATGCGTGTACGTTAAATCTGGGCTTTCTTGTCATCGAGAAGAAGAGCTCGAACTGGAAGGATGTGAAATCATATGGTTCAAAATATCCTTCCAAAATCATTCCAAGTTTATATGCTGCATTTATAGGCCACCAAGCAATAACAACTGCAAAGAGCTCTTCGAGAAGCTTTCAGCCACTGTGGACGCGCTGCAATCAGATCACCCTCATTCAGAGATAGTCTTTCTGGGTGACTTCAACGTTCACAACTCCTACTGGCTCAAACACTCAAACAAAGCGGACGACGAGGGACATGAAGCTGAAGCCTTCGCTATTAGCTGCGGCTTGGAGCAGATAGTCAAAGAACCAACAAGGATCCCCAGCCGCCACGGAGATTTTGCTAGTCTGTTGAACCTATATCTAACAGCTACTCCAACAATCTACACAGTGAAAGTAACTGCTCCACTGGGATCGTCTGACCATTACATCGTCTCAACGCTATGCAGAATGCATTCTCCAGATCTCCACCATGCAAAGCCTCGCCGGGTCTGGCATTACGGATCAGCAAAGTGGGACGATCTAAGAGAATACTACCAGTCCTTTCCCTGGAACGACGTCTGCTTCAAGTCAAGAGACCCATCAGCTTGCGCCCAAGAAATAACAGCGGTATTAATATCTGGCATGGAAGCCTATATTCCTCATGTCGTCAAGCATCCCTCCAAAAACAAGCCATGGTTCAATCAGCGCTGTCGAGATGCAGTTTCCTCTAAAAACCACCATTACAAAGAATGGAGGAAAAATCCAAATGCCGAGAACCACCGCAGTTTTATCGACGCCAGAAATCACTGCAAACGCGTGATTGACAGCAGCAAGGAGGAACACAACCAAAAAATTAAGAACAAGCTCCTCTCATGTCCTAGTTCGTCCAGAACATTCTGGTCTGTAGCTAAGGCTGTTTGTCAGAACTTTTCCTATTCGTCAATACCACCCTTGACCAGAGAGGACAAGTCCATCGCTTCTGCTCCTAAAGAAAAAGCAGACATCTTGGGGAAGCTCTTCGCAGCTAATTCCACTGTAGATTTTCAAGGAAGTACTCCGACCACCACCATAAGCGTGAACTCGAGAATGGCAGAGGTCAAATTTCAACATCGAGATGTAAAAAGCGTCCTCCAAAAACTGAACACCAATAAAGCTACTGATCCTGACCAAATTCCAGCCATTGTCCTTAAACGCTGTGCCGCTGAGCTTGCACCTATTCTTTGCAAGCTCTTCAAACTTTCGTATCAACGAGGCGTGTTTCCCGATTCGTGGAAGATTGGCTGCGTGCAACCTATCCCTAAGAAAGGCAAAAAAACTGATCCCACCAACTATAGACCTGTGGCTCTTCTCAGCATCATGTCTAAGGTTATGGAGACTGTCATTAACACACAGCTCCTGAAATACCTGGACAACAATGACATCATAAATGATCGCCAGTATGGCTTCCGCAAGCACAGGTCTACAGGTGACCTCCTTGCCTACGTCACTCACTTGTGGAACAGAGCAATAGACAAACATGGCGAGTCCCGTGTTGTTGCACTTGACATATCGAAAGCCTTCGACAGAGTGTGGCATGACGGACTTCTGGCCAAACTTGCTGCTTATGGACTACCGCCTGGCCTGCGCCAGTGGCTAAATAGCTTTTTGAACGATCGATCCCTGTTTGTTGTAGTCGAGGGCTGTTCATCAGACGTATTTTCAATAAACGCCGGTGTTCCTCAGGGATCTGTCCTATCCCCTACACTGTTTCTGCTGTACATCAACGAGCTGCTGGAAATAACATCCAATCCAATCTACAGCTTCGCAGATGACAGTACATTAGTGTCGTGCATGGAACCAGGCAAGCCACTATCATCCCAGGAGACGGTGCGTCGGCGACAATAACATGTCCTGGCACGCCCACGTCGTCAGTATTGCTAAAACGGCATCCCAGAAGCTTGGAGTTTTGTTCCGATGTAGGAAGTTGTATACACCAGAGCAACTGCTGCTGCTCTACAAGGCACAGATCCGACCATCGCTAGAGTATTGCTCCCATGTATGGGGATGTGCTCCGAAGCACTCTCTAAAGCTTCTGGACACTATCCAGAAAAGAGCAATTAGATTAATCGATACGCCTAACCTCACAAAGGACCTCCACAGCCTGGAACATCGAAGGAGGGTGGCTGACCTATGTCTGTTTTACAGATTCTATCACGGAAGATGTTCGAGTGAGCTCTCCCAGATAATAACATCAAAGGCCGTCCGGACCAGGAATACTAGAGAAGCTCTGCGAGCTCATCCTTACCAGGTCGAGGTCCGTACTCCCCGAACCAGTCTCCTCCAGCATTCCTTCTTTTGGAGAACTTCGACGCTGTGGAATCAGCTGCCGGGGAATTTGTTTCCCAACGGCTACAACCTGCAGCGTTTCAAATCTAACGTGAACAGACATTTGTCCTCTCGCAGCGCTTCTACAGCGCCATAGGCTTTCAGACTTTGCGGGAGGCCGATCATAAAAAAAAATGTATGTTTACATTTTGGTACACCACATAATAAACGGGTTTTGTTGGTTTTCTTTCTAACTTCGCTGTTATTTTTTTTACAACAAAATTTGTATGCAACCAATGGTGTCAAGTGTAAGAGTAGTTGTAGCTAAACTGCGCCGTTCGAGCTGCTTAACTTGTTTTTTGGAAAGAACAAGTTTTAACTTTTTTTAGTATATACAAATGTTAGAGCAAGTTGTCAGAACTCATGTAGACAGGAATCTGTGTCCAAACTGTAGCAGTATTATTTCTGAATGTATGTAAGTTTTTAATTAGAAACAGTTCGCAGTATAAATTAGCAAGGCGGTAATGACACACTTTTTCATGTACATAGCTCATTGTTAGAGGCAAAAAGCGATATTTTTATCAGAACATAAACAGCATTTACTTAAGATACGAATAATTACGACCAAGCCTAATCGAGTACTATGAATGAATAAAAAATACTACAAAACTATAGTTAATTGCTCGAATATATCAAGAGCTCGTATGACAACCTGATACATCCATTAGCATTCAAAGTGTTTATCGTGCTTTATGTAAAACCTTAGAAATGACGCTGAATATTTAGATAATATTAAGATAATAACTAAATGCATTTTTGCAAGGTATAAATAACTGAACTTTTTGATTTGTGCCACACACCTTTCCTGACTGCATAACACTTCGGTAAGCCAGTATAATAGTTTCAACCTGGGGCAACTCAGGTTTTTAAGTAGGAATTATGCTTTTTAAAAATAGATTTGCATTGTAACTTATGTATCTTAGATGATTAATAGTTGAATACGACCCCACAACATATTCACGTTGCACGTTCTTGCTGTTAGCGCCACTATATTATGTTCTTTAACTGTTTATATTAAACAGGGTGAGTCCTAAGTTGATACTTTTTTTTAAGCTGTGTATAGAAGTCCTTGAAATAAACAACTTTGTCAACCAATTTTTTCCGGAAGCTGAAAAATAAGCGAAATACAGAATCAAAAATGCAAATCTGGGCTGGTGTATCAAGACTTTCTCATTCAGGATTCAATCATAAACCATAACAGAACATCGAGAAACTTATGTATTTTTTTGAGTTTAAGGAATCGAAGAATTGAATCGTATTTAGAGCTCAACAAGGCTGTGTTGGGTATACTGAGCAGACTATCAAAAAAAGTATATGTAGATATCATAAAACGCCTAACGTCCTTTTTGTATATGTGTTGGTGTTTAATTTGACTGAACCAAGTTGTCTACCATATGATCGATAAATTTAATAGCTGGGAAAATCAAAAGGCGCAACCTTAGATAATGTAATCGATATTGAATAATCCTAACCACAACATTTACAACTGCAAGCATTCAGGATAATAACTAAAAATGCATATATAATTAGTTTAGTATAATTTAACATATTTATAAATAAACACTGAGATTCATGCGTGTAAGAACAAATGGACTTGTTTAAGTAATTAAACTAGTTTGTGTTTGGGTTAAAGAGGAATTTCCTGACCGTCATACTGATAAAGAGCAGCAATTCCTTCAGATTTGGTATAAATTGAAATCGAGCTCTGTGCAATAACATAAACAAACTGTTCGCTTTTATTGTGACTTCAAGTATAGCTGAGGTAAGATGCACGTGTGATCACAATCAAATTTGTTTACTTTGTACTATAATTGTAACCGAAGTAGCATTCTGGTAAAACGTCGGTCTTTCACTATAATAACTATTTGGCAATGAATTTATGTTATTCAATTTCGATAAAAAATTCCAGATACAGTGGGTTTGCCATTTTTGACAAAACAAATCCTTCCTTACTTTTATTATATTATTTTAAATTATAAATAAATCTAATAAAGTCATTATTTGGTTCCTACTTCAATTAAACTAATAAGCTAGTTGCCCTTTTTCTGTAACAATAATTTGAAAATGGGCTTCTGTTGTAAACACTGGGAACTTCATTTTAATAAAGACTTCC
Source organism: Callosobruchus maculatus (assembly GCA_951848785.1). Taxonomy (NCBI): domain Eukaryota; kingdom Metazoa; phylum Arthropoda; class Insecta; order Coleoptera; family Chrysomelidae; genus Callosobruchus; species Callosobruchus maculatus. Next base: position 3,016,648 of record CATOUR010000110.1, on the reverse strand, counting down.
AGAAAAACATTCGTATTAAATAGTTACTTAATACATACCTCTACCAAAGTAGCAACTTTGTGTGTATAATAAATCCTTTTTTACAATAACTTGAAAACGGAAGTACATTGGATTTAGGATGTTAACATATTTACTTGCTTTTTAGAAAAGGTTTTAATTACTGGAGGTATCGCATTGCGGAAAAATTGTTAATACTTTTCCTTTAAAAAGTTTAAAAATTTCCGACAAAATTATGTAGCCCATAATTTCATCCACAAAACAAATATTAACTATTTCTTTAATATTTAACTGTAAATTATTTTTTTTTATACTAATAGATATTTCCGATAACAATCAATTTTGTTAAAATCCTGAAAGAATTTCTGTTTCTCATCTTAATTTTATTTTTTGGGGTGCAAGTACATTTTAGCTTTCCAAAATTTATTTTTAGTAAAACATTGAAATTATGTATCTCAAGGTTTTAATTACTGGAGGTATCGCATTGCGGAAAAATTGTTAATACTTTTCCTTTAAAAAGTTGAAAAATTTCCGACAAAATTATGTAGCCCATGATTTCATCCACAAAATAAATATTAACTATTTCTTTAATATTTAACTGTAAATTATTTTTTTTTGATACTAATAGATATTTCCGATAACAATCAATTTTGTTAAAATCCTGAAAGAATTTCTGTTTCTCATCTTAATTTTATTTTTTGGGGTGCAAGTACATTTTAGCTTTCCAAAATTTATTTTTAGTAAAACATTGAAATTATGTATCTCAAAATTGAATTTAAAAAAATTTAGAAAATAATTATTGACTGTTACAGTATTCTTTTTCTTAAAAAATGGCTCCTCTCCAGACTATGGTTCCTTATCTGCATCTTTTGCGGGACTTCTTACTTGGCAAAAATGATATATTAAAAATATCAAACTTCTTCGAACTTAGTTTTAGGCATTCTAGGGATTGTAGGTAATTTTTAATTTTTTTTTGAGTGTGTAGAGTGCTTCTAAAGTTTTTGTATAAAAAATGTTCAGTGCCCTGAAAAAAATATCATGGAAATATATGACATATGACACTTTATAACCTTATACAGTCATTGTCTAGTTTTATAAGATAAAATAATAGTAATAAAGAAATATATTTATTAGAAGTTATTGTTAAAACCTAACCTACTCAACCTGTTCAATCTTGATCTAAACGACAATAACTAACTACATAAGGGTGTACATATGACGAGGGTTGCTCTCTATATGAATTATGTAAGTGCAATAATAGTATTAAACAGAGAAATGAAACAGAAAAAAAATATAGATAATTTCCAACCATTTCCGATAAAAAATAAAGAACAATCTAAATACAGTTGCTTGATGTGTTTCCTAAATATAAATTAAATTCATTAGGTATTCCATTATAAACTTTGACGGAATTATAGATAAATGAGCGACGAAACAGTGGAGTATTATAAAATGGGACTCCTAATCAATATTTGAACCTAAAATTAATGTCAATTTTGCTTGTGCGAGAAATAAATTTATTAAATAAGTAGAATGGAGACTAATTTTTAAGAATCTTATAAACAACATTACAGTAAGATAAAATGGGAAAAATTAACGTCTCACAAGTTTTTTACGCATTTTAAAGTTTAAAATATGCTTATTACGAAAAAGCCGCCTAAAAGTGTAAATAATACCAGACCACCCCTAAATTTTTCGCAGAATCGACAGCTACCAACGTTTGGTTATCAATTTTTATATTTAAGTCGAACAAAACAAAATGTGTGTTGTTGTTGGGACAGAAAAGCAGTAGAGTTGGATGAGTTTGAGACTGTTATTTATCGAAAAGCCAGATACATAACGCTCGTTTGTTTCTTTCTAGGTTATTTCTCAAACATGAAACTTTTCTACTTCCTGTTCGTCGTGATCATGGCAGTTCTGGGAATCCAGACTGCGCAAGCGTGTATCCCGAATGGTGGGAAATGTCAGGGTGATGGTAGTGCAGGGACCTGTTGCTCAGGATTCTGCTACCAACAGAAGGGATGGAAAGACGGCGACTGCAGATAAGCGCACTTATCTATATCTACTTTCTATAGTTTGACATGATTATCGAATAAGCAATGCAATAACACAAGCAATTAATATACAATAAAATTATAGAATCGTGTTTCTTTTCATAATCTTCTCCTTCCCACCCAATTTAATTCCATACAAAATGCAGTCAAGTTGATTGACTACGTTCTTTTCAGACACTCTCGTTCTTCATAGCGCATATTTTATAATATGAAGCAACTATGCTCTACTCATAGTGCTTTAGTGCACTGTGAGTAAAGCATTCGAAGGCCTGTTGCCTCAAGATATACATATCCTTCTTTATGCATTCATATCATTCACAATCAGAACTCTTAAATTTCAGAAAGACTAATTTTCTTATATTATACGAGTAAGTGAATTGGATTATCCTAGACACCATAACAGAGGCAAATAAGGCCTGTAATTTGTTAAATGGAACATTATTCTCTATAATTAATATGTGTGTTCCTAAGTAAAAAGACAGAGCAAATAAATATCCCCCATAGTACAGCCGTGCAATCATTTGCGGTTTATCAAAATTAAGTGAAGTTGATTGACTCAGTATTTCACACACATTACGGTGATACCATTTTATTATAATCCCATAGCATGAAGCTATAGACTCAGATCTCCTTGCAACCAAATCATTGCCCGTCCGCCAAAAAACATCCAACACAAATGTCTTGTAAATAGTTTCTTGCATCTCTCTCCCTACGAGCTAGAACGCCACAGTTTTTATTCTGGAATCTTTAACTGAAATCCGAATTATATGGAATCCCGACCTTTTGATATTAAAAACAGATTATATCACCAGAATCAATCTTTAAAGGGCAATGAAAAAGATACAAAAAAATGACAAGGTTTCCCAACCAACCAGGGTGACCAATGACCATATACCTCATAGACCAATTCCGGACGTTGGATTTATCGGGAGGGGGGGGGGGCTTACTGTATATTGTGGCAACTATTTCCGATTAGGGCTCAAATCCGGGACATTTTACCGATTTTTGTGATTCCGCCCTGACACGAAATTTAGGTGCCAAATTCCGACCATGTCCGGGATTTTTCGGACACCCTGCAAGGATCATAGACTTATCGGTACGACGGCCCACGGTAGTAGAAAAAAAGTTTAGAAATTTCATCGTCATAAGTTTAGTGATAAATTACACACATTACAGAATTATAGTATAAGTATATAATTCCAAAATAATCTTTTATCTTATTAGGTATTCAGGATAAAGCTTAGGCATTCGGATAAAGCTGAAAAATATATCATGTCGTTCCTTTACACCCCCTCACCGTCAAATTATAGCAATTGCGCCTCCTCTAAAAAGTATGTGGAAAAGGATCAGAAACCTTCAAAGTCGCCTAAAAAGAGTTTGAGCTGTTTTTATACTTTTAGTTTCTTATTATTGCTGCGCCGCCATTGACAAGATTTCTAAAATCTGTAAGTGTTTTTTATCCCCATCACGGTACTAATACTGTGTCAAAATTTCATTAAAATCAATTCAATAATTACCAGATTAAACAATGCAGATAGATCTAAAGCGATATTCGTATGTATTTATCAGAAAAATGCTCCTTGGTTTCTGTAATCGGCAAGGGAATCTTTGGATGGATTTGAAAAAAAAATGGAGTCAAGTTGATGACTAGGTACTTCCCACGCATAACGGTGATACCATTTTATTATTTTCCCATTTCATGAAGTTCTAGTCCCCCGCTGAGATCACCTTGCAACCAAATCATCGTCCGCCCGCAAAAATTCATCCAACACAAAAACCCTTAAATAGTTTTTTGCATCTATCTCTGTGGGAATTAGGACCACATAGTTTTTATTTTGCAAGCTTCAGCTGAACGAAACGAAACGATCACGACGCCCCAAATCGCCTAAAAAACATACGCATGTTTCATCATCGCCACGGTAATAATACTCGGAATTTCATTATAATCAATTGTTGCAGACTACACAGTACACAATGATCTAAATACTCATATGTGTACATCAGTCCCTTGTTTTCTATAGTAGGCAAGGCAATGGAAAAGCATATTATGCCGCGAGGTCTTTTTTTCACAGGTCAACCGACACCCCGCTATGAATACACAAAAAAAAATATCAGTGCTACAAACCGCCACCCCCCAACGACCCCTATTTCACCCCACTCAAAAAGGTATAAAACGAACAGGAACCATTCAAAATGCCTAAAGAAACACACATTTTCTATCCTCGGCACGGTTATAATACTGTGTCAAGGCAAAACAGTGTGTAGCTAGTTCTTTCGTTCATAGGTCTATGGACTGTCTGCTACGAATACAACCATTTTTTCAGTTTTACAACCCCCGATACACCAACCACCCCAATTTCCGACTCCCCAGTACCAGAAAAAAGTAGAAAATGATTGAAAACCCCTGTAATGCATAAACACGAAGTATGAAGAATATTTGAAATCTTTTGTTTTTTGCTAATTAACCCACCGCCCACGCACCAATTTTCAAAATTATAGCAGCATTACCTACTAGGATGTCACAGCATATCGCTATCCAAATTTCATCACAATCCATGCAGCGGTTACTGAGATTACGAGGGTAGAAAAACGCCAATCAACCGACAGACAGTCTGACGGAAATGAGTAACTTGGATTTTCGTTATGTAGGTATCATAAAACGCCCAAAAATTGTATTATCTCCAAATCGAAAATTTTCGCGATCACTCCTATCGGTGTGGGAGGTAAAATGTATTATGCCGCTAGGCCTTTCTTTCACAGAGCAATGGACAGCCTATTATAAATACAACAGATTTTTAACAACCCCCACCACTCAACCAACCCAATTTCACCCACCTCAAAAAAGATAGAAAATGATCAGGTAAAACGCCTAAAAACAATTTTGAGGAATATTTGAAATTTTATGTTTTTTGTTAATACTCTGCCATCGCCGACATATTTCCAAAATTATAGCAGCATTACCTACTACGACCCTACACCGAGATTAGCAGGGTAGAAAAACGCCAACAGACAGAAAGACTGGCAGACAGACCGACAGATAGACCGGCGGAAAATGGTAATGTGGATTTTTGTTATGCATATATCATAAAACGCCCAAAAAGATTGTTTAACTCAAAAATTAATTTATTAGCAAGGCGATAAATGACAACTTCTCACGGAAGATCATTGTTAGAGGCAGAATATCAATACATTTACTTACTTTTGATACGAATAATTACTACCAAGCCTAATTGGTAATTGCTTGAAAATGTCACTTCGTAAGCCTTCGCCTGATATAACCATTATCGTGCCAAGTGTTTATCGTAGTTCGTATTTTAAGGTAAAAAGGTGACGCTGAATATTTAGATAACAGCGGAAATAACAACTAAATGCATTTTTGCAACGTATAAATAGCCGAACTTTTTGAGTTTTCCCACACATCTTTCCTGCGTGCATAACACTTCGGTAAGCAAGTACAATAGTTTCAACCTGTAGGTATTGCGCTTTTTTGGCCTCGACTTGACGTCTTTTATATGCCTAATAGTTGAATACAACCCCTAACAATAGGAACAAGAATCCTAACCACTCATTTTCGTCGGACTGGATGTCGGTCGATTGGCGTTTTTCTACCCTCGTAATCTCAGTAACCGCTGCATGGATTGTGATGAAATTTGGGTAGGGATATGCTGTGACGTCCTAGTAGGTAATGCTGCTATAATTTTGATAATCGGTGCATGGACGGCAGAGTAATTAGCAAAAATCAAAAAATTCAAATATCCCAAATTTCGTTTTTGGGCGTTTCAGGGGCACCTGATTATTTTCTACTTTTTTTTGGGTGGGGGTGAAACTGGGGTTGTAAAACTCAAAAATTTGCTGTATTCATAACAGGCTGTCCATTCACCTGTGAAAGGAAGACCTAGCGGCATTACTATTTTTTAGGGAACATTGCCTTGCCTATTACAGAAATCAAGGTACTTAGAATTTTTATTTTCTGATGCACATGTTACGGTTAAAGTGTTTACCTTGATAGTTTATACACTAGCTGGATATTATACAAACTACGGGGGTGAAATTGTGGTGGTTGGGAGGTGGGGGTTGTAAAACTGAACTGACTTAGTGGCATAATACACTTTTTTAGGTCCATAAGAATTAGAATTTTCTGATGTATGCAATCATACGAGTATTGCGTTAGATCGTTTTTAATTGTATAAGATAGAATTGATTTTGATGAAATTTCGACACAATATTACTGCAGTGGCGAGGATGGAAAATACGTGTAGTTTTTAGAAACCGTGTCAGTGGCGGCGCAGAAATAATGAAAAGGTAAAAATATAAAAATAGCTCAAACTTCGTTTTTAGGCGGTTCGCGGTTTCCTGGTCGTTACGTTTCATCCAGTTGAAGCTGGCAGAATAAAAAAAGTGTATCGTGCTAGTTCCTACCTATCTCCTTATAGAGATGCAAGAAGTTATTTATGAGAGCTTTCTTGTTTGTCTATGTTTTTTGGAAGCAGGCGGGAGGGTGATGATTTGGTTGCAAGGGGCGTGTAAGACAACAGCTTCATGCAACGGGAAAATAAAATAAAATTATATCACAGTTATCTGTGGAAGTTCTGAGTCAATCAACTTGACTCCGTTTTTACATTCACATTTCTCTTGTAATAAACATTCGATACTACACATAAATTCATAGTCACTCCTGAATTCATTATTCATCCCCAGTTCACATCGTATTCGTGGAAACTATAAATTCAAAACTACTGTTAGATTTGGAGACATAACGTAACTTCCGTGACCCTCACTGAAATAAGTTGTTCAGATCAGCGTTTAATGTTTTACAGTCACTGCGTATCTTATAGTAATCTTGTACAAGCATTTATTAAAGTATTTAAATGTGTTAATCAATGGTACAAGTTATAGAGATATCATCTAGTGGCCATTCTGATTACTATTATAACTCAAAAGGTGCTTTAAGTTCGCAATACAGATAGGAATGTATTGCACAATGTGGTTAATAATTAATTACTAAATAACTTATGAATACTAACTAAAACTAAGACCTAGTGCTTCTCGAAAGAAGGTTTGATAGCAGACATTGACACTGAGCTCTTTTTCTATGTTTGTACTTGAGATTTGAGATCTGTATTTGTCTTCAAAGCAGCTGTCGTTCGCAAAGGCATTTTATCATTTTGCGTGAAAACTCATGTTTTCAATGAAATAGGATTTAACGCAGTTATAGGCAATATACAACTACAAAGCTTACGGATTTAAAGAAATTTGAAAAAACTGTAACAGACCATTGTCTAGGCCAGTGGTTTCCAGTCCTTTGGGTCGCGCCCCTAGGGGGCTGCATATACCCCCTTGCAGCAGTCTTCCTGTGTGTATGCAGCTGTTTCCGAAATAATAATAATAATATTGTTACGTTTTGGCTACGAGTAAAGGACGATTTTCCTACTCTGACAAACAAAGCTTTAGAAATTTTATTGCCATTTGTAATACCTTGCCTATGTGAAACTGTTTTTTCTACACTAGCTGTCTTAAAAACAAAGTATCGGTTACGCTTAGTGATTTAAAAGGAACTGAAAGCCGCGATTTGTTCAATGATATCACGGTTTGATAAAACTTGTGCTGAAAAACAAGCTCAACCGTCGCATTGAGTTTTTATAATGTTTTATTAATTATGTATTTTTTTGTATTTTTATAAGATTTGTTTTTACTTTTAAAGTTATTATTTCTTATAATAGATAATTATTTTATATAAACATTGTTACATAATATTGTATTTTACTTTGTTGCCCGTTAAATAACATCAGTTGCGTATTTATGAAATTAGACTATTAAAAAAATTGAGAGGGCACATTTTTTTTCTTCTAAAGGGGGGCGCAGGTACAAAAAGGTTGGGAACCACTGGCTGAGGCGACGCTAATAAACATTCAACTAGGAATACGGAGTTACTTAAACATCGGCTAAATTTCTGAGGCAATTAATCAGATGAATATCAAAGAACTATGTATGAATGAATATTACTCTGAATATTGTAAATGTCTCGCAACGGACGATGCAGTTCAAAAACACACCTCATAGAGGGAGGTGGGCGAAATTAGAACTCATAATTGGGTCGCAAATACAGAACACTGCTATCTCTATAGAAGAGTAGCTTTACTTCGAGTATTGAGTATTTTGTCAATTTTTTTTCGTTTTTTTTTTGTAGACTTGTTCTCTAACATGAAACTGGTCTACTTCGTGTTCGTCATCATCATGGCAGTTCTGGGAATCCAGACTGCGAATGGACAATGTATCCCAAATGGAGGGCTATGCCAGCGTGACGGTAGTAGAGGAACTTGTTGCTCCAGAAACTGCTACCAACAGCAAGGATGGAAGGATGGAACATGCAAATAGACTGTTTTCTTTACCCTATTTGACTGTATCATCGTATATAAGTAGTGCAATAAAAGCTATGCAAAATTATTAAAAGGCCTTATAATTTTCTGAGCTGACATTGGCATACCGAAATAGTTATTTGTATAACTAGTGCACGATTGCACGTTGCGTGCAGACTTCGTCTCGAGCTGCAACCAAGCTGAGTATACGTAACGATTACGTTTTTACTTCCCACACCTACAGGTGAGGGGAGTATTGTGATCGCGAAAATTTTCGATTTTGAGATAATACACTTTTTGGATGTTTTATGACGAAAATCCAGGTCACACATTTCCGTCGATCAGTCTGTCGGTCTTCGCAATCTCAGTAACCGCTGAATTCTGGATATGCTGTGGGGTCGTAGTAGGTAATGGAGATATAATTTTGAAAATCTGTGTGGCGGAGTAATTAGTAAGAAATAAAACATTTCAGATACTCCTCAAATTTCGTTTTTAGGAGTTTTAGGGGTTCCTGACCATTTTCTACTCTTTCTGAGTGGGGGTGAAATCTGTGATGGTTGGAGGGTGGAGAATTGTAAAGCTGAAAAATGTGTTGTATTCATAACAGGCTATCCATTGACCTGTGGAAGAAAGACCTAGCGGCAAACCACATCTTCTTAACTCATGCCAAACATAGCCTTGTCTATAACAGCCCATAAGACTTAGAACTTTTTGATGTATACATACGAGTATCGCTTTAGATCGTTCTGTATTGTGTAACGTGAAACCTGTTAAATTGATTGTCAGTGGCGGCGCAGTAATAATAATAAAACTAAAAATGTAAAAACAGCTCATACTTCGTTTTTAGGCATTTTAGGAGTTCCTGATCATTTTCTACTTTTTTTGAGTGATGGTGAAATTGGGGTAGTTAGGGGTGGGGTGGCTGTAAAACTGAAAAATTTGTTGTAGTCATAATACGCGATCCAACCTAGCGGCCCAACACACTTTTTCTTTGCCGGCGGGCTGGCGATGATTTGGTTGGAGGGGAATGTCAGACTATAGATTCATGTTTTGGGTAAATAGTAAACAGGTATATGTATAGTGAGTCAGTCAACTTGACTTCATTTTTTGCACGTGTTAGAGACAACATTTTTGTACGATTGAAATAAATGTGGTTTTCAATTTTGGAATTAAAACATAAATTTAAGTATTAAAGCAACTACCTAGTTGGTAGTATAGTAGTATGGTGGTAAGTATGTTTTATTTGCAAAACAATTCCATCGGTGCTACAGTGGTTCAACGGTTAAGACAGCTTTCTCTTTCCAAAGTAGTTCGGGTTCGATCACTGGGCTTGAAGGCTGTTTCTTTAAATTAAGCTACTCACTTTTGGCACTATTGCAAAAAAGTTAAACTTTTGTCACAGTACATAGTACAAAAATATTCACTTTTTCCACGATCATAGAAAAAATCATTTTATTTGCCTAATGTAATAACAGCTCCTTTGGCGTAGCTGGAACTCAGAAGGCTGAGCAGCAGTTGCATAGTAAAAAAAAATGTTTGCTTTCTGCACGATAGTAGAAAAAAACATTCAATGTGAATAATTACACTATCATATTCTGCAAAGGAGTCGCTCAATAAAGCTCTTAGGAGTCAACATTATAGAAAACATGATCTGGCATGAACACGTTTCTTGTCAATTGCAATATAGCTACTGGAGAAAAGCTAGGGTACGTATCCAGAGCCACAAAGTGTTTCTCATCATGCAATTTTTTATGCTCTATAAACCTCAGTCGACACCCATATCTGCTGAGCTGTTGCTCTACTATTCTGTCCATACCTGATGCAGTCTAGGGAAGAACAATTCGACTAACCGATAACTCGGCCTTAAAACACCAACTCCAGCCACTCTCACCGGCGTGCGGTTGGTGACCTCTTTAAACGGAACCTGCTCCATTGAGCTATCCTAAATAATTCCGAGCCTATTAGACGCACTCGCGGAACTGCTGCATCTCATTCCCAAGGCGTTGGTTCATCATATATCAAAAACCAAGCGGTACGATCCCACCTTTACTCTCACGGCGTCCAGAACTTGGAAAGGATTGCCAGTGCCAACAAACTTTCCTTAACCTAAGTTCTTCATACCAAGTATTTGTACTCTGGCTTCGCAGCTGCTCAGTTATAAAAAAACGATATTTCGCCGGCATAAGGCAAGTTATAGAAATACCAAGTACCATGTACGTAGGGACCCTTGAGGGCTATAACGTAAAAATATTTACACTCAAATTTTGACGTTTATACAGGGTGATTCATATCAAACCTTTATTTTTTTGAATGAAACCCTCTATATGTTATTGCATATTTGGATTCCTTGGTCAATTCTAGTGTGACTTTATGTATCATGGAACTTTAAACGAACCGTTCAGGCGCAAATCACTCATTTTGTTATAAGTAGGTGTTAGAAGAAAATTGAATATCGCAGAGATTTTAAAACCTAGAAGGCCGTAAGTTTGCGGTGTGATCAAGAATGGAATGTGTCACCTTAGATTAGACGAATAAACTTGAATTCTTAACACAGTTGGGGAAATCAGTAGATTAATTAAGGAAACTTCAATCGCAGATAACCTGATTTTTTCAAATCGGAATGCCTATTTTGGTTTATAGAATCAAATGTAGAATTTGATTACCTTTTTAACCGTATACGATTCTCGACATCAATCTTCTTTGGTTTTCATTTTATTACAAATTTTCAGTCAAATCGGTGTTTTTCATTTTCCTGCGTGCAAACAACCTAACAGGCCATGAAAAATAAACAAAAGTCCGTTAATATGGATGAAACGAACTAACTTAGTAGAAAGATGCAAACAAACTAGAACAGCGAGGTAAGATCATCAAAATTCCTTACAACACATGAGCTTTAACCAGATACGGGTAAGTTTGAGAGGGTGTCCATTTGACATTCCTGTCTTCGCTTGTAGCTATAGGATCGTTTACTCAATAAAAATTTTGAGTGACGCTATGTTAACACTTACTTGGTGAAGTGAGGAAATTCTTATTGAGTTAACGATACAATTATAATCGACTAAAAAAGCTTGCATTTTAATCAACATGAATTATACAAGTTGTACCAAAAAAGCGTATCACGCAACGGTCATACTGACCCACTTATTTCCAAGACCAAATCTTAATTGGGCAGCCTGTATTCAATTTTGAAGTTACCTCAACATCCCTATAAAGATTTTTTTGTAGTCTCAAATTATAACGTTGTCTCTTTAGGATTCACTGGGTATAAAATGTTAACTATTTCTTTTTATCTATTTATTGGAGTTTAATTTGACCGAACTAAGTTGCCTGCGACATGTACGATAAATTTAATAGCTGGGAAAACAGAAGAAGAACAACTGGTGATTTGTTTAAGCAAGAATGTAGTTTGTGCGTGTTAAAGAGGGATTTCCTGACCGCCATACTGATAAAGAGTAACAATTACTTCAGATTTGGTATAAATTGAAATCGGGAGCTGGGCAACAGCATAAATTGTTCGCCTTTCTTGTGACTTCAAGTAAAGCTGAGGTGAGATGCTTTTTTTTATTATGTGCAATAATCAAAGTAGCAATCTAGCAAAACGTCGTCCTTTTACAATAACTTTTCGAAAATGGGATTAGGTTATTGAATTTTTCATAAAAAAAACAGGCGCTGTGGGCTGCCCGTTATTGACAAAAGTAATTGATTATCATATTTTAATCAAAGTAACAAAGAGATTCTTATAACTCAATTACTTGGTACCTCTATCAAAGTAGAAACTTTGTAAAAGAATAATTATTTTAAAGCAATTTAAAAATTCATGAAAAATTGCATTTAGTCAGCTAAAAATATTTACTTTACTTTTGCAAAAAGTTCTAATTGCATGAAAAACTACAGTGTGAAATAATGTCTTTCCTTTAAACTACAAGAATTTCCTATAAAATAATGTAGCGCATGATTTCATCCATAAAAAAATATATAAACTATTCTTTTATTTAAATGTAAGCAACCGATTTTAATTTGATGCCAATCGAGGTATCTATTAAAAATAAAAATAAGAAAAATTCTGAACAGATTTCGGTTTCCCGTCTTGTCTACTATATAACAGATATTAATATTATATTCTTTGGGTTGCAAAAGTATTCCATAATTTAACTTTAATATTTCTAACATTTAAGTATTTTTAGCAGAATTTTGGAAATATGCACCTTAAAAATAAATTTAGAGATAATAACAGATGTAGATTGTAATACTTTTTCATTTTGATTATAATATATTTTTATTTTTTGTATAATCTTCCTATAAAATATAGAAAAGCATAATCTGTCAAAGATTTTTGTTAAGAAATGCATTTAATTTTTTTAATAAAAGACTTTGTCACATCATTTTCATTCATTTCAAGGCTGGATAAATGATTAAAATATTGTTGGTTAATTAAAGAGCTGACTGGTTTTTGTAAGACCCAATTGGCATGTTAGTTTAGCTAGTCTCAAGAAATTAGAGCTCCAACTTTTTTACATTATAAGTGAACCTTCAAAAAACTTTACTACTATTACTTATTATGCAACTGGCCTACACACTGATAAAATACAAATTAACGTACAACTCTTCAGCCCGACTGATAAAAAGACTGATGGTAGTTAGTGACATTTCTCAAAAACTCAATTATCGTCAGACGAAAAAATCTGCATTTGAACCACAAAAATATAATTAAATACTTGAAAATATGATAGCAGCCAAAACTTTGGGGCTCATTAATATTAATAGAATTTATCGAAGCATTTCTTCCAAAACCTCAAAAGCAGCGCTGAATATTGAGATAACAGTGAAAGAATATAAATATTTGTATAAGCATGGAAATGTATTATTAATAAATAAGCGCTTCACACTTCGGTAAGCATGTTTACTTCTCTCTGTTGCAATAACAAATTTCTTTTATGCACTTTTTTATTTCAGTTGTATGTATTTATCATCTGTCATGTGATGTTATGTCTAGGTCATAGAGGTTGACTTACGGAAATTCACGAATACTATGCGTGCTATTGTGGCTCTTTGTTGGCTTATACTTGAATACATTTTTGTGAGGACATATTTTTTTGTACATCATTAATAATTTACCTCACAACTAACGCTCCACTCTAGATTTTTATGTCAGTTTCACGGTTCCTTATCGGCATCTCTTACGGAAATTCTCACTCTGTAAATAAATTTTATATAGATAGGCTTCACTATAATTAACAGAAAGTACGTGAAGCTGCTATATTTTTAAAATGTACAAAAATAATGTCAGACACTCCCAAATTGGATTTTAGGCATTCCAGATATATTTTTAAATCTATTTGGCATATTCTTCAGATAAGTTTTAGAAAATACATATAATCCAAACATTTTTTTTGTGTTTCTTTCTAGGTAAATCATCAAACATGAAAATCTTCTACTTCCTGTTCGTCGTGATCATGGCAGTTCTGGGAATCCAGACTGCGCAAGCGTGTATCCCGAATGGTGGGAAATGTCAAGCCAATGGCAGCGCAGGAAGTTGTTGCTCCGGATACTGCTACCAACAACAAGGATGGAAGGATGGCAACTGCAGATAAGCGCACTTATCAATGTCGTCTGATATGATTATACAATAAGTAATGCAATACAAATTGTTCCTAATTATGATAAGGTTTCACAAATTGCCATATTTTTCGATCAGCCAATATACAATTTATTGTAGAAAAATGATTTTTTTACAATCCTCTTCTTCCTACCCGATTTTATTCTATACAAAATGCAGTCAAGTTGAATTATTAGGTTTTCTCTAAACATTCTTATTCTTTAGCAAGAACAAGAGATTGGCACGAGCGCTATAGATGTTGGCCCAATAATCAAATTAGGTGTTGACCCTGAGGACATACCACTCCATCGTTACTTGCGATGATTCGTATATACAGGGTGTTCGTTTGAAAACTTGCCACCACGGATTTATGGAAAACTACTGATTGAAAGAAAAAGCTGAGACACGTCAAATGATATGTCAATGGGGACAAACTTTCAACCAAAACTACTTCACCCCCTTGTACAATTTGCCCCCGTGGGTCAGCCCCTTCAAAATTTTAAATAACAAGGGGTATCGAGTAATATCTTGTTTAAAAGGTATCTCGAAGTCCTTTATTTTGACGTTTGATTTTTTAAAATCGGTAGTTTCGTTTTCAAAAAAATTAGATAAATCTTTATGTATGCAATTTTTTTCAGATAGAATACAAGAACATCACTCTTTACTGTAATAATACAGCAACTCTACGAGTCTAATTCGGCTCGTGTAAGAATTGATGGTAACCTGTCGGTCAAACTGTCACCAGAAAAGGAGTTCGTCAGGGATGTGTATTATCTCCGACGTTTTTTAACATTTATTCCGAATTTGTGATGAGACAGGTATTAGACAACTGGAATGGCGGTATAAATATTTGCGGAAGCAAAATATCCAACTTAAGATTTGCTGACGATACAAACCTTATTGCTGCTTCTCAGGAGGAAGTAGTAGCTCTATTAAACATTATAGAACAACATAGTGCAGCGTATGGTCTTGGTATTAACTACAATAAGACCAAGGTTATGGTCGTAGATAGAGAGCATGATAATCATCGACAAATGAAGTCAATAGGCCGTTGTGAAGTAGTTGAAAGTTTTGTGTACCTCGGTTCTTTGATCGACAATTCGGGTAGCTGTGAAAATGAGATTCGACGGCGCATTCAACAGGCACGTATGGCCATGACAAAGCTTACTAAAATATGGCGTGGCCATAACATCACTAAAGCTATAAAAATGTTGCTGGTTCAGTCTCTTGTGGTCTCCATATTTTTGTATGCCTCGGAAACCTGGACTGTTAAAAAGGCAGATCCAGCTCACATAAATGCTTTTGAAATGTGGACGTGGAGTAGAATGCTGAGAGTTCCTCACACCGCCCATCGAACTAACGTTTCCATACTGGATGAGCTCGGTAATCCAAAGAGACTCTCCTCCATTGTGTCGACGAGAATGCTTACATTCCTCGGACATATACACAGAAGCGATAACATGGAGAAACTTGTAGTTCAGGGTCATGCCCCGAGTGGGCGGCGCCGTGGCCGTCCCTCTACACACTGGGTGGATACGACAAAACAGTTGCTGGATACGAGTATCAAGAGCGCCACTAAACTGACGGTAAATCGCGAACGATGGCGAGCTACAGTTCTCAAAGCTATTGATAATATTAGTGTCGGCAATACTCTAGCTCCGACTTCATGCATCTTACGAGTTCACAATGTCTGCTAAGACATTGTGACTATGATGATGAACTGCACGGCGAAAATCGACCCTTGTAAATCCCCCATAATATGGCTTACAAGGCTCTACCCCATAATAGGAACCTTCTCGACATCAGGCGACCTTCCTCTACTCTCCTTACATATCGTGTGTGTAGTAAATCCAACAAAATACTCTCACAGATATTTGCAATGTCATGCTCATTAATTTCCATCCAACCGATATCGATCAGCGGAAAATGTCACCCTTCATGGTTAATGAAAATATCAGAGTGTGCGTCGAGGGAGACTCTTTCAAATCTAATTTATTTGCAATCACTAACAAATTTATACATATATAGGAAGCCACTGGCTATTTTGATAAATGATGTCCACGATGAGCCTTGACATGTGACACATGTATGAATTTGTTTTAACTGGGTCGAATCAACATTGAAAATATGATTGGCTACAACAGCTGGTATTGCAATATTAACGTGATTGAAATCCAGAAGCAGACATCAAATGAGAATTGTTTCATTCCAGTTGATTTTATAGCCACGGCCTAAAAGACTGTGTCCTGAACAGGAGAACATTAGGTACCCTTATTAAGTTACTACTACCAAACTACTTTTGAGCAGGTACTCTATAATCAAACAGTGTGAATAATTATGAACGATGCCTATTAGGCTCATTACTGAATGTGACCTCGCGGAAATGCATATGTTTAAATACAATACATAATAACTACAAAGGTGGCTGCTATAAAATGTCAAACGCTAATTCGAACGGTGCACAGTATTTATTTCAGTGACATAAGTGTGGTTAAATTGTTATTATTATTTTGCAATTAGGGAAGTCCGGGCAAGTAGTAGTAGTAGTAGTAGTAGTAGTAGTGATGGGGAGGCGAAGCCAGGCAAGTAGGCCACCTTTGGCCCTTTTTGCCAACCCCACTGAACCAATCACTGAAAACACTAAAATTCTACACCCTAGAAAGCTCCTTGTCGAACCTACCAGACCTCCTGACGAAAGTCAGTATGTCCGACCACTTCGCTGAATATAGCGGCTCCTCCCCAAACTCCGTCGTGCCGAATATCTGAACCCTAAGATTGGGATAAACTGCACATCTGCCCAGGAAGTGGAACGCTGTCTCGTCCTCCTCCCAGCATCTGGAGCAAATGGGGTCCCCTACCACTCTCATAAGTGACAGATGTCTATTCAGCCGGCAATGGCCAGTGAGAACCCCACCAGAAGGTTGAGCGTCTTTCTGCCTTTACTCAAAAGCCATTGCGTTCGGCCCCTATCAGGGCCTGCTATGAATCTTTTGGCTTGCCTGCAGTCGTCTCTCTCTAACCAGGCTTTCGCCAGTTCCTTGTAGGCCCAGTTATCCAGGGCCACATTGACCTGTCGTCTACTAATTCCCAGCATAGGTTCTGGGCCAATGCAGGGGCTGTTGGCCCCTATCCTAGCTAATCGGTCCGCTCTCTCGTTACCCGGTATACCAATATGTCCGGGGACCCACAGTAGGGTAAGTCCGGGCAAAGTGGACACTTTAACGTTTGGAGGGTCACAGCGAACTTATTGAGATAAAATAAATCAAATGACATGTATGGGAAACTGTTTATGTAAGATTCTATTACAGCAAACAAAAACAAATCAGCTATATTACTTTAGCTGTAATCGTTAATAATACAGAAAAATGTATCTGCATCTTTACTTACCAGGTAAAGTGAATAATACTATCGGGCAAAGTGAATACACGAATAAAACAAAGAACGTGACCAATTTTCCACTAACTACAGTTGTTACACAGAAATATGCCACTTCCTTCATAGGCTGACATTTCTCATGACTCCATTCCTTAAATGAGTTACACTGGATACAATCGTCAATTGGTTTTCCATTAATTTCTTCATAGTCCTCCCCACAAAAATAGCATGAATATCTTTTGTTATTTTCCTTCTTAGCTTTGGCTTTTTGGTTTCACTCAACATTTTTATTTTCTGTTTTTGAGCTGCTTTGTTTGTTTAGATCTTTATTTAGATTTCTTAATACAGAAGTATTCTTCTTCTCAAACCTCGCTTTCTGTTCCTCCTTCACTGGAGTGCTTGTCAGAACCTCAGACATTTGGAGTCGTCTCTTGTTACACTTGTCAGGCTGTACTATTATTCTCGTAGTATTTTCTTTGATTTTAGAACACTCCCTCATTGTGTTCTTCTCTTCCTCCTCCTCAAATTTGGAATGTAATACGCAACATGAGTTACACAATTGCACATGTCAAACGTCAGTGGATCTATTGTCAGTGGTCAAACGGTTGGCGGAATGTACAGGGTTATATTTTTTTAGGGGTCATGTCCCCTTTTGTTACCTTGGACTACATTTCGGTGCTGGTAGATACAAAAAACAAAAATATTTTTCCATTTTGTTTAGAAACTTTTTTTTATAAAACAAACCAATTATACAAATAAAGCCATAGTTTACTAGACCATATTTCAAATAAATTATTGTTTTCATCTACCTATAATAATAAAGAATCCTATTTTGTTTTTTGTTCCATAATGATCGGAGATATATAAAAAAAATTACAAGAGGACAATGAGTTTCTAAGCAAGATGAAACAATTATTTTGTTTTTTTAATCTACTGCGACGCACCGCAAAAAAGTTCAGGGTAGGAAAAGGGAGCGTGACCCCTGAAAAAATATCACCCTGTAGATTATTTCAACCGTTTGACATGTGCAGCTGTGTAACTCATATTGCGTATTTTATATTCCTAATTTATTTGAAATAAATACCTTAAAAGAGAGAACTATCAAGAAAAAAACTGAAAAAACATCGAAATTTCAACAGCTTGTAGATCGGTAACGAAGCGTTTGCGGACCTACGTTTATTTGAAATTTTAGTCTTTAAATATGCCAAAGAATCTTTTCCCTTCGTTTTTACATGATACTTACAAACATCCTGTATATAAAAAAGATATATTTCTTGAATCTGCAGGTCCACGCGGAATCCCTAATTTACATTTTTTCTAAATGCGTCACAATCTCTAAACGAAGGCTGAATTCGTTGTCACTGCCCCTGAATTATTCACCACATGAGTCGATTATGTTCATTTTGTTCCATTTTCACCGTATTAACAGTTTTATTTGGCGAAACAGGTGGATGTCGGCACCACCCCTGCGCGCGTTGTGTATTATTTGTTTTGAAAATCTCAGTAGACCCATGATGGCCGACTGATGCTTTTTGTTCTAGTCCAGAACTGAATATATTAACGGAAGACAAAATGTCAGTTCGTGTGGTCGAGTAATTTGTGTTTGGCAAAGTAAATTGTATAAAATATCATAAGCAGTGTTGCGAATCGCGTGCTACAAGTGATCCTCGGTTTTATTATGTCGGAAAATTGCGGGATACAAAAGGACCTTCGTATTTACGTCATGAATTTATGGTTAGTGAGAGAGATAAAGGCTGGTAATTATTTGTACTTCTTGTTGGTAAGTAGATAGTTGTTGAAATGTTTGTGTAGACACTTTTTATATATAAAATATTTTCCAATTACAGCTGCTGTCGTTACCAGGGTGCTTAATTGTTGGTAAGTCTTGTTGATCCATATTATGTACCTAGATGCCTAATTGTGTTTAAATCCTTACTGTCAACTTAATAATAAGTATCTGTCTTAATAGTAGTGAGTGATTTTGAATGAATGAACATACCTACCTACACAAGTTGGTGGGAATACCTACCTATCTTTATACAATACTATACTTAAAATGGTTTAGATTCTGTAGAAACCGCATCAGTTTAAGAGACTGCCGCTATTCTTACAACTATCTAATAACTGCAAATACTGCAAGTAGGTAGTTTACTCTTCTACTCTAGGCAGCTACGGCTTACCGCACCCATGCCGTGCTATATCATTTCAGGTATGTTATAGTGAACGGCATAAATTTTTTTTTTTTTTTTAATGGTCGGCCTCCCGCAAAGGCTGAAAGCCTATGGCGCTGTAGGAGCGCTGCGAGAGGACAAATGTCTGTTCACGTTAGATTTGAAATGCTGCAGGTTGTAGCCGTCGGGAAACAAATTCCCCGGCAGCTGATTCCACAGCGTCGAAGTTCTCCAAAAGAAGAAATGCTGGAGGAGACTGGTTCGGGGAGTAAGGACCTCGACCTGGTAAGGATAACCTCAAAGTCCATTTTATGATTGGCATTCTGTTGTAAATACTTACCTCCTTCTAAACTGAAAACAAGAACACTAAACCTTAAAGCTAAACAAATTAAAAATCTAATAGATTATAAAATACAGAAACCTTCAGTAAACCGCGCATTTCGTTCTTTGTTTTGTACGTAAGTCTAGGTACCACTTATAGTTCATGACCAACCAGTTTCCAAAAATTCAGTTTTACTTATTGCATCCCTATTTTGCGTAATATATGGGCAACTATAGCATACTATAGTAACTTAGTGAATTTTAAATTGGTAATGTCCACACACGCAACTGGGTGAAACTAGACCACAATTTATCAACAAAAAAAAGATTTAATATCTTATGAAATTTGTTGGCTTATTACTGACAGAATGTTTTTTTCTTTTTTATTTGAAATGATTATAACTTTTGAGGCATTGCGTTAATGATAATGCCCACCAATAGATGCAGCTTAGCGAATGAAATGAAAAAGTCCGCTAAAAAAGTAACTGAGCTTGAAAAAATGGTTCTTTAAGGCATTTTTTTAACTAAACTTCGACTACATTGTTGGATAATAAAACAAGTCAGGCTGTAACTAGCTTCATTCCACTGTCAGCGCCATGTTCATCAAACTAAATGCTCAACCTACAAACATAAATATAATCCAGTGCTATGCTCCAACCGCAGAAAAACCTGATGGAGAGGTGGAAATATTTTATAAAGCAATAAAAGAACTGCTACGATATACCAAAAACAACGAAACTACTATAATAATGGGCGATTTCAATGCGAAGGTTGGCGACATTGAAGTAGATAAAATAGTCTATAAATACGGTTTAGGTGAACTCAATAGTAGGGGAGACAAGCTAGTACAATTTTGCCAAGAAGAGGATGTTGTGATTACTAATACATTTTTTAAACTACCAGAAAGACGTTTATATACTTGGCAATCTCCGCAGCACCATCCAGATAACATAGTTTGTAACCAAATCGACTACATGCTGAATAAAACTAGATTTAAGAACGGAATAAGAGGTATACAAGCATATCCTGGTGCGGACATAGGCTCAGACCATAATCCTGTGGTCGGCAACCTGAATGTGAAATTAAAAGTGACAAAAAAGAGTAACAAAAAAGGTATTGACATGAAAAAACTTAAAGACAAAGATATACAGACAAAGGCAAAAGAACGAATAAATGAAGAATTTGCAAGAATAAAGTCAATTACAACACCAGATACAAATACAGATAATGTATGGGATGAAATTAAAGATGCAATAGTAAAAGCAGAACAAGATGAAATAGGGTATGCCAGCCCAAAGACCAAGAAAGACTGGATGACAGATGAAATTCTACAGATGATGGACAGTCGAAGGGTACACAAGTACAAAAACGAGGAAAAATACAAACAAATAAATAGAGAAATAAGGAAAAAAGTCCGAACAGCAAATGAAGAGGGGATGAAAGAAAAATGCAAAGAGATTGAATTACTTCGGTATAAACAAGACAACCACAGAGTTTATAAGAAAATAAAAGACATAACTCATTCCAACAAAAGCCAACCCTTAGTAGGTATACGAAATGAAAATAATGAAATGGTAACAGAGGAGCTAGGAATATTAAAAGTATGGCAAACATATATACAGAAAACTTTTGCTAGTGATACGCCACGAATATATGACAGCAGTAATGCATGTGAACAGGCTCCAAAGATTCTAAAATCAGAAATGCTAAAACTGTTAAAAGAAGAAAATTTGCTGCCACTGTTCCAGTTACTACAGAAAGTTCATGCAACAGGTAATATTCCAAAAGACTGGCTTACCTCCATATTTATTCCCCTCCTTACAAAATCTAAAGCCAAGAAATGTGATGAGTTCCGACTGATAAGCTTGATGAGCCAAGTGCTTAAGATCCTACTTAAAATTATACAAGCTAGAATCTAGCACAAATGTGAAGCCGATCAAAGCGATACGCAATTTGAATTTCGCGAAGGATTAGGAACAAGGGAAGCACTAGCCAGTTTATCAATCCTCTTCCAGAAATGTCGAGACATGAGGAAAGACGTATATGCCTGTTTCATAGACTACGATAAAGCTTTCAATCGAGTTGATCATACCGTCCTTATGACATTACTGCAGAAAAAAAGGTTTAGACAAACAAGATATCGAGTTCATTGGAAAGCTTTATTGGAACCAAGAAGCAACGGTGAGATATGGACAAGCAACGTCAGAACCGGTGTGTATAGAAAAGGGGGTACGACAGGGTTGTGTTTTGTCGCCAATACTATTTAATATATGTACTCTGAGCACATATTTAACTAAGCAATAGGCGATGATGAAGACGGCATAAAAATTAACGGGAGGATATTGAACAACATACGTTATATGCAGACGACACGGTTATCATTGCGGATAGTCCAGAGGCCCTTCAACGCCTAATCAACAAAGTTGTAGAGGTAGTAGATCAACAACTAGGCATGAAAATTAATGTCACAAAAACTAAAGCAATGGCGATAACAAGATCTCCAAACCAACAAATGGACATTAAACATGTATAACACCGCAATAGAAAAAGTTGAGAAATTCAAATATCTTGGCAGCTGCATAATAACAAATGTAGATCCTGACGTTGAAGTAAGATCACGCATAGAACAAGCCAAAGCCATGTTCCTAAAGATGAAAAACCTTATGTAACCCAACCTTGAACTTAAACCTAAGATACCGTTTTGTAAAGGCATCCGTGCACTCAGTTCTCTTGTATGGAGCAGAAACATGGACGTTAAAAGTGGATTCCATGAACGGACTTGAAGCTCTTGAAATGCGGACCTTCCGTAGGTTATTAAACATATCATGGACACATGGACTCAGCACATATCTAACGATGAAGTGCTTAGACGTATGAGAAGGAAAAGAGAGTTACTTACTACAATAAAACGAAGAAAGACTGCTTATCTGGGCCACATATACCGGAACAACAAGTACGATATATTAAAACTTACGCGATTGGAGATGGCACCTGAAGAAGAAGAAACTTCGATTTTTGAGGAAACACCCCTCATAATCATATTTTTAATCTCGTCCCATTGATAGTCCTTTCAAAAAAGTTTAACATTTCTAAAACATATATTTTTAAGCTTTTACTTTTTTGCCGGACTACTTTATTCATTATGCAGCATTTATCATGAGGCATTATTAGTTCATTTATTTCAACAAAAGAAATTAATGCAATCCGTCAAAAGTTATTATTATTTTAAATAAAAAAAGTAAGAAAAATTGGACTGTAATATAATAAGCCAAAACATTTTTTAATTTTTTTTAAAGATTTTTCTGACCATAAATTGTGGTCTAGTTTTACCCAGATTCGGTTGTCCATCATCTAAGGACACTCTGTATACGATATTGTATAAGTTTAAGACTATTTGGGCTATTTTTGAGATGAGATACTGGCGTCATGTGATTCAATAATTTTTTCTACCTATCGTGACATCTATTTGCTACTATTTCTAATTCCAATTTCAAATTTTTTACAATTGAGTAAAAGAAGGACAAATTATACAAAATCCGTGATTAATGGCAATGGATTCAAGGCGAGGAGGCTATACAACGAGTTATCTCATTTTATTTGTTAAAATTCATTTAGATGCAATTTTAGATGTATCTTATCAGTATATAAATCTTATTAAATTAACGGACACTGATATACAGAGTGAATCTTAAGTATAGAACGCCTCAATTATCTTAGAAACGGTTTGTATGATTTTCATGAATTTTCGGATATGAGGGTTTTGCAATACGGCAGCATTTACATTGTTGTCATATCTTCTGTATTTCCTAAAATATAATTAACTTTGTTATTCCAAATGAGTCACCCTGTACATTCTTTTATTTTTGAAATCCCTAAAACATACTTATTCTTTTTATAAAAGATTCTCCATACCCAAATGCCATAATTTCCGAGTTACAGCTAAATTTACATATCCAGCCAAGTTAAAAAACATGATGTGAAGGCGGTTATAGCCACCGACTATTAAATCAATTAATTTAATTAAATCAATTAATAGTCGGTGGTTATAGCAGATGCTCAAAATATTGTTCGTTTACTTCAATACAACAAGCCATGCGATCCTTGAAACTTCCTAGTACATTTTGCAACATCCCTGACTGCTCATGCAAATTTAGTTGTAACTCCAAAATTACGAACGTCTAGGTGCCAGAAATATTATACAAAATCAATCAGTATTTTTCAAGATTTTCAAAAGGAAAGAAATATACAGGGTAGCCCATTTGAAATCAAAAAGATTATTATATTTCCGTAAAAAGGGTAGAAATGACAACATTGTAAATAGCATCGTAAGATCGACCGTATTATAAAACCCTCAAACTCCAGAAGTCATGAAAATCATGCAAACCGTTTACGAGATAATTCAGGCGATCCATACTTAAGACTAACTCCGTACGTAATTACGTATAGGGTAGGACAAGGTGAGTTTATACTTACTATCATACTCCTGGCAAGCTAGATTGGGAAACAAATCAATGATTAGTACATTTTCAAATATATTTCCTCGAAAATGATCCAAGCCAACACAACATCACATCAGGTTAGGAGTGAGACACTTACAAATGGATGGAAGTTATGTACAGAAACACCAGCGAAATTTGCGGTTCTAAGTTAGTTGTTTACCTGAAAATGGCTAAGTCTCTCTACTTCTAAGTCTCTATGCTTCTAAAATGCTAATTGTGCACTATTCCGAGCTTACACACACAAGTTCATCACTAGTTTTGTAAAATTAATGCTGCAAGAAACTACATGGAGCAAAATAGATCTGGTTGTATAATATGTACAAATGTACTGATAGTACAACTACAAGACAACCTGCAAGACAATCAATAATCTAGGTAGTACTATTATTATAATATTATAATAACTCCTATTAAGTTGGTGAATGTTATGCGTTTTCCCTCAATTAAGAGATTTCAGTGTTATTAATGTACATACATGCAGTAAATACTTGTAGCTCTTGATACATATTTTTTTAAAGAAGCAAAATTGCCAATGAGTAAGTACCTATGCTAAGTCTAAAAAATGGGGGAAATGGTTTCGGATAAAGTTTTGGAGTTTTTGGTGAATTTGGATTATGCCCTAGTTTGACAGGCGGCCGCAAATAGTAAAAAGTGGTAAAGAAAATTACTGAAATTATAAAAATTGATGATTTTATTCACGATTCACTTTATGCATTTATTTACAAAAAAAAAATTTTACGAAAATTATAAGAATTTAGTCACGCTTCCTTTCATATCTGATAAAAGTACAGTAGCAAACATTCTACCAAAAATGCTTGTCTTGCAGGAAAGATACAAAGGATGAACTCGATTTCTTATCAGTTTTAATTACAGCCAACTAAATACATTTTTATATTGATCAAACCTTTCGATATGGTTTAAATTTTTGTAATAACGGGTCATAGTTTTTGAGTTATTGCCATTGATAGAATACATAATTTTTTATAGTAGCGGTTAGAACCAAAATTGGATACGAGTGGAATTCCGGATGATAGCGTCAACAAGCGTAAGCTACCGGTAGACTAAAAGTAGATCGAATTTTGATGTAATGCTGACTGGTTTTGAAATCCATCTCAATGCATGATTGTTGGAAAGAATTACAGAACGTTTATTCTACAGAAGTTAGAATATGGGGATAGTTACTTTCACCAATGGCAAAATATGCTATTATAAAAACCTTCACTGATGAATTGATGACTTTTCGTCCAAAGCTTTTCCGGTTTCTATGATTGTCAGTCAAACGATTGGCTTAAAGTGATTGACGAAAGTGGTTGCAACAAACTTATTCAGCATTGTTTTAGTTTTTGAAGAACCATAATTATTATTCCTCCATTTTTTGAACAGGGTACTTTCTGGTTATTATTCAGAATATTATTTTGAACTATCTAATGTACAAATTTGCTCTACGCAACAAACAAAATCATATACAGCTTTCATATACTAGCTACAATAGCTACCAAGTACTTGATCGTATGTAAGCTCTAACAGTTAAATAGTCAGTGAGTGTATGATGAGTCAGAAATAATTACATCAATTTTAAATAAGGTCAAATCCCGTAAGAATAAGGACAGTTTCTATGTACTCGTTCCTTTAAAACATAGGTAGACGTCTTTGTTTTCTATACATGGATTTCTTTCGAGAATTACAATCTGGTTATAAGAAAAGAACTGGATATTAAAAAATAAAGAAATTGAATGTTAGAGCTTTAACCGAGTATGACTGGATTATTTCTGTGTGTTAATGACATGACTAAAATTCAAAAACATACCAATGACTGGGCGCAATAGCTAGATTTACTGAAAACAAGCTTTTCAGTGTGAGACCTCATTTGAAATTAACTTTATTATTCCTCATATTCTTATCCTCCTTTAAAGCTCTACTACATTCGATAGTTTAAAAAATTACTGAAAAACTGTTCAAAATTGAAAATGAATGGCGTTTTGAAAAGTGGTACACAAAAAAATTCCTTACTCTTCAGTTCTATCACCAGTTAAGATTGAATACCTTAATTCTGACTCACACTGTATAGTGGAGTACCACATCCAATAGCATGCATTTTGGACAGCAGGCGCTCCACTTATAAAGACTGCTTCAGACTACACAATGTATTGTTCAAGAAGTAGTTCAGGATTCTGCGCATAAAGATCTTGTTTCTTAAGTCAGCTGTCAGATGTCAGAATTGTCAATGCATCGTACAGTTTACAATATTCTATGCCATGGAAACAGGTGGTAAAATGACAACAACCAAAATAGCTGCTTTTGAGTTTATATGATGAGGATTTTGTAAATCCAATTTTTTTATCGATAAATGTGTGTGTGTGTGCTACGGAGAGAAATGTACATCTTTGTGTGCATACATAAATACATACTCGGTTGTGCCTTTCTCTGTTTATCTGTTCCATGGTTAGTGTTAGAGTATTTTGCATCATGGTTATCGCTCTGTTCCATTGGCAAGAGCATGCATACTTTACAAATATTGATAAATGATGCATGTCAATTTATATTGTGCAAGGAATTGAACCAAATCTTGTTCATGAAATCGTGTAGTCTACAGCAGTCTTAAGTCAAGCATTGCGATAGAACGGCAAATTTTCAGCTAGTTGTATATGACACACAAAGTGACAACAATGTGAAAATGTGTGATGTATGAGGTATGAATATGGATAGAACGTTTAACAAACGAGTTGCCTCTGTCGAATTCGTTGCCTCTGTCATATATCTTCATGCGGTCTCAGAACTATTTTAGGTAGGTACTTGTGGTTTGATTATTTGTTTTTCTTTTCGATAGGGACATTTGGTTGAAGTGGAATCACGCTAAAGACAGTTGAATGTTTCATAATGTATTTATAATGTAATCCAAATGTAATCCAAAAGATTATGACTAATCTGTTTCAACGTTCCGTACCGGATTTCTATAAAATGACTTTATTTGGATAGTCTTAAGAATTTCAAGTTTTTTTTTACTTCAAGCACGTGTAACTAGCATAACATACGGGTATACCTATACTTTTTTGAAAAACCAACCGTTTGAGTTAAGCCCCCTTCAATTTATGCAGTTTATTCTCGCATAAAAACCTTTGCTACAGGTTTATCGTAACATATACTTGTAGTTCATACTGATGAACTAGTCATCCTTGTTCTGTTCGGTCGAAGTCGGCACGCTTAATGTTTTTCTAACACAGGTGGATGGCAACCTCTGAAGGTGTTACTAGGCGGTACGCGGTGGGGCGTATTGATTCTGGCCGAACAGTCCAAGAAGCGCTAGTTCATCATATAAAAACCTCATAAATAATCTGTATATCTGTACCTCGCAGGACGTCACATTTCCCAAAATGTTCAGGAAAGTAGTACTACTTGAATGATATTTGAAACTTTCAACCAAAATGACACTTATACAGCGTGTGCATTTGAAAACCTCACAACGAATTTATCGAAACCCACCGATTCAAAGAAAAAACACTGAGACAGGTCAAAATATTTGTCAACAGGGTCAACTTTTTAACCAAAAACAACTTCACCTCCCAAAACCATCCCCTTAAAAATGTTAAATGACAAGGGGTGTCGAGTTGTTAGCTTGTTTCAAAGGTCGAGGTCCTTTATTTTAACGTTAGATTCTTTTGAATCGGTCGATTTGTTTTCGAGAAAATTAGAAAAACCTATATGTCTCTTCATTTATTTAGATAGAAAAAGAAACACGAAAACAACACTTTTTATTGAGAATTTAAAACAATGATATTATAGGCGATGTTTAAATTCAGTTGCAAAAACATGTTGTGGGATATCGTGCCAGCTTCCGATCATGCCTTGACGAAGGTCATCCAAACTTTCAAGTTGGAGTAGTAAATACAATAGATTTTAAATGGCCCAATAGAAAAAGTCTAATGGCGTGAAATCAGGAGCTCTAGAGCAGGCTATTCTAAAGGCCCTCTTCGTCCTATTCATTTATCTGGAAAGGCGTCGCCTAGCCATTGCCGAACCGGAAGAACATAGTGAGAAGGTGCGCGTCTTGCTGAAAATGGATTTCAGCCTCATCAAGTATAGGGCTTCCATCCTCTTCGATTTGGTTTTCAATGGTTTCAGTGATTAGCAGATTGATGGTATTTTCCAACATATCCAATTAAATGTTCGCATTTAAATTTCCATTAATAAATAATAGTCCACGCCCTTCCAGGTGTCGTGGGAAGTAGGTTTGTGGGACAGAGGACTTAGGTTGTATACTTCTCTCCGAATCAATCTTTTGCGGGCCTTCATCGATTTGTTGCAGCTCGTACGTAAGACATATTGAGGAAACGATTTTTTTGATACATTGGTGCACCAAACCGGAAAAAAGTTTTGAACACTTCCAGAGGATTAGTATTATTGTTTTTTTTTAGAAAAAGCTGCAGCTCGGGTTCCGACATACCCAGCTGCTGTTTCATTACCGAGTCACTACACCTCGCACCGTGAGGTAAGCAATTACTGGGTCCGTAAGTTGTTTGCCCTAAGTAGATAAAGCGACCCAAGGATCACTGCTTTCTTGATTCTGGCTAAGATGTGCGCAGCCGCACGGCAAACCGGCATAGCGTGCAGTTAGTAGAGCAGCGTATTCATCATTCCATATAGGGATCCAATGACCTTAACCAGCAGACTTGCAATGTAGTTTGGCCAAAGCCTGCGAAGTTGTCCGAGCAACTGGTATTAGGTCCACAAATTAGTAATACTAGTAGTAGCTGTGGGGCGGCCGCGCCTAGCAAGTAGGCCCCCAGTAGGCCCTTTTGCTATCCCCAAATATAATCTCTCAGCCGCCACTATTTGCCTCCCCCACCCTGCCAAACCGTCTCGAGCCAGTACATCGGTCCAGCTTAGGGACGGTAATTCCTCTGGCTGGAGTCTATCAGATCTAAAGATCTCATATGTCAGCCCGCCAAGCAACTCACATTCCGCAAGGAAGTGGTAGGCTGTTTCATCGGTCTCTCCACAGCCCATACATAGGGAGTCGTCTTCAATTCCCTATAGTGATAGATGCCGCCTGAGCCTGCAGTGTCCTGTCAGAGGTTTCTGATGGCCCATCGGCCTTGGTTCCGTAGCCATGCGGACCTAGATGTGTTCAGCCCGGCTATAAAATTCCTGACTTGCTTGAATCCCTCACTTTGCCTCCACTGTTCATCTACATATACCCAGTTTTTGAGGGCTGACGTTACCTGCTGCCTAGTTAATCCTATAGCTGGCTCCGGGCCAACAAACGGTCTCCCGGTGCTGAGTCGGGCTAATCTAGCGGCTATTTCATTACCAGGAATGCCCGTATGACCCGGTACCCACATCAAGGTAACTTCCTTGTCTTTCCAGCTCTTCCAGTCTCTCCACGTACTCCTGAACCAGAGGTTTCCTACTTCTGGGCCCGCAGATGGCTTTCAGAGTCGCAGAGCCGCAGAAAGCAGATGTAAAAATTCTGGCCCACAAACTAAGACACGTTAGGTTAGGTTAGAGTTAGGGGGGTCAAACGTACAGGCCGGGTTAGTAAGCCCCAACACTGCAGCCATTGGCTTATTGTATTGTCCTGTGCGTTTGTTAATCCGTGAAGAGTTTTGTGACCTTGATAAGATCCAAGAGTCTCTTCACGATATCTCGATTGGGGAGTGATTTGGGGTTATTCGGCCCTATCAGTCTGAATCTCCACCAGCGTAGGGCCTCACATTCAAAGATTATGTGAGAGGCTTTCATCGTCCTCGTCGCATAGTCTGCATATTGGGTTTTCTTAGAAAATCCCTAATGTGTGTAGATGTTTTCTTAGGCCGCAGTGTCCGGTTAGGAGGCCGGTTATTAGCCTAGTTCCTTTCCTATTTAGTTTTAGGATCTCTTCAGTTAGTTTTGGTGTGGGTTGTTTCACCATCAGCTTGCTGTGTCTGAGCTTTGGATGTGATTGCCAGTATTTTAGGTGCTGTGAATGCACCCACTGGTTAACTAAGACACGTACAGATTTTTCTAATTTTCTCGGCCCATTTCAAATAACCAAACGTCAAAATAAAAGACATCGATGTAACTTTGCAAAATGCTATTATTCGACATCACCTATTTCATCGGACATCGGATTCGACATCACTTGTCATTTAAAATTTTCAAGAGAGTGACCCTGGGTGGCAAAGGATACAACGGGGTGAAGTAGTTTTTGGTTAAAAAGTTCTCATACCCTTGACATATCATTTGATATGTCTCTGCGTTTTTTCTTTTAATCAGTGGTTTTCAATAGATCCGTGGTGGGAAGCTTTCAACTAAACACCCTGTATATTTTTGTTATTCATCGGATTAAAAGTTATGTATCCACGACAAGTTACTTTTATACAACACAAATGTCAATTTTTTATTAAGCGTACAGATCATACTATTGTTTAACTGGAATAACAAGTTAATCTGTACTATGATTTGCACACATTAACATTGACATAACTATAGTTAAAGCTCAAAGTAACAACTGAACATAGAGGTAGTAAACAACTAATTCTATTAGGCCGACATATTTTCGTACGTTGTCATATCGACCACCATGTACGCCAATCATAATTGTTTACTATCGTCTTAATTGTATAATATCCAGCAATATTCCATTCTACGTTAAAAAAGACGGTATTTTGGTGGTTCAGGCATGATTAGAGCAAAATCATCTTCTGTTGACCTCTACTGCGATACTGCATATTTCTTCATCATAAACGCAATTTCTGAAGTCTTACATAATTTTGAGGAGCTGGCAACGCCGCATGCCCTCAACTGTCAAACGTTTGCTTTGTTTATTGTTTGTGCGTCTTTTATGCTTGGTCAGTAAAATCAAATTTTCTATTTATTGGTAACTCTAGTGAAGCTTTACGGACTGGCTGTGCTATATTCGAGTGTAGTTAACAGTTTTTCGAGATGGAATTCGAAAAGTGCAGTGTTTGTAACATGGTTTGCATTGGAAGAATTTTCAAGTTAGTTGGCGTTACACAGCATTGTTTACAATTTGAACTGTCACAGCTGATCAATATTTGGTGGCTGAAGTGTCAAAGATGATGGCTTTGAGCAAGCCATGCTGAAGTGGTTTGTTTACTACCTCTATGTTACTCTGAGAGTTAAAGACTTTATATGAAAAATATTCAACGTGAAATCCACCAGTGCCACAAACAAAGCGACGTCCAACCAAGCTATAACCCAAAATCAATGACGCTGTTAATGGCGCTGATGATATATAACAGGGCAGTGGGGTTGAGCGGGGTCGATGTTGATGGGGGAAGGGGGAGGTTGGGGGGTGGCAAAACGGCATTACCAGGGGACGATGCTCTCAAAAGGCCCCGTAACTTCGAGTGTACCGCTGTTCGTTTCGGTTCAGTATCTGGCCATTAAATTTTCAACAGGTTTGCTCTTAGCGTGTTTGCTCTTAATTTGACGCTGTGACAACGCGGGCAATGGGATGAAGAGGAGGATTAGAGAGAAACTGGAAGTTGCCAAACTCTCCAGCATTGAGCCGGCTGTAGACAATTGTTGGCAATTATAGAGGGATTATGATGCTATTACGATGGTCAGTAATAATCGGCCGTCCTTTAAGATTTTATTTAGAATTTTCCTTGTTGTCGGATATATGTTATAGAAACGGTAGGGGCGTTTACAGTATATTGTCGGTTTTGATTAAAAAAATTCTCTAGTTGATTGACTAAGTAGCACGACAAGTCCATTTCACCTAATTTCCCGAACAAGGTTAAAACGTCAATCACCATACCCTCTTTAATAATTAAAGTTCCAAATATGGCTATTTTTCTTGGACTACGATATACAGGGTGGTCCACTTTATGAAAGCATATCTCCAGGACATCGTAAATAACATTGAAGTTTTAATAAAAATAAACATTGTTTTGACTATTTCCTAAACGGCTAGTTAAAAAACATTTAAATCTGGCACACAAGATAAGCTAAGGATTCTCCACGATTTAGATCATATAGCGATAAATTACAAACACTGTGATTGAAATATCGGTATGCAATTACCATTTTTTTAAAACTCCTACATTATTGAGTTTGTTACAAATAACAATAATATGCTTGCTGCTTTTCAAGACAAAAAAGGTTTATTAATTTTTTTTCGTATAAGGAGCCGTTTTCGAGATATTTTCGATTTTCTCTGATTATTTAGGACTACTGGCAACAAATAATCTGGAAGTAGGCTAATTTGTTTTTGACGTTTTCACCAATTTAATATTTCTGTATGCATCACTTGGTTAAAGCAAGTCTATATATAGGGTGTCCAACGACGACTAAGACAAGAAATATATCGGAACTGGGCAATAGTAGCGAATTATAATTTTGGGGGTGCAAAGTAGAGCAAATCTAGTATCTAGTGGTACCATCCTTTATGTACCTGTAGCTCTTTAGACCCCAAGTGTGCTAGTTTGTTGGAATTGCTTTATCGGGAGGAACACAAAAGGTTACAAATATACAGGGTGTCCCATTTATAATTTTGAATCGGACGTCACGTGATCAAAAACAAATACCTCGTTGGGGTTTGTTGGAATTGCTTTATCGGGAGGAACACAAAAGGTTACAAATATACAGGGTGTCCCATTTATAATTTTGAATCGGACGTCACGTGATCAAAAACAAATACCTCGTTGGGTGACGAAGTAATAAGAAAAGATACTATATTTGCTCTAATTTCAACCCACAAAATTATAATTCGCTACTACTGTCCAGTTCCGATATATCGCTTGTCTTAATCGTCGTGGTACACCCTGTATTATTTTTTATCTTGCCTTGTGTTTCCAATTTTCTAATCAAGAGTATGCTGACGTACATTTTTTTATGGATTTTGTGATGGAAATTCAGAACGAGTTCGAGAATATCATACCACAGATGATTTCCTAATAGACGACAGCTGCATCGTTATCTTTTCTCAAATATGCACAGTTAGTTCGTTTATCAGAGTTTGAGCGTCATTTGAACGAGATACAAGTAAACTGAACCATCTGAACTTCTAAAACCACTTTTTTAGTACTAACCGATATACTTTTTATTTACAAAGCATCCACAGTTCACAATCTGAGACGAAGAACAGAAGATAATATGTTGTAAGTGGCTACTGGGAATGACTTTTTGAATGTCTTGTGGACCAACGTATCATGTTTTACTCGACGTGGGTTTGTAAATTTCCATAATCAACATGTATGGGCCCATGAGGATCCCCATCAAATGAGACCACAAAAGTTTCAGCATGAATTTAGCATTAGAATAAGTTTTTTTTTAAACCAGAAACGATACTGACAAAACCGGACTAGTTTTTTTCATGCTGATTCCGAATCTGTATTTAGTTTTTCTCTAGCACCTGTAGTCTTTTGTATACGGACAGACGGAGGGACGGACAGACAAAGGCTCTGCATAAGCTCTCTTGAGTGACAGTGAGAGCTAAAAAGGGTAACTCCACTACTGGTCTTTGTAATCTATCATCATATCGCCAAGATCATGGAGGATTTTTAGCTTATCCTGTGTGCCAAATTTCAACTGCTTCTAAGTAACGGTTTTATTTTAATTTGAACACCCTGTATCTCGAAAACAAATCTGTCTCGGATATAAGTGTACTGGAAAATTGTCATTATTTTAATATTACCTATGATGTCGTGAAGTTATTCCATTTTAGAGTGGACCAACCTGTATACGAGGATATATCAGTGTATAACGAGACTGGTGCTGTAATTTGCATAAACAAAAAGCGAATCAAGTGACAATTTGTCAGCAGTGGAAAAGGCAACTGTAATCCACAGTTATTGAATAATGTGGTTCGATGTGACGGAAGTTGGTTTCTGCATTACGACCCTGAGTTGAAGTTTCAAATTGTGCAATACAATCATAAAGGCAGAATAAGGCCACAAAGGACTAAAACTGTTCTGTGCCCTAGGCCAGCCGCAAAATGAGGCGCAGCTTGGTGAGGTTCAGCATGGTGAGCAGAGATTCACGACTTGACTTGATTTTCAAGCTACTTGACTTGACTTGACTTGATATCAAGTCAAGCTCAAGTCAAGTATTTGTTTTCGAAATTCAAGTCAAATCAAGCAACTTGATTTTCTAGAAAAAAATGTTCTTTTTTATATTAATCTGATTAACTGCCAAAACGCAATAGAAATCTATGTATATAAAGATGTAATCTCTTATTTAAAAAAAAATCCAAAAACGAAAACTCCAACAAACTTAGTTAAATAATGAATGTAATGATGTGAAATAAAAATATGAAATATTCTGAATTCTGACAATAATACATAGAAAAACAACAAACTCAAACATGGAAACAGTGAACATCTAAAATAGTCTTTAATATTGTCATTCGCTATCCATGATTTGAGATACATAAGACTTCTAATGGAGTTATCACCTAATCGATTTCCTGTTTTGGTAAGAGTTAAGGCAGCTCCAGAAAACTACCTTTCAACTGGAGCTGAAGAAGCTGGCGATGCCAAAAAGTCTTTGGCCATTGCAGCAAGGTTTGGAAAAATACATACGTGTCTTTTCCACCATTCTAAAATATCTTCAGTACTGTCAGCTCTTGGGTCAGAAATAAACTTAGAAGATCTATTTCAAACTTTTAGACACCACTATGGTTTGAAGATGATGCTACTGGAACTGGAACTGATGGTTGTGGCTCGGACATCTGCAGAGAGTCAGCCCTAAAATACTGTGCTTTAAAAATATCTTCAAAATGTTTAACTGCTTCTATCTGCAACTCTGTTTCCCAACTTGTATTTGAGAATGTTTCTACTTTATCTCGGGGTCTAGAATTAGGACAACACAGTATATCCAGTTAGTTCGCTCGTAATGCTCAATGATTTTGTAATGCTAATAGCAAGTGCGCGCTGTTGTAATCTTGGTGAATCCTCTATTTTAACCCTTCGATTCTCATTTTACAGATCGATATCAAGTGATATCAAGTAGTTTGATTTTACTAGATGTCAAGTCAAGTAGTTCAGATCCAAAATCAAGTCAAGTCAAATATCAAATTTTCAAAAGCTTTCAAGTCAAGTCAAGTATTTAAGAAAAAACTCAAGCTACTTGGCTTGATTAATCTCTAATGGTGAGTGATGCTAAACATTTGCGGCAAGAATGTCACTGCATTCAACACCACAAGTTGGATCGGTGTTTTTTACTTGTGAACTAAGTTGAGGCAAAAAAGCGAATATATCATTTATGTGAACTTATTTGAGTCCAGAATCGGATCCAGACAGCGAGTTTGAGATTTCGCTTTAAGTAAGGAATTTGATGATGAAAGGTCTAAAAAAATTCGTCCCACTGTTCAGCCATTCATTAGGACTTCTGATTGATATAGAATGATTCTAGGTGACCCACCCCGCGTCACCCCACTAAGCTGCGTCTCAGTTTGCGGTTGGCCTTAAAGTTTGTGATGCATCTGATTGTTTCGATTACTTTGGAGTTATCTGCGATCGCTTTGAATCTAGAAAATATACATTAACTGGTGAGTACTATCATAACGATCTCTTAAGACCCTTGAAGGCAAAACCAAAGCAAAAATGGCCGCCTTATCAAGACTTCGGTTGAACGCTGTATCACCACAATGCTTCGACTTACAAGTCAGTGGTAACGAACAATGAGAGAATAAGGAGTGTAAATTAAGATTTAACCCTGCTAGTCTCCCGACTTTGCTCCTTGTGATTTCCATCTGTTTCCTCAACTCGAAAGCGCTGTGTAAACAGACTATCAAAAATCGCTTCTTGAAAGTTTATGACTAGTGGATAAAAGGATAGTATAAGTGCATTGAACAGAATGGACAGTACTTTCGGAGGCAGTTCTCTTTCTTTCTCAGTCTCGTTATTTTCTGATACATCCTCGTACGTACTAAATAATCCTATGATAAAATCTCATTGGCAACACTGTAATTTACAAAAGATAAATGACTATCTAAGGGAGGTGAGGTCTCTGAGAGTAGAGGTCGAAAGGGTAAAACGGACGATGATGATGTATAAGCGAGTTTTGAGGCCGTAATGCTTGACAAATGGCGGTCGGACAATTATTAGTTTCTGACCTCGTTAGTGAACCTACCGCGACGATGCGACATTGTTTTTGCCGTACTTTCTAGCCAAGTAGAGGCAGATGTGATGCTATTGGGCCGGAGTTTAGCGAGTACTTTCACGACGAACATTTTAAAACATACCGTGTGACATTGACATTACAACACCCATTACGCGTGAATGTGTTTTATATATATTAATTTTTGGAACCAACTGTCTAAGTTGTCAAAAGGAAAATGAGATAACTTAGTAGTAGGATGCACTGCCGTGCATGCTTTGATACTATTCGAGGTATGGTACGACCAAGATAGTCCATCTCTGCTTCTGTTAAAGTTCATTCAGAATAATTTAATATTTGGGTAGCAATCATTTTAGCTATGACTTTTATACTGCATATCGCAAGCTTTTTCTAAATTGATGCGAAAACTTTCAAAGGGTGATTCCTGCTCACCCTTTAAGTTACACCATTTGATATTAAATTACACTAAATAAGTTTTATTG
The DNA here is from genome assembly GCA_951848785.1 of Callosobruchus maculatus. Taxonomy (NCBI): domain Eukaryota; kingdom Metazoa; phylum Arthropoda; class Insecta; order Coleoptera; family Chrysomelidae; genus Callosobruchus; species Callosobruchus maculatus. The sequence continues at coordinate 2,979,731 of CATOUR010000110.1, read as the reverse complement.
AATACATCTTTGATTAATAATTTAGAAGCAATATGGCAGTTCATTGGGAATCCAAGAACAAACCATAAGGAAAATTGGTCAGCTCTTTTCTTCATGCATATCCAACCGTAGTGAGTCATAATAAAATAATAAATTAGATGTGAAATCGTGATTCAACTTTGTATAGGCATTTATAAATCATCAGTTGGATATGCTTCAAGGAACAAGCTGATCTATGTTCTCCAGGCCAAATAGTGAACCTTAAGGTATTTCCAGGTTTCTTATGAATTGTAGTGGGCACCAAATGAGATGCAGTATTGTCTCATCATATTATATTATTCCTTCATAAGACATCCTAAGGCGCTGATATCTTACTGGTTCTCATTTTGGATTCATCAACAACACAAATGAAACACTCCCTCCTTATGGTAGCATTTTAGGATTACATAACCATTTTATTAACTTAATGCATCTGCAAAATTTCATCTTTCTAAATTATTCCATAGATGAGATCTTAAGTAACTTCAAAGTGCTGCAACTTGGAGAGAATTATTGGATTTTCAACAAAAAATTATATAAGACCCTCTTTGAGTTTTGCCAAAGGATCATGCCCTCAAAATTTTTGCACCAATTCAGAAACACCCTGTAAGCTCAATTGGTGACAGATCAGGTGACTTGCTGGCCATGGAAGAAGTTTTATATTAGCTTTTTGGGGAAAGTAACTGTAGTCATATGAAGGCTTTTTTGAACTTTTTGTTTGTTAAACAATGTAGGAAGAAGCAGCAGTAAGGAGGTAATACATAACTAATATAGGTCCTTAGCTCGGGCTCATACTACTTACTATTATGCTACCAAATAAAGACGTTACTTTTAAGAGCACTCTCATGTCCAATTATCTCCAATTTTCTATGACCTTCATAGAATCGACTCATGTTTAGTGATGAAACACATTTTTGATTGTGGATCTGTAGAAGATAGATAAGGATGTGGAAAAAAGAGACAAATTTTGATTTGTATGGAATGCGAGACTATGCGTGTCTCCAAGGACTTGTTAGCAGATTACCTGTAGCTTTATTAGACACTGGGGCCAACATTAACGTTTTACATCATTTTGACTTGTCTTACCTTGTGGCCATGACAAAGCTTACTAAAATATGGCGTGACCAAAGCATCACTAAAGCTACCAAAATGTCACTGGTTTAGTCTCTTGTGTTCTCCATATTTTTGTATGCCTCGGAAACTTGGACTGCTAAAAAGGCAGATCGAGCTCGCATAGATGCTTTTGAAATGTGGACTTGGAGGAGAATGCTGAGAATTCCTTATACCGCCCATCGAACTAATGTTTCCATATTGGATGAGCTCGGTGATCCAAAGAGACTATCCTCCATTGTGTCGATGAGAATGCTTACATGCTTCGGACATATTCACAGAAGCGATAATGTGGATAAACTTGTAGTTCAGGGTCACGCCCCGAGTGGGCGGCGCCGTGGCCGTTCCCCTACACGCTGGGTGGATATGACGAAATAGTTGCTAGATATGAGTATCAAGAGCGCCGCTGAACTGACAGTAAATCGCGAACGATGGCGAGCTACAGTTCTCAAAACTATTGGATAATATTCGTGTCTCCAATACTCCAGCTCCGACTTAATGCATTTTACGAGTTCACAACATGTCTGTTAAGACATTGTGACTATGATGATGATACCTTCTAGAACTACATGATTTCATAGTTCAGTGAGATAGTCATCGACTTCATATGGCTATAGTTACTAGATAGTTCCCACAATAAGCTGATGTGAACGTTCTTACAAGACTAGCAAGATCACCTGATCGGTCACTGGTTGAACGTCTATAGAACATGACATAGAGAAGTCAATAACCTCATCTACCACATACACATGACCTATCAATAATGTATTATCGACCGTTTGTTTCGCAATATGTCCCGATAAGCTGAATAGTCAAATTTTGCAAGGAGGTGCATCACACTACTGAATTTCATCATTTTCCAATGGACAACTCCATTTCTATAAACTTTGATGCTCAATATCTATGTCATGTCAAAACTTTTTGTAGAAAAATCCAATACGGGAAAAAAAGAACATTTAATGTTCACAAAGACAAACCACATACATCGGTAAACACAAAAACACTGACGACAAACACAGTGGGCTTTGGAAGGGGAACAGACGACACATCGACTTACATATGTAGTAGGCATTGACTGACTAGAACCATGTCGCGACACTGGTCTGTAGCTCAATCCTCCCTATCGATTTAATAATTTCTTGTCAATTTTTTAGTATTGTCGGTATTTGACTGATTTGATTGAATTTTTTCTTGGAAATATCTGAGCGAGTAGCTTGAGGCAGTTGAAAATATTTTAATATTTAATACGCTTACAGGTCTAATAGTAACAGCATTATAGTATCGTAATAATATATGAATAACACTAAATATCACACTTTAAAAGCAGAAGGAACTGAAAAGTGAAAAATAATTTTATTAAAAATATCTTATCCAACAGCGATATGAAGTCAAATCACCAAACCCTATCGTTTGATGAGAGTTTAAAATAAAATTATAATGGTTAACCAAAGAGTTAGTATCTCAATAATTATCCATAATAATGAAATAAATAATAGTTAGAAAATTTAAAAATTAAATAACTCAATAAAACTCACGCTCCAGCCGTGGGTTATGAACTAGATACCAATACTGATGGGATGAAAGGTGCTTGCTTACTCCGCAAGATGGAGATGATCATAAGTATGCATTTCCAAGATATCAGTATTGGTTCCAATCATTTGGTTCGCAGAAAAATCGGAAAAAGGAAAGGTACCGGCTGGATTCGAACCAACGTCTCCGGCATTTTAGGCCAGCGCGTTACCAACTGTGCCACGGTACTCCGGCACCACAGCCGATACACAGCGCCTACGACCCGGTGTCGACTCCACCGACACCCACCACTCCCCCGCATCCTCCTGCGAACCATGTATTTCAGTCATCCAGAGACATCTAGTCGGCAGTTGGGTGAGTGTGAATCTCTCAACGCTGTTTGCACGACAGCCCTCCATGTTACTGAAAACTACGACTGAAAGATTTCTGAATCCTGGCCGACTGAGCAGTCGTAGTTTTTAGTAACATAGAGACCTGTCGTGCAAACAGCGTTGAGAGATTCACACTCACCCAACTGCCGACTAGATGTCTCTGGATGACTGAAATAGAGGGTTCGCAGGAGGATGCGGGGATGCGGGGGAGTGGTGGGTGTCGGTGGAGTCGACACCAGGTCGTAGGCGCTGTGTGTGGGCTGTGGTGCGGAGTATCGTGGCACAGTTGGTATCGCTCTGGCCTAGATTGCCGGAGACGCTGGTTCGAATCCAGCCGGTACCCTTCCTTTTATCGATTTTTCTGTGAACCAAATGATTGGAACCAATACTGATATCTTGGAAATGCATACTTATGATTAAATACACGCTATATTAACGGCAAAGGTGGCTGTGAGACGGCAAACGCTAATTCAAACGGTGCACAGTATTTATTTTAGTGACACAAGTGAGGTTAAGTTGACAGTAGTTTGTCATTATTATGTATTTCAATCGTACTATTAATTGCTTCGGTCGCACTACAGTTTTAACTCGCGGTAAGTTGTTGCCTAATGGGCTTCCATAGCCACATGCGGACTGGCGGCAAAAGGTCATTCGAGTAACGGAACTGTCACAGTGACAAAAGCCACCCAATATTTGGCCATAGACACAGAGATTGATCCGGCGGTTTGGAACGGCGCGGTTCAAGCTGGCAGATTTGTCTTTCTGTTAGTGGATTTTGCCACGCGCTAGATTTAACCGGGACAGCTCTGCCTGTCAGTCCACACCGTTCGAAAAAACCGTTTCCGTCGACTAACACTATTTTTATGTAGGCTGTGCTAACACGCGGTTCTGATTCAGCGCAACACGTGGCCAGTTTTAGAGTTGCTAACTTTTATCTGTGCCACCCTGCTTTGCTCAGAAAATAAATATATCTTTTACCTTCATATAAAGTGATTTGAATGTATTAACAATCACAGCACAAGTTTCTGGAATTATATATCCAAGTGATTGTGCAGATATTCCTACAGAATACTTCAAATCTTCATACGTTCTTCCAGTCGTTTGAATATCAGGACCCCTTGATATGTAGCTTTACAGATCTGTCAAAGGCTTTTGACTGTATCAACCACAATATTTTGCTAATGAAACTTGAACGCTATGGCATAAGGGGTCAAGCCAATAAAGTAATACAGTCGTACCTAAGTAACAGAAAACAGCAGGTTTGGGCAAATGGCAAAACTAGTGAAATGTTAACATCTAAGAGGGGAGTTCCACAAGGCTCGATACTTGGGCCATTCCTTTTTATCATATATATTAACGACATATCTAGACATATGCTAACTCTCAATAATATCGCGGTGGAAACAATAATGTATGCAGACGACACGACCTTCAGCCTTAGTATAGATAGAGAGGAAATAATTAGTAAAGATTTTTATGTATCAAAAATAATCAAGCATGCCAGCCTATGGTTTAATTCAAATGAATTGTTTTTAAATAACGAAAAAACGGAGATATGTACATTCTGTTTAAGCGATAGAGAAGAAAGAACCGAAGCAAGATTTTTGGGCATTGATCTTGACTCTCATCTATCGTGGACAGCACAAATCGACAATCTGTGCAGTAGACTCTCGAGGGCAGTATTTGCCATAAGAAAAACATCATCTATAGTTGACAATGAAGCTGCATTAATCGCTTACTACGGACTTTTCCATTCTGTTTTAAGCTACGGTATTCTCATTTGGGGAAATGCATCTGCAACACAGCTTCAGAAAATTTTTCTGGTACAGAAGGCTGCAGTACGCAGTATAATAAAAGCCAAAAACACAGAGCATTGTAAACCAATATTCAAGAAATTCAAAATAATGACAGTCTATGGGCAAATTATTTATGAAAATTTAGTATATATTAAAAATAACATTAACAAATATCAAACATTAGAGAGCATACATATCCACAATACACGAGGGAAATATAAATTAATTCAGCCTCGTATACGAATATCCAAGTCCAGAGTTATGGGAATAGACTTTTTTAACTTATTACCTCCAAGTATTACGTCCCTTCCAATGAGCGGCTTCAAACGAAAACTGAAACATCTTTGTATTGACATGGTCCCATACAGTTTTGATGACTTTAAGCAGCAGCTGCTAATACTTATATTTTAATTGACTTTTAATTAATTAATAACTTGTAATTATTTATTATTAATGTTTAATTTGTTGTCTGTTCGTTACGTGTATGTATCAAACTGTACGTGTTTTACATCTGCATGTCTACTGTATATCTATATTTTATGTACTGGAACTTATGACTTGACACGCTAAAAATGTATTGACATTCTCTGGCTTAAAAAATAGTCTATTCTATTCTATTCTATGGCCAGAAAACGGAGAGTAGCTATTAATCGTTCCTCTGGAGTAATTGCTTTTCTCATTGGAGTATCTCTTTTTGTGAGGCCCACTCTTACTAAGCTTAATATCAGGTCGTATGTCTGTATATGCATACTCAAATAATTTTTCAAGCCTTCGGGATCATTTTCTTTAATAGTGGAATATGACCAAGTTCTTGCTTCCAGAGTAAATAACTCTTAACCCATTTAGAACGTCGCTTTCTAACACCATTAGTTGCCATCGTCTGCATATAGATCATCGCACACGTGAGAGCCTGCTTTTTCCTTAGGCTAAACATCTTTACTACGCGCAAAACTTTCGTCAAGTTGAAATTCTACAGAAACGGTTAGATCTTCGGGCTAGTCTGAAGTTTTGCGACCACTGACACACGGTAATAACTGTGGCGCATCAAACTGTAAGAAAGAACCGCAGATTTTTATGCTGCGTTAGTGGACTACAGCAGTTTTAATGTACAGCAGATAAAACTGGCGGATCTATCCGTCGCGGTTACACCTGACAGATCGAATTCTGTGTCTATGGCCAGCTATTGCCCACGAGCTCTTAGATGAAATCTCTTATGCGACTGGGCTACTAAGAATTTCTTATAGGCAATTCTAGCGAGTTTTTACAAACTCGATATAAGGCCAATAAGTAGAAGCACGTGCCTGAGGTCATCGGTATAATATTTCCTTCTGCACTTTTCCTGTCTTATTGGGTTGTCCCTCATAATTTATACTTTTAAAGTAAACGATACGTCTTGATGGCGAAGAGCAGTATAGCTATTCAGGTGTGAGCTTTGATGAGTTGTAAGGCGAGTTTGTAGACGTGAATTTCCATATCGTCTCGAATAAAGTTTGAAATTGAGTTTTAGGTAAATAGGTCCCCCAGGGTAGTTAGAAAATCATCCATATCAGTTAAGAACTTTTCCTGCGAGTTTCGCTAGGGAACTGAAGCTGGAGAATAGTCTCATCTCCAAATGATACTGGAGGTGGAGATGATTGGTAACTAATGTATAAAGAATAAAGTAGTAATGAGAAATTACGATTCAATTATAGCTGAAACTAGATAATTGGTAATTTCTTAAATAAAAAGGTCAGAGCATATACTGTACTGAGACTCAATAGTCTTACATTACTACAAAGTTAGTAGTACAATTTGAAGTAGTATTACTATTAAAAAGAGTACGAGGAAAGTTTTTCAATACGACGCAACAATGAATTGGAATAGTAGCTGCCGTGCCAAGTCAATGAGCTCTGTTATCGATTAGCACTAAAAGTGTAAAGTATTGGTAATAGCATCGTGGTCATGAAATGAGATTAAGAACAGCTTTGCGTTATAATTCCGTCCGTGCTTTAAACATGGACCAGTGCTTAGAAGAAATTACTTGTGAACTACAGTATATTCAATCCCAAGATAGACTCCACATAAACAGTCGCATGCAGCATTAACGTGGTTACTGTCCGCTGCCATCTGCGAACGCGCCAGCTATAGTCCAGTGCAATTATGGAATTTTATATTACTATTTAAAAGAGTTGCCCTATTAACCCATTGCAACTTAAATGTAGCCAGTTGCCAGTTTTAAATGATCATTTAGGCAATGAACACTTGACGTCGCATATTTGGATCTGATTTCCAGTCAGTGTTGGGGGTCTTTACTTGCCGGATTATAATATACAATTCATACATAGTGTACTGGACTATTAAGGACCCTACCGACATGAGCCGATCACGCACGCGGGCTTATTTTCATTTGGTCTAGCTTGGCTGTGAATACAGTTTAGGTGATGCCTCTCCATATCGCACGACGATTTAGGTGATATAGAGAATTCCAAAGGGAAATTTCACAATGGAGGCTTCTGAGTGGTGGGGAGGGCCACGATTGACAATCACGGAGGATTACTGCTGAACAGGACAGGCGAGTAACCTCTCAACAGAAGGAGAATACTTAGGCTTTGGACAGGCTTACGACTTTGTAATGCTTTTGCATGTAAAAATAAAGCTAATAGAGGGGTGTTTTCAGAGTGGTGAGGAACTTCTGCGGACTTGAAACCGCGAGTGTGCTTTAGTCCCTAGTGGCACTAGCAGAAGTGGTATAAAGAGTGAATTTGTAAAAATGAAATAAACGAAGCTGTATTGCAAGACTTTCCTATTAACCTTCTAAATTAAAATAAATAGCAATACATATACGCAATGAAGTTTAAATTCGTCCTATTTAAATTCAAATTTTAATTTGTCCTGTCAATACAATATTATTTTCGTTAATATTTAATAAGTTGTCACAAACACTTTGTTAGATCCATTATCGTATGATTCTCAGGACTCTCGTTATTTTTTGGGGCATTATTTGAAAAAAAGCATACGTAAACATGTGCGGGCGAGTTTAACCTGTTGTAGTTCATACAACTGAAGACATTTACTAATTATCAGATTATCTAGATGAAAGCGATTAAATTTCACGTTACATGGCACAATTTGGGTGTTCAAATATCAGCTGAACGCTTATACATATAGACACTTATATTACAGCAGTCTGATGTCAAGGAAATGTTCTCTCGCGATGTGCATATACGTATACGCCGTTAGCATTTCGAATGGAGATGTTTCATATTATATATACGCGCGACGTTTTCCATGGAAGTCGTTGGACATTTTTTCATGGGATCGAAAGAAATAGGAAACTATTTTAATTTATTTAATATTTGACCACCAGCGATAAAATATTAGCTAACTCAATTAGACAATTTCTAGAGAGCTTCTGTATTCAGTATTGGAAGGGGGGTAACTTGCAATATCATGTTCTTGTTCACATCCTCTATAACACACTTAACCTCATATTTGAGAGGTGTTTATTATACTTAGCTCATAATGCCCACAAAGTGCAGCAGTGGCAATTCTGAGGTGTCTCCTAGACTTGGGTAGATGGTGGGTAGTATACGTACGTATATTTAACTACCTCTTAACTAGAGTAGCTAAGAAGATCCTTAGCAGAGGAGCAGCCTGAAGCATCATCCCCACGGGGCCTTAAAAAGCTTTCTGGGTGCACTGTCTCAACAGTTATCATATATTTGGAGGGACAGAACAGAAAGAGGCTCGGCTTTTAACTTTTTTGGTCTCTGCAGCCTTTCTTGCCAATCGAAAAACATCTCGTTGTAACGTCTTATGGTATTTTCATCGTGATAATTGAGTTTTTTAAAATGCTGAACATCTCAACTGGTTTTTTATTAACTTGTGTAATGCAGTCATGTACAGAATGAGAAGTAGTGTGAATTCTAAACTAAAGTAATACTATTTTGACACTATGGTGGCGTATTGTATATAACGTATATTACGGTAAGAGTCGCGATAAGTATACTCTAGTTTGAATATGAATATATACTTGTATTAAGTATATAAGTATTATTATGAGTAAAACGGTTTTCAAGGTTTATTGCAAGTATAAGTATCTGGTTAAATTGGTACCATTGATGCATCTAAATAATGATGATGATCTTTTTTATGGCCAGCCTCCCGCAAAGGCTGAAAGCCTATGGCGCTGTAGAAGCGCTGTGAGAGGATAAGTGTCGGTTCACGTTAGATTTGAAACGCTTCAGGTTGTAGCCGTCGGGAAAAAAATTCCCCGGCAGCTGATTCCATAGCGTCGAAGTTTTCCGAAAGAAGAAATGCTGGAGGAGACTGGTTCGGGGAGTAAAGACCTCGACCTGGTAAGGATGAGCTCGCAGAACTTCTCTAGTGTTCCTGGTTCGGACAGCTTTTGGTGTTATTATCTGGGAGAGCTCACTCGAGCATCTTCCGTGACAGAATCTGTAAAACAGGGATAGGTCAGTCACCCTCCTTCGATGTTCCAGGCTGTGGAGGTCCTTTGTGAGGTTAGGCGTATCGATTAATATAATTGTTCTTTTCTGGATAGTGTCCAGAAGCTTAAGAGAGAGCTTCGGAGCGCATCCCCACACATGGGAGCAATACTCCAGCGATGGTCGGATCTGTGCCTTGTAGAGCAGCAGCAGTTGCTCTGGTGTATACAACTTCCTACAGCGGAACAAAACTCCAAGCTTCTGGGATGCCGTTTTAGCAATACTGACAACGTGGTCATGCCAGGACATGTGATTTTGATCCCCAAAAGCTTTACGGAAGGTGATTCGACTATGGGGTGGCCCTCCATTTCCATGGTTGGGAAGCCATCGTGAGACTTCTTTGTAAGTGTTGTTGCCTGAGTTTTTTGTACGTTGAACTGTACTTTATTTGTTAATCCCCTCTCGACGATTGTTTTGATATCTGCGTTGATCTGTGAGGCATGCTGCTGTCGCCGACGTACCGTCTCCTGGGATGATAGTGGCTTGCCTGGTTCCATGCACGACACTAACGTACTGTCATCTGCGAAGCTGTAGATCGGATTGGATGTTATTTCCAGCAGCTCGTCGATGTACAGCAGAAACAGTGTAGGGGATAGGACAGATTCCTGAGGAACAGGAGGCATTTATTGAAAATACGTCTGATGAACAGCCCTCGACTACAACAAACAGAGGTCGGTCGTTCAAAAAGCTATGCAGCCACTGGCGCAGGCCAGGTGGTAGTCCATAAGCAGCAAGCTTGGCCAGAAGTCCCTCATGCCACACTCTGTCGGAAGCTTTCGATATGTCAAGTGCAACAACACCGGATTTGCCATGATTCTCTATTGCTCTGTTCCATAGGTGAGTGACGTAGGCAAGGAGGTCACCTGTAGACCTGTGCTTACGGAAGCCATACTGGCGATCATTTGTGATGTTATTGTTGTCCAGGTATTTCAGGAGCTGTGTGTTAATGACAGTCTCCATAATATGAATATATACTTGTATTAAGTATATAAGCATTATTATGAGTAAAACGGTTTTCAAGGTTTCTTGCAAGTATAAGTATCTGGTTAAGTTGATACCATTGATGCATCTAGATAACGATGATGATGCTTAAATAGACGGTAGTCATATTAAATCTGTGCCAAATAATTAGATCGGTTTGATCTTGCGCGCTTTGAATTTATTATAATCATAACATTACGAAAGTTTTGCAACACACACAAAACAGCTTTATATGTATACTCATGTATAGACTAAATTGAAAGTGTATTATAAAGATGATGCTAGGTTGCTTCTACCCGAGATATATCATATAAACAAGTTATACTTAAAGTTATGATAGGAAGATTAGATCAATGCTAAGTGAAGTATTTTGTAACATCCTATATTCAAACCTACAATATTCTTCGACTAGTCCTGTATCTGATTATTTCAATCATATTGTAGTGTTAGATCTAGTCTACTGATTGAAGTACCATGTGGTTAATTCAAACCTATCTAAGGCTTTACTTGAGTAGCGTAATATTTGAGTTAATGCTATCTTTAAGAACTGATGTAATTTCAAGAGAAGAACATGTAGTTGCAGTTGAAGTATATCGTTAGATCAATACTAACCTAGATTGTTTATCATAAAATTAAATGCCACCTTTTTTTATTTGCAGCGGCACGGTTTTTTTTGACAGACGACTCCATCTTTACTACGCAAATTGTCAACTTGCAGTGATCTGTATATAAAGCCGGCGCCACATATGCGGGTATATGCCGAATATCAATATTCGTCGATTTTTCAACCTTGCTCGCCGAATAGCGAGCACGTATCGCCCTTCAGCCGAATAGCATATAATCGGGGTTCGTTGCTCGCCAAATACCGCATATGTGGCGCTGGCTTTGTTAGCCGAATAGCAAATAATCGGGGTTCGTAGCGCGGCGGCTTAATGAATCAAGGTCTACGTGATTCACGATAAACAAATAAAGACACGAGCGTTTTGCCAGACAATCAGAGACTGGGCGAGAAATTCATCGGCATTGCTGGCGGACTTTATAGTGACCCGCCTTAGGCTTAATTGACGTTGCGCACGTTTGTTGCGTCTGTGTTCAGATGACGCGCGTAGGACTTCGTACAACTTTTTTATAGGGTGAAACTAGGCAATCGAGTGTCAGTGTATTTGTTGTTATTAACGAGAATGGATGTAGGAGAAGCCGTTTGTGTTTGGTTAGCATGTAGAAGAAGAAAACGACGTAGGAGGAAAAGGACAGACTGGATTCACCCAATATTAAGAAATAGACTTTCTACAAGTTTATACTTTACACTGTATCCCAGCCTGCGAAATCGCGAACCTATATTTTTATGATCGTATTTGCAAAACATTAGGACCAGTTCCTCCCAGGCGCTCTTTTCTACCGTCTTATTTGAATATAATTTGCTACGCAAATTGTCAACTTGCAGTGATCTGTATATAATAAATCAAGGCATACGTGATTCACGATAAACAAATAAAGACACGAGCATTTTGCCAATCAGAGACTGGGCGAGAAATTCATCGGCATTCCTGGCGGACTTTATAGTGACCCGCCTTAGGCTTAGTTCAGATGACGCGCGTACGACGCGCGTCGACGTGGCGCACGTTTGTTGCATCTAAGTCCAGATGACGCGCGTAGGACTTCGTACAACTTTTATATAGGGTGAAACTAGGCAATCGAGTGACAGTGTATTTGTTGTTATTAACGAGAATGGATGTAGGAGAAGCACATAGAAGAAGTAAACGGCGTAGGAGGGAAAGGACACACTGGGTTCACCCAATATTAGGAAATAGACTTTCTACAAGTTTATACTTTACACTGTATCCCAGCCTGCGGAATCGCGAACCTATATTTTTATAATCGTGTTTGCAAAACATTAGGACCAGTTCCTCCCAGGCGCTCTTTTTTGCCGTCTTAATTGAATATAATTTGGAATGCATCTCCCAAATCGTAGGTCTTTTCTCAATTTTATCAATGAAAACATCTGTGTTGAATTCCTCTGTTTCCATTTCAATAGCATACTTGAGAAATAAATTTTTGCAGAGAGACACCAGGTATGTCGACTGAACGCTAGAAAAGACGCGTGCCAACTGAACAGACAATGGGAGCGTCTAGTATTTCAATACGCGCATCGCCGCTGACCTTCTCTGCGTTTAGTGGCATCGTACGCGCGTCCATGTGAACAGTTTGAATTAATTATGTGTATTTTCAAAACGAGCGTCAAGCGAAGGCGCGTCATCTGAACTAAGGCGTATTGTGCCTGTATTTGGTAACTACATCCACGATTCCTTTTGAAAATATCCCTGACACGCCTTTGATATGCGGCTGAGTGGAGAGACGTAGAGACACAGATGGAATACTTCGATAAAAGAAACACGGAAGTACAAATGGAAAGAAAAGTGCTCTATGCGCTATAGAGCATTTGCGAGCAAATAGGCTAGATCAATCCGGTTGCGGTTGTTTTTTTAATTACACTTTCAGATCGAACAGCGCTCTGCAGTGATTGGTTGTTTTTTGTTTTTTGGTCGTGCTGAGTTTTCAATTTTAATCCGGCTTGCTGTATGGGCGCTTTATGTTTCATGAACATACAACACACAGGACGACATTTTGTTACGGCAATACGTGGCTATTGGAAATTTCAGAAGTCCTTTGAAGACATGAAATTACAGATAGGATAAATAGTTAAACTGAGCAAGTTTTGCTGCGGTAGGCTATTGATAGTTTCCGAAGTAATTAAAACTTTATACTGTTAAAATAAACACGGTTATAACATAAAATTATAAGAAATCCAAAACAACTATTTCAATAGATTTTTAAAATCACCAAGCAAGATATCGTTACATTTGACTTGATGAAAATTACTACTCTTTTATACCATTGAATGTGAAATGTCATTATGAAGATATTAGGTTGCCAGCAACACTCGCTGGCATTTTTCCTTTCATTTAAAAACTGGAGTCAAGTTGATTGACTCAGTGCTTTCCATATATTACGGTGATACCAGTTTATTATTTCCTCTTGCAACCAAATCATCGCCCGTCCGCCCGCTTACAAAAAAAAACATTCTACACGAAAACTCTCATAAACAGTTTCTTGCATCTTTTTTCGTAGGAACCAGGACGACACAGTTTTTATTCAGCAATCTTCAACTGAATGAGTATTCTGATCACGTGACATGGTGATTTTCCGATACTCAGATTATATTATCAGCATCAATCTTTAAAGGGCAATGAACAGTATTCTGGGGTTTCCCAACCACACTATCCGAGACCCCAACCCACGCCGATTCATTTCAACCACAAGAAAAGTGTAGTAATTGATCTAAGATGTCGAGAGTATCCAAAAATAGGTTTTAATGGCTTTATATCGTACCACTACGAAAACAAGAATGTTTTTAGTTTCACAACCCCCATCCCCAAACTACACTAATTTTGCCCCTTCCTAAAGGATGCAGGAAATGATCAGGAACCCTCAAACCGCCTAAAAACCAAGTTTGAGCGATTTATATTTTCAATTTTTTGCTGCGCCGCCACTGACACGATTTCTAACAACCATAAGCGTTTCCCATCTTCGTCACGGTAATAATACTGTTTCGAAATTTCATTAAAATCAGTTTCAGGTTACAGAATACAAAACGGTCTAGAGCAATATTCGTATGTAGGTATGTTACATCAAAAAATTCTGTAATAGGCAAAGTATTGTTTGGATGGACCTATAAACGTGTATTATGTCGCTAGGTCTTCCTTTCACAGGTCAATCGACATCCTACTATGAGTACACAAAATGTTTTATGTATAAAACCCCCCACCCGACAGCCACCCCAATTTCACCCCCACAAAAAAGTAAAAGGTGATCAGGATCCCCTAAAGCGCCTAAAATCAAAGTTTGAGCTGTTTTTATATTTTTAGTTTTTTATTATTGCTGCGCCGCAACTGACACGACTTCTGAAAACCATACGCGTTTCCCATCCTCGCCACTATAGTAATACTGTGTCACAATTTGATTAAAATCAGTTCAAATACACAATACAGAATTATCCAAAGCAATAGTCCTGTTATACATTAGAAAATTCCCTTGGAAATGTTTGGATTGACGTGAAGTGTCTTATGCCGCTAGGTCTTTCTTTACATGTCAATGGAAAGTTTATCAAATATAACAATTTTTTAAGTTTTACAACCCCCCACCCCAACAACCCTAATTTCACACCTACCCAAAAAAGGTAGAAAATGCCTAAAAATGAAGTTTGAGGATTATTTAAATGCTAATTACTCCACCGCCCACACACCGATTTTCAAAATTATCGGAACATTACCTACTACGACCCCACAGCATATCACCACCCAAATTTCATCACAATCTATATTGCGGTGTGGGAAGTAAAATGTTTAATAATTCTGAAAATGTTTAAATCCCTGGTACATCTCAATAGCTAAATGGCTGTGACAAATAACCATTTATGTCATTCTCCAGTTACTCTAGTTCGTTTGTTTCTTTCTGCAAATTAATTATGTTCTTTCATCTGAACAGTTTTTTCCTCATGGTGCTGTTAGGTGACGTATAGGTAGGAAAATTGAGGAAAACCGATTTATCTGAACATTTGAAATGAAGTGAAAACTAAAAGAGATTGAAATTGGCAGAAGAACGGCTATCAAGTTTTACATTTGATCGCATAAAAATAGGCATTCAATTTAGAAAAATCAAGTTACTCGAGCTCCAAGCGATTTTTCCAAGCACAAAAAGTATTTAAATGTGACCGGCTTACCTAAACCTGCCGCATTTCATGCTTTGCAAAGTCATACTAAGTCTTATAACCGCTGCCATAATCATTTTTTTCTGATATCTACGTATAAGTACCAAAAATGCTGATTTGCATCGAAACAGTTCTTTTAAGTCTCAGTCGACTCGATCTCACAAGTCGAATGGTACCACCCCATCACCCAGGCACGTATTTAGAGGGGGGTCCAGGGGGTCCGGACCCCCCCCCCCCCCGAAACGTTACATAATGCCGTCTAAAAATGGAATCCACAAATTTGTGAACCCCCTCCCGCTGAACCAGAGCAAATTTAAGGTGGCAATCTAATCTGGACCCCCCCCCCGAAAGGGACACCCATAATCTGGACCCCCCAAAACCAAATCCTGGATACGTGCCTGCCACCACCTCTCTCCCTGGGTAGAAGAGAAGAGAAGAGTACTGGGCATTTCAAAAACGTCCGTACTTTTGCCGGACCCTGTAGGTACAATCGGTAATGGTCACGGAATGAAATACGTTATCGTATTTATGAATATGAAGAATATAGCCGTATAAATTATGTATTATTTTTGTTATGTGTTTTTTCGCAGATGCACAAAATGTGCAGCTAGATAATGTAAGTGGAACCGTGGCCTCAATTAACAAGCCCAAATAAGCTCCCAGTGCGAATGCACAAGCCAGCGTGATCGTCCCATCTGAACTCACGTTTCCGTTTTATTCGAGGATCTTTAAGAAGCTTTTGCCAAGTTTTCAACATGGACAAGTAATATTGGCAAAGTTCTTCTCAGTACTCCTTTGTTTGTACGAAGTTTTCGAGTTTTCATAGCGACGAAAAATCACTCGGAAGGACTTGCCCTTAGTTTGCTCGTTTCCCATTCAGATAATACCGAAGTTAGCTGACTGCGAACTAGTTACAGAGAAGATCGCGGCAAATCAAAATTATCTCTTCTCGATTGTGATCTAGACTACTTTTAAATATTATTATTGTTTCTCTGTGTATTATTCGTTTGTTCAGCTGTTCCCATAAAATATTAATCTGACTTTGACGTAAGTAATTAAAGATTTTACAAGTTATACCCTGAATATGAGTGACTCTCTTTGTGCAGTGAACATAGTAGTAGTGGTAGTTTTTTTTATTATAGAGGGTTTAGGAAATCGGCTTGATCGCAAGGACAGAAGCTCTTGCACACCCGAAGGTGCGAGACAGAGTCTGCCCGCCCGACGCTGAACCAGCTTGAGTCCTCTGATCGCATGTCCAACGGCGCGAACGCGTCCATCCGACATGCCTCCACGACCCAATTTGCTAAAATCCGTTCCCTCTTTCCTTACCTTCAAGCCCTCCTACCGCTCACGGAACCTTCGTCGAACGACATAACAACATGAGTGTAGGGCTGGTCCTAATCTTGTGGTTTAATCACCACTTCTGCGTTCCTCGCTTTCCTTGGCGATCAGAATTTTCCTCACCATGCAGTGGATGGTCTTTATAGGAGATCATCAGTCTCACCATGTTATCTGCCTTCGGATCTTCAGGTAGGTTTGCACAGGCTTCTTGTCTGTATGTGAGCCACCTATTACACTCGAAGAGCGTATAATCCGCCGTATCTAGCTGTCCACAATGGCGGCACTGGTCATCTGTAGCTCTTCCTACCCTTTTCCGATAGACGCGGAACGGGCCATGTGCCGTTAGAGCCTGCGTCAGAAAATAGCAGGTAGTCCTGTGCTCGCAGTTTACCCATTCTCCGACTAATGGTATGAGTCTTTTTGTCCACTGCGCAACCTCAGTCGTTTGCGACCATATCTGCTGCCACTTCTCCATGGTCCGTTTTCTGCATTCTTTCCGCCTTGTATCTGTGCCCCCTTGTGAGACGTAGATGTCTCTTCTCTCTTCAGCTAGGAGATGCAAGGGTGGTATCCCTGTCACCACTTGCAAGGCCTTGTTGGATACTGTACGGTAGGCACTGGCTACCCTTAGCAGTGACTTTCTCTGGAGCCTGTCTAGCTCCTGCTGGTGTTTTTCCTTTTGAGTGCCCTATGCCAAACTGGCATCGTAAAGGACAATCGACTAGACGATTCCGTTCAGGAGTGCCCTTTTTCTACTGCTGCGTCCCCCAATATTCGGCATCAGTCTAAAGAGCATTGCTATTTAAGTTTCTGCCTTCTGGGTTGACTTCTTTATGTGGTTGAGAAGCACCTCTCGTTGTCTATATAGACTCCCAAGTACCTAGCAGACTTACTGGGGGCTATCGTTTTGCCTCTAAGCTGGAAGTTCACGTCCTTCCGCTTTATTCTATATCCTCGTAGTATAACTGCCTCAGTCTTTTCTGGAGCCAAATCTAGGTGATGATCGCCTATCCAGTCGTCAATCTTTTGCAAGGCCCGGTTCAGGTTGTATGCGAGGGATACCTCGTCCTTGGCTGTCACGACTAAGGCTAAGTCATCTGCGAAGCCTATCGTTCTAACGCTACCGAGTAGCGGCAGCTTCAATATCCCGTCGTACAGGATGTTCCAGAGGGTTGGTCCTAGTGCCAACCCTTGTGGGACCCCGGTAGACATTGGCAGGTCTACTTTGGATATGGATATGGTCCTGTCTTCGAAATAACTGCTTATTATATTACGAAGATATTTCGAGATGTTTCGCCGAATAGTAGTAGTAGGAGTAGTACTAGTGATGGGAAGGCACCTTTTGGCCCTTTTTGCCAAACCCACGGACACTAACAGCCTACGTCCTAGAACGCTTCTTGTCGAACCTACCAGATTTTTTTATTGGCAGAGAGTGAGGGTTCAGTTGCCCTAATAGTTGCGGCTTAGTCTTAGGCTCCCAGTCACAGGGGCCAAACAGAGTTCCAAGTTCTTTGCGAACTTTGAGATGCATTGGACTATGCTCTTCTGTCTTCCCTTTTGGCCCACATTCATATAGGAGTTCCTGCTCTCACTCAAGACAGGGATGGGATTCCGTCTTGAAAATGATATCGAGTTTGATATCAAAAACGATAGTAGTTTGCAACAATTCGACAATAAACTCGATACCTATACTCGACAGTTGCAGACCAGTCCATTCGATGCTTAGATTCTCAAGAGTGAAGTTATACATCTGTTTACACAAACATTGAAATCTTATAGTGAACTCTGTACTTCAGTTTTTTAAACTTAAGGAAAATTGTGAGTATATTAGTGGCTGCAGTAACTAGAAAATAAACTTTTATTTCGCTATGGATGTTTGACTGATTCCAGCTGTAAATTCTTGTCCAATACCTACAGCGTTGGTATGAACCTGTGGCGTAGAATCTCAAGGCAGCAAAGAACTTAGCCTCCAGAGTAATGCCCTTTCTTGAAAATCTCTCCTGAACCAAAGGTCGAATCTCCTCAATCATATGTCTACAGGACCTTTTGTTTATGTTATTATATAATTTCGATAAGTATACATGTATGTACTCTTTATTTAATCGAAACATTTCTAGGTATAAACCTATTGTCGTGAAGTTCGAAAGGATTGCTTTTTTCTGTAATTTTCATTCTTCTCCGAATATTAATCAAGTGTTGCTGTTCTCTCTGTTGCTGTAAAAGATGCTCGCTCTTACAATTGGCAACATTATTATACCTATGAATATTATTATTACAAAGATGGAAACAAAAAAAGTAATGAGGCTAATGACCAGAGCAGTCGAGGCCGATAACACAGAAGTAAAAAAAAATAAAAAATAATTATTCTGGGTATAAGGGTATATTTGAGGTTAGGACCATAAGTTAGGACAAAAAAAAAACAACGATTATGTCATAGGTAGTTCATATGTGTCATTTCAACTATCGAATTCCCGAAGATTTCCGAAGCCAAAACAGATCGTGTAACATAATCTGGGTTTATAATTCTATCGAGTTGATCATCTACCCAGATCGAGTTTCTCGATTCAGAACAGAATCCCACCCCAGGACAGTCGTAGATAACACTAGATCACTTGACGAAAGTCAGTATGTGCGACTATCTCGCTCCTCCCCGAACTCCGTCGTGGCGAATATCTGAACCTTAAGGTTGTGATACATATCATGTCTGACCAGGAAATGGAACAGTGTTTCGTTCCGCTCTCTGAAGCAGATAGGGCCTCCTACCACTCTCATGAGTGACAAAAAAATGTCTATTCAGCCGGCAATGGCCTATGAGAACCCCCGCCAAATGAGGAGAGCGTTTCTCTGCCTCTATTCAGAAGCCATAGCGTACGGCCCTCATGAGGAGCTGCCATGAATCTTTTAACTTGCCTGCAGTAATCTCTCTCTAAAGGCGGCCATAGACCGGCGTACATGTGTGACAAACAGGACTGTCAAACTAGTATGCGAAACACAAGCTAAGTATGACGGTATGTACGCTGTTGTCCACATACAAGGCTGTTTGAGTGTCAAGCATGTACTTTGACTACGAACGATGAGCAGTGAAGACGAGTTAATTTTGATGTCAGTGGCGTACGCGTGCGTTGGCAAAAAAAGAAAGAAAAACTTGATTGTATTTTGCTTCCATTTTGTGTTCATTTTCTTGATCACTCTTCTGCTTGCTACTATCCTCAATGTTGCTGACTGACGTGCGAAGTAGTTCTTGATCTTTACAAAACAAGAGCAAATCTTTTCAATTCTTTTCATCTCTCTTCAGAAACTCCCACGAATACTATTTATTTTTGGTTTAACGTTTTTTTGTCGCATTTCGTTCAATCTCCCGCAGTTTATTCAATAATACATCATACGTTGCATCTTTTTTAATTCTATTCGTGTAGTTTTTGCAGCTCGCTTTCCACAGACAGTCAAAACTTTTATAAAGTTCAATGAATTCTTTCATGAAATCTCTTGAGAAACTCCTCAAATCAGACATTTTGAGAATAGTACGTTATATATAAACTGTGATATAACCTACGCGACACTGGACAGAATAATCACGTTAAGACAGAGTGAGGTTAATGCACACACCGACATACATGTATGTTCATTCATGTAGGGACGTGCATGAATTCGTTGAAACAGAAAATTTGTATGTCGCACATGCATGTCACTTTTTGCCCACACACCAGCGACTATAACGTAGAAGCATGTATGACACACAAGTATGACACTCATGTAGCACGGTCTATGGCTGCCTTGACCACAACAGGGACACCTTGCTAATTTCTGCAGTGAAGATAATCAACTGCAACATGGTCTTAAAAAGTAGACATCTGGCGTTTGACTTTATCTTGAGCGAGATGTACATTCACCATTTTTTTAATTCTATCAAGAATTTCCTTCAGATATTCCTTACAGGCATCATTTTGAGGTATAATATCTTGGCGGAAAGGTATGCTAATTGATGAATAGTTAGAAACAAAAACCAAAAAATTCTCGAAACGTGAGTTAATAAAAAAGTAGTGAAATAAGGGATTCGATTCGCTAGAGAAGCTAATGAATTTAGCTACTGTGAATATATGTAATCAACTGCGACACCTAGAGTTTGGGTTTGTTTTTTAAAATTTCGTCAAAAATTTTCTTCAGGTATCCCAAAAACATTCTTCAGGTTACAGTCATCATTACCAGCAGCACAAGTGGCTCATTTTTAATAATTCCTTAGCATTTCGGTTGATATATTTTATTAGAACCATAAAACTCGGACGGGACACATAATTGATGTGGGCTGATAGAAAACAAAAGCATAAAGGATGTTATATATATCGAGTTAGTAAAAAGTACTGGAATGCTTAAATATCTCCAAAACTGCCAAAGCTGGAACGATAAAATTCCATACCTGGGAACCTGGGGGCTTTTGAATATACAGAATTCAAAACAGCAGTGCTGTCAGATTTATTAATTACTTTTACGTTGTACGTCATATAGATAGGGCATTCCATTTAAAATAACGAAATTACAACGTGAAACGTAAAAGTTGCAAATGTGACAGCATTGCTGTTAGCATTTTTGAACTCTGCATGCTCAGATATTGAACTTTATCGTTCCAGCTGTGGCAGTTTTGGAGATGTTTAAGCGTTCTTATTAACACAGTATTTGTACATATTTTACTTGTGGAAAAGTTTATATGATCGATGCGTTAATATCAATACATATCATGTTATCCAATTAATTTATTCATATGCATGACAAGGAACCAAATATTCTATAAAAATAATAAACACTCGAAAAATATAGTGGCTGCCCGATATAAAATATATCCGCTTCTTAAAACAATAATGAAAATTATAACCGCTCGATAAACATACATAGTGAGTGCCCCATATAAAATGTATTCGCTTGTTAAAATAATAAATATTCGATCAAAATAATAGGCGCTTGACAAATAAAACAATTCCTTTATGCCAAATTCATAGGCGTCTTAAATTATTAAATATTCGAAAAAATAATACAGGCTCAATAAATGTAACGAATGCTCAGTATCAAATTCAAATGTTTTCAAAATTGAGAAATATTTGTTAAAAAATAGAAGAGGCTTGATAAATTTAGGGATCGTTCAGTACCAAACTAAAATGCGTTTTGAATTTATAAATATTCGTTACAAGCTCATGGATGCTAGATAAATGTAGGTTCAACATTTAATGGAAAACTGATGATATTTACGCTTCAACAAGTTCAAAGCTTATTAAACAGTAGGCAGTTTCATTTTCATAGAAAATAACAAAAACAGTGAATACAAAATATAAACATTTTGGGTAGCAATCTATTTCAAAAATAAAATAGTCGCAAAACTCAAACTGTATTGTATATTCTATCTTGCGGTTTTATAATAAATACCGAAAATAATAATATCGAATGGATAGGGACGCATTAAGGCTAGATTTTAAAAATATTTTCATGTTATACAGGGTGTCCCCAAGGCACGAAACGTATCAAAGTTATATTTTTCAAATGGAATACCCTATATATCATTGCATGTTTCGATTCTATGGCGAATTCTAGTGTCACTTTATGAATCACACGTGGGACCTAAAGCTAACCGTTTAGGTGTAACTCACCATTTTTGGTATAAGTAGATGTCAGAAAGAAATTGAATATCCCAGAGATTATAAAATTTAGAAGGCTGTGACTTTGCGGTATTACTAAGCATGAAATGCGTCAGCTTGGTTTAGACAGTCAAGTTTGAATTAGGTTTGTGCTTGGAGAAATCGGTCGATTAAATAAGGAAACTTCAATCACAGATAACTTGATTTTTTCAACTCGGAATGCCTAATTTTTTTTATACGATTAAATATAAAATTTGGTCGCCTTTCTAATTGTATATTAGGTGGTTATGTGGATATCCATCTCTGGTAGTTTTAATTTAATTTCCATCAAATCGGTGTTTTTCAATTTCCCTACTTATAAACAAGCAGACTGTGCGATATAAACGACAACCTGTTCAAATAGAAGAAAACGACTAACAAAATATAGACAAACTAGACTAAAGAGACAAGATTATAAAAATTACGAGAAATCAATGGCGGTAACATATCTAAAGTCAGACAGAAGCTGAAGTACGACACAAATGGATATTTTCCACGGCCTACTAGCTACTGCAGTATACTAGAGATTTCCAGTTACCAAAACCATTAAATACTTTAAAATGAAACGAACACTATTACCGAATGTTGTAAGCAGTTTATTATCTTCAGAATAAAATTTCATATTTGATGATATAAAAAAGTATTCAGTTCTGTCAAGTCAAAGCTAACGATCCCTCTGACAGGACCCTTCTGAAAATTCTTCAGTACCTATTAGCAAGATCGCAGAAAATAAAAAATGTATTAAAATTTGTTCAAATTTTAAAACATAATTTACCTGGGGGAAAATTTAAATCTGATTTGTCAGTAGCCTTTTATGCGATCTTGCTAATAGATACTGAAAAAGTGGAAGGGCTTCAGTCAGGGGTATCGTTACTTTGACGCAAATTACTACTTTTTACACCATTAAAAGTGATTGATAATTGCATGCTGGAGCAACAATTGTTTCGGAAATGTTTGTAAAAAATATCTATTTCTGTCACACTCGAGTTTCTCTTTGATCTTACATATGTTATGGCCGTTGTTTCTGGTTGGAGTTGACTTGTTGTTAGGAGTCTTTATAATTTTGTCTCTACTCTAATTCGTTTGTATCTGTTTTCTAAGTTAATTGTTTTCTCCCATCTGAGCATGTTTCTGTTATTTTATGGTCTGCTAGGTTGCTTATAGGTAAGAAAATTGAAAAACACCAATTTGATTGAAAATCTGAATTAAAATGAAACTACCAGTGGCTGATATTCACAACCTTATATCATCAGAAAGTCTATCAAATTCTACATTTCATCGTATAAAAAAATTAGGCATTCCCGTTTGAAAAAATCAAGTTATCTGTGATTAAAGTTTCCTTAATTAATCCACCGATTTCTCCAAGCACAAACGTGAATTACATTTGACCGTCTAACCTAAGCTGATGCATTTCATGCTTAGTAACACGGCAAAGTCACAGCCTTCTATATTTTGTAATCTCGACGATACTCAACTTTTTCTGTTATCTACTTATACCGAAAATGGTGATTTACTTCTAAACGGTTAGCTTTAAGTCCCATATGTGTGATATATTAAGTCACACCAGAATTCACCACGGAATCCGAATATGCAATAATATATAGGGTGTTCCATTTAAAAAAATATAACTTTGATACGTTTCGTGTTTTGGGCACACCCTGTAAAGCATGAAAATATTTTTAAAATGTAGCCTTATTGGATCCTTATCCATCCGAAATTATTATTTTCTTTTCCATGACATACTTTAGCCATAATGCTCTTGTGTCGAATAACGTGAATAACCCGGTATAAGGCATTTTTTATTATTTTATACTTCATTTTGATTTTTCTATCGAGCTTATATAATTTTTTTAATCTGCAGACTGTGTTAAATTCTCGGGCGTTAATTACGACCCTTTTTCAGTACGAATATCTTTCCTTGTAGAGTAAAAGTCATCAACTGTGACAAAGTCTTGAAAAACGTTTGAGGCTTCTTTGAAAAGAAGTGGTTGTGTCTTTTTATAGAGATGCACGTTCACTTCACCATAGTTTAGTACGAATTTGATAATGTTACTTCCCGGCTTTCAGAACTTTGTGTAATTAATAAACAACGTCAAAGAGATCTTCAGTGCCTGAAGGCCATCTGATAATAATTACTTTAAGCCCCTTCTCTTCGCTCAGATTTTTTCCAAGAAACCGGATTTCACTTGTTGACGAAGTAAAAGTTAATCAAACTTCTTCGTTACAATTTCGCGAGTTTGCTTTCAGGAATAACAAAAAATGTTAATTACGGCAACTCAGTAAGATGTCCAGAGCAATGTATACAGCATCGTGTTATGTTTGTTGTATATGGCGTAGACCTTGATGATTTTTGTGAGAGCAAAAGTTTAGACACAGAATAGAAATAGTATAATAGTAGTCACAACTGAGGCCAGCCATGTTCATTTCAGTTCTCGTTTTATAAGAGTTTTATCAGCATAAGAAATTAATAAGTATATACCTTACTTCCACCATATAAGATATGCTGAGAATACGGAGCATCTCTTTATAAATTGAGAGTAAGTAATATACTGTATTTTTTGCATAATAGACCACAGTATTTAAGTCCGAAATAAGTCCTTCATACTTGGTGCCTTGTTTGCACATACTATATGAAGACGTAGACAAATAGTCAGAAGTGCGATTTATTTCGAACAAAAATCTGCAACTGATTTTTAATACGTTTTAAAGACCACATACATTGAGTGCAGACAAATGGTTGCCAGATAGTATTTGCCACTTAGGCCGGCTAGATTTTTAATTGGAATAGATGTACTTCCAACATGTTACAACTCCACAGTAATAAAGTCTATATACCATTTCGAATCATATTGTAATCAGTATCTATCAAATGCTACTGCTTCAACAAATGTCTTTTAACAATAAAAGTGTCTCGTAATTTTCTAGTTTCAATCTAGATTGGATAGTCGTAGATTTTTTCTTAAAATGAGGATCTGATATTATCAAACTTTTTTCAAGAGCAGTGCTGCATCTAGAAGCTTCCACGCCCACCTTTTTATTGTGGCTCTGAAGTCAAATGAGATGGTCATAATTAGTAAATAGGGGCATTAACCTTAATAGCCGGGGAAGAGGAAAAACGTTTCACTTTTCACAGGCTCTCAATGGTTATTGTTTTATTACTACAGGCTGTTGTTTGTGGCCGGTTTTTTATGTCGCTATTAGAGTAGTAACGGAAGATGTTTGATATTATAAAAATTATATTACGATGATTCAGGTAGCTAAAAGTGTGAACTTAATTTTAAAAAAAGTTTCAGAAGCTGGGGCCATCTAAGTTTAGATAAATATGATGTTTTACTAAAATACTGTAACTTGTGATTTTAATTACAAACTTCATATTAATGTCACTTCAAAATATTACGATCAAAATCATCAGTGAAAAAAAGGCTACAAATAGAAATTGGATATTATGGAATACTAAGAGGCTCTACGTGTATCCTGCAGATAACCTGACATATAAAATGAAGCAACTCAAACATCAGTGGCAGATGATTAATTGAGGCGAAGTAGCAGCATGTAGGTTAGGAACATAAATGTCAGCTGTATATAAATTATTTCAGCCAATACTCTACACAAGGCATAGCCTTCAGAGTGGCACTATTTGTATAGACCAATACGAATAAAGTAATAATATATTTATAAATCTAAACTATTTATCCGGATATAGTCGATCAACTAAAAGCTGTTGTTATAATATATAAACTTGGCGAGGTAGAGATTTTAAGCGCTATGTTCAATAGTTAAAATTATTTTGTAGTGTTTGTATTGGTACAGTCCTTTAAGTACCTGTAGCTCTGGAAATAATCACTTTAGACCCCAAGTGTGCTAGTTTGTTGGAATTGATTTATCGGGAGGAACACAAAAAGTCACAAATATTCAGGGTGTCCCATTAAAAATTTTGAATCGGACGCCACGTGACCAAAAACAAATACCTCATTGGGTGACACAATAATAAGAAAATATACTATATTTGCTCTAATTTACACCCCCAAAATTATAATTCGCTACTGCTGCCCAGTGTCGATATATTGCTTGTCTTAATCGTCGTGGGACACCCTGTATTAATTCTATAAATTTGTATGTAAGTAAGGTATATATAGTAACAATCCTTCAATTCAATTATAGATGTCAAGGTGTCTAATGATGGTTAACAGACAATAAATAGCCTAAAAGGCAGTGGAAAATCACTAAATTCAAAATATTTTCAATTGTTTTTATAGTTCGACGCCTGCAGTAACTGAAAACTTTTATTAAAATAAACTACACACTTCTTAAATTTTATGACACAACATAATTTGTGTAATGTCTTACGTGTTCTGTTTCTGTTCTAATATTTTCTACTGAGACTATGACTATGACTAGCCCTCTTGGTCAAAATACTACCCTGGCAAGTTTGTCTGCTGGAAAAAGACACTTCTGTCTAGATACAGAAATGCAACTTTACCTTCGGTCATACCTGTGAGTGTTCGGCATGCTTCTGGTGTTCTAAATGAGTCAACCAATCCATAAAGGAACATACAGTTTGCAAAACTGTGCAAAGTTTACTATACGGATCTCTTTTTTCCAGCATATGGCATTAACAAATTTTCAATGTTATTTTTCGGCCAATACATGTATTTTAGTAAAGTAAGATCAATCCATGAACTTTTCTTTTGATTCACTGTATGCACTGGTTATCTTTCTTGTTGACAGGACTATATGTGCAGGCCCATATTTATAATTTTTTTCGGACGTCTGTATTTTGATGTTTCTCTAGACTAAGAGCCAGTGATGTACGCTACGTATTTCGGTTGACCAGTAAACATGGATCCATGATTTTTTAGCCGTTGATCCAATGTGTAGTAACCATAACTAAATGGTCACAATAAATTGAGTACCACCTATGATTATATTATGGAATTTGGACGTCGGCCCAAAAGTAATGTTGACTTTCGTAGATTTTTTATGTATAGTAAACAAATTATATGGTAGTCATTGACTCAATGTACCGCAGTCGTAACTTGATGAACGCTAAAATTGATGTAAAATCTTTTATTACAATTAACGACTCTTATTGTCGGCGCAAAAATTAGTGATCATTAATTTGATGAACTTTTTTATTAATATCGCATATTTTTTTCGTTAAGTGAATTTATTATAATGGTAACGTGTATGAGTAGACTCGATTCGAGATTTATTCTTAACTATTCTTAGCCCGTCCGTACACGGGTTAATCGGCGACGTGGTCGACGCGTACCCAGCCACACGTCCATTCGGCTTTTCATGCGAAGGATCAAAACAACTCAAATGGGTCGCTTAGTGGTCATATGGAGACGCAAGTTCTTATGTCTTGTCGATTATAATCGATCAAAATTGAAGCGGAAGTAGAGCATGCGTCTCTCGCATGGTGGAAGTAATCTCTCATCTATGATGACATTACAAGCGTCTAGGTTTCAGGCGTACCACGTGAAATCATTAAGTAAGAAAACAGTCTAGAAGAAACTGAAACATACGAATAAATCGAAACACACTGGATCAACGAGGCACAAAATATATTTTTTTTCTTTTTTGGAGCACTTACGGAAATTTTTTTATTTGTTTTTTTTTATTTTGTTATTTTAATACATTAAGGGTACAACAGAATAAAATTTCATAGTAGCACCCGCTTATTTACAAAAACAATAAAACTTACGGATACGGAAACCCTAAAGCTATAGGGGGTATAAAAATGTACAAAAAAATAAAAATTCCAAATGATCAAAACTTCAATAATATGATAGGTTGCAAAACCTGCGGTGCTTTGTAGAAAGTAAGAAATTTGTAGTAAAGAAGTACAGCGAAACCCATGTATCGACTATAAACGCATCGACCACATTTCCGATCGACTCGTGGCCTTAAGGGTCTAGGGTATAGCGCGCGAAATTTAGAATCCAAGAAAAGACGTATTCCCGTGTTAGCGAGGAGGCGTGGCCACCTGTTCCCTCTCTCCAGTATGTGTGTCTAAGATTAGGGCAGATAAGTCCAAAAATCCAAAGGTAAGGTCAAAAGGTCCAAAGGTAAGGTCCAAAGGTCATTATAAAGATGAATTTCGCATTTCCAAGCTCCTGAAGTTACCTTTAAACTTACAGTAATGACTCAAGGAGCAAATTAAAGAAGACAGCTTGCGCTTATGCAACTATTTAGCCTTTTTTTTGATATCGGGTTTGGTTGTTAAATTACAGGCATTTATAGATTGTATAATTTTGCACTGCGAGTTTTTTGCACATTAAAAAACTTTTTAAGAAAATCGGAAACAGTTGCCATTCACTAAGGTCTTAACTATCGCCTTCTGAAATATTATATATGTAGTTTGAAAATAGAGTGTGTTATGCGAGAAATTGTGGGTCCGTGTTTTACATGGCAAATACGTATGTATAAATGTGTGTATCCAGGCCCCTTAAGGCGCCTGGGTATACATATGTATTTGCCATGTTAAAACACGGATTCCCATTTCCAACAGAACTCTCTTGTTTTTCAAACTATATACACAGAATTTCAGAAGGTGATAGTTAAGGCCTTAATGAATGACAGCTATTTGCGACTTTCTCAAAAAAGTTTTTTAGTATGCAAAAACACTCGCAATGCAAAAATCATACATTCTTCAAATATCTGTAATTTAACAACCAAACAAGGTATCAAAAAAAGCCCAAATAGGCGACAAAGCACAAGCTTTCTTCTTTAGTCTGCTTTTTGAATCATTACTGTATGTTTAAACGTAACGTCAAGAGCTTGGAAATACGAAATTTATTTTTATAGTGACCTTTGGACCTTACCTTTGAACCTTTTGACCTTATCTTTGGATTTTTAGACTTATCTCCCCTCTCTTAGACGCACACACTGGAGAAAGGGAACAGGCGGCCACGCCTCCTCGCTAACACGGCAATACGTCCTTTATTGGGTTCTCAATTTCGCGCGCTGTACCCTGGACCCTTAAAGGCGCATTTTCACGGGTCAGTCTGAGTTGAACGATTTGGATAGTTCAACCATAGTTCGATCTGTGCTGAAAGCAAGAAGAATTGCACGACAGGAACATATATGTCGTCAGGTGATTTCAGTACTTTGGTCAATTCACGATTGTATGTTGTTCTAATGTTTTTGATTTTATTTTTCAAGTCATTTTCGGACATGTGAGGTTTATTCACATGTTTTACAATTGCTTGCAATGCTGCTTGTCTTGCCTGTAGATTGCGATTAAGCTCGGTTTCCATAATACGTCACAGTTTTGATAAGCATCCAAAAATCTTTCCTTGTCCGCATCTGACCATTTTTCAGTCATTTTTGCGCAAAATTATAGCTTGTCGCCCTAAAAACAACAACTTCATACGCACCATTCGGCTTTCAGCACGTTGTTTTTGTTCGACAAAGTGTTTACACATTCCCTTACAGTCGTGCAACATCGATTCGATGACAGTCGCTGATCAAAAGTAGACAGTCTTTCTACTTCCGCCAAATCGACTCACACCGCCGAATGACCAAGTCGAAAAGTGGTTTACATATCCAATTTGCTTTCGATTCAATAATCGATCTAAATCGTTCAAGCCAGATCGACCCGTGAAAACGCGCTTTAAGGTTCCTTCCTTCATAGGATGTAGTAGCTGACCTCTCGCTTTGGTGAACTGATTGACTTGCCCCTCACACTCAACTCATCCCGAACGCTTACGGACACGACCGAAAGCAAAGTTGCATTCCCGGATCTGGGCGATAGTGAAGAAGACACGTGACATGACATCCACAAAGGGTGTTTTGGGAAGGGTGAGGGGGCATTGTGACTTACGTAAGATGACGGCACCGAAAGGCTAGACCCCTCTCGTGATAGAGATCTGTACCCGATCGTGCCCTAAATGCCGCCAACAAGCGTTTCACCATACAGTCTCAGTTGTGAGAAGTGGCAAGTGGCAAGTGGTGGTGATGGTTTATCAAGTGGTGGTGATAGTTGTAGTATTGATGGTGGTGTATGTGATTGTGTATGTACAGTCGGCGGAGAAAAGTGTCGCGCCGAAACGTTTGGTCTAGTGGAACTTTCGGTATTTTGATTTGAATGACTATCGTTCAGATTCCTGACTATGGAGTGATCGCTTTCTGGATCATCACCTGGAATACATAGTTTATACGTTCATTCTTGTACGAGCAATATGGTTGGAGGGTAAGCCAGAGCAGAAGCAAAGATAAATTTCAAATATGGAGTTGAACATCCATGGTTTATAGCCCAACAGGTATTTCCAATAAAAGGACAATCATAAGATTATAAGATACAAATAGAATAACAAAATATAACAAATCGTACATTTGAAGCCGCAAAGCGTGAGCAGACCAGACTTTGAACTCGGTGTGTTATACGTAATCGTTCTCAAATGACTGAATGGTGATTTATTCTGTCAAGATAACGTCAAGATTATAAGGGTTAATACCAGAAGCACAATAATTGAATGCTTGTCAGAGCGGTCCGATGGACCTTTGCTCTTAGGTACTCTCGTGTTGGTCGATCGGTCTGTCATGACTGGTTGCTCAGATACCAGACAAAGTCAGGGAGAAGTAAGGGAAGGAAAGAAAAGGAAAGGAAGAAAGGAGAAGAGCAAAGAGTAGAAAGTTTGTCGGTTGGAGAGTACAGCATGACGTAGCCAAATTGATTTCGGTAATTTTTGGGTTTAGCCAAAGGATATAATTTTGGTTTGATATCTATAAGGGCAAAAAATTCATTGTTTCCAACATTGTTTGATTTGATTTTGATCACAGTGCGAGCCGCGGGCTTGTCTACTTGCGAACTTGCTCGATTGTGTAATCAACTGACTCACGCAACAGAGGGTTGCTGTGCGATTCTACTTGACTATAACGTCGTTGCGCCTGTTGTTTAATTATAATCCTTCTAGTAAAGGATGTCAAGATCCCTGTGAAGGGTATCGTTGGAAACATACCATAGGGCGTTAGTAATTGTACGCAATGTCCTGCTCTGCAGAACCTGCAGGTTTTGCATGTGCGTTCGGGCGAGAAAACACAAAGCCGCACATGCTTGTGTAATTGTTGGTCTAATAGTTATGTCACAAAGTCGAATATATTCACCAAACTCAATTTTGAAGTTCTACATAACATAGAATAGAAGTGAAGAAACGTAATTTCGAATTTTGTTTTAACGCTTCAGTGTGTTTTTGCCAAGTCATACCCTTGTCGAGAGTAATTTGTAAATGTTTGGCAGAACTTTCCCATGGATTCCGAGCACCGTTCACTGAGACCTCTAACGGGACACCACGACGTTTTTTGGTACAAAATATTGTAACATCCTGTATATTACATTGCTTATTTGGATTTGTTAATGTTTCTTTCACAATGATTAGGTTAGATTTTTTTTTGATGTGTAAACGTCATCGAATCATCTGGAATTTTCTAGACTGACAGATCGGCATTCTCGAATGTCATCTGGGTGTCTGGAATCTTCTAGATGGTTCGATGAAGTATATAAGGCACCACGAGTAGCGTGGCAGAAGTCAGTTGAGTTGAGATCTAGTTGAGATAAGGTTAAGAGATTTTGTATTAAGTTCTGAAGTAAAACGGTGAAAGTTACGTCGAGTTTGATTCCCTGGGTGAAGAAAAAGAGGCCGTCGTGACAATTGGTGTCAGAAGTGGGATTATCCATCGAATCAAGCCAGGAAAAGGAAAGAAGAAGTGAGTACAGCGTCAATTAATGCCAGTTACTAGAGCTATGGCCTCCGAAATGAGTGCATTGATGGCTATGATACAAGAAATGAAGACAGATATGAGAAACAGCTTCGAAAAGAGTGAAGAAAAGTTGAAGCAGCACCAGGACGAGCAAGCAGCTGTTATGCAAGCGACCGCCATGAACCTGGAAGAAAAGCTAAAGAAACATCAAGACGAGGCAGTCGCGGATTTGAAGAGTGGACAGGAACTTGTGATGGCTAGGCTGGAGGAACAGAAGCAAGTGGTAAGCCAGGCGTTAGAGGATCAAGACCAACGTATTAGTGCAATAGAGATGGAGCTGCAGCAAGTGAAAGACCAAGTCAAGGAAATCGTGAGAGACGAAGTGCGAGAACTTAGTGGAGGTGAGCGTGAACAACTACAGCAGGTGAAAGATCAGGTCAAGGAAATGATCAGAGAGGAGCTGCGAGAATTTAGTGCAGGTGAGCGTTGTTTAACAGCTGTACCACCCGCTTTTCCTGATAGACACAGTGGCGTAGTAGCAAAGCCCTATCCGTACAATGGCAAAACGTCCTGGGACATTTATTATATGCAATTTGAAAATATCGCACGTATGAATAACTGGTCAAATGAAGAAAAAGCTTGTGTGCTGACATCCATGCTAAGAGACTCTGCCGCAGCTATTTTGGAAAATCTCTGCGCATCAGACCTACGTGACTATGATAAGATAACATCTGCACTAAAGTTACGCTTTGGAGATGCACACCTAACAGAGCTGTTGCATGGCCAGTTGCATAACCGGACACAACAAGCAAAGGAAGATTTAACCACATTTGCATACGAAGTCCAGAGCTTAACTAAACGAGCATTCGTCAGCAGTCCCATCGAGACACAGGAATACGTCGCTGCTCGTCAGTTTGTCGAAGGAATTGCAGACCTGGACGTCCAGAGAATCGTAAGACTATCCAGTCCCAGAACCTTACAAGACGCTTTGGTCAAGGCTCTAGAAATTGAAGCTGCCACAAAAGCTACGCGAATGACACGGAGGGTGCGCTCTTTAGAACAAGATGATGAAGTAGAAGTCAGGGCAACAGCGTTCACTCCAAGAAGAAGAGGTGGTACCTTCCAAAGAAACCCAGTTCGCACAAATCTAGAAGGACCTGAGAAGTTTACGTGCTGGAGATGTGGGCAGAAGGGGCACCTTCGAGTAGGCTGTCGCATGCAGGTGGCAGAGAAGTCAAGGGAGGCTAGTACTAATACTGATAATGAGTCGGAAAACTAGAGCCGGCCAGTTTTAGGGGGCAAAAACTGGCTGGCCATCATGACGAAAGCCCCATGGTCATCGAAATTGAAGTTAATAAAATTGAGAAGAGTCCAGTAGTTGAAGGTTACATAGAAAATATACCATGCAAGATGTTAGTCGATACCGGAGCAAATGTGACTATAATAAGCCCTAACATATACCAAGAAATTCGAAGGAAGTTGCCAAGCAGAACCACGCAAACGGATAGAATGTTGCTGAAGACCGCTAATGGAGACCGTATACCAGTACTGGGTGTTGAAGAATTAGAGATTCGCATTGGCAGTTTCGGTAAGAAGCATCCCATTTTAGTAGCTTCAGTCACAAATGATTGCATCCTTGGTGCTGAGTTTCTGCAGAGTTCTGGCTGCGTAATAAACTTCACTGGTAATACCTTAAGCATTGGGGATTCAGAAGAGATTTCATTTAGCTGCCGAGATGTTCATCTAGAGGAAATGAACGTTATGGCACCAAGGAATTTTACAATTCCACCACAGAAAGAGATTGTTATACCCATATATGCACATAAGGCACTTGAACATAACCTTACCCCATGCGTTTTTGAACCAGATCCTACGCTAAGTTGGAATAAACCTATTTTATTAGCCAGAACAATAACGGATTCTTCAAATATGTTAATAAGGGCCGTGAATGTATCCAGGAATTCAATACAAATCAAGAAAGGTACGCCACTGGGTAGACTAGAACCAGTAGCATGGATACGAAGGCTAGATGGTGCGGAAGAAGAAGATGATAGTGACTTCACCCAAATCTCAGATAGTCTTCAAGATTTGTATGATAGAAGCTGTGAGCATTTGCGACCCGAACAGCAGCGGAAGGTCCTGAAGCTACTAAGAGAATTTCATTCGATTTTCGCTAAAAATAATGATGACCTAGGGCGAACCCATCTGGTACGTCATAAAATTAATGTAGGAGATGCTCAGCCAGTCAAGCAGCCCCCAAGAAGAACTCCATTATCTAGGATTGATGAAGTACAGAATATGGTAAAAGATATGCAGAAACGAGGAGTAATCGAGCCATCATCTAGCCCTTGGGCCTCTCCGATAGTCCTCGTTAGGAAGAAGGACGGATCAACGAGGTTTTGTGTGGATTACAGGCGGCTCAACGATTTGACCAAAAAGGATTCATACCCTTTACCAAGAACTGACGACACTTTGGATGCAGTTGGAAATTCTTCATGGTTCTCCACCTTGGACCTGCAAAGTGGGTACTGGCAGGTTGAAATGGATGAAAAAGATAAAGAGAAAACGGCATTTACATCGTGTGCTGGGCTATGGCAGTTTACAGTAATGCCTTTCGGTCTATGCAATGCACCCAGTACCTTCGAAAGATTAATGGATGTTGTACTACAAGGTTTATCTTGGAAGACAGCACTGATATATCTCGATGACGTTATTGTGTTTGGAAAGGATTTTGAAGAAGAGCTACTCCGACTAAGACAAGTTTTCCAGCGGCTTAAGGAAGCGAACTTGAAGCTAAACCCTAAGAAATGCCATCTTTTCAAAAGGAAAGTAAAATACCTCGGACATCTGTTAACCAAAGACGGAATCCGGACGGATCCAGAGAAGGTGCAGGCTGTGAAGGAATGGAAAGTACCGTCCAACACTCATGAGGTACGAAGCTTTTTGGGACTGTGCAGTTATTATCGCAGATTTGTGAAAGATTTCTCTACCATCGCCAAACCATTATTTGCCTTAACCGAAAATGGTAATAAGTTTTATTGGGACTCCATCTGCCAAGAAGCCTTCGACGCATTGAAAACGGCGTTGACCTCCTCACCGATACTAGCTCATCCTACAAGGGAAGGAACTTTCTACTTGGACACAGATGCTAGCCAATATGCTGTTGGAGCTGTCTTATCTCAATCTCAAGATGGCATCGAAAAGGTAATTGGATACTACAGTAAAACTTTGCACAAAGCGCAGAAAAACTGGTGTGTGACACGAAAAGAGTTGTACAGTGTGGTGAAAGGGATCGGAAATTTCCACCACTTATTGTACGGAAGAAGATTTGTCGTGAAAACCGATCATTCAGCTTTGCAGTGGTTAATGAAGTTCAAGAATCCAGAAGGCCAGCTTGCTCGATGGATTGAATACCTCCAAAGCTATGACTTTGAAATTCGTCATCGTCCAGGAAAGCAACACGGAAATGCCGATTCTATGTCACGCAGGCCCTGTGATGAAGACTGTAAGCACTGCTCGAAAGAAGAGAAACAACGAGAATTCGACATAAACACATTAAGAATAGAAGAATTTGAATTGGAAGGAACCAAGATTTCACTAGAAACCTTCAAGCAAGCTCAGTCACAAGACGCTGAGCTAGGGTTAGTTATTCATTCGCTATTAAATGGAAACAAGCCTAATCAACAGGAAATAAGTGCAATGAGTCCCATCACTAAGGCCTACCTAGCACAATGGGACTCACTAAAGGTAAGGGGTAACCTCCTGTATCGAATCTGGGAGGATACTGATGGCAGACATGCTAAAGAAAAACTTGTAGTACCAAGGAAATTACGGAAAGCAATTATGGAACAACTACATGATAGTAGCAGTGGGGGTCACTTTGGCATCAGGAAGACCCTGGAAAGAATCAAGGAGAGATTTTACTGGGTTGGCTGTCGCGAAGATGTTGAAAATTACTGTTCCACGTGCGATGTCTGCAACTCAAGAAAAGGTCCAAGTATTCGTCAACGATCACGCATGCAGCAGTACAACGTTGGATCGCCGTTTGAGAGAATCGCCATAGACATTTTGGGTCCTTTGCCGGAAACCAGCCTTGGGAACAAGTATCTGCTTGTTGTAATGGATTATTTCTCTAAATGGCCAGAAGCAATTCCTGTGCCCAATCAAGAAGCAGGCACAGTGGCACAGGCTCTTTTAGAACACGTGGTGTCCAGATTCGGAGTTCCTAATGAACTACATTCAGACCAGGGACGAAGCTTTGAATCGGAAGTCTTCATACAGCTGATGAGAAAACTCGGAATTCGGAAGACTAGAACAACTGCTCTTCATCCGCAGTCCGACGGTATGGTGGAACGCTTCAACAAGACAATCCTAGATTACCTATCAAAATTCGTTAACGAACATCAGTCTGATTGGGATACGAAGATTCCTCTGGGAATGTTGGCCTACAGATCAGCGGTGAACGAGTCAACTCGGTTGAGCCCAGCGAAGATAATTTTTGGTCGAGAACTGCGGCTGCCTCTGGACTTAGCTCTTGGTCCACCCCCAGAAACGGAACGCCGTCTTCCATGCGAATGGGTGAGCGAGCTTCAGGAAACGCTCTGGGATATCCATGAGTCTGCTAGAGGAAACATCCAGTCTGCCAGCGACAGAATGAAAGCTAGATACGATCTGAAAGCAAATAGCCCAAAGTTCGTCGAAGGTGATCTGGTATGGTTCTACAATCCACGACGGAGAAGGGGTAGATGTCCGAAACTACAACGCCATTGGGAGGGACCCTACGTGGTGATGAAGCGCCTCAACGACGTAGTCTACAGGATACGTATGGGTAGTGGAAAACCGAAGGTCGTCCATAGCGATCGCCTGTGGCCATACAAGGATCGAAGCGAACTGTTCGTCGAGGACGCCGAACGCTAAGGGGGGAAGAGTGTAACATCCTGTATATTACATTGCTTATTTGGATTTGTTAATGTTTCTTTCACAATGATTAGGTTAGATTTTTTTTTGATGTGTAAACGTCATCGAATCATCTGGAATTTTCTAGACTGACAGATCGGCATTCTCGAATGTCATCTGGGTGTCTGGAATCTTCTAGATGGTTCGATGAAGTATATAAGGCACCACGAGTAGCGTGGCAGAAGTCAGTTGAGTTGAGATCTAGTTGAGATAAGGTTAAGAGATTTTGTATTA
Organism: Callosobruchus maculatus; assembly: GCA_951848785.1. Lineage (NCBI taxonomy): Eukaryota > Metazoa > Arthropoda > Insecta > Coleoptera > Chrysomelidae > Callosobruchus > Callosobruchus maculatus. Next base: position 2,942,774 of record CATOUR010000110.1, on the reverse strand, counting down.
AGTTCTGAAGTAAAGCGGTGAAAGTTACGTCGAGTTTGATTCCCTGGGTGAAGAAAAAGAGGCCGTCGTGACAATATAATCTACGTTTCCGAAGCCTAATGGCAAACCAATTCTGAGCTCTTCTTTAGAAGAAAGGTCTTGTTGATCACGAAAACATGAAAATGCGATTTTTCACCAAATGTCCAACTCCATATCTCCAATTAGATATTTTAAAATAATTTATGTAAATTTAAAATGACTCAGAATTGTGTGAGCTGTACTGTATAACTACTTGGCAAATCGATTTTATCAGGCCCGACACATACATATACAGGGTTGGGATAAAGTATGGAACCAAGCAAATATCTTTGAAACCGAAAGGGTGATATTGCTGAAAATTTGCAGGTAAATGTAGTGACGCCTAATGCATCCGAAGACATTGCGTTAGCTATTAATGTACTTCGGGTCTAACCGTCAACTTGTTCAATTTAAATGGCACACCCTGTATATTTTTGCAGATTTTAATACATCTTTTTTTTGCGAATACGTCTATAGTGAGTTTAGTATTTGTGTCTGTAAAAATGGCAAAGATGAAGCTTTTTTATCTGTCTCACAAATTCGTTCGTGGTGGTCTTCGGTCTTCATGTTTTAGGTAAATTTTTAATATTCCTAGTTAAATTAAAATGTTTCAATTTTTCAGTCTCCGTCGAACGTGTTATAGGACCCCTGTAAATCATTGAAGAGTTGACACACTTCTTTGTGAGTTCTCACGCGATCGCCAAAACCGATCATCATTAAGACTTTAAATGGCCGGAATTTTAAACATCTGAAATGATAAAGAAGCTTTACCTTTCTCGTTTTTACAGAAATTAATACTAAACCCACTATGGGCGTATTCGGGAAAAAAGATGTATTAAAATCTGAAAAAATATACAGGATGTCCCATTTAATTTAAAAAAGTTGACGCTACTTCCGGTTAAACCGGAAGCACATTAATAGTTAACACAATGTTTTCGGATGCATTATACATCACTTCACTTGCCCGCAAATTTTCAGCAATATCATTCTTTCCATTCCAAAGTTATTTGCTTGGTTCCATACTTTATCCCAACCCTGTATTGCTGTATTGGGATCTTCCTTTGAACTTCAGGGTAAGACTTATACTAAATTTTAATCCCTGATCATTGCCTTATACTAACTAACGCAATAATTAATAAACTACTGCAGCCAGCATGCTATTCGTAATGGGACCTGTATCCAAGTTAGTCACAATACAAGCTAATTTCAACAAAAATCTTCCCATAGGATGCTAACATAGCTAGCGAAATATCGCTCTGGCGAATTAATGTTAGACTTCGTAGTATTTGCGACAGACTCAGGTTAAGTCTCTATGAACCTGAAAACTGTAAAGTCAGAGAAGCTTATTTTCGAAATTTTGAAGATACGTCTAAGAAGTACAAATGTATTCAATTTAATAAGCAAGGTGTCAGAATATATTCCTGTTAAATATTTCAGTACGACACTGTTTTTCTCCACAAACTGTAAATGTGAAATTGTGAGTCGTCGACTTTTTGCATCACATTCCACTATGTTCATTACTAGGCTTCTAGAAAGCCGTTTCTAGATTTGAAACATTAAAAAATATATACAGGGTGATACCAATGATGCATTTTATTTAATTAAGATTTTATTAATAGCGTGCTTAGCTGCTATATGCTATAAAAGAGAAAAAGTATATTTTCGGTGAACATTTTCAATTGAAAATGCATCACTTATGTTTTTTATAAGACAAAACACAACAATCAAAGTGAATTCAGAGCTGTTATGTTGTCCTTTGATCAATGGTTAAAGGACTATGTAATATGTGACCTGTGCGATTATTTAAAATAGCGAAGTCTGTCAAATTATACAGAACGTATCAGAATGACACGATTAAAAATAAACACTAGATAGGCTTTCAAGTTTTGACCACAAAAGTGCTTGGCGTTTTTATTGATACTAAATAATAAGCCTAATATTGATCATTTTTTGATGTAAAGATAGAGATAGAGATAGAGATATATTTGATTATAGAGGAAAACTAAAGTTTCCAAAATGAGATTTCAACAGCATGCGTTTGATTGGCGACCAGCATCTGGTCACTTCTATTTCTATATCTAAAGTCTAAACATGCCGATCAGATGCAGTCGCTTGCTTCATATGTCTGTATTGTCATTTGCATACTGAATCACCCTGTAATTAAGCTACACTGCGTGAAATGAAAATTCACTAAAGAAGCTGTGTACTAGTAAGTAGAAAGCTATGTTTACTTATATACACTACTATCCCTAATGGCTAATAGTAATCTATCTGCATGTGGTGCAAATGTCTCTCAACTATATATATAAAATGTAAGCATCTTTGTGTATTGTGTGCTTCAAATAAAATATTTTCCGACAAAAAATCACTGGAAATAAAGATAAATACAATGTTTGAATGCTGCCTAGAATTGGTAGCTATAGTAACTTCATCCATAAATCTTTTTTAGTGTGATTTTTTGTAGGAATAAGTTTATAGCTATAAGAAGGTAGAAAGTAATAGCTATCTATTTATAAAAACTGTACATTAACATCTAGTTGGAGTCCAGTGTATTATGTATTCGATTGAGGATGATAAGGGTCTTCCGGAGGTTTCCAGAGAACCCTTGTCAGCACCATATTTGTATAATTCAATGGATTGAGTTAGGCAAATTACTAGAGGTACTTGAATGAAATATTTCATGACACATTAAAAATATAAAACTTGTCAAGCAAATCTGTTCGATTGTTTGCTATAAATGAGTGTGATATACTCTTCACCAGTGATACGGATTCTATTTCCTTAGTAAATAGGACTTTTTTCGTGTGAGTAGGTAATGAATATCCTCAAATATGTTACTAGAAAAGCTAGGAGCTTATATCCAGCTACTGCATTAAAATTCTATAGATCATTCATCAGATCCATTATAGATTATGGCTGTCCCTTCTATGGGTCATCATTAAATACAAATTTAGTAAAGGTCGATCCCATACGGTACAAAGCTATCAAAAGATGTCTAAAAGTCTTCGTTTCTTCTACGAGCCGTGCAATTCTGGCGGAAGCCAAAGAAACTCCTCTTCAACTGCGAAGGAAATTGTTAACTAACAAGTTTGTAACTAAAATGAGGGGGCACAACTCACTGCATTCTCAGATAAGTTAAACCAAGAAAACTTAAAAAATCGCAATTGGGTTAAGAAAAACGCACCTCCATTAACCAAGGCTTCTATCGATACTACGAGTAGCCAATCCAATGACCTTATCACAGAAAAAGGCAGTGTTACATTTTCAGAGCCGCCGTTAATTTCCCTAAATACTCAGACAACAGGTGATCCTGTCAATCTTGACTAAATTTAATACCGAAACATCAATTTACTGTGAAAATTTGGAGCGCGTAGGTAAGTTCTGATAAGAGCTATCATAAAGAGTACATTTTATGTGAAATTCAAAGTCTTATTTATAGCTTACGTTCAAGAAATAGACAAGTCATCTTTATTTAGGTCATACGTGCTAATAAGGACGCTGCGATTTCGAAAGACCCCCAATTTATATTTATGTTATTAGTATATAGTATATAAAAGAGAGATAATATCGGAATGGACTATGGGCTAATATCTGTAATCATAAAACCAGCAACTACTTCCTCCTATATAAGATTCTTCTAGTTAGAACTAATCATGTTTTTAACTTCTTTGCTAAAAGAAAGTACTCGACTACTATCATTAGACTGTGAATGAATCGCGGTAACTTTCTATCTCCGAAAGAATCACCATTGTGAGGAAGGTAATGAAATAGCGGTCATCAATCACCTTTTTTGCATGTGGCAGGTATACCAATGCACCACGGAATACATTTATAGCAGCGTTAATTTGTTTGGGGTATCATTCACCCGTAAATATTAATACTTTAATTGAGATAGAAAGAGGTTGCCAGAATGGACACTTACAAACTGCTATCAACTGGCAGACAGAACAAAAAGGATCTCGGACTTGACTGGTATTATGAGTGATATTATGAACTGCCATATACTCGGAATGGTCTCGGACTGTATAGTTCCCAAGTGGCTACAACGTATTTTCCCAGCAAGAGACGAATGGAAAAGGACTGACAGTTGCGTATCATCCTCCCATCTTGTGCTATTCACGGATGGCTCCAAGTGAAAACACGCATTACTTCTGGGACCGACATGTGCGTAAGGTCCCTTATTTGGTCCATGAACCTTATAGGGGATCTGCCCCTCGTTCTTTTGCCGTCCACCTTTCCTTGGACTATGAGCTTCTCCATTCCGTCCCTGCGCATAACGTGTCCGAAAAATTTGAGCATCCCACATTGTATGTATTGGTAAAAGCCGATCATAATCTTTGATTTTGAGCTCCCTGGGGATGGAGATGTTCGTTCTGTGTGCTGTCCAGGGTATTCTTAGCATCCTCCGATAACACGTCATTTCAAACGCCTCCATTCTTCTACGACAGGAGGCGTTTAGAGTCCAGGATTCTGACCCATAAGTTGCTATGGGGAAAACCAGCGCTTTCATTAGTTTGGTTTTCGTTACTTTGTGGATGTTGTGGTCCTTCCATATTCTCCCCAGTCTACTCAACGCCTCCTTCGCCATTCCACATCTACGCTTTATTTCGGGTTCAAAATCCCCTTTGTTTTGTATAGGTGCGCCTAGATAGATAACGTGATCGCTCGTTTCAATATCGTTGATTAGCCGTAAAGGTGGTAATGTCTTGGCTCTGTCCACTATCATGAGGCAGCATTTTGACCTGGTTAGACGTAGGCCCGATTCTAAACTTGTTTCCTCCACACGCTGCAGAAGTTCATACATTTCTGTTGACGGGGATTGTCGTCTGAGGAACCAGTTGCGGAAGTTGGTTCTAGAACGAACAAGGGACCGTCGTTTCTGCTATGTGGAGGAAGGAATGACGGAGCACATTTTGTGCTACTGTCCAGCACTGGAAAGAGCTAGGTTTTAGACTTTGAGATTCATCCAACTGAAACCTACTGACTTCAAGGACGTTTGACCTAATATCCACCATCGCCTTCATCAAGAGGTGTGGATTGTACGGTGAACCCTAAATAGTTGTGAACCACAATAGACACGATAGGGTTGCAGTGGAAGGAGGCATAATCCCCCCTCACCTCCAAACTAATCTAACGAACTAAAAATCATATGTCTTTCTGTAGTTAGCCGGGCGATCAACTTGATTCGAATTTCTTGCCTGCTCTTTACAATCTAGAACTACTGTGCCTGCGCTATTCAATAAAATTCGATAGCTGTCGCCTGGAAAGTAAGGCAATCTGTCATTCCCTTTGTCCTTGTATGTATGAACGAGTGGATCTCAAAACATTCGCTATTGGGGTGCAGTTGTCTGTCCTGAACTAAATTCATTTTACGTCTTTCTCCTCATTGACAAGATGAAATATAGCTTTCAGGTTTTATTTTTTATTACGTTGTGGCGTTATCGTGCGTCGCGCGTCGTTTTTTTGCTATACGTGGAAAATGGAAGCGTCGATTGGTGAAGGGATGACTACGATTTTAGTTTCGATATGAACTGTTTTTGGTCATTTTATAATGTCTACTTTAGTTACTTCCAACAGCTACTGCAAAAAAGCTCGGATTCCCATTCAGAGCTAGAAGCCAGCCAAACTTCTTACTCTGGCGCTCTATAAACTCCAGATAAGACCTGAATATCCTCTATTCGTTTATTCAATCGTGTCTCATCAGATACACTTGAATCAATTGGTTAGTTTTATATAATTTTATTTTATTTTTATCTGCTTCTATTCTATTTTATTTTATTTTATCTTAACTTATTTTATTTTCTTATATTTTATTTTGTTATTTTTTCCATTCCATATTGAGTACATGATGCGAAAAATAATGGAATCATATAGTGAAGCAGGTCTCAAAATCAATTTCTCAAAAACAAAATATTTGGCTGTAAACTCGTCCCAGGAAGTTTTAGAAATCGACGGAAGACTAATGGCGGCTTGTGAAGACTACACCTACTTAGGAGCAAAGATATCGAAGGAAGGCTCAAGCAAAAAAGAGATATCCCACCGAGTTAATCAAGCAAGATATGCTATCAGTAGGCTTAACTCACTGTTATGGTCAAATAATTTAAGCAAACAAAGCAAGCTAAGAATATACCAATCAATCGTGCAAAGTATACTGTTGTGTGGGTCAGAAGTATGGGAAACAACAAAACGGGACCGACAAAGACTGGAAGCAACAGAAATGGACTTCTTGCGAAAAAGCTGTGGGGTGTCGAGGTTAGACAAGGTCAAAAATGAAGAAATCAGACGAAGAATGAATGTTCAGATATCGGTAACAGAAGAAATCGAAAGACGTAGACTGAAGTGGTATGGCCATGTCAATCGAATGTGTGAGAGTCGATGGCCGAAGAAGGTCTTAGAATGGAAACCACCGTTCAGACGAAAAAGAGGTAGACCGCCAGAAGAGTGGGAGAAACAAGTAAAAAAGGATATATTGAGAAGAGACATGGCGGACCACGATTGGAGAGATAAAGAGGCATGGAGAAGAGGATGCGAGAGACGGCCACGGGAGCTGTAAAAAACTCGCTATATATATTTTTTTTTTCCATGCTCTTCAATTTCACCGCTCACCGAGCAAATATTTATGCACATGCGGGGCTGTTGCATCCTATCCCAAGGCGATCGAACTTCATACATCAAGAACCGAGCGGTACGACGCGGACGGTACCTTTTTTTCAGAGTTTTCAAGGCATAGAACGGACTGCAGGAGATATACAGGGTGTCCCACAACGATTAAGACAAACAATATATCGGAACTGGGCAGTAGTAGAGAATTATAATTTTGGGGGTGTAAATTAGAGCAAATGTTGTGTCTTTTCTTGTCATTGTGTTACCCAATGAGGAATTTGTTTTTGGTTACGTGACGTTCGATTCAAAATTATTAATGGGACACCCTATATATTTGTGAATTTTTGTGTTCTTCTCGATAAAACAACTCCAATAGACTCGCACACTTGGGGTCTAAAGTGATTAATTCAAGAGCTACAGGTACTTAAAGGATTGTACCACTACCATTGATTATAACATGTACCCCAACAGTTAAACTATTTTGCTAGTGTTTCATAATGGTAGTGGTACAGTCCTTTAAGTACCTGTGGCCCTTAAATTAATCACTTTAGTCCCCAAGTGTGCGAATTTGTTGGAATTGTTTTATCTGGAGGAACACAAAAATTCACATATATACAGGGTGGGCCAATAGTGCGTGGACGGAGGATTGTGGGCTAAATAAAAAATATTTCAAAAATCTGTCACTTGATCATGGTAGGGAACCTTGAGGGCTATAACGTAAAAATATTTTCACTCAAATTTTGACGTTCGTACAGGGTGATTCATATCAAACTTACATTTTTTTAAATGGAACCCCCTATATATTATTGCATATTTGGATTCCTTGATCAATTTTAGTGTGACTTTATGTATCACACATGGAACTTTAAACGAACCGTTTAGGCGCAAATCACCATTTTTGGTATAAGTAGGTATCAGAAAAAAATTGAATATCGTAGCGATTATAAAACTTAGAAGGCCGTGACTTTGCAGTACAAGTAAGCATGAAATGCGTCACCTTAGGTCAGACGGCTAAAATTGAATTCTTTTTGTACTTGGAGAAATCAGTAGATTAATTAAGGAAACTTCAATCACAGATAACTTGATTTTTTTAAATGGCAATGCCCATTTTGGTTTAAAAAATCGAATGTAAAATTTGATTACCTTTCTAACGATATAGCATTCTCGATATCAATCTTCTTTAGTTTTCATTTTATTTCAAATTTTCAGTCAAATAGGTGTTTTTCAATTTTCCTGCGTGCAAGCAACCTAGCAGGCCATGAAAAATAAACAGAAGCTCGTTAATATGGAAGAAACCAACTAACTTAGTAGAAAGATGCAAACCAACTGGAGCAACGAGGCAAGATTATGAAAATTTCTTGCAACATATTAGCTCTAACCCGATAGAATAGCCCCAAGATATCTAATGTAAATGAGTAGCTGGGCTATGACAGAACTGTTTTGTTTTTCACAGCCTACTAGCTATTGAGCTCTACTAGAGCTTGAAAACTTTCCAAACCGATTAAAAATTTTGAAACAAAAGGAAAACTACCAGCGATTTTTGCTTACAGTCTAACATGTTTAGAATTTCACATCTAATGGGATAAAAAGATTAGTCACTTCCGTTTAGTTAAGTCAAAAGTGAAATCTCCAACTGGAGCATTCTGAACATCTATTGAAATAATTGCTAGAATTTTTTAATTACGCTATGTTGTAATTGTGTTTATTTCATGTAGTTTTCTGCAAACTAAATTATGTTTTACAAATCAAACAGACTGCAATTCAAGTTTCATTTTCCGCGATTTTGCTTATAAGTAGAAGTACCTACTGAAGAATTTGAAGGGTTCCAGTCAAAGGTACCATTACTTTTGACTTACGGAAATGGCTACTTTTTTATAGCACTAAATGTGAAAATTTATTCAGAAGACATAGATATTATACTGCCAGCAACAATTACTAGTAGTTTTCCTTTGATTAAATATTTTTTTACTGACTTTGGGAATTGACTAATAGCTAGTAGGCTGTGAAAAATGAGCGTTCTTGTTACCGCTATTGTTTTTGGTTAGAGCTAATATGTTGTAAGAAATTTTCATAAGCTTGCCTCGTTGCTCTAGTTAGTTTGCATCTTTCTACTAAGTTAGTTGGTTTCTTCCATATTAACGCGCTTTTGTTTATTTTTCATGGCCTGCTAGGTTGCTTGCATGCAGGAAAATTGAAAAACACCGATTTGACTGAGAATTTGAGATAAAATGAAAACTAAAAAAGATTGGTGTCGAGTATGCTATATCGTTAGAAAGGTAATCAAATATTACATTCGATTTTTTAAACAAAAATAGGCATTGCCATTTGAAAAAATCAAGTTATCTGTGATTGAAGTTTCCTTAATTAATCTACTGATTTCTCCAAGTACAAAAAGAATTCAATTTTAGCCGTCTGACCTAAGGTGGCGCATTTCATGCTTAGTTGTACCGCAAAGTCATGGCCTTCTAAGTTTTATAATCGCTGCGATATTTAATTTTTTTCTGATACCTGCTTATACCAAAAATGGTGATTTGCGCCTAAACGGTTCGTTTAAAGTTCGATGTGTGATACATAAAGTCACACTAAAATTGACCAAGGAATCCAAATATGCAATAATATATAGGGGGTTCCATTCAAAAAAATGTAAGTTTGATATGAATCACCCTGTATAAACGTCAAAATTTAAGTGAAAATATTTTTACGTTATAGCCCTCAAGGGTCCCTATCATGATCAAGTGACAGATTTTTGAAATATTTTTTAGTAAGCCCACAATCCTCCGCCCACGCACTATTGGCCCACCCTGTATAGGGTGTCCCATTAATAATTCTGAATCGAACGTCACGTGTATATTGCTTGTCTTAATCGTCGTGGGACTCCCTGTATTTATTGAACGTGCAAGTGTTCGCCTATTAAACACCAGCGTCAACAAACTCCCCCTAACATAACTTCTGGTATTTAGGCTTTGCCTTGGCGTCCCGAAATCTAAAAGAATATGAAAATATTGTTTTGTCGATATAAGAGGGTTCTTGTAGCTTGCAGGATCTCGTAGAACCACCTAAAGCAGATCGACGACTAACTCATGGCTTAACTCACACAAAGCCTTTCCGTTTGGTAGCATTTTTGTTATGTTTTCCTTGTTAGGAGTGTTTACGTAAAAGAGTTAGCCAAAATAAAAATCGTCGATTTGGGACTTCACATTACAATAACTACAAGCCATATTTGTGCTATTTCGTTTTGTTGTACTTCTTAAACGATTAAATTAATAATTTTGCCAATCATTAGGTTCATCGCGCAATTACGCAGTAATCTGACGTGGCTAAAGTGTTGTATTCTTATGGAGCCATTCCCTCGACTACCTTGAACGCCGGATGCTTTTTAAACATTCCCGTTTGTTTCGTTTTCTTTACAAGACAACACGCAAGAATTGACCTGAATAGTACTTTCTCCATGATAGATGTCAACAAGACTGCGAAAAAATGATTACAAAATGGCACCATGTGGACAATCTATCTTTGCATCGTTTTCATTCAGTTTCAAAACTGCACAGAGAAATAATGAAGGGGACAATAGTAACTTTGTTTTATTTTCAGAGTCGTTTTATTTCCATGGCAAGGTCCCTGTATTTAGATATCTTCCCAGCGTAGGTGATATTCATATAATTGGAAATAGCAATATCTATGAAATAGATAACTTTGCCGGCCTTTGACTGAAAAACTGTATCTGGTCTATTGGCTGGGATAGTCTTATCTGTATGAACTTCAACGTCCCAGTATCGTTTATACAGGGTGTTTACGATCGTAGTGCATTAATTTGGAGGAACGATAGATCATGATATTTCGAACCTGAAACCCCAGTACCATTTCACTAGTTAACGCATAGTTAAACAGAAAAAAATAAAAAAAGTATGACTGCAAAATCACAATCCGACAACATTGACCAGTATTCGCCCTAATTTCTGTCAAGTGTTTTTATAATAGCATTTGTTTCACGTAAATGCTATTATGTCTAGACTTGTTGCCGCATATTCTGTGTTATCAGAAAATGTTGCGATTTTTTTGAAACTTCAAATTTGGGATATTCGTATTAAATTTGTGGTACGAGCATTACAATGAGGTGTAATATTCGTACTTTACATAACGGCATTAAGATCGTAAACACCCTGTATTGATTGTTTTCGTGTACTGATGTCGTAGTGTAATTATTATTATGTACCCTTGTTTTCTATTAGTTTGTTATAGCTAGCGCTTGGTGTATGACTTTGACTGCAGAGTCATGTCTGGCTGTGTACTCGATACCGGCGAGAGTTTTGCACCCGCTTGTTATGTGATCTAATGTTTCCTTTTTTCTGCAATTATCGCCTATTATTATGGATGGATCCTTAATTACGTATTTTTTCGGGTCGCAATCACTTCGTCATGGATAGCAAGCATGAAACCCTTCGTTTCTGGGAACAGCTGGCCATCTTGTAGGCAGGTGTATTATTATTATACAGGGTGGTCCGTTTAAATAAGAGGAAAATGTTTTAAATAAAAAACGTTTCTTTTCAAATGCTCTACATTTAGAAAATAATTTCAAAGATGGCGGACTTCCGGATATACCGGAAGTAGGCTTCAACTTCCTTATTTTAAATGGAACACCCTGTATATTATTACGTTTTTGAATTCAGCATCAATTTTTAGGTCCAGTTTGTTAACCATTGTTTATGTCTACGAAGCGTATTTTCGGAGTTATTCAGCAATTTTTACAAAATTTGACGTTTGTAGTACATACTTTACAAGAAACGTTAATGTCTCGGAAACTAAACGCGATAGAAAGATGCGGTTTTCGGTTTTGAGAGAAGCAAGGAACGTATTTGTGTTTCAGTGAGATCGTTGTTTCAAAAGAACATTAAATCAATAGACTAGAAATTTTCAAATTTGAAAAGTTAGAAACGTTAAAAACTTTTATTTTTCAAATGGGATGGTATCATAAGTTTCACATCGGTGGATGCAAAATTAAATTCTCTTTCACTTTTGTCTAGGCGCATGTGGTGCTATTTTTGCTGGTTTTTAAGATATTCAATGTTTTGTAATTATTGCTTGGAATTAGAAAAATCGTAGGTGGCGTGGCTCGCAGACGAAACAATTGGCAGGAAACCTTTCATCCCAAGTGTTTCGACCTCGAATACTAAAATGTGCTTTTGCTCCATCTAACTGTAACCACATTATTCTTAAAAACTCCAGTGGTGAATTTTTCAACAGGTTTTCCAAATTTTCATGTAGAAAATTTTGGAAAACATTAGTTTATTATACGGTTTCCAATAATACCACCCCAAATGCTTAGACTTCATGCTGGGTGACAACAAACTCCTCAAAATTTGGATTTACGTGAGCGTAAAATATGAGAGAAGGAAACATGTAGTAGTAATACATGAAGATAGTGAGTTCGACATTCTCGCAATTGTAGTTAAAGATCCGCATAGCAGTGCTACAGCAGAAATTAGTCGCTACTTGGACATTGGTCAAACATCTGTGAACATGATCTTAACGGAGTACATATAGCATCTTTATCACGTGTAGCTAAATCAAACAGTTGATAGACCTGACTTTGAAAACTGGATGAATTTCTGTAACTGGAGTCATGCTCGAATCCAAGAAGATGCACTCCTTTCGAAAAGTGTGTTGTTTACGAATGAAGCTACATTTCTTATGAAATTCTTTCATTTTCCTTTTTATGAAATGTAGCTACAGCGTTATCATTAACGGCCATGTAAACTGGCATAATCTACATTTCTATACCGACGTAAATCCAAATTTTGAGAGGTTTGTTGACAACCAGCATCGAGTCTAAGCATTTGGGGTGGTATTATTGGAAACCGCATATTAAACTAAGGTTTTCTAAAATTTTCTAAATGAAAATCTGGAAAACCTGTTGGAAAATTTACCACTGGGGTTTTTAAGAACAATGCGGTTATAGGTAGATGGAGCGAAAGCACATTTTAGTATTAGAGACCGAAACACTTTGGACGAAAGGTTTGCTGCCATTTGTTTCGTCTGCGAGTCACGCCACCTACGATTTTCCTAATTCCTACGCCATAATTACAAAACCGTAAATATCTTGCAAACCATGAAAGATAGAACCACATGTGCCTAGATAAAAGTGAAAGAGAATTTAATTTCGCATCCACCGAGGTGAAACTTATGATACCATCCCATTTGAAAAATAAAAGTTTTTAACGTTTTTAATTCTTCAAATTTGAAAATTGCTAGTCTATTGAATTAATGTTCTTTTGAAAGAACGATCTTAATGAAACACAAATACGTTCCTCGCTTGTTTCAAAACCGAAAACCGCATCTTAATATCGCGTTTAGTTTCCGAGATATTAACGTTTCTTGTAAAGTACTACAAACGTCAAATTTTGTAAAAATTGCTGAATAACTCCCAAAAAAACGCTTCGTAGACATAAACAATGGTTAACAAACTGGACCTAAAAATCGATGCTGAATTCAAAAACGTAATAATAAACAGGGTATTCCATTTAAAATAAGGAAGTTGATGCCTACTTCCGGTATAACCGGAAGTCCGCCATCTTTGAAATTATTTTCTAAATGTAGAGCATTTGAAAAGAAACGTTTTTTATTTAAAACATTTTCGTCTAATTTAAATGGCATGGCCGCTAGGGAGCACCGCGCCCTTAGTGGACCACCCTGTATACATATAGGACTCCAAAGAATACATAAACACCTATAAAAAGAAACATTTTATTGTATACAACAATACAAAGTGTATACCTACATTTATATGTATATGTATTTGTATATATATATGTATGCAATTAATCACAATTATTTAGAAAAAATAAATTTTGGTTTCCCATTTAACAATCAGCTACTGTTTTTTCGTATTGTACTATTTTTATAGTTAGGCCTTGATGAGTTTGTTGCTAGAAGCTCATTTACATTTAACAAAGAATCTTGCAAATGACCCTGCTATGACTTGTTATTGAACATTTTCTACATGGCAAAAAAGTTACTACCGATCAGCCCTACAAATAATACGGTTGTTAGGGTACAAAATGTTGTTGATTAAATAATCATCTATATATTTCCTACAAATTCGTTATTATTGTTCATGAGAAACTATGGCCCGTAAGTGATTCAAAAAATGAGCTTTGGGCAGTCGAATATTTAGGCCGTTAAGTTTCTATTTGATCGCTGATATTAATTTGTGAGTAGTTAGGAATAATTTTGATTTCTAGTATTTCCAGTCCATGTGTATTGATTTATTTATTTATATCACTTTACCGACTAGGAACTGAAAAACTCCATATAAAAACCACTGCATTAGAAATGTTGAGTTGAAGCTGTTGGTTATTTTGCATCCCATGTTTTGAATCTGATTCAAATACGTTGTCACGAAGAGACTAAAGGAACATCTGCAGCAATAAATTCAGTTAAAAATAGAAAAAGTTCATCCATTTAGGTCAGACATGTAAAATTCTCGAACTATGAGTTCAAAAACCTAAGTACGATGTTTGAGGTTGGAATATTTCCTTTATGATTTTTGATTCACTTGGCAAAATTTTAAAAATGTTCGGCTCACGCCAAACGTACGCGCATTTGAATGTCCATGCACTTGAATGTTCACCCGCTTCAACGTTTACGTTCTAATTTTGGAAATAATATTTTTCATTAATATTAATTTCGATGTGTAATAGCTTCCCAAAATTTGATATTGATTACACAAAAAAATATAAATCCGAATTTTAGTATAAGAATTTGGGCGAGTTTTCGTATAATTTTATCCTTTATGCTAACTTTCTCCGACAAACCTGAATCTGATGTATTCAAAATATACTTAAAAGGGACAATCTATCTGACCACTATCAATATGATATCAGGATATGATCCAGATACCTCTGGGTCCGATTCACCAGATTGATCGTCATTTTCCCATTGCCCATTCGAATAATCACTTCGGGAAAGAACCTGCGTCCGATTTGCGTTGAACGGTGAAGTTTCGTCCACAATTGCACGAACTATCCTTCAGGGCACTATCATGATGGAGACTACCTCTAGCACTGGCCTAACTTATGTTATACATACAGGACGTGCCAATAGTGCGTGGACGGAAGATTGTGGGGTTACTAAAATATATTTCAAAAATCTGCCACTTCACATGGTAGGGACCCTTGAGGGCTATAACGTAAAAATATTTTCACTCAAATTTTGACGATTGTTATTGCATACTTGGATTTCTTGGTCAATTCTAGTGTGACTTTATGTATCGCGCATGGAACTTTAAACGAACCGTTTAGACGCAAATCACCATTTTTGGTAGGGGAGACCGGGGCAGAATGGGATACTTAAAGAAAAACACATCATATAAAGAAAATTAAATGTTTTATTGTATTAACCTTTAGTCAGGTGGGAACATAAGGATTTAAATTAAGTAATGCAACTTTTTTTTAGCAACTAAACCATTCAGACTTTGGCGAAAAGTAGCAAAAATCAGTATAACTTTTTTTTCCCATTATGCCCCCCCATTGGGGCATGATGGGAAATGACACGGGGCAAAATGGGAACATACTTCAGTACGGCTGAAAACGTTCACAAGTATGTGCTTTATCGTGCTCGTCATCAACTCCAGCGCAGGAATTATGGGCCCAAGCATGCTATAAATCACCGATCCTGTGACTGCGAATATAAGTATTCACTGTAAATCCGAGCCTAGTCACCACAATCTTCTTGTGATAAGTCAGTATCCGTCTCAGTTTCTCTTTTAGTCCTCTTAATTTTACCCTGTTTAGGTTTCTTAGCATTTGCTTTTTCCCCAGATTCATCTTTTGGTCTTTCTTTCATTAGTGTTGTTGCCAGATTTCTTTTTCTTAGTCTTTAGTTCTTCAGTCTTCTTTTTTTTTACTGTTTGTTTCTAATTTTCTTCTAAGTTAATTCTTAGATGGAAAATTCGTCGTCAATCTTACCTCGTTTCCTTGTCTTTGTTTCTTCAGTTCTAATTTCTTTTGGTACAAATATATCTGCCGGGCTAACCAAAAACGAGGTATATGCCATTCGCTTTCTCATTCTTCAATACATAGTGATAATGGAGGTCTTTTATGATCAACTATGGCTGTGCCAGGAAAAATAGTAGGGTTAGAGAGAGGTTCCGTTTCACCACAATGGCTGTTAATAGATAAAGTTGAAGCATTAGGCTGAGATTTTGTTTGAGAAGTTGATGCAATTGATTTTCGACTGAAAAAAAAAATTAAAGACCAGATAAGAAATACATAGCATATATAGTACGGGGCAAGACGGTATAGTATCCCGTCATGCCCCGTCCGTTTTGCCCCAACAAACATATAATATGGTAAATTCAAGAATTTCTAACCTAAACCAGTTAAGGCTACAAACGGTATCTAATACCAAAACTCGATCCTACCGCTACGGCTTCTGGTCAAACATATTGCTAAGACTTTGCTACTCACCTAATAGCACATCGATGTTTATGACAAAACTTTTTAAAATGAGGAGGAAATTCAATTTTTTCTCACACCGCAGCCAATACGAGCAGCGCCACGTTCCTCATTGGTTGACCGACGTAAGCCAACTAAAGGTCGAACTAATAACACTGTTGCCAGCGCATTTCAGTGTATCAATCATGCATAGGAGCACTTTTCCCGTTCTGCCCCAGACCTCGTTTTGCCCCGGTCTCCCCTATAAGTATAGGTATTTGAAAAAAACTGAATATCGCAGCGGTTATAAAACTTACAAGGCCGTGACTTTGCGGTGCGACTAAGCATGAATTGCATCACCTTAAGTCAGACGGCTAAATTTGAATTCTTTTTGTACTTGGATAAATCATTTTGCTAGCAATTATTATAAAATAAATTATGTTTCGGCATATATTAACTTTTTTTTTTTTGGGGGGGTCAAGGAAGTGCGGAGGCTCGAGATCACCAGATTTTTACAGGTACTCGAGCCTCTTCACTCTCAGGGGGGGTCGCAAGGCCCCCCAAGACCGTCCAGGAGTGGGTAGGAGACAAATGTGTCACCTACCCCGTGCAGAAATGCACCTTTCTCGTAGTGGCCCCTGTCTTCGTCAAATTTGACGAAGCTAGTCCTGGCGGATCTAGGCTGGAGCCCCGAAAGGCTCCCTGGCAATGGGCGACAGCATTGCCAGTATTAGTACCAGGTCCTGGGAGGGACCGTACCCCCGCGTTGAAGTGGGGGTGCGGTGGTTCCCAGGGAATCGTACTGAACGTCCTCTAGGACATCTGAAGACCCAAGCCCCAACCCAAGGTGTTGTGCGACCCGTGCTGAAGGGTGCGTGGCGGTGGGGGAGCACCGTCGATAACGGAGCCTCTGGGAAACAGGACGACCTCCCAGAGTAATCAGTCTTGCGTCTGTGCAGGGGGCGCCGCAGACGTGGATCTTTCTTTCCCCCAGACTCGTGGGACTTATATGGACACAGAGGATAAACTAAATCAAGAAGGGAGGGAGCCGAAGAGTGACACAGACTCCTCGGCAGGGACTCCTGAACAAATCACCGTCGTGGAGGTATCTTCAGACCACGACAGTGTAAAATCAAGCGGGACGCATGGAACCGCTAAATCTATTTCTGCAGGCGTCCAGGGGATGGGACTGCAGATGAGACCCAGACTTTCGGGAGCCCAAAGAAGGAAGCTCGTGAAAGAAAGGAAAATGGCCGAGGGTACTTGGACGGAAAAAAATCCGCGCAAGAAGGCACCCGGCCATAAAAAAGGGGAGAGAAGACCTCCGGCTAAGCCTTCTGGGGCCGTCAAGGACCTGAATAAGGCGGGACCGAAGGGAAAAGGTCGTGTAGGGGACAAAAGGCCCCGAGACGACTCCAAAACTCCTCCACAAACCTCCAAGAAGCCAAGGCAGGACAAAGGACCTTCCTTGACTTACAGCGAGGTTGCATCAAACCGGATGGCAGTTGTCCATAGACTACATCCGGATATCATACTGGAGAAAGGGCAAGCGGACCTTATCTCAGAAAGGTTATTGAAGGTATTGGACGAGGATTCAAGCACTAGTCCAATACAATTCATTAACTCAACCTATAGCGGAGGGGCCCTATGGATAACCTGCGCTAATGAGGCCACTGGAGTCTGGCTTCGGGGAACGGTTGCGTCCATGGGCAGCCTTTGGGAAGGCGCGGATTTAACAGTAGTTGAATCCAAGGACCTCCCAAAAAGACCCAGGGTGCTGGTGTTCGTCCCGGAGAAAGACCTGGAAAAGCAAAAGGAGGGGCCAATCTTGGCACGACTGGGGAAACAGAACCCAGACCTTAGAGTGGCATGCTGGCACCTCCTAAGCAAAAAAGAACAGGCTGGGAAAGGAGTGACCCTGTCGTTCTCCATCGATGAGGTCTCCTTTAGGGGCCTGTCGAAGAGCCACCTCCGAGCTTTTTACGGGCTGGGGAGGTTAATCTTCAGGGTCCTGAGGGGTCTCGATGGGGAGGATCAGGGTTCTTCAGGCCAACCTCCAACACAGTAAAGCTGCCTCGGCAGCACTTACTGTGGCGGTGAGGGAATTTGATGTGGCCCTCATCCAAGAACCCTGGGTAAACGGAACCAGGGTAATGGGACTCGGGGGGGTGAGAGGGGAACTAATTTATAGTAGAACGTCTCAGACCCCGCGAGCATGCATCCTTGTCAAACAAGGTATACAAATACTGCCGTTAAATGACTTCTGTTCCAGAGATCTAGCGGCAGTTAAAATTAGGGCTGGAAATGGTAGTTCATCGAGGACGCTAACGCTTGGATCGGCATACTTCCCATTCGACAGCCCTAGCCCCCCACCAACCAGGGAAGTGGAAGAGCTGGCGAGAAGCTGCAGAGGGAGTGGATCGCAACTGATCATCGGCTGTGACGCTAATGCACACCACAGGACCTGGGGAAGCACCGACACCAACCACAGAGGTGAGTCACTACTTCAGTTTATTATGGAATGTAACTTAGACATACTGAACTTAGGTAACGATCCCACTTTCGTAAATTCTCAACGTAAAGAGGTTATAGACATTACCTTGGCAACTCCATTTATAGCAGAGAAAGTAATGAACTGGCATGTGTCTGATGAGATGAGCTGCTCAGATCATAGACACATTAACTTCGAAATAGGGGAACTAGAACCCATAAAAAATACATATCGCAATCCTAGAAAGACAAACTGGGAAGGGTATAGGACCTTCTTGGACGCTAGTCTGGAAAGGACGAATATAGTGATTAAAAACACGGTAGAACTCTAAATTGCGGCGGAACAATTGCAGGACGCCGTAATCACAGCCTTCCACGAAAACTGTCCTATAATGAGCAAGGGATCCAACAGGAATGTTCCGTGGTGGACCAAGACCCTTGCGAAACTGAGGGACAAGGCAAGGCGAAAGTTCAATCGTGCCAGAAATACAGGACGCTGGGACGACTACAAGAAGGCCCAGGATAAATATAACAAAGCTTTGCGTAAGGCTAAAAGAGATTCTTGGAGAAGGTACTGCGAGGACATAGAGAACACCTCGGAATGTGCCAGGCTTCAAAGAATACTCTCGAGGGAACCGCACAGCTCAATAAATACACTAAGAACAGATACTGGTGTATTTACAACAACCGCAGAAGAAACACTCAAAGAGCTGCTTAAGGTACACTTTCCAGAGTCAACAATAACGGATTTAAAACCTGAGGACTACATGACAGAACCACTTGACCCTCTAAGGAGGGCGGGGAGGGATGATTGGAGGCTAGCGAAATCCGTGGTTGATCTGGAGAAAACAAAATGGGCCATAAATTCTTTTGACCCATACAAATCTCCAGGACCAGACGGCATATATCCGGTTCTTCTGCAGGAGGCCTCAGACCTCCTTGTAAGAAGACTCAGCACAATTTTAAGAGCCAGCTTAGCGCTAGGTCATGTGCCGAAGCCATGGAGACTCATAAAGGTGATATTTGTACCCAAACCTGGAAGAATTGGACAGGGAGATGCAAAGTCACTTCGACCAATAAGTCTGATGTCCTTCGTACCGAAGACCTTAGAAAAACTGCTAGACAGACATATTAGGGATAATGTTCTGGTTGACAGACCACTACATTTAGACTAGTATGCATACATAGCAGGAAAATCAACAGAAACAGCGCTACATCAGCTAGTACAGGCGGCTGAATATGCTCTGGAAAACAAAGAGGTGCTGCTCTGCACCTTCTTAGATATACAAGGAGCCTTTGACAATACGGCCCTAAACTCCATCTCCAGAGCCTCGAGGAGAATAGGCCTCGAAGACACTATATGCAGGTGGATTGACTGCATGCTAAAAGGGAGACTGGTATACACAACTATCATGGAAGAGACTATGATGGCTCGAGTCACGAGGGGATGCCCTCAAGGCGGCGTACTATCGCCATTACTCTGGAACCTCGTTGTTGACGAGCTAATCAGTCTTCTAGACAAGGATGGATACAGAACTCTAGGTTATGCGGACGATCTGGTAATTCTAGAGCAAGGAAAATTCAACAGCACGGTTAGAGACAAAATGCAAAGGGCTCTAAATGCTGTCACAAGCTGGACCCATAAGGAGGGACTGAACGTCAGCCCCTCCAAAACGTCCATAATTGCCTTCACCAGAAGGAAAAAAGTCGAGGGATTAGGACATCTACAACTTCTGGGTAGCCAAATACAGCTGTCAGGGGAGGTTAAATACTTAGGAGTAGTACTAGACGCTAAGCTAACCTGGAACCCTCAGCTCAAAAGAGTCAAAAGAAGAGCCGAGATGGCACTAGTGCTATCGAGGCGCTCGCATAGTAAGACATGGGGTCTAAGTCCAGCCATGGTGCATTGGACATACACAATGGTGGTGAGACCCATGATTACATATGCGTCTTTGGTCTGGTGGCCAAAGATGAAACAGCGAGCTGCTATAGCAGAACTAAGCAAGGTGCAAAGACTTGCCTGTCTTTCCATAACAGGGGCAATGAAAAGCGCACCCACTGCAGTCTTAGAGACCATCCTGGACCTCGCTCCATTGCAAATTGTAATAATGGGTGAGGCGAGAATGGGCTACTCTAGACTACAAACCCTACCAAGAGGAATTTACAAGGATCTTGGACACAACCAGATCGCAGAATATGTGGGGCACACCATAATGGATGCTAGAAAGGACCACATAACTCCGAAATACATCTTCAACAAGAAATTCGAAACTATAATAAGAGATCGAGAACTCTGTGAAGTAAACAACCTGCATCGGGAAATAGTCTGGTACACAGATGGATCAAGGACCGAGCAAGGCACAGGAGCGGGAATCTTTGGAAGAGGAACTAGACAGAGCATTCCGCTAGGAAAATACGCCTCGGTATTTCAGTCAGAGGTGTACGCCATCCTGCAATGTGCAAGGATCAATAATGAACGATCCTACAGAAACAAGAGGATCGCAATACTTACAGACAGTCAGGCTACACTTAGGGCACTAGAAGCGCCCAAAGTTACGTCTGCTCTAGTCTGGGAATGCTTACAGGAACTGGGAAGACTGGCAGAACACAACAAAGTAACTTTGGAGTGGGTGCCTGGACACTCAGGTATAAGAGGCAATGAAAGAGCGGACGAGCTAGCAAGACTAGGCTCGTCTGCCCTATACATTGGAGCAGAACCTGCCCTGGGGGTGCCTAAAAGCACAATCAGACACCAGGTGGGAGAATGGGTGAAACATCAGCACAAGGAGCAGTGGAACTTGTTGCCAGGATGTGTTCATGGAAAAACATTCATTAAAGCTCCATGCAAGAAGATAGCTGAAACACTGCTCTCCTTGAGTAGAAATGAGCTCCGAATAACGACGGGTCTCCTCACAGGACATTGTGGCCTGAAGGAACACCTGAATAAAATGGGACTCTACAATGGAGACCTCAACTGCAGATTGTGTGGAAGAGGAACCGAGTCAGCCCTACATGTGCTCTGTGAGTGCGAAGCGCTAGATCACAAGAGACAACAGCTCTTTGGGAAGACCAAGCTAGAACCAATGGAGTACGGCTCAGCACCAGGACCAGTAGGTAAACTGCATAAACTTATGCAGGGATCCAGATTGCTGGAGTGGATACTGTAAAAGAGAGGAGCAATAATACAATAGGCCTTAAGGCTTAAGTATTGACGGGGACAGCAATGTCGGACGGCTCCTGGAAAAAAAAAACTTTTTTTTGGACACTAGTTTAATTTATTTTCCTGAAAGCATATTTCGTATTTTATCAAGATCTGAGGACAGGTTTAATTCAAGAGACCACGAGTTTAGTTTGAACACCTGGTTGCCCAAAATGAACCATTTGCAACACCATCTTAATTCTGCTTTTCTCTTATTAGCAAATATAAAAGTAATTTATGCTACTCAAAATATTCCTCTCTGTTGAGGTATTTGTCTTGTATTATCAATTTATTTTATTTTTTAAACAGCACACATGTACGGACAATTTTTCAAAATTTGGTTCAATATGGGCAACCCTATCCTATATCCGCAATGTGACAGACATCTGCACTAGATTTTCAACCATGCCCAAATTGCTTCAAGGTTACAGATCCGTTAATGATCAAATTACTCTAGTTTAGAAGGTGTGTATAAAATACCCTGTTTTTGCTGGGAAATATACACCCTGACCCAAGACGAATCCCGAAAACTTTAAGGAATTATTGCTGGCACTGACTTGTGTAATAATATATTTAAATTATACATTTTTAATAATTTAAAAGTTGAAATGTCCTTAAATAGATCGCAAAATTGTAGTGTGGCGCCTCGTGTGTCATATTCGTAAGTGACGAACATCTGATGGTTGAGGTAAACAATCGACAAAAACCTTAACAAGACCTGTTAGTGTCGCTCTACTGAATGTCGTCTGTTTTTGGCTGTAAAGTCATTTCCCTTTCTTTAAGGTAGGTCACACACGTTTCAATGATCTTTACAATAAAACATCAGGCATGATATATTTGTAATAAATACAAATTTAACAACAATTCCTTTTTATATCGGCTTCACATTCTGAAAAACCTTAGTGCGATTTCTTTTTTTGCATTCGTCCTGGGAGGAGGGAGTGTATATATGGGGCAGGCAGGGTGTAGCAAACCCCTTAAAAAGATATAAACGGTATACCAGACTAGAAACCACACAGAATCTGATCTTGAAGGGAATCATATTGACATAGTTTATACAATTTATTGTATTCGAACGTACAACAAAGATTATTGCAAAAACCCCATATAGTTCTCAAAGGAAGGTATCTATTGTCACTTAAATTCCGAAAAAATCAAATAATGTAAATCGGAACTGCGGTGTCTACCAACATAATACCTGTCCACGTCACCTTTATCCATATCCATGAAGTGACAATTGAAGAGCTTGGGGCAAAAGGGACATGAGTCACACTGACTTAATTTTGATAAAACAGTTAGTGAAAATTTTGACAAAATCCTGAAATCAAGTTTTCTTATATCATCTGATATGAACTGCTTCAATATATTCACAAATGATGCAACTATGAGTTGATGTATACTTTAAAGAATAACAATGTCGAATTTTCGCATTATATTTTTTTTGAAAATACTGTGGCTTAATGCCTTTTTGTATTTTTTTATTTATGTTATTGGCTCTGATATCAACTGGCCAGTTCTAGCCTTTTTGTAAAAAACGTTTTATTTACATTACAATACTTGAAAACTGATTTATGTTCAGTCCAAATTAATTTCTTCGTTAACATCTATATCCTTAACACTGTCTTCTGTGGATTCCAAGTTTCTATACTGTAACTCCTCTTTTTCGGTACAACTTGGTAGAAAATAAGTATATTTCTTGAACTAGTTGTCTACAGTTCCTCTGGCACTCACGGGGTGAGACTAAAGTATTGGCTCCTCGTTGTCGATCTTTAGCATCAATGTAGCTGTGGCCAAGATCTCTAGTTTTGATTTTACTTTTAACCTGCCTTCAACATTATGTTTTCTCCATTTAGACTTTTTTGATTCTTCAGGAGTAGCCATTTCGCCTCTGCTTACAACCAACTGAACTTTACTAAAAGAATACACTATTATTGAACGTATAAGGAAGGTACTAAGCCAAAAATATCAATTTCTTGCGTGGATAATGGCATAAGCCACTTCCACAACATTTTCCATATTTTTGATGCATATTAATTTGTCACTAACTTAAGTAGCCGTGTTTGATTAGGTTTATATAATATTACAGTGAAAAATAGTTTGAAACCATTGTATGCTGATATCGTGAAACTAAAATGAAAAATAGTTTTTCTACGCGAAAAAAATATAAGCCACACATTTACAATAACGTTATAATTCACTCATATAAAATGCTTGATACTTGATTGAATGCTTGCTTTATTTTTACGTTCAGACGCGCTATCAGTACTGCTATCATCTAGACTGTAGTCTCTGTCTTTTCCGTTGTCTCTGAACTTAATTCTGATCATTTTTCACTCTCAGTGATCTCTCATCAGAGTACAGTTTTCGCTTGGTAGCCATCTTGGTAAGTGGCTTATTACATTTTTAATGTAAAATTATGAGACACACATCGGTCCGCCAACAAAGCCTTTCAGAGATTGTGGCGACGCCTGTTCGCCAATAGCAGAATAAATAATTTTGAGCATAGATATCTTCAGTACTTGTTTTTGCATGAATGAATATTTAAATTTTTATCGAAATGTGGCTTAGGTCCCTTATTGCCCCAAGCTCTTAAATTGACCATACTGGTCCGCTAATCTTCACTTCTCCCGAGGTTTAGTACTTATACAGGTTAGGTAAGCGCTAAGGGTAGTCTAAGCCATCATAGTGCCCTGAAGAACTCCCGTGCAACCGCGGACGAAAGCTCGGCGTTTATCGCAAATTATAAACAGGTTCCATCCGAAAGTAAAGAATTTTCTAGCGGCAATTTCTATAGAAATTTCCAAGTCAAACTCGTAACCTTATGACCACTGTAAAAGTAAGTACCCTATCATAAAAGCAGAGCCGCCCACTAGCTTCGGAAGCGTGACACGACGCGACAAACTGCCTTGACCAATAAAGTGACCATTTTTTTCTGACGCCAATGCGGGACAGCGCGGCGCATAGCCTAACGAAAGATCTAGCCCGGGGTCCCGGACGTTGCTTGTGTGACGTCACAGCCAAAGATAAAGCACCACCGCCGACGCGTTATGTAACGTCACATGTCAAAATTTATATGTCACTTTGGGTTATGTGACGTCAAAATGACGCGTCGGCGGCGATGTTTCCATCTTCCGCTGTGACGTCAGCCGTGAAGTGGGGATGAAATTGTTTTATAAATTAAAAAGCATATATAAAAAAGAAATACAGTGTCCCACGACGATTAAGACAAGCAATATATCGGAACTGGGCAGTAGTAGCGAACTGTAATTTTGGGGGTTTCAATTAGAGCAAATATAGTACCTTTTCTTATTATTGTGTCGCCCAATGAGGTATTTGTTTTTGGTCACGTGACGTCCGATTCAAAATTGTTAATGGGACACCCTGTATATTTGTGACTTTTGTGTTCCTCTCGATAAGACTATCATAACAAACTCGCACACTTGGGGTCTAAAGTGATTAGTTCAAGAGCTACAGGTACTTAAAGGATTGTACCACTATACCATTGATTATAACATGTACCCCTACAGTTAAATTACTTTGATCACATTTCATGATGGTAGTGGTACAGTCCTTTAAGTACCTGTAGCTCTTGAACTAATCACTTTAGAGCCCAAGTGTGGAATAGTCTTATCAAGAGGAACACAAAAACTCACAAATATACAGGGTGTCCCATTAAAAATTTTGAATCGGACGTCACGTGACCAAAAACAAATACCTCATTGGGCGACACAATAATAAGAAAAGGTACTATATTTGCTCTAATTGAAACCCCCAAAATTACAGTTCGCTACTACTGCCCAGTTCCGATATATTGCTTGTCTTAATCGTCGTGGGGCACTCTGTATACAAAATCCGGGACATTTTCTGGGACAGTGTAAATGCGGGATGGCTCGTCTGAAAATTGGACAATCCCTCAAAATCCGGGACGAATGGTCACTTTATTGACCAATCAATGAACGCACGCAGGATGACGTTTCGCCTGCGCTTCCCGCTCCAGTGGGCGACAACCTTTAGAAAACAACTCGACAAATACTAAAAAAACTTAACGTCCTATCATCATTCAGCGTTTCAGTTTCTTGTACATCCTTCATCCAGCGACCAGCTTTTCGGTTCAGACTTTGGCGGCGAGTATATAACGATCTGAAATTAATCAAAATATACAGTCTAAATATGGTTTCCTAAAACTGGAAGCTGTGCGGCCTAACTGAAGCTGAAGCTCTGTTTCGCTGCTGCAACAAGCCGGACGAACATCTATTGCTTCTAAGTTTTACGCTAAGCGAACTACAAAATTTCAAGCTTGACTTTTATCACGCTTTTGTAATCTATAATAGGTTTTTCTTTTTGATGCTAAAGACTGGGCGACAGATTTCGTTAGTGATCCCATGCTAGATACTCCTTTTTTGAAGACTAACAGAACCAAAGAAATTAAATAACATAATTTTTCTATTACTGATTGACATGATCTTATTCTGTCGTTTTAATTTAATAAGTGATTTATAGAACCCACAGCACATAGTCTAACTATTCGCCAAAGGACAAAAACCATCCGAAAACATATTAATACCACAGCATACTAAATAACCAGCGCAACAACTCAGGTTGGCGGTGATTACACGCGCATCCCCCTTTTGGATGATTTTTTGTAGGGATGCTAATATCGAGTTTTTTTGTCATCGATACTTTTTGAGGCATTCCAAGTTGGTATCGATACTTTTGTATCGTTATCGAAAATAATTATATAATTATTGAGGGGTGTAATCAGTTGCACAAAATGCTATGTACGAACCAAACGCGCCTATTTGGCTAAAAACTATCGAGTTGGTACCGATATTGATATTTTCATTTTCGCATCTCTACCCATACTTCACATCCGTAATATCATCCCAAGGTCAAATTCTGTGAGAACCATTTTTATATGGAAAATCCTCAGAGAATACCCCCCGATCCCTGCTGCTGAGACCAAAACCTTCTGGCTTGAACGTCTTTGTGCCTTGACCTTCGGAGTTATGACAAAGTGTTGGGAGAGCGCACTCACAAGGCTTCTAAGGCCGCACGGGATGACACTTTAGGCTGCTCAACTGTTAAGGAACTTCTTATCTGTCCTAGTGAAGAAGTAGCTGAGTACTACCTGTGCATGACCAGATAGCACCTCCGAATAGTGACTGACGACCGTCAGCTTAAGGAAACCCCTCTACGATACCATGTGCAGGGGATATGTACAGGAAGTTGGGACTGTTGAGCATCTGCTGTGCGATTGTCCTGTTGTCTTATCAATGTGATAAACCATTCTGGGGAAACAATCACCTTCCACTCCAAAGTTAAGGAAAATCCCCAGTTTCTTGGGATCCTTGGGAAGTATGCATAGGGGCCCGATGAGGCCTAAGTGCTGTGATCCTAGCATATCACCCTCAATCAATACAGATGCAGAATACCCGCCAATCCAAAGTATTCAAAGTGTTTCGAAAAGGTTTGTGAAAGTATGAGATTGAGAAGGATATATCAGTGTGGTCCAACACTTAAATTAGGTAACCCAAAGGAGAATGTTGACAAACCTCATAGGTATGAATTGTATGAAATTAGATGCAGCTATTGCAATAAATGTCACGTAGAGCAAGCTAGGAGATTTATTATCACTAGTTTTGAAGTACGTCTGGCACATTTAACATACGTTCGAATAGACAAGTCTATGATAACTGATACTAACTCGACAGTGAATATAATTTAAATTTAAGTCATTTAAAAGTATTTCGTTGTGTAGTAAACTTTAACATGATTGACACATATGAAAGCTTAAATATTGCGAGGAAGTCATACAATGTAATGAGTAGGGGTAAATGCCCTATTGTAAACAGCTTGCTATATGTTTTGGTTTTTTAAGGATTATCTAACACGTCCCTCCACCAGATACAAGCCGTATGTACGATTAGTTGCACATAAAGAAATAATTGGGAGTTAGGAGATTAATGATTCTTCGAAGAGGCTAATATAGCGAAACAAGTGCCGAGCTTCAAAAAATTGATTTAACGGGTAGTTAGACCATGTAAGTGTTTCTTGAGATTGAGCCAAAGGATCCAGTGTCACATCATGACGGTTTTGTAATACAAAATACTCAAAATCTGCGATATTTTTCACTTCATAAGATTGCCTGCGATTTTAGTCACTGAAACAAAGACGCCTATTTTTGCTCTTACAGGTTACAAATACATTATGAGCATCAAAACAAACAAAAAACACAAAACACACAGGTGAACAAAAATCCAACAATACACAGTTAGCTGCCAATTTAAGAAACCATCTTTTAGTTCAGATTACGCTAGTATTTTAGTCGAGAAGCGAGCAACTTCGTAACTAAACACCAATAATCTACATAGATTAGTCAATAATTTAGTCTAAATTACTGCACTACTGCATCCAGTAGCAAGAAACGACAGAACTACTTCTGGACATTCTCAAACTAACCAAGTATTCTTTGGGACATACGACGCATTTCCGAGTCTAAGTATATATATGAGAGGCCTTATACTGCATCCAGTAGTAAGAAACTACAGAGCTACTTGTAGTTTTGTAATCTACACTTCTTTATGTTGGGTCTGAACGTTCTCAAACTAATCAAGTACTCTTTGGAGCATACGATGAATGTCCGAGTCGAAATATTCTTATTTAGGTGCCATCCCCATTGTAGAGGTTGGCAATCATCAAGACAATTCGAACTTTGGAAAGCGCCGCTCTAAATAGCTGGTTATTGGAGCAATTATACCAGTCTTTCAGATTTTTCAGCCACGAATGTCTTCTTCTTCCTATCGTTCTTTTTTGATTTTTCCTTCTATTATTACTTGAAGTAGCTGATATTTCTCCCCTCTCATAACGTGTCCCAGGTACTGTAATTTTAAAAGTACCTATATACGTGAGAGCTCTTAAAATGCATCCAGTGGCAAGAAAATCCAGAGTTACTTGTAACTTTGTAATTGCCGGGATGACACTTCTAGCTGCTCAACTGATAAAGAACTGCTTAGGAGCCCCCGTATGGAGGTAGCTAATTAGCTACTAAATACTACCTGTCCATGTCCTAGCAACATTTCTGTATTACGATTGGTACGCCCTTTTGCATGAGATGCTAAACAAGAAGCTGAGACTTGAGCACCTGTTGTGCCATTGCCCAGCAGTCTTAGAAATGCGAGAATCCAATCTGGGGGAACGCAGGCTCTCCATGACGAGGTAAAAGGCAATCCCGGTGAGCTTCATCACCACCTTATTTCTGAAGGATTCTTTGGAGGAGGTACCAGGGGTCCAATGGGGCCTAGATCTGTGATGTTGGTAGTTTAGCCTTCCTCCAATACAGAACAGACTACAGAATATTCTAGTGCCAGTTCCATTAAAAGACAATTTGTTCTTCCTTGTTCTTCCCAATAGTCGAGTCATCTTCCGTCACCCTTTTGGGGATAAATATTAACTGTAGCATATCCTGGGATGTACACATTGTCAGTATTGCTAAAACGGCATCACAGAAGCTTGGCGTTTTGTTCCGCTGTAGGAAGCTGTTATACATCGGAGCAACTACTGCTGCTCTACAAGGCGTATATCTGGCCATCGTTGAAGTATTGCTCCCATGTGTGGGGATGCGCTTCGAAGCACTCTCTAAAGCTTCTGGACACTATCCAGAAGTGAGCAATCAGGCTAATCGATACACCTAATGTCACAAAGGACCTCCACAGCCTGGAACATCGAAGAAGAGTGGCCGACCTGTCTCTGTTTCACAGATTCTATCACGGAAGAGCTCTCCTAGATAATAACACCAAAGGCGGTCCGAACGAGGAACACTAGAGAGGCTCCGCGAGCGCATCCTTACCAGGTCGAGCTCTGTACTCCCCGAACCAGTCTCCTCCAGCATTCCTTCTTTTGGAGAACTTCGACGCTGTGGAATGAGCTGCCTGGGAATTTATTTCCTGGCGGCTACAACAAATATAACGTGCACCGACGCTTATCCTCTCGCAGCGCTTCTACAGCGCCATAGGCTTTCAGCCTTTGCGGGAGGTTGATCATAAAAAAAAGATCTGATTACTTATCAGACAAATTTTCTCGTCAAAGTCTTGTAAAATAGCGTTTACGATAAGCGCAACCAGCTTATTTTCTCTAATTTGAATTATGAACAACTGTACTCGAGCAAAGTGCGAACAATATTTGGATTTTAGCATTGATTAACGTATTGATTAACGTATTGATACGTTAATCAATGATTTTAGTTACTAAAATACTCTCCACTCGACTAATTACCGACGTAGTCTGAACTAGGTGTTAGACTGCAAACTCTGACCACATCGCAAAGCTAGCCGCTAAAACGCTGAAAGCCATTTTGCACTATGATTATTTCATTTATATAACTTATATAGACATGATCACATGGTGCTGTCGTCAAGACACAATCAAAGCTATTAGTATCAGTGCCATTCATGCAACTCATTTCGATTTCAAACAATTAAGCACAATAATTGGTGATTTTTTCATTTCTAATGGGACATTTTGCGACTAAGGTTGCAGTCCAGAATAAGTTATTATAATAATATACACTCACATCCAAAAAGAGTGATTTTTTCATCTACATTTCATCTACAGGGTGTTCTTGAATGTCATGTACAAACGAAAGGAGGAGATTCTTTGATTTTTTTATAATTGAAATTTCAAATATTTCTCATTTTTCATTAATTTTTATTAATGACTCCCTCGATTTTTGAGGTATTTAGCTCAAATTTGGAATACAAAAGACGCAATTCAAGTTAATAAACGGTTGGCAGAATCTATAGGGTGATATTGTTTCAGGGGTCATGCCCTCTTTTCTTACTCTGAACTTCTTTTCGATGCACCTCTGGTAGATTCGAATAACAAACAATTTTGCCATTTTGTTCAAAAACTTTTACTTAGTTATCCAAATAAAGCTATAGTCTACTAGACCATATTTAAAATACATTACTTTCATCTACCTTACAGAGGTAGATCTATCCTGTTTTGTTTTTTTTTCTTGATAAGTATTAGAAATATAAAACATTACAACGGACAAAAGGTTTCTAAGCAAGATGGAAAAACTATTTCGTTTATTTTGAATCTACCTGTGACGCACCGCAAAAAAATTCAGGGTGGGAAAAATGGGGCATGACCACTGAAAAAATAACACTCTGTAGATTCTGGAAACAGTTTGTTTAAAATGTGCAATTATGTAACTGCTATGGCGTATTTTATATTCCAAATTAGCGATAAATACCTCAAAAGCTGAAAGATGTCAAGAAAAAACTGAAAAAACGATGAAACTTCAACATTCTGTAGATCGGTAGCGAAGCTTTTGCGGACCTATGTTTATTTGAAATTTTAGACTTTAAAAACACCAAAGCATGTTCTCCCTTCGTTTGTACATGACATTTAGGAACACTCTGTATTATTCACAAGTTTTACTCACATGTTTATTGCCATTAAGTTAGTACATATAGATATGCATGAGCCATACCTAAAAGACTTACGGTCTACTAAACATAATAGTTCTTTTATCCGTGAATAGTTAGTTCTTTGTTTTAGGTCATTTTTTGTATAAAGACCTACCATATTAAACAAGCAACCTTGATCATATATTATATACACTGAGTTTTCTTATAATTGATAATCCTACAAGTATAACTATAACCCGCTATAACTTATAAATTGGAAAAAAATTATAATTGCGCAGACCGCGAAGGCCCAGCCCTAAGTACCAGAGTGCCGAGGTTGCTATGTAGGGGAAAGTTTGTGGATATGGGACTTGAATAGAAAAATAGGAAAATTTGACCGGCTGCGGCTCACTGATTAATCCAATTGCTCTTCTCTGGACTTCAGGTATATACTTGGTAGTAGAGACTCCTGTTACCCAGATGTGTGAGCCAGGAGCCAGGTCAGGCCTTATCTGGGCTTTATTTTACTTCTTTCATGTTTAATTTATCCGGTAATATACTGTATCATTTCTTATGTACACTTCGACGCGCTAATAATGTTCTCTAATACTTACTAGCTTAAATAAATAAAATAAGTAAATAAAAATAAATAAATACAACGTACGAAGGTCGGATGGTAAAAAGTACTTTCTGGACCTGAATAGGTAGGTTGGTAGTGCATTCCTGTGAAGCAGAATCAGTACCATAGCACATACCGATCCCTGTGGAACCACGGCGTTGATGCTATGGAGGGAAGAGGAGAAGCCGACTACCTCCACAGAGAGGAAGTCTGCTAACCAGCAGTTTAACACGAAGCCCGTAGGACAGAAGATTGTTTAGGAGAGCTACGTGCCATAGCTGAACGAATGCCTTTGAAATATCGCGATCAAAGAGATGAACTTCGCAAGACGAATCTATATTGTATGTGGCTGATTAAGTGATGGAGCTCAAGGTATTCCAAAACCTCATAATTAATGCATTTTTCCATCACCTTGCTGATCATATGAAGCAGAGCTATAGGTCTGTCGGTGGCTGGATTAAATTGGGATGTGGGGAGGATAGGGAATAGAAAGGGCGCTAATATTTTTTGGTTTATTATATTTCATCCTATGATCTGTAACTTAAAAAATCCTAACTGGATTGATAATGAAATGTTGATGCTTTGATGGTGCCGGGAATATAGAAATACTGAGTCAATTAACTATTTTAATGTCTAAATTACCAGAATCCATCTCCCTAGTCCCATCAGTCTGTAAGTAATGACAAAGGTGCGGTCCTACCGCTCGGTTCTTGTTTTATGAAGAATTACCGTCTTGGGTTGGGAAGCACTCCTGTGGGCGCAGGCTCGGTGAATGACTAAATTATAAAAGATGGCTGTGTTTGAATACCGGTAGAAAAGTGAATGGTAACCAACCGCACGCTGGTGAGAAAGCGTCTGGATGTATTGCGTTCAGGCCGGGTCACCCTTTAGTCGAATTACTATTATCTAGATTGGATCAAGTATAGGTAGTGTAGTAGGGGTAGCAGCTCCCCAGATATGTGAGCAATACTCAAGCGCAAGAAGGCTGGATGCTGAAAAGTACTTTCTGGCTCTGAATGGGCATCTTAGTTTTTCCAGCAGCTGCTGCAATCTACGAAACGTTTTCGTGCCAGATCTTGTTTTCTGTAATGTTGACTCCTAAAAGCTTCAATGAGTGACTTCTTGGCAGAACCTGATTCTTTATTAGAACGCGGTGCTTGCTTGGGCGTGTCTTGTACGATAATGTACCGTGCTGGATCTTGGATGCATCGAATTCTATCATATTCTTGAGTCCCCAAGAAGTAATGGTCTCCCACTCCTTTGACAGTGAAGCGGTCGCTTGCAGCCTTCTGCGTTCCAGCTCAACCGTAGAGATCAGTCTATTTCTCATGATTCCTGACTTCAATGTATTGCCACAAGAAAAACTCTGGATTGGTTTTGTAGTGCTAGAGATTAGATTATTGACATGAGGTAGAAATAGTGTCGGAGCCAATGCCGATCCCTGCAGATCCCCAGCGTGTTATGGGAGGAAGGGGGGAAGGGGGGAATCCGTCCAATAGGTTAGGTTAGGTTGAAAGTGAGTGGGGCAGAGGTGCCTCCTTCCACTGCGACTCAATTGTGACTATTGGGGCTCACACCTTTTTAAAGTTCACCGTACAGTCCGCACCTCTTTACGAAGGCGATCAACGTGAAGGGTTCCAGTTGGGCAAATCCGAATGTCTGGAACCTAGCATTATCCAGTACTGGACAGGAGCAAAGAATATGCTCCGCTGTTTCGTCCTCCACGTAGCAGAAGCGTCAGTCCGAAGTTTGTTCAAGACCCAACTTCTGCATATAATACCTTAGATGACCATGTCCCGTCAGCAGACCGACCAGAATGCGGAGGTCGTACCTATTACATTCCATGATCCTCGGGGGAGGGGGGGGGGGGGGCTGACTCGAGGGGTATCTTATAAACACCTTCGAGTGCAGTAGCCCTGGTGTATCTTGCCAGTTCAGGAGTGCTTTCCTCACTGCCCAGTCCGAGATTGCCTTTTTAGCGGTGCTTTTTGCAACGCCCGCAAATGGTTCTGGTCCTATGAACACAGATTCAGTTCCTCCTTTTGCTAGCTTGTCGGCCAATACATTGCCTTCCACTCCGCTGTGACCCGGAAACCAAATCAAGGATACCCTGCTTCCCGTACCGAGTTTGTTGAGAAGGTGCATGCAGTTGCATACCAGTCTTGAATCAACCCGACTGGAGCACAGTGCTTTCAATGCAGCCTGGCTGTATGAAAAGATTTTTATAGATCTGTTTGTCAGGGGCCTTTTGATTAGTTCCCTGACTCCCAACTCTATGGCAATCATTTCTGCTTGAAAGACTGTGGTATACCTCCCAAGGTTGACTGAAATTTCAACTCTTGGATTGGTACCCACTACTCCCGCTCCTGCCCCCAGTTCAGACTTGGAGCCATGAGTAAATAGCGCAAGATCAGAGGGTGATATAAAATCGTCCCTCCTCCATTCGTCCCTGCCTGGGAAAAGGACGTTATAAGATCGCTCTATATGCGCTTGGGGAACCATACAGTCCGAGATCATTCCGAGTACATGATGATGGGTAATTTCACCCATTATACCCGTTGTGTCTGGACCTAGTTCCATTTTGTCAGATCTGCCGGTTGATAGCAGTCTGTAGGCGACCACTTTTGCAATATATTTTGCGAACAGTGAAGAAGTCTGATAATCACCCGCAATGTTTAACATGCAGGCCGTAGGACGGAAACTTGTTAACGAGAGCTACATGCCAGTTGATCCAATGTCTTCTACAAATCGAGAGTAATGACGTGAGCTTTGCTAACCGAATGGACCAGTTCGCTTCACATATGTGTGGCGTAAGCCAGATCTACACTTGATCTTTCTTGATAACCCAAACTAGAGCTATACATCTGCTTTGGATGTCAGGACCTCATTTTATTTCATTTCATTCATCTGTAAAACTGTATTGGGCTTTTCTTGTTTGATAATGTACAGTACTGGATCTTGGATGCATCGAATTTTATCATATTCTTGAGTTCTCAAGCGGTAGTAGTCTCCCGCTCGTTTGACGTACCCAGGTATGTGTATAATGATACATATATTTTAGAATTCAGATATTTGTGTTTATTTATCGGTTGCACAGATTGACAACTAAGATCAGTTGGTGGACGCTGCCCTGGGTGTCGTCGAAAGGTAACCTTCGGGTGTACGAAACTAATGTAGTTATGACATTCGCTTATAAGACACTAGGAATTCAATGCTACAAAATGAATTAATGAGATTTCCTTTGGATACTGCCCCTGCCTATTTTCACTTCACGGTAGAAAATAAATACTGTGGTGTTCGAAGAGAGGGTCGAGCTTGCCAATAACGTTTTTTTCTTTTGAGTATCCTCTAACTGATGACCAAATGATAAAAATGAAATATGTATTTGAATATAAATGTAGTCATTACGTTGAAGACACGTTTTGGGGCTTTACAAAGGCTATTGACCATCGCCTAGGGGGGTCTTTCGTTGATGCCAGCTTTTATAATATTCTCGTTATTATAGGCATTCTCCAAATATCTTCCCTTCGTAAATGAATATTATATTGTGTGTATGTACTACTATATTAAAGATACAATATGTCGATTGAGCTTACTGGATATTTTTTTAAGGATATTAAGTCATTCCAATCACAGCCTACAAAACTTACTAAGATTAAATTTCTCTGAAAGCTAACATTTTAATCAATATTCTACTCTGATCCCTGGACTGTCAAGGTAGTCCACTGCTGAAGAGAAAGATATTAGAACATAATTGTAAACTGGAGCAGGTAGTTATATACAGGGCGTTTTAAACGTTGGAACTTTCCTTTTCAGAAGCAACTTCCGTTGAAATGACAAATCTAATGTACGGTAACTCAGCAGCAAAATAATTAAAACAAAAATGGTAAGAAAATACATACTATTTATTCACTGCACAGTTTAAGGTGCAGTCTTGTCACGTGAGTCTTGTCTTGTAAGTTCGCGCCGCAAGACTGAAAAACACAAGTATTTCTTCTTCAATTTGGACCGTTGAAGGTTGTCTAGATCTTCCACCTTGATGTGGATACGAGCATCTGTTATCTCTAGCTCTTGGCACGAGATAGACAGATCGACGAAATGCATGGTAAATGCGGTCAGGGAAACGATCAGCTTACATCCGCGAAGTCTGAGAGGCATTTGGACTACATTCACCGTACACTAAAGTTATGTCCACCAGTTCATTATAGTTATGACGGTTGCACCATTTCTGTTGTTCTTAGAGTCCGATGTAGCACGTCAACAAATCGAGAATCAAACGCGGACTGGTACGTACATCTATGCTCCCTAGTAAACTGCGTTTTTTGTGTCTGTTTTTATCTAATTGCACAGGGACGGAACGAGAAATGAGGATTTCATTATCGGCTAATGATATCTCTAAACATTTCATTTATATGTTACTAGCTAAAATCACTTCCTTCGACAGTGCCCTATGAAGAAAAGTATCAACTTAGAAAACACCCTGTACAGTATTATATAGTAAGAATTGTTCCAACTGAAAAAGCCTTGATCCTTTTTATAATTTCAGAACAACAACCTGCAAATGTAATTCAAAATGCCGTTGTACACAATATTTGGTAGAACTACGTTATTAGCTTCTGTCATCTTGTGACTTGATAAATACGGTTTTGTAGAATCAACTGAGGACTCCAGATACATCTTTTTGCGAAAAAAAAAGAATATGTCTGTTACTGTTGGTATTAAATACAAACGATATTTTTGAGACTATGCAACGAGAAATATTACAGTGTGATGCAAACATTTTGTGTCTGAGTAAAATGACAATATATGTTGGATATGGTATAACACAACTAAAAGTGGGCTATAAATCCTAAGATTTTTCACCCGTTCATATTCACACTCAATTATTGCTATGAAAAATATTTGTTGATATTAGTGTCACTGTATGTAAATTTCATTCCTAGAACCCATATAGTTCCACAAATATGTATGGTATTGATATGTACCGTATACTTTGTGTATATTCACGAGTATACTGAAAATAAAATATACTGGACTACAAGACTTCAACAACAAGAATACCTGTGAACACTGAGTGCTATAGAATTCAATTTTTAATCAAACAGGTACACACTAAAAGACTCTTTCTTCGAGCATTTCGAAATAGCGTTTAGTAATAAAATAGTAGATTCTACTTTACAACAGATTTACAATCAAAATCTGATACAACTGGCAGAATCCGCTCTCATGTTATCTGTAGTATCTTCCACTACACATAACTATGTCACAATCATAGCATTATCATTTTTTCCAAATTCCTATAAAGCTGCGGCTCTGGACACCAAATCGCTGAGTAGGAGAGCGCTTTAAGGCACAGACGTAAATCTAATCTGGTTCAATCAAACTGAATTTTAAAGCACCCAGTATGTACTTGATGTATAATGGATGTTATACTAAGCAAATTCGAGCACACTCTACGAAGCTTTCAATATAAATAAATAACTATTACTGGTGTTCTAATCGTACACTAGGCTAACCGCATGGTGGAACGTAAGCTTGCTACAATCTGCAATCGTGGAGCGCCAAGTTTCCGCATTACACATGAGCTTTTACAGCTCTTAGTCTGGGAGCCATTCACATCCCCAGTAGCTCAGAACTGAGATGTTGTGTGTACCTTTATTGCAATTATTGATAAATTAAAGGGATGTCTGTTGGCAGAGTAACGGTGACTGCTGCAGTGAATATGTAAAATGGTAATTGAAAAATAGTCTCCCTAGAAGCGGTTACCTGATCGGCGACTCCCGGAAAACGAATGATTCAGCGGCGTCAGCGCTTAAATACTCTGGGTCATGAGTTGAG
Organism: Callosobruchus maculatus; assembly: GCA_951848785.1. Lineage (NCBI taxonomy): Eukaryota > Metazoa > Arthropoda > Insecta > Coleoptera > Chrysomelidae > Callosobruchus > Callosobruchus maculatus. Next base: position 2,905,127 of record CATOUR010000110.1, on the reverse strand, counting down.
GTGGCCGAACTGGGCAGTTTCGATCCCCAGATATCCATAAACGCAAAAACAAGTTCAACAGTAAAAGAGGGGCGCACAAGCTCTCCAGGATATACAGGGTGAGTTGTTAGTACCGACTCGGTCGATAACTCCACTACTGTAGAAGATAACGAAAAAAGTTGTATACAAAAGTAGTAGCCAAGGGTATGCTCCTTGCTCAGAAAATATTTATACAGGGTGATCCATAACTACGTGGTGATGCAAACATGCATTTTTTTAAATGAGATACCCTGTATATTATTCCACATTCGAATCCTACTAATGATTTCCGTTCCTCCAATATAGGGTATTGTTACATTATACAGGGCATTTCAAAAGTTATGACCATTTTTTATATCCAAATCGCTGTCAAATGAACATACTGTATATCAAAAAGTGATGGATCAAAAATCATTTTTTTTACACGGATGGATAAAAAATCTCCTCTAGTTTTAAAATCGGCTATAAACAAATTCCGCGACGCATATTCGTATACAGGGTGATGTAGAATGCAAAATCTGGATTTTCTCTCTTTTTTTAAATGTAACCCCCAATATCTTATTATACCAAAGAATTGCTTTTAATATGCTCTTTCATCTTTGCATAGAAACTTGTTATGGCTGCAATCATTAGTTTCTGAGATATTTCGATTTTTTTAGAAATTTTAAATATATCTTCTATTTGTTTACTAACATTTATTTGTTTTGAGAAAATACTATCAAATTTTATTTTTGCTTAACAAACGACGAAATATAAGGCCATAATAGTACTTGATCAAGTCAAAACACTGGATTAACGAGATAATATAGGTCAAGTGTGCTGGGGAAACAATTTTATAGACGTCATCGATAAATATAAAGCAGATCTATCACTATGAAATATTAAACGACACAGTCCAAATAAAACGATTCTTCAATCTTTCAAACGATTAGTTTTAGAGTGCCTCCGTTCTGGATATTGCTGTTCATAGTTGATATATTCTAGAGGCAAGTAGACAATCTCTCAAAGATTCTCCTAAATACCCTCAATGGAAAAATTAATTCTGAAAGCTGGTTTCTTACACAATACGGAATTATTGAGCAGGTTATGAAAACTGTCAATTTTTCAAAGCCTACCTGATAAATCTGCCTGATAATTATGCATCACGCCTACAAAATTGTTTCCCCAGCATACTTGACATTATTAGAGAGTTTTTGGTCAGTCACGGCAAACGACAATTTCGTTATGGTTATGGTTAACTTTGTCGTTAATAACGATAACTTTTCGTCGCAAAATATAGAGTTTTTGGACGCGAAATCGAACTGTCAGTACTGTCACCGTTGACAAGTGTAGGAATTTTAGGTTAATTTGGACATTCTAAACAAAATACGTGATTACAACGGATTGTGCCCTAGACGTCGATTGCGAGATAAATTATCATTTAGAAAAGTATGGAGGAGATTATTGAATTAGTGTATATATATACGATGACGTAGCAAATGTCACATAAAAATAACCATAAAAGCACAAATAACGATACCGCTAATCTGACGTAATTAACCACGTCCGTTATGTTTAATAAAGTTAACTGTGTGTCAAATCGTTACTGCGCAGACTCCAAATAACGATAACCACGATTTCAGTGACATATGTGCGGACCAAAAACTCTCTAATATCTTGATAATTTAGGGTTTTGACTTCATCAAGTAGTATCATGACCTTATAATTTGGTTGTTTGTTAAACAAAAAACAAGCATGATAGTACTTTCTCAAAATAAATAAATTTCAGTGCACAAACAGAAGCTATACTTTAAATTTACCGGAAAATCCCAATTATCTCGGAAACTGATGGACGTAGGTACAACAAGTGTTATATAAAGATGAAAGAGCGTATTAAAAGAAATTCTTTGGAATAATAAAATATTGGGGGTTATATTTAAAAAAAAGAGAAAATCTGGATTTTGCATTCTACATCACCCTGTATACGAATATGCGTCACGGCCTTTTTTTATAGCCGATTTTAAAACTAGAGAATATTTTTAATCTTTCATGTAAAAAAATAATTTTTGATTCATTACTTTTTGATATACAGTACGTTCATTTGACCGCGATTTGGATACAAAAAATGGTCATAACTTTTGAAATACCCTGTATAATGCAACAATACCGTATATTGGAAGAACGGAAAGCATTAGTAGAATTTGAATATGGAATAATATATTAGGGTGTCTTATTTAAAAAAATGCATGTTTGCATCACCACGTAGTTATGGATCACTCTGTATGAATCTAAATATTTTCTGAGTAAGGAGCATATCCGTGGCTACAACTTTTATATACAATTTTTTTTGCTATCTTCTACAGTAGTGGAGGTATCGACCGAGCCGGTACTAAAAACTCACCCTGTAGATACATGTCCTTAGAGACACAACTATCCTAAGATGCGAGGCAGAGGTACAGGGAGCACTGCCTAGTGCACCCACTCCTGATGACCTGTGGTATATAAATGCTGACGCCGCTGACCCAGTCTCAGTTTCTCGGGAGTCTCCGAACAGGTAATAGCATCTGAGGATGCCGTTCCCTTGTGTTGGCGAAATGTTAATGAAGCGCGCCGATGTCAACGCGGCAGAGCGTATCGGCGCCGGCCGAACAGCCCAAACCAACAGTTTTCGAACCACGGCCGTGAAAGCTTTACACAGTACCTTTCCTAATACATTTGGAAACAGTCAGTGTACTAACAGCCGATTAAGATAAGCAGAACCATGGCTAGAAGGTTTAGATGCACCATCAACAAATACAGTTTAAGTTTTTTTAATAACTATTCCACATGTTTGAGACCACTGGTATCACACGCTACTCTGGCAGTGGACATAATATGCTTTATTTATCCGTAACAGTAAGCGAATGCTTGAAAATAATGTCCGATAAACTACTTGTGTATCTAGATAGCTCCCAGGCTATCTGCTACAAGGTGAAAGCAGCATTTCAGCAGCATACATTGTTGCTTTAACGGATTCACGTTTGTTAAGACCAGGAGCAAAACAGTTAGTGAGTTAAACGGCTGAAGAAAAGCAGCTTAACACCATGTTAAATTCAGTATGCATTAAATCATTTAGAACCTGAGTTTCGCGTAATGTGAGAACACCTGGAGTCAGAATTTAATATTTCATGAGAGTTGGGATTTTGCTAGAGAGAGAGAGCGAGAAATTCTATCTGCGGTTTAATTTTGCAATTGTGTGTCTATGAGTCCACCAAATGAGACACTCTAGCACTATGTGACATATCCAAGTCCGATAAAAAGTGGTCGAGATTAAGAATTTCTATTCAAGAGACCGGTATTTTGGTGGAGTGGGGGTAATCCTTCAATCATGCGTGCCGTAGAACACCATGTGTTCTACAATGGGAGCTTAGGTAAAATTCGCAACGTTGAAAGTAAATAGTTCTTCAAGGTCCATTTGCACCGGTCACACTTAGGTAGAACTAATCTTTAAGTAGCACTTAAACACCCAAATTGGTTTGCCGGTGCATAAAATCCATTTTAAGCGTACGTTAAAGTTACGCCAAACTAATCGGCAGAAATCCTGGGCTTATGGTGAGGCTCAAAGACAACCCAACTTCAAAATCTGAGGGTTCCCAAGTCCACTGCATTTATGATAACCATTCTTCTTCTTCAGGTGCCATCTCGATTTAGTGAAGGTTGGCGACAATTTCGGCATACTTATTTCGGGTCCGAGTGGTACCAGTTAAGGACGATATGTTCGTACCTGTCCAATCGCGTATGTTTTTTAACTATGAATATTGTTTGCGACCAGGACCACGTTTTTCTTCGATTTTACTTCCCACACCGATAGGTGAGGGGAGCATTGTGATCGCGAAGATTTTCGATTTTGAGACAATGCACTTTTTGGGCGTTATATGATGTCTGTCTGTCTGTCTGTGTGTCGGTCTGTCTGTACACGTTTCTCTAGCCACGTATAATCTCAGCAACCGCTGCATGGATTATCATGAAATTTGGGCAGCGATATGCGGTGAGGTCGTAGTAGGTAATGTTCCTATAATTTTAAAAATCGCTGCATGGGCGGCGGAGTAATTAGCAAAAACCAAAAAATATATTGCTCATATTTCGTCTTTAGGCGTTTTAGGGGTTCCTGATCATTTTCTACCTTTTTTTGGGTAGGGGTGGAAATGGGGTGGTTAGGTGGTGGGGGGTTGTAAAGTTGAAAAATTTGTTGCTTTCATAATAGACTGTCCACTGACCTGTGAAGGAAGACCTAGTGACATAAATAATTTTTTTAGGTCCATCCAAACATTACCTTGCCTATTACAGAAACCAAAGGCCTTTTCTGGTGTACACATACGAGTATTGCTTTAGATCTTTCTATATTGTGTAACGAGAAAACTGTTGAATTGATTTTAATGGAATCTTGACACAGTATTACCACCGTGACGAGGATAGAAAATGCGTATGGTTTTTATAAATCGTGCCAGTGGCTACGCAGAAATAATAAAATAAACTAAAAATATAAAAACCGCTCAAACTTCATTTTTAAGCGTCCTAGGGGTTCCTGACCATTTTCTGCGTTTTTTGGGTGGGGGTGAAATTGGGGTGGCTGGGAGGTGGGAGGTTGAAAAACTGAAAAATTTGTTGAATTCATAATAGGCTATCCACTAACCTGCGAAGGAAGACCTAGCGACTTAAATAGCCTTTTTAGATCCATGCAACATAGCCTAGCCTATTACCGTAACTAAGGGATTTTCTGTATACATACGAGTATTTATTGCTTTAGATCGTTTTGTATTTTGTAACGTGGAAACTACTAAATTGATTCTAATGAAAATGACACCCATTTCTGTAATGCCTAATGTGACATGCGACATTCAAATTCCAGAAGTACAGATCAGCATTCGCTTAATCGCGGTTATGCAATATTGTAAGCTCGCTGAGCTAGGATTTCAGCGTGACCAGAGCAAACGGCCCTCACTTATTAATTATAGGCCTGAGGCAAAAAATTAGGAGCTATCACTGTTTTGAGTTTGATCCATTCCGTTTCGTCTCTTTCGGTCTCAAAACCACCATGAAAACGAACCAAAAAATAGCCTCTTGGATAAAAGTTATCAATCTTGACCATTTTTATTGAGCTACATAGGTGTTGCTAAAGGAGGGCAAAGAGAGGCACTGCTAAGCTACTGAACAACCTCAATTGGGCTAGTACATGTGCAAAGCATCGGATCACCTTTTTTTGCCCCTCTCCCTCTAGACAAGATCCTTGTCTGCGCCAAAGGATATATTCGTGGTTTACAACCCCCAATGCCGATCATTAAATAGCTACACTGGCTGGGGGTAATGAAAAAGCACTTCCGTCAATTTACGGCTTGTATAACAGCCTACATTGCCAGTAACTGTTACGTTTAGTATCTGTTTAACCTCCGGCAGTAGTAAACAAGCCTACGTTCCAACCGTCGACGTATCACTGACATATATACAGGGCGACACGTGTCAATGTACAATTACGGAATTTGGTGTGAGGAGAACCGAGCTTCAAAATGTTGAAATGAATGAACCAAAGACCAGAACCAGAACCAGAAAAAGGTTTATAAGATTCAAAGCCTATGATTTCAGCTACCAAATTCAAATAAACTGTTTTTGGCACCTAAATTCGTTGACGAGACACAAGATATAAGTTAATTGAGAGTTCCCTTTGAGCTACCTGTGGTAATATTAGTTGACTTAGATGTAGCTGATAGCGCCTACAAAGAATGATATTATCAAATAAAATCTAGGTGCGCTTTGTATAATTTTGCTCAAAAAACAAAAACGAGGGTGCCAACCTTGACATAGGATCTGATTAGACTATTAGTGATATATACAAAAATTATAAAAATCGGTGGTGCCTGCTATATTCCATACACAATGGGTACACTGTATTCAAAAACATCAGTTCTGGGCGAGTGCGAGTGAGTTGTGAGTGGCAGTGATAAGTTATCACTATCGGCTGTCCTTCTTACTATGGGATAGTGGTTATATGGAAATTTATTCGCAATGAAAAATATCTCGATAGCTTTCCAGAAGAGTTAGTCACCATTCCAGAATTTCTGCGATGAAAATTTTGTTTTCTCATACTATGGCTATGGCTATGAGTGCTATGACCTTCATACATATCAAAGCTCTCTTCCACCTCGCATGATTTGTACTGACAAAAATTTCTAAAACGCATTGCCCTATATCGATTCAGCTCAGACAAACCGCCTCTCTATGGGTGCCCTTCAGTAACGGACGGCACTGATTTTTATGGACCTTCAATTTTTTATCGCCCGACATTAAAGCTACTTTCACACTTTTAGGGGAAAACAGTTGCGGGCGATAAAATTTATAACAGCCGTGCAAACTTAGAAGCTTTGCGAATTAGACCATGGTATTTGGGTTAATCTGGTATCTCAGCAAGAAACCTCAGATATGTGCTACTTTGGGGAACGTGGCAAAGTTTGGTCTGAGGGGAATGAAGATAACTGTGTCACTCCTTTTTTAATTGTAGTTGGGTTGATTTAGATTCATAGAAAAATTATGAAAGATAAAATGCTGCACATAACCTAAAGATAGGAATATGAAACGTACAATTGGTTTTTTGTCATGACCATTTTAATTTTTTGTGATAAATGGAATGATCGTATGTAAGTTTTATAAAAAACATTTTTTCTTTTTCTTTCGCTATCATGCAAAAGTTATATCAAAGTAAAAATTGAGTTTTGAATCCAGTACCGAAGACATTGAGAAGCATGAACTTTCTACTTATTTCTCGGGTGGGCACTGTAGTGAAACACGGGAATCGTACGACTAATTCTTTAATGAACATACAATAGTGGAAATACATAAAAAAAGAAAACCCGAGGGAGACCAACACTTCGGCGGCCAGGGTCTCACCGTACCATTCGCCCACCTCTTTCCGAACTCAGAGGTCGACTGACTCCTTTCGGCACAACTCACCACCCACGTTGCCAGTTCGCCTCGCACTTCCCCAACACTTACCATAATCGCGCACTACAACATGCCGGCAGATCCCGAACAAAACCAAGCTCGTGTGACGTCAGAATGTTAGTTTTCACCAACGACGGCGACGTCCTATTCCGATACCTATTACCATTACTGTTTTCTAGATTTGAAAATAGTTGCCTGTGTAACTAGTGTATATTTGTTCCAAGATAGACGATGAATGAGGTTTGTAGCTCGAGACGAAGTCTGCGATTGAATTAAATATGTATTTGAAGGTTTGAAATTTGATCACAAATTCCAGTAATAAAGTACCTAAACAAATATGTTTCGTTGAAGCAACTTTTTCGGCGCTGTGGTAGCTCAACGGCTTAGCGGCAGCTTTCCATACTACAATGTCTAGGTTCATCCCAGGTCTTGATAACTTTTTTTTTACCAAAAAATATATTGATATGCATTTTGCACATGTTACATTTTTTGGTTGTCAAGCGCTGGGATCGGATATTGTGTGATTCTGGAAGGCTGACGATTAGCAATTGAGCTAACATGACACCAAAAAAGTTCAAGTTTAGTCGCTGGTGAAAACCAACATTCTGAATTATTGCGAAAAAAAAAATAGTTTCGTTATAAAACGTATATTTATGATCTTTCCATTTATCACAAAAAATTAAAAATATTTTATTTTTCCTTAAACTCAATGTATTATTTGCAATAAATAAAGTGAACGTTCGCTAGCAGCTTAATAATTTTTCATTTTCATTCTCAACCGTACATGTGTGAGTGGAAAAAAATCAACATACCAGCGCAGTAGCTCCAGTGCTGTCTTTCTCCCACGTAAACAACTTCGCGTTGTATACAAAATCTAACCCAAATTAATTGGACTGTAGAATGTGGTCTGAATAGTTTAGTGCATATTTAAGCTTTTGTTTTTTTTTGATTTCTTCATTTTATTGGCGAAGTTCATACAGTCATGTGAATACATCAAAACAGAACAGTTGCTGTGATCTATTTTAATTGTCTTTTATCTAAATGTGTCACAAACTGTTTTTAGGGGATTGTATAACTTTCTTATTATAGTAACCTATTCACCTTCAGTTTTGATCATATTTATTCATTAAATTTAGATTTATTCAATAACTCCATCACTATTTATGAAGAAAGCTGGTTTTAGTGCGCGTTTTATGTAAAAAGTGCAAATAGCTAGATAATAAGCTGTCATGACCCTCTAGCACGTAATAGAGATACTGAAGGTCGCTACAGACTATGCGTGTGTTCGCTATTCGTAATGTGCGATTCGGGATTAGCCCGGTTCATTGCAGTTCGTAGTATTTATAAATCAGAGCCAACCAGAATATGCATGTATTCGTGATGTGTGTAATCTAGGTGCATGTATTCACGATTATGATGTATAAACTTTTTTCACAAATTTGTGGAGTGCTTCCCAAGCAATCCAAACTGGTTTGTAAATACTATTTGTTCGGGCGCCTGACAATTTAACATTTTTAATTTTTTGACAGCAGTTTCTGTTCGATTGTAATAATGTTAAATATCTCTTCCTCATTTCCTCAGCAGTCTCCTAGAATTTCTCAGCCAAACCTTGAAAACCATCATTTTTCTTATCTTTCTTCTCTTTAGCCCTTGGATCCCATAGTAAAGGCAACTAACTGTTCAATTTTTGAGAGCAGACAGAAAGAATTCTGCCGGTATAGAGCAGCCCTCGTATGTTCAATTTTTGTTAATAAGATATAGAACACGATCATCAGACCACTACAATTCTTTTTGAATATTCTCTGCCATTTTTATTAAAACGAACGTGGGACGCAGAGTCGGACACAGATGATATTTTCTTGGCGGACTAGATGAACCTGCACGCATAAACATGAATCAGCCTTCGGGCTGGTTACAATTCGTTGTAACGAATCAGTGATTCGTGTTAACGAGCATCCCTTGATGTTAGGTCATTTACCGCCTCTCAAAGCGAATTGCTACGAACACACGCACCGCGTGGTTTACTAATTAACTTTAAACGAATAAACCATACATACTATGTGAACATTGCTGGCGAATAACGAATCGCATATTATGAATTGCGAACACAGGTGGAGATGGAGCAAGTTATTGGCTGCACACGTTGAGTATAAATAGTAATAATTTGGGTTACCACTTACTACTTAGATCAATCTTCCTGTGAAGATGTTAATAAAGTATCGGGTTTGAAAAGATTGCTTTGGCAAGAGGTTAGACTGTGTAGCATTTGTTTTTACCCCACTGTAGATCGTCACAAATACAGGGTAGTCTATTTTCTATATAACTAGTGGCATTATTAAGTGGACGATACATTATCGTCTATCCTCCATACAGCACGAAACGGCGACGCTGTTCATTGATGCTTGCTGGAATAGTAACCCTATGGTACTACGAAGACGTCAATGTACGTAACGGGTTGCTGTTAGGTTGTTTAGTGGCGGCATTTTCTTGTGCGTCGTGTTGCAGTGAAATTGACTTATTTTCTAGTTTTTGCTTATATTTTCGGGATAATTATTAAAAACCATGGTGACACAAAGGTGATACGTATGTAAAATGGAAGCAGAACAAGCTGAAAGTGGAAAACTATACTTTCATAGGTAGATTATGTTGTTTGTTAGTCATTGGCATGGCGTTAGCATTTTCCGTTTACAAAATTTAGGGTTTAACTTCTATTAGATTATTAAAACGTATTCACAAAGGATGGCAGGATTTTTGTTACATATTAAATATTCGAAAGTATGTTATTGTTTTATTCTGAACTATTTTTATGAATGACTAAAAATCGCAATTTTATATTTTTTATCCTCAAACTGTGCGTATCACATATCATCGATAAAGTCTGAAAAAATATGTCAAATAATGTATCTTTGTTTTTTGTCATTTTCAGCTTGTGTCCATTTTCAAAATTATTGTTTGCAGTTTTTCAAAGTAGGATGAACTGAAGAAAATATCGCAGGATTTAGAAATAAATTTAAATTGGGCATTTTGAGAGAACAGCAGCGATATGTTTGATATTAGGAAATACCTACCACAAACTTTGTTGTTTGCTGTAAATATATTCTCACGCTATTTTCACCAATAGCCAAACACGATTTGAGAGACAAGAGCATCAGTAGCGGACAGGCTTGACTTAAATTTTAGAAAAGCTTATCTTTTTCCAATAAACAGTTAACAAAGTTTAGTTACTAGCTGAGTGAGCAACAGTTTTATTCAATATTTTGTAGACAAAATATGTAGCTACTTTCACTAGAAGTTCTGAGCGTCTCATATTCCCTTTATAAAAAAATGCTTTTCTGTATATTTAACAGATGCTGTCTGACCATACACCAAATCGATTTTTTCAAACTTGACAAGTGTTTGGCTAACTATGTTAGCATCTTTAGGGGAATACTGAACCTAATTCTTCAGTGTTTATCAGTGCTACGCCAGAGAATCAAGAGTCGATATACTATTTATGTGTATTTATTATTTTTAAGGACATCACTTTCAATGTTTCGCCTAATTCTATGTTCGCTGTATTGTCCATTGTAACCCTTAATTGGCGTACCTATTTGAAATCAATCTGTTGACCTTCAACACGCGTCAGAGAAGTTGGGGGCAGGGGTCGACGATATTTGTTAATTGAAGAGTGTAACTTCTAAAGGGTCACTTAGACCCTGGCACTTGCCAGTTTTTACTTTTTACTTTTTCGAGTTTTTAATTTCAAACCAGTCTATATGCCATGGCCAACTGTTCTGTAAACGCGCTAAATGCCACCGAATTTCTAACTGCCTCAAATTTCTGTCTCATAGATGGCTCTACGAGTAAGAGCCATAGCTTTTTTACTTTTAAATGGTGTAAGTGCTTACCGAGTGATAGAGATTTCGCTCAAATTGAGAAACGCAAGAGGGTGAAGAAGCTGTTCGTTCCAGAAAATATTGAGGAAATGATAAAAGCAAAGTTGCCATAAGAACCCTTATAAAGTTACTCATATGGAGAAAAATGATTTCCAAGATCTTCATCACTTTGCTGATCCCTACATAAACACCACAAAGCTCAACATCTCTCAAGCATCTTGGCTGCGAATTTCAAATGAAACCCCTTTTACTGTACACATTCGAAAATATTTCAGTGATGTGTCTCCATGGGAAAGACGTAATGCTCTCAAAAAGAGAAAAACACTTGAAGGTTTCCGTTCAGATGTAATCCCACCATTGGAGTGTAAATCACGAATAAGTGCGGCAAAATTGGCAAATCTGAAATCTATGTTGGACTATATTCCTTTAAAGTATTGTACCTTTTATGAGGTGGAGCTAATCGCAAAAGCTGAGACCGTTTGTTGAAAAATTGTTCTTTGTCATTACTATTTTTTGAATATGACTGCTATGTTTGTACTTTAGTTCGTTTTTTGCTGCAGATTTGGTACTACTTATAGTATTATGTAAACTGCTGATTTTGTTTGATTTAGTTCATTGTTAATGCTATGCCACTTGGTATTTAGATTATTTCAAACTTTCATTTGTTTGGTACTTAGACCATTTACAAAATTCTGAAAAAGTATTACTTTTTTCTTTATGAAGTTTGGAAGGTGCGTCTTTCTAACTACGATATAACTTGTATTAGTTGATGATAAGAGTAAATATAACGTTACTTTGGTATATTTTTGTTTTATTACACGAAACATATGTTTTTGGTTGATTATTCTTTTTGAGATATTTGGCACTTAGAACCTTTAGAAGTTACACTCTTTAATTTATGAATGAATGTTCCTGTGTCACGCCACAGACGTGTGTGAAAACAACAAATCAATGATCTATGAATGGGGATAAGACGTAAGAAGTCAATGTGATTTACAGTTTCACAGATTGTAAGGGATTGTTTTGCGCAGCGTCACGTTCACCTTATTCATCAGTAACAGATATATTGATCTCATATGCAAAATATGTACCAGAAAAATGTAGGAAATGTAGAGAATGCTAGTGATTTTCTTGCTTGAGTTACGAAATCCGTTGCACAAAATTCCAACCACGCAGCGTGTTTGTCTGAGCTGGATAAATACAAATAGCAGTCCGCCGATAAAAAGGAAACTCGAAACGCTTATCCCGCTCCATTGGATTCTATCGGCATGCTATTTGTATATTGAACTAAAGAGAAGGTACTATAGACTATGCTAAACTAATCGATTCGCTATCTCATTCGAATCTCAGGATAAGCTGGCACGTCATTCCGAATTCCTTCGTATTTACATATTATCTCGTTCTCTTTGTTTGCTTATATAAACAGGGATGGATCTTACAGCTTCTTCAATAATAGTTATTATATTGTGTGCATACACATCTGACAATTATACACACGTAAGCTGAACTGTGAGTCGGAAAGAAAGGGGTATATTCGACGAGTTCTGACAAACTGTAATAAGATTCATATGCAGTTGATCGAGATCGCTTTGAAAACAAAATTATCTTCGATCAATTATGACAGTTGGGGTTCGTAAAGTGACATAAAAACATATTTTCGAAAAGCTTCAATTTTATTACTTAATATGATTGCTTTCGAAGGCGATACGATTATAGCGATCACTCGACATCATTTTTATAGTAGCCTTTAGCCTTAAAATAGACCTCAATCTCTTCATTGGTATACCTTTTTCTGGCAAACAGGAAAAAGTCACTGGGTGACAAATCTGGAGAAAACGACGGTGGATGGGGAAGCGATTCGCAGCTAAATTAATGCAATTTTGCCACTGTTTTTATTTATTTATGATGAAGTCTTAATTGATTATCATTTCTGTTTTTTTAAATCTAACTTTATAATTATGACTGAAAACTTGTAACTTGGAAGCAATGATTTACCACACCAAAATAATAAAGTCCATGTTGCATTTTAGCGAGCATTTTAGCCTTTTCTAGCAAAGTTTAAACGGGACCAAATTACATTTCTGAAGCGACAATTGTAAATACAAACTCTCATATATAAATTAAAGCTAACAGTTTGAGTTTACAATGCACGATTTACAAATGTAATTTGATCCTTTTGAAACTATTGCCGGAAAAGGTATAGATGTGATTTATATTTTAGTATTTGTAATTTTGATCCTCTACTTTATTAGCTTTCTCAGTTCATATATTTTGACAATTTCTTTTCTTAGAATTATGCCTGGATCATCCTTGTTCTATATCATTTTTACGAGCATTTGTATTTATTTTCTCTGGCTTCCCGTTTGGAGTTTTCCAGTGGACGAAGTTGAAAGCACTTTCCACGTCAAAGGAAAACCATAAGCTCCCGTTTCTTTTTATGCCTCCATAAAATTATGATGCTACGCACATCGACTAAAGGAGAAACCTATTCGCCTGGCAAACAAGGCAAAACCAGATTTTCCCAAAGCGAAACTCATTAAAATTGCCGACCTGGGAAGGGAAAGTTCAAAATACTGAACGAAAAAATTGAGATTAATTCGTTGCTGAAAATTAATTGATATCTGAATATAATGCAGTAAAATAAAAAAATTGGAGTCACATGTATAGGCTCAGTACTTGCCTTGCTACACATACTGTTTTGCATAGCGTACCGCGAACTGGCTTATTACTTATATTTTAAAAATATGAAATGTTTCAACAGTCTTTAATTTTCGATAGCCCGGTTCCCGAGATTTTAAACACTTCCAAGATTTTCAGGATCTCAAGACTTTCAAGACTTTGCAGATTTTCATTTTTTACTTCCCACACAGGTAGGTAAGGGAAGTATTGTGATCGCGAAAATTTCCTATTTTGAGATAATACGCTTTTTGAGCGTTTTATGGTATCTACTTAACGAAAACCCACGTCACTCATTTCCGTCAGTCTGTCTGTCTGTAGGTCGGTCTGTCTGTCGGTCTGTTGGCGTTTTTCTGCTCTCGTAATATCAGTAAACGCTGCATGGATTGAAATTTGGGTAGCGATATGGTGTGGAGTCGTAATAGGTAATGCTGCTATAGTTTTGAAGATCGGTGCATTGGCGGCAGCGGCATAGCGTGGTGTCATTGCAAGGGGATGTAATAATAAGTAACTGTCATTAACATTTTAACATTTTACCAACATAATAGAGATTTTTTTATTTTTTTTATAAAGGTCTTCAATCTTTAAGTTACAAAGGGAAAATATACCAACAATGTAGCAAATTAAGAAAAATTACCAAATCAATAAAAAAAATAAATCTAGGTTTAAAAACAAAGTTGTGAACGTATCTGTTAGATCTTAAACCTTAAAATTAAGATCAATTCTTTTAGTCGCACTCAGAATCGTTCATCGCGACGCGTAAAGATATTGTACCTTATACTGCGAACGAGATGTGTTTAGGAAACCACATCACCCACTGACATAAAACAGCGGGCTGGACACAGTTTAAACGTAATCACGGACTCGGGTCGCGTTCGGCGGTGTTCAAGATGTGACCAAGAAGTCGCATCATCCGCATTATCGCGCTGTCGAAATATTTCTGTTTTTAGCGTTCAGTAAAGCCCCGGCAAAGCCCTTAGCGTTATCCATAAAGCTCGACCAATACATACATTCAATAACTGAAATTGAATTTAATTATTCGAATGCATTTTCTGAGAATTTTAATTTTTTGTAGGAGATCATAGTGACTGTTTTAAATAAAGACGTATTACAATATTTGAAAGGGATACGACGCATCACCCGCATCAATGGACGCTACGCCACTGATTGGCGGCCGGTTCCTGATCATTTTCTACTTTCTTTGGGTGGGGGGGAATTTGAGATGATGGAGGGTGGAGGGTTGTGAAACTAAAAAAATTGTTGTATTCCAAATAGACTGTCCATTGACCTGTAAAAAAGACCTGGCGGCATAATATACTTTTTGAGACCCATCCGAACATTGCCTTACCTATTACAGAAACCAAGGGAATTTTTTGATGTCTACATACGAGTATTACTTTAGATCGTTCTGTGTTGTATAAGGTGGATATCATTGAATTGATTTTAATGAAATTTCGACACTATTATTATTTTGGCGAGGATGGAAAACGTGTATGGTTTTTAGAAGTCGTTTTTAGGCGTTTTAGGCGTTCCTGGCCGTTTTCTACTCTTTTTGAACGGGGGTGAAATTGTGATGATTGGGGGTGGGGGATTGTAAAACTGAAAAGTTTGTTGGATTTATAATAGGCCCATCGACCATCGACCTAGCGGCATAAGTATTGAATCAATCAACTTCACTTAATTTTTTTAAAGATATTCAAGGCTCTGAAGAGTTTCAGGATTTCCAGGATTAATACGATTTTCCATATTACCAAGATTTTCGAAAATTTCAAGGTTTTCGAGATTTGCCAGTTATCTTAGCTTTTCGAGCTTTGAGAGACTTTCAAGGCCTTCGGGACTTTCGAGATTTTCGAGATATTTGAGATTTTCTAAATTATCAAGATATTCAAGTTATTTAAGATATCCAAGGTACTCAAGAGTATCAAGATCTGTCTTAAATATCTTCCAGATATTCGAGTTTTTCTGGGTTTTCAAGATCCTCAGGATCCTCGACATCTTCAAGATCTTCAAAATAATCGAGAATCTCGGGATCTTCAAGACCTTTAAAATCCTCGAGAGATCTTCAGGATTTTACGATATCTCAAAGTTATCTGAATTACTATAATTTAAAGAATAAATAAAATATTTACATTTTCAAAGTTCTCAGAATATTCTAAAATTACCTGAAAGCAATTTATTAATGTAGTATCACGTACTTGGTTCTTTCAGTGAATGAGCCCGAGGCACTTTATACTTTAAAATATCGCCTCTTGATCTCGTTCTGCGTCAAATCCATCCCTGCTCCTATTTGCGTTTGACGCTTACGCAGTTGAATAATTCGTTCCGTCCGTCGTAAACTGCGTACCATGATGATTTCATGAGGGCGTCAGAAGGAATATCGGAATGACGAGACAGCGATCCCTTTCTTTTTCGGGGCTCGAAAGCAGCGCGGAAGGTGAAAAATGAAAATGGATATCCTGAGGCACTTTATCATGCAGATCTTTGCTTCTTCGCGACACGCGGCTTTCGCTTTTTAATGGCCGAATTTTATTTGCGCGCCCTGAAAGCCTACCGCCGATTTTTATTTTATGGAAAATTATTCTTTTCAGAACGTTACTTCAAATTGCAGGTGAGAATAGGCGGTCTACGGGAAAATTATGCTTAAAAGGAGGAATTTCATTCAAAAAATTACACTGTCTCCAAAAATTATATTCTTGAACTTAGAGATCCAGAGATATGTACAGAAATTGTGAAATACTTTCGCAGCCATCATTCGATAAACAACAGGTCCTTAGGTTGCTGGGCCGACATCTATACCCTCCACACATTGCTATTTCTCGAATGGCGCCAAGGAGGTAACAGCTTCTGAGAATGCCTTCGATTCGAAACAACAATTAGCAAAGAGCAGATGCTAAGGCGACCGAACAGCCCAAGAATAGGTGAATCTTTAATTTAGCTTCTCACGCCCATAGATAAAACAGCAACTGTTGAAATAACATTTTCTGATGTTTCTGTAGCTTTCTCAAATATCTCAAAGCAGCAGAGAAAGGTAGTAGCAACGTTATAATAAGCTGTTAATTTGAACGAATGGTTTTATTTATGGGCTAGTGAGGCATAGTATAAATTTCAGAAATTTTTATAATGCTATTTTTATAATGCTATTCAAATCTATATAAAATAAGTTCTTGTTGGAAATACGTAGAACTTACGGTTTTTGGGTAATGTGGATTTTTGAAAAAAGTCCAATAAAAGCATAACAGATCTGATCAAAAAACATCAGGGTGTCCCTGAATTGCCCTGACACGTGATATTCTTGAAACAAAAAATAGTTCAAACGAAAACTGAGTGGAACTTTTGGGAGTACTATAAGGTCTATCATAACATGTTTCTAAAACATTTTTTTTGTACTTCAACCCTTAGAACTCACCCCCCACTTTTTTTTCAAATAGCACCCAATAGTTTTTCCGACAAAAAAAGTCCATATTTTATTTAAAGTCTTGTAGTACCTTTGACTTTATACACGAACCTATTTTTTTTTTTCGTAAAGGCGTAATGTTCTTCTAAACAGATAAAAGGGGTACCCAATGGCCTCTCATATCATGATTTCCAAACATGTTTTTTGTACTTCAATCCCTAAAATTCACCCCCAAGCTTTTTTTCAAATAGCATCCCCTAGCTTTTCCGACATAAATGATTCAAAATCATTATTTGATTTAAAATCTTTTAGTGCCTTTGATATGATACACAAACCATTTTTTTCGTAATTTCATAAGCATAATAATAGAGATTTGTTTGATGAGTAATATTTTTGTAATAAAAAAAGATAAACAAGGTATTTGTTTTCGAAAGCATGTATGATAGGTCATTCTTCATTCGTGATTTCATAAAAAAAAGTTTGCGTATAACATCAAAGGTACTACAAGATTATAAATAAAATAGAGATATCATGTATGTAGGAAAAAAATATGGGGTGTTATTTGAAAAAAAAGTTGGAGCTGAGTTTCAAGGGTTGAAGTACAAAAAATGCTTTAAAAGCATGGTATGATAGAGCTCATGGTACTTTCAAAAATTCCACGTAATTTTCGTTTGAAGTCTTCTTTGTTGCGAGAATATCACGTGTCAAGGTGATTTAGGTATAGGTTGATTATATAGTGTACGTTAAATCAATACAATTTTACAAAAAAGTCCAAATGCGATGCCGGAGAAGCAAATAGATCTGCAGTGTAAGGCCCTCGTGATTTTTCTTTTTCCGTGCTGTTTCCAGAAATATCCTTTACGCCCTATCCCCTTTCATTCAGCGAAACTCATTAAGTGCTACCTACACGTTAGAGGCGGACTCGATGTAATTGTACTTCTAGACGATACTCTGTGAACTGGAAGTGCAAACCGAGGGCGTGGCTTGAATCTGAAGTATTTGATTAATTAGTAATGAAAGGCACTGCTTCGATAAATAGCAGCACTCATTCTACTAGATTAGAATGCTAAGACTAAAAGTTAGATCCTTGAAGGATATTTCAAGGTAAAAAGGACAAACAAGGAGAATACCAGTTGCCAAATTTCTAAGCGTTTTTGTCTAGCTGTCTTATGATGAACTTATACATGGTATCCGGATATTCGACCGACAACATCTGGCAGGTGATAGACTTCACTTTTTTACGAATATTGAGACAGGAACATGAAGTCTCAAAATTATTAATTTTCAAGATACATGGCGTCAAATTTTTACCTTTATTTTTGTTTTTCTCAATCCTTGAGCAATAAAACGGCACAGCGATCTAAAATTACGTATAGGAGGCTTTTTCAAGTCGAGAAATCCAAACCCAATCACGGTTTTGCTATGAGAAATAAAGGGCACCACCTACGCCATATGGAACTTTTTCTAATTAACAAAACTTTTTTCCGATTTCGTGCATCAATATGAATGCTATAAAAATCATTATCCAAATATGTTTTACGTAAAAAAGGTATGCTTTATTTAAACCCCTAGAGATAACCATTTTCGAAGTAACCTTTACTGAAATTTCATCAAACACATTTTTCAATCATATCTAATTTTCAATTTGAAATATACTTCGTAAATGGTATGTAAAAGTATGAGCCTAATATTCGTTTGTGCGGAAATACCAAAAATTCAGTCGCATCGGAAATTTTAATGAAGGTTATCTCGAAAACGGTAGCTCTAGAAACTTAAACAAGGCATACCTATTTCATGTAAGAGATACTGAGGAAACGATTTTTTTGATACTTGAATTGATGCCCCAAACCGGAGAAAAAGTTTCGATATTCTAAATAAGTTCAATGTACCGTAGGTGGCGCCCTCCTATTCATGATAGCAAAACCGTGGTTGAATTTGGATTTCTAGCCTTAAAACAGCCCCCGAATCGTAATTATGGATCCGTTGTACCACTTTATTGCAGAATAATTGAGAAAAAACAAAAGCAAAAGTAAAACTTTGACACTCTGTATATTGGAAATTAAGCACTTTAAGGCTTCATGTTTTTATCTTAATGTTCATAAAAATCTATCTATATATCTATCCATCACCTGTCAAGCGTTGTATTTAACATTGAACTTGAATGGTATAGACAGGGTTAGGTTGAAGCTCATCGTTAGATAGCTAGATAAGGTCCTACAGCTTTTGGCCTTGGATGTTCAATGTTCGCTGATATTGCAAATGATATACGTCATATAATACATGATGATGGTATTATATATCATGATAAATACCAAGATAGTCAGGCAAGGTCCTCCAGCTCAGTTTTAACCCTTGTTGTTTTGCGCTATTAAAGTTTATTTTCATAGTCTTACATTTTTTAAAATAATTAATTTTCATACTAAATCTGTTTTTCCAAAAAAATTAAGATACTAAAAAGTATTTTTTTGATATACATCCGATGTATAACGTTAATAGGCAATATTTTGATATTTCCAATAAATATCAAGATATTTACTAACTCTGAAGATCTCCACGTGGAATTCCGTTACTTTGTTCGTCAACTTTACCTTAAACAAACTGTCACTATACTGGTAATGCCTTGTAACAAATATAAAGTAGAAAGCAACATGATTAATTTATCAATTTGAGACAGGTTCTTAGGTAGGGCAGGGCAGTTAATTTTTCTCAGGCCACGCCCTCATCTGAATCGAGTACCGCCCTCAAATCGAGCAGGCAGCACTGCCTTGTACGCTATTCGCTGTCAATCGCTCGAGACCAAAGAAGGAGGAGGAGTTGAGCTTACCGTAGGTGGTGACAGGTTGACGGTGCTGCCCCGCCTTTCCTGCGGTCCGATGGAGGAGTGTCTGCGGATTGGCAGACCGCCGCCCCCTCCGCTGGCGGGCGTGCCTCCCGGTGAGCTGGCGCAGGAGGGGGCGATGCGGATCTTGGGCGTCATCAGCGTGTTGTCGCTCAGACGCCTGTTGGGGAACGCGTTGGCGACGCGTAGGAGGTTCGAGTCGGGGGAGGAAGGACTGCCACCTCCGCCTCCGAACCACCATCCGCCCAGCATGCCACCTACGAAGAAAACTTTAAGTCAAGTTCAAGTAGATTCACTCGGTACACGTTTTAATACAATGAAGACTATTTTTTAATTGGGTGTCAAGTTCCATTAGCCTCGTGTTCTGTGTAGGCTTTGTTACTAATTCCCGGCACCACTCTAGGAACAGCACTGATTCCATCAGCATTTTACCTGTTAAGAAAAGCATTATCACAATTTCAGAACGTCCGGTCAGAGTCAGGCACGTATTTGGTGGGGGAGGGTCCAGGGTGCCCCGAAGTCCTGGAGGCCCAGTATCCTCACGTGCCATCCATTGTGTGACAAGAAAGTAGATACTAAATTGAAAGGTCGCTTTCCATGTTGTTAGTATATCTTGCAAAATATACCTATGAACTTCATGATACATACCTATCATTGAAAAAAGTGTGACAGTATTGCATTTTAAACTAAACCCTGAAAATTGGCGTAGTATCTGCAGTAAATGGAAAAATACGGCAAGACAGTATACGTCAAAATTTTTTTGACTAATGTAACGCTATGCCTTTCACAATACAGGTCACACAAACAACCATTACATAGATATAAATTACAAACTAAACCACGACCTTCTAAAAAAAATTAAAGCGAAACATGTGTGTTGTCAAACCACGAATTTTGTAATTTTCCGCGTGATTTAAACATGTAGTGGTCGTTGTTTCGTTTGTATTTTACACCTATGTATTGGTTGTTTCTATGACCTGTGTTGTGGAAGACACCGAGATAAATTAGCCAAAAATTGTTTGACGTTTTTGTTTGTAAATTGGATTTAAAATCTGCGACCCAATGCATATTTCTGTTTTTTTTTGCAAGCAAACCTCAATGTTAAAGCCCCGAAGAAGGCAATAAACATTGCCGAAAGCTAGGCAGTTTCCTTTATGCAGTGACCCGTGTTTCTTTTCAAAATTTTGGCCACAACCCCAAGATTTTCTCTTTAATATCTACATGGTGAGTCGTAAGATGATACTTTTTTTAGCTGTGTATAGAAGCCGTTGAAATAAACGAGTTTTCCATGTAATCTTTTTTCAGAAAACTGAAAAATTCGCGAGATAAGCGAGAAGAAATAAAAATTATAAATCTAGACGTACCTGCTCTAATCTGTTTATGTTTAGGTTTCTTTTCGGATTTTTATCTTATATGATCGCTTAGGCATTGACCTGTCAGATAGCACAGTAGTCACTTTCTGTTTAAATTTGTTAATTTTAAATTAGTAATTCTTAAAAGCGACAAATTATTGTAAACGCAAATTTTAGGATTTACAATTCAAAACTAACTACGATAAACTGAAAGTCACTAGGGCTCTAACTGACAGGTAAAATGCCTGATGATGAGACAAAAATTCGAGCCAACAAACTAACATATAGAAGTCGAGACCAGGGTTTAGACTTACTTTTTTTGATTCTGTATCTCGCTTATTTTGCAGTTTTCGGATAAAAGTTATTCTAAAAGGTTGTTTATTTTTATACATAGCTTAAAATAATCAATTTAGAACCCACCCTGTGTATATACATAAAATATTATGAAAAAAGAGGCCGCGGAAATTTTTTTGCAGGGGGGCCTCGGGAAGTACCTTGTGGGGGGGCCCCGAATTTGAAGTTACGCCACTGAATTATAGCATATGCACAACAACTACTATTTTGACAATCGTGTATCACGGTTAATTTGAGTGAATATGATACTACTCGAATTAAAAAAGCACAATACATTCAAATACATGAGGCATCTAAACAACTCGATATTCTGACCTAACATAATACAGCGTTTTTTCATGGGAATGAAAGTAAAATAGAAACACTTGTAAAGTACAGGGTCGATTCAAGGTAAGGTTATAATTATTGAAGCACTCAATGAAATTCAATAGTACCTTGTTTTTGGGTAGATGACAGAATATAGTTAGTTAACAACTAACAAATCTATCCTTCCCATTGGATAAAACGTTGCTGTATTTGAGGAGATTTCATTGAATCACAGAGTGAATAACTGATGAAACAACATATTTTTCTGTATGCATGTCCGTACCTGTCGAGTTCTTCCTGGCCATGTCCTCGGCGCTGCTGGTCTTGCGCTGTTCGATCCTCAGGTTGGGAATGTTGAAGGGTGGCACGTGCATGTTGTCCGAGCTGTACTGATGCCTCAGAGGCCTGTGCCGCTCAGGACTGGGCAGTGACAGGTTGTCCAGCTTCAGCTTGTTGCGCTGGTTGCGGTCGATCTGGTCCAGCATGTCCTGCAGCACCTCGATCAGGATGGTAAACTGCTCCAGGTTCAGCTGCGGATTCACCGTCTGTGGGAGCAGAGACGGCATCACCTTGGTCGCCATCAGGTTTACCGACAGGCCATACTTCTTGTCGCTCAACATCAGCCGGTAGATATCTGGAAAGGAATTGCAAGAAAGTTTCAGTCAAGATCAATGCAAAATAAATGGATAACTACTAGTATATTTTTCAAACCCGACACGTGTTGGACTAAATCTTCTCCTGAAGATACAGATTCACATTTATTGTCTACCGTATACAATAATATATGAAATTATTCAAGTAAGAGAGTGAATTGAACTAATACAGTTATTGCATTAGACTCGGAAGTCTGTTTCGTAATATTGCATTGCTCATTTTCACGTTTCATGTATTCATTAATTATATATATTATTTTTAGCGATCATATAAATTAAATTAAAAAACAAAATGATCTCACCTATATATGCTTACTTTCAAGGAAATAGTGAATTTAGCAGCCAGTTTTATATAAAATATATAAGGAATAAGCTATAAGTTAAAAGTTGAAGTTATCTAAAATAAATCGAAAGTTCTCTTTAATTCGTTATTGTATATTGTCATTTTATATATTCAATTTTTTATAACTGTAATGTATATTTGTCTGGTTAAGTATAAACAAAAATTTTTTTATTGCCCTGAAGATGGCCTAATAAAGGCCGAAACGTCGGCAAAACAGTAAAAGAGACTCCCTCTTTTTCTTGACCTAAACCCAACCATTGATAGTATACAGTAGGTCACTAAACAATTGAGCAAATCAAAGTTTCGTTATTAGTTTTAGACTTTTGGAAGTTTTTTTAAGAATTTGGATCCATAAGCACTCCTGTGCTGTGAAATAGTTTTATGAGCAAATTCTGCTCTAAAATTAAGGCTTATCTTCCTCTGAGTATCTCTTACATAGTTAATGGTAAATTTAGTTTGGAAACATTGTAATTAAACAGATGTATATTCAGCCATTTAGTTTCATGTTACATTTGTTTAGAGAGATAAGGATTTTTTCAAGATTATTTTTAGCAGAATATTTTGTGCAACTTGTAATGATAATTTCATTAACGTCCACCTATTCAATAATCATATGCAATATTGTAATAATCATCACTTCAAATTAAAAATTATTCCTGAAACTTTTGGAAGAAATAAAAAGAAACTGTCAGGATCTCGAGTGTTTTGCCGGATAAAGCACAGTGTATAAATTTGTTTATCAAAGATTCTTTCGTAAAGTTTTCTTTGTTAGTCTTGTGTTATCAGCTGTATGTTCTTATTCTTACGTAGGGTGGTTATAACAGTGCATGGACGGAAGACAGTGGATTTATTAAAACATATTTCAGAAATTTGTTTCTTGGCCACAGACATGATAGTGAATATTTAAATATATTCGGTACTTATACAAGGTGCTTCAATTCAGAGATACATTTTTTAAATACAACCCCCTGAGTGTTATTGCATATTGGGATTCCTTGGTCAATTTTAGTAAGACTTTATGCATGGGACTTAAAACGAACCGTTTAGGTGCAGATCATCAATTTGGGTACAAGAAATGCGTCAGCTTAGGTTAGACGGTAAAATTCTTTTTGTACCTAGAGACACCTGTAGATTGACCGAGGAAACTTCAATCAGAGATAACTTCAAATAAAGTGCCTGATGTTTTTATATGATCAAATGTAAAATTTGATGGCATTTCTGACGATGTAAGATTATCAATCCAGTTCCAATCTCTTAGTTTTCATATTTTTGATCAAATCGGTGTTTTTCAATTTTCCTCCCGAATACTTATGTATACCATTAAATGAGAAATTTAATTCTGAAGATATTAGACTGCTCAGCAAAAATCGTTGGCAGGTTTCCTTTCATTTCATTCCACCTAGAGCTCTTCATGTTCTAATCTTTGCAGCTCTAGTCCCGACAAAAATTTGAAGCCTGCTCGGATTCCCGTCCTCACCTCGTCCGAATGTCTTACTAACTTGAGAAACTTCAAAATGAATTATCACGTACCTTATTTAGGAAATAACATGTTACGCCACTGTCATGTAGGTGTGAGATATATTATCCAAAGTACATAGCGAATCTGTGTCGGCGTATAGGAGCTATAAATTTACCGGGAGTTTTGAGTTTCACTTCTCGTCGAGAGAGCCTAGACGTGTATGCCCGGCAACATTGAATTTTCACGGGAATACCTTTATAAATTGCCTCACACGAGGACTGAGAAAACTTGCTGCCACCTGAAATAAAGGATGTGTCTTATGATTACCTCTCTGGCCTCAAATGCGCTACGCCGAACTTATATCTTGCGCCTTACGTTATGCCTCGAAAAGATGAAAATCGGCAATATGACGTTTCTATTATATCAGGTCAAACAGAAGAATCTGCTTATCAATAGACGGATTCAAGTTGGCTGACTTTATATTTTTCACACGTAACGGTGATATCGTTTTATTAGACTATAGCAAGAAGCTGTAGTCTGAAATCGTTTTGCAATCAAATCATCGCCCGCCCGCAAAACAATACTAAAACTCTTATAAATAGTATCTTGCATATTTGAGCTGTTTTTATAGTTTTAGTTTTTTTTAATATTGCTGCACCGCCATTGACACTATTTCTAAAAACGATATGGATTTTCCATCCCCGTCACGGTAGTAGTACTGTGTCGAAATTTAATTAAAATCAATTTTACACATCAAAAAGGTCCCTTGGTTTTCTGTTTCAGGCGAAGCAATGTTTGGATAAACCTAAAAAAATGTATTATGCTGCTAGGGCTTTCTTTCACAGGTTAATAATAGCCTATTATGAATAAAAAAAATTTTTAGTTTTATATTTCTCCATTCTCTAACCATCCTAATTTCATCCCCCACCCAAAAAAGTATAAAGCTATCAAGAAACCCTAAAATGTCTAAAAACGGAGTACCCAGTATGCTCCTATGCTTTGTCGGTGATAGGGGGGGGGGGGGGGCAGAAGACAAATTCACAGGGGGCCCATATCCACGAATATTAATAAGCAGAACGTTTATATACATTCCAATTCAGAATGTACCTTTGATGTATAAAAAGATTAAAAGACAATCAAGGTATAGCGCGTATCAATTACTACGATTACTCGTTTGCCTTAAAACGGTTTACTGTAAAACACTTTAGTTAAACCTATGTATAAACGCTTGTTAAAACGATTTAAGGCGTTAAAACGGTTTAACTACAAGCGTTTTAAAAATCAGGTATAACGTGGCTTAAGGGGCCTGGATACACACATTTATACATACGTACTTGCCATGTAAAACACCGACTCACAATTTCTCGCATAACTCACTCTATTTTCTAAGTAGTTGCACAAGCGCAAGCTTTCTTTCTCAATTTGCTCTTTGAGTCATTACTGTAAGTTTAAAGGTAACGTCAGGAGCTTGGAAATGCGAAATTCTTTTTTATGGTGACCTTTGGACCTTACCTTTGGACCTTTTGACCTTACCTTTGGATTTTTTGACTTATCTCCCGTCATCTTAGACACACACATACTGGAGAAAGGGAACAGGTGGCCACGCCTCCTCGCTAACACGAGAATACGTCTTTTTTTGGTTCTCAATTTCGCGCGCTACACCCTAGACCCTTAAGCCGGTTTTACATGCCATATCGCGAAAACGGTTTAGCTTGTTTTAGATGCAGTGGTGCCAACGACTAAGAATCAAAATCCATTTCGCGACATTCAAGGTTGATGTTTCTGACAGCTAACTTCACTTCTAACGTCTAACCGTTTACAATGACAGCTTTAATAAAATACGATGAGAATAAAGTTTAGCGCTTCGAGAATCGAATTTACACCACAAAATAGATGCGGTTATTTGCACTTGCACATGGATAACGCCTTTGCTAAATAGTGAGGTTATTTAATAATAATAGACTTTATTGAAGCATACAGAGATACACTCCAAATGGCGGAGTTCACTACAATAGTGCTCTTCCACTCAACCATATAGCACATACTGTCAAAGCAGTTTTATTTTGACATTGTTGACCCAATAATTTTCAGTCAGCTGATTTAAATCGCTTCGCAAAATTGACGTGTAAACCTTTAACACGCGTATGCACCGTAAGTCAATTGCGCGATTAGTTACGTAAACCTGGATTAGATTACTTGTTTACTATGCACCGCAAACTGACAATTTTGACACTGTCACTGTCAAAACAATCTTGCGAACACAACCTTGCCGTATCTCCAATCTGGATTAGTTAATCTCTTGACGGTGCATGGCTAGATGCCAAAGATTAGCTAAACACGATTAGGGAACTAGGATTAGAATCGCCAAACGGTGCATACGGGTGTCAGTAATGCGGTTTCATTTGAACCGTTTCAAAATAAAAACGGTTTAAGGAGTTGTGTAAACGAAAAACGTAGTAAATGTGCAAAAGCAATGATTATTTAGCGTCGTTGCATCGATGGTTGTGTGCCGTTGATGAAGACGATTTGGCTAGTGCTAGTGCAGTGACTCACTTCTCCGCCTTTTGCCACGAACATCAGTCATTAGAAATGGTTTGGAAACTAGAAACGCATTGTTTTCGATGCAGGTCATAATCCAGAAATGCCTAGATCAGCAAAGAAATGTCTTCGCATGTTTTATAGATTATGAGAAGACATTTGATAACGTGAGACACGATAAATTGATATATTTGCTCGAACGACTCGGGTTAGATGGCAAGGACATAAGGGTTATCAAAAACTTATATTGGAATCAGTCAGCTCATATAAAAATCGGAAATATGTCAACATCGGATATACAAATTCTCAAGGGCGTCAGACAGGGATCCATATTGTCGCCATTGCTATTCAACTTATACTCTGAGTCCATATTCCAAGAATCTTTGGAAGATGTGGAAATGAGAATAAAAGTGAATGACAAATACATTACCAACATCCGGAATGCTGACGATACGGTACTCCTAGCTAGCGATGAGAAGGAATTACAGTACATAGCGAACAGAGTCAACAATGTTAGTCAACCTTATGGTCTCAAAATCAACATAAAGAAAACAAAATTGATGGTAATCACTAGATTAAATATTAATAATGTAAGAATAGAAATAGACAATCAGGACGTAGAAAGAGTAAACAGATTCAAATATTTGTGGTGCTGGCTTAATGATAAATGGGATCCTGATGAAGAGATTAGAAGCAGAATCGAAATAGCCAGAAATACTTTTTTCAAAATGAAAACGAAACTCTGCAACCGAGGTTTGAGTTTGATGGCGAGCAACAAAATGCTATGTACTGTCCAAATTATTGTACGGAGTTGAAGGATGGACATTAAAAGCTCGGACCATGTCACTTTTAGACTCTTTTGAGATGTGGCTATACAGACGCATATTAAGGATATCATGGACCGAGCGGGTAACAAACACTAGGATATTACAGAGAACGAATAAAGAACAAGAACTTTTAACCACAATAAAACGAAGAAAATAAGCATATTTTGGCCATATTTTTAGAAATAGTAAGTACGAGTTGTTACAATTGATCGTTGATGGAAAGATATAAGGACGTCGAGGGATCGGGCGAAAAAAGTTCTCCTTCGGAACTTATACCAGTGGTTTAATATCAGAGAGGCCTGCACAATCATTCGTTTAGCCCAAGACAGAGAAGAGTTCCAAATGATGGTCGCCAACCTCCGCTAAGGAGATGGTACTGAAAGAAGAAGAATCCGTCGTTAATGTTTTCGAGGGGTCCGAAATTCTAGTTGTCCAGCAGCACGGGCATCTAGTTGCCTAAGGGTTTGGACCTCTACCCTCTAGTTGCCTAGCGGCCCAAATCTCTTGTTGCCCAGGTGTCCGGGAAACTGTCTCTGGGCCTGCTCCTATCTAGTAACTCTAAACGACCTAGTTCTGTTTATAGATCCATTTAATTTTTTGTACCTCGTAAGCGTACCGTGAACCACTGGCAATTATTCAGTGTCGTCGCAAACTTCATGCCATGCTGACACGCAGAGCACGGAAATTGTAACAAGTTGCCGCCTCATATTTTATTCAACGCCAGAGGAAAATAACTACTCAACCAGCCGAAGTTTTAGCGAGATTACTTATTTATATTTTCATAGTTATGCGTTTGATATAAAGCGTAATCTATCGACATAGAATTATAGATACAGGGGAACCGTTAATAATATTGAAATGTATACATGGCCGGAGTTTGTAACAGGGTAAGGAGGCTCACGAATCCGGTTTTTAAGGTATAAAAAGTCGAACGTTATAAATGAAACTTAAAATCACTCAGGTGCTT
Source organism: Callosobruchus maculatus (assembly GCA_951848785.1). Lineage (NCBI taxonomy): Eukaryota > Metazoa > Arthropoda > Insecta > Coleoptera > Chrysomelidae > Callosobruchus > Callosobruchus maculatus. Next base: position 2,876,575 of record CATOUR010000110.1, on the reverse strand, counting down.
CACTGTATTTTGGAACACCTTTTGAGTTTCTGATGGTTGAGAGAGGTAGTCGAAAGTCTTTTTAATAAACTCAAAAGTAATTCAAAATACGTTGAACTTGATGCGTATATTTCCGAAATGAAACTTCTAATCACTGAGATTTCTCAGTCTACAGGGTGTATTAACAATGTGTGGATGGAAAATAGCTGCATACCTACGTGAGATACGAAAAAATGTCAGAAATAAAAAATATAGAGGATAATAAAATCTATGTTCCAAAAATATTTACCATTATACCTACCAATAAAGTTTTTTGTATAGAAGCTCCTATATATTATTACATATATGGATTGGTCGATTCTAGTGTCACCACCATTTTTGTTACAAGTAGAGATGTTGGGAAAAAATTGAATTTCGCAGTATCTATAAAAGTTAGGCAGGACTGTTAAATGCAACTTTTTTTGTACTTGGTGAAATCGATAGATCAACTGAAGACACTTCAATCACCGATAACTTGATTTTTTTAAATGGGAATGCCTAATTTTTTTATACGGTTAAATATAACAGTTGATAGCATTTCTGACATTTAGGGTTATGGACATTAATCTCTTATAGTTTTCATTTGATTTAAAAATTTCAGTCAAGTCGGTGTTTTTCAAATTTTTCCACCTGTAAGCAACCACGCGGGCCATGGAAAATACACAAAAGCCTGATCAGATGAAAGAAAACAGCCGACTCGCGAGATGCGAACGAAATTGAGTTAATAAGACAGTATTATAAAAATACCTACAACAACAATACAACATATCAGTTCTAACCAGAAATAACAGCAGCATCATGTCTAATGTCAAGTAGAAGCTGGAGTTTGACAGAAATGTCTATTTCTCACAGCCTAGTTTTTGAGGTATACTAGAGATTTAGTGTCCAGAATTATAAAAAATTTTGAAATCAAAGGAAAAATACCAGCGATTGTTGCTGGCAGTCTAGTACATTCAGAATGAAACTTCACATTTAATGGTGAAAAGTGGAAGTCAAAAGTAATGATTTTTTTCTGCATATATCAACAATTGTGATTTGCGCCTAAATGGTTCATTTAACGTATCATCTGCAATATATAAAGTCACACTAGAATCGATTAAGGCCTTAAAATGTGCAGTAATATACAGGGAGTTATATTTACAAAAATGTAACTTTGATATGCCAGATATTCATTGGTAAAAATTTTTGGAACATGGATTCTATTGCCCACTACATTTTTTATCTGAGACATCATTTTTCATCTCAAATAGGAAAGCAGCTATTGTCCACCCAGACATCGTTGATACACCCCCTATTTTTGAACACCTCTTGAGTTTATAATAATTTTAAGAAGTAGTCAGGGTTTTTTATTAGACTCAAAAATAAAAATTTTCAAAATACCTACGTGAAGCATCACTTTCACGTATTTCCGAAGTGTAACTTATAATGAACGAAGCGCTTCACTGTATGTATAATACTTCTTGAGCTTCTAATAATTTTGAGGAGCAGCCGGAGGTCTTTTAACAGCATAAAAATTCCAAAACGACAATATCGATACTCACTGACAACCCTCAACGTGATCTGCGGGTCTGACAGCCGGATTTCGTACAGCAACGGCATGACCTCGTCTATGATCTGCGCCTTGTCCAGCCTATCCAAGACCCTCTCGACGCATGACAGCAGGTTAGAAACCAGCTTCAGGTCCGTCTGGTTCTTCTCGTAGATCAGCTTCACCTTGGGCAGGATCATCCGCCGAATGGCGTGCTCGTCCAGGTAGTCTGCCACGTTTGTGACTGCTACCAGGGCCGCACTCTGCAAATTGAATTGAGTTTTTAAACTGGTCTATTCACTAATCTTAACATAGACAAGACTAAATTATGAAACTCCTCAATTATCTCGGAAACGGTTTGCACGATGTTCAAGTTCTGGGATATGGGGATTTTGCAATACAACCAATCGTGTGATGGTATTTACAAGGTTGTCAGATCTACAGTTTTCCGGGAATATAATGAAATTTGTTATTTCAAATGAATCACCCTGTATATTCCTACATTTTCTATGCCCGAACCTCATAATTTCGGAGTTACTCTCTACTCTCTACTAAATTTATATTGCATCTGCCCAAGTTAAAATAACTAAATAAGATGGCTGGGTTTACAATTTATAAAATTCAGATATGTTGCAAAATGTACTGCGATGTCACATGGCTTATTATATTGAAGTAAAAGGACAACATTTTGAGCATCTGCTGTAACCGCCTTCGTGTTTTTGCAGTTAATGTCTTATTTTAACTTGGGCGGATGCAATGTAAATTTAGTTGTAACTCCAAAATTGTTACGTTTAAGTATAAGAAGTATTATACAAAAAATTAATCAGTGTTTTTCAGGGGTTTCAAAAAAGCAAAAATATAAAGAGTGATCCATTCGATATAACAAAGCTTATTATATTTCCGGAGATACAGTAGATCTGGCAACATTGTAAATACCCTCGCAAGGTTAGTCGTATTGCAAAACTCCTCTGTTCCAAAATTAATGGAAATCGTGCCAACCGTTTTGGATGTAATTGGAGCGTTCCATACATTAGACTAACTCTGTAGGTATATTCATGAAAGATCCGAGACTGAGGGCAGACAGTCAGCATTCTGAAATCGATAAAAAAAAATATTCAAGAAAATTCAGCCTTCGTTTCAAGTTTTTCTCTCCTATGAAGAAAATTTGAAATGTTGGGCTTTAGATTCAACAAAAATGTTTCTTTTATGGAGAATAAGATGCTGTAGGGCCAATCTGGGTTTATCAGTTGATTCAGAGGTAAATTTTGGTTTTGGAAAAACTACCTGAATGAGGATCGAGAGAAGGTGTTTTAAAATCGACAAAATAAAAAAATCATACTCGTAGCAGGAACTTGCCAAAATAGAAATTTCAAAAAACATATCTGCATCTGCAAGTTATAGAGGTGACAAATAATACAGGATGGGTGACTGACAGACAGACAAACCGACATAGTTTTTAATGATGATACACCCAAAAAACGTATTGTCTATCTAGAACTAATCTCGAATTAAATGTACAAGGTAAAACGGTCACAAATCCAAACGAGGTTGCAGATAACGTTGGACAACATTTCTCTACTGTCGCTCAACAAACAGTAAGAAGTCACTTTGACAGTAAAACATTTAACGATTATACCACAAATTTCTACAGATAAAACCTTCTGCTTTGAGCCAATTAGCGTAGTCGAAATAATTGATATATTCGGAAACCTAAAAAACGCAACGTCAACTGGGATTGATAGTATATCAACAAAAATCATCAAAGGGGTAAAGCATGAAATAGCTGCACCCCTAACTCATCTGATAAATAGTTCTGTCAAACAAGGGAAGTTTCCAGACGTTATAAAGATAGGAAAGGCTACACCAATGCATAAAAAAGGTGATCGTCTTCTATTAACTACAGGCCGATCATGGTACCTACGGTAGTAAGCAAAATTTTCGAACGTGCCGTTTATAATAGAATGTTTAGCTTTCTAGAAAAATACAAAATTATTTCCAAATGTCAGAACGGATTCTTCCCAGGTAGATCGACAGAAACTGCATCATGCTCATTAGCCAAAGTGGTATATGACTCTATTGACAGGGGACAATTCGTTGGCGCACTGTTTTTCGACCTTACTAAGGCATTAGATACCATCCATTCCCGTGTAATTGAAGAAAAATTATACGCCTCTGGTTTCCGCGGTACTTTCCTTCATTGGCTGATGTCATTCATAAATTAACGTGGATTCATCGTTAAAATAAATGACTCTCAATCTACACCTTTTACCTCAGACCTTGGAGTGCCCCAAGGCTCAATTTTAGGTCCTTTAATATTCCCTTTATTTATCAACGACCTGCCGCAACATATATAAAGTAATAAAATAATCCTATATGCAGATGACACTACAGTCCTGCTATCTGCAGATACCGCAGCTGATCTACAGCAAAAGCTAAACAAGGTGGCCTCCGAATTTTCGCAATGGTATGGTGTGCGAAACATTCTCTTGTTATTTATCCGGATAAAACCATGATCATGTGTTTTGGAAATCGATGTCTTTACCCAATGCAAATAAGTGTTTTGATTGACGGTACTGCAACCGATGAAAGCACCGACGCTGAATTTCTTGGCACAACCATTGATAGGGACCTGAGATGGATAAATAACATTGGTAAAATATGCAGGAAAATTAATCGAAGCTACTACGCCCTTTTACAAATAAAAAAATGTCTAAACTTGAACCAAATAATAAATGTATACTACGCTATAGGACACTCGTATCTATCATACAAGATAGTACTATGGGGTGCTTCACCAGGTGCCGATAGGGTATTCATATCCCAGAAAAGGGCTCTTAGACTGATATTCACTTTATCATACAGAGAGTCATGCCGCCAGACATTCTATAAGTATAAAATAATGCCAGTCCCGTGCATCTACATCTATAAATGCATCATGTACATAAAATCCAACCTACACTTGGCAAGGAAAAATAGTGATCACCATGACTATTCAACTCGCGGTGGCAATCTGTTACGTAGTATAGTATAGCGTTTATTGTAAATATAAAATAAATAAGATACAATAAACAACAAGTGACCCAAAAAAAGTTAAAAACTTGTGCTTGGGTATAAGTAATTATTATAAAATGGAAACAACAAATAAGGGTTAATTCAGGAATATTTATATTTAAATATTATGTATTCCATATATATCAGTAATAATAGGTATTGCATATGTCTACAAGTTGGTGAATTTTAATGCGCTTATTATTTACTATCCATTGTTTTAAACCATAGTTGAATGAATTTAAAGGCACTAGACATTTTATGCTTTCTGGTATCTCATTGTATAGTCTTGGAGCAAGAAATGTATGACATCGTAATAAAGTATTTTTTCTTGCTTTTGGTACAACATTACATGTATATCTTATGTCATATTTATGTTCGTGTTTTGTTAAGTTTGATTTATTTTTATATTGGTAAATACCTAATGACATGAAAAATGTTTGGCGGATATCTAGAATTTTTGTTTTAGAAAATAACAAGTCACTAGGATATGTACATTTCACATTATATAAAATTTTTATTAAACGTTTTTGTATAATTTCTATTGCTTTTATATTATTTTTACATGCTGCGCCCCACACCACAATACAATATCGTATATGACTATGAACAAGTGCTTCGTATACAATGATCATCTGTTCATAGGTAAGTATAGTGGAAATGAGTTTAAATTTGCTTATAACGTAACGAATCTTTTTGACAACATATTTGGTATGCTCTTTCCATTTGATATGGCAATCTAGATATATTCCTAAGTACTTGATACTGGTGACCATTGATATAGGAGCTACCTGTTTACAACTGATTTGTAAGTTGGTGTATTTCGGTAAGCCGTTTGCGTATGATGCGAATGGAACAAAGTGAGTCTTGTTGAAATTGACTGTTAAAAGTCGACTACTGAACCAGTTGAACATTTTTTTAAAACCCCTCACGTCGTGATAAACACTATACATCTTTATTCGAAAGAAGTCCTTATTATATGGGTACTAAACTTTACAATTCCTTGCCGGCTGCTATGAGGAACGAAATATTCAGTCCCCGTTTTGGGAAGAAACTTAAAAGTTTCCTTGTTGAAAACTGTTTTTATAGCATCAAGAAATACTTTGAATTTAGCGGCAGGATTTTTAAATGTAACGTTTGTCTCAACAAGAATTGTTATTTGTCCTATACAATCGTACTTGTTCTTTTTATACATATTTGCTATTTTGACATGTCCAATACTCGATGTAGTCTTACTGGATTGAATAAAGTATTATTATTTATTATTATTATAACGAACCTGCACTTGGATGGTGGTACTCTCGAAGGCGTTGTACAGCATGGGCAGCACTTCACCCCTCACTTCGTCCCTGGGCGTCTTCTCCAGAATTATGTGCAGATTTTCGAGCAGCGTGACAGTCGCTTGAACGGTTTTTGGTGCCGAAAATACGCTCCTGAAACAACAGACGAGCAAAGATTAGACGGCTTTGACGCGTAATCGGTTGGGGAATTGATTAGGGGATCACCGATGTAGATTCGGCAATAATCCTCTCCAGACTTTGGTTACGCAGACGGGGGAGTTACGTTTCCTTCACTCCACAGAATGAGTAAGGCAAGGTATATAACACAGGATTTTGAAGTTCAATGAAACCTTTGTAGTAGCAAAGCATTAAAGTATTTGTTGATATATAGAATTCGCTTAGTAACTATGCGTGAAAGGAAATATCCTCAGGCACATGCGTACACTTTTGACAAGATTTGCAATAACAAACGCTGCACTGCCTAACCACTAGCTAAACCGATTTTTTTTAAACACCACACGTGTTTTGTAATTGTGTTGGTATCTTCAGGCGAGGATTTAGACTAAAAACTAACCCTCAATTATTAGCTGAGATGGAGAGGAATTTCTGAACATCTCCGTCAAGCTATAGAGGACTCATTTTGAGACCTTTGGCCAAGTTCTGGCGGTTGTGTTTCTCCCTATATAGAAGCCGGCTACGGTTACTTGTGGGTCTGCTATTTGGCCATAACATCTTCAAACGTCACTTTGATGTTATGAGGGTAGCAAGCGACCCGACGCGACGTGTGCAAGCTCTGGCGAGGAGGAAGAATCCTCGGCACACATTCTACATTCTATGTCGCTGTGAAGCCCTTGGGTATCATAGGCAGCCTACACTAGGCTCAAAGGTCCTTGAACCTCACCTTTGTGATAAGGTATGGACTTGGAAGTAATGAGAGGTGCAGAAGGCCCCCCTTGTAGGCCTAGCCGCTGGTTGGTCTTGTCACCAGGAAGCGTCTCTCCTTCTTTTATTCATTTGACTCCTAATTATCACTATGTATACCCTACTTGTGCAGCCCATCGTAACGTGATCTAGCTCTATTATCCGTCGAAGAGATATGTAAGATAAACACATAATCTTTAACCTGTAGTAGGTGATATGGGGTAAGGGAGACTCCTTTGAGGGAGATGACTCTGAAAAATGCAACAACAGGAATCTACCTATGTACAACTCTATTCCGAGACAGCATCCTCTGATAACCTGATAACGGTTCACAAGTAGCCGTTGTCGTGTGAACCACGTGTCGGAGACGGGCAGACTCCACCTTATCAACACTTCGACTTTCGTCTTCTGATCAACATGAGTTACAACATATCGTTATCTATGTCAAAATTATATAGAACGATAGCTTATGTATGTGTTTGTTGCAAAAGACCTATTTGTTCTTCTTGTTCTTGTTATATACTGACTGCTCTTACTTGAGCCCTATGGGAAACTTTAGTTAGGGGTTTTATATTTCACTTTTACACGTGAGCCCCACGAGCCTGCAGAATGACAAGTTTCGTTACAGGTCGTTTCGACGTCTTTCATTTGTCACTCGTCAGAACGGCTTATCTATCCTACCATTTCGAGAATGTGCGATATTATGACGTATTTAAAGCCTAGTCCTAATTGATCTTCTAGTATGTCCTATATAGCATAGCACTACAGCTAATTTCATATATATTCCACCAATATCACGCTTATCAACCTTATCGTTTGGATTACCTAATCTCATCTTTAAGTTTCGAACTACACTATACAGGGTGGACCAACAGTGAGGGAATGGGGAATTGTGGGCTTACTGAAACATATATCAAAAATTTGTAACTTGGCCATGGTAGAAAGCCATGAAGACTATAACATACTTAGTTACACCGCAAAGTCACAGCCTTCTAAGACTTATAATCGCTGCGATATTCAACTTTTTTCTGATATCTACTTATACCAAAAATGATAATTTACGCCTAAACGGTTTCTTTAATGTCTCATGTGTGATACACCAAGTTAGACTAGAATTCACTAAGGAATCTAAATATGCAATAATATATAGGTTCTTATGAAGCGCAGGAAGCCTATAATAGGTTCATAGACCATTTAAATCAACACATTGGACATTCAACTGAAACTAAACCTTTAAACCCAAAACATTTAAAAAAACTTAAACCCTGGATTACGGTTGGCCTTATATCTTCTATCAAACGTAGAGATGAACTAAAAAGGAAACTTATCAGAAATTATACAGAGAACACAAAAATAGAATATACGGAATATCGAAATAAACTTAACAAACTAATTAGGTTAACCAAAAATAATTATTATCAGAATAAATTGCGGGAATCTGGTGGAGATATAAAAAAGATGTGGGATATTGTAAAAGATATAACAGGTACAGACAAAAAATCTAAATCAGTAGTAACAGCCACTCTTATAAATAGCCAAAATGATACGATAACTGAAAATAAACTAAAAGCGGATATATTCAATGAACACTTCACAAATTTGGGAAAAAATATGATGGAAAATATACCTGATCTACAATTACCAAGAAACTTTTCAAATAACAAAAAAATTAACGCCACTATCTTCCTCCGACCTATTACTAGTACTGAAGTCACTATTTATATTTCAGAACTGAAAAACACCGCATCCACGGGAATGGATAAAATCACATCTAGGACAATAAAACACATACACAAGCATATTGCGAATCCCCTAGCACATATTATTAATTTATGTTTTACCACTGGAAAAATACCAGTACAGTGGAAGGAATCTGTTGTTACGCCAGTTTATAAATCCGGAGATCCTAAACAGCCAATAAACTACAGACCAATCTCATTAATCAGTAACCTTGCTAAGATTTTTGAGAAGGCACTAAAAAACCGACTAATCGACTTTTTCGACCAACACAAACTTATAAGTAATCGGCAATACGGTTTCATGCGAGGTTCAAGTACACAAGATGCTGCACTAGATCTTATGAGAGAGGTGATTGAGGCTTTGGACAGCTCGGGAAGATGCTTAGCAATTTTTCTCGACATTGCTAAGGCTTTTGACACCGTCTCTCACGAGATATTATTGGAAAAGATACAAAATATTGGTGTGAGAGGTATCGTGCTTGACCTCATCGCAGACTACTTATCAGAAAGAACTCAGAGAGTAAGAATCGGTGACCAGATTAGCGCTGGAAGAGTAGTGGAGGTTGGTATACCACAGGGAACTGTATTAGGCCCTATATTTTTTCTTATTTACGTGAATGATATGATGAATATAAACGATTTTGAAAGCCAGATAGTAAGTTATGCAGATGATACAGTTTTAGTGGTAAAAGGTAAAAATTGGGAGGAAATTCAACATACTGCGGAGAAAGATCTAAACCAAATTTATAGATGGTTAAGTTACAACAAGCTTTCTTTGAATGTGGCTAAAACAAAATTCATCACATTTACACCTACTATTATTAATCAAACCGAATTGGCATTGAAACTCCACTCTATCCCTTGTCACACCTCTAAAAATTGTTCATGCCCTTCAATAAAACAAGCATCTGATATTAAATACCTGGGTTTAATCGTGGACCAACATTTGAGGTGGACACACCACATTGCCCATGTCAATAAAAGATTGAGAAGCCTCATACATACATTTTATGTATTACGACAAATATTATCTAAAAAACATTTGATGGCACTGTATTTGACGTTAGCTGAATCGGTGATTAGGTACTGTATTCTAGCATGGGGTGGTGCTTTCAACACCACTCTAAGTATCTTACAGGTAACACAAAATACACTATTGAAAATTATAGCTTTCAAACCTAAACTATTTTCCTCATCCAGTTTATATCGTGAAATGAACGTACTAAATATTAAACTCATCTATGTGTATGAATCCATAATAAGGATATATAACATGAAGCCAAAAAATGAAACTCAATCAGAGAGAATAACCAGATTCACCACTAGAAATGACTTGCGTAGTGAGAATTTCAGAAAAACGTTAACACAGAGAACCGTATTTTACTTTGGCCCAAAATTTTATAATCAAATACCATGCGAATTAAAGCAGATATTTACATTAAAAAAATTCAAAATTTCAGTGAAAAAATTCATGACAGAAAATCAAACAACATTTCTTAGGATATTGGACAGGTATGAAGCATGAAATTCATGATATGTAAATAATTGTAAATAATTTTAGATAGCTAGTTCCATTTTAGTGCAACCTGATTTCCATGGTATACAGTGGCATCCTTCCTATCATTATTTTAAATTATATCCATGTTTTCAATCATCCACATACATTGTCAAATTTGTTCTTTTTTTTTCTATGTTTAATGCACATACAATACTCACAAGCTTCGAAATACAACTGTAAGAACCCCTAGACTGGGTATGAGGCAAAACAGGCTTTACTGCCTAGGTAGTAATGCCCAACCTCTAGGGTCTCTGTAGCAGATTTTATCTATTAAGTATATAGGACCATCTCCAAAATGAAACTAGAACCCATTCTTGTTTATAAATATTTAATCATGTATTGATTGTGCCATTATCTAGCATATGATGTGGCTATACATACAAATAGTAATATAATAACTACCATGTCTACTACAGTATCATCGCTGCTGTTCAACTGAAAATGAAGCTTTACTGATTTGTGTAATTATAATTCATGTAGTTATATTTGAAAATAAATTTGAATTTGAATTTATAATTGAAAAATATAAATTTGTTATGAGTCACCCTGTATAAACGTCAAAATTTAAGTGAAAATGTTTTAACGTTATAACCCTTTAATCCCCATACCATAATCAAATGACAGATTTTTGAAATATGTTTTAGGAAGCCGACAATCTTCCGTCCACTTACTGTTGGCCCACCCTGTATACCGTTCTCAACCCTGGGTTTCTAAAAATCTTTTCTAGGCCCCTTTTATATTTTGGATCAAAGGGTATTGAAACGTTCTTAAGCTTGGAAGGTTACGAAATCATGAACTATTATTAAGAAGCATTTTTTTTCAAGTTGCGAAGCGCACTGACGGCGACGCCAAGACGGCGGAATATGTCGACGCCGGCCGAACAGTCCAAGAACCAGCATTATATCGGACTATAGTCGCAATCGCGGCACACACTATATTTTGTAGAATTTCAGCTCTCCATCTAAAATTACAATGAGCTCGAAGCTCAAAAATGAATACCTTTAACACTACAGAAGTTCGTAGACCCCATAGATTCTTACCCCTTTTTGATCATCCTCAGTGGCATAACACCTATAGAGATCTTCGATTGGGATTTTAAATACTACGGTATCTCTAAATTGGAATGAATTTGATTGACTGTTGCGTTGGTTCTCATCTTGAGAAAAAAACTTACACTGTTTAGAGCTGGTGAACTAGTTGGTGTCGACTGTGTTTCTCCGTGACCTTTTCAGCAGTTTTTATTATTTTGATTTCATTTTCGTGTACGAATAAAAATAAATGGTTTTAAAAAATATTTTGTGTGGATTAAATTCATTATCAGGCGCTGAATGTAGCTAAAAATATGTAGAAACTGGTTTATGCAAGTCTACTGACCCTTTTAGTGAGCTTCCAGTTGCTTATATGTATACTCCTCCACTTTTTTCACGTAGGGAATGGTATGAAACAAGTTATAAAAAACCAATATATTGCCTAAACCAGCCAAATTGGTGTCCACTCAGTAGAAAAGTACGCAATATACTGTGCCCTATAGGGCAGATAAGTCTTTTTCTTTGCCAAGAGAAAGTTTCCTAATAACTGTAATTGTTCTTCTTTCTTTTCCATGCCATCCTTCAGACCGGCGACGGTTACCTGTTCCAATTCCAACCTGATCCTCCCCCGCACGAGGCAATCTTTTCCGAATAATGAGGTTATCGGGGATGAAGCCAAGGCAAAATGTATCGCCGCGATTATCTAGAGATTTGAACATCGTTTTATGAATAATAAAAACGTAATATAAGGCGCGATATTGCCTCTGTCTGCTTAATGGCAGGATTAGACTCCTCGTTCTTCAATCCATCTGGTATGGTATAACTATTGTGAACTGAATCAGATTTTATCCAAGCTGTGCAGGGAGCATTAACTGTATGCGAAATCACGTAATAAATGAACGCAAAACATGCTGGAAAACCATCTGTAGACTCAAATACAATCAACCAAAGAAATTACTGCTTGACGGCGACACGCCGCATCATAAGCAGACATAATGAGAAACGATAATATTTAGCAGACCCAGTACGCACGGTGTCGATAGAAGACCCTTTTTTGTTGCAGTTGTTATCAGGCAGTGCAGGGTGCAGACTACCTACTTATTAGCAGGCAATACAATAGTGGCGCGCGTATTGACATACAGTTATAGAGAATTTATTGAAATAACAGTATTAGGTATCAAAATGGCTTTTTGAAAAAAACGATTGGGGAGTTACAAACAATGTTGAAAGCGAATTTGCATGGTTCAAAAGCAACGACTTGGATCTGCTTTGCCAACGCGTTTTCTTGAATATTATATCAGTTTTTAGCGTAGCTATATAACTATATTAATTTGTAGACAGGTATGTGGGATTCCATCGTAAATATGTAATATATAATACAGGTAGTACCTATGATTTTATCGAATTTCATGGAAATTTTCTTAACCGGTTAAGATTGTTTAAAATATAGAATACCTATATTCATTTAAGCTAATTTCAACAGTTTCAACTTCTAAGAATAGTGACTGCACAATATCACATGAACATGGATGATTTCACACTCACGATGACTGAGGTGCTTAAGGTCAAAGTCACGTACCAAAACACGCTTTGTTTGAAAGTACAGGAACAGTCGTGATATACCGGGTTATTCACGTTATTCGACATGGAGCACTATGGAGCTAAAATATCTGATCAAAAAAGAAAATAATAACTTCGATTGGATAGGTACCCATTAAGGCTACATTTTAAACATATTTTTATGTTATACAGGGTGTCCCTAAAACACGAAATGTGTCAAAGTTATGTTTTTTTAAAATAGAATATCCTATATATTCTAGTAGTAAATAATTTACTGGAATAAAATTGATTTTTTTTTTAGTTTCAGAAAATTTTAAATAAACACTTCATTGTTTAGCATATAGCATATTTTTCCTGATAAATCCTCTTACAGATCTCACCTGAAGACAGTAAATTGTAGATAGTATATATATCGAGGCGTTGTAATAATATTGAATAGACCTCTATTTCATATTATACGAGTGAAAACAATGAAGTCAAGTGGATTGACTCAGTACTTCCCAAACATTACGGTGATACCAGTTTTTTATTATTTTCCCACAGCATGAAGCTATAATAATCTGAGATGGCCTTGCAACCAAATCATCGTCAGCTCCGCCCCTCCAAAAATTGTGTTATTTCGATAGGTCTTTCCTTTACTGGTCAATGGACAGCGTATTATGAATACAACAAATTTTTCAGTTCTACGACCCCCCACCCCACAGCCACCCCACTTTCACTCCCATTCAGAAAAAGTAGGAAAGTGGTCCGGGACCCCTAGAACGCCTAAAACTGACCTTTGATCTGTTTTTATATTTTTGGTTTTTTTGCTATTGCAGCGCCACCACCGACACGATTTCTAAAAACCATACGTATTTTCCATCGTCTCCACGGTAATAATAGTGTTACAAGTCTTTGGTCCGATTGGGCAAGGAAACACTTGGTACGGATTTCACTATTTATTTTCACTATGTACTACTACTACACCTAGCCTAATACTTAACAGTCTAATTTATCTACAGTCACTACACTAATTTATATTGGTCCTACACTTCGCTAATTTTTGTCACAGTTCATTTATTTTGCGCGCGTCACTGAAACGTCGTCGCGTATTACTACCGAACACTGACTGCTGCACTGCATTGACTGTCACTGACTGACCCCGTAACTCGTGCGACGGCGCTTTATATTATGCGCGCCATCTCTGGAACGTTCTCGGCGAACTCTCTGTGCCTTCTTGACAGTTCACGGCTATAAAATATGGGTCGAGAAGAAAACTTTCTAGATCACACGTAAATCGGCTTGGCCGTCCAGGGCCGGACTGGCACAATACTGTGTCAAAATTTCAATAAATTTGGCAATATCTCGGTAACCGTTAATCATATAACTCCGAGCAAAAAATATTATTTGGTAAATCGGCAAAATCGCTGGAAATTATTTTCAAATTCCGCAACTGGCTGCTAGGGGGCGCAACTGTTGCGATCAATCAGAAAAACGGCTTTTTCTAAAAAATACGCAAGTAAAGGTATATTATAAATTCATCATGTAGACAGGACAATTTCTGTTCTTTTGTTAATAGTTTTTTTGCTCTATCTTGTAAGTTGTAGTGGTGGGGAGTGTCAAAGAAGTTTTTAATCTAATGGTCATAACTTTGGTATGAGTTAACGGAATTGAACAAGCTAGGACTCATTTGGAAGAGCTCTTCTTACCTAATAACCCGCTATATGAAAATTTTCCAAATTTATCTTGACTTAGTAGCTACAGGGCAAAATTTTAAATAGTATGCTATATATCTTTCAGCATAGATATAATAGACGACAAAATTCTCAAAAAGTCTATGGAAGATTCAACTTCCTATCTATTTTCAAACTAGAGATTTCAATAAAACAAGTATTATGACAAGTGTGCAGTGAAATTCAGCTGCCCTATAGGAATATTGCCTTCGTCACATCGTTTTAGTAATAATTCTATAGATACTCAAGTAAAACTACTAGAAATCATATTTTGACTTTCTAAAATAACCACCAGGTAGCGTAGTAGTCGCCAATAAGTGCTGTATTCAATTTTCATGATATTGGAACTTTTAAAAGAAACAAATAAAAATAAGTTACAGTATAAAATTTATTATTATTTTTATTATCATTAAACGTCAATTTGAGTTGATCATAAAGTGTTATATGAACTCAACAAGTAAACATACTAAGAAAAATCAATGTGAATAGATTTTAAAAATCAAGGCTAACTAACAGGAAAATAAAGCAAAGGAACATGGTATAACAACAAAGTTAACAGATAAAATACATAAACCTAACTCACACGCGTAAACTAAACCTATTTTAAGTATTGCTCTAGATGCTCAAACTGGCAGGTTTATCCACGCGTGAATGGATGCATAAGTGCATCTAAAACGATGGACGCCATTGAACATCTAAGGCAACATTGAAAATAGGTATGGTATGCGCATGCTAATTAGGTTTATGTATTTTTTGTTTGTCATCATTGTTGTTATATCATCTTATTTTGCTTTATTTTGCTGTTACTTGGTCTTAATTTTTAAGATCTATTCACATTGATTTTTTGTTACTATCATTGCTTGTGGAGTTCATGTAACACTTTGTGATCAGCTCAAATTGACGTTTAATAATAACAAATATGATAATCACTTTTATACTGTCATTTCTTTTTGTTTGTTTCTTTTAAAAGTTCCATTATTTTGAAAATTGAATATATCACTTATTGGTGACTACTACGCCACCTGTAGCTTATTTTTAAAGGTTAAAATATGATTTCTAGTGGTTCTACTTGAGTATTATCTATAGAATGGTTACCAAAAAGGATCTGACGGAGACTGTATTCTTATAGGGCAGCAGTTGTTTCTGAATGTCACAGCACACTTGTCATAATACTTGTTTTATTGATATCTCCGGTTTAAAATTAGCTAGGAAGTTAAATCTTGAACCGACTTTTTAAGGATTTCGTATTCTATATACCTATGTTGAAAGATACAAGCATACCACTCAAAATTTTCGTAATAATGTGTAATAATTGTTATGATGTCAAATACCGCCCTGTAGCTACTAAGTCATGATAAGCTTAGAAAATTTGTATATAACAGGTTATTAGGTAAGAAGAGCTCTTCCAAACGAGACTTAGCTTGTTCAATTTCATTGACTCATACCAAAGTTATGGCCATCAGAATAAAAACTTCTTTAACATTCCCCCACCACTACATCTTACAAGCAAAAAACTTTAAACAAAAAAAAATTAAAAATTGTCCTGTCTACATGATGGTAGAATTTGTAATATATACCTTTACTTGCATATTTTTTGAGAAAAAGCCGTTTTTCTGATTGATCGTAACAAATGCGCCCTCTAGCGGCCACTTGCGGAATTTGAAAATAATTTCCAGCAATTCCTCTCAGCCGATTAACCTAATAATATGTTTTGCTCGAAGTTATATGATTAACGGTTACCGAGATATTGCCGGCGTCCATTCTTATTAGGTCATCCTGTACGTCAGAAAATTCCAAGACCCTTGGTTTCTGTAATAGGGAAGGAAACGCTAGGAAGGACCCAACACCTATCGGTGTAGGAAGTAGGAATTGCAAAGTTTTGAACTAAACTGTAACTAAAGGCATATAGGAATAATTATGATGAGTAAATTATACTTTTCAGCTGCTAAACAATGCGCAAATAGCGTAAATGCTGGGATACAAAACTATGCACATTTAATCTGGTGGAAATGAATGAATAGCCATCGATTAAATCCAGAGTACGGAGAGCAGCAACAATGAAATTAATGAACATTTCCAGTATTTTGCCATTTGTCCATTTTTTAACAGATACGTTTAACGGTAGTTGTACAATATTTCAGGTATTATCCGTAACTTGCTGCAGGCTAGTAAAAAACAATGGCATTGTGATTATGTGATGATGAAGGCTGCTGTACACGGGAATAATAGTTTTTTATTATAGAGGATTTAGAAATTCAGCATGATCGCCAGGCAGAAGCACTTCCACTCCCGAAAGTGTGAGAGAGAATCTGTCCGCCCTGACGTAGAACCAGCTTGAGTCCTCTGATTTCATGTCCAACGGACGCAATGTGGTGCACCCTACGTCTATGTCTATGTTTTGATAATAATTTGTAGGAGTGCTCATGCTGCACATCAGATATTATTGAAACGTCAGCGATACACGTGCTGTTTACGTGAGCTTGGTACTGCATGGCAACAGAAAATGACAATAGGTACCTGGCAGGTGAAACAGTGCGGGCATTGAACTAAAACAGATCTAATATACAGTTTTTGGTCTGCAGCCTGTATTAAATGGTCCAGCCAATTCTTGCAAATACAGAAACATCACATGGCGATCCTGCTTAAAAGTTAGGCAGCTTACTGCATGGCAACAGAAAATGACAATAGGTACCTGGCAGGTGAAACAGTGCGGGCATTGAACTAAAACAGATCTAATATACATTTTTTGGTCTGCAGCCTGTATTAAATGGTCCAGCCAATTCCTGCAAATACAGAAACATGACATGGCGATATTGCTTAAAAGTTAGGCAGCTTACTGCATGGCAACAGAAAATGACAATAGGTACCTGGCAGGTGAAACAGTGCGGGCATTGAACTAAAACAGATCTAATATACAGTTTTTGGTCTGCAGCCTGTGTTAAATGGTCCAGCCAATTCCTGCAAATACAGAAACATCACATGGCGATCCTGCTTAAAAGTTAGGCAGCTTATTTTCAAGCAGTAGTGTACTTATATTTCCGGAGGATGGGGAAAACCAGTTCAAAATACAGCGAAGTGACGGACACCGGAGTAGTGAATTCTAACTTCATTGTAGAAGAGCAGGCAATTCGGGTACTCACAGTCGTTAGAGTATTGCTGTACATAATCGCGGCCGGACTACTATCAATCGTGGCCTTAAAAATGTGTAAAATGTGCATGTCCTTCCGACATGCCATCACTACCTGGCCGCTTAAAACTGGTTCCCTCTCTCCTCCTTCCTCTCTTTCTCCCCCGCCTATGATCATTTCGGAACAGTCAAAGGGTTGAAACATCTTGAAGGCAACGGGCTGTCTTCACCTTCTATCCGTGTTTTCTCTTTCTTTCATCGCAGGAATTAGGAGTTCAATAACTTATTTTCCCAGGTTCTTCATTTTATTAGCTGGACGGCATATACTTCAACTTATTTTCTTCTCTTTTTTTGTTCATGACTTGACTCACGAAGGATTACACCCTGGTCAATTTCGTCTGTTGCTGACTATTTCTCTAACCAGGTTTTGCGCGTTTGGGTTGTTTTCAAAATATTCAGATTTCCATGTCGCCCACCTCTTGCATACCAATATGGAATGCTCAGGGGTATTTTCAGCCCCGCATAAATATATAAGTTGGTGATGTTAATTCCTTTGGTTTAAGTCCGAGTTAAGGCTCCCATCCTCCTTTCCGCCTTCTCGACCACCATATATTAAATGGGGGGCTGAATATCCCCCTATCGTCTAAAATCGCTCTTAAATATCTGAGCTGTATACGGGAACAATTGTGGTGTTTAATAGCTACGTCCAGTCCAGATACTAAATTTCGTCTAACTGTCCCAATGAATAAGCGTACTTATACTGACCGCTTCCGCCATTAAAGTAAAACATGTTTGAGTTTAGTGGCCGTTGAAGCGTCCAATGATAGTCACGTGACGAGACATGTGATATAAGGGCGGCCGCTAGTAGACTGCAATTTATTAGTGGCCGCCAGTAAGCAGCTTGCAAACATTTATATGAGCTGTAGGGAGTTTGACAGTTGGTCTATTTATAAACGAACAAAAGAAGATGGGGCAGGATTTCCACTCTTTACTCCCAGACCGACAGGTGAGAGCAGTATTATTATCGCGAAGATTTTCGATTTTGAAATAATATGCTTTTTGAGCGTTTTGTAATATTTAGGTACATAACGAAAATCGACGCCATTCATTTTCGTCGGTCTGCCTGTCGCTGCATTTTGGAAAGTGTCACAGATAAACAATTGAAATTTTATGGCTGGCACACCTTCGCATTCCAAATTTTATTACGTGTTAATTTGAGAAGTACTTTTGGAGATATTGAGCCGTTTCAATACGAGCACGGTGTATATACATTATTTAATAAATAGATCATTCCCAATCCAGCCCATATCTTGCATACATCCCACTTCCTGTAAACGTAGCATAATGGCGTTTGTATGTCAATATATATATTTAGCGGCGTGTAGATCATATACTATATACCATCCTCATAATCCTAAATAAACAGGTTTCCTGAGAGACACATTATTCTATAGACCTGGGCTCTGGGCTAGTTTGCTTATGTCAATGTTGTATATGTATAAACGAAACTCTGTGTCTGCCTGGTTGATAGCAAATTAAGAGACGAGGAATTTGAGCAAAGGACTATCTTTAAGGAAACCAAATGAAGGCAAAGGCACTGAAATTGTGATTCTTGAGCTTTTAGGCCGGCATCGTTGAGGGTTGGGGCTTGACGCTTCGCCACGAAGAGTGGATCTTCAGAGTATTTTGGAGATCCCGAAGTGAAATAGCTTCTGGAGATCCCATCCACTCGTGTTGGTGAAACGTCAAGCCTCATCGCTCAGCGACGCTGGCCTAAAAGCCCAAGAACGACAAATTCATCGGACGATGACGGCGAAAGCCTCACACTCCGATAGAGGCATACCGCTTGAATTTTCAATTTACAAGCCATCGCCACAGGTCGGCAGCACCCGTGTCATCTGTAAATTTAAAGGCGCATTCTATTGCTCGTCGTTAATTGGCTACGTTCACGTTACTTCTTGTACGGGGATTAATAAAAATCTAAACCACAGGTCATCTTTAATGTACGAAGTTCGCACAGAAGGACACTCAATATAACTGATATTTCCACAAACCCCGTTATATCCGGTCGCCGTTAGTCCCACGCGATACATTAACCTATACGTTTATCCTGTAGACTGCATATAAGCTAAAATGCGCCAAGATTTTCTGAGGAAGGATACCATCAGAGAGCAAGCGAGCGGGTTAGCATTGAGGTTGGAGTTAGAGTGATCTTTTACTTCCCACACCGATAGGTGAGGGGAGTATTGTGATCGCGAAAATTTTCGATTTTGATATAATACGCTTTTTGAGCGTTTTATGATGTCTACATAACGAAAATCCACGTCACTCATTTCCGTCGGTCTGTCTGTCGGTCTGTCTGTCGGTCTGTCTGTCGGTCTGTCTGTCGGTCTGTCTGTCGGTCTGTCTGTCGGTCTGTCTGTCGCTTTCTTCTAGCCTCGTAATCTCAGCAACCACTACATGGATTGTGATGAAATTTGGGCAGCGATATGCTGTGGGGTCGTAGTAGGTAATGTTCCTATAATTTTGAAAAACGGTGCATAGGCGGCGGAGTAATTAGCAAAAAACAAAAAAAAATAAATATTGCTCTAACTTCGGTTTTAGGCCTTTTAGTGATCCCTGATCATTTTCTACTTTTTTTTGGGTGGGGGTGAATTTGGGGTGGTTGAGGGGTGGGGGGTTGTAAAACTGAAAATTTTGTTGTATTCATAAAGGGCTGTCCATTGACCTGTAAATGAAAAACCTAGCGGTATAATACACTTTTTTAGGTCCATCCAAACACTGCCTTGCTTATTATACAAACCAAGGGACTTGGAATTTGTGATGTATACAAACGAGTATTGTTTTAGATCGTTCTATATTGCGTAACGCGAAAATTGGATTAATTTTAATGAAATTTTGTCAAAGTATTACTACAGCATAGTAAACAACTGGCACAACATCTCAGGTTGGCGGCAATTACACGCGCATCCCCACTTTTGGATAATTTTTTTGTAGGGATGCTAACGATACTTCGATACTTGTACTTCTGCACTAATATCGAGTATTTTTATCTTAGATACTTTTTGAGCGATTCCAAGCTGGTATCGATACTTTTGTAGCGGTATCGGCAACGAAAATAATTATATAACCATTGAGGGGTGGAATCATTTGCGCACAGTTCTCTGTACGAATCAAATGCGCCTATTTGGCTAAAAAATATCGAGTTGTTACAGGTATCGATATTTTCATTTTCGTATCTCTACCCAAACTTCACAGCCGTGAATCATCCGAATGTTAAATTTTGTGGGAACCATTTTTATATAAGAAATCCTCAGAGATATTGTGCTGGCTGTTTACTATGCTGTGGTATTGGTACCGCGGCGAGGATGGAAAACGCGTATGCTTTGGAAAAATTGTGCGAGTGGCGACGCAGCTATAAAAAAAAAACTAAAAATATATAAGCAGCGCAAACTTTGTTTTTAGGCGTTTTGGGGGTCCTGATCATTTTCTAATTTGGGGGGGGGGGTAAATTTGGGGTGATTGGGGGGTGGAGCGTTGCAAAAGTGAAAAATGTCTTGTATTTATAATGCGCTGTCAATTGACCTATGAATGAAAAACCTAGCGACATAATACCCTTTTTTTAGGTCCATCCGAACATTGCCTTGCCTAGTACAGGAACCAAGGGAATTTGTGATGTATACATACGAGTGTTGTTCCAGATCGTTCTGTATTGCGTAATTCGAAAATTATTGAATTGATTTTAATGAACTTCTGACATAGTATTACTACCGCGGCGAGGATGGAAAACGCATATGTCTTTGAAAAATCGCGACAGTGCCGTCGCAGCAATAATAAAAAAAGCTAAAAGTATAAAGGAGCTCTATCTTCGTCTTTAGACGGTTTGGAGGCTACTGATCGTTCAGCATCGTCAAGTTGAAGCATGCAGAAAGAAACTGTGGCGCCTTATCTTCTGAGGAGGGAGACGCAAGAAACGATTTACGAGAGTTTTTGTGTTGAATGCTTTTTTTGCGGGCGGGTGGGCGATGATTTGGCTGCAAGGAGATTTCAGACTATAGCTCCATGCAATGGACAAATAATAAAATGGTATCATCAAGTGTGGGAAGTACTGAATCAATCAACTTGACTCCATTTTTTACATTACAATAGTGACTTGAGCAGTAAGATCGATCTTCTTGATTTTTGTTTTTATGTCGCCTTCTTATTCAAGACCATTTCGTATGTGTTTTCTTTTAATGCAAATCCAGTTTTGTATACCCAAGTCAGCTCTAGAGGGTGTGAATACGCGATGAGGTCGGAATTTACGTTTGTTATTCAGAAGCGGGGGCGAGCGACCGACGACGACCGCGGGATTTCCACAAAACTGACAACTTCTAAAAAAAAATGTCTGTTGGTTTTACTTTTCCGGTACAGAAATAGAGCTGGAAAAGAAACTGTACCTTTCTTCAAAGTATTCGTTAATAACTTTTCTTGTTACTCGCTAATATTATGATAATATTCATTTGTTGCTGTGCATGACGAATACCGTTTTTAGTTATACAGGGTGGTCCAATAAGCGCGCGGTGCTCTCTAGTGGCCATACCGTTTAAATTAGACGAAAATGTTTTAAATAAAAAACGTTTCTTTTCAAAAAATGCTCTACATTCAGAAAACAATTTCAAAGATGGCGAATTTCTGGATATACCGGAAGTAGGCATCAACTTCCTTATTTTAAATGGAATACCCTGTACACTATTATGTTTTTGAATTCAGCTTCGATTTCTAGGTCCAGTTTGTTAACGAAGCCTATTTTCGAAGTTATTCAGCAATTTTTACAAAATTTGACGTTAGTACTTTAGAAGAAAGGTTAATATCTCGGAAACTGAACGCGATAGAAAGATGGGGTTCTCGGTTTTGAAACAAGCAAGAAACATACTTGTGTTTCAGTAAGATCATTGTTTCAAAAGGACATTAAATCAATAGAGTGGCAATTTTAAAATTTAAAAAGCTAAAAACGTTAAAAACTTTTTTTTCCAAATGGGATGGTATGATAAGTTTCACATCGGTGGATGCAAAATTAAATTCACTTTCACTTTTATTTAGGCACATGTGGTTCTATCTTTGATGGTTTTCAAGATATTTACAGTTTTGTAATGTGTGTAATGTATTGCGTATGAATTGGAAAAACCGTAGGTGGCGTGGCTCGCAGATGAAACAATTGATAGGAAACCTTTCATCCAAAGTGTTTCGACCTCTAATACTAAAGTGTGCCTTGGCTCCATCTAACTGTAACCACATTATTCTTAAAAACTCCAGTGGACCTAAAACCGATGGTGAATTCAAAAACGTAAAAATATACAGGGTGTTCCATTTAAAATAAGGAAGTTGATGCCTACTTCCGGTATATCCGGAAGTCCGCCATTCTTGAGATTATATTCTAAATGCAGAACATTTGAAAAGAAACGTTTTCTATTTAAAACATTTTTGTCTGATTTAAACGGTATGGCCGCTAGAGAGCACCGCGCGCTTATTGGACCATCCTGTATTAGGGGTAGTTGGAAAAGCCTTTGAAGAACAATACACTAAAAATATTACTACAATATATATGGTTTAGTGAAACATCTATTAGTAAGTAGCAGCAGAAAATTAAATATAAACATCTATGAAATACGTGAACTAAATATAAATCAGTAAGACATTTGCTTTTTGAATTTAATAGTAGCCATTTTGAAGTACAAATAACATAAGACAGAAGTTCTAATAAAATGCATGCCGTTACCAAAAATATGATATTTGTAAAAACAGTCATTCAACGAAA